>JAEIGD010000018.1:0-2573853 GCA_018903425.1 Zaprionus nigranus
GTGCGTTACCATTAACGTGGCTAAAACAGCACATGTTCTTTTTTAGTTTACGTAATTCTGGAACCAATAATAATCACTCACTGCTATTAAATGGTCAACCAATTATTAACAAAAATCGTCAACCATACTTGGGGATTCATCTGGATCGCAAGTTAATTCTAAATCATCACGTCTCCTATCTCTGTGGTAGATTATTAGCTACTGGTGAAAAATTCAAATGGCTTCTGTCTAAGAAGAGTTTACTTTCTAAAGAGTGCAAGGCAATCATCTACAAGCAACTCATGGCACCAATTTGGAGCTATGGTCTGCCTGTCTGGGGAGCCCTAGTCTCTGACACGCAGTTCAACCGAATACAGACAGCTCAGAACAAAATTCTTCGTAAAATATTTAATGCACCTTGGTTTGTTCGCAATCAAACGCTCAGAGACAGATATAATATCTCATCTGCTGAAGATATGTTTAATCAAATGAGTTCCAAATTTGCTGCATCACTCTGCGATCATCCAAATGTTGAAGCACGCAAGCTCATTCACATTCCATTTGAACCTCATCGTCTCAAGCGGCTAAGATATTCTAGACAGCTCCAAAAGCATGTACTACCGTTAAGAAGAATTCTGCCTCAATCCCAGGGTCAACTTTCAGCTCAACTACCCACCCTATTGCGACTTGAAAAAGAGGCGCAAGATCGGAATGAATCTCTTAGGAAAAGAGCTAATGAATTAATGCAAATAGTTAAAGCAAGAATTGACGGTCCACCCCAACGCTCCAATGAATTGGCTATAAATTGGCTTCGACATAGAATCCTAGATGGTCGCACTTCCAGGCGCAGAGCTATTGAACTTCTGGATGGCCAGCCCATTTCCATCCAAAGATGTGTTATATCTGATCTTCAGCCGCATGAGCTCATCTCGCTTGAGTCGCTGGAATCTGATATTCGCCTTATCTGCCCACTCATCTCTGATGCCAACCTTCGTCTAGAAATTTCTCTTGCACTGGAACGATTACTTGATTTGAATCTACATGATCTCTTACATGAATGCTATAGACGGCCATTGCCTCATAGTCATCCTCCACCTCAATCTCTACAATCGGATAGTATTGCACACCCGCAACATCAGATGCATCCTGTGCTTCAATCTGTTCACCATCCCTCAGAATCCAATACACCTGAACTCCCGAACCTAAATTTGGATATTCCACTTGGCCCATATCGTCCGCATCAATCTAGGATTCCTCATTCTTTACAGTGGTTCTGCAACTGGTGGCAACGGACAAGGGAGCAACAGCTGCAGCATCTGGAGGTTCCTTCTGAGGCTGGACAACTTTCTCCTGATCTGCAGGGACAGCGCAGCCCTCCACTTGGCCCCTTGGTTCAATTGGTCCTGAACATTGACTCGCCTTCCAGTCCTTTGAGGCACCAGGAAGAATTGCAGCAGCAGCAGCATTCTTCCCAACATATGACGACTTTGGCGCCAGTGCTGAATCAGCTGAGTTCTGGCCCTGCCGTAAACGATCCTATCCTATCGCTTGATACTTCTGGGCAGCATTTGCATTGTCCTTCCTCTGCAGCTGAACAGCATGCCTCAAATGAACTCAATTTCTCTCGTCTAGAAAGTGAACTACATGATCTACTGGATGAACCTTAAGCGGCATCTGGATGATCCTATCAACCACCGCAACTTTTAATTTCCTTCCTATGCGAAGTTTTTCATTTTCCTCCCTCATTGTACAGCTTTGAAATAGCTGTCTAGCCAAATCATTCATATAGGTTGCTTTGTTAAATTATTTTTAGAATTATAGTAACGAGATGAATTTAATAAACGTTCGTAGTTATTACGATCCAACTTGTGCTACTGTGCACATCGCTCAAAAAACCCTCAAGGAATGCTCAAAGCCACTTTCCACCAAAGGTCTATGCGCCAACTGTGGACTGGAGCATGTTGCCAGTTTTAAGGGTTGCCAGGCCTTTAAGGATGAGAAGGCCAAGCTCTTCTTGGTGCGCAATCGTGCTGCGCTGGAAGCAATTGCCGCTGGCACCTCAGCAACCTTCAAAGCATCCTTCTAAACTGCAAATTCCTGGCCCTTTGGCTTTGCAAAATTCTGAAACTAAAAAAGGTGCAGCTACCTCATCTCTTCAACGTGAAGTATCCAAAGTCAAGCCCTTTAAGTTATCATCATCAGCAGCAAGTTAAGAAGCCTTTGCAGCAGTCGAAGCTGCCTCTAAACTCACCTACAGTCAAGTTGTAGGTGCCGCCAATCCAGTTTTTAAGTCCAAGCAGCCAGCAGCTGCGCATCTTTCGAAAGTGCAACACCAACTTCGCGTAGAGCAGCAGCAGCAGCAGCTTCGCTTAGAGCAGCAACAGCAACCTCGCCTTGAGCAGCGGCAGCAACAGCCTGAACTAGTTAAGAGTTCCAGTAATTCACTTGGGCTTGGTCAAGTTGAAATGCAACATACAGTGAACCTTTTATTGCAAGCTGTGCAGCAAAACTCTACAATGATTGATGAAATGGGAAAGAAAATTGAATCTCTTCTTAGCCTAATTCAAACACTCATCTTACTACAAACACCTGCTACTAGCTGCCAGCCTCCTGCTAACCGTTTTTGTTCTCCTGCAAGTGATCCGAGCTGCCAGCCTCTTGCTAACCGTTTTTGTTCTCCCGCCAGTGATCTGCTTTCCAATGGCCTCTAATGCAACTACTCCAATCATTATTCCTACTCTGGCTTCTGCCTCTGCTCCGCTTGCCATCAAATCCCTAAAAATAGCTTACTGGAATGCTGCTGGTATTGGCAACAAACTCTTGGAACTTGAAGCCTTTCTACAACAATATCGTATTGATATCATGCTGATTTGTGAAACAAGGATCAATCCCAGCCGCTTTTCTACAGCTGTCACTTCGAATGCTTTTGGTTTTGATGGTTACTACTCATACCTGGCTTCCAACCCAACCAATTTTCGACGTGGTGGTGTTGCGACTCTTGTTAATAACAATATCAAGCATACGGCAATGCAACCAATTGAACTTTCCTGTATCCAATGCGCTCCTATTACAATCTCGCTAAGCAACGGCAGCAGCAACAATAAGAACGATAATTTTGTTATTTCCTCTATTTATTGCCCTCCGCAGCCAGTCTGGACTTCTCTGCAATTCACTAAACTCTTTAAACGTATGGATAACCTATGCAATAACTCCAATTTTATTCTTTGTGGCGACTGGAATGCGAAACATACTTGGTGGGGAAATCCGAGAGGTTGTCGTCGTGGCAAAGCAATCATGGAAAGCATTCATCAGCATAGACGATATAACATCCTTGCAACGGGAGGTGCTACTCATTTCCCCTATGATAGGCGGAAACGTCCCTCTGCTATTGACTTTGCTGTCTATGCTGGTTTGGGCAATGCCCTTCTCCATACCTTTTCCACTATTGACCTTGACTCGGATCATCTTCCAATTCATATTCATATTGATTTCAGTTCTAACAATGCGGCTTTAAACTCAACCCGGAAAAATCTCCTCCCCAGGAATGCTAATATTAAAAAATTCCAAGAATATTTAAACCGTGAGGTCCACCTGGTTTCTGAGTTTAGGACTGGCAAAGACATTGAAGATGCCATTGACATCCTTGTTTCTAATATACAAAATGCAGCAAATCACTCAATTTCTCCAGCTCCACAACAGCGCCAGCGGCAGCAACGTGATCCACATAAATTTTTCCACCATACCCAGATAATGATGCTAAAATGCTTTTAAGGAAAAAGCGATATCTTAAATCATTACTAATTAGTGTTCCGAGTTTGCAAATAAGGAGTTTATACAAACAAACATGTAATAGACTAAAAAAGGCACTCAGATTATCCAAGACTAAAACTATAAACCATCTCTTACTACAAATTGATGTGCACGATAGATATCGTTTTCAAAAGCTATGGAAATTGACCAATTCTTTAAAGCGACAGCCCCAACCAAACTGGCCGCTTAAAATCAGCTCTCCTAACAATAGCAGCACTTATAACTGGACAAGAAATGACTGTGAAAAGGCTGAGGAATTTGTTTGTCACCTCGAAACTCGATTCTTACCCATTCACACTCATTCAGATAATGTCAGAGTCAGCGTTGAAAACGAATTGGAGCAAGTTTATCAGCAGCACCTACAACGGGAGCAGGAAACAGGCACATTACCACCATTCCGTCCAATCACTTTAGGAGAAGTTATGTTTGAAATTGACTCCCTGCAACTGAATAAATCGGCTGGACCAGACAAGATTAGTAACTTTGCAATTAAATCCCTCCCAAAGAAAGCTATTTTATACCTGATGTCAATCTACAACTGTATTCTGAGATGTGGCTATTTTCCAAGGCAATGGAAAACTGCAGCCATTACTCTTATCCTGAAACCAAGCAAACCTCACGATGAAGTCAAATCTTATCGCCCGATTAGTTTACTCGCTGGCTTCTCTAAAATATTTGAGAGACTTCTTATGACACGACTATTTGAGTGTGAAGATTTTGCCAATGCAATCCCCTCTCATCAGTTTGGTTTTCGCAAGCAACATGGCACAACACAACAGCTCGCGCGTGTCTCGCAGTTCATACTTAAATCTTTTGAAGAACGCAAATTCTGCTCTGCTGTGTTTATTGATGTCAGTGAAGCTTTCGACAGGGTCTGGCATGCAGGACTGCTCTGTAAATTGGTAAAACTACTTCCGCTACCATTGTTCAATGTCTTAAGAAGTTACCTTGAAGATCGTACATTTGTGGTCAAGTGTAACGATGGGACCACATCTCGCATTGGCAACATTGGTGCAGGCGTCCCTCAAGGTAGCGTTCTTGGTCCCATTCTTTACACAATCTTCTCCTCGGACATGCCTTTACCACCAAGTCAGCTGATTTCTAGCTCCAACTCTTGCGAACAAATGCTTTCTACATATGCCGATGACACCATTATCATGACTTCATCTTTACTCCCCCATGAGTGTTTGCGAAATAACCAATCCTACCTAGATAATCTGATGGCATGGGCCGAACGCTGGTGCGTTACCATTAACGTGGCTAAAACAGCACATGTTCTTTTTAGTTTACGTAATTCTGGAACCAATAATAATCACTCACTGCTATTAAATGGTCAACCAATTATTAACAAAAATCGTCAACCATACTTGGGGATTCATCTGGATCGCAAGTTAATTCTAAATCATCACGTCTCCTATCTCTGTGGTAGATTATTAGCTACTGGTGAAAATTCAAATGGCTTCTGTCTAAGAAGAGTTTACTTTCTAAAGAGTGCAAGGCAATCATCTACAAGCAACTCATGGCACCAATTTGGAGCTATGGTCTGCCTGTCTGGGGAGCCCTAGTCTCTGACACGCAGTTCAACCGAATACAGACAGCTCAGAACAAAATTCTTCGTAAAATATTTAATGCACCTTGGTTTGTTCGCAATCAAACGCTCAGAGACAGATATAATATCTCATCTGCTGAAGATATGTTTAATCAAATGAGTTCCAAATTTGCTGCATCACTCTGCGATCATCCAAATGTTGAAGCACGCAAGCTCATTCACATTCCATTTGAACCTCATCGTCTCAAGCGGCTAAGATATTCTAGACAGCTCCAAAAGCATGTACTACCGTTAAGAAGAATTCTGCCTCAATCCCAGGGTCAACTTTCAGCTCAACTACCCACCCTATTGCGACTTGAAAAAGAGGCGCAAGATCGGAATGAATCTCTTAGGAAAAGAGCTAATGAATTAATGCAAATAGTTAAAGCAAGAATTGACGGTCCACCCCAACGCTCCAATGAATTGGCTATAAATTGGCTTCGACATAGAATCCTAGATGGTCGCACTTCCAGGCGCAGAGCTATTGAACTTCTGGATGGCCAGCCCATTTCCATCCAAAGATGTGTTATATCTGATCTTCAGCCGCATGAGCTCATCTCGCTTGAGTCGCTGGAATCTGATATTCGCCTTATCTGCCCACTCATCTCTGATGCCAACCTTCGTCTAGAAATTTCTCTTGCACTGGAACGATTACTTGATTTGAATCTACATGATCTCTTACATGAATGCTATAGACGGCCATTGCCTCATAGTCATCCTCCACCTCAATCTCTACAATCGGATAGTATTGCACACCCGCAACATCAGATGCATCCTGTGCTTCAATCTGTTCACCATCCCTCAGAATCCAATACACCTGAACTCCCGAACCTAAATTTGGATATTCCACTTGGCCCATATCGTCCGCATCAATCTAGGATTCCTCATTCTTTACAGTGGTTCTGCAACTGGTGGCAACGGACAAGGGAGCAACAGCTGCAGCATCTGGAGGTTCCTTCTGAGGCTGGACAACTTTCTCCCTGATCTGCAGGGACAGCGCAGCCCTCCACTTGGCCCCTTGGTTCAATTGGTCCTGAACATTGACTCGCCTTCCAGTCCTTTGAGGCACCAGGAAGAATTGCAGCAGCAGCAGCATTCTTCCCAACATATGACGACTTTGGCGCCAGTGCTGAATCAGCTGAGTTCTGGCCCTGCCGTAAACGATCCTATCCTATCGCTTGATACTTCTGGGCAGCATTTGCATTGTCCTTCCTCTGCAGCTGAACAGCATGCCTCAAATGAACTCAATTTCTCTCGTCTAGAAAGTGAACTACATGATCTACTGGATGAACCTTAAGCGGCATCTGGATGATCCTATCAACCACCGCAACTTTTAATTTCCTTCCTATGCGAAGTTTTTCATTCTCCTCCCTCATTGTACAGCTTTGAAATAGCTGTCTAGCCAAATCATTCATATAGGTTGCTTTGTTAAATTATTTTTAGAATTATAGTAACGAGATGAATTTAATAAACGTTCGTAGTTATTACGATCCAACTTGTGCTACTGTGCACATCGCTCAAAATAAACAATTAATAATGGAAACATCTTACGAAACGATGCACATACTGCACGCGCAAAATACTCACAAGTTCTTCAACGTTCAACACCTCAACTGAGCCTGGCTTGGGGACTCTCACACGTTGGAAACTGCAAGTATCTAATCAAATCAACGAATAATCAACTTAAATAAATAGTCACTACGTCTGCGCACCTAGTGCATGCCGAATATACACCCGCAAAATGCGCATAACTACACACTCACCTATTAATTCTCGAGCCTCCGTTATCCTCAAAAAAAAAACGCCTTGCAACTGATATCTGGATTCCTGTTGCCTGAAATAATAAACAAATAATTAATAAATAATCAACACCAAGGGCAAGTGCCCAGCCAATCCAACAATTAACCACGATTGTAATCACAAACAAACACTGACTCATATGCATGCATATGCTCAGTTTAAATGACGCACTAAACTGTAGCAAGCAACAACGAGCAGCGCTGCTGGCGATCAGCCCTGATATCACCTGAAAACACTTGAACGCACAGCTTCTTGATGTGAAGAACTGCTTCGGACAGATTTCTACGGATGTGCACCCTCTTCATGGACGTCTTCTCCTGCTAAATAATAAAACAACAATCAACTACTAAAACTAAACAGCTTAATGCGAACACTCACCTGCTCACTGCTCCTTGGAGAACATCGCCATCTCCCAGCTTGGCTTGAGAGTTATTATCGCCAGATCCTGTAAACATAAACAAACAAAGAATTAGTGAAACATATAATTGTGCCACTGATACTGCGCCCGCAAACTGTGCGCAATGTACCTCATCTGATATCTGATCGTGAAATAACAAAAATCAATTGTTATATCAACTCAAACTACTAACGAGGGCAAATGCCCCGCTAACTCTATAAATCAATAACTACAATCAACTATAAAGAGATATACATCTACTTACGTTTGTACATTAGCTGCAGCAATACAATATGGAGTCACAATAGCAACGCCACGTTACAGTGACCTTGCTTCACTGCAACTCTGCAACTCAAACATTAATGGCTGCCGCCGATGTATGTGCAATTAATACGATTAACCCCTTTTATGGGGTTACTCAACACTAAAGTTCACAAGAACCAGCCAAAAATCAACGCCTATTTATTTGAATAAACAAATAAACCACCATTGGGCGAAACAACAAACCATTGTTTACATCAACAATGGCACCTTACTCCAACCAATTGCGAAACAAGCGAACACCTGGCCTGCCTGAGCAAGTTGAAGTCTACCTGGCTGACCCCTCCTCAATGACTGGCGGCTACCTGAGAAGTGCACCAACAATGGACAACACAGACACTCCTCCTCACCTCACAATGTATTTGTATCTACACCCTAAGCTAAAATGTTTATTGCACCTGGGTTTCCCTATGATCTCAAATAATGTCAAAAATTATTTAATACTCTCACACCTCTGCTGCACAGTGCAGCAAATTCATTACAATACCCATGAAACCAAACTATCTCACATTTAAATGTATCTTAAACGATAATGACAATCCCTCAATTCACTAAATTAAATTCTACTTGGCATGCATAGCCATTTGATATCTAGTATGAATCAAATTATAATTATTATAATAATACTAAAAATCCTCATCAGCCATTTAAGTCAAATCAAACCTAGTTTATGACAATTATTATCCTCCATATTAATTATTATGTATTAATAATTCTTACAGTCAGATAACAATCTTGATAAAGCTCACTTAATTATACATCTAAAATTACATCAGCCCACTGGGCTTCCTACAGACAGATTAAATACTCTGCCAGTCAAATAATACTTGCTTATGCAATATACAATATATAATTAAATCTATCATACAAATTAGTACACCCTAAATACTATGTCACTTCAAACAATTATGTATATCATACTATACTATACTATACAATACAAACATTATTAATACACGCAGTCAACAAGCGTATAAATAATTCATGAATTAGCCAATACAATGCGATCATACCCTTTATTTAATTTAACTACAATATGTCACTCAAAATAATTATTAATTAATTAAATTATTAATGAATCCATTGTAGACCAGTGCCGGTCTTCTTGAACGCTCTTGAAGCAATGATCTGTAATACAAAGAATACACTAAATTACTAATATGTTTGTTGAATACATAAGCTACAATCATTAATTCAATAATGTATATTATAGAAAGCAACACAAATATCACTAATAACAACAATTTGTAAAACCCACAACTCTGAATATCAGTCATAACTGAACATTTGTCAACTCTGCTCATTAGCACAACTAACAAAACCTGGAAATATGTATTATTTCTGTAAATACTCATTTAGCTGGTACGCCCTATTTACTGGCTAATTAATTCATTGTAACAAATAATAATGTATAAAACATCATGGCTAACTTTAGTCTCTGTAATCTATTAGAACATGCGGGGGCAATCGTGCAGGAAGCGCATGTCCTTCGTATTGACCAGTGGGAGTGCTTTGTTATGCAAAGCATCAAACCATTCGTCAATACGCGGGCTCCATTCGCGCCTGCAATGAATCCCTTGCACATGTCTACAGAATGGAGTACAGAGATCACTGTAAAGTCAAATTCAGTTTGTACAAACGTTAAGCGAATAATGCAAACAATTGCTGTACTACCGCCATAGTTTTAAGTCAACGTCCTCTTTGAGGTGACATATAATTTGTTAAAGATTAATGTAAAATCGGACAAATAAAGATGGCTGCACTCCCCCCCCGCGCACATAGCCTTGTGCTATGAGCTGCGGGTCGCGTGCCGGCCGAAAAGTGTGCTGAGTTGCCACGAGATAGAAAGGGAAAAAGAAAGAGCTCCGTGAATTATTGAGTTTTAAGTGGGAAATAAGTGGAATTAATTATTGAAATTAGTCTCTACTTGTAGAGAATCAAATCCTCTACCCGAAGAATGTGGAGAACAAACATTTTCATTTTGTTTAAACCTTTAAAAGTGAAATTTAAATAATTGAAAAACTCATGTGAAAAAATCCGCGTGATTGTATTGGTGAGAGCGCTCTCTCACCTACGAACTACTCACCACACTGCGAACATGGGGGACATTCTCTCTCTCACCTCACCCGCGACTAATACCTTTTGGTACACCCACGCCACACACTCATCAAAGTGTATAACAGATTGTGATCTTCAAAAGCCCTCTATGGCCTCTCAAATCCACCATCTTGCCCACACTCAAAAAACTCAAACGCAAACCTTCATCAAACAAACAACGCACATCTGAGTGAAAAATTGAACTTAGTGAAAAACGAACTTAAAGTCATTAATAAACTAAAAAACAATTATAAAATCAATTCTGCTAACAATAAACGCAATGCCCACCCCTAACAAAGTGTTGCTCAACGACCTTTCGGACGCAACTCTTAATAGCGATGAAACAATGCTGTGCCCGCCAAATGAGCCAGCACTCCACGTATGGCCAAATCTCTTAATGGTGCACTGCACCCCCAACAGCCACAACAGCAACTTCTAGCGCAAACAGACCTGCGCAATCTGGTTTCTTCTCCTGGGATCTCAAATTGGACCCCCCACTCTGCATCCTGGCGCAAGAGTGAACGGAAATCAACACTAGCCATCTCTAATTGCCACCCTTCACGCATATGAAATTCAAGTCCTCGAACTGGACGCGATGTAAGCCACCTGGCATCCTACAGTGACTCCGAAACTCCCTGCTCAGCAATCTGGGTGCTACTATCAACTCCTTTGCGGATAGACAACTACAGATGAATAACCAAGTCCATAAGGACAGCAGAAACGTCCTTTCAACTCTAAACAACTTACTTGCGCCATCGACACCTTAACAGGTACATTCTCTTCATTCCTGAAGTCCTCGCCAAGCAACTGCCAGGATGCTTAAACACTGCCCCAAGTCAACACAAATTTATGGTATATAGCACAGCTAGCGTCACTCACTGGCTGTCCTTAAACAACGATCGTCGTTCGCCATTATATCTACACACTGATGTTTCCCTGTAAACACAAATTTATCAACAACAAAGTTGGCACCATAAATGCAACTACTCACCTCCTCACCTGCTCACTCTGTAGCAACACCTCGCATCTCGGAGACTGGCGTCATCTCCCTGCACTGCTGCTAATAATAAACAATTAATAATGAAACATCTTACGAAACGATGCACATACTGCACGCGCAAAATACTCACAAGTTCTTCAACGTTCAACACCTCAACTGAGCCTGGCTTGGGGACTCTCACACGTTGGAAACTGCGAGTATCTAATCAAATCAACGAATAATCAACTTAAATAAATAGTCACTACGTCTGCGCACCTAGTGCATGCCGAATATACACCCGCAAAATGCGCATAACTACACACTCACCTATTAATTCTCGAGCCTCCGTTATCCTCAAAAAAAACGCCTTGCAACTGATATCTGGATTCCTGTTGCCTGAAATAATAAACAAATAATTAATAAATAATCAACACCAAGGGCAAGTGCCCAGCCAATCCAACAATTAACCACGATTGTAATCACAAACAAACACTGACTCATATGCATGCATATGCTCAGTTTAAATGACGCACTAAACTGTAGCAAGCAACAACGAGCAGCGCTGCTGGCGATCAGCCCTGATATCACCTGAAAACACTTGAACGCACAGCTTCTTGATGTGAAGAACTGCTTCGGACAGATTTCTACGGATGTGCACCCTCTTCATGGACGTCTTCTCCTGCTAAATAATAAAACAACAATCAACTACTAAAACTAAACAGCTTAATGCGAACACTCACCTGCCCATTGCACCTTGGAGAACATCGCCATCTCCCAGCTTGGCTTGAGAGTTATTATCGCCAGATCCTGTAAATACAAACAAACAAAGAATTAGTGAAACATATAATTATGCCACTGATACTGCGCCTGCAAACTGTGCGCAATGTACCTCATCTGATATCTGATCGTGAAATAACAAAAATCAATTGTTATATCAACTCAAACTACTAACGAGGGCAAATGCCCCGCTAACTCTATAAATCAATAACTACAATCAACTATAAAGAGATATACATCTACTTACGTTGCAGCAATACAATATGGAGTCACAATAGCAACGCCACGTTACAGTGACCTTGCTTCACTGCAACTCTGCAACTCAAACATTAATGGCTGCCGCCGATGTATGTGCAATTAATACGATTAACCCTATTATGGGGTTACTCAACACTAAAGTTCACATGAACCAGTCAAATCAACGTCTATTTATTTGAACAAACAAATAAACCACCATTGGGCGAATCAACAAACCATTGTTTACATCAACAATGGCACCTTACTTCAACCAATTGCGAAACACCACACTACAAGCGAACACCTGGCCTGCCAGAGCAAGTTGAAGTCTACCTGGCTGACCCCTCCTCAATGACTGGCGGCTACCTGAGAAGTGCACCAACAATGGACAACACAGACACTCCTCCTCACCTCACAATGTATTGTATCTACACCCAAAGCTAAAATGTTTATTGCACCTGGGTTTTTCCCTATGATCTCAAATAATGTCAAATTATTTAATACTCTCACACCTCTGCTGCACAGTGCAGCAAATTCAAATAATACCCATGTAACCAAACTATCTCACATCCAAATGTATCTTAAACGATAATGACAATCCCTCAATTCATTAAATTAAATTCTACTTGGCATGCATAGCCATTTGATATCTAGTATGAATCAAATTATAATTATTATAATAATACTAAAAATCCTGATCAGCCATTGAAGTAAAATCAAACCTTGTTTATGACAATTATTATCCTCCATATTAACTATGTATTAATAATTTTTATAGTCAGATAACAAACTTGATAAAGATCACTCAATTATACATCTAAAATTACATCAGCCCACTGGGCTTCTTACAGACAGATTAAATACTCTGACAGCCAAATAACACTTGCTTATGCAATATACAATATATAATTAAATCTACCATACAAATTAGTACACCCTAAATACTATGTCACTTCAAACAATTATGTATAACATACTATACAATGCAAACATTATTAATATACGCAGACAACAAGCGTATAAATAATTCATGAATTAGCCAATACAAAGCGATCATACCCTTTATTTTAATTCAATTACAATATGTCACTCAAATAATTATTTAATTAATTAAATTATTAAATGAATCCATTTAGACCAGTGCCGGTCTTCTTGTACGCTCTTGAAGCAATGATCTGTAATACAAAGAATACACTAAATTACTAATATGTCTGTTAAATACATAAGCTACAATCAATAATTCTATAATGTATATTATACAAAGCAACACAAATGTCACTAATAACAACAATTATGTAAAACCTGCAATTCTGAATATCAGTCATAACTGAACATTTTGTCAACTCTGCTCATAAGCACAACAAACAAAACCTGGAAATATGTATTATTTCTGTGAATACTAACACAATACAATACAATATGTCACTCAAATAATTATTTAATTAATTAAATTATTAATGAATCCATTGTAGACCAGTGCCGGTCTTCTTGAACGCTCTTGAAGCAATGATCTGTAATACAAAGAATACACTAAATTACTAATATGTTTGCTGAATACATAAGCTACAATCATTAATTCAATAATGTATATTATAGAAAGCAACACAAATATCACTAATAACAACAATTATGTAAAACCCACAACTCTGAATATCAGTCATAACTGAACATTTGTCAACTCTGCTCATTAGCACAACTAACAAAACCTGGAAATATGTATTATTTCTGTAAATACTCATTTAGCTGGTACGCCCTATTTACTGGCTAATTAATTCATTGTAACAAATAATAATGTATAAAACATCATGGCTAACTTTAGTCTCTGTAATCTATTAGAACATGCGGGGGCAATCGTGCAGGAAGCGCATGTCCTTCGTATTGACCAGTGGGAGTGCTTTGTTATGCAAAGCATCAGACCATTCGTCAATACGCGGGCTCCATTCGCGCCTGCAATGAATCCCTTGCACATGTCTACAGAATGGAGTACAGAGATCACTGTAAAGTCAAATTCAGTTTGTACAAACGTTAAGCGAATAATGCAAACAATTGCTGTACTACCGCCATAGTTTTAAGTCAACGTCCTCTTTGAGGTGACATATAATTTGTTAAAGATTAATGTAAAATCGGACAAATAAAGATGGCTGCACTCCCCCCGCGCACATAGCCTTGTGCTATGAGCTGCGGGTCGCGTGCGGGCCGAAAAGTGTGCTGAGTTGCCACGAGATAGAAAAAACTGCAAGTATCTAATCAAATCAACGAATAATCAACTTAAATAAATAGTCACTACGTCTGCGCACCTAGTGCATGCCGAATATACACCCGCAAAATGCGCATAACTACACACTCACCTATTAATTCTCGAGCCTCCGTTATCCTCAAAAAAAAAACGCCTTGCAACTGATATCTGGATTCCTGTTGCCTGAAATAATAAACAAATAATTAATAAATAATCAACACCAAGGGCAAGTGCCCAGCCAATCCAACAATTAACCACGATTGTAATCACAAACAAACACTGACTCATATGCATGCATATGCTCAGTTTAAATGACGCACTAAACTGTAGCAAGCAACAACGAGCAGCGCTGCTGGCGATCAGCCCTGATATCACCTGAAAACACTTGAACGCACAGCTTCTTGATGTGAAGAACTGCTTCGGACAGATTTCTACGGATGTGCACCCTCTTCATGGACGTCTTCTCCTGCTAAATAATAAAACAACAATCAACTACTAAAACTAAACAGCTTAATGCGAACACTCACCTGCCCATTGCACCTTGGAGAACATCGCCATCTCCCAGCTTGGCTTGAGAGTTATTATCGCCAGATCCTGTAAATACAAACAAACAAAGAATTAGTGAAACATATAATTATGCCACTGATACTGCGCCTGCAAACTGTGCGCAATGTACCTCATCTGATCGTGAAATAACAAAAATCAATTGTTATATCAACTCAAATTACTAACGAGGGCAAATGCCCCGCTAACTCTATAAATCAATAACTACAATCAACTATAAAGAGATATACATCTACTTACGTTGCAGCAATACAATATGGAGTCACAATAGCAACGCCACGTTACAGTGACCTTGCTTCACTGCAACTCTGCAACTCAAACATTAATGGCTGCCGCCGATGTATGTGCAATTAATACGATTAACCCTATTATGGGGTTACTCAACACTAAAGTTCACATGAACCAGTCAAAATCAACGTCTATTTATTTGAACAAACAAATAAACCACCATTGGGCGAATCAACAAACCATTGTTTACATCAACAATGGCACCTTACTTCAACCAATTGCGAAACACCACACTACAAGCGAACACCTGGCCTGCCAGAGCAAGTTGAAGTCTACCTGGCTGACCCCTCCTCAATGACTGGCGGCTACCTGAGAAGTGCACCAACAATGGACAACACAGACACTCCTCCTCACCTCACAATGTATTGTATCTACACCCAAAGCTAAAATGTTTATTGCACCTGGGTTTTTCCCTATGATCTCAAATAATGTCAAAATTATTTAATACTCTCACACCTCTGCTGCACAGTGCAGCAAATTCAAATAATACCCATGCAACCAAACTATCTCACATCCAAATGTATCTTAAACGATAATGACAATCCCTCAATTCATTAAATTAAATTCTACTTGGCATGCATAGCCATTTGATATCTAGTATGAATCAAATTATAATAATTATAATAATACTAAAAATCCTGATCAGCCATTGAAGTAAAATCAAACCTTGTTTATGACAATTATTATCCTCCATATTAACTATGTATTAATAATTTTTATAGTCAGATAACAAACTTGATAAAGATCACTCAATTATACATCTAAAATTACATCAGCCCACTGGGCTTCTTACAGACAGATTAAATACTCTGACAGCCAAATAACACTTGCTTATGCAATATACAATATATAATTAAATCTACCATACAAATTAGTACACCCTAAATACTATGTCACTTCAAACAATTATGTATAACATACTATACAATGCAAACATTATTAATATACGCAGACAACAAGCGTATAAATAATTCATGAATTAGCCAATACAAAGCGATCATACCCTTTATTTTAATTCAATTACAATATGTCACTCAAATAATTATTTAATTAATTAAATTATTAAATGAATCCATTTAGACCAGTGCCGGTCTTCTTGTACGCTCTTGAAGCAATGATCTGTAATACAAAGAATACACTAAATTACTAATATGTCTGTTAAATACATAAGCTACAATCAATAATTCTATAATGTATATTATACAAAGCAACACAAATGTCACTAATAACAACAATTATGTAAAACCTGCAATTCTGAATATCAGTCATAACTGAACATTTTGTCAACTCTGCTCATAAGCACAACAAACAAAACCTGGAAATATGTATTATTTCTGTGAATACTAACACAATACAATACAATGTCACTCAAATAATTATTTAATTAATTAAATTATTAATGAATCCATTGTAGACCAGTGCCGGTCTTCTTGAACGCTCTTGAAGCAGTGATCTGTAATACAAAGAATACACTAAATTACTAATATGTTTGCTGAATACATAAGCTACAATCAATAATTCTATAATGTATATTATACAAAGCAACACAAATGTCACTAATAACAACAATTATGTAAAACCTGCAATTCTGAATATCAGTCATAACTGAACATTTTGTCAACTCTGCTCATAAGCACAACAAACAAAACCTGGAAATATGTATTATTTCTGTGAATACTAACACAATACAATACAATGTCACTCAAATAATTATTTAATTAATTAAATTATTAATGAATCCATTGTAGACCAGTGCCGGTCTTCTTGAACGCTCTTGAAGCAATGATCTGTAATACAAAGAATACACTAAATTACTAATATGTTTGCTGAATACATAAGCTACAATCATTAATTCAATAATGTATATTATAGAAAGCAACACAAATATCACTAATAACAACAATTATGTAAAACCCACAACTCTGAATATCAGTCATAACTGAACATTTGTCAACTCTGCTCATTAGCACAACTAACAAAACCTGGAAATATGTATTATTTCTGTAAATACTCATTTAGCTGGTACGCCCTATTTACTGGCTAATTAATTCATTGTAACAAATAATAATGTATAAAACATCATGGCTAACTTTAGTCTCTGTAATCTATTAGAACATGCGGGGGCAATCGTGCAGGAAGCGCATGTCCTTCGTATTGACCAGTGGGAGTGCTTTGTTATGCAAAGCATCAGACCATTCGTCAATACGCGGGCTCCATTCGCGCCTGCAATGAATCCCTTGCACATGTCTACAGAATGGAGTACAGAGATCACTGTAAAGTCAAATTCAGTTTGTACAAACGTTAAGCGAATAATGCAAACAATTGCTGTACTACCGCCATAGTTTTAAGTCAACGTCCTCTTTGAGGTGACATATAATTTGTTAAAGATTAATGTAAAATCGGACAAATAAAGATGGCTGCACTCCCCCCCGCGCACATAGCCTTGTGCTATGAGCTGCGGGTCGCGTGCGGGCCGAAAAGTGTGCTGAGTTGCCACGAGATAGAAAAATTGTGTTGTCTCTCTCTGTTGTGTTGTCTCTCTCTGTTGTGTTGTCTCTCTCTGTTGTGTTGTCTCTCTCTGTTGTGTTGTCTCTCTCTGTTGTGTTGTCTCTCTCTGTTGTGTTGTCTCTCTCTGTTGTGTTGTCTCTCTCTGTTGTGTTGTCTCTCTCTGTTGTGTTGTCTCTCTCTGTTGTGTTGTCTCTCTCTGTTGTGTTGTCTCTCTCTGTTGTGTTGTCTCTCTCTGTTGTGTTGTCTCTCTCTGTTGTGTTGTCTCTCTCTGTTGTGTTGTCTCTCTCTGTTGTGTTGTCTCTCTCTGTTGTGTTGTCTCTCTCTGTTGTGTTGTCTCTCTCTGTTGTGTTGTCTCTCTCTGTTGTGTTGTCTCTCTCTGTTGTGTTGTCTCTCTCTGTTGTGTTGTCTCTCTCTGTTGTGTTGTCTCTCTCTGTTGTGTTGTCTCTCTCTGTTGTGTTGTCTCTCTCTGTTGTGTTGTCTCTCTCTGTTGTGTTGTCTCTCTCTGTTGTGTTGTCTCTCTCTGTTGTGTTGTCTCTCTCTGTTGTGTTGTCTCTCTCTGTTGTGTTGTCTCTCTCTGTTGTGTTGTCTCTCTCTGTTGTGTTGTCTCTCTCTGTTGTGTTGTCTCTCTCTGTTGTGTTGTCTCTCTCTGTTGTGTTGTCTCTCTCTGTTGTGTTGTCTCTCTCTGTTGTGTTGTCTCTCTCTGTTGTGTTGTCTCTCTCTGTTGTGTTGTCTCTCTCTGTTGTGTTGTCTCTCTCTGTTGTGTTGTCTCTCTCTGTTGTGTTGTCTCTCTCTGTTGTGTTGTCTCTCTCTGTTGTGTTGTCTCTCTCTGTTGTGTTGTCTCTCTCTGTTGTGTTGTCTCTCTCTGTTGTGTTGTCTCTCTCTGTTGTGTTGTCTCTCTCTGTTGTGTTGTCTCTCTCTGTTGTGTTGTCTCTCTCTGTTGTGTTGTCTCTCTCTGTTGTGTTGTCTCTCTCTGTTGTGTTGTCTCTCTCTGTTGTGTTGTCTCTCTCTGTTGTGTTGTCTCTCTCTGTTGTGTTGTCTCTCTCTGTTGTGTTGTCTCTCTCTGTTGTGTTGTCTCTCTCTGTTGTGTTGTCTCTCTCTGTTGTGTTGTCTCTCTCTGTTGTGTTGTCTCTCTCTGTTGTGTTGTCTCTCTCTGTTGTGTTGTCTCTCTCTGTTGTGTTGTCTCTCTCTGTTGTGTTGTCTCTCTCTGTTGTGTTGTCTCTCTCTGTTGTGTTGTCTCTCTCTGTTGTGTTGTCTCTCTCTGTTGTGTTGTCTCTCTCTGTTGTGTTGTCTCTCTCTGTTGTGTTGTCTCTCTCTGTTGTGTTGTCTCTCTCTGTTGTGTTGTCTCTCTCTGTTGTGTTGTCTCTCTCTGTTGTGTTGTCTCTCTCTGTTGTGTTGTCTCTCTCTGTTGTGTTGTCTCTCTCTGTTGTGTTGTCTCTCTCTCTGTTGTGTTGTCTCTCTCTGTTGTGTTGTCTCTCTCTGTTGTGTTGTCTCTCTCTGTTGTGTTGTCTCTCTCTGTTGTGTTGTCTCTCTCTGTTGTGTTGTCTCTCTCTGTTGTGTTGTCTCTCTCTGTTGTGTTGTCTCTCTCTGTTGTGTTGTCTCTCTCTGTTGTGTTGTCTCTCTCTGTTGTGTTGTCTCTCTCTGTTGTGTTGTCTCTCTCTGTTGTGTTGTCTCTCTCTGTTGTGTTGTCTCTCTCTGTTGTGTTGTCTCTCTCTGTTGTGTTGTCTCTCTCTGTTGTGTTGTCTCTCTCTGTTGTGTTGTCTCTCTCTGTTGTGTTGTCTCTCTCTGTTGTGTTGTCTCTCTCTGTTGTGTTGTCTCTCTCTGTTGTGTTGTCTCTCTCTGTTGTGTTGTCTCTCTCTGTTGTGTTGTCTCTCTCTGTTGTGTTGTCTCTCTCTGTTGTGTTGTCTCTCTCTGTTGTGTTGTCTCTCTCTGTTGTGTTGTCTCTCTCTGTTGTGTTGTCTCTCTCTGTGTTGCTGTGTTGTCTCTCTCTCTGTTGTGTTGTCTCTCTCTGTTGTGTTGTCTCTCTCTGTTGTGTTGTCTCTCTCTGTTGTGTTGTCTCTCTCTGTTGTGTTGTCTCTCTCTGTTGTGTTGTCTCTCTCTGTTGTGTTGTCTCTCTCTGTTGTGTTGTCTCTCTCTGTTGTGTTGTCTCTCTCTGTTGTGTTGTCTCTCTCTGTTGTGTTGTCTCTCTCTGTTGTGTTGTCTCTCTCTGTTGTGTTGTCTCTCTCTGTTGTGTTGTCTCTCTCTGTTGTGTTGTCTCTCTCTGTTGTGTTGTCTCTCTCTGTTGTGTTGTCTCTCTCTGTTGTGTTGTCTCTCTCTGTTGTGTTGTCTCTCTCTGTTGTGTTGTCTCTCTCTGTTGTGTTGTCTCTCTCTGTTGTGTTGTCTCTCTCTGTTGTGTTGTCTCTCTCTGTTGTGTTGTCTCTCTCTGTTGTGTTGTCTCTCTCTGTTGTGTTGTCTCTCTCTGTTGTGTTGTCTCTCTCTGTTGTGTTGTCTCTCTCTGTTGTGTTGTCTCTCTCTGTTGTGTTGTCTCTCTCTGTTGTGTTGTCTCTCTCTGTTGTGTTGTCTCTCTCTGTTGTGTTGTCTCTCTCTGTTGTGTTGTCTCTCTCTGTTGTGTTGTCTCTCTCTGTTGTGTTGTCTCTCTCTGTTGTGTTGTCTCTCTCTGTTGTGTTGTCTCTCTCTGTTGTGTTGTCTCTCTCTGTTGTGTTGTCTCTCTCTGTTGTGTTGTCTCTCTCTGTTGTGTTGTCTCTCTCTGTTGTGTTGTCTCTCTCTGTTGTGTTGTCTCTCTCTGTTGTGTTGTCTCTCTCTGTTGTGTTGTCTCTCTCTGTTGTGTTGTCTCTCTCTGTTGTGTTGTCTCTCTCTGTTGTGTTGTCTCTCTCTGTTGTGTTGTCTCTCTCTGTTGTGTTGTCTCTCTCTGTTGTGTTGTCTCTCTCTGTTGTGTTGTCTCTCTCTGTTGTGTTGTCTCTCTCTGTTGTGTTGTCTCTCTCTGTTGTGTTGTCTCTCTCTGTTGTGTTGTCTCTCTCTGTTGTGTTGTCTCTCTCTGTTGTGTTGTCTCTCTCTGTTGTGTTGTCTCTCTCTGTTGTGTTGTCTCTCTCTGTTGTGTTGTCTCTCTCTGTTGTGTTGTCTCTCTCTGTTGTGTTGTCTCTCTCTGTTGTGTTGTCTCTCTCTGTTGTGTTGTCTCTCTCTGTTGTGTTGTCTCTCTCTGTTGTGTTGTCTCTCTCTGTTGTGTTGTCTCTCTCTGTTGTGTTGTCTCTCTCTGTTGTGTTGTCTCTCTCTGTTGTGTTGTCTCTCTCTGTTGTGTTGTCTCTCTCTGTTGTGTTGTCTCTCTCTGTTGTGTTGTCTCTCTCTGTTGTGTTGTCTCTCTCTGTTGTGTTGTCTCTCTGTTGTGTTGTCTCTCTCTGTTGTGTTGTCTCTCTCTGTTGTGTTGTCTCTCTCTGTTGTGTTGTCTCTCTCTGTTGTGTTGTCTCTCTCTGTTGTGTTGTCTCTCTCTGTTGTGTTGTCTCTCTCTGTTGTGTTGTCTCTCTCTGTTGTGTTGTCTCTCTCTGTTGTGTTGTCTCTCTCTGTTGTGTTGTCTCTCTCTGTTGTGTTGTCTCTCTCTGTTGTGTTGTCTCTCTCTGTTGTGTTGTCTCTCTCTGTTGTGTTGTCTCTCTCTGTTGTGTTGTCTCTCTCTGTTGTGTTGTCTCTCTCTGTTGTGTTGTCTCTCTCTGTTGTGTTGTCTCTCTCTGTTGTGTTGTCTCTCTCTGTTGTGTTGTCTCTCTCTGTTGTGTTGTCTCTCTCTGTTGTGTTGTCTCTCTCTGTTGTGTTGTCTCTCTCTGTTGTGTTGTCTCTCTCTGTTGTGTTGTCTCTCTCTGTTGTGTTGTCTCTCTCTGTTGTGTTGTCTCTCTCTGTTGTGTTGTCTCTCTCTGTTGTGTTGTCTCTCTCTGTTGTGTTGTCTCTCTGTTGTGTTGTCTCTCTCTGTTGTGTTGTCTCTCTCTGTTGTGTTGTCTCTCTCTGTTGTGTTGTCTCTCTCTGTTGTGTTGTCTCTCTCTGTTGTGTTGTCTCTCTCTGTTGTGTTGTCTCTCTCTGTTGTGTTGTCTCTCTCTGTTGTGTTGTCTCTCTCTGTTGTGTTGTCTCTCTCTGTTGTGTTGTCTCTCTCTGTTGTGTTGTCTCTCTCTGTTGTGTTGTCTCTCTCTGTTGTGTTGTCTCTCTCTGTTGTGTTGTCTCTCTCTGTTGTGTTGTCTCTCTCTGTTGTGTTGTCTCTCTCTGTTGTGTTGTCTCTCTCTGTTGTGTTGTCTCTCTCTGTTGTGTTGTCTCTCTCTGTTGTGTTGTCTCTCTCTGTTGTGTTGTCTCTCTCTGTTGTGTTGTCTCTCTCTGTTGTGTTGTCTCTCTCTGTTGTGTTGTCTCTCTCTGTTGTGTTGTCTCTCTCTGTTGTGTTGTCTCTCTCTGTTGTGTTGTCTCTCTCTGTTGTGTTGTCTCTCTCTGTTGTGTTGTCTCTCTCTGTTGTGTTGTCTCTCTCTGTTGTGTTGTCTCTCTCTGTTGTGTTGTCTCTCTCTGTTGTGTTGTCTCTCTCTGTTGTGTTGTCTCTCTCTGTTGTGTTGTCTCTCTCTGTTGTGTTGTCTCTCTCTGTTGTGTTGTCTCTCTCTGTTGTGTTGTCTCTCTCTGTTGTGTTGTCTCTCTCTGTTGTGTTGTCTCTCTCTGTTGTGTTGTCTCTCTCTGTTGTGTTGTCTCTTGTTGTTACCCTATTGTTGTGTTGTCTCTTGTTGTTACCCTATTGTTGTGTTGTCTCTTGTTGTTACCCTATTGTTGTGTTGTCTCTTGTTGTTACCCTATTGTTGTTACTCTCTTGTTTGGCCAAATGGCGCCAATTTAAAACACTGGCCCTAACTCTACAAATAAAACACAACAAAAAATAAACAATTTATTAAATAGAACAAATTAACAAACGATAATAAATAGTAATTTAATAAAAAATAACAATTATACAATGCTTCGATGATCAACCAGGAAACACGCAGCCTGCAATGGGGTGGCTGCTGCAAACTCCATTACCGCCTGCCGGACAACTGAAATTACAAATACCAAATATATTAATAACTACATAAAAACATACATATATTATGCACTAACCCACTACTGTCGCCAACTGCCAACTCCGACAACTCGTCGCATCCTAAACATCGCCTCACAGTTCCTGCTACCTGTAAACACACAAAACTCTTACAGCAGCTAAAAACCAAAATACAAACTTAAACTATCCTCATTGCAAGCCACTCGTGCTTGGTTTCTGCCTCCAGCATCGCTGATATATTCCGTCATCAAAATAACTTAAAACAAACAAACAAAATCTCCGTCAAAATAACAATAAACATATATGCACAGTTGCGCACGCTCACCCTGGAATCCACCACACGGCACCGTCTAATGCTTCGCCGAAAGGAGCTGCTCATTTTTCCTCCTCCAACACTGGAAAAGTCTGCAACGTAATCATATATCAGATAAATTTCCAAATCATCAATTGGTTAACAGATATACTTACCCTGGCTACCACCTTTCCTGCTAAACCACTGCCCTCAAATGTCGCCTTCCAGCTGCCAGCTCACCTGCCAATCAAAACAAATTTATCAATCCCTTAAATCAATAATTAATAACATAATACACAACAGCTAAATTAACACAGCTCAATACATACTAAATCAACTCGCAAACACTTCAGCCCACTGTGCAAATCACGACCTTTCCCAACATAAAAATGTACGCGCGCAAACTCACACACACCAACACAGCAAACGATTTACGCCACCACGTTTGGCTTTGCACATGCAAGCATACAAACACACACCAAATTGGTCCCTGCTCACCACCACTCTAACAAAAAAAAAGATGTTCACGCGCAAACTCACACACACTAATACAGCAAACGATTTACGCCACTACGTTTGATCTTGCACATACAAGCATACAGACATACAAACACACACCAATAATGCGGTCCTCTGCCTTGCTCACCACAACTCAAAAAATATTATAACTGTTGTAAAAAATATTAACAAACACTTTACACCGCAAATAACAAACGTTAAACACAAACCAAACTCAATTAACATTAAAAAATATATATTAATTACTCTATATAAATGGCGCTGTTCTGAATGGACGCCACGCACCCGACTTACATATGCAAATCTGAGCTAAACAATACTTTGCCAACAATCGATAGTCGGTTGCACAAAAGCTAGCTGCTATACACTTGCCTGGCCAAGAGATGGCAACACCCCAATTGGTTTCACCAACACCAAAAAATCAACTAAATTAATTAAAATAACACATTACAATCTAATTTGAAGCAATAAAATAATTTTTTACATCAAACTCAACTTTAAAAAAATAATAAAATCCAACATTCACTACGTAGCAGCTCTGGCAACAAGGGCCAGCTGGAAACTCACCCCCAATTCGCTGACAGTTGGCAACGCATCCTTCAGCTGGTTTTGTTTACATGTTAAAACAGCGAGTAGCAGCAAACGATGACTACACTATCCAGCACAGCACTTTTAAACTGATTGGGACCACCAAAGAGCCACAAGAATTCCGAATCAGTTTAAGTCTAGATGCCCTTCAACGCGGTCGCCAAACATTCCACCCCAAGCCAGTCTGTTGATGCCAGCCACCGCGTGCTAGGTGGGCCTATGACATAGCACTTCTTCTGCCAATCTATGCCTCCTCAAAATAGTTACTTACATTTCTCTTATAATAAATGATATGTCAATAAAATTAAACACCTAGAATTAAGTTAGACCTAAGGAATTTTATTGTGAATAATATTTATAAGTTGCCCGCACGGGTAATATAAATAAATACGGAACGTTAAAAAAAAATATACAAATTTGTGGGATCCTGTTCTAGTTGCGGTATGGTTGTTGTATGCATTGGCCAGCAATGAGTTGTTTGTGTTCGAGGTTATTGTTTTTTTTAAGGATGAATAAATCAGTTTTATTAATTTTTCGTGTATTTTTAGTAAAGTTCATGCATACAGACGCATACACATGCATACAGAAGCATACACATGCATACAGACGCATATACATGCATTGTTTTAACCATAATATATGTATTAATATGTTTTATTAATTATTTAAATTACTTCTACATGTGCTCAAATATTTATCAATATGTGGATATGTGTAAAATGATCGACTAGTAGTGTAACGATGTAACAAACCGATGGAAAAGAAAGTTTGCGCCATTCACAGGCCGAACTGTCGGACAGATGGACATGGACTTGGAAAAGAGGGAAGGAGGATGAGCGTTTTGTACATCAAAAATGTTCATACATAGATAGTTCGGTAGTAATTTATTATTTGTAGATAAGGGATGCCAAATTTGTTATTTTAAGTTTAATGAAGTCGAAGCGAAGCCTTATAAATATTGGATTCGATTCCAATTTCTTAACAGCATTTTATTGCCATTTGTTTGCTTCCGACACTAAAAGACATTGAACGTAAGGTTAATGCTAGGTTCAATGCAGCTATAAATTTTCGTTTCCAGTACCAATATATTGCGGAAGCACTCAAGTTTGAAAAAATAACTCTTCAAGCTGTTTTACCTTTACTTAAATCATTTATACATGGTTCTTAAATTTCTCTACTATTTTTTTAATTCATCAGAAGAAAATAAGAAGATATATTATTAGTGGTTTATAGATTTTTTCTAGTATATTTACAAATTAATAATAAAACTAATAAACTAGTCTTTGACCCTTAATAACTGTATACTATTTTTGTGCAAATGTAAGTAACAGGCAGTAACATGCTGATGAAAAGTATAAAAAAACATTGTCAGTGGCACAAATGAAAGACATTATTGTAAATGAGCTACGCCTGTAATAAATCAAATCATCTGTGTGTTTTGAATCTGAAAGGCAGCAGTTGCATTGCCGTAACCACATTGCGGCATTTCTGTCCGTCTCTGCCTTCACATTCTTTTGGCGGGCAATGCAAAAGCACTTTATTTAAGTGAGTCCCAGATGAATAACACTTGGGGGTAGCGAGCAAGTGGGTGAGTTACTTCACTGTTTGTATTTGCAACACTTCTTTGCATTTTTTATTTATCCTCTGTCTCTATAAAGCATTCACATACATACATATATAGGCATCCCGGCAACTCACCGCCGTCTGTCGTAGCCGCAACACCTTTACACTCAAACACAACTCATCTGTGTTTGTATAAATATATTTATGTACTATATATGTACATACATGCACATATGTACATGTTAACGTACTATATATGCGACAGCTGCTGTTTGCGTTTGCCGTGCCACCCGTTCAATGGCTCATTATGTTGAACTGTTTGCATTATAGTATAACACGAGACCAAGCAAAGTTCAAACATCTTCAATTTTCTCATGCTCAAAGTGTCACACTCGAATCATTTATGAAGAAATTATATTTTATTATTATAAAATAATATCTGACAATTAGCCATAAGTGATGGCCATCCAATTCACAAGTTAAATTTTTACTATACTCACAACTTCCCAACACGAATCCCTTTATTAACCAATATCCCATGATTTTAGCTGAATATAGTATATCTTTGACGATTATAAGCAAAGAGAATAATTTTTAAAATTTTGATTCGTGAAAGATGATGTCACAAGCAGAATGACTTCGCCATTAAATATCTATATTTTTGATCAGCATCAACAGATGAGAGGTAAAATGCAAAGTCCAAAATGATCAGTCTAATGTTTTGTTTACTAAAAGACGTTTAATGCTTTCCAATACAAAATAAATGTTTAACTGAGTTTGAACAATTTTATTTATCACGAAATGTTCCTACATCCATACAAACATATATGTATATGTATGCATGTATGTATATAAATGTATGTGTGTAAGCTTATTGAAGTATATCTAGAATACATTTACTTTAAGAATGTAAGAATAGTACGTCTAAAATTATGTATAGTATTATAATATTCTATCTTTTTTTCTCTTTAAGGAGAAAACTTACTCATGATTGTTAACTATTTCTAATAAACCAAATTAATAAAGTGATTTCATAAAAATACTATCGATGTATCAGCTTGTCCGTATCTGTATTTGAATAGATAAGTCTTCAGACAACGCATTAATGTCGGGCTCGCTGATATTAAACGTGAATTGCGTATTCTTGGTGTTCCAGGTTGTTCTTATCGTGATACCTAGGGCGCGGTTTGTAGTTTGATGGCACATTTAAGCTGAGGGTTGATAAACACTATTGACATGCAACAAAACAAAGGTAAGGACGGGAAGACTGATTTAAACTGAACGATAAGCTTACCTTGCTAACAGAGAAGTTTGCTGTCCTTCACTAGTATTTTCCATAACACGCTGCACCTCCAAATCTAAGGCGCGTTGCTCGTTTTCACAATCGACTTGATCTCCGAATCCTCGCGTGTCATGAAAAACAGCTGGTGGTCGGAAACCCTTTAAGAAATCATCATGTGCCATCGCAGATACTGATGCGGTTATTGGGGTAGCACTTACCACCTCACTAACTATACTGTAATGAATAAAAAAAAATAAACTATTTTTAAAAAAACGTTTACTGGCGACTTTTTTTTACCCTTGCAGGGGTACTCTAATTGTACTCAGAAGTTTACAGTAAAAGTATATACATATATATATTCCAAGTATTGAGTTAGGCTACACTTTGAATTTTGTAAAAGTTCTATTAAGAACCGGCTACTTTTTTTAAGAACTTAAAATGAAAAATAACAATTCCAAAACACAAAATCTATGTGCCGTCAATTAGCCAATGCTTAATAAACATTGAAGAATATTATATATCATTAGCTTAGAAACAATTATCAAACACTTTTATTGTAAGGGTATTAAGGGAATCATTGTTTTTTTTGATTTCAATTTAGTTTTTGAATTGTATAGGTCTTGAATTCGGATTTGCTAGGGCTTAGGTACCTGAACTACCTGTTGTTACTAGCAGGGCACTTTCGTCGCTCCAACGTTTGATTGGCTAATTGTGATGTATGCTTTCGACTTCGTTGTCCTGCATTTCGTTTTTCAGATGGTAAGCCAACATGCCGAGGCGTATTTAATCGTCGTTCTTGTGCTGGTGAAACCTGGTCGTTATTAGATTCGGTACTTGAGTCAGGCCGAAACATATCTGCAATATAAATATACTGCTGATATTTCTCCCGTTTGCACACTGGCAATATACGCACCTATTACAGCACGTCCATCATTACCGCGTGACGATTTACAAGGAACTCTGTATGTTGGCATATTTGAAAATTCATTATTTGGACTGATACTTAGATCAGACTCGGATTCAGCCACCATTCCAGTAATACTCGTTTTAATGGAACCAGTACCACTTGATTTCTTGGAATGACCCGACTGCGTGCCAGCCACAACGACCATTGATTTGCTCAATGTGAAATCATCTGCACATTAAAAGATTATCTGCTAAACTAAGAGCACATTATTCAACTTACCATCAGTATTGAAGCCGCGTTGCTTGTGCCAACTAGGATTATTTTTGACGTGACCGAAGTTTGGATTCGGCAACAATGGATATGCCGTTGCATTGAGATTCTCCCCTTCAGGATGTCCAAATGTTTTAAATTGCATGGTGTAATCATGTGGTGTTTGACCACGTTGCCCACGTGTGGGTGTTTTCGCTGATGTACTACTCCTACCATCATTAACACTGAACGTGGCATATGGCGAAATCTCATACATTTCTAAGTAAGTAACATATTAAATAAAACAAACTTTTAAATAAAACTTAGCTTTAATTGCTACTCACCAGAGTCGTTACTTTTGTTTACAGTTTTGACCGGTGAGGCGCTGTAGACTTGTTGATTTCGGCTATTCTCATGGTTATCCTTATAATCACTGGGCATTGTGCGAGACTCATAACTCTCGGCCACTGGTCCACAAATACTGCTACGATGTTTAATAGTAAGTGCTCTAAAATAAATAATAAATAGATCACTAATAAATAATATGTGAATGTACCTCAATAAAGAATAAACAAGTTACAAGGATTACACAGGTATAGCAAACTTCAATTATTTTAATTAATTAATTTATAATTTTTATCATTTTATTTAGTTGAGAACATTTTCAGAGACTTTTAAAGGGGATAATTATTTAACATAGTATTGATTGGAAAGATTTAAAGGCAGACGGATATAAAAATATCCTTCTGCTATGGGCGCCGATAATAATATATATATATTAAAATATATGTATCAATCTAAATTCAAAAATATTTTAAATGGTATTTCGTTACTGAATTGATTTCCATTAATCTGCTGAAAGTTTTATATCATAAATGGTACTTACACCGTTATTATGGCCCCAGTGATTATCAAAAGGACAAAAAATGTTGTAAACCAATCACCATTGTTTGGATTTGTGGCATTAATCAGATTATCCAACAAATCATTTTCCGCTGGAAAAAAGGGGGGTGGTGGAATGGTGATGCCATCTAGACTTGTTGTGCTGACATGATATTGTTCGGTAGTTTTCCCTGCGTCGTTGGTAGCTGAAATACGGAGCTGATACCATTTAGCAGGAAGAAAGTCACAGAATATTAATTTTTCGCGATTTTCCTCAGCATTGGAAATATCAGATGTAACAAGTGTCCAACGTAGATTACCTGAAATAAACAACGAGGCATTAGTTGGCTTAAATATATATTATTATTATACATTCTACATTTTAGACATTAAGTTCATTTTATTATTACTTACCTAGTGGACGGTGTTCTATAGAAAAATGGTGTATGTCGCAACCTCCATTGTTCCAAACCGAAAGTTTTAAATTAACACACGTTGCGTTTGTAGAAATTAATTCATTATTGATAGGCGCTTGAGAGACTTTATTAAAATGTTAATACAAAAAGAAAAGCCTTAGAAACTCTCATTATTGAAACAAATTTTAATTTTTTTACTTGAACGCGCCCGACTTTAATATACCCGCTACCCACCTGACCAAACCGAAAGCGAACTACAACTTAAGCACAATGCTTATAATCAATGTTGATATGCTATGCTTATACACAATTTGTATTCATTGTACATACCCTCTTGCCTACTACATATTATTTCATAAATAACTTTTATGTTATTTATCCGATCTTTACCAAATTTTCAGAAATCATTTTGGGGTATATTATTATTGTGTCTTTTAAAATGAACTGTACTTCTTTCAAATTTCGCTTGGAATTCGCTTTTTATCGATTTGCGGGGCGGGAGGGGCGTGGTCAAATCTAAAGGTCAATGCCCAAGAATTGCACCGACTTTCACAAAACCCATTGTTTGTTCATTTGAATGATAATCTTACCTTTTCCTTTGGTCCAGACAATAATTTCCTCACTGGATGCACCACTCCCAACTACATTATGAGCAGACATTTTTATGGAGTACTGATTTCCGCACTTCAGACCCGAAATCGTAAAAGCATTACTGTCTGGCAAAAGCTCTGTCTGGGTCCAACTTTCACCCAAAGCGTGATACGAAATAGTATATCCTTGCAGTGGGGCGCCCCCATCCTCAGGCCCATCCCAACTGACGCGAATGCTGTCAGCGGAAGCATATTGCACGATGATTTGTGGTGCAAGAGGTGGCTTCATAGCAATCACCTGATATTGGATTTCATCACTGCCAAAAAAGATTGTTTGCTGTACAGGTATAATTTCCGGACAGGCTTCCTTCAATGCCTTTAAAACACACAGTTAAAAATTGAATTTATAAACACTTCACAATATGTGTAATGGCTACCACTTACGATGTATTCTTAGGTTTCCTTCATTTGTCACCTCATAAAAAGGACTAAAAGTAACAGGTCGATCACGAGTTAACCACCTTGCTCGTGGAGTAGGATTGCCAACTGCTAGGCACTCTAGGACAAGCCTTGTACCAACAGCTTTTCTCATCACCTGACCAAATGATGCAATACGTGCAGGTGCTTTGATAAACAAACAGGAAATGCATAGTAATATTTAGTATCGATTTCTCACAATAAACAAAAATATTAAGATATCATATTCACACGATACACAAAGCACAAAATTCATGATAAAATTAAGTATAATTACTAAACTTTATTTAACGCCACCCTACCTCTTGTATTGGTTGCTTGTGCTACAACAGATGTAGGTTCTCCTTCGCCTACTGATGTGGAGGCTGAAACCCAAAATTCATACATTTGATTCTCTGCGAGACTACGTGCTTCGAATGTCAATGGATAACCGTTTTCATCAACTCGAACCATGTGAGCTATACCAAAAAAGATCGATTAAAATCATCATTTAATTACTAATATAAAAATTTTTTTGTAGATAAATTAAAGTTTAAAATACGTGATATATGCACTTGCTTAGTTTTTAAATGGCCAAAAACGGAACACCTCTACTAAAGTAATAGTTGTAAGACCAACAGTCAGCAGACACCAAAATAGTCTTATCTTAATTTTAGGCCTTAGATTTGAAGAAAATAATAACAAGTAGAAGTAAAAGAAGAAGAACTACAGGCGAGCACAGCCGACATTATTACACATTGAATAGTATAAAAATAGTAAAACTCTCAGAAACTTTGTATTCAACCTATGTATTTTAGCACACCACACAATCTGTGTAAGATGTCGAGGAATCTTCATGTCACATTTTGTTCATCTAGCTTTTTTATGAACTGAGATCTTTTCGCTCGAATAGAACTCCTTCTACCTGTTACATATTGTGCACAAACCTGCGTTATATATCTTTCTTTCGTTTTTTATAATGATCGAAAGTTACAACCTGAACGCAAAAATATCTTCGGCGTACCGAAAGACTTATTTATAATTTAAATTATCAATTAAAAATATTTATTTTGTAGTAGTATTGGTAGTACTCACTCTTAGTCTGCCCCTTACGACCAGCTTCTCTTGCATACACCGTGTAGTGAGATATTATACCATTTCGATTTTGTGGTGGCAGCCAAGAAATTAAAATAGAGTCCGCCGTCAAGGCTGCCGCTTTAATAGCTGCCGGTGAATCTGGTACATCGTCATCGGTTTCACAAAACAAGGGTTGACTGGGCAAACCATCTCCCATAGACGTGTAAGCCAAAGCTCGGATTGAATAGTTTGTAGCTTTGAGTAACGTGTGCAGATGGGTTTCAAGATTGGAAGTGCGTTTTATCTCAAGCTTAGATGGAACGTCTCCTTGTAAATTCAATAAGAGATATCAATAATATATATTTCTATCAATAATAGAAACATTAATTCTTAAGATAAAAACATACTAAATGAGCTGACCTAAGAAATTTTTTTTATACCCTTTGAAAGGAGAAAGTTTTCTCCTTTTGCAAAGAATTTGTTGAAATGCTTATTTACCTTGAAGCACTATTGGTCGATATAAAACTTTGTATCCTTGAATAATGCCACCATGAAATTGTAAAGGCGGCTCAAACCATGATATTTTTAGACTTTGTGAAGAAAGTGCCGAGCAGTTTACGTTTTGCGGTGCAGCCTCTGGAACTGCAAAAATAATTTGTTTTACATTTAAATCAGAATAAAATTTAAATATGAGTATAAATTAAATATGTCGAATTAATTAGAATCAATAGAACAAAATATATCTTACCACCCTCTGCAGTAGTGCCAATAATGGCTGTACTCCATGGCCCCGATCCAAAACCGTTTAAAGCACGAACAGAGACAGAATAGCGTGTATACTTTTTCAAACCCCGGAGTGTTGCTTTAGTGGTGGCCCAGCCGCCTACCATAACTGATTTATGGGAATTGTTTACCACACTAATGTAATTGATATTTTGCTTCTCTTCACTGCAGTTAACGGTGTATCCAATGAGCTCACCATTCCATGACTCTCGAGGTGGTATCTGAAAACGATCATTTAAAAAAATAATCTATAAAACTTTATGTGTGCAACACTTTACAACTCAACTTACCTGCCATGTTATTATTAGCTCGCTTTCTCCACCAGTTTGAACTTGCACGTTGGATGGAGCCTCTGTCGGTGCCTCCTCCTGTGTTTTAATTACAATAGACTCTGTGTACGCACTTCGTTCTATTTCGTTTATGGCCTGCATACGTATAAGAAATGTAGTGGCTGGTGACAGGCCGGATACAATGGCATTCTCTCTGAGATCAGTTTCGTAGCTGTCAAAATAGATTAATCTTTTAATTAACTCGACGCTTACATATCTCAAAAGATAATTGCTTCAGTGCTATAAATTATTATTATGATAACAAAGATATGATCAATTGTGGGTGTAGGCATTTAATTTACAATTAAAACAAACCTTCTACTAATACTTTTCGATGGCACAGTGACATTGATTACATTATTATTCCCATTCCAATCATCAACTGTACTGCCGTGGGATAAATGAGTCTTCAAATAATTAAGCGCCTGATATTGTACCAAGTAACTAAGCACAGGAGAATTTCCGTCGAAAGGACGTCGCCAGCTTAGCTTGATGGTTCGCGAACCGACTTCAAAAACTTCTAAATATGATGGTGTGTCAGGTCGCTCTTGTACAGCAAGAAAAACAATCTGTTCGGCGCGACCATAGGGATTTTCAGCTATGCATCGATAAACGCCCGAATCGTGTCGATCGGAGTGTGCAATGGTTAATTGTGAGTTCACGCCTTTGTCGGTTTTCATTTCTGCAATGCTAAATCGAAACTTATTGAGATCGATACGTCCATTATTATGTGACCAGGCAATGCTGATTGGTTCATCCCCCTTAGCATGGCAGCCCAAGGTGACTGGATCATTACGACGAGAACTAATATTACGTGGCGGTTCCTCAAATCGCGCCGGCTCTGAATTAAATTTGAAGAGGGAAATAACGTCGTAAGAAAGCTAATAATTGAGCTCAATAATAGTACCATTTACGTTTATGCGTATTACTTTCTTCAATCCAGCTCCAATTTCATTGGTAGCCTGACACATATAGTAGCCTTCATCATTGTCAGTGGCCAGGTTGAGCAACAGGGAATGGTTACGCATAGTTAATGGTTTAAATTCCTTAAATGCTTTACCTAGAAAAAAACTCTGTGATTAATGTTATTGATACTCGAGTTTCAATTAAACTTGGGCTATTAGGAACAGTTATGTTTTTTGACTTATTGTAAAACCTACCTTGCCCTTTAAACCATTTTATAGCTGGAATTGGATATCCCTCAGCCTCACAACTTATCGATATTGTGTTCCCCAACATGATTGCCATATCCATTGGTTCATAACTCCAGCGTGGTGCCACTGAATCGTCACCAGGGGTCAGAATCGATACAAAACAAAAGAAATAAATGTATATTTAGTATCTAATCAAAATAGAAAACTTTTTGCATATAAACAAATACTACTAAATTCAATTTAACTTCTTAATTTTGTTTTTCATCGCCAGGAAGCTTACCGCGCACTTGCAGTTCCGCAGTATAGTTCACTTTAGCAGCAGCGTTACTAGCATAGCAAGTGTATTTTCCACTGTGTCTTGCATTGATATCTTTAAACACCAAAAGAGAATAAAATTCCTCTTTTTTTCGGTAATCTTAGCAGAAAAGCAAAAGAAAATATTTTCACAATAAATCTATAGAGCAATTTTATATGTTATTTGCAAATTGGTTCTACCTGCAGGCTGCTTGGTATTAGATTGTCATCCTTTTTCCAGCTGAAATAGATGGGCATGTCTCCTGAAGATACAGCGCAAGTGATTTGTGCTCGACCGCCTTCCTGAAGATTTTTAGGAAACTTGAAGGATTCAATTACCGGTGGACCTGGAGTAAGATTTATCATCAAAAAAAAACAATAAATACCTAATCATTTTTTATATCTCTTTTTTTCTTACTGTTAACATTTAATTGTACTTCTCGACGTGCTTCTTCCCCAGCTCTGCTGCGCACAATACATGTGTAAGTCCCTTGGTCTCGACTAGGCTCCACATTGTTGATGATAAGCTGACCACCTTCATGTACTTTAGCTAATGAATAATGTGGACCGGAGTCTACAGAAAAAAGAATAGACCTGTAACACAGCATTCATTGTTTGTGTAGCTCTTTTTCGTTTTCCATACTTATTGTTAATTCATGATGAGCTTTTTCCCATTGAATATGTTCGATTGGGTAGCCAGCAAACGGGCAATTCATAATGACGTCCTCGCCGGCAACAGCTTTAATAGGTCCAATAGCGCGTACAAATGGAGGCCCTGCAGTGTACGAAGTTTTTAGTTGCTAATGTTGATTGAGGCTTAAACGTATTCTGTTTTTAAAATACTTAAACATTTTTTGAAACACAAATAACTACATCTTAGCTTGCAAGGATACAACAAACAAATTAAAGTTGCCACCTATCATCGTACCTACCATAAACATTTAATCTTGCAGAGTGCTCTTCGTGGCCCATCGTATTACTTGCAACACATCTATAAAGACCACCGTCATCCGGGCGAACGTGTGAGATATTTAAATGACTTATCACATCGCCAGATATGTCAACATATTGTCCTATAGCAAAACGGTGATGTAACGATACATCCATAATGGGCTGTGAGTCCAATTGCCAAAAAAACTGAAAAGAAAAAAACATGCCGAAAAAAAGTGCACGTCATTAAATAATAATATTACATGTAAAATTAAACATTTATATTTGTACAGTATACTTAACGTTTTAAGTTTTCTGACGAATAACAATACTTACTACTCTAATATTAAAATTATTTAACTTACTTGAGGCGGCGGAGTCCCATTGGCAGAGCACTTAAGCGAAATTAATGGCCCTGGACGCACATTTTGTTCAATGAAAGTGTAAATCAGTTCTGGAACTGTATCTATAATAGAAACAATCAATAGTTTTAGAATTAATAAATCATTCTAGTATTAAATCTTTTTTAATAAAATGTTATGTTATACAATGTAAACATACCACCTAGCTTAAGCTCCGCCATGGCCTGCGCACTTCCTTGTTGATTTTTGACAAGACACTGATAGACACCGCGATCACGTCGTCCAACATTTTTTACTAGCAATGAATTCATTGACAAAAATTGTACACTGAAATAAATAAGGCAATACCATAAGATTTCTAAAATGTAATGTTCAAAAAGAAACGTAACATTGGCATGCAAAATGTTTTGTCTTAAAAATTTACTTTGATTAAATTGAATTAATATATTCTAAGAAAATATAACACAACGAATACATGTAAACACATACATGTTGTATATGTATGTGTGAAAATGTAGTATGACCTCGGTATTGGCTGTTCGTTTACTTTGTACCAATTTGTAATTTATTGTTTGATTACAAAGAAAAAAATGTCTGCCTGATTGGTTATTTTAACATAATTTGGTTTCTCAGTCTCTTTAGTATATTACAGTTGTCTGGCTTATTCAAAACTAAGTACTGGACAAAAGTGTCTCAAACACAACAACAAAAAATAAGCATGGAGGTGAATTTATTTATGTATATACCTATAGTAAGTAGTTTTTGGGTGAACTAACTCTTTGCCTGTTCCGTTTCAATAAATAAGCTTCGGAATTTACATATGCAATTTAAAGAAAATAATTGTACATATGTAGTAACCAATTTGTGCATTCTTGCATATATCAACATACTGTTTTTAGCTTCCTACTTTCAACTAACTTCCTATTCACGTCCTTCTAAACTGTGCTTAGAATGTTTTATACTTACTTATCTCTGCCAGTACTTAGTGCATTATTTGGTCGCAGTGGCTTGCCATTGTGCAACCAATCAATGACTTCAATTGCCGAACCAGTTGTTGTGCAATTAAAAATTGCTGTTCCACCCGAATTAACAATTTGTACTTGCGGCAATATGTGTACGGAGACAAACATATTTACGCTTAGACGAATTTCAATTCGCTGCTCTCCAAACTGATTCGATGCCTGACAAACCTGAAACAGACATTGAATATTCAAATGAACCCTACTTTATAGTGAAGCCCATCAGCCAAACAAATAATATTCTATGGTTGGATCGGAATGAGAAGTTACTTGGTATAACATACCCATTTTCCGGTGTCGCGCTCATCAGCATTTTTAATAAGCAATAATGTGCGTGAAAGTATTATGCGCTGCGAAAATGGGATAGGATAGAGTGCCGCCGAGTCTGAAACGCGATACCATCTGTAAATTACGTAAATTTTTACTTGTACATTATGTTATAATAAAATATATCATAAATATTAAATTAAACATGTATACATACATACATAAATTATTAATACATAGATTTCTATGTATACATAAAAATGTACATTCAAATTATAAATAGATTATTGAAATTTTTGGCTTTTTAAATACAGATATGATCATAAAGACACAAAAGCATTTCGTATACCCCTTGTCCACTGAATAGCAGACCCCACACATTAAATAGACATATTGAAGTAGAGTAAGATATGAGAAGTTTAACGAAATTTATACGATTTATCGGTTTGGTAACTGTCCCAATTTTTATCGAACTAGGTTTAAAACTGACAGTTTATATTGCAATAGAAATAAAAGATAGTTTAATTTTCGTTGGCAATATTCATATATGTACATATACATTTATATATTATAAATCAATAGTGAATAATCAGTAATATAACTTTAACTCCATTACTCACAAAAATATTGGAAATGGGTTTCCTTGAATATTGCAAGGTAAATAAACATCGTTACCACGCTCCACATTAATTTCCATTACCGGTTTTTGGCTGCTCCGTGGTGCCAGGTTTTTGCTAAGCTCTGTAAACATTTTGTTACTAAGATATATGAAAAATCAGATTTTATTTAAATAATATACCTTTAACCTGCAGCATAACCTCATCACTGCGCTGTCGATCCCCATTCAGGGTATTTGTGACCAAACAACTATATTTGATTAGACTATCCTCGGAGCGTACTGATCGCACATATAAGTCCCCGGATGTGGCCAGAACCATATTGCGACTCCCTGCAGAGTATTTAATAGAAAAATCAATACTACAAACCACAAAATCAAAAAACTTAATACATATTTAATATATTTTACAAAATAGTGAAACATAAAAGCTATGTTACGGATGAATATAAAAGGACAATACTTTCCAAGTTGTATTAAAAAAGTCTCAAAAGTAAGAGATTTGTCTGCGTTGCAACACAAGGTATTAAAACTGAGGCAATACGTGTTCGTTAAAAAATATGCGACTGGGCTTACCAACATTCGATGATTCTGGTAAAAGTGTCTCTTCGCCGCGATGCCAGCTGGTAATTCGTACATAGCTGCGTACATATTCCGGTATGATGCATTTAATTAACGCCGAATTTCCAATATACACTTCTGTGTTTCCAATGTGCACATGAAACTGGCGGCGCACCACTAGGTACGTAAAGCAATCAATTTTACAATATACAATCAGAAATGTATGCAAATCTTAAAATGTACTTAAATTGCATGAAGGAAACGAAGCTTTTACTATACGCAATACAATATTTTTCTAGTTTTTACAAGAACTGTACTTTTACAAACTTTCCCACATTTGAACCACGAACAATGTCTTAAATTCGCCCCTAGTTAATTGCATCATACTTTATACATAATATAAGATTACCTGCTTGCACCTGCATATTACGACTCAATATTGTGCCAGCCTCGTTAGTGGCCCGGCAACGGTATACGGCTTCGTGTATATCAGCGCGATAATATTGTGCTAAAAACGGTGGAAAGTACAATGTGCCATTTCCAAATATTTTTCTGAAAGTACAAGTTAACAAACAAAAACTTTAAAACTAGAGTCTCGACGCAAAATGTATACATATAGTAGCTCTACAGATTGACGGATATATTATAATTATATACAGTTACGCAGGCGACTATAATTACTTTAATACATAAATAACCCTTAAACTCACCTCAATCCAGGAACCTGTGATACGCTCGTACCATCATGTATTACCCATGACACCACCGGCGGTGGATTTCCATGAGCTGCACATTTAGCTCTCGCACCTGTGTCGTTGCCATATAAAAGATTGGGTGGAGGCTCCTGCAGAAACGAAGGTACTCGTAAACTGCTAATGGTTTGAGAGGCTATCGATGACAATGCCAGTAAAACGGCCAAACTTGATATAAGAAACATTATGGTGCACAAATTGCTGAAAAGATCCCGCAAAGTTACTATTATGAGAAAATATGCTTAAGATGGAAAACCAAAAAGACCGATCGAACGTCAATAAATCATTAAAATGGGAAACAAGATAGAAAGCTCCAGGTGAATGTGTTCGACTGTTTTATTTCGGCAACCCGCCTATATTTATTATTAAAATTATTTCTTAATAATAAGTAATATACGTTTAGTGATTTTCGCATACGGCATGGGGGTTTGAGACGTCTCATCGTCTGCATTTTTGAATACTTTTACTTATTCTATATAGTATATAACCCAAATTTAACATGAAGGTTTTTGTAAACTATGCGCAGGAAAAACTATAGATGTGCCGACCGCCCTCTGCACATCACTCATATTCACGTTACATTTGTTTTGCGGGGCAGTCAAGCTAGTTATGTTAATCTGTTGCATCGCAAATTTTGCTCACAGTTTTTAAGCTATCTTACATGTTAAAATAAACAATACAAATTATGTCTCTAATCATCAGAATCCCATAGCTTGAAGGCTTTGAATTGCTTTTACCATTATGTCCCGTAAAAACTACTGCGGCATGCCGAAAGAAATGTTTTTCTTGGTGCATAATATATTTGTTGTAAGAGTTAATTGTTTTATTTTTGTGATCATAAACTTATGAATTGGGAAACAATTGCAATTCATTAAAATGTTACACAGTATTTAACTTTTAAGTAATACATACATTATTCGAAAAATTTATCGAAACAATTATAAGTGATATACTTATGAACATGTTAAACATAATGGGAGAGTACACAAGGTCATATTATGTTTGCGACTTAACACCTTCTTATGTATTTTAGGAACAACATTGCTCTGGCTTACTTTACTATGACCCGGTGCTGTTTACATTTAATTAGACATTTAAAGCGGCATGTTTATTTTTTTATACACTTTGTGTAAAAAAAAATTGCTTCAAGCTTTCTATTGTTTTGCATTGCGCCTGGCTGGTGTTGTCTATACATGTATGTATACATACTACATAAGGCTACATGAACCCCAATGAATGCTTCTGACATTAAGTGTTTCTTTAATTTTTAATGACTTTTTATTTTGTACTTCTGTATGCTACTTGTCACCCCATATAGCTGTGTAACCAAGGAGTAAGACTTGTGAGGTGGCCGGAATTGAAGAAACTTCACATTGACAAGCGTTAATATACCCTGATTTTGGCAACATGTTCCTTTTTTAAGATAACTATATAAAACCTGCGCATTCGACATGACAATTTGTTCAATCATACCCTTTATGTGAGTATTTCATATGTATATAATAATACGCAAATGTTATTTATTTATTTATACATTGATACTTTGGCAAATTAAAAAGTCAACCAATATTTTCTATGTCAGCTATGCGATATACCGGTCTGATCTGGATTTACCCGATTTATAAATTGCGTGTAGCCACAAGAAGCATGTGTACTAAGTTTTATTAAGAATTTCTTTGACATTTTCCACAGAATCAACTTGCAAACAATGTTTCTTGGTTGACGTTTTCGTGGAAATGCTTTGAACTGAAAAGCTAGTTTTCGTTGTAATAAATTGGCAGACAAACTTCCATCTTAAAACTGATAAACAACATATAATATACATTTTGTAGTTCGAGAAGGTATTATGTCTCCCTTCAATGCGTAACAAACTCCCATCTTAAAACTAATAAACAACATAAAACATACACTTTATACATCGAGAAGTTGTTATGACTACCTTCAATGCGTAACAAACTTTTAGCAAAAATAAAAATAACTTCAGTAAGGGTATAAACATTTGACGGGTGCACCAACGATTTCCTTTTTCAAACGTTTGTGGAATGGTTTGACTAATACAAAACGCCTGAAACAAAAGATTTATTTTCACAGCTACGTAGTCCAAAGTGCAACTCTTCTCCCGACTCAGTCTACAATAGGTGGAGTCGCCACTCAAAGAGCATCCGCTAAGGGTGTTGAACGCAGCGACACAGTAGCCGTAAATGGCAGTTATTTTACACAAAAGTGCTCACTGCAACAATGATAAAAGGCGCAAACCCAATGCTGACTGCTAGCGGAAATTCAGAGGTGAAGAACCACGTAATAATATTTTACACAGAAAGCCACATTAGCAATAAAGTATTTTTAGCCCCTCTTATATCACCTTAATTCTAACACAACAAAGAAACCTGTAGCAAAGCAGCAAATTTTGTGGTCTGATATTTTTTTCTATGCAACGAGAAATTTTCTATTGTTACTGAAGCACCAACCCCCAGGGAGTAAATGGTCCATGGACCTGCATTGTCACATTGACTAACAACTTGCCGACAGGTCTTTCCATCCCATTTTTCATTGCCTTTGGAAAATGTTGTACATAAGTATAGAATTTCTTTGTATTTTTCTATATCATTTCTACGGTCTACATCCAATTAAATAAATAAGAACAGGATACATTAACTTGGCTTAAATTCATGAAACTCAGCTATTAAAGAAGCTTAATATAAAAAATACAAGGCTTTATATTATGTGTATATATCATACGAAAAGAAAATCAGTAAAATATATTTAACATAAACATATTAATATTCATATGTAACAGTCAGAAGAACAAGTAGCAAACATACACATTTTATGTACCTACACATACTTTGAATAGCAATAAAATTCATGGTCATTTGTGTACGTACATATATACATACATACATACATATCACAACCTACTAAAAGACTAATCAAAAAAAACCTAAAAAGTTTTCTAAAAACATAAATAAATATTGTATATTCGTATTTAAAAAGTACGTAAGTTCCATTTAATACACTATTTAAAATAAGATAGTTAAAAGACTACTATAGCTATCCTTACTCTTATAAATCTAGTTATTCAAATTTAAGTGTAAAATACATGTATTACAGAATGCTTAATCTACTATCTAACTTTTATTCTTTCTTTTTTTTAAAGGTATTCGCAACTTATTTTACCGGTAAGTTCCATTCATAGTTTTTAATTCTGATTAAAATTACTGTGCGTTATCCAGTCTAATCAGAATGAATATGTCTGATAGAAGTAAATACATTTATAATATACTGCACATAACACATAAACGATTAGAGTCCAACAAAATCTACTTTTGTTATATATTTTATGAGGACATTTGCTGAGACAAATAACCCTTAAAATCACTCACCCACGATAATACCGAAATGCGCGCGGACATATGTGTACTAAATGGATATGTGTATTTGTGTGTGTGTCAAATGTCAGCAGCCGAAATTCGCCTGCATAGTTTTGGGCTTCAACATGTACACAACCCACTGGTGCAAACAAAGCTACAAATGAAAGGACACTCACACACTCAAGCACATATATTCGAATTTATTTCTGGCTACTATCAGGACTGGGACCTATTTTGGCTCAGTAGTGTACGAGAGCAGCATCCATTAATTTTTTTCCATTAAATCCCCAAATAGTGTCTTTCACAGACAAGCGAACATAGGCAGACCATTAGCTAGTATACACATGTGTGTGTTAGTATATGTTATATGCTTAACGAATACTTAAGCTCTTGAGTAGGCCCATCACTTGAACACAAAACAGCATTACATTCCACCGCTTAACACGTCCAAACAATTTGAAACACCGGCAATGACTGAATCGCCTGCTGCTATGTCCTACGCTGCAAGCGCTGCTGTCTGTAGCATCCTTTTGCCAGACAGACTGAGTAGCTGCGTCGACAGTGGCGTCAACGTCAGGTTCTGTCGGTTAGGATTATCTCCGTCGGCAGTTGCCCTTCGGTGGTCGCTTCGTTGGCAGTATTGAAACTGTAGCCATTATTGAACGACGCGTGCTGCGCTGCCGGCAGCAACGTAATAGCAGGATTTTGTCGTTCTCTTTCTAGTTTCTGTTCTCTTTGCTATCTATGTGAATTGAGCAAATGAGGCTTTGATTATTGTTGCTCATACGTAAAGTTTTCACATCAAATTCTCCTTCCCATTAGAATTGGACAATTGTCTGTACCATTAATTGTACATATATTGACCTCACTGTCGAAAATAATAGGGGAACTAAACGGTGTTCCTTTTAGTGCTTTACTTTTTTATCACTCTGCAACTAATACCATTAACAAGTAGAATAAATGTCAACAGTCAAGTCGAATAAATCTTAGATACTCCAATCAATGTCCGAGAACCAAATTACGGGTAAATATATAATATGTATGTATGTATGCATATGTATACGTATATGTATAGTACGCTTAGACGTGTTTGCTCCCCATCAAACTGATTTAATAAAAAATTTAATGCTTAGGTCCAGTAAAAGTATAAAAAAATAATACATTTTTACAAATTTAGAAAATTTAAACACTTATTTAATTAGTATTATTTCTTAGGTGCATTTACATTACATATTTGTAAATAATCAGTTTTCATTATTTAATTAAAGACACTTTCGTGATTTTTGATAACAGTATGAAATCAATTGTGAAACCCGCTATAATAAAGCCTTTTATTAATTAGCAATAATCAAAAATATCATATTTAAGTCAACTGCAAATTACACCCCTCAATCGAGCGACCTCAAACTGAATGGGACCTGTTTGAACCAGCGCAATACCATGTTTACGTTTACTATGTAACTTTTATCGTATCAATCTGAATTCGCGCGCATTTTTTGTTATTATCAGTTTTTCTACATATATTTACAACCAGTAAAAGCACGTGTTGCAGCTAAACTTAATACTCTTAAAAATCAAAAAAGCGCATGCGCGCTCTTTACTCCAGACCAAGAGGTCTGTTACATTGCTGACATCCTGCGTTCAAAGGTTTAAAGCCTGACCTACGACAAACAAACGAATGAATCAACGAATTGAATGCCGACTAAATGGTATAAGTATATATATGAATGCTAGTACATATGTACGTACATACATACATTTCTATGAACACATTCATAGCATGTATAGACTGATATACTAATATACTTATAGTTGGACATGTCAATTTAGTTTTTACTGTCATTTAAACAGAACATTTCGAAGCTTCCTCAAATTAGTAAAACAGAATGCACTGGAGCCAGATACAAATGAGTATAAAAATCAAAAACTTTACACTAACATCAAATTAATTAAAGTTGTTTCGTCTGCTCACCCATTTGTTTCTGAAAACACCTACATACAAACTTAAGTAGTTAGATACATAAACGTCAAAAGTTCTTTCTCTATTCCAATAAACACAAAGCATAAATCTACAAAGATCATGTTTTAATTTGCTTTTCGGTTATACCGACATCACCTTTCTGAATGAAAACGAATATATGTATGTACATTCATACATACAAACGTTAGCTTATATGTGCTTTCCCACTAATAAGGTGGAATATTCGGATTTAACACCTCTTTACAATATATAATATATACAAAGAATTTAATACGCAATCCTACTTATATTTATGTGTATTCACCCATTACCGCCCTACTAAAACTCCTAATTTCGGATTAGGCAATCATTTCTCTAATTAGCTCGGTAGGACACTCGCTACATACATTGGTGTGCATAAATCTATACATAAGTATGTACATATGCACTAGGTACATTATAGAAATATGTTTTTTCCGTTGACCTGCTGTTCTGTTTCAGCTAGTGTCTATACATTGACACATGTTTGTATCTACATGTACTGTTTACATTTATAGGCCATCTTTTTGAAAAGTCCCTCTTTTTTAAAGCTACATAATATATATTTACTTACATTTTTATCAAACTTCAGTAAATTGGCCAAAAGGAGCCACATGGTTTCTCATATTTAAATTTATGCCCAGTCTTACATACGATCTACAAAATGTATAATCTCACGCGAACCAAAAAATAACTACGGACTGCAAACCAATAGGTTTGACTCCCACTATTAAGAACTAATTTTTTTTTTTTTATTTATTTGAAATATGTAAGACTTTAATTTTTATTAAAAGAAAGCGCCGAATGGCCGTGGTTTTTTTCCATCTCAACGTTTTTAACACAAGTTTACAATGAAAAGTTGGCGAATGTTCCGTAAGGATAGCGATGACTGAGTGGCAGACTGCGAAACCGCAGTCCCGTGTCCAATACAAATGGGGCGACATGTTAAATGTAATTTTAATAAATATATTTTTTTTGATATTGTACCTTTTACAATCTTTTAATTAATTCATAAGCAATGCAAGCTATTTATTCTCAAACTATAACACTTTATGCCACAATAAAGCCTTAAAAACACGAAGTATTTTAATGACGATACCAAATCCTTTATATATGTATGTATTGTAATATAAATTGACAAATTTGCATTTATTTACATAATGTTATTAACAAAATGTGTTGCCATGGAGCCAGTGCAAATTGTCCATTACCCTCAATCAAATCACAACATTAAATTCACGTTGATGCCACGTAGCTAAATATTTAAAGAAATGCCAGTAAATCGACGAAGCCAATAAACAAATGTTGTTAATATAGTTTTATATAAATTACAGCCCACTTTAAAAAAATAAATTATATTATACTCGGTATTTATTATAAACAGCTTGATTTTGCATAAACTAGCAAAGTCGTAGCTTGTAATCGAATAAAATAAATCAATAAATCTGAGAATTTACAAACTTCACTGTCTGAGATTGCAGCTCTGACGCATACCTACTTTTATAGTTAACTCCGTATTCTCATATTTGAAGCACTCAGATAACAACTGTAGCTCGTAAATGGGGGAAGGTATGTCAGTTAGCTTCGCCAGCTTACAGCCCCGCCATCGTTCCTGAGACTCCGTAAGCGGTGGCACTTGTGCATTGAGTTTCAGCGACGAATTATTGCATGAGTTATTGACGTTCGGTATGCCAAGTTGAGCAGTACATAGACATCAACAGTGGTACGTTCACATAAGTATTTATGTGTATATACTCATTCATAAATACCTACAGATACTCATACCTACATTTGGACATATTTGCATACATATTTGAATGCATGAAAGTAAGTGCGTGGAATGGATACAAAATTTTGATATTTCATAACTGTGCTAAAATTGACCGCAATACATATTGTTTTCCCTAAGGCAATCGTTAATAAATTTGGCATGGGACTTAGAGGGGCGGATGAAACTTAAGCTTTATGTACATAACCTAATTGCATGTGAGATAGAAAACCAAGTTTATCATAAATTATGTACGGAAATGTTCACTATAAAATTAGTTAATAAAGTAGTTCGAAAAATATAAGTGAACTTGTAGATATATTTACGAATAAATATGTACATATGTATGTACATATGTTAAGTCTCATAATGGCCTGAACGACGTGTTTTTGTGATCCAATCCCATTTTGCGAAACTGTCTAAAATTAAGATTTTGTGACATCATTGTAAAAAGCTCAATTTTAATCTTAAATCCCTTCTCTTTATTATAATAGCTTATTATATCGAATATATATCGACAACTCGCTCAATATGTACTTAATCCATTTTAGTAATACATTGTTCCCAATCTATCTCCTTGATATCAACACCTATCAATATATGCTGACGGATGGACGGATTTCGCTGTAAAGCCTCGGCTGATCTAGAATTCTCCTCATTCTATCGTTTTAACTTTGAAGAATCTCTCGCGTGCCTTGCGACGTTCTCGCTTGCTAATGGACACTTCCTCCTCTGCAGACAGGGATCAGCTGCTCATAGGAAGTGGACGATGGTGCCGCAGAAAGGGTATGATGTGCTGGGCACACTCTGCGGCGTGGGTAAGCTGTGTTTGTTATAAGAACTGAAAAGCTGCTGTCTCGATCAGTCAAGCACACTTCGTGTGTGTGAGCAAGCTAAGCCGACTAGGTCGAGAACGTGCCTTGGTGCTTGCTTAGAGAGTTTGAGTGACAGGCAGAGAGTGCAAGCAGCTGATGTACTGTGCCTTCTGTACTTCGTTTGCACTTGTTGAGAGACACAGAGTGCTCGTGAGCTCCTTCGTGTTTGCTGTGAGCAACATACATATATAGTAAACATTCATGTACGAACGAACACGAGCCACAGCTGATAGTCTGTTGGCCTCTCTCTCTCACTCTCTTAGGCAATTAGCGATACGAACGAACGAAGGAACGCCAGCTACCGGCTGCAGTTCAGAGTTTGTCTCTCTCTCTCTCTCTTACTCTATCGGCAAGTACGATGTCACAACACAAGTCACAGCTGACTGGATGCTCGCACTGTGCTGCTTTCTCACGTTCTCTCAATAAGCACGAATGCTTGCACTCTCTGCCTCCCACTCAACATCTCAAAGCAAACATGAAGGAGCTACACGAGCACTCTGTGTCTCTCAATAAGTGCAAACGAAGTACACAAGGTACAGTACATCAGCTGCTTGCACTCTCTGCCTCTCACTCAGACTCTCTAAGCAAGCACGAAGGCACATTCTCGGCCCAGTCGGCTTAGCTTGCTCACCCACACGAAGTGTGCTCGGCTGATCGAGAGAGCAGCTTTTCAGTTCCTATAACTAACACAGCGCATGAGCACTTGCTTCAGTAGTCGCTCAGCAGTCGCAGCAGTAAGACGTGCCCTGGGGATGCGTGCGTTGCTTGGCAGTCATTCCTCTTTGGCCGGCCATTTTGCCCGGTATGAAATGGAGTGCTCAGTGTCGTTTGTTGGCTGCAATTGTCGCGAGTCACTCACGAATGAGTTAATCGCACCAGGTGACGTCATCTGCATCCACTACTCCTGCTTAGACTTCCATGGAAAGGAGTGAAAATATTGTGGAAGTCACTCAAATTGGCGTAAACAAATAAACAACCAATGGGCACAGAAAGCACTCAAGAGATCGTCAGTGCAGAACTTGATGCTCAGTGCCGCTCTACCTTTCATGCGCTCTCTTCAAGCAGGAACGAACGAAAACGAGCCACAGCTGATAGTCATTCAAGAGGCCAACAGACTATCAGCTGTGGCTCGTGTTCGTTCGTACGTACTTGAAGAGAGCGCATGAGAGGTAGAGCGGCACTGAGCATCAAGTTCTGCACTGACGATCTCTTAAGTGCTTTCTGTGCTCATTGGTTGTTTATTTATTTACGCCAATTTGAGTGACTTCCGCTAGATTTGCACTCCTTTCCGTGGAAGTCTAAGCAGGAGTAGTGCTCGTTCGCTTAACTCATTCGCGAGTGACTCGCGACAATTGCAGCGAACAGAGGACACTGAGCATTCCATTTCATTCCGGGCAAAATGGCCGGACAGCGCTTGTTATCCAGCCAGCCTTGAATCGGAATACTAAGTGCTGGCCAAAGGGAAAGGGGAATAGAGCCACATTGGAGTCCATAAACTGTCGCACGGGTTCTGCAAGGGAATGCGGCGATTAGCACGTGACTCTTGAATCGCCTAATATAGTATATTATCCCCAATCTATCTCCTTGATATCAACACCTATCAATACATGCAGACGGATGGACGGATTTCGTTGTATAGCCTCGGCTGTTGATAGTGATCTAGAATTCTCCTCATTCTATCGTTTTAACTTTTTTAATCGTTCAAAGCAAGTCCTTATGTAAATTACACATTGTGGTCTTAATTACAGCATACATTTGTTGTGAATATTTATTTAAAATTTTTGTTCATAAAAAATCATTGTAGGTTGTTACAAGCTTATTTATAAGTTCTTATGAAAAGCTTAATGTAGTGTATGATAAGTTTACTTTACAATTGTGCAAACAAGTCTTCTGTAAATAAACCAATTAAGGTTATAAAGATAGCTGAGCTGAGCTGTTGTTGGTAAGCCATTTTTCGACAAAAATGAGTATACCGGTCGATCATTAAAATTTGTTGAAACATTATGTACTTAGTGAAACAGGCAGAACAAAGTGGAAAACAGTATATTCATTCCTAATCAGTTTCAATACCCAAGTCAATTTGGACAGTAGGTATGACCGTCTCAAATTATAAGCATAATTGGAAAGAACAACGTGCTAAGCTAAAAAATTTGATGAATATACAAATATGAGCTCCAGACTAGAATAATTAATTCATAATTCTGCAAGTATAAGCTTAAGTGTTCCAGAAGTGCTGTGCAAGCACTTCATTAAAATTTTAAAAATTATCTAAATTACAGCTGAAAGCCATTTTACCCGCAAAGTACTTCATCAAATTTGTGGAGCTGTCGAGATGAAGGCAACGTACACGGTCACAATAGGGGATGCAAACACGAAACCTTTGCTTACGAATCTAGCTGAGACCTTTTTGTTGTGATTGTATATGTAATGCAGTGGTCGGCACCAATACATAAACACTCCAAAGTTGTGTTTGTGTGTTTAGCAACAGACAAGAAGTTCAACTGATTCATTCTGTTGTGCATTGCGTCTGCCGAACGAGCTTGCTTAACCTGCACGAATGCTTGGTTTGACACTCGTGCGTGTACCATCGGAGCTAGGCCCTATTCATTGTGCATAGGCTTGTGCCGAATAGGCTTCTGTTTTATACGCTACCATTCAAAATTGTCAAGACGGGTCTACTAAGTGTGTGCAAATTTATATACCATATATGACAATTGTTAATCTCAATCAAAGTTGCCACACAGTTAATAAAAATTGGTAAGCAGTTAATATTCGACGAGAAGAAGTCAACCAAGCAGTAAACCACTTTATTTTATAGTGGTAAATATTTACTCCACACTTAACAGCTTTGCTCCTCACTGTACACTGATAACAGCCTTATGTTAAAAATACATATTTTTGCCGCCCCCCAGGGGACGTCTTAAAAAATACATACGAGTATGCCTGAAATTTAAAAATTTATATTGGCAGAAGGGAGCGTTTTAAAACTTGATCTGCTTGTTATAATAAGAAAAGTGTTGCTAGTCCAATTACAGTCACTGAGGTATAGGTATTCATATGAACGAACGAAGAGAAATGGTTATATAAACTCAACTATTTATGCTGATCATGAATTTATTTACATATATACTTTTTGTTCCGTGTGTTACACATTTTCATTTGGCACAAAGTTATAGTGCTTCTTCCCTATGGGTAGAAGGTATAACAGAAAAAGAAAAACTACCTTCGTCTTGCCAAATATCGCAAAACCCTTGCAGATGTCGTGTTTAGTCTTTACTATGCGAATTCGGTAAAAGCTTCAGGAACTCCACCTGGCTTAAACATTAAATATATTATATATTTATTCAATGTACATATGTATGTGTCTTAAAGACATGAACATAATAATCAAGAGATCGAATATTTAGGACATTGTATTGTATTTCCTGCTTTATGTAAAATTTATCAAGCTCCGACACGTCTACATACAGTATCGGAAGAGAAGCAATTAAACTGGATAAGTAGCATCCAGCCAGTAAACCGCTGCGAAAACCACTCAAGAAAGTAGCTGCCACTGTTGTCGCCAGCGGAAGTAAGTTTTTGCTTGTGAGATTATATTCAATTAGGTGTTTGTTCTAAGATAAATTAATTATTTTTGCGCACAAACCAACTGAGTCCCTGACAACTGTCAATTTATCCATATAAATACAACAAGAACTCTGCACTCCAGCAATAGTCGGTGTAGAACCTGTTTTCAGCAAACATACCCGCCGTTGACGCCTTCAACAAAAACAAAAAATAAACAGACGCCCTCGATCTCTCAAACTAAGCCACTTTCAGGTCTTGAGATCAAATACCGGTGAGTTTCGTGAATACTGTTTGTACGTCATTAAATCTACTTAGACACGCCCACCAAGAGTCAGTGACGTATACTCAATATTTATTACACATTAATCATACGTCTGGCGCGTGTTGCCGATTAAAAAAAGAAATAAACAATCTTATTTGTAGATTTCCCACGATTTACATATTCAGCAAAGTGGTTTAATTGTGTTGCTAGTCAATGCTTAAAAAATTAATATGTAAATAAATTTCATAAATTACGGCCAAAACAAAAAAGCGGCTATCGCTGCCTGATTACCAGACAAAATGTAGCCGCAAACGTAGTGTAACCTGGCGCCAAACCAGTCACAGGCCTGCCAGCCGAGTGTCCGGTTAAGACAAAAGAATTTTACGCATTTATTGTTGCTTTAGGATGTTTCGACTTATGACTTGCCCATCCAACTTCATTCTACGTTGTACAAATTCAACTGCAGTTTCAACGCCATTAATAAATGAGTTATGGCAACCAACCACTTGACTGCATTAAATTTGCATTAATTATGGTTGAATTTACTTTCAATATACTTCCTGTTGTTTCTTTCCATAGGATTTCCCTTTAAAATTGGTATTAGCTTTTTAGCTTTCTTTATGGAAATCTCAACATTTTTATGTTCTTGAAATTGGGGATTTTTTTGAACACGCTTTCGGAATACATGTTCGCTTTAAGAAATTAAGCAATTTTCCAAAATTCAAGTGACTACATACTTGATAATCGAATTATTCTAATAACAATCTTTTCAACTTTTTAAATAGTGGTTTAGCATTTGAAAATACCCATGCTCGTATTAAGCAATAACAGAACATGATTTTCTTTCAAAAATTTCACTTATTCATGAATCTGACGCCCTCTCGAAAAATCTGAGACCAGCTTAAAGTGCTCTTGTAGTTGTTGCCGCAACCGTTGGATCTGACTTTTTGTTTTTGTCAAGTTTAGCACTTGTGTTTGGGTCGCCTATAAAATAAAAAGACAAACGAACATTTAATTATTTCAGCTTCACACTTGGCGATCACCGGTCGCATATGCTTTATAGTTATACCTTACTATAAAAAAGCCTGTAACAATATATATTTATTATCAGTATGTGCACTTATAAGAAAATAATGTTACTAAGCATGGTCCTGGCTACTCTTTGCCTGATACAACATGGAGATGCGTTTCCTTCCATAGGACATTATGGTAAAAGATTTGGTAAGTTTCTAAATCTATAAACAATTTAAGTTATTTATTTTTCTGTTCAATAATAGATCCAATGGGTGGAATTGATTTCATACAAATTTGCCTCAACAACTGCGCGCAGTGTAAAAAAATGTTTGGCGATTACTTTCAAGGGCAAACGTGCGCCGAGTCTTGCCTCAAATTTAAGGGAAAGGCTATTCCGGACTGTGAGGACATTGGCTCCGTAGCGCCATTTCTCAATGCACTTGAATAAAAACGACTACATCGTTTTGTTCTCGTTCCTGTGTTTTAATAGACGGAAGATCGTATACATCCTAAAAGCAATAGGAAATGTTAACATGTTTTGGGATGACGACAATTGCGGTTACACTGAGAATGATTTCTACTAAATTATTTTATCTCATATTTGTATATGTAAACCTATCCGGCTTCTGAAAATTGCGTTAGTACAGAGCGATACAAAAAACGTTCCTATAGTATTAATATAAAATAAAGACAAGTGAATCAACAAATACAAATTTTATTTTTATTTTTTAAATGGTAGAATTCTCATAAACAAAACTTATATTAGTTTAAAAGGTATTGTGTTTTGATCGGCATTTTATAACTTATTCTGCAATTTTGCTATTTAAAATAATACATACATATATACAAAAAATGAGTGGATGCATCTACATATTGAAAAACAACAATGAAATATGTCGATGTGAAAATACAACTGAATGGCTATAGAATTTTTTTTTGAAAAGAAAATTCATTGTAGTGCAAACTAAGGACTAGAAGAAAGTTACAAAGACCAGGGCGTTGAGAAAACTAAAGGAAAGTAAAGACAGGATGCTGTATGCCGAGGATATGTACTTTTCTTTTTGTCATGAGCTTTAATGTATATTACAAATATATATAAATAATGAAGCCATGTTATAATTATTTTTTGAAGTTTAGAACAGTATCGGGTATTTCATTTATATGGTTCTGAAAAAAAAAGAAACAATGCATTACATAAATGGAGTTAAAGCAGAAATCTTTACATACGTATGCAGAAGGGTCGAGGCCATGGTTACCAAAATCTGCCCACTTGGTTAAATCAATAGATGGTATAATTCCACTCTTGCAAGGCACGCGGGGATTGCTTAAATTATAATTATCACATTGTATTATTATAAAATTAAAGTCTTTAAAGAAACCAACTTACATTTCATGATCAGGCAAGACCATTGGATAGATTTGAACGGTGTCAATTAAATCCGTATTATCGCAAATTAAACGCGAAAGTTTTGCTTTTCGTATCTCCTGAAGCTGTTCAGGACTAAAAGAGGATGGCTGATTAGGCAACTCATACCAAAAGCGGTCTCCGCGTCGTAAATAACTCATCTGTGTGGCAATAACACAAGCAAATGTGGGTCCTAACATAGAACCCGGCAGGGACTTTTCCGATACACCGCCAGACCATAGATCAATGTCAGCAGGATGTCTTTAACATAGAACATATTAAAATAAAGTGTATAACAATCCAAGTTAATACTCACTCAAATATGCTTCCATATCTTAAAACTGTCTCATTTGGCATAGATCCATACATTTCATCCCAGGTATTAGCAGTGGGTAACCCACAGAATTTTCGGAATTCCATATACCCAGGAATGCCAAACTCACGTCCTCGCTGCATGTTGAACGAGACGAGGTCCATTCCAAAACGTGCACCTTCTTTTTTGAACAGATGATTCGTAACTTCTTGGGTAATAGAGTCATCCATAGCTTGAGCAACCTGATTCATAAGTCCCATAAAGTATTCATCCAGAACGCCGGCTCTGTATAAATCATAGGGACGACGAATCAAATCTGACAACCGTTTCGAAGCAATAAATTTATGGGCTTTTGACCAGCGCTCCACCGCAGTTGGTAATAAAGAATGACCAAAACGAAATGCAGCACCAGCAAAGGAATCAATTATGCCGGGATTCACAGACGAGTCATATCCATCCCAGTACCCGTCCTTCTGCAGTACCAAACCGAATTTCTCCATAACCTCTTTACCTAGTAGAATAGGCAAAAACTCATTAAAAGTAACGTGTTGTACTATAGCAATGTTAATGCGCCTTGCTTCCTGAAACACGGTCTCATCATCCCAGTGATGGTTTAGTTGAGCCAGTCCTGTAGCCAAGCGGTTGTGCTCCCTGGCCATTAGCGTGTGCATGCACGTTAAAACCAATTGTTCATTAACGCGAATCTCGCCGCCCTCAAAACAGTACATACTCTTATTGGGACGAGTACAGCCTTCATCAGGAATGTCTAACTTAAGTGGAAGCAAATCCTTTAGGCCATACTCCTGAAATACAGGATTCATTCGCATTAAACCACCGTAGCCAGTACGAAGCTTTCGTGCAAAAGATTCTTTAACGCCATAAACTGTGTTAGCGTCAATAACACCTGTTAAGGTGTTAAATTGTTGTCTAGAACCTATAAAATATTTTATATTTATATATCATATGTTTTTTGAGAAAATACTATATAATAGATTATTAATAATGAAATCATTTTTACCAAGACGACAGCCTGGCCGTGGAGATGGGAAGCCACGTACAAAATCTATACATTTTACATTGAATAAGCGATAGAAGTAGTCATCATCCGGGATACGAATCTCATTGCAATAAGGATGTTTACGGTGTAGAGGTCGCTGACAACATTCCTCAGGATCATTTCGGTTTTTTGGATCTTTAAAAAGGTTTTTCTTTTGAATATTATTATTATTCTATAAAACTCTTACTTTCTGAACTTACCCAATGGTGTTCCGGTCAGAGTAAAGTCATGGTCCATAAATTGCCCCCAAGCAATGACCATAACGGTTCCTGCATGATCGTGATATCCGTCATCTGGGTGCATAGTTCGCGAAACGACTCGTGAGTAAGGTAAATCACGACCTGTTACTGAAATGCGGGGGAGCGTTGATGCCATCGGCGTAAAGCGGACCGATCAAGCGCTGAAATGGTGCATTAGCAGCACCCCAGGTCGGATGTTCAATATTATTACATAGCCCATCAAATCTGCGGTATTTTCCCGGTCGACACTCGACACCCGCAAAAAACGGGGGACATATCTCACGAATAAGAGTCTTGGAGGTATCGATAGTAGGCAGGCCTTTTTCGATTTCTTCATACGATAATCCATAGCTGTATAAAAAACAAGGTTTCTTTTTTATGCAAAATTACAATTCAATGCACAAAGTTGCATAATATTTATTGAACACTTTTTAAAATAGCTTATTCTTATAATGAAACTAACTAAATTCTGTTTGATTACCCTCTTCTAAAAATGAAATATGGTTGCTAAATAATTATCATTGGACAACTGTTATATCAAAGAGGAGTCGATTTTTTTACATAAGAATATGTATTATATTTTTGTCACTTTTTAGATTTAAATGAATAAATACATTTTTTAATACATCAAATTAATATCAATATATATATATATATATATATATATATATATATATATACAAGTACAAGCTCATCATTGTGCAACATTCAATCATATTTATGTATCCATGTGTGTGCATAAGGGAAAGTTACAGGTGATGCTTCAAGACAAGTATGTGATTGTGAAGTGGAATTGTGGCTGTGACTAACTTACTTTGCAACCCGCTTACCCACAACAGTTGGCACATTTCAAAACTGGAAATACTATGTTGCATCCTCCGCCTGTTATTTTTTTGTATCTTTAGTCACGCGCACTCTCACTGAGACTACCATCCCAAACAGACAATTTATTACGTAATTTACTGTTAATACTTTACGTTGCAAGTATAAGCAGCAAATATTTTGAGTCATGCAAGAATGTAGTTGCACGAGTTTGTAGTCGCTATTGCACTCATTCTTTGGACGCTTTTAAAATCAATAGTACTCAAATAATGTTTTATAAGCTGCATAAGACTTTATGAATAACTTACGTGCGTGCCAGTTGTATGGATATATCAAGCAATAGCTCGCCTACAGTGGCCAGCTCCTCAGGCTTCCAGTCTGACTTAGGTTGAGCCACATCTTTAAAATAATGTAAGGTATTATTAATACGGTGCACATTGTTGTACTTAAGTTATTCAGTTACCACTTACGTATACGTTTTCGTGCATCCACATATGCAGCATTAACGGCATCATATGTAATGCAAGTTCCCGCGCCACCATTATACGGATTCCTACAATACAAAAAAAAAATAATATTATATACTATTTTGTTTCCAATACTAAGCAATTTGTCGTTATCACATGCTAACCAGATACACCAGCTTTGGCTTAGTCACAAAACCACTCAGCCTGCTTTTGTCTGATAATCAAATTATTAAAAGGCGAGTGCACAACTCAATGGGTGAAAGGAAACGAAAGCATCCTGCTAGTAGTCCTGAGCGCAGTTGACTACCAGACTCAGTCCAGGCAGCATGGAGCAAGAAAACTACAGGCTAAAGAAAATATTAGGCTTGAACAAACAATTTTTTTTTAGTCCAATAGTGCAGAATTTATTTATCATTAATTTCAAGTCCTTCTCGCGCATTCATAAACTTATTAAATGGATAAAAATTATACTAATTTGTGGAATGATTTTTTTATCAATGAACTACCTTTCTGAACTAAAATCTTTGGTAAAAAAAAAATATGTTTGTTATTGACAGAGAGCAATTACTAAAACAGCCAATTAATAAACATATGTATGTTTTATGAATTCATGTATTTCTAGAACTGTGCTTTGTTACTTCCACGCCGCTTGGTCTATGCGTTTAGGCCCCCACAAAGCTGCAATTTTTGTAGTAATATTGAAAGCATTCCGTACCTTGCGGATTATAGAGCCACAAAATTTGAGGCCTCATATGCATATAGTGGCGCCCCAGTGGTTATTACGGATGCAATACAAAACTGGACGGCAACGAAGGTTGGTTTTGATATTTGAACTAAAAATTTTTCACTGTACATTTTATTTTTAAAGCTATTCAACTATTGGTACTTTCGAGATGTCTACCTTAAATCTAAGCGCAAGTATCATATTACAAACTGTCAGTTTTTGCCTTACAAAACAGGCTTTAAGGACATCTATGAAGCACTAGGTATGTCCCACGCTCGTGTTGAAATGAAAGACGGCGAGTCCCCCTGGTACTTTGGTTGGAGTAATTGCCAAGCAGGCACAGCCGAAGAATTTCGAAAGCACTATTCCAGACCGTATTTTTTACCTGAGAGCTCAGAAAACAATGCAGTTGACTGGATATTCATTGGCACAGCTGGGTTAGGGGCCCAAATGCATGTGAGTCATATAATTAAAAAATAACCATTGTCTATAAATATAGTTCAATTTTATTTTGTAACAGATTGACAATGTACGACTACCTTCCTGGCAAGCACAGTTGTCTGGTAGTAAGCTCTGGTTGCTAGTGCCTCCGCCTGAGTGTTATTTTCAGTGCCGTCGATTTCACGTAGTTGTACATCAAGGCGATATCAGTAAGGAATATAAATAAAGTTTTCTTCTTTAAAGCTTTTATATTTTAATATCTGTATTTGCAGTCGTACTGGACACCAATAAATGGTATCATCAGACCTTTGTGCAGCCCGGAGTTGTCAGTATTACTATTGGAGCTGAATATGACTAAGTTGGGTTCGTAACTTGTGGTTTTTCAATATAAACGAAAATGGCGTACCCTAAATATTGTCAACGTGTTTTTTGCAGAGCAGTATATGTATATATACTTTGTTAACTATGTAAAATAGTTTCATAACATTGTGTGTGTTTAAATTTATAGAAACTACTTTTGCTTTACACATTAAATTTGTATAGAAAAATCTTCGTCAGAGTAATGTGTGCCATTCATTGCACAAAGATATATCGTACTTTGCATATACCTTGTCTAACATAATATTTAGACATAATTAGTATACCTTTTTTAGCATTCAATAGTCAAAGGGTATTATTATAAAACGATCAAATGTAAAATGGTAACAACCTCTATGGACTGGTTTGAAACTCAATTTTCAAATTTATTGCGAATGAAAAGTTCAATGTGCGCATTCATTAGCTGCTAGAAAGTTGCTTTTATGCGGTACGCATTGGACATGACACAAAACAGCTGGGACTAGTTATCCTGATTGGGTTGATGTGTAAAAAAGTGAAAAAGGCGCAAACTGCAATGTACGAACAAACATTTCCTGATAAAATTGGTTGCATGAGTAAGTGTTTTAAATATTAAACTTTATAAATTAGCAATTGTAACATGCAAAATGGTTACAGACATGCTTGATGGACAACAACAAGAAAGAAAGTCTAACTTCGGCATACCGAAGATAATATACCCTTGTCATATCTGACTTTTACCTCTACCGATTGTACCTGTACTTGATATATATAATACTTATATGTTGTATACTATTGTTTATCTATTTATATACTACTCGTATTCGTTAACAGCTATAAAAGCTTTAATCGCAAGACTTTATTTTAATTTCGATAAAATAAAAAAAATGATACATTAGGGACTGTATAATTTTAAGTTGTACTTTGAGGAAATTTAACAAGTATTTTATTTACAAAGAAAGATGCCTATATAGTTTGTTTTCTTCCAATATCTTGCTAAATTACCGCAACACTTTAACACTTTTCGGAGATGTATCCTAAGGTGCGTGGGAAACTTTTGGCCAAAATTATTTACTCTCAAGGGATAACTACTATAGGCTAGTCCATTTCGTTGTGCCACAATCTTTCTGTCCGTGTATAGCACATTTGCAATAAACTAGATTTGTATGATACACAGAAACCTACATGGTGTTTCTAGCTTTAACGGTTGCTTTATTCGGTACGTTTATACGAGCAGACGTACATAACTAAATTGACTTAGCTATTGATGCATTTATCAACGTCAACAGTTGACTAGACATGTCCGTCTGATGCAACGCAAACTTGTTAGTTTTAGTTTTAAACCTATCTAGATGAAACTGAATACATGTGGCTTAATGCTGTACCCTAATTATGACTCAGACTGATTGGACCGATATATCGTAAAGCTGTTATAGAAGCTATCGGCAATTTATGTATTTATGGCTTAATGCTGTACCCTTATTATGAGTCAGACTGATTGGACCGATATATCGTAAAGCTGTTATAGAAGCTATCGGCAATTTATGTATTTTCTCAAGACTGAAAATCTTTTAAACGAAAGTTAAGGCACTGGCATATAGAGCTTTTGTTCTTGTCCGGGAAAATGCAAATAACGTTTTAAAAATGTATGTTACTTTGCAAAATTATATATAATCAGGACAATCGATAAGAACTAAAGACAAAATTTGTAGGGATATAAAAACTTTTCAATATCTTGATTTTCATACGACAGCTTTTGTTTAAATATATAATTATCACAGTATTTCCGTTCGCCTAACAACATATTTTTTCAGTATTTGTTTTGATAATTTAAAAAAACTTAAATATAACATTAATTATAGTTTAATCAAATAAATTTAATGTTTAGTGTGAATGGTATACGTACATACTGTACCTATCCAAAAGTATATTCGATTTAAACTTACATCGTGCCACGAAAAAGATTGACGTTGTAGTCGTAGACAGAAGAGCGCCCCGGACCAGCCAGTAAGAGAGCACAATCGGAGCCATGTGAGGATTGTAGCTGGTCTCCGAATTGATGGAATTGCGCCTGCGTATAACTTGCTAAACATAGCAATAATATTCTGTGAAAAGAAAAAAAATATAAAAATATTTACTTGCATTGGATTTGACAACGTGTCCTGCCTACGACATGTACCTTTATCTTTATAAAAAGAATTGACATGTTAAGCTTGTAGTAGTTTTAATAGTACCTGACAAATATTTGTGTTTAAATAGGCAGACTAGCATTAATTGGTCTAGATCAAGAGTATACTGACCTTTCGGAGATTCGACAAGATATTACAAATATTTAAACAACATTCAACAGCAATTGTTAAACAATTAACGAATTGTGGTAGAGGTACAAAAAGGTTCAGTGCTGTGCAAGTCTAAGTTATGTATTGTTAGATAAGTTGGTGAATGGCGGCTTATATAAAACGTGGGCAGCAGTCACCAAAAAATTAATTGGCTTTGGCCGACAAGTGTAAAATTTAATGTTGCGTGAATATGCGAAAATGCTGGTTTGCTCAGCTCTTAGCTGGAGGACGTTGAGTGTTTTCAAATATGCGTGAGCGCCTTTCACAAAAGCTGTCGCACCAAAGGCAAGCAGCAATTAATTGACTTACCCAGTGGACCGGTGGTCGACTGTTGCTTGCCTGCAATCAAGTTGTAACCTGCGAGGTGTGCCTCTACGTCCATTCACTGCGTAGGTGCCTGCCTTTAACGTCGTTCTGGTTGCCCCAACAGCTTATGAGCTGTGCATTCAAAAAATAACTTAGATCATTTAACATCTCAATTTTTTTAATGCTCTAGTACTGTGGTTCTTTTAAAGAAAACCTTGAACTATATTGATTTTTGTATTTTACTATTATTATACCCTTAAAGAGGGTATGTTAAATTTTGACCAGAAGTTCACAAACAAAAAAAGCCAATCAAAATAGTTTAAAACTAGTCATGTCATTCTGTCCTTCTGAACCTGGACATGATCCTTTTAAGGAAAACTGTACATATATTTATATTTGATATATGTCTGCTGCAACGCTAAAATGATTTCACAGCAAGGGTATGAAACCTTCGGCATGTCGAAGGTCATTTTTCTTTTTCGTTAAAAATTGCTGCAGGTATGAATATAATTTCTTGGCGTAAAGTTGCGACTTTCAATTGTACAATTTATTATAGGTAAAAACAAAATCTTTGTAAAAAATTTGACTTTCCCCGTAGTTAGACATGAGTGCCACAGTGCCTTTCAAATTTGGATGAAATAGATACAATAGTGGTATCTTCTCCTTTTCTCATTTTATTCGGCTATACGAAAAGAAAGGCAATGTATAAATGAAACCTTAAATTGAAAAGTGAAAGGGTTTTTATTGTATTTGATTTGACATACAAAAGAGAAGACGTGGTACTATAGTCCAAGTGCTCTTTTGTTAAAAACTCAACAAAATAAAAAAACAAGAAATAAAAGTTTCCTTTGCCTGCCGAAATTTTAATACCCTTGCAGGTTTCCTCTTCGGATTATTTTGGAGTATTAACCATAACTTTCTGTTTCGACAAATATTTAGATGAAGTATAGTACCACTTACCCCCAAAATTAAAATCCAATCGTATAAGTAGCACATAAGTAATATAAGTTAACGTTGTCAGCGCTGTATGATTTGTAGTGTAACAATCTTTTACGTCGAAGTTGCACGCTTGCCTGCTTGTATATGACTACAAGTTGTTATTCGGAATTATACAGAGTTTGAAAATTCGACGAAGGGTATCATACCGTCGGACGCGCTCGACAATTACTTTGTAAGGGTGTAATCAGATTTGTATATACAACTGTAATTTTGTTGTGTGCTTAATCATTTTTCGTGCTGTAACAACTATAACTTGGCTTTTAATTCAACTTCAAAACTTACTTTTAACTATGGTCAAATTTTCTAAACTATGGTCAAATATTACAATATTTCAACCAAAGGCTCATTTTGCATCTCAATATTGGTTTGAATAACTACAACAATGTCGATGCCCTTCGCTAACTATCTGAGACCTAAATGTAAAATGCAGCTTTCAAAATGTTGTCTAATTGCTGACATCTTCGTCCTCATAAATCTTGAAGGGAATTAGGTAATCGTGTCTTTACTTTGAGAGCGGTATTCGTCATAACGAATTTCTGCATAGATGTACACATGTAACAATATTTTCAACCATTTGTACTTATTTGTTGCCAAACAACATCAACATAAAAATGTATCAGATAGATAGTAAATACAAGTTTTCTTTAAGAAATCTTTATTTTCCTGTAACTATTTTAAAAAAAATATTATTTTATAAGAATAGTCAATCACTGGGTTTATAGTTTTTCAATTAAATTATACACCTCATTTAATTAGCTTCAAAAGAGAAGGCACAAGTCTCCAAGTTAAATACAAATATTTACTTGGAGCGGTGCTCTTAAAAAAACTGTAAGTGACATTTCTCTTATGTTTCTGATCTTACAGCTCTGCAATCTGTATTGGTTTCATTTCACTTGTCCTCTTAAACCGCAATTACAGACATTTATCTTTGTTTCATAATATTCACGCACAAACCGGATTTCTAGCAAGTCACGCGGCAGATGCTGCTGTACCTAAAGTCCAGTCAGATGACGTCAATGCAAGGCTAGTAATCGCAGCAGGAAATGAATTCCACACTACTTACGATTTTGACGGTTAAAGCTTGTCTTCTACTTTTGAAGAGAAAGTAAAGTGAACAAACACTGTTGTAAACGTAGGCTCAGATACATGATAGCAGCTTGGCGGCGAAGCTGCCAACTGGTTATTCATGAATTCCAAATTAACAACTCACAAACATCTAGTCTATTACTGATTAACCCTTACCTCGCAACAAATGTTAACGTCCTCTTCAAAATCTAAGGCTAGGGTTATATTTAAATATATAAACCATATATACATACATATATAATTACAAATCAAGCCCTTATATCGTACAACTATTTATTAAGCCCCCATCATAAAGACACATTAATTTCTCTATACAAATTTAAAAACTTTCTAGTACCATAAGGAAGTGTTCCCAAAAGTTTTTATGAAGCAGTAATGACGACAAATAAAGAAACAACTAGCACAAGTTGGAAACTTTGATATTAGCTTGAGCTTTTGTTGTTTTTAAAACATGTTGACCAGCACAACAACAGATGTGATTACAGTTGAAATGACATTAATAATAGTTTTTATAAATACTTATTTAAAAAAAATTAAATTCACTATTACTATTCCTTTAAGATTGGTGCATTTCGCAGCAACTTACATATGTTTATTTGTACACACCTTAAAATCATATTGTTGACGTTGCACGTTGCCACTTGGACGTTGATCGTTGTATTTGTTAATGATTTCTTTAAATGCGTTTGCGAAATGTTTTCGCACGCACTCGCTAACAGCCTCCAATCAATTCAATTATGGCTGAGGGAATAGAAAAGTAGAACGGTGCAAAATAATCCCGGCTTGCAATGATGGATTTTTGACTTGGCCTTATTTTATTTTTTAAAACAGTTTTATGCCTAAGCTACAAAGCCCAAGTAGAAGTTTTACTGCAAATGGTGTCAAGTTTCTTGTTCAAATCATGTGTTTATTTAAAAATTTGTTGCTGTTTTTTAGCACTTTATCACCTTTTTTACTTTAACTTCAATAATCCACTGAAACACATATATTTACTAATCTTGATTTTCCCTGTTGCACACTTTTAATTTAACTCGTCTTACTGTTAGCCGCATGCAGAGCCACCACGGCGTGTGTCCAACAAATAACTAAACTCGGCGACCCAAAGCTGCCACACAAAACCAAATAACGCAGCTACGGCCGCGGCTGCGACTGCGCCAACGTCAATAACACGACGGCAACAGCAGTCCCGACAGCGACTCTGATAGCGACACAGACCAGTACAACGGTCTTAATGTTTGCTCAGTGCTTCAGGTATATACGAAGCAGCTGCCAGAGAGACCGGCAAAACAAACGCCCAAAGACGACAACAGCGCCATCGAACTTCGCCAGCAGCGGTGAACTCAATTTTAAGTTTGGCTTAAAACGTGATGCCGCGACGACGTGTTTGAGTACGACTTCGTGTTGTGACATACATACATACATTTTATGTACATTGTGTCGTTATTGACAACATGTGTTGAGTGTACCATGGTAGCTTTGGTGTGGTATGTATGTTATGAAGTGCACTTCTGTTTTAATGCAGAGAACTACATTTATGGTATACATTTACAAACCTATACGGTAAGTTATTATTCTTTACATTTTATTGCAAATAAGTATACAAATTAAATATATAAACATAAATAATTTAAATTTAGGTACGTATTTTTCAAAACCTATAAAATGACATCCTTCTACGATTATCTTTTCTTTATTGTGTGGTCGGAACCATACGACTACATCGATACGACTTACTGACGGAAATAAAGAATATATTCGCCTATAGTTATATACATTTTTGAATGGGTAACAATTAAAATAATTTATTTTCAAAAATTAACAAAATGCTTTTAAGTGAGTGTGTAATGAAATATCTCTGCAATAATATTGCACTTTATTATTAGTTAAGAAATCATAAATATATATGGTATATGCTTAAACAAATCGTTACCAAGGAAATAATAAAAAAAATTTTTTATTGATTCCATATTTTTTTATTTTACTATTTACATTTACATTTACTTCTACCATTTTCTCATACCATTTTTCCATACCATATGTAAACCCTGCTTCCCTAGAATATGGGTACATCATTTGTATACCCTGCTTCCATAGAAAATGGGTACATCATTTTCTATGGAAGCAGGGTATAAATACTGAGCCTACTAACCTAAGTTCGAGGAGCCGAAAAATTACCACAGTTACTGCAGGCAACCTTGCACACATTTTAACATTTACAAGTTTTTTAGCAAACGCAATGCGTACATTCATACATATGTAGGAATTCATGTATGTATGTGTCTACATATGTGCGTTTGGGTTGCATTCACTTTTTAAAGCAGTCAAAATGTCATTTTTTGGCACAATGTTATTGGTTATAAGACCAGTGCAATTGAGTAATCGCTGGAATGTCATATGTACTGGTTTGTTCTATGTACATATACAGCGATTTACAACTGCCTATATGAGTAAACATCTTACCCAGGTGTTTGTATTTTTAAACACAAATGCAATAAAAAACAATAAAAAAGAAACGCTAACTTCCGGTTGCCGTTGACTGTATACCCATGCAGCTTTTGACTTCAATTTTTACAGATGATTCTTATACACATAATATATAGATTATATTTGTTTCTCATGTGTTCATTGAAAGGTTTTCAAAAAAATCTCGAATTGCTGATAAAATCCCATTTTGTTTCAATGAATGTTATTAGGTTCACTATTTAAATTAAAAAATTAAATGTTATACGGGCTAGTTAACAAGTTATACACATTTATAGTTACAAAAGCATATTTTATATTAGTCAAATTTTTATAAAATATTGAATTAAAATCTTTATGCAAATGCATTGCAACCTACAACTGTAGGGTAAATTATATTTTCTTGTTTTGCATTAAAAGCGGGGTTGTCTTCTTGGATATTGTAATTTGTCTGTTAACGTCAAACATATCTTTAATAAGGAGCATGTGCACCAACAGTGCGCGAGCCGTAGCCTGATCCAGTTCCGTGATAATGACCTGTAGAAATTGGACGGGGTGCACCGGAGTTCACTGGGACTGATGGTCTTGGAGCTGGCCGATGTGTAATTCCTGGTGAAACAATAGGGCCATGGCCAGCTGGTGAAATTGGTCTAGGAGCAGGTCCAGTAGAAACTGGTGGGCGTACAATTGGTGTAGAAACAACTGGTCTTGTGATAACAGGACTTTGAGAAATCGGTCGACTGTCAACAACATGACCTTGAGGTGGCAAATAAGAAGCGGATGGTCGAGAGATTGTAGAAGCGGTGGAAACTGGAGCAGGTACTGGTAGGTTTCCAGCAGATGGGCGTCCACCCACGGTTCCTCCTGGTGGCAGATAAGAAACTGCTGGAGGGTGGGCAACAACTCCATAAACTAAACAAATTAATAAAATCACGAACTTCGCTTCCATCTTTCTTTTTTTTAATTAAGTTGAACTGTTTAGTTTAAAATTACTTTGATGCTGCTTTATAACAACTGATTCATTTCGAGTTGAGCTTTGTGCTTTTATAGATCAAATCAAAAAAAATTATTAAATCGTAAAATCGGAGATGCTGTACTATCAGATACTCATTACGTGAATGCAAAACTGTTTACAAATTTTTAACATTTACTAGTTTAGAGATAGTTGTTGTTTATCATCAAACTTTACCGGTCAACAAGGAACAGCGATATATTTCAAGAACAATTGGATTTGATAAAAAAATTGATATGTGCAGCTTCTCACAGAATTTTTATCAATGTTTATCATGCCTTTTTCATAGGCATCAAACTATAATAATTCTGTAACTATGGTACAGGGTATTAAAAGGTATTTTAATTATATGCATTAACTCCATAAGGCATTCAACCTTAAAAATTTAATGTTCTTATTTAATGAGAATACAATTTAATTAACACCTGAGTCTCTTGTCAAAGCTGTCTCACACATTAAAATACTTGTTCTTTAGATTTGGAGTATTTTTCGCTAGTATATGATTTAGAAAGACAATGTATGTTCTATCCTGGTGTTTAAACAAAGTGAACGCAAGGATACCTTCCACAGCCTTGCAGCTGTTGTATTTAGTCTTGATCAATGAGTATACATTTTCAGAATATTGATTTATTGTTCGCTAACAAGCACTCTGATAACAGGAGATAAACAATTTTGACTAACAAATTATTATTTTGGATTGATTGTTCTTACCAAAACTAAAGCTTTCAGATTTAAACACAGGGGCTTTTTACCAGAAGTTTGAAACTCACAAAGAGATCAATGATTTATTTTTATACCCTCTACCCATAGGAAAAAATCTTTACAAAAATCTTAATATTGCACGCAGATCAAGTTTCTATCCCCGTAAATTGATAAAATCTGAATTCTTAACATAATTTTAATGCAGGACAGTTCATTTTTGGTAAACAAAATTATTATAAGCGCCCAAATGATTTCTGAAACTTGTATTTTCAAACTTGTGATCGAATTATTAACTTAAAAGTTATCTAAAAAATAATTTGTAGTAGGCTTAGGTATGTTATGTATACGAACTTTGTAAATATTTAGAAATCTCAAAATCCAAACCCCATGAACTATAAAATCAACTATGTTAAGAACTCACGCATGCATTGGAGTGACATAAGGATTGTTTTAGAATTTGGCCACATCCATTAATGGGGATGACTCGAATTGCCATCATAGCTTTCAAGCTAGAATGTTCAATTGTTAAAAAATTGGTTGAAAAAAATCTTTGTCGAAATTGCAGTGGTTCATCACTGTGGCAACACTTGACCGTCATCTTCAAACTGTTTATAATTTATATATAGTACATATATGTACATATGTATATGAGTTGTGTGTATATACATATGTACTCTTACCGTTCTTACTTGTATTTACTGAATAGTTTATTTCAATCTTAACTAACCGGAAGAATGGTAAAAATATTTAAAGCAAAAATGTTGTTTATTGGTAGTTTTATACTATTCATATAAAATCTATAGTTTGTATTACAATCTTTTTCTTCGAAGTCGTATACCAGAGTGAACTTTAGTAGGGAGCGTGAGAACCGACAGTACGAGGACCATATCCAGATCCTCTTGAAGTTCCAATTCTGTGGGTACCATGATGGTGACCAGTTTGTATTGGGCGAGACGCACTAATTTCAGCTGATGCAATCGATGGTCTATTAATGGGTGCAGTGGTAACTGGCCGTTGTAGAATCGGTGCAGAAACAGCTGGTCTAGGGGATGCGTAACCATGTGGAGCTGGACGTCTGCTACCAACCCGCTTTGACGGCGCCAAATATGAAACGGATGGTCGGGAAACAACAGATGGAGATTGAGCTGGAATAGAAACTGTACGGCCACCAGTAGCAAGGCGACCGCCCCCGCTGGGTGGAAGATAAGAGGATGGTGGAGGGTGGGCTACAACTCCATACACAAGGCAAATCAACAGGAAAACGAAAGTAGTAGCCATTTATTATGTTTTTGGTGTTTTGTTTGTATTACAGACTTAAGTTCTGTCAAGAAGATAACTGATGCATCTTTGGAATAATATTGGCGCTTATATAGATGCTTCTTGAACATTTTTTTCATTCTAATCTAATTAGTTAAGAGTTTGTGATATAAGTAATGAAGATTGGGCTTAGAGATTTAATATATCCCATCTTTAAGTTAAGTGTAAGATCTCAGATTATACCCTAAATTTGGCGTGCTAAGTGCTAAGTAAGTAGGAAAGTTCATTGTAACTTTGACTAATTTATTTCAATTTTATATTTAATTCGAATTTTAATAGATAGATATGTATTTATGATAATTTGAAAAGTCAAATTTCAGCAACAAATAAAAAAAAAAAATACCTTAATTTTGTGAATTTATATAGCTTTACTCCCGTTGGATGTTGCAATTTGCTTATTCTACATTCAACGGATCATCTGTCTCTATTTTGGATAGAAACTCTATACATTCTCCAATTGCGTAAAACGAGTAGGCTGTAAATACACATTTATTTATTTATAAAAACTCAATAAACAACTTACTTTGAATCTAGTGAAAAATGTTTTACCTCTTTCTTTACTACACATGTAGTTTCGCATTTCACATTCGTTACTAAAGTTAATGTATTCTTCTTGGAAAAACTGTGCACAAAGCGGTGCAAACACGTCTTCACACTCAATGTGACAGTGTTGCTTACAGGTCTCTCTATCTATTTCAACTAATTCTGATTTGTTCTGATTTTGACGTGCACATTGTTCTACTTTTAGAAGGCACCTATTATGAAAGACGTGACACCGTTCTCCATCTGTTGCCCAAATGTACTCCTTTTCATCCGAGCACCTGTATTGTATATTGCACTCGTGCAAACTATGACGCGCATGTAATTGTTCTAACTTTTTCAGCAAAATAACCAATACAAATACCACCGATAACTTGTTTACGTGTAAATACATCATTCTATTCAACTTCCCGTTCTGTTCTACTAGACATTTAAAATCATGTAAGCACGCTTATATATGGTTTAGTAAAATATTTTATACCCAATACGCTTTGTTTTGAAAAGGGATATACATATATTCACCTCATGTAATATAGCATAGTTTGAAATAAAACATTGAATTAAATTATTTATAGCGTGCGTTTGTACAAAACCCCATATTAAACCAGTAAGAAAAGCAATGGTGCGCGCACCGACAGTGGGATACCCTTGACCTATGTATGTTTGTGATTTATATGCAATATTTGTTCTATGCATGCTTTAAATTAATCCTTATGTTGTATATAGCTTTATTTCGCGCTGGTGTTGCCTCCCTTGTTTACGCTGAACGGATCACTTGGTTTTATGCTCATACTTTCTTCAATAACTATAGTGATTACTGTAAAATACATTTATTTATCTATAGAAATTTCATTAAACTAAGTAATGTTAAACGTCAAAAAGTTGTACCTCTTTTTTTACTGCGCTTATAATTTGAGTTCACAAATTTATTTATTTATTTGTGGGGAGGTGGGCGTGGCACCTAACATTTGTAAAAACTTGATCTAAGCCGAGTTCAAAGAACGTCTTCATCCAAATTTGGTATCCTAGCGTTTATAATAGCTGAGATCTCTCTGTTCATCTTCAACGACATCCTGACATTTAGACATGCACATAGCTCAATCTACAAGGCAGTGATCCTGAGCAAGAATGACACCTTTGTCCATCTGTGGCCCACATGTGCCTTTTACAGACACCATTTTTTTTTGCACTCGTGCAAACTATGACCGCATTATTTTTTGACCATTTTCAATGGTCAAAATAGCCAATACAAAGAAAGCTATAATTTTAAAAAGCAAATCGAATGGTTTTTTACTTCCTGTTCTGTTCTACTGTTAATTTAAATTTAGCTTGGTCGACAAATATATAAATAACGATAAAAAAACTGAGCGCCTATATGCCTATATGCAAAAAATTAAAAATATACACCCATGACAGAGCGTAGGTACCGCAGCAAAAAACTATTAAAAAATGTTGAGTTTGAAAAACTCCCGTTTTAAATCTAATTGAGAAATAAAATTTCGAGGAGACACGCACAGTAGAATACAATTATGTGTCTATCAAAGTGGATGGCAATTCAATCATTTATGTACTATCCTTCGACCATTGAAAATGGTCAAAAAGGGGTATACTAACTTTGTGCAAAATGCAAATGTATGTAACAGGCAGAAGGTGGCATGGCAGACTTCCTAAATAACTATGTGATTATTGTCCATGGATCACTTAGACGAGTAGAATTCATTCAGCTTAGTATATGTCTAAAGTCAGGATGTCCGTCTGACCAGATGAACACACAGATCTCAGCTATTATAAATGCTAGAGACACCAAATTTTGAATGAAGGTTCCTATGTACTTGGCGCAGATCAAGTTTATTTCAAATGTTAAGTGCCACCGCAAATCAATAATTTAATTTTTGAACTCAATTTGTAAGCGCTGTATAAGTGATACAACTTTCTGACTTTCACATATACTAAGCTGAATGAAATATCTGCATAGTCGTTTAATAACAATCCGATCGGGCAATAAACACAGAAGTTATTCAAGAAAGTATGAACATAAAACCAAGTGCTTCTGTCAGCTAACAAGGGAGGCGGGCGAGCGCAAAGCGCGAGCGCCATCTGTCGAGATTAATTTCAGAGCATGTTCATATGTCTATATGTGTACATACATAGGAACATACCTACATAGGTCGAAGGGTATCCCACTGTCGCGTGCTGCGCGACTGTTGCTTTTCTTACTGGTTTTAATATTGACAATTACAAAATATCTTTATACATAGGTATATAGGAGTCTTCACGCTATATTTGGTGCATCTCTCTTTTATATTAGAAGAGATCTGTGTTCACAGTGGCGGACAGATCGCTAATCCGATTCGTTAAGTGACCCTGGTTAATAATTTAAATATATATCTGTCAGCCATGGCTCCTTTTGCCTGTTATATATATAAATTTGGCCAAAATTAGTATACCCTATCATTAAAAATAATCAAAGGGTATAAAAGTTAGATGCGCAATTCACGTGTTTTATAATATAGATGTTTAGTCTTCCACAATGAACAAAAATAACTTTTACATACTATATTTAAATATCTACATTTTGATTGGAAAGTACGCGTATGAGGGGAAGTTTTAATTTGAAATTCAAGATATATCTTGTTGTTAGACACTAATGGTATAATAAAAAAAATCGGTTTGTGTTGCAATAGACGGACAGACATACAACGTGAATAAGTTTGACTAATATATTGTATAACTGCCATATAATTTATAAACATACCACAGTAACACTTTGATTAATATTATATTTGTGCGCACAAACAAAAAAAGATGCGCAATTTACAATATTTAACAAGTTGACTAGCTTTCTTGGAATGATTGCGGATTGTGGAAGCTGACTTCTTCAACGATCAAATAATATTTAATATTAACATTTTAATTGTAAAGCATTTTAATTATAAAGTACGAATATGATGATTTTACGACTTTATAAGACGAATTATTTTCAAATGAGTAAAGAATATATGTATTTCAAAATTAAATGTAAATTTCAGTGTTTTTATATTAAATGAGAACAAGAATAAATAAACGAATATACGCAAACAATTTTGAAAACAACTGCTGGCAATGTGTCTTTTTTATGTCGTATTAATATTGACACAATTTTAACACAATAAATAATTAAAAAAAATGTTGGCGAAAACATTCGACTTTTATATATCCTTCTTTTTTTAAGCCGATACGAAATCAATGAACAACATCAATTACTAGTGTTCGTAGTACGTATGTACATTGAAGATTCAAATAATGATAATGAACAAAAGCTTTTATATTGTACATACTTAATGTTGCCTGACATGAACACAAAGCTAATATACCATTCTTCATTAATTTTTAACAGATGTACAACATCAAAACGACGATCTAAAATTTTTTTCTCATCGAAATTATTTCATTTTAAAAAGTATTACTAAAATTACTAGGAGCGGATTGTTGAAAACTCAGAATGAAAACGGAATTTACTTTTAAACCCATATTTTTCATCTTATTGATAGCTATAATTTATACCGTTTACGGACAAATGGAAAAATATCAAGGTGCATTGGAAATTAACGAAATATATTCTATGCTTTTAAAATTTAAAACTGCGTTATTTTAGTGCCTCACAAATGTCACGATGTTTGTCCCAAAGGCTATAGAGTAGTTTGTGCTCTTCACAACGGTTGTCTACGAACCTTTGCCAGTAGCTGTGTAATGAGGATATACAACTGCAAGTATCAGAAAGGTAAGTTGGCTCCTACGCAATTGTTTGATTTTTTTTAACAACTTTCCACCTAGAATATCGAATTATATCCCAAAGAGCTTGCGAATTTATAAGTAACGATGAACTTCGGAAACTAGAACTCTAGCGACAAAAATTCTTTAACTATATTACTTTAACACAAGGTGGCGCAGCAATACACAGCGCATGCGCTGTAACTCGGAATACATTATTAGAACCAGTCCTGTCTATAACCACGCGAGCTTTTTTATTTCAATTTTGTTGAAAAAAACGCGGGGACTTCAACAGTCCACAGCGCATGCGCCTAACAGTTTTAATAGGCAACAGTGCTTCAGCGGACACTAGGATACTTATATTTGTACATTCCTGAACTGTGTTTTAATGTATAACTCTCTTTGCTTTAATTGAAGTATCGTAGAACTGCAACTCAAATAAAAAATTATAAGTTTTACTGCAACTTTGTCCAGTTTAAAAAAATTATCAGTATATATTTTGCATCTGTTTATACGCTGTGAATAAAAATTCAAAATATATGTAACATGCACTTTTGTGTCTAAGGACATACAGAAAGACAACGACAAGCAAAATAAAGTTTGGGCAGGCTGCAAGCAGCTGCAACACATACTGACTGAAGACGCAATACCTATTATTTATATTACTTACACTTTTTCTCAAGCTCCTGGTGTGGAAAGCTTAAAACAGGTAAGTTGTGTCTATTTCTGAATAATAACTTATTATTATATTTGCATACATGAACAAAATCAAGTTGGTCACTACCTTATGTCGGTGTATCAGTATACCTACATACATACATACCTACATTCATTTACATGCACGTTGCACGTCTAATAATGCAGTGATTGTACAAATATGTACATATGTACATAGATTTATGATAATATATGTATGTATGTAAGTTCGTATAATGCCATTGAAATCTCTTGCAAACTTAATGGTCCCTGGTCTCTATTCATAAAAACTTGCGCGCCTATCGACATACATACATATGTATGTAAATACATATGTATATACAAAAATAAGTACTCACATAAAAACATAGCATGCTAATGAGTAGCAGTGGTCATTTGACAATAATTGTCGTAGATGACAACAGATCCAAATACGGCCAAATTCTTGGTGTGCAGAATAATTTATAGCCACAAATAATTATTTTATTTAATTTTTAATTATATTTTCGCACTCCCACTTGATGTTAGTGATTTTTAAATGTTGGCGAGACACTTTTATTTTCCAGGGCTTCAATTTATTCACAATCAGACCAAAGCGCCCTCTTGCGGTATATTTTGACGTACTTAAAGTTGGCTGCGAAGGGGAACCGATTAGACTCATAATATTTATCGCTGTAAACATTCATTGGAAGCGGCTGCAATTTTTGTTTTTGGACGTTTTTACATTGAATTTATTAAATTACATTGAAATAAAGAAAGCAATACAAATTGAATTCAATATTAAGTGTTTATAAAGTTGGCTGTTAGTATATATGTGTAATTCTGTCTGCGTTTCAAGATAAGTTATTAAGTATGTGTGTATGTACATAAAATACTTAATATGTATATGTGTAAATACACATGCATATAGAACAGCTAATGATATTGGTGATTACTTTATTTTATATATTTATATATTTTCAAAATTGCCACCGCAATTGCATTAGGATTTAGAGGTTGATTTTTGTTAACCCGTCGGACGTGAAATATAAATAATATACTATCCATACTACTATTGTTACATTTTAAAAATATGTAATTTAACTTTTTAGCTGTAAACAACGAGTTCAACTAGCTGCGCCTGCTGTTGTTGTCGCTTTGGCATACTTGTGGGCAACATATTGTCGCCAGCGGCAGCAAGTCTGGGCAAAATTATGAACTTGTGTTCTTCTGCTGGTGCAACGGCATCAACTTCCTCGTTATCGTCAGAAGGCCACGCAGAAAGCAACGTGAGTGGTCCCTCGGAAGCCACACATTGCTTTAGCGGAAGCGGTGGTGGAGGTGTCAGTGGAGATTTGGCGGTGAGTTTAAGTAGAGGAAGCACAGCGAACGGTGGTGGAGGGAACCCCGCCAGTATCAACGGTCCCAGCTTAACACACAACGAAAATAACGCAATTATGCCGCCTGAGACACGTCCTAAAATGGTGACGGTTAAACACCCAGAGTCAAATAAACCCAAGCCAACTACTAAAAAGATTGTGAAAAATATACAGGCGGATCAAGATGTTATCAAGGCATTGCAGCGATGTCGTGATGAAGGTAAAGATAAATTCCCAAAAAATAGTTCAATTATTTCAACTCAATATTACTTTTTCTTTAGGTATTAAACGATTGGACCTTAGCAAATCCTCCATAACAGTGCTTCCCAATGCAGTTAGAGAGTGCGTGCATCTCACCGAGCTTTACTTATATAGCAATAAGATCGGACAATTGCCTGCGGAAATTGGGTATCTAGTTAATCTCCGTAATCTGGCTTTAAATGAAAACTCACTGACATCGTTGCCAGAATCGCTAAAGAATTGCACACAACTCAAAGTTCTAGACTTGCGGCACAATAAGCTTGCAGAAATTCCAGCCGTTATATATCGCTTACATTCGTTGACTACGCTATATCTGCGCTTTAACCGAATCACGACTGTCGCGGATGATCTGCGCCAACTAGTAAATCTAACTATGCTAAGTCTTCGAGAGAACAAAATAAAAGAGCTTGGGAGTGCCATTGGTGCACTAGTAAATCTGACCACATTGGATGTTTCGCACAATCATCTGGAGCACTTACCAGAAGATATTGGTAAATGTGTAAATTTAAGTGCACTTGATTTGCAGCACAATGAACTCTTGGATATACCTAATAGCATTGGTAATTTAAAATCGCTGGTACGTTTGGGATTGCGGTACAATCGATTAAACAGTGTGCCCGGAACATTGAAAAATTGTAAAAGCATGGATGAATTCAACGTTGAGGGAAACGGAATCACACAGTTACCAGATGGCATGTTAGCTAGCCTTAGCTCATTAACCACAATCACTTTATCACGTAATCAGTTTACTAGCTATCCGACTGGTGGGCCAGCTCAGTTTACAAATGTATATAGTATAAATCTTGAGCACAATCATATTGACAAGATTCCCTATGGTATATTTTCAAGAGCTACAGGTCTTACAAAGTTGAATATGAAAGAAAATATGCTGACCGCATTGCCGCTAGATGTTGGCACTTGGGTGCACATGGTAGAACTGAATTTAGCCACAAATGCACTACAAAAGTTGCCCGATGATATCATGAATCTACAAAATTTGGAAATACTCATACTATCAAACAACATGCTCAAAAAGATTCCTAACACGATTGGTAACTTGCGAAAATTACGCATCTTGGATCTTGAAGAAAATCGCATCGAAGTCCTACCTCATGAAATCGGTTTGCTTCATGAAATGCAGCGTCTGATATTGCAAACCAATCAAATAACCATGCTGCCGAGAAGCATCGGTCATCTAACCAATCTTACGCATCTATCTGTAAGCGAAAACAACCTGCAATTTTTGCCTGAGGAAATAGGGTCACTAGAAAGCCTGGAAAACCTATACATAAATCAAAACCCAGGCTTGGAAAAGTTACCATTTGAGCTTGCACTGTGCCAAAATCTAAAATATTTAAATATCGACAAATGCCCATTAGGCACCATTCCGCCCGAGATTCAAGCTGGTGGCCCGTCACTGGTGCTTCAGTGGCTTAAAATGCACTCACCTTATCGGCAAATGTGAGATGTGGACGGCGTCTGGCGCACAGTCTATGTAGGCAATGAGTGCCTATATCAGTACGAGCTGAAGACAGTGCAACAGACGCAAGGAAAGCAGACTGGAGGTAGAAACGATCGGCGTTAATGATTTTTGCCATCCCCTGACCCTGAAAATAAACCTAACCCTTCCCCAGTCCGATACTTTGAATTGTTGGCTGATAAATTATAGCTTTAAAATGTTATACCAATGTCCCGTGTATTGAAAAACTGCCCGGATTTGCTTTACATGTATGTTAAGTGTTGTTTGGACTTCACACAGCTTCACAGTATGTGCGTATATGATTTACTCCCTACCGTTTGGGTGTTATTGTTATCTTTCTAAGCTACTCATACGAATTATTTGAACGGAAATCAATTCAAATTAATGGCCGCTTAACATTTATGTGTTCAAGCCCTGTTTAAAGACATAAACAAGCTAATTGTGAAAATGGGAAGCTTTATATTAATGTTCCAATATAAAAAATACGCAATCGCCAAGGAATTGTTAAACAAAATACCAGTATATACTCATTTATATACATACATGGATACTCCGCTTACTTTGTACAAACAACCAGAGTATAAAAATACAAAAGTATTAAAATAATTTGAGAAATGCTTATAACAAAATATGTATGTACATGTATTGCATTTGTCTTTTGAAGTATGTAAATGTACACTTAAATAAATAAAAATTCATACGTACTTAAATATGAAAAACTATTCGTTGGTAGCGTAGTATTAAAAAAATAAACAAGCGTAGTGCATTATAATTTACAAAATCATTTTATGAATGTATGTTGAATTTTCAGATTGCTGTTAAATTAAAAAAAATAAAAGGTGAATAATTTAAAAAGTTGAATACGGTTTTAGGGTGTATTCTTAAATATGTGTTTTGTTCAAAAATAACCTTATTCACTTGTTTGAAATGTGTATTGAAATAAAAAATACAATTCACAGAGGAAAACCTCCATAATTTGTATACAAACAAACGACGAAAAAAAATACAACCTAATAATGTTTTGATTGAACATAAATAAAGTATGATATGTCTGTTATTCATGTTGTATTGTAGTTTCAACTACGCAAAGAAGTCGGAATGATTTTAAAGAATGTTATGTCTGTTGATGATGTATAAAATTTATGTATATACATACATTTATTTCTATATTCGTATCTATAAATATATACAAAATTATCAATAATTAACAATACATACATAATTGTTTATATATATATGTATATTACTAAAAAAAAAGGGAACGAGCAAGTGAACCGATATACTATATTTGTATACCGATCCTTATAAAACTGTTTGAAAAATAAACATTCTGTTAAATTTCATTGTTAAACGACTATCGTTGGCAAAATTAAGCTTAAAAGCTTAGGTTTGCATGTGTGCGTTGTAGTTGCTTTATAGAGACAGTTGCTCTCGCCTCTCTTTTTTTTCAATGCGCGATAACAATAGTGCGAATGCTGTTCCGCAAGTAGAACAAAAGAAAACAAGACACACTTGGCAATCGAAACACAGATAACACTACTATTCATTCGCTTCTAATAGAAAGTAATTCCGCATGTAAGTAACTCGTGCTAGGCACAAAGACAGAATTAAGGAATTGAGAATTAAAATGTTTCTGTTTCAATGTATTAACAACGAACATAAAAACAAATAAAATAAAAATGTATGAATTAATTCATCTGTTTCCACCCAGTACTTTGTTCTTTATGTACGCTGTAATAATTATCAGGCTGGCCTGTGTATCATAACAACAAATGCACCTACATATGTACACATGTATGTATATACAAATATGCATATAAGCATTACACGTACTTATGTACATATGTATGCGTACTTGTGAATGTCAGAAAATTTACACTCCTAAGATAAGAAATGCCTTTAAAAGCAACGCCTGTATTTCTAGATTCCACAGTATGCATTTTAAAAACCGCCAGTCACTTCATTAATCAAAAGTGTTTTTTTGTAGATCAATACAATGTTTACTACATGTAATTTGCTGTTGATCTTCTTTGTTGCCTGTGCGTACTTTACATGCAGTCTGTGTTATTCAGCACTTCAGGACGCTCAAATTATCGACGAATTTAAGCGAGAACTGTCTCTTAATCATGCAAAAGTAGCCCGAAAATTGGTACATCGCGCCAACTGGGCTTCCGTTGGCACAATTTCAAGTGATAAGGCCGTAAAAGATTACCCCATGGTTAACATCATAGCAATTGATGACAACAATGAAATTAATCACTCCACGGGCATAATACGCTTTTTGTTAACGGACTTGGACTTTACGGGCCAAGACTGGCAATGTAATAATAAGGTGACTTTTATGTTTTCCGATGAGCAAACTTTGAACTGCAAAAATGAGAACAAAGATCCAATGGAACCTACATGTGCGCGTTCTATAATAAGTGGTCAGATTAGAAAAGTGAGTTAAACTATTTCCGACAGCTGAGGAAAATAAGTTTTGTAATATTTAATTCTTCTAACAGCTTTCAGAAAATTCTCCCAATTACAAAAAGGCATTGAACGTATTTATAAATAGACATCCTGCAGCAGTCAATTGGATTAAAGGTGACGATTTTACGAATAGATTCCTAGCCTTACGTTTAAAATTAAAAATTTAATTTCAGAGCATAATTTCTATCTCTGTGAGCTTGACATTCAAAATATTTTTGTATTGGATTTTTATGGAGGTCCGCACCAGGTCAACGCTTCCGACTACTACGCCGTCAATATTTGAGTATCCAACAATGACTAATTATTGTAAAAATAAGCCAGCAAAACGACACACCGTGAAGACGTTATCTCTCGCGAATTTATTTATTTGCTGTCATGGGTGCAATAACGCATTGTAAGCAAAACAGTACTCAAAAGCATAACATAAATATAATTTCCCTGCTTTGGACTTAAATTCCAACTTCGTAATTTCATTGTGAAAGCCGCAAATACATACCTATTATTCTTACATATTGTATGTGGCCAAAAAAATGTGAACTAATATGAAACTTTGTTCCAATTGTTTTTAATCTAATGCATAATATAAGCAAGTTTTCAAAGTGTTGGTTAAATATTTATTCGTTATATCTAAGTTTGACTCAGTTTTATTCCAGTTAATTAATTTGATGGTGGGCTACCCAAAACATTACGTCTGAGTGCCTGGCATCACGCACAATGTGGCATCAATTTTTTGCAAATGTGGTAAAATATCGCGCAGTTTTGAGCGATAACGAGCATCTGTTGCGATTGGATTATGTTCCAAATAAATGGTCTGCAGAGATGTGTTAATCTTCAATACTTCGATGTTTTTCCAGTTATCTATGCCGTTATCATTTAACCAAATTTCTTCAAGCTTCTCGAGCGTCTCCAAATTGCTTATTGCCTTCAATCTATTTTTAGCTAAGTCAAGGGTGTCTAAGCTTTTATTTTCAGATAGGTTCTCAATAGCTTCAATACCATTCTCTGATATGTATAACTCTTTTAAGTTAGTAAGCTTTTCCAAATTCTCAATTTTTACAACACGATTCGCTTGAAGACTTAGGATTTCTAGATTAACTAGCGTGTCAAGATTTTCAATTTTTGCTATTTTATTCTTGCCTAAGAACAGTTGACGCAAATTGACCAAAGTTTCAAGATTTTCAATTTTTTTTAATTTGTTGTCCCCTAGCTCAAGCATTGTTAGATTGGTCAGCATACCGACATTTTCAATTACACTGATTTTATTTGCTACAAAGTAGAGTTTCTCCAGTTTAAGTAGTTTATCCAGGTTTTCTATTTTGGTAAGCCGATTAAAACTCAAGTCCAGTATTTCCAAATTAGTCAATTCATCTAGATTTTCAATTTTTACGAGTTGATTATCATATAGCTCTAACTCGATGAGCGTTTTTAGCATATCCAAGTTTTCAATTTTTTTAATCAGATTCCATCGCAAGTACAGCCGTTCAATATTAATTAAAGGCTCGAAGTTTTCCAACTTATCTATACGTCGGTGATTCAGATCCAGTTCATAGCACTCGGGATCAATCATCACAATTTCTTCAATGGACGCCACCATTTCTCCAGGTATTATTTGCATGCCGGCAGTTGGTTTGGGGTCACCACTTTTTGGCGTTGCACTATCACCGTCAGCCATATTCATAAGAAAGTTTTTACTCGATTAGATTTAAGAAATTACAACTTCTAAATGCCGCCTGGCCTGCTGATAGATTTTCTTGTTGGTGTTTTGTCAAATGTGACCGTATTGGGTAAATGTAAATGTAGTACTACAGTGTTGCAGTGAGTCTGCACATGGTACGCAGTTAATATTTAATTCGAATACTTTACGGTGTACCCGTTCTGTGAATTAGAAAATTTATGCATTGGTATACATAAATTTCATGATCATGAAAGATTTATATCGAATCAAAAATAGCTGTTTCTTACGTTTTTCTGTCGAAAATTCTAATTCTTAATTTTATTGATTTTTAATGGTGCGAGAATTTAATCGATAATTGTAGGAACCACCGATTATTAACTAAAAGTTGAAACCATCGATGTAAGCGATATTTTGATCAATTGCATTCCACCACTAGGTTGTGGTTGTTTGTGATAAAAATATGATACAATTCTAGTATTAGTAGTGGAAGTTTATTTAAATATCAGTTATGGTATTTGTTGGAGACAGTAAAATGTATTGTATAACAAATAATATTTATACTTAATATTTGCTGTCAGCATTGTAATTTTAACACTGTATTTCGGTGTTAGGCTCTTCGTCGTAACGCGTGCGCTAGTGCTTGCAGCATTTAATATAACATTTTGTCTATAGTTGGAAACTTTTATTATAAAATAAAGAAGTTTTAGGTGAGTAGATCTGACATATTTTTTTCACTCAGTTTTAGTAAGTATTTCTTTTAAAAGAAAAATAAGTCTGGAAGCAACATTCATCATGTCGACGGGACTGAAATGTCGCAATTGCGGCTCAAATGAAATCGAAGAGGACAATGCTCGCGGTGATCGTGGTATGTAAATACTAGCGTACATATGTTGTACATAAATACAATGGTATATATAAATATTCTAACAAAATTTACATAAATCAATATGTTCACGCAGTGTGCATGAATTGCGGTTCTGTACTGGAGGATTCGCTTATTGTTTCTGAAGTGCAATTTGAAGAGATGGGGCATGGCGCAGCCGCCATTGGACAGTTCGTTTCCGCCGAGTCCTCAGGTGGCGCTACGAACTACGGCTACGGTAAATTCCAAGTAGGCTCGGGCACAGAATCGCGCGAGGTCACTATCAAGAAAGCTAAAAAGGACATAACACTGCTTTGCCAGCAGTTGCAGCTGACTCAACATTATGCGGACACTGCTCTTAATTTTTTCAAGATGGCCTTAAACCGTCACTTAACGCGTGGGCGAAAAAGCACTCATATTTATGCTGCTTGTGTGTACATGACCTGTCGCACTGAAGGCACCTCACGTAAGTAGAATTTGATTTTAATACCAATTCAATTGTCACGTATTCTTCGAAATTTCAGATCTTCTTATCGACATCAGTGATGTTCAACAGATTTGTTCATATGAACTAGGACGTACCTACCTAAAACTGTCGCATGCACTGTGCATCAATATACCATCTGTAGGTAAGTACTCCTTTACTTTATGAAAGCCATATAAATTGGATATTATTGATATATATAAAGGATTAATATAGAGAAACTTCTTTTAATGTCAATTTTTATTACAATGCATTTACAACCAAAAGACTTCCACAAAAAATGAGAACACAATTCAATTTTTCGAAGGTATAATGAACATGCAATGTTCTTTAACTCTATTAGTAAAATAGATTATTGTAATTTTTATTACACTACATTATGACTTAATAATGGGTATATATATTTTAGTTTAGAAGTGATGGTTAGGGTCTCTGAAGAGTTTTTTGTCAAGCTGTATTTTAATCATTTCACTACATAACAAACAAGCTTTGCATGCAATTGAACATGTTTAATTATGAAATCTAACTAGTACTTATGAGGATTGTTTACAATAACTAGTTTAACATAGCTTTCAATTTCGTACGCAAAGTTAAACAGGATATATTTCCAACACATTCTCTTATAGTATTTCGTAATAAGTATCTGTATATTCACTAAACGCTCGTAAAAATATGTTTACTGTGATAAACTTAAAATTTTTAAATAGTCAAAACTGGACTGATTGCTTAGGAAATTTGATTTAAAAATAATAAAGTGGTATTCCACTTGGCGAAGCGTATGTACCTTTACAGTAAAAATCGTTTCTAATTCTCTATATTCTTATAATGTATACATAATATTATTCAGTTTATAATAATTTATTAAGCTCCGAATATGAGAATTCCTATTGGTGGGGACATTCAAATTTTATTTGATAATCTAAATTTTCGATTGATTGCTATTAGCTGTACGAATAGTTTTCCGATTCGTATAACAGTTTAACAATATGGGAATAAATATGGGAATAAGAATGGCTAGTTTGTTAACGGATATCAGTATTTTGGCCGATCCTATATAATATAGTAGTTTATTTTAATGATGAATAAAAAAAGGCGATAGCTTGATCCGGCTTATATACAGCGTGTACAATCTCATGTGTGTATGCAAAGTTTTCTAATAATAAAGGGATAATATTTAGAACCATTTCATAACCAGCAGACTATGTTTTTTGTATATTATTTATAACTTATATATTATTGTTTTTATGTTTTATTAATGTTTATTATTTTTCTACGGATCTATAGCGTACTTAATGATGGTTCAAGTATGTATGTAGTTTTTACAAAAGTTCAAAACTCAAATTTATTTTGTTGTGTTGTAGTGAAGGTCCATGAGTTTCTGTTATATGTTTTTTGTTGTAGCGGTATTGGTCTTCTATTAGGTTTCTGCTGTATTTGCGTTTGCTGGCGATAATAGCAAGCGCTATGCCACTCAGCGCAGTACAACTGCGCGCATCAAGTATTGTTGGCATCACTAAGAGGAGCCACACTGTTTGGAGTCGGTTCATCGGAAGCATTGTTTACGAGGGTACTTATAGTTCCAGCTTGTACATTACTTCCATTTGTGATTATAGGAGCTGATCCTATAGTTGTAGCGCAAATTGAGTTTGCAGGCGAGTTTAAGGCCGTTACCGTAGTGGGTCCATAAAAGATTAATTCTGGTATTTGTCCACCCTGCACCCCAGTTCCGTTGGTGCTTTCTGATGAGCATTGGAACTGGAATGTAACGTTACCCATTAGCACTTCGGACATGCCCTCTTGCCCAAAAAAAGCTAAGCTCGTTTCCATCAAGTATAACAGAAGCAGTGTAGTAGCATTCGGGTTCAATTTGTATGGGATTATCAAAGAACACATGGAATGTATTACTCGAGCCATCTGAAAAAAACTTCGTGTCATTTTCCGCCAAAGTGCGGCCTAAGCGCTTAAGTTCAATTTTAACATTGTAGTTGGCCGCACCCGTTGAGGAACCGTATAAACCGAAGCCAACAATAAAAATTCTATAGAAAAAAATTGTATAAATACACTGTTAACAAAAAGGTTAGATTTTAATTTAGTTTAACTTACCGTCGATCGACTGAGAACTGTATGGAATCACAACGACCTCGATATCGCCACTGATTCGAGCGATAAGCGCATGATTGAAAGCGATGACATACTTGAGTTTTAAGACCGGCACGCGGTCGTGTGGGAAAACTTAAGTTCGGCTTTACTTTTGCGGTGAAATGTAAAAACATATCTATTGTCTCTTGGGATGTAAGTATTCCAGTTTGAGCTACACCATTAGCAAATTCCTCCAGTGTCATAGTTGGAATGCGAATCAAATGTAAGGCTTGTCCCAAGACCCGTCGCTTGTTCTGAGACGTTTCATCTATGCTCTTCTTTTCGCATGCATTCATCGCCCAATTAAGGGCAGCCTCAAAGAGGTGTATCTCCTTACAATTAAGGGTTTCGCGTGACAGTATTGATTCGAAGGTTTTGAGGTCAATATCTACAAAATCCTCGGATTTAACTGCCATTTCGGCTTGGGCATCAATGACTTCCCAACAACGCTGCATCAGTTCAGGCTCCTCGAAAAGGCGTGATTGACTGAGAAGAAGACAGGCGTTTTTTGCAGTCAGTTTAACTTCCAGATAGTTTACGCAAGCCCGAGCCAAATGTGGAACAATATATTTTTTGGCCGCGTACAAAGTAGCCAATATATGTTCAGGTTCCAATTTGATTTCATCGCAATAAAGATATCTGTTCAAGAGAAACTTCGTTTAGATGAGATTTTGACATTTTCAGTTCAAACCTACCTTAGAAGTGTAAGGAAGGCTGTGGGCTCCACGTCTGGTACCTTAATCTCCAGTTTATTCTCCGCCAATCCCCCGTAGAACATTGCGTAAAAAACGGAGCTGCCCGTGGCGAGTATGTACTTATGAGCGGGTATAGTTTGAATCGGATCGAAATCTAAAGAATACAATGATAAGATTTGATTTATCGTTCAATTAAAGTTATTTACTTACCAAAATCGCTACCCACAATGAACTTGACGTCAGACAAAAGCTCGTTGTTAAACATTGCCGCATTTCGCTCTAACACAGTGGCTTTGCTTGCTTGCCAATTAGGATCAGCTGTGTCGATTGCATTAGAAGCGCCTACAGCAGCGTAGCTGCTATTGCTTCCAGATGTACACACATATGATGCACTACCGGTATTTGGGATTGTGTTCGCTGCGTTTGCCACTGATGCAGGTGAAGCAACTTGCAGACTTGCTGCACCCGCTGAACTCGATGGTAAACAAAATGTAGTGGAGCATGTGCTTGGCGATGCCAGCGGCGATGATGGTGCGCTAATAGGCTGTGTTATTTGAATATTCTGATCCGTAGTACTCCCAGAACTTACACCGGGAGAAGTAGTTGTGGTGCTACGTTGTTGTTGATGGTTGTGCGGTGGCGAGTGCAATAATCCGTTGCCATTGTTAAGCGTCTCCACTGCAAATCACAGTTTTTTTTAATATTTCGTTAAATGTTATTGCTTTTAAATTATTCTATGACAGATGGCGTTCACGCTTTACGCTCGCCTGCCTACCTTGTTAGCTGATGCAAGCCCTTGGTTTTGTGCTCACACTTTCTTAAATAACTTATGTGCTTATTGTTCGATAGGCTTAAAATTTTGCCGATATGTAGATATTATAAGTAAGCTAAGTATTGGTTTAAATCAGAAAGTATCTCTTAAACATTGATTTGCTAGTGGTGTAGATTTGAAATAAACTTGTTCTGTGAACAATTCACAAAACATTCATGCTAAATTTGGAGTCTGTAGCTCTTTTTAAAAGCTGTGATCTTTACATTCAAACAGACGGACGGACAGTCAGACATGGCTCAATACTTTATGGGGTCTCCCACGCCTCCTTCTGCCTGTTACATACCATTAACCATTTCAATGGTCTAAGGGTATAAAAAATATGGTGTGTTGCCTTTAAAAAAAAACTTGGCATGCATGTTAATGGGAATAAATACTTTTTGTTATTGCAACTTGAATATTTTTTTTTTTAAGAATTTTAAGTTATGAATATTATGATACATAAGTATGTATGTACATCTTGTATTATGTACGTACATACTTGTGCAACTGAACAAAGTGTGATGGAGCTGGAAGTGTAGTTCTTTTTAATATTTAAATAGCTGTGACCTACGTGATGTCAGTTCAATTGAAAAATTAAACCTAAAACACCAGATACACTTCTCTTCATTCTATTCGGATACATAGAAAACTTAATAATTGTAATAACCTGCATTGAGATAAATCGATTGCTCATACACACAATATGTATGTATAAGTGTATGTAGACACAGGATATATAATAATAAACATCGCCATGCTACACTATTCTCAGTTTTCTTACCATTTATCCATGCACCGTTTAAGTGTGACATTGACTCCTGATTGCGTTTATTTGTTGATTTTAAAGAGAATCTATTCAACGCGTTGTTATTGTTATTACTATTGCTATGACCATTGCCATTGCTGCTGCTGGCCATTGTTTTATTTTAAAAGCACTTGAGAGAAGAAACTTTAGCCTGAGGCCAGCTGTATAATTATAACCACTGTGCGATAACTTTTACCAAATAGCTTGCAATAGAAACATTGTTTATTTTCATAAACATTAACACTTTTTCATTTTACATTTGCATGTCTACATATTTGCCAAGGGTAACTAGTAGGTGCTTAATCGGTCGACCGATAAATGTGGTGGTATGTCGATTGGCAATTGCAGCAGTGCTGCATTTGTGATTTGTGTGTGATATAGCAGCTAGCTATGAAACTGTTGCTCGATGTGTGTTTTGAATTAAGATGAGCTAGTGAGCATGTTGACTTTGCCAGTTTCGCAAGAGCCTTAGGGCGTAATTTAAAGATTATATCATTGCCGTGGTTAATATGTATTTCCGTCATGCCAATTTGAAACAGCAAAAGTGCGCTTTGTGCTTTTGTACTACCCTATTAATATGCATATATCAATACTATATGTACGTGACACAAAAACTTTAAAACACCCTTGAGCAAGGCATGATGTAGTATCATGTATTCCCATATGTTTTATCTTTGAAATTTTACTTGTATTAGGTCTTCGTTTTCGAGTATTTAATACTATTCAGCTGAGCATATATAACATGTCCATTAAATTTTGAACTTGAAATTGATTGGGTTGTTGTTTGGTCAACACTGAAGGTTTATGTATTTATGTTTTGCTGTTCACACTCACGCACACATTAAATATCAAATTGATTAAAGAGAAAACCGGTTATAGCCAAGTAGCTGCAGGGTGAGTTCAAGACCATTTCGCGAAATAAATTTTAACTTCAATATACATACATACATAATCAATACTTACTATTTTGATGGGAGGATTGGTGTTGCTGCTCGAGTGGGGGCTGTTCCTCGTTCTCTGGGATGTTAATAGCGTATTCGGGCTCATAGTTGTGCGTATAGGCACTACCCCAGTGTCCAACGAAGTCGTCCTCATCAAGTGTCAACAAATGATCCAAGACTTGAACGCCCCTCTCAAGGGGACCATGAAATTTGTTAATAAGCTCGGAAAGTCGCAGGTTGATACCGTGAGGTGCGACGTTAGCGCCTCTTGGTGTCGGTGTTTCAATCGCCCAATAGAAAAGATGCCGTCCCAGATGACTACTTAAGTGGTTTGCAAAAGCCTCGATCATCTTGGCAGAGTCATTGCAGCCATGCGTAGCATGGTTTTATTCGCTTTCTTATGTTCTCGTTAGACTCCCGTACGGTAATTCATCTGAAACTATTAAAGCGAAAATCGGTATGTTATGTAACAACACTCTTTGTTGGTTCCTCTCACTTTTGCTTATATTTTCCCGCTTCTTTAGCCACCTGCTAAGCCCAAATTTATTGCGATGTCAGGTGGCACTTTCTCTAAAAGTTTAAGTTTCAGTTCCACTTCCCATTTTTATTTCCACACGCATTTTTTTTACTTTTAATTAGCTACAGGAAGTACAAAATGTTTCCCTTGCCTTTTAGGACCCTGCTTCTGTTGTTTGGATACCAGCACGATGGAACGTTTCAAGCAAGTACTTTGAATTGGAAAAAAGAAAAATTGGAAAATCTCAACATAACATTTACGGCCAGATTTTCGGGATTGCAATAAACATAAACACAATTAATATTTTAACACTCATTTAATTTTTGCCAACAGATTGAACTTTAAAATAGTTCACCAGAACATTATTTGTTCTTGTTCTTATAAACAATTCTTATATAACGTACCTGTTTAAATCGAGTGCAATGTTTTTAACAAAGTATGTTTTGCAAAAACAAGAAGCTAAGTAAAATACACTTTTGAAAATAGGCTGCAAGCTTTCTTGCTCGCATTAATGTATGTATTTAACTCAACACATATTTGAAATTTGCTGTCTACATTAACTTTACTTGCCCCTTTCTTAATTAATGTATTTTTTGACTGTTGCTCTGTTGGCATTGCTTACATTTTAATTTTTGTATCTCTTTTATTGCAATTGCCGACCTATTTACACAAACCAACGAAAGACTATGAAAAAAGACCATCTCATGTGGGGACTACCGAGATTGGGTGACTACCTAGACCACATTTAAAAATACGCGTATTATTTTGATTTTGTACAACCGCAATCAAAAAAAAAAACAAAGGTAGAAAATTACTAACAACAAAAACTGATGCGATTGCATTTTGTTCGGATTTCCATTGGTAAATTTGGTGTCGTCGTTTATATTCTTATATATTTACTATTTTATTTAATGTTGCTGAAATTTCATTTAAAAATAAACTTCGCAAAAGCGAATAAAATTCTGATTTAGAAGTGAATAAAATTGATAAATATGCATATTCCCAGTCGTAACCGTAGTACATCTCCCACTGATTATTTCCATAGCACACTTATCACTGTCTACTAGCTATATGTTATTAAAGTGCTATGCTTGGTTTCAAGTGCCCTTAGGTAGTTTTGCAATCATTCAGCTGTCCGTAATTTGGTGGGTCATGCGGTTTAGGTGCTTTGATTTGCAGATAATTTTATACACATTAGTGTGCAGTTTTTCTTTTCAACAATCAACTGGTTTTTAATATTTCTATATATGCAATTACACCGTGAACACATGCAAACATTCATATTTATCGGTGTTATTTTTTGGTAAGTCATGCTGGATTTTGTCTAATGACTTGCCGACTTGGATTTTTCTAGCCTAGCTTCAAAACTCTTAGAGTATTGCGCAATGAATACAAAAAATCCCCTATACAGTGCGTTTTGCCTAAGTTGTTTATTAAGCACACAGTACTACAGAAAGTTTGTTGCTGACTTTTGTGACATATTGAATATATATTTATGGTTTATTGTGTATATTGTTTTAGTTTAACGCCAAAACCAGTTTCAAGTTTTATTTTTGTGCTTTGTAAATTTATTTGCTTAACTTTTTAGGCGCTTTGATTCTATGGCATCTCGCATTGTTGTCAGGTTTTTTGAATACTGAATCGTCGTTTTACATGTAGACTGGCTAAATGGGTATATAGGTTTGTAGAATCGAACATGTTTGCAGCATTAAAAATGTAGCTTTGTAAACCCATTAAATATGTATGTATATTTGAAAAGTTAAATAGTAAGTATTTTTATATAAGCTACATATGTAAAAACAAACCTTTGTTAGTTATAGTGGGTATCTTATAGTCAACGTCGCATCCTTCTTTGTATGTGTTTCGTCTCTTTCTTATTATTCAATATTTAAATATACGTACATGTATATATGTACATATATATATATATATATATGTATATATATATGTCCATAGCTGTTTGTTTATTGACAAGAATATCAATGAGGTATGATAGACAAGTGTAGAATATTTGTTTGTCGTTGTTTCAATAGTTTTATTCGAGAAGGCGTTGAGTGGCTGTAAATTTCCGCATTAAAATATTTGATTGACTTGGTTTAAATAAGATTTCGTGTGACATATCAAATACTGAAACTGTTCTAAGAAACTTAAACATAATTATTTATTTTTAAAATTTATGTTTGAAATCAGTTGTCTAACATAGACTCCCTTTAGAGTACTGTTAACACTAAAACTTGTCATTTGTCAAGAGCTATTTTCAGCTTCACGTTATTTTGTTTATATAGTTAAGATATTTAGCATAACCAAGCACTTTCCTTGTCAATACTTAAATGCACTTGAACTTTACTTGGATATCTATTAGTTGAGGGGGACACGCTACATATTTTGTATTCATAATATTACTGTGAGTCTTTTGAGTTCTGATAGACAACAGTTGTGTAATTAACAAAATTGTAAAATTGTTGAAAAAATTACATAAATGTGTTGCGAGGTAATTACTTTATGAAGACACCCAGCGAGAATATAATCAATTTTGTGTATTGTTTCGTTGTAATTTGAGTAATTAATAATCTTGCAGTAAACGTTTTGTTTTGATTTCGATAGTTTTTTCACGCACAATGTTGATGTATAATAACCGTTAAATTAGACGTAAATTAAAACGTCAACAAAAGAATTTTGCAATTATTTTTATTTTGAACAAACAATAATTACTGTACAAAATAAGTGGGATTTTAATATGTTTATGCGCATGCGCGTCGATCTTTATTGCTGCGTCTGATGTGTTCACGAGTCAACGAACGATTTCGTAGTGACACGACGACAACAAAGCAACGGAGCAGCTGGCAGTTAGATCTAGCCGACGACGCGTCGTGACGTTTTACTCAGGTGCTTCTCAGTTTACCGACGCGTCGGTGAGCGCGACTTCAATCGGTTGAGATGTGAAGGCATGAGATTTTTTTGATCGCATGTTAGTTTGGCTTGTATTTCGTTGGGAATATTTTTTGACTGTTTGTTATGTAAACAAATTTTATTTACAGATAACAATATGAAATATAAATGTTTTAATTGAATGATATATTTTATTTAGTTTCGTAAAACCTATTTTAGCTTATCACTTCAAATATTTACCTTTCAAGTTTTTTTTTATCTATTCAGTTTTTTTTGTAAGTTGCTTTTAAAATTGTAGCAATGTTTGGTTGATTTGATACTAAGTACCCAAGTTGCTTTTATCTGAAAATGTGTACTACACTTCCATGTTGGATAAACTGCGTAAAAGGTTTGGAACGACAATTGCTGCCATGTTAAGCCCAAAAAACAAAGTTTAAATAACAATAATTTTCCTGGCTATCACTGTTTCTGCAATATGCACCGTTTGGTGGACAGGGCACATTACGAAACCATTAGCAACGAAAATTGCCGTGAACCGCCGCTGACTTCATCTGGTATGCAGTTGTCAAACAGTAGATAAACGAAGGTTGCAGTGCAACAGCTGATATAGATGAGTGGGTAAACTACAGGAAAGGTCAGAACATTTTAAAGCGAGGACCGTATAATTTTTCTAACGGAGCTTTCGACGGCGCATCATTCCTGTTTCTGCCACAATTCACAATCAATTCACCATGAGCGTAGCAGAGTAGTTTTCTTGGGCATGGTCTGACTAAATACGCACATTCATTAGGGTTTAATAAATATTTTTGTAAGTACTGTTGGTTGAGTTTATGATAAGTTTCCGGCAAAGGGATTGTCCTAGTTGTAATTGTTGCTAGTACTTAAGAGCTGACTCAGTGTGTCAAGTACTTGCATAAGCAGCGCTAACAGACTATGGCAAAAACAGAGCCAACATTGTTTTATAATATCTGTTTTAATGCACGCTAAGTAAAGCCAACTTTACTATGGATTTAGTTGTATAACGATTGTTTGTTTATAAATTTTGTGTTTCCACTTATTTTGTTATATTTTCGTATTTCAAAGGTTTTTGCAGTTGGTATTCAAAAAAAATGCCCCATAGTTAAAGTGAAAAATTGAGAACAAATAAATACAACTATCGGTATAAATATGTGCAATATTCTCTCTTAAAACTCTCAAGCTAGAAATGTTAATGGCTTGGCACCCTGTCGCTAGCTATCTTCAATCTAAACAACTCTCTTGTGTAGACTGGTCTCTTCTCTGTTTCTCTGTTTCTCTTTTTATTTTTGTTTCTTCCATTGGTTGCTATGTTCAATGCCAACGTATTGTAAAAGTGAATTTAAAATATATCGGCTTAATGCGGCTCGGTCTAGTTCAAGTTTTTTTCGGCAGCTGCTGCTTTTGCGTTAAAGTTTCGATTTCATTGGTTTAAGCCATTTTGAAGGTCAATAAACAAGTTCTTTGTGGTAGACTTTGCGAGTAATTCGGAAAACCTGAAAGCTTGTTGGATGTGTACACGTATGATTGATAAATTCCTTATTACAGATCCCTGTTTGTACATCATGCGCTTTGCGAATCGACTACAGCTGGGCGCTAAAACTCATGAAGTGTCAATGACAGCGTTGCGCATCGTGCAACGCATGAAGAAGGACTGTATGCACTCGGGCCGTCGACCTACAGGTCTTTGTGGAGCTGGTAAATCCTGAGTGTAGATTACAAGCTTAGAAACGGTTTGAGTATCTATTTTTCAGCGCTTTTAATTGCCGCACGAATGCACGAATTCAGTCGAACACTTGCAGATGTCATTGGTGTGGTGAAAATACATGAATCAACCCTTCGCAAGCGTCTATCTGAGTTTGCAGAAACACCTTCAGGTGGCCTAACCCTGGAAGAATTTATGACTGTTGATTTAGAGCGCGAGCAGGATCCCCCCTCGTTCAAAGCAGCGCGTATTAAAGACCGGGAACTAATACAAAATGTGAGTAAAATCGAATACTATTTAACAATAAAAGTCAATCTTCTGTATGTTTTATCTCTCTTTCTTTAGATGGGAATACATGAGTTAACGGAATTGCAGAAGCAAATTGATGCGCACTTGGAAAAGGATCTAGGAAAGTATACAGGGAACATAATGCGCCATTTAACAAAAAGTCGGAATGAAGATATTTGTAAGGATCAAATAACAGACAAGGAATTAGAAATGGAGGAGTCCAGACAATTTATTGAGGAGTCCAATGCTGAAGTGATCAAGGAGTTGATTGTTAATAACACAGAGGAAACTAAACCGCATGTAGCTATGAGTAGTGCTCTTATTGAAGGACTGCGTCCTGATATTGAGGCCATTTGCCGAGTGACCCAAAATGACCTGGAAGATGTTGAACGGGCCAAGCAGCCTGTAGAGACTGAGCTCTGTATTGACGATTTGAACGATGAAGAGTTAGACCAGTATGTGTTAACAGAGCAGGAGGCTTTGACTAAACTTGATATGTGGAAGAATTTGAATGCTGAATATTTACGTGAACAACAAGAACGTGAGGAACGGATGGCAAAGGAACGGGAAGAAGGAAAACCCGAAAAGAAAAAGCGGAAGGCTCGAAAAAAAGTTATAGGGCCATCGTCTAGTGCAGGCGAAGCCATTGAGAAGATGTTACAGGAGAAGAAGATCTCCAGTAAAATTAACTACGACATTTTAAAGACTTTAACGGAGAGTATAGGCACATTAACTGGTGAAAAAGTCGTTGACGTAGCAGCGGACGTTACAACGCCAAAAACATTAGAGGAAGTTAAGCAGTCACCTGTTATTCTGGAAGAAGGGCCAATATCGAGTAAACATCGTTCAAATCCAATATTCGAAATTCCTGGACCAAGTCGAAAACGTACAAAAGTTGAAGCGGCCTTACCCCTTTCACAGTACGATGAGGAGGTCGAAACAAAACCATCGATCGTGTTGGAAACTGGTAAGATCAACATTGCAAGTGTATTTTTATTGTTTTCATAAATGTATGCTTTACTTTTAGATGAGATAGACGACGATATCGAAGCGGAAGAGGTGGATCCGGAACCCGAACCTGAAGCTACGCTGCAAGACATGTTAAACAAAGGCTCGAATGAAGACGGCGATGACTACGGCTATGGGTTTGATGAAGAGGAATATTAGGCTAAGACTTTATATTGTGGACACATTGTAAGCATATTAATATTATATTGCCTTTTCACATTTTAATTTTACACATTACTTTAAATCACATTTTTTTGGATAACATTTTGATTACGTAGTCAAAAATACGTGTCCACTCATAATATAATTCAAATAAGCTCTCAGTGATTGGATGTGTTCTTGCTATTTGATGCACTGGTTCCAGGCTATCGAGTATTTTGCCTCTTTTTCCCATTAAGCATTCTTCCCTTTGAGTTGCGGAAGTGTCCTTCTAATTGTAAAGGCCGCCGTGAAGCAAATAAATATTTTACTAAATAACAGAGTCGCTCTTGCGTTCCAGTAGTCAGAAAACCCGTCGACGAGCCTAGCAGAGACGGAGTCAAGAACGATAGTGCGTCCGCTTTACTTTACTCAGCTTAGTTTTTTGTTTAGTGACTCTCTCACTGACAAGTGTCAGGTGCCAAGCAAAATTAATATGAGTTTCTAAAGTTTTAAGAAAAAGTATAGGATTTGAATGTTATTATGTTGTAATTAATGTTAATTTGAACTTCAAACCTATAACTTTTATAAAACTATTTTAATTCCATTCTTTTCTGCATTTAATGCCAAGTTGTCCACTTGGTTAAGACCCTTGGTTCCTCTTGGATAATACCCTAAAATGCACGTTTGCTTAAAACTTGGAATGCAGCAGAAGCTGTAGGCGTGGTAGTGACTTAGCTGCCAACTTCAAATGTAAAATTTATGCACATGTAAATCCTACTAAATGTGACAGCTAAATGGCAATTAGTAGTCAAGTCGACTCGCCAAGCACTCGAAATCTGTAGGTGGGCGTGAGATGTAGCAGTGCTATGCGACTAATTTATTTGTGTGTTTCTGCAGAGAACTTTACTGGGAGAGGGTGCGGGAATGCTTGTACACTTCGAAGGACCAAGTGTGAACTGTATTATCTTTATAGTTCTTTTTCACTATATTATCTGGCAGTAATCTTTATCTCAATTTATTAATGTTATATTTTTAATTAGGGAAATTCCGGTATTTGACTTTGTCAACTGTCGCCTGTATTAATTAAAAATTCTCGTTGACCAAAAATGTTAAAATGTCCGTTTTACTCCTTTACATATACTATAAACAACGCCGCCCCTTTTAATGCAATTTAATTAAAAAGTTTCAATCTGATGCCATTTACATTGTAACATCATGATGGCTCACAACATCTTTCCTTTTAAATTCATACATGCTGCACCGTATTTGATTTTTAATTATTTGGAATATAATTTAACTGGGTCATTTATTTTATATTAGTGTAAGTTGACAGAACATAATTTATACTAAACGTGTACCTAGTTAATAAAGTGTATATCTTTAAATTATGTTGATAATTGATAAAACTTAACAAATAACTTACAAATCTGCACACTCGTATAATGCAAAACAGAAAACAGACAATTCTGCTGGTCAAACACCGCAGATAGCCCGGCAACATACTTTCGCTTAAATAAAGTACGCACAAGTCAGTCTGTATGCACGTTTACCAGTTATAGATACTGAATATGAAGGGCTAGGAAATCTTTGCCCTGGTCCAATTGCAAAACACGACTGCAATTACAAACACCAGAATTCATACTAATACGTAGACAGTCTTACAAACACACAACGCTTATTCGCGCTTGCATTTACAGCATGCATGGTGCCGCAAAGCAGGCAACGATTATGGCATAAACTCGATGAGTAAACATAAAATGGCAAGCACATAAACACCACCGTATTCTCATATTTGTGTCTGTGTGTGTAACGGAAAAGTAGCAACTGTTATAGCTGGAGCATATGCAACAACACCATCAATAGTGGAAAACATGTATTAGCCCAAAGTTTGCTAACAAAATTAATTATGCGAATTAAGCGTAGTGAAAGCTTCATAAGCAAGTTGACCCCACCACATGAACACCCTGTCACCATGTCTCCAGCCATAACATGTAGCGCACTTCACACACTGCTACAGCCAAGAAGGAGCCTCTACGTAGACCACTGGCGCAGGCATTGTTCAATTTATGCGTGCGTGCTTCACTCGTGAGTTGTTGTTGTTTTGTGCTGTGCCTGCCAGTTTGCAATTTGCGGACATCAAAGTAGGCCAAGCACCTAGACCCGAAGCTAAACTTGGGCTTTAGCCTGGACTGGGACTTGGTCAAAGCGCAAGCTACAGCGCCTGGAAGTTGTTTATTGAAGTGAGAAATTTGAGTGTTGTGCTGAGTACTGGACAAACCAACGATGTGACGATGGTAATAGAAAGGCAATATAGACTCTTAAAGCCAGCGTGTTTTTTCAGTTCTCGCTGATGAGATATTTTATACACAAATGTAATTGTACATTGGTCTTTTAAGAATTTGTAATAAAAATTATGTAACCAGCAAAATGTTGTCTACTTTTTGTCTTCCACCGATTAAAATGGATAAAAAAAACACGTGTTGTTTGTGTTAAAACAAGTAACGAAAGCTACAGTCAAGCATACCTGAGAGTTAGATATCTTTTTGTGTAATGTTGGAGACTACCTAAAATTATTAACAGCAACTTGAGGTCTGTCGTTCAAAATATTTGGCACTAACCTTATTTTCATTGCAAGTCAGATCCATTTCATTTCGCAAACGAAAGTTTTATATATTTTAAAATGTCATTATAAGCGTAACCATAAGTAGCTTTGTCGAATTTGCTTAGATGCGTAAATCTTTGTATCCGTGATGGAGAAATTGTGATCCATTTCTTAAATAGGTGGGGGTGTTGTGGATCGTTGCGCTCTCTAAAAGTTTTGGCGCCACCAGCATTTAGACCCTTTTGTGTAATGTTGGAGACACCAAAATTATCAACAGCAACTTAAGGTCTGTCGTTCAAAATATTTGGCACTAACCTTATTTTCACTGCAAGTCAGATCCATTTTATTTCGCAAACGAAAGTTTTATACATTTTAAAATATCATTATAAGCGCAGCCATAAGTAGCTTTGTCGAATTTGCTTAGATGCGTAAATCTTTGTATCCGTGATGGAGAAATTGTTCGATCCATTTCTATAAATAGGTGGAGTACTCAACCGTTGAGTGTTGTTGATTGTTGCGCTCTTAACTTATATCATTGTAAAAAATAAGGGAAATATTACAAAAGGATTTTCGGCGCCAATCCCAGTCATTCAGAAAAAAATAAAATAAAATAAAATGGCGGCGCTCGCTACGTAGACGCCATTCGCAGCATACATACATATTTCCGACTACTTGACGCCATGCCAAATTAGCTAAAAGTCGCAGCAGTCATTAAGTTAATTGCCGCGAAAAATGTTACGTTCATTGTGCATGCAGTAAATCACAGCTACTTTAATTGAAAAATAAATATCAGTAGAGGACAAAAAATAACTATTCATTATATTTATTTTTAAGCTATACTTTGAAAATCACTTATTGCAATTGCATGTTGTGAACTTTGTCCATGTTGTAAGTTAAACAAATGCATGTCTAACTTTTAGGAACAAATATATATTTTTTTCAGTGGTTATCACATTTGAAGAAATTTAGTTTTTGGTCAAATAAATTACTTTTCACAGCTAAAATTAGCAACCAAAGTTAAACAAGGCTTGTTGTGACTTGTTTAAAGCCACGTTTTGCAAGATATCTCTACAAGTGTGGGATCAGATTGCGGTGGAACAGACGCACCGGCTGACAGCATGGTTATTTCGACTAGTTTGTTAAATGTATTAATATATTTATATTATGGGGTCAGACATGTTTTTCCTTCATATAAAATGGATATACCCTCTGCAAGGATAGAATGATCAACAAATTAGCTAGTGATATGGTCAGGTACATTCTTAGATAATTAATTATAACTCCGTGGCTGATTTGTGAGAACAGATGGAGACGACTAGAACAATTAGCCAAGCCTTGAAACAACTCCAATGGCAGGCTATGATGATGCAGCCCGCTCACGTTCGCTTCATTTCTATTTAGTCAAACAAGCAGACAACGAGGCAGCCAGCCAGTCATCCATTTAGTCAGTCCACGACTGGCTGCCCACATGACGAAGGCGTGTTGGCTTTCTTTCTGTACTTAAACGTCTTCATTTGCTCTGATGCCTTTGCCTTTGCATCATGCTATTTTGTTGTTTATTGTTGTTAACCGGGTGCCTTGTCTGTGTGCTTGTTTCTTGAAAAATAATAATGACTGCACATTAAGTATACGTCTAACATGATATTCAAACAAACATACGCTCGCATATATACATAAATACAAGGGAGGATTTGAAAATAGCTGAAGCCAAGGATGTCGCCATGACACAAAGCAAGTAAAATGTCAACAAATGACAACAGAAATATGATGCAAATGGTTCATGTAAGTGGTTCTTGCGGCTAACATTTATAAAAAGGGACGTCTTATAATGCCATAGCAATGACAGGGCCGCATCAAAGGAATTCTATATGCTTATCCCTTTTTTTAACCCAAAGAATATGGAAACAAGACATAAATGTTTTCTTTGAACAGGTGCTCCGCACTTCTAGCCCACAATAATATACTTCCAGCAAGGGTACAGCTACATACATCAATAATATGAATTACTTATTAGTAGGTATACATACATAAAACAAATTAATTTTTCTGATAAGTACCCATAGCTCAGGAATTTTCTGCCCTCATAAAAAAGATTGTACGTCCTAATGTGGTCACATCAATTTGGAAATTAGTAATACTGAAAATCAAACCTAAAACCTTCCGGTCAGTGCAGGCACCCAGTACGTTTTCCCAGCATCGTACAGTAATAGGCTACTGTCCAGTAAGTTGGCTAGTCATCCACTTGACCGCATTGATATTCCAAGCTTGAAGCGCGATGCTGTTGCTATTGGCCATTGATGCTACTTGCCTGCTGAGCTGACTCGGGTGCTCCTAACGACAGATACCCGTATGATGTATGTGAACATTGCGTGGACAGTGGCATATCCAGTAATACATATAAACATTGCCAAAAATGTTCCCGAAGCGGCGCAGCTTTGTTAACTTTTTACGTTTAATGAAATCAATTCACAAGTCACGTTGTTGCCGGACAATAAATACATCAGAGTCAATTTAATAAAATCATGATGTGCACTTTACTCTGTGATATAGGTATGTTTGTGTGCGGACACATATGCACTATCATTCTTGTATGTATCGAATCTATATTCGTTTTATCTCATTGGAATGCGATGTGGGGCTTGGACAATATACTAACACATCGGTTGACTCATTGGTCAACACGACCTCGTTATGTGAGTGCGAATATTTATTTACCCCAGTATAAACATCAATTGCTCTAAAAATGTATCAGCCAATAAACCTAAACTAGAGTCCGTATTGAAGCCTTGAGCTTTGGCAATTTGTTGTGGCTCTTACTTTTCGATTTTCATACATATGTAATTTTTAATAGGTGTGTAAGTATTTGTGAACTTTACCAAGTCCTTAATCTTTTAAAGAAATATAAATATACATATTTTTTAAAAATAGTTGTTTGATTTATAGTGAATAATTTTTGGATATTTTGCTGTGCTGGAAACCTGAAGAACTTAGCTCAGAAATTATTTGAATTCATTTACAGCTGACTGTAGAGGAAACTTTGATTTGGTAGTATTTAAACCTGTATTTTTTAGTATTTTCCAGCTGTTGTATTACGCTTGCGCAGTAAAGAAAGGTAAAACGACGATTGCTACTTTAATATACAACATATACATTTTAAAATTTTTGATTTGATTATATTTGATAGATATAAGTATATATGAAAATTGATCTTTAAGGGTGTTTAATTAATAAATTTAATTTTATTTTAAAAAAAGGGCCCTATGAGAGTTATGGAGTATGTGTTACTGAGTGAAAACTGTGCTACTCTCTGTAAATGCCATGATTCTCTTTCTTTATTGCTGTCAATTTCATATCGTTTATTGTAAAGAGCACGTACGACCGTGTTAAAGGCGCTCTTACCGGCCGAGTACAAATGATGTTTTCGTACAGCTCTTTGTGGTACAGACTTGCACGTTCGCGAAATGAGACGAAGGCTACCTCGGGTCCGGCGAGACACCAGAAGCGAAGCTAGCTGTGTGTGCGCACCCTCTTCGCTTATCTGACGCGCTGTGAACAAATCAGTTGGTAGATGCGTGGTGAACGTTGAATTTAACGGTCGGCTTGACAGTGAAAGTGTTCCCACGTTCATCCTGCAGATTAAAAAGAAGCGTGTTCAGTGCGTAAAGCGACAAAAATCAAATAAAAGTGATTATATTTGATGAAAGTGATCGATAAACATTTAAATTAAAAACAAGAATAGAATTACATGCACCAAAGTACTAAACGTTTTTGATAATAATAAAAAGTTTGGTCAATTACCATTAATAGCTAATGTATTGAGATATACATAATCTTATAAGAAGCAATAAATTCAGCCCAGAGTGTGTGTGTGTCTGTACTAAAACGCTCTGTGCGCAATCTTACAACGCCGCACTGTATGTCTAACCCAAATTTGTGTTATTGTTTTTTGTTTTTACTACCTGGGCTACAGAAGCAACTGTCTGAGATTCCAACAAAAGCAGATGGCCAAGTTAATTTACTTATTTTCTAGTTGTTTTAGTATATTGTTTTATTCGTGATTTTTGTTTGTTTACTTTGCTTAAATGTGAAAGACCTACAAAAAACTTGCAAATATTTTTTTTTCAGTTTGCATTATTTAATAATAGTGTTGTCTTGTTGGTTCCTCATTAATGTCCAAGAAAAGGCTTTTTGCTTCATCAATTTACCAACTTTTACTGAATGATTCTTGAGTTGTTTGATCTGTCTCTAGCTGCTACTTATTGCTCTTGTTTTCGTTATTTGATTTGAGTACTTTGGTAAAGTCAACATTCGTTAGCTAAAATTTCGCTCACGTTCCATTCGACCGTGCTCTCAATTTCATGGGTTCAGCGTTTTTATTTGTTCTTTTTAGTCGCTTTTCCAATCCGTTATGTTCAATTCAGACTCAATTTAGTAAACTAAAACACTGTTTTATTTTTACTATAACATTTAATCTCCATTTATTATTCCACACTGTCTTAAATAAAATGAGAATTTCACAGTATTATTTCATCGATTAATTTAAAAGTTAATTATACATGAGTATATGCAAATTACAAAATAATATTTTAAACTCTAAGTAGTTTTATTAGCACTCATGTATTCATGATACGTTACTCTTGATTAATTATATTAACATAAACTAGAATAGACACTATCAAATTTGGGCAGGAAAAGAAAATACAAAAGTAACAGTTCTAGCAGCATCAGCACAATTAACAAAAACCGACCAATACATTTCCATTGAACGCAATATTACTTTAAGCTGAATACTTAATATGACACGCAAACATTTATAAAGTAAGCGCTGAGTTAGAAATTTTAATGATGTTGCCACCAAAATATTTAGGCAACATTTCCACATGCCGTGTCTTTTATAAGGATGTAAGAGGTAGGCGAAGGACTGAGAGATACATCTCAACTTTGGCAGCGACCGCCCCCACAAATTGGTATTCATTGTAATGAAAGTTAAAGTCCAATTTAATGCTGGGATTAACGATTACAGCAATAGGCGTAAAGTTAAGCCCAGACTATTCTGTTTCCGTTTGCATACACCAAATACCTAATGATTTATGACTTTAGTAAGTCAACAGTAGTCAGTTAAAGGCCCGATTTCAATACTTACGCCCTACTCAAAGACTGTTATAAAATGTAAAAATTATCATTTTACAAGTTAAAAAGGAATGATTGTTATTTTTTATTTAATATTTAAGCTAAATTGAAAGCTTAAATAAAATATTTTCAAATAAAATAATATCTGTCAGTCCGTTTGTATAAACGCTTAGATTCCAGTGAGTATACAGGCTTAGAGTTGTCTGACTGTTGTTTTAGTTATTTTTTAAGTTAAATATAAGCATTGAATATCGATGGTCTTATATAGTCAACGCTTCACCGTAGTTATTCTTGCTTTACAAGTATATTCAATTAAAAGTTTCGCTTAGCCTCTATAGGAAATTATAACAAAATATGTACTCGCGTAGGCCACGTTGAAAGAACACTTATGCGATTTTAATGTAATCGGCTTTTAAATTTGTAAGTACAGGAAATTAATAAGTTCACTAGCTATATTTACTTGGAAAAGGAAAAAGTTTAATATTAAAATGCCCCTTTTTGCTGCTAAGGTCATTCTTTATTTTTAGCTACGCAGAGTGCATCCAATCGTAGAAATATTGGTAGAACTTAAAGCAGAAGCATTTGACATAAATCCTTATCATCCTTTGTGCTCAAATTGACATTGCAGTTTTAAGACGATTGGTGAGAAGTACTCAAGCGCTTGAAGGAGGTCGAAAATTGTCTCCATCCTTTCTAAGTAAATATCTGCCTTGTACATTACAATTGAATGATACGGGCAAATTCAGCTTACGACATTTTATATTATCTTCCTTCAGTTTGATATTTAGCTTTGGCATTCAGAATATATTGTGTTGATGAGCTCTACTTATTGAAACTATGTATGTATACTGCACATAATTAAAATTATAGTTCGAATACATATATTTAAGCTGATAGCCAATGCACATGCTGCTCATACAATAGCCGCGCAATGTGAACCGCAAGGTTAAGCATCCTACACTACTTCTAGATATTTTATTATGCGACACGTCTGTCTCTGGACCGCGGCAACTTTGACGTTATTAAATTATAAGAAGATTTTGCATTTTTTTTGGCCTTTTGACGTTTTAATGATGAGCTTGACTTTATAATGATGAGCCTTTATGTCTGACAGATTCGAATGAAATTGTTTTATGACCGGAAAGCTTGGGGAATTATCTTTATCGTGCTTTCACACAATTTGTGGTTTACATTTTTGGCATACTAAAGTATAACTAAGCAATTTAAACGCTTGCCTTAGTTCAGTTATGTCTGATAGGCTCGCTGTTGTCTTAAATTAAGTTTGAGGTTTATTTTTGACAAATACGTGTAGTTCATTATAAATAAGAAAAATAAAGTAAGTCCTTAAAAGAGTTTATAATTTTCTTAAAATTGTCAATCTCTGGGGCTCCTTTGTTATTCTTATGTTATTCTTCACTTATTCAAAGTAAAAACAACTTACACGAAATTTTGGAAGTCAATTAGACGATTTTTATTCTGGCACCCAGCGGATGATTCAACCTGTCTACAACATCCGCTAGTATCTAAATTAGTAGCAGCGTGGACAGAATCAGCAAAAGCTTAAGCCGCAAAAACAATATGGTTAGCGCTGCACCCAAGCAAATGATTTTGTGCCAGGCGTGGCTAATGACCAGCTTATGGAAGTGCCAGGACAACGAGAACGGTAGTGACGATGATGACAGAAGTGAAAAATAATCAGGAGAGCAGTAGACATCAGAAAGCAAGAGGCACAGAGGCAAGAACGACTACACACTTACAAGTTTTGTTACAAGTGAAATTATGGACACGAATTCATCATGAGAAAGCTCACTGTCTCCAGCGTTGGCCAGCGCCTCCCTGCTGTACAGTCTTTGTGGGGAAATTTTTAAATAAAGTAACGACACAAAGTCGACTGGCCGAAGGGAGATAGAGGAATATATCTAGAGGACCTGAAATGGTTACTCTCGCTAATTTTATGCTCTTTTGTGATTTTTGTACTCGTCGGCCGGACACACCCCGTGGCCATGTTTAGTGTTTCAGTTGTGCCCCTCCTTATCATCCTGTTTGTCTATCGCGACTCGGTCCCACAAGCAAATGCAAACTTTGCGCGCTTTTGTCATTAGCGTTGATGGTAGAGATGTGAAGAGAGACACCCGGAGCGCTGCCTTTTAGTCCGCTTTTCATATGTTGCGGTCGCTGTTTGTGTTGTGTTTCGGCTTGTAGCCCCGCCAGTTTGGTTATTTTTAATGAGCGAGGCGGGGCGTGGCCCGGACTGAAACTGGCACGTTTTAGGCACTCATTAAGTTGCGGTTATGAAGCTTTTTTTTCACTTTCAGCTTACTTATTTTATGATGAAAGTGAATTATTTGCTAAAGAACCATTTTTTTGTTGTTGCTGACCTCTTTTTTGATGACATTCTTTGCCGTGGTAAAATATCACCATAGGTACCTAATAAGCACCCTGTATGTTTTTTAAAACACTTAAGAACTTCAAAATTTACATTTGATGGCCTTGTAATATTACATATCAACAATGGATTTTATAGTAATTTTACATAAGTAAAATATGTAAAGTAATAAGTAAAGTAGTTAAATGCTTGGGAAACTTTATTTACTTTATTTTCCAATCATTTAACGTCTTTACCCTTCCTTTAAGTAAAATATTTTTAGGTTACGGTAATCACATTAAAACTTTCAGAAGTTGTTTCTTAAATTATTTGCTCACTTTATATAAATGTAAATGTAAAAGTCATAGTCTTACTTTCAGAACTGAAGTCTCTATTCATTCGTTAGGCTGACTAATTCCCTTGCGGTTGTTACCTTGTTTGTCGTACGAATTTTCTTAAATAAGAGCGCTAAAATGTATGCAACAAACCGATAGACAAATAGACAAGCTCCGAAAAGCATTAACGGGCGGGTGCTTGGCGCATTTAATGCTCGGCGTGCTAAATGTTGTTGCAGCTCTGTGTGTTAAGTTGAGGTACTTGCATATATACATATGAATGTTCACGTACATGAACGCAGTTGGCGTATAACAATCTATGTTAATTCTTACTTGAACGGCAACCAACTCATTTGTAAGTTTTTATTGGCAGCCAAGAGCTATTACAACTACCGCCTCACACAACATCAAAATACATATACACATTTACCGGCTTGCCTACAAAAGTGCGCAAATATTTGAGTTGTGGAAAACAAAGTTTTGATACGGTAATCCTAACAGCACAAATTAGCCACTTGCTTTAGCGACTGAACTACATATAGTTGTTGTTTTTGTCGTTAATTAGCGTCCAACTTTGGCAACAATAATATTATGATCAAGCTTGCTAAGTGATGTTTTTTCAGGCTTTGCGGTGATTTTTGGACATAACTTTTAAATGCATATCAAAATCACATCAAATGGTGGGCTCGTAAAAGCAATAGCATAAAAGTTGACAGTTTGTCCTTTAAAGTTGAGGCACTTCCCAAGCCACCGCAGTTGTTGCTGGTCAAGAATTTTGAAAAACAATACGCCATTTTAACTGCTTCAATTTGAGTTTGGTTATAAAAGTTTATCAACTTTTATTTTTCCGTAACTTTAGTGGTAACCTTCGCAATGCTGGGGTAATATAAAAAAAAAAGTTTTCACCTTTTCCGGAAGTATGCGGATTTTCAATACCCTTTAGCGAGTATACATTATATTCTAATGCGTTACACTTGTACTTTACTATATGCTAAAATTGAATGTGTTAAAGTAAATCCAAATTATGACCCTATCCGGCGTCTCAAAAAACTAATCGAACATTGTGATATGCACAAAAATATAAATAATATATATACTATAATCCAACTGCATCACTTATTGATACATGTTAAATTTAAGCGTAGACTTAGTAAGTACAGGGTATGAAAACAAAGGAAATGCAAAACAAAAAAATTCTTGGCAAGTTTATTAAAACTTGTGGCAAGTTGCAGATTGTGAGAACTCTGGCACGACTCCCATAGATACAGTAAGTGGAAGGAAGTTTGCAATGACAGCCAGCAACTGACAAATGCCAACGCTAACTCACTCAACTCCACGCAATATAAAAGTATAAAATAAAATAAAAATGGGCAAATTCTGAAATGCTTTCAAAATTTGATTGTTTTTTTTTTCTGTTGGCAGAATCTTTCAACGGTTTTTTATTATTATTACCTTTGACCTAGACAAAAGGACAGTTTTTGCTCTGTTATTAAACTGTAATGTCTTAAGTTGTTGTGTATAGTATGTTACTTTGGAATGGAGTTTTGGTTTGTTTCATAATGTATCAATGTGAGAACCAGCAGGGCGCTTTGCAATTTGTGTTTTTTAAAAAGCTATTGGTTCACTAAAACTTATTATAAAATTAATTTTATTTTACAAAAAATAGAATAAAAGCACTTTTTGACGACCATTGAATATGTTAGTTGGCTTTATTCCATAAAGCGCGGTGACTCTTCTTCGTTCAAGATAAACAAAGCTATCGCCAATTCTTCTGGTATACGTATATATAGTACATACATACACCTTGGTAAAGCAAAAATGCTTCTGCCCCATACTTGATTTTTAGCACTTTGCAGCTGGTCGAGAAAAGCAGAAGTTGTTGACGGTGATAATGAGTATGACTCGATGTCGACGCTCTTAATGATGAAGTTGTTTGCCTGGGCGTTGGTAGATCGACTCTGATTGAACACAACAATTTTGAAATTGCTAAACATATACAGACACTCACACTCCGATTCAACAAGAGTCACACGTACATATTACGTGCTGTCACATTGGTGCTGACAACGAGCGAGTAAAACCTAAGCAGTTGTGTTTTCTCGTGGCGTCTACAATCAATTGAAAGCATTTCGCATGTATTTGCCGGGGGTTGATTGTGTTTGTTTGTATTGGAGAGTATCTCGCATTTCAAGCACATTGCTGCTAAATGATTTTTAGTAAAAATCGAGCGGACATGACACATTCCAGTGGCTCCATCACCGTGAACATAGTCATTGCATCACCAAAACCATATCTATCCCTACCTACATCGGCAGAGGGGTACGGCACGTGATGGCTCAACTCTCGTCTCAGCCTATAAACAATTGTGTACGAGTTGCTTGTCGAGTACTCCCAGGTAACTTTCCATTAAGTGAGTGTTTTGGGTCCTTAACTTAAAATGCATTGGAATTGATGATTATTGCATAAGCATATCCCTTGAGTGCCAATTTGCAACAAGAGATTGCTCATCTTAAAAGCTTGTTTCGCTTCATTTTTACAATTTCCAGTAGTTTAAGACTCTTTTTGTTTATAAATTTGACTAATCACTGCTGTTGCTATGTGTGATATCTCGCCACCTGGCTAAAATTTTAACAAACAAAATGTTAATAACAAATTTTAACAAACAAATCAAGATATAAAATTTCATTACTGTACACCTTAGCTTGGCGATCTTCGGAACGAGTCAACAAAATCGAGGAGGTCTACAAAAAGTTCGCAATACTTCCAAGTTGCTCAATTTGGTGCGATTTTCAGCTTTAAGAAAGAATCGGCAATAAAAATATTTACAGTACAATTTCAAACAATCTAACCTCATTTTTTTCAGGTTAAAATTTTAGGATATATTATCAGCAAAGGAGCTATAGGCGAATAGTTTTGATTTTGACTGCAAAGATATAGTCATCCTTCATCCAGCATGTGAAAAGTAACTTTTGATTTTTGTTTTACAATTCCTGGCAACTATTCTTACATCTTTGCTTTGGCTCGATGCATGTGGTTCTCTCTGATTGTTGTTTTATTGTGCCTGAAGTGCATTGTCTTATGCTCCTTCTCCGCATTCTACGCTAGGAGCTGTACTTCATTGCTTATTGGGTCAAGCATCTGTACCCCAAAAGTGTAACAAACGCCAACAATTGTTTTATGCGGTTGCTATACACACCAGTTCACAAGCTTAGACCACACAAATCGATATATCCGTGAACAACTCTTTCGGCCTTCGGTTGGTATTTGAGGCTGGGTGGAATGATTTCCCTTACAGTCCATCAAGAGTAAGTGCCTGCAATAATCAAGTTCACGTTTGTGTTGTTCGTCACAGACTGATTGGATGACTGACTGCTGTTCTGCGTTGTTTGTTTGAATTGAACGAGAGCTACAAACGGAGATGGTGAATATGAATATGGCGCACTCAGTAGCTTAAATGGGGTTTTATATGCGTTTTTAACTGAATACAGATAAAGTAACTTAACGATTAAGAAATATTTATTTATTAAGCTAAGAGCATACACATATATCTTTTAATAAGAGATTGAATAGAATCTTAGGGTTAGCTATTGATTGCTTTATTTTATACATTTTGAAATAAATCATTTCTTGTTTTTCAATATTCTGTGTATAGTAACTATCTCCTTCTGATATTTGCAATACATTGGCATCGACAGCTGTGCTTTTAATTTCAGTTCACGCAGGTACAAACATTCATATTTGGGTGTAGCTTTCTAGATCCCATGATGAATCACTCATCGCCTAAGTGCTAAGGTTCCGTAATATTTTGCTTGTTGGGTCTGTTGTTTCTTGAACAGTTGTTTGGTTCTTGTCTTGTCATTGTTTGTTCAATTTTGTGTGCTGAATACCCCAATGTGTTTTGCCATTGTCCTGCTGTCAGCAAAATACTAGCAGCAATCGCAGCTGTAAAGCACTTGGCCAAATGCGAGGGCGTGGCTGTGCTCTCGTTATGTTTATGCCGCTGGCAACAAAAGAAATTAAATTGCCAACACTGAACTCAATTGTATGTATTTTCCTTTGGCCGCACTCAAAATTTGTCACGATGCCTTGCGAGACGGACGAGGATGATAACAAGGCTGAAAATAAGAGGGAGTACCGAAAATGTTGAGGTGGAAGAAACTGAAAGAGGGGAACAGACAAATTCAGAAAGTTTATTGCATGAGTTATTCGAGCATTGATTTTTTGCCTCCCGAGAATGGGATGTAAACAATTTATTAAAAAGCGCGTGCCGCAACCATAAAAAAGGTCAATGATTATTATGTTTCAAATGCAAATTCATCGTCTACTTAATGGCACTGTCCGAGTAAACTGTAGGCGTTGTTCGTTTGTTTGTGTAATGGTGAGTTTTTATTAAAATTGTTTTCCAAGAACTAGACTTTACGGTATTTGGGAGAATTTTGTGGAGTACCGTGTAGTGCAAGTTTTGGGTAGAGGTAACCAAGCTTTCTCGAAAGAGATTTTGACTGACCAAAATAAGTATAAATGTATTGTATTTTTGAATCGGAATTATCAAAACAAGGATAATAAATGATAGGTATAATTTAGTATGTGAAACATGTGGTGCTACTTGATAATGTCAAATTATGAATACGTAATGGTAGCACGTGTTTTTTGAATTGACTTGGGACTTTTAATTTGGCCGATCCCAGAACTTTTTAGATAAACCATATTTTGTTTATTTTATAATGAAAGAAATCCGGTGTAGTAAAAATAAAAAAGTTGTAAGGAAATAATTTTCTTGTTCTTTACCATGTCAAAGATAATTTGCGTCCTTTTGGTAGTACGTTTAAACGACCTTTGACTTTTTACTATGCTGTTATTGCATGTTGCTGGTACTTTTAGTGCGACACTACAAAGCATTTAGATATTAGCGTCTGTGTTTTGTTTGCTTTACTACTACTAGCCTTTACTTTATTGTTTTCTTCAAATTTGCATTTGTATATTTATGACTATGTAGGCCGGCCTTGATAATGGAACATCTGTCTGCATAGAAGCTTGCACCCTACAAAAGAGTTTATTTCATGTACCAGTTCTTCAATTTAATTGTGTGGTTTTTCACGCGATTTTATGCTCTAATTTTCATTGGATCAGTTAAACTTGCCGTTCGAAGTGGCGTCGTCATTGTCGTCGACTGCGTCAACATACACATAAGGCAACCCTATTCTGGTCCATCCTAGCTGCTCCCCCAACAGCATAATAAGAATAACCAACAACACAGAAAATAAGAACAACACAACGTCATTCTGAAAGGCTAATAAACACTTTTATAAAATTCTTGGATCGCACGTGTTGTGCTTGTCAAGGGGTTGCGTGTGGCACAATAAAATTGCTAAGTGTATGGCCGCCATACATATGTATGAGCTCGTATGCACCAACGAGTAAGAGTACATATGTAGTTGTACATACATGTGTAGTTCAATATATGTATGTACACTTTTATGTTTTAATATCATGCCGTGTGCATAGGTGTGCATGTTGAAATTAAAACAAAGTACAGCAGCATCTAAATTTGGGAGATGATGACATCGTCTTCCATTGCCACTGTCATTGCCATTGTCAAAAAGAGCGCTGCGGGTATGTATTTATGTATATGTATGTGTTTTGTGTGCAAGCTAGTGTCAGCTTGTTGCTCCACTTAAAGGCAGAGTACAATTTTGTTCACCATGCTGCGTATCATTTCCGGTGTTTGACCTGCTACTCAACAAATCAACTTCCCTACTACATGCATAAAATATAGTTGCCACTTCAATCCTTCAGAGTTGCAAGTACAAAGCGGTCCATTGAGTAGCTACAAAGACCGCACAGGCTGCGCTTGATTTGTGTCAATCTAAGGGTTGTAAAGTAATTGAGGCTTTATGTTTGAGCTAACTGAAGGCGCATGTGGCAACAGTGAAGAGTCTGGCTAAACAAAGCACTAGTGATAAGTAGCTGCTTATAGGGCAGAGGGAAATATTGTTATTGAGCCCAAAACAATTGCAGCGATCCCTCCTGCAGTCGCCACTCAAGAGGCAGCTATTTAAGCGCAGACCCTTTTGTATAAACAAATTTTACACTTTTAGTGTCTTCAATTTTGTAAAACTAAAAAAAAAAATGAGTTTTTTTTTTAAATATCAACTTTTCCCGCTTTGATTCTTGAGGGGAGTTACTCCAGTAAACAATGTTGCTTAGCTTAAATGCTGCGCAACATTTCCAGTGCTAAATTTGGAAACTCTGCCTGTCGTCGTCAGGTCGTTTTTGGGGTGTGTTGTCGGAGTGCGGCAGCAAGCGATTTCAGTCGTTTGTCAACTTCCTTAGGCATATGTTGGGGATCGGCAGCCTACCCGCTACGCGTTGGCCTGTCGCTGTTCACGAAATCATTTAACGTATACAATTGCTAAACAAAGTCGTTTATTCTTACACTTGCAGTGCACATCCGGCACCAACAGCTGGATGCATACTAATAAAGAACAAGCAATTACGCGAAAAGCAAAACAAACAAATTGTGCGCTGCATATAACTATATAACTTTTTTGTACATTATATTAGAGTAAAGTGAACGATTGTGGACGCATGGACGGCACGCGGGTGAAACCGACACTAATTAAATGCCGGAAACTGATATGTGCGCGGTAAAAGAAAACATCACGAACAAAATGTGCAAATCAAAAGTCAAATTAATTGAGAGGAAGCGACGCTGAGTTCAGGGCTAATTTAACTATAAAACATTTTTTGGGCTGTCTGAATGTGTCTAATAAAGCATAAAATAAGCAAATTCGAATTCGCCAAGCATCCACAGGCCACATTAATACTTCGCATATTCTGCAATCGGCAAAATAAATAGTCTATATATTCTTCTCGCCAGTCGGTGTGGTGCGGCGTGTGAAGTTGAAGTGTTTATTGAATGCGGCTCGAGTTCTGCCAGTTTGCAATGTTGGTGTGGCAACTGCCCTGCAGCCTGTCAACTAATTCACAAAAAATGACGCAGCGTTCAAATTATACAGTCATGGAGCGTGGAATAACACAGACACGGTGGCAATGTTTAAACAGGCAGACCCCCTCAGTGGCCGGCTATTTTCATTGGATCTGTCTTGGACTTTTTTCTGATGATTGTCATATCGTCTATGGGTAAGTTTTAAATTAAATAAGGTCCATAATTGTTTTCTTAAGACAACAGTGTTCAAATTACCTCAATTAAATATAACATGTACTTCTACATACAACATATGTACTATTTGTACAATATATTAACATATACAAATAGCCACTAACGACAATTACAATCTATTAAGGCAGCTTACCAATAGACTTATTAAAGTGTGGACATGCCCAACTTGCAAATGTGAAAATTAAACCGCTCTACTTATTATTATTTTAGTGTTTTCTTAACTTAATAGAAGTTAGAGTCGGCGATTTAACAGAATTAATAATGACAATGAGTCAATAAAAATATTTAAATGTCAAATGAATATGGAATTTTTATTCATTCAGTCCCAAAATCACACTCGACTGAAGCTTTTTTAATTATTTTTCATTGATATACTCATATAATCAACTGTTGGTTCTCTTATCTCAGTAATATAAAGCCATTGGAGTTTGGGGGAACTTTATGGCTTCTGTTTGTGTATACTTCTAGGATAGGATATATTTAAAGAAACTTAAGAAACATGCTAAAACAACCAAGGGTGCAGATAGCGCTGTTCGGAATTGCCATTGATTGCAGCCACCACTTAAAGGAGTGGCGTCGGAGTCTATGAAACTAGAGCTTCATCGATATAAGATGACAGGGAGTTCGGCCAACCAATGTATTTATATCAGAGCTAGACCACATTCCATAAGCGAAATGACATAAAAATAGAACGTTTTAATGTTATTGTTGTTGCGCTAATGCTGATACCAAATGCTTGTACAATTTTATAAAAGATCTTGAAGTGTCGTCGCAAGTGGAACAACTTAGCCCTTATGTTCCTCAATGCACTCAGGCATGGCACTGATAATCTTTGTTGATTGCTAACACGGCGTCACTAATGAAGAACCTTATGGGAAATTCCAAACGACAGTAAATATGGACTATCAATTTGATTTTCAGCTCTTTTTTGTGAAAGAATCAACTTAAATGGTAGAAGGAAAGAGGTTGGTCAGACAGATTTCTGAGTTTCTATGTAATTTATGATATAAATCTATGAATAGCTGTATTTGTGTGCATTGTTTGCCTGCGAAAAAGAATAGAAGGGAAAAGGGTGGCTGGCAGTACAAGTGCAGGTAGCAGGATAGTAAAATGACTGTTGAAAATATTGTTAGCAAATACTATTAAATTTTAATTGCGAAATAATATTGACATGCGGTTAGCGAATTACAAATAAAATACACAATTTTATGGTGATGTGCATATGAAAATGCTGCTGCGTAAATTTAAAATTCGCTATCCTAGATAAATGTTGAGCTATGTAGGTGTGTGCCAAAATTATACATAACAAAAATTCAAGTTTGTGAAGGGAATGGAAATGGGAACATATATGTTATGTGCTGCTGGGGTTTGTATTTTTTCATTATTAATGCAATTTGTAATCTATTGTAATTGCATTTATCCTCCTGGTGGTATAACCTCTAGAATAAGGTAAATTTAGATTTGTATCTGGATCAGCGCCCATTTGTTTGTTCGTCTGCTGGTTTGTTGATTTGTTTGTTTTCTTTGGCCATAAAGCGCAAATATCATGCAAAAACAAACAAGACATTTTTCAAGGACAATATTTCCAGTGCAGTTTTACTGATGGAATTTACACTCAAGTCAACTTTTCGCAGTATATTCACATTTTTGTTTCAGTAATTAACTTATATTGTACATTAGCTACAGATTTTCTTCATTAACGGTTATGCGCTTTGCTTTCAGTCGCTTTTCCAGACCTATTCAGAACACCCACCTCATACCTTCACCCCAAAGTTCTGGTCCAATGCCTAAATGTTTGTTGGAGCACATACTTATCTTTCGGCATTGCCCCCGAGTTAATTTATTTTCTGTTTGCGGTTGCGAGAGAGGCCCAGAGGGATGGCAGAATCGTTTGTGTGTGGCTGCCAGCACATAATTTATTTATCATTAGCGCAATTTGGCAACGTCGGAATGTTGTGCGTTAATGCTATGCAGTGCCGTGCAAGATGTTGGCAAAAATAGCTGAGGGTTTTGCTAAATAGTTGAAATAATTTGGCCAATTAGTACATATGAAGATCCAATGAGAACTTCCATTTGCAAAATGGTTTCTAAGAAGCTACAATGGAGTGTGCTGGACTGTTATATACCTGCTCCTCATTTGATCACATACCAAAATTATTTCTTCAATATGTAATTTGCTAAATCTGTTCGTCCCTAAAAGTATTTCTTGACAACTAAACAAATTATTTCTTATGTGTAATGATCGCAAACAAACAGTTGGTTTTAATTGTTGAGCTGCAAATCTATAAATTAAAATCTGAGTCATTAGAATCGTAGACCCATGTATGCAGATACATATGTATACATATAGATGGTAACGTGATATAGTGAAGGGTGCCCAACCATTTGAAAATTCAATATTTTACGTTTAATTAAGCTGCAACAGCAATGAATAAAACGAAAAAACAGAGAATTTTAACAAAAAGAAAGTATGATGATAAAATCACAACGACAAAATAGCAACAGCCACACAAAAATGTTTTGGTTGCCACTTGCATGCCATTGCAAATAATATAAATATGCAACAAAAATAGCGCAGTGTCCAAGTGTAAACCGTGTGCCAAATGCAACAGCCGCAGCAAAAACGCCGTAAACTTTTAACAATTGCAAAAACACACAGTAAAATGAAACGAAACTAAGGCAAAACACTGAAAACTGCTGCGGGCAATAAATCTGCAACATGTGGAGGTTAGGGTAGTAAGGGGTTGTAGGCTAGAACAATATTGATAACAACAGCACCAAATATAGATATAGCTTCACCAATTTAGTAGTGGCGTTTCCATAAACACATTCACATTCTCTCACATTGGAAGTTAATAACTAATAAGGCTGCAGGATAAGTTTCGGGTGTAATTTAGAAATAAAGAATATCAAAAGTTGAGTGTGGAGCAATGGAACGGAAAATTGCAATAATTGATCAAGAGTGTTTGCACTATTATAATATCTTAATTAAAGTAACTCAATAAAACTGCAACATGCACGACTTTTGGGTACCCTTCTTGTTATTCCAAAAACTCCCTCTCATCCCTTGTTCTTTTTATACCCTTTGACCATTGTAAATGGTCAAAAAAGGGTATACTACCTTTGTGCAAATGCATGTAATTAGTCTATAGCTTTCTGCTCTCCACCATCATCTAAACAGATTAAGTGACCTTAAAAAAATTCAATTCAATAAGCAAACATTGTAAACAGCTGAAGAATAAACGGAAGAAGAAAACAAAAGAGAAGTTTATTTAAGAAAAAGTATCAGGCTCGCGTAATGCTGAAAGTTGATGGTCAGCGTTACTCAAGTTAAGACTTCCATTAGTGTTGAGCCTCCAAGACTCCGCATGGAGAGCAAGCAGAACGTTGTAAGCAAATGGCAAAAACAGATGAAAACCCAAGAGTTGAAGCTAAAACAACCATCGATGCTGCTGCTGAGATAACAAAATGTATGCTAGCTGCCTCAATTGAGTCGACGCCGTCGTAGAAACGCATGGTGACAAGTGGTAGGTTAAGCAACAACCAGCATTTATGTGGTATATGCGGACATAAGTAGGAGCTTGTACAAGCTCTTGTGTATGAACAGTATGAGGACGTAAACAAAATCATGAGTGGGGAAGTGCGAATGAAAACTAGAAAGCTGGTAAACAGAGCAGCGCAAAAATAAGCGTGCGCTTTGTATGCAGTGCAATGTCACCGGCAGATATAACTACCAGCTTTAAATAAATGTATACGCACACCACATACATACAAAACATACATATGTATGCATATTTATATGCATGTGTGTTTGTATATGTGTTGTATGCTTCCTGTGTGCAGATCCCTTGTCTGCTTCACAATATTTACGCTGTTATCCTTTTTGTTTTATTTGCTTATCGCTTCTGTGCAAAGGAAGAGTATCGTAAGATAAATGGCAAACGGACAACACGAGGATTGTAGGACAGAGGGTTTATGAACTTCGTTACGGCACATTATTATCATCATCCACTCAGACACTTCTCATAGAGCATCATATTTAGATTATACTTTGTTACATATTATTATACCGTATAATAACTTTGTGCCAACCGAAAATGTATGTAGCAGGCAGAAGGAGGCAGACCCCACAAACTATATTTATTCTGAATCAGCATCACCAACTGAGTCGATATTGCCATGTCCGTCTGTCTGTCCGTCCGTATGAAAACCTTAATCTCAGATTTAATAAGACCTAGGGCTTCCAATTTTGGTGTCAATGTGCGTTATTATCGCACGCAGGTCAAGTTTATTTTAAATTTTGGCCACGCCACCTCCCGCCTCCTAAATAGAATTTTAATGCAGGACAGTATAATTTGCGATCGGATAATTAATATAGAAGTTTTTTAAGAAATTTTAAACATGTACTGATTTCGACAGTAGATTTCTTCATCTTTTTATCGTGTTGTTTGAAAGAATATTTGAAAATTACTATTTCCTATCAGAGTATTCCAACTTGGTATGGGAAATTCACACTTCAGTGATTTTGGTTTTGTGCTTCAAAGGCGTATAGTAGGACTAAGCCCATAGAAATAAAAAACTTAAGCAAAATGTATGATTAGAAAGTTCTGCCATTTAGTGTTTTGCTATTTTGTTGATGTGTTTAAGGCACGAGATAAGGTGGTCGAACTTGGCCGGTACATTAAATAGATTAATTACACTCAACTTTCTCTTTTACTTGAGTTATTTATGCAACTCAACTCGAGAACAACACATGCATTCCATTCTTCGGAAGTAACTGCTCACCTTGCATTCACACAACTTAAATGATGAACTGCTGTGGCGTTTACTGTGAATATATGCTACTAACCGAGTCGGTCCCTAAAGCTGGGGAGTCAACGAGGGAGTAGAATATGCAGCAACGCTAATTAAAATTTTAAGGTTGTTGCTTTTTATACCTTCGACCATTGAAAATGGTCAAAAAGGGTATACTAACTTTGTGCAAAATGCAAATGTATGTAACAGGCAGAAGGAGGCGTGGCAGACCCCACAAAGTATATATATTCTTGCTCAGGATCACTAGCCGAGTCGATTGAGCCATGTCTGTCTGTCTTTCCGGATGTCCGGATGTCCGTCTGACCAGATGAACACACAGATCTCAGCTATTATAAATGCTAGAGACACCAAATTTGGAATGAAGGTTCCTATGTACTCGGCGCAGATCAAGTTTATTTCAAATGTTAAGTGCCACGCCCACCGCCCCCGCAAATCAATAATTTAGTTTTTCACCTCGATTCGTAAGGGTTGTATAATATATATAACTTTGTGACTTTAACATATACTAAGCTGAATGAAATATCTACGTAGTCTTTAAATTACAATCCGATCAGACAATAAACACAGAAGTTATTCAAGAAAGTATGAACATAAAACCAAGTGCTTCTGTCAGCTAACAAGGGAGGCGGGCGAGCGCAAAGCGCGAGCGCCATCTGTCGAGATTAATTTTAGAGCATGTTCATATCTATATGTGTACATACATAGGAACATACCTACATAGGTCGAAGGGTATCCCACTATCGCGTGCTGCGCGACTGTTGCTTTTCTTACTGGTTTTATTCTGTTATCGTTGTCCGGATGTGGCTGCTTAAGCTTTTCAATAGGCTACCAAGCCAAACCTGGCGACGTAAACGGTATGAAGCAAACATTTCTAGCTACATCAATACTCATTTGCGATGAAGGTCTGTTAACGCTATGCAAATACCGTTCATTTGCAAAAGAAATTTTAAAATAAGTAACATTAAGTAGAGTCGGGACACTGAGACACTCTTCCTTGACTTTGAAAAACGAGTCTTAATTTATATGTTAATACCCATTTCGTACGTATGTTATACCGAAAACAAGAAAATATATTAATTATCTTCACATTTTTTATTTTTTCGAATTTCAGAATCTGTTGATTGTGCACTGCGCAACGTGAACTTAGTTATTGAGCCTCCAGCAGTGCGAAGAGGACAACACGTTGTTTTGCGTTGCATGTATGATCTAGAGGGAGCACCATTATATTCGGCCAAGTTCTACCGCGGCCAATTGGAGTTTTACCGTTATACGCCTGGCGAGTTTCCTAATACAAAAGTGTTTCCGTTTCCTGGAATACACGTTGATGTAAGTATAAAAACTATATAAAGTCCACATTCAAAGCTATTTGTTATGAATGGCTATAAATATTCAATATGCACCTTTAAGCTTGTTTCCATTTGCTGGCTCCTTATACACTATGTTCATTACTCCAACATGGTGGCAGTATATATATTCTTGTTCAGGATCACTAGCTGTCTGTCTGTCTGACTGTCTGTCTTTGTGAACACACAGCTATTATAAAAGCCACAGATACCAAATTTTGCAGAAAGATTCCTGTATACTCTACGCTGATTAAGTTTATTTAAAATGTTGGGTGCCACATTCAACCACAAATCAATAATTTAATTCGCCGATTTGTAAACGGCGTATAAAAGATACAACTTTCCTAGTTTGACATATACTAAACTGATTAAAATATCTATGTACGTATCCTCCAAATTTGATCGGACAATAAATACAGAGGTTATTCAAGAAAGTATGAGTATAACACCAAGTACTTGTGTCAGCTAACAAGGGAGGCAGGCGAGCGCGAAGCGCGAGCGCCATCTGTCGAGAATAATTTGGAAACATTGTACACAGGAATATATATATGTAGGTTGTTCATTTTTAAAAATTTGTATACACCGCCTTAAATTTTGTCATACATGTACTATGTGCACGCTTATGTCCCGACTGTCGGGGTTTAAGTATCAGGGCAAATAATTTGTCGACTTGATTGGTTTACCTTTAGTTGTGTGTGGGATCTATAAAAAAATCTTCTCTAGCACTATTTTACTTTAACCACGTTTTACTTAAAATTGCATTGTTTTATATATCTGTTTCTTTATATTTTAAAGGTGACCAGTTCAAATGCAACCCAGGTTCTTATTCGTAATGTGGGTTTCGGCCTCTCTGGTAATTTCTCTTGCGAGGTCACCGCCGATGCTCCGCTCTTCTCTACAGCTACTGCGTTGGGTACTATGCAGGTTGTAGGTAAGTCACAATTCTAAATTTAAAAATCCAGATATGGTGTGTGGAAGAACCCCAACGGTTAAAAAGAAACCTGTAGCTCTCGCGGCGTAGGTAGCAAAAACTTTCGCAAGTGGCAAATGCAATTTGCCGGGCGCAAAAGCCGCAGCATATGGTTACGACTTAAAAGTTTTCTAGAGCAAGCAGCTTGCGTTGAAAATTGCATCATTAACAGGGCATTCAGCCAGGAATCTAAACGTTAAGTGATGTACTATCGGATTATTTAGCAATGAACATAAAAAGAGTTATGACTATTTATACATACATATATCACAGCCATGGGCACGATAAATGTGCGTGTTTTTGGAAATACAAGTTGTATTTATTTTATTTATTATTTATTTAAGAGCAAACATAATTATTGTGCAATGTAGGAGTTTCTTAGTAGCCCTGCCCGTGGGTACATTTATCCGTCTGTTGCAACGCAAAATAATCTCTTAGTTTTAAAAATATGCTAATAAAACTTGGTACACTTCGTATTGCTGTTGATATATCGTATAGCTACCATACAAACTTAACTACAAATTAACTACATCGGATTTATTCCATATAATAATATGCATACAAAATTTGATCAAAATCAGACCACTATATCACATAACTGCCATAGAAACAATCTGCCGAAATGAAATTATTAAGATTAGTTCTGATTTTAGAAATTACTTTTGAGTGTTAATCAATGTGAGACATAAAATATAATATCCATAATACCATTCAATTCTGCAATATTATATAAAAATAGTATTGGAACGAACACAGGATATAAAAACCTGCAACGATATAGAACCTTCGGCATGTTGAAGGTATTGTAGCTTTCCTTCTCGTTATGTAGCTATAGACTTTGTAACATGCATCAGGAGGCGTAGTTTTCGTAATTTGGTTGTTTCTCGGCATAAGGCATTCAGATATTTGTGTCGGGCACGTCCTACGTGTTTTGATTAGATTACTATTGCCTTAAAACTTAACCAGTTTAGGTTGTAGGATGTAAGCTAGAATATCAATGTATTTTACGTCTCATTTAACTCTATTGATTTATCAGTTTTGATTAGTTGGTATTATAGGATATTAAGTTTAGTTTCATAAAGTTAATATACACTTTTTTTATCATTTCAGGGGTTCATATAGCAATAGCTTCATTATAGCTTAATTAAAATATGTATGTATTAAGTTAAATTATCATAAGATAAGGTTTTATCGTGTGTTAATGAGCTTAAGTGGCAATCAGATTGCGGATCAAGACTCCACGCAGGGTAAATAGAAGCGAAGACAGAATTTGGTTTAAACGCTATGTCCTCGCGCTTTATTAAAAGCTTCCGCAAACTTCCGCTAGTTGCTGGTTGCTTATGCTATACGGCAAGGAAAATAAAATGACGTTGTCGTCCACGCTGGAATTTAAATGTCAAGGAAAGTTATGCTAATTCACGCTTTCATTGAGTCACAATGCCTGACATAGTCCTCAGTCGGCTATTAGAGGCAGAGAGGAATCCAAAAGCTATTGCATACACTCAAATAAGTTTGTACATATTTGACAAACATTAGCAGAGCTTAAGCTTTAATAACTTAATGACATAAGCCATGCTGGGGTCCGCACCACAACATTTTTGGAGAGTGTAAAGTAGGCTGGTCAGCTGCTAAATTTAACTTAAAACTTGTCTGCACTGCAGCTGACCCTCATTAAGAAGGAGACTTTCGAAACGACGAAGGACAGAAAGATCAAACAACGCCAACGCAAACGGAAAAGGTCAAAAGCAGTAAAGCGGCACAACAGCAAAAGGAGTAGTTGAGTTTAATAGCACACATTCTTTAGCAGTGTGTCGGCAGAAGATGTTGTCTTGAGTAAAGCTGAAAGACCGTTATCTTTTTTATGGACATTGCTTTCTTCATTAGGTTTTTTGCTATTACTTTTACATTTGACTTTTTATTTTCTTGACTTAATTATAAAGTAAAGCTGTCCTCGCGTGATGTTTTGCAGGAGAAAAGGAGGGAAAAAAATAATCATATAAAAACTGGAATTTTATGATATGTAAGGAACTTTATAGAAAATAAATTTTGAACTGATTCCGAACCATATCGTTAATATTTTTGCAGAGCTTCCTGATAAGCGTCCTCAGCTGTATACAGAACACTCACGTTATGAGCCTGGTGATATCCTCCGTGCCAACTGCAGCACACCCCCTTCGCGACCACGTGCAGAACTTAAATTTACTATCAACAATATGGTGGTAAGTAAACGACTAATCAAGATAATTTATGCTATGTGGAAGTGGAAATGGTGGGAAAGAATCGTCATACCATTGTGTGTCTAGCTTTTAGCTTAGTGACAATATTTGAATTAAACTGCTACTACTTGGCCGATCTGTCACGAATAATTTCAATTTAATACGCTGACTTAAGCATATATTCTTATATGAATTAACAACAATGTTCAAATTGCAACTGTTTTCATCTCCTTATCATTTGTAACTGAAAAACGAATTTCTATGCGGCCGCAGCAAATATTACAAACACAAGTATCATTTCCTTTGTAAGTCAGTTCCGCCAACTGTGTGCATTTGGGTATGGGGCTTGAAATGGGACCTTGTCGCAGCTGTTTGTGGCTTCACTGTCTGACATTTTGTGTGAAATTCCATTTTTGAATGAGATCCTTGCCGACAATGTCAGGTCTTGAATGCTGTCACTGTGAAAATTTTGCAATTATTATTAATTTTATGTCATGGTATGGTTCTGAATATGTAGATATTTCTTTTACTAATTTATCCTTAAGAAATAAATATATTATATATATATATATTCGAAAAAACTTATGCAACATCGATAAGAGGCGTGGCACTCCACAAAGTGTAAATATTCATCCCATGTTTCAATAGTGCATATGATTTAGCCATCCGTCGGACAATTGAAGCACTAGTAATCTTCTTTCTTAAGAAAATCAAGAAACTTAAGAATTCAAGTTTGAAAATACATAATTTTAAAAGCAGTACACATAATTTTAAAACGCGCTTTGAATAGTGGTAATTATCTTATTACATTAGCTTCTTGCATTTGATGTCATTCCTAAAACATGCGATTAATCAAACATCAGACATGATAAATTAATTCCAGTCACTTGCACCACAACAACGAAGGTTGCGTGTAGAGTGCTGTTGCAAATGTATATCTTATACCAGAGCCCGTTATTGGTTGGGAATGAAATGATAGCTTATCGACAATATGAAGTCGGAAGAGCGCAGCGCCCATTCCAGTATACAACAACGGCAGAGGTAGTGGAAATGTATCCAAGAAGACGTTGACTAAAATTGAGTTGAAAACGATACCGCAGTAGGAAGATATACTGCAAATGCCGATCACAGGAAACAAATGAATATTTCATGCTGTGCAAATCAACATGGGGTAGAACGGGAAGAGTCACACATGTGAAGGTGGAACTGAGCCAGCCACCGAGGAAGGCAAAGGTACGCTGTTCAACAGCAGCTCTAGACGCGGCATCTGGAGCCAGAGGAGAACTTTATGTTGACAAAGTTTTTGTGGTAAAAAGCCACATCAGTAATTTGCAAGGCACATACGCACGCATACATAAACACTCACACCCTTAACTGTGACATATGTGTCCTGGGTTAGAGCTGTTGCGGCTTCCTTTTCGGCTGGCTGCTTCCGTCAGGCTGGGCATTAATCATTTGGCATGTAAATTGCCAATTAATAACTACTGCATGTCATTTGGCAGTCGACGTCAAAATGTTATACGGGGCTGAGGCCAACGAACCCATAAGCATTGCCAACTTCTAGACACATTCGCAACGACCCATTAATGAAGACAAATAGCACTTGAACCTTGTTAAATTTAGTGGAAAATTGAAAGAACCTTCTCTCTTCGTTGGGTTTTTCATTTGCCAGGTTCTTTTCGATGAGTTCCTTGCCAGCATCCAGAAAATATTACAGTGCCATCTAGAATTTATTTGTCATCGATACGCTGCAATGTATGTATTTTACACAAATCACAAATTGTAGACATGAGTCAGGTATATGGCAGAACCCAAGAACAATACTAAGCAGCGTATTTTAAATTCTTGTAATCTTTGTCTTTTCAACCACGATAAAAAAAAGTTTTTATTTTTAAAAAAAAAAAAATATATATATATTTTTAATGTCCAACATTTGTTGTTACAAAAAAGGAACGGGTGCAGCGATACAAGGAAAAATGAGATCATGTTTTTTACTTTTCCCACAGTTTATCCAAACTTACAGGCATCCATGCACTAAATTACTGCCATTAAGCATAAAAGCCTTTTTCGCATGAAGGAGCTTCTGATTGCATTTAAGTTAAATGCAACTTGAAGCAAAAATAAAGTAAACTTTTAAGGCGTAGATACACGGCTGACAAGGATGCACACATTGCAAGATTCTTATAGACATTTCCACTAACACCAATACAAAAGATTGAAGGAGACAAAATATTCGTTAATATGTCGTCTGGTGCAGTTTGAAATACATGAAGCGTTTCCTAGAATTACCGCACTCGGCAAGAGCCGAAGAAAATAAGCTTCCTTTTCATTTTGTTTGTGTAGTATTTTGACGCTGGTTCCCGATGTTTTTTGCTGCATTACATTAGCACAGATAAAGTTTCTTGATACATAATTTTTATGCATATACAAAAAGCCGCAAGGCAGGTTGTCTGTGTCAGCTGCACCGCCTGCGTTGGCCTCTTTAACACTCTGTACCAACTTGCAAATGGCGACAAGATGCTAGCTGCAAAAATTGTTACTTGTTCGAGTACATATGTATATGTACATAAGTTGTGCAAATAGGCAGGATAAACGTTACCAAATGTTGTCGCTGTTGTTCTGTGAGCGCTTAAGATATGCAGATGTATTTTCCAGCACTGAATAAGTATTCACTGTCTCTAAAGCATGGCTTAGTTATACCTTGCTTACATTAAAATTGCTGAATGGGTTTAGTTATTATGTAGAAGAGTATGAAAAAAAGATAAATTCAGTAAAAATGTCAAACTACCGCATGGAAAGGGCACTTTAGTTTTTATTCAGTGTTGTCTAATAAAAATAGAGGATATCGATTTAGTTTTATAGACTAATTTTTGATTTTATTTTCCAACAGATTACAAGCTCCGAGTCACAGTTCATTCGAACAATTGATAACCTGATTGCGTCTCGCATTTCGCTGAAGTTACAGTTGCAAGGTGTGCACTTTTCCAGCGTCAACTCTGCCATCTATAACAATGGCTATAGCCTGAATTCAGTTTACAATCACGGTGGTCCCCGGTATGCACCAAATCCAGGCGGCTTGGTACTGCGTTGCACTGCACAAATTGGCGACCTTTATCAGGAGTATAAGGAAATTGAATTGGGAACACCGCAAAAGGATCCTGTACCGGCACGCGGTAAGTTCACATATTCCACTGTGCTCTTCTCTCTCCAATTCTAAACTAATTACGAAATAATATATTTGTCTTTCCGCTTCCGTTTTTCCATCCCTTACCACTTCCTCTTCTATTTGTCTGTTTGCCTGCTTCCGGATACAGTTACGCTCTCCTCCGGCTCGAGCATGAAAAACTTCTTCAGCACGTACTTCTCGACATCAGCAGCGATACCCCAACGCGTCGGCGGTGTCCACCTTGCGCAAATTACTATAGCCCTGGCTGCACTTCTTTTTAGTAGGTACACTTTGCTTAGTCAAATGGATTCAATGTTAGCTCCGTCGCTCATTCCTACAAACGGCCAGTTAGCTATCGCGCATTCCAGATCCTCTGAGAATTGTCTATGCGCTCTGCCTCTCCAAGACACAATAGCCATGACTGACCTGTTCAGTAGAGAAATAATTAACTCAAGGCCTCGTAGTGCGCAGAAGTTTAGATACTATGACCGCATTTGTAACTCTTTAAGTTGTTAAGCCATATAAATTTAAAATGTTTGTAAACATATTCAGCTAATTGTGTAAAAGTGTTTTAACTTATTGTTTTTTATTATTTTTAATTTAAAAATAAGTTGTTAGTTTCTAAGTATCCAAATATGTTTAATTTTAATGTAATTAATTCTTTTTATATTGAAATATGGTGTCTAAACTAGCGAGCTACGACTTAAAAATACTTTAAGAAAATTTGAAAAGAGTGAAAATGAATAACGAAATAGGAATCCCTGCATTCATTTATAAATGTTTAAAACAGAGACAAAAATTGCAGTGAATTTACTTATAAGCTCTACAACCAATGAAGAGGGTTTAAAATAAATTAATGCTAACACTGTAAACAATGAACGAAACGATTGTGTAAAATATATTTAATATATTTATTAACGAAATTGACAATTTTTGTAAAATAATTGCCTTGTTTGGGCTTATTATAAGTGATGGTGAAATAAATAAAAACAATGACAGTGTTAACTAAAAAACTTCGAAACTCTCTAATTAAAATTATTTTCAGCTTTTATAAGAGCGATTTGGGCAATTCATTTGCGCTCTCTCACTATGTGCACTTCGTTTGTCTTTCTCTGTGCTCCTCTCTTGCTAATTTTTGTCTCCTCTTGCAAAATCTCAAGCAGCCACGCTTGTTTTGTTGGGTGCAGCACAACACCAGGCGAACAGAGAAAACAGCAGACAGGCAGCACTAAGTGAACAGACGACAAAGAGAGGCAGTGTGAGAGGACGAGCGTAGAGAGGGCGCAGGTGTCACGTGTCAAACTCGATCAAAGCAAAGACAGTGTGAACTGTACCGAATGGTTGAAAACAAAGAGAGCAGAATTGCGCGTCTTCTAGTCCACTCTTTATTTTTATTATTATATATTATTTTTTGCCTGCTGCTGTTGCTGTTCGCCTGGTGTAAATTGACTTCGCAACGAAAATCTTTGCAAAATCTCAAGCAGCCTAGCAAAACATTTTGCATACTTTTCGGCTTCTTAATAATTATTAATCGATGACGTTAAGCTTTTTGATTAAAATTGTTGCCTTGAGGCACGGCATGCCAAAGCGTTATTAAAAAATTAAAAAAACCTAGCAGAGTCCAAGACTTAATTCTTTCACCTAAATTCATCATAAATATAGCCTTACCTGTAAAAAAAATTTTAAAAAATCCGTTATGAGGGCACATATTTATATCCTTTACCAAATTTTATACCACCACTAGACTTGTTAACTTGTTTAGTAATTTAGTACTATTTTGAAATAAAAGAACATTTATACGGAACATTTATACGGATGTGCATATGTAATATGAATATGTACATTAAAGTATATATTTGTAGTTAGATGTGTTCGTTAATTGATATCATTAAAATTGGTTAGATATGTTAAATGCCATACTTTTCTTCGCATTAGCGTAATATTTGGAACTTTGACATTTGGATACCATCCATAAAAAAGGGATCATTAAATTAAAATTCAACGTTTGGGACACAAACTTTCTCGTTCGTGCATCGTTTATGCAAAATGTTGACTCATTGAATTTACATTCAAGAACTTTTATTAGTAGCTGCATGGGTAGTCAAGGCTTTCAAACAAATAAGAACGTGATAAAGTTATTTGAAACTGAAGGAAAGTTTCACGTAAGGCATACGAAAAGTTGCCTGAGTCGCATTTTGATCCGCGTGTCCAGCAATAAACATCCACATATTTGGACACACGGGTTCACCTTCTTGTATAAACTTAAAAAAATAATTTCGTCACAGTCTACGACAACTAATGTTGACACTTTCCAAAGAAACTTTCTGTGGCTGGGGTGTTGTACTTCTGTGTTCAGGATAGAATACGGCAATATATGGTTCTATAAGAAGATAGAAGGGGTAATAATTTAAAGTGAAGAGTATAAGAGTCAGAGGATAGTGACATTCTAATTTAATTTGAGCACTTATTTCTTACATAAGTACATATATGCTAAAAGGTTTGAATGTTGTTGTATATGTTTTTTTCAGCTGGTATATAGATACATCTATTTATAGTATTAATGTTTAACACTTTATTTCAATGTTTAATTTCAAAATAACTTAAAAGTAATATATGTGTCGTTCATAGTTTTAAGATGTAAGCAAGTATTGAAGGGCAATCCAATGGTGATTATTAAATTCCATAAATGTCTTTCGGAAACGAGAAAACAAATGGTACTGAAGGCTTGTCTCGGTATTTGATTATAACATTTCGCGATTTCACTTTGATTCAAACGAGGATATCACCCGCCCTATGCTATGAGTTTGCTTCAAATACACTAAACGCACGATGCTATTATATACTTACATACATATATACTTTTCTTGGTTTCATGTTTTGTTATACACCGATAGTGACTGTTGTTCGTTTCGCGCTAACTAACAATCCTCTTATTTGAAGCATGGCTCGATGGCAAGCTTTTAGCATAATTAGTTTCAACTTTCTGACCACGTTTCGTTTTTGTTCGTTGGCCTGGTTAGTGTTCCGTTCAAGCGTATTATTACAACAATTTCTTATTTCCGCTGGGAACCCTTGTTAGTGATAATCTGGTCGGTATAATTTTACCATAAGCTCAGACAATAGTTTTAATAAACAACAATTAGCAACGCTCTAGTGCAAAAAAAAAAAACTCAGAATATCAATGACGATCTAAGTTTACATAAATGTAGAGCCTCCAGAAAATTTAAATACTCGAAATATCAATAAAGATCAAATTTAAAATTTTATGAGCCTAGCCTGAAATAGCACTCCCTTTTATAACTACAAAAGCCGGCATGAAACTCGCAACACAATTTAAACGTGCGCACATTATGTTAGTCCTTAAATAATCGAATCCATTATATACAAATATCACATGAGTAGTTCTTCGATTGCACAATGTGAAAAAATTTCAAAGTCATCTGAATGCGATGTACAAAACTTTTGTATTGGTTTCAATTGGGTAAATATCGTAAATTTGGCTAGTAAATTAAATATCAAAGGGTTCATGTCATTGACTTAAAAGATAAGACGACTTACGACTGTTGTACGTGACTTTACTATTTTATTACTTTTCAATCCCTTTTAAAGTATACCATAAGTTGATATGAGAACGTAAACATTTTATTAGCAGGCAGTGAGCTGAGGACCAAATTCTCAAATTCTTACTATTTTATGGTTTTGGACATACACCTTTTCGTTCATATTATAAAATCGAAATAAGGAGTTGAGTTTATATAGCTGATTTCGTCTATACTTTGCGTGCTGTCGGTTTGTATGAATCCTGCACAAAAATTCACCTCGACGAGATGCGCCATGTTGTGTCTTCTAGTTCTCAGTTAGCTGACAAATAATAAACAGTCCGGCTTGTTTTTGAGTTTCACTTGACAACCTTTACTCACGGCCATGTTCATTTTGCCTTTGGCTTTGCGTATCTAAAAAACTTGATGTTGTGGTTTTGATATCAGTTGCTTGACTGCTTCAGGTGAGTAAATAATTTATCACCCAAGAGCCGCTCAGAGTTGCAGCATTTTAAATGCATGAGCTTAAACTTAAATAAATCTGCAGGCTTTTAATAAAATATCAAAACTAAGAAACTTATCGAAATGCGTAAATTAATTTAGTTGTGATTTACCATTCGCGAATTTTGTAGCTTTCGCGAACATGGTAGCTTGTAATGAAAATTAGTAGTTGGGTATGCATTGATAGATTTGTTTTCATTTAATTCAGGTAGCTCAGCTAAACCTATAAATTAACTTAACGCATTAAGCATTGTATATAAAAAGTTTCACAGAATAAAAAAAATGTTTCGAAGCACTGTGCATGGCTTTAACGTTCTTGTTTATATTGGAGCTGCCTAGCTGAATGCCGCTTGACGGTTTCGAGATTCACTTTCTGCCTGCATCATTCATCAAACTCCACACTATAATGGCACCATATTCACCATTCGCCATCCCTAGTCTGCTATCCACTGTACGCTCTCAACTGCCATCAAACATAATAATCAAACATCAGCAACATAACAAACGATCTGGCAACCCGAAAAGTGGGTGCCCAACAGCCAGTCTCTCTTTGAAACCAAATCGGTGCTACTTCCTTAACTTCCCATCAGTTGCATTTCTTTCATTTCGTTCATACGTCTGTTCCTGTGCTTATGTCAATGTATGTGTGTTAGTGACTGTCTTGGTTGTGCTTTTTTTTGCGCGCTTCCATATTTCCGAGCAGGACCATTGACCTGACCAGCGACGGCAAGAAAATGTTTTCACTCAAAAGCAAATGCAATAAAAAAGGCAATTTATCAGCATAAAATATTATATGGCATGCCATTGAGTTGGCTCATATTTTCTTCTTACCCCCTCTGTGTGCTCATCGCCGCACTTTAACCAATTTGCTCCTCTCAAGTTCCTTTCTTTGCACACTTAAAATTTAAAATTTAAACCACAAATGTTGGTCATGTTTCTCATATCGTAACGTCATTATTGTCGCTTTGTTGTGCGTCAAAAGAATGATAAGTTAAATTGTTGCTATCATACGAAAGTGTGTCGTGTACATACTTTCAGCCACCTAAGTATGTTGACGCATTCGTTTCATGACGCATTTCTTTCATGTTCACATATGTACGTTTTTCCCACTATCCAGTTTTCATAAGTAGTCCTTCAAAATTCTTACTTGTCTTTTTTTTTGTGACTGCATAATTGCCAATATTTAATGTTTCAACTTCTTAAATGCAATACTACTCTTGGGTTTCTAGCTATCCCAAGAAAACAAATACACCTTTCAAATGAAACGTTTGCATTATTAAATAAAAAGCTGAAGTCTAACATTAATTAAATTCAGCTGAATGCATCAGGTCAAATCAAAGCTTCCAGGAATAATAATAACATATTATTGCTGTACCGGCTTCATGGCGCAGGATAGGATTGACTCTTACTAGAAAAAAGTAGTCAGATGGACAAAATAATCTTTTAACTATCAATTTTAGCTGACTTCGCAGAAATCCCTGTTCAAGAAGCGCAATTGATGCAACAAAGAAGAATGCACAAAATAAACTTCAATATGTACTTAAATAATGTCTGATATCGAGTTTAAAATTAAATTAAATTATCACGGCACACCATTGAAGTGGGTTCAATTGAGACTGCAGAGAAAATCACGATTAAACTTGAAATGGAGCAATAGCATAGTTGGGTGGTGCAACGAAAAAATTTCATCTAAAATGCCAATTTAAAAAGGAAAAAGCTTTCGATGCACCAAGTGAATTTTTGCCAGTTGGTTCATTAATCGAGCTTTACATCCTCTCTGCATCTTGCCATGACTTGTACGTTCCGTTCTGCCACTGCACACTTGTATTTACAACATGCTTAGGGATGGCTCATAGAAAACAGCTGTCGAAATTTACGAAAAATTAATTAAACTTGTAAATAACTTTTGCCCAGCTAAACTCTTATTAGCCTTGGGTGCTAGACACAAAATACAAAATATTTTTGGCAGATATGAATTACAAAATATTTATAAAAAATCCATAAGCTACCATTAAAAAGTTGAGAAGCGGGTACCACGCTTTGCATAATCGAAGCCGGATATAAAAGTACAAGCTTCATATCATGCTAGCCAAATAAACACTGGAAACATGAGTTAATAGAATAGTCAACAGAATTAGCATAATTTAATATTCCATCCTGCAGCTTTATTTAGTATTGCACCGTGCACGCTGCCTTCCTTTACCATAAACTGATTATTTCCGGTGCAAATAGTTTTCTTGTAGAATATCTTTGTTGTTTTAATTTATGATTGTTTTTGTGTATTTTAAAATTCAAAGTAAATATTCGCAAAGGAAATAAGAACTGTAATTGGATTGAAACTTTTGGTTAGCAAGCATGCAGTACAAATTGTAAGCATTCAATAAATTCGTTATTTTAAACTGCAACCGTAAAAGCGGTAATTAATTTCGCCTTTTCCTTCGTAAGTTAAGCCCAAGTTTTCCCTCAAAATCACGCACGTCTTCGACCTGATTTCCCACTGCAATTACTAGGTTTCACCGTTACCAGTCTATGAAATGCTAAATGCGAACTTTGGCGAATTACCAATTTCTTCACAATTAGTTACTCTTGTTCGGCTTTTTTTAAGAGATTTAAATAATTGGCTACGATGAATTATTTCACCACGGACATACATACCCAGTTTTCATGATTCGATTAAGGACTTTTGAAAATTTGTTAGGTAATCTTTAAAATTGTCATCAGCATTCACATAGAGGACGTTAACCTTCCCCTCTGTCCTGATTAAATTTCTTTCTATGCTTAGACTCGAGTAAGTGGCATCTGGAGTAGCAAATGCGTAAATTAGTCTCTGAAATTATGTTGACCTACATCTAATTAGCTTAATTGAAATTGCCCAAAAGCCACAGCCAACAAAAGGCACGCTTAAGCAGGTTCCACGTGCCAGTAACATTGACAACAGTCGGACACTTTCCGTCGACAAGTTCAAGTTACTTTGAGAAAGGTGTCTTGATTTTCTTGTCATATTAAAACTATGTTTTCTTAATTTCGATACATGGAGAAATATGCAATTCTGTAATGAATATTTTGCCATGCCCCAAAACTAAAAACACACAGTTTTAATATGACAATATGGCATAAACGACGGTATAATTCGTATAATTCTGTTGCAAAGATGTATTGTCGTCCCTGTTGATGCTGATTTAGAATAAATATAATTTATAAGGTCAAAGGTGCGTTCCAAGTTTTTGGCCAAATTGAATAAACCCTCTGTAGGGCAATTATAGTATTAATTGTTGTTGAAATAATATATTTGAAACCAGTTAGAAAACATTTAATTAACGTGACTAAAATGGGTCAAACTGTATACTTTAAATTATTAAATTAAATGAAATAAAGGAAGTACTTACAGAAAAAAGAATTACCACTGCAAAAACAGCTTACATCACACAACATCGACCAGAATGACTGGCATTACAAACAATGTAAAATACACCAAATTGTTGCAACAGACAAAGCTTCGTTCTACTCAATGGTGACTAAGAAATGCTTGCAATCAAATCAAATTCGAATTGAGTTGCACAACTAGAAATGAAAACGCAAACGAATGAAAGTGAAAATGGAAACGAAAGGGAAAACATTGCTAAACGCTTTTGTAAAGAATAAACTAGGCAGCTCTTCAACTGATTGCAAATCGAAATCAAAAGTGCTGATACAAAAACTTTCAAAAACATACATACATACCATGAAGAATCTGTGCAATGCATAATACATGCAGACAAAGTAATTAGCCCAGAAGGAAAAAAAAAAAAAGCGTGGCCGACCTTACAAAGTAATTAAATTCTTTATCAGGATCAATATCAATATTTATTTAGGTAGTGTGAAAGTATTATGACGCCGAACTCTGCAACTGCAACACCATGGTTGGCACACCCACGGCACTGAAAATAATATAGTCTATACATATTTAAAGGTGACAGTATATTCAAAGTTATTCATTTCACCCAGATAAGGACAAAATAAAATATATTCGACCCCGAAAGTATAGTATTGTCAGGCGTGTGGAACTTTTTCGTTCGTCTGTTGGGACGCAAACTAGTCTTATAGTTGTACACAAAACTATCTTAATAAACAAGTGTTCTTCGTGTTGCAAAGGCATAACCAATGTATCACTAAATATGCTTAATGAAGCTGGGTCATTTACCGCTGAATTATTATTTTAGTTGCAGTCAATGGAGTCATTCAGTTAATCGCCAAATCACAAAAACAGTGTGTATTAGTGCTTGGTTTAATATTTTAAGGGTTCGAACTGAATATCGACAGTGCTAGGTTACCAGCAAACAAGTTACTCTTTTCCCACGACGCAGTCAAGTTAACAAAACTCATATAAATTATGAGCGGGTGTGTATTTAACAAAACTGTCAGCGCAGTTGTGTCACTAAAAAATATTCAGCTTTTCGCGTTTTTCTGGGCCTGGTGTTGTCGAACTTACGAAAGTCTATTCCCGTTGCAAGGCAGCTGAGCCGCCCACGCTTCGACAACTTTGAGACATGTTGCAGCAGTGGTAGAGAAAATAAGAAAGAAAAAAGCGTCAAGCCAAAGATATGCTTCCCTGGGCAATAAATTCACAGACATTCGCCTATCCCCTGCCATGCACACAAGGCCATTTCCAGACTTGCACATCCACACGTACTTACAGATACATATAGTATGTATACACATACAAATAAGAAATATTGAGGGACACATTGTATATACATACATACATAGTGCTAGTAGGCAGACTTATACACAACCGCAATTTTATCTTGTGCTTATGCCTTGATAGTGGAGATAGCGAAGTTTGTTGCCAAAAATTTGCCGCCATGAGTATGAAGCTGGTAGAACAGGACCTCGACAGTGCCTTTCACCCTTCTCATGCTTGTCTAAAATTCTCGAATATTTTGTCGGCGTGAAAACCTAAAGGCTTTTGGCGAAAATTTTATTTCAGCCTCTGCAACTGCTACTGCTATTTCTTCGACTGTCTCTGTTGTGGCTATAAACATACACGTATTTACACACCAATACACGCTCACAGGCACACTGAAGGCGACACCTTCCACTGCAAAAGGCAGTCAACTTTGCGGAAAATCGTTTGAAGCGCTTCGCACTTCGTCGACATCTTCCTGCTGGTTTGCTGCGATGCTCTCAAGTTCTATAAGTGTGTGAGTCATTCCGTGTGTGTGCCACTCGATGTGTGTGTCACTCTGTGCATTTACTTGTTTCTTGCATTGTTTTGCACTATTCCCGCAATGCCGCTTTGAACTTTACGATTTTAGACGGTGAGGGAAATGAAACACAAAAAACAAAAGTCGCTTTTCTGAAATGTATTTTTCGGAGTACTTTTAAATTTAAACATAAATATTTTTTGGACAAAACATAATATAAAATATAACAGGTTCTTAATGGAAATTTACTTAGTCTTATTATAATTTTAACATTTTTTTGTTTGGAAACCAAAAGGATACCGAAACGTAGTTTAAATTCCATAAGTCATCTGCGCACCTTAATGAATCAACAACCAAGGGTGACAGGGAGTGTATGAGTGGGTGTGTGGCTGGGTGTATCTTGGCAATCAATCCAAATCATATATGTAAAACACTGTATCTCAGTCGAACATAAGCAACGTCGCATGTATTATTTGTAAACATAGTATGACAGAGAGCAGTAGCAGTTTCGTTGAAGTTAATAATTGGACTGGTACTGCATACCTACATTTTAAAAATCTAATTTGGTGGCTATTTTATTTATACAGTCTTTATATAAGTAAAGTTGCTCCATTTTCTAATGATTATGTCAAACTTTTCTAGATTTAGTCATTCCGGACTATATGAACATTTGGCAATGCATGTCGTAGTTACATAAATTAGTTGATATTACAACCTACAATAGTACTTCTTTATGTACCATGGTGACTGTTGCACAAAGGCCGACGCTACTAGACATTTTACCAGCAGCAACCGCCGGCATTTGGCCCCATTTCAAGCCCTTACTTATTGGGCTAGTTAAGAGCTTCCGTCTCTTCATGCATAACGCCTTCGAACATCAAAATCATCTACATTCCCTGAACAGCAAGAACATCCGTTACGAGTTTACGTCACTTTAGTCCGGATGCGACGCCACGCGTTGCCAAGCAATGATCAAAATGTGTATTAACACCGTAAACACCTCTTAAATGACCATCAACTTCAACTAGAAATAAAAGGGCTGGCACCACTAGTTTTGCAATCAGAATTTTTTGCTGAAATGCAGACTGGTTATTGTCTTAATAAAACTTAATTGCTTGTGAACAGTTCAGGTAGCAATCAAAGCACGTTTAAATTTGTAACAGATTAATTATTGTTATTTGGAAAGTAATTTGACTATTTCAGTGGACCTTATATAAGCATTAAACACATTCATGGGCCAACGAACAAAGTGGGGTTCATTAAAAAATATATATTCAGTATACATTTTAATACCACTTGACACTGATACATCGTGAAATTGCAACTGAAAACAGCTCAGTAAAGGGCTGAAATACATTTTCAGACACTTTCAGCATGTTTCTTTTTTCGTAATTGCCACTTTAAATCTCAAGCGGTTAAATAAATCAATCGAGTGTCATGCGCATGTTTTTTGTGCTTTCGCAACATATACATGGAATGGATTTCAAGAACGATAGTTCTTTGGCTAAGCACACCATGGAAGACACACCTTCAATTAAATAATTCCAACTCTAATTTTCTCAAGTGACAGATTCTACCAAATGTTTCACAGATTGTCATAGTTTTATCCACTTGACTTCCGCTTGAATGATAGCATTTAGATTGGCTGTTAAATTTATGACAACATTTGGTATTAATGCTGTTACAGCGAACAGTTTGCCCATGTCTAATTTCGTGACAAAATTTATACTTTACCCGCAAACTGGCACTTTTACATGAATCCTCTCAAGTGATGCAAATTATTTTGTCTTATTGCCGTCGACTGATCTGAGATGTGAAAAGTTATGAATAAAAGTTTGTGAAGAATTTCAATGGAACTGCGCTATGGAATTCTATGGAATCAGCCAATTTAATGTATCGTCTGGCATATAAAATAAGGTAATGCAGCTAATTATATTTAACGCTTAAATAATCTATAAACTTTTACTTATATTGCACGGCATTCAAAAACACCAAAAAATGTGCAAATAAAGCACTATGTAATTACTTGTCATTGCAGATTCTTTAAAGCAAGCATAGTATTCTTAATGTGTCTCTGCAATTTACGTCATGAGATAACGCAAAGGCAAATAATTTATGTCGCATCGAGTAAACTGTTGTCCAAGCAGCAGACGACAAATTTACAATTTTGAAAATGTAATTAATTGCTAATTAACACTGAACATGATTAATGTTACCAAACCGCATATCGCGCTTACATGTATGTTTTGCTATTTGTTAAGTAACTGATACACATACATACTGGGTTTCTTTTTTTGAAGAATAGTACGGATGCACATGTATTCCGTTGGCTCCAGCCACGTGTGACTTTCATTAATCGGACTTGCATGAAACTGCCTAGTAATATAATTATTGCAAAACAATTCATCATGTTCGGTGTTGGGCAGCTGGCACCTAAACTCGATGTGTAGCAGAAACCTGTCAAAAGTTAAGTTTGGACGCAGGCAGCGGCAATAGCCAGGGACGGCCCTGGAACACATTGAAAATATTTAATCGACTTTGTTGTAGACAAGAGCTGGCTACGGGTTGTGGGAATCTATGCGAGAGGTTAACTAATTAGCATGTCAAAGCCATCATTTTACAGCTGCCTGGCAATTCGTTGCGCAATTGTGTAACCCTCGTCCAAAGACCTCTACCTCATATAACCTGCCATCCACTACGACTATTACTTAGTTGCCCAGCCGCTCCTGAGAAGGCCCAAGGCACAAATCCCGTTTAATTATACTCTTACATTCATAAGCTTTACACATATTATAAAATAACCGAGCTCATTTACAAACACATCTCTTGAAGCCTGAGGAATCCCTGCACGTGTCTATATTAATTTGTTCTTTAACGACTTAAGGAAAAGAACCAATTTGCTGCCAATGTTGATGAAAGGACCTCAAAATAGAAAGTTGTTAGACATAAAGTTTCATTTATGGCTCAATATGGAGCCCTGATTAAAATTCGTAGTCCAAAGATTACCAACTGCTATCATCCCATCCAATTAAAAGAAAATTGCCTGCGAAATATAACAATATACTAGCCTTATATTTACGAGAACAACTCAATTGGGCTGGAACTCAAAAGGGTACATATTGCCTTACATAGTTGAAGTAACGCTAATTATTGCATGTCATAAGACTTGCTTGGGGGTTTTATGACGATTTCATTGTTTTGAGCCATATATATGATCTTTATGCACATAAGGACCAGTCTTTCCAAGCTTGCGGATGCAACGATCATGTCGCGCTAGGACCTCATATGGACGGCACCTGCGTAGGCTATGCAGACGTCTACCAGGCACAAAGACATAACTTCCAGGTTTACTCTGATGGTGTTTACGTTTAGTGTTACTGTCGTTGGTAAGGTCAATACTAGTACGTGGTTGGCTTTTCTCGGTATCTTTCAACGCAAGGATCTCCTTCATCCTCATTTTACTGCTACTGGAACTAGGCATTCCAGCATTGCTTGTGAATACTTGTTTTCCAAATAAGCGGCTATGCTCAATAGGAGCACGAGGCGCATCGGCCGGGCGTAACGGCTTTCTTTGAGGCGCACAACCAAAGGCAGTAAGGATCTCATTCTCCTGGCACTCAATCGCAGCTTCCAGTCCAATTCTATGTTTGTCAACGTCTAAGCTTTCTCCCATCCAAGCTTGCAGCAACACACGCTCCATGAAAACCTCACGATCAACGCAGCCTTTGGTAGCAGTCAGCACTTCGTTTGGTTTGCACTTTGATGCCCCTTCCAAACTAGTTTTGTTAGCTTGAGTTTCTGAATTTGTTTGGTTTCCAGGATTAAGCTGAGGTTCAGACTCTGGAGTTGTTGGGCTCTCTCCGATGGCCTCAGGCTCTTGCGGTGTTTCTGTTTGGTCTTCTGGATTGAGCTTAGGTTCTGTCTCTGGACCTGTTGTGCTTTCTTCATTGGCTTCGGGCCCTTGCGATGTTATAGAGTTCATCACAAGCAACAGAAGCAATAGAAGAAAGTTAATTCTAGGTAAAGACTCCATTTCTTCGAGTCCGCTAAGGGTTGTTCTGTTTGTTGTACTGTTCCGAGCCAATTGCCCTTTGATTATTCAAATGGGCCTGTACGACGAAAACAATTAAGCAGCAAATAAATATGCAGCACACACCCGTGCCAAGTCAAATCAATTTCGTTCCAATACGATTCGAATTTCAACAATTTACTTAAAATGCAATGGACTGCCTTTAGTTAGTTGTTGTTGTTGTTATTTTTCGTTTTGCTTTGTAATCTCAATTTCCACCACAATAAAATTAATGTTTTACGTAGCCAATTCCGAATCGTTTATTTCACATAAAAATGCGATAAATAAGCGACAGCAGTAAGGATGCATCCTGTGTGACGGAGAACAGGACACAAATAAAGACGCCCGATGCTAGCAGAACAGAGAAGCAAGACCCACTGCAGTCCGGTTTTGGTGTGTGTTGTTCTTGTGTTGCTGCGCACCTACTGCTTTGAGTGTTTATAGCGCAAAAAATGCAAAGGATGTGCCGCAAGGACACACGCTTCGGCTTAAAGCGGAGAGCTGAGCGAGAAAAGCATGCTGAAAAAAGAATGTAAAGGGTGGTGGAGAGCTTAAAACAAAGCGCCGCAGTCCGAAAACAACAATGATATAAAAAGGAAGGGGTTAGAGGAGGGACATCCATTGAAAGCAAAGACAAAAGCTGCTCTTGTAGCACCCCGGTCCTGCTTATGTCGTTAGAGTTCACCCACCATAATCACAGCAGCAGTTGCAGAAGAAGCGCAGCAGCAGAAGAAGCCCCAGTAACAACATCAAAAACAACAACAACAGCAAGCGTTTTGGCCACGTCGGCGGTCCACGTGGCTCCTTGCGTGGCTGTTGTTAAAAATTTCATGTTAATGGCCACATGAAGCTTCGTTCTTAACCTTTCGCCAAGGGGTCGCAGACATGTGTGAGTGCAGTGTGCGGCTCTAAGTGTGTGGGTGTTCCTTTGCGTGAGTAACGGGGTCACTCTCCTGCCATTTTTCGGTGGTACCTTTATGCGAGCAGCTTATTTCCTTTTGCCGTCCTTTGCAAATTTAATTTCAACTTGCGCACACTCTCCAAGCGCGAAATCTATCCGTTTCCATTTATGCGTACTCCAGTCCAGCCCAGGAAGAAGGAAATAACTTTAATTAAGGATATCTAGTGAAATTCTCGCTCATATTTATAGCCACCTGTCCCGTCATTTTCTCGATAGGAGAGCTGCAGAAAAAGATGCGCAATCAAAGGCGGACCATCGTTAGAAAATAAAATCGAAATAACAAAGCGACAACGAGTAAAAGAGAGGCAGAGAATTCTCTGGCCAAGAGAAAAGCGAAATAAAGCAGACAGAGGCGAGGCTAGGGCATAATACGCTTTACTTACTGGTCTTTTGCTTGACATTTGCTTCACTCGTGCCACAGTCGCTGTCACTGTCACTGTTCCAGTCACCTAGCAACCAAGTACACAAAGGTGACCAGCTGCTTTTGCATTGTTCCTGGGGCGTTTGCTGGGCTTTTGGCCTTGTTTTCTTAGAACTTTTGTGTTTCTATTTTTGCTTTCCCTTTTGACTATTTGCTATCTGCTTTATTTCGACTGTAAGTTTGTTTGATTGTTTGTTTGTCAACGCTTTGGGTCCTTTGCGAGGATAATCAGATAAAAACTTTAGCGTCATTTGGCCAAGTGACTTAATTGAGCAAATGGCAGCTGAGCTGCTGCTTGCTATTTTATCTCTCTATTGCAATTGCACATAGTAATTGCAATCATCACAAATTTTGTGTCATTATTCGAAACATAATCTATAATTCATGTAAAATATGTATGTTTGATATTCCTGTTTCCCAACTTCGTACTTAACGGACACGTGCAGTGGGTTGATAGTTTTAATACAAATAATAAATTCAAAGTGTATAATGCAAAACTAAATGCGAATCACAGATTGCATACCCAGTTCTACGATTGTACAATGCCAAATTTAGTGCGATGAAGCTGTATTATCGTACTATATCTCGGAACCTGCAGCATTGGAAACACTTAAGTAATGCTGCCAATTGTCCACATTCTCTTGTTATCTTGCGTTTTTTCCTTGTTGTCTGCACTAAATTAAATAGAAGTAGTGCAGCCATTCACATGGAGTGGAGAGTTATATTATTGTGAAAATTGTAAAACAATTGTTATAAATTTAATGCGCCTTTTCAGTGTTTCTACGCTTGATAAATGCAGACAATTAGCAAAATGGTTCACTGGCGCCAACAATCGCGTGCCTCCTGCCGCCTGCTACCAGATGCCAGACAACCAGACCCAGAATAAAAGCTTGCCAGGTTGTCCAAAGTCACTTAGGCATTGCGCAATTTTTGACACGCGTCCAAATCGGCTCCTGTGGCTCTAAGAGCTGAACGGGAATGGAGTTCTGGAAAGCAAACTAGAAAGTAGAGGTTGTTCAGTTGCCCTATTAATTACACTTCGGCAGACAAAAATTCAAACGGTAATAAAAGTTTCCAGGGTTTTGGTGGCCAGCAAGATAAATGTATTTATTTGTGGACACTTATTGCGAACATAATTTGTTATCGACTGCCTTGTTGGGGCTGCTGTTGCAAGCGAAAAGTAAAAGTACAGTATGAAACACGGCCAGTATTTTCATCAAATTCAAAGTACATTTCACAAATATCATGGCTCGCATAGCCCTGCTTAAATATTTGCCAAAGTTACATTCCAGTAAGCATGTTTTGTATTTCATGCGCTTGTGTATTTTTGTATGTGTTTGCATATGTACATATAGTACGTATGTGTCTGAGTGTACGTGCGTACGTTCATTGCACTTGTGAGCAACCCCCAGGGCGCATTGTTATTTCCGCATTATACAAAGCAGCATTGAGCAACAAGCGGAAATGGCTTAAAGGATATTGCAATTTTATTTTGGAAAAGTAGCTAAGTGAAAACACCAGAGAAACTGAAAATATGCAAAAGTGTATAGCAGCTCTCGACCCGGATGAATGCAAAAGCAATTGCCAAAAAAAGTAGAAAAGAAGAGCAACAATCTTTGTAGATGGTTGCACATACATCGGCATTCCTTCAAGCAAGCTTTATCGTCACGTCCAGCATTTTTATTCACAATACGTGTAAGTACAGATTATATCTAGCTCCAACTGGTACCACCAACTCAAAGGCTTATAATCACTCAATGATTACGTTATTCACTTAAAAATTATCAAAATTTCTGGTATACGATATCAGCAAAAGAAAGAGCAAAAAAAGCTTCTGGTAAGCCGATTCTTTTTGAGCATTTCAAGCAGTTTCGCCAATTGAAGCTGAAAAATACGCAAAAACTTTAACAGACTTTAGCAATTATTTGTTGAAGGAATATACTATATAACATACAGACATATATCCATGAACTACAATATGTGTATGCATTTATGTTTGCTTTGCTTAAAATTTGTATTGCTAAGAAAGCCCGCACACACAATGATAAATATTTTTGAGCTTCCAACCATGAGTGACTAACGAAGATAAATTGTCAAACTTTCTGTTGCCTAATTGACAAGAAAATTGAAAATTATTTAATGAAATGAGAAGAGCATCAAAGAGTGTTTTAAGTCTAGCTAAGAGTTCAACCATGAGCTTAAGAGTTAAGTTTTTCATATATAAGAAGGGAATGGACAAATCTTAAACAAACTGGCTCTATGAATGCTCTAGCAGTAATTATTGTGCATTTATTTATCCAGCTGGAACAGATATATTTATATTTTTAATTGAAGATACAAACATGTATGTGTTTTGACTTAGACATGTATGTATGCTATAACTGCTCTTTGGCTACCAATTTATCTCAAATGCATCTTTTTACTTAAGATTGTGAAAGCAGAACGTTCGAAAAGTATTGTCCTTTTTAATCGTTAACCATGATTTGATAGAGCTAAATAATTTGTAAAGTTCGTTAACAAACCCATCTACAGTCCGTAGCTATATACCACTATCATCAGCATCGCACTTAGACTACGCCAGTAATATTTGGGCAATACCAACACATGATAGAGTGCTGCAAGGCAAACACGCAGCACCTGACTGGCAAATTTCTGCTTGTAGAACCATACACGAGTTTTTAGTGTTCCTTTTGGATTTGTGTGCGTATTATCCTTGCACTGCAATGACAGCTTACAGGTTGCACACTTACAATTTGTAAAATCTATCGAGCTGTGGCGTGCACAGTCCATGCTGACTTTTAGTGTAATTTTGACAAGTGATAAACTTCATATATTTAAGTGACAACTTCTACCTAGAAACGCTCAATGGGATAGAAAAACGTATTTCAGATCCAAATGAGCTTTTTAATTTATTTGATTGAAATTACGAGCCCAAGGACAGTTAAACTTCCCGACTATATACATACATATACTTACTAACATACAATATGAATGAATGCATATGCATACGTATGTATATTTTTTATAAGGTAAATGGAGTGTCTGGTTGCTGATGTTATTGAGAAATTAGTGTATTAAGAATATCCTTATCCTATGAAGTGATGGTTGGTTAAATCAGCAACTAATAAGCAAAGCCAAACAGCCTATCGCAAAACCAACTTTTTTCATTTTCAAAGTAGAGCTTGCCTTGTCCATAGCGGCCAATTAACAGTTTAAAAATTCTTGTGGCACGCTCTGGTAGAGAGGCCTCCTAGGGTATAACTAACGGTTGTAGGAAGAGAAAACGGCACCTAGCGGTAGGCCTCGAGTGCTTGCTGCCTGGCTTTCTGCCATACCCCAAACTAATTTTGGAGCGGTTGAGCATGTGGAAAACATTTTTGCCATATGTCGCCCATTACTCGCCATAAAATTTAACTAGAGTCAGCTGGCGCACCTACGCAGGACATTTCGCTCCCAGCCTCTTCTGGTAACCTTCACGTGTGTACTATTGTTGACATCCTATCCCCATGTTGTTGTTATTGTCCTTTCCTACGTGCGCGGAAGCACTGGGTTTATGGAAACAGACCCTACGGAGAGCAGGTTATCGCTTAAGTTGTTTTGCCAAAAGTTTTTGTCATGCCTGGGACTAATTATAAAATAGCTCAAAGGCAACTCAAAGGCCGTCCAGAAAAGGACAGAGAGTTAGACAAAGAGGGATTCAAATTTAAAGCTGGTTTTCCTCTTGCTACAGTGGAGTGACGTACCGCAAGCTAAACATCTGCCTGTCAATTTGTTGTTATTTATTTTTATGCTTCCACTCCCCTTGTTGCTGTCCTAGCGGCTTGTAATGTTTGCCCATTAAAAATAATAGTGTGGTTGTTATTGTCGTTTTTTTACCCTGTTCACATGAAAATAAAATAAGAGCAGAATAATATTATAAAACAGGAAACCAGTGATATACACGCATGCTACCCACTCTTCCTTGACATTCCAGTGCACAACTCGTTGTATGGAATATCTCTGTACCGGCCTCTTGTAAAAGAATGCCGAACTGCTTGGAAGACATCGTCAATGTTATTCTTTTAAGTAACAGGGTATTACTGCGTTTTTGAATTTTATTCGAACTTTTAAAAAATTAAAAATCAGAAGAAGTACACGAACAATTTCATTCTCATCAGACCATCCATTCCTTGAGAGAGTTATGGACTTTCTACTGTTACTTGTTAGTATACAGAAATAAAGAGCAAACGTGCTAAGTTGCTTAATTAAAGAGTTTTACAAGTGCCATGTAATTGACGTAAACCCGCACGCATCAGACTTTGGCTAAAATACTGTTTAACATATGTTTGTTTAACAAATGTTAGTGTGTTAGTGAATCTTTGGATGATATATGAAATGGTATAGAACTGCCAGAAACCCTTTGGCAACAGTTAGCAATACCACAGTAATTAGCACTTAAATCTGTGCTTAATTTGAGCCATTTGTAAAAACGATTTTTTCGGCACCATCCACATCGGAGTGAAACTGGGTTGTGTCATTGGCTAAAACTCAGTGGCTTTATCAAAAAACCACTGACACATACAATCAACCTAATGAAGCTATAATTATTTGGGTTAACAGCTTGCTATGGACAGCCAATTCGACTTAGGGGCTGTTTTATTTCATTGCGGCCGATTTATTTCTGGCCCCAACATATCAAACTGAACGCTTGGTAAGAAACTAGAAGCAGGCAATGACTGGAGGTGGCAATCAAACAAGTAAATACACATTTGCAAGCCTTTTTTAATAAATGGGCCGACATAAGTTTTTTCTTCTTCCTTTTTTGATGGCATGAGAGTAAAAGAAATGACTCTCTGTAAACAAATTTGCCACTGGATGAGGTTGTTATGGATTTCCCCTGCAATATGGCGTTCGAAGCAGGGTTGGTCGATATTGATAGGTTACAAAGTACTCTAAACTTTCACAGTATGCTACGAATACATAAGGTTAAATAAATATGTTTTCTGTTTTTCTAGCAATTATGATGATAATTTTTTATCTAAATGTAAATTTTGTTATTAAATAAAATACAATATATTCCTTTAATTGATTTTATCAATTTTTCTTTCGTTTTCTCGTAATTATTAGCTTTTGTTACCATTGTCGCCCTTTCTGTTATTGTTACCACTATTGAGTTTTTATCTTCAAATTGTGGTTACGAGGCGGAGGAACTTTCCAACATGAAAGATATTCAATACAGATGAAATTACAATTATAAATATTTACATTACAGCAAGCTAAAATTGAACCGGCAGATACGTAAACTACCTGATTTTTTGAGAGTGGACCCGTTAGTTTAACGTATTAAATTGCATAATAAACAGTAGACTTTCATATTTGTTTTCCGAAACTAAAGTAAACAATAACCGCACCAAGTGTTGCCAACATATAAACAATAAGCCGAATCCAATCGAGGATATAATCGTCCCATTTAAGATAGTGTGTTCATATTTCCCAATCCTGCACCAAGGCTCCTCTCAAGGGACTTGTTTGAATTTCCCATGCGACACCCTGTTTACATAGGCCTGCCAAAGCATTTGTCAATAGTTGTTTACATCAAAGGGACCAAAACTACTTAATTTCCCTAGAAACAGGTGGTGTTTGAAGGTGCCGGAACAGCCGTTACCTAAATTTGATGAGGCGTTTAAATGCTCATTTCAAATGCATAAACCAACGAGACAACTCAGCCACATCTTTGCAAGTATTCTGTATCTTGCTTTTGTGAATAAACACCACATTTTCCAGACATCCGTTAAATATGATAGCAGTGGGAAATGAAATGGACAATGGCCAAAAAGTAAGAATTGGTGCAGTCGTACACCATTGATGAGAAACACCTGGTAGCCAGCTCTAAAATGCACTCATGATGGAGATATTTTTTTTCTGTACGATTGCTTCAACTTGTTGTTCGATAAGCGCTTTTAATTTTTTTGGAAATAGCAATTTGTGACCAAAATCATATATATAAAATATATTATTAAATTCACTTTGAACATAAATATCTCCACCTTCTTTCAGATTTTATTTAAAATTGTAGACACGTTTCGAATGTTAATTATTAATTTTCTTTGAGCGCTCGCAGTCTAAGTACTCGAGGTATAAACAAAACGTGTCGCAAATAACTTGAATTGCATAATAAAACGCTTCTTTGGCGTGCACATGATGTTCAGGTTTTTATAAGCTGTCAATTTGTTTACACGCCATCGTTGCCTCTCTTGTTATGCTGTTGCTGCTGCTTTTACCGTTGGCACTGTCGAAGGCGAAGCTGCCAATGGCTTTCTGCTGGCAGAGCTAAAATATTAACAGTTACTATGATGCGCTGTGTCGTGTCTCAACATGTACGACTCCCGACTCCGTCTTTTGGCGTTGTTGTTGCTTGTCGCATTTGTGGCAAGCACTTTTCCAGCCGCATTTAATATTTTCACCAGATAATACTCTTGGGAATTGCGATCTGAGAACGAGAGCTGGCGACTGGCAAAAGGCACGGAAACGGCAGCGTGAGCCTAGCCTGGCCACAACAACAAGCAGGTCAGGTCGACTCTGAAGACGTCGAATGAGGTGGGGCACTGTCGGTGTCTCTCATGCGTGCGTTTATTTTGATGTTGTCGCTGCCAAGCTGAGGGATGTGTATTTGTGTACACGAATATTTGTGCTGGTGTTAGTGTGTGTGCTTGTGTGTTTGCGAGTGACGAAAAACGCATAAAACAGCATAATTTGTCAGCATGAGCACGACAAACACCAACGGCATAACAATGAATCCAAGTATGCGACATATCGTTATGGTTCTCCGATTTTTTTCTTTTCTTTTTAGTTGACTTCCGACCCGTAGTGCCGCGACATTGATCACTACTCACTACAAGATACGACCATGGCGTACTTACGTATCTATATCTAAATAAGCAGGTCACTTTGTTATTGGCCATTTAAGTTTTTAATTGCCCAATTTCAATGTCTACTCAAAACTTATGTGTATCACAGAGTAGGCTGACAGAATCCTCCGTCTGGCGTAGGTGGGGTGGAATACCGAATTGAAATGAAAATCACGCAGGCAATTTTAATTAACCAACTGACAACACGCAATAGGAGGCATACGAAGTGTTTGCCAGACAACATATGGGAAAATTCCAGCTTTGACGACAACAATTTTCAAATAACTGACAGGGGAATGTGATACGCGTTGTCTTATCAGCGGCAAGCTAATTTATGTTCATTTAATTATGTGTAGAGCAAGTAAGGCGCTCCTTTTTTCCACAACAGGGAGCATCTTTTTCCCAACTCTTTCAAAATATGCCCTTTCTGTTCGCAAAACCCAAATCTACGGGTCTGTCTTTTGCCATACGCTGCGCATACCAAATTACTCTGTATGTTCCCCACTTCTTCCTTTTCTTTTCCTTGTATGGCGGAAACTTTTAGCCTCCACTTCTAATGTTTTTTTCATTTGATTTCCTCGGCTTTTAGTTCATTACGAGATTCTGTGTCCAATTGTGTTTGTCTTCCGGCAAATTGAATCATATTCTCCGCACAAATGGCATGTGTTTATTTCCGTAAAAACTGAACAGTTTTTCGTTCTATTTATTTTTTTACTATAAATGAACTAAAATTGGAGCTGCAAAGTTGTTTTTACTGTTTGTTGTGCGCTTAACTTGGCTTCAATTTCAGCGCTGCCAATTAAAAAGTTTCAACCCGGCCGCAATTGGCGCTGCATTGGAGCCCAAAAGTAGACTTTGCTCTTATTACGTTTTAAATCGATTCTGGCCACACTCCATTGCCGCGTCGATTATTTATCGCAAACTCTAGTGCTCATGCAAGCTCTATATATGTAAATATACTACGTATATTCATATGCATAAATGTGTGTAAATGTTAGTGCAAGGAGTGCAAAGCCGTCAATATTGTGTATTTCCGAGAAATATCTTGTGTACAAATCGGATAATTTATAATAATTCATAAAATTTGAAAAAAAATTTGCATGCATTCTACTTGTATTTGTAATAACCTATCGCATACCTTATTGAGATGAAACATATTCCCAATTGTACCCTGCACCTCTAACCTGTGCTCATTCGCTTCCAATGATAACTCACCACAGCGGAAACACATGAAAGACACAAAATTATTAAGGAAGAATATTGTCATAGGGAGGTGGAATGGCCTCCATGCCAAACACCGGCCTAATTAGAATTCCTACACTCAGTACTTTCCTTTTAAAGGGTATGTTCAGGTAACGTCAAATAAATTTCAGTTACTTAATGCAATAACCCAAAATTCCCGTGCAGATTAAATGCATCACCTGTATTGTGAATTGAAAGTGGTTTTACTTTAGAGAAACATTTCGTAAACTGTTACAAAACCGTCGTAAGGTATAATGAAAGGACATCAACAACGACAGGGAAATCTATTGCCGAGAATGCCGTACTGTTTTGGCAGGCATAATTTTGATTTAATTGTTGACATGGCGACATTTTCTTTTAATTTATGCCAATTTATTTAATCAGGTACTCGTTGCGAAGCAAGACGACAAGGACTGGTATTAGAATGTTAATATGAAACTGGGTACCCTGATTTTGCAGTGAAAAGTCGACGGCAAGAGCTGGGAAAAGGCGGCTAAAAGCTAGCTGAGCTACTTCGCTGCTTTTGTAATTAAAATGCTCTCTTGCCAGCAGATAATTTGAAAAGTAAGTTAAAAGAAGATATCCTTTGACGCTTCTGCGACGTAGCTCACGTTCCAGGCACGTCATAAAAATGCTAAAAGCGAGTGCGATAAAAATACATTTATCAATCAAAACTTCAATAGGAACTTTGAGTAAGTTGCGGACATAAAAATATTTACTTTATGCGTCGGATGAGGGGATAGAAGCTGGGCGGGTAATTGAAGCTCCTACCAAAGCTGGAGTAGCAATTTAATAGCTTTCATTTGGCAAAGCAATTCCCAAATATTTCGTACACAGGGTGCAGGGGCCAGGACCACGACAACAGGACGTGCTCGAAATGCGCAAATTCACGCACGTCACTTGAATTGCTGGGGGAAATACGGATCATGTAGGCAATGGTGCTAGACTGGGGTCCAACTGCAGACAGAAGAGAAATAAATCGGGATTGAGTGATCAACTGTATAGTTGAGTATTGGCTCAGTGATTTAATTGATCAAGTATACATACTAAAATGGACAATTTACTATTTTCACAAGTATTTTATCAGAAATCACAATGCTTACCTATCCTAAGGGTATTCTTGTTTTAATTATATTTAAACATTTTATTTAGACTTAGTCCATCATTAAAAGTTACTCTCTTTTTTCCCCCTAACTTTAGTAAGTTTGTAATTAAATGCAAATTAGGTAAGCCTTTTTTCTGTATTTAATTTTGGTGACAGATTTTGTTCGCAAATTCAGAAGTTGCAAACTCATTGAAAGAAGCCTGTATAACACCAAGACTCTTTTTAAGCCAATGTAGCGATAATAGCCGACTGAAGTAAGCAAGAGTAAAATATAAATTTTTTTTCGTTATTCGGGGAATGAGGCAACTTTTCTAATTAGAGTGAAGGCAAGGAATTTAAATTCACTAAGCATACAGTTTGGCTTAAAGCACTTGGCAGCACTTTTTAAATATTTCACATAAGTATATTCGTATTAAGTGCAGCCTGAGCTCGGGAATGCGTTGTCAAGGCAAACACGAATCAGCTCAAATCAAATATGCAATCTTTTCGCAATTGCAACGCAATCAAAAACTAGCAAAAACTTCTTCCAGAGTATTAGAAATGCCAACAAAACAAAACTAACTCAAACTTTGGGCGCAAAAACCAAGAACATGCGGCAATCGACAATGTTGATTATAGCATGTGGGGTATATATAACTTGTATGTCTAAGTTTTCAGTTCAGCTCTCCGACAACTGGGAAATGGGCGTTACAGCTGTTGAAAGTTAGACCGTAAGCATCAAAAGCACCAGCTCGTAATTACAGATTCCAAAACGAAACGAATCGAAAAGTAAACGATGTCGATGAAGACGCGACTTTGAATTGAAATGTGGATGGCGCTGGGATAGGACAACTACAGGGAAAGGTAAACGCGGGGGAAAAGAAAATGGAAGGAAATCACGAAAACCTCGCAAAACTTCAAGGTGATGACTGGGACAAACTAACACGTGCTGCTCTCGGATATGGATATGGGGCAGGTGGTGTAGCAATTGCCCCAAGAAGAGAGTAAACTATGCTATGACGAGAAGAAGCATCTTAAGCGATTTTCCGTTACGCTGAACAGAGTTGCACAACAATATGGCGACGATATCTCAGACGTCAGAGCTGAGTAAATTTACGGCAAACGAAAATTAAGAAAGTTGCAACAACTCGCAACTAGGTGCAGCCAGGGACGAGGGGAGCTTTCCTGCAGTTTACATTGGGTGTAGGCGCGATTTATGTATACGCATGTGGCACCTCAACTTGATAAATGTGCAACGGTGTGACGGGAAATGGATTCTCAGACGCATCTTGAATTATGCGCCCGACGTTAATCGAAGCGTGGCTCGCAACCAGCCCATCCCCTTCTGTCGAGCAACTGGCGCTAGAGAACTACAACTGCAACTGCCACTACAGCTTCAATTAAGACCTCAAGTTGCTCTCAAAGAGACTGTGCAACTGGCTGGTCAGTGGATAGCTTGCAAAGTCGAGTAAAGGCCACTTGCCGCCCAGAATCATGCACACCGAGGGGCAAGACAAATGCTCACAAATGTCGGCAAAGGTTGGTTGAAGTATTTGCCGAGTCTTCTCTCTCTTCTCCTCAGTTGCCGTCTGAAAAATAAGTGAGTCAGCATTTGTTAGCTGGATGGACTGCAGAGCTGATTGAATTGTTATTGTTATTGCTTAGGGCGCTCAGGAGTCACCTTAAATATGGTTCAACCAGTACAAGAGCATTTTTCAGCAACTTGCGCTGGCTTATACTGTTGTGCGCACTCTACAAAGACGCCAACTGGCTCTTCTCAATTAAAACAATTGCCAGCGACAATCAGTTATTCAGGTAAGCAACCAAATGCTTTTTTCATCCTTCTTTTCACGTCCTTGTCAATGTCTCTGGCTGGCATTCGGACTCGTAGTCCGACTCTAACTCTGTCTTGGATTGCTGACTGATGTCGCTGACAGTCGCACGTACGCTTAATTAGAAAAAGTTGCAGTGTTGAAGGTATGCCTAATGACACGCCCACCCCAACTCCGAACCATTCAGAAAACTCAATTTCAACTTCAGTTTTAATATATGTATATTTGTGAGGCGCGTAATACCGTGACTTATTTTATTATGTTCCGCTAGACTTGCGATTCAATGATCTGATATGCAAACAAAAATAAAACAAAATTAATATAATAATATCCTAAATACTCAAGAATTTAAAGTAAATAATATTATTTCTACAACACTGTATATTCCGCTGTGTCCTCTCGCATTGCAACAAGCCTCCATTTTCGGGGCTACAATCGGATGTCACGTGCGCACAATTTTCTAGTACCTTTGACACACCTCACAGCCCACCGTACCCTATAATTGCAAGAAGCGCTACTTAAATTAGTCGCCATAGGCTAGTGCCAACTATTAGTCCGCCGGGGAGGAAAGACAAAACCCGAGAGTAGAATCGAAAGCAGGAAGAGCGTGAGAATCAGCCACCTGTGCTGGTTCCGTTTCGGGACAAGGCATTCATTAAACACGTTTGCATGTGATTTTTATACTCGGCCTTATTGTTGACGTTGTTTGTTGTGGCCTCCGTTGCTGCTTCTCCAGCTATTGTTGTTGTTCGGTTGCTTCCTTTTGTCGGGCTGGTTGCTTTTCATTCTTTTCTGTCAACGTCAGCGTGATTAGTTGTGCCATTTTTCCCCTTTGCTGCATAGCCAGATGAAAATAGGGATTAGAGTCCACGAACAACAAGGTAAATGTGGGCACAAATACCTACATACGTACGCATACATTCGGTGTGTATGTGCGCATTATAGTTATAGTCATAAATAGTCGTACGTGTGGTGAAAAATGTAACTGTGACACCAGCTAATACCAATTAACAGCACACGAACTCGACCTCAAAACGAGACGCTTGACTCGCTTGCACTTACATCATTAACAGCATCATTTACACAGAGTAGATCATCCCTTACACCCGTATTCGTGCTAGCACCCGCACCCGCACCCGCATTCGCATCGGGGACAGGAGGTACTAACTGACGCTTTATAAGACTTTAAGTTGCAACTAATGAGACTCCGAAACATAATTGTTGGCATTTAGTAGATAGGGCCTCATCTAGTGCTAGTGCTGCCATACCTGCCTAACGCACATACCCACACACACATACATAAACATGTACATCCACGTACAAATTTTGTAGCGAGCCTTGCTAAAAGTGACTCAACATGAATAAGATGCAACAAAAACAAGAAAACAAATGGCGGCAAATGCGACAGCTCCGGCAGTTGAGCACAACGAAAACAAATGCACCTAATGACACAATTTCACCCGCTCATATGCTGGTCTCTCTCTTTATCTCTCTCGTTCGCACTCTCCCTCTAGCATTTCACAACTCGCAGACTCGCAAAAATGAACCAGAAGAGCTTTGCAGCCGAGTTAACTGTTATACTACACCTAAGAGAGCTGGTTCTCTTCTTGATAGAGCCGAACAACATTGGCGAATCCTCTCGGCTCCGAGATTCAAAAGAGAACGGCGCTAGAAAATGGCAATTCTGTCGGCACATTCGGCTGCGTTTCGACTCATCGTGGTTTCGGCACCGAGCCGAACCCCAGTTGCCAGTTGCAAGTCGTCAGTTGCCAGCAGCCAACAAAGTGAATCAGTTCGAGACCGTTTCTGGTGTGCAGTTGGCGAAGGGAAGCAAACCGCAAGCCGTTAGCCGTTAGCCGACTCAAAAAAGTGCCAAACCACGCGAAAAGATATTTGTTCCGTTAAATCCCATACAGTGGGATGCCGCAAAACTATATCGGTGTTTTTTTAACAACAGTGAGCAAGCGTATCCCAAGCTTCAAGTGGATGGTAACAGCTGGAGAACTAAAGGGATGTGGGGTTGTCAACCTATCAGGTATGTTGCACATTTATTTAATTTCGCATTTTCGGCCAGGTAACCCTGCAGCTGCAGCATCTACAGCCTGCGTCAAAAGTAACGCCATTAAGTTTTAAGTTTCTACTTGTAACCTAGTTTTTGGTGCTCGTGTCTTGCAACACTTTACGATACTCACACAGTACACATGTAGGTGTGTATGTTCGCGTGTCAAAGGCTTGGCGCGCAATTCCTACACTCCACCTGCATTCTGCGCTCTCTTAGCCCTCAACCGCCAGCCCTCAGCATTACTTTTTATGGTATTTTTTCGTGTACAAATTATTCATTCCGCGTACAGGAACAATGCAAGTGTACTGAAAAGTGCAACTGCATCCCCGCCAGATCCGCCTAGGCTGCTGTGATATGTATAAATGCCACCATTAGGTTGACAATTGCAAAACGGCGTCGGAGTGCAAGATATATTCCACGGTCGTTTCGTTGTCAGGAAGCTATGATTTCCTTTTTAACACTTCTAGAAACCCAGCGGAGAGTTTTCAACATTCTTAAACATTGCAACTAATCAAATGGATCAAAACAGGCTTGTTAAGCCATAGACTTCCAGGTTAACATATATACAACAATATAATTATTTTCACCTATTAAGGTAAAACATGATACAATAACAGTTTTCGAAAACTTTGAGCCAACGAATTCAATTGCCTGAAGTTTTATTTAAAAACAAATGACGGCAGATTTTTTCAATGACAAAAATTAAGATAACAAATTCGCATAACAACGAAAAGAAACATGAAAAAGAAGCGTCAAGAAAACACTCGAAAACTTTTCTACCGGCAAATAAAACAAAAGCTCGTCAAAGCCCGAACACAAAATTGTTACAGAGCGCAAATAGAAAAGCCAGGCAGCCAGCCAGACCGGCACGCAGGCAATACGGACAAAGACAAAAACAAAGACAACAACAGCCACGTCTAGTATAACAACAAGAGCAGTACGAATTGAAATACTTAAGCCAAAGTCGCGACGTTGTCAAAGTCAGGAAGCCGCGTCGCTTTCCGGAAGTGCGAGGCAGGCGGCCATTTAGATTGGGACTGGTTTTGGGCTGTACAGGAGCGGTGGGGCTTGCTGCTGCCTCCAAAGAAGTCTAATAAATTAAGCAATTTACATGAATTGTCATTTGTTGTGTTTTGTTGTATGTTGTGTGTTGTGTGTCGTCATATGTCTCAGACAACTTATTTGTATATGGCATCAAGAAGGCGTGGCAGGCGACGAATTTGTTAAAAAACTTTTTCGCTACTTGACAATAACTCAAAGACTCAGGAGGCAGATTCGTCCGCAGTCAACAGCAGCCAAAAAATGGTGCTTGCAATTTGGTTAATTTCATTATATTTCTTTGTTGGTAATGATAGCGCCGTTGGAATTCTTATGTGTATTGTGCAGGGACTTTCGCTTATCTGTTCACATTTGCAAGTTTTCTTTTGGAGAAATAAAATTTATGTGCATATTTTGACGATTTAACCTTGTCTTCCTCTCTATAGATAAATTCCAAATGTATGTATACAAAAAAATATACACACTTATACGCGTCCCAAATAAATATAGCTAGAGAGCTGCGGGCAATTGCTGCCGACTCCCCTGCAAGTTTGCGCGTCCACAGATAAGCAACAGTTAAAAGTTTGTGGCTGTCAAACTTTTTGGCTTTCTGTTGTTTTTTATACGGCCAAGAGTCAACACGTGGTGCTCAGAGCTAATCAAACTATTGATTGTTTTGCCTGATTTCACTCTACCTTCGATCCTTTTTGATTGCCGCTGCAGCCGCAGCAGCGGCAGGTGAAAGTTGCAAACAGCTTTCAAGTTTTCGGCGGAGCTTGACTTTCACTTTACCAAACTAATACAAAAGTTTTTTCGCCTCTCATTCACTGTTTCAGGAAATCGATTTTTGATGTGTTGTGGCCTCTTTTGATATTTTCAGTCCTCAGACTCCTTCGATTCCCAAGTTAGACAATATCGTACTTCTCACGGTCTGCTTGCCAGCAGCGCATCGTCTCGTTGCTAGGTGTTAACCTCTTTGACTTCCCATTCCACAAAGTATTTTATTGATTCTGCCTAGAGAAGCAACAGGCAATTTAAAACGAAATGTTGCACTAGATATGCATACTACTTTGAATAACCGAAGAACGAAGGAAAGTATACGCACCATTGTACCATAGACAAACAAAACTCATCATCAGCCCCAGTTGAGGTTGGCTAGCCAAAGTGCGCTCGAACAGATTGTCATCAAACAGAATGTGGTCGACATGTGCCTGCACCTGTACAACATGGCCAAAAAATTTGTCGAGAGCTCATGCAAACTTTTGTCAGAGCCGAAGGCCATCTGCAAATGTTTATGAAAGCACTTTACGGTGCACAAAGTTTCACTTGACACAGTACACTTACTTCAATTGCCCCCCACTACCCCTGGGACCTCATCCCGCCCTGCCTGTTAGCCTTTGCCACCTTGTGACAAAAAAAATCATACGAAAATTGCGTGTTGCATAATTATTTTTGCTAAACGCACACATTTTTGTCACTTGCCGACGGTAAAATGCCATTTTTGCGCTTATTTAAGCCATTGCATAAATTTCAACACAAAATGAATACCAACTCGCTTACACACATGCAAATACATGCACAAGGAACACACAAAGCCACACATTCTCCCAGACACACATATGCAAATTTACTGGCAGTCGGGTGCTTAGGACCAAGGCATGCAATTGCAGGAGCTAGGAGCAGGTCCAGGACCACGGCCCTTTGCACAGGGGACAGACATGCTTTGGATATTTAACACACACTCACATTGAAACTCGCTTCAATGTCAAAGTTGTGCCAGCAATGTGTGCAAAATTGTTTCGCAAAATTTCGCGTGAATGAAAAATGTATAAAATATACAGAAGAGCGATTCACGATAAGCACTCGCTACCCGGCAATGCCACTCGGCACTCGGCACTTATGAAATATCAGGCTTATGCGAAATTGTCCTTTTCGGACACCGAAATCCAAGGCAAAAATGTATGCAAAATGATAATAAGTATACAGCGACGTTGTAATTTAAATAATGAGGGAACTGAAGAGGAAAATTGGGTTGTGGTTTCCAATTACTAGTCTGAAACTTGAACGATAATAGGGAGAACGTTCCATACGTGCGCCTTGCCGCAACTGCTTGCGAGCAGAAAATAAAACCGATTTAAGTTTTAAGCATTTGACACTTTACAATCGCAAAATGTCGCCAAAAGTTTCACAAACGCTACAGCAACAACAAAAACGAGAACAATTCATTGCCATGTTAACCCAAGTGATAAAGTCAGGATATAATGCAAAGTGCCGAACTTTTAATTTAAATTTGCGAAATTCTGCACCAAGAGTGCCAACCATACAAAATTATGAAAGAAGCCGAAAGAAAAAAGCTCTACAAACTGATAAAAATAAGCACAAACAACAAGAACTATAGAATACCCTGTTTACATATTCAACTGAGTGTATGATAAAGTACTCATTATGAAAAAATCTTGAGGCTATTAAATAATTAAACAATTGCTATCTGGCAAGCAAGCAGTGCACCCAACTATGATTAAAGTCCACGCGACTGTTTTGCAGCTTCTACTCGCAACAAATAAAAAGAAAAACTGAAAGAAAAGTTTCGGTCCTAAGTGCAGAGAAGAGCAAGAAGAGTTACGATGCCTTTGAGTAATACACTTTACGCGGTTGCCGGGAGAAACCGCTGCCGTTATCTGCATAGCTCATACGCACTGTGTGTCAGCGTTGGCGGTCGCTAAGCGGCAGCACTTGATCCGACAGCAGCCAGATACTTTATCCGTATTGGGACTGAAGACTGGGAAAAGAGCATGGAGCAGCATAGTTTTGCTATACGTCCTCTGAAAAACACTCACATATACACACCCGCCCACACACTCTCATCCATGACTGGCTGCGCGTTAATGCAGTCGGAGCTTGCGTACGCCTTTGGTGTTCTCTAAGCTGATGTAAATATGGAAACAGTTTTTAAATTTTGTTTTCGCGAACATTCCCGTTCTCTTTTTTGGGTTTATCGACTAATGTCGCTGGATAAGCAAAGCCATGTGGCTTTTGTCTAGTGTGATGTGAATGGATGACTTCTCAATTGCCCTGCAACACTAAGTTTACACAGACCTTCCCCGATGCGGGCCACTGAAATGACTAATAGACTTCGCACAAGCGCAAAGTTAGTTTTAGGAAATGCAAATACAATGACTAATGAGTGCACAGTGAGTTCACATGCAGCATATGATCCGAGTCAATATACCAATGCAAATCCAGATACCAAGCCAACAAAGAGAACAACGAATGGTAAAGAAGTAGAGCGATAAAGTGCCGCAAACAAAAACAACTATCAGGTAAAAGGGCAGAAGGTGCCGGAGCACAGTATACAGAAATATGCTGCAGAGAAGAAGAGACAGGAAACAGGCGGAGAGGAGAGAGAGTGCGACAAAAGACGCCTAATGAAACGAGGATGTGTCGTGACAAGACCGCAGCTCTTTTCGACAGCAGGTAAAACTAAGCTTTCATTCTTTAGAACACTGTGCCATATTGGATTTGCTGCAACTTCCTTCTGCGAGGCAAGACAAATAGGAGGACGCGTATACGCACGGGAGTCGTAAAGTATTTGCTGCTGGGTCAGGGTAGTCAAAAAGTTGTTCGACTTAAAAATCATTCAATTTATCCTAGAGCTTCAAGGGAGTTTACTAGCAAACAGAATTCCGACTATGGCTAAGAAATGCAGATAGAGTTCTCTTCCTTTTTTGGAAAGGCCAACAACAAACTTCTGTTAGTCAAATTATTTTTATGAACAGTCACTTAGTTTGGAGTGAGATGCTTACTATTTACAGCTATTTGAAACATACACGATTATCACGGAAAAGTCATAAGAACCAGACATGACATAGACAAGGACGAATGAAGGTTTTCAACTGATTCTCTGATTCAGTCAATGATGATGGCATTAAAAGTCGCAAATTGATGTTTTTGTTTCAAAATCGAATGGTTGTGTGTGTCCGTGCTCATGTGTGCCAATTAGAAGCGTTAGACTCCATATTTGGCATTCTAGCTACGGAAACAAGCAGAGAGATTTATTCTTGATATTTCCGTTTTAATGCGGCAACAACAAGCACAGGGCATAGGGAGAACATGAGCAGCAGCGTCATATGAGAACAGCGAATACTGTGAAACTTTTTCGATAAAAATGTAAATTTATTGGATATGTGTAACAAACAAGTTGGGGCCATATATGTTCTTCCTCAGCCGAGTTGTAAGTATGTATCTGATGTGCAAACGAATAACAATAATGCTGATGACGCTGGCGAAATACGAGACTGGGAAAGTTGTATGTGGGCCAAAGTGGGAGTTAGGGCTTTGAGCCGATCCTTGCTTCGTTCAGTGTTCATGTATCGTGATAGCACGACTTTCATCATCATATTTTTATTATTTTTTATTGCCGCATTTTGATATACTAGTTAACAATTCTTTCATTGACTCTCATATGCTGTTGTTGTTCGTATTGTTACTTGGTTAATTTTATTCAGCTGAATGGGGAACTGCTTGCCGGACATTTCGTCGACTTCTAGATAACTTTCTTGTTTATGTGGTGGTGCGTTTGTATTTTTATAGCGCATCTGAATTATGTTGCGCGACATTTCACTTGCAAAACTTTTTCTATAACATAAAAAATGCCCGCATTAAGCATAACTCTTTACTGTACATTTATCAGGAATAAACAACGGGTATAGGCATGCAAAGGAACCTGATTCGTACAAGGACACAGGGAAATAAAAACTTTTTATGGTTGGCTCTACAACTTAAGCTCTGTGGAGGCAACACTGTAAAACAGGGCCCACTCCAGAAGGCCCTGAATACGTACATACATATTTCAATTATACAACACACTTTCATGCGAAACTGCTTAACAATAATCCTGATTGCCATTAAGACCGCGGTGGATATTTTTAATTTTCGATAAATCAATTTGTAATGTTTTTGCAGCTTTAATATACTTCTTGTGTGTATTTAATTAATTAATTAACGCTTTAATCAGACAAATAAACAATTGCATAAGGGGAAAACCAGCCGATAAATAAAGCATTAATTTTTCATTCGCCAAACATTGCTTTGTCATATATCGAGAGCACTCGGTAGGCAAACGCAAATGCAAATGCAATTTAACACACATATGTATTTGTGTGTGTACACACACACACACACGTGCTCGACGAATTGTTTTTGTATTAATTTTTAATTGCGAAGCGGAACATTAACTGAGTACATAAATTAATAATGCTCATGTGTGTGTACATCTGACCTGCAGCCAAACCAAAGTACAAACAAGGTTCTAGGTGGAGAGTCCTTTTAGTTTTCCCATGTACATTGTATCTCTTTTTTTTAAAGGCCTGGCATAAAGGGGTAACCAAGACCCTGATAGACGACAAGCAAAATTGCTTAGACAACGTGTAATATGCGATGACGTTATGTTCAAATTATGCGTTACAAATTCCGCCTTAAACAGTTCGACAATAAATGGACGAATCACATATCGTTCCATTATCTCAGAAAGAATAGACTAGGAACGAGATCGGGGACAAAACATATTTTTAAATCAAAGTCAAAGCACAGCGACCGCTATTAGGCCACAATAAGCGGGAGACCTTCGACAAATCCAAAAAGGTTACAAATAGCCGACATAAAAAAGTTTATTGGTACAAAGGATTGAAAATAACAGCAGGCAGGACAAACACATGACGTTCTCTGCATGCCAAATCACAGACTTAGTATCCTTTCCCAATAATATGCTCAACGACGGAGACAACCTTATTTATTGTTGTTTATTGTTGTTGCCCCGATCTGCCCTTGGTGTCTGCCTCCTCCGCGCCTCTCCCTGCTCATACCAAACAAAACCCACAAATGCTTTTGATATTCGGTCTGCATTTCTGTTTCGGGACTCTTCGCCTTTGCCTTTCACTTTCGATTGCCTTTGTTTCGCTGTTGTTAAAAAACATTTATGCGACATAATCAAAAGCAATGCGACCCCTACATGTTGCTATTGTCGTGTGCTGTTCTGCTGTTCTTCTGTTGTGCTGTTGCTGTTGCTATTGGCTCTTCTCATTTCTATAGCTTGTTCAGCAGTTCAGTCAGCTCAGCTGGACAAGGTTATGGCATTCGATTATTGTCGGGGATTAGGTTATAATTGTGTATCGTATTTCGCCGTTTGTTCTCATTTCACATTCCCCGCGCATTCCTGCAGCCCCAATCGGATTCCTAGCTATGGTGTTAAGTGCGCATACGATTCGCCCAGCTAGCCTGAATACCTAATACCTGAATACCAATGCTGGAATGACTAACTGATGGAGACTACTTTAACCGTTGCACTATAAGGTAGCCAATACTTTATAGCATACTTATACACACACGTATACGTAAATGGATACAAATAGAATCAGTCATTTACATAGAAATTAAAAAAAAATATCCAACCAAAGCAGCCAGTTGCAGGAATTGGCGTATTTGGTAACGGGTCATTAAATGCGGAAATTGAGTCAACAAAAGCTAAAACGCTAAACTGGAAGAGCACACACATACACAAACACAACACAGACATACACACACACTAACAGGACAATTGAATCGAGCAAAAGCCAACTCGGAAGCTTTTTGAGGGTGCCAAGAGTCGAGTCGGCCGGAGAGATTACTCGATTGGCTTGTTTGCTATTTTTGTTGCATCTATTTCTATGGCTTCGATTATGTAACCTTTGACCGAGAGCAGCTCACGCACACACACGAAACCTGTGTAATTGGCTGAACCGAAAAGAGCAGCAACGTGGGATCCTTTGCTGTTCGAATCTCTGTCAATAACAGAAAATCACTTCCGACCAACTTCCACAATACTAAGGAGAATATGGGAATAGAACAAAGGCCTTCTACCTTCTGAGTTTAATGCGTATTGAAAGCGCTACAATTTATATCTCAAATCATAGAACATACATACTAATAATACTCTACTGGTTATAGGCATTGGTTATTTCACATTCGACAGACAGTTATATTCGATTCATTTCACTTGGGTAGTTCAAAGCTAATCGTAGATTCATAAATCCCCGAATGGACTGATCTAGTTATTGCTCACAACAAGGAACAAGGGGGGGGGCAATTCAATTTATCAAAGGCAAACACCGCAAGTATGCCATAAACTTAATTAAAATGTTTTAAATTTACGTGTGCCAAGTGCCTAGAAAATTAACTTTTTAACATTGGCCGCGACAATCACATGCAGGGTCCAATCCAGAGTGGGACGGTGGCCTTCGTGAAGTTCAGTGTGAGCCACGACAAGTGCAATTAACATATTTTATCAATCTTTTCTCGCTGCCCCGCAACTGCCCCATCACACTTACGCAATTTAAATAACTCAAGTGGCAAAGAGCAGCAGAAAGCAGAGCACAAGGACGTATGGACACTCGGCACAGGCGCTGACATATGAGAAGGGGGGCAGGGCAGGGCAGGCAGCGTCGAGTCAGCGCCATTCACATAAACACATTAACACTTTGCGTGCGGCGCAGGTGCAGAGAGCACAGGCGAGGACTGAGGACTAGGGACTGGGGGCTGCGGAATGCGGGGTCGAAGTTGGCCAGGCCACATTAAGCCGGCGAGTTTTTTGCCCGGGTCACTGGTGGCACAAGGTCGCCTTGCCGCCGCATTACGCACTTGGCCAAGTGAGACATGAGGCGGATAAGCTGGAGTCCAATTCACCAGATACGCGCGAAAAATATGGCACATAAATTACACTTTAATTTTGCAGCATTTTGGCCACGGCTTATAAATCACCGCCATGTGCTGGAAGGGGGCTCAAAAAATGAACGAGTGTAGCCACGCTACGACAGCTGCTGCCGGGTCCTGCCAGGTCCTGCCAGTTCTGCCAGTGCTGTGCCAGTGGTGCCTCTCCTGTCACTCCTGCCATGTCGTGGTCCAGGTCCTGACTGTTTGCTCGCCTGCCTGCCTGCCTGCCTGCCAGGCCACGCTGGGCCTGTGCTAAGGGCAATATTGAAATTTCAATTTAATTACATGTATTGAGCGGACCAAGGACCCTTGTACTGTGGCTACGGAGACGGAGGCGGAGGCGGAGTCAACCTACCACCACCAAAATGAACAAACAGAACAAAATGTGGCTAAAGCTTAATTTGTTGAGATAATTGTGTGCAAATTTTATTTTTATTAAATGGGTCTCCGCTCTCGGGTGTTTCGCTTTTTTCGCACTTATTATCAAAATTAGATTTGAAGTGCGGCTGGGCGGCTGTATGGCTGTATGGCTGTGCAGCCACGGTCGCGCGGTCTCACTCAACTTTGACCTTAACTACACTAACTCACTTCGGCTCTTTGCGTAATTGGATATTGGGGCAGATTTGGTTGCGATGAGAGCGAAAGTCGGGCAAATCCAATTAGCCTTAGCTAATACCCAACTTTTTACGCTGTTCATTAGGTAAACGGGACTGCGAATTGTCCACGAAACATTAAACCCTAAGTAAATCAAGAAATTAATGCTGACACAAGCATCCCAGTGAAGATATAATGCTTTATGTCGATCATATCCATCTTTATTTAAAACCACACTTTGCGTACACTTTACTTAACAAAACCCTATCTCCCGTTGACCAGTTTTAGTTCCATGAAGTACGATGTATACATTTTTAATTAAACGCCAAAGAGCGCTGAAAGGTCATCGAGGCGCGTCAAAAAGAACAATAGCAAGCATTCTATCGAATACTTGGTAATGCTTTTAATTAATTTCTAGCAGAGCAATTGTCGAGGAACTCGAACTGCAACTCGAACTCCAAGTCGTAAGTCGTGGCCCGCGGGTAACGGGTCGGCAGTCAGAAGTCGAGGCAAAGATTCAGGAAAAGCGCTGTCGAGCTGTTTCGTGGGGCTCAGAAGGCGCAGCGCAATAAAACAAAATATGATGAATAAAATCCATTCATGCAAAAGGCGCCCAAACCCAACCGCAAGTGCGGCACTTTGGCATGTGAATTTATATGAATGTGAGTGTGAATGTGCATGTGGCTGTGGTGAGTGCGGCGCGTTCGGGCAACCACATGCCGCTCGCAGCAGGGCGGACAAAATCAATTTAAAAGCGAATTTAATAAAAATGCATTTATGCGTATTTTGTGGCAATTAAGTGCAGTAAATGCCGCGCGGAGCGGAGCGAGACGCCGTACATTTAAATCCATGTCACTCGATTGCTTCTTCGAGCTTCTCCCAGTGTCTGGCGGTATCAGGCGGCAGTCGCTGCGCGTCGAGTTATTATGCCCATGTGAAAATGTTCAACATTGTGCGAACACGGCCAACAGGCAGCGGACAATTAAATTGATGCCCGAGGAGGAACAGGAAGCTTAACCCATGGCACAGTTTCGGGTGCCTTCTGCTGCGGCTGCGACAGATTTATGGCAATAGCACTAAGCTGATCTGAGGGGCTTCAGGCCAATGGGGAAGCTGCTGGCTGCTGGCTGCTCACCTGACAAACATTTGCCGATGCCACAAGCGGCTGTCGTACGGCGACCAACGACAGGTCGTAAATGCGAGCCAAACACTTTGAAATAAACATATCAATTTGTTGCCACCGCTGTGGAGACTAAGTGTGAAAAACTTATACCAATTTTTATTTTTAGCAGCCACTCCCTCCATCTCCTGCACTCCCTACACTCCCTGCACTCCCTGCACTCCCTGGACTCCCCTGAACTCTCATGCCTTCATGGGCTTCCTGCACGACATTATTGCCATGTGACGAGAACATCTTCGTGCCAATTGCATGGCGAGCTAAATGTGTCAAGTGAGCGGTGACTGATGTGGCGAGTAACAAGCAGGGAACACTACGCAGCAGCCACACCACCACCTCGCCGCGTCATCGCACCGCTGCACCATTGACTTCATCAGCCCGAGGCGCGCGCACTCGCACACACTGTCAGGCATAACGGAGCGTAATAAGCTGTGCTTACATACATTAAACTCTTTCATTGTTGCCGTAGCAGCACGCACGAGCTGCGAGCAGAGCACAAGCAGAGTCAAGCGGTACGGGATCACGTAAAGTGGCGCTGACTTCGCTGCCACAGTTGCCACAGTTGCCACAGTTGCCTGGGCTCGGCAAATACTTGTTCTGCCTTGGCCTCCATCTCCATCTCGGTCTTCGTCAATGTCTCCATGACAAAGCTCGGCAATAATTTGTTTATGTTCCGCTCCCCAATCGTTTCTCTACTGTCTCCGTGAATAGATTGCACGCGCAATGCTAATCTGCTTTTAATTAAAAGCATCGAGCAAAGCTTTACGCAGCTTTCCCCTCAACATCAGCCTCGCCCAAGCAGCCCAACTCGACCTAGGCCAATCATTTGCCGTTTGTTTTTCTGGCTTGGCCTGCTTTTTATTGTGCGTTTGTAGCTGAGCCCCCACATTAATGACATTTGTCAGAGCCTGAACACATACGCACACATGTACAATGTACATTATTAACCGGCCGCCCGACAGTTTGCTTCAAACTGGGGACAAAGCCACAACATAATGCCGTGTGCCAAAGCAACCGATGTCAAGAATTGAATGACAGGGTAACTAGACCCCAAGGTGAAAAGGCTCCCTAAGTATCTGGCTATTTGAGTTAATTAAAATCGGAATACTCACATCTTAGTTAACTAATTACAATAATTAAAACTGCGAATAACTGCATTGTTGCTGGACATTCTTATTCTCATCTCGGTTTGACATTAAAACTCATGAGGCGAGAATGGATGTCATTCATACACGTATGTGTGCTCTTCAATTAAGCTAGCCTAAAAGCGGGATTAATTGTAATTGATGACCACACTTTAAAAAGAATCAGTCAAGCCTGAAAACGAGTTGAGCTCGGGCTCAAAAAATTGAACCATGCGAAAAATGCCAAAATTAATAAAGGAACATATAAAAAGAGCCGCAAATAAAAGAAAAACAAAACAGAAATTCACACAGGAAGCAAAAAATTTATGGAAAAAGCGATTGTGCAAGCAAACTCCGTGGGGAGGTGGGAAAGAGAAAGAGGAAAGGGAGGTCTGCGCCACGACGGTAGAGATAAATCAAAACTAATGGAGAGAGTGGCAACAATTATAGAAACAATGTTTAATTAAAAATACCGGGGAATCGGCAACTGAAGCATACTTTATATTATCAGACAGACGGGCAGACAGAGTCATATTTTCAGACAAGAGTAAGGGGAGAGGAGGAGTCAATGTTGCTCTGCAGACACATGTTTACAACAGCAGGCATGCGACCGCACAACAACAACAGCAACAACAAGAAGAGCAACAGCTGCTGGCAGCCGACAAACGCCCTGCCGCGATTCGCCATCGCCGTCACCGTCGCCATCGCCGTCGTCATCGACATCGTTATACGGCTGTGCGCACGTTTTAATCAATAAACAAATGTAGAAATATGACAAACAAATTAATTTACAAAAATGCAACAACACAAAAGAAGAAACAATGTTCGGAGCACAAACAATGACAAAATATGATAAATGAAGCTGTGTGTTGAACAACCAATGACTATGGGAGAACAATAGCACCAGCACTGGAGGGGGTGGGACACGAGCTAATGACTAAATATAGATCCCTGCTCCTCGCAGGGCAGACATCGAGTGATTGTGACAATTCGGTCGTACACAAATGGCATAATAAACGCTGAGCGTAGGAAGTGGTGTGTGAGTGTATCTAGGGATTTCACCTCACCCCTTTAACAGTTGCCGGAAGTGATTTCTGGCCACAGTGCACGACTCAAAAATCAGACAGGCAATGGGTCGTCGGCCCCGGTCCCCTTCATAACAATGTTGAAGTTCACAACCAACTATCGATGTTAGTTCTATTATCGATAACTTGAGTTTGCTTCCAATTTCAGAAACTGCAGTGCAGTGAGCTTGCAGTTGGCTAATCAGCGAGCATTATAGTGAAAAAAGGTCAAAGGGGTACTGAAAGATGTACATACGCATAGTATGTACCATACATTCATGTGGGCTTAATGGATTTAAAAATGTGCGTTGCCAAAATAGCAGTGCACAATTAAGCAGCCACAGGATGCCATAAATAATGAAAACAGTAAACTGCAGAATCCATTGGCGGCATTAATTAGAGATTCTGAGTCTGTGACCCAGCAATTAGTCGGCTGTCCATATATGCAAATAATGCGGCATAAGCACTTGAATGTACATACATACCATACATACATTCATACACATACATGGTATATACTTACTTATGTTTACAAATGAATCTATATATATGTATAATCTATATACATTAGGTTAAGCAATCTTAAGTATAGTAGGCAGGAGAAAACTTAGAACATCATTAGAAATATTTGGTTGATCATTATTTTGCAAATAATAAATTTGAAATGCTAACCTTGAGTTTGAGTAAAGCGTACCTTATCTGTTGGACTCGGGTGGGTCGAAGAAAATGTTAATCTGAGCCACAGACAATCTTAATATTGTACATTTGTTCATGCAAATGGTACAGTCTTATACACACTGTTTGTATTGACTACATACGTACATAAATCAAACGGAGAAAGGTGACACATGATCGAATCTGAATGCACTGCAAGTGTTTTGTCGGTCGTAAATTATTTATTTAGAACTTTGTGCGCTTTATCGACATGCAATAAAAATTCACATGTGCATACATTTCTAGATATTAATGTGTATGTTGTTACATATACATACTCAAACATGTATATATACATATATATGTATGCATGTGCATAAAAATTTGTTGCCTGAGCTGCTTTGTCTCCAACTAATTGAAACGTTATCTTCTATCTCGTTCTAGCTAATTGCAGGAAGGCTCATTAGGAAACCTTGTGTACTCGAACGCATGCGACTGTGTGTGTGTGCGTCCACAGAGCTGTGTGTGTCTAGAACTTGGAGCAATTAGTCGCAGCACTAAAATCGCGCATAAATGTCAAGTGAGAAACATTTTCGCGGAAAAGCAGAAAATCTAACGACGCTTTCCAGGCAGCCTGCAACATGTTGCTGCCCCAACATGTTGTCAGCCTTAGCAACATTTCAGAATATTTGCTGAGCGCCGTCGAAAACACTTCCGACAGCGTCTTCGTGCGTTAGTCGTGCTCGTATCTCTGTCGTGTTCGTATCTCTGTCGGCTGCCTATCGGCGTATCTGTCTCTGTCGGTTGCATGTCTCGTCGATTTCACTCAGCAAAGGGAGCGTCACAGCAGAATGACGTATTAACTGGAGGGAAGCAAAACAGAGAGTAGTTCGCAAGGAAGGTGGCAATGGAACACAAACAACATCATTATATGAAAAGACAAGGAAATATTACTAATTGTGTGTGCAGATCGGATTCAAAATAGTAATAACAAAGTATTGGAATACAAGTTTAAAATTAATGGGCTCCGTGAACATAATTCAATATACCACAGAGTTCTTAGACACATCTCTATCAAGTGACGTGCTCGACTGAAGATTGACTATACGCCTGCCGAATGATTAATAGCCCTGGGATTCAATATAAGCTAGACCCGCTATACCAAAAGCCGCCAAGTCGCGCGATAAATCTGGCAAAATCTGTGCGAATCTGGCAAAATCTGACAAGCAGCGTGCCAAATTAATTCACTTTGCCATCAGCAACCCGTTGCACATCCTTGCAGCTCAATTAATTTAAAACTTAAATAATGTCAGACAGCAAGTGCGGTCTCGCAGCAAAGACGAACGCCTGCAAAGTGTCCAATCGCAACCAGTCGCCGTACTCGCTGACAATGTGGCAGACGCTATCAACGCCATTCACATCACTCACAATGCTCCCCCACGGTACTTACACACACGTCACGCTGCAAGTGCGAGTTTCGGCGTCGCATCTGGTCAAAACAACGCCCCAACATTAGCGGCAACAACGCGGAAGTGCAAACTCATAGCCATAGTTATTGCCAGAGCTGCGGCAGCGTGTCCAATATGTTGCCACCGAAAGCACTAACAGCAGACTTTGCTGGGAACCATACAACAACAACAACAACTAAAACTACAACCACTGTGGCAATGACAACCACGCGTAGGTGTCGCTCTTCCAGGACCAGCATCAACATCAGCAGCAACAGAAAGAGCAGCAACACTAACAGAAGCAACACCAACAAGACCGGCATCCTGCACTCTCTTCTGCTGCTGTGCATTTTGTGTGGTAAGTACGAGTTGCGAAGTCCAACAAATACAACAAGAGCCCCAACATGCAATGAGCTTGAGTGACTTTTAGCAAAATGCGCTTAAATGTCTCTGATTTAGTGGACCACAAAAAGCCCTGGCATTCTCATAGCCACACAGTCAAGTGATATGGGAATGCGGAGGGTAGAAAAAAAAACAAGAAAGTCGGGCTGCAGTTGTGTCTAGCCGATTTTAAAATACCCTGCATTCGAGTCAGAACTACCATTTTTGCATTGTTAATTTACAAGACTTTACCAACATAGACACTAAACTCGGATCTAGAGACTCCTAACCGATTGCCATAAACAAGTTTTTTTATACAACACTACATACATATGCCCCTTTTTACCCAATTAAATGGGTGCAGGGTATTAAAAAAACAAAAACAAGGAATATGTAGCATTAGATCTGCAGTAGCTTGCAAAAAACTCGCAGCGCAAATCAAGATGAATTTCTGTGCAGATTTTTTGCAGCCTTGGCAAAAAAATACATACATATACCACGTGAATGTGTGTGTATGTGTATATGTATCTAAGTGTGTTCATGAATGAACGGGAAGACAGTCAGGACGAGACATGGTCGTCTGGCTCCAAAATAAATAAAACAGCGCACTCGGTCCTGACGGCTCCTCACACTCTCATTTATATTTGGCTTTGGATTAAAGTTAAGCGCTACACGAAATACATTGGAATTGCTCAACAATCAGTCACTCTTTCTCGTGCAGCAAACATTGATTCTGGATATCGAAAGTTTGGATAATCCACAATACAAATTATTGCCGAGTTATTCATCATTTGGGAAATGTTTTATTCATAGTAATTAAAACTTGATTTTAAATCAGAGAAGCCTACATTGTGAAAGTTATATAACTTGTCTACTCCAAACGATTGCAAGGACTGTATCAATTAGACCATCCACTCCCCACTCATTTGACTGACCAGTTAAAAGGCAAAACATGTGCATGCAGTGAATTTCAAAGAAGGAAAAAGCGGTGGAGCTCAGTAGACTGAGGGGTAATTGCAACCGAATGAAATAGAACTAAGCTGAATTACAAATTGATTGTAATTGTTTCTTATTCATTCGTTTTTTACCATGCAGCCATTCATAATATCGCTTGACTATGTACTACTAGTACCACTGGTGACTGTCCCATGTTCCCTTCGAGAGCTACAGCAACCCCTCGTGGTGTGGGGAACGAGGTGTGTGGTTAGTGTACTCGGGAATATATCTTGATTATTTCGTATTGAAATTGATGCAGCAATCTATTATGTCCAGAAGGTATTTGAAAAAGAGCACAAGCGATGGGGCATCAAATTCAGTTGTATGTGGGAGTAATGGGCGAAATTTTGCTTCTTTTAAAGCCATGTTTCCTATCAATTTCGAGGCGAAACCGCTGGGGCAATGCTGAAATAAATTGAAATCAATTTGGTTAAGCTCAACCAGTTACTCAGCCACTCAGCCCCCACCGGCAGTGGCACCCGCTCAACTAATCAGGATAAATAAATATTTATAATTAATTTAAAATATAAACATGAAACGCAACGCGGCCGCAATTAATTTTCCCCAGCAGAAGGGGGCCCCGTTTATGAAAAGCCCTAGCTGAAACCGAAGCCATTTGCCTGAGGATTGAGGATTGAGTATACGCAGTGTCGTCTATGTTGAGGTAAGCTTACCCTCAAAGCGGACGAAGGTCGCTCTCGTTTTGATATCGCTCTCAACCTAAAGTTTAAGGCATATGAATAAATGAATGAACGCATGAATAAGCAATCAACTGTAATGACCGCCGCCACAGCAAGTAACTGCTGGAGGAGTATGAAAGCTGTAAGGACAACTGAGAGCGGAAAGCGGAAGGCGCAAGTGGCACAATCTGAAATTAAGAAAATGTATGCGCAACAAAAAGGTGAAAACGCGGCAGTCGCTCAAGGCACAAAGGAGTACTAAGGGTCAAACGGACCGTTAACCAACCAGTTGCTAACTGAGCACGACGATGCGAGGCTAATGAGTCCCGCCACAGCAGGCAGTAGACAGTAGGTCGAGCCACCATTGAGCAGGCAGCAGGCAGCAGGTGTAGATATCCTGAGAAGCGTGCATGAATATGCCTCAGTTCGCCTGACAGTCCGTTATCCTGCCAGCCTGCTTAATGAGCTGCAATCAATGGTCCCAGTCGATAAGAAACGAAAGGCGACTGATTGTGCGTGCAACATGAGGCTGACCGCAGATGTGTCAGATAGCGGGATATACTATACACACACGCACCTACACTCTCTCATGAAAAAACATCGTAAACGATTTATACAGAGGCCCCGTTGGATCGTAGTTTGGCGCATTAACTACACACAGTTTGTTGAAATTTATTTACGCGCACAGCTCGATACCGTAAACGATTTCACACACAACATGCTGCATACACACACACATATGCGTAATCCGAAATATTATATTATTGAATACATCTCGCAAAAAATGCTCGGTTTTTAATTTCTGGCCATTATATTATACCCTTCGACCATTGCAAATGGTCAAAAAAGGGTATACTAACTTTGTGAAAATGTTTGTAACAGGCAAATGGAGGCGTGGGAGACCCTATGTTCTGGTTCAGGATCGCAAGACGAGTCTGTTAAGCCATGTCTGTCTGCCCGTCTATCTGGCTGTGTGAACACACAGATCTCAGCTATTATAAATGCTTGAGATACCAATTTTGGAAGAAATTTCCTGTATACTATACGCAGATCAAGTTTATTTCAAATGTTAGGTGCCACGCCCACCGTCCCTTCAAATCAATAATTTTATTATTGAAGTCAACTTTATGTTTTAAACATATACTAAGCTAAATGAACTATCTACGTATCTTCCAAATTGGAATCCGACCAGACAATAAACACAAAAGTTGTTCAAGAAACTATGATAATAATACTAAGTGCTTGTGTCAGCTAATAAAGAAGGAAGGCGAGCGCCATCTGTCGACAATAATTAGAAAGCACGTACATACAAATGTATGCACCGGAACATAGGTCGAAAGTTATCCCACTGCCGCGTGCTCTCGACTGCTCTCGTTAAAATATACATTTTAGAAAGTGGTGAATCAAATTCAATACAAACGGATTATCCTCATGGAAAAATAGATCTGTGAGAATGCAAAACAGCATGCTAAGTAAGTCAAGAATATGAACTAAATTATACACGAATTCTTGATATATAATATAAAAAATCAAACTGGTACCGCAGCCAGAAGTACAAGAGAAATCATGTAGTAATATTTGGTTTTACATATTTGTTTGCAATAAACACACTCACGCACACGTACACAGATACATATATTTATGGATTAAAAGGACAACAATCCGCAGCTGCAGCTGTTACAACAGTTCGTGTCCTTTGACAACCATTTCGATGAGTATTGACGAATACCGAATGCAAAAAAATACAATTAAAAGTCTTTCACTTTTCTTCTACAACATGAAATATGATACACACAAATAAGGCAAATAACTTCTTTATTGGTCTTTATGTAAATAAATATTGTTACTGATATCGTACTCCCGAATTTCAGCGTACGTATACTCATAGTTGGCCGAACATCCGTAGGGGTTGGCAGCAAACATTGTTTTTTTTTATATTCAAATAAATATACATATATAAATGTGGCATTAACCACGCCTACTTCTACCAAGAACAGACATACCCCTAACTCTGCGGTTGAAGAGAAAATCCTTGTCATTGCCACTATCTTTATTCGAACGCAGACAACGTCACACAATTGAGCAATTCCAAAGCCACGGTAGGACTAAACTTTTTAGAACAAATTTGAGTGTATTAAAACAACGTAAAACCGTCACAAACACACACACACACTTCGACAGTAACAGAGTCGACACTTGCGCGGGTGGAATTAGCAATAAATGTTGACCAAAAATGTTAGCTGAAAGCAAAGTTTTAAGAACGCATAAAAACACTAAAAACTTTTCAACATTTCAATTCGTAATTCAACACATAATTATATCTCGCTAGCTCTGTCTGTCACCTACTTCCTTCCCTCTTCTATTTGCTCTCTTAGTGTGCACTGGTCAGTCCAAATGTGTCATCAGCTTTTGAAACAGTTACAGCCCCACTGTAACCGCAAAAACGTTGGCCTTGCTTTGGCCATTTCATTTCAATCCCTCCCCATTTCCCGCCTCTAGCAACCCTGCGCCACTCCTTTCGTTTGCATGTCCATCCTGCTTCTCGAAATGAGATTTTAACTCTCATTTCGCTGTCCGCAAATTATGCAAACATTTGCAGCAGAGCTTATTTGAAAATACATTTTTATATATTATTTGTGATGCTTATGCATAATGCTCAACAATTTCACACACTCTGCACAAATGGCGTGGCGATGGTGTGGGGTTCCCGAAAGTTGATGGCCATTTCGCAATTTGCGTTAGACATAAAATATTTCGTTAATTATCACAGAATGCTGTTCAAATTTATTACGGCCGCTCTGTGAAGTGTGTTGGGTTGGTGTGGTCTGGCGTGCATGGTTATGTGCAAGCCCACAATTTAATATCATGCATCTTGTTTATATTTGTACACGCGTAATTACATGAGCAATTCATGTGTAACAATTTGTTATTGTTAGCTGAAAAGTGTTTAACTTTCATTCGAAAATATTTGTTGGATTGCACAACTTACACAAACAAAAAAAATATATATTTATGAATACAATAAAAATTAATATTTAAAAAGTTCTATGAGCTTAGTGACGGTCTTAGGGACCCACTATCTACATGTACACCTGCTTATTTTATTCTTTTACCGATAAGCGTTCATATCCTGTTTGTGCAAAAAGAAATCTCAGAGCACACTAACTACTCTGCCACATGTTTACTTATTTTATAGGAACTTCTAAGGGTACCACATTCCTTTGTACACGCATCCGACTCACAGTTCATTTGGTTTTTATAAATGACGCCAGTATATGTAGCAGTCGGTTAGGAGTGAATGTAACTTTTCTAACTTCTAGTCTAGTCTAGTCTATTCTCCTCTGACCACTGACAATAAAAATATTACCCATAAATTATCGTTAGTGAAGTCATCGCACGCTGTGCCCTTGTTCTATTGAGTGCTCTGCAAAAGTTTATCCGGTTGCAGCCTTCGCAGCACGGCATTCCCAGTGCCGCCAACCGCACCCCACCCCGCTAGTCGCACTTGCACCCACCAACCAGTATCCCGTCATATACATATTTGTAGCTAAATCTACTAGCTCAGCAGCATGGGTCGGCACAGACTTGATGTATGTGGACTGCCTGTTGAGCGGTTGGCAAGTGCGGGTGGCACATATTGTCATAATATTGAAGGCGTGATATATTGAATGTTCAGTCAATAAGCGGTCAATAATCACAGTTGCACATAGTCTAGTTTACTCTGAGAATTATGTCTATGCTATATACGCCACGACATTCTAGAAGAGAAAGTCGAAATTATGCCACAAAGAGATATATTGCTTAGTAAATGGCATTCATGATTGCCCGGACAGCCTTACTCGCTTCCTTGCTGACAACTACAAGTACTCACAAGGTACGGCATTTACCCTGAACTATCTACATTTCCTATTAGAATCAGACAGAAGCCATCCAATGTTCAGTTTCGGCACAAAGCTTCAGGCCATAAAGCTAAGCCTGGCCTAATTTCCGAAGTCTGTCTTTGCAAAAAGCAAAACAATGTCTGCCATGAGAGTATTGCCCACGAAGATGCGAAGATGTGCGCGGAAGAGGCTCAACAAACAACAGCAGGCAACGCATTGTAACGGGCTGAGCCCCATACACCATTGACAAAGTAGAGATGGAGGCTGACAAAATTGAAGCAGTCACTGGGGACGGAAAACATACTGATGATATTGCGTTGCTATCAAGATTTCAGTTGGAAACAAAAGCAGAGCCACGAAAGTATAAAGTGAGGTACATAGAGAGTCGACAGTTGTATGCCCTTCCCAAAGTAGTCGTGAGGATACATTAGGTATACGCCTTCGTAAACTGAAAAGCATAACAGTTTTGCCTAAATAAATTGCAAATTAGGTAAATACAACACGAAGTTAGCAACATTATATTGTATTAACCATTTCTATAAGTGAAGTTTAAACACTATTGCCAATTTGCAATACTCTCAGGAAGGGTAAAGCATAAAAGTAAAGTAAAAGTGACTGGTGAAAGGGTGCTGAAATTGCAATGGAGATGGAGAACGAAAGAGCAACAGAAAAACTGGCAAAGAGGTTTACAACTTCTCGTAAGGCGGCTTAAACGATTTGCGAGTTTATGAAAAGCCAAACACACTTTGCACACAATCAGATCTGAAAGGATGCATGTGTATTTGCGTCTGTGTGTGTGTGTGAAAAAAATTGTAAAACAAATGGAAAATTGCTTTTTGATGTAGTCAGTTCAATCACTTGGCCACGCTTGCAGCCTTCGTCAGCCGACGTCATCATCGATTGTTGTTGCAGCTGCTGACAGATACTGTTAGCAGCAAGATTGTAGCACTTTAAGCCGTACACTTGGCTTTAAGGGCGGCGGGGCAGCCCAAATGGCTGCCACAGGGTAGCTGCATATTGCATCAGCGGCCATCACGTTGCATGGAATCCATTTGTGAATCGCAGCATATTTTAATCCCTGCATTTTATGTGGGCCAATGCCTATAGAAGAGCGGAACGATGACGATGTTATGGCTGGTATGGATGACGCCAGCGGTCCTCGAGCGGACATACGTCGTATCAATATTGTTTTACGGCCCCTGTCGACTATGCAAATGTGGCCACGTAGTCAGGCGGCCGCTTCTACCAATTCCACAGGACGATAATAGGCAGCAAGAGTTGAGGCAGGAAAGGGAGCGACAGAAGGAGCACCAGCTGAGGTGGCCAGAGGGGTAGTTTGGAACTGCTGGCAATTTGTGGGTTTTACCTTTGACGGGATGGCTGCCGGGCCGACTGACGACTCCCGCCTGCTGCAAGCTCCGCTCCGCCTTCCGCCTGCCTGCCCTCCTGCCTGCCTGCCCTCCTGCCTGCCTGCCTGCTGTCTTTTATGGCATACTCGATGCATGCACGCTGCATCAATTTGAATAAATCTGATATCGCTTTTTCCCTCGTTCAATTGCAGATGCCGCCCAAGCGACGTTGCGCAATGTCAATCTGCTCGTCGAACCACCGGCAGTGCGACGTGGACAGTCGGTGGCGTTGCGCTGTGAGTATCAGCTGGATGGCGCGCCGCTCTATTCGATTAAGTTCTATCGTGGACAGTTGGAGTTTTATCGCTTTACGCCCGGCGAGTACCCGCACACCAAGGTCTTCCAATATCCCGGTATCAAAGTGGACGTAAGTCGAGTGTGCAACTCTTTCCTGTCAACGTATTTGAACTCTGTCACACTTGCAGGAGAGCAGCTCGAACGCAACCCTGGTGCTTATACGTAATGTCAGCTTTGGCCTCTCCGGAAATTTCAGCTGCGAAGTTACCGCCGACGCTCCCCTCTATTCCACAGCCACCGCCTATGCGCAGATGCAGGTTGTAGGTGAGTACAGAGTACACAAGAAACGAAATTCAAAGTCGGCCCACGTGCCTCTCCACGAACAAGAGTCGTCCCATTAGTGAGCCTTGCCTCAAGCAACTGCAACAATGATAACAGCCTGTCGTCGGGCCCCACCCAGTGAAGAGGCCATCCGGCAGTCGAGAGCAATTAAACAGTCAGTGTGCCCGAGTCTACGTTGGGAGATATTCCGCACCCAAATGCAGATATTTTTGTTGTTGTTATGCCCAAATGAAGCTGATAAATATTAAACCACTCTTTTAATTTCGGACACTCTCTTCAACTAATATAGAATTCCCAGAAAAACGACCTCAACTCTTCACTGAGCACACTCGCTACGAGCCAGGCGATGTCTTGCGGGCCAATTGTAGCACACCACCTTCAAGACCACGGGCCGAACTGCGCTTTACCATTAACCAAGTGCCGGTAAGTACTATATGTTACGTATGTAGCATTTGTAAACCTTATTGCCCAAATACCGCCAATCCATCAATTGTTTGAACTTGTGGTGGTATCAGTTGATTAAATTCCTCTCACCCTGCCTCAATAATGAGGGAGTCAACCAGATAGTCAAAGAGAAACAAAGCGAGAGAGGAAGGGAATGAAAAGAGAGAGGAAGATGGAGTCGACGCCTAATTAAGCAAAGTTGGCTGGTAAATGGGACCGTAAATCCTTTATAATTACATTAGATATTTCCTCAGCCTTAAGCTTGTTTGAAGCACATGCGATGCGCAGCTAGAAGTAATTTCAAGCGATGTGTGCCTTGAAATTTGTCATTTATTTATGAATATTATGTAACCGACATAAAATGCCGGCAGTCCCCTTGGCTGCCTTGTACTTAATTAAAATTTAGGGGTCCACCGCAGGGGAAAACCTGCAGAGCTCACAAAATTAAGTCAATAAACGCTGAAAAGGGTTCGTGCTTTGATTTGATTGTGCGATTTGGGCTTGTCATTTATCATTACTGAAAAAGGCAAAATGAAATACAAAGGAAACAAGTCACTTGGGTCGCCGACTGTGACTCCCAGTCATATGCATTCGTACAACAGTCAGTGCTGTAGGAGAGGAGCACACCATTAGTCATTTGGCGGCATTTCCATGTTTGCATCAGCTCGACGAGCAGCGCTAATCAGTTGCATAAATCAGCTATGAAATGCGAGGATGTCCTGAACAAGGATCGGCATGGGTTCATCGTTTTTAAAAAGAAGCAAATGCTTTTTATTTTCCTATTTTTGTATCCCGTTTTGACCGCAGGGCGAGGCAACCTTTTTCTTTGTCGCATTCCTGTTATTAATCATAGCTACGACATAAAATAAATTACGTTAAAGTTGTGCGCAGAAATTGCCTGAGCTGAGGCCGGCCCTAGTCCATTCCCGATTCCGATCCCGTGCTCTGCCTCGTGCCCGTGTCCATGCCCCTGAGACTAGAGCGATGTCTTCAAATGAATTTACGAGACAACACTTTTCAGTTGACACGCCCACACAAATCCCAGAGAGCATTCGACTGCCGACTGCCGAGTGTCGACTGTCGACTGTCTGTCCTGCTTTCTGCCGAGCAAAAGAAAACTTATTAAACGCTTCATAAATTTTTTATATTATGTCTACCCACATCATCAGACATAACGTGCACTGGCCTCCTCCTGGCATTCGCCCGGCAGCTTTCCTGCCTCCACCCCTTCGATCTGCCGTCCCTCCATTTGTACGTCTTATCCAGCCATTTTGTATCTCTCGCTAGCTGTTGTCTAGTTTTCGGTGCGCATACACACACACACACACACATACATGAGCACATGCAGGCCATTGAGCATTTTATCTAGATGCCGCTCGCTGCCTACCACTTCCAGTCAACCAACTAATGACAAAAACCGAGACAAAAGTGCGCTGCTTGTGGGTTTCTCTATAGCAGATGCGTGCCTTGCGTTCGCTTCCATGTGTTTTAGGGGCTAGGGGTCACTGTCTGCTCGCTGTTCGTTTGTTAGTCTCTCTATGTCGAACTTTATGTGTATGCGAGTGTGTGTGTATGTGTGTCTCGGCGTGCCATATCAAATTTTATGTCTGTTGTGTTTATGTTGGCATAGACAACGACAGCCTGCAATTTAGTTTCATATGCCTGCAGAGTAAATGCTTTCTTGATATTGAATTATGATCTAGCTGCTCGCCCTTTAAATGGGCTAGAATGTGACTGTATTCCCATAAATAAGTATTACCGCCATCTTTTGAGTAGCAACATATAGAATTTGCAAAGCCTGCGAGGGCTGTTTAATAAGTATAGGGAACTATAGAACGTCCATTTTTGATGCCTTTTCTTTGCAATGCAACAGATGTACAATTTCCTCTTACTAGTTTGGATATGTCTGTATTTACCTGTATTACATATTCCTACTTTCTAAGAACTCATTCACTGGTGGTATAAACAAAGATTTACGATGGCTACTTTATCTCAGCCATCGATGCTGATACTTATTTTCCTGTATTCCCTTTGGTACATACATTATTTACGAAACACACACATACGTATGTAGATCTAAATTACATACGAAATATGGATGCTCCTTGGCCACTGCAGAACTAACGTCAGCCATAATTTGTTCAAAAGTTTTGTCATATTAATGGAGAAGTAACTGGCAGCGCAATTTTTGGGTGAGTCATGGGAATAAGTTGGGATTAGAGAGCTGTTGAGAGTTTTCGCTTGGACAAAAGATTGTCAGTGCCATTTGCCCCAGACAGTGGGATTTGTGATCCAATCGATTTAATGATAAATTATGTACACTGTATTACTAAGGGGAGACATCGCAACTATGTAAAAATAAAGCTTGCAGCTGTTTGCGGAGCTGTGATTAATGAATTGCCAACAGATGGCCGGATGTGAATTCTGATCAAATCAATAGCAAACAACATTAAATTACCATGCGATTCTCTAGCCAATTATGTCTTTAATTCGTAAATGTGAATTAAATGAATTTGAAGACGCCAGCAGTTGTTCGAGTCCTGAAAATGTTAATTACGATACAAGCAGATGCACCGCTTATGGGTTCGTGGTGAGCTCAGGTATTTAAATTGACCATTTTCTCAACATCCACAATTAGCATAATCCTCTCGGACGCAAACTAATATGTCTTGTGGACATCGGCTTGCAGGGTAATATTAATAGACGACTATCAAAATGAACTAAGCCAGGGAAAACAAACAACACACCGAATCAACAAAGTTTTGGTTTTGTTTTTGCCTATTCGAGCAATGTTTGTGTTGCCTGAAAACAATTTGGCTGGAAATTGTTTACGCAAGCAAATGCCAAACATTCATTTAATTGCCCGACACCGGCAAGCGAGAATACGTCGGGCACGGGCACGGGCCCGGCTTGGGTTTCCCTACCCATCTGGGGGTTCGATGCCATAAAGGTAAATCAGAAGAAATATGAGGGTATTTACACTTTTGGGTCGCTGCTTCAGCCACATGGTTAATTAAAGCGCTTGGTGTCTTAAGAGTTTCTCGTAAATTACTCGGTATTAAATTCCCAGAAAGGAGAGAGAGCAAGCGAGACAACACGCACCACATCAGCAGAACGGTAGCGAGGGTGAGCGAGAAAACGAGTTAACTAAAAATGGCTTTTTATGTCGTTGTGCCTTTGCCAGCATGAAAATAAAAATAAAATTCAAATATAAAGTTAAGCCAAAGAACGTACAAGAAGAAGGAAAATAAAATGCTCGCTGCTGCTTGTGTTGTTCTGTTGTTGTGTGTCTGTGCGTTTGGAGTTCAGTGGGGAAATGAGGAAAAGGAGAAATGGGCGAGACGGTATTGTAAAAAGGGTTAAAGGCGCGCAAGACTAAACAAGAAACGGCAACACGAACAACAATAAAGCGATTTTGCTTTTTAATGCTATGGGTGTGTGAGCTGCTTGAGAATTGGCTACGCCCAAAGCAACTCATCCTGCTCAACTCAGTTTCGATTTGCCTGAGAAAGGATAGTGCAGCCAAAATCCTGAATGACTCTGGATGCTTTCACCCATCAAGTATAGGTTAACCTGTGCCATAGGGTATTATGAAGTCGACCACTTACACACTACCTCTTTCAGTTTCGTTAGCCATTCAGGGAGCTGACCCAAATTCAAGCTAAACGTCTTGTCTTCAACCTGCAATTTCTTACACCTTTTAATAGCACTAAACAGGGGAAGTACATGCATAAGAACATCGCGCTCAAATGAGTTTGTAAGTGGAAACGAAATGCGTATTTATTGTATTTAAATTGCCAGGGGTTTGCTAAGCGTGTTTGCTGGGGTTACAGGTTGTCTGTCGTTTGGCCGAGTTGAACGAAGCAGGACTTGCAGTAAAAGGAAATGCCGAAACAATCATTTGCAAAAAGCCGCCTGCACTTCCTTTTGCCGGCAACAATGGGCAGCGAGCTTGCTTTTTCCGACCGAGAAAAGCATTCCACTACGCACATTGCGCTTTTCCACTCGCACCCTGCAAAGGGAAGCGCCAAACGGAAATTATGTGCCCCAGTTGAGTAGGCGGAATCTCTGGCAAACGATGCTAAATACTGCATACTGTGTACGAAGATGAAATGAATATGCATATGCCTGCCTGGGGAGGATGTGGAATAGACTTAGGTGCTTTTTGCTAAGTGTCGCTGCTCCTGATGTTGCTGTCGGGGCGGAAATGAAATTTTTAAATGCACCCAACGCATACTCTTGCGGAGTGACAGCGCGACAGGCCGGCAGATGCTACGGCTCCCGCTCTCACTGTTGCTGCTGCTGCTGCAGCGTTTCAGTTACTGAAAGGCGATTTTAAACAGTTTGCATAGCAGTAGCGGTGAAAACCAACAGGTGACAACGTGCAAACAAACAACCTTGAGAGGAAGATACTTGCACATTCTGTCGGACATTTGCAGAGGCGAAAAACCAACAAAGCGTATGAGTGTTGCTCTTGCTGTTGCTTTTGTTGATTCTGCTGCTTTTGCTATGTAACATTGAAAACTGTTTTTAAAAGCCAACAAGCAAAAGCGAAAATACAACAAAAAATATGACATACCATGTCCGCTCGTTCTCAGTATCCGCTTCCTTTGCATTGCGATTCCCCCAGTTCCCAAGTGCTGTATGGCTGCTGCTGCTGGTGCTGCTGCTGTATAGTCTCTGTAAAAGCTTTTGTTGACCCTCTAGCTCTTCTTGCCTTTTGCCTCTTGTTGCTCTTCCCTCCTCAGGAACAGTTGGCTCCGACTGGGCTTGCCACATGCTCGTAATAACGCCCGCAGACGACAAATTGCCACTCACACTCACATTCTCGTGCAGATACCAGGCAGAAACTTTATTTGGGGACTTTCCCGCTTTCAGCAAATATATTTTTAGTTTGCCAAGCGGAAGCGGAAAGTAAAATTAGTTTTATCTGCTCGCATTCGACTGTACCCCATTCTCGGAATTAATAATTTAAAGCATACTTTTAGGGGCACTGATTTCATGTGTATACGCCATATGCCCTTCGGCAGCATTTTGAGGTACATTTGCATAGCTGAGTGTGTTTTTGGTTGGGGGAGATAGCAATTAAATGCTGCTGATCGGTTTGTAATTAACTAAACATGTACACTCTCCCGGCAGGTAAGCACCGAGGAAACACAATATATCCGCACTGTTGACAACCTCATAGCATCCAGACTGAGCCTCAAACTCCAATTACAGGCGGTACACTTCGTGGCCGCCGGCAACGCCAATGTAAACGTTCATAGCCGAGCGAGTAATGTGCAGCAGATGGCAAATGCAAATGCGTTGACCGTCGGCAAAGGTGGCCTTATGCTGCGGTGCACGGCTCAAATTGGTGATTTATATCAGGAGTATAAGGAAATCGAATTGGGCACCCCGCAGAAGGATCCGGTGCCGGCCAGAGGTAAGCGATAACCACAATAACAGCAAATGGTATACAACGGCAGTTGTTACCGCAAACAGAAACAAACAACTGAAACACCTTTTTCCGTTTGTTTGCGAACGCATTAAATTGCCTCTTGCAGTTACACTCTCATCCGACTCTGGACTACGCAACTTCTTGGAAACGTATTTCTACGCATCGTCGGCTGGCAAAAACGGAGAGGAGCTCGTCACGAAACTAGGCAATTTGATCGCCTGCCTAATCTCCTTGCTTTGGATGACAAGAATCGATAGTTAAATACAAAACTGAGTACATTCTAGCAACAATTGCGTAGGTCATAGAGAGAAGCTTGAACATGAAATGTGTATAGCATAGATAACGGCTTAGATCTGTAGCCACTTGCACTAAGCTTAGCAGATTCGCAGTCGCAGATTCTCAGTAGCAAAACTGAACTTGGATATTTTTGATCATTATTTTAAAATGCCACATTATTTAACAAATTTAAATAAAACGATTTTGTAAATATTTGTTCTACGGTATCAACCATTCAGAGTTCGCAGAGAACAAAGGCGCACACAACCACACGGAAAGCCTGGCGGACTGACAGCAATGGTTAATTGTTAATTAATGGATTATTTAATGATGCATTAAAATCGCATAATTTATTATTTGAATTGCATTTTACTCCATAAAACTGCAATAACCCTTTGAATATCAACTTTAAAGATAAGTAAGAATTTAAATTTACATCTTTACCATAAACAAATACCATTGAATAACTGTTAAGTTAAGGAAACGTATTAAAAATAAAACTTAAATATCCGAACAATAATTGCTTATAATCGCCTTTGATTTGTTTTACGTCTATCACTTTAAATTTGGGTCAGTATAACTTGGTATTTAATAACAAATAGTTCGAACAACTTCGATAAAAAAGTGATGATAGATGTTTAGACAAAGAGTGCTAAAGATTCCAATTTGGAACCCGAATTATGCTTACTGGCGCCACATGTTCTTTGCAGCTATTAGGCAGGCACACTGTGTGAGCACATACGTTATGTGCTCCACTCCCTTCATGGAACAAATTTGGGACTTAATGCTGTTGCATAAATCATTTTTTCGTTTCAATTGCATACACATATTTCAATTCGTGTGTACAAGTGCAAGTACATTTGCTTTAGGGCGTGGCAAATGACTGCGAAAAAAATGAACAGAGCCCGATACGATGAGGACTGGATCGGCGAAGCCAAGCCGAAAACACACAGACAAAATGCATTTGCCATTTGCCAGGGTTGCAACTTGGCCCTGGGCCAATTGAAAGTAATGAAAAAAATGCGTTTGCCAAAAAGAAAATATTCAACTATGTGGCCAAGGAGAAAAACCGACTTTTGCCCACTTATGCAAGCAAGAGCGCGGCAAAAAAAAACCAAACAGGCAGCTCCAAGGCGGCACCACAAAACGGAAACGGAAATCGGAAGCTGCAACTGTGCGCGCAATCGTCCAAAGTAGCACAGCAGCAATGGCCACAGAAATAGGCGGCACCCGGACACCAGGACAACAGCGGGCCAACTGAAGCAGACATGGGGACAACGATAAAAGTGTTGCAATTTATGGGCAGGCTGGTCGGCGCCCGGCCTTGCACTGCACCTACAGCATGGAGCTTAAATTTCTGGCTAATTGATTTTGTGATTTTATCTTTTAATGACTTTTTCACCAAGCACAGGTCGAACAGCCCTATATATATTTATATATATATACAAACTATTTAAGCTTACTTCCTAATCAATACAAAGTCTAGTCAGTCTATTCTTCAATTTAATTCAGACTACTAGGAATTTTAAAAACATGAAGTGGTCTTAATTCATATTCATTCTTATTCCAAATCGCAGTATTAATCGTATTAATAAATGTCACCTGTAAGTATTCTTCAAACACGCTTTGCATAGCAAAGAGCTTTTGTATTGTAACAGATAATAGGGTACTTACAAACCAAGACGAAGATTCTTTCCATACATACACAAGTTACATAAGTTTTATTGTGAGTCAATAAATCTCATCGCATATTAACGAAAGAGTTTAAATGCAATAAAGACGAAATATTTCAATTTGAACAGCAACTGTGGAATGGGTGAATTGATGAAGAAACAAAAAGTAAGCAAACAAAATGATTTACTGGATTCCAAATTGAAGTTGAAAAACGAAAATCATAAGTAAAATACCAGAACTTTCTTCATCACATCCAGACCCTGGAATGCGGTTTGGTCAGAATCAACTGTGCAACCTCATTGGACGGGCAACATGGCTGCAAATTGAATAGAAAAGGAATTTGGTTGCATGTGTTCTGTCAGACAGAACAGCCTGTCGTCTGAGTAAGTTTTTTTTTCTTGATTTGCAAGTTTGACATCCGTGCGCTACGCGGACAATCGCTTCGTTAGCACTTAAAACACATTTATTCCTGATGCAAAAAACACGCTCCAACAATAGGCAGTGCTTCCATTGAATATTTGATGTGATCAAACCCTTGTAGTAAATGTGTTTTCTATGTATGTAATTGCATTTTGCAGATTTTGGCAATAATACAATTTTTGCACGAAATTACCATTTACATATTTTTATTTTTTGTGTATCTACGCTTAGAGGAGGATCCGTAGAAGCGTCTGAAAAATTATTCATTAATATCACAGCAGATGAGTTTGCGGTTGGTGCGTGTGTGGCAGGGTGTGCATGGTTGTTCAGACGAGCCGGGGCAACAACAATAGCACTTCGTTAGTGAGGCCCGCCACAAATATCAATCAAAATTAAATAAACATATACCATATTTTTATTCACAAAATTTGATTTTGATATATTTTTTTATGGTGAACATGAGTTGCAGCTCATTTCCATTTAATTGTATTCCACGCAGAGATTCAATTTCGCGAAACTATATTAATGGAACACTAATGCATCCATAATTTTATGAAAACTAAATTTTAATAAAACACACATTGAATTTTGCAGGACATCGCTACCAAAACACTATTTTGCAGAAAATACAAACCAACTAATTATCTAACAAAATTTAATTATCTTTTTATTGCCGAATTGAAAAGAGCATAAAGTTCGCACGTACGGACATAGACACTCATTTGCATTCATGACCATGCATACACATGTACAAAATGTACTTCTGGAATAACTTGTGCATTTTAAAAAAAAGAACAATATAAATAATTTAATCGTTCAATTGATTATTTTAAATTTGTTTACATTTATAGACACGCATATCTGTATTAATTTTCATTTTATGCAAATTTAAACAAGAAAGAACAGTTACTTTTTCTATGCCAATGGCTTTATACTCTTGTCCGTTGTGAACGTTGATAGCTCCTGAAGAAGTTTCAATAAATATATATCCAATTAAGTTAAATTGACAAAAGTTTTTGTTTGCCTGTACAAATTTATTGGTAGAGTCCAGAAAGAGGGTGTTGCAGAAACATAGGTAAAACGAATATACCCTTAACAAGAAAGTGAAACATTTGTAATAAATATTCAAATGCAGTGCAGTTTGGTTATTTCATTAAAATGCTATAAATACAAGTTAAACGAACAAATGGACCAAAAACCCATTTAATTGAGTAGTGTAGAACATATTATATATCATTCATAGCTCAGATAAGTTCAGTAGAAACTGGCAAAGACTTAAAGCACATTTTCGACAGCCAACTCCCAGCTATCAGTATGCTCTCAGTCGTGCGTGTGGCCGAGAAACCAAAGGCCGACAACAGGGTGCAATCAACAGCAAAACAGCCAAACAGGCGACAAAGTGAACAGTGCACAGCCCACAGACAACATACAATTGCCAATGGAGCAGGACTGGGCAAGGCAGATAGTATTATCGGTAGGGGCAAAATACTTTAGCTCAAAGGACTGTAAACATAAACAACGAAACTTTAATGATCACTATACTCTCGAACAAATTATATAATTTTAATTACTTTCAACGAAATAAGCTTATCAAGTTTTTATCTTGACTGGTAATCGTATATTGGTAGATTTTTATCCGACGAGGGTCTTGATTATCCCGAAAATTTCAATTTATGTCATTAAGCAGCAGGAGACGTATTCTGCTGGGCTGGACTCGTCAATCAATATTAACTTCATTGACGGAATACCTAATTGAGGCAAAGGCACCCCCGAAAACTCATGCGTGACAGCAGAAAAGCTCATTACGAATACGGCATGCAACGAGGGAGAAAATAATGCAAGCGCAAACACAACAACGACAACGAGGAGAACAACAATGGAAGCGATGATGGTATAGGCGTACCCACATATCCTTTTCTGCCCCCCTTCCCATACCGCTCCGCATCGTAAACGTTCACACCACATTTGCACGCCTGAATTAAGCATTCCACAAAAGTAACAGTTGCTGCAGCTCTTCTTCGCGCGACATTTCAAGGACTCCCATCGGCAGGCCAAACCAGACTAAGTCCCGTTCTGCGTGGAAACATTTACGCACACCGTGCACGTCACGGGCTGGTCATGTTTGCTCTACGCGCCCGCAGCATTAGCAACTAGCTTTCTGTTGCATTCGAGAACCCGAACTGGTCTTCTGCGTTTAGAATCGGTAGTTGTTAAGTACCTAATGCAACTTCCACGAACTGGAGAATCCGCTTAAGCCACGAGGAATTTTTTAAACTAAATCACGTTAAATTTAATTTCTAGTTTTAAATTATATTTTATTGTACTTGCATGCTTTTTCGGAATCCATAAATAGAAGACAAGACTGCTAGAGCTGGACAAACATTCAGTAGGATAGCCGCACGACATTCCAACCTCAAAGACGGTCTGGACGCCAACCAGTAACAATAACAACAGAAACAATGACTTAATTTCCGTTTCTGCACAGTTCCGCAGTGCATTGTACAAGCATTGTACACAGCTTTATCTTGAATATCTCTTACTCTGTTTATTCTTTAACGAAATTATATATTTAAACAACTCATATTTAGGTTTTGATTATTTAAAACTCGGTAACAAATTTATCTTCTCTAGAAATATTCAGTTATTTTTGTATAGCTTAGTTAAGTAAACAGGACTGTAACTATATGTGTATAAGTTACTTTTAGAAGAACTCTCAGCACATAATGATTGGTAATTTTTTCCTCAGCTTTCTTTTCTCAGTTTTTTCAAGAATTGCACACTAAAAAATATTGGTTTATTTTCAGTTCAGTTTCCGTGCTTTGTTCTGTAGTCCGCTTCCGCCTTTGTCTTTGCTACTATTTTATTTACGCAGCTTATTCAATTACAGTCTATATAGCCAGAAGCATTTGTGGTAGAGGACAAAATTGTGTAATAGAGCAAAGTTCAATTGAATTTGCTAAGAATGTGATAAGCCAAATTTACTTGGGACTCTTTTTAGAAACTGATAGCTTATTTAAGCTCAACACTAAAAACTTTAAAGCATTCAGACTCCTGTTTCCAACAAGGAAGAAAATCAAAATATTTGTTATGTGCAGTTTCGTTTTTTCTCCTATTACTTTTATTTTTTAAAATAAAATTCGAACAATTTACTTTGCAGTTCTTTAGTGCCCCCAGTTTGGCGTGCTTTCTATAATGGTCAACAGGGCGTATGGCTGTAGATGTTTGTCAAAATTGAGCGCACGGTAACCTGCAGACCAGAGAACTCAAATTTTTTGTTTTTAATTACTTTTGCTGTTCAGAGGTTTCACAAATATTTTGGAAACGCTTCAAAAATATTTCACAGCCCAAAAATTTTGTTATAAAAGGAAGAACAAGAACGGCAGTTGAAAATACAAAAAAAAGGATTGTTTAAATTGAGCTTTGAACGCTAGGTGCATGCAAATACCAAAGGCTCTTAAAAGTATTATGGGGCTGGAGCAGCGATGTGGGTTCGGCAGCGAGGGCTGATGTGTGCGTCATGACTTCATATATTGCCCAGGGCACCACTAAAATATTATTTCATGAAATTTGCTTAAGGATGCTGCAGCAGCCGAAAGTTTGTTTATCCTTGAAAGTTTATTTTTCCCCGGAAATAAACCAAATTGCGCTTGCCTAACGCTGAGATTGGTGCACGGGGCCGCTTTACTCGTATGCTGCATGTGTGAGCGTCTGCGATGGAATTGGGTTAGAAAGCGAACGATGCGCAATATGTAAGAGAAAGGGAGTAAATACTTGATGGTGTTTACTACTGTGAGGCACGCCGCGGCAAATCAAACTCTGATGCATCATAAATTGCCCTTATTTTCCGGAATTGTGTTCTTAAATATTTTAATGCATTTTTCCTTAAATTGGCACACCTTGTGGTTGATAGCCTCGACTTGGAAGAGCAGAGGACACTCCAACTGGACGGTAGGCGTCTGTACAGCATGCCAGCTAAAATAAACACGAAATGTTGTAATTTAGCTACATATTTACACAGCAATTATTTCCAGAGCAGCCTCAGCCTCAGCCGCAGTCGCAGCCGCAGCAGACCCAAAAACAAAGTAAATTGTCCGCCAGAAAGATGGCAGCGATGGCTGCTACGATGATGATGATGGCCATTGCGAAAACATTTAATTGTTGTTTTTGCCAAATGAATGGCAAACGGCCCGCAGCGACAACAGCAACAGCACACGACACAAATTGCGGTGTGCTCATTACGACAATGGGTTCGCGTCCGGGCGCGGATCCTCGGCTTGGGCCGGACCCAGTCGAGTCAGTTGGCCGAGTCGGGTGCCCATTAGAAACTAGTGGAAACCACAACGTCATACATTTGCCTTCTTTCGCGCTTGCCTGCACATCTTTGTTGCAGCAACGGGGTCGACACTTCACCCCCACACCACCCCCATCCTTTCGGTGACAAAGCAACCTTGTCAGTTAGTCGTGCAGTCGACCTGCGGCTATGTGGCCAGCGAGCAAAGTGGAGCACTCCATTGCGTGTGCTAGCTCTACATTTTTCCACTAATTAAAATAAACCAAGTGGCAACGCTCGGCACACTCCTCATAACGCCCAGTTCGACCGCCAGCCCGGCACAGGTATCATCACTCTCATCATCATCAGCGGCGGAAAAGTCGATCCTAAGCTGTGTGTGTGTGAAAATGGCACAAGGTTGCGTGCGACTGCCCCCCGGCATCCGAATTGAAATTGAGCACTGGCCGCAACCGTCAACTCTGTCAGTGTTCCACGGGAACCAAAGGGCGCAAAGCCATTGTCCATACCCTTTGGTTGACCAAACGTTCCAATGGTGATTTTCGTTGCGGTTATATTAGCTTTGGCAGAGGCCAATGAAGTGCAGACCAGGCCCCACGAGAGTGACACAATCTCTGAAAATTATCCACAGAGGCTTTTGGCGCACCCCAGGATTTGATTGAAATGCTCAAACAATTATAGTCGAGCACTTGGGCTACACAACAGTGCACTTTCAATTCAATTTGGCGTCCAAAAACATTTTGCATAATCGTTTTAATAACAACTTTGTAATTGCTTATTCATGTACAGCCATGAGCAAGCGAGATCGAAAGTCCTCCGACCGTACAGCACGGGAAAGGGACGCGACGGGATAGGGCGAGACGGGACGTAACAGAGGCCCCTAACAACAGACTATCTACGACTGTCCCTCGCTCTGCAAATCTCCCCAAGCCCGACAGTTATGAAACAAAGTTTTGCTTTTTAAATGTTCCTTTATTAGTTACTGTAATTGTTTTCTTGTTGTTGTCGAGTTGTTGTTTTTATTGTTGTTGCTGTTGCTGTAGCTGTAGCTGTTATGATGTTATTCTGAGGGGTTGCCTCAACCCTGGCTAGTAAGTGTCCTGCCAGTGGCCAAGGCGTCGTTTGCCGCAACGGTTTTTGTTCATCATCAGAGAAATCAAGACTCGAGACTCCAGACTCCAGCCGTACGCCTTGAACCAGGCGCTAAAACTTTTCGCGAAATGCAACAGCAACATAAAAAAGAACAACAACCACATTAACGAAAGCAACCGGCAACAAAGTTGTAAAAGAAGCGAATCAGAAATTTCGTAGTTTATTTTCATTTTTTGTAAACACACCGGAAATGCTTCAATTTTGCGTTGGCCACTGCGGAAATGCTTGCCGCCAGCAATAGGAACAAAATAACACGCACACACACATACATATTTGTATATATTATATACATATATATTTGTAGTAGAAAACACCAAAAATTGCAACTGTAATTTGCGCCTTTGTTTTGCTGCCTGGCAAGAAGTTTTCGACGCAAAACTTTTCCCAAAACCGAAACCAAAAGCAAACAAAACAGAAACAGCTAGCTCCTCGCACAGAAATATATTCATCCAGAGAACACACACACATGTACATCCATATACTCCTGTAGAAAGCAAGAAAATGTTGAATCAAAACAAAATTAAAGGAATGCTTTTGGCGACAAAATATTTAGTTGATGAACACAACTAAAAACTGAAAGGACTTAAACGGGCTGAAGCCCAAACAGCTCAAATGTTTTGTTTGCCGTTGAAAGTGTGTATGTATGTAGCATTGTGGGTGTGTGTGCGTGTGTGCGTGAGAGGAGAATTTTCGCAATCAACATTAGTATGTTTGTCGAAGCAAGAAATGCAATTTGTTACCACACAGACAGGCGGAGTTGCCTGAGAGTTTGCCACAAGTTCAATTCGTCGGGGGGGAAACTTTATTAATTTAAAGCAAATGTTCTGCAAGTTTTCTTGCTGGACGCATTCGTAATTTACACTTGCAGCAGCAACCCGAACAAGTTTGCTAAGCAAGAAATTTGACGCCCAAACGTATTCGCTGTTAATAGCTCACGTGCCGTATACGCAATCCACAAAACAATCAATGAGATGGCATGGGAAACTGGCAAGAGCTTAGCGCCAGTTAATTGACGCTGGCAAGCAAGTGGGAGGCAACGAGAAGGCAAATGGGAGGTTGGGCGGTTGCCAGGAGGGTGGTGTCAAATCACAATCATAGTAACAGTCAGAGCAGGACAGAGCGCTCAGGCAGGGAGAGAGAGAGAGAGAGAGAGAGTCAAACAAACTGATTCAGCTGAAGCAGATACAATCGTATCGATGTATTAGCACGTCGGGATCAGGTGATGGACGTTGGCCAAGCCGCTGGCATATGTAAGTAAAGTGAAGCGCAAATAGATGGGGATGGCGACAACGTCATTGCGCATTGGCAACTCAACACATTCCGCCACGGGCACCAGCAGTAAGACCAACAGCAACAACGCCAACTAACAACAACAACAACAACTGTAGCATCAACAGCAACTGTAAGAACAACAACAACAATAATAACATCAGCAGCAGCGGCAGCTCATTAGATTAATGACGCTGGTAATGGATTAGCGAGCACCGCAAATGGCAGTGGACTTTGTCATTGGCGCCATAGCGTCTGCGCCGGCAAGTAAACAGCAGCTCGTAATTAGTGACATAGGTCGGGGCTACGGACAGTGGATAGCGAACCGTGGACCGCGGACAGTGGACAGCGGACAATGGTCACATACGGCACTGACAGCAGGCTGTCGAGCTGTACAGCACTGGCGTCGAGGGTGCAGGGGCGAGGGTTGCAAGGGCCGCCCAGAATCACAGCAATAATTACAACTACAAACTTGTGTTAGCTTTAAGCATTAAATGCCCATTTAATTAAGTACTTAAAGTGTGCAGTCAAAAGCAGTGAACACCCGACGACTTAACAAGCAGCATTCATACAAACATTTACCATACTTATACCTTTATGCATGTGTGTTGCCAATAATAGCTTGGACCGAACGCTGCCTGCATTTCAATTAGATCTCCGATACCTTATCAGTTTAAAGTTAATACATTCAAGTCCAATTTCATACTTGGGTACGCAGATGACGTTTTGTGAGTACTTTCGATGCTCTGGTTGAGATTGGTAAAGCCTCATTTGAATAAATGTCATGGGAACATGCGATTAAAAACAATGATTAATTGCCATGCACTCGAAGGATAAAATAAGCCATTGAATGGACAAGTTACAGAAGCATATATAAAGCATATATAAAGTAAGTAAAGAAACCGACAATCGACGACAAGAGTGAACAGGCAATCCTACTTAACGTAGAAGTTAAAGCGGAACTCACATAGCTGAACATTTGCCTGAGGGGCAAAGATATGCAATACACACCTCCGAATCGACAACTTCATTTTATTTACACCTTCATCAAGTTAATAACCGTAACGTGATTTGACGCTCGACGGCAGATTGAAACGTTGCGACTTGCCACTTACCACTTGCCAATTGCAAGTAGCAAGTGGCACAGAGCCGACGTGCAAGCCGCAAGCGCAAGCCGACGTCAGTCAGCTCGTTTGACAGTTAGAAACGACTCATCGCCAGACATGTGACTCCTGGCACGTGTGCCAGCCTTTTAAGACCGTGCCAAACGCTTCTAAGCCCCGTCTCTGTGTGTGGGTCTTGGCCTGGTCCATATTCGAAATGCAGCGCATTTTGATCCAAACCCCCCCCCCCCCAAAAAAAAAAAAAAGGGGGGGGGGGGGGGCCCCCCCCCCCCCCCCCCCCCCCCCCCCCCCCCCCACCCAAGTTAACTCTGACTTAACAAATGCAGCACACGTAGCAGGTTTTTCTTCTGCTTTTGTTTATATTTGCGCGAGCTTTTGCTGCTCCTGCTGTCATATTTAATGCCAAGTACTCAAAACTGCTTATCCGCCCACTCCCTCCTCTCTCCCCACCCGGTCCATGTACGTTTCCCTGCAGTTCGTGTTGCTGTGCCTCCCTCTCTTATCCTACAGCAACACATCCTTCTGTTGGTCAGCGACGCATTTTAAATATTATGTTGTCAATCGCCCGCACCGGCCTGGGCGTCTCTTATCAGCTTATGTGGGGTAGCCAGCCAAGCATAAATTACGCAGCTCATGAGGAAGAACCCGCGAAGCTGCTCAAATAAATGTTCAACAGTTTTTCATAGAGCTATATCAGAGCAGGATGTAACAGATATTTAAAAATGCAAATTTAATATTATTCACAGAAATTCATTAAATTAAGAGATTCGAATTAAGAATCGCAATGCCATAGTGGAAGTTTCTCAATATGCCAGATAAAGAAATATCACTCGTATACCATTCACTAAGAACGTAAAAGGTTATTGAACTTCAAAAAACATTCAAACAAGTACTTTTAAGAATAGCTTTTCAAATCAAGTTGACATTTCGCACATAGATCATATATCAATATGTGAAAAGTAAATGTTTAAGTCGAAGATGCTATTTTATTTACAGTTATTCCTTACATTTCTTGTTAACTTCACAGTTTAATCATAGAAATTTTACGTGAGAAAGGTAAGCTGTGTATTTCAACAATCCATAGGGGAAGATAGCGTATTTCTTCACACTCAAGCCAATTATATACGAATGTATATTCGAATTTCTACATATATTAGCAATGAATGAAAAAAAAGTAAAAAAAACCGAGGGAACTCTCACGCATGAAATCAAGAAAATTAAGCTCCAGAATTATCCATCCCGCCCATTAACCAGGTACACGGGAAACAAAAACGCAAATTCAGAACTACTTAAATTTAAATGAAATCACGTTTAATGCGCAGTTAACAGTTTGGACTTTCTCTTTTCAAAAGCATGTAAATAACAATTTTATTGTACGTGTATTTAACATTTATGTTAAGTTTTGAGTGTACGACAAGCACCCATATGGGTAAACAGAATCGCCGGCAGACAGGTGTGACACTTTTTGGTTGGTTTCAGTTTCGGTTTCGTTTCTGTTTCTGTCCCCGTCTCTGTCTCCGTCTCAGTCTCTGTCTCCATGACTGTCTCCACCTCCGCCTCCGTCTCTGTTTCTGATTCAGATTCGGGTTTCGTAGCGCGTTTTACTGACCCACTTCTGCCGTGATGCGGCATCAGAATGCGGTGGTTGGGTGCAAAGACTCCTGGCAACAGCTCTCACCCACTCACTGACGAGCTGACGAGTGGGGAGCATGGCACATCAAACATTGTCCATTAACAGAGCAAAAGCAACTGAGCAAATATTTTTATGTGAGCAGAAAATATCGGACAGTCAGACATTCCGACAGTCCGACAGTTAAACAGTCGCAAACAAGAACAGCAGAACAGAAGAATAGCAGAACAGTTGAACAGACTGTCGAGCTGTCGGAAAGTCGGGCAGTCAGCTCCTACAAGTTGCCAAGCAGAGGCAAACGGCACAAAAGACTCGAACTCACAATTCGTAGGCAATGAAATTGTCAACGAATGTGAAATTTTAAATAAAATGATGAATTTATGTGAGCGCTCGGCGTGCGTCAAACGTGCGAGAATTTCTCAAGCGACTCAACTCGTTCGAGATTATGCCAAGCGTGGTTTGGAGCGGCGCTTTGTGAAAAACAAAAACAAAGCTCCCATCAGTAGATATTTCTTTCCGTTCTCTCGTTCTTCTTTACTCAAGTGTTAACTGCAAAATTATGCAAATAATGCTCAGTTATCATAAAAGCACAAGCGTCCCTCTGTTGGCAAACAAAAATCGGTCGGAAACGGTGCAAGCAAACAAACAAATTTCGAGAACGAAAGAACTAATATTCCCAAAAATCTTGCAGCAATGAGCAGCCCCCATTTAAGTTTTAGTCAAGACCGAAGTGCGATCACAGTTATTGGGGCACGAACTTAAAGTTATAAGACGACTAAATGCAAATACTGACTAAATATATCGTTCCGTTCAGCCCTTATAGCTGAACTTAAGTTCTACGGCAGTTGCAAGTCGCCATGCAAATCGGATTGCCCTCTGCCCTCGCCACAGTCCCCGCCTCTGCCTTTGCCTTTGCCACAGCTTCTGCCGCTGCCTCTGGCCCTGACGGGCAACGGATTACACAACTTTGGGATTGTCAATATGACTTAAGCTGCTGTCGCATTGTTGCTGCTGCCGCTAACGAGCTGCTTGCGTAGCCGCTGCGCCAAGAATAACAAAGCCCTGGGACTGCAAGGACTCCAGTCACTGCAACGCTTCTACTGCGACTGCGTCTGTCGATGGTGGAAAACAACATTTTTATAATGCCTCCGATGGTTGCAGTGGAACGCGGGCAAAATTGATTCTGATTCCGCACTGTGCGCTGGTTGAGATTTAATTATGCGTGCACATTTCGCGGGGCTCCGCTACTTAGCTGACTTGCAATTAGAAACTCAGACAGTGGAACTTAATTACCAATTAGGTTTTCGTTCTAGCGGCTCCATACATAAGCTTAAATTGCCATGGGTCTTAATATCAAGTATACGCAACGTACCACCCTGCAAATGAGCAAGACGGTCATTCCCAGCTAAATTGCTTAGCACTACGGTCATTTGCATACCGACAGCAACAGCAAAAACATTGCAGCTACAACAACAAATCACGGAGTTGACGACGTTGATGCTTTCAAGATTTATTAGAGCATTTGACTTGATTGAGCTTGTTTATGTTTTTGCAGGGAAAAACTTATGGTTAAGCATTATGCTCACAAGATGTACCACGCAGCTGTATAACAGTATGCATGTATGTATGTCTTTATGTGTGTATGTATAGTGAAATGTGTTTAGGTGATACTCCGGGTAGCGTAACAACGGCGCTCATCCCAACCTCTGTCCTGTCTTTAAATGCTTGCAGATGTGCATCATAAATTATTTTGATGTGCGTTTTCGTTGATGCTGTTGTTGAAAAATCTGGTCTGACGGCAGCTAAGGACCCCAGATGGTGGTGGAACCAGGACTCAGGACTGCAGGTGTTAAATGTCTTGGGCAAGTGCTCCACATAAATCCCGCACCAGGTGCGCGGGCAACGTATACGACTTTAAACTGACAATTGCTCACATAAATGATTCACATTTGTATCTGCATGTTATGCGAATTTTATGTTAATTAATGAGTTGCAAGTCAAAGGTCGCTCGCCTTGGCGATTACAATGCCAGCTTCTTACAGTTACCCTGCTGTTTGCTACTCTGCCATGCAAATCCTGCGTCTGTCGCCGACACAACAAACTAATTCTTTCGGCCTGGCACAATCCATTAAGGTCACTTTACGTTATATGTTTTTGTTCTCGCCGTTGGCTGTTGCTGCTAATGTTTGTGTCTTGTAAATTGTTCCATCCAAACAAAAAACTCGACCAAATGCAGCGTCATTCATCACAAGAACAACAGCAGCAACACCAACAGAAACAGCAACAGCAGCACAGTGAGGAAAAAATAAAACAAGTAAACGGAGAAGAGAGCAACGCAACCGTTACCGTAACTGGGGCTGCGACTCCAGAAGAATACTCACTTTTGCACTCAGCCGACGAGCAACGAACCCAGACAAAATGACACATGCCCATGCACACTCGAACTTATACAAATACTAAAACACACTAACACATGCGCAACTGTATTCTCTGCATTCTCATTTCAGCCCTTTTGGTGTGTTTCTTTTTTTTGTGAAACAGCACCCTGAAAAACTTTTTTGCCAGTAAAACTGTTAAAAAATTAAAATACTGCTTAACAACTTTGCCGCTTGATAAATTTGTGCAAATACACAGAGATACAGAGATACAGAGAGATGTTATTCACATTTTCATATCGCAGTGCACATAATGCCCATTTGTTTACGGCTCTTTGTTTCCAAAGCGTCTTGACATATTTAGGACCAAAGTGTCATCGTAATTAAGCCAGTAGAGCCAAATCCAGAGCAATTAGCATCGCTGTGGGCACATATGAATGCGAATTGTTGTGACAATAAACATTGTGAATAAATTAACACACAATTTCCGAGAAATATGGCACAGGACTATAGGTGTCAACACTCTGAAGAGCACTTTATTCGATCGCTGGTCTTTTTTTGACGCACTCGTACAGTACAAACGTATTGTGCAGAGACAATGTTATTCTCAAGAGCGGCGGGTGGTCAACCGGTCAACTGGACAGTTGGTCAATTGGTCGATTCGTCGATTGCTTGAGTGGCTCAAACAAGCAGGCATAACTGTATGCAGTTCAAGTGAGTGAGTCGGCTGAATATACTTTATATACTATTTGTGCGACTGTTCATTTATGCAAATAACCTGTCAAATATTTCCTGCACAACGAAAGTATGTCATTAAGTGTTAATGCAAGCATGAATCAATACTGCAATTTCATTGTTATGAATATTATTATCATATAAAGCATAAATCTGATATTCTTACTAAGAAACATTCAATTTAAAAAATACTACTTTTATAAAGGTATTTACATGACGAACCACAAAGTAAAATGTACGCTTCCTGTATAAAAATGATGTGTAAGTATAAATGCATTTGCTCCAATAAAAGCATATTATTTATCTTTCTGGACCACAAAATGTAACTGAGGCTGTTTGCCGGCGGAGCGCGTAACAGTTAAGGACAATGAATAATGACAACAACAATGAAACTGTTTAATAGGGAAAGTATAAATGACATTATTAACGATTGGGCGGACATTCTGACGTCCATAACAATCGCAGGCCCATTGAAAATGATGTCATTAAATGACAGTAAAACCAGCAAAGCATTTCATATATACAGACACTTTAACTGTATTGTGCTTAATTTCGGCAATATTAATTGAATAAAAATAATGCTTAAAGACCCAAACAGGCATTATCATTTTCAGAGAAATATAGTTTGTTATCAAGTGGTCAAGATTTCTCCCCATTACAATTACCCAAAAGATATGAAGAACTGACAAAAAGAATAAACGCAGCTTAATTATGAAATATGTATCTGAGTTTTTTATGAATATTAAAAATGTATGAATGTGGAGTTTCATCAGGATAATGAATTATATTAGATAGAATTGCTTTCATCTGCATATTCGTGACGATGATGATGATGCCAATGACATGCAAATGATTGTTAAAAACATTTGAAATTAACAACCGCACATTAGCGAGCACGTGATGAGTACGACTGTACAGTCGTGTGCATGTCCGTACGTATGTATGGATAAAGTAGGGGTACGCATGGACTAGGGGCGGATCTGTGTGTGTATGTGACCACAATCTGAAACCACACGCATTTGCTTTAATTAATAAGCCAGCCCCTAAACTTTAGATGGCTTCCGTGTCCACACGAAATGTGTCATAATTTCTATTTATGGTCTGGCATTGTGGGCACGTCGCATTTATTATGATTTAATTAAATAAAGTACAACTGCTCCTCAGTGAGCATTTGAAAAAAATAGCAACGAAGGCTCAACACGCATGCCTCGTAGACATTTTAAAATAATAACCTAATTAAGTAATAATAATTTTCCTAATGCAATAACAGGAGGAGGAGCCGAGCGGCCTCGACTGAAGGATACCAAGTTTATTTCAGATACATCGAAAGTTGTATCGTCATGTACATACGTATAAATGTGATGATACGTATGTACATTACGATACAACTTTCGACGTGTATTTCCTGATATCGTTGAATATAACAAAACTAAGACAATGTAAGTTTAATTATGAATGTAAAAATGCAATGACCTTTGATTGTACTGAAACTACTCTTTAAGTATCTATATTTGGATTATTTCATATTCTCTTTAATAGTATTTTGGATTAAAGGGAGTTATGACACTACATTAAAAAATTGTTACTGTCTGCGGTTCGAACATTTAGGACCAGAAATGCGCCATAAATGCAACACTTAAAAAATATTTACACAATTTATTTGAAATTTACACAATTACATTAAAATTGCACATCGAAGTGGAGAAATTGGGGACCCACTGACCAACCACCACTTTGCCCATAAAACAGACAGCAACCTTCTTTAAAACTAATCCATATCAAGATAGCTGCTTGCATAAGAAATTAATTTTATGTGCAGAGCTCACAGTTTAATGACTTAAAGGCAGTGTCACGCTATCTATCATGTATACACACCCACTTTAAGATCCCTGTAACGCAAGCAGACACAGACATATGAAGAGGTTCACTCACAGATAGGGATCGTAAAACGCAACCTTAAGACTGCGGAATGCTGTCGAGAGATGGTCGTAAAATACAATATAATCAAATCATATAATATCAGTAAATGAAAACGTAATGATTTCATCTAATTATAGTCGAGATGCAACTTGGCTAATTCAGTTAGCCTGCAGTGCGGAAATGCCGCAAACACTTCTGCGCACCACTCGACACGTCTTCACCCATTCGGTCAGCCTGTCCTTCCATCCACATCCTTAGTATGACAATCTATGACTACTCACTTCTGACTTCTGCTGGCGTTCCATTGCCAACTTCGTACGAGCTGTCTAAATTTAGATTCAACTGTTGCTCCAACTGCGCCTTTTATAGTCTTTGATCTTCAACCCAACGCTGCCAGTTGACTTGTCTGGCTGGACGGTTGCTTGTCTGTGTGCATGGCCGGTTTGTCTGTCTGCCTGTATCCGACTATCCGACTGGCCATCAACAACATAGTCAGCGCTAATTGTCCTTTGGCATTCCTCCTCGTCATCGGCACTGCCTTCCCCTTCACAGGAGCTAATGCGCTTGGGAGATCTGTAACTTTTCCTGAAACGACAACAAACAAGAATAACAACCATTATAATTGGTATTTTAGCGTCTTTTGTGTCTATATTTAGATCTTAACATGGGCTTCTTCGTTGATTATGTTGCTCAAATTACAGTAGATTGCTTTAAGTAGACACTATGCACGTCCAAGTGCACCAAAACCAATAAGGACTCCAGTCTTACTCGCATCGATTTGTAAAAGATTATACCAAACTGTTCACTAGCTCATAAATTACGAGCCATTAGCCATAAAAAAGATGCAAATTTACACTCCCTGTTTCAATAATTTATCGAAAAGTAAAAGTAAGCACCATCTGCGCCGCCCAAGTGCTTTAAATGCAAATTTTATTGTGAATAAATTAATGGGGTAAGAACAAGAACTCTCAAGAAACTCTCTGCAGCGGCAACTGAAAGATGAAGAAATCACCTGGCTCGCTCTCGCAATTAGCATAAATGCCTGATAATTTCTTATGCTTGATAATTATGAGATGGAATTAGAGCATGCTGCCGATGAAAACCTCAGCAAACTCAATTTACGAAATAATTTAACCCTCCCCACAAATATCCCACAAAGTAAGCATACAGATACAGACCGAGAGCCAGGCACATCGGACAAGAGAAGCGCACTCTTATCTCGATGGCGCAATCTCTGTCGTATCTAGTGCGGCATAGTTTAACAGTTAACCGTATAGTTCTGCGTCGAGCTGCGGCTTCTTGGGAGCTGTCAGCGAAGATCTCAACTAAATAAGCATTCAACAGCTACGACTTGGTCTGCGCATGTGTTGTGACTCTCTAATTCTGATTTATAAGAACTCAAATCAGAAATGACTAACTGGCTCATTAAAATTTTGCCTAGCTTGTTGACCAAAGATCGACTTTCAGATATCCTCATAAGACTAAGTTGCTTTTATATTTTCAAAATGATTAATATAACGGAAAGCAGTAGTAAATAGAAATGTTTTGGTCGAGTTTCGGTGTTGAACCTGACAATTCCATTTTTGGCAAGCGCCGAAAACAAAGCAGTCAAGTCAGTTGAGCATTAATTACAACGCCCGTTGCTTGGCGCAATAACCGGTTTTTACAGTTGATGCTGTCCAAGTTCAAGACCCATAAATGAACAAATTGTACATATGTACATATGTTGTATTGTATGTACTCTTTGAATCAATGAACGATTGAGCCATGTCTTGCCAACAAATTGTCGGTCAGTGGCACAAAATTTGGACAGGGTGTGTGCAAAGTCAAAAGCCAGACAATAAGCAAATGAGTAAAAATAATAATACAACAACAACAGGGCGAGAGAGCAAATTACGACAGCAAAAAAATGTGAGGCACGTCAGTGACATGGTAATAAAAATTCAGACATCGTCGCAGGTGGAGCGGTTCTTGCACTGGATTTAGTTTCAATGTGTTGTTCCCAAGATATAGCCACATATCCATTTGGACACAACCTTGTGTACCATTTCGCTTTGATTGTCGTATTTTGTTTTTCTTCTGCGTTTCGTTTTGTTTGCTTTGCTGTTATTTTGGTAATATCTCGATAATAATTAATTTTGAAAGAACTTTCTATTAGCTGCCGTCATCGTTGTCATCGTCCTCATCAGCATGCGCTTAAAGAGGCCCACGGTGAAAGTTCTGACAACCAATTGCCGCCACAGATATTTGTGGCCGGCTATGATTCCTACAGCTATAACTGTGTGTGTACGTTACCTCCCAAGACTCGAATGGATTCTGGTCAAGGCCTTGAACCGACTCATACTTTATGCAGCATTTCGAGCTCAAGTTTTTTGGGCCGTTGAGTGTTTGGGGAATTTCTTTTGATTTGCTTATCTTCGCAGCCTTCAAGTGAACTCAGTCAAGTCAAACACAACAATTTACTTAACTGTATCTAGAATACATTCTGTAATTTTATTATCTCTTAAAACTGCACATGTGAGAAGAACATGTATTTTGATTATTCAATTCGGGCCTGACGATGAAGATTTTGCGAGAGAAGGTCATGACTCATTAGAGGCAACAGCTTCAAGCAGGCAGGTAGTGTGGCTTTCTTAGAAGTTCAACGTACTTGTAAATTCTTTTTAGTATTTTCATGCAATGTCTTCTCTAGGGTATCCTAAAGTTCGTATCTTTGGCTAGACAAGATAATTGTTTACTCAATTTGTATGATAAAGATACTTTTATCTTTAAGATACATTTGTACCGCAACCCGATTTTACATTTTGAGAAATTTATATCTTTAAGATACCTTTGTATCTTTAAGATACATTTATACCGCAACCCGATTTTTAGTTTTTGAGAAATTTGTACATTTGTACCGCAACCCAATTTTTAGTTTTTGAGAAATTTGTATGTTAAAGATATGGTATGTATCTATAAGATATATTTGTATCTTTAAGATACATTTGTACCGCAACCCGGTTTTTAGTTTGTGACAAAATTTTATGCTAAAGATACTTTTATATCTTTAAGATACATTTGTACCGCAACCCGATTTTTACATTTTGAGAAATTTGTATGCAAAAGATAGTTTTGTATCTTTAAGATACATTTGTACCGCAACCCGATTTTTAGGTTTTGAGAAATTTGTATGCTTAAGATACTTTTGTATCGTTAAGATACATTTGTACCGCAACCTGATTTATAGTTTTTGAGAAATTGTTATGCTAAAGATACTTTTGTATCTTAAAGATACTTTTGTACCGCATTCTGATTTTTAGTTGATGTATACAGTGCAAATGTATCTATCTTATGAGAGCAAAGAAATGGGTCAAGTGTCTCCATTAATTACATATGACGAAACTCAAGGCCTAGATTGCTTTGCGAGATTGCTTTATCTCCATTAATTAAATATGACGAAATTCAAGGCCTAGATTGCTTTGCGAGAAGTGTTAAAAGGGTTCCAGTTGATCTTGATCTTCAATTGTTATCAATTACTCATACTATAAATTGGCATTTTAAAACAATTCTAAGAATAACCAACATAACTTTTCTCAATTCGAGCAATTCAAAATAACCCGTATAGGCTTTTTCATGCAACGATATGGTCCTTACAAAATTATGGTCTATTCCACTGCTTATTGCTGAATGATTTTAACAAAATAAAATCTTCAAACCCAGGAAACCCAATTTTAAATCAGCGGAAAACGAAATTGGAAAATCTGTACAAGGGTGGTGCAGGCCATGGTGCGTCGATATTGAAGATGCGCACATTATGGTAATTTAATGGTTGTGATTATTGAAAATCATAAGAACATTTTTATTGGTCGCACTTTTTCTCGCAGTAAAACAGACGTGAACGAGGACCCATCGCCAGAGTCAGTGTCGACAGAGTTGAGGTGGTTCCCATGTTGTTCCTGTTGTCGTTGTCGCATTATTATTGTTATTACCAATACACATTTATTTGATCAGAGCCAAAGTGACAATAATTCGAAACAATTTATTATTTTAGCATTTGAGTATCACACACACTCACACACATACCCAGCTTGTCTGGTTATTTACAAATGCAAATCACGTGCGTGCGTTAAGAGCCATCACAACAACAACAACAACAACAACAACAAGAGGCACCTGTGCTGTGTGCTTAGGCTCGAGATACAGATGCAGAGACAGATACAGATACAGATACTGCGCTGCACAGTTACGCCGCGACGCCCACGCAGTGAGAGCAATATTGAAATTTCTCGGATTTGTTCACGTGCTCGTCTCTAGCAGGGACGTTTATGGCGTGCAAGACTTGAGAGTAAAATCACACAGAAATCTCTGTGCCCAACGCAGATAAAGGAATATTTAAATTGTATGCGTGTATACGTGTGTGTGTGTGTTTGTGTGTGCCCTAGGAAATGGTTGAAAGCAATGACGGGTGGAGTAAATACGGCCGTCAAAGCTTTCGCCTCTCCACACTCGACACTCTCCACATGCCATACTTGAAATTAATTTGGCACAGATTATTTTTATCTTTATGTTTATGAGAAAATCTTTGGGAGGATTTCAATTTGGCAGGCAAGCTCAAATCGCTGCACGTTCATCGTCTTCGTCGATAAGGCAAATAGGCTTTCAGCAGTGCTTAGACAACGCGCAGAAAAATCAATTCACAAATATGCAGTCCTGGAGGAGCGAATGTCGTGGACGGACTTGGGACAGGGACAGGGTCAATGAACTACGGCCAATTAAGCGGCCTACTTAAAAGCCAGTATCGTATTAAACACACATGAATCACTTGTTGCATTCTCCGCCGAAAGGTCGCCGCGAGTTACACAATAACAAGCAGAAACAGAAGCAATAACAATAACAATAATTTTCCGCAATAAATCACACAAACCGTGAACAAAACAAAACCCAAAACAAAATGAGTAACAGCAAAGAGAGTTTCGAACAGCTGAGGGAAACCCCACCAATTGTATCTTCTGCGCAAGCTGCTGGCCAATCAAGAATCGCAAAGACAGCGCTAAAATGGACCAACTCTGCCCAACAAAAGCAGCGCAGAACTGTTTGCCCTCTTAAGACCTAAAGGGGCAACCAGCGAAAACCAGAATTCGAATTGGAATCGGCGTCGGTGTCGGTGAGAGCAGCCTTGCCGAAGAAAGAAACGTAAATAAAAAACACAAACACAAACACAATTTGCAAAGACAGTCGCGACTGCGCAGTCAACGTCTTGAGAATCTGCTCAAGCCCGCTGCCGCAACTTGCTAAACTCTGTCGCGCTATAGTTGACGTCGACGTCGGCGTCGCAGCAGGGCTTTTACACAGTGAATTAAATGCCGCGAAAATAGCGCCGCAGTTCGGAGTCAACAGAGCTGTCGGCTGCGCAGTCGCAGTCGGCGCAAGAACATTATTACAGAAAGAAATTTGCGACGACTGATTGTGAGCCGCAAGCGGGACACGAGGGTATATAAGAACCTGGCCCATTGAAGCTTCTGAGCAAACTCTCGTCTCGGTCACGCGTGCGTCGTTCCAGTAGAGCTCTGCACTATTAACGGGGCAGTTATCCTGCTGAAGGATAAGCGTAAATAATTTGTGCAGTGACTATATAAATATTTTGAAAAGAAAACGATTTCTTAAGGTGCAACAAAGTGTCGATAGTTCTTTCCAAAACAGTGATCTATAAGTTATCTTATAATACTCGTAAATATTTAAAAGAATATAGAATTTTTGTAACGGTGAGTGAAATAAAATATTAAAGCTTATAGTTTGCTGAGGCAAACTGTCACCCCCTTTAGGTTTTTTATAAATATCAGAACGGTCAATTAGGTTAGCATTATAAAACCTCCTAAGTGTAGTGAACGTAAATGGAATAAAAACGTTACAACTTTCTGGTGTCACTTAAAGATCCGGTTGGGCGTCCAGTCAGCGAAATATGCCTTCCGCAATGGTATTTATATCGTTTTATATCACTCTGAGACCTTCATCAGCTCGGCAGCGCCATAAAAAGGGACTAGGGAGGCACTGTAAAAACCGACCGAGTCCACGCAGCTCAATCAAAACAGAGAGAAGCCAACAAAAACGGAAAGGAGAAACTTTAAGTCAAACCGTAGTTCAGAGCCAAACAAAACCATTAAACGACAGCGCTTTAATAGACTTTTATTGTTGAGCAACTCAAGAAGCCCAAGCGGCCCGGGCAACCCGAGCTGCCCGAACTGCCCGAACAGCCCGAGGAGCACGCACATCGTCGAGTCAATTTGGAAAGTAGGAAAAAAGTTGCACGCATTTAAAATTGAAGGTCCCTTTGCTTTGAAGCGAAGCCGAAGCCATCTGCATCCCTTAGTCCATCATAGTGGAAACAACAATGTAATGTTTAATTGACACCATTGTTCGGGCAACACTTTTTGCTCCATTTAACAGCATGGATTGCTGCTGCGCGCTGACAGCCAAAGGAGATAACGACCAGAGGGAGGCCTTGCACCTCCACTCAGATCCACCTTCCCCCTCGGCCCGTTCGTGTCCATGACCAGTCAGTCGTCCATCAGTCACTTAGCCTGCGCGACACTTTGCCTCCTCGATTTTTAACAGGAGTCAGTGGTCGGCAGTCAGTCAGTAGTCCGTAGTGGGTAGTGGGTAGTCAGGAGTCAGAAGTCGGGAGTGGCCAGTGAAACAGTCATCATCGGCAGTGACCAGTTCAGTCACCGATTCCGAGCACGTCGCTCAAATTATTATTATGCGCAAATCGCAAAGGGATCTGCAGAACTCAATGTTGCTCGTATATCTCCAAGTTTGGGCTGCCACTCGACTAGACAATCAAGAAATTTAAATTTGATTCGTTGCGCAAACTGCCCAAGGAGCAACAGCAGCAACAGCAGCAGCAGTAGCAGCAACATCAACGGCGACATCAACAGAGCGCACTCAAGTGTCAAATGTAAGAAAATCAAGTGAGGGCAGTTTTTTACTCTGCACTGCAGAGCGAACTCGCAATACCCTTGCTGAACCTCTTTACTTGCCACGTTATTTGGGATCTTCCATAGAAATTTCTATGAAATCCATCGCTGCATGCGATGATAATTATTGATTTTTATCAACAGAAACATTAATTCCCATAGGATTGGATTGAAAATCCCCTGAGGTGCGAAGCAATGTTGTGGTATGCCATCACCAGCTCAGTAAAGTATAAAGTGAAATATTGTCGCACTTTAATCGAAGGATTCATGTGCCACCAACATGGAAACACTTTTGATCCCCCTTCTCATTTCCCTTCGCTTGTCCTATCCCGGGCTGTTGAGAGTTTTTTCTGCTGCTCTGTTTGCTGCTGCTTTTGCTGTCTGCTCACTTTGTTCACTTTGTCAAGTTCACTTGGCATTCTGCTTTAGTTTTCAGCGATTTTCATAAATTAAATTGTTTGTCGCAGGACGGAATTGACAGCAGCCATGGAAGTTTTAGAGCGACGACGATGTTGACATTTCGTTTGACATTTGCTCCGATTTATGTGCTCGTCCCGACGTCCCGACGCGACTCGTGTCTGCAGGTAGCCAACACTCAGTGCCGCCCATAAATCAGTCATGGGCGTGGCATGTCGCGGCCTTGGGCGTATATTGGGAGCTGAGCTGCATGCTGTGCTGACAATTTCCAAATGTGAGCCTTATCCTTTTGTGCGATGCCTTCTCTGAACGGCAATTTGACCTGACGAGGCAGTGAGGCTGCTCTTTGCCCTTCCCCCACCCCCTAGCATATACCCCGTCGCCCCCGTCTACCCCGTCTCCACATCTCCCCCAGCTCCCCAGTTCATTTATGTTTATGAGTTGACACCTTTCCCCACGGGTGGTGCCTCCTTAAGGCATTATTAATCTGATAAGCACCAGTATTTAGGGAATTGGGACATGAGCTTAGCGCTCAGCGCTTAGCGCCGAGCCGTGTGCCGGGTAATTGAATAGGTGCCCAAGCTGAGCATACGCAGCGTGAGCTGCGCAGATCTTAAAGTGAGTGGAAACTTTATATTCGCACGCATTAATTACTGAGCTTTCTTTGCTCTCTTTCTGCTGCTGCTCATTTGCATAGATACGAATCAAGAGAACCGCGCAGCGAGAAGTACGAGCCGAGCCGAGCCAAGCTGAGCCGACAATCCAAATGATGTGAGAAAGGCATTGGCGACAACATAGTAGACCATAATATAATCATTTAAATTCCGTACGTGCAACAACACTAACAACATATTTAATATTTTAATAACATTTGCGAAAAGGGAAAAAGTGAAATGATTTCTCTGCCTTCTCGGTCATTACGTATTCTGATCGCTGTCATCGTATTTTGGCTCATTGTATTTCGGACTTTACTACTCACTTGTCACTTGCCGCTTGCCACTTGCCACTTGCCACTTGCCTGGTCCAAAAATTATGTAAATTTTATGTGTCAATTATCTGCCAATAAGGACAAGCACCAGATCCGGCACCACAGCAGCGAAGAGGCAGGCCTGGAAAATGTTGCTATATTTTTGAGGATTTGTAAGTTACTAGGCACCACCCCTGACTCTGGCCGACTTCTAGTACTACTGACGATGTGTAAACATGATTTGTGCCACTCAAGCCGACAGTTCTTGGCCATCGATTTGCATATTTTGTGTTTTATGTAAATTAATTGGCTCCGGCTTTGGCCTGAAACGGAATCATAATAAACAAACAGGGGTAGAGACACGGGCAGGGGCAGCTGCGGGGCTCGGCTCTAAGTGGGAATGTGTTATCTCTTAGCTAATTAAAAGGTTCATAAAATGCATCGTTACTTTGCGATCCCATATTACAATACGCCCCACCCGAAAAGCCAATCAATCAATAACAATAACAAAGAAAAAAGACGGAGACAGAGACAGAAAAAGAGAACAAAGTATCAAATATGGATATATTTGTGCCAGCTCTAAATTCCGAAAATTTGTCATGCCACTTCAACGTGCGATGCGTGAAAGGCTTTCTCCGCATTCGCATTCGCATTCTGAGTGCGTGGCACGGGTAACTCACAAATAACCATTTGACAACAAATACAGTAGCTTAGGAGATGCAGGGCCCTAACCTAAAGTCTAAAAAGACTTTATCCAATTTCAATTACACTTGGAAAAATGTAACGAGGCGTGCTGAGAACAAACAAGCAAAGCACTCAAAGTAAGCACGACGACGACGTTGTCTGGCATTGTTTTTGTTTCTCCTTGGCAGTGTAAACAAAATTAGCAAAGCGATCGCATTATGCAATTAAAGCTCAACTTGAACTCTGTATAAAGTCTGCAGCTGACACGCGATTCCCCGAGTGATGTAATCGAGTAGCCAAGGCATCTCTACGCAAGCAACTCTACCTCCGACTGTGCCTCCGTCTCCATCTCCATCTCCATCTCCATCTCTGTGTATGTCTCCGCATATCTGCATCTGTTGAATCGCGCTTGCTACTTTTATCTCTCTAGTTGAATAGCTCTCATGACTCTTGAGTACTCGCTAATGCGCTCAATGGAGAAAGCCGAGTGGTTCATTGTTTTCGGCCACACCTCATAAGCTTCTGGGCCCAAAAACTTGTGGTCATGTAATTTTTGTGCGGTTTCACAGCATTCTTGCCCCGTGAATCAGCACTTCGTTACTTTTGTTACTGTTACTGTTACTGCTCTCTGCAGCTGCTGCTACAAATAAATCTGGTTGCTGGCGGCACTTGCCTCGCAATTTCAATGGATCAATAGCTCTTCTAGGCGAAGCTGGATCTAAAAGAGCCCAAAAGCCAGGCCAGAGGGGCCCAGCCGAGCAAATTACCATAAGATTTACATAAGAGCTTCCATGTAAAATTTATTTAGAACAAGGGGCAGGCAAAACGGACACTACATCTTGACGAAAAGGACAAAAAGCAAAGCAAAGCAGACAACATAAACATGCACTGCCGTCTGCACAAATAGCCACAACAAAACAAGCACTGAAACAATTGGCAACAGGTGCAGGCCAAGATGAGCTGAGCTGAGCCGAACAAAAGGTTGACCACGGCTCAGTTGAGTCCCTCATCTAATAAAAAGGCAGTGGCAGTGGCAGGCAGTGGCTGCACACGCTAAACACGTGCCCATCAATTCGAATAGGTCTTAAGTTGTTGGGAGACATACGTACTGAGTTGACACTTCGATCGGCAGGCTTTGGTCCTTCCCTCCTCTCTCCCCTCTTTCTCCTTCTGCTTCTGCAGTCCCAGTTTGCTGCTACGTGTCTTGTTTTGTTACGTGTCAGGACCCTTTCTTGTCATTGTGCAAATTTACAGTTTCCCACACATGAAGTAAATCGAATCGGGTCGGCTGGGAAATCTACGGAATTGTGGCATCAAATGCGATAGCAACAAAGACAAACCTTTTTGAATTCGGCGATTTCCCCAACGAATAGGCATAAAAAGAACCAACATTAGTTACATAGATGGCTCTCTGACGGACCCCATTAAAAGGAGCTCCGGCTCCGGCCCCGGCTCTGTTTCAGCTCCGCTCCGCTCGGCTAATCCTACTGGCTGAAAACTTGTGATCGAGGCCGATAGCAAAAGCAATGCGAATACCAACTCCGAGAGCAAATTAAGTAATTATGCAGTTGACTTGCCGTTTTTACAGCCGTCCGGGTTCGTGACCGTATCCATTGGCAGCTATTTAAGCCGCTTTGGCAGGCCCAAAATGGCTGGGATTGGGCCGCGTTGCCTCTCTGCTCGTTGCTCTCATGTCCACTTGCCGATTTCGGGCAAAGCCCAAAAACTGCAATGGCAGCCATTGGGAGCCAGGCAACTAGGCAACTAGGCGAATATTGGCCACTGGCAGCATGTTCCATTTTGCAGACACTGCAACGTTTGTCTTTAACAAAATTATAGTTACGCTCTGTTCCGGGCTCTCTAGCCTGAAGCGAGCGGTAAATGGTTGAAATGTGCCAAAAACCTTTCGATTCTCGAGTCTCCTCATGTGAATGCCGGCTACTGTCTGTTGTCTACTGGCTATTCAGTTTGGTAGTAGCTGGTGGCTGGTGGCTGGTAGCTGGTAGCTGGTGGATGCCTGCAACTGACGCGATATCTCGACGTTGCGAGTCGAGAGTTGAGAGTCGAGAGTTTGCCTGGCAGTCAATAGTCAACTAACTGCATCATCTGCCTGCCAAACACGACCCTGGCACGGCAACTATATATACATATACATATACATATACATATCTCTGTCGCTCCCCAAGCTGTGCTCGCTTTGTCCACCTGGACATGGACATGGACATAGACCGGTATCGATATAAGGCATTACCTGCTAAACTGTTTGGCAGCATCACAGGTAGCATGTCAAACAGTTCTGCAATTGTTTAAAAATTGTCTCTCGTGCAAATGCAATTTTCTTCAATTTCATTTGGGCGGACACTGTTTGGAGCAAGTGTGACAGTCTCTGCCAGCTGGCAGTAGCCCACCAGCCCAAGTCAGAGCCTGGATCCAGCCTGGATCTGAATTCGTATCTGAGCTTGAGCCAATTTCTGAATTGTGCTCGTATATCTAAGGAGTCTTTAATCTATTACAAACATCGAATGACAGATTTGTTTTCTGAAATGTAAGCATGACATTTAAGTTCTTCTTTTCTGTTCTCTCTGCGTTCCCATGCCTCTGCTTTTGCCTCTGCCGTTTTATTTAGGCACAGGGTGTCTTTAGAATTGACAAGTCGGGCGTAAGTGCATCCCAGCACATATAGACATTATTTACGTTATTAGAGAAGCAGGCATGGGCACTGGATGGAGCAGATAGATTAACCTGAACTGTCGTACCACAGTCCATTTAGGCTCGTGTCAATTGACATGAGTCACCACAAGGACGAAGGACATGAAACTTGTTATTGTCTACGATTTGGTTTTTCTAATTTCCGGTATGATGGATACAAATAATAGCCATAGCTGTAGGCATAACTGCATTTCCAAACCCTTCGCCACGTATGTAGAGTGGTATAGTACATTAGATTTCTATCGATTAAGGAAATTGGACACACACACACACACACACACATACACACACAGACCCAGACAGTGCAGTCCAGAACCTGCAAAAATATGTTTAATTATGGAAATGAGCATTTACTTGGGCAATTGAGCTGTATTATAAAGAACGACCTCGTCGGAGGCAATTTCGACAGCGAGAGGTTGGACAATTTTATTGCGTTAAGCTTTTGGCCACACTAACAAATATATCAAAGCCAAAAGCCTCTCAAAGCGGCGAAAAAACGTGCGAAAAGAGCAGAAAATCGTTTTGATACGACCAGCATCACATGAACAATGACCCAATGTTGACATTGTAAGCCATATTTGAGTGTATTCGTATGTAACTAGTGAATCAACAACCGGAATACCCGAAACTCACAGAGAACGACGGACAACGGACAACAAAGAGAGAAGGAGGATAAGAGAGAGAAAGAGACACAGCCAGAACAACAGGCCGCAGATGCCGCAAATTTCAATGCATACACAGCCGAAAAGGACAGTGGGAAAGCGAGTGCGAGTGGGAGGAAGGGGAGGAGAGGAGCAAGAGAAAAATTTTATTAAAAAATGCACACACACATATACACGCAGATATAAGAGTACGTACTCAACTGTGGGTTTGTTTGTGCGACAGAAAGCAGGCATGATAAAAAGGCCAGTAAAATGAAATCATATAAAAGACATCAATACACAACTATCCGATTAAAGAGTGCTTTAAATTGGCCAAGAATATGCACGAGCATGGCTCATAAAGTTTTAGTTTCGCATCCAAGAATTCTGCAAGGGGAAGGAAGAAGAAGAGAGCAACCGAGTGGAATGAGATGCTGGAAGGGAACAGCTTAAGTCCTTTGAGTGACTGGCCAACGCTCCCCCCCCCACTCTTCACCCGTGTTGCTGTCCGTAAGCCGAGCATTTTGTGTAAGGGTAATTCAGAGCTAACGATGTGTAAATACTTAGGAGCTTAAAGTGCAAACCGAAGCCGCAGCTGCAACAGCGTCGGCTGCGCTGCGCTACGCTGCAAGTTGTTGCTACTCAAACCACAATTATGACAACAGAGTGTAACCACTGGCATTGCCGCAGTATTGAACTCCGCAGACAATTACTCCGGTACCCATAGTGCATAGACCAAACGCGGCCCGAGGCGATGATTTGTCTTGCTACAGCGTCACTTGCCTGAAGATTGTCCGCACAAATGAGACACATTGTAGTCCCAGACTCGACGGACCAACGTCATCGACTCGACCACAGGCACGGACAGCAACACCGACAAGAGCCACCACCAGCATCAGCACCAGCATCAGCACCAGCACCACTACAGACGCCGACACAGACACAATTACTGACAACGACAATTACCCGGCGGCAATTTACTTGAATTAACACCCTCCCGACTGTGCTCATCCAGCTTCGTTCTCATAGTTTCCTTCTCTGCCTGCCACTGCATCCTGGGCAATAACAAAAATGCATGAATTTATTATTGGCGCGGCGTATAGTAAGTTATAATGACCACAGCCACCAGAGACGACCTTGGACCACTTGCCTTCGCTACGTGATAGCCCCAGGCCCGTCCTCAGCCTCTGACTGGTCATTATAAGCGCAGGGCGTCATCGCGGACGTCGTCATCATCAGGCTACAAGACAATAGATCATCAACTGACTGGGTGGATAGCCAGCCAGGCAATTAGGTTGCTTTTTATTGTTTCTGCGTCTTCGTCTTCTCGAGGAGGTTGACGCACAATAAGAACCACAGAAAGTAGAACCCAGTCACAGCTGCGGAAAGTGCAAATTGAATTGAACGCGGACGCTGACAGCTGGAGCAAAAGTCAAGTGCAAATGTTATCTTCAGATAAGTAATATATTCAATATAGGGGAAAAGAAATAATACTGTATATATCCTGCAAAGAGGGATAGGGTTAAGCACAAACCCTTTCCCGGTATTACGCCATCAAAAGGCAAAACATTACTAACTCCCTTTGAACTATGCCTAAACGGCATTTAATCTTGACTTCCTCGCCCCGCCCCACACGTGATTTAATGAGTCTCGCTCATACTCCCCTCCCCCCTCTCAGCTCGGGTCGCATGTGCATGTTGATTTATGCGTACTGACTGCGCCTAAACTTTGGCCGCGTCCAATAAATACAAAACTAAATTGCTCGAAATAAAACTTTCGGGCAACTTAAAGCCGCAACAACGCGGACGAACGACTGTGCCAGAAGAGGTGGAGCCGGGGGCGCGGGGGAAGAGAGCAGGGGAGAGGGAAGATAAGCACAAGAGTGGAGGGCACGAGGGAGGCAAAATCACATCAAGTGAGCAAAACAGATTTGTCACAAAACCGCAACAGCCAGTAAATCAGCATAAAGGCGAGTGCAAGTCAAAACATTTCAGAAATTATGGCCCGCCCAGAGCAGAGCAGAGCAGGCAGAGCAGGGCAGAGCAGCGACAGCCAGCCAGCGGCAAGGGATGGGCCAACCACTTTGGGATGGGATGGGGATGGGGTCGGGAGGGAAGAGAAGTGGCGTGTAGTGGGCTCTGTTCATTCAACGATAATTGCCTTTTCTGTGGGTGGCTTGCCGCAAGCCAGCGGGGAATTGCCAAAAAAGTTCGTAAAAAACAAAAGCAACAACAACAAAGAGCGAGACGGCGGTAGAATTTCATAAGTGCAATAATTGCAGCATATGTGTGTGCCTGTGTGAGTGTGTGTGTATGTGAGTATGAGTGCTGTTGTAAGAGTGTGTGTGAGTGCGACCAGTTCGTATGGTACTAGGCATGCACAAAAGATGCAAATCAGTCTGATAGGCGGACAAGGGACGGACTTGCCGCAACGCTGCAAGCATAAATAAGTTGTACGGCTCAGCCGGCGCTTGCAGCTTAACCTGTGGCATGCCCCTGCAAGCCCCTTCTTCCGCTACTACCCACTGCCCCTGTGATGCCCACAGCCCACTAACATGGGAATCGTATTCATAGCAACAACGGTCACTTGCCCAGCCCAGCACTGTCTGCGTAGGCTTAAGGATGCGCCTGTGCCGCAGTCTTGTGCCTTGTGCCTTGTGCTGTGGCCGCATTGTACTGTACATCATCCAAATGTGGGATATGCTGCAGGCACGACAGCATAACAAACATCTTGTTGTTGTTGTTGTTGCTGAGTCACTTGAACAGAGAGCAGAGAGCAGGGACAGAGAGCGGACCAGGCACTGACACTTCCGTTAGGGCATTGTTTTAGCTTTTTTGGACTCTGCATAAGTACGCATGTACATATTCATGTGTGAATGCATGTACACCAGAGTGTGTGTCTGTTTGTGTGTGCAAGTGTGTGTAACTCCCGCTACTCAGCCCCACTTGACGCAATGTCGCTAAAACAAAGCAATTAAATGCTTTAACTTGCAGTCAGCACAACTCGATCGCTGCTGCTGCAGGTCTGAATAAGGTTTGAATAAGTGTCTGAATGTTTGAATGTTTCATGGCCCTGTTGCCCTCCTGTTGGCCTGTTGCCCTGTTGCCCTGCCTTGTTAAACATATATTTATGGCTAGCCAATTTGATGCTTATTAAATAGTTGCATGCAACATTTATTTGCCCTGGCAACACGTTGACTAATAATTTAAAGGCTTTGCACACAATTTACAGGCCTCACACTTGTCCCACACACAAACACACTCACACACATACGCACGTGTACATTTGTTTTTCTCGTCTGCATGGGAAATGTGTCTGCAGGCTTAGTGTTCCCTTCCTCTCTCTCAACCACGCCCCGGGCCCTATTGCCATGTTTACATTGTCAAGACTCGTTCTGAAGCAGATATAATATATATTGTATATGATAGAAGTGACACTTGAGTCCTATATTTCAGCAAAGAATACTTAAGCCTTATTTATATCAAGTGCAGCAAAATTAAACGATTAAATGCGATGAGAGACAGTTACGTATGCAATGAAATTGCAACCAAATGTTGGAAATTTCTTCTTTCTCGCGTGCCTAATAGTTCAGCAGGATAAACTGGAAATAGCCGAATTTATTGAGGTGAACTTACCATGCTTTAACAAATAACGATATGCGTAGGAGCAGAACCTTAACATTCGATATTCTTGGTGTGAACCTTTTGTTAATAAGGAATTACGAGGAATATACTAGTCTATCAATTTAGTTTCTTACTCACACATAAATTCTACACAATTTTTCTTTCTTTACTTATGTATTTGATAGAGCCACAAAGCATGGCAACCTTCTCGTATCTCGTCTAAATCATTCCCAGTACACCCTATTGCCTCTTGCCATTGTAGTCTGCAGCTGACACGCCAATTCAGCATGGAACGGTACGAATAGTGTAGTGCAGAGAGCAGATTGTAGTGTGTGGGGTGTGTGGGGTGTGTGAAGTGTGGCGTGTAGCGTGTTTGGTGTGTATGGCGTGTAGTGTGAAGTGCGTAGTGTACTGGGTTCGTCTTCAGGCTACTTATATCGCAGTCTAGCAAGCGGCTCTGTCAAGTCACTTCCTAAGGAACAGCTTTGTCTTGAGTAAAATACCAAAAGCCCCCAAAAAGCGACTGAAGTCAGAAAGCGCTAAAAATTCGAATACAAGTTGAAGATAGCTTGATAAACTCACACGCATCTGCGGCGTTTATTGGGAAAGGGAGCCTGTTTATTTTATTGGCATAGCAGGTCTCGTTCCATAGAAATTAGATTATCATACAGCTGTTTCCGCTCTTCGAAAAAGTAAAACGATTTATAAACGCAGTTTCACACACGTGTCGCATTCCCATGTATCCCCATTTATGTGCAGACAAATATGTATAACATTTCAAATGCAACTTTGATTCGCTACACACACACACAAACACACATATACATGCATAGATATACGAATAGGCCAACGGCCAACCACATAAAATTGCGTATGAAATATTTATGATTGCAAAAAATCGCACGACCCCGACTAGCCCGACTAGCCCGAGTGTCTGGTCGCATTTCTGCCTGATCTGGACTGCCTTAGCAGTCGGACATACTTTCCAATAGTCGGCCTGCCCGGCTGCCCGGCTGCCCAGAGAGACACAATCGGGGGAGGGCATACAAACGTGCTGGCATATCTATGTTTAAGGGCAAACGAATCGCCAGTCGCAGTTATCGGACACACACTCGAATCTTTCCGCGTCCCACATCCTGAAAACAGGTGTGCATAGGATTGCAGCGATGCAGCGAGGCAGCGATGCAGCTCGCATATCCATCCATAAGGAGTGTTCTCCTTGTTCTCTTGCCTCTTTCTTAACACATTGGCTTATGCATCCAACTTGTTGCCAATTACAGCAGGCTAACAATAAAGACAGTAATCTGTTTGCATTCTGTTTTCATAGAATATGATGAACTACTTTGCAGAGATGTTCGTAATGTTCGTAATTTCGATAGAAAACACTCGACTACACAGCACAAGTTTACTTTAGTTTCAATTGCCCCTGCTTGCGTGGACATGCCACAAAAACTGTTAGAGACGACAGACCAGAACAGTGGACAGTGAAGGACTTCCTTGTCCTATCAAGGAAGAAGCAACGAAGGACATCAGCATTTGAACGTTTTCCAATTTTTTCCAGAAATGAAGTGCATCCGAGTGGCGGCTGTCGCAAGTTTCTTTTTTCTTTCGTGTTCTACCTTTCACTGGCTGGTTGGAATCTCGTTCCTTCGATGTGCGATGTGCGTCTTCTGCTTGCCATCGCTTACGGAATAATCTCAGCTGGTGCCAGGGTTGTGATTATGTCCGAGCCATGGAGCACTTCTGTGCGATGGCATGCACACAATGTCTGGAATATGCTACTCAGTCTGCACTCTTTCCAATTTTCAACTTACTTTTTGGGCCAGGCCCAGGCACAGGCAGAGCCCGTACGGCAGGCCGACAATCCAACCAAAAGTATGACAACATTTTTCCTTCTGTCAAGAAATTGCAATAAACGTAATTACAATTCTTACTCCTACATTGCTGTACATGTATGTGGGAGTGAGTGTGTGTGTGCGGATATGTATGTGAGGCTCTGGTATAAATAAATGTTTGTCGATTGCCCTCCTTTGGTATTTATCAAGTTTCCCTCTTACAATTACAAAGCGGATATCATTCAACCCCACATTCCCCCATCCCCCATCCCCACCTGACCAACCTCATCCCGCACGTGGGTTGAGCGACTCTTTGTCAGCTTGTGGGGTACGGAACATCAACTCTTTATTATCTACAGCCTCTACAGGGCTCTCAACTGTCTGTGCTGTAAACTATTTAAGATCCCTGGTGGGAATGTTCTCGATTTTCAATTCATACACTCAAAGAACACTTAAAGTAATTGGGTACGTAATCAAGTTACAGTTTATGGACAAAAAGAACAGATACACACACTTTACTCGTATATAGCTGACAAATTTTGAATTTCATGAGCTTTTTTCAAGTGACCATTGAGAGTGAATCTGCCATCGATTTGAAAGCATAATTCCCAACAAGTCTGTTCACATTTTTACAAATTCCAGTGATTGCTTTTAAATTATATGTGTGTGTAACAAATCTTAATCGGGGGGGTAAGTGGAGGGCGGAAATGAAATGGATACTCGCACATGAAACCACTGCGAATTCTCCTGCTTTTGCTTTTGAGTAAACTCTGTCTGTATCCACAAATAAGTATTTGCCAGTCGTTTTTGCTGCAATGTTTTTGCGGAAATTCAATTAAAATCGTTTGTTCTGTTTCCCCGAGTTGTTTTTGTTGCTCTTATTGTTGTTGTTGTCACAGCCCCAGCTAAATTAAACCAAAATCAATGGTGTGATATGTATCTAAGGCAGCGCACCCAACCCAGCTAGAAAAGCACTGCGAAGTGCTTGGGCTATAACAACACAAACAACCCAATAACTTAATTGGAAAAACGCATCAAAGTTGCTTGCTGTTGGTATGGGGGCTGTGTGGGGGTCTGAGGGGGTCTTTGGGGAGCAGAGATAGAAGTAGCCTACAGGCGCACTTAAAGAACTCACTGGGGCTTAAAACTTGGACGCGCCGAAGGTATTTAAGCACAAGAAGAAGCAGCACAAGAGCGGTAACAACAGAAGCAACCGTGCTGTCAATGCAGCGGCCGCCCTCTGAGGCGACTCAAGACTGGAGATTAGGGACTAGGAAGACTCGGGGCTGCGGGCCAGGCACCAGGCTGGGCGGGCACTTGCCACATTTGGGAAGTGTGTTGGCCAAGTGATCTGGCGGCGCTTGGTGGGACAAATCAAATTGCAGCTGACAAAAGAGCAAAGTCAAAACAGGCGTAAACAGATTGCGGAGCACTCTGCCACACGGTTACATTTCTGCTGCTCTCTGCCAACTCGCCGCAACACGGAAGTCGCGTTTGTTGCCACAGAGCGCATCCTGTCTTTGGTTTCGCTGCCGCCAACCGCTGCCACTCGAATTTTGAATTACGGCCTTTGCCCCGTCCTGCCCGACCTGCCTGCCCGAGTCTGTCCCAGTGCGCGTGTTTAGCCGCATCCTGGCTGCTTTTGAAAGTTTTATGCAGCACACTCCTGCAGCCTGCAGCCTGCAGCCTGCCACGCCAGCAGCAGCAGCAGCAGAGCAAATGCAGCGTCGCAACTTTGTAACCGTACATAAATTTAATTTCATTTTATGAGCAGGCCCAACATCTTTGGCAACTCGCATACACGCCCGCCATTCGCACATTCACACACACAGATCACACACTCGCACAACATTCGCAGCTGATGTAATTTTATTTTTTGCTTTGCTATTTTTCAGCGCATTCCTCTGCCCTTTGCCCTCTCGCTCGCTCCTTGCCCCAGAGTGCCCAGAGTGCCAGGAAACTGGGTGCCCGGAAACTGTTTGGGTGAGTTAAGTATGAATTATGTTGTTTTACTGCGTGGACCTGAGTTTGAAAACTTATTGAAATATGCTAGGCATTGCTCTGGCACTACCACATGCACAGGCACAGGGTGTGGCAGTTGCACGAGTACAGGCTCTGGCATAGGCAGTGGCACTTGCAGAGGAGGCCAGAGCAGTGCTGCAGCAACGGCCAACACTTTTGTGCCACTACAAACTTGTGTCCTTTTAAGCTTAATTGAAAGTTGGAGAGCCAAAGCATTGCCCATAATGCAATATGGCCCGCACTGCGAAGTTTTTCAAGTTTTTGATAGTCGCGCCTTCTCCTGTTCGTCTTCCTGCACTTCCTCCTCTTCTCTTCCTGCCCTCGACCTCATCTCTCGCCTTCTCTTTGGGCAGCAGGCAGTAAATTAGGAACAGCTGTTTTGCCTTTCGAGTGCCACAGCCTTAAAGTAAGTACTGCGAGTTAACCAGTTACACTTGAGGGTCCTTAACTTGAGTAGATACCCTGGAAAACATGTGCACAGGCTCACCTGCACCCAAATCAAGTTACTGCTGCGAAGCTTAGTGTAAGTGTTTCTCCTGCTGTCGGCAACATCGGCAGCAACGTCAACTTTTACGTCAAACAGATCAACACCCACACACACACACACAACACTGTTCATGCACAACAATATTGGGCAAAACACAAAGCTGCAGCGGTTGAAGAAGCCAACGGAAAAATTTTTTGCAGCTGCTCATAAAAATGTCTGACACATTGGGACAACCTGGCATCCACCACTCAGCACTCCCCCCTTCTCCTGCCGCAGCACTTGCAGTGGCATTTGTGCACGATTTGTTATTTGATTTCTTTTATGGTCATGCAAAACTTTAACTTCAAAGTTTCAGCAGAGGAAGCGAACTTCTCCAGCCACAGCCACAGCTTCAGCTTCATCTCGAGCAGAATCAGCTCCACGGAAATGGCATGAAATTGTAAGCTGCGCTATGATGCACATTAAGTGTCAAGTGTCAGACGTTGCCAAAAGCTGTTGACAACAACAGCACCGCCAGCACCAGCAGAAACGGCGGCACCCGCAACAACAACAACAACAACAAACAACAATAACAACAATAACAACAATGACAACAAGCAATATTTGCAAAAACCGCGAGCGAATAACTGCCAACAGAAAATACACACAGGAGACAAGAGACAAGGGAGACGAGGGACAAGAGAGACGAGGGACGACTGACGAGTGACAGCTGACGCCGCGTGTCATAGGGAACGAGCAATGAGGAATCCATTGGTTAGAACGGGTGCTATATTATGTTTTTTTATTTATTTATTTATTTCGCTCAGCTCGTCTTTCACTTTTGCCAATTTTCAAACGTGCTACCGCCTTTGTGTAAACAAATCTTGAGCCAAGCAATTTCTGGTTATTTTTAGGACAAACACAATAACAGTCTGCTACGGCTCCATGGCAACAAAGACGACAACGTCGTCGTCGACGACGCCACGCTCAATATTTATTTGCGTTTCCATTTTCACTACCCAAACTGGCTGCTGGCTGCTCGCTGCTCGCTGCTTGCTGCTCTCTGCTGTTCGCTGCTGGCTCTGACTGACTGCGTCTGAGCCAGCAGCTCCACAGAATATTGTGGCCACCCACTGGCTGCCTTGGCTGCCTTGGCTGCCTCGGCTGCCTGGCTCCCTGTAGCTGGCGATGGCGATATCACATGGAGTTTTCAATTCCAGCTAGAGTACGTGCCTCTCTCGATTTGCAATCCTTTGAAGTTGCAACGAGAATGGGATTGGCGATATGTTTATGCAGGTTCCTCAAAGGAACCGCGTGTCCCTGGCATTTGTTTGCCCTGCAACTGTGTCCCCTCCTCCTCCACCTCTCCCACTTCCTTCCGCTCCGCGGTACTGCTCCTAAGCATAACACGGTTTTCATTTGCGGCGCCTGCATTTTCCTGCGTAATTGAAAATGAAATTAAAATTTCACATACGCCGCACAAACAGTCTTTCGCCTTGCGCCCTCCGCCTTCTTCCCCTCTCATTTCGCCTCTCAATTCAATTGGAAAAGTTGTAAAATCAACAAGTCATTGACAAACAGCGGGCCAAGCAGCGACGCTACAAACATGCATCGCCGGCAAAGTACTCGCTTTATTTGCATTTGAAACAAGTAAAAAGGGCACCGCGCATGCAGGTCGACAACGAAATACCCTGTAAAAGACGTGAGCAATAAAAAGATACATGCAGATTAGTATGCCCAAAGCACACAGTCGTATGCATCATTGTTATAGAGAAGTTTACAAATTGGAATACTTCAACATCGGAGAGTCGGGAGAGTCCTCGCCCTCGCGCCGGGCAGGTGAGCTGCTGCTACTCAACTACATGAGAATGTTGCCAGAGCTGAAAGCGCACAGTCAGAAATAGAAACAGCAATTGGTGCAGAAAGAGGCGACGACAACGACGAGAGGGACGTGCAGAGGGACAGTGGGAAAGGGACGGGGAAAGGCAGACAGACACACAAAGTTAAAGTGAGTGCAAAAAATAAACACAAAATGTCATGAGGCATAAAATAACGAAGCTCAGCAGCGAAAAGCTACTGGATACTCCGGCTGATACAGTTGCACGACAAGCAGCAAGCAGCAAGCGGCAAGCAGCTGTTGACACATCCAGATTCAGATGCTCTGCAAGTCTGCGCGAGAGCAGACACAGAGACAGACACAAGTGCCGGACTTCAGGCTACGCTGAGCAGGAAACTCAATATTTAAGGGTTTCCAAAGGTTATTTTCAATGACAACATTACGTATCCAACTCACCTTGGAGTTGACATGAGCTAGTGGAAATATTGCACACGATTTAGTTACAATAAACTGCATCCCTCTAATTCTATTAGCAGTACAGCAGTATGTCAGAGGTTAAAGCTTCGATTTAAAACAAATTTAATAAAACATTTAATGGTCGACAGCAGTAGACTGTAAAAACAACCATCTAAGCCGACATCAAATGTATTCAATTTTATCGAATACAAATATCACGCATACGCTCAGTGTGCCGTGCCGTGCGCACAATGGCAGACAAGAGAATCACAGTCATAGATAGAGTTTCACAGTTGTTTTAGCTGTTTTAAAGTCAACTTTTTTTTTGACAACTTTAAGCCGGGCTTGGCAGCAGCCACTGAACGTAACTAAAACGCCAGTTAACTTTTTGTCCGCCTGTCCGGATGACCAGCGAGCATTTTTGCAATTTTTGTGCAAATGATGCCCACCGGAAGAACGGAACCCAGACACATGGCTCAGAGCTCCCTATGCTCCCTATGCTTGCTATGCTCTCTATGCTCTCTATGCAACGACAGCGGGGGCAGAAACGGGTAACGGGCAACAGTAACAGAAACAGAAACAATTTAAAGCCTGCAACGTGCAATAGTTAATGCCGCAGTCGGGACAAACAATAACAATGGCATACTTGCCGTACAACTGAACCGAACTGAACTGAGCCGAACTGAACTGAACTGAACTGCACTAAGCTGAGCACAAGAACAAAATGTCAGCAAACGAGGAAAAAGTTTTGCACATTTAATAAAGTTTTCACAAAAGCGCAAACAGAACTCTGCACTAAATCTGCAATAATTATAAATGCCGAAATTATGCGAGCACATTTGAAAATCACGTGAAAATCGAATGCCACCACATACAAAAATATATGATATTCTACCATTCATAAAGGGGCCCGTTCGATAAGTTTTTGAGAGTTGGCAATGCGGGATAAAAAAGAGACTTGTTGAACACAGGGGTGCACTGTTGCTTACTGAGATGTTATCTAAATGTTTTCAGTAGATTTCCAATTCCTTCAAGGAACATAGTACTTTTTGTATTAGTTTCCTCAGTACTTATAAGACCACCCTCGCTCCGACAAGGGCAGCGGGCTGCGCGGTAATAATTTCGCATCAGGCGATTGTCGCTGTTCTTTTGTTGTTGGCATTGTTCTTATTGCTGCTGTTGTCATTTTTAAGCCAATTTCCGTTCATTTTGACGCTTCCGCTGGGCACACACACACAAACAGCACACACACACACACACACACACACAGGGGAAACACATAGCAGCGGCCCATAGTTGCAATAAACGTATTTACTCTTTGGCCAAACCTTTTGTTTTTCGGTTTTGTTTGTGGCCACTCTTGCTGTAGTAGTTGTTACTGCTGCTGTTGTTGTTGTTGTTATTGTTGTTGTTACTGTTGCTGCATTTGTTTCTGCCGCTGCAAGCGAGCGCGGTTAGTCAATTTAACTGCGCAGTTTTTGCCTTTTCACATGCACAGAACTGTAAGCTTTTATGCACAAGGCTGTTGTGTGTGTGTGAGTGTGTTTATGTGTTGTGTGTTTGGGTATTTGTAGATGCTCCTGAACGTAATTGTTCATTGAATAAATCTTGAAGAGTGCGGAATGGGGACTACAAACGACACCATAATGCGATCCATTAAATATTATGGAATCTTTTTCATTACTCACTTATATTGGATTTGTTTAATGTTTAATCTATTTAATTTCCCATCTTAATTTTGGAATTATAATGCACACTCGGCTTATAATTTATTTGTACATTATGCTAATGGCAGTTTTGACAGAGACAGAGACAGAGAAACGAGTGCATATTTAAGTGGATAGTGGACAATATATTTTATGCATCAGCACCTGACATCAAAGTTTTGGCACTGCGCTGCAGATGATTAAAAAATAACTCCATCAATTTGATTATACGATTTTCGACCGGGCAATGAACCGCACCGTTAGCCCGAAATTCATTCCCACCTGTCAAATACTGCAGCAACAATTGCCCGAGTATTCCAAAGGAAACTAATAAAGTTGATTGCATCCACCTGTGCGTGAATGTGTGGATATAGTAAATAAGAGACATGCATACATATGTACGTAAGTATGTGTGCATGTGTGCTCCTATGTGCGTGTATAACTGGCAGCTGCGCCAATAAAAAGCATTCAAGCACAAACACTCACCCACACACATACGCACACACACACACACACAAGTACATGCAGAGCATAAAATGCATAAATAAATAAAATTCATCTTTTTCGACTACAATTTATAAAATTTGCAGACACGATTCGCAGGTAAATGAGTAGAACAGATAACCCAGATAAAATGCAAGAGAGAGGAGAGGGGAGGAAGGACAGCGCGAGAAGGAATAAAGCATGTTACGTTGTTATTTATTTAAACGTGACTTTTATAAACGAATATCAGAAAAACCAAAAATGTTATAGAACTAATTTGCACAATCTCTTTAAACTGTAGCCAAAGCCAAAAGGATTTAAAAAGTATGCGAAGTACTGCAGGTGGACAATCTAGAGTACATCGATGGGTCTATTGCCATGAGGGAGAGTGGGATGGGAGGTCCACAGGGTGACCCACGCACTGGGACTGATTCTCGCACATTCGAATGCAGTTGCGAATTCATTTGTTTACAGTTCGCGGCTCGTTTTCGCTACAGTCCGTCCATCCGTCTGTGCAGCCCTTTGGGGCATTGTCAACATGCAACTGGAAGGGGATCGGGCTGCAAAGTCAGCAGGAGGGATGGGAAGAGGGAGCAACAAAATTCAGAGTAGTCAGGATAACCATTATAATATCCAGACCATGAGTCGGCACGAGTACGAGCACAGTACGAGCTTATTTGCGTCATTTGCATTTGATCCATTTGACATTATGACGGTCGACCAGACACTGACTCTCATCCGACACCTGACGCCCGACTCCTGATACCCATCGCTGACAAGTGAACACTGCGCTGCAATTAAATTGCGAGTGTAACCGTGCACGGTTTCCCCACTGCCGGGATGGTGGTCTCAATAGTTCGCCAGGAATTTCAGCTGAGCAGGCGGTTTTTAATGAGCTCGATTTGCGTTCTTTTAATTAAAAACTGTGCGACGAGCATCGATGTTTGTTTACGTTTGCCGCTGCCTTTTTTATGCTTAATATTAAAAGTTTGCAAGCCATTGGCCAGTGGCCATTGGCCCCAAGGAATTTTATTAGTGTGTGCCAGATGGGCGTGATCAACGCTGTATTGCCGGCGGGGGCGTGGCGTGGGTGAGTAGTGCGAGGAGCAGCAGGAGCGAGTCGAGCTAACGATGAAGCAAAACTTTTCGTACTACTTTCATGCTGTTGTAGTTGTTGTTTCACAAAGCCATTCATACATACACACACACACACCAAGCACAAAGCACATACCTACACACACCACACCCATACAAACAAGCACATCTGTGATTTATTAGACCATATTTGGTGAAAAGTTGTTGGCCGAAAACGCTGGCGACCTACAACAGCTGCTAGCAGCTCATATACGTAACATATTTGAGTGCATGTGTGTGTGTGTGTGTGTGGCTGAGTGGGATAGAGGCGCGCGTGTGTGTGGCACGAAATTAATAATGCATAATGAGCCGGGACTGTGAATGTGCCTTTGATTGAGCTACTTATGCGCGTTCATCACCAAAGCGAAGGGAATATTAGGTTCGGGCCATATATATCGTAATCCGAGTGAGCTGCGACGTAGAGTTAGAATAAATAAACAATTAAAGGCAAATCAAGTATAATACGTAAGTTTTGCTCACGTTTACAAAGAGTACAGGGAATCGCGTAGTGCAGTCGATAGTAACTCCGGATACGTGCACTTTATTGAGTAATCTTGCATATATGCAGGCAAAAGGTAAAAAGTTGCAGTCGAAAAAACAAATGAATAAAAATGGTTGCCTACTTATGAGCGCAAAGTTGACGCACCACAAGGGAAATGCTGGAGAAAATATATTAAAATACTGCTGACAAGAGCAGTCAGCACTGCATACCGCGCACCACACGCACACATGTTTAACAATCCATATTGCCTTGTATTTCACTTTTATGATGACTTACGTCTCACATCCCATTCCCAACAACCAACCACACCCAGCCTCAACACCGACACCAACAACAATAACAACAGGAGCAGAAGCAGGAGCAGGGAACACCCGATACTCAGCAGCGGCAAAATGTTTATTTGGCGTGTTGCAGCAACACAAATAATTGTCGAGCAGCATGTGGCTTGTGTGTCCGTGCGTGGCGATGTGTTGAATTTTATTTATGATTATGTGTGTTCTGTCTTTATGGTCATGACGCATGTATCGCATATCACACATCGCAGACCACACATCGCATATATATCAAATATTTCCACCTTATGTCGAATTGTATGCAAATGGCAGGGGCAGAGGCAGTGGCTGCCACAGCTGACACAGGGATATAAACATTAGTCGCACCCATCGGCACAAATAATTGCAAATTGCGGGAGACTTGTTGTTTCCATTTTCCATGCAAACCTCGATGAAAAGCCAGCACAGGCGAATTAATTCGTTATGCTGGTGGAAATCCCCTAACCTCTTCCCACCTCTGACCACCTCCCTCCCGGGTCGAAACTTCTTAGTCCAACAAACGAAAACGGCATCAGCTGCAAGCGCCATGAATATATCGAGTTTGTATATACTGCAACAGAAACGATATACGAAAACATACTCGTGTCCTGAAAAACTCATTGCGGAGCCTTCAATTTTCTGTACATCCTGTAGCTCGCGCAGCTCCGGCAGCACCAGCGGATCCTCCTTCTCCTGAAACCCCTCCACCCCGTCCGCGGCTCATGTTCATGTGGGCGTAAAGTCCATTAACATGAAAGACAAACAAACAAGCACACAGAGAACGTCCGAGCGCCGCGAATTTTTAGACACTTCATAAACAAGAAGACAACAGCAATAGCGATGCGAGGGTGCGGGGAGAGGTGAGACGGGCTGGAGGGTGTGAGAAAAAAAAGAAAACTGAATACAAATTGAACGACAGTTTGTGGAAAAAGCATTTTAAGCAAAATGCGCTGACAGTTTGCACTGAATTTATAGCTATTGCTATTTCTATTGCCTAGCATAGTATAGAAAGGACTGAGCAGAATGGAACTGACTGCCCTGAAATGGTATGGTATGGGGGGAAAGGGGGGAAGAAGCATATGCGCAGATAATCGCATTTCAAATTTTGCAAAAGCATCTGCAAAGTTTCATCAATTTTAAGTCCCATGCACATCTTGGATATCTTGGATTTGTGGTAGTCCACAACGAAGGAAGCTACACACAGTTTGCACACTTAATTCGGTCAGGCCAAGCTGTCGTTACAATAACTTAATCAACTGAAAGGCCGAGCCATGCGTCTCCCAGACGCTATTACCTCATCACACCATCAGAGGACGCAATTAAGAGGACACTGAGGCAGGTCAGGCTGCTGTCTAATTGAATGGGCCTGTGTAAATAGCAGGAAAATAGACAATTATTGTTAACAACATTGGTCACGCCGTTAAGCCAATCAACTAAATCAACAACACGCACTCGCCACACACTCATACTTACACTCACGCACACAGACACACACTCACACTGACCCCTTACATTTTCGTATATTTAAGGCTTAAAATTTACTCAGCTAGGCAGGCAAAAAGGGGGAGAGAGTGAGAGGGAGGGAGGCGATAAGAAAGAGACAAGCATCGTGGAGCATGTCTGTGAGTCCGTGCAAATTGTTTGCAGCGCTTTATTGCATACAATGGCAACACCAACAACAACAACGACAACAACAACAGCCACAGAAACCCCATATACACACACACGCACAGAAATAAACAAATATTTAGTGAACGGAAATAATTTCTAATAAGATTTTGCCAATTGAAATCGGATATTATATTCGACACAGTGTCAACATAGTCATCCGAGTGTGGTTGTGTGTGCGTGCGAGTGAGAATGTGCGTGCGAGGGGGTGTGTGTGTGTGTGTGTGTGTGTATTTCAATGTTTGCCAATTATATATGCACATATTTGGCAAAATTAAACCGACAACAGAACAGTGCATAGTTCAAATTGGAACATGTTCGAATTGGCTTCGAATCATTTCTAAATTAAATTCAGTTCTCACCCACACTAACAAATTGCATTAATTTTTTGCCAGGTTAAGGTGCCGTTCAGGTGTCTCTGCTTATATTTTTGAAGCGACAATTCAAGCGATTTGCTGCTTCTTCAGCAGGGAATAAGGAATTAAGCTCTTAAATTAGCGTGCACATGGAAAGGTGGAAATTACGTATACGCTGCACATATTCCTCAACTGATGCTCAACTTAAAGCAACACGGACTCACACACTCACACACAAATGTCTGCTGTGAGTGCTGCTCTGTGTATATCTGTATGGGTGTATGGGTGTGCGGGTGTCCGTGTGTCTCTACTTCACACCTCAAGGGTGCTAAAATATGGCAACAAGCAGCGCACACCCATCACCCCTGTCCCTCTTCCATCACCCACTCCCAACACCGCCCACTCTCCGCCCCTCCTTGCCCCTTCGGACTGACAAACAACGTGCAAATTTCTACCGAGAAACTTGAACGTGTTGCTGCGGGCCGTTCGTGCTTGAAAAGTTTTCTAAACATAACTGCAAGGTCTGAGGGTCGGGGTTCAGGGGTTGGGGTTGGGGGGTATGAAGTCTCGGGCTCTCGGGCTCTCGGGCTCTGAGAGTCTGAGATGTTTGTTTGTTCTCCGCACTTTTTCTGCACCTATGCACACATTGCAAATTCACTTGGTTTCACTTGGCTGTTTTGTTTCGTTGTTCCTCCGACTGTTTTTTTCATGACTGAGCGACCTGAGCAGCAGCTCATCGCTCTGTTGTCGTTTAAAGTTTTGAGTTTTGATATCCCTCTCGGGCTATGTACACAGGGTATCGATAACAAAGAATCAATCTACCACTTTCACACCTCAGTCTCGACTCAACTCGCACAGATTTGTACAAGTAAATCACAAACGGAGACACTTTAAATTATACTAGTTGACTTTATGTTTAAAGTCCAATCTATATCAATATAATTAATACAATTTGTTGCTTAGGAACAAGAACTAATAATAGTCCACTTTGCATGGTAGCAACAACAAGTACAAAAACAGAACAACAGGGGAAGGGGAAAAGGATGAGGACGATTTGTGCTGCCCTCACAAATCAGTTTTTTCTATTCGTATAATAAGAAGTCAAATCATTGCAAAGAGCGACCCCAATGAAATATTAAACACCCACACACAAACTGATTGTGAGGGGTAGGAAGGGGAAGGGAGGATGGGCGGATGGGAAATTCCATAGTGAAATTCCATTGGGCAAAGCACCGACTTAAAAAATAGAAACCGTACAAATTCACAGCAATTGATTTTGGCAGCGAGTCATGATACACACCCAACACACACAAATAAACACACACACAGGCACATCAACTGCCGCACAATGAGGCGGCGCTTTCACGTTTTATACGTTGATACCATTGTACATATATCAATAGAAGAATGTCAGTGTATGTGTGTGTGTGTTTGTGTGTGTGTGGCCGCACGTTGACTATGTATAAGAGAAAAAGCGCATATATGTATGTACAGCTCGATTTTGAAAGCTTCCTGTTTCAACGAACGACACGGCATTTATAAAAATCGTACACACTGTTGTACCAGCAGCACACGGCAATGTCAATATATTCTTATGGCCTGGCAGGAGACAGCCGGAGCCCACATGGGGGTCTCCACACGGCTTCCCCATACGTATCGTCAATTTTGACAAAAAGCTGTCGCTTGTTCCTTGTTGCTGTTGCTGTTGCTGATGCTCATGTCGTTGTTGTTGCTGTTGTCGCTATTCCTGCTGTTGTTGCTATTGCTGGGAGCAGAAAAACACGACACCAGTTTATTTGGCCGGAACTGTCATTAGCAGGCTTAATCCACTTTGCAGCCGTTTGCCGGTGAGCAGCGCTCGGCGTAAGATTGGCAAACCAAACAAATCAAATGATATTGTCATTTTAACTTGGACCCAGAGAGGGGCGACTGATTGCTCCTAATTGAAGGTGCCACGGGGCACCCCGTCGCCGCCGCAGACTGCCGCAGACTGAGGTAAGCAGAAGAAGAACATTCTGCTAACTAAATTACACGTTAGTCTCTTTGGAAAAGTATATGCGAGTCCTCAATACGACCATACAGCAATACGCCAATATGGATTTCCATGAAGAGTTTCTGCTGTCGTAAAATCCAGCATTAAGAGCAAATTTATATGCCATTTCAGAGTCGTTACATGAGAGTGAAACAGTTACCAGTTACCAGCATTGCGAATTACGAATGCATGTGGTTGCAAACTTGAAATGGAAACGAAAGCAAGAGCAAAATATGTATAAATATAGAACAGCACTTAATCACAGCTAAAATTCAAAATTCTGCATTTCAAATGATTACGGGGAAGACTCGAAGAAATCCATTGACATATTATAGCATACGTTTGGGAATCCTTTTCATCATTACCCCAGACTGCGCAGACAGCGCGCTGTACACAAGCGTAAGGGTATCTTGGCAAATCCATTTCAAGTACACGAGCTCCTCACGGGACACTCAAACGGAAGATGAAAATGAAAGTCAAGAGGAATAGCCAAAAAATGCGCCCCAGTTACTCAAGTAACCTGCTTGCCAAGTCTGATCCTGTCCCGCCCAGCCCACTGCCATTGCCACTTACCCTGCCTATGCCCACTCTGCCATCGCCCACGCACATGTGCTATATTACACACAAGTTTGACAGCTAAACTCCAAATGACAATTGCCTGGGCGTGTGTGGGGCGAAAACACAAGGTACACGACATTAAATTGGCCAATTTGAAAGTGGAGACACTCATGGGGAGGAGTGGAGTGGAGTGGAGTGGAGAGGAGGAGCGCACAGGTAGCACAGTCACGCCTAGGCACATCTAGCCGAGACTCGTCCCGCGCTGATGACTTGGCTCGGGTTATCCCTTATCACTGGAAAAGGCAAAAACATTTGAAACTGTCAATCAGCGGCAACGAAACAAGCCAACAAACAGGCAACTAATTGGTTGAAATGCAGAACCGAGAACCGACTGAGAACTGAAAGTCGGTGGTAGCTGGGCAAAAAGTTGAAAGAAAACCAAAATTGGCGCTGCCAAAAAGTTTTACGCTTATTACACCAGGACACCCCGTACCCAGCCGAACCCAAAGAATTTAGAAAAAAAACCCACAGCACAATCTGTAGCTGTAAAAAATGGCGTCAGGATTCATTAGCAAAGCACGTCGAGTGGGCAACTTTTGAGCAAGTCTACTGCACCAACAGTTGCCTTGGCTAATTTAAATTTCTTTGACGCCGACACCACCGACTCTGCCACCGCCGTCGACGTTGCCGTCGTCGCCTTCGCCGTCGTCTTATTAGGCATAGCCGGGCTTGACAGCTCCTTAAGCGCCTGAATGATTGACATCAAAAAGGTTTCTTTGCAATTTTCAGGATCGCCAACTGAGGCAGCAAAAGCACGAGTAGAAGGCAAGAGCAACAGATAATTAAATATATATACAAATATATAGTATATATATATATCCGTGTATAATAGGAATAATTAAAAATGCGCATCATTAACACAATTTTACGCTGATTTGTGCACTTTTGTTGAACTTTCCAGGGATTCTCTTTTCGCTTTGCTGTTTGAGTTTGCTTGAGTTAAAATTACATGACTGCGCACTTTGTGGTTTTGGTTTTTGTTATCTCCTACCTGAAGGGCATACACATTTTGTTAAACATACAACTGCTTAAGCCTGAGTTCGTGGAAGTTCTGTTAAATATACGAATATTAAGGAAGACCTATGTGAATCTTATTCCTGGGGGTATCATACAATTATTTTAATTTCAAAATGGACCTCGACATCATTTTGACTTTGATATCTCTATTAACATAGTAAGTTTTACTGCTTCATAATCAGTTGACGGTCATCGATTAATTCAATCCATGTTAGTTGCTGATAAGATGTGAGCGGAGAGTCGCTGCTGACTGGAGATAATGTAAATATTAATATTGCTCTACATCTTCATTGCTAGTTAGTCTTTAAAGAAGTTCGACTTATGTGATGAGCGGAATATGCAAACACACTGTGTCAAATTGGCGTAATTTGTCTGCAGAAGAGCCTACATAAAGTTGCCCCTCGTTTTCTGAGTCTTGACGGCGTATTTGTTGGCCTTATAAATAATATTTGCATTCATGGTGCGCTTACAAAAATACAGATAGCTAATTTTAAATAAACATTAACATTTTCTTCCTTTTCGCTTTTCGCTTTTTGTTGCTGTCGTTTCCCTAGCATTTCTCGTTGATTTTTGTTTTTGTTTTTATTTTGCTTTTGGTTTTTTCTCAGCGAATTAAAAAGCGCACAGTTTTGTTGTAGATAAGCCACTTGAAGATTTACGACGCAGTCGGAGACGAGCTACGCTGCTGCTGCTCTTGTTGTTGTTGTTGTTGTTGTTCATGTTGCAGAGTTGTGCAAAATTCACAAAATTCTCTAGCGAAACTAAGAGAGTGAGAGGAGGAGAGGGAAAAGTAAGTGAGCCAGGGAAGGAAAGAGAAGATATCACCGCGTATCGCGAGAGAGCGAGCAAAGTTAGGACGTAAAGAACGCACGCCATTTTCAACGATTTGGCGTGACAAATCCCGCACGATTTGGAGCTGTCCGTAGGTCTGGCAGACGCAACTTTGTCGCAGATTTATATGCGATGTCAGTGCAAACGGTTTATCACTTTGGCCTAGGCCTGTTTGTACCTTTTTGATTACAGGGCTCGCCAGAAGGTTAGCAGCAAAGAAACACACGAAAGCGGAAAAAGTTGAACGCGATGTTAAGCCAATTTCAGGCAGAACTGCCGGGCCAGAGGTTGAGGGCTTTCGGAAGAAAATTCTCCATAGATTTAGTGCAATTTCATTTACTTTTCCCCTGGAATTTAGTAAGATTTGTAAATCAGGCGAAGATGTCGTCGAAAATGGCTGTCTAAGCCAGTTAAAAATGTTAAGGGTTCGCGCACCTCCCCAACACCTTGACAGATGCCAACCCTCACACGGATTCTCATCTGGGAGTTCCCACTGATGACTATATCCGCATGAGACTTAAAGGCTCGATAAAACTGAACTGAGTCAATCACATTGAAGATGTTCCACAGTTCAAAACTAGTTTTTTATCAATTATTTTCGGTGCCTCTTTACCGGTTGTCGGTTGTCACACAAATCCGCTTGTCAGGCAACCATTTTGACTTATTAAAGCTTAATGACACTTCAGCCATTTATCAAAAGGCTGTGTCGAGCCAACAGAACGCACACTGATTGGGAGAGTGCGGATATATACACGGATATATGTATGCATGTTTAAGTATTGTTGTTCGGCTTGATAAACAGGCTGTCGCATAAAACATTTAGTCTGATTACGAATTTATTTACATTGTTATTTAAATCATTACCCATCTGAGTGAGGGTAATCGTGAGAGGGAGGGAAGGGAACACGTGCTACTAAAATTGTAATTATTTTAGTTCGATTTTAAAGAGATTATTAGCTCGTGCTCAACAAAGTAATAAACGTTGGCAGACGAATAATTTGATGAATTTCATTAGATTTTGACACGGAAAATAATTACATGCAAATTTATTTAAATGCATATTTACCCGCGTAATTGCTGCAAATTTACGTTTCATTTAGCCATCGCCCTCCGACGAAAAGGGACAAAGTACGGGCCACGAATGACCAAATGGCAAAATGGCCAAACGGACAAATGGCCAAACGGCCAAATGGCCAAATGGTGGCAATGAAAAAGCAGCAAACAGATTATAACTCCCAGCTGAAGTTGTGGGCTATATTATTTGGCCATTGAAAAATTCGAGACTGCATGCCGCGCTGTGACCCAAGTGGATTTTAATTTTTCAAAGTTAACCCGCAACGTTGGCGACCCTTTTTAGCGGTCCAAAGCGGAGCGGAGTCTGGCACCGGACTGGACCTAGACGTGCACCCGGAGAGTGGACTATGTTTGTTTAAGCATCTCCGGGATTTGCCAACACTTTATTTCATTGTTTACCTTTTCGACTGTTCGCTGATTGATCCCTTGGGTGGGACAGCGGCGCTGTCGGCCGACGGCGCGACGGCGGCGGTGAAATTAATTTTCCTTTTTGATTTTGATTTGTGCATGGCAAAATGAGAAACATCAAATTGTCACGTAATTATATTTGTGTTAATGATGTCTCGTACCCGCCATGAAAAGTCAATTAATATTTTTGAAAATGAACAATTTAGATTCGACATCAATGCCAAAGCCATCGCCAACGCCCACGCCCACGACCATCCAGACGGCAGACGGCGTGTTCTTTAATTAAAACGTTGGCCACAACTTCGAATCACGCTGTGATTTTTAATTTCCATTCAAATTGCAATCGTTAGCCGAAGCTCTTGATATTCATGATTTTCATTCATTTTGGTACCAAACAATTAATACCACTATATCATAAATGTGTGATGGCTAAAGATATAATAGAAATAATTATCTGATGCCAAACTAAACTTTCAGCTGTGTCTCTCTACACACAGATCGTTAACGGCTGTGCCGAGGGTCGTTATACTTCAGAGTACACTGATAATTCCCCAATGAGTAAAGACATTTAAGCTTTAACGGCGGCTTTTAATCACCTTTTGAAACAAAACTGGTTTCTTTTACCAAGCATCATATCTGCCTGTCAACAGCTAAGTACTCTCCAAGAGTCGGGAATTAAGGTACTCTTCGCTGATATAGATTACAAATAAAGCGCCGAATACTTAAGGTTATTGCTTGCATTTAAAATGATAAGCTGCATTGAAGATTTATAAATATTTTTCTCGACTCATCATGAGTTATTAGATGTAATCGCCTTTAATTGGACACATTTGGACGACTGCAATATTACTCATATGCAGTGCCCAACGGGAAAGGGAACACTCGACAGTAATGTCACCGTGTGGGGCTCTCTCATCCCAAAAATTCCACTCAGTGACCATCTGAACGACCCGTGTGCAGTTCTCCTGAACGGATATGGGGCGTGCTTGAGAAGAATGGATCCCTTTGACGGTAAACGACTGAATCAGTATGAATTACTATTAACGGGTGCAGAATATATTGAATTTCATTGCATGACAACGTCAATTAAAAGCATGTAAAACTCAATCGCCACCGACGCTTTTAAAATGCAGCTCGGCCATCGTGGCGATACCCTGACACCAGAGTACCCAGACACGAGGACAAGCGGACACGAGGACACTCAGACACTCGGACACTCGGACGGGCAGAAGAGCCGTCACTTAATGAGTCAGCAAATGGCTGATAAAAATGCACAGGCGATATCGAAAAAAGTGAAAAGAAGCGAAAGATAGAAGTGGCGGAAAGGAAGCGGAAGGAAGTGTAGGCGGGGACGTGCTGTCACTGTAATCGGTGTGTGGTATGCAGCGCCCGAGCGAGTTCCCGAAACTGGCAGGAAACATTGATAAGAGTGGCAACTGACATTGGGCAATGATTATTCGATCCAACTCAATGAGATTCGATTCGATTCGATGCGATTCGATTTTCCTGGCTTAATGACCAGTCATTAAATGAATCACGCCAAGGGCTCTTTTGAAGGGCTTAATACGAATACAATACAACATTTAATAATAGTCCTTGGCAACTTTTTTAATCAAACTTTAAATGAAAATTGTGAATGCAAATACAATTTCGAGAGAGGGAAAATAATAAATAAATAGTTTCCCCGCTTTTCACTACTCATTCATTTGGGCAAAAAAGCCATTTACAATTATGACTTTCATTTTGCCGCCAAGTAGTTGCGAGTTAAAAGCAAAGCTCACTGCCATTGACTTCGACTCGGGGCTTTGTTTAAAGCCGCTGATTGTTTGTATGGCTGCGCCCCAACCAGACTTCCTATGGCGCATATAAAGAGAGGACAACCCTAGCCCAGGCCTCAGTCCCAGTCGCCGCTTTGTCCTTGCTCTGTTAAGAAAGAGCGAGACAAGAGCGAAGACGGAGTCTACCCGCACCCCACCATGCAACCAGTTTGTACTTTTGAAGTTTTTAATTCTTTGAATCTTAATGACTTCTCGTAATAAGTTTTCATTTCTCGTAATTTCTTAGGTTAATAGAATCTTTCCAGCTTGCTGCAACACTGGTAGTCGCAGCAGCGGCAGCCGTGTCGAGCGACTGTAAATGAAAGGACAGTGGGGAGAGATGACAAAAATAATTGCTTTCTCTTGACCAAACATTCTCATAAGGGAAGATATTCCAAGAGAAAATCAAAAGACAATAGGCTAAAAGCAGACTAATACGTGATCGAAATAAAAATTAGTTATAGAATTCCAACAGATCTATCATGATGGGAGGAAACCCACGGTGTGTAAGCGCTACAGTGCTTATTGAAACCTTTTGTGCAAGCAGCAGCAGAAAAAAAGAAGGAAAAAAGGAAAATATAAGGAAAACCATTATTATGAAGTTGACACAGAGTCAGTCAGCAGTCGAGGGCGGCTAGGAAAAACACAGACAATAATAATGACAGCGACGAGTCCTTGTTGAGTCGAGTCCCTGCCTCACTTCGCCACCAGCTATTCAAGGGGAAGCGCTAAAAATGCATAAAAGTCGGCTAAATAAAGCGCAGCAGGACCACAGTTGACATTTATGCGAACCACACGCTCTGGAGCAACTCGACTTGAAGCAACAGCAAAGAAATCCGACCATGAGCTGCGTTAAATACTCTGGACTTTGCCGGCATCGCCGGCGTTTGCTGCGGCTAATCATAAATTCAAAAGCAGCAAAAGTGCAGCGCAGTAACAATTAACTTATTAAATGGGCTTAGAACCAAAACAAAAGCCGACTAAAATGGCCAAAGTAGGCCAAAGAGAGAAAAGGAAGCCTGCACGCAATTCGCGCTGCGATGAATGAGAGCAAGGCGTCAGCACCCGCGAGAGAAGGAGGAGGAGAGGAGAGGATACCAGAAGAGTGCCAACAGGCACTTTCTCATATGCGACTCCTGCTAGACTCCAGTTGCTCCTGGTACCCACAATCGTTTTCTTGCTCTTATTCCGCCTCTTCTTCTTCCTTTCTTCATCTTCTGGTTGGCCTCCACGCCACGTCGCGTAATTCATTTAACTGCGGCCGGGTGTGGCAACTTCAGAGTACTTGCCACTTCCCTAAGCACTAAGCACTGGTGTCGCTCCTCACTTCTCATTTCTCGCTCCTCGCCCTGATTGCCAACGACTTCTGCTAATTAGCAAAATTGATTTGGAATTTATGATGCGCAAAATTGCCTGGCTTTTGGCTGTTGACTGTTCGCAGTTCGCAGCAGTTCGCAGTTTGCAGTTGGCACTTGGCTCGCAGTCAACTTTAATTGAAACTTAATGTTTTGCATGGCCAACTTACCGTCGCATAGTCCCACTGTCCCACTGTCCCACTGTCCAACTGTCGCATAGTTCTACTGTCGCATACTTCTTTTTTCGTTTGCATTCCGTTTCGCCTGTATTCCGTATTATTTGCTAGCAGCTGTTTACAAAAATCATTCTCATTGTTGCATATTACATATTTTTTTAACACTTCCTCTCCTCCACTCTCTCTCTCTCTTTTCACTTGCAGTTGTTGTGACATTTTGGCAACATAAAACGCAATGGCGCCAAAGATGACGCCATTTTCGCTGCTCGACAAAATGGCGACGAGGACAACGGCGGAAACACGCTGGCTCTGCCGAATACTGCTGCTTTGTGTGTGCATTGGCGCCGCTGCAACTAGAGGTAAAAAATTATGTTTCAACATATTCACAATTCACTACTTATGCAAATTAAACCATAGAAACATCTACAAGCCTTTCAATATAAGGTACTTACATCTGTAACTTGTCCATCATAACCCAACAATACGATACTAAAATGTGTTACAGAATAAGTGTTTTTATTGCATGTAGAATAGAAAAACCTTTTACAGTCCAGGCGTGTTTAGTTTCAGTCTTCAAAAGGGCATTTGAAATTCATTTAGTGGAGGTACAAAGTGTTTCCAGCGGCGCTTTTGCGCAAAAACTAATTACCTGTCAAAATCATATTGGCCAACGATTGCGCACATACTTTTATACATATTTCTATGTAATACCTGAGAGTTTTTACAAGCACATTATAGCCCGAGAGAATCCGTATAAATGGTGTTTGTTAACATTTTAAAGGGATAAAAAAAGCGCATTTAAGCTGCAAAAAATGCTTCGAGGTTTGTGCATTTAATTGGTGCAACAAAATGTCCATTTCCGTACGGTACATTTTTTGCAATGTCAGCTATAAATCGAACAGAACGTCGAAAAACAACTATATATGTGCATAGTATATTTCATATCCAATAATAACCAAATATGCATTGTACAAGGCTAGTTCAGCTTACTCTGAAAAACAACTACGAGTTTTAAGTCAAATAAAAGAGTCGATGCAAACAAAAATCCTATAATTTTTGACATATATGGTATTCAGATATGTCTGCAGAGCGTCAATTAATGATCCATTACATCAAACACAGGCTATAAAAAGAAAGTAATTGAGCAAAAATGAAGAAGATGATGCAGCCAAATTCTAAATGCATTTCGCATCCTCGCAACAATAACTAAAATAACTAAAAGGTTTTGAAAAGCGAGTGGCAAATCACTTAAACACATCGAAAGTGTTTACTCTGCTCCCTCCCGATGGAGCACGACGGAAGGCATATCCTTAGCAGTCCTGACAGACGACCGCGTCGGCGGCGGCGGTGGCAACCACAGCAAAAAGCGATGATAAATTTATCAAAAATTGCATTTCACTCGCAAACTCTCCATGCGAGTGTCGATGTATCGTAATCATATTGATGCCTGCACAGCGCAGAGCAAAAAATGCAATTGCATTGCAATGAAAGCTGATCACGTGATTGCCATAGTACCATATATACACACTCATACATGTACACACACATAAACATACATGTGTGTACATGTGCACTTGTGTGTGTTTGTGCCAAGGGGATAGTTTCTGTTTTTGTTGCAGACGGCGGCCCACAACTCATGGCAATTCCGTTGCCATATTGCGACAATTTTTATTAAAATTTAGAATTTTCAATTTATTTAGCACCCGACGCGACGCGAGAGGCGACTCGACTCTACTCGACTCGACTTACCTCCTCTTCTCTCGGCGTCCTGCTCGCTTTTTGATTTGTTGCAGCTGCGTGAAATTGGTCAGCAAAAATGGCAACGGATACCGTACGTGATTTGAATTTGGCGTCACAGCGTTTAGCTTATCCCGAGTCCGACCTCAATCCCGACCCCCGACTCCCGACCCCCGTCCCAGTCTTCCATATAGACCATGCTCTGCATTATGTTTGCTTTTCAACGGAAAAGTGAAAGCCAGCAGCTTAAATGCCAACCGATGGGGGCTAAACCCGAGTAAATAGCGTTGCATCTTTGCCTGCTGCTGAGCTTGAAGCCAAGCCCAGCCAAGAGCCCTGCTGCCTGCTGCCTGCCTGCCCCATGCTGCCTGCAGCCAAGGAAGTCCCAGGCGAGCCAACTGTCGGCTGCCCTGTTTACACTGAGAGAAAATATAAATGCTTTTTCGCCTTTCAACCAGATGAGTAAACTTTCAAAGTGAAAGGCACAGAATTACATTTCCAGCTGAGTTTGCCAAAGTAACTAAAGTAACTTTAATGGTAAAACGCAGTCTGCAATTAAAATGTTAATCATACCAGACCTTTTTCTAGGTGTATGCACGCTGGAATCAATGAAATGAAATCTGCAGTGGGGCACATGAAACAAGTGAGAGAAAAGCAAATAAGAAATTGCAAAAATTGCTCAGGCATTTGCCATCGGGCTGGTGCTGCTTCTGCCGCTGCCGCTGCCTTTCCGGCTGTTTGTTGATGTTGCTGCTACTGTTACTGTTGTTTTTGCTGTTGTTATCGCTGTTGTTATCGCTGTTGTTGCTGTTATTGCTCCTGGTTGGTTGGTTACCTCTGCCTCTGCCTCTACCTCTGCCTCTGCCACTGCCGCCCCCGCACTGATGACTGTCAACACGCTGATAAGTGTTACGGCCGTCGGCTGGCGTTGCCACAAGCAGGCGACGCTCAGAGGAAGTCGCTCCGTGTCCGTGTCCGTGTCCGTTTGTGTGCAATGCACTGACCCAGGCAAATGCTAATTTTATTATGACAAATGCGCAAAGTGGAGGCAGAAAAAAGTGTCGTAGTTTCTGCACTCTCCATTCCTTAGCGCCGGCCGGGCTTGAGCAAGTCGAGTTAATCGGCCGCTCATCCAATAATCCTTAAATGCTGCTTTACCCATCCGATGTCTGCCTGTCATGAATCACAGATTGGCCAGGCTGCAGACTGACGGCGAATGACAAGTGCAAACTGCTCCTCTAGGCTGAGATTTATTTTCCTGCCACCGTCTTACACATCGCTCCAGCCTAGCTTAACTAGCAGCAACAACAACAGCAACACCATAACTTATTCCCCTTCTGCGAGCGCCTAATTGATTAAGATTGCATGTGCGAGCCGAGGACAGGCCAGCCCAGCCCAGCGAGTAGCTGTGCCTAACTTAAGTAGACATTTAGCTGGCATTACAGCAACGCCCAAGGGGCCAGCTGGGACTAGCACGACGGCAACTGCCAGTCGCAAATTATTGTTTAGCACTCTGAGTAATCTGAGTGCCGCAATCTAGATCGAGATCGCGGCCAGCTGGATAGCTCTGCTGGCTCTGCGCCTGCGCACGCTGCCCTCTGCAAGTGTCATCCCCAATCTAAATAAGCGATTTGCCTGCACATAACTCTGGCCTCAACCGGATCTCAGACGACACGAGCATGCAACTGGCATGCAACCAGTTGGTAGTTGTTGCCACCGCAGCCACAACCACAGTCAGGCTTAATAATAATTTGTATAATTTATTCGTGGAACTCCAGCTGACTGCTCAGGAATTCGCAGTGCGATTCTTGCTTTTGGTTACCTGGCTTGGCAGGAATCTGCAGGAATAGCAATGCCTCGCTCCTCTCTTTTCAACGGATACCCGTATAAATAATAAACACGTGCATAGCTGTAGTTGGCAATAGCATTGCAATGCGGCCTGTTGCTGCCTCTGCCTCTGCTTTTTATGGTGGCTTGTTGACTTTTTGATTGCAGTCAAATTGGAGTCATATGTTAAGTGTGAGCCTCTTCTTTTGTTCGCCTTATTCGCCTCAAATAAACTCGGGCTTAATAGACGCTTTTGCTAAGTACCCAAGTACTCCCGGCAAGTGCGAAGGCAACTTCCGTGCCCTAGAGCCTTCTATCTTTTGTCTTCTGCCTTCTAGGCAAATGAGTCGCTTCTCACACCTCATCGCAAGCAAGTCTGGGTCTGCAAGCAAGCTCGGGTATTCGCGCCTAATTGTTAATTTATAGTTTAGTGATGTCTCGAGACGAATGTTAATGACCTCGACTCGGCCGACAAAGTTTTTATTGCTGTTGCAGCAAGCTACGTTTGGCGGCAGTTTGGCTAGCTCCATAAATAGCCAGTCGCTTTCTTGACCGTTGATTTATAGTCAAATCCAAGCCGACCTAAGTCCATCTATCCATCTGTCCATCTGTTCTCCAGAATCTTAAACAGCTTTAATGTTTATTTTTCTTATTTAGTGATTTTATTTTGGCCAAATTAATCTAAGGCAAAAGTTTGTGCTATGCTCATTATAAGTACTGCTTTTCTTAGAACACCACAGGAATAGCAACGAGCAACCGCCTGCTGATCTGATTTTCCCTATATCATTCCCTGCTGTTTTCACATTCCTCTGCCGCCTCCCCCCCCTGTCCACTCCTCTACGCTGCTGTTCCGCTGCTGTTCTCCTTATCGCTGCTCTTGCTGCGGCGTCTTGCTGCTGCCTGTTCGAACAAATTTAATTCATTGTTAGCTATTCATTTGCCATGTTCCGCAACTTTGCTGGTGCCCCTCGTCCCGCACAGTGCACATTTGTTCCTATTGTTATTATCGGAGTTCCATGCGGTGAACTGAAGACAATGGCTACCCGCCTCCGTCTCCGTCTCTGCCCCTGCCCCAAACCCACTTTCAAGGCAGTCGTCTCACTCCTCATTCCTCAAGTGTTGTTTCTTTCGTCCCACTGGAAACATTTCAACCGCGACTGGGCGCCTCGGCTCGTATGTATCAGAGTTACACCCACATCCACACACACTGACATCTCACACACATACACACACACCAAGAACTCACACGCGCAGCTGAGTTTAAAGTTTAAAGACATACGTTTCTGCTGAATTGCTCGTGCTGCTCGTGTAATTGTTGTTATTCTTGTGGTATTGCTGCAAGCTTAATTGAAAATATTGTAAGTACAGCGGAGTTCGGTGTGTGTGACTGTGTGTGAGTGTGTGTTTAGCAATAGCCTGCAGCGCCTTGCTGCGCCGCCCCACAAATGAAATTAATTAAAGGCCCACGGGCTGCGCACACACTATTCCTTAATGTGGGCTAACTTTACTTACTCGAGTATAGTACAACTTTTCGCGCCTTAGAGCTACTGGCTATTGGCCTTTGCCGGCGAATTGGACAACTTGTCGAACGCTTTGTGGGAAACAAAAAGCGACATCCCTCGTTGGGAGCACAATAGAGAGGGAGATTGCTAATGGTGCCAAATGGAATCCAGAACTGGTAGCTGAATTAACTTAATTTCAAGCCGAGACGATGACAAATGTTCGTGCATATGAGAATCCAGCAGACAGTTTAATATCACTGTCATATCATCAGTTTTACAAGGGAATTGGGAGCGAACAACCACGCAATTCATTTCGGGGGGAAAGTTGATTAATATACTCGGTGGATGGACGCAAAGCAAACTGGCAGATGGCATGCCATATTCGTATTCGCATGCCAAAAGCATAAAGTAACCCGTAAAGCCATAAGCAGGTCAGGCTCAAGGCAGCAGGCACTGGGCCCAGTTCCAATGATAATAATAATGTTGCCGAAAGAGGTCAACGCAAAGTGAAGTAACCGAGTAGAGGCCAGTCAACAACTACTATATGAACCCGGCTCAGACCAGCAAGACGGGAGACAAAGGTGCCTCTGGTTACCGTCGTACAGGTTACCGGTTACCCGCCCAGAGAAGGTGAGGCCAAGACGATCTACTACAGCCAGCACGGCTTTGCTTTGAAAGGCTTTCGCTTTCTGCTTTCTGCTGCCGGCTTTCATTATAATTTCGAGCAACATTGTCTCAGCGCGTGCTCGTGTTCTGTTCGTGTCCTTTTATGAGTCACTTTGCTCGTAGTTGTTGTAGTTGTGTGTCTACTATATGCAATTAAATTAAATATTAAACTTAATTACTCGAACGAACTAACGCGTCGTGCAACACGCAGCAGTTGGGGCCTGGGATCGTCGAGTCATCGACTCCTCCTCCTGCGCCTTCTCCTCGGGGGCCCGCCCTCCTGCTCATTCATGTCCACGTCCACGTCCATGCCCACGCCGACGCCGACGCCAACGCCAACGCCCAAGTCCGTGTCCTCGTCTCCTTGGGCCTGTCAAATATGACAACGCTCAATAATGCAACATGATTGTAGGGAAGTAATGAAAGTCAATTGTTGCGAAGAAAAGCTGCAGCACTGAAGGACACTGTCACGTGCTGTTTGCCCCGTTTACGGGGCTACAGTTACCCCACCTCTCCAGCAGGAGGATTCTTACTTTGCTCCTGGACTGACTCCGATGACTCCGCCTCTAACCGTAATGACAATGTTGCTTACATTCTGCCGCTGCTGCCTGCTAATTGAATTTAATGTAGTTTAATTGAGACGAACGTGATTCTAACTAAAAGCGCTTTATGTTTAATTTAGCAGCAACGACAACAGCAAGAGCAGTAGAGCAGTGGAGCATCCAAGTGGGCGGACGCTTGAGCAGAACTACTTAGTTGACGTGATGAAGCCTGATGTCTTGAAACTATTTAAATTCAGACTAATTGCTGCCAAGTCAGAGGCAATTGGCAGTTAAATGTGCGACAAAAACATTTAAATATTTAATTTCTCATAGCAGCTGTCAGCAATTTCTTTCCAGTTTATCTTCAAATGAAATATGCATGCCGATGAAGTGCCCGAAGTTTGCCCAAAATGCAACTGCAACTGCAATTGCAATTGCAAATGCAACGGCAACTGCGTCACACTCGGCGTATGAGTAATAGTTTCAGTTTCGGAATCGCACGATTTCAAGGACACACTTCAATATTAAAAGCTGTTCGAGCGTAGCGCTGCGCGAAATTCAAACGCAGCTGCCGCATCGCATTGCAAAGTCTAGTTATAGCAGCAATAGGATCAAAGCGAGTAAGGGGGAACGGGACAGGGGAAAGGGGGAGTTGCAAAGGAGAGATGCGACAACGACAGCTGTTGGAATTAGCATACAGTTCACTTTTTTTAACATCCAGCAGCAGCAGCAGCAGCAGCAACGGCAAAAGCAACTGTCAGAGAAGCAGGCGAAATGAACTGTCATCTTGCAAAGGAATGTCAAAAAAAAAATAGTCGAGCAGCATAATAAATTGAATTTCTTCCGACTGGTCATTTGGCGCATCTAAGGCCGTGGCTAAAACATACTCTGGCAAGTAAATACAGGGTGCTCTATGGCATAAGCCGTGAGCGTTGACACAGCCTTGGCAGCACACGTACAAGCTCAAAGCTGAAGCAGACCCAAATAAGATTACATCGCAGTGTCAGAGGAGGAGCGCCAAACTTGGACGGCAGCTCAAAAATTCGAATATCATATTTACAACATGCAACATGCCACTTTCTACTCTCCACTTTCGGTAGCAATGTGAAGTGCAGAGAACTTGCAACTTGCCGGAGTCCGGAATCCGATGCCAAAATCCAAAATGAAAACTGACATTTCAATTCCTTCTTTTCGTCCTTCGACTTTGTCCTGGTATTTAGCAAGCGGGCAACTTTTATTCCAACTTCTTTCAGGCTAATCGAATCAAAATTCAAATTTGCCCATTAATACAGTAGAAACGACGTTAGCAACAATTTGAACAACTGTTCGAAAAGCTGAAGCCTTCCAACTTTCTTTACCTTTTGTAAATAGTTTATACTCGCGGAGTTTTTTATACACTTGTAGAGGGTATATTAATTTTGACCAGGAAATTACAAAGCACCTTAGGAGAGATCTCCAACCATATAATTATATATTTTCTGAATCGGTATCACCGTGTGTCCGTGTTGCAACGCAAACTATGTTAGTCTCGTAGATTCAAAGTTATCTTGATGAAACTTGGTACACATGCTTTTTATTACTGCACGCTGTATATACGAGTAAGTCGGTACCAGCCAGAGCGGACCAATATATCGTTTAGCTGCCATGTACGCTTTTGCACCATTATAAAAAGCTAGTATTGGAACAATCGGAGGATATAAAAACTTACAAGGCTAAAGAAACTTCGGCATGCCGAAGGTAGCTTTCGTTCTCGTTTTTTGTGTGAAATTTGACGCTGACTTTGTTTGAAATTAACCTGCACGAATTTTTATACACATCCCTTGACATTATCCTTCGGGAACTGCGACTGCAAGGACCTGAAGCCACAAACTAAATTTGGCAAATAATGCCTAAACTTTTAATTAGTAATTAGCAGCTCTACGTATCTCCGCAGCTCTGCAACGCTGGTAAGGCAAGCAGAAACGCTTTCCTGAGATGACGTAAGAGCTTCAGGCAAAAACGGAAACTGGGAAGTTGCAATAAAACTTAAGTATGTTTACTATCTCTCCTTCCTCCACACTCATTTTCCTCTCCCATTCTCTCTCTGTTCATCTCTTTATCCCCATGCTTGTGTTTGTTGACCAGCAAATCAAACATTGTTTCAATTTATCAAATTAAAATTTAAATTGCCAGCAGTGCGCCAACATGCCACTCAACAACTGTCCATCCTACCGCTGCCTCTGCTCCATCGCCGCTTCTCATGCCCCTTTTCCTGTCCGCGTCTTCGTCCCCATCCACCGCACAGTGCCAAATTTTCGTGCAATTTGTTCGAAAGTTGCGGGTTGACGAAGCAAACTTAATGACGCGTGGCCTCTTTATTACGTCCATATAAAAGCGAAGCACAGTACAGCACAGTGCTGCCCAATAAATATTTAATTATAAAGCGAAAAGAAAAACGTTAATTACTATTTGTCATTTGCCTAATAAGTGGGGCCGGGCACACTGCTCGACGAAAGTCCGCACACAGGCGGCGCAGAGCGGACCGGAGCAGAGCAGCGACTGGCAGCTCGTGTTTTAAGCTTTTATAACTACATTTAGTATACCGTAATGTGCTTTAATGCCCCAAATTGAAACTACATACATGCGTATTTCGCAGTCGCAGTCGCAGTGTCGAGAGTTGGCTGTCCAAAACTATTTGCGGCCATGCTCTGTGGTCACCCCGTGCTCAGGCCACGATATGCCTATCGCCAGTTGCCTGTTGGGCCTGGGCCCTGCATAAGTTTGCGGTCGCTCCTTTCATTTCATTTTCATTTTGCATAAGCTCTAAAGTACACATCATATATTATTAAACTCGCAAAACGGTCGATTCCGCCTCAACGACAGCCCTGCGAATGCCCCTTCACCCTGCCCCTTCCTCGACCCAGTAATGGGCTCGACAATTGGGTTTCGTGCATGTTTAAACATTTGCATTAAGATTTTATGTGTGTTTGCACACCGAAGCAATGTAATGAGTCGGTTTAATGGCTTCGTTGGTTCACTGGCACCTCGTCACCTGCAAGTAGGGTGTCTGCTAGTCGAACTTTCGATCGCACTTTCCGTTTAACATTCGACAATATTTGCACAATCGGAATTTTTAATTCAGTGTATTATGATACGCAGCTTCATCAATTCATCTCTTTGTCTTCTTAATCTTTTCCCGCAATTTTCTTTGCCCACCTTGTAATTTTTCTTGAAATTACAATTTGATGGGGAAGAGAAAAAACATTTTCAAACGCCTGGACAAGTGCGCTGACATTAGCAAGATTATTAAATTTTATAGCCCAAAGATTTTGGCAATTTTGCCACAATAAATGGCCCTACATGGTTGTGGGCACGTCGTCGGCCCATAAAGCATTGACTTTGGCTTATATGTTCCAATAAAATCGTACAGTGAATGATGTAAATTTATGCCTAGCTTGGCGAGCTCTAATTTTTAGATGGGCGTTTACAATGTTTTCGCCAGATTTGCATTCCACAACAACAACAACAATTGAGTTTACATCGAAGGGGAGGCTGAATGGCTGAGGGGAAGGAGTGATGGGCAAAAAAAACATACACAATTCATTTTCAAAATGAATTTGTTCCGCTGTAACGGCCATAAATGCATTTAAATTTATTGGAATGTGCGACAGCAGCATCATCTGAGAGAGAGGGCCTTAGTATGAGTGTAAGAAGAAGCTAGAAAAAACACGCTCAGCCATTGAATGACAATAAATTATCAAATTTATTTTGACAGCGCGAAAAATCCCGCTACGAGAAAGCGACAAAAAAAACAACAAAACGAACCCAAAAACGTCAGAAGCAATTCGAGCAAAATAGCATTCAGGAGGGGCACTTCTGACAGGAAGTTTCAGTTCAGTGGTTTGTTCCAGCGGCCGGTTTTGAATTGCCTCGATGTACATCTGTATGATGTGTATGTAACGCGTATATCAATCCATTGACAGAAATCCCGCTGAAATGCACTCCTAGGTCCACGGTGATTGGTTGTGACAGTATTAATTTCGCCTCTTAATCGAATTGCTCCTTAAACGCACCCAATTGCTTTCTATTGCAGAAATTCCAGCTTTGTCAGCCTACGATGACGAGGATGTCGCCTTCTTCTGCCCGAAGGAGGGTGTATTCGCAGATGACTACGACTGCGGAATCTACTATCGCTGCGAGAAACGTTCCGACCACTACATCCATCCCTACAAATTTGCCTGCAAGGACGACACTGTCTTCTCTCGTGCTCTTCAGTTATGCCTACCGCCCATGCTGGCTGGCCGGGGGGGAGTGTGTAGAGGAGAGTCAGCCTTCAACCGATGAACTCGTCAATGACCAAATTGGAGATAAGCCAGTTACGCCCGCTGCCTATCGATTACACACCTATACGACGGAGAATCAGTTGCCCGCAAATTATGGATTGACAGGACTGAGTGGTGTTTCAGTCATATCCTTTACGAGTTCGTCATCTTTGCGCTCAGCAGGGGACGATAATGTTGTGTGCGAGGCTGATGGATTTATGAGTGACCCCACCGACTGTACGGTCTTCTACCGCTGCATCTCCAACGGTCGAGGCTTTAACCGAATCGGGTTTCGTTGCTCCGATGGGACTGCCTGGGATGAATCTCTGCAGTCCTGCAACCATGTGTTTGATGTACGTGCTAATGGGGGCTGCCGGCTACAGGCTGATCCCTTGAATGAAGGCTACACCACAGATCAAACGTCAACCCAGTCATCGCAGTCGAGCTTTCAGAATACCACTTCGTCTTCGTCCTCATCAACATCCTCATCTAGCAGTCAACAAAGTTCATCGATGAGCTCCAACTCTTCTTCAAGCTCCAGCTCGAACCAGGAGTCATCCACGTCCAGTAGCAACCAGCACTCCTCTTCGAGCTCTACTGGCAATCAGTCCTCAAGCACTGAAAGTTCCGCAAGCAACAATCAACAGTCGTCATCAAGTTCCACCGGCAATCAAGCATCGAACAGCTCAGAAAGTTCAACTAACAACAATCAGTCCAGCTCAGGCTCGGCAAACCAAAACGGCAGCCAGTCCTCGAACAACAATCATAATTCGACCAATCAAAATCAGAATCAAAGCTCTAGCAGTAATCAGTCCTCAAACAATAATCATGGCTCAAATTCGACCAATCAGAATTCGAGCGGTAACCAATCGTCGAGCAACAATCAGAGCTCTACCAGCCAAAACCAAAATCAGAGCTCTAGCAGTAATCAATCCTCCAATAACAATCATGGCTCAAGCAACAATCAAAGCACTGGCAGTAATCAATCTTCCAACTCTTCCAATAACCAGACGAATCAGGTTGCCAATAAACCAGATCCAAGTAAATGCGAAGATCAAAACACTTACTTCCCAGATAAAACCAACTGTGCAAAGTTCTACAGGTGTCGGTTAGATGAAGACGGAAATTTAGAAACCGTGCCGTTCACATGTGGGCCAGGAACTATTTGGAGTCAACAGGAAAAAGTCTGTGTCCTGCCTAACGAAGACCAAAAAACGCAGTGTAATATTCAGAGTTCTAATCAACAACAAAGCGGGAATTCTTCTAGTTCAAACAACAATAATAACAGCAATCAGTCACAGCAATCGTCTACTTCGAACAGCGGTCAATCAGGCAATCAACAAGAATCATCCACTTCGAACAATCAAACTAGCAATCAGCAGGAATCATCTACATCTAGCAGTCAATCATCCAACAGCCAACAAAGCTCATCATCATCTACCTCCGGCAATCAGTCTTCAAGTCAATCATCCAGCAATTCTGGAAGTCAGAATACCACAAGTTCCTCAACGACGTCTAAACCTTCTAATCCCGATGGAGAATGTCAACATACAGAGACTTATTTACCTGACAAAAAAGACTGCGCTCGTTTCTATCGCTGTGTGGACAACGGTAAAGGTGGATTCGACAGAATCGCCTTTGATTGTGCGCCAGGAACCGTTTGGGATTCCAGTTCCCAGGGTTGTAATCATCCTACAGATGTGCAGAAAGTACAGTGCAAAGCTATGTCAAGTGGCGAAAGTTCATCCAGTCAAGGATCGTCTTCAAACCAAAGTTCATCCTCTAACCAAGGATCAAACAGCCAGAACTCATCCTCAAACCAAGGATCGTCCAATCAAGGGACTTCCTCAAATCAAGGCTCATCTTCAAATCAATCATCCTCATCCAATCAAGGATCATCTTCAAGCCAAGGATCGTCAAGCAACCAGAACTCGTCAAATCAAGGATCGTCCAGTCAAGGGTCTTCCTCAAATCAAGGATCCTCTTCAAATCAAGGTTCATCTTCAAATCAAGGATCCTCTTCAAATCAAGGATCATCTTCAACAAGGAATCAAGGATCGTCATCTAACCAAGGATCATCTTCAAACCAAGGATCGTCAAGCAACCAGAGCTCGTCTTCGAATCAAGGATCTTCTTCATCTAACCAAGGATCATCTTCAAACCAAGGATCGTCCAACAACCAGAGCTCTTCCTCGAATCAAGGATCTTCATCTAACCAAGGATCATCTTCAAACCAAGGATCCTCAAGCAACCAGAGCTCGTCTTCGAATCAAGGATCTTCTTCATCTAACCAAGGATCATCTTCAAACCAAGGATCGTCCAACAACCAGAGCTCGTCTTCGAATCAAGGATCTTCTTCATCTAACCAAGGATCATCTTCAAACCAAGGATCGTCCAACAACCAGAGCTCGTCTTCGAATCAAGGATCTTCATCTAACCAAGGATCATCTTCAAACCAAGGATCGTCCAACAACCAGAGCTCGTCTTCGAATCAAGGATCTTCATCTAACCAAGGATCATCTTCAAACCAAGGATCGTCCAACAACCAGAGCTCGTCTTCGAACCAAGGATCTTCTTCATCTAACCAAGGATCATCTTCAAACCAAGGATCGTCAAGCAACCAGAGCTCGTCTTCGAATCAAGGATCTTCATCTAATCAAGAATCATCTTCAAACCAAGGATCGTCAAGCAACCAGAGCTCGTCTTCGAATCAAGGATCATCTTCAAATCAAGGATCATCTTCAAATCAAGGATCATCTTCAAATCAAGGATCATCTTCAAATCAGGGATCATCTTCTAACCAAGGATCATCCTCAAGTCAAGGATCTTCATCCAACCAAAGTTCCTCCTCTAATCAAAGCTCAAGCTCTTCATCAAATCAAGGAACATCTTCAAGTGAATCATCATCTTCAAATCAAGGATCGTCATCAAATCAGGGTTCATCTTCTAATCAAGGATCATCTTCGAACCAAGGTTCCTCTTCTAATCAAGGATCCACCGAACGCCCTTCATCCAATACAACTACTCCAAAACCATTTAAACCAGCGGATAAATGCGAGAGTGAAGAAACCTTTTTGGCTGATAACGACAATTGCTCAAAATTCTATCGTTGTGTAGATAATGGCAAAAATGGATTTACTAAGGTTTCATTCACTTGTCCGCCAAATACAATTTGGCATCCCAATGCCAATAGTTGCGACCATCCCAGTCAAATAGATTTGCAGAAATTAAAATGCAGACAGAAACCCTCTGGTCAACAGAATACTGAATCCACTACCTCCGCTCCCAACAATAATACACCATCGTCAACCTCATCCTCTCTTTCTACACCTAGCAGTAGGCCAACACAGGGACCGACCACTTCAAGCTCTGAATCTAGCAATGCCTCGACTTCGACTACCCCAAGCCCATCAAGCACAACATCGTCCTCAAAACCATCTGGTAAATGCAGTGTGAATGGGCAGTTCTTAGGTGACGAAAATAACTGCTCCAAATTCCATCGTTGTGTTGATAATGACAGAGGAGGCTTTTATACCGTAGCCTTCTCTTGCGGCCCAGGAACCGTGTGGGATGCTCAACTTCTGGCCTGTAATCATGCCTGGGCTGTTAAGGATCGATCATGCACCAATAGCATAACAACACAACGGCCAACGGGGACCAATACAAGTCCGAGCATTATCACAACTTCAACACCTGCTATTACGCAATCAAGCTCACAGTCTTCTCCAGTATCAGTGCCTACAACTCAGACGCCAACTACACAAAAGACGACTACCAGGAAACCTACCCCATCAAGTTCGACACAAAAACCGGGTCAACCAGGACCTGTTTGCAAAGCAGATGGCTTTATTGGTGATGCTAATAACTGCGCCAAGTTTTACCGTTGCATAAGCAATGGAAAAGGCGGATACGATCAGATTTCATTCCATTGTGCCGCCGGAACCGTATGGGATCAAGAGCTACAAACTTGTAATCATGATTTAAATATGTGCAATCCGAATATACCAGAAGACGGTAGTAACGCCACAACCGAGTCCGGAAAAGTACCTTGTGACAATAGTACAACGCCAGGAAGTACTGTTCCCCCTGTAACAACCACAAATCTGCCAACTCAACCGGGCATGGATTCAACAGTTCCCCCAACAACAATGTGGACAACGACTGAAAGGACGACAACCAATCAACCAACAACAAATCAACCAACAACAAATCAACCTACAACAAATCAACCAACAACCAATCAACCTACAACCAATCAACCAACAACAAATCAACCAACAACCAATCAACCTACAACAAATCAACCAACAACCAATCAACCTACGACAAATCAACCTACAACCAATCAACCTACAACAAGCACATGGTCCACGTCCACCCAAGCCTCAACAGGTGAAACAAATCCTATAACAACAACCATGACTACACCAACTACTACACCAGTACCAAACTTGCCACCAGGCACTGAATGCAAAGGTGAAGGGTTTATGGCCGATCCATATAATTGTAGGAAATTTTACCGTTGTGTGAGATCAGGCAACTCCTTCACTAAGACTAAGTTTAGCTGCCCCAAAAATACGGGATGGAACGAAGAGATTCAGACTTGTGATCATGCAGATAATGTTCCCACTTGTTCAGGCCAAACTGAAGGTCCATCAACAAAAGAACCATCTGAAAATGACACAACGCCTACAACAACTTCCACTGAATCCACCACAACAGAATGGTACCCAGTTCCAACAAAGCCTCCAGTTAGCCCAACCACAAGTGAAAGTTCAACGAAGCCCACCACTACTGATATGTCATCAATACAAACCACTACAGAATATCCGTCGAAACCAACTAACAGCCCTTCGAAACCCACCACAACTGAAAACTCAGGAAAGCCTACCACTACAAACTATCCCACAACAACTACAAGCCCAAGCACCACTGATCAACCCGGCAAACCCATCACGGAAGATTCAATGCTTAAACCTACTACAACGGATTATCCTACGAAACCAACAAACAGTCCCATGAAGCCGACAACGACCGAGAATCCCGAAAAACCAACAACAACAAGCCCGGAAACGCCCACCACGACAGAGTATCCAACGAAGCCAACTGATGTCACAACCGATCCAACTACAACAAGTGCCACAACATCTTATCCAGGTTATGAGCCCACAACCACAACTGAAGTCAGCCCTACTACCACACTCAAGCCTGAAGTAAACTTTAAGTGTACAGCTGAGGGCTTCCATGCCGATCCCCAGGACTGCAAAATTTACTACCGCTGCACCCGAAACAAAGATAACTTTCAGGTCTATATGTTCCGTTGTCCCAACGGCACAGTATGGGATACATCGCTGGAAACATGCAATTATGCAGATCAGGTCTCAGGCAACTGTTCCTCTGGCAGTAATTCAGAAACATCGACACCCACACCAAGTGTTACGACTACTGCACAGTCAGCGAACCAACCAACAACAACCACCACGGAGCCAATCTCAACAGGTAGGCCAGAAAGTACAACAACGGAAAGACCAGAAACTACAACAACGAGAAGGCCGGAAACTACAACAACAGGAAGGCCGGAAACTACAACAGGGATACCGGAAACAACAACCACGCTAGAAACGGAAACTACAACTGTTCGCCCCATCGAAACTACAACGAGTACTCAATCCGCTGAGACAACTACAGAGCAACAGACTATTCCTCAGCCGCTCCCAGGCAACTCAAGTGCTCCATGTCCCGAGACCACCCCAGATCAAAGTTTGTTTGTTTGCCCGTCAGGTTTTCGCCGGCATCCAAAATTATGCGATACATTCTATCAGTGCTCTGAGAACACGAATGAGAATTCTAATCTGAATATTGTGATGTTCCAATGCCCCAATGGTACCGTCTACCAGGAGTCTGCTTGTCGTTGTGCCAAGCCCGAGCCCAATGACAAATGCAGCCAAAAGGAATTCGTGCGTACGCAGCTGCTTGAGGATGAGCATCCTTCGAACCTGGCAAGTCCAAGCAATACTTAATAAAAGAAATCATCAAACTAAAGTAAGATTCTTTTCCCTTAGCTACAAATACAGTCCACACTCCCGCTTTGCCCCGAAGAGGGTTACTTCTCCCTCAACCACGAAGAGTGCAGCGAGCTATTTATCAATTGCAGCTACTACCGTCAGAGAGGTCGTATCGAAGGTCATATCCACCGCTGTCCCCAGGGCTTCATCTTCTGGAATGTGAGTCGGCGGTGTGAGCCGGCAAGGAAACTCAGCAACTGTACACCAACCAAGTACAATGTCGGTGATGGCGTGCCCCTCGAGTGGATCAATGTTGGTCACAGACGTCGCAATTTGCATATTTAAGAAAATGATCATACAGATAGAATTAGTTAAAAATTAAGTAAGATCGTCGTTATTGTTTGCTGCGCAAGCGCATTCGCAGTAGAGGTATCTTATAATACTTACTGTTCGCCACCATTAAGCAGCTTGCGCATCAAATGACAAGCAGGAATACTAGTTTAGAATATAGTGCAATTACAGTAAACTTAATAAGGGTTAACTTAAATTCCAGGTGTCGGTTAATTAAGCCACTCAAGCATTATGCAGGGTATTATGATCAAGCATTCCTATTTTGTAACAAGAAGAAACTAACTTTCCAGTGATAAGTATTTGTTGCATTACAGAAAATGGAATGGCATTATTCCCTGAAAAAAAAAATGGAAAAAATATAAATTTTTTTAGGACTCCCTGTAACATTTGTGAAGGCGTAGCCTTCCACTACATACACAGAATGTTGTAGTTATTATTTGCACACAATAATTGTATTATGTATGTTTAAAGTTTACACAAACGTAACGTTTTAAACGCCATATTAAACTTAACCTATGCCTAAAGTTTATAATAAATTAAAACATATACAAAGAGTTTAAATGAGCTGAAACTTAGAATGACTAAGGGTATTGTTTCCTCTGCGTTTTCGAAACTGAGAGCCAGTCATTTCCTCTTCTTCGACACTGGTGGAGCCGCTGGATTGTCGCCCTTGTAGAATTCTTTTAACAACGCCATGGCTTCTTCAGCGCGTACGCCACCAGTGATGTTAATGCGTTGGCCAACTACAGCAGCAACATCTACCACGGTCTTGCCACCAAATCGATCGTTTTCGCAGCCATAGATGATTTCCTTGACAGCCAGAGTGTGCAGTGCCGCGGAGCACATGATGCAGGGCTCGACAGTGACGACAACGCTGATTTCGCTGAAAATCTGGCGTGCCGGTAAACGCTTCTCGCGGCAGTAGGCCAAGGTGGCATCGATGCATATGAATTCCGCATGACGTGTTGCATTACGGTGGACGTTCACTTCGTTCCCGCCACGTGCGATGACCTTGTCGCCGTGAACAAACACACAACCGACTGGCACCTCGCCTGCGTCACGTGCACGGCGCGCTTCTACTAAAGCTTCCTCCATAAAAGCCGCCATTTCGCATGGAAAAATCTCAGTTTATTCACTTGCAAACAAAAACAGAGCAGGCAACGACGCCACGACACAAGCAGGCAAAAATAACAAGCAAAAGTCAGCTGTTCATTGAAAACCAAGTTGGCAGCTCGGCGTTCCACAGAGCGATACCAACACTAACACTTTTTCCCGCCTATGATGGGGTAACACTGGTCAATAATCAAATAACTCAAACATGACTACACATTACATACACGACCACGAATATTTAAAACAACGATTGCTCAGAATGTACAAAATGCGTTTATTTTTCATATTCATATCTTTGCAGTTATAGTCAATATCTTCATAGTGTTCTTCAGATCTCATTTCGCATTAATTTTATTATATTGTGCTGCTCTAAAAAGGCCTGCGCCTTTTCAGGCCAATTGGTATTATTCAGGGATCGCGGGCTGGGGTGAGGCAAACGGACGACAGATACTGGTGGTCGACAATACGACGAGCGCCTTAAGGCAGTGTATACGTAATCCCCCACTGCCACTACTATCTGGGGCTGCACAAGTTCGAGTTGCTTGTCCATTGTGGTTAAACACATGGCACGTACCTGTTGCTTGTAAGATCCCTTCAATTCACTAGGAGTGATATTGTGCCCAGCGTCGTCGAAGAATGCGAGCGGACAAAAATTGTATACAAAGCATTGTTCAGAGAACGTATCTAGGCTACCGCCGGCTAAGCGCTCAAATAACTCCCAAAGACGCACACCACTTGGTTCTTCAACTTTGCACTTCAATCCATCCACGGGTCTTTTGGGATGAACCATGGGAGGTTGGTCCACCTCTCCCATGAGTTGCATAGTATCGCGTACAGTACGAACGTTGCCAAAAGGTACCTTAAAAGAGGATATTAGATGGGATAAGATAGATATCAGAGCTTTCAATGCTTACACCTGTTTGACCCATTCCATTTGGTCCAGGATTCATTCCCACAAACATCACCGTCTTGGGTCCCGACAAGTACCGACGTAGGTAGGCACAGTGTAATGAACATGCATATTCAAGGGGATTGTAAATACACGTAATGCTCGTGGGTTGGTCAAGCTTCGCCAGTTCCTCATTTAATGCGCATTCATTTGCGTAGAACTGCATCCAGAAAGGTTGAGTAAACTTTTCTGAAACTATCGCTCCCGGTAGTTCGGTAATCTTTGGCGTCTTTGGATCATCTGGTGGCTTATGCTTCTGTAGTTTACGCTTGAGCATTGTGCATTCGTTAGGAAATAAACGCAATGTATGTTAAACTGGCAATTCTGTATGAGTTCCATGGGTGATTGAAACTAAGACAATATATTAAAATGCAACTAAAAGCAGTTCATTACGTCAAGCGCACAACTAAACTCATATAATAACTTCGCAGTTACCAACTACTTCGATGGAGTATGCGCTGTAAACAACAAGCCAAAATTACATGAACTTTGTTTCATGTTTCATTTGTTTCAAATCCATAGGCAATTTAATTGTCTTTAATGCATGTGAACTCATCCACTCAATTTATGTTACACTGGGATCTTATATGTCGTTGAAAACAAAATAACCAATTATAAGCGTTCTTACACTTCAAACGAATAAATAAAATCTGATAATTTCAAAGTTGCCAACTACTTCGTTAAAGTATGCAGCAATAACATTGCGCTGTTAAAAAAGAACTCGAAAACTGGAATACTTTATTAAAATTTTGGAATATGCATACAATTTTATGTAATATGCTCCCAACTATTGTTGCTGTATTTTTTAAAACCAGAAACTACAAATTTATAGCACTTTATAACGGCACGATTAATTTTATACTGATGTATTTAAACAGTATGATAATTTATTGACAATCGGTAGGTATACTTAAAATTGGGTGTTAAAAATTTATGAAAATACAAATTTTATTACCATTTTTTAAACATGTGGGTTACAATAGTAACTTACAATATTTTATTGTATTGGTTCAGTTAGACCTTCCTAATGTTTAAGGAAATTGCTACAATTATAATTGTTTTTAAATTCATTTTAACCGCCTAAGGAACACTGCACTTCGCTTTCCAACACTTAACTCTGTTAACAGCTGTTTTCATCTGCGCATGATCCCTTCTTTTCCACTCTCTTTCTCTCTCTCTGTTTCCCACTCTATCGCACACACAATCTGGGAGCGAACCGAAACGTAAACAGCGTCCGCGGTGCCATTTCACGCTTTTCTGATAAAAATGTTTTAAATCAAAAAGTGTTAATTAAAACCGAAATCAAAGTCAATGTGGCTGTGGACGCTGACGGTTCGTGGTGGTGTGTTGTGCGCGTGAACGTGTACAGAAATAAAATATAAACAGCTTCTGCTAAAATTAAACACTAAAAAAAAAACAAACAAAAAAATATTTTTGCCTCAGAAGAGTGCGAGACGGCGACGGCAATTGGCGATTGGCGGCGGCGCTCGTGAGCGTATTTTTTGTGTTTACGTTTTACCTGACATTCTGTGGCATCAGTTGTGAATGTCAGCCGCAAAGTGTAGGAGGCGAGAAATCACGGTCAAAAGCAAATAAACAAAAATCATTAAAAACGGCAATAAAACACAGGCTTGGAAAATAATTTTGCCGCAAACACACTTCCAATTTAGTCGTGGAAAAAAAGAAATAGATAAACTTAGAAACCTAACGTTAAAACAACAACGAGACCAACAACACCTGCTTGTCGTCGCAATGGACGATGAGTTTAAGCTTTGCTGGAAGAACTTCCAGGACAACATCGCCAGCGGATTCCAGAACCTCTACGACCGCGGAGATCTTGTGGATGTCACGCTGGCCTGTGATGGCAAATTGCTGCAAGCGCACAAAATTGTTTTGGCCATTTGCAGTCCGTACTTCCAAGAGATATTTACTACCAATCCCTGCCAACATCCAATCAGTGAGTACCCCCTCCCACGTTCCTCTACGGATATTCATGCTGCAACTATTGTCACGTTTCCTTCATATGTTTTCGTCATCAAGTTTATTTACCCAAAATGTTCACGCGACGGCGGCAACGGCGGCGGTTTCCATGATGAACCCACCAAACTCCCCTAGCATTTGTCAGTTTTGTGCTTACGGTGCACGTTCGATAGGTGTGAAATTATTAATGTCCGTTCTCGTAATTAATTAACAGTTAACTATTCAATAAGCGAATTTGATTGTGAAAAGTACAGTCTCTCGATCATGTTCATAAGCAGAATAATTTAAATTATTGCATGCTCGGGAATTTCCAATATAAACATCTTTGATAAAGGAAAGATTCAAATTTCCAAAAGTGTTAATTAGTTCAATTTGCTATTGATTGGAATTCGTCGTATTAGTTTTTATTATTCTAGAAAATAAATACTAAGCTTGTGTTAATGTATGTAAAGCAACATATTAAAGATATAACTTTCTGCTAACTAATCTGTACCTACCCTTTAAATTGAAATTCGATCACATAAGATATTCTATCTACAATAAGTTGAAGTTGCTTATGCTTTTGCCTGCACATGTATCTGAGAGCTCCTTCGTTTCTAGGAATGGTTAGAGTATTTGTAACGGTTATTTGAAATTGGGCGAAGAGTGGCCATTGTTGTCGTTCGTTTTTGTTGATTTTTCTGAAGTATTGCTTGAATGTTTGTACCATATTCATTATTAAGTTGTATTATTATTATTATGTTAATTACATTCAAACTATGGTCGTTCATCAGCGTTCGTTCGTTTATTTGAGCCTTCAGTGTACGTAGATATAAGGGACATATTGCAACTTTCGACGAAGTGAAATTTTATCAGTGATACGCCCGTTGTCCACCTGTTAGTTTATCTAAGCACGCCCGTCAGTTGTCAGAGATGCCAGCAGGTCCGTTCGCGGGGTTCGATAAAAATCAACGTTTATAATAAATTTGATGTCACATTGAATACAGTTCACGTATCAACAACCATACCCAGAGGTACGACGCAGTGCTGCCACAGCAGTACGTCACCGGCCAAGAAAAATGAGCCCAGCGTATCCAGCAATTTAGATTATCATAAATCAAAAATCAAACTGAATTAGCTGCCTGCCCCACAGAAGTAGCTGATAGTCCCGCCGTGTGCTTGGTGCCTTGTGCCGTCGCCACGTTGTCTCTAGCTGCAGTTCCTCCTGGGGTACGATCGGCAGACACATTGCAGCCGTGGTGCCATGTCGATAACAGGGGTGGCTCTCCACTTGAGGCATGCGTTCGCCGGGTGCGTTGCTGACCTCATCAAATGTACAACAAATGCTTAACTCAACTTAACTCAACTCAAGTCAACCTACATATCGAGCATGGGCTGGGCATGGACTCTGGAATTCTACATGGATATGATATCGCCTAGGCCGCCTCACTCACTACTGGGCCGGTGGATAGCTTGTTCGACAACGGCTCCTCTGCACTATGGCTTTATCAGATCAAACGGCAATAAACAACAATGTTTTATCTTTCAAGTAGCAGCAGAAATGTGCTACCTATGCCTTACAACAACAAGAACAACATCACCGTGCGTTATTATTTTCAAAGATAAAGAATATTAATATACGCTATAAATAATGCTTTGGGGTAAAATTATTATAAATAAACCCAAGTCATAATGCAACAAAAACAACATCCATAATGCATAGTAAAGGTGCTAACAAGTCAAATCATGCTTGCTGCTGTTGTTGTTGTTGTTGTTGCTGTTGTTGCTGCTGCTGCTGCGTGTTACACATAAATAACAACAAAACAGCAGCAGCAACTACTTGTCCAACAACAATAGTCAAACATTTTATCTTTTTTATCGCATTGAACAATCATTTATTGCCCAACTGAGCAGCCAAGCTGCCTGTCGAGCAACTCTACATACATATGTAGGTTCCCCATGATATCGTTACCGGTACCGGTACCGGGTCTAACAGCCGTGGCAGACCGTGGCACACACTCTGTATGTCCGCAGAGGCACTCGAATACCTTTTCGAGATATTGATTAGGGGACGCTCTGAGGTTGCGATATGGCGCGCTGCTATTGTACACCTAGAGAAAAAACCATCTTAACTAAATGGAATCAACTTTCAATTGAACGATCCTTCTTTTAATATGTTTTTGAAACAGGGATCGAATATGAATATATTTTAAATGTTTTATTTTAAATGAAAAAATCATCAACTTAGAAAAGTCGCAAAAGAACAAAAATTGCACTTGAAGGTTTCCACTTTCTAAATCCAAGGTCATCCCATATTTCATGATTATTATTTTTATTCGCTCAAAATATTATTATTATAAAAAATGTCGATCACAAAATAGTCATTATTTGTTGAGCGTTATTTTTTTAGATTAAAATATCACTTAATCCCGGATTAACCGCTTCCAAAGAAGTTTTTAGCACAATTTTGATGCGATATTATTCTGCATCATAAGTGTATCAACTCCATTTTATTGCATAGTATAGTTATTAGTATATTATAGCATATTTAGCATTTATTATAGCATATTTACATTTTTTTCGACAACATAATTTTGATACCCGAGTTTCAGCTCTATTCGGAACTTTTAAAAGTCGTCTATATGTATATATTAACAGATATTGTATCTGTATTTTTTAGTGGGGTTTTTAAAGCTGATTTCACATCTATTACATTTTCGGAAGTCATTGCTTGCTTATTTAAACCAGAACCAATCTGTACTGTCAACGTGTTGCTTATTAGGTAAAAACAAATAGTCAAAGAGGTTTTCAAATACGACTGAAATGGATACCGCTTCGTGCAATTTATAAATCTGCTTCAAAGTTTTTTTTAAAAACTTGGCCAGAAGGGGAATAATTCAAAATTGAGCGTCATTTTTGATCGACAAAAATAACGCTCAACATATGAATATTATTTTGTAATCGATATTTTTTCCACCCTTAGGGTGGAATCATTAGTTTTTGATCGACATTTGTTCGCTCTAGTAAGCGATAAAGAGCAGGTTTAAGCTTCAAATTGATCCATCTTCCCAATATCAATCATGTAATGGATCTAAATATATTCAACTTTTTGAAAATTTATATCCAATAGATATAAATGAATGAATACATTAATGCATGAATACAATTTCTTAGGAGCTGATAGATTAAATAAATAAGATTGTTCTGCTTCTTAACATACCTGATTTTCTTTTTGTGCATTGCTATAGCAGTTTACCATAGTCGCGGTTGACGTGTCGCGGTCGATATATAGAAAATACTTAAGAGCGACTCGACCACTTGCAATATCTACGCCATTTTGTTTGGGGAGCTAATCCTCGTATATTATCTATTTCGATTCCGTTTAGATTTTATTGTTGGCATAAACGGGCAATAGTACTAGGAGTACTCAGGTTTGGCCGAATCGTGTCGAGTGTTTATCAGCTTTGTATTTTAGTGCCTATACTAGTAGTACACTCTGCTTTGGGTATCATTCGAAATCGTAAAATAAGATTTTCAACTTATTGACCAGTTGCCCAGATAACACACTCAGACAGCTGTTAGGTATTTGTTTCTGTTGTTGTTGTTGTTGGTATTCGGCACTTAATACCCCTGAAATACAATTAGCGACTAGACCCACTCTGAAAAAATACCATATGCGGTTCTCCAGCGCTCTCAAGTGCTCCAGCAAGTGATCGCAGCGTGGCTTTTGCTGATATTAGCAACAATAAACGAAGATAATATAATATCGACCGGTGAACTTGTCGTAAATATCAAACTCAATGTTATTTTATAGTTATAGCTCCAATAACCATAGTTGACGCTCACCGGAAGTCCTGAATAGGAATATTAAACGATATATGGCCACTCAAAAAATTATTTATCCGCTGAAATTGGTTAAGGATGAGTAGAAGTAGTATTGGGTAATCCATATTAAAATCTGATATACTTCCGTAATAATTTCACTCAATTATGGTAAACTTTCGGCGTATTTCCTTACAATCTCATGATATATGTATCAGATTTTCTCTCTTTTTTGATTATCCTTTCTCCTTTTTCTGTGACACTTTCGACGCCCTTGTCTAACTAGCGTCATTCAATAATCGTTGCTTACGTAGTATTATACCAGGAGCACATTTTATAAGCGTATCATATAATATCAGACTTTGACATTGGGCATTTGAAATTTCATCGGTCAGTTTATTGGGCTTTTTGTGTGTTGACAAATAATAATTTATGAGTCAAACGGCAGTAGCAACAAATAGATTTACTTATCGGCCACCGGGCTAATTCCTTGGCTAATACCCCAAAATCTACGCCCAGATATGCTGAAGCATTTATGGTAAACTATTAACGTTTGCTATCACAAGCTATAAATGCAGTATGTTGTAATTGTTGATTTAAACTCCTAAGAAAATAAACAAATATTTTGAGCTTAGCGGTATGTGTTACTTACATAAAAGATTATTATGCATCGATTTTCATTCTATTAAAAAGAGATTATCATGCCTGGATGCCATATAGATTATTTGTAGAGAATTCCCTGCAATCAATTTAGTAAATTAATCTATGCAAATCATGTACATACACGTATAATCAGTAAGATTCACACAATTACATAATGTTTCAAGATGCTGAGATGATTTAAATAACATTAGGATTAAATCTTAAGACAAATTAATAAAAAAATCGATCCATACCTAACTAACTATACAACCTAACTTATCGTCAATTGGAGATCGAAAGAACTGGAATACGTGATCCAAAGAGAACCTATTTTATCAAGGTTTTCGATTGATGAGGGAATTTTTTTTAGCGATTTAGCCAGCGACCCGGCTCTCTATATAAAACAGGATGATTTAGAACCCTTCATGTACAAAAGTACAGTTTGATATATATATCCTAGTAAAAACGATTGATTATGACGCTCCTCTCCGCCCTCCCTCCACCTCTCTGTTTTTATCAGGTTGTAGTAAGACTACTACAAACACAATTCGACTACTCGAATAATATGGCGTTTCCAGATAACATTTATTTACGGGTATTAATGTTTGTATGTGGCGACGGGACGACATTGTCGAAACGCGACAGCCCACTCCACGATACCCAGCACACACACACACAGTTCGTGTGTTTGACAAGTACAAAAACAATGCCTATTGGCGTTCTGATTCGATAAACATTTATCATAATCATAAAATAAAAATTTTGTTCAAACCGATCGACTGCAATCTTATTGGTTGCTGCTTCTCAAGTGGGCGTGTTCTGCTGTACTATTCCTCCTCACTACTGTGTGGGCTCAATAGATCGTTAAATGAAGCCAATGAAATTGGCTGTACTTTTTTTTTCATATATCATGAATGTCTCAGTAAGATGATGTGTGCCGGCGTGCGCTCATTAGCTCAGACTGTGCGATATCAGTCGGGATCAGCGGGGTTCAGGCATAAAACAGAAATACAATAATAAAATTCCCTGGCATACCCAGAGTAAATAAGTTTAAGCATACAACCAGCTAGGCAACAAACAACGAGAATCGAGAAGAATTCAAATGACAAGAGGCGGAGAATTGACAATCGTTGATCCGTCTGCCCCCCGAATTCTTGCCACATGATGGAGATGTTTCGTTTGGTTTCTTATCAAGTGCATACGCTACGCGTATTTATCACGTTTTCCGTGAACTTTTGACAAAGTTTATCTACAGCCTCCACATTTTTCTGGCAAACAGATTTGGATTCGTTCCCGCACTTTGTCTCTGTGTTGATCTCTTTGTGTGCCTTGAGCTCTATCCCCATCCCCAGGGAGCGTTCACTATATCAGAAAATAGATCGAGTGCATTTTGTATCTGCTGTACAAATATTGTAACTCAATTTCGATCGATTATATAGTATGTTTGTACAATATATTTATTATTAGTTTACAATGATTCGTTACAATTCGATTCGTATCTATCTAGGATCAGCTGTCAAGCTCATGTTGTGTGTTTGGTTTACAGATCGATGAGGGTTATTCTACTAAACGACATCTCTATCTATCTCCTCTATCCGTATAACGCTCGGATTTTGATCTTTGCAATACAAACACGGACATGGCGACGCACAGATACGAGTACCAGATAGGAACTGAGAGATGTCAGCGTCGTACGGTCAGATTAAGCAACCAAGCGACAGTCGGACTCGATTTAATATACTCATACATATAGAATTTGTTATTGAGAACAAGCGATAATATTGTTTTTTTAACTAGATGTTGATGCTGTGTGCTCCACCATATAGGATTTGTATAGTGGTTGCCACTCGATCGTTCAACATATTTTCAAATCTTTGTAGTATTTTTAAATAACATATTGTTAATTTTTTGTTTAAATGTTTTTCTTTTTGTTATGCTATTGTGATATATTTATAGTTAGATAATCCTTCAAGTTTCTTAATTATGCGTAGATTTGAAACAATATTCATAACATTTCATTTAAGAGTTCAACAGCAGAATCAACATCGTTTTAAACAGTTAAACAATAGTTGTTAGGAAAGGCTTGAAGATTCTTAATTTGTTGTCGCATTTTTGATCGGACGCCGTAAACAGTATAAAGGGACCACTGTGCCTGAGATTGAAGCAGTAGCATCAGCACTCGGACAGTTTCATAGGCCGTGTCGAAAGGCACCGCCAATTGCTGCTGCTGATGATATGACACGCTACTTATTTTATAATTACTGCCGCTGTTGTCGAGTTTATATTTAAGTTTTTCAGATTTCTTATCATAGCTGTTTTTATGTATTGATTTAGTATTTGAACACACATTTTGATGATAACATCTCCACTATGAATGTGACCTCCTTTCCTTGCTGATGATGTTTTCGTCGAATCTTTCGAACACACAGACAAACACAAGATAATACAAAGTAATTGGAATAAAGTAACAATAAAAAAACACACAAAATAATGAAATTCCAAAACCAAATAATACAAATGAACGTACTAAAAAGGGCAAGGGGAATTCCGTTTGAAATGGAATATTTCAAAGATTGACTTGGAAAACGAACTTGTGTTTATGCTGTTAATGATGTAATTTCCTGTTATTTTTTGCAGTCATTCTCAAGGATGTGAGCTTTAACATCATGTGCGAGCTGCTGGAGTTCATGTACCAGGGCGTGGTGAATGTAAAGCACACCGAGCTGCAATCGTTCATGAAAATCGGTCAATTGCTGCAGATCAAAGGGTTGGCCACCAATTCGAACGCTTCACCGGGTTCCAGTGGGTCGGAGAAGTCCACAGGGCAAATGACAAATACCATAGGCGATGAACCCGTCAACACCAGCAGCAGCACCAGCAACAGCACTAGCAACAACCAGAACAACAGCAGCAACAACAACAGCGGCAACACCAACAGCGGGAACAACAACAATAGCAATAGCAGCAAAGCGGATACAGCGGATCACAGTGACTCCAAGAACAGCAGCACGCAAAGCAACTCGCGCACCTCGACCACATCGCCCAGCGGCGGAGCGAATCATCTGTATACGCAGAGTAAACGCTCAGCTCCCACAGACTTCAGCAGCGATTCGCTGTCGATTTACTCCCGTAAGCAGATACGACGCTCCTTGACGGAACATCCTGGAGCTTGCAGTGAGTCTGGTGATAATGCGGACAATACTAGCATGGAAAATGCTCTAAGCTCGGATGAGTTCTTTCTGCCACCTATACCGCATATCTCTATGGTCGAGTCACGCTACGATCTTGGTGGCCTGAAGCGGGAGGGAGACAATCATCATGGCAGCAGCATCAGTGCCGGTGGTGGCAGCAGTGCATCGTCCTCCTCGACAGCCGTTAGTTCGCTACGCAATCCCTTTACACCGGCCTTCAATCTGGATAGCTACAATAACTTCTACAAGGCAAGCAACAGCAGCGCCACAGTCAGTGGATCAAATAGTGTCGCCGGCTTGGGAGCTGGAAATAATAATGGCAGCAGTCTGGGCGTGAACGTTGGCCCAGCCACCGAATATCCCAATGAGCTCTACATGCCCAGTGACTACTCTAAGAACTTTGCCAACCACATGGACATTCCTTCAAGTAGGTTTATTTCTTATCCCTTCCTCCAAAGAACTTTGTTGCATGCTTGGGTTAATTTTGGTTACAATTTGTTTATGTACATTTTTCATTTAATATTTATTATCACATTTCGTTGGCTCACACATTTCAAGCACCGATCATTAATTCCCCATGTCCACCTACTGCTACTAATCTAAAATCTTTAATGTGCGCTTAAAACAGGGATGGAAACCGGGCTTCAAGTAGTTACTTGCGCTGCAAACTCCACAGATCGCCGTTTCAACAGCCCCTTTTTTTTAATTTAATGCACTGAATGTATAATCTAGTGATCTGTGCTATACCAAACTTGCCTGCGTCCCAACTCCAGCCCAACCAACCGAAGGGAACTGTAGCATAACAATGAAATATAGATATGTGTAGTCTGAGCGACTTGTGCAGGGCGTAGTTCGATCATCAGTTATGAAGAAGTAGGGGTAAATAGTTACGAACAGATAAGTGTTACCATCAAAACCAGGTCATCATTATCTAAGTTCACTTGGTTAGTTCTACGATTGGCTCGGAAATGTAAATAAAACAACATAAGTCAAGAATAAAAATACGAGTCGAAGGCAGTCTTGAATTTATCCACGTCGAAAGGCACCGCAAACCACAGATTCACTTGTGAATCCGATACTGAGGACAATAGACGCATGATCCGTACTCAAAAGTTGGACATACAAATGAGGCATTGAGGGTCTTTGTTGCAATAGGATAGTCACATTGTTTAGACTATCCTATATAAACCCAACACACCTAAACGTTATATATATATATTAGAAATTGGTTATACATTGGTGGTTTAAGTATTTCAAATTAGAATCAATGCTTTTAATGATTACATCTTTTTTTAATTGATTTAAATCGCAATATTCTTTAAATACTCACTTAGTTGTTCTCTAGTCTAGGGTAATCTAATTATATCGGCTTGTGGTTCTGCCTCGCTCAACCAAGGTTTGCAGCCATCTATTGGAATCTTATTTATTGTTTATCTATCTCTGCACTACTCGTGGCTTCCATCTCTGGATTAACTATCGCAGCTTGGATGCCTCTTGCAAAATTTCCTTTTTAGTTCATATTTTCTTGGGTTCTTGGGTCCCTCTCTTTGTATATAACATCCGTTAAGTGTTAAGCATTTTTGGTTCACCCCCAAGACTTGCCCACTAATCGTTCCATACTTGTACGTATATTTGTTTCGGACGCTTACCAACAACACAGATGGCAGCAACATGGTGATGCTGTCGACCACATCGCTGCTCCATGGCAACTGCGTTTTCAATCGCAACAACACGGTGGCCACACAGCAGGGCATGAAGACCTACTGGCTGTGCAAATCGTATCGCATCAGCATGTGTCGAGCACGCTGCATCACGCATCTGGGCAGGATCATATCTGCCACTGGTGTGCATAATCATTTGCCTCATATGCGTGGCGGCTCCAATGGCTCCAGTGCCAGTACCGTCGCTTGCAGCAGTGTTTCCAGCAGCAGCACCTCAACGACGGTGACACCAAATCCAAATCCAGGTCAGACGAGCTACAGCATCTCAGATGGTAGTCACCTGTTGCCCAGTTCAGCGGGGGCAGCTTCCGGCGTGGAAATAAATCATGTCAGCTCAGGTGGAGCTCGTCTGGGTGCGAATCTCTTTACCAACCAGACGCCCACGTCGCCTGCTTTGCCTGGCAGTCATCATTCAAGCCATCATCACCATCATCTGACGCAATCGCTGCCCAATCTGCTGGTGCAACATCACAGCTCCTCCGCACATGGCAGCATGGAGCAACACGGCATGGGAAACGGTCCTCCTCCTCCGCCACCACCGCCCAGCAACAGCGTCATACAGAATATCATGCACAATCCCAACTTGATGCATTTGCCTATGCAGCCACAGTCGCATTCGCATCCGCATCATCACCAGCAACAGCAGCAACAACATTCGCCACATCATCTGGAACTGGGTGGGGGGTCAGTGATGTTGCCACTCTCGCCTGCCGCCCACTTGCAACAGAGTCCACAGTCAAACCGCAGCAGTCACTCCATGCATGCCACCGAGTCGCCGCTGGGCATGAAGAGTCCCCCCACCGCAACAGCAGCCACAGGATGCGGAGCAGCAGCAGCACGTGGCAACTGCTGATGGATCGGCAGAAAGTTCTGCGTCCTCAGCGCATGTGATCGACTCCATAACGATATCACCGGGAAGCGGTCACAACTTTAAGATTGAGAACATTTAAGGGCTTCGTTTAGTTGATAAGATGGAATTAATTTATTGCGGCAGGAGCCGCCTAGTTAGAGTTTTTAGAACAAGTGTATGTGTATATAGCATATAGAATATCTATATACATGTATATATAAATGACAAACATTATTATATAATGGCAAAGAGATTTACTGGGAGCAGGTAAGTCTGACTTGACTCATGGGATCTGCATGAGACACAAAGTTATTCAGATTAATAACGGGGTTCATTTGTGAATGTCCTGCCAATTCAAAAACATAACCTCACACTCATCATCGATACACACTCACACAACTGACACTCTCACATACACACAACATACGCTCAATCCTGCCAATCTTGTCGTATATTCGTAGTCGCACCCGGCGAGCACTGGTTTCAAGGCAAGCTCGAGTTTATGCTGAGTCAGCGTGGCAAACCTCTGCTGGTCCACGATGGTCATACGTTCGGCATTCAGTACGTGCGCAAGGATAAGAAATACTGGCAGTGCAATTTGTCGCGTAAGTTTAATTGCAAGGCCCGGGTTACCACAACGGATACGGGCGAGATTATAGTTACCAACAACGAACACTGCCATACTGAGATCCGTCAGCATTTGCGCAAGGATTATCAGCGCAACAAAGTTATGATGAATGCGTTAATCAATTTGAGCACGAATCGGTTGGCCGATCTGCGTCGTCACAATCTGGCGGGGTTGGCCGCGTTGCCTTCCATGGGAATGGTGCCGAATTCCCTTCGACAAGGTTCGCCCAAATTTGATGAGGTTGTGCAGAATTTACATGATTTTGCCAAAGCCTCTGCCGAGGCCAGTCAGCAACAGCAGCAGAGGGAGAACGAGCCACTTAAATATGAAAATGATGAGCCTTTGGATTGTGGCATTCGCTCAGCAATGCTGGAGGACATGGCACGTAATTTTATTGCCAATAAGAGCGCAGAAAATGACAATATTGCCAATGATTTGACAAAGGAAAACGATTGGAAATGCAAAAATGAAGGTGCCGATGTGCACTGATTGGTTATTGCTTTTAAACCGCGCGTGCAGTGTTGCATTTGCGATAACTATAAATCTATTCAGTAGCAAATATTACTAAGCAGACACGCCATCTGGCGTAAATAAGGTGTACTTTCGCTTTGGCGGTTAGACTTAAATTTAAATACCAAATTAAGTACAACACGGAAAAGCAGCAATACTCAAATATCAAAAAAGACAGCGATACCAAACAAATTCCAAAGAATTTAGATAATTAATAAGCAAGTTAATTAAATGATTAGTGAATTTAAGTAAATTGAACTTAAAGAAAAAAATGAACACATTTTATATTGTTTTATGTAATGTTAGTTTTACACTGTAATTACATGAATTTTTAATAAATTTTATATGTTCTCGGGTATGATGAGTGAGGATAGACTTAAATATTTATAACACGGCTAAGCTTCTGAATGCGATTAAGCAGGAGATCACCCTGCTTAATGGTCGCTTGATACTGCCAGTTCTTGTTGTCGGGACGATTTGTCTCCACGATGCCTCCAACGCGATCCACCTTGGCATGCAACCGGCCGGCAGCAATAAAACGGGCGAGCTCCTGATCGATATAGTCGACAGTGACGCCAAATGCCTCGGCCATATATTGTAAGGTCAACGAACGATACGACTCCAACAATTGTGTATAGCCCAAAATTCGCATCTCACGTACATAGTAACGATAATGGGGATGTACGAGGTAATCGGAACGCAGTTGCTTCTCCACTTGGGCAAGGTGCACGTAGAACTGTTCGTACTGGCAGTTAAATAGCGAGAAGAGGAACTGCTTGACATCGGGAAGACCGTGTAGGACTTCCTGTATTTCGGATCCCTTGACAACCTTCTCGCGCAACTCATTGCGTGGCAATGCAATCATCGCCACATAGACAGTGTAGCGTACGAACGTAGGGTAATCCATCAACTCGTAGGAGGTAAACGTGCTGACAGTGTCCAGGAAGAAGGTGGCCGCCGCTTTGAAATCACGAACAGCCACAGAGTAGATCCCTTGGTAGACCTTGAGGCGATTACGGCGATCCCAGTCTCCGCCCTCCTCTATCAGATACTTCGCCTTATCGATATTGCGTGTAATCAGATCATGATCCAAATAGAACAGTCCCAAACGAATGAGGTGGAACACAATGTCCAAGCGGTGACCCAGCGAGACAGTCTTCTCGTAGGTCTTGCGGAAGGCCGTCTCTGCAGCTGCCTTATCACCAATGCGACACAAATACTCTGATTTTTTAAGATTCGCCTCGCGAACCTCCATCTCCCCCAGGTTGTTTTCAGCGTCCTCAATGGCGGCGTCCAGCTGTTCCACAGCGAATCGGTTCTGTTCACTCATACGTGCTAGCAGGTCCTTGTCCAGACTCCAGTTTAACTCAGTGCAAATATGTTCATACCACGGTGCCATATTATCAGCGCGTATAGCATCCAGGAGTTTATTCTTGAGTGCTGCATCTTGTTTGTGCTCGGCAAGCGTTAGCAGAAACTTTGTCTGTGCCAGCCCCAAGTTAGGGTTCTTCTCCAGACCCTGCTCCTCCAGATTTTCAGTTGGCATTATGATATTTACTTTACAACGATAAATTCAAACAGGAAAATAATTTCTCCACAAATGAGAATGAATTTGTTTTTGTCAAAGCCGCAGAGTCATGTACGAAGTAAAGTTGGCTGCGGTTGCTGAGATGTTATCGATGTTTTTAGTCATCTCTTATAGTAAATAGTGTTGCACAATGTTTACTTTGACTTTAATAAGTATCGATATGTACGATAATTAATTGAGTATCGGAAAAAAAGGGGAGTGAAAAAGCAATTGATTTTTTTGTGGAAAAGTTAAAGTGAGCCCCAAATTGGTGGAAAATTTTCGTTAGCAGCACACATTGCTAATTGAACAAAACAATTATATTATAAGGACAAAGTCTTAGGTTGAGGAAGAGCACAACATGATTGGCGGGTTGTTCGTATACAACCACAAGGGCGAGGTTTTAATCTCTCGAGTTTATCGCGATGACATCGGTCGCAATGCCGTGGACGCCTTTCGGGTCAACGTCATCCATGCCCGGCAGCAGGTTCGATCCCCAGTGACCAACATTGCGAGGACCAGTTTCTTCCATATCAAGGTAATTGCCACGTCAACCGGATGTGCGTTTATCACCGACTATGACTCCTATTTCTCCCATTTTAGCGTGCCAACATTTGGTTGGCTGCAGTTACCAAACAAAATGTTAATGCTGCCATGGTATTTGAGTTCTTGCTGAAGATCATCGAGGTGATGCAGTCATACTTTGGCAAAATCTCTGAGGAAAACATCAAGAATAACTTTGTGCTCATCTATGAGCTGCTGGACGAGATTCTAGACTTTGGTTACCCGCAAAATACAGACTCGGGTACTCTGAAGACATTCATCACGCAGCAGGGTATCAAGTCAGCGACCAAAGAGGAGCAAATGCAAATCACTTCACAGGTTACTGGTCAAATTGGCTGGCGACGAGAAGGCATCAAGTATCGACGCAACGAACTGTTCCTGGATGTGCTTGAATATGTCAATCTGCTGATGAGTCCTCAGGGTCAGGTACTATCCGCTCATGTCGCGGGCAAGGTGGTTATGAAGTCGTATCTATCAGGTAAGAATGCACCTTCAATTCGATACCATTTGATCCTTCTCATAATTCCTCTTCTAGGCATGCCGGAGTGCAAGTTTGGCATCAACGACAAGATCGTTATGGAATCCAAGGGCCGAGGCTTGTCGGGCAACTCGGAGGCAGAGACATCCCGCTCTGGAAAGCCTGTGGTTGTGATCGACGATTGTCAGTTCCATCAGTGCGTCAAACTGAGCAAATTCGAGACTGAGCACTCGATTAGCTTTATACCACCAGATGGTGAATTCGAATTGATGCGTTATCGCACAACAAAAGATATTTCATTGCCATTCCGTGTAATACCCCTAGTGCGTGAGGTGGGCCGCACAAAGATGGAGGTGAAAGTAGTGCTCAAGTCCAACTTCAAGCCCTCACTGCTTGGCCAGAAGATTGAGGTAAAGATCCCTACACCACTGAATACCTCAGGTGTGCAATTGATTTGCTTGAAGGGTAAGGCAAAGTACAAGGCCTCGGAAAATGCGATTGTATGGAAAATTAAACGTATGGCGGGCATGAAGGAGACGCAACTATCGGCAGAGATCGAGCTACTTGAAACAGATACCAAAAAAAGTGGACACGTCCACCAATCTCTATGAATTTCGAGGTGCCATTCGCACCATCGGGATTCAAAGTGCGCTATCTGAAAGTATTCGAACCCAAGCTCAACTACTCTGATCACGATGTTGTCAAATGGGTGCGTTACATTGGACGCAGCGGACTCTACGAAACCCGTTGTTAGATTGGATATAGATTCGGACTATCTCCAACAGAAGCAATCGAGCAAGTGGACGACATTAAAATTAAATATGTGTTGAATTTAAAAGAAAAATGGAAATATTGCCATTCTACTATGTTATTGGAATTTTCATCAATGAAATTGAACAAATGTTGTCTCGTATTCCAAAATTAGTTCTTCAGCATGGGCCTCAAGATAGTTAGATAGCCCTACCGCATATATGCCTAGGTATAGATGCAAAATATACATACCATTATATACTATTATAATTTACACATTTATCACATAATGTATTTTTATTGTTTATATAACGCCCTGGGGCGCGTCTCAAATCTCACGCTCACTTCTATATTCTATTTTATTTGTATTATTATATTATATTAAATATTATTCTTTTGTGTACTATACCCAAACTCTGATTACACACCCCATGTATTTAGTAGACCAAACCTGTCAGTCAACGCTAAAAATATTGATATTCAAAGTGTTAATATTCGAATTGTTTAATAAATAAATAACATGATATATACATATAGAGAACACTGTCTGAACTTTACTACTCTTTATACCGATCAAGAACATATACACTTTGTAGGTTCGGAGATGCCTGTTAAATACATTTTCGCCATTCACTAATTCATAATACCCTTCTACACTATGGATAGAGGGTATAGTTATTGCCTCTTCAAGGTTATTCTGTTTCCGGTAATCCCAAGATAGCCACTTCTAGTAATCAGTAAAAATGCATTCTATTGACTGCTAAGAGTGTTACTACGTGATATATAAGATACATACATATAGGTTATCTTACCCACAGCTGAAGTTAATTAACGAAAGTCTGATAAACATACAGGCGCCAAAAGAAAGAAATATAATCATAGCTACATCCATATGTATGTATGTCCGTACCAACCGGTATCACTTTAGAGATGTATGTGCATACGAGTGTGTGTGTGTGTGTGTTTGTGGTCTACACTATCAAGGGAACTTTCGTTGAGCAAAGTTCGCGTTTGATTTTTACTCGTACGCACACAGACAACAGTTATTTATTATTATTTGGAACAGTCACCGGGCCTACGAATTTTATTTATTGTTATTAATTAATTTGAATACACACACATTGATACCTCTATATATATATATGTACTTGCATGTGTGCGTTTTCTTCAGCTTCTTCTTGACACGTAATAGACCATCGCCAGTTTAGTGTCCCTTATCATTGCTGTTGAATCACTTCAAATTACGAAAGTTACCACGCTGATAAGAAGGGAAATCGCAATACACTGAGATTTTCATTTCCACGTCGACTGGTCAGTCTGGTCTGATAAAGAAGAAAAATGAGTGAAATAGCACCTGATGTTGTGGATAAATTGCCTCCCCAAGGTGGGTTGGAAGTCAAGTATCCAGTGGGCGTAGCTGTTGAAGATGGCAATGAGTTGACCCCTACACAGGTTAAAGATGAACCCACCGTAGTTTGGGAACCCAAGCAGGAAGCCCCGCTGTACACGCTGCTTATGGTGGATCCCGATGCTCCAACACGTGCGGATCCCAAGTACCGTGAGATCTTGCACTGGGCTGTAGTTAATATACCCGGCAATCAGGTGAATCAAGGTCAAACTTTGGCTGAATACATTGGCTCAGGTCCGCCGGAGGGCACAGGAAAGCATCGCTACATCTTTCTGCTCTATTCGCAGCAGAAGAAGATCGATGAAGCTGGGATCAAAATAGATAAGAGGTTAGTTTCTTAAATATATAATATATATACAAAGAATTGGGATTCCATTGATCACTTACTCTTGTAGAACTCGCACGGGTCGCTTGAACTTCAGCACACGCAAGTTTGCCGAGAAACACGGACTGGGTCATCCCATTGCCGCAAACTTCTACGAGGCACAGTATGATGATTATGTGCCAATTCGCAACAAGGATATCACTGGCTGATGAGCTGGAAGAAATTGGAAATTTCTGTTTATAGTCGTGCAATAAAATTAACCAGTGCAGATAGCAAAGACAGCACCCTCTTTATCTATGTATATCTTTATCTTTATCTTTATCTAGGCACAGCTGGCATTAGGCCAAAATTAACTGATTAGGGGTGGCCATAAATAGGGAACGCAGAGCCAACTGAAGACAGTCACTGCAGACAGTCAGACAGAGCATAACAGCTAAACTAAATATGGACACCAGCGGTATCATTCCCGACATCATCGATGAGAAGCCAAAGAGCCGTGCAACGGTCTCGTACCCATCGGGCGTGAAGGCTGAACTCGGCAACGAGCTGACACCCACACAGGTAAAGGATCAGCCCACCATTAGCTGGGATGCCGAGGCTGGCGCCTTGTATACTCTGCTTCTGGTTGATCCCGATGCACCCAGCCGCACCGACCCCAAGTTCCGCGAGGTTCTCCACTGGTGCGTCATCAACATTCCCGGCAGCAGCGTTGCCGACGGTCAGGTTATTGCCGAGTACGTTGGCGCTGGTCCCGGTGAGGGCAGCGGTCTGCACCGTTACGTCTTCCTGGTCTTCAAGCAGGGCGAGAAGATCACCTCCGCAAAGGTCATCCCAAACACCACTCGTGAGGGTCGCCTAAACGTCAAGATCCGTGACTACGTCTCCAAGTACAACTTCGGTGCTCCCGTTGCTGGCAACTTTTTCCAGGCTCAGTTCGACTCCTATGTTCCAACGCTGCTGGCTCAGGTCAAATAAACTCAACTCTGTCCAAATTAAAAAGTAAATAAATCCTATACGCAATTTTTTCATAAGCAAAATAATGTTATTGTTTTAATATATACCTTGTAGTTATTCTAGTACAGTGTTGCCAGATGAACCTTGAAACAGATCTGTCCTTTATACTGTTCTCATTTTGTTATTGCATTGTTCTAAAATCGATATACCACCACATTAGTTGCATTTAAATCGTTATCCTGGCTATTCGATTCGGCTATCGAAACACAACCATGGTTGCCAATTATAAAAATCATCATGAATACGGAACAAGCTTTTCAAGAATCGTACCCGATTGTGATTCAGCGAATATGTCAATTATAAATTTATTATGAAATTTTAGCGCTCTGACGACATTGTTATCGTATCCTGCTATTATTTTTCTTTAAAGAATTCAGCAATAAGTTTATTGAACTCCTCCGCATAGCGCAGGTGAATGTTGTGCTTGCCCTCGGGAAACTCGTGGTAACGCGCCTGCGGCAAACGCTCCCTGAGCCAGGGCACATGCTCGGCAGCAATCATGGGATCCTTCTTGCCATGCAATATGAATGTGGGCACCTTCACCCGCTCTACTTCGGAACGACAGAAGTCGCCGTCACGCTTGTGATAAAACTCGCAGGCGGCGTCAACCCACTCGGCCCAGAGCTGAGGAAATCGCTCAACTCCATAGACTTTCTCCATGGGCTCACGCATGCGTGGTGACCACTTGTCCACGTCGCGAATGGCTTGCAGTGACTTCACTTCGGCTTCATTGAGATAGGCACCGGCACCCCAAACGGCCAATTTGTCCACGGCATCAGCATGGCGACCGGCCACAATTAGCGCAGTGATTCCACCATCGCTCCAACCAAGAATAGAGAATTTCGGTCTGTCGAGGGCTCGCATCAGCTTCACCGCAGCATCGGCATCTTCCCGGAAGAACTCCAATCCAAACTTGCGCTGCGGCGGCACCGACTTGCCATAGCCCGGCGGATCCCACGCAATAATTGTGTGATCAGGCAGCAACTTGGGCAGTTGCTCGATCTGTGGCTTGAAATCTGTCCAGGCTGATCCCAGGGCGCCGGGCATCAACAGCAAGCTGCGTGGTCCGCTACCACTCTCTACAATATGCAAGTCACCAGCGCCCTGCACCTGCACCTTGCGCTCTGTGTGGTTGGATATTGTCATACGGGGCAGTAGGCGACTCGCCAGACGAGTCAGTTGTTGAGTGCCGGATAGCATTACGTAAGAGCTACAGGTATTATGGAAATAAATCAGCTTTTATCAAAATATTTTGATTCGAGTGCACTTTATTAAAGCACGATTTGTTTGTGGTTTGTGTAAATTTACACACACATATACTAATGCAACACATGCCTTGTAAAGTGTTCGATAAGCCGCTTTGATAAACCAGCCAGCTGTAAACGGCCGATGACAACAACGCGATCGGACGCTCGGCAAGTTTTTTGTTTGCTTTCTTGTGTTTATATTGTTGCATTTGCCTGGTATTTTCCAGCACTGTTTCCCGCGTAGCGAAAAGTATTTTATTTTTAGATTTTCTGCTTTGTAGAGCTAATTTTTCTTTGTTCAAATGAAATTTGAATTTATTGTACTCATTTTATTCTTAATAAAACAATATTGGTATTAGATATACATTTAACAGCTGTCAATTCCATACACAATTAATATAAGGAAAGTAAGGATAAACAAGCGAAACAATTATTTTTTAAATGCTATTGGAAATGGAATAACAAAATAACTTAAGTTATAACAAACTCTATGTGAATAATTTTATTAATTCTATTATATCACTTTATACGAAGAGTCACCCTGAATCACCCTGTTCCCTGTCGTTTTGATGCTGATTGCTAAAAAACTTGTCGTTGCTTAATGTCGCAACAGTCAGCTTATGTACGTCGTTGGTGAGCAGTGCCGTTCGAGTCGAAATGGATTTCTTACGGTCTTTGTCATGAAAAAGTGAGAAAAACTAAAAAAAAACCCCAAAGCTTCTTTATCAGGTCGAGTTGTACACTTTGGGAACTTAAAAAAGAAGAAAAAATAGAATTTTAGAAAACCACATATCGCTATGTCCTTTTATTATAGGCAATTTTCAATTGAAAGTAAAAAACAAACGCCGCTATTCCAAATGAAGGTGCATGAAGATATCCGCCAGAGCCATTTTTCATATATTAAAAAAAAGCTAGATTTCCCGCTGTTTTCGCGTTGCCTCAGTATGAATCTGAAAAAAGCTAGATGTGAAGGGGATGAAACTGAGCTGGCAGCACTGTTCCATTGTCGCTGCAGCCCTTGCACCAGTCAGCTTGTGCGAATGCACGGACATCTGCGTCTTCTCGGCATTTTTCTACGAAATGAAAATTTTTCAAATACATTTCATATTTTCGCAGTAAATGTATAATGGTCAGTGCGTGTTAAGTATACTGAAAGTAATGAGCACGTGGTGTTAATACATTACTGCATTGTGTTGGCCTTGTAGTGTGTGTGCGTGTATAAAATTGCATATTATACAAACTCCAAAGTGCAAAGTGAAGTATTCCAACCACACACATCGACATAGACAGGCCACCTACACACACAGGCAAAGGAAAGAGAAAGAGAGACAGAGAACAGAGGCACGCACATAAATACATCAACAAATGCAAATCGAATTTGACGCCAAGCTGTCGAAGTTGTGTAGTGTATAATAAATGTCAAGGCATTTACACGGGTCGACGTTGTCGTCGTCCCTGCATGGCTAAAAGTATGCGAATACACACAAACACACACACGTACATATGTGTGTATGCATGTGTATCCTGTCCCTTCTAATACGCTTCGAGTAGTGCAGGTTATGAACCTGCGTGTTGTGCACTCATTACGCATGTGTGGGAGTGTGTGTGTTCCTACATATGTACATATATATGTTAGTAGTACGCATACGTTCACGCACACACACACACACATACGTGCCTCGTCGAAGTAAGAGAGCTTTTAATTTTTGGCATTCTGATGCTCTACACACGCAAGTCGGTCTTTTTCGTTGCATACTTATTGAATTGAAACTGGCCAAAAATCGAATGAGAAATATAAGAATACATATAAAACATATTCAATTTTGATTTGTGCCTAGGATCACCGTTATGCATTATGATTTATTTATTATTTCATTAATGTCAACTAAATCCAATCGACGAAGTTACTTTATAAGTTTGTATGTTAATGTAAATTATGTGTATTTAATATAAAGAAATAGTTTAAATGATAAAAAAATGTGTGTAGAAGGAAAATTCTTTTATTTTTATATTTTTTTATATTTAATATTCAATTGTTGTTGCTTTATAGTCCCCATAGCGTCCTTTCGTTGTTGCCCAGGCCGACTCTGTTAGCACTCTGTGTGTAAGCTGAGCTGAGCTTTCGTTATCCATTGGAAACACTGCGAAGAAATTAAGTTTGAAATTGCAGTTCAGTCTTGTCGTGAATGCAGCGCAGATCGATATTAGAGCCAGCAGCAGCAAAGCAAGAGCGTTCTTATAAGAATTCAACATAATTCTGCACATAAGGTTTGCAAAAATTTCCTTACAATGCTGCCAGTCTACAAAACGCAATGTGAATTCCAAATTCTTTAAAAGCTAAATTAGAATCGTTTAAATTATGCTTAGTAAGTGAGCGCGTGTGTGTGTTACAGTGTGTGTGTGCTATCGAACAATTGTGTAAGCTAAATTCCCCGAAAGTAAATCAATTCTAAGCTGAAATCAATAGTTCAATCGACTAAGTGGGGCGCCTAATTTCCCTACGTCACTTGTTTAATTGCTCCACCTAAAATTTTCTCCCATTGAAAATTTTCGCCTACGTGCAGTGTGAAAATTTTCCGATTTTAGTATGTACATGTACGTTGAAGCGCTCGTGGGCACCACAGAAGTAGCAGCAGCGTCGGGCGGAGGAGGCGTCCGGCGAGCTTTTGTCATCATCCACCCCTGCCAGACCAGCGTCAGCTACTTTACGTGCTGCTAACGACTAACGGTTAACGGTTTTCTAACACGACATTACACACAAATGGCCAAAGAAATGTGCAGGCTAGTGAACAATTTGCCAAGCATTATGCAAATCAAGTGTACAAAATGCCAAAAACTCCAAAACCAGTCGCAATTAGCAACAACAACAACAACCAAAATATCAAGTCAGTGGTGCATATGTATAAGTAACGGTCCTAACACCATAAATAGCTAAACTGTGCAATAACAGTCGCAACAACAGTCGCAGCCAACTTTGCGTTCCAGAGCTTTTAGCACTCTCTCTTTCGTCGCACGCTCTCTTACGACGCGCACTCTCTCTCTTGTTGAAGAAACAAAAGTTCAATGAAAGTTACAAACGCGGATAAAATTCCAAAGTAGTCTCCGTGCTCTTCTTGTGTAGTAATAGTAGACACCAATACAAGGACACGCGCTAGAAACAAAAAGCTGCCTCTCAAGGACTGGAATACGCAGCAGTCGCAGTCGACATTTACGTTTTACGCGCGCAACTCTCTCTGTGTGTGTGCGTGTCCATGCGTGTTTGTGCGTGTGTGTGCATGTGAATGAGCGCGCGCCAAGTGCATCATATCAGAAAATTATTGAAGATAAATTTGATATTTATCGAACACCGTTCAAGGACTGCACACGGTACGATATGCATTTGCGGCCATGACGGCACACAGCATTGAGAATCAGAAAATGAAAAACAACAAGAACGTCCACAAAATGGACAGCGTTAACTTCGCTGACCCCTCGATCTCAATGTCCGATAATAGTAGAATAAATAACAATAATAATAGGAATAGCACACGACTGCTGCCTGCCGACTCAGTCGTAACGCCCACAAGTAAAGCCTGCTCCTCCGATTTACTGTTCAATAAGGCGCGTCGCCGACGAAGAGTCTGCGAGCAGAGCGAAGAACGCCCCCTGCGCTCCAGCACACTGCACTTGCCTCGGCCCCCCATTATGGTTGAGTACCGTCGATCATATCGTGTGCTGATCGTGACGGCGCTACTGGTCAGTCTGGCGGCCAGTTTCATAACCATCAGCGCTGGCTTTCAGCTGGATGGCTCACAGAACTCCTTCTACACCTTCCGCAAGTGGTACACTGGGTTGAATGGCACGCTGGAACTGGAGTTCAAGACGGAACAGCCCAACGGGCTGGTGCTCTACACCGATGATGGTGGCACTTATGACTTCTTTGAGCTAAAACTAGTCGAGGGTGCCCTGCGCTTGCGCTACAATCTTGGAGGGGGTGCACAGATCATTACGGTGGGACGAGAACTGCACGATGGACACTGGCACAAAGTGCAGGTGCTGCGCAACGATGATCAGACTTCGCTCATCGTCGACGGTGTCTCACAGCAACGCTCCACCAAAGGGAAGGAGTTTCAGTTTGGTAAATTTGCCAGCAATTCGGATGTATATGTTGGGGGCATGCCCAACTGGTACAGCAGCAAGTTGGCGTTGTTGGCTCTACCCAGCGTTATATTTGAGCCACGCTTCCGTGGCGCCATTCGTAATCTCGTCTATGCGGATCAGCCCGGTGGCACCACCAGGCGACAGGAAATGAAACAGCCACGCGATATTAAGTGCGGCGATGCGCCCTGTGATCATGGAGAGATGCCACCACGTGAAAGGGGATTGCGGGTGAGTTACAGAAAGATTAATAACATTATTAATTGAACCTTAGCCTTAAACCATAATAAAATAGAAATTAGATAATTTTCAAGTACATTTAGATTATATTTACTCATTTAATGATTAATATGTTCTTTGACCTAAGATTGTTGCCGTATGACCTTCAAAACATTTCTTAAAGATTAGCACAACAAATAGAACAAAATATTTGTAAACCTCTTAATTAGTCTGCCCTGAAAAGACCAACCTAAATATATTATTAATACTATTATTAATATACATACATATGTATGTACATACATAGACAGTACTTTGTTTTACAAGGGCCTTGAAGGGTTCTATTAGGAACTTTATTATTATTAATTGTTCATTACCAGAACGCAGATTGATATAAATGTTTAGCTGCTTCCAAGATTTGATTAGTTCTGCAACTGATTTATCGCTAATTCTAAATATACAGGGGGTGCGCGGCGGCAATACAACCGATGCATGTGAACGTAACGATCCCTGTCAACACGGTGGCATATGCATATCCACGGATTCCGGTCCAATTTGCGAGTGTCGCAATCTCGAGTACGATGGCCAGTATTGTGAGAAGGAGAAGGCGCCATCGGAAGCAACGTTCCGCGGTACACAGTTCCTTTCGTATGATTTGGGTCAGACGGGTGCCGAGCCCATTGTGAGTGCCCAAGATGCCATCTCTTTCTACTTTCGCACACGTCAACCAAACGGATTGCTCTTTTATACCGGACATGGCACAGACTATTTGAATCTGGCACTGCGCGATGGAGGCGTTTCGCTCACTATGGGCCTGGCCAACGGGAAGCAGGAAATGCACATTAAGCCATCCAAAGTGCGCTTTGATGATCATCAATGGCACAAGGTCACAGTGCATAGGCGCATTCAGGAGATTTCATCCATCACCAGCTTTTGTCGGGTGCGTATATAAATAGAGACCGTGGGGGAAAAAGATTTTCTGATTTTCCCAACTACTCACATAGCTTGTTACCGTGGTCGACGACGTGTACACGGATCACTCGCACATCGCTGGCAAATTCACCATGTTGTCCTCGTCTCGCGTCTATGTGGGTGGCGCTGTCAATCCTCGAGCTCTGCTCGGAGCTCGTGTGCACAATAATTTCGTTGGTTGCTTGCGCAAAGTCGAGTTCTCCGCGGATACCTTGAACTTGAACCTCATTGATCTGGCCAAAAGTGGCTCGAAATTAATACAGGTAGCTGGCAACGTAGAGTATCAGTGTCCCAGTGGCGATCCACAAGATCCGGTTACGTTTACCACCCGTGAATCTCATTTGGTAAGTGAAAATGGCCGTAAAAATCTTTGCATCTACTGATTTGACTTACTTACAGGTGCTGCCGCCTTGGGAGACTGGCAAGCAGAGCTCGATAAGCTTTAAATTTCGTACAAAGGAACCCAATGGAATCATCATTATTGCCACTGGCTCCAAACAGCCACGCGCGAAGAACGTATGTGGGGAATCCCCCTCCCTTTAAAACTGTGTGAATGTGTTGACCTTGATTTCTGCTATTTGCAGCCCGTGCTGATTGCCATTGAGCTACTGAATGGACACATCTATATACATCTGGATCTGGGCTCGGGAGCATCGAAAATACGAGCCTCGCGACGACGTGTAGACGACGGGGACTGGCATGATCTCATCTTGCGTCGAAATGGACGCGATGCCAAGGTCAGTGTGGATGGTGTATGGAATGATTTTCGTACCCCTGGGGATGGCACCATACTCGAGTTGGACGGACATATGTATGTAGGCGGTGTTGGACCGGCGTACAACAGTGTCGCCTGGCCGGCAGCCATCTGGACAGCGACGTTGCGACAGGGATTTGTCGGCTGTTTGCGTGACCTGGTGCTCAGTGGAAAAGCGATCGATATAGCAGCATTTGCACGCGTGCAGGACTCAGGTGACTAACGAAGAAGGCCCCACATTTGCTGCCACAATGGGTGCTAATGAAATCCGCATGTTGTTGCAGCGTCGGTGAAACCTTCCTGTCATGTGCAAGGCAATGTGTGCACTGGCAATCCTTGCCTCAATGGTGGCACTTGTCTGGAGGGCTGGAACCGAGCCATTTGCGACTGCTCGGCTACACTTTACGGAGGGCCCACCTGTGGTCGGGAGTTGGCGACGCTGGCCTTCAACGGGAGTCAACACATGACCATCTGGCTAGCCAATGGTCAGGGAACCAAGACGCAAACGGAGGAGCTAATCATACGCTTCAAGACATCTCGGCCAGCGGGTCTGTTGCTCTTGACCAGCGCTGAATCCAATTCGCCGGATCGATTGGAAATCGCGCTGGTTGCAGGACGTATACGCGCCAGTGTGAGGCTCAGCGATCGCGAGAAGGTAATAGTCGAGGAGACGAGTCTTAGTGGAGAAGAGGATATGCTATACATAAACTGAAATGTATGTTTGCTATTTGTATTTAAATCTCTCTCATAGAACCTGCTTGCTGGCCAATCTGTGCTCAATGACAATAATTGGCACACCATACGATTCTCGCGCAGAGCATCGAATCTGCGTCTACAAGTTGACGGGGCTCCCCCCGTCAGGGGGTATGTTATGTATGTATCAACAGCACATCTATTGCCCTACTACGTGTCGTGCCGTGTCGTTTTTTTTCCCAATCAAATAGGAAACTCCCCCAATCTCGAGTCTCCTCTGCCATATAAACAAAACTAGCATAAACTAACCTCGACTCAATCTCAGTTCTTCCTTGAATTTGCCCTCCAGGCACACAAGTTCAAGATCAGCTTCAAGCTGTATCTACTCTAATCTGCCCACTCTCTCTATAAAAGGTGTGTGAAGGTGCTAGGTATTACTACAAATTTGAGGTTTTTTCAGTTTTTCTTTAACTTTTAAACTTTTTCGTTGAGAGCTTTTTGTTTATTCTACGTTAAACACACACGCACACACAGCGAACACTAAAGAAAATAACAACTGCAACACACACACACACGCATACATATGATAAAATGTTGTATCAAAATGAAAATGAAGCAAAAATTAAGATCTAATACTCATGAACGTTAGTTTTCCCAACATTGAACTCGTCGCTCATTTTCTTTCGAAAATCTAACGTACTATATCATAAATTATGGTGATCACACATACTCGTACTCGTACCTATACCCATACTTTAATCACATTCACTTGAATACACCCACATACATTACGTACGCCTCTATTCACCTAATTCTAATTAAACTTGACCTCAAATTTCTCCACTCCACTCCATTTAAATTGCTTTGTTATGTTCGTTTCTGTTTTGTTCGTGTTTTTTTTTGGTTTTTTGTGAATCTGTTCCGATTGGATATGATATGATATTGAAAGATTCGTTGCGACTCTTGCCCCCATTTTACAAATACTTAACTTGCCAATATATCATTATCAACTTATGCTCATATAATAATTTATTTCTCGACTCTCGTTAGTTTTTTGAGACTTTTTCCAAACATCTTGATGTTGTGTTTTCATTGCGATAATTCTCTATTGCCATATAATTAATAAATTGATTGTTTCGATTTGATTTACGACTTTTTATGATTGCCAATTTGTCAATTCCCGAATCCAGTGACAGTTAAATAACCAAACCAACATTCAAATAACAAATAATATGTATATATACAACATACATACGTATATGTATTTGTATACATAGTTTGTTTGCTCCATTACTACTAAAAGTTCTCAGGTGTACAGTTAAAGCTGCTAAAGTCGCATTGAATGTTATCTTACATAATTATATTAAAATGATTGTCTTGTAAATTGTTATGTCCTTAAAAATGTTACTAAAAAGTGAACAAAACTATTGAAAACTTTTGATTTCGGGTTTTCGTGTCACAAAACTATTTGAAGAGTTGTAAAAATCCGTCTTTGTTTTTTTTAGTTTTCTTGATGTTGGATCAAGGGGTCTTTTTTAGTTCGAAATATTGATTATATTTACATTATATTTCAATGGAAGACTTCCATAAAAAAGAGAATTGAAATTTTGCTCGAATTTGGAATTTAAAATTCAAAGTATACTTTTTTGGGGAAATAATTACACCCATTAATAGAGGCTAAACAAATTTCATTGGGTCTCACCCTGAATTGCATATTATAATAATTTCAATAATATTCAAATATTATAATGTACTATACTATGTATATACATCCCCGTATTCAACATCAAATCTTGTAAAGGTTTACTTTTTCAGTGTGTGTTATTTTTCGTTTCTCTTTTCCCTGTAAATATATGAAAGATTTGTTCTTGCAGGCAAACCAAGTATCAAAAAAAACTTTAAAAACAATGAAAATGTGTTGCATAATTAAACGCCAGTTTCAATAATTAAACGACTCGTGTGGTTGGCGAACAGTTTCAGTTTCAGGAGTGTGTCGTACTATATAGTTAATACAAGCATAACAACTACAACTACAACAACAACAGCGGCAGCAGCAACAATAATAAAAACAAAATATAATAAAACAATGTCAAATGCAAATGCAAAATGCAAAATGCAATTTTCTTATCACAAACGTGATCTAAATGACCTTTTCTATTTCTGCAAATGCAATAACAAACACAAAAGCGAAAAGAAGATGAAGAACAAACAGAAGAAGCAGAAGTATAATGTGCATCGTAAATAATTTCCAATTGTTTTTTCCAACATAGGCGAGAGCAAAAAAATCGACACGCAAGAACTCGGTGAAACATTTTTTTGCCCAAATCGCTCGATAAAAGTCGTGACGAGCGTGACGCGAATGAAAAATTGGCAACCAAAAGCAAATTGAGTGGCAAGCAAGGAAGAAAAGGAAGAAGAAGAGCAACTAATAGATTCAAAAACCTCAAAGAAATAAGGTGAAAGCTCACGCGACTCGCGACTTATTGAGACGAGAACGGGCAAAACAATGTTTGGAAGCACCCAGGGCTGTAATTTTGCACCATTTAATATGTAATTAGCTTTGTGTTAAGTAAACTATGTACTCGTTAACTACAATAAGAACAACAACAATAACAAATAGCAACTATTATTACTAATACAAAAGCAAGAGCAACAAACAACAAACTTGTTGAAGAACGTACGAATTAGGCTCGACTGTTGTGCTGTGGGTTGTGTGTGTGTAATCAGGTCTTACCTGCCACAAACACACACACGCACACACACACGAGCATTTGCTGCACTACGCGCACGCACACCACTCTAATTGCACAGGCACACACACACACAACACACACACGTCAGCGTTTGCATGTGCGCACCTGAAATGAAAGGAAAAAAATTAATAACTTTGAATAAATAATAAAGAAAATCGCATGACTCGCTGTACATGCTCCACACGCTCCGCGATTAGCTAGAACTTTCTCTCTCTCTCTCTCTCTATCTCTCCGTCATTCTCTGTCTCTGTCACTCTCTTTCTACAGAACAGTTTGTCACCATTCAAGTACTTTTACTACATGCAAATTACTGTAACAGCGGCTAATAACAAGGCCGCTACAATTGTGCCCCATTTCATCCATTTTCCCTCTCGCTCACACTGTCTCTCTCTAACGCATACTGCAGTCATTCGCATGTCCAGCTGTCAATCATTCCCACGCCGAACCCCCACGCGTTGTAGTCGCTGAGCTCCAATGAGCCCACTAAATGCACCGTTATTAGCTAGTCATAGTCCACACACACACACACAGACACACACAACCTGCGACTCTTTAGGTCAGCCACACATACTCACAAACATACACATACTCACAAGCACACACACATAACATCTGCGATACAACAATTTTGATGAGTACAAAAATACCGATCGATGTTTAGTTCGATGTCGTTTCAAAGCAGCAAATTCTATAAAATTTATTATTTCCATTTGAGTTTAGTAAAACGATCAATGTGGGGCGTTTTATTATTTTGTTCATGTTTTCTTTCTTTTTCTTAATTCATTCTCAGTTCTGTTCAGTATTCTCAAGCAATGCACTAGTATCGTGTAAAAAGTCACCGCTATCGTATTGAAAATGTAAATCACACACCAAATAAAATAATAATTATATGATATGATACTTTCTAAGACTGGCAATGAACGCATATGTACCTACTCTGTATGTATGTGTGTAGATATATAACTCTATGTACTGCGCACCCAAATACTCCACTACTTTACCTTAAGTTTATTCCAATCTAATCAATAAATCAATCACACTAGCGATTCTTTCTTTCGAAACAGTTCTCGATTTTTCGTTTGCCTCAATCGGTTTCTTATCCAACACAGACAAAGCGTACTATAACTATCTATATCTATCCATATATGAATATCCATATTGTAACTGCACCAATCTTTAGTCTGACAATTCTAGCAATTTCTAATGATATTGAAACACTGTCGAGTGACAACAACAACAACAACTGCAATAGCAATAGCAATAGCAATAACAATAAATGCTTGAAATGATTATGAACGAAACTTAGCTCAATGTCTACTAAAAACGCATACGCATCTCTACTACTTATACTCCACTACAAATAATACTACTTCTACTGCTATACTACTACTTATACTTACTACTATTTGCATACTACATATGCGTATGTGCTTCTTGTAACTACTACTACTACTACTACTACTACTAAAGTTAACTTTCGTTTGTCACCAACAACAACAAGAACAACAACTCAACATCCATTTAACATACTATATCATATGTTTCCAATATCCAATACTACTACTTCTACTACTATACTCGTTCTACTCGATATGCCTATACCACATGTTAACGGTACTTTGCCTAGTCTAACTAACTAATTAGAGCAAGCCTCGGGCCACGCCCTCGCACAAGTCCCCGAACCCCCTGAGTTTTATCAATCTCTGCTGTATTCTTTGACACACAGCTGAGACAATTCTGGGACGACATAGCACCATGGAGATACGTTCTATACATCTGGGCGGCCTATTCCATGCCGAGGAAGAGATACAGATGACCTCGACTATGCCGAACTTTGTGGGACAAATGCAGGGCTTCATATTCAATGGACAGCGGTAAGACGGGGGAGAAGGCAAATAACAAACTTTAGTGACTAGCTACGGATACTACTTTGAATACTAAATATTTAACCAATTTATCACAATAAAGATTTAATTTATACTCAATTTCTTCTTATTTAGCTACCTGGACATAGTAAAGTCACTAGGACCAGAGCTATCGGCCCTGCCTAGTGCCACTTTTAAGCTGACAGCACGCTTTGTAAACTCGCCAGCGGGACAACCTTATCACGCTGCCACTTTCCGCTCCAAACACTCTTATGTGGGACTGGCCATGTTAAAGGCCTACACCAGTATCTCAATTGATTTCCGATTCAAGACTGTGGAACCCAATGGGCTGCTCGTATTCAACGGAGGTAGACGGAATGATTTTGTTGCTGTGGAACTGGTGAACGGACACATTCATTATACGTTCGATCTCGGGGATGGTCCGGTGACAATGCGTGATAAGTCCCGCATACATATGAACGATAATCGCTGGCATCAGGTCAGCATACGACGACCGGGACCCAAGACGCACACATTGACCGTGGATGATTCGTTCGAGATTATCACACTGACTAGCAACAATATGCACCTTGAGCTGGCGGGCATACTCTATATTGGGGGTGTGTTCAAGGACATGTACTCCAAGCTACCCGAATCGATATCGTCGCGTTCTGGCTTCGAGGGTTGCCTGGCCTCGCTCGATTTGGGCGACGCTTCGCCCTCACTGACCAGCGATGCGGTGGTGCCCAGTTCGCTGGTAGTCAGCGGATGTGAGGGACCCACTAAGTGCAGCCAGAATGCGTGCGCCAACCGAGGGCTCTGTGTGCAACAGTGGAATGCATATGCCTGCGAGTGCGACATGACCTCGTATACAGGCCCGACATGCTATGATGGTGAGTGAAAGGGGAAGGAAAGGGGAAGTAAAAGAACCTTTAACTACTACTCTACTGCTGTTTATAGAGTCAATTGCTTATGAGTTTGGCAACAACAAGGGCATGGTGCAGTACAATTTTCCGGAGAACACGCAGGCCAACACGGAAGAGGATAACATTGCACTGGGTTTCATAACGACCAAACCGGATGCGGTGCTGCTGCGCATTGAGAGCGCCACCACGCAGGACTATATGGAGCTGGAACTAGTTGAGGGCAACATTTTTATGGTCTATAATATTGGCAGTGTTGATCTGCCACTGGGCGAGATAGGCACCAAGGTCAATGACAATGCCTACCATGTGGTTCGCTTCTCGCGCAAAGGAGGCAACGCTACCCTCCAATTGGACGACTACAATGTGCAGGCCCTGACGCCGCAGAGTAAGAGCTAACCAAATGCACTTTATATAATCACCTAACAATCTAATTTGTTTCTTTTTTCTTTCGGTATACTCAGGCCACCACTCGACCGTTTTCAATACCATGTCGAACATTCAGGTCGGTGGCAAATTTAGTCGCAACGGTCGCACTAGGATCGAGCGTCCGTTTGCCGGCGTTATTGCCGGATTGTCGGTAAATAAGCTACGCATTCTGGATTTGGCCGTCGAGCGCGACCCTCATATCACCATACGTGGAGATGTTCAATTGGTAACTGGAGTATTAGATAGAAATGATCTGCAGAGAATGCAGCAGGTTAGGGAATTTATTTGAAATTTTATTTCAATTCCCTCAACTCTCTCAACTTTCAACCTTCCAAGTATTTTTCTCATCGTAACAACGTTTTATTCAAAATTCTTTCTTTCTTTAATCAAAAAAAAATTAACTAAACTAATACAAAATATTAATCTTAATTATCGTAATATAATCAGCTTTATTCGCTATGTGAACCCCTTTTCCCCACTGAGCTAATGTACAGTATCTATTGCACAAACCTCACCCCTTCCATTCCCTCTACTCCATTTTGTACCTTAGCAAATTCGGGGAAATTTGGTTGAGCATTCAAAATAAATAAAGTACAATCTCAAAAATATTATTTAAATGTAAACAAACTAGTGTAAATGCCACATTTGATTTGAGTTCTCATTTAATTTATACATTGTATATCAATTTGATTTGTTTTATCTCTGTCAGTGATGTAATCCGCTTTTAACCAGCACCAGCTAAATTCGCCACTAACCTCAGCTAAAATTATTCGATTCTTTGACGCACAGCATATGCAATGATTGAATTGTGAATATGCGTTTTATACTCTATATATATTTGCCTACATATGTATGTGTATATCTACTAATAAGCACACGCATACATACATGCACAACACACACACTCACACAGCACACACACACACACAAGTATATACTCATATAGTACTCATTTAAAATGCTCCATATGCAGATAGCTTTATCATTTTGTTTGCACTGTACTTTGTACCCGTACTTCCATTGAAGCCGGTCTTGAGCGCACCTATGCTGCATGACTTTACACGTTAACTAACACACAAGCCATCACATTCACAAATCATTCCACAACATTACTTACATATCTACATATTCCATATGAAACTTACAATAGTTTCTTTTTCAAACGTTCCAGCAAGAGATGCTTAAATATTGTCGTTTGAAAACCTTTTCAATATTTTAATTGATCTAAATCGAGAAGTCTTTCTATTAAAAACCAGTTTGTATTGAGCAAAATGCAAATTAATTGATATTTTTCTTTTTTCAAGAATTTACAAATAATAAGTTTAATTCATTAACTGATTTAAAAAAGTTGCATTTAAAATGTAAACAAATTTGATTCTTTCTCAATCTTCAACAAATATTAATTATTGCACATCATGTGATGTAGTGTCGTGATATAAAATTATATCAACCAATCGAGTTATAAAGAAGCTTTCTTTATTTACAATTTAATAAATTTCAATATTTTTCCAAGCCTTAACAAATGTTTAGCTAGCTTCTACACCTTTAAACCTATTCACTCACACTCACTCACATTCTAGCTCACATACATACATACATACATATATACATATATAGTGCACCTAAGCAATACCAATCTAACAATTAACATTCACTATAAGACATACAAAACACCGCCTGGCCAGTTCGGCACCAGATCAACTGAAGTAAAATTAGACTCTGAACTCTACTCGACAGACGCCAGCTAGTGGTTATCCGGGTGCCATAGATGATCTTATCTTCTCGGGAGCAGGATCTGGGTGTCGTGGCGACGATGAGGATGAGTGCACGCCTCCATTCGAGTCGGGCAGTGGGGATGATCTAATAACACCCGTCTATGTTCCGCCTACCAAGCAGACGACAACCACACAGCAGGGCGGAGGAACAGGCAACAACTTCAGTGTGGATCGCAACAACAACAACACAAATGGCAACAACAATGGCACTGAACGTGCCTGCGACGATGAGGATTGTGTACATGGCTCTGGGGATTACGGGGAGACAACAGAGCAGTTCACCTCAACGAGCACCGCCAAGGGAGCAGGTGAGTTGTCGCTTTTTGTGTTTTCGTTTTGTTTTTTCTTTTGCCAATGTGGTGTCATTTTGTCATTGACATTTGCATCACACACAGTACAACAAACACACACGCGTACACACACACACACACACACACTGCCAACATCATTTCAGACATTTGTTCTAGTCCAAAATAGTTCGACCAACTTAGAGTAACTTTTAAGTAGAACTAGAGCGTTAAATGGGTTCGTCATCCACACATATATATAACTGTATAGTATATATGTCTATATATGTGTGTATGCAGTTGTTTGTTTTATATAATAATCGACTAGTTAAGCCTTTAAGCTTTGTAGTTCGCGTCTTGTGTGGGTATTCACTGAAGTATGCAACGCTTTTTAGCGCTTTCCGCCACATAGACATACATATATAGTAGGCATATACATATGTACATAGTATACATATATAACTAGCTAAATCTTTATATTTACTACACGGCCATAGAATCTTTCTCCAGCTCCTCAGTTCAGTCAGTTCCCTTCAACTCGCAATCAAATTCAACTCAAATTCAAATTCAAATTCAACTCAAATCTCACTCAATCTCAAATCTCGATTTCGTCTCGTCATCTTCAGTCCACCCCCCAAAAACTCAACTCAGATCAGATCAGCTCAGCTCTCAGCGCATCTATCGGTTCATTCAGTTGTTGATGATGCTCTTCCTAATTTCGAACTGACATGAGTACGCCTTATGTGTCTCTTTCAGAATGTGAACACATCTTCATATTTCTGACTGTGATCGCGCCTTGGATACTCTGTAAAATTACACATAACTCTGTTGAATACTGTTGAAAACTTACAACTGATATACTATCTATATATATGTATATGTATGTGTATGTAGGTGTATATATATGTATGTATATGTCTGGTAGCCAATGCACATACTTAACATACTACGATAGACTAAGCTACTGAATATTTAGGCAGATATATAATGCGATATATGTGTGTACTATACATACTACATGTATGTATCTCTGAGCCATACCACCAACAATTGCAACAACAACAACAATAATAATAACAACAACAACAAGTACTCCTACTTCAACAAAAAGAACTACAAAACGATCATTAGAGGGTGGGTGCAGAAGAACAAGAAGAAATACAAGGAGAAAAAGTGAAGCAGACGAAGGATAAAAAAATAAAGAAAAAGAAAGAAGTTAAAGAAAAGGGGAGAAAGAAGAAACAAGAAACAAATTAACAAAAGGAGGAGAAACAGAAAAGGAAAAATCAATAGAAGAAATAAAGTCAAAGACTGAGAAGAAGCAAAATAGAAAACATAAGAACAGGCTAAAGAAGATAGGAAAGAAGGAGCAGAAGAGAAAGCTGAAGAAGCTGCAGAGAAACCAGAAGAAGAAACAAAACAAAGTAAAAGTGAAAAAGTGGAAGAAACAGAAGAAAAAGCAGAAGAATAAGCTGAAGAAGAAGCTCAGAAAGAAGCTGAAGAAGAAGCAAACGGAAGAACAGATAAAGAAGCAGGAAAAAAGGAGAGAAGGGAAGGGAGAAAAGACAAAGAGAACACTCTAAAACAGGAGCAACAGAAAGTTTTTTGCCTAGTTTATCTACATATCTATTGTACATGCCTAGCTTACCTAGCCACACATATCTCTCTCTATCTCAATATATAGTAAATCTACTTTTATGTGTATACATATGTGTATGTATGCCAATTGTACGTGTACATATCAGCCACAAATACGTATACATATGCTTCCAAAATATCGAAATCGATTTTATGTTCAATAAACTAGAGCTGGAAGTTAAATCGATTCTTGAATCGATTAATCGATATTTTCCATTTTCTCCGTTGCATCGATTTAATTTTTAAGAATCAATTAAATCGAAAATTTGAAAAATAGTACTAAATTACTACAACTAAGCAAGTAAACATGTCTAGTGGTGGTATAAAATCTGGTAAAGATTAAATATGTGCCTTCATCACAAAAAATTTTAAATTTAAAATTTAATTTTTTAATTTTTTTAACATTTTACTGTTTAACGTAAATTTTAACTTTAATTTAACATATATATTCCTTTTTTATTTTAAACTTTAAATTCATATTTAATTTTAATATATTATAATGTAATATTAAATTTTATATCTAATTTTTTTATATTTTTTTTATCTACAGTCGACTGTACTTAGTTGTCTTTAAATAAATAATAAATAAATAATAAATCACGGATTTTTTTAATTTTTTTATTTATGATGAATTTAGGTGAAAGAATTTAGTCTCGGACTCTTCTAGTTTATTTTTGAATTTTTTAACAGCTGAGACATTTCAATAACGCTTAGGCATGCCCTGCGCCAAGGCAACAATTTTAATCAAAAAGCTTAACGACATCGTTTCATTAGAAACTGCCTGCGAAACACACATTTGTCTGTTGAACAAATATTTGAGTGGAATTCCTTTTCCATTCCCCATCGTAGATATGTATGCAGCAAATAATTATTAGGAAGCCGAAAAGTATGCAACATATTCTGCTAGGCTGCTTGAGATTTTGCAAAGATTTTCGTTGCGAAGTCAATTTACACCAGGCGAACAGCAACAGCAGCAGGCAAAAAGTATTTGAGAGTAAGTAAATCAAAGAGATGGCAAGGAGAGTGGATTAGAAGACGCGCAATTCTGCTCTCTTTGTTTTGAACCAATCAGCACAGTTCACACTGTCTTTGCTTTGATCGAGTTTGACACGTGACACCTGCGCCCTCTCTGCGCTCATCCTCTCTCACTGCCTCTCTCTTTCGTCTGTTCACTTAGTGCTGCCTGTTTGCTGTTTTCTCTGTTCGCCTGGTGTAATTTGTTGTGCTGCACCGAACAAAACATGCGAGGCTGCCTTCGTTTGCCCTCTCTCACTATGTGCACTTCGTTTGTCTTTCTCTGTGCTCATGTCTCCCTTACTTCTGTTTCCTATTGCTAACCTTCCTTCCTTCTAAAATTTATGCGCACCTGGTATGTTTACTTGTTTAGTTGTAGTAATTTAGTACTATTTTCAAATTTTTGATTTAATTGATTCTCAAAAATTAAATCGATGCATCGGAGAAAATGGAAAACATCGACTAATCGATTCGAGAATCGAATTAACTTCTCTACAATAAACTATGAAAATCAATTGCAAATTGCGGCGTTTCTTACAAAGAGTATTCTTGGGGTGGGTAAACGCACACACACGTACACACTTACACTCCTGCAGCACACAGCCTAACATACACACACACACACACACACTTGTAGCTTAGGACTTTCAAAGAAGAAGACACTAAAAACCGCTGCTAACCACTTGCAGAGTCCAATAACGAACTGGTCACCGCATCGACAACTGGACGCAGTGACGTCACCACCGAGCAGCAGCAACACAGCAGCAGCAGTAGCGTGGGCAGCACAGGAGGAAGCAGCACCGCCACCTATGTGACCACCATGTCCAGCGCAGGAACAGGTGGCAGCAGCAGCACCTCAAGCAGCGGCCCTAGCAGCACCACTGGCAGCGTGGGCACCACCACCTCCACACAGCGCACCAGCAGCACCACCAGCACTACCACGACAACCACCTCGACAACAGCAACAAGCACCACAACGCCAGCACCAGAGCTGCGCACCACTGTGCGGGATCGTGAGACGACCCACGATATCTATGTGGCCATTGGAGGTGGATTGGGTGGTGGAAATCGTGATCATGAGCGGATTCTGTTACCCGACGATCATCAGATGCCACCACTGCCACCACCAATGCCACCACAACCAGACCCACCACCATACGGACCCTATGGGGGCAACAGCTACAACACCAACATGAACAATTATCGCCCCAAGGGGAAAGGAGGACGCATCAACTCCATTGAGGAGGAGCGCACCGCAATGATCATTGGCATTGTGGCGGGTATATTGATTGCAGTGATCCTTGTCATTCTGCTGGTGCTTTGGCTAAAGTCCAACGGGGATCGTGGCTACAAGACGGAGAGCGAGAAAGCAGCTGCCTGTGGATCGCATAATCCCAATGCTGCCTTGCTGGGCAATACCAGCACCAATGGTTCGTATCATCAGCAGCGACAACATCATCAGGCGGCGGGTGGTATCATGCCAGGGCAGGGACTGCAGCAGCAGCAACATCACAGCTCACATAATGGAGCAGGTCACAATGGAGCAGGTGGGGGTGCAGCCGGAGGTGGTGCAGGTGGGGGAATGATGTCCAGTGGCAGCGGTTCGCTCGGTTATGGCAGCGATGGACGACCTCAGATGGCGGGTCTGGTGCAGCCGAAGGCAAAGAAGCGCGACTCCAAGGACGTCAAGGAGTGGTACGTCTAAGGCGGAAGAACATCAAAAGAGAGAGAGAGAGAGAAATATCTCAAAAGAAGCGCGTCAAATTAGCAATATCCATTCTCAAAACTATATACTCCATGCGAATATGAACATATATGTTATATATATATTTATTTAGCAACCTCATCTACGTTAATTAGACACACATTGAAAGCAGTGTACAAAATGACGAAAGAAAGGATAATAAGCGAACCAGCCCAGACTGGTTTGTTATGGCAATAAAAAGGCACACACACACACCAATACACATACACAATACACATGCAAACAATACATTAGCTTCATTAAGTTTTACCAAGAAAGAAAGAAATACGCAAAACCAATTCGAGCAAAACATTTATGCCTAAGAAATTATATAGCTTCAAACTCAAGACTTGCTAAAAGACAAAAAATAAATCACAAATTGCAGCGTTTACTATATATATATAAATATATAAATATATTATCATTATTTGATAGTAAATTATGCCACTAGCCAATCAAATAATTGTGTATAATATTTCGCTATGAGAACGAGATCAGCAGAAGGTGAGATTCAGAACTGTTTCCAGTTTTAATTTGGCAACGATTCTGCAGAAATAAGGGAATACTTCGGAAAATAAATCCAAGATATATATTATTACTTGAATTGAGTCAGAACTGTTAGATGTCTTTATTCCGCAACAATTCTATATAAACTAAGGGAGGTATTGGAACAGAATCCCAATATTTATTATTAAAATTGAATTGAGACTTGGGATAGTTCTCCCGCATATACAACATATATACACAATCTAGCGAAATTCGATGTAAACGTACTTTAACAATACTTATAAAATAATATATATATACAGACAGATATATACATCAAGTTCTATAAGCAGTTTCTGTTTGTTGCGTTAACAGCGTGTAAAGTTACAAAATGTGGTGCTGTAATCTTATAAACAACGCAGGCTATTATAATAATTCTGATAATACCAATATTGATAATGCTTATGATATTGTATGAATATGAAAATGATAATGATACAAGAATCTCTGCTTAAAAGTGTTTATTTATTGAAACTGGCTTTAATTAGTTAAATGAGAATAAAACCGTAGTTCCCTTGAGTTTAATTGAATTATATATATACTATATATATAAGTATATGTATAATGCGATTTCTACGTTTGCGTGCAGCAACTTGAATAACTCTATAGGGTATATACACAACACACGCATACTTAACTGATATTAATTTAATGTAGAGACCCAACCACATATATACTTTTAATACTATGTATATGTATTTGAGACTATATACTGCCATAGACACCTCTCTCTATGCAGTATGAACTCGGACATATCAATTAACAAGACACCAACTCTCTCTCTCACACACATACACACTCACACACACAACACGGAAGCGAACCTACCTAGCTTTTTTACAAGATGAGAGCGAAAATTACTTTACAGCTAAAAAAAAATCATAAGGAAAATTAAAAAGAAAATGTAAACGAAAACGAAACAAGAACAAGCAACAATTTTACAGTATTAGAGCCGCTTTATGCGTATTTTTCGAGGCTTACGTGACGTATACACAATCAGCAGCAGCAACCTACAATAAGACAACTCACACACATATAACCACACACATACACTTACCTAGACATCTACTATATATACTGTATAATCAGATAATATATGAACATATATCATTTTTGAGCGCTGTCTTTGATTCGATGCTGCTATACAAATTTAGGTGAATTTTCTTTTGATTCTATCTAAAATATACTACTAAATTTACATTATTATATATACGTATATATAAAAGAGTTATACACGCACACGCATACACAGTAACCCTTACTTGCATACTCACTAGCTAAATTGTATCTATTAGGTTTTCTCTATCCTGAATTCTCTTTCTATACCTACAAAATCGAGACTACTATCTAAAACATACACATATGGATATACATATGTGTTTATCGTACACCTAACTACATATATATATATATATATATTGCATTTCAACAACAATTTTTGATATATTTTCGAGTTTTGTAAGACCTCAACTTGTATACAACCGAACCACGACAAGACAAACTAGCGAATATAGAAGAAAATGGACACCTAGGACAGTTACAAAACTACACTATACCAATAACAATGCACACTTACGATGATATACATACATATATACAAATGAGAAACGAACCTACAAAGATTATAGAATATATATCTGTATTTTATAATCTTTGATGATACATACAAAGAACAATTACTAACACATTCTCAAGCATACTCTACTCTTTATATACAACAAACTTATACATTCAAGTACATACATGCATACACAAATACGATATGTAATGTAAACTGAATTATTATGGGTTATGCATTATGTATGTCCCTCTCGATTTGATAATTAATTGATTCTTGAAATTAACGCGGTAAAACCAAAAAAAAATAACAAAATGCTGTTGATAAGATTTACGATTCCCACTTAAATATTGTACGTAACACTCTCCAATGGCTACAACAAGAAGAACAATTTCTATATTCACAATGTTAATGCTGCACAAGGAAATCTCTGCATTTAAAAAACCAAAGGAAAGTCACAAAATTTATTATTCATTTCAATTCAAGTCATTTCCGTACTTTTGCCTTGCGATTATAAAAGGAGCACACCTAAAATCGAAAAACATAACTAAAACTAAACCAAATTTATCAAATTGAAAATTCTACACGCCATGCAAGTTATTATATATCTTGATAAATTGTTTAAAAACAATATTAGATGAAAAGATGAAAAAAGGATGAGAAAATGGATAAGGAAATGGAAAGTTAAAGAACCTAGTAAAGAATAATGTTATGTATGATAAACATAATTAATAAGGGGCAAGACAAGTAACGTTAGTTTAATGATTAATGAGTAACTTAGTTAAAGCATGTAATAGTTGAATGGACATAGGAACAGATATGCGAATGAAATGCAAACAATGTATCAATACAACTTACAAACGATATGTATCTACTTAGGCTTAATATCATTGTTATCTAATATATATACGAAGTCAACAAACACACACACACACAAACACATGGCCAGACAGACAACAAACACTTACACAGCCATACACACATGCATATACCCAGTATATAACTACAAAGAATATGTATATGAACATATAATGGCTGCGCAACGCTGCTGTTGCGCCCCACATATGGTATATGGTATTTTAAAACAAATCGTAATGTGTATGTACATGTAGCGGCAGTGATTGTTAATGAAATTGCTTTGTGTTATGTTAGATTTTTTAATTTACGAGAAAGAAAATGGTAAAAAAAAGCATACAAATACAGAATGACTGACAAAACACAGAATTATAACATTGCATATAATAAATAAAATAAAAGTATACAAAATAAAATTGTTTCTTTTTAAATTCAAAAGGAACGGCCACTAGCCAACACTGTCGGATATCCGTTCCGTATGAAACAGTTATGTAAAGGCTAATGTAAAATAACATTAGAGAACTTAATTTAAATAACAGCTGAACTCGTTGATATCATTCCTCTGTTAAGTTGAGAGCGATAAGCGCCATTTAAATAAATCGATATAAAGTACGATATAAATAGCTTTCCCCTTTAGGAATCTGTACAAAAAATAAAAGAAGAACAAATAACATATCTATAAAATCAAAAGAGCATTGCAATGGCTCGTTCACAAGATTGTGAACCAGTTCAATGCTCAGCTCCGAAAAACGTTCAGTTGAGCAAACCGTGAATCACCCTGTGAAGGCACATAGGAACAATTTGCGTGTGACTGTAAAATTGAAATTATTCATTAATAAGTTATAAGTATAAGCACAAAATATGGCTGGAACCTCAAGTAATGCCACAAAGCCTGAGATAATCGATCTCACCAAGCTCAGCCCGGAGCAGCTGCTGCAAATCAGGCAAGAGTTCGAGCAGGTGAGAGAGCCCACTCGCAGTCGCGTGTGCCGTGTTTGGGTGTGTTAGTCACAACCGTAGAGGGAGGGAGCAGAGGAATGAAATGAGATGCACAGTTTATTGTGGCACATGTTACAAATAAAGGGTATTTTATTTAGGAGATTGGAAACATTCAGGACTCGCTGTCAACTCTGCATGGCTGCAAAGCGAAATATGCGGGCTCCAAAGAGGCCCTCGAATCATTTCAGCCCAACTGGGAGAACCGGCAAATACTGGTACCACTGACCAGCAGTATGTACGTGCCCGGGCGCATAAAGGACCTCAACAACTTTGTCATCGACATCGGCACCGGCTACTACATCGAAAAGGTAAGTGATGACACTTAAATACTCTGTACTTGGTTGATTCATATGGTGTCTTCCTCATATTGGCAGGATCTGGATGGCGCCAAAGACTATTTCAAGCGCCGAGTGGAGTATGTGCAGGAACAAATCGAGAAAATCGAAAAGATTCATCTTCAGAAGACACGCTTCCTTAACTCTGTGATGGGTGTTCTAGAAATGAAACAGGCAGTGGCAGCAAAAATGGTGCAGCAACAGCAATCGCAGCAGCAGCAGCCCAAGCAGAGCGCCTAGAGGAGACAGACAGAATTGTATTTCGGCAAAACGATGATTAAATTATTCAACTTATAAACAAACTGTATGTGCATTTAATTAACATACGTAGTTTATTAAATTGTTCAACTATTTTTTGGCTTGTTCCAATGCGACACTTAACACCTTTACTTTTTGTTCGTATGCTGATTTAAGATCCTGCAAAAGAAAAAATCCTTTGTAAATTGAAATTGAATTTTGAGCGATTGATTCTTCATCTCACCTTGAATATTTTGGACTGTGTATCGTATTCAGCACGTAACTTATCATAGACCCCCTTTGATATGTCCAGTTTCTTTTCGGTGAGCGCACACTTTTCTTGCTCGGCCTTGATCCACACTTGACTTTTCTCCAGACGCGCCTGGGTATGCTCACACTCGGCTGTCTTTAGCTGCAGCATATCCTTGGTCACTTGCAGCACTTCCTTGACCGACTCAACTTGATTTTTAAGCACTGCAATCTGTTGTTCCTGATGCTTATTCACTTTGGTCTTTTCAAACAGCAGTGTTTTCGCCTTGAGCAGCAGTTCCTCCTGTTCCTGACGCGACTTGGGCGCATCTGTTCCCCCTAACATGACAGATTGCTTGAGCGACTGCTCCAGATTGGCTACCCGCTTCTTCAGGCGCTCATTCTCGCACAGTGTTTCCTATAGCGAATTTATGTATATAGAATAGATCCAACTAAATTAACTGAATCATTCTAAACTAACCTCAAAATCTTTTCGCAGCCCGCCGATACGTTTGCGAGACTCCTCTAGCAACGCTTGTTTTTCGCTCTCCAATGTGAACACCATGTCGAGCAGTTCGTTCTGTGATTGCGCCCCCGCCGACTGCAGCTCTTCCTCCTGGCCTCCTGTTGCCAGCTCCGCTGTCTCATTGTTGTTCACATCGCCCTCCACAGGATTTTCAGACATTTTTGAAGAATTTTAAATTAAATTATCTAAAAATTTGTTCCACACTCTTCGACTGTGCTCGGTATTTTGTTTTCTTTTTCGTATTAATAGACAAAATGGTTGCACGCTCTATTAATAGACGCCAATTTGAACATTCTCCCATGCGCTCTCTCTAATATATGATCTTTCTCAATGCTCTCCCAAGTTAAGCAATAGAACAAACATTTATCTCCAGTTTAGTTTTGCATACGCCACGCCACAGCCGCATCATATTCAGAAGGTTCCATTTATTATGCATATTAAGTGAATGAGAAAGGTTTTAGAACGGTGCTGGGGGCGGCGGAATTAATACAAATCGCAAGTAGCAGAAAACAATTAAATTGTTAATACAAATAAATGAAAGTTTGCAGTGTGCTGTGTGAGTGATACATAAGATTAAATGCCTAACCAAGAGTACAGTAGCCCTTCTAACCGTCCAGCTCGCCAGCGGCGTAGGCATCGCCATAGCTCTTGCCACTCTTATCCTCGGTATTCAGCTTGATCATGTCATCGATGCGCAAAATAGTAATTGCCGCCTCTGTTGCGAATTTCAGCGATTTGATCTTGGACATGGCGGGCTCCAGCACACCACTTTTCTTGTTGTCACGCACCACACCCTCGATGAGATCCAAGCCGGTCCACTTGAGTTCACCATGTTTGGTGTTTGTCTGACTGGAGTTGTGGTACGAGCGCAGCTTGGCAACCAAATCTGTTGCATCCTTGGCTGCGTTGACAGACAAGGTTTTTGGAATGACCAGCATCGATTTGGCAAACTCAGCTATTGCCAATTGCTCCCGGGATGAGAGGGATGTGGCAAAGTTCTCCAGGTAGATGGATAGAGCTGCCTCAACGCAACCACCGCCAGCAACCACTTTTTTTGCTCTCCAACACACGCTTCACCACACACAGAGCATCGTGCACTGAACGCTCCATTTCATCACAGTAGAAATCGTTGGGACCACGCAGGATAATGGAGGCAGCAGCGCTATAAAATAGACAATGGTATTAACACATCTCCAAGTTAAAGGTAAAATCGTCTCTTACCGTGCTTTAGTGCCCTTGATAAGAATGAGTTCATCATCGCAAATGCGCTCCTGTGCCACCTCAGTAGCCTCGCCCACCATGGAGGCATCGAAGCTTTCCTCACCATCCATGTTTGTCAACGACGTAAGATAAGCAGCGCCTGTGGCCTTGGCTATGATCTTCAAGTCACTCTTCTTCACACGACGCACAGCCATAGCTCCTGCCTCGACGAAGTACTTCATGCAGAGATCATCAACACCTCCGCTGGCCAGGACAACATTGACACCCGTACCCAGAATCATATTGATGCGCTCCTTGGTGATATCCAGCTCACGGGCACGAATGGCCTCAAGCTTGTCGGGATCGTTGATCAGCACCTGCACGCCCATTTTCATTTTGGTCTTCTGCAGCGAGAAGTCCAGACAAGCGATTTTAGCGTTCACTATCTTCTTGGGCATCTGCTGCGAGGCAATGGTGCAGTTCAAGGCATAGCCGGGAATCAATACAGATTCGCGAGCAGATTTTCCATGTGCCTTCAGCACATTGATGGCCTTAATTGAGTAGGCTGTCTGACCCTTTGGATCGGTGATTTTCACAGCCTGAGCGGCATCTACGACCATGGCAGAGAAGAAATCAGCATCTGCGCCAATAATCTTCGAGCTCATCGATGTCTTTGCAATGTTAATGAGTGAGTCACGGCCCAACTCGTCCACAGGTGCGGTAAGATGCTCGGAAATATATTTGCAGGCTTCCTTGCAAGCAATACGATAACCGGAGATAATTGAAGTGGGATGAATCTTCTGTTTCACCAGGTCATCGGCGTTCTTCAACAACTCTGCTGCCAAAATGACCACAGATGTGGTGCCATCGCCCACTTCCTCGTCTTGCAGCTGTGCTAGCTCCACCAACACCCTGTATAAAAAAAAAAAAATAAAATAATAAAAACGAAAACTAAACTGTACAAATTAAGTGGGTCTCACTTGGCTGCTGGATGCTCCACCTCTAACAGACGGAGAATAGTCGCGCCATCGTTGGTCACGGTAACATCTCCAATGTCATCGACCAACATTTTATCCAGACCAACGGGACCCAACGAGCTCTTCACAATGTTTGAAATGGACAGAGCGGCCATGACTGCAATAAATATCATAAAAAAATGAATTATAAATGAGTCAAACTTCTTATAGGAAATATCCCCATATCCCAGACGCCTGACCATAACCTCACTTCGAGTCTGCTCAATGTTTTATGCTTATTCTCCTTTTATTTAGTTGCTATTTGTTACTGTACACAAAGTTTTAAAGTTAATTAAACTAATTTCTTAAGTTTTCTTCGGGAACATTCTCGTGGGTCTTGTGAGACCTGCACAATGACAACGTGCTTGTCGCCCCGGCGACTTCTACACATAGCTGCAGCTGTTGTTGGAAGTGGGGATTTCTTACCATTCTGTGTGCGCACAGAGGCGCCGGACTGTCGTGTGCCAGCGATACTCAAAGGACTTGCCAATGTCGACATATTTCGCCTCTTTTTGTTAGAGTTTTAATAAAAAATTAAACAAATCAAAAACACTTGGCTACTGAATTCTGTGAAAAATTGCCGCACGCTAAACCGCCTGACTCAGAGTTAGAGATGTAACTGAATAAATATGGGTATATCGATATATGTTTATTCGATAACTGAACAACTGGCGGTTTATTTCGTATATTAGTCTAATTCAATTCTATCAAATTGATTATCAAATTTAGAAAAATGAACAAATACTACTTGATTTAGTTGTATTTGATTTATATATAATTTTATTACATTGAATAAAAATTCAAATGTAGTTTGGCGGTCATCATCTGCTTAACACATCGTATGCAATCGAATAACAGCCAACTCGTGCTGCAATGATTCGTGATTTTCATATCGATCTTATAAAAACTGTGCAGAAACGATAGATCGATATTATCAAAAACAAAACCGCGGCAAAAACAACAAGAACTTTATTTGTAAACGATTTTTGTAGAAATTAAAATAATTGGTTTATTATTATTACATTTATTTAATAACTTATCAAGAATGAGCCGAACGCCAACAAAGACCGCACCGCATGGCGCCGAATACAAAACTCCAAAAAAACAAAATGAACTTACACGGCGTCCTAAATCTGCCAGTCTCAAATCCATTGAAAATCTAACAAACTCTGAAGAGTCGAGTGCTGCTGAGGTGGAAGAGCAACCACGAAGCACTCGACGATCGGCTCGCAGACCGAGCCCCACCAAGAAATATACAGCTTATAAAAAAGGTGTTACTGGAACAGATCGTATTGTTGTCAACTATGTTGAGTGCACCAATTCGGAGCAGGAGGAGTCAGAGAATGCAGAAGATAACGAAGAACCAGTTGTAATAGGTGCCGCCAAGCCGAATGCTCGAGATATTGAGCTCATACAGTCCGATTACAATGTGGCAGGAACCAGTATGTTTGGCTTCAACACGCCCAAGAAGAGGGATGCCATGACATTGGCTGCCCTAAATGCCACTCCTTGCACACCAAAGACGCCGAAGACACCAAAGACACCTCGGCTGGGCGTCAAAACACCCGATACAAAGCGCAAAAAGGCTGATCAACCAAAGACTCCTTCGCATGTGCGCACGAGGGTGAAGCAACGTAAGTCATGAGTATAATGATATATAATAGCTTCATATCTATAACAATATCGTCAACAGAAATTGCAAGAGCTGTGGCCGATTCGGATGAGGACTTTTCGGGGGACGAAAGTGATTTTCGGCCCAGTGATGCGGATTCCTCCAGCAGCAGCAGTAGCAGTAACAGCGATGGAGCCACCTCAGACAATGATGCAGCTGATGATGAACCGAAGACACCCAGCAAATCACGCCGTGCCATTGTGGTACCTGTGCTGCCGAAGACTCCATCAGCTGCACGTCAGCGTCAATCGGCGCGTGTAAAGAAATCTAATGAGTACGTGCCGGAGAGCGATGGATACTTTCAATCACATGCGAGCTGCAAAATACTCACATCGGATCATACACTTGATCGCCTGAAGAATCCACGCTTGGCAGTCGATCGTTTATTTAGTCTTTTGGCAGATATGAAGGCATCAACGGAACATGAGACAGCTATAAATGCGATTATGGAGGAGTATCATTCATATTTCTCCAAATGGATGTGCATTCTCAACGAAGGGTTCAACATTCTTCTCTATGGATTGGGCTCAAAGCGACAACTGTTGCAAAGGTTTCATCGTGAAGTGCTGGCAAAGCAAACGGTGCTCGTGGTCAATGGTTTCTTTCCCAGTTTGACGATGAAGGATGTGCTGGATAGCATCACTAGCGACATACTGGACGCTGGTCCAAGTCCAGGAAATGCACACGAGGCGGTGGACATGATTGAAGAGGAGTTTGCATTGATTCCTGAAACACATCTGTTTCTTATAGTGCACAATCTGGATGGGGCCATGTTGCGCAACGTGAAGGCGCAGGCGATCCTGTCACGTCTGGCACGTGTGCCCAATATACACATGCTTGCCTCCATAGATCACATAAATACCCCACTGCGTAAGTAGAAGGAAGTCGAAGAATCCCTTTCTTACCTTAATCCTTATGCCTCTTTCTAATTCTACAGTTTGGGATCAGAACAAGCTGAGCAACTTTAACTTCTCTTGGTGGGATTGCACCACCATGTTGCCCTATACGGATGAGACTGCATTTGAGAACTCGCTTCTGGTGCAGAATTCAGGGGAGCTTGCACTCTCTTCCATGCGCAGCGTCTTCTCCTCACTCACAGCCAACTCGCGTGGCATTTACATGCTGATTGTCAAGTATCAGCTGAAGAACAAGGGCAATGCTACCTACCAGGGCATGCCCTTTAAGGATCTGTACTGGAGTTGTCGTGAGGCTTTCCTTGTCAGTTCCGATTTGGCGCTTCGTGCGCAGCTAACTGAATTTCTCGATCACAAGCTGGTCAAGTCCAAGCGCAATGTCGATGGCTCGGAACAATTAACCATTCCTATTGATGGCGGCTTGTTGCAGCAGTTTTTGGATGAACAAGAAAAAAAATAAGGCGTGTTTAGAACATATTAATTTATTATCTAATTTGTTAAATACAATTACAATTTGCTCATTTAAAAAGGTTTCTCGTGTTTGCATCTTTCACATCATCACCTCCTCCTGCTCCTCGTCCTCCCCTAACCAGAGTTTACTTTAGATTTAGAATTCTATTACAAGTTACTTCCATTTAAATCTGTTATCAATTTATTCTCCTTTTGCATCTCCTCAATTTATTGTTTTCTACACATTTAGATTGGCATGCATAAAAATGTTTTCAATATGTTTTTTGTTTTTTGATATTTTCCATAATTCCATTTCAGTTTTTAAGTATTCACACAGCACTCATTGGATCATTATTGCCTGCTTTGGTCAATTTGGAATATACTTGGTAAATAACAATCGTTGTCATTGAAGAAGAAGAAGCACTTTCTATATCTCTATGATGGAACCGATTTACGACAGTGCAGACATCTCATTTCCAGGCTGAGAAAACGGAATCTCAAAGTTCCTAGATTAATTCTAGATATTTACAAGAGCAAAAACTATGGTTTATCCCCAATTTTGGTGTTATAGGGTCTCTCAATTTGATCTTATAAAAACTTGAATACTTTTTTGTTTTCTGCTTGCATGAACATTATCACTTTTACTTGATTCGATTGTGTTGATCTCCCTTTCTCTCTCTCTCGAACGGGCGATGACATCTTTGATTTGTTGAGGCCCTGACTAGAGTGGATCCTGAATAACCCCGTAAGAAAGACTTGGTTTGTTATTTTTGCGTTTTTTGCTTACTATACACAGAGTGCTACATTTTGCTTTTATTTCGTCAATGCTTCGATTGGTTTTCAAAAGATTTGTTTTGTTTTTTTTTTTACAAGAAATAAAGAAGTTTGCATTAAATACTTAAAAACAAAAAACATTGGAGTTTATTTTTTAACGAAAACGCTTCGAAGAAGTTTAAGTGTATACAATCTTTTACTTTTACTGTGTGTGTGTGTGTGTTGCGGTGGTGTTTGGCAGCTGACGAATTTGAGTTGGTTCTTTCTTGATGCATCGTTTTATCTGCTGCTTGTGTGTGCGTGTGTGTGTGTATGTGTGTGTGAGAGGGGGGAGGATCGGTAAATACAAAAATAAAACCTTCATTTAGCAGAGTTTACATATACACAATATATAAATCAACTTCATTATCATATCCGTATCATTATGTATTAGTCATACTCATCGAATATACATCACAATCAAAGTGTACGCTTTGTATCATAATAATAATAGAATTACGTAATAATAATAATAATTATAATAGTTACGCCACTTTTCTTCTTCTGTTTCTTCTGTTTACTGTTTACTCTTTCTGCTTTTTACTTTCTTTCTTTTCTCATTTCTCATTTCCATTTTTATTTATAATTTGTAATTTGTATTTCTATTTGTAGTTTATATATATATATATCATTATTTTATTATGCTTGTATACGATTATTATTATTATTATTATATTTGCCTTCTCGTTTTTTCCTTATGAACTGTACGCTTATTAGAATTCTCTTCCATCTTCCTCTTCTTCATCTGCTTTCTTCCTCTTTTTGTGGTGTTACTTTCTCATTGTAGTTGCTTTCTTTTTGTTTGCTCTTTTGTAGTTGTTTTTTGTTTTTGTGTGTTTGCTTTTGTTTTGTTTTTTCCATTTTTTTGTTTATAATTTCAACTTATAAATTAAACATTAAACGTAATCATAAATCAACAAAATAAAAATATTACATTCATCAAGTTATTGAATATAAAATTACTCGATATTCTCGAAACAATAAACGGTATTTATGCAGCCAGTTGCAGTTGTTGTTGTTGTTGCAGCTGCCTTTGTTGTTGTTGGTGCTGCATTTGTTGTTTCTGTTGTTAGCTGCTCGCATTATTGTTGTTATTTTCTTCGGGTTTGTGCAACTGTTATTCATGTTGTTGTTGTTAATATTATTGTGATTGCTGTTGTAGGTATTGATGTTGTTGTTGGTATTGTTGGTGTTGCTTGTTGCTCTTTCTGTTACTGTTGCTGTTACTGTTACTGTTGTTGCTGCTGGTGTTCTTATGTGAATTGTTTTTGTTGCTGTTGCTGCTGATGCTGGTACATGAGGGTTTCAGCTCATTTTCACGCGTTTCCTTGGTGGTCCAATTGGTGGGATTTGTTGTGTTGCGAGTGCACGAAATGCCTCCGCTATCAAATGTGAATGTGTTGTGATCATATTTTGCCAGCCAGAGGTTTCCATCACATCGGTGGCATGACTAAGGTAAAGAGAACATATGGATTAATAAACTATTCAATATTCTCTCTCTCGCTGTACTTACGTATTAATGAAATCTATCGTTTGTGCTTTCAATTGATCCGCACTATGGAGATCAGCTAATATTAACGTTTCGGCTGCTGTTTCTACAGAGAGATTGACGCACAGCGCCTCCTCGCACATCACTTTCAGCTTTTCGAGTGCATACTGTAAGAGCAAAAACATATCACATAAACAGATTAGTATAAATATTATAATATATATTGGGCCGGTTCTTCTTGTTCTTTTCTGGCTCTAGCTGATCTACACACAACTTGTAAATTATATTTTAAAAATATATGTATCTATCAATCTATACATATCATATCTTCATATCTAACAGATATTATAATACAGTGAGCAAGTTGTCTGCTCTTCCTAAGATCTATCTGTCTTTAATGTTCTAGCTTGTCAAAGAAAAGCAAAAACACAACTATCACAAAAATAATATTAAATTAATATTTACATATAGTGATACATATAAAGCTAATTAAAGCATATCTACTATCATAAGAAACATATTTCCTCCTTGTCGTTATTTACTACTTATCAGCAGCCGCTAAGAGATCATCAGCCATTTTTTCTAGATTAGATGCCTTGCCCGTGTATATAAATCGAAGCATCTCTTTGAGCACTTCATGATCCACATCGGTTATGGCGACACGATTCAGCTTACGCTCCTCCATTTCGTGCTCAAACATGGCCGCAAAGACATCACTACGCGCTGAACATAAACACAATATATATATAATATTAGTTACAGATCAGTTAGGGTATATTTTGAGTGTGATTCTTACCTGCCAGTATGGCCTTGTGCGCTTGAAACTCACGGCCCCCCCACCGAGAGCGTTACATCGCTGAATTTCTCGTTATCGAAGAGATTGCCAAGATCTTCAGAAAGCTTGCACTCGGGCACTTTGAACTGCACAATATTGGATTGTCCGGAGATATTAACACTGTCCGCCACAACACTGACCTCACAGAATATTGTCAGTTTATCTTCGGGCAAGAGACCGTTGGCCTCGTCCAATAGAAAATCGCGTCGTATAAACTTTTTAAAGCCCCAATCTTTGCCCTGCACGAAGCGGTAAGCTCTGAAGAAAAATAAGATGTGCAAGAAGTGAAATAAGTATCATATTATATATAGTTTATATATATAGTATATGTATTTAGCCTAAACTTACCGCTGGGATTCCATGGCTTTGGTTTCCTCACGTTTCGCATTTAATATGGAAAATTTGAACTTGGCTCTGACTTCGGATTTGTTACACGAAACTAACAGTAAATATAATGATAAGTAATCCTTGCTTTCCTCATCTAGACCTTTGGGGTTGACCCGTAAACACCTGTTATAGAAATAATATGAATTAATACTCTATCATTTGAAGCATCTTATAATGTATTTACCATTTTAGTTTGTCATTAGCACCGGCTGAGAATGTGGACGATTTGAGTACTTCACCCATTTCTTCCCGACAAAAACTAAAGTTATTTATGGTCCACATATAACTAAATTTAACCACTTTGACCTGTAGATGAAATAAATTATGAATTGATTAATATGTTATAGCAAAAGATGGGGAAGAGTTTCCCATTTTTATAGGAAAAGAAAGGAAGTGCATTTTCTCTGATTTCGTTATTTGAACAGTTAGGAAATCTGATCAGGTACCTCTATACAAATCGTCGTTCTGTTTCTCTTTGTTCTTCTCACAAACTTGCTAAACTGAACAGAATCCCAAGATAACTGACACTTTTTCTATTAGCACCCTCATTGTCTCTCTCTCTCTCTCTCTTCCTCTCTCTTTGTCTCTTCTACTTCATTCGCCGCATTCTTTGCAACCTGAGCTTCTGTGACAGGATCAGTTCGCAACATAAATCCCTTTCAATCAAGATTGCTAATGGAATTGTCGGTGAACACTGCACCTGCAAGGCGAATGACCTCCGTTGGACGGACACGGACAACGGAAATGCATTTTTCTGTGTGCTACAACCACAAAACACACACACACCATATGAAATACAAGCTCAACTCGGGCCGAAACTGAATAATCCTAGGCAAATCCTTAGGAATGCAAAATGTGCATGAAATACATCTACACACATTGACCAAGTGTAACTTAATCCTTAAGCCACAAAGGGAGAGAGAAGGGGAAGGGGAAGGGGTTAGTCTTACCTGCGTATAACACCAGTTCTCAGCGACTGGCGTATTGACTTCCGGCAAGGGCGGCGAGGGAACACGACTGACCGCCATTGTGCTACTGGATGCGTGCAGGTTCGAGGTGACTCTAGCTGTTTGGCTTGCCTGACATTCGTTCACCGGCAATCTGCAAAAGTTAAGAGAGAGAAAGTGAGGTTAGATAGGGTAATGGATACAAGAGATATCATATATAATAATAGAATATTATAATATATATGTATAGAAATGAATATACGTAGTTAAAGAGAATATAGTAATATCAGCGGAGATAAAGTAAGACTAGATGGGGTAAGGAATAAGAGAAATGCAAGAGAGTCCGTATATAGTAAGAAGATATATAGAACTATATAGAGTGAGCTATTAAGTTATATATATATAGAGTTTGTCATAGATCACATAGTTGGCATCGCAAAGAGATGAAAAAGAAAGCTACAGAAAAAAAAGATTGGCAGAGGAAAAGGATTTTCATATAGTCCAGCCTGTAGCTGAGACGGCTACATTAATCTATAGAGAAGGGAATTGCACAGTGTAATAGAGTCTAAGAAGGGAAGGCACCTCGGCTCCTGCAGCAGATCCATAATGCTGCGCTCGAACTCGATCTTAACGAATTTGCTATCGTTATTCGAGTTTCTGGCCAGAAGATTGAGCAGCTTCAACAGCAGCGAGTTCTCCAGTTTGATCACACAAATATAGAACACTCACACACACACAGACAAGGCACACACACACACGACCACACACACAAGAGCACAGAGAGATAAAAAAAACAATCACGGAAATTTGTGAAAAATTTGTTCTTAAATATCACAAAGACTTGAAGACGAAGCTGAAGACGCGATACGAGCACACGGAAATCACAAAGCGGAATGCGCCAAAATGTGCAGCGGGCATAACGAGAACGAGAGAGAGTGGAAGAGAGACAGCGATGGTGACAGAACGTGCACCGTTAAGCGATTGACCGAACGGGAATTAAGCAAAGCTTTCACTGAGATTTTTGACTAGGTGCTGCTCGAAAGCTCAACGCCCTGTGGATTGTGTGTGGATAATGTGTGGATTGTGGATGCTGTGCAGTGTAACTTTGTAGAGAGAACGAGGAGCGAAAAGAGCGGAGCGAGTACGTCTGTGCAGCTGTACCAGCAAATGAAAACTGGCTAGGAAAATTGAAGAAAAGGCCAAAAGATGAAGCAAATGTGCAGCAAGGATAAGAACAGGAACAGACTAAGGCAGATGACAGCGCACAACACAAAAGGGCCAAGGAAATTGTAGCCAAGAGCGGAAAATTGACAAACAAAAGAAGGCGAGAGAGAGGGAGACAGGACGAGGGAGAGAGGAAGAGCGAGGGTGAGGGAGAAAGAGAGGAAGACAGGCTGAGCAGCAAAGGATCTATGCAGCACAATGCGCGCTGGCGCAGCAGATGCAAAAGGAAACTGAAACAGAAACACACAACAAAAGCAACTGCAACAACAACGAATAGAACTGAAGAAGAAGAACAACAAAAAGAGAAATATTTTTATATAGTGGGAAAAATCTCGGGGAAAACTCTACACAAGGCTGACAACAACTACTGAGATTCATCAAGGTGTTTGCAGCTTCAGCGCGAACTGCGCTGCATCTGTCGCTGTCGCAGTCGCTATCGCTGCCTCCTACCTCTGCCCCAACTACTGCCTCTGTTGCTACCACTGTCTCTGCCAGTGCCGCTGTCCCTTTCTCTGCTACTGCCAATGCCTCAGTCGCTGCCTCTGCCCGCTCTGCTGCTTGGCCATCAAATGCTTGAAAAAGGACCTTCAGTGTCGGCAGCGCTGCCTGTGTGTGACAGCGCGTGCGTGTGTGCATGTGACTTTGTGTGTGTGTGTAAAAAAAGGTTGACGCGAATTGTTATCAAGGTGAACGAACAAAACACAAAACAACCGTAAACCAGCATCGGAAGCAGCGACAGCAATAACAATAATAACGCGCAGCGCAGAACAAGAAATCGTTGACGTCGCCAACGACGACGCCGCTGCCGACAGCGACGCGGCGTCAATCATGCGGCGAAGGCAACCGCTGCCGCTGAGGTTTAGTACCTTCAAGTAGCTTTATTCAATTTTTAGTGAGTGTGCTTTAGTGTTAATGACATTGATTTGGCATTGAGAGGCACACACACACACACACAGACAAACACAACCAAAGCACTTGCAAAGCTTAAGCTGACGTCGCGTCACGCGCTCTCTTGATTTATCTTGCTCGCTCTCTCGAAGGGCCACTGCAGCAGCAGCAGCGGGGAGCGCAGTCCAAAAAGTTGTTGTTTATTATGACATTGGTAACGTCGTTTAGCAATAAAAGCAAAGCCCAAGGCGCATTTGAGCTTAAACGGACGAGAGAGAGAGAAGGAAAATCAATGTGATTTTGGGCAGCCTCCCTTAAGTGAGGTTAAAGTCGTGTTCGATTAATGAGCGCACGCGCTGTCGCATCTGATTTTGACGTTGCGGTGTGACTCAGTTCGTTTGAGGGGTGCACTGCAAATTAAATATTCAACTGTACACTAATAATAATAAACAATTATTTAATTAAATATTAATCTATATTTATCTAATTGAATAAATATATATTTATTATGTAGTTTAAAGTAATTTGTTTGCCTGTCCTATTATTACAGTAGGCAGCGCAGTCTATTCTTTTCTCTGCGTTCTTTGCGGTCGCTGCCGCAGTCGGCAGCACACCTTCCTTGCTCTCAGTGGCAGCTGAATCAAATGCAATTTCGTCACGGCCACGCTGCACAAATGTTACGCTCTTTGTACGATCTACAGCATTAGGAGCAGAACACACAGCGAGGGCGAGCGCGCGGACGAGGATGAGAGCGAGGGCGAAGTAGGCAGCGACGTCGGCTGCAATGCAGAACGGCAGTTGCTACAGTCGTAGCCAAGAAGGAGTGCGAGCAGCGCAGTCGGGCCACAGTAAAGAGAGTATTTATGACAAATGGCAGCGCAGCACGCGTTAAGCGGCTTAGTTAGTGAGTGAGGGAGGGGGGAAGATAGGGAGTTTAAGAGACGGGGAAGCAGCAATAGACTGTAGCAAATGAAGTAGAAGGAGCAGTATGAGTAAGGGGAAGGGGACGTAGAGTAGCAGACTGACCCTGTGCTTGTTGTTGTGTCTGACTGCAACGGCGCCGCGACCGCGACGGCAGCTGCATATGAAAAGCGCGCCAAATGGGCAGAGAAATATACCATACACACACATACAGGGGGCACTCTCACATATACAAATACAGTGGGCAAACAATCACTTACAATTTTCCTCGTATTATATAATTTAAAGAAGGAGGAGGAGAAGAAGGAGGCGCAGCAACTCTCGCCTCGTCTCGGTGAGCTTTCTTTCTTTCTTCCGGCAACTTTTCATTAGCATTTAAATGAAATTTGATAGAGAAGACAACAACAACATCAACAACAACAACATCAGCAACAACAACAATACAACAAACTATAAACAAACGAACAAAAACAAAAGGCAATAAGCAATAAAAATGGTGAAAATTTTCATTTTTACAACAAATTATCGCATGAGTTTTCACTCGTCGTTGTTGTTGCTGTTTTCACCAGAGATAGATAATACTCCTTTCACTCGGCTAACAACAACAACAAAATGAGACGAGTGAAAAACGTTTTGAAAAAAGGAAATGCTTTTCATTTTACTCACACACACATGCAAAGAGACACAGCGCTGTAAAGATAAATTTAACAACAACAAAAGCAACGAATTGGCGGCCATTTAATTTAAATAATGCGATCTTTTGCTTTGCCAATGAGAAAATGAACTCAAAAGAGAAACTACTTTAAGAGCGCTTGCACGCGTTGCTCTTTACTTCCGCAAATGCAGCGGGCAGAGGCGGAGGCAGCAGCAATAGATAGGAGCAGAGACAGTGCAAGTGGGAGCAGAGACAGTGGGAACAGATACAAAAGGAACAGTACCTCCTGCAGACCATACTGTAGAAGGCAATGGACAGTAGCAAAGGCAACAGCAGACTAAGGAGCAGAGACAGGGGGAACAGCGTAAGAGGGAGCAGAGACACGAGGCAGCGGCAGCGGGAGCAGCACATGCACGCACAAAGGCGCTTGCAAATTTCACTCAGCCCTTCACCCACACACACACATACACACACATTATCAAAACTCCCACGCTCAAGTTTCGTTTTGCTGCTGCTGCGCGTCGACAGCGGCGACTGCGTTGCGCTTGCCTTTTGCGCTGGCGTCGGCATCAGGAGAAAGCTCCTCGTCGTCAACGTCGCTCTGCAGTTTTGCCTGCACTTTTCGTGAAAGTCGTCGCTGCTGTTGTTGTTGTTATCGTTATATAAAATGTATAAAAAATCATTTAAGTAGAGTGAAATTTTGTGTGCAATTTTGCCCCAACTCAAAAGTATTAGGAAAGCTTATTAAGCTCCCTCTCTCTGTCTCTTTTGCACCTTTCCACTTGGCATTTTCCTGCTCACAATTATGCCAAATTTGTTGATTGTGAAACTGCCGCATTGCAACAGCGCGTGTAAATGAAAGTTTAAACTCTTTTTTTTTGCGTTAATAACAAAGGGAAAACATATTTCGATTACGTAAACAAATGCAAGCAGAGGGAGGTAGACAGAAAGAGAGAGACGCGACGTCGCAGCGTAAGGCACGCAGGCGCGTAGGCGGCCAGCAACGACGTTAGCGTCGACGCGACCGCAACGAATTTCGCCCGACCGCAAGAGCCGAAGTCAATTGGTGAAACGAGAGCACAATTTACACGACCCAAAGCACGAAGACACAGAGTGAGAGAGTGGGAAGCCGAAGCTGTAAACGAAGCTCAGTGGCAGAGGAAGAGGGCAGCCGAAGCTAAACTCAACGACGAAGCCAAACGAAGCTTTATGTAATTGTCACAACAACAACAAACACACAGCAAGGCAGCAAGCCAAACATGTTTGATGACGTCGTAGCTTGCTCAGCTCAGCTTACACTCTGCCGGTTTCTCTGCCGCGACCCGCTCTCTCCCTCTCTCTCACTCTGGCACAGCACGTTGCCGTTTAACGCGCGTGGCTTCCCCTGGCGTAGCATAGTATTGTATAATAATTGTAATTTGCATGAGAGAGAGAGAGAGAGAGAGAGAGAGAGAGGGAAAGAGAGGGAAGACAGACATGATCAAACATGAGAAACATCGTCGGTCGAGGCATGAAATGAAATTAATAAATTAATAAAACATTTTGTGCCCAATTTTCTCCCTCTCCCTGTCTCTCTCTCTCTCACTTGCTCTCTCAATGATGCACAACAAAGTTTTGGGCCAAACTTGGATTGACTTGGCCCATTGTTGTTGCTGTTGTTGCTGTTGGCTTGTTTGCATTTTGCCGCTTTTACCATTTCTCTGCACTTTCTAAACAAATTGTGCGATGACTGCGCGACAAAGCGAAGCGAAGGAAACGACAACGAAGAAGAAGAAGAAATTGGCTTTCATGCGTTTTCACATTTTTTGTTTTTGTCGTGCTTTCATTTTGTGTTGTTGTTGTTGTTGTTGCCGGATTTCTACTACTTTTCTCTCTCTCTATCTTTCTCTCTACTAGAGGCGCATGCCTCGCAGTCTCTTTGACTCTATTTGGCTTCGAATATCTTTTTTTATTGGCTTAGAAATTTACGTGTGCCACTGTGTGTATGTGTGCCAGTGTGTGTGTGTGTGTGTTTGCTTGTGGTTTCCGTAGAGATTTGTTCTAAATTCAAAATGTGGAATCTGAGTGAAAGAAAGCCGACTCTCTTTGTCGTTGGGGCAAAGACACAAATTGAAAAGTGAAACATTTGTAGCAATCGTTGGAGACGGAGAGAGAGAGAGGGAGGGAGATGATCAAAGTTCTCAAACAATTTCCATTCGATATATGTACGTTCAATAGCTTTGGCAACATGTTGCCAGTCTGCAGTGCACAGGCAACAATGTTGCTAAGCAATAGAAATTCCGTCTGTATGAACTTTTATATCTATGAAACTATAAGAGCTAGGAAAACTATATTTACAGACAATATGTTAAATTCTTGCACGCAGCTAAAGATAACATAACAACTTGAACAATTAAGAAATATTAATAATAAATAAACAATTTGCATGCGTAATACTAAAGCTGCAACATTCTTTTTTGGTGTGTAGAATGATTAAGCCCATACAAATTATTTCTGATATTTAATAAAGCCATATACATAAACCTTATGCTTATAAAGGTAACCATGTATGCATATGCACTACACACTGCATATACCATAGTACACTGTACTACACAGTCAGTCCAGTTTGGACAGTCACAACTCCCGCCCTTGCCACATGCTGCAAATCAACTCTGAAAGCACTGAAGCAAACTTCCCGTCCCGTTTGCGCAGAGGGCGTGCAAAAATACAAAACTGTATACAAAATCCGAAAAAGAAAAGGAAGAACAAGAGTAAATAATGCACAAACCACAATAACCGACTACGCTGAGATATTTCCACAGTATATAAGGTCGTATAATGAATCTGGAGTGGTTATTCCCCCTCTCAATATATATATATATATATATATATATATGTATATATATATATACAGTATAATGTTAAGTGGTTTTTTGAACATTTCAATATAATCTATATAGCCATTGTTGTTGTAGTTCAACATCATTATAATTGCAAAAGAAACCGATACTATATAGCAGTGCACTCTGTACTTTTGCAATCTTGAAGATTATGTTAAGAAATTCGTAAAGAATTCATATAGAATTCTCATTTACAGTGGGCATTGTGAGCAATCTGCAGTGATATCAAAGAAATAAGAATAAAAACTTAATAAAATAATAAAAAATTCTAAAATTCTAAGAGGGTTTTTTTGGCATTGCCAAATTATATATCATAATATAGCTCAAATATATTAACTCTAATATAAAATACTTTATACAAAAAGGGATTTGTGCATAGTTATGCTTTCAAACCCCTTTCAAATGGTTAAGAACCTTTCTTGTCTCCATTATCATAATATATATCTATATCACAATGCAGCAAGCCCCAATTATATTTCTAATCAGTTAAGGGCATTAAAACTCGTCAATTAGTTCCTAATACCCAAGTGAATCATCTGGCACAACTGGAATGAAATGCAATCTCAAGAAAGAACGTCTGTTCTGTGTGTTTATTATCGCTTCAGGGTCTATCGGACGACGCTGGCGGTACAAGGCCAAAGAAAATGAGAAAATAAGCAACAAGTGCAGAATGTGTTCTTAGCAATACTTGAAATTAAAGAAAGAAACAAAACACACATGCCTCCAATTTCAATTTCATTACAAACAACGACATCGTCAACGTCTGCGCCTCCAATGACAAGCTGCACCAGCTGTTTACCTTTGGAATGGACAGCTACCCACACCCACTGCACACGCTCCACATGCAGCCCACAATATCCACAATCCACTCTCAATAATGGAGCACTATGAAGAGCACAAACAAAACGCATCAGCATAAAAATTTAGTTGATGTTTACGCAAAAAGAAAAAACCTAATTCTTTTTTATGATTATTTCGGGCGGGCCGCACATTCGTTTTTGGGTCAATACAACAGAGAGGGAGAGAGGGAGAGAGTTTATTTGCTTAACTGAATTAGCTGAATTGATGTACCAACAGTGCTAAGGTCAAAGCGAGCCAATGAAGTGGGTTACCTCGTCGAGGCTGAACTAAAATCAAACCAAAACTAGCACACAAACAAAAATCACTGCTACCTGCACATGAATACTTTATGAATACTCGTGAATGAATAGCTGTTGGTACAGTGGAAACTACAAGTCACTCCTAGCCACAGAATAAACCCGTAGCCTCGTAATAATAATGACAATGTTGGTAAACAACAACGACAAACGTAATTCAAGGATGCACCATGAATACAATTCGATATGAGTTTTCCCAAAGCTAACCAGCTACACATAGAGCTTTATATATAGAGCAGGCAGACCTACTACTGTAGGTCACTCCAAATGGGGTCAGTACTATATAGAAAGTCTCTTACGTTGCTTTTCTTTTTCTCTCTCCCAACAAGAACTCTTCAAATTACATTAGTTAAACAGAGAAAAAGCAATTCTACAGTCGTATATCTTTAAAGACTAAACTAATGAAGAACTCCTTGCGCGCCCTACTTATATTTTCTTCTTTGATTCATTTACAACTGTTTCAGTAATTTATTAACCACACACAGTTATGAATAAGGCTTTAAAATTGGGTTTTATAGTTGTTTTAGTTCACTTTTAGTCTCTGTCTCATTTCTAGACGAGATATTGCAAATTTAAAATGTTATTGAAAAGATTTAAAGCGTTTTTGTTCTTTTGTTTTCTGTCTTCCTTTGTTACTTCATTTCCAAATTATAACAGTTCATTAGTTCTTATTTCACGTTTCCTTGTCTTATTGCACTTTAAATTTCCATATATATTAATTAGTTTTTATAGAGTTATAGAGGTTTTTTATAGTTCTAAAGTAAGTCTTATATTCTTCGTTCTTTACCTTTTATCACAGAAATTTGCGGCGGCGTTACAAAACTCCTTAGAATTTGGGCATTTAACTAATAATACTAGGCACAGAGGAGATTGTTGTTGTTGTTGTTGTTGATGATGATTGTTGTTGTGCTGGTGGTGGCTGCTGCTGCTGCTGCTGCTATGGTGATGGTGTTGCTGATGTTGCTGATGTTGCTGCTGTTGTTGATGGTGATGTTGGTTGTTGTGCTGAAGGCTGTTGTTGTTGCTCTGCTGTTGCTGCTGATGCTGATGATGTTGCTGTTGCTGTTGTGCAGGATGCGAGCAATTAAAGTGTTGCTGCTGCTGCTGCTGTTGGTAGGCAGAGGTAGAAGCGTAGCTGGAGCTAGAACTCGATTGAGAGTTGTGGCTGTTGCTGCTGCTCGATGAGGCGTTGCTGTTGTTGTGGTGGTGGCTGTTGCTGCTGCTGCTGCTGTGGTGTTGATGTTGCTGCTGGTTGAGGTGACGCCGTATTGACTGATTAATGCGATTCGTAATGGAATTGGTCAGTGCGGAATGATGGCTATGCAGATGTGAATGATGCGATGAAAGCTGATGAGACGATGAGGAGGATGAGGACGAGGAGGAGGACGGGGAGGCAGCTGAGCTGGCAACAGTTGAACTGCAGCTGGCGGCGATAGTGGAGGATGAGGAGGGAGTTGGTCCAAATAGGCGACTGGCAATTATGCTGCTGCTGCTGCTGCTGCTGCTGTTGTTGTTATTGTTGCTGCTGTTGTTGCTGCTGTTGTTGCTGCTGTTGTTGCCGCCGTTGTAGTGCCTGTTGCCCGCACAGGCGCTGCTACAGTTGTTCGAGGAGGCTGAGGAACTTTGTGCGCGTGTCAAAATGTTTTGCAAATTGCTGTTGCTGCTGCTGTTGTTGTTGCTGCTGTTGCTGTTACTAAAAGCTGCCTGCAATATGCTGCTGGGTGTTGCCAAATGTTGCGCCAGTGTTGCTGTGCCACTTCTGGTTGCTGCTGCCGCTGCTGCTGCTGCAGTTGCTGCTCCACTTTCGTAATTCAGGTGACCCAAATGTTGTTGCAAAACCGATGGTGCTGCTGCTGCCGCCGCTTGTTGCTGCTGCTGCTGCTGCTGCGGTGGCGATGGCGTGCCAACAGCAACAGTGTGTGGGTGCGCTGCTGACGCTAACGCCGGCGTCGACAGCGACAGCGACGATCTGCGCAGTAATACTGGAGGCGTTGATATCAATTGCTGCAGGCGGCTGCAATTGTTGCTGCTGCTGCTGGCGTTAGTTGCTGTTGCCACTGTTGCTGCTGCTGCTGCTGCCACTGTTGCCGTAGTCTCGGCAACAACAACATTTTGCTGGCCACTTTGGCAGCAACAATTATCACTTGACAGTTGTTGTTGTTGTTCTTGCTGCTGTTGCTGCTGCTGCTGCTGCTGCGGCTGTTGCTCCAAATTCACATCGACAACATCGACGGCGGCGTCATCGACATCGAAAATTTCATGCACGTTACGCTTTTTTTTTATTTTCACATAAGGCTCGAACATTTTACAACAAAAATTAACGCGCCTTTGTTGTTGTTGTTGCTGTTGTTGTTGGTGGTATTTTTGTATTTATTTATTTTGATTTTATGTATTATTTTACACACACACTTACACAGTTTGCACATTCATTTATATATGCATAAAAAATCGGTATAATTTGGATATATACTCTTTCTCTCTCTCTCTCTACCTCTCTCTCTCTTTTGCTTGCTTGATTTATTGTATGTTTGTTGTTGTTTTTGTTGTTCCGTTCGCGTTTTTAAAAAATTTATAAAATTTGAAACTTTTATTGTTGTTGTTCTTGCAACACACAAACACACTTTACAACGATTTGGAAACCCTCCGTTTATCAAAGCTCTCGTGGTTGTTGTTGTTGTTGCGCAGCTGCTGCTACTACTACTATTTTTTATTTAGTGAGAAGGCGCACACGAACCTCGTTGGCAGAACGAACCACAACCGCTTCGCTTGAAAGTTTGCGGAGAACTGAACTGAGTGTAGTCAACTAAGCAACGGGTCGACGCCGCCGACGACGCAACGTCTCTGCCGACGCAAAGCGGCCGCCACTCACTGTCCGATTTCAATGTTCGGCAACGCTGGCAGCGCTGCTCGCAGCGTTTCAGTTTTCGTTTCGTTTCACGAAGGCGGCAGCGGCAGCGCTGCAGCAGCGTAGTGTGGCGAAACGTAAAGCACACACACTCGCACACATACATATGCATGCGCGTGTGCATGCGAGTACACCTACACCTCAAGTGAGAGGCGTTGGTGGTGGTGGTAGTGGTTGGGGGGCGCGCTGCTTTGTGTGAGGTCGAATAGGAAAGGAAGCGACACTGAAAACATCAGTCAGAGAGAGCGCCGCAACTGCAGAGAGAGCATGAGTGAGAGCACAGGCAAGACAGCGCAAGCACAAGCATGAGTGCGAGAGCGCCAGTACGAGCACGAGTGTGAGAGCGAACACAAACGCAAGAGAGTGACACTAGCACGAGAGAATGCGAACTGAGCCGAGGGCCAACAACGACGGCAGCTGATAATTTGTATGTATGTACGCATACGCACACACACACATGCACACAAAAACACATGTGCGTATGACGCGAGGGCGAGGCGAACGAGGCCACAGCATGATGTGAAGACGATGATGATGATGATGGAATGAAAAGAAGGGAATGGGGGAATGACCAAGCAAGTGACCGTAGGTCCTTCGAGTAGATAGGCCATAATCATTTAGTCTCTCTTCAATTGAGCCGCCGCCGCTTGCCGCGTAGCCTTGCTGCCGCTGGTGCGACTGCGGCTTATCGGCGCTTCCTACTTTACATCAAAGTGCGACGCTGCGGCGTTGCGTCGCTGCTTCAGTTTTCGATTGCACAGCGCTGCTGCTGACGCTGCTTGGGGGTGTCTCTATAACGGGGCACATCTTGCAGAGGGAGTGAGACATAAAAACATGTACGTCACTTGTGTGTATGCATATGTGTGCATATATGTGTGTGTATTAAGTCAGGGGCGTTGTCGGCCACGCATGTCACGTCGCCTGCAGTCGCCGTCGCCGTCAACGTCTTGGCCCACCCAACTGGCAACACCAACAGCCGCAGCCGGCTCTTCACTCCACTTCGCTTCACTTGTCTCTCCCTGACTTCTCCCTCCCTCCCTTTCATACCCACTCAACACATTCGATTCATTTATGGCGTGCAAATTAGCATCGGCCGCCCGAGCCGCAGGGCTTCGTGTGTGTCCCTGTGTGTGTCCTCAGCAGCAGCAGCTACTGTGTGTGCGTGTGTGTGGCCCTCGCTCTCTCTGCTGTCCTCTCTCTCTCTCTCTGCCCTCGCTCAGTCAATCTGTTGCCCATAAGCTGCGAAGCTGCGCTGCTGCGTCTGGTGTGAAAATTTTGACTGTAATGCGTCGTTTGCTTTGAAGTTGCGACGCAGCCGATGAAGGTGTTGAAAGTTAGAGAGAGAGAGAGTGAGAGAAACAGTTTACTTTTGACAGACTTGAGAAATTGACAGTGTGCAAATATATTGCCACAGTTCAAGGGGAGGGGGGGAACCTTATAAGGCTGATTGCTCATTCAATATACAAATATATTTCTACTATTTCTCTACTAAGGCCAAGTGACGTTCACTGACCTTTCTGCCGCGCACTTCCTTCCTTCTCTAATCGCGGAAATCGCCGACGCAGCGCGTTGCCAACTGGTTCACCTTTCATAATGTGAATATATTCATGTTATTCATCTTATTCACATATTCAAACTCTATTTATATTGAAATATGAAACTTTCACACCTTCTGCAGTTAACCGTGCTATCGATTGATATCCATTTATCGATAATTGTTCATCTACTTATCTACATTAATATCGCAAACTATAACCTACTGTACAGCTCTATCAGTTATTGATTAGTGTGCATCGATAATCTACTTATCGATTGGTCGCTGCTTCTGTTTAGTTTGTTATTGTTTTTGTCACCCCATGCACACGATTTACTTGACACTAATTTCCATAAATAAAACAACAAAAAAAGTTCAATAAGCGCATCAGCAGCGCCCCCTACCGCTCGTATTTATGGCGCTCTGACAATAACCCAATTTTCATCAGTAGCGCGCGCACCAACAACAACAACAAAAGCAAAGTAAACTGTTTCTGTTGTTGTTATTGCATTGACGACCAAGGCAGGCAGAGACGCTGACGCTGGCGTCGGCAGCGCTCAGTCGACGTCGCGTCATTTCCATAGCTCATTCTCATCTCGTTACCTTTGAGATTTGACAAATTTGAAGGCAATGAGGGCAGCGTCACTCTCTTGCCTCTCTCTCTCCCTCTCTCTCTGTCGATAGCGCTGCTGCTGCTGCGTGGGCTGCGCAGCTGACTGAGGAAAGTGTTAATTGATTTTATTGGCTTTGAGAGGCGGTTTTAGCTTTAAAACTAAACTTAACTTAAACCAAATTCAAACGGGTTGCACTACGCACACACACACACAGAGAGAGAGAGAAATGAAGTTGTCAGATACTAGATACAAGATACATTCACACATCACATCGCAGAGTTTGCGTGGGATAAAACTTCCGCACTCGTGCCGAGTGAAACTCGTAGACTTTTCGTAATCACTTTTCAGCAATTGCCGTTTTCGGTTTTCGTCTTTCTCCTCTTCTCTCGTCTCCTCTCATCTCGTTTCGGCTCGTTTCGATGCTTTGTTTCGTATCGTATCGTTTCGTTTTCTTTTCTCTTCTTCTCTTTTGTCGTTTTCTAATTTACATTTCAAATTTTCACAATAGTTTTGCGGCCCCATCGCTGACCATGTAACAAAATGTTAGTGAATGAGTGAGAGCAGCCGGCGCCACTTTCCGCATTTCACACACACACGCACAACAAACACACACGCAGCCACACACACAAACAAATCTTCGAATGAGTTTGGCTGCAATGTAAGTGATAGATCCCCATCATAAATGTCTAGTTGGGGTCGAAATGGTAACAATGCTCTTCTTCTTCTTAGGTGACCATTAGAACCCGTCAACCCGCGTTTCTCCTCCAATTGGTTGCACCAAGCGCAGCCAGATTCTTCCCCACTTAGTCCATCCATCGCAGCCGCGGTCATCCCCTTCGTCGCCCAAGATCAACTCTCGCCTCAAACACCTTCTTCACTGCAGTTTCTTACCATATAATATATTACAATATCTTACGTAAACAAGCATATAACTTTATAACATAACAAACATGTTAAATTTTATATATAAAGTCTCTATAGTTACAAATATCTTTAAAATAAAACAAACTTCAGTTGAGTTTTCTTTCTGATAAAGTACATGTCAAATTCCAATTAAATAGCAGCTATAGTTACTCAGATATAAGAGATTTAGTATATATATCACTACTTTCGTTAATATCTTACATAAGTAAACTAAAAGCCTACAGTGGAGCTCAGTTTTTTGCCCTGTGTTGTCTCTGACTGCTATATTTTCCGAGCTACACCCTACTTCAGTTACAAAATACACAATATTATACTATTTTTTCCTTATCTATTGTTAATCTTCGCTTTCTAACTTTGTCGCCTGTCGAGTTACATGAGAGGTCAGCCCCATTAGTTATGCCTCTGCCTCTAACTGCTTCACTCTCTTTCGAGGAACTAGTTCAAACATATAATTCATAAACTATTTACAACTTTGATTCGATTTATATTCGTAACCAATTTTTTTGTTTGTTGGCTTTTTGTGCGTGTTTCTTTTTGTTGGGAAGTTGTTTTAGGCCGATGGAAAAGTGTCGAAAAAATGCGTGGCAAGTTTAACTTGCCCTTGGCTTGGTTTAACACGCTGCTGCTGCTGCCGCTTTCAGCGATTATACAATATCCGAAGCGACACGAAAGTGTGTTACCTTGCCTTGCCTTTTTGGGTTTCTCTGCAAAAGGTTTCACTCTGTCTCTCCCTCTTTGTGTTTCTGTGTGTGTCGTTAAAACCATTTCCTGTCCATTCTTCGGCAATTAAGACCACACAATATGTAGATCTCTCATAGCGTTGCCTTGTAGTTGGCATTGTGCACTTTTTTGGCTGCAAAATTCATCAGCTACTGCAAGCCACAATTTGTCAATGCAACACAGGAAAGGTGCGTCATAAGACTCGGGATTATCTGACAGCGACAAACACTAAAGAACACCCAGACAGCGATTGACAGATCTTATCTCTCTTTGTCTCTCTCTCTCTCCCTCTCTTTGTGACGACGACGACCACCGACGTCTGCAGACGTCAAAACAACAAGAGTTATTTGGTTTCGTTCCCCTCGTTGAGGGTCCGTCTTCTGGGGGGGCACAGGACGTTGAGCTGTTTAGTTATGAAATTGTCTTAGAATGCAGCAATTGCTAAGGGTGCAGAAGAAACCACAAGAGCTGCTCAGCTTGCAGTCTAGGCAAACAAGCCAGCCTGCAGTTTGGCTGAGCCTTTTAAGCGGCTGCACTGAGAGAAAACACTATCTAAGCTGGGGTTGCAAACATCCTAAAGATATTACAAGGATTCACGCAAATATAGACGAAATCATAGTAAAAAACACAAGAATCAACCGAGTTTCTTTCATGTTCTCCAACAGAATTAATTACCTTTCTTGAATCTTTGTCTATAACACTTCGAATAATTTTGATAATATATTCTTCACGCCTAGTTCTCTCAGTGTAGTCTTGTTGTAATGAACATTTCCTAATAAAACGACTGAATTGAGCATTGCGAACGTGCATTAACATTCTGCAGTAACTCTACTGTATAAGCAACTTGTTATGCTTCAAAAAATCTCTACAATTTCACACTACACTCTTGATTCTCTCAGTGTAGCCTTGTCGTAATGGAATACTGGACTTCCCACGGCGTTTGTTTGCGCTCATTAAACATTGGAAAAGGTGCCACCAAGCCAAGGCAGGCACAGAGGGCAGCTGCCACCACAGCTCGCTCTGCTTTAAGCACCTGTATGCAGCAACTCCCTCCCTCCCTTCACCTGTGTCTGTGTCTGTGTGTGGTCTCCTGTGTGTATGATCTGTTCTGTTCCGCTCTGTGCAGTTCTCAGTTCTGTTCTTTTTACTGTTCTCTGTCTGGCTTCTCTTTTCTAACAATTACGCCTCAATGCCAAATTCAATTCAATCTTTGCATTGCTCTTTTCAGCCTCCGCGCTCCTCCTCCTCCTGCTCATTCATTGTGTGTGATGGATGCCTTCTTGGTGTGATGGATAGCTTAGAGCTAACCACTGTCGTGCGATAGCTGGAGCAGCACACACACAGCTGTGTGGTTGCAGCTAGGCTAATTCCAAGTTCGTGCGAGCTGCGCTTTGTGTGTGGTCCGCGGCGACTGAGAACAGGCAGCAGGTACCTGACGGATACGCGACTCTCAGAGAGGCTTCGCAGTAGAATCGGAGTATAGCGACAACCATAATTCAAATGCTCGCTGCGTAAAGGAAACCCCTGCCTAGTCCTGCTATACATATTTTTGTTTCGTTCATAATTTAAAGAAAAAGTATAAAACAAGTAGAGTATGATCGACTGTTAGATATCCCCAAGCACCAAGCATAATATTTATATTGTAGGTTTAACGTTCAGCATACAATTAGATTTGTATAGATTTAAGTGGCCGGAAGGGGCATGGTCAAGTTACTGAACCTTTTGTTAACTACGTGCAATACCGAGATATATTGTCAACAAATTTCGTAGCTCTTACTCTTATAGTCTATAAGTTACAGCTGTTCATACGCACAGACATGGCAATTTTGGCTACTTTTAAGGGTATGAGTTCCCTCCCTCCCTATGTTATAATACCCTTTTACCCTATACAAAATGCCACCAAAGTTGTGCGGCTGCTTCGAGTGTGTGCATTGTGTGTCAAGCGCAGACGCAGAGCCTAAGCAATCTCACACACACACACACACACACGCACTTAGCAACGACCTCGGCCTCGGAGGAGCCACACACGAATTTTTATTTAGGTTTTTTTTTCGTCGTTCTTCAAGCAGCGTTGGTGGCCGAAGCAGCGCAGCCCGTACAGGCCAAAAGAATCAGAATATAATTCTCTTTTTTCTTTTTCGTTGTCTACTCTTGCCTCCGTTTCGTTTCGATTTCGCTTTGTATTTTCCTTTTTTAGGTGGCATTGTAATTTTCTATTTTATTGCCTTTTGCTATTCTTAATTGTTTTTTGGGCTGTCATCGTTGGTTTTCCTACTCTCCCACCACATTCTATTCTATGCTATCCCTTGTTTGTTTGTGTTACACTCAAAATATTTCGACCTCTGTTTGCCAGGGAGGGAGAAAGAGGCAAGGGGGGCGTGGATTAAATGTCGCCCATTAAAAAAGCCGCTTAACCGAATGGGTTCTTATCTGGTAATTAGTCGTAGAATTAGCAGCCACAGGTTGTTGTCGTCGACCGACCAACTGTGGATGGTCAGGGTTACCGCACACACACAGTTAAGATTGTCTAATCTCCTTGGGTACGCGTCGAGCATTATTTAGCTTGAAAAAGAAGCTGTTTTTCTATGACTTCGATTCACATTTTTGGTTTTACGAGCCCTAAAAAAACAATTAATCAAAGTCCGCGCAATCTGATTTCCACAATGTGATAACACAAAGTGAATAAACCACACTCACACAGTAAAGAAATGAATAGTTATTAAACCTGCCTAACTTGGTTTAAGGCATTTCAAATTGATCTTTACTTTTGAGACTGAAAGTAATAAACGAAGTTGTCATTGAGAGTTGAGTAGACTCGCGTTTATATATTATAGATTATTATTATATTATATAATATTATATACTTGTATTATATTATATAACACCTTAAAGGTTATGTGAAGTCTTAAATAAACTTAAAGAATAAAGAAATATAAATCAGCAGAACGAGGAAATCTGTTCTTTAGTTGCACTTGTCGACTTGTTTAATAGGTTTTTCCATATGCAATGAAATATACTCAAAGAAAAATAACAAAACATTGAGATAATCGTTTAAAATAAAGGTACTATCTCTTTAAAACCATCTAACATTCATAAAAATACAGTTAATTAAGAGCACAAAATCAAGAAGTGATCTTAGGCTCAAATTTGAAAAGGTTCCTTTTATTATGAAAGAGATTTCAAAGGAATTTCTAATCCTCCTCAACTGTGCCTCAAATTTAGCATATATTGTTGCACCCACCCAACAAAATTGTTGCCATCCTAAACTTATAAGCAAACTTTCAAATGAGCCGCTAATCACAAGCAGCTTCAGGGCCAAAGAAAACTAAAGAAACTGAGCAAACAATCATATATAAAAACGAAACGAAACGTCGACGAACGAAACGAAGAAAACCATCGCATCGGATCGCATCGTCAAGGCCCAGTTAAGAGTGCTGCGTGACAACAACAACAACAAACAGACAGACAGACAGACAGACGCACAAACGGAAAGACAGACAGTCCGAGTGCTTCGGAAAGAGTTGGCCCCGAAAAACTCTCTTTGTGTGCGTGTGTGTGCGAGACGCCCTAAATGAAGACAAATTGTAAATAAACGTACATTTTTAGTCAAAAGCAAAGTGAGGTGAAAACTGCACGAACAAACATCTGAAGGCAGCTCGAGAAATGTAATAAAAATAAATCCCAAAAAGTGCCACAAACTAAAAGCCAAAAATTACATCAAAAAGAGAGGGATAGGGACGAGCGAAAAGAAAGGCAACAAATGGGGGAAACAACTCTCAAAATTTCAGTTCATCACAGACAGATGAACAATCAAACATACACAAACAAAATGGAGCAAAAGAAAAAATTATAATAAATAAATAAAAAGCCAAAATGCGGGCGTCTGTTACGCACAACTTGTAAACTTGTCTATGTTATCTCTCGTTGTGGCTAGCACGAGTGTGTGTGCGAGTAATTAAGCGAAATTAGGGCGGCCAGTTGGCCAAGATGAGGTAGTAAACACATGTATACACGTGTGTGTGAAAGCACCATCTCCCAGAAAAAGCGAGTAATATATTTGAATATGTTCGTATGAACATCTAAATCTCAGAGACTTAAGAAGCTAGCGCTATAAAATTTGTTGACAATATATCTTATTATTGCACGCTAAAGTTTGTTTTATAACTTGACCACGCCCCATTACGCTCTCGTAACTCGAAAACAATAGAATTCAGAGCGCTTTTTAAAGCTAACGAGAGCAACAGTCGAGCGACACGCGACTGTGGGTACCCTTCGATCTATATTCTGGTGTAGTTTAATTCCAAATTATTCTCGACAGATGCCGCTTGTGCTTCGCACTCGCCTGCCTTGCTTGTTAGCTGACACAAGCACTTGATGTTATGCCCATACTTTCTTGAATATATTCTTTGTTTATTGTGCAATCAAATTAAAATTTAGAGGATACGTAGATAATATAGAGTGTAGCTTCCTCAATTCTTCTAAAAGTTTTCGAAAAGGTTTCACACACAAAAACAACACACAGTAAGCTAAAGATACTCACAGAAACAGAGAAAAAGAAAGCCACAAAAAAGCGATGCCAAATTTTGGGAGTTCAGTCGGCAACGACAACAACAACAACAACAGCAGCTCATTGCGGCTTAGTGTTGCTGCTGATGTTGCTGTTGTTGCTGTTCCGCTTATTACGTCGCCTGCGCCGGCTGCGAAGCTTGTGGCGCGCAGTCGTGCCCCTTTTTTGGCCATGTGACGTTGCCGTAGCTGTTGCTGTCGCTGTTGACGTCGTCGTCGTTGTCGTCGTTGTTGGCGTCGCGTCGTTTCGCTTGCACAAAAACCGTGTCGCGCTTGTTATGTAATACGCCAGTCTGCTCAGCTCAGCCCCCCTCTCCCCCTCTCTCCACTCTACACACTGCCTCTGGCGACGTCAGCAGCGCCGCCTGCGCTGGCAACATTTTGTCATTTGTTGTAGTCGCGTCGTTTGCTTTTATTTATTATTATTTTTGCTGTTGTTGCTCTTGTTGTTGTATTTATAATTCTTTTTTTAGTTTTCAATTTTTGGTGCTGCCAAAAAGCAGTTCCAAAAATTGAATAGCGACTGCGGCGCTGCAACTGCAACGCGGCGCCCACAGTTGCACTCGCTGCTCTCAGTGTGTCTCTTTCTTATATCTGTCTGTTTGTGTCTCTCTCTGGCGCTTTGTCAGTCGCGCTTGTTTATAATTTGCTGCGCTTTTTAAGCGCATGCCATGGAAAAGAGGTGAAACTAATTTTTTCTCTTTTGCAGGCTTTTTATACCCGCTATCCCAGAGATGGTAGGGTATTGCAGGGGTATTATAAGTTTGTGAGCAGTCTAAATATATGTGAGAGAGGCCTCTCCAAGCCCACAACATTTCAACATATGCATAAGTAGTGTCCACCAAGGCCAGACATACGAAAATACCTGACTTTGTCTGTATGAACACCTTGATTTCTGGCACTATGAGAGCTACGACTATTAAATTTGGTGACAGTGTTTCTTATTAATGTATGAAGCTAAAGCAGATCTTGGAATATAGCCACGCCTTCTCGCGCCTCCGCAAATCGATAAAAATCGAATTTCAAGAGTAACTTTAAAGCTAGACTTCTTAAATTTGGTGTACATAATAATTATGATCATCCAAATGATTTCTATACATTTGATTAATATGTAATAATAAACAAAAAAGTTATACAAGAATCAGTGTGAGGGCAGGTGTATAACAGTCGAGCAAAGTAGCTTTGTAGGTCTGTTATTTGTTATTGGGGAGTGTGTGTGGTTGTTGTTGCTTGACTTGTTAGTTGCTGCTGCTGTTGTTGTTGCTGCAGTGTGGAAATCCCTGCGAGAGTGTGTTTATGTAATACATATTTGTCATGGATTTTGGTGCCACACGCTGCAACAGCAACTTGTGGGCGCTGCCACACGTCGATATAAATGTCACTCAGTTGCAGCAAGCGGCATAAAGTACAATTCCAATCCCCCATAAAATAAAAACAGCACATACACAATACACATACAATCCACATGCAGCGGCGCTAACAATTAAGCTGCGAGAGATTGCACAACTTGCTTCAAAGACGAGACGACGACGACGACAATTGAAATTAGAAAGGCTGCAAAAATTCGTAGATCGAAATGGAAAACAAAGGCAGAGGCAGCAAACTCTTGTTGTTGTTATTGTTGCTGTTGTTGTTGGCGTGAAAGGTGAAAGGTGTAGATAATCGACAACTACAACAACAACAGCAACAACAGAAAAAGAGAGTTTTTGCCTCATATGATAGCGCGGGTGAGTTTTTTGCTGTTGCTGTTGAGCTTAGTTGTGTGTGTGCGTAGTTGTATGTGTGTGTGTGTTTCGCGGGTGGTTTCGTTTTGTCTTTTGTTTTAATACAAATCTCAACTCGACAAATTTTGCAACTCTCTTTTTGGGTGTTACGAATTCAAGTGAAATCGTCGCCCCGCGTAAAACCGCAAAAGGTAAAAAGTGCATGAGGTTTTTTTCACTTTATTTTTTTTGGTTTTTGTATTTATTTTGTATTTCTTTTTTGGTTTTTTTTTTTTTTTTGGTATTTTTGTTTGAATGTTTGTTTTGGGTCGTGTATAGTTCCGGCATTGTTGGATTTGCCCAGCCAGCTGGATGTGCAGGGGAGATTTAAATTGATGCGGCAACAACAAGAGGAAATTGAATTTCAAATGCGAAATGAAGTAAGAAGAAAGAAGGGAGGTGGCAGATAGGAAAAGGGGGATTAGAGATGAGCGGGCGAAAGGCACAAGAAGCTTGCGTTGGGTGTTATACGGTGGGGAGGGGGGGGGAGTATGTTAAGGTCAATGTAAAATGCAATGGGGTTAATCAAGTGTTATACACGCTTGGCAAACGTAGGTGTGTTTGCTACAACCTGCTAATGTATTACAATCAACTGTTATACCATGCAAACTAACTGTTATAACATGTGTAAGGAACTATATATGGATGGTGTTATAAAAAACTGTTATATAATACTGTTATACAACAATTATCAATTGTTAAGCAACTGTTAGAACATATTAGTGTAAGCGTTAGGAATTATAATTGACAACAGCTTTACTAAATTGCTATACTGTTGCACAGCTGTTTTTATGTTTTTCACTGAATTCCACACAAATATCGAAAATATTTTATTTGATTAATACTGTTATACGACTGTTATACAACTGTTATACAGTTGTTATATCAAACCAGAATGAGCTGCTTTTCTGCAACAGTAATTAACAACTCTTAAATGATATTACTCTACAGTTAAACAAGAGTTATACGACTGTTATACAAGTGTTAAGTAGTTATAGATATGAATACTTAATTTTCGCAAGTTTAACCAAGCCAAAGCAAGTGTATACTGCGTCAGCTAATGAACTGTTATACAAGTTATACATTTGAGAAACGCATCTCATGCAAGAAATAATGATACAATTGGAAAAGCGAGACACGAACAAGAGTCATGGAACCCATGGAGCGATACCCTGGAATGAAGGTGAGGGTGTCGCTGTGACTGTCACTCCGTCTCTCTTTCTCTTTTTGTGTGTGTGTGTGTGTGTGTGTGTATTTGGTGCAGACCTTTACTTAGGTTTCCCTTTGCGCCATTTCGAATTTGAATGCAGCTTTTGATTTGAAAGCCTAAGCAGACAACCCCGACAATGAATCACACACAAGGGGAGCCTGGGGAGGGTTGCGGGGGGAGGGGGGCCTGGACAAAAAGTGCTCATTGTTTTGCATAAGTTGAATGAAAGAGAAAACGCACCGAAAACTAAACTGAATGAAAAAAAGCAGATCACCTTTCGTTTTTCACGCTGAGAAAGTCATTAGGCAAAGCCTCCACACACACACACACACACACACACACACACAAATTAGAGTTCAAATTAAGTCATTATTATTATCATCTGTTATTGGTTCAACTTGGACTCCTAACTTCGTCTTGAGACTCTCTCGTGACTCTTGTGTGACTCAATCGATGACATCGTTAGCGCCTCATTTAAATGAAAGTTAACTCTCAATTCGAAACGATACACACACTCACAGCTGTTATACACATGTGCCAATCTCTGTTATACATATTAACAATTCCATTTTAGGCATATTTTCAAATTGAATGTTGTATTTGTTGCTATTCTCTTTTCTCTGTTGCAGATTGCACAATTCAAAGTTTTTTGTTTTTCTTATTTTTAAGTTGCCCCAGAAAAAAACACTTTTCTTCATGTTGCAAAAGTGAAAAAGCGGCAGCAGCAACAGAGGCTGCAGCAGCGGCAGCAGCAGGCAAAAACCCAACCAAAAATTTGTGTTTAACTTTCCACCACAGCAGCAGCGATAGCGACAGCGACGTCGACTGCGGCGTCTGGTTATGTCATAGCGTCGGCGCCGCAGCCGTCGCGACACCGGCAGCTGAGCGCGATTTCCCTCAAGTGAAACTAAGCAACGCGTCTTTGTTGTTGCTGTTGCCTTTTGTTGTTGTTTTCTTCATTGTATTTCATTTCTTTTTTGGAAAGCCTCAAAACGCGACGGCGACGGCGGCTTTGGCTGCTGCGGCCGACAGTGGCGCACGGCCGTAGGCCTCCAAGTGCACCAACAAAAAGTAACAAAAACAACAACAGCAACAACAACTAAAGCAACAGAAATGAAATCGAAAGTCGCGCATCCGCAATTAAAAATTTGAGCGCGACTTTAAACGCCAGCAAAACGCAGGGAAATTAGAGGCGCGTTTTTTTTTTTTTTTGGGGCTTAGTTTCAATTTTAGATTGTGTGTGTTTGTGTGTGTTTTGTTTTAGTGTATTTGACCTGATTTTCATTTTGCGTTCACCCAAAACGAAGTCCAACAAAAGTTGGAAGCCCGCACGCCGGCACTGACCATGCCCAAGGGGGGCCACAAATAAAAAAGTCGCCACAACTTTCGACATGCCTATGACATGCCGACTTTACAATACCCTCTTCACCCTACGCGCCTTAACTGCACCCCTTGCTATGAGAGTCTTCGCATACTTGACTCTTCATATTTGGAGCACGCACGCACGCAAGCAACGCAAGCATCGACTACAAGATACTCAGCATATTTTGGCATAGAAAATGATTAGATAAACACTTCATTCAAACCTTAAACAGAGCGTGATAACTGAATTATTTGAATGCAAATAACTTTGGACAAACTATATGATATCATGTATGATATAATAAATTAATATGCAGTGATATAATATTTAAAATTTCACTCTATCTTTCGTGTAGACCGATTCATTCATTCATTCAGAAAACTTTGTAAATTCATGAAATTAAATTTTTGTCCACAGTAGAACAGATTCTAACTCCACTTATATATCTTACATATATGTACATATATGTATATATAACATATATATCTTACTTTTGAGTTTCTTAACTAAACCACCCTACAAAAGAAAGAACTCTCGCAAGCAGAGCAGCTGCTTGATGCTCAGTTTGGGTATCGGGTTTTACGAGCGATTTCAATAATGCTTTGCAGCAAATATTCAACTGGTTTAGGCTGCAGCTTTTTATAGCTTTTTTGGGGCAATTTTTGGTGTGGTTATAAATGAATAATTGCGAGCGATCTTTAAATAGGTCGCTTGCCATCGATGTTGATCCAGTTTGGCCACAATGACGTGTCGTTCAATGCGAGTAATCGATTTAAATAAATTATAATTACTCACACGCACAAGGTTTTGGTGTCCAAGGTTTTGGGGATTCAGTTTAAACTGTAAACACCTTATAAGGCCATTTTGTACATACCTGCAAAGAAAAAGAAGGAAACTTGCGTTAATTAATTTTATATAATATATAACTGAACTAATCGATCGATCGGATTAAGGAACTAATAAAAGATTGAAAAACTCAGGTTTTATAGCAACCCTCATTAATCAAATTGTGTAGACTTTAAGATAAATTTATAATAGATTCAAATTTCAAAATTCTTCAAATTATCATGGGGAAAACATAAAAAAAAAGTACTTAATATGTCGAAATATGCTATATATCCGTCAATATCATATCAATCGTTCAGTACGCATATAAAACATTATGAAATATGTGGCAGGCACATCAAAATGATCTACACACACTCAACTTACAGAGAGCACAATGAAACCACAGCGTAACAATCCAAAGTGAAATTGGAACAAAGTTTGAAATCCATTTCGAAATATTCATGCAAGTCGAAACTTGTGTATACATAATAACAATAATAATAGAGAGGAGAGAGAGCGAAAGAGAGACGAGAGAAAAAGTCAATCGAGTTGAACTCCACCGAACTGATCCGAACTGAAGCCAGTTGTGTGTGATATTAATCTCGCCATAAATCAAATGCCAACTCGGCTGTCGCCTCAACTCGGGGCGACGAGAAAAAAAGCTGACATGGGACAACCCAATGAAGGTATGAGGCTGCTGCTGCTGTTGGGCCTAGCTGTGACTTGAGCCTGAGCCCCTCGGGCCTGTCAAAGGTATCGCCCTCTAACTGTGTAGGGCGTCGTTGTCACTGCCAACATGATCATTGCTTGAAAGTTTTTTCGGTATTGTACTCTGTGGCAGTGACAAATCGCTGGGAAGGTGATCGAAGTGGAAGAAGAAGATTTCCATCGATAGAAAACTAGGTACATAATTAGGTGCTTTATTTGGAATAGAATATGAAGAAGGTTACTATCGATAGATATGTGAATGACGAGGTGTTACACTATAGAAGGTCTTTATCGATAGACGCATCGGTAAAGACAAAAAGAAGGTGTTTATCGATAGAGAACTGGGTAAGGAGATGTTGTCTGTAACTTTACAGTGCTAGAATTCTGTATTAGAAAGGAACTACTTGAATTTTGACTCACTCAATGTTTCAACTAACTGTTTCCAGCAAATTTCACAAAAATAGCAATAGAAACAAACATGTTGTATGCAAATGAACTTTTGCTGGGAATATGCTAGTCGCACACTGCCCCAAGCCAGCCTGTATTTAAAATATATTTCTGCCATTCGACAATGAGCCACCCATGTGCGCTTCGTAGATCTCTTTGTCAGTGCAACAAACCGTTTTGTTTGGGGTCAATCTCATAAGGCCTCCGTGTCGAGCTGCTGCTTCTGGCAATGAGTCAACATTGTCAGTGTTGTTGCTGTTGGTCTCTGTGGCTCGTTTCAAACACAAATATGAAACAGCTCGAGTTGAAACAATAAATAAGCACGCATATTTGTCCATTGCCGCTCCGAAGGCAATGCCCAATGTGATGCTGCTCTGTTACTGCTGTTGTTGCTGCTGTTGCTGCTGTTGTTGTTGCTGCTGCTGCTGTCGTCTCTCTCAATAGTTTCACGGCCAGTCCCCCCGAGCATATCCCCTCAGCCCCGCCCGCCCCCTCTTAATATAGGCATAGTTTGCAGAGCTCAAAGTGAAAAGCTTTGCCGGCTCGCTTTACCTTGTCAAGTGGTTATTAACGTTGTTGTTGTTGTTGTTGCTCTTGATGACTGTCATTGTCGGTGTTGCTGTTGTTGTTGTTGCTGCTGCTGCTGCTGCTGTTGCTAGTTTTATTCACACAAATTTCACGGCAATGGCCAACAGCAAACACAGAAAATCGCACTGTGTGTGTTGCTGCCAACAAGCCGCAAAAAAATTCAAGTGGCAACTTTGGGTTAAGCTAAAGTAGTTAAATTTCAATTAGATAACGAACTTAACCATTAAAGCTTATGTATCCTTTGAAATCAAGTTGATTTATTCTTCTCCAACTGCTCCTGCTGGCGACTTTCACGCGCGACTTTAAACGCTGGCAAAACGCATCGCTGCACAACATTTGCATTTGATGTGGAAAAAGGCATAAAAAAAAAGAAAAACGAGCGTCACAATCTTTCTTTCTCTTTCCTTTTTCAGCATGCAAATGGGAAAGCAGCAGCACAACTGCAACAACAACAATAACAATTGGGCGAAACTAAAAACAGACAGCAACAACAATAAGAAAAGAAGGTTACCTTGGCTATGCCGTAGGTTTTATACCCTTGGATGTTTGGGGTGAGAGACAGTACTGATTGTTTCCATCTTAAATATAGTGCAATAATAAATATTGTATAATTTATATCATAAAGTATATACAGTTTATTTCATACAGTAGTTCTTAATGGCAATCTAAACCTAAGAAAAGCATTCAAGAAAGGTCATCATAAGAATATTTCTGTTGTTTTTCGAAATATGTATTCATATCTACTGATTGTCTCTACAAAACAATATAGGATATAGATATCAGATTTGGATGGTTCTGAAACAGTTTAGTGTAAAAAAATATTGAAAGTACATTAAATATATAATATATAAAGAACACGTAAGAAACCAGCAAAATAGAACCAGCATAAAGTGTAACGCAATAAAAAGCATCAATACCAAGTCTCATGAAGATAGCTTTAGTAATAAGATAGACATCTAGACTTTTCTAATTATTCTTGCTTCATCACTGACATATATGTTATCGTATTAGCTCGTAGATATCACCTTGAGTACCTGCCTGGCAAACAGCTTCTCAAAATGCATACACCCACAGTAAGCGTATAACAAAAACAACAACAATAACACAGCAGCAACTTTGACTGCAACTGACAACTGTCATAAATATAATTCGAGCTCAATTAAGCTTTACTTTGCTGCTGTTGTTGTTGTTTTTATTGTTATTGCAGAGGTATAACTTGCACTGAGTTTGGTGATATCGCAAAACAAATACAGACACACAAATACACTCGCTTACACCTTTACAATTTCCAGCTGCAACTCGTTGTTTTAATGATTTCTCCTTTAAACAAATTTCAGTCTCTCTTTCGCTCTCTCTCTGTCTCTCCCCCCCTCTGCCGGCTTTATGTAAGCGGCACATGAGCTGAAACAATGTAAAGTATCTCATAGATACACACACTCACATACACTGCTACGCCCTGTTGTAATTGCTGTTGCGCTTTTTCCAGCACTCAAGAAGCTTTTCAATGTTTTATCGCAAGCGCCTAATGCATTTTACGCCTGGCACACAGCACCAACATGTGCTGACAATCTGTATCTATACCTGAAGATACACACACACACACACACACACAGAGAACTAGACACCCTGAGGCACAAAGACATGTGTGCCGACTATTTTCGGTCTGTTTTGGCCTTAAAGATATCGGTTTTTTTTGTTTTTTGGAGCACAAGTTTTTGGATGTACAATAATGTAATTACGGCATACCAATTCTGTTTGTATCTTATATCTCTGTGTCTGTGTACCTCTTTGGTCTTGAGTACTCTGAGTTTTAAAGCCAATCGATTATTTTGTTTAGTTTTTGGCTCTGGTATAGCTAGAAGCTTCTTTAAATGAAAAGAATGTTCCAATAATCCATATTCCATAGTATCTGCTCGATTATTTAAATAATCGTTCTTATATTGCCGTATCCCATTTATTGAACGACCTTAATAGGTTACCCCTTTTAAGATTCTGTTTGTAGGACATAAAAACTTGCTATCTACTTTAGTTTCTGCTCTGCACACTTCAGTTTGGGGCCAACTTGGGTCACAGCTCAGTGTTCAGTGTTCAGCTTACGATTAACAGCTTACGGTGGTTTTCTTTAGCGGTTTACGGGTTTTGTATTTGGCGTTTTTATGGCCGCACGTAGCGCAAAATGTGTGTGCATTTTAATGGTCGAAATTATGGTTACTTTATTGCGTTATTAATAACATTTTGATTGCATCACGTACGCACACGCATCGACGCCGGTGTCATCGACGGTGTGTCTCTGCGTGTAGAAGGAGACCAAGACACACAGCACGGCAGGGAATGGGGAGGGGAGGGAGGGGCTAGGGGGAGGTGATTCCACTCACGTTTCGTATATGCGACCACGTAAATGGGAAATGGGCATGGAAATGGGTGCAAGCAAGTGAATGTGTCTCTGTGTGTGTGACTCCTCCTTGGATTTTGGTTTCTGTTTCTGTTTCTCCTCCATGTCGCGCCAGCTCCGACTCCGACTCCGAGCTGAGCTGAGCGAAGGGCATCCCAAGTAGAAATCGTGCCGAGTTGTGGTAGCCTTGGTTTGCCTCGCTTTTGGTTGCTTTGGGTGTTGTGGCTGTGTCTCTATCTGTGTCTGTGTCTCTCTTATCAATTTTGGCCGCGTCGAGTGCCGTTTCTCTGTTCATTTTCCGTTTCTTTTTTTCTGTTATTGAATTTTTACAACTGCCATAAGTAGGTCAAACATACAGAGCTACAGATACACATACAGATACAGCCGCCGAGGCAGCTACATTAAAGTTGCATGCAAAGATCAACTGCAATTTGGCGTTCATTATGTGCCCTAATTGGATCGTTTCCCTCACATCTTCAGCTACAACGAAGCCTCGAATTCACAATGAGAAATGGGCGCAGTCCAAGCTAAAAACTCCGTTGTCAATTTAGCCAAGGGGCGTGACAAAGTAAATTCCAACAAAAATAACAATTTAGTTACTATTAAGAACCTTGAAAGCAAAACCCCTTTGGAACGTCGTAAATATCATAATTATTTTGCAGATTGAGCATCTCTCAATCTCAATGACTTAAGATATTCATTTCAAGTGTGACCAAGGTGTGACATCTACGCCATGAGAGGGATTTCAATTTCAATCCCAAGTTAACAATTCTTCACATTTTTAAAGTGTGTGTGCTCTTCCCCCTCTCCTATTTGGGGACTTGGCTTTGAAGTTTGGCGAAAGAGTTGCATATACCCTATAAAAGATTCGCGGGAAGAAATGTTGCCAGCAGATCGATAAATGATATATCGCAAAATCGAGACATAAATCTATAGATCTATAGATCAACATAATGTATAATCCATGAAACATCAACATGCTTAAAGAAAATGAAGATATTTAATGTTATTCACTAAGAAATAACTAATTTAATACCTAAATCATGTCTTCAACTACCTTTGAAGCACTACAGCGTATGTGTACGTCTAGCACACTCGACTGTCAAAATTCTTAGCGTGTTTTGTGCTTTGGTTTTGACTTTTTTCCTTTTTTTGTCGAACTTTTCATTGTTTTAACGAACTCAGGTTGTTTTTGACCATGAACCCATCATAAGTTTCAAATGCCGCACGCCTTGGGCTTTTTGGTTTTTGGTTTCGGGCAATGTTTGCCATAGAATGTGTCTGAGAGAGAAGCGAGAGAGAGAGAGAGAGAGAGAGAGAGAGAGGCAGCAGTGTCTCTTCTTCTGGCTCTTGGCCGGCAGTGCCTGTAGCGTCTTTGCACGCTCTTCTCCACTTCTTCTTCCCCCTCTCTCACGTTTCGCTTTGTTTATTCAAATGGGCGGACAATTTGAACTCATTTGACTCTCTTCGCCAACGTATTTATTCATTCTCTGCCTCTCCCTCTCTCTCTCTCTTACTCTCTGGCCTTATTGAAATTTGTCATAATTTGGTGGGTTAAGACGGCATAATTAACAAGCTGCGTGCGTGCAAGTGCGTGTGTGCTTAGTAATTATGAACGTTAGAAGCCAATGTCTTCTATATGTATGGCATGGTATCGTATGGTATCGTATCGTATATATGCACATTATCGCTGTCTGTTTGTCTCGCGTCCTTCCCTGCCTACCTTGCCTGCTCAAATGTCCATCGGGGGCATTAAACGTGCGCGATGAGCTCTCAAGAGTTTAGGGCATTTTTTTATACGAAATACGAAGAGAACTTCGCTTGAGGCGATTTGCGAGTTCTTTAACTGCCTTGCCGGCCTTGGAATTCGAATTCTTGCTGATTCTATCGACAAAGCAATTTGTCCAAGCACAAAAAGCGCAATAATAAAATCATGTTGGATTCTTAAGTGTCGAAATTTGCATATTTTGGGAGATAATTATGAGAAGATGCAAAGGGATTGGGATTAGAAGAAGAAGAAGAGCGAAATGGATGGGAAGTGCATGCCAAGTAGCATTAATTATGTATGGATAAAAATCAAATTCATGTTGCATTTTAAACATTTCTACAAACTCAAGACTAAAGATTCTTGTTTCATTTCACGCATCTCAGCATGAAATCTTTCAAAGAATAAGTTTAGCTCAGTTGGTGCTACTTTTCCATAGTATATCATCCATTACTGTTACATTGCAGTCGTTCTGCCACCTTCAAGCACTTTTAAGTGCCAACTCAATTGTCTGCTTCGGCAATCCTTTAATAGCCCCCACCATCTTCTGGTAATTCGATTTGAGTTAAGCGCTATGAAAGGGCACAGAGTCTGTATGAGAGAAAGAGAGAGAGGGATGGAGAGAAGAGTGCCCATTAAACAATATAAATAACATATTGTACACGAAATCACAACAATTTTGTCAGTCTCGCCTCGTGGTGAAGATAGCATCATCTTGTGCATTGTTATAAGCCAAATGGTGAAGGGAGGGGAGTGCAGGGCAGGGGGATGGGCACCAGAGATGACAGACAGCAACGTTGACAACAGCTGTAAAGTGGGTAAACGAGGAGGGGCGAGCAGGGGGAGGGGGAGAGGCGTGGTAAACAGCACAACCCATCAAGTCAAATAAAGTCAATTGAAGTTGCGCGCACACACAATGGCAAGATAAAAAGTGAAGGCAACAACAACAGCAGCAACAACAACAACAACAACAGCTGCAACTACAACAAATATTAAATAAAAGCGCAGACAACGAGCGCGCGAGGCGGAAAGGCAGAAAAGCAGATCAACATAAAATGAAAATAAATCAAAATGTTAAAAAAAAACAACAGAAAAAAGTAAAAAAAAAAAGTTTTGCATAAAAAGCAAAGCGAGCGCAATGAAAAGAAAGAAATGAAAAAAAGCGAAGCATACGAAAAAGAGCGAGAGATATAAAGAAAAAACTCGGTCGCACTCAGAGGAGGATGCCAAATGAAACTTTTCACCATTTTGCATAACAATTTGTATCTTTCAGTGGAGCGCGTTAAAGCAATACAACAAAGCCAACAACAAGACGAACAACAACAACAAGAGCAACAACAACAGCAGCAGCAACAGTAACTGCAACAACAACAACAATAACGGCAACAACGACACAAGGGGTCCACAACTTTTACTCAGCCGTAGCTCAACTTTAAATTTGTGGGGGGACACAAACTCGGAGGCCATAAAAAGGGATTGGGATTGGTGTTGGTGTTGGGCTAGGGCTGCAGATTGGCCCTGCTGGGGAGAGACAGGGCAGGGGCTGGAGGGGCATCCCTTGCATGCAGCAGATGCAAAAGATATTGAGCTACGTCTGTGTGTAAATGTGTGGAAAAGGCGGAGGCAACGAAATTAACTCAAACTGTCGACAGTGTCCGGACTGAGAGTATATCAGCAGCGCATGACGACGATGACGATGACGAGGCAAACCAGGCTGGCAGGCAACAGACGTTCCCTGAGCTTCCCTTCTTTCCCCTGCCTCCTCTCTGCCCCCTTGTGGATCTTCCCTTGCCCCCCTTCCTTGCCAGCACTTGAGTTTCAATTTAAATTCAACTGACATTAAATTTACTACTTTGCCCACAGTGAGAGGCTGTTGTGGACTACTGTGTGAGGGGGGGAGGGGTAAGGAAGAGGAGGAGCAGGGGGCAACAACAGTAGGTAGAAGTACGGTAACGGCAGGCCGGGGCGGGGGTGTGGCGTAGGGCTTGTGAGGCAAGCTGGACTGCAAATGCGACTGCGGTTTTCAACAGTTGTATAAAGCGCTCTCTGTGAGAGTACGAGTGTGCCTGTGCCTGTGTATGTGTGTGTGTGTGTACCACTGTATGTGTGTGTGTACTACTTGTCTGTATGTGTGTGTGTCTCTGTGTACCGTTGTTGTTTGCGGTTTTCAAGTTGCTCTTGCAAATCGTTCCGCAGTCTGAAGCTCAACTTGAAACGGGGGGAAGCAAAGGGGACAAGAGGGAGGCGACGGGGTGGCCTGTGCAGACATTGTTGTCGCTGTCTGGTAAACTAAATTTAATGAACTGGCGCAGCCATAAAGCGCAACTTATCGACTTCGACGCCGACGCCAACGTCGACTGCAACGTTGCGCAGCGTGCACGGTGGCAACTTAATGTATATAGCCAACTTTATACATACCATATATATGTACACTTGTAATGTGCACTTTTTATTTAAAGAGCTGAAACTAAAACAAATCTCAAGTCATTAATTAATTTGCAAGTTTTTAATATTCTTTTTTTGTAAAGTATTTCCTGTTCCTTTTTTGATTTGCCCCACTGTGCAGCAGCGCAGCTCGCACACTTTATGGTTTATGTCACTTAACTTGTTGTTGCACAATTGCACCAAGCAACAACAACAACCAGAACAACAACAACAACAATACAAAAATAATTCACAAAATGCAAATTTCGTTGGCAGCCAGAAGAAAAAATGAGTCAGAAACGTTTAAAAGCTGACACATAAATGTAAACTTACAAGAAATACCAGAACTAAAAAGTATTTCAGTATTTTTTAGTATTATATATCAAAATAAAATTCTTTTGAGTAATAGCTTGAATAGACTCTTTAGGCATATATAATATTTATTCAATTTCAATTATAATCAACTTTAGGTTTAACATTAAGAAAAGAATCAATATGGAAACTTTATAGAGGAACTCTTATTTCAATATTGATAACAAAGCGAGTTAATTGCCTTAAACAATTAGTGTTCACTTTGGTAACAAGCTAATCGCTTTGTAAGATCAATAGTTAAACAAAACAGTTGCAAACTGGCGCCATATGCAGCAGCGCATCGACTCTGAGATACTCAGTACCAAGATGATCGAACTGAATGGCAGACAACTTCTTATACCCTTTAGCCATTGACCTTGTGTCAATCAAAAGTGTTTGTACTACGCATAAGGAGGCCACTTCGACCCGTCAAATTATAAAATAGCTCTTTCTGCCTTCCTATCCTCGTTCTTATTAACCAAAAAAGCTAAAACTATAAACCTTTGAGATTTTATGCAGGTAAAGATTGTTGCCACGCCCTTTTTTGCACATGTGTGTCAATAAAATTGCAATTGCAAGCATAATTATATAGCCGTAACTTTAAATATTGTTTTACTTAAATAAATGATCAACATCTTAATGATTTGTTAGTGAATATACGACAGTTAAGGCGACTATACTATTTTTTGCATTCAATACCTCAGAAAGATTAGAGTATAGTACATACAGTATAGTATATAGTATAATAGTATATAGTATAGTATATGGTATAGTATATAGTACAGTACATAGTAGAGTATATGCCTATTAAATTACAACTTTGAATGTCTGTTAACATCTAACAAAGGTAGATCAATTCTATTGATCACGAATATATAATGCACAGATATGTTTAGAGTTTTCACAACCACAAAGTAGCCTATTACTTCAATTACCTTTTATACTGGGTATTGAATAAGCATCTTACTCAGCTCAAGTCGTTGCCTGCCCCCTTCCCCCTTTTCCACTGCCTGCCTTATTCGCCCTCAGCAAACGTTATTTGACTGTGGGTGTCTCTCCGAGTGCAACAAACGAACAAATGAATATGCAACAACAAATGCAAACAAAAGAAAAACAATGAACAGCGCATAAAAGAGAGAAGGGTAAGGAGAGCAAGGGAGAGGAGGAAGAGAATGTCATGAAACAGCTGCGCTTAGGCAATTGAGATAAAGTTGCCTTGGATCGGAGACAAGAGACAAGCGACAACTGTCATTTGTTATGCTGTGTTTGGTCAAGGTAGAGGGGGATGGAGACAGGGGGAGGGGTCAAAGGGAGTGTGGTGTGGAGACACCCACATAGGAAACTGACGTGGTTGCCCCTCACTTCCCCCCCCCCCTACACCTCAACCCTCTTTATGATATACATCATTTAGCGCCAACAGGAAGAGAAAGTAATGCATGCCACATGCAGCTGAAGCGAGGCGAGTGAGCGAGAGTAGGAGAGAGAGAGAGAGAGAGGGGAGAGAGGCGTGCTTAGGTGAAAGAGAGAGGGAGCGAGAGAGAGTGACTTCACCAAGTGGACGCTACTGCGCTCTCACTTCATAAATTTTCAAGCAGCAAGGTGTCAAGTTAATGCCAAGCTGAGGACGCTGTCTCAGCTTCAGCTTCAGCATCGGCTCCCGCTTCAGCTTCAACTGCTACCCCCCCACTTCCCTTCCTGCTCCCACCGCTTTGACTGGTCGCCAAATGAATGACAGTTGCCACCTTGAACACGGCTGCTGTTGCTGTTGCTGCTGCTGCTGATGCTGCTGTTGCAGCTGTCGTCGGCCAGTGCCAAAACGCGCTTGCTTTCATTTGGCCGCAGTCAGCTGCGACGCCAGCAGCGCAGTCGAGCAGCTGGAGAGACATTTGGGGCCTGGCGCTTCAACGCTTCGAAAGCAAATTTCATTTCTTCATTTGATTTCATTTCTTTTGCTGTTCGGCATTCGCTCAGTTGCCTTTCAGCTGCTGTTGCTGTTGTTGTTGTTGCTCTTGCTATTGAGTCTGTGGATATCTATCTCTCTCTCGTGTGTGTGTGTGTGTGTGTGTGTACTTTCATTACTTTCATTTGAGTGAAAGATACTCACGCTGACTGCGCGAGCGTGCGGGGCCGTCCAGCATGCGCCAACAGATGCCTGAAATTACGCCAAACCCAGCTCAGCTCACTTCAACCCACCTCACCACCTCACCACCTTTCAGAGCTTGCCTCACCACAACTAACCATAGCTCACCGTATCCAAGCTTGCCTCACCACAGCTCACCTCACCTCAGGCCACCACAGCTCACCGCACCATTTTCATTTCACCAAAAAGGACCAATTTCAATTTGTGCAACGACTCTCAACGCGGCTTTCAACTAGCCACAAATTACTGTTGCTAATTACCTCTGCTTGTATGACTGTCTATGTGTGTGCCAGTGCCTATGTGTGTTTGTGTGTGTGTAGCAGCTGCAACAGCTATACAAACAGGAAGTAAACTTGATTAAAATTCAGTTTTACTCGCACTTAAGTCGAGGTAAAGAGCCCGAGCTAAGTAATACTTTGGGGAAAACGATGCAGATGAAGATGATCGCTTAATAAAAGATGATTAGCTTGAGAGATCATTGGGAAGTGATTCAGTATTTATTTTAATTTATCATATAATATATATATATATAAAGTATTTTCTCTTTAAATTTCAATTGGGAAACTTGATAAAATATAACCTAATGTGATTTTTTTAATACTTTCCTTTGTATTATCCCTGACCTAATTCAAGCATAAATAAAACCATCAAGCGCTGCCAACATGCAAGCCATCCCACTTTCAATTTAGCCAGAAAAAAGCCACAATCGAGCTCGCTGTTAACCTCTTTAGGCTAGCCCTGAAATCCTCCTCCAAGACCTATAGATCTCTTGTTGTCTTCTATCTAGTTTACTGTACAACATCCGAGTACATCGTGTACTTTCTAACGACTATCAAATTTCACAAAGTGAGTGTCAAACGATCTTGGCAAACGATGTAAATGAAGCGATAGGCTGTGTTTTTTTCAAGAATTTGGTGAAAGCTGCGATTAGCTGGCATAATTTTCACGCTTTTCCGGCGAAGAAGGCGCCCCAACTAACAAACTAACTAACAACCCAAATACACACACAAATACACACACACACACACACACACACACTCACACAAGTTGACAGAGCAGCCAAGTGAACAAGAACTGATTTACTATGCAAATTAAAAGCAAACTTGGGATGGGAAAAACATGAAAGACACACACACAGAAACTAAAACTAAAACGTTATGAAAAGAGATGCAGGAAGAGGGGAGAGGAGGAAGGGGGGAAACCTCTGCGAAATGATTAACTGTAATTAGTAAGAAGTATAAGGGCAAGCGGCGACGGCGTCTGCCAGATGGAAAATGACGAGTCGAGATCAAAATGTAAAGATAAACAGAAGGCAGCAGCGAGCAGAGGCAGCACAGGCAGCACCAAATGCGATATAATAGAAGCGATTAACAACAATAAAAAGCTGAAATAAAAAGTAGAAACAAGCAGATGACGACAACGTGAATGACGATGACGACGACGATGCTTGAAGTGGATAGCATCAGATTATACTTATTAACAAAGCAGCTAGAGTTCATTTTAAAAGCAAATCGAAATTCGTATACTCTATACAAGACTGTATATACATATGTATATATATGTATACAATTCAGATAAGTCGGTAAAGATTTTATAGCTTAGATGTTCAATGATGACTTCAAGCATCAAAGCTATAAAGAACAGACTAGAAGACAAATATAATAGTCTTATAGATGTATATCCCAGGGTTTATAAGAGAGGTCACTTCTAAGTTCACAGTAAAGAGAAACACACTAACAGATATCCTTGTTACATATACGATCTAACCTCAAACTCTGTAAAGCGTTAGGACCCAAGTCTAGAGTATAAGTCGCTGTCAATGAGGGAGACGCACCGCAGACAGAACGAGGAAGAGTTGGCAAAGGGTGCCGGATGAAGCTACTAGCTGAAGGAGAGGGGCAAAAGAGATGTGGATTGGGGGAAGGGAACGAAAAGGGGAGGGAAAGGGGGAGGGAGTAGGTAGCAAGACACAGCAGTCGCATGGCTTTAAGTAGCTAGCAGCAGATACAACAAAAAAAACCGCAGCAGCAGAGCAGCCATAGCAGATCGCACACACAGCAAGCACATGTAGTTATTGCTCTTGAGATACTTTTGGACACGAAGCGGAAACACAAGCACAAGACCACAAACAGCAACAAAGCAACAACAACAGCAAGAGCAGAAACCGAAACTGAAACAGACACAGCAAGAGACACAAAAGACAACAAAGAATCGAGGGACGCGAAGAGACCAGAGACCAACGCACAGTGCGGCCAAAGACAGAGATGGGGACAGAGACAGCAACAGCAACAGAAAGAAAGAAGACAGAGACAGAGCGAGTCAGTCGCGTCGCGTCGCATCGCTTCAAGCGGCCTTTGAGCGAGTTAACTCTTTGGCTACATAATAAATATTTAATGTGAAGATCTTTGTAGATGTGCGAGTGTGTGTACAAGGAGAGAGAGAGATGCGGCAGCAAGCAGTTGCTGTATCTTAAAGATACAAATTACAAGAGGTAGACATTGAGATTGAGGCCTAAGCGAACACGACGACGACGACGACGACGACGTTGCGTTGTTGTTGTTGCTGCTGTCGAGTGGAGGGCAATAAATAAACACACAGAAGCGGAGGCAGCATGAAAATGATTAAAAGAGCTTAAAGAGCATGTCTGGTCGAGTGTAAGTGGAAGTGGCAGTTGCGGTCGCCGTTGCCGCTGCCGTTGCCGCGTCGCGCTGTCGTCGTCGTCGTCGTCGTCATCGTCGCCGAAGGTAGACGGCCTCATGGTCAACGGGGCGGTACCAAAGCCAAACACACACTAACCAGCTCGGCGAAACGTTATGGAATCGAAACGAAACGAGCCGAGGCTACCCTTGAGAGGCAACTTTGGCAACTTATGCAAAGAGAAAAGCCGCAGCCGCAGCCACATCCGACGCTCCACGGGGGAGCTCCACGAGGGCTACACGAGGGCTGTCATCATTTTTGTCACGCACGTGCATGTCTGTCGCGGCTCCTGTGAGACAAAACGAAATGAAACATGCGTAAAAGCGACGCACAGTGGGCAGAGTAGAAGAAGAAGAAAGCACCAGGAAAGGGACAAATGATATAATCGAATGTAGGTTAGGTTTAAGGGGGTATTTGTAGGGTATTTTCAATATGCAATACTCAGATCAGTAGCTGGCTAAGTTATCTTGGAAGACTACACACGATTGCCATTGCAACAGTTGAAATCAATCCATCATTTTATTAATTGGCAAATGAAAGCAGCAATTAAGGCACAAGTGATACTAAACTAATCGGATGTATGTTAGGATTATGAGTATTCAAAGGGTATATTCATGAGCAATTCTTTGCAAGATTCATTAAGACTTAAAGCATAAATATACTACATATAATATAAGTACAAAGAGGGAGTGAAGGTTGACATTATATGCTACGATTATGCTTAGATTTACAGGGAATATTCGAGCTGCTATAGCCAAGCAGAAAATTGATTCTAATTTCTTTGATTACATTCTTAACATTTCCATTCTATGCTCACTTTATTCACCTCTTCTACTACTGTACAATAATGCCCACTGTACAATCTCTCATTGAGCTCATTACAAAGTCTTCTGCACTGGAGACACGCAAAGTTTGTGCCCAAATTGAAGTCAGACTTCAATTATAACCCAGTTTTGTTTTTTTTTCTTTTGCTTTTTTCTCTTGTTTTATTTGTTGGTCAGACGCCACAGTTACAGTTAAAGAAGAAGAAGAAGATTCATATGTAGCCTGAGCTTTGCATGAGGTTTACTTTTCTCCCGAGTTTTTCGCTGCTGCTTCGCATTTTTTGGGGTTTTACTTATGTGTGTATTTCAATGAGCGTTGCCCGCAGCTCATTGTCAGATAATTATCAAGCAGTGCGAGCAGTTTTTTTTTATTATTTATATAGATGGGCGAGCATGTGCGAATGCGTGTTTCTGCGTGTGTGTGTGTGTATGTGTATGTGTGCACTTTAAAGCCCTGACCTGAAAGACCACGTTTATTTGCTTGGTTACTATACAAATGTATCTGAATATGTATCTGTATCTGTATATACAAATGTATCTATCTTTATATGAACATCAAATATTATGATTAAGCGTGTGTGTGTGTGTGTGTGTGCACTTATAGCTTGGTATAGTTAATGTTATAGTTAGTTTATGGGCATAGACAAACATGCAAACCGTTTTAGCTATGAAAATAGATATCGGACAATGGCAATTACTGATACTGGTAGCAGGGAAGGGGCCCTGAGGTCTGTTAGCTATCGCTTATAATTATCTTTAATGCGCACACACACATTCACACACACAGAACATATCAAATGCCACACCTCGCAACTCGCACAAACCGAACTCAACTCCTGCTCAACTCTGGACTCCTCTGCCGATTCTTATGGCCCTGAATTAGTATGTACAACTTGCTATACGTACTACGTATGTATATCTATATCTGTATCTGTATCTGTAGCAGGCAATGACAACAACAACAACAACAACAACGACAGCAGAGACAACAAAATTGTAGTTGATAACCCTCAGACACAGCACAGACACTTTCAAGGATACGCGGCGCTGACGACGACGCCGCTCGAGCGCGCGCTCATTCAACAGCAAAGGTTAAAGGTGCTGCAATCAACAACAACTACAACAAGTATAACAACAACAACAACAACAACTATAGCAACAACAACAATCACAAGGTTAGGAACATAGCGCGGTCAGTTGGAGTCGCCACGGGACGAGGCGCTGAAATAAAAAGTATCGAAGCGCGTAAATTACACGCCACGAGACAAAAGAAACACAAACGGAAAAGCATCGCAAGAGACCCGAGGGGGCAACCCCTCGACCTCCCTACCCCACCCTACACTAGCCTACACCACCCCCTCTCGCATTACTTAACCGGGTTAGCAACAAGCGAACTTAATGAAAATACTACACAAAATAGCAATAATAATAGAGACAAAGAAACGAAACGGAATGGAACAGAACGAATGTGTTTTGGTGTATGTGTCTGCTGTGTGTGTGTGTGCCTGTGTGTGTGTGGCCCTGGCCCTAGGCAAATGACTGTATTAAGTGATTGAAACGGGGGCAGAGCGAAGACTTCCCCCTAAGGGGTTCTGCGGGAACTGCGACAATCAAAACGATGAGCAACGACTTGAGAAAGGCATAAAGCGCGAGATAGAAAGAGGGAGAAAGAGACAGAGGCAGCCAGTGGAGAATAACGTTGGCAGATTGTGAATGAATGTGAGGGGCACACACACTTGAATGTAAGTTTGCTACGCGAGCTCTGACTAATCAGTGGATAACATCATTGGGGCGGCACGCTTGAAATAATTATTCCGATTATTCATAGGGATGGGGGTAAAAGAGAGTGTTCAGCTAAGTTATCGATAGATTGATATGATATAGTATGTATAATGTGCCCCTAATTGTCTATGTTAATTGTGGTTTTGAACTATCTATACCAAAATAAACTAAGTATTTTTAACTTTATTGTAACTCGTTTGTGTTGCAATACAAACACTATCGATAATCCTACAACGAGTCTTTGTTACCTACTTTAATAGAGCATTTCATCCTAGATAGTCAAGGAATGCACTCAAGTATTGTTAGCAATCGATTCTCTTAGTTCTATAACTATTTCTAAAAGACTCGTTTGCAGTTTAATAGTTTTAAAAGAATCATTAACTGCCTAGATTAATAGAGCTTCGAACTGTCTACTTAATATACCTTTATTTTAGTTGTCATCCTATCAGAACTGCACAGACATCGATGTTTGCTGAGGTTTTTCAATGCTTCTACTGTCGATAGTTTCGAAAGAACTATACAAATCAGTTTCATAGATATATTACGAGCACAGTTCTTACTTCGATATGCAGAAATCTAATTAAAGTTACCCAATCAAATTAGAATTCTCGCAATGATCCTAAGGGCTTTTTTCGCGTAGAACTCAAATTGATTTTGAATAGGCGGCACAGCAATTGTTTATCGAGCATGCTGATGATAATGCCGTCATTTCAAGCTAACCAGGGGCTAACCCCCCCTCGACCCACGACGCCACACAGCATCACACAATATATATACACAAGGCAGATACATATGCACAGATTTTCAATAATATTTCTGTGTTGTCGCAGCTGTTTCCATGCGACGACGACGACGACGACGCCGCCTGCCATTGGCAGAATTGGGTCAAGTTTCTGTTTTATTACCCTTAACAAGCGGGCAAAGGGGGGCAGGCGGGGGTGAGCTGGGCAGCCTTGCGGTTGGTCCCTTTGGTCGTCGCTTTTAGGCACTCCCTGGATGGCACAGCGCCTGAGTGTGTGTGTCTGTGTATGTGTGAGTGTGCGTATAATATCTTTGATTAAATCATGAAATATGCAAAAACAAAGGGAGAACAACAACAACAGAAACATTTATATATATATCTATACATGTATATAGTATATGCATTACTTTTTTTTGGGCTGGATCACGCGCGTGGGGGGTTCGCTCTGGAGAGACACGAAAGCTGAAACTTTTGAGTTTTTCTGTGGTGCCCAAAGAGCGGAAACTGGGTCAGAGTTGCTTTGCTGCCTGCTGCCGCCTGCCGAAAATACCCAACAACAATAGCAATATCAAGAGGAATTATAACGTGATGTTGCTGTTGCTGTTGTTGTTGTTATTTTTCTGTCGCTGTCATTGGGACAGTTTTGTTGTGGCTTTCGTGTTGTCGGCTCAGCTTCAAAAACAGTCACACATGGCGTATGTGTAATATGCGCAATTTCTTTCCAAAACGCATCTGCTGTCGCTGCCGCCCAAAAAGGTCAAGCTGCTGCCGCTGTCGACGTCGACGTCGACGTCAATCATTCAGCGGCAGCAACATTGAGAGACTCCGCCCCACCACGCCCCCGTTCCCTCGACCTCTCCCTCTCGGCCGTCAGCGAGTGCGGGGCAATTAGCGCGCAATTGACCTACATTGGGGCAACATGGCAGCATTAATGGTGTCAATAGTAAACGAGACTGACGACGCAGCAGCAGCAGCAGCAGCAGAGACGGCGACAGAGGCAGCAGCAGCAGCAGCAGCTGTGACAGCGGCAACTGGCAAACGAATATGTTGAATTTTTATGCAAAGATGCGTTTGGGGCGTGTAGGAGGCGGGGCAACGAAAATTCAAGTGCAACAATCAATGTAAAACTCATTAAAAATTATATAATAGAAGAGGGGGAGCGTTACAATCTGTGCTTATGACGTCAGCATTGAACTAGGAAGAGAATACGAAGTATTATTGCTTGAACTTGTAATCATTACAAGAAGATAAGGTAACGTTTTATACCCTGAAATTCTAAACAATTTTAGTTTGTCACACAGTTATAATACTCTTCTAACCTATTGGTAGCGGGTATAAAATACAAGGGAAACACAAGTCAAATGAACACTTTAGAAACAGATATATTTTAATGGGCTTTTAATAACATATTTCGTTTAATTATGACAACATAATATTACACAGATGCCTAAGCTCTGACCAACAAAGTTGTATTGGTAAGTTTGTAGGACTCATGGCTACAACTCTGATCATTTTTGCACTCTTATTATGTTCTCTACTTAATTTGCACGTTAATTTCAGCTGTGTAAGTATTTTTTATGTAATTAATACACACTGATTCTCTGTGAAATCCCTAGCCCCACAGGATCAAGATGACAAACACAGTTTGCGAGTCGCCTGCGGGCAATAAGTCGTTATAAGACGATTCTCACATTATTGACAAACATGTCCAGGACAAAAGATACAAAGCTAAGATTTCAAGTATTCAAGACGTAAGGAGAAGGAGATTGCTTAGATATATGCAAGCTAATGCGGAAAATATATTATCCAATTGCAAAAATAGTTATGGATTTCTTGAAGGATACGACCACACCAGTGTCCAAATGAGGTGACCATAATAAAAAGTAAAAAAGAGTTTAGAATTCGTTCTAGGGAATTCAAGGAGCGAGATATTTTTACAATATCGAAAATCTTTAAACCTCCCACAGGGGAATACCTTGTCAAGCTCACCTTCCTGATTGTTAAAATGTTGGCTTAAATGGGAAATTATTTCACGTTTACTGAAGATTAAATGTATAACAAATTGTTTTATAATATTTATATGTATGTAAAATATATAAATAAATATTTCTGCAATGATATTAATAATAACTATTATTGTTATTATACATTTCTAATTACTAGTGTTTCATAATATATTCAAACGCCCTATGGTCCTCCCCATTCCATACCCCATAGAGCTTTTGATCACACCTCCCGCTGTCCCCTTCTTTCTCTATTCAAGTTAGTCAACCCCCACTGAAGGGGGTTCAAATAGGCACCAATAATTTGGTCAAACAATGACGCGCACTGTATGCGTACGATGTGAATGACAGACAATTGCTAAGCAATCGACGCGTCGCGCTCCTCCTCTCTCACTCACTCTCTCTCTCTCTCTCTCTCTCTCAGAGAGAGAAGCAGCGACGCAGCAGCATGTAAGTTGTACACGATAAATGAGAAATGAGGTTACCTACTTTTTAAGAAGGTCAATACAACCCAAAACAAACGAGCGAGGCAACGTAACGCAACGCAACGCAACTGCCAGAGCACCGTCAGAGCAGAGCAGAGACAGAGACAGAGGCAGAGCCACAGCAGAGGCAGAGCAGCGGCGCTGCTTAGGTCGCGTCGTGCAAGCTCCAAGCTCACACACACAAACAAATGCACTGCCACGCACACGTACTTAGGTGGCGGCTGTTTAAGTTTAAATGAGTGCCATGAGTGCCGTCGCTGCGCTCTGTCACTGTCGCTGTCGCTGCCGCTCAACAAAGCTCAGTGACCATGTGCGCAGCAAGCAGAGCTGACATCGGCGTCAGCTCTGCCGACGTCAGCATACCACAAACATATTACAACAAACGTTTTCAATGAAAATAAAAGTAGTACACGCTGCTTGCGGCGACGTTGACGTCGACGTCGCTGTCGCTGCTGTAAGTCACCACCTGGTGACGAATTCGTCGTCAAGATTTTAGTAGCCGCCGTCTCCGCATGGAGGGCAACTGAGCTGCTGACGCGCTGCAGCCGTTGCTGCTGCTGTCGTTGGCGTTGGCGTTGCCGAGGGCGCGGCTGACGCTTGTAACGAGGCTAAGCGAGACGAGCGAGCGCAGCGCAGCGTCGCAGCTAACGCCAACGCCTCTGCTCCGGTCAACGTTGCCTGCATTTTTGTCGTTGCTGCTGCCGCTGCGATTGTCGCGCTGTCTGCTTTTAGCCTCCACCTCCTTTTTTGCTATGCATTGTTTTAATAATATTGCTTTTGTTGTTGTTGCTGTATTTTACATTTGTTGCTTGTTGCTGTCGCTGTTGTTTGTTGTGGTTTGCACGTTCACCACGTGTTGCGATAGCTAAGCTCGTCTATCGATAAAATGAACCTCCGATTAACATAAACAGAATTGATTAACATCAACTTAATTGAAATAACAGTTTACCGTATGTTATGTTAATGCAATTTTCTGTTTACAGACAAGAACTATCGATGCGCTAATCCTGCCTATCGACTTGCTGCAATTTGTAAAGCAATCAAGAATATAAAGTAGCAACGCTATGGAGACATCGAAATAAATTCACTCGAACTAAGATACAAAGTTCTAACTGTAATTACGACAATGATTAACGACCTTCGCTTTCAGTGCACATGGAAAAGGTCAAAACTGAATTCAGTAATTTCAATAGATCAATCAAAATCAATCGATCGATAACCACAGTCAACTAACTAACGTTATATGCGCCCTTTTAGTCGTTTATGATATGTATGTATGTGTGTACGTCCTATTTATAGAGGGCAACACGTCAATTTAACTGATACTCTGAAATTTACAACACTTGCGATTGTCAGTAAAAACGAACCTTGATGCAAATGGTCTAATATGTGTGATAAGCAATACTAAAAATGTATTTACTGGTAGTACAATATGTATGCCTGTGAAAAATGAGGCAAGAACTTTGGAATCTAAAAACGAATTTATTGAAACCAATGATAGTTAGATACAGAGTCTAAAGCTAAGACAGTAGATTCAAGAAATAAGTTAATATGAAACACAGTCAAATTCAAGGAAATAAGGAAATTATCTATTTGTTTATTGTTAATTTATGCAATTATTGAGGGTAAGCAATCATGTAACAATATAAAAAACATATTTACATATTTAGAAATGTGTACTTAGATATACATATGAACACATGTGTGTGTGTGTTTCCATTGAAAATTATCAAAGGCAAATTACGAAAAATCATAGAGCAAAACGACCTTATCGTGTAAAATTCATTTCAAATCGCTTTTGTAACCTACAATTACAGTACAGCACACACAGAGAGAGAAGGAGAGGGAGAGAGGGAGACAAACGCGTGCATACAACACACATGCACACACCCACAAAGAGATAAGTATTTCTAATCGCAAACAAAGCGAAACACCTTTGCACAATATTACAAAAGCTTTGCGCACTTCCTTATGCACAGACAGACAGACAGATAGACAGAGAGAGAGAGAGAGAGAGACAGAGAGAGGTGGCAAGCGATAATAAATAAACCGTTACAAGTAGATGCAAAACATAAACAATGCCAACAACAACAATTACTGCACGCGCACATGTGAATCTCTCAGTCGATGTCGACATGCGGCGCCATCCTTCCGACATACACACCCCCCGCCCCACGCTACCAACCATTTACACCTCACCCCCTCCACCTCGGTACGGCACACACTTTCCACCCAAAGTGACGCAGTTTCATCAAGAGCAGCGCCGCCTCTCACCTTCGGTCAAGCATATTGAAATAAATTGGCACGAGCCTTGCTCAGTCTCTCTCTCTCTCTCAGACTCTGCCTGTGCCGCTCTCTTGCTGTGCCGTACAATCGTGGGAGAGAGAGGGCGCGCTGTCTACTTTCTCTCTATAAATAGTTGAAATCGAGTTTCAGCCACAAATTCAATGCAAAGACACATTTATGAAGCGTGAAGGAGATGAAGAAAAGAAGAGAGAGGGAGGGGGAGAAGAAGGTAACGGAGTTCGAGCTGGAGAGATGTGGACCTGTGTCACCTCTCACATTCGATGCGGCGACGGGTGAGAGTCGTCGTCAGCTAGGAAAATGTAATAGTTTTTAAATGACGACAAACCCCGATAACTTCCCGATCGAGTCAGTGCTGGCGTTTGCGCTTTTTAACCGCCAAGTCTGGCTTTTTTTAAGCCCAACTCCACGAATAACTTGGGAACTACACGAAGAAGTAAAAGTAGTAGTGAACTGTTTTCTATGTAATTATTATTACGACTTGCATTGAAATCAACCAAAGTCATATATTTTAAAGTATTTTATTTTTTATTTAAAACATATTTATAAAAAATGCAGAATTCTTTTTTAATAAAAGTGATGCAATTTTTAAATGTAATTTATTTCTTTTATAAAGTTTTGGCTTTTGTTTACATTACTTCCCCGTTGACAGCAGTGCAGCTAACGTTTTATCTCTCCCTTTCTCCTCCATCTTTCTCTGTCTGTGTCAGCTCATCACTATCATTAGACAAAACACAAAGGTTGCAATTACAATTAAAATAGTTGTTGCTATTGTTATTGCAATGAAAATGTTCATGGCAAGGAAATTTCATTTCATTTCGCTTTATGATGATAACGATCGGCGGTGGCCATAGCCAGCGGGGTCAGACAGGCGCGCTCGCGTATTTACAGATATTTATCTACCATATATGCGTTGTTGCACTTGAGCATAACGGTAATTACGTCTAGGCACGGCATTGCCCCTGAATTTTAACACACACACACACACATACAATTAATGCACCTGTGTGTGTGTGTGCAAACATGCGATTTTTCCCTTGCGCGCATTTTATTATTGTTTTCTCACAGATTTTTTTAATAGCGACATTGACTTTGCAATTTACTGCCAGATAATTGTTTGGAAAATAATGTTGCAAATCAAAGTGTTGGCTAATGGCAATGAGTGTTCTAGACACTAAACTATTATGGTTTTATTTTTAGTTTATTTAAAAAAATTTAAGATGATTTTATAAACTACAGCAATGGAGGACATATTAGAAAAGGCATGTGCTTAATGGAATGAAACTTAGTAGGAATCATTGTCAATATCTCGAATTTATTATGTCATTCTTTTGATCGAATATTTCGTGAATTTAGATTTAATGTTGCTATAACGGGTTGTAATGTGCTTCTACATCTTGGGAACGAGCACTTAAATGATAAATTACTATAAGATAAATCACAACGTTAATTTATAATCTTCCCGTTCATTAACAAACTGTCGATAATGCGGCATATAAACAGATTGGTATGGTCAAATTTACTATAAATAAGTTTTGCTTTTATTAATTATTTATTTATATTATATTTTGAAGTGGTCTTACCTGGCTAAAGCCATTCTAACATGAGATAGCCCTCCGAGAGGCAACGCAATAGCATCCACTTTGAAAGATTTTTGTTAAACAGCTCCAGGCACAAAAGTTTAACCAAGTTTGTTCTTATATTTTCTTTTATCTTTGGGTTTTATTTATCAATTGTATTTTTTTCAATGCACGTTTTTCTGTTCTTGTTTGGACGTTCAATTTTTAAAGATAAATTTAAAATTTATGTTCCAGTTTCTGTGTAAATATTTGATATTGGATATTTGTTTTCAGCTCTGGATTATTTTTTATTGTTAGATAAACGTCATTTTTGGAGCTAAAGAAGAACAGGCGAAGAAGGAAGGTTTACATGAGCAATTAAACAGTCGCCAAAACGCCGCATAATATGCAACAGTTTTAGAAAGAGAAACAAGAACAATGAGAACAACAACATCAAGTGGCATCATCGCGCATCCGTTCAAAAAGTGTAGACAAAGAAGAAGAGAAGTATGTATGTATGTGAATTTATCACATTTCAATTCGCCGAATACGTGCGTCACTTTATAATGACCCAAGTTTATTCTCCACCGGCTACGTGATATTTGTGCGTGAAATTATCAAAGCGCAAAGCACAAGCACACACATGCATAGAGATTTATATAAAAAATTGTATACTTTTTTATGAAAGAAGGGTGAAGAAACCTGCAAACAATGTTCAATGCCATCGACGAAAAAAAAAAAAATAGAAAGAACAACAAGAATATGATTCCAATGCGAAAAAAAAGAGCGTACATATGTTTGTCAGCTTATCAGCATTTTTCTGTGTGATAAGCGGCGAAATTCAACAAGAAAAGGAAGAGGAGGAAGACCAATGACTGCAGAAATTGCTGACGGCTTTGTAACACCCCCTTTCTCCCTCTCCCCCCTGTGATCATTTTGCACATGGCCCGGCAAAGGGATTGATAAAAAAATAAAAATAAAATAAAAATAAAAATAAAAATAAAATAAAATGAAAATCAATAAATGTGCACCGGGCACATAAGGCGAGGTCAACGTTGACGACCAGTGCCTGCCAGATGAGCCAAATCTCAATGAAGAAGCTGAGGGAGAAAGACCAAGGAAGGCCGTAGTAGAAGAGGCCAGAGAGGGCAACTTTGGTGCTATATAACGACGACGATGAGAATGTGTGTAGTAATTTGAACAGCAACAGCAATATAACGAGCAAATAGCAACAACGGACAGCATTGAGAAGTGCCAAGAAGAAGAGAGAACACAAAAATACGAAACAAAAAAAAAACACTGAAAAAAACAAGCACCTAAATTCCATTTCATAGTCATGAGAGCGCACAAGGTTCTTCCTATATCAGTCGATTAGACTTTGCGTGTGTGAGTGTACCTAGAAACGTGTGCATATGTGTGTATACAAACACAAGAGCAAAGCAAAAGCTGCTGCCGCTAAAGCACTCGCAACGCTTGCGCATTTGCATTTACTTTTGTCTTTGCAAAGCTCTTTCTCTCTCCCACTCTACCTACCTCCCTCCCACTACCACACCACTGCAGCGCGTGCTCTCTCTCTCTCACTTCTTCCTTTGCCTGAGCCGGCGAGGGTCGTTTGTCATAGCAGTAAATTGACAGTGGGTGTTTTTGCTTCTTCCACTGAGAGAGCATGACCTCAGCAGCAGCTCGAGAGAGAGGGAGAGAGAGAGAGAGGGCGCTTGATGCGCTCATTTATAAACAATAAACAAAAATAGTGGCGCACATGTTTTTAATTGACTTTTGCAAGGCAAAATCAAAACATATGTTGTGCGCCAGAGCGAGATAGCAGCAGCGCAGCACACTAATAAATACACACACGCACACACCTACACGAGTGTGTAGTGTATATGTATAAACCAAAAAATGAGAGAGAGCAAAGTATTTCAATGCTGACTGCATTTTGACTTTTTCGCTTTGGACCAGAACCTTTTTTAAATAAGCTGATTAATTTGATATATGATAATAATATTAGAAACACACACAATTAATTGAGAAAAGAGAAAAAAGAAAACGAAAGGGAGAGCGCGCTCTGCGAGTGCCGAAAGAGAGAGCGTCAGAAAAGCCGCATGAAACTCGAGCAAATCGATGAATTTCAATTTTGATTCAACCAAAAACTTGTTAGTTTTATTGTTTCGACCTCAACCAAAAGCTGAAGAGACGTGTTTTTCTTTTTGTTTGAGGAAGTTGTCTATCATGGTGTTCTCAATGTTGTTGTTCAAGTTGTTGTCAAGTTGTTGTTGTTCTAAAGCTAATTTTCAACCGTGTTTAATTGCGCGTGCTGGGCGTAAGTTTTATACTATAATAGTGTAGTTTACTTTTGTAGTATATTTATGGTATTGTTTCGAATAAGGTCACACACACACGCACGCGTCTGCGGGTCACGCTACAAAGCCGGCAATGGGAAAGAGAGATTGCAAACAAAACGCGCGACCTTTATGCAACTTTACCGAAGTTTTCTCTGCAAATTAAGTTGATTTTTTATTGTTTTGCACTTAATTTAAGCAAATTTTTGTATTTTTTTACGTTGTTCTGCGACACACACAGTGGGAAGAAAAGCACACACAAACTTCACGCAACGCACAGCAGCTGACGACTGATGGGAGCTTTTTTCTTGGCTTTCGGCAGCGTGTGTGCTGCTGCTTATGCTGCTGTCTTTGCTTTTGACTTTGCGTCGAAGCTTTTTTCTGATTGTGTTTGCACACTCAGCTGTGTCTACGCCGTAATGAGAAGTTGTCACTAGCAGCAGCAGCACGGAGAAGGTATTGGCGGAAAGGAGCAAGGATTATGCTATAGTTAGAAAGCTACTTTTCTTGCATGTGATATATGTAATGAGGCTGGAGGGGCCCCAAGGTTCATCCACATCAAGGTTTATAACAGACGTTCTCCCAATGCGTAAGTGTAAATATTAAATAATTTTTGTAATTACGTAGTATATTATCCCTCCTCAAAGTAAATAAAGAACCCCAAAAACCTTAGCCGTTTAACGCTAGATAAACTGGCGTATGGTATATTACTAAAAGCTTAAATTCTTTATCTAAGTAACAGATTAATCTAGAGGGCCCAAAAACAATCTATGTTTATCAAAATGCACTATATCTGTAGATAATACAATGTTTTTTTCTAAGACGATTAATCATGAAAGTGCTAACATCTCTTTTTAAGTAACATTAAAAAGGAATGCTGATATAACCCCTACAAAAAAATAATTGGATATAACACCATCCATTAAAATATTTTCGCCTGAAATTTACTATACTAGTAATTCTTAAAGTTTCTCTTAAACATTGTAAAACAAGAAAGTGCTTCTATCATGCTTTTAATTGTATCATTCTTAATTGTATATTTTTGTAAAATGAAATAATATCGAAGCTTCTCAAGATATTCTTATTTGAAGTTTAATCAACAAATTATCGATATCATACTTAAAATAAGATTATTGTACACGATATCCTCAATTTTTAATATTTTTTGCTCGAGTTCACTAAACTATCATTCAGTATTGGAGTTATTATTATAATTATTATTATATTCGCGAACTAACCTTCTAAAGTTGATGACAGCTATCGCTCTCCCACGTTGTAACTAGTTATAAAAACGGTTGATCTTATTGTTTGTTCTTTATATTGTGATATGCAAACGTGCAATAAGAAAAGAACAGCCAAAAGGGGGTATCGCAATCTGTAAATGAAAAGAACAGATTGTTTAATTATAACACAATTACCATAAGAATGATGCATTCGTGTACTAAACAGGAATTAAAATGGAAATTATCTGGAAAAGCCGACTTGTAATGTCGACAATTACACATATTTTGCATGCAAAATTAACGTATAATGCGGAAAGCGGTCTTTGACTTTATATCGCAGTCTCTGTTGTTGTAATTTCTTTTGTGCTCGCGTGTCGTTTCCCTCAGATATTCCCAAAATAACAAAATAACTAAAATTAAATAAACAAACCGCCAAAAATCTTTACTAATTGACAGTATCGAACTTTAGAATACCAAATAAGAAGTATCAGATTCCCAAAGAGGCATTTTATACATCTATAATATAATATATTTTGCTGTGAATCTGAACAGAAATCTGTTAATAAATCATCAAAATGAGGAAATACCAAAGCTTTTCAAAATTTGGCGCGACTATCGATAATTTTTCTTGCGCCGATGTAAATCGAATCGAAAAATAATGTTATCTAGCTTCCAATTGACAATATAAACAATGCAATGCTTTGATGACAACTGATTGAGTGGGAACCGGCGTGACGGCAGGGGGTAAAACGGGTCAAACACGACGCTGTTATTGTTGTTGTTGTCTAATGAATTAGCATGAGACGAAACAGATTTGGGTTCCTACATTTTAAGAAATCACACACACACAGTTATGTGTGCGTACATATGTACATGCACCCATTGAAACACACACATGTCCACATACATTGACAGTGTCACTCACGTACACTAATATATGCGTACTCACCTTTGTAGTTAGTTAGTTTGCTTTTATTAAGTTTACATAAGTCGTTTTGATTGAACAATCCGCTAGGCATTTGTTTTGTTAATAAAATTATATGGTATTTAATGCACTTTTTAATATTGACAACACAATATGGCGATATCGCTTCTTTCACTTTTTTCAGGCCAACTTGTATGAACTGCGCCACACACGCACACACCTCGTACGCGAAACACGACGGCAACGGCGACGACGACAACGACGAGGATTGGCCGAAATGCATCGGTTATTGCACTGCACTTGACTACAATTTGTTGCCTTATAGAATTTGGGATTTCTTGATTGCAAATTGACGTACAATTTATATTATTATTTATATTATAACAAGTAAATACGAAACGAATAAAGCCAGCGAACGCGCTGCGCTTTTCATTCCATGCTGCGGCACTCACAAACACGCACACACACGCACAGTACTATGCATGTGTGAACGTCTGATTGAGAGTGGGCGCATGTGAATGATCTGGTAGCACTATTCAGCAGAGCAACACTGTTAACAGCTGTCAAAAGTCATCTTTAAATATCGATAATAATATTTTGATTTTATTTATTTAAATTGTTTGCACAAATATAAAATTAAAATAAATAACGAAAATAGTATTTTATTTATTTTCGAATCCCAGAATGGGAAACAAATATTAATGGAACATTTGCTTGATAGATTTAACGCATTTTAAGAACAAATACTAATACGATAGTTTTTAAATTTTAACTCAAGTGTTAAGCAATCTAGCAGCCTTATCGCTACTGAGTGATTGTGTGTGGTGGCCTGGCGATAGATCGATATATTATCTGCATACTGATGAAAAAATCAACGCAGTGCAGTAAAATCAATTAAATTATAGAGCTGAGCTGGCTCTTAGTTAATATAAGCAACGAAAAGTCAATAATTAGGCGGACGGACGGCTCTTGTGCAATCCAGTAATAGACAAATAGCCATTAAACAATAAACTGCCAACGGACTCGATCAGGCGATTGAGTGTGTATTAGTATTAGTACGTGGTCCACAGAACGTTGTATACACATACATACATTGTACATACACACACGCACGTTCACTATTACTCCCGCATAGCATTTTAACTATTTGTTACACTAACCACGTAATAATAAAACAAACAAACAGCAGCAGCGGAAACGATGGAGGGGAATAAAGACGAAGCGCAGCGCTGCATCGATTTGGCTGTGCTGGCTCTGGCGGAGCACAAGATCGACAGGGCTGAAAAGTTTCTACTGAAGGCAGAAAAACTATATCCCACGGATAGTGCTAAACGTGAGTCACGCCCACGATACCCTGCGCCGCCTTAAAAACAATTATTGACTTGCCCTTTTTCAGGTCTTCTGGCACAGGTGCAGAGTACCAATAGCAGCGACAGTGCCGGCAAAGAGCGGCCAGCTGCTGCCACCGAAGAGAAGGATACGGGTCCGCGGAAACGTGTCAATTCCGACTCCAGAAATCATGCACCGGAATATACCAAAGATCAGCTGGAAGCAGTGCGTAAAGTCAAAAAGTGCGTGCTGATAAAGATTTCTACTACTGATAAGCATTGATAAGAGAATATATAGACGAATAAGACGTTTAATCCCACTGTAAACCTAACTCTAATCTATTCTTTATGCACAGATGTAAAGATTTCTACGAGGTGCTTGGCGTGAGCAAGACTGCAACCGATTCGGAGGTGAAGAAGGCGTACAAGAAGCTGGCGCTGCAGTTGCATCCTGATAAGAATAAGGCACCTGGGGCTGCAGAGGCTTTCAAGGCATTGGGCAATGCTGCTGGCGTCTTGACCGATGCAGAAAAGCGTAAAAACTACGATATGATGGAAACCAATGAGTGGCAAAATGGACACGGCAATGGGGGACACCATAGGCAGGGACAATATAATGAATATGGTTACTCGCGCGGCTTCCAGGCCGACATCAGTGCCGAGGAACTCTTCAATATGTTCTTTAACGGGGGATTTCCTCAGCAGAATGTCTACATGCGCCAGCAGCGTCGGCGTCACCAGGCGCGCGAGGACAGAGATGTAAGCTGAAAATAATGTCAAGAAAGAGTATGATTAATCTATCTCTCTTTCTCTTTGTAGACCAACAACTCTTCGGCTTTGATTAATTTGCTGCCCATTTTGCTGCTCATTGGTTTGTCCATGATGTCGTCCTTCTTTATATCGGATCCCATGTACAGCCTGACGCCATCGCAGTGAGTTCCGAAGTTCATAAACCCCTCTACAATTCCACTAAATAGAATTCTCTCTTCCTTAGTAAATACTCTGTTAAGCGCGAGACCAACGGCCTGAAGATACCCTATTATGTCAAGGATAATTTCTACTCGGAATATCAGGGATCGGTGGCACGTCTAGAGGAGTCGGTGGAGGAAGATTTCGTCAATCATTTGAAGCACTCGTGCAGTCGGGAAAGGAACTATCGTGAGTATACAGAGAGAATGTATATCTATATATTCTATATGTTTTAATATTTATGTATAACTTTCTCTCTCTTTGCAGGCGACTCCATGTTGGCCAAGGCACGCACCTTTGGGGATCGAGATCTATATAGAAAGGCACAAAACATCAATACGCCGTCGTGCGAGAATTTGCAAAAGTATTTAATCACATGATTTTAATAATCCACGCAGCAGTACGAAAAAAGCAATGAAATTTAGACGTGATTTCAAAACCTAATTTTTTGTCTTGTTTTGGTTCTAGTTTTGTCTCCTGCATAGTTGTTACTATATTATAAAAATGATTTTTATTCTCACATTGTTATAGTTTATATATTCTTCACAAACACTCGCACACACACACACACATCGCATCGAGTCGAACTGGCTGAATGAAAGTTACTTCTTCATTTTCTTCACACCTAACGCATATAGCAAGTGATATGATAGATATATCTATACTACATATATGCACTTGATAGTCAATATTTTAATGGGGTTTACTATGGAAAGAGTGCTCTGAAATAAACTTGAATTCTAAATCAAAAAATTAGTTTTAGTTTTTTTGTTTACTTTTACTAGTTATAAATGTACAAATAAAGCCGGGGAAGGGTGGGGACAATGGGTATCCTTATCAGGGCAATCTCAATTGCTTATAATGGCCTCCAGTGCAGCCACCACATTGCCGCTCTGCTCCCGCAGCACCTTCTCAGCGCAGGCCTTGCTCACCAGCAGCTCGTTCATCTAGGGAAGGGGATAAACACATATAGTATAGATATCATGTATAGAATAGACGTTCACTCACAATCAGTTCAATGTCCTCCTTCTTCACCTGCACCTTTTGCAGCTCCTTCTCCTTGGCCACCCTCAGTTCGTTCTCTTTGCTGCGCTGATTGCCAAATTGTTCCACTGCCTGCATATCAGAGAGAGACAGAGAGAGAGATTAGATATTTCCATATATATCCCTCTTACATTTTCCCACTTACACTCGATATATTCGCGGCAGAGATTTCTTTCTCCTCCGCGTAGTCTGTCACACGTTCCAAGTCAGCGGCGCCGCCATCATGACGCGTTTGCTTCTTCTGCTTTGTGTCCTCCTGCGCATCCTGTGCCTCATCATCGCCTTCTGCCTCTGCTTCGGCGCCATTGACTTCTAGTTCCGGTTCAGCTTGTGCCATGCTGCAGCTTACTTTTATTTCAATTAATTTATAAATTTAATTTTGCTTCCCGTCGCCTCGTGCGAGTGTTTTTTTCTCCTATTAAGTATATTCTCAACACTGTTAATCTGATTGGCTATTGAGCTATCGACCGACCGCCACATTTATAACAGTTCAGATTCAGTAGTGGGCCTCAGTGTTGCTCCTCAGTGAACGACAGTGAACTGTTAAGGGTTGATGTCTTAGCTAATAATGTAAACGGAATTCAAAATTTTTTAAGAAATGTAAAAAAATAAAATAGTGCTTAAAGTGGAATTACTGTGTTTTCATGTTACAACTTAGCTAACAATTAAAATTATTTATTTCTTTCTTTAAACTGAAACTGTATTTGTATAGATCAAAGTCTTCATTCATTTGCGAAATTCTTGCCTCTTCTATTTGGAGCCTAAGACCACAAAACTAATTAAAACATGAGAATATGCTTATGTTCCTTGAGCCGATGTTTTAATACACTTCAAAAAAGTAATTAACTTGTTACTATGTCTAAATTTAAAATAAATTTGTTTCAGCATTTATGCGTTTCATTCCCTTTGCAAGGGAATCAACGTGTCATGATTATGATTATCTCACATTGGAAGAGTGTGGTAAGGTGTATATATTTTATAAACATACATATGTATTTCTACATATGTATACATGTTCTCATATATGTCAACTCCCATTTGATACGATTTTTTTGCCTAGTTTCACCAATTTGCTGCGGTCTAAATTTTAATTATAAGTTTTCTGTCCAGACATAATGAGATTCTGCACAGAAGGCTCGCCCACTTCACCCCCCGCTCCACAAACTAACCATTACCACCCCACCTCTCTTGCTTGCTCGCTGCGGGCGGTGTGCATGTCCTGGTTCGTGTCTTCGCTGTCTGTTGACATAATCGTTTGCCGTCGTGATTAATTTAATTGTCACTTTGACGCAAGCCTCCCCCTGCGCCCCCTATGCGACCCTTAAACCTGCTTGTACTTAACTGAAAATCAAGATTAATTAACAGATTGACCCATGGGCGGCCAACGTCGTGTGTTAGCAGTCAGCATAAGGGGGATGGACAGGGATTGGGGCCCACATACATATGTGTGAAATTTTAATGAGATTTTCGTTCCACGTTTTTGCGCTTTAAGTTTCTACTGCATAATTTCCACTGCAAAGAAAAAACATTTATTTTCATACAGTGACAGTGGCAGGAAGTGTGTGTCCGTGTGTATGTGTGTGTGTACGGCGCAACAGTTCGCACATTTAAAATGCTTGCAACGCACGCGTTCGTCGCGGCCTTTGCCCCAAAAAGTCGAAGCTGCCAATTGGAAATTAAATTATGCCGCTAATTAGCACAGAAGCAGAAAGAGACAGCGCAACACACACACTCATAAATTATGTTGGCAATTTTGGCATTCATTGTGGTTTCGTTTTGGTTTACCCGCAAATTGCGCATTCGCCGCGTTGAACGGCGCTGCATATTTTCCGGCGTCGATTTTACTTTTTGCATGTGCCGCATTCACACAGTAAATTCTTGTGTTGCCTTGGAAAGGGATCGAGAGCGGGTGGGAGAGTGGAGAAAGATAAGAAGGAGAAGAGAGAGAGGAAGGGAGGGTAGCTGTAATTGAGCTGCATTGTTTGCTTAGCTCAGAGGGAATGGCGAGTTTTGAGTTTTGTTTGGCATTTGATTTCATGTATTTTTTTGGCATTTGTTTTGGGGCTGGTAAACGAGTGAGGAGAGGGGGAGGTTTACCCTGCGAAGTGTCAGTTCTGTCAAATACGTCTTTCTCTCTCTATCTCTTTGTCAGTGCCAGTCCCTGACCTAATTGCTGACAATACAAAAAGCTTTTTACCATACTAAATTTACTTAACTTCTAACTCTAAATTAGTCTTCCAATTTACACAAAAATAGTCGTAACTATATTGCACAATATTTCCGTGTTTCAAACCGTAAAATCTCCACTACAGACTAAAAGGAAAGCGAAAACACCAAAACTAATCACGTTACATAAATTCGATGTATTAAAGATCCACTGCAGACCTGCAGCGCTTTATTTATAGACTGCAAGTTGAGAGTTCTATAAGTTAGTAAAATGAAGTTATTAATTCCTCTTCTCGTCCTCTTGACGTGTAAGTATAGCGATATCCAGTTAATATATAAAGTATGTACGTATGACTAACCATTGATTTTATGTTTTTTTAAGTGAGTTCGGCTCAAAAATTAAAACTTCCTAACACGGACCGTCTTAAGAATGCTACAATTGCATTAGTTACATCCAAAGAACTTATAATTTTCGTACACGAACTTAGTAAAGTCATTTTAAGCGATGAGATTCTGCCGCCACTCAAGAACGATTATAAATTTGAACTCTTCAGTTACACAATCGATGCAAAGTCCTCCCCTAGCGCTGCCAAAAAGTTTGAATGCGCCGACTTAGCTAAACCAGATTCTCCTATAAAGAAAGACAAACCTGTCTTAATATATATATCGGATAAGAGGTCGAAAGATGGAAAAGAGCTAATTGGAAAGTCGTTCAACAAAACTGAGATAGAACGTAGCAATTTAATCTACAATGCGTATACGGAAGGTAAATCTGAGCTAGCTCCCATTGAAGATACTCTCATGTCCTTTGTGTACTTCGTCAAATGTCTGGTGCATAATAACATTCATCCGTTTCAAATGAAACTGCATGATAATGAATTTGTGCTGAAATTTACAGAAATCGGAAGAAGAAACATTAACAAAACTTTGGAGGCAATCAAGAATTTGAAATTTGAGTTAAATTGCTGCATATACTTTTATATAAATATGCATAAATATCTATTTGTCGCATAATGTATGTGTATTTTTATTTCGCGTTGAATTCGATTGGAGGGTTTCAAATGGACAGCAAAAATTAATTGATCATAGTTTGACAGTAAAGTTCTCTTATTGTTGACTTGTTTTTGAATTTCTAATAAAAATATATAATTTGAAATACATAATTAGTCGAATATAAACCTGAAAATGCCAATTCAATGTGTGCAAGCGATAGCAATTTCCCCAAGAGAATTCTAGTGGGTAACTTTAAAAACTGTGCGAAGGGTATCTTACAGTCAAGCAAGCTCGCCGATAATCTTGACCTGATGCTAACTAACTTTGTATCAACTGCCTATCCGTTCGTTTGAAAACCTAGATCTCACATAATAACTAGAGCCATCAAATTTGGTGTCTATATGTGATATTATTGTACGCAGATCAAGTTTGATATAGAATTTTGACCTCGCCACTAATTTCAAACGCAATTTTAATGCAGGACAGGTTGTTTTTAATAAACACACTAACTATCAACGCCGAAATTATTTCTTTAAATCTAGTTGCCATCGGGTAATTAACATAAAAGTTATTCAAGAAATAATTTTAAGAGCTACTGATTTTCAAACCTGCTATACAAAATACCCTAAAAATTGAAGTTATAAATTTAAGGATCGTTTCGGTTCACTCGCCTGTACCTTTCGTGCTTGTTTTATTTTACTCTAGTTCAACTTAACAGCTTAACAAATCGACAGCTTAACAAACCGTTAATGATCTAATTTTTCAAGGCACATTAAACAGTATCAATTATATTTTTATTCGGTATATTTAAGTTACGTTGCAGGCCTGCAACGGGTCATTTGTAGATTGAAGGTAGAGAATGAGAATAAAATGAAGTCACTACTTGTTCTGTTTATGGTGTTAGCTGCTTGTAAGTTCTCCTATCCTGTTCATATATTATATCCCAACTGATGAACCTTTGCCTTCCCAAGTGAGTGCAATCCAAGTTCAAGCGCAACAACCTCGTTATACTGGACTCACAGAAAACAAAGACGAACTGGAATATAAAATGAGAGCCCTAGAGAAATTAGTTTATGATTGGCTAACAAAACCGGACGGCGATATTGACGAAAAAATGAAGAAAATGGAAGGATTAATTAATATATGGATTAAGAAAATTAATAAGGATATCAAAAAAAATCCAAAAGGCATAAAAGACCTGGGAAGAATACTAGTAAACAATGAAAAATTCAAAGCTTAAACAGAAAAATCAACAAACTATACAAACATTGTATGGATGTCAATAAATCTACCATATATTCTTCTTTATCCAAATATTGTATATACTTTAGACAAATCTCAAGCAAATTATTTACATATTGTTTATTTTAGCATTAATCAAGATACAATATGGTTTTTCATTTACACAACTGACTGTATGAAGAATATATTTTCACTGCATCTACCAGTAATATAATTCGAATTCTTTAAAATTGAATTTTCACTTTATTTTACTTCCACTATAGCTTTGTTTGCCTATTCCTCCGTTCCACTCGAATTGACACCTGGAACCAACCGTAAAGATTTAAATTTTTAGGGGAATTAGCCAGCATCAATAATATTATTAATCGGTAATACTTAAGTTCTGCTTTCGGCCTGCAACGTGGCATTTGTAGACCGCAAGTTGAGAATGCAATAATTCTTCTAGCAATTTTAAAATGAAGTTAATGATTCTACTGCTTATTGTATTAGGTGCAGGTAAGTGATCGTATTGATCCCTTTGTATCCCTAACTGATGATATTCTGTCTCTCAAGTGATTGCAGCCCATGCACTTACGTCATGCATCTTCCTCAATTCCGCCTGACCTCCTACAGACTGCAAAAAAATATATCAAATTAGTGCTCACCTCCTCTAAAGATCCGAAAAGCCAAATGCAACGATTGATGAACTTTTGGATAAAAACAATAAAAGCGGGCATAGGTTCTACTCTCAAAGAAAAAAAACGGGACAAATTTATACGTTCTTCGCCAAGTGAAGTAGATGAATTAGTTGATACTGGAGATCCATCCCTGAAGAACGAACTCATAGATAAAGCTAAAGAGATACTTAAATCCGGAGACAGCAAGGTGACAACGATTAAAGACGCACTTGTACTAGTAATTGGTAAATGGATGGATAAAATGCAAAAAGAGATATTATCTGTGATTGGAACAGGCAATGATAATAATGGTGATGATAAGCACAAGCTTGATGATAGGGATGTTATGGGTGATAAGGGAAGACATTGATAACCGGAAAATCAATGACAAACAAGACAAAGAAGGCACTGGCGGTTCACTTCGAATCAATGAAGCTAAAGACCAAGCCGTGAGAGATACAATCTTAAGTAAAGCTCAAAAGCTAACGCGAACCCAAGGCTTCAAAATATCCGAAAGACACAAAGGAAGCAGTACAAGTACTACTTTTCAATTGGATTGAGAAAATGAAAAAAGGGGTAGTATCTATTGTTAACAAAAATAAAAATTCAGATCGAATCAAAACTCGAATATCGGAAGACATTGATAGCACGGAAGACTCCAATGACAAACAAGACAAAGAAGGCACTGGCGGTTCACTTCGAATCAATGAAGCTAAAGACCAAGCCGTGAGAGATACAATCTTAAGTAAAGCTCAAAAGCTAACGCGAACCCAAGGCTTCAAAAATCCGAAAGACACGAAGGAAGCAGTACAAGTACTACTTTTCAATTGGATTGAGAAAATGAAAAAAAGGGGTAGTATCTATTGTTAGCAAAAATGAAAATTCAGATCGAATCAACACTCGAATATCGGAAGTTCCCAGAGATAAGAACTCAAAGCTACCTCGATTGTCTGATCAAACCCACGTTGAATTCTTCATTTACACCTATGACACTATCAAACATGTGCAATGCGAGGAATTATCTGATCCGAACTCTCTTTACAACAAAGATCAGAAGCCGGTACTATATATAAGCGGTGCTAAATCGAAAAACGGCAAGGAACTTCCCTTTGGAATGGTTAAAGATTTTTTAAATAAAAATATGAACTTCATCTATGCGGCTTATATGGATGGTGAAGCTCCGAAGGCGCCTATCCCGGATATTGCCATCGCACTAATGCATTTCATGAATTGTCTGCATAACAAACTGGGCGTGAACATGGACGATATCCTTATCAAGACTACGGCTAATTCTAGCGACATAGGAAAATACATTCAAACTTACAATCCTTGGCTTATTTAAATACGCATGACAATGAAGTTGGTTCAATTTAAATATTTAATAAACGAAGGATGTTGAGTTGGAAATAAATATTTTGATGACTACTGATTGTCTTTGGCATACTTTCAAATAAAGGGTGATTTTTTAAGAGCTATAGAAAAGGTTTTAAAAACAAAACGCATAAAATTCCGAGAAATGCATAAAATCTTTATTTAAATCGATAGTACGGTCCATATAATTTAATGTTTAAAGATTATTTCATGCAAATGTTAACCGTGACTGCGCCTCAAACGTTCCATCCGCTTAGTCAAATTTTGGCATACTCTTTTCAATATTTCGGCCCGTATCTCACGAATAAATAATTGCCATGCGTTGTTCGTTTGTAATACGATTCATAGTTAAATTATAGTCTACACTGAAGATGATTGACAGTGTTAGAAAACACGAAACGTGCATATTATGGAATATTATAGTAAATATGGTGTATATATGAATTGTACTTCCTAGAGTATCACAGTATATCATGGTGTTTTATGGTATATCACAGAATAAAGCTAGGTATATCTTATATTAATTGTATATCTACGTATATCATGGTATATCATAGTCATATCACTGTAAGACATGGTATACCTTAGGTGTGTTTATATCAAGATATGTAATTTTAATATTTATCTACTCGACACTGAATCTGTAATGATCTCGAATTACTTAGTAAAATCAAAGGTCAAGAGCTTAAAAACCATATAGAGTTGGTCGGTAAATAGATGCACACACAGTGCACACATGTGTGTGTGTGTGTTTGTGTGAGTTGTGCATGCGAAAACTCATTTGGGTATGCCAAAAAAGGGAATCAAAGCTCCCAAAACAGACAATGCAGCTCTGATTTTGCCTTCCCTCCCCTTTCCACTCCTCCTCTACACGCAGTAGTGTGTGTGTGTGTGTACACAATCGATTTATGACAGCATGGACATGTCCTTGCGTGCATGGACACGGTCATTTGCAGTCGGCTCTGCTCGGCCTGGCAGTCAATAAATAAATTTGCATAGTAAATAAATGAAGAAAATGCAATTTTCAAGAACTGTTGCGCAGGGCGGAAAGCGTGAATTAAATCGAACGTTGACAAGGGGTGCAGCCCCTTATAGCCCCTGCTATACACTGTGACCATCCCCGTTCCCTTCCCACCCCCTCTCTTCCTGCCTCTCCTGCTTTCATGCATAATTTGCCAGCAACTCAATTACGGCTAATAACACTTGAGCAGCGGCTCGACATCATGGGCCAACGTGGGGCAAGGGGGCATCCAGAGGCAGCTGGGGCAAAGGGTAAGGGCTGCAGGAATATCCCAACTTGCCCGACTTGTCTGCCCAACTTTGGTTTATTCGCAAATTGTCCAAAAAAAAAGAAGCAATTGCGAGTGATCAACGGGGAACTGTAACTGATACAAGAAACTTGCTCCTTGGCTGAGCACAGCTGACTGTGCGTGTGTGCATGTGTGTATATGTGTGTGTGTGCATGTGTGTATATGTGTTTGCTTGTGTGTGTGGCGACCTATTGACGACCTTTATCGTGGCGCTACATAAACCATAATCGCAATTGGCAAGTGGCCCCACTCGAGCTCGAGCCACGGCATTGTCATGCTTGGCAGCAGAGCAGGACGCACACACATACACACACGTTTGCAGGACACTGGCCAGAAGATTGTCCAGCCAGTCCAGAGAGAGACAGAGAGAGAGGGGGGGTAAGGGGCAAGGGGTGCGCTGTGGTAGAACGCATTGAACGGAAGCGCGGCTCATTCATTTAAAACTTGTCTGCAAGTTGCCAAGTTGCCAAACGTTGCCCCTCCTCCCCTTCCTCCACGCCACTGCCAAGGTGTGTGCTTGTGTGTGTGACTCGTAAAGTCCTTGCTTCCGATTGTGCCACACACCATCCCCCACTCCCACTCTCCCTTCCCCCTACTAAACTCTGGCATTTTGCAACTTTTGCGTTTAACAATTTCGCTTCCTTCCGCTTTCTAAACGGCGCCAGGTTGTCGTGGAAATTTGTTTTAATCGTCATCTTTGCCATCTTCCTTGGGTTCGTTGACGTCGCCAGTTACGTGTGTGCAAGAGGGGGAGGCGGGCAGAGGGGGGCAACTCCTTCGCTTATCGATGGCTCGTTCGATATTTTATTAGTGTCCTTAAGGCAGCGTCTGCTTGTACCTTTTGCCTAAGCAGAGCAGGACTGTAGTTTGCCCCCCCCCTACCTTACTCTCCTCTCCATCCCCCTCTGCTCTTCCACTCTCTTTGCCACTTGACTTTGATTTCTTACTCGAGCGCGCAATAAATTTTTATTTCTTGTAGTTTTCTCCATCTCCTCTTTTCGAGAGGGTCCTGCGAGAATCTGCCGAAATTGTCGGCCATTTAGGGAACTTACCTAAATGAAGCGGCTCTGTGTGACTGCTATTAAGTATTGCGAAACGGAAACAATCCCTAAATGGCCCACTGAGTTATGGCACATTCCAAAGCGAATCCCAAAAAACCATTCAAATGGGAATTCAAATGCGCTAAATTTGATTAACTGTGCATGCATACCCTGTACGAAAGCGAAAGACCTAAAATGGGTGTATTAAAATTCTATATAAAGGGTCATTTTTTAGCTATTATTTTTTGGCAGCACTGGTTTAAACAGCTGACGCACGTTTCGTGTTTTGTATCACTGTCAAACATCTTCAGTTTGGTCTATAATTTAACCATGAATAGTTTTACAAACGAACAACGCTTGCCAATCATTTATTCGTGAGATACCTGCCAAAATGTTGAAAGTGTATGCGGATGGACCATTTGAGGAGCAGTCACGATTCACACTTCCATGAAACAAACTTCAAACATTAAATTATATAGATCGTACTATCGATTCAAAAAAAGATTTCATGCATTTCTCTGAATTTTATGTTTTTTTTTTTTTAACTTCCTATAGCTCTTAAAAAATCACTCATTAGTAAGATGAGAAATAGAAAATCTATTGGAGAGTGAGCACAGAAGGGAAATCTATGATGATATGATGTAATTACAAACTGTAGCCACTGAAATTGATTTATCATAACAGAGTTTGTGGTAAATGAAACTGATTAATAAATTAATTTGACAAAAAAGAATGTTTTGAATCTTGATTACAATTATTAAATGAATTTAAAACCTTTAAGTTTATCTTGTTTAGGTTTTAACTAATTATATTATGAATTTTTATGTATTCTAGAAATTCTATTCCAATCAAAAACTGCATTTTTGTATGATAAACTGTAATATTGTATTTTATTACTTCTTTATGGATTCGAAATTCAGCTCAATCTATAACCTAATGATTATCTACAGTTGTCACTTCTTCAAGACATTCAAACCTGAGTTATATAATGATTTGTCTTTATTATTTTATAGATTTATATATTATTCTTATATAAGACTTATTATTTGTACATACTGTGTCCTTATTCTGTACAGTGCTCATATATATGTGTATCTCACATAATCTTCAATTGCTAACAGAACTGGCAAAGTTTTACCAAAGCAACTTCAACTGATATGCATATCTAGCTAGTTTTACATATGTATGTACTATATTCCGCATTCACCTTCTACAAATCTCAAGGAACTCTTAACTTACCTTTAAAGGCAACAACAACAACAAAGACCAATGTGATGTGTTTGCAATTGTGAAAAAGTTTCCCAACTATCGCAGAAGCACTTGCAAGTCCCTTCGAGTTGCATAAACATTTCGCAATGCTCTCTTATCAATGGACTGTTGCATCATCCTCCCCGCCCCGCCCCGCCCCACCACACTTCTTTATATTTTCGTACACTTTATGGCGCAGGCAACAATAAAACTGTGTGGTATTGTAGCTGGTACCTCCTCAGTAAACCCTTCTACCCCTCCTCGATGAACCCTTCTACCCTTGGCACCCTTCTCCATTTGGGTTTAAACGTTATTATTGTCGCCCGAGAGTCTCCACAATTTGGCGTAATGTGTAATATTTCTTCTTTATAACCGAACCACGCATCCGCCCGGCACTTAGCTATAAGGTGTATACAAGCGGGAGAGAGTCAGGGAGAGTGTGAGAGGGAGGCAGATAGTGCCGTAAAATGGAGGGTTGCGTATGATAATAAAAGTTAAAAAAAAAGAAGTTTCGCATACTTTCTGAAGGGGGTAAGTAAATCAACGTAGTCACGCGGATATCCTTTACTACTATATCATTTTATTTATAATTTCTTCTTCTTCTTTCCTTTCCTTTTCTTTTTTATGCGGAAATCTGCAAGAATTTATTGGCAACCAAAGGCTTTCAATCAATTTGTTACGTGGCCGGCAGGAAAATTCCAAATGAACTTTTGGCTTAACTGAAACTAATTAAAAGTGAGCTGAGAGAGAAATAGAAAGGAAGAGAGAGAGGGAGAGAGAGAGAGAGAGAGGGAGAGAGACGGAGAGCCAGCTGACAAGTGCTGCTTTGGCGAGGCGAGAAAAAAACCATTTAATGACTATACATCATTTTAACAATCAATCAATTTGAGCATACTTAATCCACACGAATCATGTTACACATGCTTACAGAGAAAGGAAGCAGAGAAGAAGGGGAGAAGGGGACGGGGAAGGGAAGGGCATACCCAAAGCTGTGGAGAGTTCAGGGCTGACTCTCGCTTGACTTGAAGCAACTGCAAAATCTTGCTATATTAATCAGTCTATTAGACACGATTTGTTCCACTGCCCCCCGCTTGACATGCTGGCACGATTATTCAATCAGTGCTGAGTTCGCACAGTTGGTTGCCCGACAGAGTGAGAGAGACGAGAGCCAGACTAAGACCTAGCTGGCCTCCAACTCCAGCTCCAACTTCAGCTTCAGCTTCAATTCCAGTTCCAGTTGCAGTTCATGTGTGTGTGTGGGCGCACATATCCGGGGCATGTGGCAAGTGCCGTAGGGTTAATCCGCATCTACTTTCTACACAGCTAAGCTTCTCTCTGTGTGTCTGCTTCATTTTTTTCTCATCTTTGAAAGGGCAGCGCGTTGTTGTATTTATGTTTTGAACATTGCTTCAGGTTAGTAGTGAGTGACCTTGGCTGGCAGAGACCTACAAATGTGATACGTGAATGGAAATACAATTGGATAAAGTCGAAGACTCTAAGTGAACTTCGAGAAAAGCCCAGTAAATTCAAATTATGTTCTGTTCTAATTTAGGTGACCTTGCAAATCACTTAAAAGAACTCGAGAAATCTTGTATACAGACAGCTAAATAAGACAAAAGGCCGGTTATTCTATTACGAATTGTAGTTTTGCTTTCAAAATGATTACTTTACTAACTGAACTGCAATATACATAAGCATTCACTTCATTTTATCCCTAGAAATTGAACTACTACTCAAGACTGACTTACTTGACAGTCCAAATCTATTTATTCCAGAGCTTTTTTTATATTTAAGAACCTCAATAAATTTGTTAAACTCCGCGCATACAATGTTTTTTATATTAAACACAAAATGCGACCTATTCTATACTACGCAATAGAATAGGTCGCATGTTTACATATTAAAATTAACTTTTTACTTAAACCTATCTTCTGTACTTGAGTCTTAACTTAGTGCCAGTTCTAGTAGGTTGAAAATTTGTATGTTATTCTGTTTGGGAATACAAAGCTTAGCTTTTATTTTAAAATCAGCTGTTTAACTACACTAAAGTCCAGATCTCTTAAACACTAGTAGGAAGTCTCTGTAAATTTGGTATGCAGGCAAATAGACAACCCTTCCACCCAGTGCAATCTATATATGTATATCAATCACTTAAAGCTTCTCAATCAATACCGAATTTAAGACTTTTCACTAATTAAATTCTTTTCATAAGTATCCACTAAAGTCCAACTCACATAGTTATAATCATATTATACCCAGTACATCATATATGATCTGCTGATTATGGACAATCAAATCGAGCAGCCCTTCTGACACTAAACAAGTCCGATGAGCGATGACGTGGGGGCGACGACAGCTCTGGCACTTTGGTGGCATTTATAGTTTTTACTCAAAAATTTGTTGATATCGTAAAGTTCATTTTATGAAGTCGGTCAAAATGGGCAGCGATAGAAAGCGCATAAAAATTGATGGCAATGGGAAGTCTGAGTGGGGGAGGCAGACGGCGGTCTGTCTGTCTGTCTGTCACTCTGCGGAACTTTAAAGGATTTGAAGCGGGGAGCAATTGAGCAACATTTGCATATCGCGCAACGACGCGTCTCGTGTGGAGGCCCAACCAAGGCGACGCCAAGGATACACGCACATTGTATACATGTCAGGAACCCCACGACCTCCACCCCTTCCTCTCCTCTACACCCCTGGTGTCAGCTCGTGTTGCTTTTCAATTTCATCATTTTGGCACCACCCCAGCCCACTCCACTCTCTTGCTGCCCCTTCCATGCCACAAGCTGTTGGCGTCGCGCTGCGCACTTGCAAAGATTTATTTTTATCGCCTACGATTTGAAATTCAATCCAATTCATTTCGTTGGACGAAAAAATCAAATTTATAAGAGAAGCAAAACTATTTGACATTTCGGTTACGATTCATCAGGCCAAATTGTGGCAAACTGTGGCTTTATATGCGATCTGTGCCAGCCAAGAGATACAGAGAGCAGAAAGAGTGAGAGATTGCCAGGTGCGGCACCGATATGATGGAAATGAAAAAAATATCCGAGAAAAAGAAAAAAAAAAGCAAATGTTTGCAGAAATGATAAAAAAAAGAACGAGAGGAAAAAAAATGAATCAGAGAAAAGGGAAATAAAAGAAAAAAATAATACCATCCGACGAGGATGGGATTCGAACCCACGCGTGCAGAGCACATTGGATTAGCAATCCAACGCCTTAACCTCTCGGCCACCTCGTCACTTTCTTCGCTCGCTGCGAACGAGGCCTCTTCAGAGACGATTGCAGATGAGCGTTACCTTTGCTCTCTCTCGCTCTCTCTCGCACGTTGCCATTTCTTTGCTCAGCTGGCGAAACAGTTAGATAAACATAATCAAAAGGGAGGGACAGAGAGAGAGAGAGAGAGAGAGAATGGGACAGGGAAAGCGCACCTCTGGCAGAACGAGTTTCGGCAAAGGTTCTTATCGAAATTTCTAATTGGGCCAGCACGAGCTACAAAAGCAGTTTAATATCAGGTCTTATACGTATATTTATAGTTTAAGACGACTAAAGTTATATGAATTAATAAAGGGCAGCCATAAATAACACAATTATATCTTTTAAACCTTTTTATGACTTCTAGAAAGTCTAACAAAAAAAATATAGTAATATAATAACAAAGACATGTTTGATGAATAGAATGCTGAAAGAATGCAAGAATGAATGGATACAATTGCAGAAGAGTTAATACCTTTGCGGTAAAGATTATTTAGGATATGTTTGATGAATCTATGTAAATGACTTAACATAATAGAGTATAACTTAACAACATATACTATTTATTTTCTATAAGTTGAAATAAACAAAGTCGTCTGGTTCTCTTGAAATTTTAATACTATTATAATGGAAAAGTAAATTTTAAATTGGAATAGCTTGATTGAAGTATCTGCAACTCTAATATACAGTTTCAAAAGGCAACGGAAGATATTTCCTATTACCTTTCTTTACATGTTAGAATGTCTTAGCTTAATTAAATAACATTAGAATAGTGAGTTCCACTTAAATTAATACTGATAAGGTTTAATGTTAAGTTCCTGATGATGTTCGTGCCTTATATGACTTTAGCAACAGCTTTACAGATTTTCCCCTATTACTCTGCACTGTTCCTTAAGTATTTTTATATTAAGTAGCCTCTCTTCTTCTTTCTGAACTTCCTCAAAATGACAAAGTTTTTTGGGCCAGTTCCACATTACTGTGAGGAAAGGAAAGTAGGAAACCTCAAAGGGAAACCACAGGAATCGATTTAAATTAATTTTTATTGGCGTCACGTTAAACTATGTCATAAAAAAAAGAGGCGAACGGAACGACGGGTGCAGAGAGGCAGGGAGTGGAGAAGAGTGAGCGAGAAAGAAGAGCAGAAAGAAGAAAGAGTAAAGAAGAAGATTGAGAGACTCCTGGAGAAGCATCCTGAAATTGACTTTGACGCTTTTATGAAGGCGCGTGTAGTCTTTTACGATCGCCAACACCACCTCCAGTCACTGCCCCCCTGCTCCTACTGCGCCCCCCAGCTCCTACTGCGCCCCTACTCATACTCCTCCTCTGTCTACATGACTATCGACTTAACCGAGCATAAAATCAACAAGGCGTCGGCATCGGCATCGGCTTAAATGCTTTTACGAGCCAAAGTGGCAGAGGCTGTGGCCGAGGGGATGGGCATGGGAGAGCGGGAGTGAGGACAGGAGAGAAAGAGAGGAGGCTATTAAGGGGGGGCCAACTGGTACTAAGTGTCGCACATAAAAGTCAAACGCATAAAAAACAAACAAAGTGCCGAAAGAGTTTTGATGAATGTGGAAGGATTATGGTTGTATCTATAGATGTAGCTGTGCTTATGTGTGTGTGTGTGTGAGTGTGTGTGTATAGTAGCTATATCTCTGCGCCAGTGAAGACAGCAGGTTCGTTTTAAGCGCCGCGCTAATTGAGCATAAATCAGCAAACACTGCAAGCGGCAAATTTGCAAATTTATTGCCAAGCTTGGGAAATTCTTTGCTGAAATTTCTCTCGCCCCTCCTTCCTTGACTCCCTTCATTTCTTCTCCCGCCTGTGCTAATACAAATTGCATCGACAGCGAGGCGGAAAGTTTGCAAACTTGTGCGAAATTCTGTAAAAAACTATCTTTCTCTATCTATCTTCCTATCCCACTCTCGCTCTCTTTCTCTCTCCCACTCTGCTGCGACACAAAGTGGTCAACATGCCACAAACTTTGTTAGCACTGCCTGCCAAAAGAGGCAGCAAGAGAGGGGGAGGCAGGGGGGCGGGGGCAGGCTTGTTCGCGCTTTGCAGAATTCTTCTAAAACATTTTTAAACAATTTAGCGCAAGAATTAAAAATCGCAAACGCCGCGCAACATGCGAAAGTTCCTATAAGGACAGTGAAAGGGGAGTGGAAGGGGGGGGCACAGGGAAAACGAGTAAAACTTTTGTACGCAAAGTTTTGCAGGGCTATAAATTATCAGCCAGGGGTGGGTGTGGCTGTGGGGGGGATAACTGTGCTACCTTTGGCACGTTCGGCACTTTTTTAAGCGGATTTTCACTCTCTCTCTCTCTTTGGCTTCGCATTTCTTTTACCATAGACTTTTGGCGCCAACGGGTTTGACTTCTACAAATTGCTGTGTCGACAGCGCGACAGGCAGAGAGAGAGAGAAAAAGAGAGAGGGGAGTGAAAGAAAGGGAAGGAACGCACAGGCACGCACAGTAACTGCCAAGGGGAGGCGACGGCGTCAAAAAAGGAAGTTAACGTTTTCCTTTGCTTTTCCTTCTTCTACCTTTCACCGATTCCCTCCCGACCTGACCCCGAGCCCTGTCCTGACTCCCAGCTAACCCCTGACCTGCCTCTTCCCCTCACTAATGGATTATCTAAGCCTTTTAGTGGCCATCTCTGGCTGCCTTGGCAATGCCTCAGTGCGGGTCAGCGTGGTTTAGATTACACGCTCAGATTGACAGCGCTCTGCTCTCTTCCTCCCTCCCTCTCTCTCCTTCTTCCTCTCACTCTAAAAATACTCGTATATATTTGTGTATATACATAGATACAGTATCTGCACGTTTGTATCTTTTTCTCCTATGGATTTTTTTGCTCGCTTTTCATATGCAAAGTGAGCAAAGTTCTAATCGAAATATTATGCACAAACAAGTGAGAGTGCTGGGGTCTACTAAGTCGACTCAGCGATACTCTACATGGGAATAGGTTGCGCAAAAAGATAAATGAATTGAGCAATTATAGGACTATGCATATTTTGAAATACTTTAACACATTCATAATGTTATATTGGAATAAAGGAGAAATCATTGCTATCTTATTTGACTGTACAATCTAATATACTATAATATATACCATTGATTTAGTTCAGTCAGTTATTTAACCTATTTACCAATTTTTGTTAATTTTTAAAATATGTTCATATAATACATACATATATCTAACTAGCAAGGAACAAGATTAGTATATTTACTTTTAAGCTTTATTTCATGTTACAATTATAATACATTTATAATATTATACATATTATTTATATAAATATATTCATATATACAATAGATTGTTTTATTTTTTATGCGTATTCTACAATTGATTAATATTCTTAATGTAATTTTTGTTATAATAATTTCTTTTTACATATTAATTTTATACATGTCTCTCTTATAACAAGTACTTAAAACAAGTATTTTTTTATTTTTATTTTCATCTTCAATCTATCTACTATATGTTATGTTTTTAAACTCGATTCCATATGTACGATCATTCCACTTTCGATTGCCTCTGCTGTTGTACCGTGTCTCTGCTGACGAGGCCGACACCGTCGTCGAGCTGAGGCAGAGTTGAGACAACGGCCTCGTCAGACAGAGACGGAGAGGGAGACCGAGACGGAGATCGCATTCCTTACGGCGCTATCAGGCGAGGGCCAGACACAAACCGGCACAAATGTCATCGGAGCATGTACACCGATATGGCATGCACACACACACACACACATGTACACACTCTATATGCAAGTGCATATTTATATATAGACAGTCTGATGAAGTCGGGCATCTTAGGCGTATCTATAATTACAACAAAGAGAAGAAGCTGCTGCAAGTTTCCGCATATATTCGCATGAGTGGCTATGTCCGTGGGTGTGTGTGTGTGTGTATGTGAATATCTGTCTGGTGAGTGTATGGTAATTCTGTACTTATGCCAATTACAGTAACAATTACCGTTATGACTTTGGCAGAGTCACAAATCCGAGAACTGCAAAGCCACAAAATACAAAACTGTTCACACAGATAGAAACACTTACAACACACAGACACATATATTAATTATGCGCACATACATATGTACATTTGCTTATGCATTTGTAATCAGCAAGGCCGCGAATTGTGCCAGACAAAAGCTGCTTGCTGCGTAACTTATTCTCAAACGCCTCAGCACATTGTTTTCTATCTGCTTCTCTCCCTCCCTATCTCCTATCCTACTTTCTCACACACACTTATAAGGCGCGAGATAATGCAAATGTCGAGCGATACGCAAAAATTTTCCAATAGCAGCGACAGAAGCGCCGACAGCGACAGTGACTGCGCCAGCGACTGCAGCGATTGCGACAGGTTCAATGTAACCATGAAAAGTGCCGCAGCCACCTGCTGGTGCTGAAGGGAGGGGAAATGGAGGGAGTGCAGTATTAAGTGTTCCGTATTTGATTATAGTCAGAGCTCATTCATGTGACAATCTGATAAGTTCGACTAGAACTGGAATTACAGGGGCTGGTATACCTCATAATTATACATCATACTATGTGGGCATATTAAAGCTACTAAGGCACTCCATATATGGTATACATATATCTAGCATTCAAAGTTCTACTAAATTACTATGATTTTTTTTCATTAGTATTTTCATCCTCAATTCATATATATCTTCTTGTTATATCTTTGTTTCGTTTTTGGCTACACAAATCTCTTTAATGTCTTGCTCTTCATGATCTTTATACTTATGTCAGTCACTAGTAAATAAAGGGTGATTTTTTAAGAGCTATAGGAAAATTTTCGAAAAAAAAAACACAAAAATAGTCTAAAGGCGTTGAATCGCTCGATCTAGGCGGCCAATTGACCGGTCCCGAATGTAAACTAAAAATAATGAAAAAACGATTCATGGTTTAATTAAAGGCCAAACTGAAGATTTTTGACAGTGATATAAAAACAGGAAAAAGTGCGTCAGCTGTTTAAGCCAGTGTCGCCAAAAAGATAATAGCTAAAAAATCACCCTTTAAAAACCATTCGTGTGGAGAGTTTTGCAAAATTTTCATCATCGTTATTTATATGTTTCTTTCTGTTCCTCTTTAATCTCCAGTACTATGTTTACTGATATCTTTAAAGTAACTGGCTTAAAAATTGATAGAATATTCGAATATTTGCTATCAATTTAATAATCATTTTTACATTGTTTTGTTCATATTTTCCCAGAAAACCTCTTCAATCCCAAACCCCTTCTTATGAACTCCCCCCAGTTTCTTACTAGGGTTAACATTGATTTCTTGCGTTCTTGGCATTTCTTGTCATTCACTTTAAGTTTTTGCACAACTTCACTTCGGTTATCATTCTACGAGGGGTCCTTCAATGCCATGCATCCCTAACAATGATGCTTCCAGTGCATTAACCTAATTGACATTATGAATTTGGGGTTGGCAATTGCAAGACAGAAGGCACTTAGAATAGTAGAGAGAATGTTCAATTGCTTGGGGTAACAAGGAAAGAGAAGTCTTGGAAGGAGAATGTAATGAAACTATATTGAATTCCAAGTACCATAGATCCATACATAATATTAAAGCTAGGCAGAATACTGACTTCAACCATTTCTCCATTTTATTATTTCCTATAGGATGTACTTTCTTTATCCCTATATCAACCCTTATTTAATAAAAGTCTTTATGATATATGTAGATATCTGCTTTTAACTTTTGCATGTCAATCCTGTTTCCTGGAAGAATGTCTTATACAATGTATAAGGCTTTGGCAAGGTATATCCATAACATTTCAAAGAACCCTTCTTACAAAAGAAAGTTACACCTTCCGTTCTCCTTATAACTTTCGTATGAACTTCCCTTCAAGAACACATCAGATTTCGGAACTAATATTTGAATTCACGCGTTTAATAATGGTATAAGTAGGTCAGACCTGGCAGAAGACTGCAAAGGGCTCTCTCACACACACACACACTAACAATATGCAATACTTACTATAAGCATAATGGGCGTTGCTCAATTTACTAATGGGTGTCCAGGGGGGCACTTGTTGATATGGCAGCACCACAGAGAGAGAGAGAGAGAGTAGAGAAATTGAAGTAGGTGAGGGGGGGAGGAAGAGTAGGAGAAAGAAAAAAGGGGGACCTGATGATGTGCTAATTTGAATGGTTATTACGTGTTCTCTTCTTACCTATGGGGACTACCCTCACATCACTCTTCACCTTCCTCATCTACTACCCCCCCCCTTCCTCTTCCCGCTGGGGATTTAGCGGGGTCAAGCTTAAGCAGCATTAACAGTCTCTTACCTGCCTATACACACACAAACATACTCACACACACATACTATATATGTATAAGCCTTTGTAGGGCCCAAGGACACACTTGGCCCTAAGCAACCCCTAGAAAAGCCGTCGGCAGCAAACACAAAAAACTTTTCGCCGACGGACCCTGCTGCCGACTACCTCGACAAACTCCGTCGGCGTCAGCGCTGCCTCTGCTACTTCGGCTCTGTCGCTGCTGCCCAACCAGGAGGCTCGGCGGGAGCGACAATTAAACTCATCTAACGATGCGTCGACGTCGGCAGTGGCGGCAACCTATTGGAGCCAAGGACGTGTTGCGCAGACGCAGGCGCAGCTGCTGCCCGCAGCCTTGTGCCACGAGCCACACCCACCATTTGGGGGCTGACATTAACCAACAGTTAACGGCCGCAAACGGGCGCAGGCAGCGGACAAAGCAAAGCGCCGATGTTGAATGTGTGTCAAGATGCTCAACCTGGCCCCCCACTCCCTCTTCCCCTTTCCTGCTCTAAATACTGTGTTACCGTTACCTCTCACAGGCTGCCTCGCTGCGTCTCACTCGCACGCACTGCTCACGATGGCTGCATGAGTGAACGAGAGAGCAGCAAAGTTGCGAATGGATTTTGGGGGTTGAGTGAGACGCGCAAAACACGAAGGTGAAGCAAGCGAAACGAAGGAACTCGAGGCGAAGGCGCACGAAACTGTAGAGAGAGAGAGGCGTAGTGTGAGAGGCAAAGCGAGAGAGACGAAGCTGCTTAAAGTTTGCCGAGAGAAAGTTGCGTTGAGAGCGGGAGAGCCATAGAGTGGGAGAGCGGATGAGCCAGCATACGTGCGCACAGTGGTGCAGAAGAACGTTTTAGCGGAAAATATTTTATAAAATGCGCAATGCTCCAGGAATTTTGATAAAATTAAGCTTTAAGCCAAGCCCAAATCTTTATATGTCACAATATATATTCAATACGATTTTCAGTCAGATCAAATATGATAACTAAACTCACATTAGTTTTTAAGCTCACAGCTCCGCTAAAAGCATTTGCAATTAATTGCGCTGCCCCACTGTGCGTGCATGGCAGTGTGTGTGTACATGCCTGACTGAGAGAGCGCCGCCTTTGTGGACTGTAAGTGGGCAATCATACAAGTGGTCTCGTGTGTGTGGAACCTATTCGGAAGCGCACGTTAATCAGTCCAAATAGCGCGTAGTTCATAGATTAATTTATTAGCTAAAGTTCTTTCAATCTTCAGTGTGTGTGCGTGTGTGTGTGAGCGATCACTTTAGTTTTACTCACGCCTTTCTTGCTCTCTTTCTAATTCTCTTCTCTTCCTATTACTGTTTCTATTCTTCGCATAACACGGGATTGTTGTTGTTGCGTATTTTAGAACGACGCAATAGTCGCGCTGACGTCGCCGCTGCCTCAGTCGATGCTGCAGACGTCGCTGTCGCAGTCGACGTCAGAAACCACGTTTTTGCGCTACTTTAGCGGAGGTATCTGTGTGAAGCTGTGAGTGTATGTGTGTGGGAGAGCTATATGCCTCTGTGTGACTTTCGCTGTGTGTATGGGTGTGTGTCTGTGCGTGTCATTTCATACCACATTAGGTAAGGTTAGGTTTTCAAATTCTGTTTTTTAACTTCGCACCGTACACACACACAAACACACACACCCATCCATTTGCAGCTATGTTAGTGTGCTGCGCTGTTCTAACTTCACTTTTCCCTACGATCGCCGGCGACTCTTTCTGAAAGTTTGCACTCTCATTTACTCACTGTCTCTCTCTTCCACTCTCTCTTTTTCTTCTGTTTCTCTGCTTCGCAGTTGCTCCAGTTTGTTTACATAAACCGCTCTGCATTGTTGGGTTGTTATTTTTTTTTGTATTTCCGCTTTCATTTGCTTTTGTTTTTGTTTTCATTTTGGGCTGCTGCCGCCGCCTAACCTGTTTGCTGCTGTCGCAGCGCAGTCAGCGGCTTCGTCGACGTCGCTGTCTTTGTCAACATCATGCTGTTCCCCCTCCTCCTCTCTTTCACACACTCAAATATTTTCGCGTAACATGTGGTTTTCTTCAATTCACACACACACACCTTTAATGCGCTCTATGCTTTTCTCGGCTATTTTATTGCGCTCTACGCCCTGTCTATTTTTGCTAGTCTTCTATGTGTGGTGAACTTGAAAAACCACGTGGTTTTCTGTGTTGGCAACGCGCCAGCAGAGCTTGTGTGGGTCGTGTGGATGTCGTTGTGGGAGCTATGCTCGCCTCGCTCGCTCACTCACTATGTGGATGCCATCAGCGCTGAGCGTCGTGTCTATCTTTATATCTCTGCCTCTGCTATCTGTGTCGCGTCTTCAGGAAGTTCTTCATCAAATTTACATACGAGTGTGTGTGTGTGATACTCGACTCCAGGCCGCGCTGCCATTTGCATATTAAGCGTCGTCATCGACGTTTAGCCACAAATTGTCACTCGCCTAGAGAAGAAAGAGAAACAGCAACATAAGTGTGAGTGTGTATGTGCCAGTGTGTGTGTCTGTATGTGGGTTTGTAGCTAAGTCGCACTTTCATTGACGCCCCCCTGGCGAATAACTGTGGCGCACCAGCTGAAAAGAGACAGCAATAGTTCTGTTCTGTTTTCTTCTCTAAATTGCGTCAATTTTCCGACGACATCTTCAGTTAATTACATACGTATATGTCACTTTATTAATGATGCTGTTTCATTAATCTGATTAGCTAATCAGTAGAAAATGCATTACGCCAGAATTTGCATATACATACTATTGCCGACATTAGTGCTGACAGTTTCGCTATTTTAACATCAAAACTAGAAAGTGGCTAAAAATGGCAGTTCTTCAATTCAACAATGTAATATGTTGAACGTATGTACCTTATTACTTCGTTTAACAGTTTTATTATTCATTTTTATCTTGTTTTAAGCTACTTTTTATAAGATTCTGTGTTATTCACGCGTTTTTTGGCTGTTTTCTTATCTTACAGTTAGAAATCGAACTATTTACTTCTCAAAAACTGACAGCACTAACATATTATTTGGCTGCCCAACCCTGCGAGAATTGTTCGAGATTGTTTATTGGAAAATGTCGCAAGTTAAATGTGGGCTCTTAAATTGTTGGCATATTTTATCGATAGTACGCAAATAAAAAGCTCACATAAATAACAGTAATAAGCTTGCGAAGCTAAGGCATTCCACACACACATACATACTCGGCAAATAGCCAATATGTATTCCAGTTTGGACTCGAACGGGGCAACACAAATTGTTAGAAGCCATATTCAAATTCGATTTGCGATACGCGAACCAACACACACACAAACACGCACACTCGACTGAGAGCAAACATTTGAAGCTGGCAACTCTAGTGTGTTCTCCCTCCCCTCCCCCTTCCCTTCCTGCTATGTGTCGAACCATTAAACAGAAATTATAATTTTTTGAAGGCCAACAGCGACGTCTGATATCATTACTCCCATCTAATTCCACCGCAGACGTCGCGCTAAGCTAATTCTCTAACTACGCCGCGACGCCTTCAATTACCCACAGTGCGCGCAGCTTTGAGCTTGAGCTTGGCGCATGCGCCAAGTGGATGTCAACGTTGTGGCTGGCAGACCCAAAGCGGTACTTGCTGTCCGACGTCGACGTCGACGTCATTGGTAGCAACTGCGTCGTGCAAGCGCTTTCGTCACTCTTAACCCAGACACCCTCACAAACACGGACAGACACTCCCACTGCGATTACGTGCGGCGTCCAGACTCGAAAATTCGACACGCGACACGCGCTAGTGAGACAGACTGCAATCGAATACCTTGCATGGTCACCCTTATATGTGATAATAAACAAGCGCACTTGATAAACAACAAACTGACCGTTTTAAAATAGCTTAGACTCAGTGGCGGATCATGGATTTGCTTTGGAAGTCTTTGGGGCTTGGAAGTTTTCTATAAATTGATGTTTGCAAGCAAAATGAAAATCAGTACCAGAATAAGGTGCTGGTGTTGTTGCAAATAATTGAAGCAGTGTCGCAATATTCGGAAAAAACGATCCGAAACTATTTGCCTCTATGTTTTTCAAAGCATCAATCGCTGTTTGTGCTTGAAGAAATGAAGATGTCCTGCAATGCTGGTGCTAAAGGGTTATTACTGATTTCAGCTTTGTATCATTGCAGATTATTAAATCTGCTTTGTATTCTCTTACAGCATTCACTATTTCCTCAACGGTAACTTTTGTTAATTCTTAATTCCCCTTAATTCTTGCACTCATTGAACATATCATATGATATAAATAGCCCCGCCCCCCTAGATCCGACACCGCTTAGACTACGATAAGGTGTTTGTAAAATGTATAAATAATATTTGCCAATTAATTGAAGAGAACTTCTATGTTCGTGACATACTTTATACAATACATGTGCTACATTTTTGAATATTATATTATTTAAATATTTATATTAGAACTCTTAAAAGTCACTTAGTATAAAACATAAAGAACATTGCTAGTGATCATTGAAAAAGACGAAGGACAAGTTGAAATCTAAAAAAAGAGTGTAAATGGGAAGTCGGGAAATAATTTAAATGTATAAGTAATGCCATTGATAATAAGCAATTAAATAGTGTCTTCGTCGCGACATAAAAACCAGTTTTAGCCTATAAAAGCGAGCATAAATTCTAAGAAATAGAAAGTAATATGGGTAATTACACAAGAACGTACGACTGACTGTCTACGCTGCTCTTGCCTCAAGGTTCAACTGTGAGTGCGGAAAAGGAGAAGGGAGAAGGAGGAACCTATTTGCAGTACCAGTGATGGGCGAGGAATCTAAATTGATTTTCGACCTATAAATTGGCATCTAGCATAGTTTGGAACACAGCCTGAAGCGCATTTGCGTTTCATCCGTGTGGAGTTGGCTATAAAGCCGCTAAGCCTTGCTTAAACTGAAATGCCTAGACTTCATTAGCAGCGTAATTTGTGGAATTTATGTGGCAGGCACATTAAAAAAAAACTTCAGCTCAAATGCCCAAACGCGGTTCCCCTTCCCAAACGAGTCTATGTGGCAAACTGGTCCGACTTCGCTAGCTTCGATCGGTCTGTCCGTAGTTCTATCATTGTATGTGTATGTGTTTGTAAATTGCTGGTACCGGGTGTAATAGAATTGACTGCGGTCATTTTCATAATTTTGCACCTAAGAAAAAAATAAAACAAAAAACTTGCAGTTGCCGCATTATCTCTAACTGCAATTTCGGGAAATTTCCCACAGCCGATAAGGCACTGAGGGCTCACAGTTGGCCCAGTTAGCTTTGCCGCTTATCTCTACTAGCCATGGTCAGCGCAGAGAGCGAAACTAGCTAAAAAATGCAACAGCAAATAGAGATAAAAACGTTACAATCGCGAAACTAGCCACAAACGGCAATAGATAAAACAGTCAAACCCTTTTCAATAGTTTTAACATGTGCGTAATACGTTCTACACACATTCATACATTTACATATTTGTGTAGGTTGTGCGTATGTGTGAAATAGTTATGCCATATGTTAGTATATGTTGTAATAAAACACACAACGAAAAAATTCCAAAACAAGCGAGCGAGCGAGCGCCAAAATACGAAAACGTGAATTTTTGTGTTGTTGTGTGGAACGCAAATTGTGGATGCCAACTCTCGCTCTCACATACAGGCAGCGCTCTCCCAATAGCAAAGCTCTCTCAGCGAGAGAGAGAGACGGAGCCGGCCGCCGTTGCTGCTGCTGGCTCTGCTGACTGAGACTGAGGCTGAGGCTGTTCGTGTCGCTTCGTCGTTGTTGCTGTTGTTTGCCTCGCCTCGCCTTTTCGTCGTTTTCGTTTTTGTTGTCGCTGTCGTTTTCGTGGTCGTCGTCGCCGCTGCCGACGACGCAGCGGGCGCGTTCGTTTTGTAGCGCTTCGTATACCAATCAGTTGTCAGTTCGCATCCAACTAGAAAGCAGTTAACGAGCAGAGTCCGTTGCGTTAGCGGTTTAAAAGCCACGAGGTCGTTGAGCGTTTAGCGCGCTACTTAACCCCAACGTCACCAAAATACAATACAACAAATTCCACACGAACCCTGCGATCACGTGTTGCCCCGTACTCCCTATCTCTCTCTCTCTCTCCTTCCCTCTAAATAAATAAAGTGATAAAGCATTGCCTTTCAAATCAAAACATTTACATACACGTACATAAGTGTGTGTATGTGCATGGGCATGTGTATGTGCATGTAGTGCGCACAGTCAAAACAAAAACAATAACAAATTACAAGCGTGTGAAGAATGCGTAGTAGGAAATGAAAGAAGAAAGAAAAAAAGAATAACGCAAGCAGAGGCTGTTGCTGAAGTGATCTCGCAACTGTGACTGCTCTACCGGTAGCTACGCACACACACACACAAAACACACACACACAGAGTGGGCAAAATTGGAAATTCAAATTCAAATTGGAGTATTTTGCCAGGCAAATAAATAAACAGTAAACGTGCTTTTTCCATTTGAACTTTAAACAAAGCTACGATTGTATGCGTGAGTGTGCGAGTGTGTGTGTGTGAATCGTCTTGTGTGTGGATCGTCGTCGCACGCTTTCATTGAATTCTTATACGAATTCCAATTAATTTCTGTATGCGTCCAATTGGCATGAATTGGTGACGTGACGCGCGATCTTGCGCTCTTCATCTTTCTATCTCTCCCTCTCGCTCTCTCTTTCACTCAGCCGTTCTCCTTTCCTCTCCTCTTTGTCTGTTTCTATCTCACTTGCTCTTGCTGTCTGCTCTGTGCTCCAAAGCTGCGCGCGCTCTTCACATAAAGCTTTGCTACAAATGCGTTTGTGTGTGTGTGTATTTGCTCTTTTTTTAATTTTATTATTGCTAAGTTAAATACAGTTAAATTTGTATGTTTATATGTTGCTCACAGCCGCCCACAAAAAACAACAACAGCAAATTGTGTCTGTGTGTTACCTATGTATGTCTCTGTGTGTGAAATGAAAACAGAGCGAAAAAATCATAATAAAAAAAAGTATATACGAAGAAAAATCCACACAGCATCAACAACAACAACGAAACATAAATAAATAGAATATAAAATTATAATAAAATATTCCCAATCAGTAAAGGCAAAGAAAAAGCAACATAAAGAGAAGACAACAATTAACAGTGCGAAATACAAAAGAAAAAACCGCCAAATAAAAGTGTGAAATATATAAAAAAAGAAGAATCTTTATTAAATATAATACAACATAAGCAACAACAACAACCAAAGGAAAGAAAGGAACAACAAAGGAAAAAAAGCATAAGTTTTGATAGATTTGCAATTGGATACAGGTAAATAATAAATAATGTTTAAATATTTGTACTCAAGTATGTGTGTGTGTTTGTTATGCAAACAATATTTGAGAAATCTGTCCAATTAACGCCTACAAAAATAGTTAAAGAATTTTCTTGGCAAAACTTGTCACCAAGCTAACTTCTCAGTTGATCTCAGAATACACACGTGTAATGCACAGTGGAACTTTTTCTGTAAAATTCGTGATATTTTTCAAAAGAAAATATCAGAAACTGAGCAACATAAGCTTAATGGACGGACAATCTATTTGGTATTATAACATATGTTAGTTATAGCTATAACTTTATAGTAAAACCTTTCTTAAAAAGAGGCTAGTAAGTCATAAATTTTAAGTAAAAAAGTATGTATTTTAATATTAAGTACTTTGTAAAAAAAGGAACTAAAACTAAGTATTAGCTTGATGAAGAGATTTTTTCTCTTGCATATCATTAATGTTAGTAAGTAGTTCAAAAGTGCCTGCATTGCTCTTTCGATTTTGATTAGTGACTATTTAATTTTTGTATTTTGTGTGGTTTCTGTTTGAGAGCTCAGTGCAGAGATCTTAATTAGAGCACTGCTGATAATACGACTAAAAATAGCACGCAGCGCTGATAGCAGGCGACAACAGCGCGTGTCGCGTACCGCAGTCGCAGTCGTTTCGACGGTCGAGAGCGGTCGCTCAGTGTTTGCGGTATCCTTTTCAAACGCGTTTGCGGTACATCAATTTTCATAGAGTTAAAGATAGAGTGAGGTTTATATACGTAGCTGATTATAATCGTCTAATTAATGTCCCAAATTTATGTAGGACTTTGGCAAATGCTGCAATTCAATATTCTGGTAATATATTTTCGTGGAGTCATGCTACTTTCATTTAAAAGGACAATTTCTCTTCAAATATTTATAGTGCAACATTAGTTTATTGATTATTTATGTTTCTGAAAAATAATAATATATAGATAATTGAAAAGTTCTTCTGAACAGAAAAGTCAGTAATCTCAATTTTATATTCATTCTGCCTGATCAAAACAAATCTGACATTGAAATGTGATGGAAATAGTTTTATTTAAGTATTTATTTCTATAAATTAGGTCGATTTTGCTGCTTTGTGTAGTGCAATGTATAATGCGCGATAAGTGTGTGGTGAATAGTGTATATTATGTGAATATTGTGAATATACTCGTGTTATTTAGGTAAATGTCTTATCTATAGAGCTGGTGGTGGTAGGTTTGGTGGGATTTGGCTAGACAAGTACTATCTGGGTGTGTTTGCCGGACGGTTTTGCTTAGATAAGGTCAGTGAAGGGTTTAACAAGTGTGAATTATATTAAAGAAGTATTTGAAACATGTCAAGAAATGTAATACAGATTTATTGCATTTCAAAAATATCCACCAAAATAATAAATCTATATTAAATGTAAAAAAGAAAGAGAGAAATGGAATGAATCGTTCTTTATTTTCAAGTATAATTAGTTATATTCGTAATGAAATCATCTTTGCGCAGCTTTGTCTCATATTGATTGATTGATCATGCGAATACAATTTTCCATGATTTTAATAGACTTTGATTTACACAAAACAAAACAAAACATCGCAGCGATCTTTTTTGCGAACTTCCTTTACCAACCCCTTCTCCCCCTCTTCCATTCTTCTTGGGTGAATACGCAGTGCGCGTGTTTCTCTCTTTTCGATCCAAACTGCAGCACAGCAGTAGCACGTGGGCCTCACTTGCAGTCGCTCTCGCTTGCACACAAGTGCGAAAGAGACAGGGAATTGCACTTTCCATAAGCTTCTCCATAGGCAAATAGATTTAAATGCGCTTTCGCGCGATAATTGAGTTAATAAATGATTAACAAGTCTCGTAGGATTTCCCTATAAGACTGCCAGACAATTGAATGCTCTGAGTGTGGAATACAAATTAAGATGCTGCTCCAGTGCAGCAGCTTAATCAATATGCCCCACATTACGTTTATAGGGTATTAACAGCTTATGAAAACCAGAATGCGCTGGCGACAACCACGACGACGCGATATCATCGCGTAAAACTACTCGTAATTCCGCCTCTTTCGGCGCTTTCTTTGTTGCATTCCAGCTTAAGGGGGAGGAAGAGAGGAGCGAGCTTACAACATTGTTGCATTCACATGGTGTAGCGAGGGAGGGAGTGAGAGGGAGGTGGGACTGGTTGCTGCGCGTGCAGTGTCGAGATGATTTACTTAGGAGCAGAAACTAATGAAAAGTAATGACAAAATCATGCAAAGCAAAGCGACGACAAGTCGGCAATGGATTGAGCTACATAGAAGGGGAATATGTGAAGGTATATAGGGATATAGATTGGGTATATAAGGGATACAATTGGGGTATATAATGGGGTATATACAGGAGGTATACTGATATATACTTCCTGTATGTTTGCGAATGTTTGTGACACAGTCAATCCCATACCACCTCCCGAGATAGTTAAAGATTTTATTGTGCAAGGTTTAACGAGCTGTGATATATGTCAGTTACTTATGTATACATATACTTATATACTACATATATCGGTTATGAAACGGGGTAGAAACGGACTCAAGTCGCATGGCAACAATGGCAAAGTTATCTCGCATTCTCGTGTTTCTTATCTCGTTGCGTATGTGATAAGCGTACTAAGTGACTGTATCTCTGTAACTGTGTCGTGTATAGTGTGTGTGTGTGTGTGATAAAGTGCCGACAACATTTAGAGTGCATCAAATGCAAAAAACGGCTGAAAGCGGCTAAAAAAGCAAACAAAAATTACGCGCCCAAGCTAGCAAATTGATCAGTTATCTATGTAGATAAATATTGACCAACAGTGCGGAAACATAAAGTCTTTGCTAGTGAAAGAGATTAGTTGAGGGAGACAGAGATAGAGAGATATTGAGAGAGAGATAGAGAAAGAGAGAGAGATACAGATAGAAAGAGAGAGAGGGAGAGAGAGGGAATTCCACTTGGCATTCTTTATGCGAAGTCATGCTCGAGAGCCTATGTTAATGGAATAAAAATAAGGCAAAAGCGATGCAACAGAGTTGCAGGTGAATACTACGAAGAGTATTAAGAGTGAGTGAAAGAGAGGCAGATAGAGTAGGCAAAACTGATATGAAAATAGTGTGAAATTCAAAAGAATCTTATGTTTATGCTTCGAAGCTTTGCTTGGCAATATGCAAGGCACTTAAATTATAATCAGAATCTAATTGGAAATCATGTTTAACGAGCACATTGTGAAAATGAGCTAGTAAACAGATCGTTATAGAGGTGGATTGATGTATTCTTTTAATTTCGTATTTCATACAACACAATGTCATAAAGATGATTGCTTTTATTTTCTAACCTTCCTTTATTCCTATAACTTGTTACTTGACTGTCTATATTTCTTGCAGATTTCTAGACTAATCAAGTTCTGATTGGAATTAATATTGAATGTGAACATAATACTTGCAATTCAACACATTTATCGATTTATATGTGTATCGATTGGTGAGGGGAAAGTTGTTATATGCCAGTAATAAATTTCACTCTCGAATGAGCGTTAAAATGTTAATCAGCAGGTCGTGCTCAGCGCTGCCCTAAAGGTCGTTCGAACCGCGGTGACACAGCACTCTCCGATCGTGCACTATATAAATGTGTGTGTGTGTGTATTTGTAAGTGTTCACAGACAATGACAAGTGAATACGCAAAGGTCTGTCTGCAGTTCTGACTGCGTATCGGGGTCGGGTTGAGGTTGTGGCTCTCGGCTAAGGCTCTGGTTCGAGGTCTGGGTCTTGACATTGTCAACTTGGGTGTTGAAGTTAATCTCTCTCTCTTTCTCTCTCTGTGTCCATTGCTTAGGCCAAAGTAGACCACACTAAGGTAGACACCAGCGAGCAGTTGACCAGTCAGTCGAACGGTTCCGCACCCGACCAGCTGTCAGCTCTTTTTTAGAGGGCCGCCTCTCTCGACAGCCAGCATACCGTCTTTTTAAAGTAAAGCCAGCGCGCTGACATACTTACTTTTGCTTACTAATCCTGTTTGACAAGTTATGCCAGGCACCACAGTTTGTATGTGCGACGCTAATGTGTGTGCAAAGCTCTATGTGTGTGTGTGTGTCGGTGAGTGTGGTGTGGGCCTGATCTTTTACTTCCACGTAACTGAACCTGGTCCCATGTGCGAGGGTTGGGCTGGATCAAGCTAGTCTTGAGAAAATGAAATCATGCAGAGAGCATACAGAACTACTCATGTGCCTGCCTCATATGATGTATTGGATGTATTATGGTTGTAAGATCTTAACAGAAGAACAATTATTTTAAATTAAAAGAATAAAAAAATCATTGAATAGGTTTGAAATTTCGTATGATACTGATCCGAATTAAAAAACATCTAGATTTTCTATATAACTTAATATCTTGAAGAAAAACACTTTAAATTATAAACGAGAAAAATGTATTTCAAATTTGAAGTTAAAAGAAACTTGATTAAATTTAATACAGATCTTAGCTTGAAGGAAACATATATTGACATTGTAAGACGATTCATGGTTAAATTATAGACCAAACTGAATAAGTTTCACAGTGATACAAAACATGTAACGTGCGACAGCTGTTTATACCAGTGTTGCCAAAAAAGATAATAGCTAAAAAATCACCCTTTATAATGAATATTTGTTATAATACAGATCCGAATTAAATGAAGTGTCAAATGAGGTAGAAGAATTTGCAACGTATTCAGCTATTTTTAAATTCTTTCACATTTTTATTTTGGAATTAGTGAGAACAGAGCACTGATAATGGCATCACATGAGGCGCTTTGAATAGTTTCAGAGTTTCTTTCAGAGCATGTGATGTTCTGATACAGGTGGACTGAGGAGAACTGCTTATCCCTCGTTGATAAGCGGCAAATCTCTTAATATGTTTGTGAATTAGCTAGCAAATAACTCAACCTTTCTCCTCTTCTTCTCCCTTTTTTGTTTTTTGTTTTGGCTTATCAAACAACCTGTATAAGCTCTGTATACCTTAACTCATTATCCATATGTCATCGTCCGAACGTTGAGAAACAACTGTTAGAGAAGGAATTACATAACAAATTTTTGCTTATTTTTGTTTTTCTCTCTTCTCGTTCCTCTTTCTCGGTCTTTCTTTTTTTGTTGCTGTGTGTATATACACGTATATTTTATGTGTGTTCTTTTGTTCTTTATTGCTATCGTTTTCGTGTTTATTTGCTCGTTCTTTTGCGTTTGTCTTTGCATTCTGTTTTTTCGTTATTGTTAATAAATTTGTTTTTAGTTTCTTTTTGCGTTCTCTGTTGGTTTCTTTTAATTTCTATCTTTCTCTGGCACTTTTTTTTTTTGCTAATGAGTTCCTGTCAAGCTGTGAAACTTTTCCTTTCACATTGTGACATTGAAAACGAGAAATTGTTTAAATACATTTTTGGCAAATTCGGGCATTGTGCACCTCTCTATATATAGTATAGTATAGTATGTTTAGTATAGTATAGTATATGTTTGTCATATTCTATCCATTTAAATGTGTCGAACATTGTGTAATGTTCAAAATTAGAACTATGGATTTGTTATATGCTAATTTTACGCCCACATACTACGTATGTTTTTTTGAAATCTGTGCTGTGCTCGACGGGCCCACTTTATGAAATCGATTATGTCCATATATAACATACATACATATATATAGAATATTATATAGTATATTTAAATTTTACTTTTATCTAGCGTAGGTCTATATTATTTTTGTTGACCAGGTTTTGTTTTTATTTATTTTCTTTGTTATTTCTTTCTGTTTTACAATCGGTATCTTTACGATAAAGATATTATTGCTTTTTTATATTTGCTCTTTGAAGAAGAGTTGAAGTTTAGTAATGAATTAAAATAACGAATAAATATAAATTTTAATAAACTGTAAATGACTGTTTAGACTCCCTACTTCTTGCATGAAGTTTCCCAATTATTCATATTAGTCATACAATATATTAGTTACTCACGTAACCAGTACTGTCAATAAAAGAATTATAAATTTTTTATTGATACTTTAAAGGCTTGATTCCTAACGGGCTAACTTCAAAAACCTGATAAGGCTGAGCTTAAATGAACTAAAAAACAATCCAGTTCGAATTCAAGATCTGTTCTGTTATTGTTTTGATGTTTACGTTTTGTTTTTGTTTGTGAATTTCTTTGTCGTTTTTCTGCATACATAGACTATTTACATATGCGTATACAGTATAGAGAGATGATGTTGTAGTATGTTTAGTGGTGACGTTCGTAAATGTCATTTTTATTATTTTCCTGCAAATTATTTAGCATATTTTATTGTTGCTTTGATACGATTTGGCGGCAACAAGTTGCCGTCGCATTTCTCTCGACTCTCGATTGTGCGACGCAATATTTCGCACTGATTTCAGCATGTATATATTTATATAGACTATATATAGTATATATATGTATAGAGACACAGATCTATAGGGTAGTATTGTGAATTATTTTTAAATGCAAAGCAATTGTTTTGGTTCTGAAAGATGCAGCTAAATTTAGTTGTCAGCCATCACACACAATGAGTGAAACAATTAAAATTTTGAACTAATGAGCTCAATTGTTTCAGGTTTTCCTTTTTCCTATACTCAGTACGAGTAGCAATAAATTGGGTATATGGATTTGTATAGCATGTACTACCTTTGAATTCGCGTAACAGCGGAATGTTCTCAAATTTCTTAGACTCCTGTGCTACAATTTCAATCTTTAATTTGAAATTTAATTTTTTTGATTCATCATTTCTTTTTGATTCATCATTTTGTCTTTCTCATTCTCTGACTCTCTTTCTTCGTCTCTGTGTGTCTTATTATTTTGCTATTTACTGTTAAATGGTGTCTAAGGTCAGTTTGAGGTTCGTTTTAACGATTGTTTTTCTTGTTTTTCGTTTTGCGGTTTTAGCCCAAGTGCAGCTCATTTGCGATTTGTTCCCATTATTTACGGTCAAAAACTACTCGCAATGAATATTATGTGATATGATGTAACTGTGACAGTGTCTCGTGTGTGACCTTATCTCTAGTAAATGTTTCATCCATTAAAACTGAGAGAACGAAATTAAATTTCCCATTAATATTATTTATTACCAGCTTTTATTTTCGCTCAAGCATTTCTATCTGAAGTTCGCTTTAGGGCGGGTCCGAATTTGCTTGGGTTATGAAACTTGAAAATTCTTAGAATAGTGTGTAAATTTGCCAGCACAGGTAGATTCCAAAAAACATACACACACACACAGAGAGACAGACGGGGCAAAAGAACAGTCGCTTTGGTTCTTCGTGTTCGACACTTCCGTGTTTTGTGTGTGTCTCAAGGTATTTCTCCGTCGCCATCGCCATCGCCATCTCTGCCTCCTACTTACACACACACATACACACACAATACGTGGACCTAGAAATGCTACAACGAAAAATAAAAAAAAACTTAAAAAACTAAAAAATATACCAAAGAAAAAGAAAAAAGCAGAAAAAAAGACTTTGCAGCGATCAACGGCCCGCTGTTTTGCGCCTTCTTTCGTTTAAATTTCAATTTACACACACATTCCCACACTTTACTGTGTGTGTGTGTGTGTATTTTTATGGCGCTCACTGTATTGCCCGAGTATGTGAGTGTGTGTGTGTGCGTGAGGTGTATATTAATTCACACACATTTTTAATTTGTTTACAAAGCTCTGAGAGAAGAAGAGCAACGCCAACAGCTTTCGCGTGCTCTCTTTAATTTACAGAGAAAGAGAGAGACAAAAACAGAGAGTGAGCAACGTTATCAAAACGAAGTAAAAAATTAAAGAGTAACAACTTTTTCAATGGTTTTAAAACTACTGCAAAATACAATACACATTAAAGAAACGCGATAAAATATTTCTACGTGTGTGCGCATATACTATATACTAGAGTATATACCAGATTACTACAGTCACATACATCCATGTATATATACAAATATCTACGAACAAAATCCCACCGAAAAAAGGCAACAAAAGCTCTTGAAATTCGTGCAAAGTTCGTCAGGCTGCAGTCAATCTCCAATCGCTTATCAGCTTCCCCGTGCAGACAGCGCGGCCAGTGTCAATAGACTTTTGATAATGAGTGTATATAACACTTACTATATGTACTAATACATGTGCATGTCTGCTCTATGTATGTATGTACATATGTCTGTCTGCGTGAGCGTACACAATGTACTATAACCTATAAAACTGTTGCTTGTGTACGAAAACTTCTGCTAGAGGAACATTTTGTTTATGCTGATTGACGTTTAAAGTTTGCTTTTTTTTTCAAACGGAAATTTTCCAATCTAATTTTTTATAAAGGAAAATTTTAGAAACTCTTGAAATAATACCAAAATCGAATGGTATTATAGGTATTTGCAGTTCAGTGGACTTTTTATCAAAGAGCGAAGAGAAAGATTTTTTGAGAAATTTCTTGTTCAATCTGTAGCTATGTATAAATATTATAAATTTATGTATATTTACATTTATAGCACATTCATTATAGATATGCATCTAATCAGCAGGTTTATATGTACATATGTTCAAAAGTTAACTCGCATTTTTCGGGTGATTTTTCGATTAGCTACTCACTCGGTTTATATTGGTATTATCAGTGACTGGCAGTTCTCCGATAATTGTGTTACTCTATGCATTTTCGTTGCCCCCATTTGCCAGTTTAGTTTGCTAAATTTAGTCACAAAGGTACACTCTCACACACACACACTCACACAGACATATGAAACCATGCGATGAATTTGAATTGAGCTCGCTGTGAGATTGTGCGAGGCATACAACAATATCTTAACCCTAAACACATACAATCGTCAGTCCAATGTCGTCCTCGTCGCGTCGCAAGTTGCTGATAGCAGCAAGTCACTCTATACACACATATACATAAAGAGGAGCACACATACAGTCACTCAAATATGTGCACACCCCCTTTTAAACTGTCAAAGCTCTTGCCACTGAAGGCCTCGCTCTCTTTTGCTGCCATCGATGCTATCAGAAAGAAGTGAATGTTAAAAATTTTAAAAATAAAAACTCGTAAACTTAACCACTTTATTATTATACCCTTGTTTACCCAGTCTACTGCAGCAGGGTATATAAAAAAGTTAACCAGTTTTATCAGTGCATTTTAGTTTACTGTCGACCTTTAGAAAGAAGAACTTTTTAGTGGCAAAACTTCTTAGAATATTAATAATTATATATCAGATCTCTCAAACTGTTAAATATATAATTATAATATTATATTATTAAAATTATTATTATTGTAATATAAGAAAGAAAAACTCTTTAATCTCAAGTTGATAATAGTAAAATACCAAATCAACTCGAACTCCTTAGAATATTACTGAAGTTGTATTATCAAAACTGTCAAAATGTTATAAGTTTCTTTTGACTATATCAGCTATATCAGTTTATCAGCACAATGCATGTGGGTATTACGACTAAAGAGCCATAAAATTATTAGCTACCTAAGCTGGAAATTTCTCTCACTCTCTGAATGAAACGAACTCGTAAGTTTTGCAGTATTTTACGATTGCATTTCGTAATTATTTTGCCGTGCGTGGAAACAGGTTGTTGTTGGTTTCTGTTGAGTTGAGAAATCTTTCGACAGTTTCTTCGAGACTTAATATGGTAATCTTAATCGAAGCAGTGTTGCATGATGTGTTGCATGTTTGTTTCTTTAATGACAAAATGACATGATCAAATGATTTGATGAAATCTCGCAAATGATGCTAAGTAGAATGATAGACAGATTGAAAATTTCCTCTCGGCAAGGTCGATTCTAATAGCTTCATTTAGCAGAAAGTGAATTGAATTAACATTGATCCCCCCTGTCTCTCTCTCTTTTCTCCACTTTCAGCTTTGAGTTTTGGAGCGAGCTTACGAAAGCTAGAAAGCTGCAACTCCAGAACGAACTGTTTGCCATCATGGACGGTTACGCACAGGACTGGCCACATTTGACCAGGACAGACAATGGCCTGCAGATGGATCAACTTGTGGGGGATCTACATGGGGACGAAGGCTTTGAGCCACAGCAACGTGGCCGCTCCAACACTTGGCCATGTCCGCGTCCCGAGAATTTTGTTGAACCCAACGACGAACTGGACAGCACAAAGGCCAGCAATCAACAGCTGGCAACGTGTGGTAAGTTACAGCATATATACACTACTAAATCTATCTGTACTATATACCTGAAATTTCCTTACCTTAGACTCTCAGCAGGCCATACAGAACGCGAATGCGGCAAAAAAGAACTCATCCCGTCGCAATGCATGGGGCAATCTGTCCTATGCCGATCTCATCACGCATGCCATCGGCTCAGCGACGGACAAGCGTTTAACACTGAGTCAAATCTACGAGTGGATGGTTCAGAATGTGCCATACTTTAAGGACAAAGGCGACTCGAATAGCAGCGCCGGCTGGAAGGTGAGTTTACCTTGAGAATGAGAATATAATAATAACAACAATAACTTAAGCGAGGATCGAAACATGAATTGTATATAGATGTTCCAAGTTCCAGTCATGATTGCTAGAAGTTTGAAGTATTTGCAGTTATCGATAAACATACGATTTATAACCTTGGCTTCCATTAGTGGATTCTCTCGTTTGAATCTCACTCCTTGCCATAACATAATTGCCAGTTGTCTTGTGGTTCATTAAACCAGTTCATTCTCGACAAGGCGACAAAGTGCAAAGCACTCGTAAATGAAGTGAGTGCATAAATGAATGAATGAATTGGTCAAGTTCATGGCCAAAGAGAGTGAGTGAGTGTATGAATGTGAGAGTGGGCTAGAGAAAGAGTCAACAAACGTTTGTTATGGTGCTTTCTTTTTTTTGTGTGTTGCTCTCGTTTTTCTTGTTTGTTATTTGCATTATTTGGTTTGGTTCACTTTTGGTTTCTTCTCTTGCCTTGTATATTTTCGTTTATATTTTTCCGTTTCGGGTTTTTTGTCTGTCTCTCGTGTGTGTGTGAGTGTGTGTTACGTCTGTGTGTGTCGGTCAGTGTCATCAGCGTCGACTTGTAATCATCATCGTCATCGTCATCGTGGTCTGTATTGGTATTATCGTTTTCACTTGTTGTGCTCGTTACTTAATAAATGGATGAATTATGACACGCACACACTCGAACCCCCCCTTATACTCTACGTCACCGTCTTCACTCTCTTACCTATTACCGTGGTCCACATCCGGCGCTGAAAGTTGCAATTAATGCGCTTTATCTTTATCTTTAGCTCGTCTCGTGTTTTTACGTTTTTGTTTACATTCATTCATACGTAAATAGAAGCACAATCAAACACACTTACACACATACAGAGCTCATAGTACTCAGAGGCACTTAGAAGACTTGGATACAATGTGAATCCTTGTAGAAATTCATTCTTTTCATGGGGTTTCAAAATAGAAATTTATCGAAGTAAATTCAATAGGATCTGCAAGCATTCTTAATAAAAAAAATATTCTAATATACTTCTCTTGCTTGATATTTCTCTCCCTTTCTCACTCACTTTCCCTCTCTTTTAATTTTTGGCAAATTTAGAATCTTTGTTTAGTCAAGAATCGTAGCTACTTTTCATATATCATAGGCAAGCAATATTTCTTGTTTATTTTCAAAGTGTTGTATTATTATTTTCGACTGCTGATAACTGCTTGAACATGTATACGTGTGGTGTGTGCGCTTCAGCAGTAATTTTTGCAAGCTATCAAAGTCTACCAAGGTTCATTGACACTTCCAGACACACATATACATATGTATGCGAACAATATTAATGAGTATATTGCTTAATTTATAATTCTCATTATTTGGCAAAATGGGGAGAGAGAAAGTATATGTATTTATTACACACATATCTTTCTAACATATCTTTAATATTGTTAGCTTAGCTTACTGAATTTGCTCTAATTCCATTTAGTTTTTTACCTGGAAATGATGATAACATTTCTTTTAGCTTTTTTATGCATTACGCAGAAATTTCATTGCCATTCAGTCGGTGTATGATTTGCCACGTCTTTCCCCCCTTTCCACACTCCTCACTCACTTCCCTCTTATCAGTTTCATCGGAACTCGTTTTATTCGCATGAAGTGTCGTGCGTCATGCACGTGATTCGCTACCTCTTCATAGCGACCCCCTCTGCGACACCCTACCATGCCAAAAGCACTTCAAGCAGCCCATTATAAATATCGCTGATGAAACATCATTTTTGTTGTAGTATTTTAGCACCTCGCTGTCTGCGATTTAGGATGGCGAAAAAAGAATCGGCAAAAAAGAAGAGTGGTTCAAAAAGAAGAAGAGCAAAAAGAAGGCGCAGCGTGAAGAATTTGCTGCTCTGGCGACATCCGAAACTTGGAATCGAATATGAGCGATATATGTACATTTGTTATTGTTTATAATTATAGAGCTGTCGTTGGGTCATTTCGCGGAAGTGGACCCTTTTGGGCTTGATTAGGGCGACAAAAGAAATAACAACGTAATAAAGAAAACGCTACGTAGACGATGACGTGCGAGAGCAGGTTTCTTGGGAGGGAAGAAAGTACGCAGTTGCATAAAACACGCGCCAGGGATTATGTGATATTACGCTCTAGTTTGCTTACCCTTATGAGATGTGGGTGGACATATGAGGAGGCAGTTGAGATCAGGTGCAGATAGAACATGGTTTATTTATAGTTTTCCGGTTTATTCTCTGGCCTGGCAGGGACATTTTCTCATGCGCCTAGCTTGACGCGACTCTTCTTTTGGCTAATTTATGCAACACGTTGCAAGTTTCTATACTTAGTCTGCCTCAATCCACCTTCGCTTCGGGCTTCTTACTCTCTTTAATATAAAAACCGAAATGACATTTGTGGAATTTTAAATTTGGCTTCGTGGCCTGTGGCAACATTCACACACTCAAACAACACTCACACACACACACACACACACTCACGTCGATTGGCCATTGAACCTGTGCCAAGTTCTCTACATTTTTCCTCTTTTTTTTTCTTGTTCTTGTGTTTAGTTCTTGGTATTTTTATTATTTCTCATTTTAAAAAGTTGCATACTCGCAAATACGTTTCATCGCTCGTATTCTTATTCGTATTCGTGTTTCTTTTCTTTTTGGCAACCATCCTCAACGTGTTAAGATATATGTATGTATCTTTTTGTTGTTTTTTTTTGGCCCCCAATCATTTTGCGGGTTTTATAACTCGATGCAGTAATTAAATGAAAACTTGCTTAGCGCTCTTGATTTATAGCGTAGCAAAACTATAGATATAGCTACATAACATATATACATTCATAGATATATCAAATTATATATAGTATGTGTTTATATATTGAATCTAAATATAGATGAAATGGTTCTTAGTACGTATACTACGTATGCGGATGCTAGGTCACATTTTTCCGCAGCTTCTTAATGTTTTAATTATTATAATTTATGACGACTTATTGAGAAAAGTTATAGCAAATATAAATTTATTACACGATCGTTTCGATTTGAAATGAGTTGAAATTATAAATGTAAATAAATATCTCTGTTATGATATAAATGAGCTGAAAAATTTTCTATAACTTTTTATGGCAGCAGCTTACACAATATAATCCAATTACCTTTTATTGTTTTATCAATTAATCACATTCGCTAACGTCGTCGAGTGCAAAGTTTTGTTGTAATTTCATGTAGTACATTCTGGAGAATTTGTTATCAGTAAGTGCTTTGGGGGTCTTGTAAGCACAGTGAGGGTTCGATAATTATCGATAGTACATTTTATTGATATTGTTTTGGGGGGATAGTTTCGATATAACAAACTTGTTTAAAACATCGATAATTATCGATAGTAAAAGTTAATTAATATTGTGAGGTTTACAGAATCAATTATAAGGTAGTTTTGATGGTCTGAGCACTCTGAAGACTCGATAATTATCGATAGTCTTAGCTTATTGTAATGTTAATGTATATTTTTATCGACTTTTTTAGCATGAAATCAACACGAGCGCGAAATAATTGATTTGTTTACAATCAATTTATCGATAACTGCAATTTTATTGTTATCATAACATTTAAATGCCTTGACGGGGATGTTTTTCTAATCTAACAGGTTACGAGGAAGATTAATGGATAAGTTAGTTAGACATGGAAGTAAGGATCGCTTGCCTTTCTTTTCCTCCCTAACGAGTGCCCACTGTACTGCACTTGTGGAAGGTGTCAGAACTACAGCCTAAGTATTTCGCATTTGGAATTTCTAATTTCGCATGTGGCATTACTCATTGCACCAGCTCTGTTCTATACTATTTCATTTCAATTTCGATTAGAATCGCCCGTTGATTTGACACGCCCGGTGCGAGGCGTTTATATAGTTAACGGTACACAGCCTTGATAGGCCCCTATGGCATATGCATATACGTATAGCTGGAATAATTACTAGAAAGCTAGAGAGCTTACTTTGCATACAAATGCCATAAACATGCCTACCCGACCCGATCCCGAGAGCACATTAAATAATTCCATTCATTAACTGCGTTTAACCAACGTGCTCTACGTAATCAATTTTACACTTGAAGGGGTCTTTCCCCAACGAGCCCCCCCTCCTAGGAGGGGTTGCCGTGTGGGGGTAAAAGAGGGTACGACATGTGCCACCTCGAACTGCGTCTTAGAAAAGCTGTAAACAAAACAGAAAAATAGAAACGGTGGAAATAAATGCAGCTGCACTCTTGCGAATTTATCACATGGCCGAGAGAGAGAGACAGCGAGAAAGTGAGAGATAGAGAGAGAGAGAGAGAGAGAGATAGCAAGAGATAGTGTGAACGAGATGGCAGGCAAACAACAACTGGAACTTTGATGGCTATCGGCAGCAACAACTCGAAGAACAACAATAAATATGTTTTGCAAGGTAGTTAAATGCTCGTTAAGTATACGCCGCATTAGCCAGCGTAGCCTGAGCAGCCGTCAATTTATGCGGCGCATTTTGTTGTTTGCGCTAAGTGCATTTCAATAGGCAGCAGCAACAAGAATAATAACAACAATATAAAACAATTAAAGGGGAGAGGGAGAGAACAGACAAAACAAGAAAAATATTTTTGTTTTGCTTTACATTTGGCAAACTTAATAAAATGTATCGTGCAAATACGTACACTGGACGAAATCTTGACAGCAAGTCAGATAATACAGCATGAAGTGGGCCAAGTGCTGACGGGGGCAAGGCAACGATAGAGAGAGGGAGGGAGAGCTAGAGAGAGGGAGAGCGACAGAGCAATAGAGAGCGTAATCGCTTTTCGCATCTATAATATTTATTTATAATTAAATATTAACCTTGCATGTAGCGCGTTCTCTTTCCCCCCTTCCCCCACCCTTCTCCCCTTCTTCTCTCAGTCTCTCTTTCTCTCTCTTCAACTGTGACCATGCCACAGATTTTTTGATGGTTTTCTTCATTGTGTGTTCTCCGCCTGCAACTTTGAATGTGTTTGGTTGTTATGGTTTGTCGGTATGCCGCACTGATTGTCTTGTTGTTGCTGTTGCTGGTGTCGCATCTCGCCTAACTGTACCGGCAATTGCGTAGTAGACGCTGCTCTCGCCTGAGCACACGCCCACTTTTTGCTGCCAACTGCGACGTCGCGACGACGTTGGCGACGCGGAAGCAGCCGTGCCTCCGTTTGGCAAATTCCCATTATTGTTGTTGTTGTTGTTGTTGCAGTTGTAGTTGCTGTCGTACTCATTGCTGTTGCTGTTAGTTAGAGTAATTTGTTAACATTCTAATTACGCGTGCGCTTGCGAAAAATGTAGCACACGAACTATTTATGCCGTCGTCGTTCTTCTTGGGGCTTCTATGCTGATTTTATTTTAAGGTTAAGCTAAGTACATAAAATTTATAGCAAAAAACATATACATATATATGTAAATATTTATTGCATATTCAGGAAGAATTCCCTGTGAATTTGCCGTGAATTCTTAGCGACATACGATGCATTTAAAGTCAAACACAGACTCAGATTAATGAATGAAAGCAAGAATCATTTAATGTTTATCTTATCTAATCTAATCTCTTGTTTTATCTCTACATAAATCTTGGCAATTTGCGGAATGTTAATACGCATAATTCTCTGTTATTGTTGGATGTTTTAAAGAGCTATACTAACTGTGCAGTCTTTCTTAGGTTTGCGATTTGTTTTTGAAATTTTCAAATTAGTTCTTGAGAATATGTGAACTTCTTGAGAACGTCCTAATCACTACACTGTATATCAAGAAATCTGTTCATAATTTAACCTAAAGTTGTTAGATATAATGGATTACCACTGCATTTACCGTGCAGACATTAATTACGTTGAAATTGTAAGAACAAATTCATTTATTCGTCATTAAAGATTGTCAAGATCTTTTCTAGATAAAACTTGATCATAAAGAAGCAAAAATAAAGCGACTTTCAAGCAGCTTCAGCTTAGTATATTTATATCATATAGAACTGAGTAACGATTGTGTGAAGCGTGACAAGTTCCAAGTTATAATTATCTTAAGGCACTCAGGCTCATGTAGAGTGTCGCCATTATGAAAAAAAACGTGTCGCATAATTTTGGGAATAAACCCGGCATTATTTGTTGCGTTTAACGAGCTGCTGAAATGTGTTCTACATGCTGTGTGTGCTGGCTGATCCACATAACATAATAAACACCTATGGCATGCGAACACGTAGTGTTTGAGTGCTCGAGTACTCGTGTTCTTACTCACACTTGCATTCACACTCGTTCCGCATGTTTTGAGAAACTTTGAATCGCTTATTGCGTCGCACTGGCTTTTGTATTGCCCGAGGTTAGTTGCATTTGTAGTGCACTATTTCATGCCGAAAAAGTTTTCAATATTTTGTTTGCATAACGCCCCAGACATTCTCTCTCTCTCTCTCTCTCTCTCTCCGTCTCTCACTTTGTTTCGTCGCACTAATTAACGCTGTCGACGCCGACACCACCGACGCCGTCTGTGCTTAGACCATAAAATTGTAATGTAGAAAAAAAAAAACCTACTTTCCGAATGTTTCACGATTTATGCGCTAAATATCGTCTGGCATTCTCGGATGTCTGGCCACGAGAACAGACCCAAAACACAAAAACAAAACCAGCTAAAGTGCGCAGTTTATTTATAAAGACGAGGGAGGGGTAGGGAATAACTCTTGAGTAGGTGTCGAAGGCGTCACTTGAGTACGTCGCAAGATGTAAGCAGATTTGCCATAATTTTATAACATATCAAAATGAGTAAAGATTATTAATTTGCTTTGTTGTGCGTTCATTATATATAAATATAATGTATAAAGTATCGAAAATTTGGCATTTAATAGCGTTGAAATTATTAATAATTTATAAATAACGTCAGCAATATTTCAAACTGGTTTCCAATAGTCAAGAAATAGTCGCAAAAAGGGGCTGGCAAAATGGGCAAAAAAATGAATTAAAAATTTATTGAGAAATCATCTCACATGGTAATAAAATGTTGGGGAGGAACATGCCGCCAAAAATAAATAATAATGCAATAATAATCGGGGAAATAATCATAAAAAAAGGCAGACCAAGAGATTAAAGAAACGGGGATAGATGTAGGAAAGGGAGGAAAAGAAGAAGAGGGAGGAATTGAGGATAATGTTGCAAGAAGATAAAATGTTTTAAAAGACAAGTTAAGCAACAGTTGGATAAAGAATATGTTAGATATTTCTCTATCCTTAACTGGCTAGCTAGACACTACGAGCTTATAGCTAATAAAATTATTCACTTTTTGTGAACTTTAAAAACGTGTTGCAAATTTCACATCGCAAATTGTTTATGTCATTGACAATCTGCATGGTGAGAAGGACGTGCACGGCTCTTGCCAGTTGCCTCAATTGATGATGGTCAGCGGGAACAGGGCAAGTCCAGGCACCCCAAGCGCGTTTATCATTGCCAATGGCTACATTCAGCAATGAAAGGGCAACTAATGGCGGACTTGGCTCGTAAATTACTGGCAAAGGATTGGAAGAGAGGCAGGGGGAGTGGGAGTGGGAGTATATGTTAGTTAAAGCTGTAAATGGTTATTCAATAAGGGAACAACTTTAAGCCCTGCTCAAAACATGCTGCCACATAATCAATCAAAGCGAGCTGTGGCGATGACCAGCGGCTGTGGCTTAGTTAGAGTGGAAGGAGTTCCGTATGTTACTAAATGAATGTCCACAACTTCATAAGTAGAAAGACAGACGGACAGATGGACAAACACACAGTTGGACACAAACTGAATGCTTTGGCTTTTCCTATTTTTGCTTTTATTTCGATTTCAATTTCTATTGCATACTTTTTGGGGCAACGTCCTGCGATGCGACGCCGCACAAATTGTACATAATTTGGCTTGATTTCGCGTATTTTTGTTGTTGTTGCTTTCGTTGAATGGCCAAAGTTTTGTTGAGGGAAGAACCTCTTGGACATTCGACTAGCTCATTGGCAGTCCTCCTCACAGACGTCGAGACAAACGCGACACTTATGAACTCTTTATGGAGTGCACTTGCAGACAGACAAATCTATAGCTATAGCTATAGCTATAGCTTTATATGACAGGCAGACAGAGAGACAGACAGACAGACATGTTGGCGGTTTTTAGTAGCTATGCTACCGTGCAGCTTGTTAGCGGTTTTTATGACGAGCTCCTTAAAGACGCACAGGTGAAAATGTATTGAGACGATGGAATTGTGAATTTCAGTTGAACTTCCGTTTCACGTTTCAGTTGAACTCACAATTTTCTCTCTTCCGTTTCCGGCAGGCGCCAACGATCCAGCGATTAATCGCAAACTTTCTTATATGTGGCTTTGTCGCCAACTCTCTCTATTGAATTCATAAAAGTTTGCCAAACCAGAAGAGTAGGGCAGGGGCGAAAAAAAATGAAACTTTAGCAATTTCATATCATGCCCGGTATCATCACATCATCATTGCCTCGATAATGCTGCTAGTTTTATGCTCACATATCTTTACAATATTTGACTAACCAAAAAAGAAAAAGGGGGTGACTGAGCAGGGGAAGACATACTGCTATCAGGCCCCCGTATTTGCCCAATTTGATAGTCAGCATAGCAAAGAAAAGTTTCGGCCAACTGGCAGTTTTCGTATCTTACAACTTTTTGCCAAGGCCTGAAATTCCTTTTTGATACACTGAAATTGTTAAAATATTGATCTGAAGTTGTCGCCGGTAGTAAGTTTATTTTGGGGTAGATTAGTCAATATGATTAGCTGCCACAGTTATAATATGCTGGAGATATTAAAGTTTATAGAACAATTCCATTTTGTATTTATTACACAGATTTAGTCAAAGTTATCTTCCGATTGTGAATACAATAATCAGCTTTGCATATAGTCGTAATTGTATCGTAATTGAATGGAAAGCATTGAAGTTATGCAGGTATCCGTTATTATAAATTAATAATATAACATAGCGTCACTGCTAGTCGAGCATTCCCCCCATTTTGATAATGCTCACGTGCCCAATTTGTGGCTTTGTCTCACTTTGGTTGACGTAAAACACAAGATATATCTACCTATGTTTATATGTGCGTTGCGTTGTGCGTATTTTGCCAGTCTTATTTACCTTTCTCTTAGTTAGCCCATTATGCGGCGACGACAACGAGGACGGTGGCGGCGCCCAAGCTGTCTCCCCAATACCCATCAAATATTCACTTGGTCTAGGTCGTTACTTATCTAATCGCTGACAGCTCCCTAAGCCCTCCAACGTATCAATTGCCGGCGCACTCAGTCCACGCGCCAGTTGCTAGGTGCAAGAAAGCAAGACAGAAGAGAGAGAGAGAGAGAGAGAGGGAGAGGGAGACGAGCAAAAAGTGGAAAACAGAAGGCCAAATAATAAAGCGTAACATTTGCCAACTGATAAGGCCACGAAACGTATGTTATATCTGTACTCTACCCTACCTACCTACATACGTGTTCGGGCCACAAGGCAAAGGAGAAGAAGAAGAAGTGGGAGAAATACAAAAATTAATGGCAAGTGTCAGAAAGTGGGCGATATATCGCGATAGCCAGGGAATTACAAATGCAAATTCTGATAGCTCTGATGGCCTGCCTGATCTAATCTGATGATCATCGTCGCTTGGACTGAGACTGATTTCCCCCAACGAAAGGGTGCCGCTGCTTCCGCTGCCCTCTCGCTCGCTCCCATGCTATATATCACTTGTTCTCTCTCTCTCTCTATCGCTGGGCGCGCGCGCGAGCCAAAAGCTGAACAAATTTGTTTAAACAATTAATTAGCCCGAAGTAAACATAAACATGCGAGAGCGACTGCTTCATGCCGGGGCCATAAATTGTGTATTTCTTCAGTGCCGGCAAATGGTGTATGGTATATGGTATATGGTATATGGTATATGGTATATGGTATGGCATTCTGTATGGTATATGGCATGGCATGGAACATGGCTGCGATTTTTGTTTAGTCTTCGCTGTGCTAAGTGTTTACAAATTGGTCAGCAAAACGTTGTTAAAACAATTGAATTGAATTTGAAATCGGGGAAAATACAAGCGAGGGGGGGGGAACTGGACAGTCCGGTTATATATGCATGTATTTTTGTCTGGGGGCGGTGAGCAGGTAGAGGGGCGGGGACGGTTCACTGCAGCAAGGGTGAGCCTGTGGGTGAGTGCATTAAATTTTAACCGCATTGAACTTGCTCTCTCTCTCTCGCTCCCCCATTTGATTTCGGTCTGGTTTTGTAGCGTGCCGCAATTAGAGTCAGTGGGGGCGTTGCGAGGCGCAACCTGAACACGAGTGTGTGTCGTTTCAAAAATTTATATCTCAATTTCACATCTAAATGCGAATAATCTTTTTTTTTCTCTCTCTCCCTCCCTCTTTCTTCTATTTTTCCCTCTTGTTCTCCCCCCCGCGTTGAAGTTCGTTTGATTTGTGTGTGAGAATCGCCGCAGCTGTTTAGCATTCAAGCGCGATTTCTTTATTATTTTATTTTTACTTCTAATTCCTTTTTTCGCTCGCTTTTTTCGCCGATATGAATCTGGGTATTTGTCGTACAGATACATATATACATACATACATATATCCGGCTATAGACTGACCGGCTAACTGGCATTTAAAACTGCCGCGAGTTGAGTCGCAAAATTTGTTGTTTGTATTCGCTCCAGTTTTCTATTGGCAAACATTTCTGCTACTGCGTATAATTTTTATACGATTCGCTTTATTTATAAATGAAATGAACACACATTGACGTATTTGATTCGTAAATGTGGAACATGACATCAAGTTCAATTGTATAATCGAGAACAGGTTGTCTCTGGTAACGTTTCAAGTTTTGCGAAAAGGGAAGGTGAATCTTGTGTGTAGTGGAGAGAAGGATCAACGTTTGGTTTGAGATGTTGAAAGACCGTTCAAGTATCTGCACTGTATTTAAAGATTAAAGATTATAGTTTGAAGGAGTAGAGTTTCTGGTTTGTCTCTGCTAGGAATCTTCTAGCTGGCTAATCCGCACTGTATATGATAGCTTTAAAAAGTTAACCCAAGAGATTTCTTGCTTACGAAAACTTGGTCATATTTTTCCTTCGCTTGCCCGACTTTGGGGCACATGTCACATGCGCCTCATAAGCCGCTCAAATGGTCCAATGAAATATGCATATTTCAGCAGTGGCAGAGGAAGTCTCCTCGTTGATACCCTGTCGTTTATGCCACCCCTCTCTGTCACCATCAAGCGGAATGTCATGAACTTTGCTAAAGAGCAACGTATCAAGCCACCCTCGCAGCACTACCCTCTTCTGCCCCCCTTTCCCCTCACGTAGTGGCACAATTACTCATATAAATTACAGTGAAATGAATCTGGGACTAATAAATAAAAATTGTGCCCTAATAAATGTAATTGGCATCGACATCGACATCGGCAATCGGCAGCGACTTGAACTATTTTCTACATAACTGGGTCAAAAGTAGCGAGAGAGAGAGAGAGAGGCCGCTGCTGCCTGGCAACTGGAAGGGAGGTGGACAGGATCCCCTCATTGTAATTCACGCTTAGTGCACATTAATTGTACACAAAAGGCCGCACACATACATGTGTACATACGTGCACATATCCTTGGCGACAAATGGACTTGTTCGTATTAAATTTCCATTTCTATTTCAAGATTTTTCTTGCCCATTTTGGTTGCATGATGAAGAAGCCCATCGTGTGTAGTTTCCAGCTTCCTTTTGAGCACGGCAATTTGCTCGTTTTTTCAAAGATTTGCCTACGTGGGGGTGTGCCTTCTCAAGTGTGTGTGTGTGTGTGTGACCCACATACGCATTGTGAGCACACCATGCCTACTCTAGCTAATGCAGCGCCTTGGCAACTTGTCCTGAAGCATCTGAGACCTGGCATGTGGTCGCCATATAAAATGACTGTCTGTACATACAGTGCCATATATATATATATATTATATATCTCTGTCTGTATCTCCCCATTTAATAGCGCCAATTAGTTAGATGAATTGAATTCTTTTTCGTTGCTTCAAGACATTCGCTAGATTTAAGTTTATGAATATTCAATGAAGTGTGTGCCATAAATTATGAATGCCATTTGTTAGACTTTTCGTGTGTATGGTGATATTATTATGGCCTTCAAGAGGCCCAACAGTCGCTAGAGGAAGAATGCTCGCTTAAAGGTTCCTTAAATATTCATGAAAATCAAATAGAAATGAAAATGTTTGAAATGAATATGAAATTGTGTGAGATTTTCTTCGCGAAGTTGACTAAAGATTTAAATGAAGAACAATTTTAGAACACTTCTTATTTAGTTTATATGTGACTTTAACTAATGGTCAAATTTGCTTTGAATCGATATGTGGTTCTGTGTTCGGTTTCCTTTCTAATTTTCAAACTGAATATAAACCAATAAAATGAAGTAATTCATATAGATTATAATTAGAACCATGCCAGCAACATCTCCATAACTCTGTTGTAGCTCAACGAATTGAGGGATAATCTTCAATAGGCGCATTAACATAATAAAAACGTTAGATATCTTAAATGACAGTCGAGCCAGTGCACATAATTCCAACAGCCAGACATTTTTCAGGCATAATCTGGGGATTGAGAACGTGGGGGACGCACTTAAACATTTAAATAAAAATGATAACTTTATGCAAGAATTAGACCTTATAAGGGGTAAAAGTGTGTGCGGGTGTGTGTGTGGGCTATAACCGAAATGTCATTACGACGACGACGCCAGGAGACTCGCCGACAGGACTCAACTGACGCCAAGTAAAAGTTTTTGACTCCAAAAAAAAAAGGAAAATAGAAAAAGAAAAAGTATTAGATAGTCTGCGCGCTCTCCTGTGTCTGTCGCTAACCCCAACCCTGTCGCTGTTGTCTGCCGTCTGTGCACAGGTTTAGTTGTGGCATACACCCACACACACACATATATACACTCGCACTCACGCACACACACACACACATGTGCTTGGGAACGGTGATAAATGGCGCCAATGTGACGCCTGAAGTCGCGACGCATCGCAGCCGCCATCGCTTTCGATTTGGATCGTGCTGAGTTGGGGTTGAGTTGGGGGGACCCTCTCTCACTGTGCTGTGGCTGCTTTGCTTTTACAGTTAGCTTAGTTTGTAATGCTCCATTTAGTTTGGCTACAGCATTTTTCCGAATTTTCCCAAGCCTTTGCGCTTGTTGTGTTTGATTTTGCCTTCCGTGTAACCGATGACAAATCCGCACTAAACGTGTTTGATTGTTTTTGTTGTGTGGTGTGAGGGTGTGTAGTGTGTGAGTGTCTGTGTGTGTGTTTGGCGTGTAATTGTTGTAGGTTTTTACCTCGCTTTTCATAAGGCAGTGGAAATGGTGTTACAACTCTGCCTCTCTCACTCCATTTCTGTCTATTTCTGTCTGTCTCTTTGTCGATTTGCTGTCATTACGTTGCGCATGACGATATTTATGACTATTGTTATAAAATATGAATTGACAGCTTAAGCGACAGGCGCAGCCGACTACGGCGACAGCGACAGCGACAGCGTATTCCTCGGCCAACTGAAGACGACTTCCAATTAGAGCCTGTGTGTGTGTGTGTGTGTGCGCTCTAAAAACCATAAAAATATCGTCAGACAATTGAATGGCAAACCGGCAAAAGGAAACGCAGCACAAGACCAACTCCAAGACTGGAGGCAAGCACTGAGTCCTTTGCACCCTCTCTCCATTTCCCTTTTCCCCTGCCACAGGAAGTGTAACGCAATTGCTTACAAATTGTTACATCAGCGTTGAACATTGAACCACGTTTGAAGAAAGAAAACGTGCTCCCCTTCCATGGCAGCATTTGCAAATTCCGCAAAAAGGAACAAGTGCGTTGAGAGATTGTTCAACTTGACTCGACTTGAAGCTATTCTCACTTCAGCTGGAGTAAGACCAATAAGGGCTCTATGAGACCTAGCTGCTTCTGTAGTAATGTTGAAGAAATGGTTTGCGAAACTCCTAGTGTACTGTAGGAGGTATTTTGTAGTATGCTGAATCAGCATCGTCGACAATTAAGGCAATGTAAAGCTCTAGTCTACATCAACTCCTTTAAGTCTTTTAAAAATTAACAACTTCTTAAGCGCAGTGGCTTTTTGCTTAGGAATTAACTTACAGAAAGATAAACGATTGGATAAATTTATTCCAGAAAGTCTTTCTTTTATTTGTCTCTTAATTACTTGATGAAAGTTTCTCATGCAACTAACTTATTTTTGTTTCTTTTTCGTATTCTTTCAGAACTCCATACGGCACAATTTATCGTTACACAATCGATTTATGCGCGTACAGAACGAAGGTACTGGCAAATCTTCCTGGTGGATGCTCAATCCAGAGGCCAAGCCCGGCAAATCGGTGCGCCGTCGTGCTGCCTCCATGGAAACGTCGCGTTATGAGAAGCGACGCGGTCGCGCCAAGAAGCGTGCGGAGAATATGCGACAGGGTGGAATTGTCGGTCCCATCGATGCGACGCCGTCGCCGAGCAGCAGTGTCAGCGAAGGATTAGATCACTTTCCAGAGAGTCCGCTGCACAGGTAACTATTAACTGCAGCCCAAAAGGGCCAAGGCTCTACACTAATAGCATTTCGATTTTACACCTGCAAGTTCCTAATTTAGTTATAGCAACAACTAAAGTAGACAATATATAGTCTATATTGTGTAGTCTTTAATTACAGTAACTTAAGTTTCTTGAATTTGAGATTTCACACTTGGCAGATATACTATCATATAATGTTCTACAAAGTTTGCATGGGAATAATTAAATTTAATAAATAGTTGGTTACAGACTCAAAAGCAGATTATAAATATAGAAATGAGAGGATGTGGTGAGTTTGGTTTTTGTATCTTGACAAATAAGAAGAATATACTAAAGTTTAAAAAGAACACATAAAATTCAGAGAAATGTATAAAATCTTTATTTTAATCGATAGTACGGTACCATATAATTAATTGTTTAAAGATTATTTCATGCAAATGTTGACCGTGACTGCGCCTCAAATGGTCCATCTGCTAAGTCCAATTTTGGCATACTCTCTCTAACATTTCGTCTGTATAGATATTAGATTCTGATAGATATTAGATTCAAAATAGCTCCACAAAAAATAGTCGATTGATAATAAAATTCAATAATTTGCAAGCGTTGTTCATTTGTAAGACAATTCATGGTTAAATTATAGACGAAACTGAAGATGTTTGACAGTGACACAAAACACGAAACGTGCGTCAGCTGTTTAAACCAGTATTGCCAGAAAGATAATAGCTAAAAAATCATCCTTTATATATCAAGTCAGCTTAGTTAAATAAAATTGAAGTCTGTGAAGGAATCTATTTGCTATGACTGATATTTGCTATGACTGATATGCTATGACTGATATAAGTCAAGTGTGAATCCCACTCTTAAGTATACAAATTAAATTATATTTATACTTGTAGTATACATTTTCTTTATGAGTTTTAATTTCCAGCATGTTGCGCTTCAATCTCAAGTATTCGTAGCTTACAGTTATACCACACATTCAGCGTTTCAGCTTATGTTGGGTCCTTATCATATTGTACTCGTATTAGCAACATCTATTATGATATATTATGTAGTTTATATAGTTCGTAAGTTTAAGTTTAAGCTACTTATAATTTGCATTTCGTTGAACTTAGTTTCGATTAACATTTTGATTTCATTTTTGTGTTTCTTCTTCTTCGTTTCTTCCATTGTTTCTTTCTTTTTCTTTCAACTCTTATGATTTTGCGCAACGTTTGCGGCTCAGCGGGGGCTTTCAACTGTCGCCCGATTTTCGCCAGCGTGCCTCATCCAATGCCAGTTCCTGCGGACGCTTGAGTCCGATACGCGCCCTGGATCTCGAGCCCGAATGGGGCTTTCCTCAGGTTGACTATCAGAATGCGACAATGACGCAAGCACAGGTCGATCAGTTGGCGAGCTCAATGTCGGATGAGCTGAAGCTTCACAGTGATTTGTTGCAGCAGCAAGGGTCAGTTGTGCTTATCATTTTGTTGTTGTATTCCACGTTTTCTTTTGATGGTGGTGGATCATATCATTGTGCCTCACACACACTCATATACACACACATAGACACAGACACTCGTACAGACTGCATGTGCATCGTATCTTGTGAGAATCTACCGTGTGTAAACTGCTCTGTAAAATCAACATCTGTTCTTCTGTTCTTCTCGCAACCCAACGATCATACGGCTGGAGCAGGTTCAGTGCCGCATCCGGGCTTCCCACGCAGCCCCCGCCGCCGCCGTATCAGGCCCCACAGCAGCAGCAGCAGCAACAGACGCAGCAGGCACAACAGCAACAGCCACAGCAGCTACCACAAGGCTATGCGCTCAATGGACCCGTCTCCCTCTCAGCCGGCGGCTATGCAACGTTGCAACCTCAGCCGCAGGTCACACAATGTCTCTTGCATCGCTCCCTCAACTGCGGCTGCCTGCACAGTGCGCGAGATGTGAGTGTCGCGATAAGAAGTGTATATCTCCCTCTCTGCCATAATTTAAACTGCTCTTCTCCCCTGCAGGGTCTTTCGCCAAACTCAGTTACCACCACAATGTCGCCTGCGTATCCGAATAGCGAACCCTCGTCGGACTCCCTCAATACCTACAGCAATGTGCTGCTAGATGGCGCCTCGGACAATGCTGCATTGCTAGTACAACAGCAGCAACAGCAGCAGCAGCGACAACAGTTGGCCGCCGGTTTGGAGGGTAAGTTAGTAACTGTATTACAGGGTATTATTAGTTTGTAACAGACAGAAGGAGGCAAACACCTCAAGGTGTATAAATTATTGATCAGCATCAACAGCTGCTTGATCTCAGAGACTACCAAATTTGATGACAATAACATATATCTTATTGTTGCAAGCTATACGATTGTACACTATATAACAGTCGAGCATAATCGACTGTAGCTATCTTGCTTTTTTCACTCCACTCTATCCCCACTCTCTCTCTCTCTCTCTCTCTTTCTCTCTTTCTTTATCCCTTTGTCGCTGATTATCTCAGATACTGACTGCGCCTCTACTTTGCTAGGGCAATGCCTGGAGGCTCTCAACAATGAATCGCAGATTGACGAATTTAACCTGGAGAACTTTCACGGCGGTCTCGAGTGCAATGTCGAGGAGGTAAGAGTTTAGGAGCTCATCTTACTGTGTATACTTTAACTACAATAACATTGTGTGTCTCTCGTTGTGTAGCTGCTGCAGCAGGAGATGCGCTACGATGGCGTCCTGGACATCAATATACCCCTGGCTGCTGTGCCCCCCAATGCCAGCAATGTGATCCTCAGCAACAACAGTACAAACAGCAGCAACAGCATTGTCGCCGTTCCGCCTGCCATTGTCAGTGGCATTCCCAGTAATCCCAGCAATCCCAGCAACAACACGCCCGCAGGTGTTCAGCTCAATCAACTGCAGGCGCAGTTGCAACTCCAGCAACAGCAGCAGCAACAGGCGCACCAGCAGCAACAGCAGCAGCAACAGTTGCTGCTTAGCAATAACAACAACAACTTGGAACTAGCCACACAAACGGCAACGGCAAATCTAAATGCGCGTGTCCAGTACACACAGCCCAGTGTGGTCACCTCGCCGCCCTCTTGGGTGCATTAGACGAAGAGAGGAGGAGTGGAAGTTGCTGATAGAGTTCGGGAGATGCAGCTTGGCCGCCGTCGCCACTAAAGTTTACAAAGTGAGTAGACCGCCAAAGATTGCTTTCAATTTGCATTAGGCTTCTTGAAAGAAATGCGATGTGACAGTTATGCATAAATTATGTTAATTATGTAAAAATCAGGGCGCATAAAGAGCGATACACATTATGAATATGTAAGAGGCAGGGGGGATACGAGGTGGAGGTGCTAAATGGGAGGGTTACGGTGGAGGGCGTGGCAGTTGCGAAGGCTGCCTTGTCAAGCCTCCACAAACAGCGCTCCACTTTCTACTTTTTTTATACGTGGCCTGTTTTTGAGTACATTACACGGGAAGAATTATGCGGATAATCAGAAAAGAGTTTTAGAAACTTACAAATATTTAAATTTTCGAACTTTGCACAATATCAAATTGTTCAATTTATATTTATATATATATGATTCTCCTTTTCTTAAGTTAACTTGTTATCCCACATTCACTTCTATGTTATGACATCATTACCATTTATTTCTCTCAGTGTTTTCGCTCCCGCAATTGTATATGAAAAATTTGTATAAATCGCCTTAGAGTACAGTTCATTTCGCTTCATGAATCTTTCATGGCCATTTCCATTGGCATTTAGTTGTCCTGGTGCCCCCCTCTATGTTCCCCCTCCACGCCACACTGTGCTGACTGCAGACTTTTTGTCTGACGCTACTTGAGGCCAATTACACGCGTTCAATTATCATAATACAATGTCAAGTGCGCCCCCTGCCTTCCCCCCTCTAGGAAACCAGCGAAAAAAACGAGAAAACAAAAACGGAAATACATTTTAAAGTCCTTTTTTTCAATTTGCCACTTTTAGCTTTTTTAAAGCTGACCGCGCGTGCTCGGAAAATTATAGGAAATTAAGTCAATTTACCGGAGTCATAAAATATGTAAAAGCGCTGCCAGCAGCGCAGCCCAAGCTCGGGCATTCAAGTGTCCTTATGTCCTCAGTAGTCCTTCTCCCCCTTCCCCTCCCTGTACCCTCCTTTCCGCCCCTAATGGTCGCGCTAATTTGGTTGGTCGAACTGCCCCAAGGCTTCTTTAGCGAACGCGGCGCAAATTCGTCAAGGCAACCTGCCTCCTGTGGTAGCCCCCCCCACCTACAGTACCCTCCCCTGTCTCCCTCTCTCTTGCCTGTCTCCATGCCCAGGCATGTCCAGGTGGCAGCCCAAGCAAATGCTGAAAAATTAATTACGTCCTTAGGGTGACTTATGCACGGCGATTGCTGCTGCTTCTCCTCAACGATTTTGTTGTTGTTGTTGCTGTTGTTGTTGTTTGCCCTGGCTAGGTAAACCCATGGCTATTTATGTTACCTGGTCGATCCAGCGCAAATCAAGCGTGTTAATTGTGTCGCTAATATTGAAAAATTACATTGCATTTTTCGCATATTTAAGCGAACTGTGAGATAGATAGAGAAATTGACTAGATTTCGAGTAGATCCCTTAACCCTTTTTGACTTGTCCTTCTTTTCTTTACAGTCGACACTTGGACAAAGTCTTGAGTGCAATGTGGAATGTTGGGACTTGCAAGTAGAGACTCGAAAGTAAGAAAGTAGAGAATGTCTTGTGCATCGATTTGGCTAAAACTTAATGAGATTTTCGGGTTTGCTAGGATTCTTCTCAAACTCAGATTCTTTGTAAATTATTTTAAATTTTTTGAGGTTTTCTAAAGAAACTTCAAATATAATTATAAGATTTCTAAAATCGGATTTAAAATTCAAGAATATTCCGCATGTTTCAAGGAATCGAACTTTCTTAATTTGAGAAAACCAATAAAGGGATTAAAGAATAAAGAGGTTTGATAGGTCTAGAAAGGATTGAAGAAGATTGATTGATTGAAGGAAGCATGTAAATCAATCAAAGGCAAATTCATCTTAAACTGGATTATTATTCTGCTTATTAGAGGGTATTTGCCGGTCGACTACTGGTCCGCAATTACAGTACGCTCTGGCACCTTTGCTCACTTTCATTTCATTTCTGGCTTTTTTCAATGTCAGTTAAGCTGTCAGTGTGCATTTTTGCTTTGTGCTCAACTTCTTCTTGTGCCGGGGCGACAAAAAACCCAAAGAAGTGCCATGGAAAACTTTTCAAGTGTCCCGCACCCCGCACAGCCTACCCCCCCACCCCTACCGAATCGAGTAGGAGTGCAATACGCTCAAATTGAATTCCACATTAAGTTTGTAAGCCAACAATTGGAAAACAGCAAAGCGACCAGAAAAAAAACGTACAAGTTGCTGGCCACGAGCAAGTTGGCAGCTGAGGGTGTGGCAGGAGAGTGGAAAGTGGAGGGGGAAGGGAGCGGGGGAGGTACTGTGCCGCAGGACAAAGTTGTAACTTTGTCAAGTTCTGGCGCCAATCGTGTGACGTGCTAATAAAATAAAATCAAATCGTCTTTGTCAAGGCAAGGGTGGCTGCAGAGGGGCCGTGCCAAAGGAAGAAGAGGGGTACGGGGAGCTTGGAAATTTATGCCAAGTGCAAACTTTTGTGTTTGCCGCTGCTGCTACTGCCGCTTCATTTGAGTGAATAATTTGAATTGCAGCCAGTAAGAAGATTTACATTTTTCCCCATTTATCCATTTCTACATTTCTTCATTTCTTCACTGACTTTTTTCTCATAATTTCAGCAAGTGACAGCACTTTCTCTTTAAAAGAATGTCCTTTTTCTTTTCTTTTATATTATTTATTTTTCTCTTTTTATGCAAATGCAAATATTGCATGCATATTTAATGGCATAAGAAGGTGGCAACTGCCTCTCAGTTATAATGGGGTAGCAAGACCACGTGGAGGGGGTAACTAGACCTATTTATATATAAAATATATAAGTGAATACTTGATGCCATGTACAGTCTTGTCTGGTGCTGATACACTCTTGATACTTATGCTAAAGTCGTATATAACTGCAATCAACTCATGTCTTCATGTATTAGTAAATTGATAACCTTGTCTAGTCGGCTGATGATACAGTGTGATACTGAGAATTTACAGGGTGTTTCTAGTGCCACCTTTAACCGCAATCTGCTCAAGCCTGCGGGAACTTTAGAGGCAAAGGCAGCTCCACAGGTTTTGGGATTTACCTTCTTAACGGAACTGTCTTTAATAAAGTGTCAAGCGACACATGCCAATAAACTGACGACTGAAGTAACGCGTTGCCGTGTGGCATGTGGCATGGGGCATGCTTGTGCTGCGGCTGTTAAGCTCCACGCAGGAAATCACAATTTGTCGTCCTTCTTCTCCTCCCCCTTATCCTTCGCATCATCGTCGTTGCCGTCCGCAGATTGACTCACTTGACACATAATAAAGTCACACACATTATGGCTGCAGCTGTTGGCTGCCTTCCTCGCTCCACCCCCTCTGTCTTTCTTCCGTGGTGGCTGTTGCCCCGGTGAGGGTCGCGGTGTGAAACACAAAAGAATTTTCAGGCAATTTATTAGTTGAGAATCATTTTTTAGCCTTCGTTCTTCTTCCTATTCTTCAATTCGCGATTTTCTGTGCGTGCTCTGCAGATTGAGGTTGACATTGTGTGTTGTCCCTGGAGGCGTCCTGGCAATGTCCTAGCGTTATCTACAGCTTTAGGGCGACCTATTTCTAGGCAACTTCTAGAAAGTATTTCTTTTCTTGAGGTGTTGAAAACTTGTTCGCAACTCGCTGAATTATTCAAGTAGCCAAGTTTTGCTTGGGAGGCTGCATGTTTGTCGGCCAATTGGCTGCCCAAATGCTGTATATCTTTCTTCTCTCTTCTTGTCCTATTCTTCCTCTCCCCCTTGTCCTTTGCTTACTTTTTCCTGGCGGCACATTTGATTAAATTTTAATACCGTCGCTACATCATTAATAAATTGTCCAGGGAATGTGAGTAAATTGACTTTATCTCCTGAGAATCGAGTGCCAAACTTGCTGCAGCTAATTGTTATAAGAACTTTGAGAAGGAAGCAAACTGAGAAAGGTATAGAAACACCCACAAAGTTAAATTCTGATTAAATACTTAAAGCGTGAAGCGAGCAAGGACTAAAGGACTGAGGGACTGACTGAGTAACAATCAATTTGCCAGCGAGCTTGAAAATCATAATACAAATTGTCAGCAATTTAATAGTATTTAAGCTGCTGACAGGAAGCTTACCAGGAAGAAGGGGGAAGAGGAAAGGGAGCGTAACTTGCCACAGACCACATTTACACTCACTTAACTCGAGCGCGCTGAGGTCGCTCGAGCTGCTGTTTCTGCTGCAGGCGAACTGTCGGAAAACAATTGCCAAGTGGCAGGAAAACTCGAAAGGGCAAATCTGCTGAGAGAGGGAGACGGGGAGAAAGCTGCTTAAGACCCTTCAAGGATTTGTGTGCCCAAGACACACACACACACACACGCACACCCAGGCAGACAGGGCAAAGGGCAAACAAAGCGCTGCGATTTAAACACTTGTTGCGCGGACAAAGCATAATGACGTGACAGAGACACGCATTCACACACACACACATGCTCTTACACACACACTTACACACCCTTACGCTCCTGTGCACATGTGTGTAATAAGTAATAAAGCAAACGAGCGACACGTTTGTAATAAACCTCGCCAGGCAGGACACGCTGCTTGCAAACAGCCTCAGTCCCAGCCGCAGCAGCAGCACCCGCTCATGTGCAAGAGTGCAAACATGCCCCTAGAAGGGGCGGTGCGGAGGGCGTGGTAACTAATCACAAGCATTTGGTGGCTGGCAATCATCCAGTGCGACGCTCAAGGGCGATGCCATAAACTTCTCTCTTGACAGCGCACAGAAGTAGGCAACACTCTTTTTTCGCCCTGGCGACTCACAGAAGTAGGCAACACTTTTTGTGCTTCTTCTTTGCACTCGCTATAAAATTCAATTGCAACTCGTAAAAATTGCGCGTGATGGAATTATGTATGTGATTTGTAAGTTAGAGTAAGTGTGTGTGTGTATAAAGAATTTTAAGCTGTAACTAATAAAATGGCTGATAAGTGTCGCAGTTTTGATTTTTATGCCCTGCTCCCTTCCTCTTTCAGGGTACAAATTTATTGTTATAGTCGACACGCTGTGCGAGAAAGTCAGCGTAAATTCTGATTTTAAATGCCAAACGCTGTCGCTTTTATAGCACAATTTGCGCCTGTCTTTTGTAGTTTCCCTTCCCCTCTTGTCAGCAACATTTGCATAAAAATTGCCAAGCTGAGAGGCCTCCAAAAATCTTCGCACATTTGCTTATCGCTTATGAATATTTTGACGCCAGCGATGTGCTTGAAAAGGCGGGAATGGGAGGGAGAGATAAGCAGAGGGCCCTGCCAAGTGTCAAGTGCCTAAATGAATAAATTAGCAGGCAATAGGAATACTGGACAAGCCGAGCCTTGCTCTGTTGAGCTGGGCGAAGCCAAGCGAAACTGATTGTCCTTTTATAAAGTGTTGATGACAGTTTGAAGGACTCTCGCTGAAGCCTCGAAGCTCTCGAGTGATGATATGCCCATTGAAAGTGGATTTGTATACTCAGCACATAGGGGAAGTGTTCTTGAAGAGCTAGAAATATATTTAAGAAACTCAGTACAACAGGTTAAGGTTTGTTTCTATATTAAGTATAAAATTTTGAAGATTATTCAAACAAATTTCGTATAAAAGAAAGAGCTGTGATCATATCTCAAGACATAAAAGTGTATCAAGCTTTCTACAAAGTTTCCTATGCATCGCAATTATTAAGTAAAGAGACAAACAAGACTCCACAACCAGGATCCCCAATTGCAATCATTGCTTTCACCATTTAATTTATCCTTCGCACTTTTTAGTCACAAACTAATCAAAAGTATTTTCTTTCGTTGCAGGATTTATCTGGTCGCTTCTAATTTAAAATACACATATACACACACACGCACACACATACATATACAAATACGCATAGAAATACAAATAAAAATACCACTACGTCTACAAGTACACACCCAACATAGTTATAGAGCATATAGAGATGCGTAAACTTAATTGCATATAGTACCAATACCAATACAAACAAATAACCAATGTTTTAGCGCTTTAAATTAGTTGAATTCTCTGTGCATTGATAACGTAAACTACAGAAAACTAAAAGGAAAATAAAATCGAGATTGAAATTAAAATTTGAGCAAAATCAACTGTAAAATTTCTTTGAAAGAAATTCCTCAAGCAACAACAACAGCAACATAAGAAGAGCAGAAAAATCGCCAGGCAAAACTTGTTAGTTAGTAACAGAAGAGGAGGAGCATACTTTGTACATATTAATTTTAATACGCTTAGCATAAAAGTGAACCACAAAACAACAACAATAACAACATCAAAACGAAGAAAAACTACGTAAAACGTCAAGTAAAATGAGAAGAAAATGGAAAATACTAAAGAAAGAATGTGGGAGAAGGATAAGAGGAGAAGAACTTAAAAACAAATTAGCACAATTATCTAATAATTTATGCTTAATCTATTTAATTGGAATGAAACACAGACACACACACATATAAATATATTGTAATTGTAACTGTACATTTTGTAGATCGCTTATCGAAACTGAAAGTCCTTAAATCAAGTGTAGTCCAGGACTTGCAATGGAATACGTAATATTGTCTCTGGTACTATGTTTTTTGATAAATATGTATATCTATAAACACACACAGACACAGACACACACACATAGATAGTTGTATGTATATAGCTCAGGCTCAGATGGGCTGCTAAATGGCTTAAGAGAATTTTCTTTTTGTGAAAAATCATTAATCCATTGAAGAAAAACTGAATGCTAAGAAACTGCGTTTGCTATTTACGTTTTGTTATAGTTCGTAATACTAAAGGTTAATCAAAACTACACACACACTGGCACAGACACACCTAATACACACACAAATTGAATGTAATTCATAAATTGTTAGTCGTAAGTAAATGTAAATGTTGCTAGGCAAAAATAAACGTAAAAGAAATAAAATAAAAAAGAACGAAATCTAGTATGGATAACACATGATATAAAGAGTAAACCGATAAAGATAAATACACATAATACCTACTACCTATTCTATATATGGCGCATCCGTGTGTACTATTATTATGGGCTATATGTTAATTATTAACTAGATTGTACAATTCAAATGTAGTTCATACTATTTAAAACAATTGCGAAACCATGCAGCATAGATAACGATGATAATAAAAAACGACAAATACACAAAAAATGCAGAAAAATTCAAGAGAGCCTTGTGTGTTTCTATATCTGATGCGGGATGGTTGAAAATAACTAAAGTATTTGAAGAGTATTCACAAATTGAAACGATATTCAATATTTGAAATCTTGTATATAAGTCAATGCTTGGGTATAGTAAAACGAAATGAATACGCCATTAACTATGTATATACTATACGTAAATTAACACTCAGCACTTTAATCACTTTAGTGCTTATCTCAACGGTTTGCTCGGCAGGGAACTTACTCCATGCGATCTCAATTGGAGATTTGTGGTCTGCCAGAAACGAATGAACGTTGCATGGTAATCTACGCAATCCCCACATACGATTGTTGGCGTCATTCCTATGGTTTGAGGTTCTCTGCTAAGAAGAATTTGTACTTGGATACGATCTGCACAGATTAATTTCAATTCCAACACGAAGACTCCGCCTCTGACTTAAGCTATCAGTCTGAGATATGATTACGTGCCTTAACACCGTTGGCCACACTAGCATATTAATGGAAACTAGCAATTTCCAAGATTTAATACCCAGGCCTCGAAAAACATTGAATTCATTTATTTAAGACAAATGGACTGCCTGCGAAACGCCACTATTTATATTCCATTGATAGACATTTGTGGATTTTTAACTGGAAATTCGAAAATATTGCTTTTCAGTTGGCGGTCAGTGGGGCAGGGCGTATCGTTAAAAAATAAGATATAAAAAAAAACAAAAATAAAAGAAAAATAAAACGCGAGGGATTCAAGACACATCGAGCACTCAAACGGGATCTTGTCTTGGATTGCTTTTCCTGATGCTGTCATCCGAGACACAAATTGGATTGTGTCATGGAAAACAGAGCTCTGTTAACGAAAAACAAGCAGTTTTTCATTTGGAATAACGTCAGTTTTTTTCCATTTTCAATTCAAATTTGCGGCAACACCCGAGGAATTAGCGACATGTGATTTTTTTCAAATCTGTTCGTTTTTTTCTGCTTTTCGCAATGCAAAAGTTTCAAATTTCCAAAGTGTACAGCTCGCCCTCGAGAGGGCAAACAAGTTTTGCACGTATTTTTCAGTTTTTTCAAATTTTTTACGACGTCCACCTTTTGAAAAACGCGCCCTTGTTTGCCAGGGGGGGCAGGGCGGCGAAAAAAGTGAATTTAACACTTTGAAGCGACATCTATATGTGAAGCTCTCTCGTTGCTAGCAAACGCTAGACGGCGCCACTCGAGCGGCTACTGTGTCATCCAGTTGACGATAGAGCGCGCTCTTTCCGTTTACAGCCACCTCGCCACCCCCGCTCAACTGTAAGTTCCCTTTCATTCAGTTCTGGCGTTTTCAGATAATCATTATCTAAAACGAAAACAGCTACTTTTTAAATAGTGGGAGGGTGGTAGACCCTTGGAACCTGGAGTACAATGAGCTTCGAGCTTGTCCTTAGAAGTGTTATAAAGTCGTTACTGGTGGATGAGTAAAGCACCACATGGTATGTATATTAATATATTTATATATTATCAATATTATTTTTATAATATGATCGACAAAATTTATTATATTTATTATAATTTTTTTTATAGTTTTCATGCATTTTTAATATAGTCTTAGCTCAGGATATCATTAATTTGCAATCTTCAGTTTACAAAGTACGGACGTTAAAATAAATACTATATATTCCCCCTTCCATAAGGGCCAAACAACTTGAGCCCTCTCTCTCTCTCTGTGGCAGACTGCGCATTTCTTTCAATTTTCACCTTTTCTTTTTTTACTTGGTTTCCTCAACTGTTTTCCTTATTGTGTTGCGTGGGCACCTTTTGGATCTGTGGCCACAGAAGCCAGAAAATCACATTGTCTGCTGAGTGGGGATGCTATCATATGATATAATATCTGATGAGCTCAATCAACAGGTGTTGTGGTTCAATAACCCAAGTCGAGAAGTCGCTTCCATCGAGAAGAAGTCGCCGCGGGAGGCGCACAACGGTGTGTATGTGTGTGTGCACGAGTGTGTGTGTGTGTGTATGCTGAGAAATAAAACTGGAATAATTCAATGCGGGAGGAGGCGTGGCAAACAGGGTGTGCTGCTTGCCAGCGCCGTTGCGTAATCAATGTCCTTAACAGGCAGCGCACGTTTCATGTTCCTTGCCTCCCCCTTCCCCTCTTTCTCCTCTCTATCCTGCTTTGCCTTGCTTGTTGTGCGTGTATTTGCGCGTGCAGCAATTTGAGCCGGATCTATGTGGACTTATGTCCTAGTACGATGCTCCAGATGCCAGTTACCCGCTGTCCGCCAAGTCGGGCAAGTTCTCAGTTCTGTCTTGGGGTCCGTGCTAAGACGGAAGTCTGCATTGTCGCTTTGCCCCTCTCGCTGCTGCTGATGCTGCTGCTAAAATCATTTGGTACTTTAACACTTTCGTCTCCGGCGAACTTGAGTTAAGTTTGCCTTAATTTGCGTTTTTATGCGGCCGACAGAGGGAGAGAAAAGGTAGAGGAAAGGGAGGAAAAGGGAGAACGAGGCTGTTGGGTTCTCATCATAAATGCAAAACCCAAATAATTCTTTGGCTCTTCCAACTCCACAACCCTCGTAATTTTTCGCATGCAAATTCTTGACCTCAGTCAAGAACAAAGCCAAAAGCAGCAACAACAAAAACAACAACAACAACAGAGGCAGGAACTACAACAGTAGCAACTCCAACAACAACAACAACCACAATTTGAGCAAATTTAATTGAAACCCTTTTGCAGCTCATGCATATTTATGAATCCTTCCAACTCATCAGGGCCCCCTCTCACCTTACTTCCCACCCCCTCCCTTGTCTCCCCTTAGGCAATGGAACTAACACATTAAGTTGGCAGTTGCGTGAATTAAGACTCGACGCAACAGTTGTCTCACTGTGTCTGCCTGCTTGCCTCGCATGTTGCGCATACGCCGCGTTGCAGGCTGCCAAACCCGATTTCCCAGCGACGCCATTGCCTTGCGATTATGCTAATGCCAAAGAAGAGGGAAAGAAAGAAAGTAAGGCGAAGCAAAAGAAATGTTGCTGCGGCATCTCCTGTTGCTGCTGGCATCGCCTGCTCGCAATTGTCAAGGCTCGTCCAAGGTGAGCTGAGCGTCGCGCTGAGCCTTTCGGGAAGTTCTGCTCGTTTCTTTTTGCTCGAATTGCCAATAAAAGGCAATGGCAGCGGCAGCTGCCTCTGCCTCTGCCTCTGCTTATCGCTGCTGACTTCTTGCTTCCGGTCTGCTGTCGATGTCTCGGACGATGGCGACGACATTCACGTCCGCCTGCCTTTGGTCGTATAACAAGTTAAGGCGGCAGCTTCGTGTTGCTGTTCAACAAATTGTTGCGCTGCTGCTGTCGGCTGCGTAAACATTCACAGCACGCGCTCTCTCTCTCTCTCTCTCTCTCTCTGTGTCTCTCTCTCATTGCGCATACGCCATGTGCGACCCACTGTGCCACTGTGCCACTGTGCTACGCGTGTATAACAGAGTGCCTGTTGAAATCGCAGCTGCCGCTGCTCGCCACGCACAGTTCGTCGACAGCCCTCGTTCGTTCTGGTGGTACGTTGCACGCGCTAAAACGCACACACAACAAGCGACAGAAGCGAAGCAGCAAATTGAATAAATCAACTCACACACACACACACACAGACACACAGATACCAAAGCTGCCGCTTCAAAAAGGCAACACCAGCTCGATTATCTGCCGTGCCAAGTGTCGCGCTGAAACGTGTCAACGTGCAACATTTTTAAAGTTTGTGCAACAAAAAGTAAAGAAGGTGTGCAACAGTTCGCTTAAGCTTCTTCTTTTTCTTGTTGTTGTTGTTTTGCTCGTTGTTGTGGCTGTTGTTGTCGCCTATCGCGGTTACCGTGTGCTGCATAATTAGAGCGCGCCACAGAAATCCTTGCGCAAGGATTTACGCACGGCCGAGCGGCATAAAATGATAAGTAAGTGAACAATTTGGGACATTCCCTGATCCACCTCGTTGCCTCATTGCCTCATTGCCTCATCGCCTGCCTTGCAGGCTCCTCCTTCCTCTCTGTATGTTTCTTTGCCCGTCTGCCTGACTCTCTATCTCTCTCTGTCTGTCTGTCTCTCCAAATCTCTGTCTGTCTGCTCTTCTATCCTTTCGTCTGACTATCTCGTCTATCTCTCAGTTTGTCTGTTCCTCTGTCTGTCCGCATGTCTTTCTGTCTGTTTTGTCATCTGCCTGTTTCTCTATATATATTTGTCAGTTCTTTTCGAAGTCTTTCTGTATCTCAGTATGTTTCTTTGTCTGTCTGTCTATCTGTTTGCCTCTCTATGTCTCTTTCCTTCTATATGTCTGGTTCTCTATCTCTCTCTGTCTGTTTGCCTCTCTATATTTCTCTCTCTGTCTGTCTGATCGTCTATCACTCTACCTGTCTACTAACGTGTTCTTCAATCTTTCTGTTTGTCTGTTCTTCTGGTACTTTATCTCTTTGTCTGTCTATTTGTCCCTCTGTCTGTCTGTCTGTCTGTATGTTTGTTCCCTTGTCGCTTTGTCTGCCTGTTCCTCTGTTTGCCTGCATATCTCTCTGTCTGCTTATTTATCTCTCTGTCTCTGTCTGTCTGTTCTGTCAGTACATATTATATTTTTCTGTCCGTTTCTCTGCTCCTCAGTCTCTCTGTCTGTTCGTCCATTTCTCAGTCTGTCCATCTCTCTATCCGCCTATCTGTCTGTCTGGCAGTCTGTCCCGCTGTCAGTCTGTCTCTAGATCTGCTTATTATGCTAATAAATGTTCCGTGTCCCCCTCCTGCTTCTTCTGCTGCTGCTGGGGTGGCGCTGGTTGCTCATTTACACTCCACGGGCCACACACAAATGTTGCTTTTGTTGTTGCTGTCCTACCCGTCTGCCACATGTTGTGGCTGCAGTGCCACGTTAAACGCCACTTAATGTGCTTTATATTTACTTTTGAGCGACTCATCTTCTTGTCCCCGCCCCCCCACACTGACAACTGCACAATGCGCGCATCACTGGCAGCAGCAGCGCACTCAACACACACACATACGCAGATAGAGAGAGGGAGGTAGATAGAGAGCCAGTCAGAGAGGCAGACATAGAGACAGTCACGGAATAGTGCAAAATATAGAAATTGTTTTTGCTGTGCCACAAAAAACGCAACCAAAACGCAGCGGCGTACACAAGGCACGCTAAAGTTTTGCCAGCCATTTTGAAAAAAAATAAAACCACCCTGCCTATATACACTGTATACATACACAGAGGCATCCAAAATCTCCAATGAACATATTCTGTATACTTTCTTTTCTTAATCATTTAGTTGTTAGATCAGTTAGGAATTCAATTTAATTGAAATTTTCAAAAGCTCCTTAGGGTAAAAGGTTATTATGACATTGTGCTAGAAGAATATGTATGTAAAGAATGCAGAAGGAGCCGTGGAAGACCCCACTAACTATATTGAATATGCTTATTCACCATCAACAGCCAAGTCCAAATGGGGATCTCTGGGAAAATAAAACTATGAAAAACTATGAGAACATTTAATATTGTACGCAGTGCAAGTTGGCCACACCCTTTCCGCAAACATACTTATTATCAAGCCCCAAATAATTTTTTAAAATTCGGTTGCGATTGGAGAAATAATATAGAAGTTATGTAAGAACTAATTTAAATAGTTATTGATTTCCAAACCGCTCCCAAAAAGAATGCAACACATAATAAAACATAGAAATTATAAACATAGAACATAGAATTTCTACAATATATTATGGAATTTATAAGGTCAGGTGGGTAGCAGCTATATTACAGTTGACCACATTCTGCTGTAGCTTACCTACCTGTTTTATATACCTTTTTATTCTCTGACTGTACTGACAACTTTAAAATTTATCTATCCGTTTCAAAGGGTTACGCGGACTTGCTGCTTTACACAATCACACACTTAAATCTTGAAAACTTGACTTGGCGAAGCAAATGCTTTCCTGAGTTGTTCGATTACTATGAGGGCTGACACTGTGTGAGGACCAGTGCGGCAATAATATACAGCGAATCCTCTCCAGGGGAGAAGTATTCCCCGTTCTTGATAGTTCTGGCACTATTCCGATCCCTTCTGCACTTGTACAAGCGTCCGTTGTGGAATGTAAAGTTTAATATACATCCTTATTATCCACATCGAAAGCATACTCGCTATAATCCTGAATAAAATTCATTTTCAAGCACATGCTTGTAATAGGCTATCCTGAGCTGTTCGAGAATTATTAGTGATAAAGCCGTATGAGGTGCCATGCGCACGCAATAGGGTACGATACCCTTCCAGAGAGATAAGAAGCCCTCGTGTTTGATAGTCTGGCTGTAGACATCGAATGCACTTCTGTATTCCCTTCCTATCGGCACTTGCATACGTGTTTTTAGTACGTCAAATGGCAGCGAGACAACACTTAAGAATAAGGCGGAGATAATGCTGGCATACATGAATATTCGCAGTCCCTTGGGCATGTCATATTTGTCCCGAAAAACAATCTTTAGCTGCGAATATGTGGCTAATTGTGAGACGTTGAGCACCACAGCCTTGGTCACCGAAGGTCCCGTGCCACGCCACAACGCCCAAACGCCTTTCTCCTTTGCGATTCTTCTCATTGCCTCGGTCGCACACTTGTAGTTCTTTTTCTTTTCAATGGGTCTGTTGTTGTCTGCTGTCATGTGGAGCAGTGTGACTTCCGTGGGAGTGCTGATAATGCCACCCGAAGCACCGGCAATGCAGGCCATGACCATGCTGTCCAAGATTCGGGGATCCTTGTTGTGCTCCTTCTTAAAGGAGACTACCTGCGTCTGATAGATTCCTAAGCGTGTACTCGAGTACACGGCCTGTCGCAACAAACTGGCAGTCAGTCCTCTGTAGAAGGCTATAGCGCCGTAATTCTTTAATACTCCTCTTATCCAATCAAAGACACCTTGAGATTCCGTGCCCTGCATACCCGTTACTTGCATCTGAGTCTTCATTAAATCAAACGGATGTACTAACGTTGTGCCAATCATGCCGGAAACGCCGCCCATAGCAAACTTCATATATGTCGGTATATATTTGGAATCTTCTTCTGTTGCCATTACAAGAGTCGAAGATAGTGTTAGTTGTAGCAACAAAGAACATAAAAAATAAATACATATATGGAAAAAAATATAATTAATGTGTTGGAATTTAGCTTTTACTCGAACATGACATAAGGTTTCAAGTAGGTTTGATGCCATAAGTTCGAATACGAATTATGTATGCGAAAAGACTTAGCAACTCTAAATTGAAAACGTATTAAACTATTAAAGTCAGTTTAAAGTTAATGTTTAATTTAATGAAATTCGAAAACAATTAACAACAAGAAAGTTTATTCAAATCTTTATTCTTATACATTATACAATTTCTAAGTGCTAATTACATTTCCCAATTATCATTATGCAGATATTGTAAATGGGTTACAGGTTCTAAAATTTAATATTGACACATTGGTTCAGCCCCGAATTAAAGACGAAACAAATTTGATAGAATTACCAGCAAAAGCGAAAGCGAAAGGTGAACCTGCCTTGGCAAGCAAGTCGTGCACCCGGCCGCGTATCAAAAGCTTCTTATTTCCCCCATACCACATAAAAGGGGCCTACCTAGCTGTACATACAGACAGACAACAGTATGTGAGTGTGTTTTCTTCTGCGTAAGTGATTTTTTGATGCATACATCAAGGCGCGGACGCGATTGCAATTATAACTTATTTCCTCTGGAGCATCTTCTGCAAGATTTACGAAGCTTAACTGCACACGAGCTTCGAGCTTCAAGTAACTCAACAGTAACTGTGACTGCTTAAGTCTTTGCTCTCCATCCTCTTTCAACGTTCCCTCTAACTTCCTCCGTCTATGTGTGGGTGGGATAAGCGTGCATTGATTTCCATAAGCGACGTCTTTATAAAGTAAATTCTCGTAAAAAGCGCCCAAGTTAGGGAAGCTTGCGGAGCACAAGAAAAAAGTATTGATGCCAAGCTAATGAAACAGTGCAGCAAATGCTGTCAAAAGTGCCAGGCCGTTAATGCTCCCCGCTAGAGATGACAGCGTGAGACGTGAGCAAAGAAAACCAGTTGAAATTTTAATTATTTGCAAAGACACTTACAATAAGAGCAAATGAAAATATTTTCGTTTAACAAGAAATTATTTATATATTTTGAACTTCAGAAAAATCTACGACTCTTAATAAAATAAAATAATCTCTTTTTTTCACTAAAGTATATATGATTATGAACCATTAGGCATTTCTTAAGTAGACCTTCTGATTCATTAAAGAAGTTAATTTTTAGCTGAGTTACTTCCATAACTTATCAATCCTTCAATTTGATTTAGAATATTGCTTCGTGTTGTTTCGTGTCACGCACTCGGCTCTAGATCACGCTTTTACGCACAGCGCCATTAAAATATATATGTACATACTGTCTGCGTGTTTGTGTGTGTGTGTGGCTGCTTGCATGACAATGTGTTCATTTTATGAGGCCTGGCCCCGCCATTTTGTGCTTTTAGCATTGCATCTCTTTCAAAAAACATAGCCGCAGGGTAACTTGCTGTAAGTGTAGGAGATTACGCATGTCGTGCAGGCCGAAGACCTTAAAAGGTAGCAACAAGAGAGAAAATACTTATTGTATATATTTATAGGGATTTAATTTACAAACAATCACCATATTTAGGATACTTCACAGCATACAAATATTTTAAAGGCTGCACACTTTACAGGGTATTCTAATAGTCAGTTATTTGGTTGCTCAGCTCGATTTGGTTTTATATGCCCGCCGCCGCTTTCGCTGTTTGACTTCTCTGCTGGCTGTGTACACTTTGGTCTTGTTTTTTGCCCGTGTTCCTTCTCCCGTTGACGACGACGACGCACACGCCCCAATGAAATTTGTTGAGATTTACGCATATACTGCAAGCAGGGCATACAAAGGAGGGGGCAGAGAGGGTGGAGTTGAAAGGGGGGACAGTCCAAAAACTCAATTGCGGCTTTTTATCCGTAATTCGCCTCTTTGTCGTTCTCATTCCGCCGTTTCTCCACCCATTCCTGTAGCCCATTTCCAACCTTGTTTCCCTGTTGTTGTTGTTGCCATGATATTATTTTTTAATTTATCTTTTATATTCCGGCTTATAGCATATCCCTCGCTCGCTTTTGACTTCACTTTCACTCTCTCAAGTTGCTCTTTGGTCTCGTTCCTTTGGCGTTTCACTTTTATGGGGGGAGTATCTTTTGATTCTATGCATAATGCGGCAATTGGCCAAAATTTATTTGATTTTTTATTAAAATTAATTTAAATGTTCAGGCCGCTCTGCTCCCTTCCTTTCCTCCCTTCTTTCCTACTCGGCCAACTACAATAAGAAAGCCGATACAGACAACAACTGGGAGCAAAAGCAGGAGCATGAGGAGCAGTAGCAAAGTGAGCATCGGCGGCTTATGTTAATGAGTACTTACAAGCGTAACGGGAAAGCCGGAAAAGCCAGCCAGAGCACACATACACACACACTGGGAGAGAGAGAGAGAGAGAGAGAGAAGGCATTGTGCTCTTGGTGGCATATCTGGAAAATGTTTGCTGCCAAATTAAGGAGTAGCGTGGGCAGCCACAGTGTTCCCACTGTGGGAGCTGGTGCGGAGCGGAACGCGTTGCTTGTCCGTTTAATTAACAATTTAAACCTTAATTTAATCAATAATTTAGTGAGTTCGCACAAGGACGGTAAGATGGAGGTACACTGGGGGGCCTGCCTGGTTAAGTTTGCCTGGCAAACAACTAATGAAATCAAACAGTCTTAAAAGCAGCTCAATCTCTCAGCACCGTCCGCACCAACACCTTTCCATCTTTCTTCTCTTTTCAACAGGAATACTCTACACTTTTGGCAGCATATCGTGTCGTATAGTATCCTATCGTAGTGTCGTGTCTGTCGTGTCTGTCCTGCCTGTCGCATTTGCCGCCTGCTTATGTTTCTTTTTTTCTCCTCACTTATTGGTAACTCTGTCGTTGCAAGGCGGCAATATTTAAACAGCCCTACACCTCATATCCCTCCGTCTCCCAGTCTTCAGGCCCCGACTCCGTCATTGTCAGTATCAGCCACAGCGCATTGTTACTCCCTTCGCGTGTCGTCTCGCGTTGCCTCCTGTTGCTTCTTGATGGCACTTTGTCATGTGTTCGACAGCGAAAATTGAAAATAAAACCAGTAAGAAAAGCAACAGTCGCGCAACACGCGACAGTGGGATACCCTTCGACCTAGTATGTTCCCGTGTAGTTTAATTTCTTAAATTCATACACATATGCATATGCACATGCTTTGAAATTAATCCCGACAGATGGCGCTCGTGCTACGCGCTCGCCCGCCTCCCTTGTTAGCTGACGCACTTGGTTTTATGCTCATACTTTCTTAAATAACTTTTGTGTTTATTGTCCGATCGGACTGAAATTTGGAGACTACGTAGATATTTTATTAAGCTTAGTATATGTTAAGTCAGAAAGTTCTATCTTTTAAACAGCGCTTAAAAATTGAGTTCAAAAATTAAATTATTGATTTGTGGGGGCGGTGGGCGTGGCACTTAACATTTGAAATAAACTTGATCTGCTTGATCCACACAGGAGTCTTCCTGCCAAATTTGGTAACTCTAGCTTTTATAATAGCTGAGATCTGTGCGTTCATACAGACGGACAGACGGACAGACGGACAGACGGACAGACAGACAGACATGGCTCAATCGACTCGGCTTGTGATCCTGAGCAAGAATATATATACTTTATGGGGTCTCCGACGCCTCCTTCTGCCTGTTACATACATTTTCATTTTGCACAAAGTTAGTATACCCTTTTTGACCATTTTCAATGGTCGAAGGGTATAAAAATGCTTATGCTTTTCCCACATTCGCTTTTTATTATCACTTCAATGAAATTGCAAAGTTTGCGAGCAAAAGCCTTTCGCACGTTCCGGCACATAAGAAAAGCGACACCATGAGTATTCAACGGGGTGTTGCTCCATCAGACAAAGTTTTCAAGGTTGAAACTGATCGTTGACTAGTTAACATATTAACTACGATTGGCAAATGAAGTGAAAGTGAGCAAGGAAATTAAAACAGTTTTTAAAGTGATCAATAATCACACGACCACATTTTTATATATGTTACTTTTCTTTATTATTTCCACGACTAAATTTCTATAAATGTTGTTTTTCTTTATTATACCCTTCGACCATTGAAAATGGTCAAAAAAGGGTATACTAACTTTGTGCAAATGTATGTAACAGGCAGAAGGAGGCGTCGGAGACCCCATAAAGTATATATATTCTTGCTCAGGATCACAAGCCGAGTCGATTGAGCCATGTCTGTCTGTCTGTCCGTCTGTCCGTCTGTATGAACGCACAGATCTCAGCTATTATAAAAGCTAGAGTTACCAAATTTGGCAGGAAGACTCCTGTGTGGATCAAGCAGATCAAGTTTATTTCAAATGTTAGGTGCCACGCCCACCGCCCCCACAAATCAATAATTTAATTTTTGAACTCAATTTGTAAGCGCTGTTTAAAAGATAGAACTTTCTGACTTAACATATACTAAGCTTAATGAAATATCTACGTAGTCTCCAAATTTCAGTCCGATCGGACAATAAACACAAAAGTTATTTAAGAAAGTATGAGCATAATACCAAGTGCCTCTGTCAGCTAACAAGGGAGGCGGGCGAGCGCGAAACGCGAGCGCCATCTGTCGGGATTAATTTCAAAGCATGTGCATATGCATATGTGTATGAATTTAACAAATTAAACTACACGGGAACATAGGTCGAAGGGTATCCCACTGTCGCGTGTTGCGCGACTGTTGCTTTTCTTACTGGTTATTTCCGTACTTATTCAGAAATGAACATTTAGTGTTGTTGTTTCTCTGAGACAACCAATAAGTAAATAAAAGAAGTTACAGTTTCACATAATAAAATGTTCTTTCGCAACTTAAAGTTGCAATATTTTCTCAATATTTAAATTCCACTGGGAACGCAAGCTCTTTAGCTTTGCTAGAGTGTCATTGTTCTCCATTGTATTCCTATTCATATTCAATCAGTTTTTATCCAACAGAAAATATATACAGCATATCTGAGAACATTTCCATAAGCCGGCTGTAATGGAGTTCGTTCTGCTGTATTGCAATACTTTGTAGAATGAAACACGCCACACACACACACAACCGGCGCATTCCTCTGTTACATCTGCGTTGCCATGCGTGCATACATGGATAGGTGTGTGTGTGGTGGTGTGCATATGTGTTGACATTTCAAACGGAAGTAAAACTTCAAGTGCATTTACACGGTGCGCTATCATAAACGAACACTCAGGCACACACACACACACACATAGATTCGAGGGCGGTCCTCGTCCTGTACACAAACTGATAGTTGATGTTGATGGCATTTCTATGCTACTGCAGCGAGGCAACGGATATGACAGTTTTGTCATGGAATGGGGCACCTACTAGAGATGGGACTGGTTGTTTAAAGTTCACTAAATATGTATATACTCGTGTTCTATGTAAGCATTAATATGTAAAGTATTATAGATTATTCATATCTCAGTACAGTGTCATAAGTATGTAACCGGGAGAAGGCAGACCCCACAAAATCTCCATATTTTTGATCAGGATCACACTCGGGGCGTTGGTGGGTGTGTGGGGGCACACACACAACACGAACAAAAAAAAAACAAAAAACCCCCCACCAAAAAAACCACCGCCCCGGCAATCAATAATTTAATTAATCAGCTCGACTTTACGGGTCATCCGGTCAGACAATGAACACGGAATGTATTTAAAAAGGCATGACCACAACACCAAGTGCTTGTGTCAGTTAACAAGGAAGGCAGGTTCAATCTATCTAAACTGTTTTTTAATGCGTATAGTAAAGCACACAATCAGTAGCGACAATATATTATATTAGCAGTTCCTTATATGTATTAAATAAACAATTTATTTTATCTATTAAAGGGTAAAGAGCATCATACAGATAAATAATCAATACGGCTACATAAGTCGAAGGGTATCCCATTGTCGAGTGCGCTCCAATGGTGAGCTCGTTTTATATTCTCTTTTTCCTGCATTCTCATTCATCGGTTTACGTTTTCCAACTGTTGCTGCTATGGAAATTTATGTTTTTACAATTTCATTTTTCATATTTGGCTTTCCATTTTTCATTTTTTAATAGCGCAACTCGTCATAATATTTTCCGACCACAATGGAAACTGTTAATTACACATGCAGCTGAGTTTACTCCCTATATCTGTCTCTGCCTCTCTCCTTTCCCTCTCTCCTCGCACAAATGAAGTGCATCAAATGCCGTTTCTGTGACCCCTACGCCTTTACTGGTCTATCCATTTCCGGCTCCCCGATCCATTTCAATTCCCATTGTTTCTCGCTTTCCATTTTAAAAAGGAAATTGTGGAGAAAAGGACGAAGAAGAATACAATTTCCATGGCACACTCTTCTAAATTTCTACGCGCGTATCCGAAATTCTTATTCTTTTTTTCGGATTGGTAGACACTTTTCTCTTTAGTCGCAATTTTGCAGTTCTTTTTTTTGTTGGATTTGTTGTGGTGACATTTTAGCATTGCATTCTCAATGTGCACTTTGCATTCAGCACCATTTGCCAGCCTTGATTTATGTCCGACTAACGAAGAATATAATTGGGCTTCTCTCTAGAATTTCTACTCCGTGTGAGTGTGTGTGCTTGTCTCTGTGTCTATGTCTATATGTGTGTGTGGGGCTGTGCCGAAGCTAATTTAACTCTCGGTCAGTAAAATTGGATTTAAATTGTGTGCAAGCTTTATACGAAATACAGTCGAACTTCCTTGCAGCGGAAATGCACAGAGAGAATTATTTATGTTGTGGTTTATCTCGAATTGAGGTACAGTAAAGCTCTACTATGTGGAACTATCGGATTAAAGTAAAGGAATATTTTGCAAATAATATAACAAATCATAAAATATAACTTATTCTTGTCAATAAACTAATTGTCATTAAATACGCTAATTAAAAATATTCTAAAAAGGAAAAGGAAAAAAAAAGAAATTCTTATTCAAAAAAAAAAAAAAAAAATATTGTAAATATTTCATATTCTATTTATTAAAAATATGTAGCAAACTTTTAGCAGCTGAATAGAATTTATATTTATTATTTAAAATTTAATTTTCTGACAAACCTGTTTACTGATTGCGCAAAGATGAATTAACAGCTTCCGAATGACTCGCTGCATTCATTATAGCTTTGCTTGACTATGGCAATTGGAGGCAGAAAACCTGAAAACCGAAAACTGCAATAATGCAATAAAAAGTCTGCTCTGCTCGGACAGATTGCAAACCCGTTAACACACACAAGTTGGCGCTGAAGCAATTAAAAATGCAATCCACAGTCTGTCAGAGATAGCAACCGATAGCCCTCAATTTGAAGGACCTTCCCTGCACCACCGCTAACTATTCCGCTCTGCCCCCGCCCTGCCTCTGTCAGCCCTGGCAGCAGCCACAGTGCACAGTGGGCAAGTGCTGCAGTTCGTGTTCATGTCAAAGTGTTCTCTCCATGGCACACATGTAATTATTAGGAGTGTCAGCATGTAAGTGTGTGTGTGTGGAGGTTTGTATGTGTGTGAGTGCGTGCGTATGTGTGTGCGTGTATGTGTATGCGGATGTGCGTGTGGCCAGCTGTTGACTGGGGCTATCAGTGCGCCGCCAGCTGATGGCAGCCGGTAACCCGTTACTTGTCACCCCTCAACCGCTACGCCCCGCCCCCTGCCCCTTTGAGCTGCCGCCAAAATCAAAGGCAACATGCGGCAAGTGGCAAGTGCAGTGCTCAGTGAAAAGTCACGTAGCAACTGTTGAAAACACATCGTAAAAGTTGACTCTCTGAAAAGGCGCATAAAGTACATAACACACAGCACTACATGAGAGTGTCGCTCCCTTCCACCACGCTCCCCCCCCCCTACTCTTGGTTCCTGTGTTGGCGCTAAAAAAGGGTTGCCAGAGCCCCATCGCTATTTGCGTAATGCTCGTAAAAACTCAGTGCGTATGACGTGCAAATTTTCCGAGCTAGAAAGCAGACGAAGCCGCGCCTCGCATAATATTTTATGTTGGGGAAGGGTCCGGCTGGGAAACTGCTTCGCTCTGCTGTACTGTGCGGTACTGTGCTGTGCTGTGTTGTGGTAATGAAGTTAATGCATACACTCTGCCACACACACACACACCACCCGTATACCCGCATACTGGCATACACACACATACACCTGCTCAGGCGTAGCAGACACACAGTCGTGGATGGCCGCCAAATTGCAGGGCGATGGCGATAAAAGTTTGTTGATTGCCGCCTCGTTACGTGTAGCGAGTGCTGAATCCATTTTCCACTATAATTAACTTTACAACGCACATACACACAGCTAACACACTCACACACACACATAAACTCACCCACTCAGCTGGGTTGGCTCTGAATAATTCAGGATTGTGCAATGCACGCCCCCCACTGAAATCAGGCATAAAATGTGATTGTACTGCCAAAATACTCAGCTCAGCCATAAGCGCCAGATCCTTTGTATGAGCAAAGGGAAAAGATGAGTGGCTGAGCGAGAGCGACGGATAGAGCCAGCTTCAGAACAAATGGATAAGCTGCAGTCGAGAGTGCAACTTCTAAAATAAACACTGTGCACAAGTCGTAGATACTCAGCAAAGTTATGCATACAATGATGAAGAACTTTAGGTGGGGCAAGAGTGCCAGCAGCTCCTATATATTTTCAATATTTCTATACCAGTTTTATATATATATATATATATACAATATGTTTATTCCTTTATTTGTTCAAGGTCCGTGTCAGTTATTTGAAGTTTTCCTACATAACTTCTGCGTCTCTATAGCAAATGTAATGAAATTTAGCAATTAGTTAAACAACTCGTTTATCTCTTTGTTACTCTAAGGTCGTCGTCATTGTCAGTAAATTGTGCTGGTTATTCGTTTTGATATTGTAAATTGTTGCCTTCTCTCAACACAGAGAGTTCAGCTGTCAAGCAACCTTTCAACTACCCCGTTTGTTATCATTCCAATGCACAAATTGCGATGATATGAGCCTGAGTAATAGCGTAACTGCAGGCGAGGTGCTGAGGTGTGGTCTGCGTGTGGTGGGGGAGGGAGGGAAGGGGTGTGGGGAAAAGGCACTCGGCACGCTCGCATTCAACGCATTCATGGAATTCAATTAACCTGTTTGCAGGACAATGTGCCAAAGGGTAATAGGGAAAGGGGGCCTGGGCATGGAAGGATTGAGTAAGCTGTGAATTTGCCTAGGCAAGCAGTTAATCTGCAGCAAAAACAACAGCAATAACAGCAGCAACAACTGCAGTAACAACTACAGCAATCATAACTACAACAACAGCAATTGGCAACTGGCAGCCGCCGACAAAGGTTGCCATACTTTTTATGGCATTTTAATAAACCTAAATTACTCACGCTCGAAGGCATCTCCCTCTCCTCCTCTCTCTCTCTTTCTTTGTTTCTCTTCTCATTCTCTGTCAGTCTCTATCTCTATTAATGTTGTTGAATTGAATTTAAAATTTCACTAAATAGCAAACTGCGCAGTTAACGAACACGAGCTGTCATCTGCAGAAAACGCACTTGCAGCCACTTACCCACATTTTCCACTTCGCATTCTCCATTCTCCATTTTCCATTTCAGAACTCACATTTCATAATTTTCATAACTCACATCTCACATTTTCCACTACAAGGGACGAAGGACGAAAGACTCCACAACGCAAATGGGCAATAAAAATATTTTCTTTAATTTCATTAAATTTTAATTAAAACAACAGCATTTAATGCGCACATTGTTTGTGGACTGGGTTTTTGATACCCTGTGCAAATATTTGCATGAGCGCTGTAAACTGGAACAAAACACATACATTGAAGACAAATGGGAATTTCAAGCGTAGTAAGCAAGAAAGGGAATCAAACTAGAATACATAAATTAATAATAAAAGAATAAAATAAAACCTAAATATAAATTGTCCATTATAAATTGATATAAACTACGATTTCAATTCTCTCTATAATCTTTTATTTTATATGAGTGCTTGGAAGTTGTTGCAGGGTATCTTAGAGGCAATCATATTCCACATTTCTCTCTCATTTATTCGTCTGTTTGAGGGGAAAGAGCGTTTTATTTGCACATGCGGCTTAAATAAACAAACAGCGCATAATAGGGACAGCAGCTCTCAAACACACACATACACAACAAACACACACGCACTGTGGGGCACACACACACACACACACAGCTGCAGTTAGCTGCGGGTGAAAGGACACGCAGCTTCGCTTATTTAAGCCAAGGGCAGTTCAGCTTGCCCCACCTGGCCCTGTATGTGAGTCTGTGTGTGAGTCTGTATGTGTGGGCAATCGTTTATCAATACAAACACAGTAGCTCAGCATATGCCACACACACACACACACACACACTGACACACGCTTATACACAGGCAGCCAGCGGCTTTCATTCAATCAAGCTGGCCAGGCTGGTCGCGGGCCACAACGGCTCGTGCGCGATTCAAATGCTCCGTGGCAATAAAAAAACGCTTCTGGCTAAATGGGTACGAGTAACACAGAAACAGCAACAACAAATGCGGCAAAAGAGTATCATCATGAAAATGCCGTTATTCCCCCCATGGCGACTTTTTTTAGTATTCTATTCCGCCTTCCCTCCACACAAGTCTCCTCTCTGTGTGTGGCCACATGTTGCTCGCAGCGCCTTCGCTTCGGCAGTCTCCACCATCCAATCTCTTCCCCACCACCCTCTCTCCACCCTACTACCATCCCGCTATGCCTGCCCCACTTGGTCCCATTTCTCGTGCCTCGCGTGGTAATCGATTTTCGGCAAGCGACAGCAGCATTAACTCTAACGTATCTGCTGCCACTTGCCACCACTCCCTACCATTCCCTATCACCCTTTCTCAGCTGTCTCCTACTTGCCCACACCGCCCCCACCCCTTTGTGTGTATCGTCCCGTTTCGCCACATCGTTTGCCCCACTTTTTTGTGCACTCTCTCGACAAGGGGATGGGGGAGGGACTAATGGTTCGGGCAGCACGACGACCAAAGGACGATGGATTATTGGCTGCATTTCTGGTCAAGTTTATCAAGTGCATTTTGCAAATGCATTCCTCGCCTCGCAGCGCCGAATATTGTTAAAAGCATTTAAAGGCCAACTCCATTTTTCACATATTTTCGATTCTTTCTTTTCTTATCATTTTACATGATTTTCAGTCTTTGGGTTTGTGTATCCCAGATGAGCTGCAGGGAGAGTTTCGTATATACTTAGTTGCCCTTAAGTTTTTCCCCCCCCCCCCTGGGGGAGGGGGGAGAGGGGGGGTTTTTTTTTGGGGGAAAGGGAAGAAGGTGGGGGGGGGGGGGGGGGGGGGGGGCCCCCCCCCCAAAGGTTTTTTTTTTTGGGCCGGGGCCCGCGGGGGGGGGGGGTGGGGTGCTTTTTTTGTTGTCGGGGGGTGGGGGGGTGGGGGGTTGGGGGGTCGGGGGGGGGCGGGGGGGCACACCCCTTTTCTTGTTGGTGGTGGGGGGGTCGGGCTGGGGGGTTGGGGGTTTTGGTTCCCGGGCGGGGGGGGGTTTTTTTTTTTTTTTGTGGTGCGGCGCCCCCCCCCCCCCCCCCCAAAAAAAAAATTTTTTTTTTTTTTTTTTTTGGGTGGGGGGAAAAAAAAAATTTTTTTTTTTTTTTTTTTTTTTTTTTTTTGAAGGATTTTTTTTTTTTTTTTTTTTTTTTTTTGGGGGGGGGGGGGAAAAAAAGAAAAAAAATAAGGTAAAGGGGGGAGAATAAGGGTGTTTTTCGTTTGGGGGGGGGGGGGGGGGGGGGGGGGGGGGGGGGGGGGGGGGGTTGGTTTTGGTTTTGGTTGTGTGTTTGTTTTTTTTTTTTTTTTTTTTGGGTGGGTATGGATTTTTATTTGGGGGGGGGGTGGTTTTTTGTTTTTTGTTCTTGGTGCCTTTTTTTTTTTTTTTTTGTTTTTTTTATGCTTAAATTTCAGTGGTGAATTTTATGATTACATAATATAAATTAAGACTCTTATGCATCTTTTATTTATGCTTGTGCAAATCACTAAAAAATCCAATTAAAACCATATTCCGGTGTAGTTTAATTTGTTAAATTCATACACATATGAAGGTAATACAAATCACGAAAGGTGCATCAGCTGTTTAAAGCAGTGTTGTCAAAAAAGATAATAGCTAAAAAATCACCCTTAACATATGTAGTGTAAATGCTTGCAAATGATTCCCTACACATGGATTGCCTCCCTAGTTTGAATAATTCTGTGTTTATTTTGCGATCAGATTGCAATTTAGAAGATACGTAGATAATATATTTTAATCAGCTAAATATATGTCAAAGTCAAAAAGATATAACTTTCAGTTGACAAAATTCTAAGCCCATTTTACGATAATGTTTACTATTTGTAGACCTTTAATATTGTAGGATTCGTTAAAGTATTCTTTAACTTTTCATATGAATCTTAACTTATTTATTTGTTTAATATAATATTTTAGTGACAACTGGAATTGAATTCTCTTATCAAGCATTTGCAGTGGCGAGCATGCGAATTGAAACAGTTATTTGAACTGTCACCTTCTTGCACCCGTTGCTGCCTGCTCTTTGAGCCATAAATCAATGTGTTCTTAAGCTATGTACGGAGTTCATCCAGTTGCCAGGGAATCCCTCCGTATCCCCCTTTCTATGTTGCGGTAGTCATGTGTGTGAGCTGCCATAAAACACGAATAGGAACCACAAATATTTGTGCAGAGCTGTAGCGGGTGCTCTCGCTCTCTCTTTCGCTCGCTCTCTACCACTCTTTGTTACTCTCTCACTCGGTGTTGAGGTTTTGTCGCGCTGGCAGCGCATAAAACTTGTTGAATTATGCGCTGAAGAGGGGCTCCTAAAATTTCGGTCGCGGCTGCTGGCAAAAAACGAAACGGAATTTTTATTATTATTGCAAATTAAAAAACTTTTCATTGGCTTAACTATGACGACGACGCCGTAGCCAGAAGGAGGCTCGTCCTCAAGCTCTGCCATCAACTATGTAAAAGCCAAGTTTTTAGAGCTGGGCATGCGAATGGCAGTGGCAGAGGGAGGAGCCTAGAAGGAGGCGGGGCTGGAATGTGGCTGCCTCTCTAATATTATAACTAAAGTATTTTCAACAGTTTGCCGCAAGCGCTGCAAATACCAAAGCCGAAATAGAGAGGCAAAACTCACCTGCACTCATCGGTTGAACTGCCTCACCTTGCCTCACCTTTCCCTCACCTGCAACAGCCTGGCTCATCTCGCGCCTCCTTGGCCTCACTTGGTACTTGCCTCTTGGCGCGTTAAGAATAAAATTAAATTCCATTTTCGCAGTCTGGGCGTGATTATGAGCTACGTCGACGAATATGTTGAGCCATCAAATTGAATGCATAATGAAATCCAGAGGGCGGTTGGAACGAGAGAGGAAAGGGGGAAGGAGGCGTGGACAGTGGGGGGCGACTTTGGCTGTGGGTTCATTAAAAGCGACTGGCAAAAACGTGGAAAATTGCGACATATTCAAATGGCAAATGCTGTGGCCGAGCGCATATGGTGGAAATGCCATAAATGCGGCTGTAAAAGCGGCGGAAACGAAAAGCGCCAAATGGTAAAATGAAACAGGATGAAGCGAAGGGGAAGGGAACGGGAGTGGGAGCGGGAGGGGAGTGGGGTAGCAAGCGAAGCAAGATGGAAGACGGAAGACACGCCGAACGACAAAGGGAAACTCGCATTTTCCACTTGCTCAGCAGTTAACCGAGAATAACAAAGGCAACAACAACAACAACAACAGCGAAGGGAAAATGCCATGGAAAAAGCACTTTTCATTTTACTTCCTTTTGGCCTTATTGATGGACTGACTGACTTGAGGAATTGATTAAAAAGCGTAGTTTCTCGACGCTGCAACCAGAAGAACAAGAAGCGAGAGTTAGGCAGTCTCTACTGCTTTGATCTGTGTGTGTGTGAGTGTGTGTATGTGTGTAACAACACCCAACACAACAGAAGCGAGAGGCAAAGAGAACAGAAGAGAACACACAAAGGCTGGCAACGACTAACAATTTAATGCTTTAATCTTACCCGAAAGGCTGTTTGATCTGAGCCATGAGATTCATTGAGCTAGACATTTCCTTACCAGCAATACCCTGTAATGTGCTTTGCAGAATGGGTATGCAGTAGTTATAAAAGATCCTTAAAAGATTAAAAAGGTATAAGAAATATGATACCTGTATATGCCCTAAATTGTAAAATGATCTTTCTGGGAATTCAAGGATATATAGTTAGTTTAACTTTATGCATTTTATCTGCATATGCTTTAAATTTCATGATGATCTCACAGCAAACACCAGAGTTATTCATCATTTTAATTGAAATGTGTTGAGAAAGGTTATGTTACTATATTATCTGTATAGCCTTCAAATTTATTAATGCTCTCTTAGTTTACTCTAAAGGTATTTGAGTATTGTTGCTCTCTACTTCACAGAATTCACTTTGTTCTTGGCACACTCGCTATTTCAACTTATACAGGGTATAGCATAGTCATTCTTACATTTCTCTCTTTCGTATTGTCTCTTTCTTGTATCCCCTTCTTTTGTGCGCTGCCAACGCGTCTGCTCTGCCTGCTATCGGGTGTCATATTATGGTAATTCGAATCCTTACCGATTAGAGGCAACATGTGGAAGACTGAGTTGCTTCTCCTGCTGCTGCTGCCTTTGCTGGGCTCTATTCAGCTCTAGTTCTGGCTCTGGCTCTGGCTTTGCATGGGAATTAGAGCATTCAACCTTGATGCGCTCGGGCTGTTGCTGCTGTCCAGTAGGAGAGTGAGAAAGAGAGAGAGAGAGAGTTTACTAAAACCTGAAAACATTCACTGAGCAAATGAGCAAATCCGCTTGTTGCGTCGCTCGCCAAATGGCAGCTACGTGCAGGCCACAATGCTTGCCTGTCTATGTGTGTGTGTGTGTGTGTGTGTGTGCTCTATCTGTCACTAGCTTGCGCTGGCTCTTCCCCTTTCTCTCTCTCTACTTTTTGCTTACTAGCGTGCCTGGGCTGACATTTAAATTAAATTATGTTTACCTGTTTGTCAGCTCACCTTGAGCTCAGTGGTTGCTTTGAGGTGGTGCCCCCCTGCGTCTTGCACTTTGTCTGGAATCTCATTTATTATTTACGTTGCTCGGCATGCAAGATAATTTAATACTAGAGCAGAGTTGAAATTAGTTGCAGCACGCGCTGCAAGCAATGCAACTGATTCGATTCAGATACTTAATCGATTGCCTTCGAGTCCTGATTGAGGCATTGCGGTAACTGCCAGCGCAACCTGTTGAAGTGGAGAGAAAGGGGACTGGGGGACAAGATGTTAGCAGGAGGGAAAGAGTTAACTCTGATAAAATGTTATTATTATTGATTTATGTTTTCACTTCTGCCACATCACTTGATTTCTTATTGCAGCGCCTTCCCTTTGAGTTGAGTTTGCTCTTTCTGCCTTTCCTCTGTCATTCTACTTTTCCTCTCTTATTCTCATTCTCACTCTCTTTCTCACACCCCTCTGCCTGTATTGTGAGAGTTTTTCCGGCACTAAAACCATTTCCTCTGCACTTTAGCCTGCCCTATGGAGATAAGTTGTGCGCCCCAAGTGGAGCTCAGCTTCTCCAGGCAAATAAGTGCCTGATTGAATTATTTATAGCTTTAAGCTGACTACCCCTGACTGCTCGATCGAACTGTAAACCATAAAGTTCTTATAGCAAACTTTAACTAACACTTACGCGCTGTTTATGTACTTTCCTCGGGCATATTTCGATGCATATTACGCATCCATTAAAGGCAATTTCGCATGTATCTGCAGCATGTAGCTGTGTGCGTGTATCTGTGTGTGTGTATCTGCCTGCTGTATCTGTGCCACGTTGTATCTGCGAGAGTACGTGGTCAGTTTGCGGTCGCCGTTTTACAGCAAATCAATGATGCGCCCAGTGGGACGTGAAATTTTATTAGCGCAAAATGATTTCATGTGCCAAATATTTGGTAAAATTGCCACTGACCGCTGCCACCGACACCGCCAACGACGAGACTGTCCCAAATGGTTCAGATTGGTTAATGGGCCTGCCTTTAACGACATTCCACTTGCTTGCCATTAACGGGGCGTATGCGCAATATGGCTCGTCATTCTGGCCACGCGCGCGCTCCAGTCGAGCTTGGCCTTTAAGTGCACTCTGCCTTTAATCCTGGCGCCAGTGCGTGCAGTTAATGTGCTTATCGATACGCTTACAATAACGATATCGATTACGCTTGCGACGGAGATGAATGCAGAAGACGATGATGATGATGGAGATTAATTTAACTCTTTCTTATCTCTCTTTCTCTCTTCAGGCATTTGGTACAACAGCGACCGAGACCACCGCGATTGGGTACGCGTTGCCGGGCGATAGTACCCATTATACCCTGTCAAAGGGTTGAGACCATCATCGCTGCGCAAATCGTCCTTCTCCAGCAGCAGCAGCATCAACAACGCTTGTCCCCCGCCGCCGCCGACGCCGACGCCGCATCAACATCAATTGACCGGCAGCAGCAGCAGCACCGCCAGCACCACCACCAACAGCAACACTTGTACCTGCACCCATCACCAGCATCAGCATCAGCACCACCAGCAGAAATCCACAAATCATCAACAACAACAGCAGCGCCGGCGCAGCAGTTTGGCCACCAAGCCGGCCATCAATTTGCTCGGCAATCCGCAGCAGCAGCAGCATCTGCAGCAGGTTAACTATTTCGAGTTCCCGCCGACAACAGCAGCACGCAGCGCTGCCCACAGGTCGACAGTAAGCGCTTCAACGCCGGCGCTTAATTGCAACAGCAGCAACTGCAACAGCTCGGCAGTAAATTGTAGCTACAGCTCTGCGGTTGCCAAAGCAGCTGCCTCTACAGCTTGTGCGCTTCTTGCCACGTGCCACGTGCCCGGCGGCAGCACCAGCTGCAGCTCCTCCCCAGCCACAGTCCGAAACCGAAACCAGCAGCAGCAGCAGCAACAGCAACCGCAGCAGACCGCAGCAGACAGAGAGATAAGTACAAGCAGCAGAAGAGACAGAGACAGCAGCATGGGTCGCCGTGAAATAAAGCGCTCCAATACCAGCGGCTCCACCACCAGATCCTACGACTCCGGCAGCGGTAAGTGAAGGTGGCACACAATTTAGTGCGCCCCTAAATATGCAACACACTGTTTCGTGTTGCCTTTAAAAGGCAAAACACGCACACACACAAATCAAATAAGCCTCGCACTAGAGAAACCACGGCGTAAGCGCCTTAGGCTGCCCACGCCTCCAGCCTCCATCGCAAGTGACACTAGGCTGGCAAATTAGCCCGACTTAGATTTGTTCTCGACTTGTCGCCGAATGTCGAGGGACTTTTGTGGCGGCTTACAATGCTGTTTATAGCCTGGTAGGAGAGCGGCCTGAGCTGGTGGGTGGTTGTCGTGGCAGCTTGTAGCAAGTGCGTAGTAAGCTGCAAATACAACATACAGTGGGTACGAGACCCACAAAAAGTTGACCTGTCGCGAATATTTTATTTATATTCTTACAAATATTTTCAAACAGTTTCTCAACCTGATTTAGATATATAGACATCTACAGTTCATTTAATTATTATTCAATTTGTATTTATTTTTTTTTTTTTTTTTATCTTTAAACTTAATTTATTTATTTATTTCATTAGGGATCAGATCAAAGCAAAGACAGTGTGAACTGTACTGATTGGTTGAAAACAAAGAGAGCAGAATTGCGCGTCTTCTAATCCACTCTCCTTGCGCTCAATTGATTTACTTAATCTCAATTATCTTTTGCCTGCTGCTGTTGCTGTTCGCCTGTTGTAAATTGACTTCGCAACGAAAATCTTTGCGAAATTCAAGCAGCCTCGCTTGTTTTTGGTGGGTGCAGCAAAACAAATTACACCAGGCGAACAGAGAAAACAGCAGACAGACAGCACTAAGTGAACAGACGAAAGAGAGCTGTATCAGTCAGCTTTTAGTAAGCAGCTTGCATGCTGCGTTGCATCGGTTGGTAATCGACGCATTGAGGTGCCGCAGAGTTGCATCAGCGATAGTTGAGGATTGCCACCTAGCTGCATTTTGGGGAGTGCATAGCAGCTGCCTTGCCACCTAGCTGCATTTTGGGGGAGTGCATTCCAGCTGACAGCTGTATCAGTCAGCTTTTAGTAAGCAGCTTGCATGCTGCGTTGCATCGGTTGGTAATCGAAGTATTGAGATGCCGCAGAGTTGCATCAGCGATAGTTGAGGATCGCCACCTAGCTGCATTTTGGGGAGTGCATTCCAGCTGACAGCTGTATCAGTCAGCTTTTAGTAAGCAGTTTGCATGCTGCGTTGCATCGGTTGGTAATCGACGCATTGAGGTGCCGCACTTGTCTTCTAATCCACTCTCCTTGCGCTCTCTTTGATTTACTTACTCTCAATTAATTTTTGCCTGCTGCTGTTGCTGTTCGCCTGGTGTAAATTGACTTCGCAACGAAAATCTTTTCAAAATCTCAAGCAGCCTAGCAATACATGTTGCAGACTTTTCGGTTTCTTATTAATTATTTACTGCATACATATGTACGATGGGGAATAGAAAAGGAATTCCACTCAAATAGTTGTTCAACAGACAAATATGTGTTTCGCAGGCACTTTCTAATGAAAGAAAGTCGTTAAGTTTTTTGATTAAAATTGTTGCCTTGGCGCACGGCATGCCAAAGCGTTATTAAAATGTCTCAGCTGTTAAAAAATTAAAAAATAAACTAGAATAGTCCGAGACTTGTAGCCCTACCTTTCACCTAAATTCATCATAAATGATCCCTACCTGTAAGGCAAAATTTCAAAAATCCGTGATGAAAGCACCATATTTGACCTTTACCATTTATTTATTATTATATTTATGATTTATTTACTTGTTTAGTTGTACGCGAACTACAAAGCTTAAGGACTTAATTAGTCGATTATTATACAATATATAATCAATATATAAGCCAAGACAGTGTACATCCATTTCTTTATTGAGGTAACCCTGCAACAAAGAATTGCCAAAGGATGTCCCACACTGTGCCGCCCACCCCTCACACAGATTGAGATAAGGAAAACAAAAGATTTCTGTCGTGTTACCGGCAGAGTGAACTTTATAAAATAATAAATTAACATAAATTTGATGTAACGCTTAGATAAATTGATAAAACCATAAATTGTGAATGCAATAAAGAAGACCAGAGTCTTTTCTCTGGCTGTGTTTGTGTGTGTGCATCGACTACAACAAAAGGAAACAGTGTGGCAAAAGGTCAAAGAAAATGTTTTGAAATCACTGTAGAGTGTGTTCACTGAAGCTTAATTATAAATGCGGCTTAGGTCAGGGCAGACTGGTAGGCAGACTGGCCGGCAGACTGTCAGGCGGACGGGGCTAAGAGCCTTCCCTCTGGCTGTCAATCTTTAGGAGCACGCTTCGAGTATCTCGGCAAAACTGTGGTCGCAACTCTGATGCTGGAAACAGTCGTACAATGATCCTAGATTACCCAGCCGGCAGCAGAGCTTCGTGGCGCGCTGGCAGGAGCTGCCAAGCTCGAAGGTGGGATCCTTTGGGTAGACAAGACCTTCTGTATGGGTGGATGGGAGTAATATTGATTCGATTCAACAAGATGGCTGAGCTGAAACTCACCTTGACGGGACGAGGGTCGTGCTGGCCGACGAGTTGTCCAGGATGGCCTAGAGGCAGCGGGTGGTCCGAAGGCTCCGAATGTGGGAACATTTCCTGCAATTAAAACGCGCCAACATGTTAACTTTTGTGGCGTGCAGGGACTTCAACTATGTATTGATGTGGGTGTGGGTGTGTGTGTTGGTTAGTGCCCGTGTGTGTGTGTTGGTCTGTCTATTTACCCAATTAATAAATAACTCAATTAATTCACACGCCAAGCGAACACGGCCCGATCATGCAGTTTATTACAACAACAACGATTAGTCCTGGGCTAACTAGTCCAAGGTACATGAGTGTTGGACTAGGAGATACTCTCTCTTGCTCTTAGATAATTGTAAATGTCCGCACTTGCTTTAGAAAGACGAGCATGCATACATTGTTATGTGTGTTAAACATGTTTCCTAATGTTTTATATATTTAGTGTCCAAAATGCTAAGATCCTAAGGCACATGTCTGTTTAGTCAGCCAATTGTTGACATTCCCTCAAGTGTTTCTTATTAACTAATTCTGTATTCCGAATTACTTTGAGCTTCAAACTGTTCTACTTGCGTTTAATGAATATTTCAACGTTAGCAACGTTTCTACTAATCACCAAACTTGTTACACCCCCTAAAGTAACCGCTTCTAATGACTGCATGTGAGTAGCTTGCCCTTTTAATTAGGTTGCAACTCTATAACCGTCCATTAGGGTTGCCCTCCCGTTGCGTTTAATCGGGCAATGCTCTCTCGGGCACTTGGAGAACAAACATGAACACTCGGGCAGCTCCTGCTACGTTGCACTAACGTGGACGAGTAATTAAGAGATAAGTGCTAACCCAACCTCATCACCAACACCCAACCCAACCCTCAACCCACTTCTCCTTCCGCTCATTGTTACGGGATTATGTAATTGCAATTGAATTTTGAACCCAGCATGCATTGTGCATTTGCCCCGTGAGTATACTTAAGCTACCGTTACCGTTGTATGTCAGAAGCCCACAACCAAGTCGAGAGGGAGAAGAGAGAGAGAGAGAGAGAACAAAGTCTTGGGATAGTGTTACAAATGCAGTTAGTTTATTAGACACTAAATTATGAAAGAATACATATTGGGAGATTGGTTGATACCATCAAGGCAATACTCGATTCTTACTTATTATATTATATTCTTAAAACTTTAAAATAAATAAAATCGGGATTATAGAAATTGTAAATTTTAATGACGAATTTTGCTTTAATTATTCGAGCTGCCGTCGAATGGTGCGACACTTCTTTTCAACACTTCTAGTTTTGAATTCGCATAACGGCATTCAGCGCTTTGACACGTATCGCCGATTCGCAGGGATTGTGATCCCAGAAGGCGCCGTGACATCCGAAATCCTCAAAGCAATTGTAACGGATCTCATTACTGCCCGTTGCACAACACTGGACAATTGCCCACACACAGACGCTGACACGGCGAGGAGGTGCTCGCGTTGTTGTTATTATTGGGCGAGGTGGTAGGGTTGGTGGACCTTGTTGTGGTCGTGGTCGCATGGTTGGACGACCACCCCCCGGTCCGTCAGTGACCTGGTCCCATGCTGCTACTTTAGGAAGGAAAGAATAAGCAACAATAAGCGCATGTGAACATGATTAGCAAGCAGAGGAAGATTTGTTATGGATGCGATGATTCAATGAGAGATTGAACTAAGCGCAGTGAGGGGCAAGAACCTACCTGGGGCTCTGGTGACGGGGCGTGGCGCGCTTGCTCCCCATGGGACGCGATCCGCTGTGAAGGGAACAAAAAAACGTTGCTGATGAGCTTGAATGTTTCCCACAGAGAGTTTCACATGCTCACCTTGCTGTGTTGGTGGTGTCCAGCCTCCAAAGTTGTTATTGTTGTTTCCGCTTGGCCTCTCCGTAGTGTAAACAGAGAAATCGGCATCTTCTGGATTCGCATTATGAATCAATCCCCCGAAATCATCATCACCATCCAGTCGAATGCCTACACCGGTTGGAGTGCCCAACCATTGGGAATTTGGACCAGTAAACTTGGGTGGCTTCTGCGATGGCGTGGATCTGCATTCAAATATAATATATTTTGATCTTCTAGATAATATCTGTATATTTATACCGGGCAGCAGGTTGCCAGACCGCATGTTGGGGTTGATGGGCCGCAAAGGAATTGGGTGGAATTTCCACATAGTTGGATTGACGGAACACATTGGGATTGGGTTGATAGACCACTTGATTGAAGCGCGAGTTACTTTGCCAACGTTTCCTACGCTGATGATGCTCAGCCTCACGAGGTCGACGGCTCTTGAGGTCTGCCCCGTTTGAGGGCTGCACCAGGGATGCCACCTCGAACTTATCGACACCAGAGTCCTCATCGTCTGTCATGACAATCGGTGATTCGGGCAGCACATCGAAAAGGATCTTCTTCTGGTGCTTCTCCACGCCAGGACGACTGTGATAATGCCTGATGCGGTGAGCGTGCGTGCGCATTTTTATGCTCATTCACCTTGCTCTCGTTCTTGGTCGGATCTGCTTGAACAAAAGGCAAGGGATGTAGGTTGATATGCAGAGAGGATAAGCTTGCAGGATTGCACTTACCGTAATCCTCGCTGACAAAGTCCTCTTTGTACATGACCACAGGATGGTCCTCGTGCATTACCCCATTCACAAGTTTGACATGGTGAAACTGCAAGCGGGAGGAATCAAGTTAGACAGTTAACCCCAACGGGTAGCATATGAAAGTGCGGATACACTTACCTCCACATTGTCCGCATCGGGCGGCAAAGCTGCAATATCGTTCTCATTTTCCGTCAATGGTTGACTGACAACCGGATGCAAAGTCACAAGCAGAAGGGTCAGTTGAAGGCAAGGCAAGCCGCCAATTGTCCGTTCCCATATTCTCATATCCTTTAGTTTACTGCGTTTGCTTCCTCCTCTCGTGGTCGTAGCTGGAATCACTTGGATCTGCAATTGGCGGGTTTGACAGGGTGAAGAAGATTCATCATTAGTTAGCACAACTCACGGCCAAGTTTTATTGTTGAACTCAATCTCAATTACTTGCATCCCCTTGCACTCCACGCATCCCACACATGACCTAAGCGACAATCCGAGCAAACCAACAAATCAACAAAGCAACCAAGGAACCATCTAACCCTACGTGAAGTTTTCAAGCTGCAAATTTTGTTGCGGTTTTGTTTTGGCTTTTGGCCAAGGGTCGAGGTTGGGTTAGCCTTCAGGTTTATTTTAAATTAGACATCAAGTTTACTGCAATTTTTCTTTGCTCTCGCCGGATGTTTTGCTCTGCGGTGAAACTTTCGAATTACTTTTCTCCTAACATCTGCTTGCCTTTGTTTTAGCCATAGCCATAGCCATAACCGTGGCCAGTTTCCAGCCAAAACCAAAATGCGGCAAGACTAGTTGAGATTTTTTAGTGCAATTAGGGGCAAGGACTGGCTACACATACTACACCGAAAGCAAAAAACGAAACTACTTGAAAAGAATTAGCAAAATTCTCGAAAATTAAATTTTTTGTTCCACTTTAGTTTCGAAAAATGTAAAATTAAATTTCCGTTTTTACACATCTACACACGAAATGATTATTTCAAATAAATTCCGGTACTAGATCGTTTAATTCACTATTGTTGTAAGTTTAGTTTTTTAACTTAGGTTGCATTTATTTTTCTAGCTTTCATAATATCGTAACACTCACGCTGGACTCTTGGTTAGAACAGGAATCCACTCGCTGTATATTTTAGCTGAACTGATCGAATCGGCTGATCGTTACTTACTGAACGAATTAATTCTCGTCATCACAGCAGTTTTAGGATAAGTGCAATCGTTCCTCGTTTGTGCTCGAAAGACGACGAAACGCGATAAAAGTACTTGCGACTACAAATAACGATAAGTGACGTCATTTTAGACGTTTTGAAAGTTATGACGCACAGAGGAACAATTGAAAAGCAATCAATCAATGCAAAATTTTGTTCCCATGCCAAAAACATTTTTGCAAAAACCCATAGATTGGGCTTTTTGTAATAGGAGACGAGAGAAGGGCCAAGCCAATATCTGCATACCCTTGCATCTTTAGTTTTTTCTTTTTAACATAGAAGTTATTTAGGAAATAGTTTTAGAACAGATCTAGCAAGTACCGCTTGTCAGTATACAGTACAAAATATTGTAAACAATAAACATTATTTAAAAATCCGTTTTGGAGGTGATCAGATTGTTAGCTGGTATATAACAGCCGAGCATAGTCGACTGTATTATTTTCTTTTGATATTAAATTAAAAATTTGACTTAAAATTTCTTCTGTCCGTTCTGTGCTCTCACCCTTTTGGAACGCATGCAGACAGACCAAAGCAATTAGTGTTTTTAGAGAATTCAATTTCATGTCTTAGTCAATTGCAGTTCTTTGAACAAAGAAGGAGAAGGCATAGAAAGACTAAGATTAATGAAGATGACAAGGAGAGTGTCCCAAGCTTTCATGTTCTTTCTCTCTCTCCTCCCCCTGCTGTCATTTTGTCTGGTCACTCTGTTTAAGTCAATTAACCAATTAAAACATGGGAAAGCATGAAAGCATAAAATGAACCAATTAAAATTTAATAACAACATGTGTGCGAAAAAACCAATGACAAATATAGAGTTATACTGTTTACTCGAATATTCTTATTTGTTCTAGTAAAGTATTAGTTCCGAATTATTGCGAAATATGCAGGAAATTCTACGTAAATATTTATTTTTAATTTGTTGTTGAATACATATATGAAAATACCAAAAATTAGTCGGGTAATGACGCCCTCTTTTGTGAATCATTTCATTATGATTCTTTTTATCAGTAATTTTTATTCATAACTTATCTTATCTTTGCTATGTAGAATGAGTGTTGCATCTGCAGCGATCACAACAACACTTGTTAAGCTAAATTAAAAACGTATGTTTAAATTAAATTCTTATACAATACATTTACATTTTTTAAAAATATTTGTGAGATTGAATCAAACCTAAAATCAAACATAATTGATTCGTTTGCACCCGAAAGTGCGAGTTCAGTATGAGCCAATTGAATAGAACACACAAGAGAAAGTAGGCGGTAAAGGGGGTGTGGTTGCTGGTACTGTTAACCGATGATGCCAAAATTATGCCCAGAGACAAGCTCAACGCTCAACAAGAGAAAATAACTCAATGATGGTGTGTGCACAAGAGTGCATCTGTGTGTGTGTGTATGAGTGTTTGAATGAAATAATTCCTTACAAAGTTGGCTGTAACTTTTACGTATACAAATTGTAACTTTATTACAGATTTGCAAATTTAAATTTTCATTTCGTTTGCGGAAATGTAACTATGCATGTGTGAAAATATGCACAATACATTATCCAATTTCCACATCTGTCGACTGTGACAAAAATTATATTATATTATATATTAAATATTTAAATCTTAATTGCGATGTAAAACGTTGTCAAAATTCGTGAAAAATAATTGAATCGTAATTGGTTTCATTTGGCACAGGTTTTTCATGTTTGATGTTTGATGTGTTCGACATGTTTGATCTCATTCGTCTGAGCTGCAAATTGATTAGATTCTTTTCTTGATTGTAAATTAATTGCATTTTGGTTTGACAAGTTCATATGACGTATGGAAACATTGAAATATTAATGATTATCTGTACAGAGGAAGAAAAGAAGTGCTTATATTTATAGACGAGCCTTAGTCACAACAAATGCAACATTTGCCACTTAAGTAATTATTTTATAGCACAACTAACAGGGCAGTGGGGAAAGGATGGAGGGAGGGGGTCACTCAATTGAGTGCTTAACTGGGTGCTGCCACAGAAGCCAGCGTCGAACCAAGGACCCAAGCGAACCGGACAGCAACGGACCGAACGATTGAAGGTGAATCGAATTTAATAAGCGAACGACAAACTTGCAACAAAAAGGGGCAACCAACAGCTGCCACTGCCCTCCCTTGCCGCTGAGGGTCGATTAGAAACTTTTCGCCATCAGGACAAATGCAATTTTGCCCAAACAGGCGAGGAACGCCCCTTTCCCTAGCTGCTCTCCCTAGCTGCCCCTCAGCTCGTTAATGCGAGTATTTAGCCCAACCAAAGCGTTCAGATTTCGCTCGGACTGAGCCAGTCAGCCAGTCAGCCGTGTGCTGGGCCGATAATCACAGTGCAGACACCAACACACCCCCACATCCTCATCCTTAGGTACGTCACCTAAACAGTCTGTGTGCCAGTCTGCCTTAGTAGTACACGGACTGCCTTCGGTGCTTCAACGTGGCGCGCGCGGTGGAAAGTTCTTCACAATTTTCATTTGTCAAACAGAGGAAAATGTTGTCGATCGTAGTGGAAAAGGCATCTGCTGCGACAGCTAATTGGAAAGCGAACACTTTAGCGCGAGACAATGTCTAAAATCAATCTTTAAAAGACATTCGCGTTTTTAACGTTAATTAAAAGCAAACAAGTAAAGACAAATTACGCAAATATGCAACGAGGCAGGCAAGGTAAGCGCGGAGGAAGGAGGAGGCGAATTTCCACAGAATTCGGCATTGACAACCTTCTGTTTGATCTTTGTCAAGTGCGTATTAATTTGGACGATGCTGACAGAGAAGAAAATCACCCAAAATCTAATACTATATAGATTCTATATTGTATATAGCTTTGTCTGTTTGCCTAGGTCGGTTTTAGTGCTAAGCTCATTTAGAGCGTGACGTGAATTTGAAAGCTGTTTCCATATTAAGTGGCTTACAATGCCGGCCAAAAAGAAGAGAGAGAGGGAGACACCAACAAAATGGCCAACAGGCGTTATCCGTTATGCGTTATCCTTGTGTTTGTTTGCCATGCCTGGCCCCATTCATGCGTCAAAGTGTCATTCTGTCATCTGCTCACGTAGCGATGGCAAGAAAGCAAAAGGCAAGGCGATGCACACACACACACACACACACACACACACACCATACAGATGAAGAGGATGCAACAGGATGCAAATGCTGTGGGAATTTCCTTCTGACAGCTCAGCTATCTGCCTCTCTCCTACTCCCCTCCCAGTCTCTCCCTTTGTCTGCCTCCCTTTCTGTGCATTTGCATGTCCTGCTGTCGCTCTGTGCCTGGCCTGCGTAATTAGGATGTTTTTCCCTGCAGTCACCCAATCAATGTCCATGCTGTGCCCCATCCGTGCAGACCAGTGTAATTAAGTTGCAACCCTGGTGACAATTCTTTTTTTTCACACTCGTGCCACGTTTCTTGTGGTGTCCTCGTCATTGTTTAATGAGATTTGTTATTGGGGGCGTATGCTTAATGCGTATTCACTGTGTATGACTGTCGTGCTGTTAAGTGATTGGCTGCTGACAGTTCTGGGATTTTCCCATTTCTTTTTTAAACCATTTGCGCACTAATTCTTTTTTTATCAACTGGCTCGTCATGCCGCCAAGAATAACACACATGGTACATGTCGAGTATTTTCTTAAATATAATAAACACGACAGCTCAACACGCAATGGTGAAATGATTTAATGAATATTATTCTTTTCACTCTTACTGCAGCTGGTAAAAATTTCATTTAAATATTCTTGATTGCTCTCGATTGTCGAGATAACTTGTCATGACCCCCTCTGCTGTTTTCTCTCAGTTTAAGACACATCTTTCTGTATGATATGAAGAAGTCGTATATATCGTATAGTTTTCAAAGAATACATTATCAGATTTTAAATATTCCAAGGTATTGCAGGTCTTGTATTCCGTCAAAATTTCATTTGTATCTTGTTCTGCATTTCGATCTAAGTTGAAGGTGCAACCGCGGGCGATTACTGCCAACTTTTCTTATTATTGCTGAAAATGCTTTTCACATACACACGCATACACAATCGCAAACAGATATGCAAAGTTTACTTTGTGGCACCACCACGAAGTGTGTCAAAAGTAAAACAATGCGAACAAAGAGTAAGGCACATCTCTCGATGGCAATGTGGCCGATCCTATGTGGAGCATTGCCCTCCCTTTTCCACCATACATATATATATATATGCTGTTCGGATTTATATGTGTGTGTGTGTGTGCATCGCAATCATCGTAATGAGTTCGAGAAGAGATAGACGATAGCACGTCAGAGCTTGGAGTGGTTCAGCAAGGTCAGACCAGGGAAAACAATAAATATTTCCTCAAGTACAATAAAAGAAACCACTCTCGGCTGTCATGAAATAATCATTACGGCAAAGAAATGATGAATGTTTTACATTGAACAACAAATTGTGACGCATAAATATAATTCTGGAAAGTTAAGGTCGTGAAATTCGCATCTAGTTTCTAAAACAATAAACGAATTTCATTGCCTTATTTGATTATAATGCCCCCATAATAATTATAATGAGCTTATGTTTTTTTTTAATTGCAAAGCTGGAAATGAGTCAATCTAAAAACTGAAAATTGCTTTAACTTGATCTTTATAGTAATTGTGCCTGAGTTAACATTAAAAAAAATTCAGTTTTTATATTATGTCAAATCAATGAGAAAACCGAACCATAAATATAAGACAGTCAGAAGAGAATTCACGTAGCCTTAGGATTTATGTTATTTTTGACTTTCCCCCGTTTTATAAAGTATACGATTACTACCCTACCCACTAATGGCCACAGGGCACAACTGACTGACAGCAGCAACAATTGCTACAATCGCCACAAGTGTCCATCAGAGGCGCGGGCTGCCGGTTGCGCGACAAGGACGCGCTTGCCAGTGACATGACAGAGTTGCCAGCAATAGCACTTGGCCAACAGGCAGCTGGCTTAATTGCAAAAGTTGCTGCCAAAGAGCCAAGCAGAGCGAGTGCTGTGCCGAGGCTGCCCAAAATTATATGCACTCAGCACTTGGCGTGGGTCGGCAACGAGATGCGAAATCCTCAAAAAAGGGAAAATGTTAAACTAAAGAGGGATCAAGAAGAGGGGAAAAGAAGAAAGTCGAACAAGCATAGGAGAGTTTGGTGGCGCAGCTTAAAGTAGACTCGTGCCACGAGGCACACAATACACACACACACAAAATATACACATCCGAAAATACATATATATACACTCGCATACATACACTTACATGTCTATATTTTATTAGTTTGCATAGCCAACGTTGGCGATTAGCTCGAGACTGACTTGACGTCCAAGTTCAAGTCCGTGTCCGTGTCCGCGTCCGAGGCGCCCTGCGAGTTCTTGCACAAGTCCAGTCGAGTCCGAGTCGGAGTCCGAGTCTTTGTAAGAGTGCCGGCCATTGTGTATATTTTAAGCACGCCCAATTGGCTTAATAGTCATGTCGACGCTATATGGGCTCTTAGGGGCAACAAATGGCGGTTTTATTTACTACTCAACTTGCCTAGCACTGCGCTGTGCGGAACAGCTTAGCGGACATCAAATGGTCATTTCTGTTGCTTGAGTACAGTGGGTACTTGTGTAGTGCACATTTGCCTAGCGTGCAATGCTTGCTTCGGTTGGGATATGATAAACTGCTGAAATACCAATGATATACAATCGATATTCTGCAGCTCTATCGATTCTTTTTATCTACTCTGGATATAATTCAGATACTTGATACAGAATGAATGAAATACTATCGATATGCTGAAGAAATTATACTGATATAATATCGATATATTCCCGATGCATTCCTGTTATATATTAATTTACTGCTATGCATAATAGACAACATTAATACAATCGATTTAGTGTTGGTAAACTATCAATATAACGGGGACACTAACGATATACTATCACTTATATGTTATCGTTACACTACCGTTCATATACTATCGATCTAATGCCGATATACAATTGCTTTGCCCTTTCGTAAACACATTTGCCTTAGGGAGTGCACACTGTACATTTTGCATTTGCTGCTGGCACATGCACACACACACACAGCACGAGGCAAATTAATGCCAAGATGTTTCCTGCGGTTGCCGAGCGTTGTGAAGCAACGGGCCAGCGCACCACAGTGAAGCACACATAACGACCACCGACGGAGTGCAAGCGAGAGAGGGGGAGAGAGTGGGGGGGAGAGAGAGCGGATGAGCGAGCAACCGCCAAACGAACGACGCGACGCACAATTGACAGCTAAATTGTCTGTCAATTTGTCTCGCTGCCTGAATGCGTTCGCTACTGTCTTTCTCCCTCTCCCACTCTTCTTCCCCTTCTAACTGTCCTTTTCTCTGTAGATGTGTGTGTGTGTGTGTTGTGTGTATCCTGCTTGTTTAGTTTGCACAAGTTGACAGCTGCTTGTCCTGGCGCTGCTCCTGCTTTTTCTGCTTGCGGTTGTCACAGTACTTCGTCAATATTAGCGCAACATGAGAGAAAAATTGTTGTTGGGAATTGTAATTATTGTCTATCTATCGAAGCATTGTTGCTGTTGTTGTTGCTGTTGGTATTGTTGCTGTTGTTGTTGTTACTGTTGTTGTTGTTGCTGCCCCAGCATGCATCTGTCAAGCTGCGGCAGCAATTGGGCGAGTGTCGACTTCTTTTATTGTTGCTGTGTGAGGCTGCCACGCTTCCTTTGTGTTGGGCACACACACACACACACCCAAAGACCATGTGCGTGTGATTGGGGAGTCAAATTTGGGCTCAACTACATTGTAGACAAAGGTTAAGCCCAAACTCAGAGGCAGATCTCCCTCTTGGGCTGCGACTCTGGCAGTAACTTTTGCCAGGCGCGTCCCTTCGTTTCGTTTTGTTTGCTTGTGTATGTGTGTGTCATCTATTTGTGCTGCCTGTTGGGGCTGCCACAGGCACACACACACACTCATACACTCTCACTTGTCCTTGTGTTTGTGTGTTTGCTCAAATGCGGCGGCAGTTGCCTGAATAATGCAAAGTAGAAGCATCAAATGACGGCAGCAAAAGTGACTTAAAGTTTTAATGAACATGCCGAGCTCCAACAAATATGTACACACATGCTTTACACACACACACACATATACAAACGTACACACGCGCGCAGGCACACAGTATATCTGTGTTTATCCCTCGAGTGCCACACAGCAAATACACATACGCGCACTCACATCAAATATTAAGTGGCGCTATAGCATTGGCCCGGAGTGCACATTAAATTTACAAAAACAGACAAAACAACAAGCAACAACACGAAGACAACACTCAGATTGAATTTCAACGAATTGCCAACGAATAATAATCGAATTTAGTGCTTTAATTAAATTTAACAGTAAGCAGCAAACAGGTTGCGCATACGCCCCGTAGCCCATTGCCGTCGCACAAAGTGCTGCTAAAGTTGAAGCTGCAATTTGGGAGAAGCCTTGCAAGGTAGCTCATCAATTTAACAAACCATACACTCGCACACACATACACTCAAGTTGCAGCTTCGGTCAGCTCCAAGTTTGCGTTTCCCCGTGTGCTTGTCGATGGGTTTGTCAACTGACCACAAACAGTTAACTTGAGATCAACCCACTGGGCTAGATAAATTCGTTACTCAATTTGGTATTGCGAGCCGTAACAAGTCAGTCAACTAATTTGTATTGGCAGTTCGATACAAACATGAATAAGGCGCTATAACGTAACTCTGATGACTCTTGCAGGCTAATGAGAATGAATCTTATTTATAGTCACTTTTTGTTTGAACTACCTATAGAGTAAAAGGATATTATCGATTTGTCCCAATCACAAATTCACGTTACAGGCAGAAGAGGGCGTGGCAGATCACAAATCATGTAAATATTGAACAATTGAGGTTATATAGCCAATTCCGTCTGTTTGAACACCTTGATCTCAGTGACTATAAGAGCTAGGATCATCAAATTTGGTGCCAACATGTCTTATAGTTGTATAGCACGCAAAGTTTGTTTTCGAATTTGGCCACCCCCTTTTGCACCCACGTAAATCGATCACATTCGAAAAATAATTATCACTTGTCTGTAAGTATGCAATAGAAAATAATATAAGCAGAAGTTAAGGTGAGTAGCGGGTATATAACAGTCGAGCAGACTCAAGAGTAGCCTTCAAACTTATTGTCTTTGGAAGTATCTCAGCAACACACTCATTTGTTACACAAATATGTACACAGCCTGCTCAGCACGCCTGCCTAGCGCATTCCACGCGTCCCACGCTCCATTTCAAACAAAAATCTCACGATCAGGTTTTACCCAGGCTGACTATGCTCAGTTCGCACCTTTTATTTGCGCACGTTTTGTCTGTCAAAGTCACGATTGCATTTTCCAACAACCATATAAGGTACATAAATCATAATGGGGAAGTGCAAGTGAATCATTGCCCACCTTTTAAGCTGCCGTGGGTGGAGGGGGAGCAGTGGGCGTGGCCACAAGAGCCAACTGTCAATGTTAGCAAATGTGGTCAATTAGTGTAACAAAGAGCGGCGACGCGAACTAATTAAAACGCGCTGAGCAAACACTCTCGGCTCGGCTGGGGTGGCAGCAAGGGCGTGGCAGTTAAAATAGGCACGTGCGACTAGGATTTGTGAGGCGTCGTCACATTCGTACGCTCATTTAGTTTGCTGATTGATGAGAATTAGCTAAGCTGATGAAGGGTGAAAGGGAAAACACAGAGAGAGGGGGGGGAGGAGGAGGGAGACAGAAGGAAAGCCAGAGAGAGGTGGATGGTACTAGCCTAAGGGGTTACAACAGGCACGCGCACGCCCCTGGCATAACGAATTCCGGCACGAAGTCAAAAGGTTCAAGCTGTCGGGGACACTAAACGAAATATTGCGCATACACCGCGTGGCTTGATTAATATGATAAAGCGTGTGCCAGAGCTAGCAGCATCAGGCAGCGACAGGTAAAACTTGATGACTTCTGTCAAAAACGTCATTTGCAAAACTTAAAAAAAACATACAAGAAAGAAAAGTTCAGTTCGGCAAACCGAAGGTTTTATTCCCTTCACCAATTGAAGGTTATATTAAAACACAATAAAGTATTTGGCATATATCATAGCCGATTGTTAATGGCTTAGTGATTAGTTTATTTTATTATATATTACATAATTATTCTCCACTAATAAAATGTTTATTTTATATGTCCGCCTGGCATGGGGCAATCCCTGCTCTGTTTAATCAACGTGCACCTATTCATGTGCTCCAGCAAGGCCTTGTATACTTGTCATGTGGCATATTGCAGGGATCAGGGATTCAGTTTCTTGCTTTTACTGCTTTTTACTGCGTGTAACAAAACACGAAATTCCAATCCCAACTTTATCCTGAGCCGGTAGAGCAAACCACACTCTTCTGTAGCTGCTGAGCCTGGCTCAAGATTTGATTCTGCTGCGGAGCCATTGAAACCTTTTGTTCTCTAGACTTCATGCTGTTCTTCTGGAATCATTTGCCCAATTGTTGCTATAACCGTTGAGAATTTCTAAGAACATTATATTTATTTGATTATTTTAATTAGCAAAGGTCCTTTATATCAAAAATCCCAATAGGTTTTCATGCAATTTCAATGATTGCTTCTTTGACATCTATATGTAGTAGTTGTTCGATGTTAATGGAAGTTTGTACCATAGCAAATTGAGGATCTAACATAGTTTGTTTGCCTAGTAGGTAGATTTTTAATAATACCAATAATTAAAGTAACTTTAAATGTATATTGCTTTTCAGCGTGTAGTATTAAAAAAGCATGCACGCCAGTTGCAACAGACAGATTACTCTAATGTCGAATTTATATAGTATATTATGGTTCATGACAAAGATGTTTCCTTCTGTACGTTGTTAAGTTCTGCAATTCACTTTGTAAGTTAGCTAAGGTAAAAGCTTAAAACGTAGTAAAGACCATCTATAGATTTAGCTTATGCTTATTTGGTATTCTACTTCCTCGTAAGCTCAAAGCCCAGTTTAAGGTGGTTTAAGTGTTCTGTGCGGAATCTTGTTCACTCTACCGCGACATTTAGCATTGGCGATGACTATCCCCGACTAATAATATGCGAATGATGTGAGCCAGGTATCAGTCGATGTGACAACCTTAAGCTACTTTCTTATTTCTGATATAACTGCGGGCTCTACTAATGCCGTTAAGACTTTATGTTAAGTATCATTACCTCATGACTGACATCATCCCCCATCATCAGTGGCACAACATGCGATTAATTTTTTGCCAAAAGTAATTTCCGCTCCTTTGTGCATTGGCCGTGACCGAATGGCATCAGTGATCAAGAGAATATTATCGAAATCCCCCACCCAAACGGAACGAAACTCAGACTAGACAATTGAAGTGTTTGTTTAAATCGCATGCTCATCACTTGAGTTTTTACGCAAGCCATTTCCTTTGTATACCCTATTTTATAGCTTGCCCAAATAATAAGATAGAAGGCCGCATTAAAAGATGATGTTTTCCGTCTGTCGGTCTGTGTGAACACGCAGATCTCTGCAATTATAACAGCTGCAGACACAAAATTAGGCATGAATGTTCCTGAACACATTATTTAAAATATTGTATGCCACACTCACTGGCAACGGTATACATTTTTTTACGATTTACTCAAAATTTAACATTCTGCTTCGGCATTTAATAAGCTATCTACAATATTAATCCCTCCTTCAAATTACAAGGAAAACGATCTTTAAACACTGGATTTATTTAAGTTTAAGAATGAAGGCATTGAAAGTTGTTCAGTTGTTCATTTCGTGTTGGGAATTATAGTTAGGCTCATTTTCGGGTATACTATCGCAGTGCAATTGAATTGTGTGCGATACGAATCTAGTTGGACTGCCCACTTACCCAGCTTGCGCTCTTAATTGCAGCTCGTAATTTGCGGTGTACACACACACGCACACACACTTGCTCACACACGTGTGCACTAATCCGTAGCAATTAGTCGCGCAACGACAATCGATCTACAAGCGAATTCGATGGCTAAATCAATCGATTAGCGGCTAACTGGCATTTTAATTAAAGGAATTGTTTAGCTGCATGTTGCGCATGACGTCAGCAGTAGTTGGAGATGAAGAAGAAGTCGCATGGAAACTGGTTTGTCATTTATGCTGTACGTACATATGTATGTGTGACGGCACTTCTCGAGCTTATAATAAACTCGAGAAACTTGTTAATGCCATTATAATATTCAATTAATTGCAGCTTAAATTTGTCTATATATTCACTAATAATACTAAAAACAGTTATTTGCATGATTCGCACGGAGTTTGCACCTAACGTCATTGAATTTTCCGCCTGATTAACGATGGCTTTACGATGTTATTTCCCAGCTAGAGAACAGAATGCACCTATTCAAAGACTACTATGTGTAGTTGTGGGCGTGTATAGGGGCGTGTATGAGACGCGTGCCTAGCAATTAACTTGCCGGTTTCACATTCAACCGCATTCGCACATGCCTGCGGTTAACGTTGCAACTTTCCCTCTCTTCTCTTTCTTTCTCACGCTCTCATTAACCCGCAGGTTAACAAGAATTTCGGGATTCAATTATAAAGAAATACACAAATGCCTTTTAAAGATTGAAATCAGCGTACAAAAAAACCAAGTTATTTCATATTCGCAACCGTCTTTAAGAAGAAACAGTGACTCATCCCGCAGCAAGAAACAACCACATGTTGATGAGATTCAATAGAGCGGCATTAGCAAATAATGTATCACATAATGTAAACAGTCCGTTTGAAATTAAAAGTAAAAGCGAATAAACATTGAACACACATGTCGATAGAGAAAATGTAAACAAAACTGGGCAAACTTTAAATACATATGTATACTGTATATATATATAGAAAGTCTCTTTTTTCTCTCTCTCTCTCTCTGACTCTCTCAGTTTGTCTGACTCTCTTGAGCACACACACGCGCACGAACAAACCCGCGCCTTATTCGTATTTCGCACACACGTACCGAACCCTAATTATTCACAAAACGAAACAAAAAGCAAACAGTAAACAAAACAACAAAACGAAAACGAAAATAAAAGATATAATAAAAAAAGTTTCCGCACGTTTATAATTGTTTTTTTATTTTTTAACTTACAGTGCGGGTACGACGTGAAGCACTGTATTCTTTCAGCAACGAAATAACACTGAGGCAAAAACTCTTTGTACCAAAGACTTTAGAGCGAATCGCATTATGAGCGAGGGGCGAGTTTTGTATACTCTTTTTTGTTTAAATACCCTGTATTGATCAGTGAAGATATCAACAGATTCAATCGCCATAAGAGTTGTAAAATTTAATTAGTACTATCATTGTCATTAGTTAATATAACTAATTCGTAATATTTTTAAAAATATTATCAATCATTTACATGCCAAATAATACTTTATAGCACCTACATAAGGTAACCTGAAGTCGAGCCCTTTACCTAACAGGGTTTTTATTTTTAGCTGCTGGCTTGTCTCTGTGAGTTTTGGCCAAATTGGCCCGAACCTGTTTTTGTCGATGTAGTCGAGCTATCTTTGCATAGGCGTAGGTTCAAAATAGGGGCGGGAAGGGGACAAAAAAGGTAAACAAAGGCCGAAGCGCTCATTAGTTATTTTGGTATGGGAAGAAGAGCACGGTAAAGCAACATTAGCAGTTCTTCGTACATATCTCAAGTTGTTATGAGTGCGTAGGCTGCAGCAAGGTCAAAAGAGACCTAATGATAAAAAGAGAGTAAGCAAAAGAGAGAGGGAGAGAGGGCTCTCGATAAAGAACTCGATGCGGCATTTGCTATCAGTCGTTGGCAACGCACGAAAAGCAAAACACGTACAAGCAGTGGGCTCTTTAGTCGCATATATTGTAGGTACGGGGTATGCAATGTGTTTGATCTCTTGAGATCTTCTCAGAATTTGCATAGTTGCACGTGCGCTCTGTTTAGAGACTGCAAGCTACACGACTGTTATCTACACTTCACAGATATTTCTCATCAGGTAGCCCCACAGTTGGTTTCTGGTCCAGTTTCGCACTTTGCCTGACTGCGAAACGAGTTTTTCAAGCGACACCAGTTTCCTTGGGTTTTATCGATAATGACATTTGAAGTGTGTCTTATATACATATGTACATATGTATGTCTTATGTTATGCTTTTGTTTGACTTTGTATCAATTTTGTTTACTTCATTCTCGCAAAAGCGACGCAATACGATCGACTGCAAGGCCTCTACGCGATACGATGATCGATTTCGGGTAGAAATAATTCACGCTCAAAAGCTGCTTAAATATTATCTGCCAGTTGAGCTAACACCCGAGATCGAGAAGCTCTTAACAACTGATAAACAATTCAATTGCTGACGCAAACTCCATTGTCAGAGATACACGCTTCTAAAAAATATATACATACATATATATTCATATACTATATATGTTCATTTTAAAAGCACATTTGAATATTATTTATGTGCTATAAGCTGGATTACCATTTATATATCCTTAGCCATTAACAATTTCATTGAATTTCTGGGAAATGTTGAGAAATTTAAAAGGTTTAAATAAATTATCTACGCGGCTGACAGGCAGAAATATAATAGAAATATAATGTTTTAAAATATGTGTCACGAAATATGTATTCACGATTTAAGTCAACCTAACGTATATACCCTATAATTGTTTAGAGTATTACAAATACACTGAATGACTAAGGCGAACATCTGTATAAATACGTACTCGCATGGCAGCCACATAAAGACGAGGGAAGAGAAAAAGAATTGAAATATTGTTTCTAATTATGCATTTCAGCAAAAAATCATGCTGTGCATGTGCAAACTTATGCAAGTTTTTGTATGCAAATAAAGAAAACCCTAATGACTTAACGAAGCTATTATACTCTACAGAGTAAGTCGGTTGAACACTCTTTCGCTTTAAACTTTACTTACAACTGTTTGCACACAGAGCACTAAAGAATCATCGATAGGGTATATAGATAGTAACTCACAGCACTCCCCCAAAGCCAATGACCAGCTAAAGGCCAAACGTCAAAGGCGGCAAGGGCCAATTGCAATAAAAACGAGTACGAAGATCGTTTTCCCCATACAAAATGAAGCAACATTATTTTTCAATTATCCACTTAAGTTTATGTGCGTATGTATAGCCCATGGCAATTAAGATCACTTGAACAACAGTTCTCTCTGTTCTCGTTCTGTGCTGATTTTGCCGGCTCTCTTTATAATCTTGGTGCGTTGACATTTCGTTCGCATAACTCAGTCAAATTTCACATTTTCGCGATACAACTTTATATTGTTTTCAAGCAATTAAGATCTATAGAAGTGATTGATTGTTTTCGGGCGTGATGCCTAACAAATACTCAAATGTCCCAAAAATAAATCGAGCGCACGTACACATGTATAGTGTTTACATAAATAATTGGAAACAATACGTACTTATATAAATTCGTTTTTTATGAATATATAACTTTTTTCGTGTTTACTTCGTTTCGTTTCGTTTCGCGTTCGTCTCTCTCGATCGTCTGCTTGGTGTCAGTGTTGAACATAGACTGAGTAGGCGACAGCAGCTGAGGTTGTATCGAAGTTCTTCGCATGTGAAACATGAGAGAGAATGAGAGATCATAACAGATGCATAACATAACATAAGTGTCAGTACGACATTGGTGTTTGAAGAGTGAACATCTTCCGGCACTGAATGGTTTTCATTTTTCATTTATGTATGACGGGAATCTTAGGGGCTTGAATTTTCCTTTGCTAATCTTTAGAACTGAATGACGCTGTGATATCAAGCATGCTTACTGTGACGAAGTCTATTTCTGGCATAAGAGCGTGTGCAAAATTATGCTCCCGCTGATATTGCAATTTTTGTATTGTATGACGAATTAATAATAGAGGAAGTCCGCGGAAGTCCAAGGTGCATTTTTAATATCTCGTCATACTACGTACAAAGTTTAAGCTTGACTCATGATCCTGAATCACCGTATTCGCGAATTCACGTGTCGGGAATTCCATTTATATCCGGCTTTTTATGGTATTTTTTAAATATTCTTTTAATCTAGTGGAAAACGCACGAATTCAAGTATTTTTAGTTAGTATTGTTAATTTAAGACAAACGCTTGAGTTGTACCATTTATAAATCACTTGAGAATATAGCTTTATTCAACTATGCGATGAAATTCTCAAGTGCTTTTTACAGACATATGTACTTAAACGGGGTCAATGACTTAAATTCTCAAGTAATATTTTGCAGCGGAGCCTAAGATGACCACTTTAGTTCCGACTACAACTGTTAAAATACGAGTATGCTATAGTTTATTTTGTCGTTACTCGTGTGGCATAAATAAGTATACAATACTTTAGTAATATGTTTAGAGATAAACCGTATACAAATATCAGTTGATACAATTATTTCCAGTTCCAAAATTGTATTTATAATAATTTGTGCACAACTGTAATGAAAATAAAACCAATTGTAATGGTATGCAAACTATGTGTTCAGATGAAAACATGAACTAGGAAAATGTTTTCAGTGAATCGAGTGTGGTCTTGCGCGTTAAGTGGCGTTCATGGTTATTGAGAGAGAATGTTTTGTGTGCCGTGCGTCGGCGGTTCGAACCCCGCCTCTGGCGAAGTTAAATTCTTCGTTCCCTTATTTATTTATTTGGTAATATTTTTATAAATTAGTGCGACTCATCATGGCATAATAGTTCGACTCTCATAATAGACGAACAATTTCCGCATGGCTCGCAGATCGAAATTCGGGGTTAATGCACGTGTCTACTGACATTCCCGTTATGATTGACAGTGTTTCGTGCAATTTCCGCACAATTTTATTTTGTAATTTTCACAAATAAATAAATCAGACAATTTGTATTTATTTATTTATTCTATTGTCGACAGCAACAACAAACTTTGTGGGCAAGTTCACGCAGAGTGTGCGTCGCATTGTGCAGGATGTCAAGGACGAGGGTGCTCCCAGTGGCATGACACGTGATGAGGTCATTGAGACCAATGAACGTCTGCGTTCGCTGCGACTGCGCCTAGAGGAGTCCTACGACACTGTGAAGAAGGCCCTGATCAACCTGATGAACAAGTACGGCGACTCGAAGAGTCATCGCAACATATTTCAGCGCTATCCCATGCTCAAACTGATGATAAAGGTTGCCACACCCGAAAGAAGTCCAAGTACTTTCTATGATACTACTAATGATTGTCACCCTCAGGAAGTCATACGCCTGGAGACGCAGTACTGGACACTGGTAGACATTCCCCGGCAGGAGAAACAGGAGACCGTGCCCTCGTACGTAATGCGCGCCTGTTCCATTATGGAGAAGACTCAGAAGTCCGGTGAGGGCGTGAAAACATCGGCCCGCCTGGCCGAGGAGGCCGCCGAGCGTAGGGAACGCATGGAGCGTTTGGAGCGTAAGTTTAAACTGGTGGCAACTGCACGAGATCGAACGATAATAATTAAGAGCATCCCCAACAGACATGACAACGGCACAAATCGAGCACGAGAACACACAGCTGATTAATGACTTGTATCGTTTGCTGAAAAAATATCTGGGCTTGCGGCATTTGATACGCGTCCTAAAGGTGAGAACAAGGGGAAGAGGGAGGAGGGAAGAGAGAAGGGACTGCGACAATGAACTGACCCCATGGGAAACTTTTTTTGTCATGTCTCTATTTCTGTTTCTCTGTTTCGGTGTTTCATGTCGACTTTATCTACAACAGGAAGAGTACGGCAGCTCAAAGATGTATCCGATATTTCCACGATACACAATGCTCAAGGACATGATAAAGGGCATTATGCACGACCCCGACTACATGGAGGTGTGCCACGAGACTCTGGCCAACTCCAACTGAGCCGAGGCCTCCGGAAATGGCAGGCGTCGCATGAGTGTCATTTGAGAGGCCCCTACATAAACAGCAGCAAACAAACCAATACAACAACATCAGCAACAACACCAACAACAACAGCAACTACAACAGCTTCATCAGCTCATCCTCCCACTTCTTCTTTGGAAGGGGACGATAGAGAAAATGGAGGCGGGGTATGTGTGCTGAGTGTGTGCTGATTTCACATGCGACTTTCAGTCATTCCGGCGTAAATGTTTAGCAATTTTAAAAGCATTCCTTGATGTTCCGGAACGGGAGATATTACGACGTAACTTCTTCAAATAGTTAGATACAAATCTTTAGGTAATTTTAGCCAAATAGAAGGCAAGACAACTAGACAAAAGGAAACTAAACAAATCAAAACAACTAACTAAGTAACTAACGGCAGACACGCAGACCCCACCACAAGAGTAAACTACTGACAACTACAACTATAACTACACCTACAAGAAAACTATTTACTACACCAGCTAAAAGATACAGATACAATTCGGTACTTAGCCATAAGAAACAAGAAACCGACAAACAAAAGAAACGCATTTATTTTAATGACCTTTTGAGATGAATATAACAAAGGAAAACCAAATGAATAAAACCACAAATAATATTAAACGCAACTCATGAGAGATATACAAAGAACTCGCTATAAACTGAAGACATCAGCTAACTTTATACGACCCATACAAATACAACTTATACACTATACACTATATTTCTATGATATTTCTCCAATCTTTCCATTTCGCGAATGTAAAGTCTATTGGAAGCATGTGTATCTACTCATACTACTACACCCGAACAACACAGCAATTATACATATACATATACATCTACATATATATACTCTACATACTTAAATATATATACATATTTCTTATATAGTTAGACAATATCAGGGAAATGTTCCCATGTTAATGAATACTAAAGAGAATCTGAAAATTTCTAAACACTTTTTGACGGAAACACCAAATTTATGTGGAAATAGGTATTTATACATATATTCATGTGAAATATAACTCAGGATCATATGTACGTATGCTATGATTCCTCGACGCTCCCCAAAAACTTCCTAGGAATTTTAAAAAAAAAACCTCAAACGCTTTAAATGTGTAATTTATGATTAGCCCTACAGCTTAGGGGCTCTGCAATTTGTTACAGTTCCAGAGAGCCTAACCTAATAAATATTAATACAATGCTTGCATATGTTATAGCTTTAGAGTAACCTAATACTAATCCAATAAGCGGACTCAATGAACAAACTTTTGTACGAGACCAATGACAAACTATACGAGCTTACAACAACACATTGCATACGAGTAGCGAAAATGCAGTTATTTGAATTTTAATTGATTTTTCCTATTCATTTTACATTTGATTTTTACCACCCACAGAAAATACCTTCTTTTTTAAACTATGAAATATACATAAGACTTAAATGGAATGTAAAACACAATTGTTGCAAATTACATTTGCATTTCGGCATTGCAATTAAATGTGGCCTCATGCCAAGCTATAATTGAACAGCAACAACTAAAACAACAGGAACAACTACAACTACAACTACTACCACATTGACACCCACCCACCGAACATGCCAAGGCTCTACTCGCTACACTGAGCAACCTGGCACGGCACTCAAACATACCACACACACGCACTCGAACAAACTAATCCACTTCTCTACCCACTACTCGAACTCAAGCGAAAGTAGTTGAAACTTAAGATAAACAAAACTGAAACAAAACTATTCAGTTTCGATCTGAAGCCCAAATTGTGTTACTCAATGTATAATTTATATTAGGTGGAGCTATCTTGGTTTACAAAAGTGAATTTTTGAATAAGATTCGCCTATTTATGCGAACAAAAAGCTGTATAAACATGTACCTAAATACTTTACAAATTTGTTGGTATTTTATTTAGTATTATTAAGTGTTACTGGTATACAAGAAGTCTAGTAGTTTTCCTAACTTAAACTAAATAAAAAAATGATTTATGTTGATGCCAAAGCAATATTTGTGAAAACTTAAAACTAATTATTAATTAAATTATGGATTGTAATACGAATATAATATGAACAGTATTTTTCAGGAATCAAATGTCCGTTTTTATAGCAAATATTTGAGAACATTTTTGTGCCATGAATACCGTAAATATTTGTTGCTTAACTGAGCCGCACACAAAACACTCAGTGCAAATTAAATTGCGTGCATAATTATAATTTTCGCACTTCTGTGTGAGTGTGAGTGTGTGTCCGAACTTAACTACTCTTAATCAAATGCAATTTTTGGTTTGACACTTCGTTACACACATTCAATCACACAAACACAAATATACTTGTGTCTATTCACAAAGCATAACTGTAAACGAACGCCCCAAACTCTCCACTTTCCTCAACTGAATTTAATTGTATCCACCTGCAGGCAACACTGGAAATTACTGCAAAGATACTGAAAGCATAAATTTAACTCAGTATATGGAATCAAAGATATCTATATATATAGATACATTTATATAAATAAATGCATTATATAGTGTAGCCTATGAGTGTTGTTTAGATCTATTTTGTTGTTGTGTGCATTACGTGTAGCTAAATGTTTGGCAATTAAATTAAATTGATGAATTTAAAAAGCGAAGCTCGATCGATTCGAATCGGGCAAATCAAAAATATGAATCAAAAAATATATATAGTATATGATTGTATGACAAATTATTAGCAATATCTATACGATATGTATGTATGAACACATATGTATATCGCAGCTGTGAGCGAGTGTGCTCGCTTTAAAATGAATGTTAAGAAGGACATTAGTGCGTATTATATGTATGATTCCGAACACATTCAAATGTTACAAAATATACAAAAACTACAAAAATACAAACTAGTGGTATACATACATACTACTCACATAGACCTATTATATTTGCGAGAGCTTCGTACAATTTTACCTTTTCAATATCTAAGTGTCTACCAGAAATGGAAAATGCATATACATGGAAGAAGAAGAAAGAAAAGAAAAAACATAAAATGCAAAAATATTGTGGGTGTAATAACATATATATATATATATATATGTATATATATATATATATATATATATATAGATGTATGTGTCGATACTGCAATATTATAAAATGAAACTTATTAAATAAATTGGTATTCAAGAGAATTACAAAATGTTTTTGATTTGAAAAGGAATATTCCCTGGCGCCATCTGTGAGTCGTAATTAGTCGTCCTGAAAACTAAGCAAGAAAGCTCTCTGTAAGGATAAAGCTTACGCAAGTTCAACTGCTAGTGAAAGAAAAAATAAAGATGGAGTCTTAAGCTTTTGAAAGCTCTGTAAAAGTTTATTGAAACACAACTTAAACTTTCTCGGGATGTACTAAAAATTAACGTTAACTATTTTTTGCCATGTTTCTCCTTCTCTTTGACCATCTCTACATCGGCCACCGAATGGTCCTCTGGCAATGAGTCCACAGACATGGAGGACCGCTTCGATTTGGAGCTGCCAGACGAGTGGGAACTGCTGCTGCCGCTGCCCGATCCCGAGCTCTTGGGATACTTGACGGCCTTGGTATTTCCCGAGCATTGCATAATGAAGCGCAGCTCGTCGAGCAGTTCAGCCTTGAAGTTGACCTGGCCACAAATAGAGTAGAGTTCTAGTTAGCCAGGCATTTTAAAAGGCTAATGCAGACATGCATGGAAAAAGGAGCTTAAAATTGTCATGCAAAGCAAACTATTGACAAGAAAGTGCATAGAGTATACAGAGTCGAAGAGTTTTAGTAAGAAAATAAGTATGAAAGCGACAGTCAAGTGTGCTCGGCTGTTCTACAAGTATACCCGCTACCAACATACTTATTGGCGTTGTCTGTGAAATCTATTCGTTGTATACATCAAAAATGATTATACTAGCTTTATAGTCACGCAGATCTAGGTTGTTTATCACACGTACTGACGAACATGGCTATATCACATTCTATGTAGGTAGCGGGTATAATTTGAGTAATGATGAAGATGATGATGATGAGGTAATGCTGAACTGTTAGCTCTGCCGAGAGTTTTGTCCCTGCTCCTGCTGGGAGCAGTCTGTTTGTTGGCAGCGTTATTTGAGGTTACGTTCGACCTTGAGCGAGGCCAGTTTTAGTCACGGTGGGTCCAGGCAGTCAGCACCGGACACGCAGACACGTATTTTTAGAGCCATGTTTTGCGACCTTTACCTTGTTCTCGCGAGCGGTCCAGTAGGTGCTGAGCAGGCAGTTAATCAGGCCGTACAGGCTGGCAAAGCAGCTGCCCACGAACATGACCAAATAGACGCCGCCCAGGTTGGCAAAGCCCAGCGAGGAGGCATCCGAGTCCGCTTCCTCCTGTGCTCAGCGTGCGGAAATTTCGATGAGCATAACAAGAGTTTCATAGTGTATGTGTGTGTGTGTGTGTGTATTGGCTATAACTACAGAAGCAAAAGCGTTTTGGGAAAAGCAGAAAAACGTTGCCCTCTCTACCTTGTTCTCCTTGCTGCGCTCCTTGACGCCCAGCAGCATCTCCAGCAGGGAGACGAACACGCCGAAGACGGCACCCACGCCCAGCACCAAGTAGACGCCTCCCAGATTGCTTATCTCAAGCGCCAGTGCGCCACCCTCGTCGCCTGCATCCTACACACACACACACACCACCACACACACACATTCACACATAGAGACACTCACTGAGAACTGAGCCTGAGTCTTTTGCGACAACTTACCGAACAGGCGCCTCCGCCACGCTTCTCCTTCCACCATTTTGTCTTCATTTTGGTGAGGACACCCTGCTCTTGCAGCTCCAGTATCGCCTGGCTGAGCACATCGCGATACGGCCAGTCTGCCCAAAGGGAACAGAACAGCCATTAAAGAAATACAATGAGAGAGGGGGAGAGGCTTAGGGACCTACTCTTACGCATGGCTATGCCGTATCCCTTCTCGTCCAGCAGCGCACCCACCTGGGTGAGCGTGCAGCGTCGCTCGGTGATATACTCAATGGTCGTGGACTCCATGAGAAAGGCGTAGTTGCTGTTCTCGACACGGTCGACGCCCTCCTGATTCGAATTGGTCATAAACTCCGGATTGTCCTTCATGAACTCGTACATCTTCTGGTAGGTGGGATATTTGGCGTCCTGCAAGTAGCAGCAAAAGGATTAGCAACTGTCCGCTGAAGCCATAAATTAGTGTGCCCACCTTGAAGAAGGTGAAGGTGCTGCCACCGTTCTTGGCCCCATAATTGACGCCGCCCTTGTTCTCCGACAAATCATCGGCATCCTCGATGGGCGTCACCAGCGATTCAACTGTGAGGAAGGCTGCCAGATTTGCCGTATAGGAGGACACCAAAATCAACGTGAAGAACCACCAGACCGAGGCGACGGCACGCGTCGAGAAGGCTCTGCGTGAAATCGAAACATTAATCAAGGAAAGGAAGAAGGAAGCCCCATCATCATCATCATCACCATCACCATCACCAGATTGAACTCACTTGGGAGCCAGCTCGGACCCCTGCTGGAGTAGGGCGCCAATGGAGAACCAGAGACAGTTGGCAAAGCTAAATTGATTCTCCAGCTCGGTGGGCTCCTCAATGCAGGGGTAGGGGTTGTCCCACTCGACGGGCGAAAGGCGGCCCAGGATGAACATGCTGATGGACACGCCCATGTAGGCCAGGCCCAGCCAGAGCCAGACCTCGCCCGAGAACGGCGACATGAACGAGAACAGCTTCGGGGGCTCCTTCATTGGTTTGCGAAACAAAATGGCGATGCCTTTAATGGAAATTGATAAAATTGGCAAACGAAAAATTGAAAATTTCAAAGAAATTTTCTTACCCAAATTCATAAAGGGTATGGTAAAGTCCACTCCACTCTCCCGCTCCGATGTCATGGTCAGATCGGTTATGCCCATGTCGGCACGCTAATCGACGACGAAAGTTCAGAACACTTTCAATGCGAAATTTTCATGCAAATGTGGAAATGAATATGTAAACATTGCGTATACGCCGTGAGGACGGAGCGTACACATCAATTATGCAACTGCTGCTGCTGCTGCATTATGCATTTGGCTTGCAACAATGTGTGGAAATGTGCAAGCGATTAATGATTGATAATCCGCCCCGCTCAACTAGCTAAAGATTCCGTTTCCCGAATGCAATTTTCATATTTTATGCATGCAATTTTCCCTTCGCTTTCCCATGTTTGCTAGTTTTCCATTAGAGTTAACTAAACGAGCACAGGCAGTCAACCGTTTCGTCGCTGCTAAACCAATAATAAAGTGTCCTTGAAAGTGCGCAGCAATACACACACATACACTGCCTACACAAGCCTACACTTATCAGAAAAAGGTTTAAAAATCATTCAATAAATTTCATTGAAAACTTTCTAAAGTTCACCAAAGTATAGAAAAGTGGGGAAAGAAAAAATGATATGTTTAATATGTTTAAAGTTTAAAGACATCAATTCTAGTTTTTGATAATATCTTTAAATATCCTCACCAATCAAAATGTTCCATCAACATCTACGACTTTACATTTGAAACCTTTTTGAAGTATTCTATTCTATTTGTCAACATTTTTGTTAGCCAGTGTAAGCCCACGCGATTTGCCCTTCATTGAATTCAATTCGCGAAAATACGCCTCTCTCGCTTTTTTGCCAATTCAACAATTTGACAAATTATAAAGAATTTCAATCGAACCGGATGCCCTGGAGACATTTGCGCCTCATTTATTATTTGTCTGGGCTCGACGCAAATGAAAGCAATTACGTCAAGATTTCATTTCAAAACTGGACGAAGGATGCGGTCTGATAACGTAGGAGGGAGGGAGAGGTGGGGGAAGGGAAGGAAAGGGAATGCTAATGATAATGTTCGATGATGTTCCATGTTTATTCGCCAGGGATAAACGCTCGGGCACATTGATGCCTTTGGGCGAGGCACAGCCTGATTCATGGCCAGTGCCCAGTTGAAGAGGGGTGAAGGGCAGGGAAGGGAAGGGAAGGGGGCTTCACTCACTTACATTATCTATTATCTCGCGCAGCATGCCGTTCCACTCGCCCGTCTTGGGATCTAGGCCGCCATACTTGTTGTCCGGCTGAAGGTAGAAGGTGTAACTGAAGCCAAGTTTCTTGGCGAGCTCATCGATGAGCTCGATACCAAATCCCTCGAATTGCGCATTGCCCTCTAGTTTCTCCGCAGTCTCCTTTAACATGCCATATGGCTCGCTCTGTGCAGGACAAAAGGTAACAAGGTGTTACAGTTCTAAGTGAAGCACACAGCACAGAATACCCACAATGGCCGTGACAACGACGAAGGACTTGTTCATCAGCGAACGCATGTCCGGCTCGAGGGTGTGTGCCGGCGCGGGGCGATTCATCTCGAAGCCGTCTTTGGTGCTCCATTGGCCAATTTGCTGCATACCCGAAACGCTCAGCTCAATGACCTCCAGCTGAAAATCTGTGCGCAGTCCCTCGTAGTCGAAGCGAATGGGACCCGTGAGGCCGTTGAGCGTCAACTATGGAGAGGCAAATTCATCATTTATGAAGAGCTTCCTTCCTTCTCTCTCTGCCTCCCTCTCGCTACCTTACCGACTTCATGTAGTTGACGAGCGTATAGCCCTTGTCCCAGGCACTGTCGTCGCCGCAGCTGAGCGCCATGGGCCGGAAGCTGACATGTCTGTAGGTCTCGGCCAGCAGCTGTATCCCATCGTAGATCAGGGCCATGCCGTTGGTCAGAGGACACGACACTGCAAGAACGCGGCCAAGGTCATTTGCATATATCATTTCTGCGGCACATTCAATTATGCAAATCCGCACATGTGAATAGATTGCCGATTTGCATAAAGTGGCAGCACATCAGGGTCGGGGCCGGGGGTCGGGGGTTGGGTGTTTCGGGGGCTATTTACCGTTCTGAAAAGGCTCCTCGCTCTCGTACATGGCCTTGGCCACCTCGAGCACCTGCTCGTTGTCAGGCGAAAGCAGTCGCAGTCCGGTTATGTTGGAGTCCGCATGCTGATATGGCTCCAGGTCCATCGTGTGCCAGTCCAAGTTGCCAATGACATAGCGATAGTCACTAGTCAGTAGACCCACCTGCTGTGCCTGCTTGAAGAACTCGGGCAGCGTGTCCATTGAGCCCACAACAACAAACGAATCGTCCTCGTCGCCACGTATGCGGCGCAGCACGTTGCGATAGTTCCCGTTCAGATCGAGATCGTAGCGACGCAATGTTATCTTCGGTCCCGTCGTCCCATACATCTGCAGCAGCTCATTCACTGTGACCAGATACTCCCCGGACTCGTAGATGATGGTGAAGCTCTCCCAGCCCAGCGCCGTGATCAGATCCCGCAGTGCCACGCCCAGCTGTGCCGGATGTGGATGCAAATTGATTGTGGGCAGCTGAGCAGCAAAGTCCCAACGCGTGTCCAAAAACGGCAGCTCCTTGGCGTCGCAGATGCTCAGCGCGTGACGTGCTGCCAGATTGGTGCTTGGCCCAAAGACAGCGACGAGATTTTGCTGTTTATATTTAAAAGTAAGGAAAGTGTGAATTAGAGAGGGAGTAAGGTTGTGAGAGAGTGAGTGAGATTAGGTTGAGGTCTGTCTGCTCCTTTTGCTCTGTCTGCTGTGTCTGCTCTGTCTGTTCTGTCTGCTGTCCCTTCTTCTCTCCGTCATCTTTGTATGCTCTGCCTGCTTTATCTGCTCTATCTTCTACATATGTCTGATCTATATATGTTATCTCTTAGTCTATCTATATGTCTGCCTGTCCGTATATATAACTTCTTATTATAGGAGTAAGGCTGTGAAAGAGAGTGAGATTAGGTTGAGGTCTGTCTGCTCTATTTGCTCTGTCTGCTGTGTCTGTTCTGTCTGATCGGGCTGTTCTGTCTGCTCTGCCTGCTTTGTCTTCTCTGTATACTTACACGTAGTCGTACTCTGTCCCTTCACTTTTCTCTGTCAGCTTTGTATGCTCTGTCTGCTCTATTTTCTCTAACTGGTTCTCTGTCTTCTGTATCTGATCTGTATATGTTATCTGATTGCCTATCTGGTACGTATAATTAAACATCCAAGTTTTGGAATTTTATTTTATTTATTTTTGTTGTTTACAATCAAATGTAATACAACCAAGAGTATCTCAGTTTCTCGAGCACCTACCCGCAGCATCTTGCAGAGCTTCTTAGAGGTCTCGAAGGCATTATTAGGTTCTATGGCCACCGCAACGCCGTGCAGGTTAAGTTCCTCGTTTTTCTCGTTAGCCTTTTCAATAGCCAAATGAAAGATTTTCTCCAGATCCGGATTTGTGTTCTCATAGACTAGACCTAGAAAGAAGTTGAAAAAGTAAGCGATTATTCAACTATAAGATGTGTTGCAAAGAGTATGCCAAAATTGGACTAAGCGGATGGACCATTTGAGGCGCAGTCACGGTCAACATTTGCGTGAAATAATCGTGAAATAATAATCAAATAAATATGAACCGTACTGTCGATTCAAATAAAGATTTCATGCATTTTTCTGAATTTTATGTGTTTGTCTTAAAAAAACTTTCCTATAGCTCTTAAATAATCACCCCTTTATAAGCACGTTTCCCCTAACTCAAGCAGCATTTCAGCTCGCTCGCTTTGCTTTCCCTTTCTTTGAAGGGTGGAAAAAACTACCGAAAACTATTTAAAGCTTTTCTGCTCTGTCATTTCCTTTGTGTTTTTGTTTTGATATACAAATTCTGTTTACGTTTTCAGCGTTCAAACGAAACACGCAAATGCGCCAAATTCGCCGCAACTGATGAAACGATGTTGTTCTTCCATTGTTTTTTGTGCCATGCGCTTCGTTGGGGCATAAAAATACCCCCCTAAACACACACACACACTCAGACACTATCGTAGCTATATACATACTCACAGATATCCACACACTCATACAGTTGCACTGGGCATGATGACGAGTGGATTTCGAATGTTTTCGTTGCGCAATCGTTTTGGTTTCGAAGCGCAATAAAATCTTGCTGCATTATTTGGTATTTTCTTTTTAGAATATGGCATTTTTAGTATATACTGTTATATTTTGTTTTGCTGCCATGAACTCACCCACATTCGTTCGCTCAGCCTGACAGCTGCTCGTCAAGCTGGCAAAGATCCACAGAGAAATCAACGAAATGGCCCAACAGCCCCTGCAGCCGGTTGGGGCTCCGCTGTGCCTATTCCTATTTCCCACGCTCTGCATCTGATCTTAACTAAACAATAAAAACAATAGCGATCAGGCAAACAGCAAATTGGAACTGAACATCAATTTCCACACACACACACAACACAATTAACACTTTTATCGCAATTTAATTGTTCGCCTTTTGCGCGTTCGAAACACTTATGGCCGAGCTAATTTTATAGACTGGCAGTCACCCCTTGAGTGTTTTTGTAGCGATTCACGAATGTGAGTGCGAGTGAGGCGAGTGGACAACGACGAATATCGTTGAATCTGTGCGGCGGAATAAACTAGCATCAGCACAAGCCAATTCGCCGTGCATTCTTTTTTCTTATGAAATTGTTGAGCGAAAACCAAAATATTGCTTGGCAATCTCGGTGTGCTCATCCAATTCTGATGACATTTATACTGTTTAAATTCTACTACATGCATTACTACTTCATTGCAATAAACAATGTTATGTCCTTTACCACAATACAAGGTTTTGTACAAAAAAAGCTATAGATTTGCACATTAGCAGTAGAACAACTGTCGAATATATTTCCGATATAATCAATAAGATTACATAGGTGAGCCAACCCCCACTGGGGTATTTACCATACATAAGCCAGAAAGTCTTACAAAACAAAGTTCAACCTCTATTAGGTTTCCAACAAAGTATTTAAATATCGCAAGTCACACAATTCCCCCACAACATTTTTTCCACCACATTTGGCGAGATTTAATAAATTATCCGCCATACCGTAGTAATTCAGGGTCCGCTGAACTTGTAGGCGAACAACAAGAACAACTCAGCTTGACGCCCAGGCAACTTTAAAGAAACAAATTAATTAAATGAGCTTTTGCTGTTAGAAGGCCAATTTATCGCAGCTAGCTGAAAATCGCGTATCAATCATCATCGTCACCATCATTATTATCGTCATCATGAAGGCAAACAGTCGCCAAGAAAAACAAGCTTTCAAACAGGAAGAAGAGGGGAATAAATCAAGAGGGATTTGGCCACAGTTGGATGCATGCACTGTATATATGAAATGCGAATGCTACATTGAATAGGCAGCTGGATAGAAGGCAGATGGAATCCAAACGAATAAAATGCAATTCAAATATGCCCAACTATTCAAACTATTCATAGCGAAAGTGTCTGCCACAAGGATCTGCGAACAAATGTTGCAACTGCGAATACATTTGTGGCAGGCGAAGAGCAGGAGGAGGAGCACTGAATAATGGGCAACAACTTTGTAAGCTTTGAATAATCCACTCAGATTGCATGAATATAGAAAGAGAGCAAGGAGTCTGTTACTTTTTTTAAACGAATGTGTTTTTGGCACATACACTCCGTTTGTTTCTATGTAAGCCACATGTTATATTCGTCCAACTTCGAGGATATATCGGTTCAGTCCGGCTCGTTTCAACCTAATTATAGCGTGCAGCAACAAGAAGAAGTGTTTCATGAAAACTAGCAAGACTAGCAACAGTCAGACTGAGAGACAGACATGGCTCCTCTGGTGATGGGGATTTAGAATAATAATACTTAATGGGGTCTCAGATGTTTCCTGCAAACTCCTGGCCGAAATAGCGATATACCTTTTGCGAGGGTAAAAGAATGTCACTGACTCCCTGAATTATTCCGTTACGCTTTTAGAATGGTACATTAATTCATTTCCTTTTCAAAATTGGAAGTTCACATTAATCAATGCCGGCTTTCTCAAATGAAAGAAATAATATCTTGTGCATATAATGGTGAATATAATGGACACAACTGAAAGTAAGCAATGAAGATGTTTACTAGTAGAATTTCTTTAAAACTGCTGTCATCAGACTTACCGATTGTATAAATAAAAAATAAGGCTATTAACCAGCTCATTATGAACCCTATGATATAAGTGCTTCCATCTACCTAGTTTAGCAACCGAAAATAAAAAATAAATAAATAAAAATAAGTAAGAAAACTCCAGTCGAGTGTGTTCGACCCCCCAAAATAAATAATTAAATATCTAATTGCTATAGGTTAGAAGGGCATTATAACTTTGTGTCAACCACAAATGTATACAACAGGCAGAAGGTGTCGTCTACGACCACAAAATCTCCAAAAACTATATATGTATATATATATTATCAGCAGTAACACCCGAGTCATGTCCATTTGTCTATCTGTCCGTTTAAAAATCTAGATCCGGAGACTTTAAGAGCTAGTACTAGGACAATTATAGCTTTTCATTATCGATATTCTGACACAAATAACCAATAATGTATTGTGAATGATTTGTAAAAACTAAACTAGACCTGATATCGATCTTCGTGCAATAATAATATACTATATTGTTGCCTTATTTAAAAGTCCTAGTTCTCGGAATTCATACAGACGAACGAACGGACCCATATGGCCCCTAGTATAAACAGTTAGTTATATAGAACTTACTGTGTATATTCCAAACAACATTAAAATCCATGACAAGGCGAAAATGCAGACGATAACCAGGTTCATGAAGATGATTAGGAATGGCTTGTCTGATTTAAACTTTGCTATAAATCAAAGATTAAACAACTACGTATATTTCCGGGTAAAGCTGTTGTGGCTTCTTACCGATCAACGAGTAAAATACCCAGATAACTAAAATCATATGATGCACAAGTGTCCAATATGCGTAAAATAAGGCCTTTGTGCGGAGGGGACAACAGGGCTTATCCAGACAGTCACAGTTCTTATCAATACACATTGTCTTTTTTTCCAATTATGTTAAATATGTTAAATAAACTAAAAATTTTATATTTCTACTAGTTTTGAATGAATAAATAGAGAATGACATTGTGACATATTTTTATTAAATGGCGTCAATAATTAGATATATCTAATCTTGTAGATCGAAGAAATTATTATTATGACATCTGAACTCACCAATTAACACTACAATACTATGATCGAAATAATATCGATATCGTCAGACTTGCTGTGCCACCTCTGTAAATCACCTGTTTGGAACGATAAAAATCATTAATCAATCACCCGACAGAGAAACAGAGAAGGAAAGAAAGATCCGGTGAAAGAAAGAGGAAAAAAGAGAGTATGTTAGAAAAAGAATGATTCTCTTTTTTTACATTTTAAAATTAATCTTTGTTTCTTAACCACACACTTTCATTAATGTCCTTCGCAACTTCTGACATGCAACATCTCTGGCGTTGCTGTCAAACTGTTGCTGTCGGCCGTAAATAAAATCAGACTGCGATAAGACAGGAACTCTACTTCTCTCTCTCCCTTTTGCTCTGTCTGTTCTATCGTTCATATGCATAAATGCAGAAATGCCTTCGCCTCGCTGCATGCTTCTGCTGCTTTTATTTACATGCCAGCATGCAGCTTGCCACGCAGCCAGCGCACATTAAATCTATTGCCATTCCCCTTCTTCCTCATACTTCCCCCTCGCCATTTCACCCGCTGCATGGTGTTAAATTGCCCAGCAGATCCGCACATGAATTTGCATTCCTCGCGTGCGCATCAACGCGTGCAGCCTCTGCCAGAGGTTGCAAGTATCTTGAGGAAGCACTTGCCACAGTGTTGAGTCTGGGTCCATGTCAGTGGCTTTGTAAGTGTGTGTATACGTGTATATGTTGGTGTGTGGCATATATAACAAAATAGCTTGACGCACTTGGCCGGGGTTCGACTGTTGTCCAACTTGCGGCAATTATCCAAAGAGCGAAGCCCGCCTAGCTTATCCAACACAAAGGACGCCCATCAACAGGAAGTGCCTGTGTGAATCAATAGTCTATAAGTGTGTGTGTGTGTGTGTTTGTCTGCATGTGTGTGCTAATCGGTTGCTCTGGCTGCTCCATCAGCCCCATCAATTCCCCGCAATTCCCTTCACATTACCTTTGTCAATATTTGAGAACAGAAAATTTCGGATGTGTATCTATTCGGGAGAAAGAAAATACATATATGTACGTATGTCTGTATGTGTTTGTGTATATATAGGGGGTGAACGTGTGTGCGTGTGTACATGCTGTGTGCTGTTGATTTGTTTGACTTGACATTCCGTTGTTGACAAGAACAGAGCAAAATCGTTGCACAAAATCACATTCGCAATTTGCACTAGAAATTTGATTGACACCGCCGAACCTTGAGTCCCCGAATTGCTTTTCCTTCGTCGATGGCGATGACGGCGACAGCAAACTTCGATTTAATGCCAATCATTGAGAAATGTCGACGGCGCCATTTGTGCAGCAGAGCGAATGAGTAATATGGCACAGCTATAAACGCAATCAAATGCAATTATAGCTAACCATAATAACAAATTTCTTTTTCTACGTTAGTTTATATACTTAACTTTCAAAAATAATCCAAATCAGACAAATATCATATACAAGTAAAAATAAAAAATTTAAAAATACCATGTTCGATAAGAACAGAAACAAACGGTAAAGACTCTATTTGTAAACTGCAAGGGTATAAAACCTTTGCCACCTTTCTTTCTAGTTTTGGTTGAGAATAACTTGAGTGAGTGCGTTGTGTTAGGAACTAATTAATTGCTGCCTGCTTCGAGCTACTTCGAGGCGAAAGACAACCGATGCCGAAAGGTAAACAAACAAATCAGTTGAAGCACGTGGGGTACTTGCTGCCACTTTTTGCGACACTTTTGGCGCGACATCACAACAGAGTGCTACCTGCACACGCACACACTGACACTCTCACATAGATTCACACACACAGAGATAGACAAACAAAATCAATTTACAAGCTACCAAAAAGCAATCCAAACAGAACGATTGCACAAACAATTCCGCAAAAGTACTTAAATTATCTCCTCTCTGTCTCTCTTAGTCTAGTCTCTCTGTTTCTTGCAAAGCGGGAGTTTCAAATGAGGCCAACAGGCGCCTGATAAGCAACAACGTTTGCAATGGCAACAGCACGAGGAAGTGAGTTTACCACCAGGCGAAAGTCGAGCAAAAGCGGAAATGAACCGCGTCGCCAAGGACGCAAACAAGACAGACAACAAATGCAGGCCACACACAGCCGCAGCGCAGACAAAGGGGTTTGCAATAACCCTCCTCCCTTCCTTTCCCCTTAAGCATCATCTAAAAATTGTATGAATGTTCTCACTTCAATTAGCGTGCGTAGGTGAGTGTCTGCGCGAATTTACACTGCCCACCAAGGTGCAGTTCCAAAAAGTAGAGACACCTCACTTGGACCTTCCCGTAACGAACACCTCACTTGGATGGACCTCCCCTTTAATAAAAATCATTTTCTACGACGTTTGAGTAATATCATAGAAACGTTAAGCGTGCGCCCAATAAAGTATTCTGGGTTTTTTATTTTCAAGCACACAATTGAGGTCTGAGCTTTCTTCGAAAATTACACGACTTTTCTTTCAACATCCAAATATCACCAACAGTTTTTATCAGAATCAATCAATTTGGTACTATAACAACGACAGCCGATGATGCTAAATATAACTTGCATAACTTTAAATATGGTAAAAGATAGATACGAATTAATTCAAATTGTTTACAGAAGCTGCTATCAAATTTACCCAAAAAGTGAATACAAAGACTTAAAGGGAGCCCTGTTAAGTAAACATATTTATATTTATATATTTTTCTATCTCAATCTGAAATAAATAAATAAACAGACACAAACCAGTAAGAAAAGCAACGCGTCAGTGGGATACCCTTCGACCTACATATGTATGTACATATGTTCCTATGTATGAACACATATATGTACATATGCACATGCTTTGAAATTATTCCCGACATCCGACATCCCTTGTTAGCTGACAGAAGCAGTTGGTTTTATGTTCATACTTTCTTAAATAACTTCTGTGTTTATTGTCCGATCGGATTGTACTTTGGAGACTACGTATGTGGATATTTTATTCAGCCTAGTATACATTAAAGTCGGAAAGTAGTATCTTTTATACAGCGCTTACAAATTGAGTTAAATAAATAATTTATTGATTTGCGGGGGCGGTGGGCGTGGCAGCTAACATTTGAAATAAACTTGATCTGCGCCGAGTACATAGGAACCTTCATTCCAAATTTGGTGTCTCTAACATTTTTGCTTTCTACTGGTTAATAGCTGAGATTTGTGTGTTCATCTGGTTAGACGGACATCCAGACAGACAGACATTTGCACAAAGTTTTTTCCCTTTTTGACCATTTTCAATGGTCGAAGGGTATAAAAATAGTTGTTCAAAAAACTCTCTGCACATATAAACATCAAATTTTAAATAAGTATCTTTTGCATTAAAGTTTAAGATCTTCTTAATGAGGGTATAATCAGTCGTGAATGTACGGATATTATTAGTGTCCAGAAGGCGAAAAGTATTACCTTGCACTGGAGTGAACACAATCATGTATCCATACAATCACACATAAGAAGAATTTAAAGAATATACTCAGCCTGAATTTCAAATAGTATGAAATTGTTACCACATAGCGTAATAAAAGAATAAATTAATACATTTAATACATTTACAAACAATAAGAACGTCTGCTTAATTTTGTAGCTTCTATGCAAGTATTTCGAAAAATATGTTTAGTTAGCATACAGCCCTTGAATGGCCATCAGAATATTTAAGGTCACTCAGTAGCCTTAATCGCTTTGCAGCTTGTTTCAAAAGCCTTCCCCAATTCTTCTTCTCTAAATTAGTTTGCATGCAGACTGCGAGAATGCGAACTTCGCATTGCAGCTGAAGGATACAAAGACAGAGAAGAATATAAAAATACAATTGATTATTTTATAAATAACACAGTAAGCTGATGAAGAGTTCCTCTTTTATGGTTATAAAATTGATAAATCTACTTACGGCCAAGAGCTTGAAAATCCCTTACATATGTAATGCTATTAATTTTCTCTTTATGTATGTTATATGTATATCATATTAACACCTATATGAAGCGGACATCCCTTTAGGCGACTCAGAGACTCCTCTTGGCCAGAGAAAAGTTTACCTGCACATCGGCGAGTGCCGCCAAAGAAAGTTGTCACTGTCCTTTGTTTTTCTGCACAAAATGCAGGTTCAAATCGTCTTTTGAAAAATATAAATAATATTTTCTTGGGGCTGAAACCATGCCTTGAACTGGGGATGTGTTGTTGGGTCATTTCGTCGTCTTTTATGACTGCAATTCGAAGGTATAATATCTGAAGCAGAGAACTGTAAACACGATTTGTACGACTGAAAGTAAAAGATATAAATATGTAGGAAGCCGTTTTCTTTACAATATCCAGTAGCAAACTTACGCAAATAGATAATACCTAAAACAGTAGGGAGAATGAGTATCACAATCCAGCTCAGTACTAGCCCTATTAAATAAACCATTCCATTTCTCTACATCAACACCAAAGATAAATAAACAAAAATATAAACGTAAAAAACAGTTGTTTATAAGACTTACATTAAATATTCCATAAAACATGCAAATCCAAGATGCAGAAAGGCATATAGCGACTATAAGCAATATCAAACTTATAATTGTTGCCTTATCCGATTTAATAAAGCCTAAAATTCAAAGATCAAATATACAATATATATTGGCGAATAGAATAAAGTATCGTACCGTATAAAATGATAAAAATTATTCCAATCAATTGATGCACAAGTGTCCAAAATGCGAAAAATATTGCCTTAGTGCGTAGAGGACAACAGACGTCATCCAGACAGCCCCATTTCTCACCAGTACACATGATAATTTTTTGTATTGTATTTTTCCAGATATTTAATAAAATAAATAAGTTGAGTTAAAATTCAACTCGTTTCGTATTTTGTACTTACTGAGATCTTTCAGACTGGATATTAAAACAGAGAATGAAGATATTATTACCCCAAAATTTTCTTTTTTTGTATTGAATAAAATCTTTCAGATGGAATGATCAAATACAGTATGAACCAGTAAGAAAAGCAACAGTCGCGCAGCACGCGACAGTGGGATACCCTTCGACCTACATATGTTCCCGTGTAGTTTAGTTTGTTAAATTCATACACATATGCATATGCACATGCTTTACAATTATTTCCAACAGATGGCGCTCGCGCTTCGCGCTCGCCCGCCTCGCTTGTTAGCTGACAGAAGCAGTTGGTTTTATGCTCATACTTTCTTAAATAACTTTTGTGTTTATTGTCCGATCGGATTGTAATTTGGAGAATACGTAGATATTTCATTCAGCTTAGTATACGTTAAAATCAGAAAGTTGTATCTTTTATATAGCGCTTACAAATTAAGTTCAAATATTAATTTATTGATTTGCGGGGGCGGTGGGCGTGGCACTTAACATTTGAAATAAACTTGATCTGCACCGAGTACATAGGAACCTTCATTCTAAATTTGGTGTCTCTAGCATTTATAATAGCTTAGATCTGTGTGTTCATCTGGTCATCCGGACATCCGGACAGACAGATAGACATGGCTCAATCGACTCGGCTAGTGATCCTGAGCAAGAATATATATACTTTGTGGGGTCTGGCACGCCTCCTTCTGCCTGTTACATACATTTCCATTTTGCACAAAGTTAGTATACCCTTTTTTGACCATTTTCAATGGTCGAAGGGTATAAAAAAAATGGTGGGTAAGACAATAAAATTAACCAGCTCCCCACTAGCCTGACAAAATAGATGTTTGCATGTTCCTTTTAATTAACAAATTTAACACAAATTTAATACCATAGTTGATTGTAGAACTCACTTTAAATATTCCGTAAAACATGCAAATCCAAAATGCAGTAAGCATGATGCGATAAACAAGGCCCACGTAATAAGCTATACGGATAACTTCAGGGCTTAAATGTATAAATCTATCAACATTAACATTCGACACACCTATACTTTGAAGTTGAAATAACTACAATGGATGTTGCCCCAAAGTTGAAAAAAGATTCATACCCAAAATAATCAATACAATGACTCCAACAATGTGATGCACAGCTGTCCAATAAGCGAAAAATATTGCTTTAATTCGGAGTGGGCAACAGGGCTTATCAATCCAGGCACAGTTATCTCCCGCGCAAGTACACATGATAATTTTTTTAGTTTTCCAAATATATACTAGTGACATAAATTTTAACTGATTCGTTATTCTAAACTTACTGAGATTTTTCCAACTGGAGACTGAAAACACTTCTAAATTTGCTAGTGCTATCTCCGTCAAAGAATTACTGTCGATATATGTTAAGTGTCCGATTTTGGTGAATGTGAATGAGTATAGGTATTTTTTTTCTTAAATTATATTATGGCAAATTTTATTTTTACATTTAAATTAATTCAAATTAAATAATAATTAACTGATCCATCATTTGTGGCCAGGTATGGAGGAAAACCCAGAAACCCCCATTCAGATCAGGAAAATTAGGTATTAACGTAGAGTTAAAAATTATTAAAAATTAAATTGTTGCCCTTTCCGATTTAATAAAGCCTAAAACTTAAAGATCAAATATACAATATATATTGGCGAATAGAATAGTTTCTTCCCGACCATTGAAGAAAATGGTAAAAAAAGGGTATACTAACTTTGTGCAAATGTATGTAACAGGTAGAAGGAGGCGTGGGAGACCCCATAAAGTATATATATTTTTGCTCAGGATCACAAGCCAAGTCGATTGAGCCATGTCTGTCCGTCTGTCTGTCTGTGCGAACGCACAGATCTCAGCTTTATAAAAACTAGCCATATTTTATTAGCTTAATGGACACCTCTCATTAGCGGACCCCGCTTTGAAGCATTTCTTTTTCGGTACACCTCTTGGCCAGACTAAGGCTTACCAACCCATCTTAAGGTGTCCGCCCAAAACTGTTTTGCCATTACTATATTTTCATATTCTAGATTGACGTCAAAATCGTCTTCAGAAAAATATATATCATATTTTTTAAGACTGTAGATCACACTGGGCGTATGTAACTTTTATTTTTTTTTTACTTCTTTAACTCGAAATTATAATATCTGCAGCAGGCGATGGTAAATATAATTTGTACAACTGAAAGGAAAATATTTAAATATGTTAACAGTTTTTTATTTTTACAAAAGCTTTTATCAAATTACCCAAACAATAAACCACAAAAAATGCAGGGTGAGCAAATAGAATAAACCAGCTCCCCACTAGCCCAACAAAATAGATGGTTCCGTATTCCTTGTAAATAACAAATTTAACAAAAATTTAATGCAATAGTTGATTGTAGAACTCACTTTAAATATTCCGTAAAACATGCAAATCCAAAATACAGTAAGCATGATGCGATAAACATGGCCCACGTAATAAGCTACACGGATAACTTCAGGGCTTAAATGTATAAATCTATCAACATTAACATTTGACACACCTATACTTTGAAGTTGAAATAACTACAATGGATGTTGCCCCAAAGTTTAAAAAAGATTCATACCCAAAATAATCAATACAATGACTCCAACAATGTGATGCACAGCTGTCCAATAAGCGAAAAATATTGCTTTAGTTCGGAGTGGGCAACAGGGCTTATCAATCCAGGCACAGTTATCTCCCGTGCAAGCACACATGATAATTTTTTTAGTTTTCCAAATATATACAAGTGACATAAATTTTAACTGATTCGTTATTCTAAACTTACTGAGATTTTTCCAACTGGAGTCTGAAAACACTTCTAAATTTGCTAGTGCTATCTCCGTCAAAGAATTACTGTCGATATATGTTAAGTGTCCGATTTTGGTGAATGTGAATGAGTATAGGTATTTTTTTTTCTTAAATTAAATTATGGCAAATTTTATTTTTACATTTTAATTAATTCAAATTAAACAATAATTAACTGATCCATCATTTGTGGCCAGGTATGGAGGAAAACTCAGAAACCCCCCATTCAGATCAGGAAAATTAGGTATTAACGTAGAGTTAAAAATTATTAAAAATTAAATTGTTGCCCTTTCCGATTTAATAAAGCCTAAAACTTAAAGATCAAATATACAATATATATTGGCGAATAGAATAAAGTTTCTTCCCGACCATTGAAGAAAATGGTAAAAAAAGGGTATACTAACTTTGTGCAAATCTATGTAACAGGTAGAAGGAGGCGTGGGAGACCCCATAAAGTATATATATTCTTGCTCAGGATCACAAGCCAAGTCGATTGAGCCATGTCTGTCCGTCTGTCTGTCTGTGTGAACGCACAGATCTCAGCTTTAAACCAGTAAGAAAAGCAACAGTCGCGCAGCACGCGACAGTGGGATACCCTTCGACCTATGTAGGTATGTCCCTCTGTATGTACACATATGCATATGAACATGCTTTGAAATTAATCTCGACAGATGGCGCTCGCGCTTTGCGCTCGCCCGCCTCCCTTGTTAGCCGACAGAAGCACTTGGTTTTATGTTCATACTTTCTTAAATAACTTCTGTGTTTATTGTCCGATCGGATTGTAATTTGGAGACTACGTAGATATTTCATTCAGCTTAGTATACGTTAAAGTCAGAAAGTTGTATCTTTTATACAGCGCTTGCAAATTGAGTTCAAAAATTGATTTGCGGGGGCGGTGGGCGTGGCACTTAACATTTGAAATAAACTTGATCTGCGCCAAGTACATAGAAACCTTCATTCCAAATTTGGTATTTTTAGCATTTATAATAGCTGAGATCTGTGTGTTCATCCGGTCAGACGGACATCCGGACATCCGGACAGACAGACAGACATGGCTCAATCGACTCGGCTAGTGATCCTGAGCAAGAATATATATACTTTGTGGGATCTGGCACGCCTCCTTCTGCCTGTTACATACATTTCCATTTTGCACACAGTTAGTATACCCTTTTTTGACCATTTTCAATGGTCGAAGGGTATAAAAAGCTAACCATATTTTATTAGCTTAATGGATAACTCTCATTAGTGGACCCCGCCTTGAAGCATTTTTTTTTCGGTACACCTCTTGGCCAGACTATGGCTTACCAACCCATCTTAAGGTGTCCGCCCAAAACAGTTTTTCCATTACTATATTTTCATATTCAAGATTGAGATTTGTGTTCATCTGGTCAGACGGACATCCAGACAGACAGACATTTGCACAAAGTTAGTATACCCTTTTTTGACCATTTTCAGTGGTCGAAGGGTATAAAAACATAAATTTCGTATTCACTTAGATCTTTCAGATTGGATGATCAAATTGCAAATAAATATATTACCCCATAGTTTTATAAGATAGTAAATGAGCCATAAAGGGACTTCGAGTTGATTAAATATACAAATATTTTAATATTGTTTAGACTTTCGGTCAAAAAAAGGAATAGTAACTTTATGCAAATGAAGAAGAAGGCGAAGGAGACTCCCAAAGTATATACAGTAAGTCAAGAAACACTTTACACAGATGTACATAACATTAAGATGTACATCTGTGCAAAGAGTTTATTGACTAACTGTATATTTTTGCTCAGAATCACTAGCCGAGTCGATTGAGCCTTGTCCGGTTGTCTGTCCCTCTGTTTGTTTATTTGAACGTCAGGATATCAGCTATTATACGAGCTAGAAGCTCCAAAGTTGGCATAACCTATACTCTGCACAGGTGAAGTTTATTTCAAATACTAGATGTCACGCCCACCGCCCCCGAAAATTCATAAACATGCAAATTAATTATAGTTGAATTCGAATCTGACTTTGACATAACCGTAGCTGATAGAACTAATTACGCCTTTTCCAAGTTGGACAATAAACATAAAAATGTGTAAAACATTAATGGGGAGAAAAACCAAAGGAGAATTTGATGCGTCAATACATTTTATAAGCAGGCTCTTATTTTATATCTAACGAGTCATATGTAAGGATATAAAAATATATATTTTTTTATATTATACAACACACGAAATGTTATTTAGTTTGTGTAGCAAAACCTAACCATATTTTATTAGCTTAATGGACACCTCTCATTAGCGGACCCCGCCTTGAAGCATTGCTTTTTCGGTACTCCTCTTGGCCAGACTAAGGCTTTTCATATTCAAGATTGACGTCAAAATCGTCTTCAGAAAAAATATACATCATATTTTTTATTATTTTTTACTTCTTTAACTCGAAATTATAATATCTGCAGCAGGCGATGGTAAATATAATTTGTACAACTGAAAGGAAAATATTTAAATATGTTAACAGTTTCTTTTTTTTTACAAAAGCTATGATCAAATTACCAAAACAATAAACCAAAAAAAATGGTGGGTAAGACAATACAATTAACCAGCTCCCCACTAGCCCGACAAAATAGATGTTTGCACGTTCCTTTTAAATAACAAATTAAACACAAATTTAATACAATAGTTGATTGTAGAACTCACTTTAAATATTCCGTAAAACATGCAAATCCAAAATGCAGTAAGCATGATGCGATAAACAATGCTCACGTAATAACCTATACGGATAAGTTCAGGGCTTAAATGTATAAATGTATCGTTAACATTTGGCACACCTATACTTTGAAGTTGAAATAACTACAATGGATGTTGCCCCAAAGTTGAAAAAAGATTCATACCCAAAATGATCAATACAATGACTCCAATAATGTGATGCACAGCTGTCCAATAAGCGAAAAATATTGCTTTAGTTCGGAGTGGGCAACAGGGCTCATCAATCCAGGCACATTTATCTCCCGTGCAAGCACACATGATAATTTTTTTAGTTTTCCAAATATATACATGTGATATAAATTTTAACTGATTCGTTATTCTAAACTTACTGAGATTTTTCCAACTGGAGACTGAAAACACTTCTAAATTTGCTAGTGCTATCTCCGTCAAAGAATTACTGTCGATATATGTTAAGTGTCCGATTTTGGTGAATGTGAATGAGTATAGGTTTTTTTTTTTTCTGAAATTAAATTATGGCAAATTTTATTTTTACATTAAAATTAATTCAAATCTAAACTGGGGTAAACAATAATTATCTGATCCAGAATTTGCTGCCAGGTATGGAGAAAAACCCAGAAACCCCTAATCAGATCAGGAAAATTAGGTATTAACGTAGAGTTAAAAATTATTAAAAATTTAAATTTAAATTTAAAAATTTCTGTACATAGCTTTCTGCATAAACTTAATTGGTTAATAGTTAATGTATCCTCTGCAAGGGTATCTAACGTAAAATCCTCATCAGATTTCCAAGATACAATTGTGTGGTTTATTAAGAAAACAATCGGTAAGTGCTAGCGGAGTTTTTTCTTGTTATAGTATCTGCTGAACTTACTCTTGTTATGGCCAATTATAGCTTGAAATCATCTAGAAATATTCTCCATTTTATTTACAGTGCTTTTATTATTGTTTGTGTGTGTGTGTGTGTGTATGTGCGTTCGTGCTTCTTAGTGTTTGCGCACAGAAATTTTGGGCTTCTGGACACTTTGAGGCAGCTTCAGTTGCTGGCTTCAGGTGGCGATGATACTGCTGGTGGTTGTTGTTGCTTCTTTGTTGTTTGCTGTTTCTTATCACTTTTTATGCTCGGCCAGCTGGGGTCGGGGAAGGAGGCTAATGTTGTGCCACTGTGCCCGGCCCGGCGAGCTGAGCAGAGAGTGTGCACAGTGTCTGTCGGCGAGCACATGAATTGTTAACACGTTCGTCACTGCCACAGGTAAGTGTAAACGTGCTGGCCCAACTAAAGCTATCCGGATGGCCGTCCCACTTTCGCAGGCAGCCAAATAAATGAGGAGAAAGGCGAGAGTGCGGGGCAGTGACCAGGGTGGCGGACGACGATGGGCGCAACCAGTTGCGTTAAGCCGTGCGAGGCACATTTGCTGGCCTCGGGGCCAGGGCCAGAGTCAGAGCAGCGTGCTGGCCAAATGGGTAAATGTCAGTGCCAAGGTGTCAAATTGTCAGCGCCTGTTGACCGCTGCCAACCCCCTCCCTCCCTCCTCATTCTTCGCAACCAGGGCAACCCTAAAAAAGAGGCGCAAAAAACTGGAAATGATAAGACAGCGGTGCGTATGAGTGCTGCGTATGTGTAACACTTCTGTGCCGCTTACACCCCTGCAGACTCTGCTGCACCTCCCTCTGCTCCACCTGGAATTGGCCAACGGGTTGGAAGTGACTGAATTATTGATAAACATAGCCAAATTTAACCACTTGTTAAACAAAATATTATTCAATAACAAAACAAAATGCAGCGACTGCGCACTCGTCTCTCTCTACTTCTCTCTCGCTCTCTTAGGAGTGCTGCGCTCATGTTCCAGCCAGAAGTTTCTACAACGCATACACACATTTTCACACCAGCCACACCAACGAGCAGGTGCAGGGTCCCAACGAGGAAACAGTTCGACACGAGAGCTCTGCGAGTGCGGACGGGCGAAACGGAAAAGCCAAAGAAATAAAGAATTCATTTCCCGAAATTCCCCAAATCGAAATCGAAATTCAAGTCGAACAAAACAACCATCAAATCGTGCTGTGAGTGTAGACACCAAAGGAAAAGCCAACCCCACCCACCTCAAATAACTCAAGAACCACGTGAAGTGCCCCGTTAAAAAGTGCCGTCTCTCACACATATGTGCCAAGTCTGAGGCGAAGCAAGTCGAGTCGAGTGGGAACCGTACAGAGACAATTGAAACATGCCTGAAATCGTGGAGCTTAACGTCGGCGGTGTACACTACACCACGACACTGAGCACACTGCTGCAGGACAAGGCGACGCTGCTGCACGAACTCTTTGCCGGCCCCGAGGGACGCGACACGCTCGCCAAGGACAGCAAGGGACGCTATTTTCTGGACCGCGATGGGGTCCTCTTCCGCTACATATTGGACTTTCTGCGCGACAAGGCGCTGCATCTGCCCGAGGGCTTCCGCGAGCGTCAGCGCCTGCAGCGCGAGGCAGAGCACTTCAAGCTGGCCGCCATGCTGGAAGCGATACGCAGCGAGCGCGATGCACGACCTCCGGGTTGCATTACCATTGGATATCGCGGCAGCTTCCAGTTCGGCAAGGATGGCCTCGCAGATGTGAAGTTCCGCAAGCTATCGCGCATTCTCGTCTGCGGGCGCGTCGCCCAGTGTCGCGAGGTGTTTGGGGATACGCTGAACGAGTCACGGGATCCCGACCACGGTGGGCCCGATCGCTACACGTCGCGATTCTTCCTCAAGCACTGCTTCATCGAGCAGGCGTTCGACAATCTGCACGATCAGGGATACCGCATGGCAGGCAGCTGTGGATCTGGCACAGCTGGCTCAGCGGCTGAGCCCAAGCCAGGCGTGGATACCGAGGAAAATCGCTGGAATCACTACAATGAGTTCGTTTTCATAAGGGATTAAGCACAAGGCGAGATAGTCCGGACTACAATGCCCCTTCCAGGCCCACTCCTTGTTCCCTTATTCTTTGGTTTGTGATAAGAACTAACGATGCTCCTCCTCATCCCAAATCACCTAAACGAAGCGACATATCGTAGCTTATCGATTGTATTCGCCCATCAACGAGTCTCGAGATCTCGCCACGATTTAAGCCCACCTCTGTATTCCAAATGGGAACACTTATTACGTACAATTTACCTAACAATCTCCCCCGAGAACCCTTGATCCGTAGAAGCCAATCCAAAGAAATTCCCATCTCTGAGAAAAATACTCTGAGAAGCGCGCAATAATTTTGACAGCACGACGGTATCCCGAGCAAATATGTAGATCCAATTAAAAACCAAAAATATTAAGAAATACATTTATGAAGAACATATATAAGTAGGACAGACCTAGAAGAAGCAGCTCCAAGCTCGAAGCATTTCAAATCAAGCCACAAAGTACTATTTCAATACGGGTCACTTCTTGAACAAATATTTACCTACCTAATAATACAATACTACAACTACTACTATATAAACAAGAAACCACAAACAACAATCGATTGTTTTGCTTTGTAGAGAACTCCACAGTGAGTGAGAAAAATTCAAGTATTACTAGCCAAAAAAAGAAAACGAAACGAGTTAAACGATAAATTACCAATAAAATGACAAATAGTAATTGGACTTACAACTTTCTCATAGTACAAGATGAAGAAGAAGATAAATAAGAAGAAGAAAATGCAGATAAATAATATAGAGAAGAGCGCATAATAAAAAGAACAAAATACTTACAAGGTCTGCGAAACATCTGGCACTTACAGGAAGCCCATGAATGTTTGCCATAAACGCAACCAATAAAAAAAGCAAACATACAATATTTAGTTTAGACACACCCTATACACACACACACACAACCGCACACACAGTACACACACCACATACAAACAATCAATATGAAGAACATATTTTCTGGATTCGCTTATTTTTCCACACATTTTTCCCCCATTCATTTTGCTGGCTGAGGGATAGAAAAGTGTCATCGAAATGTATCGCAAATGTATCGCAAATGATGCTGTCAATGAGCACATTCATCCGTAAAGCAGCTAGGCTGATAAATTTCGCAACGAATGAAATATGTGGCAAGTCTTTAAACGGTACACAGCCAAAGAGTTATTCGCGAAAATTGGGGCCAGTTGACAAATTGAATGAAAACCAGAACGGAACCCAGTGCCATATGCCAAATGGGTCACACATTATAGATGATAAAGGGATATGGCAATGATATAGTGATGCCTAGCTTCATTTACTTTTGTTTTATGTGTCACACTATGGATGATATTGGAATAGATAAATGATAAAGTGATGTCTAAGCTTCTTTTATCTTTTTTTATATGCATTTTCTTTACTTATGATATACACCTTAACCCAATTTCGAGCCACTACTTGCCAAAATTTTGACCTAACGAACTTCCATTAAAATTACATGAACATTTGCTGAACTCTTTGCATTAAGATTTATTGCGGACTATCAATCGATTGTCTTTCCACATAACGAATCAAACAACAGCAACAAAAATAAGAAGAAAAAAAACAATCAATTGCTACGCATTCGGAAATTATTTGCTTAGCGGACACTGAGCTCCCTGAAATTATGTTTTTGCGATTTCCCCATAAATATTTACACGCATTCATGTATGTGTTGGTTTGTGTGTGTGTGTGCGTGTGCGGGTAAACAAAGTTTAATGATAAAGGCAAACTCAGTGCAACAAATGAGATCTAACACGGCGATAATTGTGTGTAAAAATACGCATACAAATCACATACATATGATATGTGCGTACGTGTATATGTGTATGTGTATGTGTCTATGTAGTTTAGAGCAAATTTATTCGAGAAAGGGTGGACTATTGGGCCCCACTATAGTTGATTGAGAAGTATGTTAAACTAGCGTGTACTCCTATACATGTGAATATGCACTATATATATACACATACATATATTACATACATATATATACATAAAATATATATAAATATATATAAATAATAATGAATGAAAAGAATATATATATACATTTAAACCAATTGTCGATATTGAAGTATCTATAAATGTTTTAGAATTACAAATTCAATGTGAATTTAGACGAGACGAGACGAGGCGAGCCGAGAGTGCAAGGCCCCATAGACGATATACGAGTAGAACTTACAATTAAAGAGAACTCGAACCGAAATTAACCTTAAATTTACCTAGCTGAAATACTCAAAATAATCGCGTGCGAAAGCGAGCAGAAAATATGTAAAAAAAAAAGAAAAATAATTAAAAGAAAAAGAGAAATCCAAAAATGATATACTACAATACCAATAAAATAACTATAACACAAAAGTTTCAGTTTGTAAATTATGGGAATGGGAATATTCTCTTCGAAATTTGCAGGACAACTTTTGACTAAGGTCATTAGGGTGGACACGCGATGAGATTAGGGTGAACAGCTCAGAGAGCTCATTAATTTAAGTGAATGCCAAATTTGACGTGCTCTTCGGTCGCATTATTAGCTTCTAATTAGATATTTATGACAGTTTCATTTATTCATTGAATTGTCGTTGATTCGGTGCAATAAAATTTATGAACTGTGTGCTGCTCCTCTTCAGGCCCCTGCCCTGCTCCTCTCCTTCCTCACCCCCTTTCGCAATAACTGACGGACTCGTGCGAAAATAAAACAATGCGTAATGCATTAATAATGCATTAGACAATGCTTAAAATAGCAACAAACAAAATGGACGGCAGTCAAATGCCCCCGAACAACAGCAGCAACAATTTTGTGAGAACACAACCCCAAAAGGGGTGCCCCAATGAATGGCAGCGACCTTTACAGGAGCGAGAACAATTCAGCGATTGTTTAAATTCAACGCAGGCAACAATCATTTGCTTACACACAGCGCAAGGAGGGGAATGGGGCAGCGAGAGGGGATGCTGAGTCAAAAACAAAGGGCTCACTTCATGTCGGCATGCTCGCCCCTACTGCCTACCCCCTTTCCCCCATTCACAACGATGGCGAGTACAAAAATGTTGAAATTAAACGAGAAAAAGGCAAATGCCTGTTGTATGTGTGTGTGTGGGTGTGTGTCTGTGTGTGTGTGTGTGCGTGTTGAAGTATGCTTCAAAGAAAGCCAAAGCGAATAGTCTACAGAGTAAAAGTGCAGCGTCTGAAATCAGGCGAAACGAAAAGCAAAACACAGGGTATAAAAGGCAAACGGGTGGGCATGCCAAAAGTGGGCAAACTGGGCGTGACACCGTCGTCACCTGCATACCAAAACACACGGACCTGCGGCGTCTCACGTATCCGCCGTTTTCCTTGCCCGTTTCGCTGCTATGGCTCCGTTGTTTATTGACAATCAGACCGACAGCGAAGGTACACAATATGCAAAGTGCGGTGGGGCAACCGCTATAAAGCAGGCAACGAATGAAGTACATAACCGGAGGGAGAGGACAAAAAAACAGTCAACGAAAGCGTCATTCGATTGGAGTACGACACGCTAAAATACCCTACGCTCAATTTGCAAGCACATAAATAATTCCCAACAACAAAAGCTTAAGAAATTCGTATGCTACTTTACTAAATCGTAAATAACATTTGCTTTTATAAATGTTTTTTTCATTGAACTATCGAACTAGAAACTTACATTTTCACTTCTTCCTCGATATCTCGCAAAGTTAAACAAGCTATTTTCAGGGCCGCTGGGTGTGGCCTTAATATTTGCAGTGAGCTTTATTTTCATATGATCTTTTTTATTTATTTATTTATTTAATTTAATTTACAGTCAACATAATACAGTCGACTGCACTACAAAGTATATTGTTACAAAGAATTATTTAAAAAGTCAATTTAAAATAATTAAGCGTATAGTAAAAGTTTACAAAATTGTAATTTGTATAAATTTAAAGTTAATTTAATTTAATTTATTTTAATAATAAAATATACACGTACCTTAATACCGACTATGGAGTCTCTGGCTCATACACTTTCAGAGATCTGCGTGTTTATACAGACATCTAGAAGGTTTTTTATGCTGACCAATAATATTTTAACTTTGTGGACGCCTTCTTACAAAGTGAGTATACTCTTTTAAGGCGTTTTTCAATGTTAGAATGGGTATACTACAAAAAAATCTATAGAGATACGCATATAAATTACTGGCATCTGGCGCCCTGACCGTGCCCACAAATTCGGAATGTCGGGATAAGACCGGATGGGACAGCACGTCACAGGCAGAGTCAAAGGCAACGACAACGTCAGCGTCAGCTTCTGGCGGCATCAAAATGAAATGATGGCTTTTTGTCTTTTACGCTAAATTACCTTGATTTGATTTGGCCGAGACGCAGTTGATGAGCTCTCCTCGTGGGACTGTGCGACGCACATTTCGCCGTATTCGGCACGTATATTTGCCGTATATTCAGCGAGTATTCAGCGCATATTCACTGGATTTTCACCAGTGACTTAGGCCTGTCATCGTTACGAACAGACAGAACGGCACAAAGGAGCTGCGTCAGTCACACTGTCACCTTCAATTAGTTACCTTTCTCTCTCTCTGTCGAGGCCCCCGCTCAAGGTCCTGTCAGCCCAGTCAGGCAGTCAGTCAGTCAGGCTAATGTCGAGCACCAGGCCCCATCAACAGCTGCCTTATTAATTCATAAATTCACAACTTTGCCTAGGTCGAGGCGAAACGTTTTAAATTTATGTCATTTAATTTGGCACCATATTTGTGGATGGGAATGGGGAGTGAACCCTAAATGGTGCACTTTTGTTAACCCTTTTTCGGAATATGCGCAAATACCGCATTAATTTACAGCGCGTCTTCTTGTCAAGATGGGCACTTAATTACGCTGGGACTCTTCAAAGCTGCAGGTCGAGGTAGCACGCGCATACTTTGGGTATGCACTGTATGTATAGTAAATTCATAAGCATATTTCCCTAATACGATGAGGCTTCACTCTCTTGGCCATTCATGTCGCCCCGCATTAAATGATATTACAAACTTTTTAATTAAAAAGCTAATAGCGCGGTTTCTGCATTTCTCGCCGCACACTGAAAGTGGCTAAATTGCGGCTAAATTTAGCTTGACATTAACACATGCTTGCCGCAAACGAGTGTAGGTGGTGGTGGGAATAATTTAAAATTAAACTCTTGCCACCTACGGCAAATTATAGAAATATGTTTTCATATTTAGAGTGCACTGAAAAGGGATTATCCTCAATCAGAGCGTTAAATTTGTATACAATACCATAAATTTTCACGATTTTTATTTTGTTATTTACGCAATCGTCATAAGTAATTATCAGTGAAAAATATGTTAAATAAACTACTGATAAATCGATAAAAAACAAGTGCAAAATTCACATTTGTTTTTAGTTTTCCCATATTTTTCAATGGTACATTACATTAACTGCAGTTGAATTAAACTAAACACGCTTCTGTATTCCCTTTGCTCTTAAAGTTTTAATACATCGATAAAAACATTGGAAAATTCTCAAAGGATTACACCACAACGTGACTGTGCTAGCAATATCCCAGTTAGCATCCAGCTAACCACATGACTCGATTACTTGCAGAGGAGACCAACACAAAAACTGATAATCAAACCGAAAGCAAACAACCTCAGATAACATACTCGTAAGCCCGGTTGCAAATGAAAATCGTGGGGTCCTCTCTTCCCTCTTAGAGCGCGTTTAGCGGGTTGACTTTTGTTTTTCATTTGTCGTTCGTTCGTTACTCGCTTTTTGTTCGGAAAAGACACATGTCACCGCAAACGGAAACAAATCAAAGCAAAAACCCGGGCTAGGTTTTGCTAAAAAGCGCACTGAAAGGCAGCTTAGGGGGACCTCTAAACCGAGCACAGAGGTCAGTTAGAACAATAGATTAATTAACAGCAAAGATCTGAGCTACCTCTCTGAGTATGTGCGTGTGCGTAATCCCCCCCCGTATGTGGTCGTGTCAAAGGTTAAGCTCTTCGTACTGATTCATTCGCATGCTTGAATTTATTTTTATTCTCCGAGTTTTAATAGCGTCACAAACATTTGCTTTAATTTCACTGCCTGTACTCTTCTCAGTGTGAGTGTATGTGTGTTTGTGTGTATCTGCAAACAAATGTCGGGTAATACATATGTATGCACATAATCATAGTGCGTGTTAGGCACGCACCCACACGCACACACACACATCGCTCAGACATTTGTTTGTATGTATATTTTCTCTTTTACGAGGCTGGCATTCGCATCACTTACCATATACTCGTACAGTCCGAAACCCTATTTACAACTCTTATTTGCCGTTAGTTTTAAAGACCTAAACGTGCGCAATACACCCCGATTACAACCACACACAAGCATACACTCGCACACAGACTACCATCTGTTGTACATAGAACCCTGTGGAAGGAAGTGCTTGAGTGTAGGTCAGCCATAAAATAGCTGTTGAGAGAAGTAATAGGGCGTCAGAACTATTTATGCCCTCGATACATTTCGGGTAGTCGTACTGATGAGCTCTTTCTTCTCAGCTTAAAGGTAGAACAACTCTTTAGTGCTAATTCGGCAACCCTTAATTGTAATGCAAATGAGCTTAGAATAGATCTTCCCTTAATGATAATAAAAAAATATTTAATCGTCTTTTACAACAAATATCAATAAAATAATTTTATAAATATATTAAATAAATAAAAAAAAAAACAAATTTCACGTCAGTTGCCTCCTGTGAGGGTTGAACTCACGGCCTTTGGTTTACGAGACCAACGCTCTACCACTGAGCTAAAGAGGCACGCTGAAGAGCGCCGCCAAATGACCCATTCAAATGCGCGACGAAGAGGGTGAAATTGATAAGTAACTGAAACGATAGATCGTCTCTCAGTTATTTAAGGAGAAACACATGCGCAGTTGCTCAGTAGCTATGGAAGATTGATTTTAACTTAAAGCATCACGACTGTAAGGATTGTTAAGATATGTGTGAATCTATATGTGCATATTGATTGATTATAGAAATTTGCTAAAGCAGTGTTTTGTTGTTAGTCCGCTTGAGTTTAAAAGGTTATATTTAATAACAAGTTCTAAATAAGAAAGTGTACTTTAATGCCGAATTCCTGCCAGAGCGTTTTATTTGTTCCTTATTTATTATTTTTAGTAATTCATTTAAAAAATTTTATTTTATAAATTAATTTTATTTAAAAACTTGCAAAAAATAAAAAAAATAAGTTCTTTCAACGTTGCCTCCAAATTAATTTTATTTAAAAAAAACTTGCAAAAAAAAAATAAGTTATTTCATCGTTGCCTCCTGTGAGGGTTGAACTCACGGCCTTTGGTTTACGAGACCAACGCTCTACCACTGAGCTAAAGAGGCACTGTGTTGAGCGCCGCCCAATGTCGCATACAAAACAACTGAGTGAGCGGACACTGAAAGCGCCAGGGAGAAAGCGAGAGAGACGTGGGCGTGCGCATTGCTCGAGATTCAAGTGAACGACGAACTATAGTTTTACTAACATGTTTGTATGTATATATGTGTACACATTATATTTATGTGCGCTTGATTGTGCGAATACAAACACAAATACACTTTCATAATAATGTACACACTTCTGAAAAAATTGCAAGCAATATGTGAAGAATGGAATTAAAACAATATTGGACAAAAGCGAACACAAAAAGAGAGTTTATACAAAAGAATATTTTTTATGTTATCAGTACAAGCAAAACTAAAAAAAATTCAACAATTTGCAATTAGTTAATGAGCCGAAATAGTTAAAATATTTCAATTCAATTCATGTTGAAAGTGATTCTTTTAATGCATTTTTGGTGTGATGAAATGGCTCAACAATTCGTACATTAAGCGGAGAACACTTTGTGGCAGTTGCAAATGAAAACGCTCGCTGTCCATCAACTGCAGAGGGAACAAAGCCTCTACGCAGCGGCAGGACCAGGCGGGACCTGTCCAAATAGTCATCCATTGTCGACGTGCAGCAAGAGAAGAAGCCCATGTATAGTTTATTTTTTTTCTTTTCCCCAGAAAGCCTCATCTCTCCCTCTTTCTCTATCTCTTTCTGTTCCTCTCTCGCTTGTTGTTTGTCGCTAGCATTTCGCTGCACACTCGCTTTTGTTGGCCTTGGCTTTGTTTCTAGTTTAGCGCCATGACAAATTCAGTTGTCAGACAACACAATTGTTTGAGGGCCATGAGTGATGGCATCGGGCGTTGCGGGCCAGCAAAATGGCCAGCCGGCCACTCAGTCCGGCAGTCAAACAGATGTGTGAGATATCTGAGTGACAATTCTATTAGCAACAAATTGAACGGGCACTGCCCTCAGCCCTCAGTCCTCAGTCCCTAGGACGATACACGCAAACAAGCCATTAACACCCGCCATAACTAGTCCCATAAGCCGAAATCAGACAAACTCCAACTCGGTCTCGGTCTCTCTTTCTGTATGTGCACAACATTGTATTTACATGTGTAATTGTAGCTAGAACTGCAAGATTTACGTCCCGTGGAAGCAAATTAATTGCCACTAATCAAGTGATTTGAATTTTTCATGCAATCTACTCATAAAGAACTTCCGGACGTTTGCCTCTCTAGATGCGATATAAACCATTTTATGACAGCACTAATTACACGCAAGTGGACAAACCCCCCAAGGCCCCCACCATCTTCACATGCGACCGTGCCCCCCATTTAATTCCCTTTACTTGCACACACACGAGAGCAGAAATTTCTGTATGTGTGGCCCATTGATTTTCCGAGCTTTTCACATTTCACATGCTCGACTGATAAATGAACCCCGAACTCTGTGGAATTTCTTCTCTCAGGCACATGTGTGCTGTACTAACTCAATAACAACTACATACAGCCAAAGGCAACTCGCATTTGGTCAAGAAGTTAATTTATCGCATACTCTGCGAATTATACTTCGATCTCTCTCGTGTTCACAGTTGATTACTCGAACTTAGCACAAGATTGAAGGGGCAGAATGCGAGAAAACAGAAGAAAACTATAAAGAAAAAGAGGGGGAATGTGAATTTGCACTTAGTTCTACGAATTTATTTCACTTTCGCAATAGTTCTTCGAACAGAGTTAATAAATCTCTCGTCAAATCTCTCTTGGGGCTCAATTTACAATTTCCTGGCAATTATAGGAAAAACGTGCGGATTTCAACAGCTAATAAAATTACAAAAGTTGCCTGCAATATTTGTTTATTATAGCCAGGCTCATAAATCCCATTGCATAAATAAGCAAAACTCGTTAAAAAGCAAACGATAAACGATGCAGCCAAGAGTGGCGAGGGGATGGAAGATGGTACTGAAGTAATGACCGAGGAAGCCTCTGCCTGATGAGGCACACAAATAGAAATTTGATAATGTGCTGTGGCATTCGCAGATTAACAAAATTAGCATAATGAATGCCCCGACTGAGTTTCGGAATTAATGGACCAGAGCGGATTAGCTCTGCAAGGTTGCGAGAGGAATTCGTAACTATGTCACAGTTGATTGGAGACCAGACACAAAGCGTGTCTCTACAACCCAGAACCTTTCAGAGTGGGCATGACTTGAGTTTCCCTAGGCTGAGATAAATGTGCTTTATAAGTATCACAGCTGCGATTCTTCTATGCGTGACTCGGCAAATTATTTTGAACTTTAATCAAAAGAAAAAAAAGAAAGAATTTTTTGTACATTCTAATTAATTTAATAAATTAATTACATAAGCATTTATGCGCAATTTGGGGATTACTTTCGGAATTTAATCGATTAAATTCAACAAAAAGTTTTAACTATTGAAAGCACAGGGTATGTAAAGTATTAGAAAAGAATATTTATTTGTAAATACACAATTTGGATGGTAAATTGTACTCAGTAGTCCCCAGTACACTACTCATAAAAATCGCATTGAATTTGTGCAACAAAATTTTGTATTATTTGCCTTAATAGGCCTTAACTGGGATGTAAATTTAAGACTTCTTTCTTATGGCAGTAGACTTCTGTTATTTAATTTACCTTCTCTAGCTAATCGTAGAACCATGCTGGGTGTAGTATTTATTTATTAATAACCTCATCCAATGTGATATTGTTGTGTGTTGACCTGGTAAGACGGCTTCACTTCTCTGTCTCTTGTAGAATAACACGTAATTACTTACCACTAACTCTTCCTATGGTATTATGTTCGGACTACAATAATATATACTTTTTTTATTTCCAACGCTTCCTCTGTTGCATGCCTAAAATTTGGAATTCTGTCCTATCTTTCTAGAAATTAAGTAATCCTTTCTCGCAAATCTTTTTTTTTAATTGCAGAGAACGCGCGCTTCTCTATTCGGGTTTCGAGACGTACGTTCAGCGACTGTGATCTTTATCCTTTCTGTCTTAAAACAATTTACACATTTCAGTATCTTTGAAGTATTTTATATTATATGTTTCTGATTTTGTATCCCCGAAACACACTTATAAGATATCTTCAATTGCAAATGAAGCGAGAACTAAACCAAAATTAAAATGATAATAAGGAGCCTATACTGCAAGGAGCAACAACTGTAAAAACGGGAAAACTATTTCAAAGTATACCAATGCTCGCATCCTGGCGCTCTATCTACGAGGCAGCAAAGGAGGAGCAAACAAGGACAAACGAAAATGCGTGACAAACGGCACGAAACAGAACAAAACAAACCGAAGCCAAGCCAAGGCGAGGTGAGGTGAGGGGAAACGAGAGGATCGCAAAACTAGTAGCAAAGCTTGGCTGAGTGGCTTTTCCTTTGTTTTAGCGCTAAGCGGCTTTTCTTTGATGCACACAAAGTGGAAACTGTGGGGGGGGGGGGGAAAGCAGCAACAGAAAATGAATGCGCTGTGGGAATAGACAAGGAGAAGGCAGGACGGCAGCACGGAGCGGAAGGAAGAACGCTATGAATGCAGCAATAAATTCATTTTATTTGTATTCATCACACGGGACAATAGAATTGGAAAACAAATGATGGACAGTCACGTAACGAAGAGCGGTCAGTAAGTCATTCAGTCCGTCGGTCTGCCTGTCAGTCTGTCAGTCTTCGTGTCAGTCATGAATGCTTGCATCCATATTCAGATGTGTTTTTGCATTTGAATAATGAAATTACCTGTTCTTTCACAGCGTCGACTTTGTTTCGACTCTGTTTCCTTTGTTTGCCTCCTGTCTGCCTGTCCAGCAACAGAAAAAAGCACAGACGAAGCAAGTATATGATGAGGGAAAACAAACCGAACTCGTCCACAAAACACAGACAGAAACACAGCCACATGTGACAGGACCGGAGCACACACAAAAGCGGACACAGAACACGTAGATGAACGCCCCGCAAACAAAATGACGCCTTCATTGTCTGCTCTGTCCGTGTTTCTGTCTGTTTACGGTGGCATGACCTTACGCGTGACTCATCCTGATCTACATATATTGCGTATACGCATAGTAAATATGCCACATATTAAGGCAGTCAATATCGTTTAAAGCTGCAAGCGGAACGTGCTGCCGAAAATAGATTGATATACTCGCTAGGTACCATAGATTCCGGCTTAATCAATTGCCAATTGCATTATTGACATGTGCGGCTCTCCATGATAATAACCCAAATGATGACGATGACGATGATTAAGATTAGTTACGCACAGAGTCACAGCTCGTTGTGCCGCTAGGAAGCAGTCGTAAGTATTACAGTTGATGGAAACTGGTATGTGTGTGTGTGTGTGGGTGGGTTTGTGTGTATGGATTAACTGTGTAACAACAACACACACACACACACACAAGTACACAGACAGGCACACAATCTCACGTATTGAACTATTGTGCGCGAGCGAAGGACGCCGGCCTGTGCACTTTGTTAGCTTGATAACAAATGGCAGGTCTAATAAATTCGATTAGCTGCTAGCGACATGCTCTCACGCACACAGAGACACGACACAGCACACACACACACACACATCTGCACAGAAGGACAGTAATTGATAGTCCTTCAATATGCGTAACTTCATTAGAAATTTATTAATGCATATTGAATCGCATTTTTCATGTGGAAATCAAGTTTACAAATTGAACGATTTTTAATTTCAATTCTCACGATCGTTCATTTTACAATTGAAGTTCTTTGCAGATCCTTATATTCATGTTGTTTCTCAGTTTGATTTTACCCACTATAAGTCTTTGCCTTGCTGCAATAAAAGTTCTTAATAATTCTTGTTTTCTGCTAATTTTGTTATTAAGTTTTATAGTCAATTTCCTCTTGTAAACAAAAAAGAAATGCTTTTGTGGGACATTGAATAAGATATTGGTTACATTTAAGATGTTATAATATATGTTTGTATATATATTTGTCAAGCTGTTTCCCCTAACTGAGACTGGCTTGGCCGGTAGCAGGTGTTTGTGTGTTTCATTTAATTGTCAACTGACGTATTGCGACATGCTAAATGACAGGGGTATAGAATGCTCAAGAAAGGCATTCAACGGAACGTAGAATTTGTAAATCAAAGACCCAAACACCCTACACAGATAGAGAGAGAATCCTGCACTGTCTGTTTTGTCGCTGGCAGGAAAACTTTTACAATTCAGAAAGTAAAACTCATAAATTTTAACAATTTTCGCCAATGAAATATTCTTTACAGTTACTTTAACGGTATTTTGGTGGCAGGCAAATGAAAATAAATCATGGACTTACAACGAAAGTATAAACAAACGCACAGATACTACTCACACACACACACCCATGCACAGACGCTTATTCATTGAAGCGCGTTTTGCAGCATCTGAGAAATGAGAGAGTTAATATCCCTTGACAACATCACCACGCTGGCAATATGCAAAATCCCAGTGCACTAATTTGTAATTATCATAGTACGAGCATCAATTAAGCAGGTCCAAATGTATAAATGGAAATCTTTAAAAACACTCTGCTTATTTTACCATATAAATGATAGCTAATTTACTTTGGTCTTACAAATAACTTTTAAGATGAATTTAAAATAAAAAGAGGTTGCACTTTTAAAATCCTCCAATCATTGAAATTGATCAATAAGATCAATAACTTTGTGCATCTGCATTCTAACAGACAGCAGGAGGTGAAGTTGACCACACAAACTGCATATATATTTTTAATCAACATCAATAGATGAGTCGACTAAGCGATGTCCGAGTCCGTCTGTCTATCAGTCTGTCTGTTTGTACGCACAGATCTAAGCTGTTATATAAGCTAGAGACACGTAGTTAGAGTTTATTTTAAATGTTAGATGACACTTCTGTTGTCCCCGCAAGCCGTAAACTAAAAGTTTTGACCCAACTTCAAGAGACAACTTTGTGCTACAACAGACAGCTGGTTATAATTGTATTATAAACTTAGAAATTAGCAGATCTGTATGCATTTTACCTCTTAAGTTATTGAGATTGAATTTAATTTTCAAAATTGGGAGAACACTAGCTTTCTGTCCTGTCCCTGAAGCTTTAAATATTTTATTTCAACTGTCAGCCAACTTGCTTCTGTACTTTAGACTTTAGAGTTTAAACTCTAAAGTCCTAAGGGCTTAGCGTTTACAGCTTTAACGACGAGAGCATCCAATGTTTATTAGTTTAAGTTTAACCCACCAAAACCCCTTTTTCTGCGCTTCTCGTGTGTCTGTGTTTCATTTGTTGTCTGAATTGTTTGCGTCCTTGATTTCTTCTCGCCTTTCGCCTGGTGGCTTACTCACTGCCATGTGCAGTTGCCATTGCCAACGTTGTCGCTTATCAGACGCCTCTAAGCTTGATTTCAAACTCCAGCTGCGAGAAAAAAAGCCAAGCCACCCTGTCCAGAGGGTGACGACTTCAGCTGTGAGGCTGCCTTTGACTTTGGCGCTGCGTTGAGGCAAAGAATTTTAATGCTTTTTTGGCGAACATTAAAAGACAGCAACAATTTACGCGCCATTACGCGGCACCTTCATCTGTGGGATACAGAGAGAAAGTACGAACAGAGTGAGAGAGAGACAGAAGAAGACGAGGAACGAACAAGAGAATAAAATAAGGGAAGAGTGGCAAAGAGAGAGAGAGAGAGAATTAAGTACTTTTGCTGTTGCGGTCTGTGGCTCACCCCCTCGGCAAGCGCCAGGGCTGTAAATTGATTTTGCCTGACTCTCAGTTTATGTATATGTGTATGTATGTATCTATGTATGCGGGAATGTTAGTGCAGGGCAGCACTTTGTTTTGACAACGCACCAAAATTGTCGCAAAAAGTGGCAGAAAGCAGCTCACGTGCTCCAACGAATTTGATTGTTTACCTTTTACCATCTTTTTTTTTTGCCTTCAAAGCTGGTAACAAATAAATAGTTCATAACACAGCGCACATACTTAACTCACTGTCAAGTTACGCCGGACATAGATACGTGATTTGACAGTATTCATTTCCGACATGTATTTCCTACTGCAAACTTCTAGGCACAATAATTATACCCGCTACAGAGGCATGAGTGAAATATGTATCTGTAAGTACATTGCCTGCGAATACCTCTCACAAAAAAGCAGAACAAAATCTGCCTTTAGACGCCTAGATTCGGTTCCCGTTCCGTATAGTCCTGGGGTATAATTATGAGATGAAATTAAAAATCAATTAGTGTTGTTTGATGTCACTACTGGCGTCAAGTTCTAAGTTTATTGTCCTTGTCATTTCTAAGATGACAAACTGACAGAGTGCCCAATTAAAAGTTTGTTAAACTGACACACACATATACATATATATATCATGTATATATAGATATATAATGCACGCAAACTTATGACAAAGGAAGATATCTTGAAAATGCAAAATAAAACTTGTCATTTCACGAGCAGGGGAGGCAAAAAGCAATTTCAGCGAGTATTCGCATTACGCTCACGATATATAGTTTGTTTTCTATGTTACATAACTGCAGCGTATTATATCCACATGCCGGTAGCTGATCCACTTACGTAGATGTTAAGCAAACCAATAAATTCGTTGTGGATACAGTCAGCGGCACGGAGAGTCCGGCATTAATGGCAACTTGTGCGTAGTTCGGGCCTGTCTAGACCTGGATGCTGGCAGAAAAACAACAAACAAATGCCGAATTTACGTTGTTCGTTAGGCTATTTATGAGTGTGTATCTGTGTGTGTGAGAGGCAGGGCTAAATGAAGTGCAAACTGTCAAAACCCGAGCAAATGTGTAAATCCCGCAAGGACACTTGGAAACGCAGCAAAATAAATTTCTACACAATTTTTGCCATCGGAAAACCTTAAGCTGCTAACCAAAAAAAAAAAGGAACTCGGACCACAAAGCACACTTTGCCCACACACATACACACAAATACAAGCACAACGATACACACACATACACATACGGTACGTGCTCATAATGTATTGTCTGACATAAGCCCGTTGGCCCCAAGGTTCTCGAATGTGCCTCAACGAGCAGCTGGACGAGGCCTGACCCGCATCCTCGCCATCGACATTGGCAGCGGCGTCTGGTAATTGAAGTGTGAATTAAATGGAAGTTTCCCAGGCAGGAGGAAATCGTACGCAAACAAAGCGAAAAGAGAAATAACGAATTACGAATCACAAATTCCGTCTCGGACTGCAAAAGATATCTATATACTTATGTATGTCACTGTACTCTGCTCTTTCCTTTACCTTTTGGGTAATGCAATAAAGGACCAAACGGTAAGCTGACTTGAGAAAAGGATACGCGCTGTAAAAAGCGCATAAAAATGTTCGAAAAGTGACAGAAAGAATAAGCAGCAAGTAGACACAAGGCGGCATGCAACACGGTGAGAGTGAGACGGGGAGAGAGACACGCTGAAAACAATTCTTTCTAATGCACTCAACTGCGACATACCTGGTAATTGTGTGTATGATTCATTCATAAATATCTTCAAATGCATTCAACTATTTGAATGCACTGAGCAATACAAAGTATTCTACAAATATTCAAAGATACTAATCATTAGAAAGAAAGAAAGAAAGCTAAAGAATTTACATTACATTACATTTAATATTTGAATGATTTGCTATGTGGCATCATTAAGAAATTTCTCAATCTCAATCTCAATCGATCTACATATATAGTCCAAATATAGTACAAATAATGCAAGTTACGCCAGATGAAAGTCAAGAATATTAAAGAAATAAGTCGTCAACTGTCATAATACATACGTACATATGTAGTTTTTCGTTTATAAAGTTTTTATTAAACAAGTAATATATCTTATAAGTATAACAAATTATTAATGTTCTTCACATTTAATTATGACGAAACTTATTATTTAGGTTTAGAAACAACCGCTCTTGGCAACTTTTTGTACTCGACTTTCCACTCTACACTGGCTCCCTTTCTATCGATAACTTGCTCTTGTCTAGGGTTGTATTTTAATCGGGGCTGCAATGTAGAAATATCGAAATATTTAATATCTATTACCACTGCGAGGATGGTTACTGCCCCAGTATTTCCTGTATGTAGAGCATGCTTTAAACAACTACTCCATGTTGAACAGGGTATTGACAACATAGACAACAAAAAATGAAGCCGACTTGATGGGGCTGTAAATAGAAAAGTTTGTTTCGTGCAGGTGCCGCAGGGAAATTGTGGAGGTGGGTGGGGGAAAACATTTTATTTTTCTTATGTGTACATGTGCCCTCTTTCTTTGTGTGTGTGTGTGTGTGTGTTTTTGTAAAGCCATCTATCTATTGTAGGACGCCATGATGTGCCTTATCTTTGTATTTGGATTAACCCGCCACATAAATAAGCGAAATTGGATTTCGGCACGAATCAGATGCGGGAAGAACAGGAGGCTGCGAACATGCGTAACGGATCCTGTATATGACCCTTAGATGCTATAAAATTTAAGTGTCGCACAGCAGACTCTGTTGCGAGGCTCTCTCTGTATGTGTGTGTGTGTGTGTGTGGCTGTGTTGATGCGACTTGAACTAAGTTGAAGTGAGTGCAACTAAGGCGGCTGCTTATCCAATTACAAATCCAGAGAAAAGTCAGGTAATTACTATTCAGATGATACCATCCAACACTCTCCCCCTCTCTCTCTCTCTCTCTTTTTTGCTCTTTGTGAAGATTCACACCAAGTGAGGCATGAGGCATGAGGCATGACGAAGCTGTCGAAATGACATGGCGAATGGGCGTGCTGGATGCGTGTTTAACAGTGGAAAGCAAAACTTGTGTTTAGCTGCGGGCCATTACGGCACACACACTTACACTTACACACTCACACCCACACACACACACACAGAGACACCTAACAGAAGCAAACACTCGACACGAGCAGAGAAAAGCGAAAATGCTGATTTTATTTTGTGCGCACATTGTCACACGATAATCAGACGATGTGTGTGAGATAACATGAGCCAAACTCACACACACTATAGCACACAGACACCCACTACAAGACGACTTACACTTTCCTTACGGCATCGATTAACATTACATAAGGTAGCGAATGCGACAAGAGACGAGAAGAAAAGTGTTTTTTGGGTTTTTCTTCTTTCTCTCAAATACATCTTACGACTTTGAAGTTCGTCTTCTTGATGACCCTCGTTGACTGTCACAGCATTGCGCAATGACACCTGCCCCGGCCACCCTCAAAAAGTAAGCAATGCTTAATTTAATCCGTCGTCACCACAGAATATCGCGTATACGCCTCGTGTGCTGTCAACTAAACTTTTATTTTTCACAACCAGCACAACCTGAACAGCGTCCGCAAATGATAAGGACAGCCACCTTGGGCGCAAAACTTTCGAAGAGCAAACAGAACGAAATTAATAAAATCGAAAAGTTTCTAAAGCAATTTCTGGGCTGCAAGACAAAGTGCCCATTCGACACACTTCGGGCAAAAGTTCTGCACAGTTGATGTTTAATTATTATTTCGACTACTACTCGCACGAGTCTCTGTTTGTTTTGCTGACTTGGAGTAGCTTTAGTTTGTCTGGCTGGAAACAAAGTTATGGCGAGTAGAATTGAAAACGTGGTGTATATCAGATAGATGTAATTATGTCTACACTGTATATATATTTTAAGTCATACATATTACTTACTGTTATGTTTTAAATTCAGTATGTGTTGAATAAGCTCAAATGATAACAACAGAGATATCGATTGAAAAGTGAGAGCACAACCTACATGTTAAATAAATCAGTTGCGAGTTAAATCAATAAATGGATTATTATATACATACATATGTATTTACTTGATATGTTGGTATGCAGCAAATTCGCCAGTCTCGTGTCAGATTTGCTAGCAGAAACTGTTCCCTGAGCTTGTGAACTTGTCTGAAGCCAACTAGTTGAGAATATCCACTTCAGCACACTTTTTCTCTTTGCTTGCGCCTTCCACACTTCTATCTCTCTGTTACATCCTTCACCTTCCCACCATCCTAGAAGGACAGATTTCTCGACAAGATGTTGCCAGCGAAGTGAGTCAATTGCGTAGCTGCTTTAAACACTTCTGCGGCAAGGTGAAGCTTCTGTCCTACCTGTCCGTGTGTGCGTGGGCGAGTCTGTGTGCATGTTTACGAAGCAACAACAACGCGTTGATAGCCGCCCTAAGGCCCCCTAATGGATGCTTAAGCAAGTTCGCCTCGTGTAACCGTTTGACTTGGATTTATTGGCAACGCACCGTGACAAACGACGACGACGGCGACGGCGGCGGCTGCTTGCGGATTAAGCAAACTACCATCGACCCAAAATAACGATTTAAATACCAAATAATAAGTTTGTGTTAGCTGCAGATAAGAAGCTAATAATCACTTGGAGTAGCTTAACAATGATGTTTCGAATTGAGGAGAAAAAAGGTCTGAATAGGTTTAGGAGACAACAGGAGAGAAAAACAGAGAAAGGAACAGATACCGAGGAAAGAGTAAGAGAAAGGGAGAGAGTAATGAGCTTTAATTATAATTCAAAATTTAATTATAATAAAGCTCGAAAGAAGGCTAAGCAGACTTTCATTTCGTAAATATACACATTTAATAACTTTGCATTTAACTGATATTTTCAATATTTATGTCATGGTACGTAATTTATTTAATATGTTTATTAGCTTTGTTCATATTAGATATTTGTCACTTATTCAACACTTATTATTTGACTTGATCAGTGATTTATCAAAAGTGGCGGTATGTCGATAATTTTCAAGTCGATGAATCTATCGAAGTTAGACGAGTTTTAAATTTATAAATTATTTATTTTCATTTTAATTTCACTTACATAAAAGACAACAATACACAACGTGCAAGCTTACTTTATTCTGGACAGTTGACTACCCACTCAGCATACCCCATTTACAAGCAGCTTTTACTTAGGGTAAAGGTGACAAAAGCAATTCATGTCACAATTGCCTTGTGCGTCTGTCTGTATGCGCAAGTGTGTGTGTGTGCATGAGTGTGTGCATATTAAAAATGTGATATGTAATTTATTTTGAATAGACTCTCTCAAGCGTTGTCGAGGCTCTTGTACAACGATATTATGAAACAAATGGAAATTACATAATCAGCGACAAAGGAACAACAACAACAGCAACATGAGGCAAAGGGCGCCAACTTAGCAGGCGCTACAGCTGACGGTGCGAGAGGGGGAGGGGAACAGGAGGTAATTGGGAAAGCCTGGTAGTATCAGGGGGTACTTGGGGGAGGCAGGACGCATTGCTTGAGGGGCGCTGCCGCGTAGCTGTTGCCCATTAAAAACATTAAAAGTCACTGCGAGCGCATGAGAGGCAGCAATCTAATACCTATGTACGCGCACACGCACACGCACTGACACACACACTGGCACACACACACACTCAGACAGGATCAGGAGGAAAGCCGCCTGCTAATTGCACAAATCTATCCCAAATGGTTACCTAGGCAAGCTGCCAATTTGTAGGCGGCCTGTCGCGGCGTCGCTCTTAATTAGCACCCACATCCAATTAGGACAGGCCAAAGCTTGCAGCATGCCGCCGGCAAAACAAGAGCGAGACGGAGAGAGAGAGGGGGAGAGAGAGGGGAAGAGCGTAAGAACTGTTGCATGCTTAAGAGCCAAAACGGATCCACGCACTGCAGTCTTTTGCATTTTTAAACAGCTGCTACTGTCACGCCCCCTCCCACTGGCACACCCACACCTGCCTCACATTGACTTGCAACACGAGTGGCCGCTTGCGCGTGGCATTAATAAATTAAAGCTATTTCGTGCCACATTTTTTGGCTGGCGATTTATTACGACGTCGATGGCGATGGATGTTGATTATGCGCCTTCCTTTCCGTATCCCGTTTTCTGGGCTGCTGCCAAAGATTGTTGCATATTAAATTCAGCGCCTAAGTGCTGGGCGTTACAGGGGAGGAGGCGGAGGCGGGGGGCGTGCCAGGCAAACAAATCAAATCTGATTCGAAGCGTGTGGCGCGCGCTCTCTTTTTTACGGCCTCGACTCCATTTATTTAAATTCAATTTCATATTAGGGCGCCTCACTTGAGCCTTTATTGCCGTCGAATGGCTTACAAAGTGGATTGGAGGTGCCCCATAAAAATCTCCCAACTGCCTCCCCCCTCCCCGCACGCCTCTGCCACGAGCTAAAGCCGTGGGCTGCGTCTAGCTGAAATTAATTCGCTTAGGCAACTTAGGCAGCTTGCCAGCGCAATTTGTATTACAAATCGTTATACCCTGTAAAGTGTAAAGTGGCTGAAGGGGAAATTTTTAAATTAAAACTGCTTGGGAATGGGATATTTTTCTTGCTTTGCTGTGAAGAAAGGGAACTTTCCCGGGCTTAGCTGCAACGTTGCCTACTCTTGTGCGAATTGCAGCTCAGCAGCAAATGGAAAGTGGTTCTCGAATTTTTGGGAGAAAAACTGTTTTGGAAACACTGCTGCTTACTTTCCCTTTCTTTTCCCATCCCCACTTTTAACTCTCGCCTTAGTAGGGTAGCTACAGGCAGCTTCAAACTTCAATTGCTTTTTCCATTGTGCTCTCTCCCAAAGTTTCTACTCCTGTCATTGTCTATGTGTGTGTGTCTGTGAGTGTGTGTGTTTGCCTGCTCTTGTCTCTATCAACGTTGGCTGAGTGACGTTTGCTGTCGCCCGTCGATTGCTCTAGAAACACTAATCGAAATGTCCTTGATAGCCTCCCTAAAAAAAGCACTCACCAAAAACCGAAGAAAAAACAGACAAACTCGAATGATTTTGTAGCACAATTACACTAAACACAGACTGAGGCTGAGGTCGAGAATGCAGGCGGCGTCATAAGGTGCCATTAAAGTGAGTAGAAAATTATGTTGTACCAGTTTCGAGTTGATTAAAATTCCATTCAATTATTAAAGTTGCACGCGTAGTCGGAGGCAGCATCAGCACTTCATTTACCACGCCCACGCCCCTCTCTGTCCACCACGTGGAACTTTGACGTACAAATTGCGTTTTAAATTGCATACAAGTTGTGCAATAAGTTTTTACGAGTTGCCTTCTTAATGCTTAAATGGCTTATTAATTAAAAACTCGCAAAGAGCGCAGCGAGGAATAAGTAACATGAAGAGACTCATCAGCATAGGCAATGCTCATTGTGTAAATACCCTAAGTTTAGTGAAAACAGTACGGAATAAATTAACAGGAAACAGATCAAACTCCTTGCTAAACAAAGCGTAGCATACTTATAAGCGCACCAAATAAACTAGAGAACATATCGATGCGGTTTATTGTCATCTGTTAATACGTTATGCTTTCAACATTAAAAAGTTGAGCAAGATAGTAAAGAGCGTATCTGGAACGTTAAAAACAACTCAATCTTTTAGACAATTATTTTACGTCTGTAGAAGTGAAAGCTGATCAAAATGATAAGTGCTGTTTGAATAGTGACTTGCAGACTCCTTTCTTTATCTTGAAATCAAAGTCTATTTTATACATGGCTTTAAAACACCGTTAGCTGTGCACAGTTAGCGCATGAAGCGACGTTGGCAATCCTTGTCTAGTCACTGCATGCAACGCTTTTTAATCACAGCCCAGATTCCGGAATCCTCTTTATAGCGGTCATCCTTTGGCCCCTCTCTGTGTTGTGGTCTGTCGTTGTGGCAAAGCTTTGGCCAGTTTGCAGTGGTTTCGACCCGCAACGCTTCGCCGGCGCTAGTGCAGGAGCTGGAGCTGATAGAAAACGTTTTTGTTGCCATTCCGTACCTGACAAACGAATAATTAATTATTTCAGATTTCAACTAATTTAACATTATGCAAAACTTGCCATTTAAAAAGAAACAAATGCCATTTTTCTTATGTAACCTCCAATGCTGTCTGCCAGTGGGTAGAAATGATTGATAAGGTGTTTGATTATGATTATAATTAGTCAAAATATATTTATATTTTTTGATTATGCTTATGGTTAGTCATTGATTTCGATTACAGTTTCTATTTAAATTATATTCTTTAATTTAAATTATAAATACTTAAAAGAAACAAGCTTACTCACTTTTTGCACCACTGTGCGACTGGGGCAAGGACGCTGCCTTTCTAATTATTTAGTGCACATCTTTTTCTCTCTCTTTCTCAGCTCGCATCGCACCGGAAAAGTTCTTTCCAGTTTAATTCTATATAATCACCAGTGAGCGCTGAATACAGTCCGCAGAGGTGCCTGGCGGTATTAATGAGACGCTTCATTTGCTACACTGCTACAAAAGAAAAAAGGAATCACTCCTGTGTGTATGTGTGTCTGTGTGTGTGTCTGTGTATATGTGCTCGTCCAAACAGTCTGGGAAATGAATACTACCCGCAGTATCCGGCAAATGTAAAATGCAGCGGCGAAATTCGCACGTCACACAGTCACAAATGGAAATGCGTTGGAAAAGTGCTTAAGCTGCTCTAAACTCGATAAAGTCTATCGGATATATTGTGGATTTCCCAAAAAACTTTCGTTATTTATGGTCAGCTGGGAAAGAAAACAAAAACAAATGTATTATTCATGGCTCTGTGTTGTTCTTCAATATTTGTTGCTCTCTCTCTCTCTCTCTTTTCTTCTCTTTAATTATTGAGCCTCTTTCTTTAAGACTTATGTTTTCAGTACCAATTATTTATTACCTTAATCTAATTACCCTTTGGCAGGCAAACTACATGAGAATGTCTTACGGGAGCTTGTGGAACAATGGGAAGGGGTCAAGTAAGGAGAATCAAAGGCATTTGCGAAACACAAGCTAATTGTTTGCTGGATTATTATTTAGGCTTTTCATTACAGTTGCACTTAATTAGTACAAAATCCAAGGGGTCGCAAATGAATCAAATAATCGAAGCCTTTCACGAGTGGGTCGTATATTAAAGTGAGCGGAGACAGTTACTGATTGCTCAGCTCCTTCAATCATTTTCCTTCATATTGTTATTAATTATTTGATAGCCAATAATATCTTATTTTTTGCGCAACTCACTTATTTCATAGCGCTCACAATTTTTACAAATTTCAAATTTTCCGCCGAGTAGTATCAAATGTGGAGGCAGCTCAATAACGCAAACAAATGAACACTTTTGAACACTGCACTGAAAATAGGGCTCTCTGCACGGCAACACAGCTATCGATAATTATGCGATGCTTATAACAAATATGATCAGTGAGAAATTAAAATCCGTATATTACTCACAATTTACTTAACTTGGTATTTTTGGATATTTTTTAAAGCTATTAGGCGTGCTAATACCCTGCTACGAATAAATTATTCGGCAAAATTGAAATTCGATAAATAAAGCGGGTAACGATTAGTTTGACATTTGAGTAAGTGACACGAGAAACATCGATTCTTTGCAAGTAATCGATTGTTGAGTGCTTCCACAATAGAGTGAATTGTTTATTATAATTGTTTGTGTAGTTTTGTCAAGTTCAGAGATGACGGGTAGCACGGGCGTTGACAGCGCAATTGAAGCACCTGCGACAGGTTCAGAAGCATCAGATTGGCACCATTGGTGCCGCCTCTGCGCGAAGGAGCATCCCGACAATGTTAATGTATATTTTAGAGATGGGGATCAGACATGGACGAGCGTGTTGGCTGTGGCAATTGGTAAATACTTTTGGGTGAATGTAAGTAAGGCTTGTATATATGTATATGTGATTCATCACCTTACTAATATTCCTGCAATTGAACAGATCAAAATGGAAGACGAGCTGAGTAATGCGTTGTGCAGGAATTGCTATACAATGGTTGAGGATCTGATTGAGTTCTCCGACCGTGTCAACCGTGTACAAGCACTTTTTGCCAAGCTGCAACAGGCTGGGACAGAGGCGTCCCTCAACTATGAAACATTTCGCAGGGACTGCGGTGTGGCAGCTGAAGATTGGAAACACTTCATAGTCCGTGATCAACAGCCTGTGGAACTTCCAGTGGAGAAGACAGAAGTGCTAGATACAGATGAATACATTGTGGATGAAAATGCTGAGCAGTTCGTTGAAGAGGCTGAAATAATAGCGCAAATTGAAGCTTCCGAACTGATAGATCAGGAAAACGAAACCTACGAGAGCTACGTAGATGAAGATACAACAGAAGAGGCAGAAGTGGAACATGAAGAAACTACTACAGGCAAAGAATACGCAGAGCAAGAAACCACCGATAATGTCGCTCCTAACGTGGAGCTCGTTGATTCGGATGCAACGACAACAACAACTACAACGACAAATGAAGAGGACATTAAGGAAATGGAGCCGGGTGCAACCTCACAATACAGATGCACGACCTGCAATAAGAGCTACAAAATGCCCATGGCCTACAGAAGACACATGGCTGAGCTGCATGGTCTAGTGCCCACAGATATTCCCAATCTGGAGTGTAAACGCTGTAATACATTCTTTGCCACAGAGAATCAACTGACTGCCCACTATCGCACCCACATGCCGGCCAAAGACAAGGCGGACAATGCTTGTGCCTACTGTCCCAAGCTCTTTACAACAGCAGGAGCACTTAAAAGGCACATTCAGTGCATCCATGAGAATGTTAAGCCATTCATATGTGATTGCTGCGGCAAGGCGATGAAGACAATCACAGCTCTCAATGAGCACAAGCTAGTGCACACCGATGAGTGCCCCTACGAGTGTCCCGTGTGCCAGAGACGCTTTAAGAACATGGCCAGACTGAAGGTAAGCTAAGAGTAAAGGTTTCCCTGAGTCCTCTGTAATACTCACCTCCTCCTCCTCCTAATTTTTCTTGCAGATCCACTCGGACACTCATACGAAAGACAACTATGAGTGCAATATCTGTGGCATGAAGCTCAATACTCGTCGGACCCTCAACATGCACAAACTGGTGCACACGGATGCCAAACAGTTCAAATGCGATGTATGTGGGGCTGCGTTCAAGCGGGGCAAGACACTAAAGGCTCATCTGATACTGCACACGGGTATACGGCCATACAAATGCAACTTCTGTGGCAAAGACTTTGCGAATGGCTCCAATTGCCGGATGCACAAACGGAAGACGCATCCAACGGAACTGGCGGAGGAGGAATCTCGCGGTGTCATGCGCTCCACGCTACTGCCCATGATCACAGAGCTGACTGAAGCGTAAGTGGAAAATTTAACAAATTGTAATACTTTCAAATGCCTTCAAATCATTTCTCAAACAGCTCCAAACGTGTCAAGAAACCCGCCAAGCATGGAACAGCGGTAATACGTTCCAGAGTCGTGACTGATATGAAAGATGAGAATGATCTGGACGAAGAGGAAGCTGAAGATGATTTGATCTACGAAATTGTTGAGGAATGTCCATAAAAATGGCTTCACTGCCTTAACAAATTGTTATATTTTAAACCTAAGTTATTTAAAATGCGAATATAGAAACAAATTTACAATTCCATATACATATGTATGTTTTATATATTTGATTTTATTCACAAACTGAGAGCTTAAAGATTAGGTATGAAAATTTCGATTGTACAGATCTTAAATGCACCAAAATGAACTTAGACTGAAATATATGGTAAACCGATCACATAAAAAAGAATCAAAGAATTTCGAAACAATAAATAACAAAGATTTACTTTGCATACACATATAAATTGTGCAAGCGCAATAACAAAGAGTTGAAGTTAGTCAGAGTATTACCTGATATTATCTCAGAAATTATGATACCCTTAAGAGTTGCAAATACTTTGGAATGTACAGATCAGCAGACGAATGGTAACTTAAGAGCTAGGCTCAGACGGCGGCGCGTACTAGGGGGATTATACAGTTATAGTATAGAATGGTATATCCATATTAAAGATCACATATCGGGATACAATACAAATACATATACAGGCTACACATAACACTAAGATTCGCGCACTTACGACTTACACAGGTAGATTAATTGAGCGTATTGTACAAATACAATTTACAAATTTCACTAAAGCATATCGAGAGAGTTTAGCTACATCTTGCATATCCCAGCATAGCTAACAAGATGAGCGCACAACTGATTATGGCCACAGAACGGCGCTGAGAGTGATCCACAGCGCCACATGTAAGATTGTCTCTGGGGTATTTGTTCAGGGGATCGGGTTCCTCGCTGGGACGACACTCTGTGCCAATGGCAGCAAAGTGTGCATCGCACAGTTCATGGCAGGAGGGACACATAATGGCACCCTTGTGTAGCCATCCGTTTGCCGTTATGCGTATGGAGAGTTTCTGGCCCGGAAATGAGCATTTGTAACTATAGTTGCCCACCAAAATGTGTAGGCGCCCGTCAAAGCAGTTGTATTTGTAGCAACCACTGCCCCAATGTTGCCACTCCCGTGTCTGATGGCAAGAACGCTCCTCCCACATTGATTCGCTGTGATCGAAGCACTTCGAGCCGTGTCCATAACTCTCCAGGGCGAAGTTCTTTTCGGGCTCTGTAAAAGTAAACAATGAGATTCAGCTATAATAAATAAGAAAACTCAACTTAAGTATACCCGACACCATGATATTGGTAGACCTATCTCTTATAGTCCCTGAGATCTAGATCTTACAGACAGACATGGCAATTTTGACTCTGCTACCCCGCTTTTGACTACTACAAATACCTTTCAACGGTCCACACTTACTTGGATTATTCTCCACAAATCGACAATGGGAACCGCGCACAATAATGTTCTTGCTGCGCCACGTGAACTCCTGTATATAGGGACAGTGATCCGCCAGCGAAACAGAGCCGCCGTAGTAGCCCTCCTCGCCATCCTTAATGTTTCTGAGACTGTCGAAATTCTGATAGGCCTTGGGCAGCTCATAGTCGTGCTTGATGAGATTACAGAGGGCAACAGAATTGCGATCATCAGTGCATTCTGTTTGCAGCGGATCCTGTTTCACCTTGGAACAGAACGGATGAATGGTGCGACCCCTGAAGTAGAAGAAGAAGCCCTAAGGAATTGTACATGAAGTTGAAGACTCTTGTCTCACCTATCGTGATTCATTTGTATCCAATCTTTGCAGCTACGCATGGCAAACATGCAGCCCAATCCCTTGCCCCAAGTAAGGGGTGTAGCCATCGAATAGTTGGCGCGATACCAACCCGAATCCTCCATCAGTGCCAAGGTGATGCGTGAGAAGACCGGCGACTGTGTGTGGGTGCCCGTCATGGCCTCATTCTCGAGTATACGTTTCTCCCAGTGTGTCAGGGCTGTGCCTTCACCGCCCTGATCCTCCAGCTCAGCACCCTCGAGCTGATCGCAATCGAAATGGGCACGCACCTCGGCCACCACGCGTGGTGTCACTAGCATATCGACTACCTTCTTTATATGCCCACCACGTACAGCCCAATTGCTTCGTTCCACCTTGCGTATGGTGCTGTTGCTCCACTGATGTATCTGCAGCCTGCAAAAGGAAAAAAGACTTTAGTCTCAATCTTCCCAACAGCATTTTCATCTTTTCACTAACTTCTCATTCAGATACGGTTTCCCTGTGTCTGCCTTGCGCGGAGTACGCGGACGTCCTTCATCGTCACGGAAGAAAGCGTACAGACTAACAGAGAAGCCAAGCGCATGCAGAATCTCGTGCTTCACGGTCGATATTAATGTCTGCAGCTCCTGCGGTTTAGTACTGATGCTCTCGGGGCAAAGATTCGCATGCCCTGCAATGGGACGATCTAGCAGCGCCTCCTGCTGACAATGGGCGGCATAGGCAACTGTCAATCCCTTATAGCAGCGTGGCGTTTGTCGTGCCGACACATAGAACACAAAGTCAGCGTTCTCGATGCCATCACCTGGGTGCGTGTTGTTGTCGAAGCGGCAATTCTGCCCAGTGCTATTACACACGCGACACACCTGGCACAATGGTGCAAACAAGCAAATCAGTTTTGATTATGATGTGTCAACTAGTTTCTACTCACATCTAGATGCTCATTGGGCACCTGCACCTCGCCGCACATTGTCGTCGCCTTGCAGTGATCGATACAGTGGGTGTGGCCGTTCTTCACATACACCTGTGTGCTGTCGCACTTGCTGTGAGTTTTGTTTAAAGCGTAACTCATTATTAATGCCGTCGCAGCTCTGGCAGTAGAGTAGTCTCTGCCTACTACTCACCGATTCAGCCGTATGACGCCCTTCGTTTCTCGCACCATCAGTGCCTGTTCCCAGAATTGAACCGCCTCCGGCAGCACCGTGTCCTGACAGGTAATTCAAGCATGATTAAGGACCTCGTTTTGTGACTGTTATAAATTTACTTACATTTATTAAATTGAATTTCTCCTCCTCCAATCTGCAAACAGAGAAAAATGTCGGAAATTGAAAATCACTCGATTAGTTATGCTTCTTTTGGCAAAAGCGATACGATAATGAATTCATGAAATTACAACGCAAAACCTTAAACTCGCACAGGGCATACCTCTGCTGAAAATACTCTAATAACAAGATTTTTAGCTTATAATAAGTTTTGAATTTTCTTACTGAGCACGCATATTACAATTGTTAATTACCGCGCGCTATACGTTAATTATTAACTTTGTTTACTACACTGTAAAATACCCCAGAATTAAGTGCAATAATCATAAATTATCGTCATGTGGCGAAGGTGTTTCTATGCAGCTGATAAAACTATACCAAGTTCAGTTTTGTATGAACAAAGTAAAAGCAAATCGTTATAAACTGCTTAGTACACATAAATAACAATCGATTTACTAGTACAAGAAATTAATATCACACCGATAAGGCCTCCGCCTCCTTATTTTAACATTTTTAATATTATCAACATTTTAACATTTTGAATATTTTTACATTTTCAATATTTGAACATTTTCTACATTTTAGAAATCGATAGATCGATTTACTCGATAAACACAAGCAAGGACAATATGTCCAGCTTTGCTTCGGTACTCGTGCTCTATTTAGATAATTATAAACACGAACAAACGTGTTGACAAGCCGCATATGCCGTAAGCTCTTCATTTCTCGTGAAAGTAATTCGATGCTGACTTATCCAATGTGTTGCTACGTTACGTTGATACGATTCCTGGAATCGACCTTGCTCCACGGCATTGGAAATGACAACGTTGTGCAGTTGTTGTTGCTGTAACTGTTCAGGTTTGTTATTGCTGGCCATTTTGCTGTTGGCTTTAAATCAAAGCCAACTAAAATGTCGCAATCGGGGCTAACCTTAAAGCCACGCCGCTGCTGTGATAATTTCAACAAATTGAACGCAGCGCAGCAAAACCAATTTTGGCTTCAACGTTGGCCAACTACAACAACAAGAGCAGTTAAAACGCCCCAGATCGAGAGGGGAGGAGGGAGAGTGGGGTCTGCCTAACGGTTACTCGACGCTTTAACTTGACATTCGGCCAAGAGGAATGGTAAACTGTTTCGCTATTTGCTTGGCTGCCTGCCCATTAAAGCACAATTAAAGCCAATTTCGTGGGAAAGGTGCAACGAGGTGAGGAGGGTAATGTAGCTCACCTGTAGACAGACTCATCGTAGACAAGCAAAATGCGGAGCGGCTGATCGGCGACAATGCTGCGCCGACGTACGCTATGCGTCGCTGAACCCTCAGATACGGCAGCGTTTTCCGCGGCGTCATCATTATCAACATCATTCACAGCCAGTTCAATCCGCACTCCATGCACGACCTATAAAGAGAGAAAGAAAGAGAGAGAGTGTGAGATAAGAAAAGTGAGTTTGACTTCGATTCGATTCGATTGTTGCTAACTACTGACTCGATAACGATGACGATGACGACACGACAAACAATAGAAAAAAATGGCGGCAAAGGTAATTGGATTGTTGCAAATTGCAGTGAAATGAATTTTAAATTACCCGCCAAATTGTCGACCGATTGAGACATCACAAATGTCAATGATTTTTGGGGCATTTCGGCGATTCGGTTTTGTTTCCATTTCGTTTCGTTTCGTTGTGTTTCGGTTTTGTTTAGTAATTTGTTATTTATACGCAAGCTGTTGCTAATAATATTTCTATTGTTTTTTCGCTTCGCTTTTTTGTGCTCCATTCATCCATCGTTGTGGCCCCATTGTTTTGCCCATTGTGCAATATGTGCCAATTATTGTGAATAAATTAGACCCTGTTGAATATGCAAAGACCGAACCCCGACTTCGTCTGCGTCTTGGCTTGGCCTTATCTATTATAATTTATGGATGATGGCCTAGACAACACATAAAGCGTAAATCTTACAGCTGCGCTTCACTGATGCTACATTAAAATATATGTATGTATGTAAGTTATCTGCATAAACATTTTGATACTAGACTCTTTAAATATGTATTTGGGTATTTAGGTGTGCGTTGTGCATGTTAATTATATTACGGTAGTCGGGCCAGAGTTGAAGCTTCGAAACTGAAAGTGAATTCACTTTCATCTTGAGGGGAACAAAGTAAAAAACGTAGACATAATATAAATACATGTATAGAATACTTAATGAAAGCAAAACGGGCTTTGAATCGATTCTCACATAAATAATGCGAGTCCTTTATGAGAGAAATGTCGACTAATCAAAAGAATTTTAGATCTACAGAATCATAAAAGCAGTCACGATAAGGTATCCTTTATATTTCTATGTATTATATCAAATTAATCCGTAGAATCGTTATAAAAATCTTAAAACATTCACGCTAAAAAAGAAAGGAAAGAATAATGCTGACTTTACTCTTGTTAAGCTCGATCGATAGAGTACCATTGGTAGTCTCGAATAAGTCGTGAGAAGTGATTAAGTATGGTGAATAGAGAAGCTGACTCAGACTAAGAGAGAAGCTAAATGACAATGGCAGACACCTGCGCGTTGCTATAAACTATCGTTTGACTACATACCATATACATACACATACACATATGCATATGTAAGTATGTTATATATACATTTGTGCATTTATCTGTGTGTCTCCGTGTGGATTCAAGTACAACAATAGCAGCAATTTATCTATATTTGTCTATTTATCAGAAAAGAACAAAGATCGGAGCAAGTACTTAAGGCGTCCCGCTTTAAGAACGACGCAAGACCAGGGGCGTAGCCTAGGACACAGTACAACAAAAAGGGGCAACGATTGTCAATTGATCAGCCCCGTTAGGCACTGGTACCGCCACTGCGGCGTCAACTGCCGAACAAACAACGAGTAAATAAGACTGGAGTGAAGCCAAAACGACTACGAAGATATCCATTAAAATCAAAATAAAACCGTGACTGAAATAAATGTAAAGAATGAAAGATAGTTCATTTAAATCTAAATTCATATCTCTGTAATGAATTTTACATAATATATTTTAATTACTTTTATAACTAACATCTCATAGACACCATCCTACGAATGTTACTGGGTATTCAAATCATTAAGATAACAAAAGTAAACATTACAATACATAAGAGTGCTACCCCTACCCATACCTCGTACCCCCGTTGCAGTTCGTGACGCTGCTGTCGACAGTGATCAGCATTTTCAGCATGATCTTCAAACGCGCATGTGTTCCCCCCTTCCTGCCTGCCCCTGCCCCTGCTCCACCCCGGTATCAAAGGAAACTGCGTCGCTTTTTGTATGGTTTGAATGAAAATTTGCACAACGTAGCAAAGCCATTCTCCAGGTGAAAGATGAGCCAGCCCGTACACCTGACGCACAATGCGACTTGCTGCAACATGTGGCAGCTCCATGAAGTCTCTCTTAACCTGTCTACGTGAATGTTGCAACAATGCGCAGACTGCGCATCGAACTGATCGAACAGCGGGAATTCGGCATTATTGAATATTATCATCATGAATCTAGGCATCTTACAGCCGACGAAAGCCAATCTACGAAGGCATTATAAATGCAACATTTTACACACAACAATTCTTAAGTTGTGCAATTGAATTAATTGAGCAATTTATGGAAATTTAAATTCGTGTTTTCAAGGTAAACATTTTAATTACCTTTTAAATAAAGTGTTGGAGTGATTGATCCCTAAAAGGATAAAGTGACAGATTATGAAAATATAATAAGTCTCCTCTGTTCATCTCCAGGATAGAAGAGATATTAGTTGAGCGAGGAAGCTTCTAATATTTTCAATTTAATTTATCTGCAATGACTTTATATATTTATTTTACCATTAATACCTGTTTAATCATGCGTAAAACGAGCATGTATAATTGTTCTTTTATACTGTTTTTTTTGGACATGCTAATTATTGATAGATATAATAATAATGTTTAGTTAGCAAAATTACTCATACATAATAATAATGTACATATAATTCAACGTGTATTCTTTATTTGTTCTGCTCAGACTTATTTCAACATTTAGTTCAAGTTCCGATCATGAAGAGTAAACTTCTGTTAGTCATTTTTATTGTCCTCACAGTGCAGTTAGTAAGTTCTTGAATCATAGTACAAATATAAATGAACTAATATTATTTGTCAGATCCATGGGTCAATAAAATTCCATGGCTTACAGTGCGAAGTGCTTCACAAGGAGTTCCTAACTATGGCAGAGTGTTGTATCAGAGCTATTGATCGCACTCACAATTCGATGAACATTAGGGCGAATTTAAAGAAGACTTTAACAAGTGTAAATATATATAGTTGATCCATTTGAAATTGTATATAGTTGATCCATTTTTGTTTCAAAAGTTTCAGGTTAATTTTCAGTTCTACAAACGCGAACGCGGTGGTTGGCATCCGTTCCTATATGGCATGACCGTAGATGTTTGCAAGTTCTTCTTAAACCCCAAGAAATATCCTATACCCAGAATTGTGTTTTATTATCTCAAAGATTTCACTAACCTCAATCATACATGCCCTTTTGCAGTAAGTTCTTCTATATTCCCAACCTGTTTTATGTACTAAAGAATACTTCATTTCCGTTAAGACCAATACCTCATTGAACTTGCTCGATTGGCAGCCCGATGAAGCTAACTTTTTATCCCGATTTTCAGTGGATATGGGCCACTACGCGCTTAACACCGTATGGTATGCAGAGAAAAAGAGAGTTCTATGCATGAATGGTTCTATAGATTTTTTTTAAGACTTGACATCATGAAAAACAGAAATAATGTAATAATTATTTGTTAAAATTGTTTGGGAAATTAAATTTGATTTGTTAATTCAAGCTGAACATATAATTTTTCATTTGAATAACTGCGGAAACATTTGGAAAATACGGAAATCGAAATGCTAACCTATTATTTTTACATTATTCAATTGTTTTCAATATTTTGTTTTTTGCTTGTCATTAGATAGAGAGAATTGCGTAATTTCATTCACAGAAAGCTTCATCATACATACAATATTCACTATATGTATATGCATATAATATTTCTTATAGATTAACTGTGTTTGATGGCCTGAAACTAGCCTGCCTAGTACTCGTGTAATATATTACATTCTATTCTGACTTTAAAGTTTGAACAAATAAAATAAAAAGATATATAAATCGAAATCTAAATAGTTTCGTAGTCAAATAGCCATAGATAGTTAAGTATACCATATTTTCAAGTGTGTTGCTCATCTCAACTAATAAGAAATTAATAAATCTTCAATCTGGTAGCTTGTAACAGGTCTGCATACTTTCTAAGCAGGCATGACGGACCCTACTACGCTTATTCAATCTGCGATAAGACGTAATGCTTAACCGGCTTGCATACTAACACACTAATTCGACTATCTAACAAATTTTTAGTGGACCAGGCCACATTGGAGCGTGTCCAGCGCCTGATTTGCGATATGCGACTCACGTTTAAGACACAGAAAGAAGAAAAGAAGCGTACACAAAAAAAAAGAGAAAAGTGCCGGTTGTTACACTTGGCCGCCTGCAAGTTTGCGCCTACTCAAATTTACCTCCCGTATTTACTTTTTTAGCAAACAAGAAAAACAACAACAAAAACCGAAAACAACCATAAATAACAAACACAATCTCAGCGCAAGCACGCACGAGGCGGATTGGTGCCCGCCATCGACAGAGTTGCGCATGCTAATTGTGAGACAGGTCTATCGATAGGCGATAGGTGTCTTACATTGAGTAATTATTTATGTGCTGCGCATAGGCAATCTGTCAATAGCTAACTAAGCCAAGCATGACGGCATTTCTTCTACTGTTTGGTCTGTCTGCACCACTGTCCCTCTCTCTCGCGGTCTCTCTCTCTCTCAATCGCCCTCTTACGCTGATTTTACTACCGACTACGTCTGTCACCTGCTGCGCCAGATCAATCGAAGCTTTCAAGCTTCACTGCCTTCAAGTGTGAGGGAGAAAGACTATGTTTGTGCTTTCACTTTCGTTTCGTTGCGCTCTTCGGCTCTTGGCTCGCTCAATCGCGCGGCCCTGGGCAGCTGTTGTTTTTGTTGCCCTCTCCTTTTAGTACTTGCACACACACACATACACAAACACATTCACACGTACATACTTACATATATATTGGCTACTTTGCATGCCTTGATACTTTACGGTTTATTTGCTTCTCTCATTTCGTTACCTCACACTGTGCTGTGACCAGCGGACGTGTTACTTAATAAAACTGATGAATGTTATACAAAATGATAGATTAATAAATAAGCGACATCCACACATCTAGTGTACACTAGTGTACTAAATTCCACAATTACGCATACATTAATATGTAGAATGATACTTGATTCTCGTGCAATGATATTTGCCATTTACGTTGTTAACTGGTGTAAATTGAATGTAATCGGACGACGCCTGCACTGATTATTGTGCATTGTCCATTGTGAGTGGGTACAGAGATGCCGGACTGCAGCACTTTGTGCTGCTGAGCCACAACAGTGGAATATCGGCACGTACGGGGATTGCAGCATCCCTGGCAGTAATTGAGAACAAACTGAAACTAAATTTTAATCTCTCCCATCGATGAGCGGACAGACAGACAGAGAGAGAGGGTCAGGCAGCAATGCATTTGCAATTGAAAGAGGAGCTTAACACACGCAACACACACACGTTTGCCTTGTTTGCTCTCCTTCATTTACACTTGCCATGCAGTGTTACCAACTTAGATTTTTCCAAATCTAGCTTTTTTTCAAAGATGCTCTTTTTATTAAAACTCTATACAATTGTGCTTAAATTTTGTCTAATTTGTCTTTTACTTCAGTCAAGAATTCTGGGAACACTGTTGCCATGGACCTCTATCATTTTACACCGTTGCCGATTGTCATTTGGCAACTGGAATTGCGTTATGCGCTTAATAAAAGCCCAATTCATATGTGTGTTTCAAAATTAGCCTCGAGATAGGTAAAAAGCATAACCAACAAACTTGTTTCACCTCCCGCTGCTGAGGCTGCTCAGGTATGCGTTGCATTAAATTGAGATAAGTTGAACGCTTTTATCTTTGCACTTGTTTACGTATTATTTGCCTAGTTATTTGCACAACGCCTTCAATGCTCTGCTGCTTCTACACACACGCACACAGACACGCGCTACTTTAGCCGCATATAAATATTTATGTGCATCTTAATTGCGAACGTAAAAGCCAAATTACAAGCTACAGTTACCAACAGAGTCGACTCTATTCACTTCATTCACTTTCTACACAGAGATTTGTCTCGATTCCATTGAAATCTGAGCAAACAAATGTGCAAAACAAATTTATAATTGAAACTTGTTGCCAATTACACGCAGAACGCACAAACTGAAATCAAATATCAAGGGTCGAGGCAAGGACATGATTTATTTCGCAATTTTCCATTTCCCTCCCATTCCCCATTCTCCATTTGCCATTGGGGGTCTAAGCCGCAACCCCAACCCGCGGAGCCCTTCCCAAAAGGAGCTCAAAATCTTTTCAATGGAGCTTTGCCCAAACAAGTCCTTGAACTGCGGTTGTGAAAGGGAGAGAAGGCAAAGAGTGTGTTGCAGAGGGAGAAAGAACGAAAACAAATGCTGTGTTTTATAGTGTCATAAAACAATAATAATCGTTATCAACACATACTACATGTATGTAAGTATTATTAAATACTGTTGTAGCATTTTATCATTATCAAAACCAGCTTTACATTACATACATAACATATTATACATATGTATGTTATCGATACTCGATACATTGGTATTTAATTGTTCGATACTTGAATCAAAACTTGAATTCAAAGCTGACTCACTGTTTTCAGTACAGTGTACATTGTACATATCAGACAATTAGGCAGGAGAGCGCACTTGGTAATTCCCGTTTCCTCCTCGTTTCGCCCACTCGCCCGCCCGCCCGCATCGTCATCGTGTCATCGTTCGTTATCATCATTGTCCGTATCGTCGTTGCATGCTCAGAGGAACGTGACAAATGATTCAATTCGTTCTGTTTTCGCAGCTTCAATTTATTTAAGTCTAATTAAAATTGAATTCTCGCTGGACCGACTTGACTGGACAGAGAAGAGATTAGCAGATAGACAGAGAAAGAGAGAACACGGAGAGCAACAGAGGAAGTGGGACCAGGGCCTGCATTCATTTTACGATTTACATGCTGGTAGATAGTACATACTATATAAATCCAAGCAATGTCGGAGGCGGGCATTACAATGCGGGGTCATGAGAAAGGGGTGTTTGAGCGGAAGAAGTCCGACGGAATGTTTTGCATTTTGAACAGTTCTGGTTACAAATAATTAATTTAATTGCACTCAGATTAACCTCATCAGTTTCAATAACAAGAACACGTAAATGCTTTCCTGTTTAACTATGCCAAATTTCCATATACCCTGTAAACTATCATCTGTATAAATTCCCTTATTATGCATAAATTTAAAGATTATAAGTATTTTAATTATATACTTCCCCAGTGGTTACTTATTTTACAATAAGTTCTTTTCAACATGATCAATTTATATAAATCTTAATTAAATACTTAAATACCCCTTGATATAATGTAAGTTTAAATATAACAATTCTATAAATTCTCCATATACGTTCTTTTTCTTTCTGACAGGGTATTAAAAACTTACACAACCGTCCGTTATTTAATTCAAATCATTCCTCTCGCTTTTCATAGACTTTTACTTGGAAATACCAGATAGATACAATAGTTACGCAGATCCCAAGGGGCAGCCCGACTCCACTGTAATTATGTAAATGATCTGTTTTTGCGCAATTGCTGGCGACCTTGTTATGACGGAGCACCAGTTAAAGTGGACCAGAGCCACGTCCGTCTATATTGTGCAGTTAGAACAACAGTACAAAACAGAACAGAGCAGCGACAAGTGGCAGGCGCCGTTGGTTGCACTTGGCCATCGTCACCGCAATAAAACGTCTGACATTAAGTCACCCAAACTCAATTGCAACTCGGGGGAAAAACCACAGCCGGTTAGACCCGAACGCGAACCTGACCGGCCTACGCGAAGGCAACTTCTGTTTGGCAGCCCCAGAAGCCGTTATAATCCGCTACTATTTATACCATAACAATCGCATGCGGTTGCACTGCATCTTAATGTGAATACGATTAGCAAAGTTGGAATTAGTCAATCATCTCGAGCTGCACTGCTTTGTGTGTGAGAACTTGAAAGGGAAGCCCAACAATTCAATTAGGAATCCATGCTTCATTTCAAAATCAAAAGCATCAATAAACAGGGCCATATTGTAATGAGGTTACGAAGTTTATAACATTACTAAATATAATTATAATACGTGGGTTAAAAAATTACTGGAAATAACCAGTAGACCCACATATTAGTAATATAATGTTAATTTTAGACTTGAACCTGTCACAATAAAACTCATTTTAAACTATGCACGACTAATAAAAGTATAATATAATATTTTTCCATTAAAGAATTCTCTTTCTGCTTAGTTTATTGTTTTTGCAGTTGCAAGAACAAAACTGAGTTTTTTAAAAACATAAAAATATAATATCTTAAACTAACATCAGTAAAACTTGAGTTTGATTTAAAGCTTATTGATTTAAGAGAACATATTTTTCATATCATTTTATCATTTTATTTTAGCCTCTTTAATAAAAACAAATGTATTGTCTTGTTTTCCATAAAACCATTTGTTCTGTTTTTTGTCTTGTTTTCCACTTGTCTATCAGATTTTTCCCCGTTTTATTAACCTTAATCGAACCTCTTGTTCTATAGTAAGGGATAGCACCCCTGTATCGAATAGTTTTTGGATAAATTTACAAATTCCAACGCTGGAAAAATACTGTACAAACTTTGTACTACAAAGTATTTAAAAACAAATATATTTTTATACAACATACTCGCTTTCTATAAAGTTTAAATGAGGTATGAGTTTTAATATAAATTTATTAATAATATAATTAATATAATTAAAATTATTTAATAAAATAAATAAAACCTAATTAAGGATTTATTGCTAAAATTTGGGAGCTCTTTTCTGCATACACGTTAATGTTGTGTATATTTTCAGCGATTTCGAAACCAATTAGGCGCAGCTCTAATGAGACTGCTGGGCCAAAGGGAGCATAAAGGAAACAATTGACACAAAGGCAGCAAGGGATTTTCTCAAAAAGTTTTGAATGGAGTAAGTTGAGTGGAATAGAATGATGAATGGGGTTAGGGTTGTTGTTGTTGGTGTTATAAGGTGTTAAATAGACTCACCTCGTGTGCCTTGGGATGCTGATGCTGACAGTTGTGGGCATCCACCAGCAGCCAGGAGCAGCAACACAGCAGGATGATGGTAGTCACCTGAAGCTCCATGTCGGCGGTTAAGGGGGCGGGGTCGGGGCAGTAACGGGTTGCTCGGTAACGTCCGTGCGGGCTTTGATTACCCCAAAACGAGCTAGTTGTTCTGGGCTAATTTTAGAACTATGCTACGAATATGTCGCGTCTCTCACTCTTTCACTCATGCCCGGTAAACATGGTGAAAGATTGTTTGATTGCTTCACTTGAGAGCTGCACAGGCACAGACAAGCACAGACATGCACAGTTGTGGTAAACAGTTAAACATTTGTTTATAGTCTCGTCTTTGCTTTATTATGTGCGTTATTTTGCACCATGTATGCTTTATGCTTCTTTCTCGCTCTCTTTTTAGTGTTACTTTGTTTAGCTTTTTTTATTTTATTTTTTGTCAATTAGCTCGAAACCGGCTGAGCAGCCCATGCTCCTGTCCCTGTCCCACGCACACACACACACACACACACATAGAGGCACATGCACAGTCACACAAACACACTCGCGTACCCAGTTACACAGCAGAAATTGGAATCGGGGTTTTTGGACCTGGGTGGGTGCGTCCGTGTCCGCGAATTTGGCCCACAAGCGCTGACGCTGACAACGCCAACGCCAAACGCCGCTGCTGCTGCTGCAGTTGTCGAAGCTGTTTTTTTTTAATAGAGAGACGACAACAAAAACAACGACTGCGGGCGGCGGCGTTGCCCAAGTTAAATGTCAAATTCTCATGAACTACCTGCGCGAGGAATGCATTTGATAATCCATTTTACGAAATTGCATTTATTAATTGACACTCTTACTCATTACATTGCAATTAGCCGAACATTTCGATTGAATTAACAAACAACACACAGTTATAAATGGAACGAAGCGAGAGGGCGGCGGCGGCAACGACAAGACGAGTAAGGCAAACGCGACGCTACTGGCTTGAGGTTCGCTTCCGAATTGAATGAATGAATGAGCGAATGATGTGGTGCTTCTTGGTGTTAAATTTCGATTGTCGCTTATCGATATATCGCATTTGCTAATCGTAACAGAGATCAAATAAAAAAGACTGCAACTCTAATGTATATGAGTGTAAAAAACGTTATTATTTAAACACATTTAAAATATGTTTTAGTTTTTGGTATATAGAACTTATTCTTCAAAATAATATTTCGTAATTTGCTCCTATTAACAAATTTTTAACATTGCGCCACCATCATGCTCTTTTTTGCGTTAACAGCTGGGCAGCAAACTGAATTGGAAATATGAGTATAAATGGATTTGTATATATTATAGATATATTTTTGTAGTTCTTGTTTGTAGTTCTTGTTTATATTGAAATTCATAATTGTTAACTGCTCCGTCTTCACAGTTGTTTAACCACTAATCAATGAACACATTTATTGCTTATTGGTTTAACATTACGTTAACAGCTTTGAAGTTAACATCTGAATTTGAAATTGAGCTTAACATTGCGGAATTAGCATGCTCTTTTTGCGTTAACATATATCAGCTGAATTTGAATGGCGCAGTTCGTTAATACAAATTTAATTATCCAACTGAAAATGAATGTTATTTATTAATAAACTTTTGAATGTTTTATGAAGTCTTTTTGCACACATACATACTCTACAACTACTATATTCTACTTTCCACTCTCTTTGGCCGCCAACTGCTTGCGTAGTCGTGTCTGTGCCTCCACTGGCCATGACATCAGTTCAGCTGCTCCACAAGGAAGGCAGTAGGTTTTCGTATAGTAGAAACTGCATGTGGGATCTTTGCACACAACCTTGTCACAGCAGGAGCACTTAACACCCAACGCTATATAAAACTCTGGCTTCGATTGCCAACGCGGCGGCGCTGCCTGAAATGGATCCCTCATTACAAAGTTGTCCTCACGGAATTTTACACCTAGTGCAAATGGCGGTTCTCGTCCGTAGTAGTGCACCAACTCCCGCATCTGACATGATGTGCAATGGAACTCGATATGCGCAACACGCTCGTCGTTCTCCTCCTCCAGTTGAGCTGCCGGCACAGATTCGTTCTCTAGACGTGCAATCTCGGCTGCATCATCATCAGCCAAATGCAAACCCTCATCATCCTCGCCAAGCATATCCTCTGCCATGGCCTGAAGAAAACAAAGAAAACAAACAGTCTGGGTTGAACATATTTCTGGATCATAACTTTACTAACTACATAAATTTACATTGACTACTGTTTACACCTAGTTTCTCCAAGTAGTATTCATATCACTCATAAACATCACTCATTCCATGGACATACTGCGTCGATGCTCTGCTGGCCACCAGTTGGGGCGCTCCACAAAGCAGCGTTCTCCATCGATAACAAGTTGCTGTTGCCCACCCAGGACAGGATCAATACGAAGCAAACCGACACCCCGATTTTGCGCGTGTCCCAAGACACGACCCAGATTAGCGCCCGCCACCGACTTCACAGCATAATTGGAGCTGACGGGTGCAGTGAATCGCATGGGCATATAGCGCTTGCGAATCACCCCAGAGTGATGGACACGCGCCGTCAACTCCTGCCCGACATAGCAGCCCTTGTTGAAGCTGACCCCGTTGAGGTAATCCGCATTGGCTTCCAGGGGGAAGCACTTGCTGGGCGGCAACTCTTTAACGCCCTCCCCCGACGCCCTGCTTGTAGCGCTGCAGCTTGTAGTTGTTCTCCGCTGTGGGATTGATGACGGTGATTTCATGATTGCGCCACAAATCTGTGCCCAGCTGGTTGGTGCCCACTTCGGTGGGTGCAAGAATGCGTGTACCCAGCGAATCAAGACGCGGATCTGGCGTTATAAACAAATCGATTGAGCTATTTTGAGTGATCGCCGTATGCCTGCCCTCACTGAACAACACCCAGGGCGTATACTCGTCATCGACGCTATCGATGTCGATACGTTTACGCACTCGATATGTACGCAAATGGCGTCGAAAATCTGCAGAGGCTTCACGATCACATTCCACTAGAAATGTATCTGGATCGTTGGTCCGATAGATGATAGTGTCATAAAGCAGTCTTCCACCCCGATTGAGGAACATTGCATACAGGGACGAGGGTCCGCTGGGATCCTGCAAACGTGACACATCATTGGTGACCAGGCCCTGCAGAAAGGGCACCACTTCGCCTCCATGGAGACGTATCAGTTCACGCTTCTTCAGTGCTTCCAATATGTACGGACTTAAGGCCCTTGGTCCCGGCACTTTCATGCTAAAGTTGCGCACGTATTCTCGCGCGATGCGTAAAAACCTAAAATTTTTACACACATTCATGCTGCGAAGGAGGAGAATTGCGCGGTATTTAACACCACAATCACATTTTTAATGAGTTATCACTTACCTCAATTTACATAAATAACGCAAGATATAAAGCTGGATTTACAATATTGGACTGAACAAGTTAAAATTGAATAAACTTGAAATTTGTATCTGTGCCGTAAGAGAAAACAGCTGACTGAAGTAAATCGAGTGTTAGCGACTATAAGCTAATTGCTATGGCTACTAGATACTGTAAAAAGTTAAAAAATTAAAAATGAAAACGTTGAGAATTCATTAGAACTACTGCCCTCAAAGGTCTGTGTGTATATGGATCAAACTTACAATATAGAATAGAATGTGGCAATAATAATGATGTAAATAAAACTTATCGATAACTGAGTAGTGAATTGAATAATCGTGCAAGTGTAATCGAAGTGCGGATCGCAGTCATAAATTAAATTTAAATTTCTGTGTAGTATTTAAATACTTAAGTAGATGGAACTTATCGATAGGTAAGAATTATCGAATTGAGTTTAATAAAATTCACGTTTGCTTGCCACAAGTTTATTTGAACACAATTTTAATTCGTTACTTTTATTGCTGTTGAATAAAATTATAATTGTGATAAATTATGTACATTTATGCTTAAATTTTTAGGTCAGTTTTTAATCTTTGGAGCAATCTTCTTGGCCAACGAATTCATCTGATTACTAGTTTTCTTTTGGGCTTTTTGTTTGTCTTAACGCCGTTTGCTTTGACGCCTCGATATTCGTTCTTTTTGTTAGCCGACGGTATATTTCCATTTTCCTTCGTTTGCTTCTTATCAATTCGTTTCTTAGCACCCTTTGAATTGTTATTTTTGCCCTTCTTCGATTGAGTGCCCGCCGTTTTAGCAGCAACAGCATCGCGTGCTTGCTTTGCCCCCAGTTTCTTAACCGAGTAGCGTTCCACATGTATGGGCCTATCGTCCAGCACCGTCTCGTTTAGCTCCAGGGCGAGACCTACAGCATCTGGTTTCTCAAAGCACACATACGCCACACCATTGCAGCCCTTCTCCCCATTCTGCAAGCAACGTATGTAGTCGATTTCGCCACAGCTCGAGAAGATCTCACGCAACTTTTCCTCATTGGCCGCTAAGGGGAGCAGGTTATGATTGTAAAATAAATTTACGAACAATTTTTAAGCTGAGCTACTCACAGTATTTCAAATTGCCCACAAATATTGTGCGCTTGACGTCAGCTTCGTTGGCGGACTGCTCATTGCCGTCTCCTGCTGCCGCTCCATCGCCTTTTCCCGATGGGGTTACACGCAGGTGATGTTCCTTGAACTCTATGCCATGCAAAGCCAATGCTTTCTCTGCAGCCTCCACACTGTTCAGCACCACGTAGGCGTTCAAGGAGCCAGCTCCCTTGCGTTGCTTGTGCTTGAAAAGCTTTTTGCCACCCGCTGTACGCAACCTTATGGCGTTCACTGTACCGTAGGGCTGGAACAGACGTACCAACTGCACGCGTTTGGTATTGATGGGCACATTTCCAACAAAAACTGTGGCTTTTTCGGCTTCTGGATCTCGTTCCCGCTTGATTACTTCATCTACATGGACGACGATATGAGAGACTCTCTAGAATGCGATTTTAAGTGTGTATTTACCTGTATCGTTATTATTGTGTTTGCTTTTTTTCGTTGCTTTCTTTTCCTTTTTACTGACTTGAGCTGCTGGTTTCGCGTTCGTGGGGGATTGTTTGTTTTCTTCAGCACCTGCAGCAAGTGAACCGTTCTCCTTTTTGTTTGTCTTTGCGGCTGTTTTGGCTTCCTCTTTGGGAGCATTTTCTTTTGTTGCAGGTTCTGATTTCTTTTGCTGCTTCTTCAGTTTCTGTGCCTGTTTTTTGGCTTTTTTTTCTCTATTTTGGCTATGTCGGCCACCGAAAGATTTTTCGCAGACTCCTTGATTTCCACAGCAACGGCATTATCAGCAGCTACTTTGGTCGTCTTCAATTTCTTTGCTTTTGGCTTCTTCTTAACTAATTTACTTTCCTTAGCCACGTCCACGAGTTTATCTTGAACTTTTAATTCATCAACCTGTTTTTCTTTTTTACTTGGAGTTTTCATTTTTATAAATTTATATGAATTTAGTTTAAAGACTCGATTGAACTTCACGTGTTGAGTTCTTTAAGTGTTGCAAAACGTCGACAGCCTACACTTTATCAACACGTTGCGCTATTCGTTGTAATCGAATATATTTACAATTTACGCGTTGATAAGGAACGTTAATTATAAATAGAATAATTATACGAGGTTAGTTTTGTTGTTGTTTTTTTTATTTTTTTTTGCGAGAAGTTGTTTAATTATTACTGTTCAATGAAATCAAATCTTTGAAGGTAAAAATTCAAGGCAAAATGACAATAGTGCTGTAAGTCATTTATCGACCACCACCAAGCGGCTTGTTATTGCCATCACTAATTTTAATGTTGTTTCTGGTTTGTAAAAACTTTTTGTTTACAAAATGAAAAGATACAAGCAAAAATTGCGAGAAGTATGGCTGCAAATGCCCGAATTCAGACCTTGGCTTCGACGAGATCCAGAGGATTCATACAGAGCTCGTTGCCGTTTCTGCAAATGTGGAGTAAATACTAAAATATGCGATTTGCGCGCTCACGCTCTGACAAAAAAACATATGAAGAGAAATGCAGGTGTTGAAATCAAAAAGAATGATTCGGTGGGTAGCAATATTTATAAATCCTTTATCAAATATAGATTTTGTATTTTATTTATTTATTATTTATAAGTCTGCATCCTATAGACTTTATGCTTGTGCCTTGGAAAGAATTGCCTTAGTTGACGATCTTGGTGTGCGATTGGATCGTAAACTTAAGTTATCGGACCGCATTGAATCTGCGTAAAAGAATTTCTTAATTTTCGACTTGCGAGGTCTTAACTGGGATGTAGACTTCCTCCTTATATAAATAGTTTTAGATTACTGAACTTACCGTCCTTAGCTAAACATAGAACTAAGCTTGGTGCAGTTTTTATGAACCTAATCCAAGGGGACGTTAAGAGTGTCCCTTGTAGAATTACCCGTAACTTACCACTAACTCTTTCTAATTGTGGATCGAACTATGCTCTGTATGAGCCATTCAGGGTATTATCACTAAGCAATGAACACATAGAGACCAGTGATGCCAAATCATTCCTTTTCGGGACAGATCTGTCCTGTTTTTTACTGCTTCATCCGGAAAAAATGTCAAACATCCCCAACCGGGAAATCTGTCCTTTTTTTAGTTTTTTGTCCTGAAATCTGTCCTTTTTACTAAATTTTACAATTTTTAAAATTTAATTTGTATAATCTTGTATAATTTCAAATTTTGTTTGTTTGCAAACTATGTGGTATCTCTTTTAAGCAAAATGTTATCGATTATGTGTGTAATCGTATGAATATCGGCAATTTTTGCCACTTTGCCCAAATGCCTAAAGAATACATACGAAGTACGTAAGGAAACAATTTCGTAGGCAACAATTTCGTGTTTTTCCAAAATGCCAAAAAAATTAAGTTACAAACAAAAGTTTCGCGATATCTGGCTTGACCAGCCAGAATTTAAAAATTGGTTATCGTGCGACAAAAATGATAAAAACAAAGGTTTTTGCAAATACTGCAAGTGCAATATAAATGCAAAAATTGACAAAATTCGTGCGCACATGGAGACCAAAAAGCACGTGCAAAACACTAAGTGCTGTGTTCAACTTAATAAAATAAACTTTTTGCCTGTTAAGGCCGATGATGTATGTAAGGCTACACAGAACAAAGTGCACTAGCATAATAAAAAAATGTGTTGGCTGTACACTTTGACGAAGATCTGAAGCAGGACCTGGAAAATGCGAAGTTCAGTCTTTTGGTTGACGGGTGTACAGATATAAGCATAACCAACCATAATTAGCAAAAAAGAAATCTGTCCTGTTTTTTCATCCTTTTTTTCCAGCCTTTTCTTTCCTTTTTTTCAATCTGTCCTGTTTTTTTAGAAAAATATTGGCATCACTGGTGTTCATTGCTTAGTGGTATTATGTTCAGATTTCATAAGTACTCTTTCATATTAACAAATACAAATTCTGTAACAGACTTTAAATAATTATTTGTATCAATATCTTTTCTAATTAATTCAATATATTTTCGTTGTAGGACATTGAGGATGATGTGGCTTCTGTGGACAAGCAAATGCAACGCAAAGTATTCCCATCAAAACGTATTAAATGCGGTACTGACGACAATAAAAACAATATTCGCAAAATTGCCTCGACTAAAAGTGAAATGAGATCAAACCATGGTCCCGACTATGAAGCTCTCATCGAAAGTCTGGCGTTATATGAACCAGAACAAGCCTTGTTCTCCAATGATTCCACAATGCAAACGGAACATCAAGTCGAGAAGGTCGAGCCAACAGTAAATGTAGATGAGGAAATGATAACGAATGCAGTCACTGTTGCTATTAACAATATGAAAGACTCTGCGCAGATATTTGGGGACTTTGTGGCCGACAGACTGCGGCATTTGTCTGAAAAGACATCTGAATATACCAAGGATAAAATTATGCAAATTCTTTTAGATTCAACAGCCGTGGAGAGAACAATTGTAACCGATGATGAGTAAATAATATACATAATATATTAACAAATAGAATTTAAATAAATCTCACAATCAGCCTTAAGTACAAAGAAATATTTGGTCGACGATTTATGAATAAAGTTTTCTTACAAAAGTCATTTTCGTAACCAGAAAAGAATAGCGAATCGATTAGTTTAATGAAAATGCTGCCATTAATAAATATTTCATAAATTCACAATATATTATGAATTTATTTAAAACTACTTTTGGCGCTTGATGATAAGCAGTATATTAATCGAAATATCGCGGTATTTTTTGTTGGTCATCGATAGTTTACTGAATGGCGTCATAAGAATTGTGAAATAAAATTAGTTTATATTAATCAGTTAGTATTTCGTTGTTAAGGATGAGCGTTGAGCAAGCAAAAAACCAGAATAAAGTGAACGATGAGGAAACGGAAGCAATAAATAGTACAGAAAACATAAGTGCCACAAAACGAAAGTTATCCGAAGAAAAGGCGGCAAGTGAAGGTGATGGTGAAAATAATAAACGTAGGAGATCCGAGGATGTTGAACCAACAACGTCTGACATCAATGTGTTGGTGAAAACGGAGAGAGAAGAAGCCGAATCTTCTAACGATATAGCAGAAAACGGTATCAATGCTGCAGTTAAAATAAAAAGAGAGCCAGTTGAGGCAGAGGACGCTGATGCTGATGGAGCCAGCTCAAGCACGAGTGCTCATGCAGTTGCTCCTGATGGAGCCAGCACAAGCACGATTGCTCCTCCAATCGCCATAAAGACAGAGCCATCCGTCGTTAAAACAGAGCCCAGTAATAGTAGTAACAAGAACAGTCAGTCAGGAGCTGATAGTACAGTTACGTCGAGCAGTTTACGTCCCTCTTGTCGTTTTGGAATACGTTGTTACAGGTGATATAGGCCGATTTAATGCAGACTGTATTTAAAATACTTCACTCTTTCCATTAGACAAAATCCTGCCCATCGGCGGGCTGAGGCGCATCCTGGCGATTTAGATTATCGTCGTCCCAGTTTTCCGGATCCTCCACTGGGTACACCAGCCTGTCCTTTTGGAAACTTCTGCTATCGAAGGAATCCTGTTCATTTTCAACAGTTGTCACATCCTCCAGATTGTAAGTAAGAGATGCAGCAGACTCACACGGGCAGCAGTTAAATGGAATTCTAGTTAATTCCGCCCAGAACATACGCAGTCGTTTGCGGCAGCGTCGTACCCTGGCAACTAATGGCAATAATGGAGGGACGGCAGATTATTCCGATACTGAGACAGACGAAGAGGATCCTTTCGGTGATGAAGGTGACTCTGATGTAGATTATAAACCTGGGGCAAATCTCGATGACGATGACAACGAAGAGGAGGAGGATCTGGAGTTTAACAGTGAGCGACAGAACTGCGATGAGTACGATTAAGAACATTTTATGTGCAAATATATGTTACATTCATGTTATAAATATATTTTTTTTGTTATGGGCATTCAATATCTGAAATTTAATAAAATATTGCTTAAAATTTCTGCTGTTTTGTGATTTCAATTTACAGAATATTTACAATAAATAATATGCAATGAGACACTGTGACTGCGAAGTCACAATAACGTAGCAAAGCTTTATATTGGTATTTCATGCATATCGAAATACGGCCACACTTGCGGTTAGTCGTGTTTTTGATTCGTACAAAATTTGTCACTGGCTTTATGTGACTGCCAAGACGCATTTTATTCGTAATTATAATTTATTAAAGTTATACGAGAACTGCAGTTGATCAATTTGTGGTGACCCTATACCAGCAAAGGCCTCAAAATGGCGGAGAAAAAAGTACAGATGGCATTATGCCAGACATCAGTGGTAAATACGTATTCAATTTAACACATTTCTACATATATTTGTACTATAACAAAGCAATGCCCCAAATCGCAATTACTTATCCGGCAGTTCGCTTAATAATTCATCACTTAGGATAGTTCGCAATAGCCTGACATATGGCAAGGAAAATTGTAGCAGTCTTGAGAAAGTGAAAGTTTTTCCAATCCAGAGAGCGCCTGTGGCGGCGAAGGCGGCGGCATGTCTGCCGTTTACATGTGTGTGTGCATGTTTGAGTGAGTGAGAGCAGCTTGGTCATCGTGCTACATATTGAGTCGTCTAAGGATACGCATGCACTACACGTGTGTGTATGTGTGTGAGTGTAAGAATGCCGGAATCATATGTTCTATATGGCGTACACACTACATATGCATATGCCTACACAAATATACATACATATCTAAAATTGTAGCGTTTTTGCTTTTATCAGCATCGAATTCTTATCTTCACCCACACTTACGTGTTGCGTATTTCTTTAAATTAGTACGCAAGTAAGTTTGTGTGTGTGTATTTTTGTATTTACAGGGGGGCGGCCATGCTTGCAATCTAAAAATAGCACTCGCTTTATATACTATACATATGCACATACCAACATAACATATGTATGTATGTATATTATATACATAAATGCAGTAAGTGTCGCGTGCGTTTATGTAGTTTAGATTAGTGCAATGTTCAATGTTATTAGCTACTCCCTGTCCCATACATATGTAGAATACTTCGTCTTAACGCCGAAGGATTAGCAGGTTGCCTGCAGAAACAGCTGCCAACTTGATTGGTCTCTCGCTCTCTCCTCTACTATCATTGTGTTTGCTTTATGCATATTATACCGGGCAAAAGAGTATTTTAACTTGATGACAGGCAGAAGCAGGCAACTCTGACCCCATCTGTATTAGTAATAGAGTTGATATTGTCAAGTCCGTCTGTATGTATGCATAGATTTTAGAGACTAACTTGGTTTCAAAGAACCCAGTACTGCACACAGCTAAAGTTTGTTTTAATCCATCAATATCAAATTGCAAGCGTGCTTTTAAAGCTGCAACGTTTTTTTTGTATGCACAATAATAATCACCATTCAAATGAGTTGTGTAAATTTGTTTAAAAATGTAAAATAATGATTGTCGAGCACACTCCACCACTGTACATTTCATTAATTGTTTCGGTTTACAGTTTTATCTAAAATTGAAAAAAAAAACAAACAAATGCCGCAATCACAACAAAACGCGATCACAGAGAGTGAGAGAGTGAAAGATTCATATTTGTTATCGATTTCATTCGTCTATTTACAGCTCAAAGTCTATCATGCCGTTATCGAGGATGTTATCTCCAATGTGAGAGATGCTTTTCTGGATGAAGGCGTTGACGAGCAGGTGCTGCAAGAGATGAAACAGATATGGCGGAATAAACTGTTGGCAAGTAAGGCGGTTGAGTTGAACCCTGAGCCCGGTGAGGCTGGCCACCATCCGCCACCGATAGTGGCCAACAATCCAAAGGTAAGCAAGGTGTGTAATCGTTGCCAAGGTGTCTCCGTCCACCCCCCGCCATCCCCACATCGTAGTCAGTCTATGCCTCCCCACTATATGTGTTATACTCATGTTGTACAATCTGTTAGCTTTAGCTTGTATTTTATGTTATAAACAACAACTAAAACATTTGAACTCTGTTGCTTTCTCTCTCTTCAACTACAACAACGTCAACTGCAACTGCAACAACAACTACAACAACAACAACCGCTCGCGCCTCATTGCCATCAACTGATGCTTCCACCACCACACGCAAATTCAACACACACCCACACTCCACACAAACACACACACATCTACATCATCACTGCAGAGCTCCAAGGTAATGCAGCGTTTACCCTATAGTAATCACACTTGTTCTTACCTGATCTCTTTCTGCTCAACCATTGCAGGCTACCAATGCCAAAGCTAAGAAAGCTGCCGCTGCTGCAGCTGCTTCACAACAACAACAGAACAACAGCAGCGGCACAGGGGCCGCCAACTCTGCCGTCGGCAACAACAACAACACAGATGGCAATAAGCTGGCGACAGCATCCGCTGGTGTTGCTGGCAAAGCCACAGGCCTAACTGCACCGGGGAGTAGCTTAAAGAACGGAGTCAGTGCTATAAAACAGGAAGTAACATCGCAGAATCCGCCACCGCTGCATCCCACTGGGGGTGCAACAATGCTGCAAAAGCAACATGCAGCAGCTGCCGGGGCAGGTGGTGCAGCAACTGGTGGCCAAGCACCCATTCCTATTGTGGCACAATTGGATCCCAATCGCATAATGCCCGTTAATGTAAGTTAGGGATGCACAACCTCTTGATAGCATCAATTCATTCATTTCATCCATTCTGTAGATCACGCTGCCCTCGCCCCCCTGGGTCGACCAGCTCGGAATCTCGTGTGCTCACCATACAAGTGCCTGCGTCGGCACTGCAGGAGAATCAATTGACCCAAATACTAACGGCCCATCTGATCTCATCGATCATGTCGCTGCCCACCACGTTAGCATCTTCGGTGCTGCAACAGCATGTGAATGCAGCCCTGAGTAACGCCAATCATCAGAGTAAGTGTATAACTCTAGCCCATGTAGAGGGTAGCATATCCAACTCCACAGAGTGTACATATTCATCAGTAACATAGTCTATATACAGTGAGTCATGTAACTCTTTACATATATGTACATGGTAATGTTGTGTACATATGTGTAATGTGTTTATTGACACACTGTATCTTATTTTGGCAACAAGATAAAGATTATTTTCGAATTTGAACAGGTCCCCTCTGGGTGTAAACAATAATTATCGTCAACTTAAAATATAGAAGCAGGGGCCGCTAATAAGTATGCAATGCAAATTCGCTTAACATCTACATACTTAAGATATATCAGATGCCAAGTGTTTAGCTGGTATATAACAGTCGAGCACACTGCTGCTTACAAGTTATTATCTACGAGTAATGCTAACTGGTTTACAACTGCTTTCCCTCAGAGAACTTAGCCATGGCCAAGCAATTGGACGGCGCCTTGGATTCGTCGGAGGAAGATGAAAGCGAAGAGAGCGACGATAATATGGATAACGATGATGATGATGATCTGGATAAGGATGATGACGATGATGCTGAGCATGAAGACGCTGCTGAAGAGGAGCCACTTAACAGCGAAGACGATGTGACCGATGAGGACTCGGCTGAGGTGTTTGACACAGACAATGTCATTGTGTGCCAGTATGATAAGGTAAGTTCCTCCTAACTTGATTGTAAAATTGAAAATTGATAATATTCTCTTCTTCAAAACAGATAACACGTTCGCGCAACAAATGGAAATTCTATCTCAAGGATGGCATTATGAATATGCGCGGCAAGGATTATGTGTTTCAAAAATCAAACGGCGATGCTGAATGGTAAAAGAGAGGGAGGGAAGGGAAAGGAATAACAAACAAAAGACAAACGATATGCCTCACACACAGTGCGCCTTGAAACACACGTTACTAGCACCCCCAATATATATAACAAACACCAGATCCTCCACCCCTACGTGACCAAATGATGTCCCCCACACACACAACGTGAGCCTTTGCCCATGTTGCCTGTTGGACATATAAAAACGTATCTAGTTATAGTTTCAACTAATTGTATTGCGTCGAAATTGAGTTGTGTTTCAACCATTAACAATTGTAATCGTAATGTATGTATTAATTACACCGCTCTGCATATTATTGTCAATAAATTGAAGATTTTGTAAAACTACAAGGAGTACGTTTTCTTAAGTTTATAGAAGAGAGAAAATGCAGTAACTGCTTTCTGAATTTCTTGTTGTATTAAGAGGAAACACATTGATTATTTTCATTTCAAACAATCTGAAACATTCTTTTCATTCGGAAAAATTTGAATCATTCTTTTCATTCGGAAGAATCTGAATAATTGTTTAATTTAAAATAACATTCAAGTAGTAGAAGGAACATACTTTTTTATGTCAACCAACCTGAATCATTTTTTTCATTCAAAACAATCTGCACCTTTATAAAAAAATGATGATGTACGTCATCATCAACAACATTATTCATTTAATTCAAAGAAATGAGAAACGTTCTTTTCCCGCATAGCAATCAGCAAACTAGATAAAGAAATGGTATATAGTATTTTAGTTTGTAAAATGCACGTTTTATGGTATATTTAAAATTACTTTTTAATTAAGGAGTACAGCATTTTACAAATAAAACACTTAGAAGAACAGCGCGACAATGGCTAATTGTTAATGTTTTGTATGCTCTATGTACACTGCAGCTGCGTTGTAATTTTGTTTCGTTTCTTTAATGTATAATTATATAATCAATGTACATTTACTATGTGCGCCTCATAACAACGACCCGCTTAAATCATAATTCACTCACTGTCTCGAGAGATCTCTTAAGATCCTAATTAAATGACTAAAACTCAATCGACGTACCTAAAAACTAATCAAGCGTCAAAATTAATAAGCGAATGTTCAATGATCTCTATAAATACATATATATATTAATCTGTATATGTTAATCGATCAATTAATGTGTAGAGATAAAGTTCAATTTTGATTCAAAATCTATACAGAAAGTAATTGTGTGATATTTTTTTCCTTTTTTGTATCTTTCTAAATAATTCATAATTAATTTTTATATGAATATAGCACAAAACATATGTTTTTATTTGTTATGATAGGGGTCGTTAGGAGGCGCTTAGTTTTTGTTTTGGTGATTTGTGCTAAGCACCAAAAAGTATTTAAATGTAAGTTTCATCATAAAATGAGCCTTGCACATACGTTGTATATGTATGTAAAATATATCTCTTCTTCTTCCTGCTTAACTAAGGTATTAAGTTGTCAAAAGCGCAATGTTGATTTCCTTGACCATCTTAACACGATGCAGCATACGCTGCAGTGCATCTTGACTGAGTGCCTGCGTGGAGTACCAGACAGGGGAATCAGGCACACAGGATCGCTCCGGTTGCAAATAAAAAACATCGTTGCGCGTCTTTACGCTCTCAGGACTGTAAATAAAATAGAAATATGTATATTAAAATTACTATATATGTCAATTAGTTAAAGTAGTTTTGGAGATTACCATTTTGATAGATAGAATTCATAGAGTCGCACAGGACAGCGCAGTGGATTCTCTTCGTTCTCCTGTTGCTCGTAGACTTTCTTTTTGCGTGGATTCGCATCTGCAGAGAAATTTGTTTAATTAATAGTTATTAAATATTAGTTATTGGCTTACCCAAACCTGCTTGTGGTGGATAGAAACGTAGCAAAACATTGCGCGTGCCGGGCACCTTTGAATTCTGTGATGAACGTTTCCAATGCTTCATAATATGCGAGAAAGACAACTGCATGTGCTCCTCGACGGTCTGCAAAGGGAAGAAGATCAATACATGAGTCCAAGAGAAGGCAGTAAGTAAGTCTTACAGTCAGATTAAAATGCTTGGTATTGAAGAACATAAGCGTGCTGAGCAGCACATGCGGCGAATGTGCGCCAAGCTGTTTGCACTCCCACAAGTGCTCCTCCTCCACGCGCGTCACGATGTATTCTGTAAGAATGGAGAAAATTTCTTAGTTGTTGTTTAAATATAGTTTTCAGTTGAACTTACGTGAATCGTTGTAGAGCACCGAAAACTTCCTAGCGACTTCATCAAGACACTCCGTAAAGCGTTCATAGTAAGGATCATAGAATATATTATCGATACGTCCATTTACATAAAGATATTGTTGGATGCCTGCCAGAGGTTAGAAGAGTTAGCTAAAAGACTTTCTAGGATATGTTCGTTCCAAGTCAACATACCCAGCACCAAGTAGTAAATAGTATCGGGAGCATATTCAGTGCCATTAGGCTTGCGCACCTCCTTGACAAACAGGCAAAGGGAATAGTTCAACTCGTCCGCTGTCATCTGCAGTAGTTCGGTCTTGAAGGGTCGCCTGCGCATGGAACTCTTCTCGATGTCAGCGTTCTTAGTCATCACCCACTGCTTCCAGGCATTAACACCGAATGTGTATTTGAGGAACATTTGCGCGTCGGGTTTCTCCTGCGGCTGTTGCGCCTGCTGTGACTGTTGCTGCAGTGCCGAGTGATCCATTTCACTGCGCGGCCGTTTAACCGGTGAGCGACTATTGCGTGCAGGTGATTCCAGTACGGCAATGTTTGTGCCGCCTCGTTTGCGACCACGAGGGGAGCTGGAATAAAATGCATATCAAATATTAGTTATAAATAATAATCCTTGGGTGGTCAATATCAGACTTACCGCTGCGTCGCTTCCAGCATATGATGTTGCTGATCCATATGATGCACACTCATCTGGCCCATGTCATGCCCCATGGGGGACTGACTTGTTATCGTATTTGCGGTCATTGTTGACTCTAGATCAACCGTTGTGCTCTGATGATGATTATCATAGTCACCAGTGGCCATTTTGAGGGCTATTTGCAGCATATCATCGCCGTAGGGATTATGGCTTGTGGCACTCACGTCCACAACTTGTTGCTGCTGTTGCTGCTGTTGTTGTTGCTGCTGCTGTTGCTGCTGTTCCAGACTGTTCTGATACTGCAGCGTAACCAGGCCAGGATCTGGTTTGATTTCATTGTCTGAATCTGAATCCGATTCATGTTTCTCCTCAGCAACCATTTCGGCCATCATAAGCAACTCCGCCTCCAGCGGATCTTCTGGCATTTTATCCTGAATCTTCTTAATCTCCTTCAGAATTCCTGCTGCGGTGTTGCGTGTCGTCGGTATAAAGATTGGCACCGGTATAGGCAGCGGAATGGGCACAGGCACCGGGAATGGCGCCGAATACATGTACATCGGTTGTGGCACATATATGGGCACTGGTACCGGTATCAACACCTTGTTCGAATAGTCCTTCTCTGTCTGAGTGGCACAATCGCGTACGGACGGCGTACACTGCTCACCAGTGGATACGGTCATCGGTTTGCAGCTGATATTCACATTACGCACTGCCTTTGGATACGGCGGCACTGTTATAATTTTGGTTTCTGTTATCGCTCCCGTGAACTCGTTGCCCGGCATGCCCGAGACCATGGGACGTCGTATTGATGGCAATCCAACTGAGCTTGATGGAGACGGTGAACGAGCAATGCTATAGTCGACATGTTTACGCGGACGTCCACGTCCACGCACATCGCCGGTTGTCACTGGCGCCGCGATACTCATCAGTGGCGGCGGCGAATCTGGTTTACGGCCGCGCTTACGTCGCACCGTCACATTGCCGATGCGTGCCTCTGTTTCGCCACTGGCCAGAGATTGCACTGTTGAAATGACAGGCACAACAGTTCCGCTTGCTGATTTCTTGCCTGGCCCACCGGCGGCATTGTTTTTCACGGACTTGCAAAGAAAGAAATAATAGAAGTTTATTAATATTTAAGCTGGTTTACAATTGGAACACTCACTTTACGCCTACGTCGCATCTAGAAACTTATTATGTATTTAAATATTTTGCAAATTATATTCTTTTAAGCGCCTAAAGTTTGCAGACAAATGACAGTGTTGCCATATCGCGTAAACTAGAAATTTTGCAAAATGAATCATGTAAACAACAAAGTTCCTGCGCATGAGAAATTTCATATTTTACATTGGCAATAAATCATACATTTATAACATCAAAAATATTAGGCTTTGAAATTACAATTAAATGCATTCAAAAGATCAACTTGAACTTATCGATGAAATACTTCGTAGATGCACAATAATGAGGGGTTATTCTGAACTACTATTAGCTATCGATTAAAATACAACTTTAAATAAACCCAAATTAATAAAAATGCATTAAAGCCGATCGGTTTAACTTATCGATGAAATAAGTTAAACAAGTTCACAAGAAGCAGCGGCAATTGTGACTTACTCTCAGCTATCGATAACGACTCAAAACTTTCAAAGATATCGCTTAATTAAATTTCTACCGTTTTTGTTATCCCTGGCGCAATATTGAAAAGTTGTAAAGGAAATGCTACTTACCGGATGCTGTGCCAACTTCAACTTAACTCTTTTGGGTAGTCCAGTGGGAAAGGGTGCTCCATTTTTATTAGAGCCATGCAATCGTGTGGCAGATTGTTGTGGTTGCTGTGCCTTGCCAGTCGATGTCGACGGTACATCGCTGTCCAGGGTAAGGGGCGTGCGGGCGAATTGATTTTGAAACTGCATTACACATTGATATGTACAGAAATTGCGCATCGATGCATCCGACATGGTCAAATGGTATTGCGGAGTGCTTGTGTTGCTGCAATTGTCACACTTGGTCACAGCACGTGCCGTAATGTTGCAACTGACACCATGCATGGTCAGGCAGTTGATGGAGCATGTGAGTGTCTCTAGATCTCCTTGTTGCTTATAGATCATATCGAAGTTATATTTCTTCACCTTGCACCACTGACACGACACAATGTGGCGATTCACAATGATGTAGACATTAATGCACACACGGGAACAGAACATTTTCGGTGTTTGCTGATCATTATTATAGATAGTATAAGCATCGGTGGTCTTACGCTCAAAGTATTTACAGCACATAGCGCAGGGATCGGCGTTCACATTGCTAACGAACTTGAAGGCTGAGAAACAAGGATTGGAGCAGAAATAATGTTCCTTATCATCCAACAGCATCTCCACCCGCACGGGCTTCTCATTGTTGCATACTCCGCACATGTCCGTGCGTAATTTTTTCTTCGGATTGCACATATTGTCATAGCGTCGCAGACAAGCCTGTGAGCAGAAATCTTTGAATTGATCCTTATCGCCAACGGGAGCCAGAAAACCTTCCTGCCCGCTGCTGATGTCCTTCTGACAACATGAACACGTCTTAAGGCCCTTCTTGTACGTATTGAGGCACGCGGCACAGCAGAACTGACGCACATCAAAGCCGAAGCGCACGCAATACTTGCCCAGGGCTATAGAGTTCACCTCCAGTTTACAGGTTTCACAGTTGCCTCCGATCGAACGCTGATAGCTACCCAGGCACACCTCATTGCAAAAGTCCATTGTCTCCCAGATAAGCTGCTTCTCGCTCACATTCAGTTCCTCATGACAGTCAGCACAACGACGCCGGAAGCTTTCCATGCGATCCAGGCGAGCTGCCTCTGCATCGGCATTGGTGCGAGCAACCACATTTGATTCAGGCTTCTTGCTCGGCGATCGTATCGTGGTGGCACCAATATTCCTTACACGTATCGAATGACGCTTCAGTTTATATTTGTCTGGCTCCTCCGCGTTCAAGAGGTTGTAGCAATCGTCGTTGCATATATAGAATGTATCCAGTTCTTGCCTGAGGAAGTACTTGCAACTCTTCTGCTCCTTGCACTGCAGGCAGACGTTCAGCTTGGGCGCTGTTGCCTCAGCCGTGCTATCGCTTGTGGTTACTTCCTCACCTTCCACAGTTGTTGCTTCAGCTGATCCCTCCTCATCAGCCTGTTGTTGGTGTTGAGCACCTTCTTGGCTTACGACTTCCTCGACCAGGAACTTCTTGCGCCGCAAAAAGTATTTTCCAGGCTGCGCCTCCAGCAATGCATCACAGCAGCTCTGATCGCATACATATTCAAATCTGCTCGGTGCTGGTTCCGACTCTGCTTCCTCGCCACCTTCGGCTGAAGATTCTGTCTCCAAAATCTTCAAGCGATACCCGCAGGGTTTCTCAATGTCGCATTGTTTACACTTCTGTGTGCTGGCTACAATCCAGGAGATAATGATTTTCGCTGTGGCACCTGTTTCGCCTTCTGCAGCAGCGGCAGCTTCATCGTTGGCAGGCTCATCTGGTTCGTGGGCATCCGCTTCAGGTGTATCCTCATCATTTTGCGTGGCGATTGCTGTGACGATTGAATTCATTGCATTAGTTAGGTTAGTTAACAATAGAAATTATCAATTTCCTTTTAAATTAAACTTATAACAATTAAATAAACCTTATTTCTATCTCAAATTTCACTTCAATACTTCACCTTGCTCACCTTCAGCACACTCTGAACCCGCTGTTCCAGTTTGTTTGCCAGCTTGAGTAACTTCATTAATTAAGGATAGCGAGCGAAAGAAGAGCTTAGCTTATCTATTAACTAAAATATCCCCTTACTATACCTACCATCTGGCGTCCGTGGAGCTTCATCCGATGATGCAGGCGCTTCACTCGGGGCATCTTCCTTATCATTAGCTGCTTCAGCTTCAGTATCACCACTCTCAACAACAGGTGATTTCGCTGCAGCCTGAGTTTGTTCAGCGGCTTCTTCTTCCTCCGCAGCCTTTTCGGCATTTTCACGTGCGATTTCCTTCTCAGCCTCGGTGACCTCTGTTTCATTATCGTCCGGAATGAGACAAACGTCAGACTCTTCGGGTTCCAGTACGTTCTCAACTGTATCTATGGGAGAAAGCATTACATCTATGAAGGTACGATTATTTCTTTCTGCCTACCATCTCCATGTTCTGCTTCTGCCTCTGCTCCTTCATCGCCGTCAGCACCATCGTCTATTGGTTCCGTTTCAGCTTCAACTTCAGCTTCAGCTTCGCCATCGACATTCTCTGTGTCTTCATCCTCATTGACTGCATCATTCTCGTTGGTAGCAGATGCCTCTTGATCCTGTTCACTTTCCTGTTCATCTCTGCGATCAACTTCTTCGATTCCCTCGTCTTCTCTGGAAACAGAATGCTTATCTGTATTGCCCTCATCTTCTTGGTCATCACCCACAGCATGCTGAAAGTCACCACCTTCGGAGCGCATTTCTACATCATTCACTTCGGTAGATGCTTCTGTGCCAACGTTTTTAGATGTCTGTGCGTGTGCCTCACTCTCGGCATCGTTCACATCCATTGTCTCAATGGAAGCGGGTGCTCCATCGACCGCATCGCTTCTTTCAGCTGCAGCACCTTGTTCAGAGGATTCTACATTTTCGAAGGCGTCACGTTGCTCGTAATCTCGGCTATTGTCGATGCTGTACTGTTCCTTCTCTTCTTCTGTTGCAGCTGCTCCTGCTGTCAGCTCTGGTTCTTTATTGGCTGCCTCCTCGCGAGCTGTCTGCATGTTTTCATTGTCTTTGGAGGCTATATCCTGGTCATCACTAGCAGCCACCTCGGGTTTTTCTTGCGATTGGCTCTCATCCACATCCAAGGAGCCCTCTGAGATTTGCTCAAAATTATCCTCCGCATCGCCCGCGGGCTTCTCAACATTAGGAACAGTGGGCACATCTGCATCACTTGCACCACCCCCTGCATCGTCTTCAGCAGGTGGTGATGTCGGGGTATCTTGAAGATCTGTTTGTTTATCCACATTTTCTGTTGTATTATCTTCATCCAATTTTGACGTTTCTGATTCTGGTCTGGCTTGACTTGAATCTGCATCTGCATAGGAATCTAAACTGGATACTTCCTCCATTTTAAGCTCGTTGATTAATGAACCTTATTTATACTTGTGGACACACAGATACCGAAACATCAACTGCAAGCAAGTAGAATGATTTGGACATTTTTTTTTAATATTTTCACACATAGTTTTACTGCATTTATTTTACTTATGTATGTATATGTTTATGTTGGCCCCCATTGTGGTTTCGCGCGCATTTCACCCCCACTGTGTATCGATAGACATGTCGCGGCGATAAGTATCGAGCTGCCTACAAGGGCCTCACACCACACCGCCTAAAATGTGTACAAACGTCACAAATACATCCACACATACACAACACACACACATAGTGATGTGGTGTACAGTGCACAAGAAAACAAAACATGCGCCAAAAAATATAATACTAATATTTCTTTCGATCCACTCAACACCAATCTATTTTAAACATTAAACAATTGCAATTACTTTTTGTCTGCTGCACAGTGGGAACCGTTGTTGTTTTCTGGCGATTGCGCCGTTTACTAAATCTGTATAAGAGATCCGACGTCGGCAACGAAAAACTAAAACGCGAACTATTAACTGCCTTTCATTGCTGGTAACAAGCTTTGCGACACTATTGCAGGTTTTATTGCACGAATACTTGTTAAAGTAAATGTTTACACTATTTGCAATGTACAATTTATATTTTTCAAGCACTGTAACACTGTAACACCCGGAAAAATGCTGTACAAAACCACAAGTTGAGGTCCGCATAGGGATGGATAATTTATCGAAAATCCTATCGACAGTTTTCACTGCGAGTATACTTGACAAAACAAATCGAATATTAATTATAGATAAAAATAAAGAAAAATTTGTTTCTATTTGCAAATTTACTGTTTTGATTCAGTGAAAATTTGTGTTTGTTGTTTTTAAATTTATTATATATTTAAGACAAATATAAACATATACGATGAGAACAGAATACAGTTTAATAGACGTCACTGTATGTATGAATTGCACATTTCTGCATTCATTCCCATTTTTCATAGTCATGACAAATCGATAACATCTCAATATTCACCCATTAATTTAAGTGATATATTTTTCATTAATGAACAATTCAATTTTGTGATAATTTGGTTCAAGTAGATAATATCAAAATATATATAATTTTAAACATATTGTATTTATGTACGTGTGTAATTATGTAACATAGTTTATATTTTTGTTAATAGATTTTTTTGTTTATAATGTATATATGGTATCGTTCAGCTGGTGTGGCACCCATTTTCCATACTTCTGAATCTTTCCCATGGCTTTTAAACGTTGACAAATTGCTGCTCGAGTCACATGTAGTGTTTCTGCCAATTTTTGTTGCGATTGGGTTGGATCAACATCCAATAACGCCTGCAATTCCTCGTCTTCGAACTTTTTCGCTACACTAGGATGTTCATTGTCTGTCAAATCAATATCTCCACTTTTAAATTGACGAAACCATGTTTCACATGTTCTAATCACTCGAGCATGTTCACCATCATTTTCTACCAGCAACCTGTGAGCTTCAGCTGCTTTTTACTTTTGATGAAATAAGAATAGCAACAAATGCCGCAAATGCGATTTACTTGGAACGAAACTCGACATATTCACTGAGGTAAACAAATATGATGCTATTATTTTGGGGGAATGTGACTTTCGTTTTTTTGTAGGTTAATGTCAATAGAAAAAAATTACAATTACATGCAAATTCATAGAAATTTATACATATTGCTAGCGACATCTACTAGTAAAACCGGTCATTTTCAACTAACACCCCTGGTAATGCTATGAGGTAAAATTGAGTAGAGAAAGAAAATAATGAAGAGTTTATTTATAAAATGTTGTTGACAATACTGTTCAGTGAGAACTAGTTCATTTGTAAAGCCGTTCCGTATTAAATAGTACGAACAATTTTGATAATACTTAATGTTGTTTATATAATTTATTTACTTTTATATATTCCGGAACTTAAGAAATTTTATCATACATTTGAATTCCAATGTTTAATCAATGTTTCTAAAAAATACAAGAAAGGAAATTGAACTTCAAAAAAAATGGACGGACTTTTCATCGTCAATTACGAAACAGAATGTGATATATATATATATGTATATGAAAATATTTTAAAGATTTAGCTATATGTATTAAGGGGACAATTTTTCAATTATTATAAAAAGACAATAAATCGAACTAATACGTTGATTGTTTTCGTAAGCAAACTAAATGAGATAATAAAGCGGTATCTAATTTCAAACTCAAACTGTAAGTAAACGCAGTGTAACCATAGATAACCATTCATATCTGCGAGGTCCAAATATGGGAAAAATTACTTATCGAAGCCTGGTCACACTTCAATCGGCAAATTGTATTGAGAAATGAGACTTATCGGTTGCTATATCACTTAATCTAAGTAAAAAATGCAAAACATTTTTCCTTTTATATCGTCAAGCTCTATCTATTGTCGGATCTGAGATTTTTGGAGAGAGCAATTGTGCCCATTTTTAAATTGCAAGCCTGTAACTTTTGAATTGGGTGGCATCACCATCACGGTTTTCCAACTCTACAATCAAAACTAACGGCGCGAATGGAAGATTGGCGTCGCTTGGTGTTACTTTTTAATAATTTTTAAATTGTGTATTCAAAAAATAAATAATCTAAATAAATATCAAAAGCAAAATGGAGTCACGTTTGCCCAAACCTTCGGCAATAAAGCGACCAATGACAACGATAAAACAAATTTTACCTAGTGATCGTATAAAGGCCGCTGGCAATGCATTTCATGCAAACCAAACATACACGGCTCCTTCGGTGCCTCCGCTTTCTAGTAATTTGCAGAACATACCACCGACACTGGCGCGAAATGGAGGTAAGTTTAGGTATCCCACATCCAATTGGTTTCGACAATAGTATTTGCTTTTCCCCCACACAGTTCGTGCGGCGTCTCCTGAGCCCGCAAACACTTTGAGTGTACCGAATCGCGTGAAGTTGCGGCGCAGTCGTTCAGCATGCGACATTACTGAAATGCGAAACAATCTCAAGCGCAGCGGCATGCCAACGTTACCACCCATACCAACAAAATTCTCTCGGATTGCCCATAATTCAAAACCGACTGGGACAGCTTCTTCTTCGGTTGCAACAACGTCAGCTGTTGGTCGTGCTGCACGTCCGGGATCAGTCCCCACCAAACGTCCCATGACCACTGCCGTCCCACTAACGTCTGCATTATCAGGAACTTCGCGTATATTGCCACGTACAGCTTCGGCGACGGCGGCGGCAAACAAAACTAAGGCTACCGCTTCAGGCAATGCAGCTGCGGCAACAACAAAACGCATTGCTCCTTATGACTTTAAAGCGCGGTTTCATGATCTATTGGAGAAACACAAGGTGCTGAAGACGAAATATGAGAAGCAAGTGGAGGATATGGGCGAACTGGAATCGCTTCCAACGCAACTAGAAGAAACGCAGAATAAGCTCATCGAAACGGAATCGACACTGAAGAATGTAACAACGAATAACGAATGCCTGGAGCGCCAAGTGAAGCAGCAGATCAACAAAATTGAAACAATAACCGGCTCCCTCGGTCGAACCGTGGATGAGCTTAATAAGCTTAAGACATCCCATCAGGTAACTCAAAATACGTTCAATTGTTGTTGGTGTTCTTTAAAATTAATTCGTTAATTCACTTGACAGAAAATCAAAGGTGAGCATGAGTCACTTACGGCTGAGGTGTTGCAATTACGAGATCGAAACGAGGAACTCATAGAGAGCAACCAAAAACTGGCTGAAGAGTTGGCGCTGTGTAGGGAGCAGTTGTTCCAATCGAACATGGAGCGAAAGGACTTGCACAACACTGTCATGGATCTACGTGGAAATATACGAGTATTCTGTCGTGTACGACCACCATTGGAATCTGAGCTAGGACGTCAGACATGCAGCTGGACTTATCACGATGAGGCTACTGTGGAACTGCAGAGCATAGATGGCCAGAATAAGAATAAGATGGGTCAACAGATATTCACCTTTGATCAAGTCTTCCATCCGAACTCCAATCAAATGGATATTTTCGAGATGGTAGCGCCCATGATTCAATCTGCCCTCGATGGCTACAATATATGCATATTTGCCTACGGCCAGACGGGAAGTGGAAAGACATACACAATGGACGGTGTACCGGATAATGTTGGAGTCATACCACGCACCGTTGATCTATTGTTTGACTCGATTAAAAATTATTGCCGATTAGGCTGGGAATATGTCATAAAGGCCACCTTTTTGGAAATATACAATGAAGTGTTGTACGATCTGTTGAGCAATGAACAGAAAGATTTGGATATACGCATGGCAAAGAGTTCTTCCAAAAATGATATATATGTATCCAATTTAACGGAAGAAACTGTCACTGATCCTGATCAGTTGCGTCACTTGATGCACACAGCTAAAATGAATCGTGCCACAGCCTCAACAGCGGGCAATGAGCGTTCCTCACGTTCGCATGCTGTTACCAAACTGGAGCTGATTGGTTTCCATGAGGAGAAGCAAGAGATGTCTGTTGGCTCCATTAATCTGGTCGATTTGGCTGGCTCTGAGTCGCCAAAGACCAGTACTCGCATGACCGAAACCAAGAATATAAATCGTTCTCTTTCTGAGCTGACGAATGTCATCTTGGCGCTGCTGCAGAAACAGGATCATATACCATATCGCAATTCAAAGCTAACTCATTTGCTGATGCCCTCGCTGGGCGGCAATTCGAAAACACTTATGTTCATCAATGTATCCCCGTTCCAAGATTGTTTCCAGGAGTCTGTGAAGTCATTGCGATTTGCCGCATCTGTCAATTCCTGCAAAATGTCTAAGGCCAAACGGAATCGGTACATGAACAGTTCCACGGCCAGTAACAATAGCAGCTGCGAAAAGTAGATGTAGATGACGGCGTGTCATATGTAATAATGTCATCCGAAACAATCCAGATCGGCAGTTATTTATTTAAATCCATTTGATACAATTCCAAATAATATGCATGTAAATTGTACTGTCATAATTTCTCCAATTTTAAAATGTATCTTTGTTAACTTTAATAAAATAAATAAACAAATAAATTAATAATTATTACAGGTTTTGTTTAGTTGCTCCCACTGCCTGCCGTACTTCGATTGGTATCTTCTCCACCAGTTCATTGTGATTATTACAAACACTGGCCAAGACGCCACGACTATTCACGTGCTCCACATCGGCATTGTATTCATAATGCTCACCATTTATGTTGGTTAAGGTACCGCCGTGTGCCTCGAGCACAGCCTCGGGGGCGCATGTATCCCACTTTTTACATCCTGGTGTTGCAAAGACATAGGCATGTGCCTTCCCCTCCAGCAGTTGCAGCACCTTGTAGCCGGCCCCACCCACCTTAATAACTTTGCTGGCATTAAACACATCTACTGCCCTTTGATGTAGTGCATTGGAATGCGATCGTGTTGTTGTGATAATGAATTCACCCTTCGGGGGTTCCACTGCAATGAATCCTCCAGTTCCCAAACCCTTAAGGCCCCAGATGGTGCGTCCCAGCTCTCCACTTGATTGTTTGTAAAAAAGGCTGATGAATAATGCCACCCACAGCTGAATTCTTAATTGCAATGCCGATGAGCACAGTCACATGTTCCACAAAGCCTAAAGTGAAGTAAACGTGTGTTAGTGTTGCGCAGATGTTTTACACACACTTCTACTTACCTTGTGTATACTCGGCTGTACCATCTAAGGGGTCAACCCATATAACAAAGTCCTCAGGCTTAACATCAAGCAATGCTTGTGGGCAGCTTTGCTGCAGGAACGTGTCGCTTAGCTCAGTGACAAGCCAATCGGGGCTGACATTCAGATCGGAGCCACCCTCTTCACCAATGATTTTAATGCTAGGGAATTTGTTAGCCAGTGAGGCAATAATGCAACGTTGTGCCGACCGATCGGCCTCTGTTTGTGGATCGTTCTTGCCCTTGTCCACAATGCCCAAATCACCCTGCTTTAATACGTCGCGTATTATAACGCCGGCATGTTTTGCTGTGTTAATGGACAATGCCATGAGTCTCATAATTAGTGGCGACGTGGCAGCCATGGCGCAGCCTAAATTATAAAAGTTATATTTGCGGAATGGATTAGGTTGTAAACACACAGTATCTTGTACTTTCACGATTTGCTTTCGCCGATAAATGGATGGGTCCAATCAGCTGTTTGTTAACAGTTGTGTTAAGCGCAGTACGCTGTTCATTGTTGTTACCTACAAGAATATTAATATTAATATAAATGCTATCCATAAAAGTTAAGTAGTATAAAAAGATACTTATGATTTGCATATTTATAAAATATTAATCAAATGTGATATATATAATATGTTATCTGTTCACAGACTTGAAAATTTCGCATACAAATATTTAATAAATACGATCAGCCAATTTTTGCTCAACAGTCTGGCCACATTATTTTTGGGTCTGGCAACGCTGCGAACCAGACAACCTTTGGACCACCCCCTTCAACTTAGACAATATCTGTGCTGCTCGAAAGGTAAATTTGCATAGACACCTATTAACTAAAAATTATGGGAATTATAATATATATAATAATAAAGTTATTGATTTATCTTTACATAGAAAATGGCTCGTGTGTTGGTTGGTGTTAAGAGAGTGATCGACTATGCCGTTAAGGTAAGAAGGCATGAAGGGCACGAAGAATTCCATCAACTTTGAATTTGCCTGTTGCTTCCTCTTATCACTTGTTGCGCTCGGTTTTGCGTAATCGTTTTTATTAAATCTAATTGATATCATCTCCTTGTCCCGTTTAGGTGCGCGTTAAGCCAGAGAAAAATGGCGTTGTCACGCAGGGAGTGAAGCACTCGATGAATCCATTCGACGAGATCGCCGTCGAGGAGGCTGTCAAGCTCAAGGAGAAGAATCTAGCCGGTGAAGTTATTGCTGTCTCGGTGGGTCCAACTCAATCCCAAGAAGTCATTCGCACTGCATTGGCCATGGGCGCAGATCGTGGTGTTCACGTGGAGGTCTCGGCCGCAGAGTATGAACTGCTGCAGCCGGTGCATATATCTAAAATACTTGCCAAGCTGGCACTAGACGAGAAGGCTGATCTTGTCATACTGGGAAAACAGGCAATCGATGATGATGCCAACCAGACGGCACAGATGACCGCCGCGGTGCTAGACTGGCCACAGGCCACCTTCTGCAACAAGGTCGAGAAGAGCGATGCTGGTCTGACAATTGTGCGTGAAATCGATGGTGGTCTCGAGACCATTAAAACAAAGATCCCAGCAGTGCTCAGTGCCGACTTGCGTTTGAACACTCCACGTTATGCCACTTTGCCGAACATCATGAAGGCCAAGAAGAAGCCACTGAAGAAGGTAACACCCAAGGACTTGGGTGTTGATACCTCGCCACGTATTGAGGTTATCTCCGTGGAGGATCCGCCAGTGCGTCAAGCAGGCGCCGCTGTCGCCGATGTAGATGCTCTGGTGGCCAAGCTGAAGGAGGGTGGTCACATCTAACTGCAATCCTAGTTTGGTATCCCATCAATAATTGTGAGCAAAATTCTACGTTTTTTATTAATAACTAAATGTGTTAAAATGATTAACAGAAACGTGCATTTATCTAGCCTCTAAAGATTGGTAACGCAGCTGATCGTCGAGTTTTCCCACCCGTTAGTACTATAAGTGAAATTAAATACATGTTGTTTTGGATTTGATCGTGTCAAGCCTTATAAAAAAAATTCTAGTGATCAGGGTCAGCTTGTAAAGCACACATCCGACCATTCCTTTTCAGCAGATGTCGTTCAACTTGACGCACCAGATTGGGGTATATTTTGTTCATTTTGGTGTGAGCAAGGCAGGAGACAAAGGTCAATCATTTCTTGATTTTATAGAAACTTTATTGGCAATTCACATTATAGTATAAAGTATATTTGCTAAGTGTATCGAGTAAATAGATAGATATATGTTAAAAATTTCTTTAAATTCTTGCTTACAAATTTAATGTTTTTTGTATAAAACATTTGGGTCGAGTTTGTATAAGTCGGACAAGATACAAAGAAATGGCAGGATTTGGCAATGAAACCAAAATAAATTTTATAAGAGTATAAAAACAGCAGAGAACCAACTGAACTAATGAATAATATATCATATCGCGAACAATGTATATATATATATAGTATATATATCACACTGCCCGAAGCGATATTAGTCAGATCGTTGTAGCAGCCAATTGATCGCCAATCAAAAACGTCCGGCCGGTGGCTTCTGCTTATCGCTGAATAGTAAAATACGTGTTAGCATTGTGGTTATGCAGGGTATTTGCTTCTGCTGATGCATTTCGGGGGTGTCGGGCGTGCACGACTCGAAGTCAACAGCAACGCGCTGGCAGACAAACGTCAGCAGGGTGAGTATATCCATGCGTTTGCCATTGGCGGCCAGCTCAGCGCAGAGGCTCTGCATGAACCAGCTGCCACGTGTGGTATTGCGCCACGAATAGAATCCTGGTATCGTCGAGTAGGCGATCAAGAAGTCAGCATGAGTTGGAATCTTGTAGCTCATCGAAGAGTCGCCATCGGTTTCGGTGCGTCCACGTTGCATTGTGATGCCAGCATCCAAGCGATCTCCCTGGCAGGCCTGTACGAAGAACAGCTTCGGTTTACCTGCCAGTGTCGGGCAATGGTTGGCCGTAAATGGACTCCAGATATAGTCCAGCTTGTATTGTGTGTCCTTGGCATAAATATACCCCATTTCGCCGTGCGAAAGTATCGCAACCAAGATGCAATCGTTATCCGTGTGATCCTGCTTAGCGGCATTCTCGACTATGTTTACGATATCTTTGTATCGATAGTCCTTGTAGACGGTGACATCGAAGTCAAGCTGCTTCAGCACACGCACCAGATTCTCACAGTCGACATTGGTGCCAGCACGGGATTTCAATGTCATCACATCGAAGTGCTCATGATTGAAGATCAGAGCCATTCCCCGATGTTTGTGCTTCATATTGTACTCGGCAGCATGACGATCTGTGACCATTTTGGCCGAGTACTTGTGATAGCTGGTGCCGGAGCTGTAGCCATTAGAAGCTAGCTGGCCAATGGCGCCACTGCCGTATGTGCTGTTGTGATATGACGAAGAGTTTGTGGCGACGCTGTTGCTGCCACCGACGGACCCAAACGCATCGGTCAAGTCGTCTGTGTTTGTGGAAACCTCACGTATGCCTACCTGGTCGGTAGACTCGATTTCATTGTTACTTTTGTCGTTCGTAGCCATTGTGAAAATTCCCTGGGGATGATTTGTGATGAGTCACACGCAACTAAGTGTTTATTGTTTGAATAAACAAGAAGCTATTATCGAACTTTTCATTTTAAACCTCGCTTGATAATATATTATTATTATAGTGTTATAGTGTCGTTTAACCGCGTAATGTTACTACTTGTTGTAACAACAAAGGAATGCAACGTAAAACTGAAATGCAGCTGCTGCAGTTTGCTTTTGTTTGTTGTACAGCCGATGTTGTTGTTGCGGTTATAATTGTTCTCTGGCGTCTGGCATTAACATTTTACGCACTGTTACTAACAGCGCGGTAAAAGTGAATCCTAACGGCTTTTAACAGAACTATAACAGATCGCAAGTGTTACTTTAGGGTAAAATAACAGTTACAATCACGATTGTCTTTCACATTCCGATCATTTTAAGTGTTGAATAAGAAATAAATGTTGTATAGACCCAAATTTGTTTACAAACAAACAATCAACATAAAGATAGCTAAAATTATTGCTACATTTGTACATATTTTATTCTTGATGACGCACAGGCAAGGCGTTAAATAATAAATATTAGTATATTGTAAGTATACAAATTAAAAGTTATGTTATTCTTTTGTTGAGCAATTTATTAGTTGGAATCATCTCGCCACATTATTAATGTTCTTATTTTTGTCCATACAAATTGTACTTTAGCTCAGCAACATTGAGTGACTCATCAGAATTTGGCACAATGACAGAAACCATCGAAAAATTTGAGATCACTTGACAAACTAAAAGCGAAGTTCTTTAGAATACCGATCATTTACCGGATGCCATTAGCAGCACCCCCCACTAGTGCCTCCACTAGCTCCAATGCCGCTGGAATTATGGCTTTGCCTAGTTCCAAAGATGCACAAATAAAAAACTTCACAGACACGGAACGCAAAAGGACAAAAGATTTACAACACGTACTTCCAAAACTTGGATTTGATATAGAAGTTTATCAAGACATTCGGATATTGTAGAAAAGAGCTAAAACTGTTGCCAGTCTGAATCATCGGAATAACGATTGTTTTCTGGTAGTAATACACTCACATGGAACCGAGGGTTTGATTTAAGCATGGTATTGCAAATATAAACTCGAAGAAATCTATAGTCTCTTTACGACCCAAAATTGTGAGTCATTGGCTGGTAAACCGTGGATCTTTATCGTACAAGCATGTCAAGGTGAAGGCGTTAATGAAGGCGTTATAAAGCAACGCATTGAATACGGTGCTGGTCCCACAACAGCCTATAGCACTCCCCTTCATCCGGACTTCTTGATTACCTATTCGACCGCGTCAGGTTTCCGTTCGTGGCGGAATACAAAAAATGGCAGCTGGTTCATTCAGGCTCTCTGTGATGAGCTAAAAGCTAATGGGACTCGCATGAAGATTCTTACCCTATTGACCTTTGTTAATTAACGTGTTGCCATAGATTATCAGTCCAACAGAACTAGTAAGCCAACAAATAATAGAAAAAACGGAGTCCAAGCTTTGCCTCGATGCTCACACGAATTTTGGTATTCAGCGATAAGCAATCGTCCGGCCCGGAACAAGTGTAAATCGATCTATATACATATATCAATATGTGCCGCACAAAAACAATGAAAAAAACTCTAATCTCTAAACTCTTAATCTTCTTTACATTGTACAGACTTCAGATAACACACGAATTGATTTGACCTGATCTGGGATTGTTAAACAAAAAACATAAACTATTTTCATGTCTACACGTATTATCTTATTATTGATTTCAAATTGGTTAATATTTATAATTTTAAAAAATCGTATAATTACATGTGATTGATATTGTTCTAAACAGGTATAGGAATTTATAACATTGTTTAATAGGTGTGTATTCAAGCGTGGTGTGTGATACATCTCTCTGTAAAAGCCAAAGTTAAAACTATGTGGATCTACTCCATAATTACTCTATAATTTCAATATCTCTGCAGTTTTACAAATGTTCTAAGAACACTGCGATATAGAATCGAAGTAGTTCGATTATAAATATAATGAATGATACAATGACTCCCAGCCAAAAACATTGAGCGGCCAGCTGAAGGTCTTGTACCCGTAGAGCGTGTAGTTCATTTGATACACTATGGTCCTTAAGGCACATGCGTCCTGTTCCCACCATGTCATAGAAACTGTGCCGCAACCAATATAAAAGTAGGCCCGACTGATGGGAGCGCATCGAGAAATGCATCAATTTGTCATAGAAGATAGACTCCTCGCCCAACAGAATACTATAGGCGCCAAATCCGAAGAGACACAAATCCGAGAAGCGAAAGAGGGGCCTTTGAAAATAACGTTGCTTTTCATTGATCGGAACCCACTTGGTGCTTGTGATGGTGTAGGCCCAGCTGGTGTTGAAATTGTTGCGCAAATGAAATAGCTCACTTAAATTGGATGTGAGTCTGAAGGCACTTGCGTATCGAGGGCGAAAATCGTCGTCCATCCAATAAAACTCAGAACGCGATGCAAATATCCGCAAATCCGAGGCAACCAGTGAATCCAAACTATCGATAGGTTCCTGCTGTGGACGGAGTAACAACAATGAGAACAGCTGTGCCAGGCAGATAGAGAAGATGAATAGAGAAATCAATCGAGGCGAGAGACGCCAGCAATGCCAGTAAAACCGAATCCATGAAGGGAAATCGGAAACTCTCAGCCAGAAGAGTGGATAGAAACAGCCTAGAATCGTGAGCAGCAGTCCTAGGGCCTTTATCTCTAGAATCCTTTCGAATACAGCCTTGCGCTCAATAGGGCGCTCCAAAGGCATCATGATGCACCATTTTCCATGCAGGATCGGATAGGAATATTGATAGTATCTAAGGAAAATAATGCATATAAAGAGGAAATTATAAAAGCAACTAACTTGTTCACCTTTTGAAGAATTTTTCTGTCATCAGCACAGGTGCTAGCCCGAAGTCGACACTACCGTTTCTTGTAAACTCCAGCATATATGGCTCAACTAGATTGTGTTCCTTTGGCCAGGTAGGCAGAACGGCTTCTAATCTGGCATTAAGGTTGCCGACGAAAGTGCCGATGAAATGCCACATGAATCCTGTGACCTGTGGCTTACCATAGGCATCGAAGTAGAGGATAGTATTGGGCTCAGAAAAATCAGGCATTGCACGTACTTTATGACCTTTAAGATCGGACAACTGATTCGGATACAGTTGAAACGTGTTCCTAGATATACTTGAATTGGTGAAGCGTCGCTTTAGTAGTATTGCATGGGGAAATAATTGGATATTGTAGAGGATTAAGGGACTTTTTTGTGAACTGAAAATACAGCGCAACATCCAGCATGTTTTTTCGCAAGAAATGCAAAAGAATTTCCTTAGCTATAGAGTCTTTGTTGGACCTTGAGAGTGAGTTTTCCGAGTTTCTTATCTCGATAAGGACTTGCACTGTTGTTAAGTGATTCAGACTGGCAGATAGTCCCTCGAGCTCAACGATTTGAAAATCTTCAGATAGGCAAGCCAGAACAGTTATCCCACTGTTGTGATGCTCTTTTAAGAGATGGAAAGGAACGTTAGTGTTCCACACCCACTGTGCTTGGGTGCTCAGGTTGTGCTCCTGAACCCACTTCCAGTTGCACTCCAGCCCGCCTGGATTGTAGTAGAAGATGCTTTCACGACCAATCAGATGGACTACCAACGCGTAGAAATTATATATTTCTGTGGCAAAGCTTATGTTTTGTTTGTACCACATAACGCCTCTGAAGTTACACGAATGACTGAAGAAAACTAAACGAAACTCAAGCATTGGACTTCTATTGTTTGCTTAAAATATGGACACCGTCTTATCGGTTACCATCGAGAGTAATTACGGGGTGAATTTGCGACAATGTGTAGTAATTAAACCCTTGCGTAACGTGTATTTTCTTTTTCTTTTTTTATCTATTGGAAACGTTTCTTGAATAACTTTCACTATAGTACCAGGAACATGAAACCTCTTACAATAGTAGAGCAACGAAACAAAATTATAGAAAATACAAACGCTACAGTCAGGAGCTGACTGTATAAGGCCATGGATTATCATAGTATACCGTAGGCAATAGCGCGTACCAAATTTCATTATATGTGCTTCTTCTTGATTTTAATTTGTTTGACTGTAACTTTTCTTTTAGTTTATTAGAATAAAAAAAAAAAAAATAAATAAAATAAAAAATAATTAATAAATGAAATTCTGCACCCGCCTCAACCGGGAGTTGAACACACGCACTCTCTCGCAGCCGTCCGCCACTCTAACCACTCGGCCATTGCCTCATACTTCGCACATCGGCAAAGCTGCATTGTGAACCAATTCTGTTCCCATACAATGCAAATTAAAAGTTTAACCAGTAAGAAAAGCAACAGTCGCGCAACACGCGACAGTTGGATACCCTTCGACCTAGTATGTTCCCGTGTAGTTTAATTTCTTAAATTCATACACATATGCATATGCACATGCTTTGAAATTAATCCCGACAGATGGCGCTCGTGCTACGCGCTCGCCCGCCTCCCTTGTTAGCTGACGCACTTGGTTTTATGCTCATACTTTCTTAAATAACTTTTGTGTTTATTGTCCGATCGGACTGAAATTTGGAGACTACGTAGATATTTCATTAAGCTTAGTATATGTTAAGTCAGAAAGTTCTATCTTTTAAACAGCGCTTAAAAATTGAGTTCAAAAATTAAATTATTGATTTGTGGGGGCGGTGGGCGTGGCACCTAACATTTGAAATAAACTTGATCTGCTTGATCCACACAGGAGTCTTCCTGCCAAATTTGGTAACTCTAGCTTTTATAATAGCTGAGATCTGTGCGTTCATACAGACGGACAGACGGACAGACAGACAGACATGGCTCAATCGACTCGGCTTGTGATCCTGAGCAAGAATATATATACTTTATGGGGTCTCCGACGCCTCCTTCTGCCTGTTACATACATTTTCATTTTGCACAAAGTTAGTATACCCTTTTTGACCATTTTCAATGGTCGAAGGGTATAAAAACAACGTACAGTTATGGCAATACATTGGATATTTTTTTGTGCTTGGATAACATTTGGAGTGGATCTCACTGTAAGGATGCCCAGAACATAAATTGGAGGAAATTGAATTGTATATTTATAGAACGCTGGACATGTCAAATTCACAAATCTGGTCTGTGATTCTTACAATAAGTCGTGGTATCTGGAACACACATGTCGTCTACGGGCTGTGGATCGAAATAAGACAACCCTTAATTTTAATGGCACAATTCTTCATCCTGTCAATAATATGGAACTCAAGGCTCAATTTTTTAAGAAAGGAAATGGCTACAAGCCATGGCTATACAAACTTAACTTTAACGTTTGTCAATTTTTCAGAAAACCCTATAACCCCTTGGCCATTTTGATTTACAGATTAATACGAGAATTTTCAAACTTCAATCACACGTGTCCCTCTCTGCTATGTTTCATATATTAATTTAAAATTAATACATTTAAAAAAAACTCAATGTATCACAGGGTTCACAAATTGTAAAAGGACTTTTTATAAGGTACGAGGCGCTACGTCTTCCATGGCCTGCGGGTGACTTTTTGTTAAAAGGAGATTGGTTGTTCGACAGAAAGCCCCAGTTTTTCTCACACATATACTTTAATGTCGATGAATAACAACACTGTTTTTTAAAGATACAATTTGAACGTTCCAAACCATTTAACTTCAAATAATTTTGTAATAGCATGTAATTGTATGTCTAGACAGGTAACTAGAAGTTTAAAAAATGCGGTTTCATATTTTGCTGTAACCAGTGCTGTGTAACGACAGCACGAAGGAAGTGTGACTCGAATGTTTTCGTGCTTTTGCCGATCCATATCAAGGATATTTCGCATATTGAATTAGTGAAGAAAATACCGTGGTATCAAAGCGCATTATATATCTTTTAAAATTAAAGCAATCATATTTAATATACAACCTCAACTTTGTTTTATAGTACAATAAATTTAAATATCCTTCTAATAATTTATCGATACTATAGGTAATATCGATATGTACCTTTTGTTGACAATTTGTTTGTATTCAACATAATATTCATACACATACTGCTTTAGTATATTTATACCTTTTCTTTAATTTGTTTTATACGCGGTTTGCAACCATGGGAACACCCACCAGGATATTGGCAAACGAAAGGGACGCGTCTCCCGCCGTTTTGTTGCTGGGGGAGACCAAAGTTTCAATCGCTGGTGGATGACGCTCTGTTTTTCAAGAACTCCAAATTTTTTAGCGATATAATGAATGAATCCCAGCAGAGAAGCACTGAACTGTCTATGGAAAATTCATTGCGGCGCCAAGCTAACCAGACCGAGGCTGCAATGTCGGAGGAGCTAAAGCAAATAAAGCATAAAGAGATTCTTGACAAAAAGCGACGTCAGCAACTGCGGAATGATTGTCAGGAGCTTCGCCAGCTAGCCGAGCAGTTGCGATTGGCATCTATTACAAAGGATCTGAATGACCAGCTAGCTGAGGTCAACAGAAAACGGCAGATGGCTAAAAACGTCCAAGCACTGGGGTTTCAGCGCGCCGAAGCCGAAAGGCAACACCAGCTGGCCATGGAGCTTGAGAGGGAAAAACGTCTACGGGAATCTCGAGAAGAGTTTCGTAAGAATTTGTCCAATCAAATTGAGAATTCAGAGCGACGTCGTCAGGAGAAATATATCCAGACAGCGGCAGAACGGGAAGAACTTATTGCCATTCAGCAAAGGATTCAGGAGGAGGACATGGAAGCGCAGTTGGAAGTGGTACGATTGAAAAAGGACAAGCGGAAAGAAATGATCGAGCTCATTGAACAACAAAAGGAGCGTGAAAAGCAAGCCAAGGTAAAGAACATTGAGGATGTCAAACAGATACTGGCTAAACAGTCAGAGATCGATGAGCAGAAGGCACTAATTGCTGCAGCCAGACGGGCAGCTCAGCGTAAGCAAGAGGAAATTAGCTTAAAGATTGGTAATCAGCTGTATCAGATCGAGGTAAGTATCTATATTAGATTTCTAAATTTCAAAGCAGAACTAATATTGTTTTTGTGTTCGTCAGAACAAAAAACGCCAGCGGAACAACCTCTTGCAGGATCTGCTGCAGGCAGAGTACAAAGCCAAAGACGATGAACACTACCGGCAGCAGCTCGAGCAAGAGCAAGTGAAGCGACAGCGTGCTAGAGAGGAACTGGAGCGGTATCGTGCGGAGGTAGAACAGCGGAACATTGAGCAAGCACTGCGTAGGCAACAAGAAATTGTGGAACAGAGCGTCGTCGACGGCAGACAACAAGAGGTTGAGGAAATTGGTTTGCAGGAACGGTTAAAGCGGAAGGAATATGGTTCTCACTTGCTCTCTATGATTGAGGAGAATAATCGGAAGCGTGCGGAGGCAGCTGCGGAAAATGTCAAATTCTTCGAGATGAAGGCCAAAACAGAAGCGGAACTACAAAGGCAAATTGAGGAGGAGCGACACCAAATGTTAAGCTCTGTGCCAGCTTCGGTGCTTCATTATCTGCCCAAACAAGTGCTTTCTCATTCGGATCGCGAGTATTTTAACGTAAGAAATAAAAAAAGCTAATGCTACAGTGCTAAGAACTGTAAACAACCAGAAGAGTATCATGTAACCCACAACAAGTTATATTTAAAAATAAAACTGTAGCGTTTGAACCCACACATACATATTTATTAAATAGAATTTGCAATAAAATCCTTGTCATGTACACAATTCAAAAACACAACCCAACCCGCCCACTGTGCCTACGTGACGTGTATCATACGTCACATAGTGTTGCCACACTTTTCTTAATTCGGGTAAATATTGACGAGGGATGAAATACTAGTCACAGTTTACGATAAAATTAATAATTATCGTAGTACAAATTTAACTACACAATATATTATTATTAGGAATATATAATATTATTCTAACCCCGTATCTAAAAGCAATAATTATCTTATCTAATCAATTTAAAGTTAAAGTTATAAAAAAAAAAATTAATATATATTCCCTGTACAATCACTGTTTTGTGCATCCCTCAAATACAATTTTTGCATGTATGTCAGCCCTGGAACATGTTCACAGAGTTAAGTGTATGGCAACACCAGCACATCGCATTCGCTTCAGTTTAATGGCGGACGGTAATGAAAAAAGAGGGAGTGATCTTTTTGCTTTGTTTAATCATAAAAAGGCAGCTAAATAAAATATAAAAACATTTTGAATCTAAAAACAATTCAGGCGGTTCACAAATCGCAGTGTTTCATAAAAATGCCTGTGCAAGTGCTTGTCGGTAAACGTAGGGCAAAGCTATAAGTGCGCAGACGAAAACAAAAACAGAAAAGAAGGAAAATTCCACAGAATACTACTGCAAAAGAGCAGAGGCAAAAATACGCGGAAGCAGTGTAAAACAGAAAAGACAAAACAAATACAAAAAGAACGAACTTTGTACGCTGCACAAGTGAATGGTTTAATAAAAATGTCGACACAACGATTGAACGCGGTCGAAAAGGACCTGGAGAAATTTATCAAATTCCTGGCACTGAAGACAACACAGGTTGTAGTCCAGTCGCGTCTCGGGGAGAAGATACAGACACAGTGTAATCCTCTTGCGGGCAACGATTGGTTTAACATTGTCGTACAGGATCACCCCGATGTCCTGGACGAGACAAAACGGGCACTGTCCCTCAAGCCAGGAGACAGCATTCTGCAGCGTCTCCCACTGTGTGTTGAAATATCCCTAAAGACAACGGAAGGAGATCAAATGATACTTGAGGTGTGGTCCTTGGACTTGCTGCAGTCAAACGACAGTTGCAAGAATGGAGCTGCAGGAGGCGGCGAGGAGTGCAAGGCAGATGGAGGTGGCAACATTAATACCAACAATAGCAACGACACACAAATGCTGAAGGCATCACATGCCATCTACAATCGGATGGGCATCATGCTAAAGTCGCTCATCTCCCTCACCCGCACAACACCCGCATACAAGCTATCGCGTCGTCAGTGTCCAGATTCGTATGGCATCTTGTATCGCATCTATGTGGACCGACCCCAAGTGCACACATTAGGCGAGGGTCACAAGCAGGTCAAGATTGGACATCTCAATACAATTGTGGGGTCGCTTATCATGTCTGTAGCCTATCGCACCAAGTTGACCATTTCCCCCACTGCAGGCCACCATGCTGTGGCTGCTACAGCACATCAGGGGGATCAGCAGAACGCAATTATGCTCAAATCGGATCACTTTCGTCCTGCCAGTGATGCCAATTCGCCCACGCAGCAGCAGCTATCAGGTCAGCTTAGGGCAGCGGGCAACGGAGGTATCGGCGGCCTTGGAGGTGCTGCCGGCATGGGAGGTGTCAGTGATAAACGCTACATAGACATCGATAAGCCATTGCGTCCGGGTGCATTCACTGACTTGGGCAAGTTGCGCCAGTTTACAGAGCTTGATTTTGTGCTGCCCGAGACGCCTCCATTTGAATGGTTGCTGCGTCGGACGCGACTCGAGAGCAATGGAAGCGGATCAATTGAGTCTCTTAATCGTAAATGCGATTCTCCAGTTAACAACAACAACAACATAATGTCAAATCAAAACGGCAGCAACAACAATATCAACAACAATAACAATAACAACCCTAGCAATAACAACAACTCGACTGCATTTAAAAGCTTTGAGAAACCAATTGCAGCACTAGGCGGCGCTGGCGCCACGTCACCTATTAAAAGCCTCCTGATACCTGCCAACAACTCGGCCCCAACGTTGGAGCAGCTGCAGCAGCAACAGCAGTCGCACCATCAGCCTCCGCCCGATGACGACAGTCTGCTGAAGGAGCTGCACTTTCCCTTCGCATCGCCCACATCGCATGTCAACGATTTGGCCAAGTTTTACAGGGAATGCTATCATGCCCCTCCACTACGAGGACTCGGGGGAGCTGCAAATGCCGCCCACTGTTGCCAGCTGCGGGGCCACAGCTGCAGCATCAGCATCTGCAGCAGCTGCATTCGCCAGCAGTGCAGCAGCTGCTGTTGACGGCGGTTGCATAGACGATTTGTCCCGTCAGTTGGAACAATTCGAGACATCGCTGGAAGATTATGATAAGCTCGTATCACAATTTGGATTGAGCGGTTCCTCCTCCACAGGCAGTCGCAGCAGCGGCGGTCTACAGATGAGCAATTGAGTTAAATTCTGGAAAGAGCGAGGGCTATTTAAGTAGTTAGTGATGTAACTAAGTTAGGCTACTCTCACACACACACACACACACACACACACACTGATACTAATAATACAGTACTATGTTCAAATTTCTTACATACGAAAAGGAAACGACAAAATATTTAGATATGGGCTCCGGTTTTGGATATGTAGTTGTCAAGTGGGAAGCTCAACGCATACACAGACAGATGCGCATTCGTTTACATGCATGTCCACGTCTGTGTGTATGCGTAAATATGTTAATAGATTGGGGCGTAATTGTCGTTCGGTTGTTTCTCTCTTTGTTCATGTGCCTTCAGTGTGCTTTTATATACAAAAAAAAAAACATACACACACGCATACACATACATATGTAAATACTAACATGTTCGCCCATTGAATTGCAGTTTATGTTAAGTGCTCGGATAACTGTTGATTCGATAATGTAGCCTTCAGTTAAGGCTGAAGAAAGAAAAAAATACAGTTGCCTTTGATTTTTCAAATTATTGTAAAATTATTTGCCTAAGATTACTTATATTTTAATGATGAACCAACAACTATTAGCATAAATAATGAAATATGTTAAAACGAGAGACTTGATAAGCCTAATGATGATTCATACACATTAATAATAATGTACATACGAAAGAGTGAGAGAGAGACATGTTAAATATGATATGATAACTTGTATTGATGCGCTTTGTTATTTATTGGTTCCGCAAAATTAAAAAAATATTAGCATCCTACTAAGATTAAATTATAATATGCATACATATACAAATATGTATTAACATTGGTAGAATGTAAGCAAAACAAATAAAGGAAATGTAAAATTATACGAAATTATTAATCAGAACACAAACTAATTGTTTATTTACTATTCGTATCACGAGACCCCATCACACTAATCAAGATTAGCAACAACATTGCAAGATCACGGGGATTACATAAAATACTTACAATAACAAAAGGTGTCTTATCACACTTGCCCTTTAAGTCACCTTGTGTGCTGGCAACCATCAGGAGAGCCGTCATATTTATACATAAATTTAGTATCATTTGCATATATAGTATTGGTAAATTACTCGCATCTATTTGAACAATAAGTCATGTGAATACGTCACATGCAGATGTTGATTTTATTATTGTTGTTGGTTAGTGTAATCCCCTTGGGATAAAAACGTTCTACTGCTTGTCGCTTGTTCAAGTCAGTTATCGCTAAATTCGATTACTCCTGTGAGCGAGTGTGTGTATGTGTGTTGTCGATTGCTTTCACAACAATCGAGAATGAGCAAAGGCTTGTTCGTGATATCCCCACACACACAGGTGTTCCCTCTCTCTGGATCTCTCGCGCAAATCTTTGTTTGCTTTTGTTTTGGTTGCAAATCGCATAAAAGTAACGTCACTTGAACGACATCGTTAAGGTTAAATAGTTTATATTTAAACAAGTGTGAGTAGATTTATACATATGCATTTTATAATTTTGTGTGTTTGTATTTTGTTTAGCTTTTTTGCCTTATCTGCTGTTTCGCTTAGTTTAGGGCTGTCAGGGGTTTGAGTCTATCTATAAAATATATCAAAAATTTAGTTTTGGAATTCATGCGCACGAAAAGCTTTCATTATTTCTATAAAGTTGATTTTTTTCAGAAAAATCAGTAATCTCTACACAATGATTTTAAACATGCTCAAAATCAGTGAACATGACAACCCTAGCTTGGTTGCTATTTCTTCAAGTGCTAATGACACTGCACCCTAACAATCGAAACCCGCATACACACATGCATATGCACACATTTTCTGGTATGTCTCTGTGTATCTGTGATATGTATGTAAATGCACAAGTCTAGATATATTTGAGTACAAACGCCCTCTCACGTGCGCGGGTGGTCTGGCAAGTTTCGCAGCTGCGTTCGCGGAGGTCGGGTAACTTTTGGAGTAGCCGTCGTGCCCCAACAGGTCGTTGGTACCTTAACACAACACCTGTCTCTAATTTAAAAATTGTCGTTGTTGCTCCCCTTTGTTGTTGTTGTCGGCTGTTGCTAAGCAAAAACATTTTCGTATATATCTGTTTTTTTGTCGCAGACTTCGACTTCGACTTGGGTGCACTGCATATCCACCAACCATGTGCGAACCTTACTCAACAGACGACCCACACACAGACACACACGCATACAGACAGGCATATGCAAATAGTAATTACGTTGGCTAGGCCACCACCACCAATGCGTTCCAATTTGTCTCCCGCCATGCCCCACAAAGGATGCACACGTTGGTCGGCCGATGTTGTCGTCGGCGGCACGTCAGTTACCGCTACAGTTTGCATCCGGCGGTGGTTTGGCATGTTTGGTGGGTTGACTCTCACTTTTACACCCACACAGGGCAAATTCAATAAATATTAATTTAGGCAGAGGCATTCAGGGTTCAGCTGAATGAGATAAGAGCATTCAGAGCACACAGAGAGACGATCATGTAAATAATAGTAATTCCTTGGACAAATCGCATTCGATTGCTCATGAAAGTCTGTTTCTCCCTCGAAATGAAAATTAAACCTGTTGCTTGGCCGCCAGCCGGGTAAGTTTTCCCAAAGAAAAATGGGAAAGGAGCCGAGCAACTAATATTTACTGCGTAGGGGGCTGCCAGATAGGTCTGGTGTGAAAAGAGTAGTTTTGCTAACTTCCTCCCGCGAGTAATAAGTAGATATGGGAACCCTATTTATGCGTATTTTCGGGATCTAAAATACATGCAATCCCCCGAGTACTATGTAGATATGGTATTTCTGTGTATTTGCGAGTTCTACATGCAATGCCATAAAATATTGAAAGTTAAAAAGAAACATACATATGTACGTGTAAGTTATTTCAATAAGTAAAAATATCCCTTGTAATGCACATTTACGATCACTTAGCTTGCATTAAAGGCAAAAACAAGAAACGTAACATAAAACTTAAGCAATTTAAGTTAATTTCGAAACTGTCAGATAAGAGAAAAGCCTCAGAGGGCAGTAACAATAAAAAAGAAAATAAATAACGATAAGCCCCCAATTGCACAGCATGTGTCTACAGCTTTATACACGCATTTTTGGAATTCTTCATGTAAAAACATTAGGAAAACGATGAATGAGAGCACAACAGTTTGCAAGCAACTGGTTTGACGGGCTTGACACACACATACACAAATACGTATGCACAAACATACCCACATGCATCTGAACAGACACATATGTACGTACATACATACATTTACAGGGCGCGAGTTGTTGTTTGTCTGGTTTGCCGGTTTTGCACCAGCTGCAACAATAAATAGCATAATTGAAGTTAAATTTAGACACCCACTGTATCCGCAGCAGGGCCGTAGCGGGATCTCGGGCCCTTGTGCAAAACATCCCGGGGGCCACGAGTGTTATTGTCTTGACATAAAATATAGAAAGTTTTTAGTTTATAAAACTTTTTACAAAATGAAGAAACTAATTCGACTTATATTTAAAAAATTATCTGTAGCTCATGTGTTGTGGACGCTGTTATTATGTATTGTGGACGCTCTTATTCTTGATTGATTATGTTGCTAATGCATTCAATTCTTCTTGCCCAACCTGCACAGGCCTTGTTACGCGCCTGATCTGCAGGCAGACAATGGCATAGACAACGGTCCCTGAATGTTTTATACACATTGTATATCGGCAGACTTATTATAAACGCATAAGATGATGTTTTACATTAAGTTTGCTTGATATTACAGAGAAATATTTGCCAAGACAGTTCTAGAAAACAGCAAGAGCATAAAATCAAAATTGTAACTTAATTATAGCGTCTCGCCCAATTGTTGCTACGTGCCATTTGTCTCGCCGCACAATCCCCGTTGTAAGGCGAGGGGTGATGTTGTTTTCGTCGTCGGCTCCCAGTTTTTTTTTGGTGGCCTCGCCTTGCCGTGCTTTGTTTGTTTTCATTATGTGACGGACGACGTTGATATGCGCAAACAAAGCCCTTCATCGATGTACGCTGAATAAAGGTAGAAAAAGTCATAAATGATAAGGCGCTGGAGACAAGGTGTACTTTTATTTATGCATATATGTAAATACAATAAAAAACGATTCATATGTAGTATGATTTATAAAGAACAATCGAACTATACGACACAGCAAAGATGCAATTAAAATTTCAATGCGGAAGCTTGACAAGCCCCACACTCTCTGAGGCGGAAATGAAATGCACAAACTAGAGAGAAATCTAATTAGAATTCAAAATAATCCTATATAGTATATGTTTTGCTAAATAAGGGACTTAGTTTACTATTGTTTAAAGTATATAGTTTACGTATAGGTTCTTAAAATATTCCATGAAAAAGCATATCAATCACATGTTAATAAACTACTTTGTATCCATTTCTAAAACCAAAATAATATTTAGAACTTTATTAGGTTTAAATAGTTGCGCGCACTTATCGATAAATTCGTTCATATTTTTACATTTGAATCGAACTACATTTGAGTGGCTGTGGTAACCCTGGTTCTGGCCCACTGAACAGGTTCTCGAATAAATTCAACTGAACGAACTTGTCTGCGCACCCAACTGACTTAACAGGGTGTGCACACACTGACCAATTGTGATATTTCTTGGTGGAGAATCTTAATTGAAAAGTGAAATATAGCATACAGGAATTAGTTTTAAAGTGATAATTATAGGTAAATTAAACTTTAAATAAGTTGCAGCGCTGAAATATGTCAACGATTCAGATATAATAGAGATTAAATCAAGATTCGCGTGGTACGCCCAATTTGGCAAAACTTGTGTTGTTGGCCTCAAATACAAATACAAATATCAGCAGTGTTGTCTATTTTAGCTATAAGCTTAAGCGAAGTCTAGAGAAAACAGCTTTAAATATCGTCAAGAAACCGGATTCAGCTTGAAATCGGCTGCATTGACAACACTGATCAATAGGCGACACAGATTTATGATATTTTGTTTGCAGATTTCAGTTGATTGACGCGATCTGCAAGTGCAACAAGTGAAAGCCAATTTCCTCCGAAATGCCTCCCGTTCAGTAAGCAAATCAATTAGAACGTTGCAACATTGAATTCCAAAATAAATTACATCATCGTCATCATAACGCCCAGTTGTGTGTGGTCCACAGTGCCAAAATGTGACCCAAATTATTGCTCCATTCTCATTTTCGCTTGGTCAAGGTGCTGCTAAATTGAATTAGATCCACAATATCACATCGTAAAACGCCCACTAAGTGCAATTATGCAAATCATAAAGGTGGATTTTAGCCTCTGGCGTTTGGTGGTGCATCTGTTGGGTCTGCTGCCCGCATAAGCTGAAGTTTTCACGCAGTTAATGCGCCAGATGTTTACTACATCAATGACGTCATGGCAAGATTCAAATTTATTTTTAGATGCCGCCGCCGACGCGCACTTTTGAGTTTGTGTGTGTGTGTGTTGTTTATCAATTGCTGTGACTGTGTGTGTATATTCGTATTGGCGGTAAATTCAATTGATTTAAATTCATTCATTGCTTAACTCATTAATCGATTAATCGAACTCGTCAGGCGCTAGTACACTCCATCCGCACTGCTTAAAGACTGCACTTCAACTGTCTCCAACTTGAACTGCAAAACTCAAAGCTAACCCGATCTATAAGGAATGCAAAGCTTTTTTTCACATTCGTCAGAAATATGATTCAGCAGCGTCAACATCGCTTGATAAGCAACTCGCCCCAAACTGCTGTTTGTTTGTCCCCCCATAATGTCTCCACGTCCAGTTGCTTTTCTCATTTGAAACCCTGCAGTCGTTTTGTAAAGCCTTCATCATGATGTACTCCAAAGCTGAAGTGTAATCGCCTAACTAATTAACTAATTAACTAACTAAGATTGTTTACTAATTTCTAATTGTGTTGGGATCTTACAGAGTTCAAGCCATCAGCATGTCGCTGGATGCAATGCATTGCACGAGATGCGCTGACGGCTTTGAGCCCACCGAGAAGATTGTCAATTCCAATGGCGAGCTTTGGCACACACAGTGTTTTGTGTAAGTATTGGCACAGTACAGCCTCGATAGGGTGCAACTAACTGGTAATCTCTGCTTTCAGTTGCGCTCAGTGCTTCCGTCCGTTCCAGGATGGCATTTTCTACGAGTTCGAGGGGCGCAAATACTGCGAAAGGGACTTCCATGTACTGTTTGCCCCCTGCTGCAACAAGTGCGGAGAGTTCGTTATCGGACGTGTTATCAAGGCCATGTCCGCCAGCTGGCATCCGCAATGCTTTCGCTGTCAGCTGTGCGCCAAAGAGTTGGCTGACAGTGGCTTCATACGCAATCAGAATCGTGCGCTTTGCCATGAGTGCAATGCTAAGGTGAAGGCCGAGATAACTGGTCGCTATGTGTGTCAGAAGTGTCAGTAAGTAGGCGTGGCACTCAACATAAAACTCCATGCTAATCGATTTGTATTACAGTGGCCTCATTGATGAAGAGCCATTGCGTTTCCGCGGTGAGGTCTATCATGGTTATCACTTCAATTGCTCCGCCTGCGGCACAGAGTTGGATGCCACAGCACGTGAGGTGAAGAGTCGGCCAGGTCTGGCGGTCAATGATATGGTAAGCAAAAGGTTATATACTATATAAAGTATACAATATATATGAATATATGTTTGGTTTCTCCATAGAACGAATTGTATTGTCTGCGCTGTCACGACAAAATGGGCATTCCCATTTGTGGCGCCTGTCGTCGGCCGATTGAGGAACGTGTGGTCACTGCGCTGGGCAAGCACTGGCATGTGGAGCATTTCGTGTGCGCCAAGTGTGAGAAGCCCTTCCTGGGCCATCGGCACTACGAAAAGCGAGGCCTGGCCTATTGTGAGACGCATTATCATCAGCTCTTTGGCAATCTGTGTTTCGTTTGCAATCAGGTCATCGGAGGCGATGGTATGTGGAGAGTGAACCTTTATTTTGGAGTAACTGAACTCATATTCCTTTTCTCCCTGTAGTATTTACTGCTCTGAACAAGGCCTGGTGCGTGCATCACTTTGCCTGCTCTGTGTGCGATACAAAAATGACACAGAAATCCAAATTCTACGAATACGATGAGAAGCCCGTGTGCAAGAAATGCTACGAACGGTTCCCCAATGAACTGAGACGCCGCTTGCGTACCGCACACGAGATGACCATGAAGAAGACCGTCTAGTGAAGGGACTTGTGCAGTCTCCATCACACGAATCTACGCCAAAACGTGTCAAAATATCAAAGTGCCTTTTGCCGTTAAAACATTTCAAAAGCGAAATCAAATGCCCGCTTAGTTTTCTGTTTGTAGTGTTGTCCACTTCTAACATTCAATGTTAATCCACGAAACTAAACTTAAACGTGTTCACAATTCTGTAACGTTGTTGTACTGTATAATTGCTAAAATAACAAATGGGCCTTTCTTCACATTGTTGCTGTCATTGACGGCAATCCAAGAACCCAAATGATGAATTGACAGCTCTTTATGTTGTTATCTAATTGAATTTTATTTATATATAATCGTACATAAATGTTTTTAATATAAAATCGAGCATACAATGGTATGAAACAAATTTAACTTGAGTCTTTAATTCAAAACGTCGATAATGCAGTTGATTGAATCCACTTTGATCCGACTCATCCTAAAAAGCCGTTTTTAACAGTTGACTGTTAAATTTTACAGAAGCCAGGCACTGTTGGCGCAAAAGAGAGTCTGATAACGCACTGTTAAATTAGTGAACTTGTTCTTTTTTTGACTTGAGTCAATTCGGTCACTTGTTCACTTTAGCCTAGTTCAATTAAGTTAGTAAATTATAATTATTTTACACTTTAACACATTGCAATAATACAAAATAATAATGATAAAAAAAATAAATTTTTGTATACATTAGAATATTTTGTTTTGTACTGCACATGGTTCAATTTAGACATCGATCACACCAATTATAATTCTTTTAACAGTGGATTTTAATCGATTCTTGGTTTACAATTGATTAGATGACTTAGCAGATCGATAAATATTTTAAAATTAAACTGTAGCTTAACTACTATTTATGCCTTAACAATTAATTCAAGCATACAACATACACACATATCCTAGTTATTAACTTTGTAAAGCATTTGCGATGCTATAATTTTGCGAAAGTTTACCATTAAAGCTCTGCCCCCTTTTTCAATGAATTATTTTCATTCATTTGTCTTCGTCTCGCTGACCTCGGCGTGCAGTTAATAATTTCATTGATAATTGGCTACCTTTGTCTTCGCTATTCGCTGGCTATGCGATGTCTCTATTCTGTATGTCTGGGGGCCCCATAGCGAATTTATAGCGTGCATTACGGGAAGACAGTTTAATTGGGTATCGACGTTTATTAATTTGTACTGCGCTAAACCGGCTTGGGCCCTCGTATTTTGTTATATTGAATCCTTTGTTGCCTTTCAACACGTTAGCTAATTTCACATTTTCCACTCTGGCCAAATTTAAAGCAGGACTACGCACACATTAATTAGGCTCATAAGATACATGCCCATCAAGGCAGCCAGTGCAGAACTGAGCCAAGTCTCTTCTCTCTCTCTCTCTCTCTTCTTTCTCCTTTTCCCTGTGCCTGGCCTTTAATGCAATTAAGCCAGACACGCTCAAAATTTAAATTACCTCCCCGTCAGGCCTGCAGTTTGGCGTGTGCAGTGCACAAGGGCTTTTAGAATAGCTGAGATCTGTGTGCTCATCTGGTCATACGGACACACAGATAGTGATCTTTAGCAAGAATATATATACTTTGTGGGGTCTGTCACGCCTTCTTCTGCCTGTTACATACATTTGCACAAAGTTAGCATACCTTTTTGGACCATTTTCAATGGTCGAAAAGTATAACTATTGTTAATTTTGCCAATAGTAAATCGAACGCAAGGCAATTACAATACGGGGCCCCGAGAAGTTTTGCACAAGGGCCCCCGAGAGGAACACTACGGCCCTGTTGGAGCTTCTCGTACGCGCCTCGCTGTATCTGTATCACGAATTGGCAATTGTCCAGCCCCGCACCGAGTTGGCGCAATTTGAGCGCAGTGCGACTTTGCCCAGTCTGTTGCTCATCAAGATCCAAAGATCCTCTACAGCAGCAGACACTCTTCTTCACTTCTGCGTCTGCGACTGCGCGACGTTCACTCGTCAGCGTCTGAGCCAATAATTATGGTTATTAATCGGCTGGAGAATTGGCTGCTAATTTGCAGTTTAGTTACAAATTCTGGCCGCCAGCGTGCAATTACCCGCTAAATTATAGCTTCAAAATAAACAAAACGCCGCAACGCTCTGCCAAACAGGCCAAAAGTCGTTGTACAGGTCTGTTGGTGAGGGAGTGAGGGAGGCGGGGGTTAAAGGTCATGCTGTATGGCAAACGCACATTGGACTTTATGTGTTTGCTTATCTCGCATTCATCGGGCGACGCTGCTCATCAGCTAATGACGCTTGGATTCTTGCTGCTGCTGCTGCCGTTGCTCAGCTTCTCCTGTTGCAATCAAGCTCCAGCAACAGCACCAGCACCAGCTGGCCTGGTCTCATAATTAGACGCCCCAGTGCCACTCCTGGGCGTTACTCAATCATGGCCTGATGGCACAACCCCCAAGACGAATCTATCGCCAGCCTGTGCATCGCCTGTGCACGATCAGCGCAGCTACAACATAATTTCCAAGACCTGTCCTGTCCTGTCCTGGTCTCGTCTTGTCCCGTCTGCTCTGCCGATCCTTTGTCCAATTTCAGAGGCGCTCGCATTTCGCGGCCACGGCAACACTTTTGCTCAGCCAAATCAAATCGTGTGCTGTTTATTTAAATAACCATAATTTACCATCGCATCGCATTGCTTCTCGTCTCGTTATACCCTGCGAACATTTAAAGTGCTTACAAAAGGGTATGCTTAGTTTGTGCATATGTAACAGGCGGAAGAGGGAGTGCAGGAGATTTAATTCTACATTCTTAGCTTACTTTAATATTTATATCTCTTCCAATCGGGCAATAAGCACAGAAGGATTTCAGTAACCCCATGTACGGGCTGTCTTTAGTGTATCATAACAATAGTCCGCAGAAAACTTTGGTTGTTTGCTAGTGGACATAGGGTATCCCAATGTCGAATGCGCCCGACTGTAGTTTTCGTCGCGTCTCTCTTTCGTTTTGGCTACAGGAAGGGAGGTGAGGGAAGCTGCATTTATTAACCCACACACACACACACATGCACAACTGCAGCATCTGCAGTGATCGTGTTGGAGTGAGTTTTATAGCTGATCCGCTGTTCCCATTGCACAACATCGCTGTGCTCCATGATTTTCCATGCTTGGTGAGAACATAAAAAATCAATTTAATATGCTCTCGAGGTCGTTCGATCTTGGTTTTTAGCAGGAAAACGTTTTGTCTACGGGCAGCAGCAGCAGTATCAGCAGCAGTTAATGAAAATTTAGTTCAATCAATGTGGATAACCATGTTGAGGTTGATTTCGACAATGTGGCGAAATACTCGTATATTATCCATGCTTATGGGCTAACTCGATTGAGTGTGACTGTAGGCGTTGATTGGATAGTTTCACAAATCTTTATTTGATATTGTCACTAGGCTCATTAACAGTAACTTCTCACTTTTCGTTGGTAAATCGATGACTTTTATCGATTAAAGAGCACATAAAAGTATAGTTCAATTCTACAAAATGTGGGTAAATACCAGCATATTATATCAGATTACTATGTAATAACTTTAGCTACATATATTTTGTTGGCAACTTTAAATGTGTAAGATAGTTTGGACTTATTTATTAAATTAAACCAAAAGAAAGTAACAGTCACACGGCACGCGACAGTGGGATACCCTTCGACCTATGTTCCGGTGTAGTTTAATTTGTTAAATTCATACACTTATAGTATATATGCACATGCTTTAAAACAGACAGACAGACAGACAAACATGGCTCAATCGACTCAGCTGGTGATCCTGATCAAGAATATGGTATATATAATTTATGGGGTCTACCACGCCTCCTTCTGCCTGTTACATACATTTGCACAAAGTTAGTATATAATATTTTTACCATTTTCAATAGTCAAAAGGTATAATAAACATAAAAGTAAATTTGGTCATATTTTCGGTATTTCAAACATAGTTCAGTTTTCTGGCTGTTATTAAATTTTGTTCAACTGAAAAAAATAAAATAAATCTAAATACATTTCATTTTATTTTAGGTATTTTGGTCATCACATTTTCATCATCAAATAAGTATTTATTAGTTCAGTTTGCAAGCATTCCATTAAGTTTCTTCTACTTTATTTCATTATAATACGCTTTAGCTTATAGAAGAAATGAGTATATTTTATACGATCTCAAGCTTGAAGGCAATTTTCGCTGAACCTTTGCTTTTTGCGCTTGTTCACTCAGCACGTCAGGTTTAGAGAAATGAGCTTGTTAACGCTCCATGATGAGCCTAGTTAGTGTCCGCTGCCATGATCTAAACCATATAACCCGAAGCGTTGAATCGATCGATAGATCGATGGCTGCATAGCACGTTGGATGGATGGATGGCCGGCAAGGCAGACTGCCTGTCAGGGATGCACTGCAGCACTGCAGCAGAGTCGTCATTAGAGTTTTATGTAAAATTACAACACGATAACACGTAATCATTAGCGTTGCTCTATGATGCACTCCAAGTCGTTGCCTCGGACGGTGTGAGCAAACAATTTGAGAGGCAACTGCCATAGCAACAACAACAACAACTACCAGTACAACAACAACAACTTCAATTTGCAGTTTCATTATCAAACGAGGCAAAGAACATAATTTGACTAAGGCCAAAACATTTGGCAACAGCAACAGCAACGGCTTCGTCTACGGCTAAAAGAGTCGCAATTTGCAGTTGGTCGGAGCCAGAGCCAGAGCGAGGGCCTGTTTTGGGTCTCTGCGGCGACTCTGGTAGTCAGTCTATCGATCACGTTTCAAACTGAAAGGCACGACCATGACGACGATGTGGCTCCGATTATGGCCACGCTTGTTATACTCTTCGACCATTGAAAATGGTCAAACAAGGGTATACTACCTTGTGCAAATGTATGTAACAGGCAGTAAGGGGCATGGCAGACCCCAATAGTTATATATTCCTGATCAGGATGACTAGCCGAGTCGACATAGCCATGGCCGTCTGTATGTACATTTATATCTCAGAAATAATAAAGTGTAGGATTACCAATTTGGTGACAGTATATCCTTTTATTGTGTAATTTAAGTGCTAGAACGTTAAGTGTTAAGCACTATAAACTTTCCAATGATTTCTCAATATTTGATTATAACAGTATACACACAACACAGGAACTCACATTAAAGTAAATTAAAATAATATCAATTACTAATAAGTATTGTAGGAGAAGCAACTACACAAGAAACTCATTAGGTTATAGATGAATTTGTATAACTGATCCCCTATGTTAAAATTATAAAAGAATAATAAGGGTACTCCTCGCCTCCAAGTATGCAATACAAAATACGCTAAACAAAGAAAAAATTACTTAAAAATCGTATTGGGGCAACTGGCTGACGGGTATGCCATAGTCAAACATACACGAGTGTAACTTTCATGCTTGTTGTTCTTGTTGTTGCATAGTTTGCACAAGAGTTCGCCATTGTTCTTGCCACCACTTGGGGGCAGGGGGAGAAGTGTGGGTGGAGGGTGGGGGATGGTTGCTGACGAGTTAGAACTTTTATGCAATTAATTGCAACAGTTTTGCGGCTACGGAATGCGCCAGTGTCTGTTTGTCTGTTCAGTTCGCTGCTGCTGCTGCCGTAGCAACCACTTGCCGTTAATTTAAAAATTGTACTCACGTTCTGGCAATTTGCTGACCACCCACATGCAAATGCAAATGCAATGCACAGTTCCGTACAGAGCCACCCCCACCTCGCCTCTATCTGAATTCGATTCGTGGAAAATTAGACCCCAGTTCTGGTCTTGGCCAGCAGCGTTTGCTTTTTGCCAACTTTGTATTGAGTCTGCGCTGCGCCGGACTGCGCCTATGTTCCCTGTCTAATTTGACACTTGGGGCAGTTGCACAATTGACTTGCAGGCGGACAGGTACAGTGTGCAACACGAGGCGCCTTCGCTTGAGAGTTGTGAACTCTCGTCTGGCGCTGCATTAGCGTTGGGTGTTAATGCGAGTGGGAGGTTCGAATGTGATTAGTTCACATAACGGATCGACAGAGTCGGTTCTACTCGAGCAATATCTGTTTAGTATTGCCGGCATGCAGGAAGTGATGCCAAATTTGCCTGTAAATTATTGCATATTATTTGTTCTTGAATGTGTTTGTTTTGCATTGCATGCAAATTGAATCATTTGATTGTAAGCAATCAGTCTTGTTGAATATAGTTTGCTTTATAATTGCACAATTCCGAGAACTAAACGACGCTCATTAAAATGTACAATTCGTATAAACTATTTCCAACTATTTATATAGACAAAGAAGGAAGATGATTTGAATGCAATTGACAAATCGTTAGGGCAGTCATTTATTTTTATAATTTATTATATATTCATTTATGAAGCAATTAATTATTATTTTTACATTATTATTTTCACTTGAATTGATTCAATTCTGTGTCTACATTTCAAAGTCAAAAAGTTGTATATTTTACACATCGCGGGCGTGGCACACAGTATTTGCAGTAAACTTGAACTGAAAATACACAATACAAAATATGTCAAACTTAGCGTCCTTAGCTCTTATAATAGCTAAGATCTGTGTGTTCAGACAGACCGACATCGACTCGTCTAGTGATGGTGATTAAAAATACATACACAAAATACATATAAAATGGTTGAGGGGGATTCTAAATGCAGCAGCAAAGAACCATAAAAAGAGTAGAAGCCATCACATAAAAAGAGATTATAAAGGCAAAGAGATTTCGTAATAGGAAACTAATCACTTGACTTCTAGAAAGTCGGTCAAACCATGCCCAGTAAGCTGGCACATCTAAGGCCTTGTGGGTATTTGAAAAATGCACTTAAAAACGAAAATTTCATGACAAATTAACAGCAGAATAAACTAAGAACGTCCGTCGGGTTGGACGGCAGAAATGTGCTTGCCCAACCCACTCGGGTTAAGCTTCCTTGTATGGCTGTCAAAGTTAGTGTGAGGCGTAGCCACAGGCACGTAGAGTCGAGTCCGAGTCCGAGTTTAAGTCCAAGTCCGAGCCCGAGTCAGAGTCAATATATATTCCAAAAGGAATTCCGCAAATAATTGCGAAGCGGCCACAAACTTATGGCAATTGTGTGGCGGCCTGCGTCGCATACATCACGTGCTGCAGCAGCGGCAACGAAACATTTCGAATGCAAATAAAAAATCACGCCAATAAACTAGACATTGCGGCAGACAGCGCGGCATACTGGGACAGAGAGCGAGAGAGAGAGGGAGAGAGAGGGACGACAACGATGAGGATGAGGCAGAGAAACAATAGCAAGAGCAGCAGAGGCAGCGACCCTCTCCACGACGTCATGATGTCTCGCTGGGATTTGGATTTCAGCTTACCTCACCTTGCCTTAGCTTCGCTTGACTCAGCTCAAGCTCGACTCACCTCAGCTGCAGCTGGAACTTCTCCTCACCTCCCTCACGGCGCAATGACGACGACGACGACGATCGCAAAATTGCATACAAATCGCTTGTTTGGTAAATTCAACATAAGCGCGTCAGTAGCGCCTCTGCTTCGTGTCTTTGTGGCGAGCCTGGAATAATTTAAGGCAACCAAAGCCAGCGGAATAACAACAGCAACAACAACAAAGGCAACAACAACCGCATTGGGGCGCGGGCTTATCTTGTTATTGTTAAGCCGGCAGTCGGACTGCGATCGGCCCGCCGCTCCTGTCCTGTCGTGTAGCCATCATGTAAAACGCATTGGCCCAGCCCCAGCTCCAGACTTAGCTCCAGACTCAGCCTCAGCGTCACTCCGTGTCCCAGTGGGCTGCCGCTGCCGCGCCTGTTGATCAGTGTCGTTGCCCGTCGACGTCGACGGCGACTGCGTCGCTTCTGTCTGCGCCTCAGTCAGGCGTTTGCAGGCGGCGGCTGCAATTTGTTTGAGTTACGGCGCTTGTAAGCACACTTTAAGGATCCATTGTATTCCAATCAATAAGCCGGGCATGACAATGAGACACAAACTACAAGTCCGGGGCCTCCATTGAATGTCACCCAAGTGTGTTCAACTGGAGCGCCGTTTGCCGCCGTCCTCAGGGTGTTGTGTGTACACGTAGTGGTGTGTGTGTGTGTATCTTGTACCTAGAGAGTTTGTATAATTTCAGTTGCAGTTTTATAGCCAACTATATTGGGAGTTCAGAAATCAAATCATTTTGCCATAAGCATAATATCATATTTTAAATCTTCTTGTTGATGGTAATAAAAGAAATCAATCGACTTAACTACTGAGACTGAAGTGTATACCTTGATTCCGTTTATATATTTACTTATGTATGTGCTTTCCAGGGTGATCCGTAAACAATAGTAAAGGTGTAAAATATTGAGATTTTTTGAAACCATTTGCAATTTCTGAAAAGAAACTGTTGTGGTTGCTCTCCGGCTAACGGTTCCGGTTCTCTTGATTTCTAGCAAGTTCTCATGCTGGTATCTCACTTCCTGTCGACCAATTGACTTCCAATTAAACGTGTCAGGCCTCAACACGCAACTTGCAGGGCAATTCGTATTCCCCCACATTTCTGGGGCTGCCATGCAAATTGCACTACCAAGTGGCGCATGCCCAGAGCAGCCTCGCCTTGTGCTGTGCTGCGTGTGCATTTCATTAGCATATCATTCGCATGGAACATAGGGTGGGGGCGACAACAACGGGCACAGAACAAGGGAAACGAGGGGAATTTCAGTTGAAATTTATGTGTAGCTAGGCAGTCGAGCAGTCACAAGGATTAACGAGGATTAGCCGAGCTCCCCCAACTGATTCTTCGCCTCTCCGTCGTTGCTTGTCGAATCTCGTCGTGGCCCGAAAGACTCGAGACTGTGACGAGGCTACCGTCGTTGATGGTATTTACGATAAATTTACGCAAGTCATTTGACAACGTCGTCTGTCTGTCTGGCTGACGGTGCGGAGTTGCGGACTCATCATTATAAGTTCGCTGTGCCTTATGCAAAGCAGAGAATCTCTCGGTCTGCGCCAGATTCCCCCTCGGTTGACATTCAAGACGTCGCCGCTGGAGGCTGTCAAACGTTGTTAGCAAGTTGGCGAAAAACAAACAGAATGTCGCACATTAAACGGCTGAACATTGCTCAAATGTCACGTATACGTCACGTGTGCCGTTGGACATCAACGCGCATCATGCGGCCACATCAGCAACAGCACACAGCAACAACAAAAACAAGCAGCAATAGCTGGCAACATCCACTGGCAATTAATTAATCCTGCACTTGGCCGCGTCTCTGTTGCAGACCAGGCATTGCAACGTCCAGTGGGTCTGCTGCATCCACGCTGGAGACCTGCCAGGTTTGCCTTGTCTACATCTCCATTTGGCAAACTCGTTGCCATTCATAGCACAGCAGACTCTGGCTTATTAAAACGTGTCTAGGTACAGGTGAATATAGCCACATAAATTACCACCTCTTCATTAGAAGTCATGCACAGTGGGATGAAGTAGCTTCAAAAGTAGTTACAATAGTCGACTGCATTGACTGAGTGTTGCCGTATGGTGGACAAATGCTTAACAGCTGCCTAGAGCGCAACTTAACAGCAGCTTAGACTGCGACTTAACAGTTGATTAGAGCGAAATATTGCTTTAACAGCTGATGCAAATTAACATGGTTAACTGAATTATCGATAACAAGGAAAGAATATATAAAAAGGTATTTAACAGTGAACTGCCGTGGGGATTGACTTTTTGCAAAATTGCAACTTTTATTTGATTTTATTTATCGTAATTATTATTATTACTTTTACATTGTGTACCACTGTGCTGTGCTCGTAAACCTAGACCCATTGCTCGGGCATAGAAATTGACTTACGCGCGCGTAATGGAATTTAATTTCTTGTTAGCCAGGTTAACTGCAGTTGCAATTTTATCGAGATTAGCCATTGCGGCGTGCACGTGTGCGTGCCTGACCCCATAAGGGACGTCAGTTAGGCCCTGTCAGGCCAGGCCTCCGCTCTCAGAGGCTTCCTGTGACACACTTCTGGCAATTAGTCATAGAAATCGTGTAGACGACGCCTGCGTGTCTGGCAGCCATTTTTGTGGGCAATGCGGCGTCAGCGCGAGCTTTTGTTATTTTAATTACTTCCCTCGGCCAAAGAGTTATTGGAGAAGGGGTCGGGATGGATCTGGGACATGGCACAGGACTTGCCGGGCATGGCAAATGACGGCAGATTGTTTTACAACATAATTAAGAAAGCTTGTTGTTGCTTACGCAGGCTCAACATGCACAGCTAGCTAGAGAGAGAGCGGGAGGGAGTAAGAAAGAAAGGAGTGAGTGGAGTGTCGTTTGTCGAATTATGAAGTGCAACCAAGTGCATGTTTCGGGTTTGTTTTCTGATAGGGGCAGGCATAAAAAAACGTCGCTCATAAAACCGAGAAAACGCCCCTGTCATTGTGCGAGAGTCCGCTGGTCAAGCCGAGAAGTTTACGTGCTTGTTGGCAACTTTATTTTCATGCCCAAGGCGCGAGAACAACAACAGCAACAGGGACAACACACCACAACAACAACAACAACAAGAAGAGCAGCAACAGCAACAGCAGAACGAAGGGCAGAAGCAGCGACAACTGCAACAAGTCAACAGTAATTCGATACACACTTGCCAACTTGGGCTGCCTGGTGTGAAAGCGTGTTGCTCCAGCCCCCTTCCCCGTTACTGAGCCGAGTCCCCCCCTGGGTTCGACTGTCTTGGCATTCGCTAAAGCGTTCAGCATCGATTCGTTATGATTGCATGTTAAATGGCTCCCGCTGAGTTATTACGAGACAAAATCCTTATTTATCGCTTTCTGATTTATTTGTAAACGATTTCTGTAGCCCCTGCCCGCAGTCCTCTGCCCCAGCCCCATCTTGATGCCCAACGCTTGTTTGCTCAGCCCCGGCCTATCTCATGCTTCTCTCTCTCTCTCTACTCACTCTATACCTTCCTTAGTCTCCTTCCGAGTCGTATGCCGCGTTTCCTTTAGCCCGGCTATTTTTACTGATTTCAACGCCTTTTTTTTATGGGCGCTCACTCGCTGCTAACAACAACTGCCAGCAGAGAGCTGCGTGTTCTCTTTCTGTATTCACACACACACAGATACACATATGGACGCATACGTACATGTATGTGCATTTATTTAGTGGGCACACTGCGGTATTGTGGTCAGCTTATCGCAAGTTTGTTGTGCTCGTGCGTGAATTTGTGGCCGCTTACTTAATTTTGACATATTTATCTTTCTTCTGTGTTATGGCTAAGTAATTGACCAAAGTCCGTTTTGTAGCTCAATCTGTGTGCGTAGGACGAGAGGCTCAGATAGTGCAGTTGGAATATAACTGGATAGTCATCCAATCAGAACAGCACAAGAAGAACAGCAATAATAACATGAGAACACAATTGTGAATTAATGCATTGATCAACTCTAACAGATTGCTCCACATGTAACATAATTACTCCTTATGCATGTAAACTTAAAAGTAATTACAGTGCAGTTGCAGTGCCATCTCTATCAAACTTTACTTCAATTCGTGTTTGGCATTTGTCTTATACTTTAACCTGATTTGCAGTAAGATTGATGGCTAATCATTGTCAGAACTCAATGAAATGGTCCTCATATCTTGTGCAATAAACTAGTTGAGTTTATGGCTAAAATCTTGCTGGACCATTACGCTGCTCATTAAGTGCCGTTACCAGTATGCCGGGCCCTTAGTTCCATAAACCAATGACAGTCAAACCAACTACCCAATTGCGCAGCACAAACACACTTGCACGCACACACACACACAAACCCGCACTCGCACTCGATTAGCCAATGAAACTGCAATTCGTTATGGCCAGGAATGCAGTGCAGGCCGCAAGTGAGTGAGGTTACCTTCGCATTGGACCGAACTGAGCAAAACGTCATCAACATCGACGCCTTCTGCCAACAGGCAAGAGGGAGGGTGGAGTGTGGCAAAGCCCGCAGAAGAACGGAACAACTGCCGCCGCGTGTTTGGCATGGCTTATTAAAACGCAAACGGCTTTTTTACGATGTGCAATAAATTGGCGCTGCTTGGCGATGCCCAAAGCCCGATCCTCGCCTGGCATGGACTGGACAGCGTATGCAAACCGAGTGGCAAACAAACAACAAGCGAGCAACAACAACAACAACAGCAAGACGAGGGTAACGTTTATGGCTTAAATTAATAAAATAAGCTTTGTCAGACAATTTACAACGCGTCTTCAGCGAGCAGATTACGAGCACGCGGACACGATTCAAAGTTGTTGAGGAGCAACAGCAACACAGCAACAGCAACAGCCAAAGCGACAACTGTTGCTGCTGCTGCCAGCCAGTTGCTGTTGCTGCTGCTGCCTGTCTGTCTGCCTTGATTCTGGCCCGCAGTTAGATCACCAGCGAGTGTCAGAGACGCTTGTGTGACTGTGACTGTGACTGCGAGTGGGAACGGGGGTGTCCGTTCGTTAATTAGCGAACATATTTCGTATAATCGGTGTCATATTAGTTATAAATTGGATAAAAGCGCAAAACGACAACTTAATTAATTTTAAATTCCAATTTATAAGCAATGCGATCAAGTGGGCGAGAGAGAGAGAGAGAGAAACCGAACCAGGTTCCGTTGTCGATGATGGTGTGCTGATAACGACTATGGCACCGACTCGACTCGATCAGCTAATCATGGCTCTATGCGCAGACATGGCACCAATAAGCCGCCAGACAAACTGCAGCCAGTTTTCAGCTTGTACCGCTTCGTTGCCTGCCCTCCTTCTCTCGCTTCTTGTTTCCCCCGAGCAGATCTTCATTTAAATTTCTGCAGCCTTTGCCCATTTGGCCGAACCAATTCCGAGAATTCTCTCTTGCAGTTTCTGACTTTTGCTTTTTCCTCTCTGCTTTGGCTACAATTCGATTAGGTCGCTTGCGATCTTCGTCGTCGTCGTCGTCTCGAGCCACGTCCGTAGAGTTGATATATTGCAGCGATCCTCAGTGATGATCATTTTGTTCAGCCGATTGCGTTTCGATCGGCATCAACTGTAAATTATCTTATAACTTAATTCATTAATAAATTTATGAATTACCCGTTGTAAATTGTTGAAATTTATTGGGCCCAGTTGTGACATTGAGAAGAGGCAACCTCGACTGGGGCCCTCTGCTCTGCGCTTCCATTGTCTAGGCGGTTTTGATAAATTTCTCGGTTGTGGGCAGAAGGCAACGAAAATCTCCTGCTTCTTCTTCTTCTTCTTGCTATGGGTCGTTATAAATTGTCAGGTCATTTGTCAGGCGCTTTTTAAATGCCTCTCTAAGACGTTGTAATTAATGTGGCATTTAAATTTAAAGACCATTTGCTTAATTCATTTTGATAAATTTCAATTATTAAGTCATCATCATCATCATGTTTATCATTATCGTCATCATCGCTGAAGAGAGAGAAGAGATAATCAAGCGTGGTCTATAGTTAAGTTAGTATCGCTTTCTGAATGAACGGTTATGAATGAGAAATCTTACTCCTCTCTTGGTTGGCATTCAGTCCTAAAAAGCTGATCAAAGAAAGTTGTTTTTCGAAAATAGATTTATCTTCTACTATAAGTTACAAAAGAAATTCGATCAAGTTGATGAATGAACACAAATAATGGAGTTATTGGAATTGATGAGATGACAATAAATATGCTATGGTTAGAAGTAAGTATACATTAGATTAAAAGTGATCTCAATAACTATTTATAATTTATAATTACTTTAAGCAGTATTGGAGAAGAAATAACTTTAATTTATAGATATTGACTGACTCCCCAAAAGAATAATACAAAAACAATAATATATAAATGAAAAGTGAACAATTTCTTTTCCAAGTGCTCTATAAATACCTTAAGAAATTCTCCAATGATGTGGGATACCACAGAGATTCCTGGAGAGCCTCTCCGAAGTGTTGATGCAGGCGTTGAATTCATACTTAACGTATTGCATGGCAAACAAAATCGTTTGATTTTTGCAAGCTGATAAGTTGAGGGACCCCAACGCTGACAGCTTTGATCGCAGCTTCATTGAGTTGGGAGATCTTTAAAGGCGCTGCTTGCCGCATTAAATTTGCTAATCCTGTTGACGCAATGATCATCACAGTGATCGTCATAACGATGATGATGATGATGGTAACAGCAAAAAGAGATGGATGAAGGCAGCTCAATGGTCATGCCGACTGATTTTATATGGTTATATTTCTGACTTTTGACAGGAACAAGGCTCGTTTGTCGCCACACGGCGGCAAAGTGTGGTTTTTGTTGCCGTTCCCAAGGAATGCCAACCCGTACGCTGTTGTTGTCAAATTAACACACAATGCTCCGGCTAATACATTATACAATATCCCAGTCGTCCGCTGGCCATATTTCCCAGAAGTTATAGACACTTTTTTGCACGGCCCAAAAGCGAAACATACTCGTATGAGCTACACATAGTGCGAGTGCGAGTGCGAGTGCGAGTGCCGAGTGTATGTATGTACATATATCATTGCATGCGGGGCTGAGGATCGTAAATAATATCAATCTTGTAAGTAGCTGCCAACATTTAAGAACAATTCTGTTAATCACTTAATTTATGCGGCTGCTACAAATCGCAACCTTGTTGCACAGCTAATCCTGCCGATACTTAGGTGTGTCTGTGTCTGTGTCTGTCGGTGTGTGTGTCTGAGGCTCTGGCTAATAAACGATCATTTAATAAGCGTTTTAATGCCAAATTTACGATCGTTTTATTTGCATAAATTACCAAAGTTGCCAACTGCAGCCACATAAATATACCCCAACTAAATTGCCAATAAAATATTATTTATGTTGTACGCTACAAATTTTTCAACGCGCAAGGAGCAACAGCCCCAAATCAACAACAACAATATCGCAAGGAAAGGGTATAAGATGACTCTATATTGTATGTATGGCGATCGTGATTGAGTCGAAAGCTCGTAAACATTCTGAGCTTTGGTGGCCCCAGCGTTATCTTCATAAGACACCCGCTAATAGAGTTATAAAACCCAGACTGGAAAGTAGGAATTAATATTGTATGGCTTAAGTTGCTAATTACTTTTTATATATCTTATCTTTAGGCGTGACTTGAAGTACGAAAAGTTTTGCTATATAAAACCTTTAGTTATTGCAAAGCGGCACAGTTTTGTTTTATCAACTTCAACTTGAAAATGTCTACAATTTTGAAGCTAAACATTTTGCTGGTGGTATGGTTAAAGAATCATATTATTGACCTACTTTTATTCTCAATCCTTTGTCTTGAAGCTATTGATGCACGTAGTTTTGGCATCGCAAGATCCAGTGAAATCACTTCTACCGGATCTCAGTAGTGTTGGGACCACTCTTACTGGATGTGTGGGAGACGTGGAGACAATCATTTCAAGTCTCTTGAATAGCTCAGCACTGAACACTTTGTTGTCTCCCTTAAATACCCTGTTGACCACACTTCTCACTTTGGTCAATCAAGTCTTAGCTGGTATCGCTAAAATATTATCTAAACTTTAAAATTATTGCTCATACATTTATTCCATTTGCTAATTTTTAGTAATGTAAACTGACAATCTATCGATGGAATAAAGCTAATTATAGTTTGCAGGAAAGAGAGTTTATTTATTTTTATTTATTTATTTAAAGTTAACTAAGAACAGTCGGAGTCGGATATGTCTTCATTTCATCTCTATTTCATCTGGAACAATTTAATGTGCATTCTGCTTAACTGAAAGCAAAGAGAACTGACAGAGTTTACTGGGAAACATCATAAGAGATTTCATCGACACGCCACTTGCTACTGGGCCACAGGACAAACACGGCCCTAGATCAGTTGAGATTAAGAGTTTAGTTTTTATATCCCAGAGCGATGCAGGGCGATAAGAGGCCGCCGACACGAAGCTGCGTTTTTAACGAGCTCGAAATCATAAAAGGAAAAGGTTTCAGATCACAAGATCTCAAAGACAAGAAGCTGAAACAAGTGACATTCGGGTCACAAGTCGAGCGGTCATAAAGCATATTAGTTTAATGTTCCCCGAGTTGGTTCATTAAAAACCCAACGCAATTCTCTTTAATTAACAGCGGGTCTATGGGCAGCCCGGGACTAAAGAACCGGTTCAAAGTTAAAGGGCGTACCGCTGCCACATTAAATGGGGCCTAAAAGTGTCGCGAGTTTTGTCTGAAATTTGGCAAACATTTTTGGCGGCTCTGGCAGAGAATATGAGAATCGGAGATCGGACAAAGTGTGTGGTCCGTGAAGAACGACGGTCACGTCGTTCATATCTGCCGGCCAATTTGCGTTGGAAATGTGTGCCACATGACAAGCAATTAAGCTCTGCAGCGTCGCAGTGTCAGAGTGCGTACGTGCCTCGTTGTGCCCCATCGTTAGCCACGGGTCGGGTCGGTGTGGGTACAGTGAACTCTCGCGCGAAAGCTATAAATTTATGACAAATTTTCAAAAGAAATGCACGCACTGCGTGTGGCACTGAAATCTCTGTTCTCTCCTCACCACCCCCCTCGTCTGTCGGGCTGTCCTTGTGAGACGTGGCGGCACTTAACACCACGCATCATTTTAATTATTTATTTGGCCATAAAACAGTCAAAAACGGGAGGAGGCGGCCACTTTTGCCTGCTTTTGGCAGTTTTCGGCACTGTTGTTGTTGTTGTTGTTGTTGTTGCTGTTCTGCTTATGCTGCAAATCGTTAAATTTAACAAATTGCCAGCGATTTTTATCGCGCCCGGCCCTGGAACGTCCATAGATTGTGAATGCTTTTGTTTTGGTTTTTTCCGTTTTTTCCTTTATTTTTTTTGCCCTTTTTGACTGTCAAATTTATTTATGAGCAGTGCAAACATATTTCAGCTCTTGACCATAACGCATAATTGGCCCTGGAGTTATGAGAGATGAGTCGAGTAACCAAATGACGCACGTACAAACCGAACCGAACCTTTGTGCGATAAAGATCGCTTTAATTAAGCCAAATGTCGCAGCTAAAAAATGTAATTCCAATTACGTTGATCATTGTTTTGACTGGAGAGAAAAGTCAGTTAAGCTGAATTTCTATTTTATAAGCTAACAGTGGCTAGTTCGTTGCCTAAGTCTTTTCCATTTATCAACGGCGAGTTCGTTGCCTAAGTCTTTTATAGATCTTCATGCGAGTAATTAATCAATTTATCGCATTATCACATGTCGTGTGCTGCGCTCATAATAAATATGCAATTTCGTGCCAAATTACGAAAGCTAATTAAAGCGTTAAAATGTTTATCTTATAATAATATTTTGGAACTGAAATTAAGCAGCTAATTGCGTGCTAGTTAAACATGTGTATGCAATGGCAACAACTATAAAGACAAAGACAACAACAACTGGCATGGCAAATAAAACCTGATAGACGCCTGTGGGCATTCGACCAGTAACGACAACAACAACAACAACAGCAACAAATGTAGCAACTACTCGAATGTTAACTGAAAAATAACCTGTAATTATAATAATTATCTGTAAATTATATAGCGCATTTACAATTGTGCACGGATTCATGAGTTTGTCATAAAAAAAGCTGAAAAAAATACATTTTACTTGGCTTCTTTAGCTAGCCGCCGCCATATTGTGCTTGCGCGAGGAGTGGTTCATTAAATGGTTGCACTAAGCCGACTGATGTTGCCACTACACTGCAAAAAACCAAAGGGGATTAAGAGATCTCATAACATAACTCAAGCCAACAGTTTGTAATAGATTGTGGTGTATCTCAAACTTTTTATTCTTTTTATTAGGTTTGGTTTTCATTTTTAACCAAGTGTACTTACCTCCGATTTGTTGCAGTGCATTACAGCTGCAGTTTATACAATGAGTAACGTGTTCATAGCTCCATTTAGACAAAAATGAAATGAAATCTCGCGCGCATGTGGAAGTGTCGCGCACTTCTGGCCCATCCGGTTGAGGCCGCTGTCTGTGCTGGGGTTGAGGTTGTAGCTACCTAGTATGTTAAGCACTCGCTAGACCGCTTGATTCCTCATAATTGAAACGAGTTTGCCACAAGTGAGCATGTTTATTATGCTTGTTGTTCATTTTGAGTAATTCGACTTTGTCGTCAGCCGCATCATGGACAATGTTTCGCAGTTTTGAGTGTCGGTTATAAAGTAATTAGCCTCAATTTAACGTTTATACTTTGTTGATTATGATTATGTTAATTATATTATTTTATGCGACACTTTTTGGCGGACGTCAATGCCTTACAGTGAAAACCAGATGAAGGCAATTCTGCTTTGCCGACACGAAAGTGTGACAGACGTGTTTTCGGTCAGTGAAGCAAGTCAGGGTAGCTAAGGTAACACTAACTATTTACTGCAAAGAGGCGTGAAAGCATTAAACTGCAAGGAACCCGGGACGAAACTGAATTGCATAAGATACGCGAAGCAAAACAAACGTGGGGCTGAGACAGATACTGGGTAGTAATCAGTTGGGGAAGTCGACACTTTTGCAAAAGTAGCTCATAAGTTTAGTTTAGATCTCTGGAAAAGATGGCGCTGTGCGCGCACTTTCATCAATCAAAGCAAGCAGCGAGTTTGTTGCCTGAGTCTTTCGCTTTAGCTGCGAGCTGCCTAATGGCTTTCTATTAAAAACTACTTTTATTAATTAAGCAAACAACATAATTTTCTTGTAAATTGCTGCATCAGCGCCAAATCATGGCAGCTGCAGTCGACGCGACGCAGCAACGTCTGCCACACTAATTATACCGTGGCATCTGCATGGACAGGGTGCAATGGGGGGACCAGACCAGACCAGACCAGACCAGGCCAGACAAGAGCCAGACTCTGCTGACCAAACTGATGCCCCGTCGCCGTCAGACACCTGATGCTGTTGTTGCCATCGTTTCTGCTGCTGCTGCTGAAGCTCAACGTTAAAATTAAAACACGATAAATGAGTTTAATAATGGCGGCAATTAAACGGCAGCACCACGCACCACGCTCCACGCTTCTTCATGCTCCATAGTTGGCAACAACATCAACATCATCGGCATCGGCATCGGCATCGGGATCAGCATCAGCGTCTCAATTACCGCTGCTCTGCATGGCGCTTCACGGTTGAGAAATTCGACGCCACTTTCAAAAACGCATCACTCAAATGCTGCAAGGCGTTGAGGCTTGTTATGTGCCCACAGTCGTTACAGATACCCAAAACAAGTACCCGCTCAGTTCTCTCCATCTGTCTCTATCTGTATCTATATATCTATCTGTATTTGTGTGTGTATCTGTTTCGACTGCTGTTCGTTGTGCTTGGGAAAGCAAGCGCGCCTGAAAACTCATCAGCAATTTATTAAAACTCATCAATACTCATCAAAATGCCTCAGCCTTAGAACCTCAACATCAACTCTGACTTTGACTCCAACTCCAACTTCTCTGTCTCCGTCTCCAAACACGAAACCCGAAATGAAATGCCTGCGGTTAATTTAGCGCAGTTCAATACGCGCTCACCTAACAACCAAATTGAAAAATGTTTTACGTATATCTTTATTTTATTTTATGCGCTGCGCTACACCAACAGGGCATAACAGTTTGTTTCTTAATTGTGTTATAGCGTGACTTAAGTTTTAAATATTGGTAGAAGAGTATTATATTGTTGTGCCAAGAGTATGAAAATGTAAATCTTAAAGAATACAAGTATATTGGCTTGGGCTATAAGATGGGTAGCAGGTATACCATAGACAAGTACCGTCGAATGTGGCTTTCGTATTTGTATTTATTTGTATTTGTGAGTTTGATTAAGAATTGAAATAAATGAAAATGAAATTTTTAATAAATGTATTTAATTATAAAATTAACAAGTAGCTGTCGTCTGTTTGTAGTTAGTCATTCACATAATAAGGCATTTCATTTGTTCTTTACAGTAGCTCATTTGTCAGTCACCTATGCCGAGTTGCGGCCAGCAAAGCTGGCAACTTCTTCACCTTCTTGTTAGTCATTTGTCTGAATTTTCAGCTCATTTGTTTGTATACTACCCAGTTCTGCTGGCTCTGTCCCTCAGCGTTGAACAAAATGTTTTGCATATGTCAGAGAGACGCATATGCCGAGAGGCTGAGAGACTGGAGTTGCTTGGGAGATGGAGACGGAGTCGGTGTCAGTGTTTGCAGCGCCGCATGCCCATCAATCTGGGGCATCAATTTGGGAAATGCATCAAAGTTGGCAGCCTGAACAGCTTGATTAGTTGTGTAGCTCACAGGCAGCAACAGCAACAACAGCAACAACAACAACTAGATGACTAACAACACAAAAACAATAACAACAACAACATTCTTATTGAGCTGCCAAGTGCATGTGGCTCATTAGTCTGGTGCCGCTGAGGAGGCTGTGAAATTGGGAATCGTCTACATGAAAATTAAGTTTTAATAATTGGCTCACATTTATATGCTGCCTTAATTTGATTGTGCCGTCGAATGGCTTCGCATTTATCAATTAATCATTGCTCGTTGATTGTTGTTGCTGTTGCTGTTGCTGTTCTTGTTGTGGGCGTGGCAGCCCTAATGAAGTTGCTCGCTAGTGGAGTTGGGGGTGCTCAGGCACAATTCCAATAAGATTTCCGAACGATTTCAATTGCCAACTTTCCCCAATTGCCTGAGAATGTGTGCCAAATTGGATGCAGACGCAGCAGAACTGCACAAGCATTCCAATGTCCACGGCCAGGGGACGCACAGATAGAGCACAGACCTTAGCCACAGACCTTGGCAGACCTTTTGTCGCCGCTCCCAATGAAAAAGGTCTGCGACCGAAGTCTCGACGCTCTCGGGATTATATGCTAATCTGTGTCATCGCATCAGCGGCAAAAGTGTTTGGATATTTGTTTAATGAAAGCGAAACGCACGCAGCCACAGTCACTGCACAGGTAGGCAGCAGGGGAAGTAGGTCTTCTCCTCCACTGGCCTCCTATCGTGCAGCAAAAATCAAGTCATTGGCTTAGGGCTTGGTCGTTACCCGAGAGAGAAACGTTGCTGACTCTGACTGTGTCCTCTGCCTTGGCCCTGTTCCTTGCCTCGATCTGCATTTGCTGCGCAATTAATTAACTTGAGCATTTTTAAATGTGTTTGCTGTTCGCGTTGGTCGGGTTCGGGTGTTACCATTTTAATGCCCAGCACAGTTAACAGTCCCCAATGACAACAACAACAACAACAATAAGTTGAACAAGTTCTTTAACATGTCTAATTAGTTGTTGGGGTCCAGGTCCCAGTCGACTCGGGATGCGATAAAAAAATGCATGGCACTCATTTAGTGTTTTCTTAAGCAGAGACATAAATTTGCAAGCAGTTAAAACTGTTAAGGGCCCCGGAGAGTCTGAGACTGAGGCTGAGACTGGGACTGCAATCCGATGTGATGTGATTGCTTTTGGGAATTCGGGGACGGATAAAACACGCCATTGAGACTTTACCTTGTCGTACATAACTTATCCCCAGCCAACTTGGCAGCAGCAATAAAGATCTCATTTGTACTAATTTTATATCATACATATGCAAGAGTTATTATCACTTGAATGCCTGCATATCAATGCATAAAATGTTACTGCAACAGTAATTCTGTTAACAGAGAAGATCACAAAAAAAGCTTAACAGACAGAGCATTAGATCACAATAGAAAAATTTAACATAACATTATGCAAATATTCGCACTTTAACAGAAGTAACGCAGCTTATCGCATTCAGTAACCATCGATAACACAAAATCGATAACTGTCGTGCGCACTTCGTCTTTCTTTTTGTTTTGTTTGTGAAATTAAAAGAAATAAACGCACTTTATTTGCTGCCTAATGATGCATTTGTGTGTTTGTGCTAATTTGAATTTAATTGTTGTATCTGTGGCGCACATTAACACATGCAGAGGCAGTAACAAATACAGATGCAGATGCCGCAGCGAGTCCTGTTTGGTGAGACGTGTTTCTGCAATGTGTTTGGGTTAATAATTGTGCGCCGGCAGCGAGTTGCACGTAGCTCGAAGATCGCACTCCTCGCACTGGCTAATGCAACATTCGCGTACAATGTGTTTAGGCCACAGGCTGCACCGACAGTTGGCCAGAATTTGCACAGTGCGTGCCTCCATCGTCTTTGGGTCTATGTCATTTTAATGGCCGGCGCTGCCGCGTTTGCCGCGTTTGCCGCTGCTGCAAATGACCAATGGCGTTTAAACTGGTTGCCGCAGCTGTGCCCACTCAAAATGCGTGCAAATTGCACCAGCACCAAGACGACTCCTGCCTCCCGGTAGCTGCTCAGGCTGACAGGCCGCATGGCCAGTCGCAGTTCAAGTTGCCAGTACGTCGACGGTAAGTTCAAGACGTCTGCGTCATGCCAGGCAGTTCGTTTTTGGTTGCAATTAATCATGTAGCATAAATTAATGTAGCCGGTAGATAATTAACTTAAGTTTATTTGTTTATTTTGAGGCACTGCTGGCAAGTAACTTACCTCTGAGGAATTCACACCCATTTGGCATTTGTCTGATTAACAGTTTATTGTGCTCGGATTGGCATTAGAAACAAAAAGCCGAATGTGTTAATGAACGGTTCATTGTTGCAGTGTGAAGTCGGCAAAGGCAGCGGCTGATTGCTGCCAACTGCCAGGTGCGGGCTACCTGCAGACAGTGGTGTAGTTAGTTAGCAGGGGTAAAAGAGATCATATTGAAGGAAAAGAAGGCACTCAAAACATATTAATTTCACCTTTTCCTTTTAATAAAGCCAATCCTGTGCCCAGTGAAGTATTCAGGCGGAAGGAATCAAAACTTCTTGAGGGAAAAATAACAAATCATTTTTACATTTTTAGTAATTCAAACCCCTTTGAAACTAACCCAACTACGCTCCTGTCTACACCTTTTGGGGCCATGTGCATCGGCTTATTGGGAATGCGACCCCATAATTTGCTTGATTGTCAGCGACAGAGGCGACTTCAGTTGCCTGCCGGCTGCACCCACTAATTATTTTAAAGTAGTTGCCCAACGCGACGTCGCTTTACGAACATTATAACTTTTGCCTAGATTTATTGACTCATGTTAGTTAAAAAGTTTCGCTTTTCTGACAGCACTGCACTACCACGCCCCCCCTTTGAAGCCTTTTACAAACGCCTACCATCGTCGTCATCGATTGTTGTTCGCCAACATCAGAGAGCACTTGACGGCGACAAAGGCGAAATGGCTTTTAAATTTGTGCATGCCTTGCATGTTCATGGGTGGTGCGGGGGGCTGTAGGGGCGTGTCGCGCCCACATTACAACAATGTTTTCAGTGTGCGCTTATTGATTTTGTGAGCCAGCTCCCAACCTTGCTGGGACAAAGGTTAATTGGTTAATTGATCGAACAGGTTGTTCGTTGTAATCCTGAACCTGAACCAATGAAAGTAAATTTGCCGCAGTATAAGAGGTTGGTATAGCAGAACTATTAGTGAGAAGGTTGTAAACTGAGAATGATTTACATTTGAGTTCCCTTGGGGTTAAGGGAAATGATTTATTTGTTAATAATAAACTGGAATTGTTTATTTAATTATATATATTTATTATTTAATGAGCTTGTGCTTCATGCACTTCTTTTCTTTTTGACATTCCATGAGCAAGTCGACAAGTAATATAATTATGTTAGTTTACATTATATTATGCTTTACCAGAACAGCTGATTAACATTACAGATCAAGATGAGTTTTCTATTGTCTAAATGATGCAATTGCATGTTATGCTTTTTATAGTCAATTGATGGTCGTTAATTTGCAACTTAAAGACTGTAAAGTATCACGTAATCTACTTATGCTGCATGACAGCCTTTATAGAGTGAACATTATCATCATCATCATTCAGTAAATTCAATAATTCATAACACAAAAGGCGTTCTCACAAAATGCCACTCCCTGAACTACATTCATCAGTTTCTTTTGGGGTATCCGTCAGTGTCAAGGGGCTGCACTTCTATTTGGAATCAGCCAACCTCGTTTGCTCTTTGGCTTCTGCTCTATTGCAAGAGAAAGAGAGGGAGAGAGAGCCCACCCCCGAACCGATAGCGATACCTTAACCAAAACTCATTTGGCAAGAGCGGCGCCCAATTTCTTGAAGGCACCTCTTAATACAAATCACTTGCCATTCGTCTTGTGTCATTAATTTCTATATAAATATAACTAAGGCAGATTCTACGCCATGAAAAGCTCCACTCCACTCACTTGCTGCCGCCTTGCATGCGCATTGTGGGCGTGGCTGGATGTGCGGCAAATGAGCGCTCATTAATTTTCAGAAAATTAGTTTTCAAATAAACCGAAAGACATTAAATTAAATGTTGCTGTTGTGGCGTTGGCGTGCTCAGCTTTTTGCGGCTAATTAATGTGCATTCTCTTAAGCAGTTCGAGGGGAAATGCACGCGCGCCCCACACGATCAGCTAATTATAAGTTTGTTAAATAATCCAAACCCAAAATGAGCGCTATTAAATGCAATTGCCGGCATTTACTCAATATGCAATTAAATCATGCCCCAATGACACCTGCTGGAGGCGGGGGCTGCAGCTAAAGCTTTAGAGTTGAAGCAGCTTTTATTATTGTTATTATAATACTAAAGTTGCTGAAAGTGCATTGCAGTTTCGTTGTTCTTAAGGTTTTCCCATTCCTGACTTAAGTCGCAAATAATTGCAAGAACTCTTTGCTTTGCTCTTGCTTATTGGTGATTAAAAGCGCATTAAAGAGTTCATCATGAGTGCAGCTGCTGCTGGGCTCAGACACCTTGGACATGCCTTCTGCTGATCGCATTCCTGTTGCAGCTCTGCTCAGCTTTCTCCGCTGCAGACACTTCATTTAGCTACGAGTCGATCACGGAAATTATTTATGGCTTCTGCAAATTAACTTTTCCCCTTGGCTGACATGGAATCCAATTTGCCAATTGACGCCCAGTCCTAGACTGGGCCGGGCCCGGCCCGACGTGGCCCAAAAGTAGTTAAATCTGGCGACTCGGCGGCGCTCAGCTCATTTCAATTGAATTTATGTGCCGGCAAGAGGCGCCACAAAAGTGCAACTTGCCCGTTGGCTCTCGTAGGTGCCAAGTGCGGCAACGCTTGCTGAGCTTGTTGCTGATTTACGACCCCAAAAAGAACGGGACTATATATGTATGTGTGTGTGTGTGTCTGGCCAAGAAGGCACTCGCAGTCGATTACCCATTGGGTTGCTTATTAATCGACCGCCCACGTTGCCCCCGTTGCGTGGCACATAAAAAGCGCCAAATGAAGTTTAAACTGCAATTCCGTTTGTTGTGTGTTTGCGTTGTTTGCTGCCACCTTGTGCCATACAAATGATCGCTAAGTAGCAAAAAGTTAGCAACAACTACAGCAACAAAGACTGCGCCTACGCTGTCGCTGGCACGTCCGCTGCACTGCAGCATGTGTCAGGCCATCAGGCAGTCGCCCCTTGCCCCTTACCCTCCTTTGTTCCCCACCTTACTCACCTGCTGTTGTCAAATTTGCACTGCCTGCTGCACTAATGACGCCCTTAATATGCTTCCAGTGCCCTGCACTGGCTCTCGACTGTTGACGCTTCGATTGTTGACTTGGCTGAACGCCATTCTCCTTCCCTTTCCCCCCCCTCATTTGGGCATGTTTGTTTTCAAAGACGTCGCCGTCGTTGTAGACACGCCAAAATCAAACGAAATTCTTTGGGCTTTACTTACAATGTTTGCAGAAATGTACTACCTCTACATGTGTATATATTAAAAGGGTGATTTTTTTAGCTATTATCTTTTTTGGCAGCACTGCTTTAAACAGCTGACGCACATTTCGTGTTTTGTATCACCGTCAGACATCTTCATTTTGGTCTATAATTTAACCATGAATCGTCTTAGAAATGAACAACGCTTGCAAATTATTGAATTTTGTTATCAAAATGCGTGCTTGTTAGCTTTTAATTTAATGCGTGGCCCGCCCCATAAAGTACATAAATATATTCTTAGTCGACATATAGAAGACAGAATTTCCTGACTCTGGGCGTCCGCAACCATAGAGCTTGTCTATTGTTGAACAATTAACTTTATAAAGTCTTTTAATTACAAGTTGAAAGAATAATTACCTATATAAAGTTACCTTATTACAATTTATTTATGAATGATAAAATACACTTTAATTATACCAAACTGTATTCGCCAACAACACTATAAAACAAACTGCGACTTAGACTCAAGTGCCATTTTAGTCTACAGTCTAGCACGTTTAAATATATTTCCATATCTACAGCAAAATATATATATCTGTATAGTAGCATATGCTTCATCTCCCCCTGTCTGTTATCAAGGCACCTGCTTGTACATATCGTGCATATCCCATGGGCCACTTGCCACTTGCTGTAGACAACTTCATTGTCTGGCCTAAGTGTTCATAAATTTCACTATCTACCCACACGTAGAGGCATTGAAACTGTTCTCCCGTACACACCCATTGCCAGTTGTAGTGCCAGTGCCGGGCCAGTCGCAGTCTACTAATAGCAATTAAGTAATTCTCACATCGTTTATGCAAAATACGAGAATATTCCTACACTTCAGTCTGGTTCAGGTTTGTGCCTTGCTTTGGGGATGCCTAGCCTCCCCCCCCGTGTTCTAGCAGTGCCTGCTCGCGTGCAACCTCAACACCCTTTGCTTGTACTCAAGTGGCCCATAAATTGTTGGTCAACTTTTCACGGGGGACACGCCCACTTTTCGTTGCGCTGCTTTGACAACGGCAATTACCTTGAACTTTCGTCTGGGCTGGCTGAGGACTTTCGGACGAGTTTCGGTTCGGTTGCTCGGTCGTTCGAGGGGGATTGATTCGGTGGAAGAGCTCGCTGCCACAATTTGCCATATCAAAAAAGGAAATTTATTTATATTGTACTTTGAGTTGGCTGCCGGGCACAACTCGCTGGCATTTGCACTCTCTCGTCCCTCGTCTTCCTCTGCCCATCTCCGTCTTTCTGTTTGCCGGTTTTTGTCAGTTTAATTTTTTAGTTTATTTCACGATTCAGTTTAAATGACGCCAAATTGCCGGGCCATTAGCCAGTTGCTCCATATGCATATTGCGCCAAGAAAATGACGCCCCTGGGGCGCCTCAACCGTTCGATGCTTATTTATATATCGTAGTAAATAATTTTTATAGTCAATCGTTTGCATTTTAATATCAATTTCGCATGGTTCAGTTGCCGTGCTCAGTCTGTTTGGGGGCATCCAATCAGTTTGAGCATTTCGCTTATTGACTGACGTTTATTTTTTGGGCGCTTTATGAGACCGTAATTCGTTATACGTAATTGTTGATTGCATTTTTACTGTCAACGTTTAGCACACAACGTGCTTGGGTTGAGCTCTTTTTCCTGAGGATTATACGAATAGGAATCGATTGTGTGTAGAAGGTGGCAGGGGAAAGGGTTCGATCAACAACAACTCAATAAGGAAGGGCCTTGTTAGCATTGCCTGAGTCGTGAAATGTATGTTGAGTGATTGCTTGTTGGCAGCTGATCGATAGTTTGTTGATTACTCTGGTTAGCATAATCATGGGTTAGAGGTGTTCCTGCCGCAACCAATGCTAAGACCTTTTGAAAGTTTGAAGTTTTAGCTACAAGTTGAGGGTATGTTTTGGAATACATAAGGGGTTCTATTTGTTGTAGTTTTGGAAGTGATAACAGATACTTGTAAGGGAAAAAGGGCTGGAAATTTATAGTTGCCAGTAGAAAGTTCTTAATAAAGCACAGACCTGAGTAAGTTGAACAGTCAAACTGCAACACTAGGAAGGAACCTTCTGGAAATGGAAGAGATAAGCTAAATCAGTGCAAGATAAATCTTAGAAGACATACGAAACTCTCGACATTGAGCTTAGCAGTTGAAGAGTAGTTAGCTCGCAGTACAGATGACCCTTTTAAATAATAATAATATTTGTTGAACTTGAACTGTCTCTCACCATTTCCAAGTTGAAAGTAAACATGATAAAGCTGAAGTTTTATATATGTATATAATTTCATGCACAGATTCTTCACGTTAATGTATATTAAATTAATTTATACACTTTAAATTAGTTAATTTACAAGCGAAAGGAACACAAAGTAGCCGACCCCCAAGAGGCCTTTGCAAGAAGAGTCTTCACTGCTTATCACGATCTCTCTCTCGCTCGCGCTCACGCTGCCTGTCTCGCTCCTTCTCAAGCAGATACATTTGCTGCTGCTGCATAAAATGTTGTTGCTGTTGCTGCTGCTGCTGGAGATGTTGCTGATGGTGCTGCAGCAACTGTTGCTGCTGCTGTGGTGTCAGTGTTGCCGCCTCGTTCTGTTGCTGGTGCTGCTGCTGTTGATGATGCTGCTGTTGTTGTTGCTGCAGCAGCTGCTGCTGATGATGGGCCAACTGTTGTTGGAACTGTTCCCGCAGCCGCTGATGCTCCTCGGCATCCATTTCGCTGCCATAGTCATCCATGTCGATCACCTCGTCCTCGTCATCCTCCTCGATGTCGTCCTCATCCTCGACATCTGTGGAACTGTGCTGCGAGCCATCGTGCTTGGCATCCTCGTCGCCATCGCCAGCGCTGCCAGCGCCACCATTGCCACCGCCAGAGGAGCTGCCCTTGTTGCTCTTCGTGTCGCTGCTGTCGCCGCCCCTCTTGTTGCATTCTCTTGTGCTTGGTGCGACGGTTTTGGAACCAGACTTTGACCTAGCCGGGCGAGAAACACATAAACTTCATTTGGGTTTGCTTCGATTTGGTTCCCTTTACCCTTTACAACAAAAGCGGCTCGTAAATAAATTTAACGAGTCTTTTAATTCTATTTGCCTGCCTACGCCTGCTGCCCTCAGCTATGCGCAGCTCACCCCAATTCCCCATCGTGCTAATAACTTGGTAACTCCCGGCACTTGGCGGGCTAACGACCAGTCGACATGCAATAACTTAACGCTTGCCCAGGGGTTGAGCACCCTCTGCCAAGGGTTGAGGATTGGGGGTTGAGGTTGTCCAATTGGGCAAGGCACTTATTGAATTTGATGCGCATTAAGCACGGAGCATATCGAAAGGGTTGCCTGGCCCTGGCCCATCCCCTTGTGGGGTGGAGGAACTGTGGCTTACCTGCGTCTCGGTCAGGCTCAGTCCTTGGGCAAGCTGCTTACGCTCCGCGCCCACCACATAATGATTGCCCTCGAAGGCGTGCTCCAACTTGAGCAATTGCGTTGGCGAGAAGGCGGTACGAACGCGTTTCGGTTTGCGAAACGGTTGCAGTAGAAAGTCTGTGATAAAGGAAATTAATGAGATACAGTGTTAGATACTGTTAATAGTTATCCTTAGCTTAATTTCATTTTGGGCTGATAAATCGTATAAAATGAGAGGGAAGAGCTTTATTCTGTGAATCGATAGCTATCGCCTGTTAACGAACATAGTGTTAACATAACATAAGATTAACTTTAACATGTTAACGAGCATAGTTTTAACATAACATAAGATTAACTTTAACATAAGTAAAACAAGAGTTGTGTTATCGATTAAGCCTGTAGCATTAATATGGTATGGTTAAATTTGTTGTTGACTAAGAAGTTAACTCATTGAGGTTAGGTTGAATATTTCTGCCTCAATTTCGAGTTGTATTTCCGTTTCCATTTCTGGGTTGTGGTGTCAACTGCTAATGAGCTGCGCCAAAATCCGATGGTTTTCCAAGCATGACAAAGCTGGTTTCCTCTACTCGTTTACAGAGTTGTTGTTCTGTTTGTCTTTAAGTGTTGAAATTTATTCAAATATGGCCGCGACTGTTCGCAATGGCCGACCCAGCGTGACCGACACATATTTGGCGCTATAATTTGTTAATTACTCGCAACCATTCAGCAGCCACATGGCAGCTTTCTCGCCATGACTGGTGGTTGTGGTGGTGGTGGTGGTGCCGCTCTGGTGCTGGAAGTGATGGAGGTGATGATGGTGGCCTGCCAATTAGGCGACATGAACCTCAATTTGCAGCTTATGATTTCCGCGAATGCCGAAAGGCTGAAAGATGCCGCATATTCTGACTGGGCCTGGTCGGGCAAACTCATTACAAAACAATAAACAAATTTCCAGACATGGAGCTGGCGAAAACAAAGGCCAAATGGATCGTGCCGCAGTGCTGGCAAAGCTGGTGAGCTGGCGAAGCTGGTGAGCTGGCGAGTGCCGCTCTGGCTGTCGGCGCTGTGTCTGCCATGTCGCGGCATCGCTGATAAGCGAAACAATTGCGCGCAGAAGCCGCTCGAGTCGGGCCTGGGCCTGGGCCTGAACCTGAGCCTGTCCTCTCTCCTGAACGCCAAGTTGAACACTTTAGCGCGCCTAAATGTCGACAGAAGCCGCCAACGACGCCTCCTTCGCGACTGTGCGATCCATTGTTCTACCTGGAGGGGCCGCAGCACAACGTGATATTTTGACGTTTATCACGATTTCAGGAATGGGTTTTCTGGTCCTGTTGAACGCATTGGCACACGTGACGCTGCGTGCGGAGTTAGCAAATTTTCAATTGAGCCACAATTTGAATATTGATATTGTTTATGGATACCAGAGTGTGCGCTGCCACAGGCTACTGTGCAAGATCAGCTGAGATTTCTGTAGTCCTTAAAGCGCTACCATAATTATAATGATTAGTTATAGAAAGGTGGCTACCACCTGCAAGAGAACTCTTCGTTGCTTCCTGTTACCCATTACAAAATCAATATTGACACAGCGAATTGAACTGACTGCAGGAAGGATAACACAGGCTAGGGGCGTAAATCCACACACACACACACACAGGAGAAACAGCTCAACCAACGTAGCACAAACAAAAACAAAAGATCACAAAGAAACAACAAATGCGACTTTTCTCAGGCTACCGAATTGTATCTTACAGTGTTTTGTATCTTGTTAGCGCGCAACGCCTGGCAAAACAACAAGCAACACTAACAACAAGACTAACAACAACAACAGCAACCATAAGCAGCTAGCAAAGAGCGAGCTTGTCAATTTGACACTTCATAAATGCAGGCACAGGCTCTGTCGCTCCGTCGCTCTGCGCCGTTTGTATCTTGTATCTGACAGATGCAGCCGCCGCCGCTGCGTGTGCCTCGTTGTTTTTTGCGCTATGAACTTGACAAACAATTGCAGCAGCAGTAGCAGAGGCAGCCGTGATCCACTTTTTTATGCCACATGCAGCAGCAGCAGCAGCAACCGATTGCTTGACATTTGTTACATTTGACAGCTAACAACGCCGGCAACAAGATGCAACTGCAGCAGCAACTGTGGCAACAACAACAACAACTGTGCGACTTATATAATTGATAGTGTGTGCGCCGCAGCACAATGGCCACTTAATTATTTTTTCATAGAGTGTCCCACTGTGGGCCACGTATCGCTCAATGAACTGTGTGCGCGGCTTGCTCGCTAAGTTGTGCGTTTGTTATACCCGCTACCCGTAGGATAGTAGGGTATCTTTGGCCTAGGCAAAAGTAGGCGAGGCAGGCCTCCCAATGTGTATATGTTCACAATCAATAAGAATAGTAGGGTTGATATAGCCAAGTTTGTCTGTATGAACAACTAGATCTCTTAAATTATAAGAGCTAGCATTACTAAATTTGTTGACAATATGTTTTATAACTGCGCACAGATTAGCTTTATTTTATAATTTATTCACGCCCCCTTCCGTCCCTGTAAATTGATAAAAAACAATTTGTAAGCGTGATTTTAATGCAGTAGAGTTCATTTGTTGGTAATCACAATAACAATCAATGCCCAAATAGTTTCACAAAATTTGCTTGCGATCGGTTAATTAATATAGAAGTTATTTAAGATAGAATTTAAAGAGTTGCGGTTCCCAAAAGTATGCAATAAAAAATATGCTAAGCAGAGAAGTTTCTTTTCATATCAGGTATACCACAGTCGAGCACACTCCACTTTTGGGCGTCTGTTTTTATTTCATTCGTTTCGATTTTTTTATGGGATCAGGGCACAAAAGAAACCGCCGTGCGAAAATACGCGCAATTGACAATTAATTGATGTGTCCGCTTTGCTCTGCCTGCCTGCCTGTTGTTGTTGTTGCTGTTGCTGTTGTAGTTGCTGCTGCTGCTCACACCCTTGTCAGCTGTCATTTATGTATTTTCGCTTTTTACTGTTGTTGTTGTTGTTGTTGATTGAAGTGCTGCCTCCCTTTGCCGATCTTATAGATCGATCATTGCGCTCACATTTTCTCTTCACCTTATTATTTATCACTTATATATGTACAATTGCAGTGTTTGTTGTTATTGTTTTTTATGGATTTTTTTGGCTTAGAGTTTCTGCTCTCATGATTTTTTCATTAATTTATTAGGAATTGCAATTGGCCCCGCAGGCGAAATTGTATTTGATATCGAGAAATCGCATATTCTGTTAGTTTGCAATGGGTTCCGTTTATTAGTTTGTTGTTCGGGGTGCAATTTTTATCACTTTACGTTCGATAATTCGTTTAGGGATGATCTTGATGCTCTGATTTGGGGTGGATTTCAGTAGCTATCAATTCATTTGTAAATGCATTCAAGTGAGATGTCGCTAAGGGCATTATAATATCTTTTGTCTTTGCTTTTGACTATTATTCTAGTCGATAGTATTATTAGAACTTTTGAAACCTATTGATAGTTATGTTGCTTGTATAATAAGCGAAAAGGAATATTACTATCAATAGATTGTCTCGACTACTTACAAACAGTACTTGCTATCGATAGTAAGTAATTCATTCATCTGTATTGCTTTTAACTATTATTTCAGTCAATATAGTTCGTATCGATAACTTTTGAAACAATGTTGTTTGTATTATAAATGAAAAGCACAAATACACAAGCAAATATCGATTCCCTCGTCTTGTTACTAACATTACCTACTATCGTTATCGATAGTCAAGAACCCTTTCATTTGTATTCACAGCAAGTTATCAGCTTGTTTAAAATTTGAACCAATTCACCTGCTGCATCATCTGCCCAATTGAGCTGTCATCATCATTATCATTACAATCATTAGGGGTACTACGCGCACGTGTAACCAACAATTAATGAAATCGTTATGCGAAACATTGACATTTCCATTTTCACGTTCATAAATCAAGCGAAAATTACTAACTACGAAAATGAAACAGTAACAGAGGGAGAGATGAAGAGAGAGGAGGGGGAAAGAAAGGAGACTTACTCCGTTTGCCTTATATAACGGAACATCATACAACATAATTAAGGCGTAACGGCGTCCGTTGAAAGCAGGTGAAAGGCGTGTGAGTGTGCCGAAAAAAACATGCCGAATAAAAAACAAGAAAATGGAAATGAAAATGGAAACAACAAAAAGTGTTCTTAACCTCAACGTACTTAGCATGTGAGAAATGGCGCGCCATGAAAATTCAAATGTAATTACGAGAGTTAAGCGAAAAAAAGAAAGAAAGAAAACAACGGGAGAAATGACGAAAAAATACACACAGCATAAAAAAAGGTTAAATAATAATAAATGACAATGTTTTGGAGGCGCATGCGGTTTGCGGGATGAACGTGCAACGTGCGGTTGAGGGACACGACAAACTTGAGCATGGAAATGGGATCGGCTGAGGCAGAGCACAGGAGGGAGAGAGGGAGAGGGAAGAGAAGGAACGAGAGAGCGGGAATTGGTCTTGTTGGCTGGTTCTGTTTGCTTGGATGCCCCAAAACCTCAATTAAAAACGCATTAACATTTCACTCGTTGCACTTTTTAGCTTCGCCTCTATTCATGTGTGTGTGTGAGTGTGTGTGTGTGCCTGCCGTGTGTGTGTGTGCTACACATTCACCGTAGGGGCTTTGCTCAGCGAGTGGCGCCGTCGCTTTCAAGCGCCATTAATTGGTAATTTTGTGTCTATTCACACATACAGACAAACAAACAGAGACACACACACACACACACACACACACATACTTGCCAGGTTGGCTGGGCATTTAGGTACGCTGCTTGACCTAACGATGTGTGTAATGTTGTTTAAACAATTTAATTAAAATGTAATTTGTTTGAAAATACTTATCAAAATGGGTTCGGATGGGTTTGGTTCAGACTCGAAATGTTCATCGCCTGCTGTTGCTGTTGCTGCTGATGATGATGAGCCTGATAGATGTCTAATTATCTTGTAATAAATGCTTGCAATTTACTTATTTAACTTTAATAACTAGGTGCAACAGAAGCAGCAGACACACAACAACAAGCACGACAGCAACTGCAGTCGCTATAAATGAGTTATTGCATATTGGGATAGCAGAAAACACTTAAGATGCCCATAGTAGTTGGAAAACCTATGCAATTATAATCATATAGAAAGTCTCTCGAGTTGTCTACCTTTTAAAAGGCAGTCTTTAAACAAAACAGAAGGAAAGGCCATCTAGGATGCTTATGTTCTTTTCTCTTCCAATTATTCCCTCACTAGTTACATAAAGGGTGATTTTTTAACTATTATCTTTTTTGGCTACACTGGTTTAAACAGTTGACGCAAGTTTTGTGCTTTGTAACACTGTCAAACATCTTCAGTTTGGTCTATAATATATACGATATATCGTTCCGATCGGCCTCGTGCCGTCATTTGTACATAGTGCAGTAATGAGCAGCATTTAGAACATATATTACACTTATAGTTTATAGGGTCGCAGATAGTTTTTGCTTTGATTTTAAAGTTTCTTTTATTCATCTTAAATTTGCTAATAATTATAGTATTTGCGAATAAGTGAAATTTCAGCTTTATTTGTTGTCTTTCGCTTTATATCATTGGGTGCCTAATTGAGTCTATTTCTTTAAATTTTTACAATTAAATTCGCATTGAGATAAAAGTTTCTTGATTATATATATTCATTTTCGATCATTATATTAGAATTAGCAAAATGGCAGCTTTAATTTCTGGCTTTCACTCAACATTTTTGGGTTTCTAAGTGAGTCTATCAAGAGTTTAGCCTAAATGGACTTTTTAATAGGAAATTATTTTGATTTGCTTTTAAATTGAACCGGTTAGACTGGAGAATGCTGTGAAGAAGCGGAAAAAGAAAAGGTGTAAAAATATAATTAGCAATCTTTAAGCGATTTGGATTTGAACGGGTTTGCTGAATTCATTAGGCGAATGTTTAAACATTGAACTGCTGAGGGGGGAGAAGTGTTACATTAGGAAAGGAGAAAAGATGTTAAACTTGGCATACCTGTATATATATATAGGGAATATGTGTATATAATACATGTATGTATATAGAGAATATAATCAGCGCTATAAAGATCTTTTTTACTCACTGCCTGGAAAGCGTGGAAAGATGCGTCCGTGGCGACTGAGCAGCCATGGGTAGAGTGGATAACTATCACGTATGAGATGAGGTGCAGCCACGAAGGGATGGTGGCCATGTGCTGGATGATGTCCCGGATGGGGAGCACCTGGGAAGATGCCAAGTGGATGACCATGCGGCAAATGTGGCGGCGGCGGTTGTGGAGGACCATGATGAGGCCCTGTTGGCACTGGCGGATGCTGCGTTGTTGCTGCATGTTGTTGTTGTTGTTGATGGTGATGGTGCGCCAAGGCGGCGGCCATTTGAAACTGCGCAGCGAGAAATGGAGGAGGAGGCGCAGCAGCTGCTGTGGGTCGAACGGGCGATGGATTGCCCGGAACTGGAGCAGAGCTCGTTGGCGAGTCGCTGTCCGACGTGGAGCGTGGAGCATTAAGTAAAGCTATATTTGTTGCTGCCGGCAGCGGCAGTGGGCGTATCAGGCCGGGCAACGCAATAGGCGCACTTGGAGCAGCTGGAGCCACAGTAGCCGTTGTTGGAGACGGAGAGCGGCTTGCGGAGGAAGGTGGAACAGGACTACGCGAACGTTCGTCCAGGGATGCACGTCGTCGGCAGTAGATGAAGCCGCGTGGAGTGCGTCTCTCGATTGTTGTTGTTGTTGTCGAGGGTGATGTGGCTGCCACCAGCAGAGCGGGACTTTCATCACTTGGCGGTGAGGCAATGACGCTGACTCGAAGCGATGCAGGTGGAGCTGGCTGCAGCTTTGCTGCTGGCTTCGACTCCGAGCCCACAATGGAATCAATGCTGAATGCCAGCTTGGGCTTATTACTGCCCCCCGTTGAGGCCGTTGTGGCTGCAGTCGTGGCTGGCGGCGCTGCTGCTGGGGAGCTCACTACTGATACCACAAAAGGATTCGAGGGCGCCATTGGCAGCATGTTGAACGTCTGACGACCGCACGTGACCATTTGGCGGAACAATGGCGATAGAGTGCAGAGTCGAGAAACGAGAGATGAGCGCCGGGTAATTGAAACGCCGCACAACAAGGAACACACAATGCACCGCAACCGCAACAACAATAACAACGAGCGCGATTGATGGGTCAGCAATGGTCAATGCACGACGGAAACACATGAATAAAGCCGTAGCTAGGTCTATAGAGAGTCCGGGTACGGGTCCGCGAGGTGCGGGTTTAATGCATCACCGATTGGCATCCGCCGTTGACATTGATAAACTGGAGCGCGGCGTCTGCTTCGTTTGAGAAGCGCAACCGTTGCGCCTCACTGGACAATTGACGGCGGCTGTAGCTGCGACTCTCGATTGCGGTCGTCGTCGTCGTCGTCGTCGCGTTGATGAGCACTGTCAACGCCATTAGCATTATGCGAGCAGCTAAAGGCGTCTCTAATTGCGCTCTCCCAGTCTCCCACTCCTCTCTCTCTCTCTTTGCCGCTTTCTTTCTATCGGGGGTGTATCGAGTATCGTTTATCGAGTATCGCGGATTGTGCGTTAGGTCGTCGCGTGGCGAGTGTCAGTGGCCAAACTGGCTGTCGCTTCATTATTTTTCGGCTGCTGCCACATTCCAATGCTGCTGGCAGATTTGCTGTGTCTCTGCTTAGAGTGTCGCTGTTGCCGTCTCGCTTGCCTCCCACTGTGCTGGGCGCATGCGCCAAAGCAGCGCAGATAAATGAGGCGTCGAAAACCTGCTCCCAACCATGTGCACGTGGCTGTCGCTGTATGTGTGTGTGTGTGAGCTGTGGCCACTCGTCAGTCTGCTTCAAGCTTGGCGCTCTCTCTCTCTCTCTCTCTCTCTCTCTCTGGTCTCTCGCTCTCTCTGGCCATTTTTCGCACCAGTTTATGACAATGAAACAAACAATTTGCGCTAAACAAAACAGCATCATTAAAGCGTTTGTGGTTTTAGTGCCTAGTCGGGGCGCCTGCTGCGGCTGCTGCTGTGGTGTGTTGCGGTGTGGTGGGGTAAACTCTGCTGGGGTGAACTGTGAGCACTGTGGTGTGGGCTGTATTGGAAAGTGGGCAGTCGTCGTGGGCTCGCATTGGGCACAGTGGTGCATTGTGTGCCTGTGCAATAGTGAAATGTGAAAGGCAACCCTGAGATGTGCTCCAAGGGAAAGGGTGTGTTAGTTCTGAATCATTATTCGATAGAATGCAAAGCAAACTTATTTTAATGCATTTATAATACTATTATAAATGTTTGTCCGTCTGTCTATATGTTTGCACACATAGATCTCAGTTATTATAAGAGCTAGAGACACTAAATTTGGCATGAAGATTTCTCTATTTCCAGAGCAGATTAAGATTATTTCAAAAACTAGCTGCCACGCCCACTGCCTCTGCAAATGAATTATTTAATTTTGCAACCTAATTTGTAAGCTATATATAAGAGATACAATTATTTAACTTCTGATATACTTAGCTGACTATTTTATCTAACTCTACTTCAAATTTCAATGCAATCGGTTAATAAACACAGAAGTTATTCAAGTCATATTAGCGCTGCAGTGTTGCTTGCGCCTGTTGGTATGCTTTAGTGTGCGCGTGGCAAAACTCTAGGCAGCAGAAGACCTTGTCTTTGCAGTTATTGGTGTATTTGTAGCGGTACGATACTGTAACTTTCTTCTGTTTATATTGTCTAATTTTGGATCAATTTCTTCTGTTTATATTTTCTCATTGTGTATCACTTTGTTGCCACTGTGCTTTGCCTGCTTGCCGGCTTGCGACGGCGTCAACATCATTGCTTATTTCCATAGACGCCCCGCCGTCAAAGTGGCTCTCATCTGCTCTCTCCTCCTCCCCCTCGCCCGGTGGCTGCACAAAATGATGCACGAACTTGCATCGTCATCGGGCATCGAATCTTCATCATGCTGGCGAACATGAAAAAGGGGCGGGCCCTCGTTTTCTGCACCTTCAACAAAGAGCGCACTCACACACACACACACAGTCGTACACATACACACACACACACATGCAAGCAGACTCCTTGGCCCTGAGAGTTGTGAAAATAAACACCTCGTTAAAGCTGCAGAGGAGGCATAAAACATGCAGCGCCAACACATCGACATCCTCATCATTGCCATAGGTAAATATATGTATGTATATGTATATATATGAGCAGCACTGGCCACTGGCTCAGCTAGTCCCCTTCCCCCTACCTCTCTCCTCCCCTTCTTACTTGCTCTGCTGAGGCTGGCACTCGCAAATAAATTGACGTGCGCTTTTTGTGTGCCTGGATTTGTATGCATCTAGATAAAGTCTCCTCTCTTCTGATCTCGTTCTGCACTGCATCTGTGCAGCTTGTCAGTATCCCTCTCGGTATGTATGTGTTGTGTGTGTGTGTGTGTGTCTGCACGAGTATATGTTTTTGTGGCACCTTTGGGTGCGGTAATTGTAATTGGTTTTTGTTGCTGCTTGGCCAGCTGAATTGTGTTGCCTGTTGTTGCTGTTGCTGTTGCTGTTCTAGTTGCTGTTGCTGTTGTTGCCGCGCTTGTTGTTGCTCTTGCTGCTGCTGTCTGCTGCTGCCACAAAGTGTTGCTGGCTGCGCTCACGTTTCGGGATAAATCATTTAATTAGTCAGACAATGAGTTTGCTTCTCTGCAAGACGCCATTGCTGTTTGACTGTTTGGCGCTCTCTCTCTCGAGCAAAGGTTATCGCAGTTATTGCTGCTGTGCTGTTGTTGTTGTTTCTGTGCTGTTATTGTTGTTGTTGTATCATGCAGATTTGACAGCGCCTGGTAGGCGTGTCTCTTGCCTTATGGCATAATTGAAATATGAGCAAAGTTGCTTGGGCCCAAAAGCAATGATTAAACTTAGTTTATTGTTTGCCAGAGATGCTGCGATAGTGCCACAGTCACGCCCCCTCCCGCCTCGATTGCCCTAAGAGGGAGGGGGAAGTTACACGTTCATTTTGCAACTAATTAAAGCCACTTTGTTTTAAACGCACAGCTTTATATAGACATTGAGAACATAATGGCAGCCGGAGCAAGTAAATAAAAGTATGTGCAACTTATTTATATAAGCAAGTGTGTGTGTGTGTGTGTGTGTGTGTTTGTGCCTGTGTGTATATGCGTATCTTTGCAGTGCTGCCTGAGTGCGCAACTCGAATACGTTCCACACAGCGCGGCAACTTTCACGTTCCACACTCTGCTCTCTCAGCGCAGATAAAACCCGCAAACGTTTGCCATTGGCTGGCTGAGTGTGCGAGCGGGATAGCCAGTGCGCGCAAGCGAGAGCGCATACATAGTGTGAGGGGCGGCTTTGAAATTGTTGGCAGAGCGAGCTGCTGTTGCTGTTGTTGCTGCTGTTGCTGCTGTTGCTGTTGCTGGCGGCAATGTATAAATCCAATTCATTTAATAATTGCCAGCGAGATGGAGCTCATTATCACGAGTACTTTGCACGGCTTTGCAGTGAGAGACCCACTGTGCAAGAGAGAAAGGGAGAGAGGGAGAGAGAGAGAGAGAGAGTGATGGGGAGGGGTAGGCAGAGTGAGAGAAACCAAGAGCGCTGTGCAGCTCAGTGAGTATGAGTGAGTGGTCATATTTGGTTGGCTGTTGCTGTCACACTACAGCAGCATCCCTCTCCCCATTATCCCCCTCTCTCTCTCTTCTCCTCTCTCCCCCCTCCGCTTGAATTGGAAAACAGAGGCGAATTGATTGCGCCGCCTAAGAGTTTTGCGCTAATGTCTGCAGTCTGCGGGCGTTTGCCCGTCTCTCTCTCTCTCTCTCTGCCTCTCTCTGTGTCTCGTTAGCGTTTTTATTAGACGCACAAATGAGGAGACAGCAAACTCATCTCTGATTTCTGCACACCTCTCCTCTCCCTCTCTCTCTCTAGGGGGGAGAGAGAAGACTCCGTGTAGGAGCAGTTAATGGCGTTGATGGCGGCGGCAACTGAGTGTCAATTAAAGCAGCTGCGTTGCTGCGCCTCTTGTTGTTCGACTCTCTCTCTCTCTCACTCTCCTCCTCTTCCTCTCTCTCTCTCTCTCTCTCCCTCTTAGACTGTCTCTTTAGCGCTTTATAATTGTTAACAATGTCAGGGCTGCAGCGCTGTTGACACAACTAATTGGCATTATTTGTTTTAGTAATTGAGCATTTTCGGTGGCACCACCAGCATTGCTGCCCCGTGTGCCCCGTGTGGCACTGATTTAATTAAAATTTACCCCGCCCCCTCTTCTACTTGGAGCTATTAAAAAGGGTTTCAATCGCTTCGTTACCCTCCTCCTGCCTCCTGCCCCTTTCTACCCGCTTTATTGTTTATTTTGTGTGCACCGTGCGAATTTAAATTGAATTTTAATTGCGCGGATTTGTCCCATCGTCCTCGCTAAGCTACCCTACTTAATTAAATGCAAATAAATATTTTGGATTTGAGCGCGTTGATTCCAAGATCACCAAGGTTTAGTCAGGGGCGCGAATCGCAGACATCGCGTAAATCCGCAAACTTAACTCGGAATTTGAGAGTGGAAATCCGAGATCACCGCGAGGATCACCAACATAACCGTCGCGCATTTAATCCAATTATCGCTGGTCACAGAGCCAAGGACCTTGCCGTACCTACCCTACACCCTACCCTACCCTGCCCTGCCCTGCCCTACCTTTGCTTTTATTTTATTGCCTCAATCCTTTCGGGCTCGCAACAATTAGAGGCTGACTCAACTTTATGAGTGGGCGGTCCATGGGATTAGCTGCTCGTAATGTGCAGCCCAGAGAGCGACAGAGAGGAGGGAGAGGGAGAGAAAGAGAGAGTGTAGTGTAAAGGGGCAGCTACTGTCGTGTTGGGGAAAAGCAACGCAGTCTGCTGCCTCGTCTGTGCCTCGTTGAAGAACAAATTATCGGCATTACCGCAATTATGGAACTTGGGCAGGTCCTAGCGTAATTTCAATGCGGTTTTTCGCCGACAACCGTTGCCAATCGCACAATGAGCAGTACCTGAAGTGCTCCAGGAAGAGAGAGAGAAAGAGAGAGAGTAGGGAAATCTATTCTGCAGCAAAAAGCTACACAAGTTTATAAGGTTTTTTGTATAAAGAGAAGCTTTAAAGCTTTAAAATTGTAATTGTATGTATTGTATTTAACTAATAAATGTATTGCTTATGTATTCATTTGTAATTTTTTCTCCTCCTTTCTTTCAGTAATCTATCTACGTTGATTTCTAGGTTACTTCCCTCTCTCTGGTGTCTTTTTCTTTCTTTCCTTTTCATCTGCCTCTCCTTTTCTTCCGCTCTCTCTTCTTCTCCCCCTTCTTGGCTTAAGATCCCCCGTGGTTAATGGCAATTTAACTTGCGCATTTAACGCTGAAGCTTGAGCGCCTTATGAGGCTTTCCTCGTTCTCCACACACCTCTCTTCTCTCCCCCGTCTCTCACACTGCTTATTTCTTCTGCCAATTCGCTTTGCATAATGAGCTAATAGAATATTTGGCGTGCATCCCACGCTTCAAGCGAATTGCGCTAATTTGCGGCAGTTGTCGCGCCTCGAATCCGAATCCGAATATGAGTCCCCAAAAAACTGAAAATGAACCGAAAATGAGCCCCCACTCGCTGTCAGATCGTACTTGCCACACCCTTGTGAGGCTTGCCATAAAAAGTCATTAAATAATGGGCCTCGTTTGAAAGCTGAGCGAAATTTTAATTAATCAACTTATCCGAGATCAGCAACGGGCAGCGGGCAACAGGCAACAGGCAGCAGGGAGCACAGCTCGGTTCGGTTCGGTTTGGTTCAGTTCAGCTGCCCGCAACATTCCGGGAAGCGCGTCACAATGAGCGTGTGTGGGTCGTGCAGGTCGCGAGGGTCGGGCGCGGGTGATCTACGGGTAGATCTACCTGAGCCCGTGTCACGCTAATCCATTCAACCGCCCACAATTTAGGCCTGGCCGTTGTACGTGTACGGTTGTTAATTGGATTAAATGCGCTATCCGGTGATTACGCTAATCTGCGGATCACGCAGATCCTCAGCAGATCCTCGACGCGTCAGCTACTGTAATCCTGAATAGTCCCGCGCCTTGATCTTGGATTTCCAAATGGCTTTCCAGGCTAAATCTCGGATTTGCCGCACTAAACATGCGCTGAATCAACACACTGAGCCATGCCAGATTCGCTGAAGATCCCGAGGATCAGCACGCAACGGCAGCTGGACTGGACTAACTTCTGGCTTGATCCGCTGGCTTTCTGCGTAGTAGATCCAAAATATTTTGCAACTGCAAATATCAGTGCAAATATTTTGGGATCAATTTCTTAATCAAGGCGCGAGGTATACGGAGTTTATGGCTATGTTTTTGTGACTTTTCAGCTAGATTCGAAAGTGATCTGCATAGATATTTAAGTTTATTTTCAAGTCAATCGAAATTGAAAGCAACTTGCAATTAATTAAACGATGGCAGGCCCAACAAATAGAAGCGAATATCGATTTTACACATTACTCATGTACTTAAAAAACCCATTACGCAAATTGATGAAAAGACTTGCTAGTGGGTGGCAAGGGGTGTACGGGAGGAAGGGGAAAGGGGTGCGAGTTTTCAGCGCACAGACAAATCGCTGCTCATTAATATATTCATTCATATTCACTCATCATGGCTGGCAAATGCACGCGTTATTATTGATTCGAATTCAAATTCAGTTTCAGAACTTGCGCTCTTGCCACACGGTTGCAATTGCGTTCTGACGGCGTTGAAAGATGCAAATGGCAGCCCCGTGCACCCCCGTGCGCTGTCATCCCCTTTCCAAACTCGAACTCGAACTCGGACTCGTCTTGGGCAACGCCTCCGCTAAACAGCGCGAAGTGAAAAATGTTTTCTCCTTTTTTTTTGGTTGTGTTTTCGTTTTTTGAGTCAGCGTGAAAATTACAAGCAGCTGCTGCTGCTGTTGTTGCAGCCACTGACGCCGCACAGTGGCTAAAAAATTGTGAAAAAAGCAGCTAAAAAATTCAAGGGAAAATATGTAACAAGTAGGACTAGACTTTATTTCAATTAAACTATTATATTTAATTATATACGTCAATATCTATTGAGTTAGCTCTACAATTATGCTTGCAGTGGCTAAAACATTGTGAAAATAGCACCTAAAAAATTAAAGGGATAATATGTAACAAGTAGGACTCGACTATTAGTTAATTAAACTATTATTAATATTTCTTCTAAGTTAATTAATACTATATTATATATAATATATAATTGTCATTATGCTTGCAGTTTGTTTTTTCCCGTTTCCCTTTTCCAAGACTTTCCTTTTATAGATTTAGTACCACAGTGGAGCAGTGTGAAGAAAGTAAAGGGCGCGGGATCTTCTGCCGTCTGCGGTTGTCAGCCGTCGCCAACCTATGCCTGTTTGCAGTCGGAGGCGCATCTTATCTCGGTTCGCTGCGACACAAAAGACATTTGTCAACACCCCCCACTTAGCGGGTGAGGCCACCCCAGGTCTGGGAGACGGCATTCTGCTCGAGATTCTTGGGCTGTGTTCAATATTGTGACGCGTGTAGATCAATTAATATTCTCTACAAATATTTGTTGGCATGTTAATCATAATTCCTGCTAACTTATGGCATACACGGTTGCATGTGCTGGCATTGGTTGCAGCTGCAAGTGTTGATAGCTGCACTTTAGTTGTTGCCTCTCGCTCCAACTCTTTGCCGCTAATTGGGTGCGAACGTGCAGCAATTAGTTGCACTCGAACGGGGTCCATCTGCTGCTGTGGAATCATGCGCCCATCATAAGCATAATCCCTGCAAGCGCCACGCTGCGATCGATGGGAGATTGGGACAGCGCCAACATTGTAACGGTTCAAGCATCCCAGGCTGCAGAAAGTGTCAGACTGATGGACAAGGTAGCTGTAGATCTGTATCTGTATCTTCTTCCCTTCCCTCCCTCTCTCGCTCCGCATCTTTCTCTTTATCTGTATCGATTTCTGTATCTTGGGGCCATTGTTAAGCTGCCTGGCGCCACAATCAAATCCAGTGAAAACACACAAAGCTTTCTTTTGATTTATTTAAGCACATGTATCTTGTGGATGCGACAACTACAGATACAGATAAAGACACAGATACACGCGTGCTGTGCCCTTGTTTTCTATTTCTACTATCAATTAATTTATTTAAGAGAGAGATTCTCTCGCTGCGACTTCGACATTTACAAAATGTTTTGCCTAATTTGTTGTGTGTTTGGGGCCAGCCCGAAACAGTTCCACTGTGCACTGTGGGTGTTGCCTGACAGTTTTCTGGGCTTGTCCCTTCATTAGTTGTGCTTAAGCGGGGCAGAACTGTTCAAGTTGGAAGTGTTGTTGGGCAGAGACAGTAAGCTCTATAAGAATGTGATGTAAGGAAGATTGACGAACAAGATTTATAGATTCAGAACTTTTTTATAATATTTAAAAATATCATAAAAAGAAATATGTAAATTATAAATACAATAATGATACATTTGCTTATTTGCTTAATATGTTTCAATTTAGTATCTAGAACTTTTCCCAAACTTTTAATAGTGCTTTTTACTTCTTCAAACATTAAAATATATGGACCGTACTATCAAATCAAATAAAGATTTCATGAATTTCTCTGAATTTTATGTGCTTTTTTTTGAAAAACTTTCCTATGGCATTTAAAAAATCAACCTTAATAAGTAGTAATAATTTAAATAATCAAAATTTGTTTTATGTTCACACTTGTACTTCCAGTTGTGACTAGCCCTTTAATTTTTAGTTAGTACTACTTGTAGTGTTTGAAATTTGCGTTAATAAATAATAATAATAATATATATCAGTTATTTTTTGCAGTGCATTGTAATAGGATTTGCAGCTGCTTCCGTTTACATGCCCCCGTCAGATTTCTAACTGTTTTCAGAGCTGCTGCTGCTGTGAAATTCCATTCGATGTTTATTTGCGATGTCTCATTGACTTTCTGTGTGTCATTTTGCATGTTGCGCCGTTTGCTTTGTTGTGCCTTGGCATGTAAATGGTATCTCGCCTCAGGCCGGGATCGGATCGGATCCGATCGGATCGACGTGGCTTGGCTTGGCCACACGCCGTGTCAGTGTCACCTCGCCTTATTATTCTTTCATTAACTCGACTTTTGTGTGTGCCTGTGTGCACACTCACAGGCAGACACACTCACTGGCACTGAAGTGTATTCGAATTTCGAATAACTATGCCGCGAGCTGTGAAAAGTAACTCACACAGGCCATATGAAAATTATAGATCAGGTGCAGCAGCAATTGGATGATTGCGAGTGTAATTGTTGCCATAATTGCATGTGCGGCAAGTGGATCCGTTTGCTATTCACTCAGACTGCGTGTATCTGTGTGGTGTGTGTGTGTGTGGGTGTGTGTGTATATATGCCAGAGCTACCCTGCAGTTATGAGCAACTAACCAAACCATTTGCCATTTACATTTGCCAATTGCAATGCCACAATGGGGCAGCATGCAACATTGCTCCACAGGCAGCAGCATCTCCACAAACAGCAATTGTTGTTGTTGCTGCTGCTTGCAGTTGCAGTTGCAATCTGCATGTGTAATAGACAGGCCAACTAATTTCGCAGCAATTTGGCCTGAGAAAGCCAAGACGAAAACAGAGCAACGAGCACGAAGCACACACTGTGAGTAGAGATTCTGTTGCATTCTCTGCTGTTGCAAACGGTGGCAGCAACTGCCAGCCTGCTGCCCCCTGCTCTTGCCACGGCTAAACATGAAGAAATTAACAAATGATGGACAGACGTCTAGATCGCTGTGCATGCACAGCACATGCAAATGGAGCGGCCAAGCCAACTGGGGGGGCGATCTCTCTTTGAATGCCACCACGTCATGTTATTAGCAGCAATTTAAGCAAATAATCAGCGCAGCAACTGATGAACTGCAGGATGGGAGTGGAGGGGGTGGGGAAAGGGGCCTAGCGAGGAGGGGGGATAGTCAAAGACAGCGTCTGAACGCGTGACTTGCAGGCAGACACAGGCACAGGCATTGCTGCCATGTGTGCGATGTGTGTGTGTGCTACGGTTTGGCTTATATGGTGTGCTATATATGTATGTATGTATGTGTATGTGTGTTATATGTATATGTGTGTGTATGTACAGCTTACACAGATTTAATAAGCAGGCAACATGCGGCTAAGCCAAGACTCTCTTCAGAGAAAGAGATTCTAATGCTCTTGGGGGACTCTGACTAGAAAGGGAGTTGTCAAGGGGGCAGCAAGGGGGGGCTAGCAGTGAGGCAGGGGTGTGGTTTTGCTGCCGCTGCTGGGGCTGAGACTGAGACTGTGGCTGGGGGGTAATTACTACACTGAGTCTTAGCTGAATTTGCATTCCGTACCGAATTGCAACTGTTGTTTTGCGCCTTGCGCCTCACGATTTGCCAGCAATTTGGCACAGTTCGGCGCAGTTAGCCAAGTCTGCTGTGCTGTTGTTATTGTAGTTGTAGTTGCAGTTGTTCTTGTAGTTGTTGTTGCTTGTGATTTTCACAGTTGATTTTCCTAGAGTGCTGCTAGCTGGCAAATCGCTGTTGCTGTTGCTGCTTGATCGCCTGCTCGGTAGTTTTATTTACAAAAAATTAGCACAGCTTTTGCTTGTTTAGTTGCGAGCCCCCCCGCTCCTGTGGGAGTGTGAGAGGAGTAGAGAGGGGGAGAGTGTTGCAGCAGCTTGAGAGCGTTTTAGTTAATTTCGCAAATTGCTTTTATTAGGTTTCGTTTATTTGCATTTTGCTCTCTAATCTTACATTTCTAGTTGTTGTTGTTGTTGTTGCTTTGACCCTGCGCTGCCTTTGTTACGTTGCTGTTGCTGTTGTAATTTTAAACGTAGTTCATTTTCTGCCCTGCTCCCTTAGCTGGCTCCGATTTATTGTTAAATGTTGCAATTTCCAAGTCGTAAAAAATTTTAATTTTTTTGTTTCTTTTGCGCCCGCGAACAATGCGAAATTGCAAGAAAATGTTTTGTTTGCCTGTGTTTTTTTCGTTCATTCGCAGTTTCGTTTAACGCCAGTTAAACGAATTATGCAATCCGCATTGTTTACTGGCTTGAATAATCGCCGTACAAATTTAACAGTTGTTGGGTTTCTGCTTCTTTTTTTTTGGTTTGTGTTTTTTGTGTTTGCCTCGTTGAGTGCTGCATGTTAAGGAGGCAACTTTATCTCAAATGAAATCAACTGAACAATAATTTAAAGTTGCGAATTCCAATCGCAGTTTTTTGGCAAATGGAAATGTGATTGCCACAGCGGATTAGCGGATGTTGCATTAGCACTGTGGATGGCTAATTGTGATATTGCATTTGAGATTGACATGCAACTATTGTGTATTCATTTTGAAATCTTAAATGAAATGACATGAAATTGAATTTATTAAATCAGATCAATAATTTAATTATAAAAAGTATAGAAGGTACAACTTTCCTACTTACTTACTTACTACTTACTTAATACTAAGCTAAGATTAAATTATCTATGTCAATAAACACAGAAGTTATTCATTATTATATTATTCGCGTGCCGCTCGACTGTTGCTCTCGTTTGACGAGTAAGCTAAAAATACTCTTGTCACACAAATAGTTCGCTCAGCGCTTTACATAATATTTTGTGTAACTTTAAGCACTTCAAACTTTAACTTACTTAATATACAACCTTCTTATGATGTCTTTATCATATTTAATATAATATCAACCAGCTAATAAGCCTGTCCAAGTACCAGGAAATCAATCGCTGTGCCCTCTTTCTAGTAAATTGTCTCAGTTGCTGTCATGCTGCTCGGGTAGCTCGGGTTAATTGGCTCCTTGCTGTGATATCTCCACACACTGTACTCACACGCACACAGACAGAGACACGCACACATGCAGGTACAAGTTACTCAGTTCTTTTGGCAGCTCACACAGGGCTTATCGCCAGTCTTCAATCTCGACATCAGGCCAGGCATCATCTATTTATTTAAATTGCCGCCTATCGCTGGCATTCAATCGACGCGGCTTAAACTGTAAACTTCCAAGCACACCCATTACAACAACAACAACAACAATAACAGCATTAACAACAATGCGACAGGCAAATCGAATTACAACAACAATGCGCATGTAAATCAACACATGATAACTTAATGCTGCCACATGTCGCTGCTGCCTCGAATCTCTCTCTCTCTCTCTCTCTCTCTATCCTCAGTTCTCATACCCGCTAACAATTCAAATCCCCTGCGGATTCTCAAGACGCAGACGAAGCGCGTGTGCCGAGTTAGCCCTGGACTTAATTACTGATTACAATTTATAGATAAACTCGAGCATTAGTCGAGGCCTCAGCTCCAGCTCCAGCTCCATCTGCAGCTCCAATCCAATCCAATCGAGTTGTGGCAGTTAATTAAGACATTAAATTCAGCCCCGTTGCCTGCAATTTGGCATCTGCAATCAGAGAGCGTCAAAGCGCTTGCCCCAAATCGCTCATATCCGCCCCCAAGTCAACGCAGGGAAGTAGCAGGGGGCATGAGGGTAAGCCTTATCTGCGCCCACGTGTCGCGCTTTATTGTTGACGACTTTCCGGCCATTAGCTTCACCCGGACGGAGGCATTGTCAGCAAATGGGACTGAAGCTGGTGCCGCAATTACATTACATGCAGTGCGGCAGAGGCAGGTGCAGGTGCAGGGGGGAGGGCAGGAACAGGTCGCAGTTGGATGTGGGGTCTGTGTAAACTTCCTAGCGATTTGTCACTGTCGTTTGTCATACTCAACTCATTGACACCTCGTCGATTAACCCCAAACCTTTCGATTGACTTGCGACGGAAGTGCTATCGCTTTCATTCTGGCCAAATCGGCGGGCGTAGCTGGCTTCCTAATTATGATCGCCGCCATATTTGTCCAGCTCATAAAGTAATTGTTTGCCACTTTGCGACGTAAACAAAATTATGAATTCTGTATGGAACATGCGAGATATTTTAATTATTTCCAATGTGAAGGCGTGACTTCTATCGGACACGACATTAGGGGCACTACATAGTATCTGAAGGGCAGGGAAATCAATTCTTTCCAGCAACAATATCTATAAAATATGTTAAATATTCAACTAGTATGTTTGTTGCATTTTTGTGTTGCATACATTCAAGGGACGCCTTGAAAATCGCTATCCTTTAAAATAATTTCTTAAACAACTTCTAGGTTAATTATTCAATTGCAACTAAATTTTGGGGAATTATTTGGACGGTGATAGTTAATGTGTTTACCACCAATGATCTTCTAGCTTTAAAATTACAATTAAAACAAGGTTTTTGTTAATTTACGGTGGCGGAAGGGGGCGTCTACCAATTCTGAAGTAAACTTAATCTGCGTGCAATAATAAAAAATATTGTCACCAAAATTTGGTAGTCCTAGGTCTTATAGTCACCGTGATTTAGGTGTTCATAAGAAGTAACAGACAGACAGAGAGACAGATAGAGAAATGAACAAACAGAGAGACAGACAAGACTATATCGACAACGTAATAAGGTAGATGTAAATACAATCGAGTCTAACAAATTCCCCAACCGAGAGGAGTTCAAGTTCGACTCCGACTCCGCTTGGCACTTGCAGTTCGATTACATTCGCTGGAATCGCACAGTAGTTGGCCACATGCCAGGGCCGATTGACACACTCATAAAATATCCAAGTCAAATTCATTTGTAATTCGATATTTTGGGCCGATTGCTACCAATCGGGCAATCGGGCAATGGGGCTATGCGGGGCCCCCAATCAAATCAAATTTCAAAGCCTATCAAATTTGCAATAAAATAAATTGCCGCAATCAACGGCGATGTCGCCCCCAGAGCAGAGAGCTAACATACAATGTGTATATATTGTACTACATATAAGGAGTACCCATTCCAGAGTTGACTTCCCTCCACCCACCCCCCTACTCCCCTACACCCTCGTCTTGAGGTGTAAAGCAATTTTCGCTTTAGCGACACACAAAAAATGTGTGCGCCGGCGACATAAAACATTTTTTATGGCTTTAAAATCGACGTTGCGTCGAGTAAAAGTTACACTTTCTCAATAGAAAGCAGGTAGAGGGAGTGAGGGAGGGGTAGCTGGGGGGGGAATGGGTGTCTAAGCCCGGGGGAGTGCTTGGCGCGTTCACTTTGCCGGCGTTAATATTGTGGCGGGCCATAAAACCCTGCGGACCGTCAATGATTTTTCTTAGCCACGACTCGAGCTAACAGTAACACTTACGTTAACCGTTAACCGTTACAGTTACAGTTTTTTGTAGCTGAAAAATGTATTGCCAAAGTGCAATAAGTCTTGTTTGGGGCCGCATCACAATGAATCTGTCATGGGGCTGTATTTTAAAACAAATGGCCCAAAAAGCAAATAAAAACTGGGCCGTCTTCGTTGCGAAGATTCGCACAATGTACACGCAAAGACGCAAAGGTCAAGCGGTCTGCTAGTTGAGTTATATGTAGAGGGCCCTTTCCCCCTCTTCTCTAGTCGTCCCTCTTCCTCTCCCCCCCACGCCCCTTGGGTCTTCTTAAATTGGAATCGGCCAGGCCGGGCTGTTTGTGGATCACTTATGTATAAGGGGGAGCATATACTGGACAACAGCTCTGGCTCTTGGCCTGGGCCTGCGCTGGGACTGCTCTCAGTGAGCCTGCGCAATTGCAAATTTACGAGCCAGGCGTCAATTAAGTATCGAATTACAACTTGTTTAATGTCAATCTGTCTGGGCCTGGCTCTTACTACAAGTTGTCTGTCTGTCCGACTGTATGTCGCTCTGTTTGTATGTCTGTCTTTCTCTCTGTTTGTCTCTCTATCAATTCTGTCTCTCTGTCTGTCTGTCTCTCTGTCTGTCTGTCTGTCTGCATGTCTTTCTGTATATTTGTGTGTATGTCGATCTGCCTCTCTGTCTGTCTGTTCGACTGTCTGACTGTCTTTCTCTCTATTGGTATACATATCTGTCTCTCCTCTGTCTGTCTGTCTGTCTGTAGATATGTCTCTCTCTCTCTGTCTGTCTGCCTGTTGGTCCGCCTGCCTCTCTGTTTGCCCCTTTGGCTGCAATTTCGCCTAAGATTAAATTGCCCGAAAGGGTTCGATTTGTTGACTTTGTTGCAGCACAACAGTTGCAACAAAGCTGGGTAACAGCTGTCACATGTGTGTTGACGATCTGGCAACGCTGTTGTAGCCAGCGCCTGTCAAAAAATCGCACAATTATCCAACAAATTAGCTTGTCAACCCGCCACTAAACATGGCCGGCGCGTCACTTTGTCTCCATGCGTAATCTCCTCCTCGTCCAGCTAGTGACCCCTCCACCCCCTCCCTCCCTCGTATAACTGGGTGCGATGGCAGTGAACATTAATATGCCAGACCAGGCACATCGCGTGGGCCGCTGGGCAATTACCCGCGCTGACAGTTGCTTGTGTGAGTTTTGACAGCCCGTTGGCTACCATATAATATCGAAAATAACTTATTAACTGCATATATTAACATTCAATTTGAGGCGGCCATATTGCTGCGAACGAACCCGAGCTCACCCACACTCCCCCCTCCCCCCCCTCCCCTGCTTCACGCATTCTTACAGCGTTCCAACTGCTGACATTTGGATGTGAATTCATGGGCATAAATCAAAAATCGAAGAAAACTCCAGAGTCGTTTATGAATTGACAATTGAGACAACGCCAACACGGCAACACGGCTGCGACTGAGGCATTTAGGTAACGTATCACACGATCACCTCAAGCCTCTCCAGCCTGAGGATCCAGCCAGCGGCTGCTCGACTCTTTCGACTGTTTCGACTGTGGGCTGTCCTCAGTGCTGCTGTTGTCACGTTTGGGCTGTTAACGTGTTTCGGAGACACTGACAGAGGTGAGGCACAGTTGACAGAGGAGCAGAGTATGTGAAGAGGGGGAGCAAGAGGTGTGTGGGGAGAGGAGGGAGCGTAGGGATCAAGTGAGCTGAGTGAGTTGACGACGATTGAGTTGACACTGGCACTTGTACAATTTTAATTAAACGCCACTGGTATTGATAATCGATCTTTTTGGGCTTACAGTGCACTGAGAGAAATACGGGGCAAGAAATATTGAACTATAATATTTAATATAAAATATAATATATATATAATATAACTTTTAACACTCTGAAATTAAATTAAACTTAGATTTTACAGCAGACTTTTAATTAATTATTTCTTTTATTTTACATTAAATAAACATAAATAAAGCAAATGCTAAAAATGACTGCAGATAATTTATTAAATTTATAAAAATTATATTAAATTATTTATTGTAATATGGAGAAGTAACTGCCGCCTTTCTTGCAGTGCATTGCGCTGTTCCAATCTCTTGGCTCTCCGCCCACGCGTAGGCATTTCAGTTTCATTGACTTACAGTTCTAGGAAAACTTTTAAGCCACAATTTATGCTCGTTTAGGGCGATAAATATAGCAGGCCCACTGTGATTGAAGCTGATTGCATTCCAGCAGCGATCGGGCCCCAGCTCCCACTGCACATACTGCGGGACGGCAGGGAGAGAGAGAGGGAGAGGGGAACTTGTGAGTCATTCGCGGGGTAATTGAATGCGTGTCAATGTTCAATGGCGTCGCTCGCGTCGAGACTGCTGATAAATAAATAAATAAACGCTGTGCGAAAAGCAGAGAGCGATAATTAATAATGCCAAAAGATACAGAAAATGGCCGCCAAGCTCATTGGGCATTGCAATGGCCACTGATTTATGCACTGCACTCGGCTCGAAGTCGAATTCGAAAACACTTTCGATGTGCACTCGTTTCGCGCATCAATTGGCAAATGCATTTGTAAATTATTATTGCACTGCGCCTTGCCTTGATTTATGGCCGGCAATTAAAATCATATTTCGCCGGCAAAATGGCCAAGTGCCAAGTGAATATGGCCAAGGCGAAATAGATTTGTAATTGGCTGCAATGAGAATGCAAATGCGCATACACGGAAGTTGCAGTCGGACGATGACTAAGCTAGTCTGGCAACCATTTGCACTCCAGTATGAGCATCTCTCCAGTTTCGTCACCTAACCTGGTCACACCTTGGTCCATTTGTGAGCGCGCTTTCCATGCGCTCACTGTGTGATTCACGTACAAGACGACGGCCCACTTGGCGGGCCATGCGCGTTGGACATAATTAAATTTAAAGCGAAATGTGGGCACTCACAAAGGGCACTCATAAAACCCCCGAGTGATTATATCTCTTGCTCTCTGGCGAAGAGAGAAGCATTAAAATCTCGCACGACCAAAAGACAAAGTTGCCGCTGGAGAAGGTGTGAGACGAGTTGGAGCTTCAATTTCATTCATGCGACTAATTAGCAACTGTCGCGCATGCGCAGAGATATGACAGTTGGGGCAGCATATGATAGAGACAGCCAGACAATGAGAGAAGGGAGAAGGGAAAGGGAGAAGGGAGAGGAAAGGCAGAGCTTCTTCAGCGGAAATGCGGTGACAAACGGCTTAAGCGAACGTCTCACACCTTTTCTCTCTTTTTCCTCTCTCTGCGTCTCGCTCTTTGTGCCACTGCAGTTGGGGCAAGTTGAAGATGCTTATCGCAGAGATGAAATATTTCAGTGATAAACGCGTCCCAGATGAGCCGCCTTTGTAAACGCTTGTCAACTTTGTTTTGATTGCGCTGTTAGCATGCGAAAATTAATTTTTATTGCTTTCAATATGCACGCGGCCCACGGGGCGTATCAGCAATGCCGCAAAGTCTCTGCTGCTCCTCTGTGCCTCGCAGACAGCCCACTTCCTGAGCGGGAACTGGAGTTGGAGCTGGAGTTGGAGCTGGAGCTGGAGCAGTGGCTACTGTCGTTTGCTGGCTGGCTCTGGTTCGTTGTGCGTTGTTTGTTTCTCGTCGCGCATCTCTTAGATGCGAGTTGTCAGATTTGCGACTGCCAGCGCTGAAGTATGGCTTCCGTTAGAGGCTACCGTGAAGAGGCGCGGCTGGGGCCGACCTGGATGGAGCATTCAAATGCAGTGGCCCGGCTCGACTCGGCTCGGCTCGGCTCGGTCCAGCTTAATTAGCTGGCATTGCATGTGTTTTGCACTTTAGTTGCTGCAGTTGTTGTTCTTGCCTTGTTGTTGCTTACATATTTTCAGTAAATTGCTGGCCAATGTTGTGGAGGGAAATGAGCATGTTGACAGCCTGGCAAACCCATTGGCTAAAGTTCCCGAGGCAATTAAGAGAGAGCTGACATTTCTTGCCTCTTGTCAGCGGCAATTAGGCAACATTTAACACAGTTTAGTTTACTTTCTCAGTATTTTCTGGCCGAACTTTGACTCGAGAATTGAGCTGTTAATTAAGCTTAGTCAAATGCAAAATCTTTATTTAAAACATTCAAAGTGTTTCTTTATTTGCATCTATAAATTCAGTTTGATAACAGTGATAACTCCACTTCATCACATATCTAATGTTCTCGTGGAATTCTCTCAGTTCATAAAATCAAATTGAGGAATTGCCTTTCACATTTCATCGAACAATTCGAATAGCTCAAACATTTTATGGCACTTTCGACATGCCCGGGGAGAGATCTTCTCGCTGTTCCCATATAAATCACAGAGCAACTGAATATTACCAGGGTATTCATAAGTATTCATAAGTACACGAACGAACCTCAAGTCGTGGCAATAAAAACTGTAATTAATTACGTCGCGTAGCCAGCAATGTTTCATACAAAATTAAGGAAAACAAACAAATAAATAAATTTGACCTGGCAGCAAAATGAAAACAAAATAAACGAAGTGTATTTTATGTATCTAGACTGGAGCAGTGCAGCAATCGGAGTGGGCAGACACCAACACTGAGTAGGGCACGATCACGAGTTGCTCGCTCGCATTTCACCGCGTTCCAAAAATAATTCAAATTAATCACAGACGAGCTCGGGACGGGACGGGCAGAAGTTGCTTTTTCTCCATTTTTCCCACAGTTGCCGGTAGAGAAATTCATAATTAAACACAAATCAAATTGAACTCTTGTTAAACAAAGCACAAATCAGTAAGCAGACATATCAACAGAGGGAGAGAGAGAGAGAGAAAGGTAGCATAAGCTTCCAATCTCTCCTTGAATGGTCATATAATTAACCGAGTACTTATGTATGCAACAGGCTGGAGAAGGCGTGGCTATCGCCACAATATATATATGTTCTTAGTCAGCATCTACATCCTAGTCTCTTATCCTGTCCGTCTGTATGAACACCTTGTTCTAAGTGACTATGAGAGCTAGAGTTACCAAATTTGGTGACAATTTGACTTAATACTGCCAATACAAATCACGTTTAACTTAGAACTTGTCGGGTGTATCACAGTCGTGCACGTTCGACTGTTGCAACTGACCTCGAGGGGCCACGACGCCACGACTTGGTGCGCACTTTCATCTCTGGCAATTAAATAAAATTCCATTACAAAATGAACGAAAACCAAAAAGCAAAGTAGCCGCCAATTATGCAAAAGACTCGTCTGCGCTTATCAGTCGGTAATTTTCAGTTCTATGGAATTGTCGGAGCGAAGCATCCTCCGAGGGATAATCTCAGTGAGAAACGGAAGCCTTTGTGTGATGCCGCCTCAATTGAAATTATGAAAAACAATTAAAATTATGTGCTGACCTTAATTAGCTGATTATAAATGGGAAAAGAGTTGCTCGAACTGTGTTGGTGTGCTGTCTTTATCAGGCCACATGCGCCTGACTCAGAGACGTAGTACTCGTACTAAATACGTGACCATATGCTGCGTAGATCATTCCATTTTGTTGTAACAAGCTTGTGCAATTAGCGTGGAGCATGTTGAGTGTACACCCCCGAAGAAGATGACTGGACTGAGGAGGGATGGATCTGGATGGAGTGATGAGAGACCACACAGCGTGAGCTGCCACCGATCTTTGTCTTTCTAAGTGGCTTCGCCAGCCACTTGACATGCGTCAGGGCATTTGTCGCAAATGTCAACGACATGACGCCAGTGAGACGACCACACACACTGATACCCCAATCTGGGCACTGAGTCTGGCCTATAAACACGCCTATATCGATGCTATCTCAGCACACGCGTTGACTAAGCCGTGGAGAGCTCTTAACTCTGCAATACTACACAGCGTTACTCATATTTCAGGCATTTCCCAAACTACGCGCCAAACTGCCAAAACTAGAGAAAGAGAGAGAGAGAGAGAGGGAAGAAATTACTGCGCGTCGTAATTCGCTTGAAACTGTGATAAGTCCAGTGGACAACAGCACTCTGGTGGAGGATCGTAGTAGGGCAGCGAGGAATGGCAGAGCTAACCCTCATCAAGCAACGAGTTCATCATCTTTTTGACAGCCAAACTAATTGACAAGACGCGCATGCGCCGTGGCCATAACAAGATATATGGCCAAGATGACAACCAAATGCCCAGTCCAGTCCACTCTCGAAGACTCGCTTGGTATCCCAGCACCAGCACCAGCTCGACTCGACTTCAAGACGGTGTCTCTCTATGTTTGAGGCTTTGTATAATTATGAGCTTAGCGCCGGCTGGCTTAATTAGCCTGCTGCAGCATTCTCTGTATTGGTTTCAACGAAAATATCAATCAAATGTGAAATTGAAACGATTGAGTAAATGAATGATTGAGTGATTGACTGACTGAATGACTGAATGAACGACTGACAGTCGGACAGGCCGACTAAGCGAGTGGCGTGTCGAACAATGCGGCTTTGATTTAAAACACTGAAAAGTGTCAGTGAAATCAAATCAATTTTAATTAGGCATTCGAATCAACTCAGCTCAACTCGATTCGATTCGACGCGACTCAACTCAACTCGACTCGCACTCACATTCATGTGTGTCTATCGGTGTGTGCGTGTGTGGGGTCTGCGGCAAGTGGCAGCTGATTAAAAACAAAGCCGCCGCAGGCACTCAAAACTTTAAATAAATCTATAGACATTACGAATACCCCGACGTGCATTGACACCAATTGAAATGAATGCACTAGAATTGTGCCGTTGCGCCCACTCGTAGTAGTACTACTGGCATAATCAAGAGCTCCCACTATGCGCAGGCATTTTAATCGCTGCGGCACGGGCCGTTAAACGAAGTTGCCGCGTTCGCGTCGGCCCAATTAGCTTTAATAAAAATCAATTCAATAAATTATTGAATTTGTTTTTGACAACATTGAATATGAAGACATCATCATGTGGCATTTGCATTAATGGGCGGTTTCAAGGGCCAGGGCTGGCCACATCAAAGTGCCCGCTGTGCACGAAAGTGGCACAAATCGAATTACACATGGCAAGTGGCACAAAGAAACCGCCAGAAGGCGGCACTACAGAAGCCGATGCCGACTCGGGTACAGGGCAAATTACATAATGGCATGCGCAAATTTCTTAGATCCCACACAGGGCTACTGTGCGGCTATCGGGGCTCACTAGGATTACGATTACATGCTGCTCAAGTGCTTGAAGTCATCCACATGCGGGTGTTCCACTTTGCCAGCCGCACACACACATGGGTGTGTGAGAGGGTAAGAGAGTGTGACTCTGTGTGTAACTGAGGTTGCTCTCAAAACAATAATATAGTTGAGTTGGGAATGCACATCGCATCCTCTTGCCGTGTAATCCCCTCTTTCAATGGCCACCAAATTGGCTTAAATTAAGTCAAGTATGTGAGTCGGCTGAGTATTTTCATGATAAGCATTCCCGCTCTCGCTCTCACATAATCTCCCTGCTCTTTTTTGAACTCATTTCTATTCAATAATTCAATAATGGTCCCATATGAGTTTAATTATCCTTTTTGCTTGAGAAACTCACTCAAAGGGTGCTTCAGTCTGCTTGTTGACATGTTCTTGGCATCTTGTTGACTTTTTTGTCTCGTAATCCTAATGAATTTAAATGACATCGGCTGGGAGGTCTTGAAAAGGGTAGAATAAGCGGGGCGTAGTTGCATTTATCGGTGCATAAGGGTCTGCATTATAGAAATCCAGTTTTCAGTTCGATTAATACCAAACAAGATCTACCCCTGTTGCAGCTCTCGTTGACTACGTCACTGTGCAACATATGCCTGCATTGTCCTTTCTGGTTGGGTAACATGCTTGAGAAGTGTGAATCCATTAAAATGTAAATACAAAAGTATTATAAATGGAATTTTATAATTGAATTCATAGAAAAACGATGTACTTGAAAAACTGGAATTCAGCCTCAGACCAGGGTAGATGCAGCAAAGTATGCTTGATGGCCAGTCAGCCAGACACAGACATATTTTAATTATAACTTTAATAAGCCAAGAAGCCAACACGCACTGTGTGTGTGTTGCCGACTATCCCCGACCGTTCTGAACTACGAGTACCATTCGTGCAACCCTCCCTTTGTGTAAAGATCTTCCACATTTTGCCGGCACTTCATTATTTCCCACTTTGTATTTAAATCCGTTTTGATCCTCTTGTATGTTTGTGGCTTAACTTTTTGGCTCTTTCCGCTTCAGAGCTATGCACCTCTCTCTCTCTTTCTCCCTCTCTCTGATCTGAGGAACACCCGCCTGTTGCCCTCTGCCTTTTGCTGACTGCCGCTGACTTTTGTAACAAGATCAAAATGTTGAGATCGCCGAAGATTGCCGCCATCAGCTGCTTCCCGTTAACTTTGAGCACCTTCCGGCGGCAGTTGATCATCGCATTGTTCCAGTGCCAGTTCACAACTCAAGTGCTCGTCCATTGTCCAAGGAGTTGCCCCAGATACAGTTTCAGTTGCAGTTGCAATTCCAGTTGCAGTTCGACTGTCGGCTTGTTTGGGCTATGAAGCTCATATATGTTACATTATCTTATTGTTAGATCGGCTTAGATATGACTGAACGATGGCTACCGTATGCACCTCAACGTATGTTGGGTAGCTCAAGAGATCCCAGCAAATTTGGGTCATCTACATTTGCAATGTTGCCCGTTGTTTGGGATTAGGCTGAAGGAGAGACCGAGACCTGTCCAGCTGCCATATTTCAGTCTGATATATTTGCAGCTGATGATCCCATGCAACCCCGTTGCTCACATTTATATTGACTGCCTGCAGCAGCACTTAATCAACACACAAATCCTTTTAATTTAACACACGCGCGCGCTTTTAAGTCGCCTCACGTTGGGCGCCATTTTGAAGGAAACCTTCAACAACAGCGTGCAGCCCAAAGTGGCAGCATTATTTGTCGCAATCAAATGCTGATGATGTGCGTTGATTATGTGCGTCGCTAGCCTGAGAAAAATGGCACAGACGCCGCACAGTTTGGGGAGAGTTTGCCAGGGAGGGGGTTGATACCCGTCGAGGGTTGGCAAACGTGCCAGACGGCGAGTGGCAGGCGACAGCGGCGCAGCATGAAAGCGAAAATTATTTAAATGGCGTATAATAATGGCAGTCGGCAGGCAGGATGCGCGGCTACCATCGCAGCCTCATAATGATGCGCCTCATAAAGTGTGCAAACTGTTGTCATTGTTGTTGCACGTCTCAAAAGGGGTTGGCTTGGATTGGCTTGGGTTACACTGGGGTGGAGTGGAGTGTCCTTGCCACAATGCGAGTCGCGACTGTTTTGCCAAGCGGCGCGCAGCAGGCGGCAGCTGCCGGAGTAGACGGAGCCGCAGCTTATTATGGAAACCCATCTAAAGTGACATCGCAATCAGGCAGTGCTTATGGCAATTCATTTGTTTAACGACGCCGTGCCAAGAAAATGGCGGCTCATCAACCTCGTCCTGTTCCTAATTTCGCTTTTATTAGCTTCGCCAATTTGCCGAGTGACAAAGGGGTGGAAGGGAGAGAGAGGAAGAGGGAAAACAGATTACACATTTATGCTGCACATTCTTCCCTTCCCTTCCTTTCCTTTCCCTTCCCTCCCCTTGACTTTCTCTGCTTCCTTTTTGACATTTGGCAAATGCCAAAGGAAAAATTGCGCACAAAATGAGGCGCAATTTACAGCGCTCGTTGTGTGTAAATTGAGTCATCTGCAAAGCGCCCCGCGTTCCTTTCCCCCCCCCTCACTCTCCTCTCCTGATTCCCTACCCTTCCCAGCACATTTCCATTATGATTGCTTGTTCTCGTTTTTTATTATTCCATGTTGCCAGCGACATTTTCAAGTTACATCCACAAATTTATATCGTTTGTCTTCCCTTTCCCTCCCTTCTCCCTTCCTCTTCTTGCCCCTCGTCAAAGCACTGAAGCATGTCCGTGTCCCTATTTCGGTTCGTATTCCCCGAAATTGTTGCCTTTCGGAAATTTACATTCACAATTTCATGCATTTTTACAAATTTACACATTTGTTGGAGTTCTTTTTATTGGGTGTCATCATTAGTTTCGATACGCTTCTTGGCGAGAGGAGGAGGACTAGAAGGAGAAGGAGGGTACCCCTTAAATGGGGTGTAAAGTGCCACTGACAAGTGTGGGCGTATCGTTTATGCAGTGGGGGGAGTGTTTTCATTGGGGTGTGTGTAGAAAAGACAAGCACATTAATAACTGACTCCCAAAAGGTGAAAGGGTTGATCTATCTATGAATGGGCGGAAGTCTAGCTAGCAAATATTGAACTTACTTCAAAGTGTGTTATACTTTATCAATCTATATTAATAACATTTAAAGATGGGAGTTAATTAGTTAGAACAAAACGTAGTTTGATTATGTTATATGCAACTTTCCTTAAAAGATTGTAGTTTTTATACTTATCTCTTTTCCCAATATTCCTTTAGCAAGGGCTGCCAACTAGCGACAGACCATACCAAGACGTTGCCTTATCCTTAATCTATAATACTCGGTTATATCATGCCGCCGGTTCATAAATCCCAGATAAACGAGCCCTTTTTCTGTCGCATTCCGGGCAAACGATAATGACACACGAACAAAAGTGCCTGTCAACCAAAATATTACGTGGCCAAGTGTCAAAAGGGGTGTGTAGGCCAGGGGTAACTACTCGAGTAACGAGTACGTATGGCGTACTAAAAACTAGCGGTGAAAAGACATAAAAATTACGTTGATTTTATTTTGAGGCAACTAAGTTTTTCCTCTTTATTCTGTTTATTGTGTGTGGATGATGACAATTGGGTTGAGGTTGAGGTTGAGGCGGAGGGACTAAGGGATTGGAATAATGGGAATAGTAGTCCTTTTCCCGTTACGGAAAATGTCATAAAAATGCCGGGCTCTTGTGAGCGTAGTGTATAGAATGTTTTGCACACGTTTCGGAGCACAGGCCAAAAGGGGTGCCTCGGACAGGGTTAGGGGAAAGTGGGAGCTAGACATTTTTATGACATTTCACTGACTACTGTTTTCTTTACATCTCTCTTACTTCTCTTTCCTTACCATTCCAGCACTTTTCTAACAATTTAAAGCAATGTTTGCCGCTGCTGACAGCTCGTAGCATTTTCCATTTTCCGTAGTTTCTCTCGTAGGTTCTCTCCATTGTCGTCTTTATCGCTATCGTTGACATGTCGTTTCTGTGATTTTTATGATTGTCAAGGATTAGATATAAATGTTTTATGGCAGTAGCCCCTCTTCCATCTCGCCCCTTGTCCCTCCCTTGTTGACCAAAAATTGTGTTTTAATATGATTTTATGGTCTTTGTGCGCATTGTTGCCTCATGCTTCATAGTTATGGGGTCTGCTGCTGCTGATGCTGCCCTTGATTGGCCTCGTTCGACGTGGCGTGTTCGAAATATCAAATACACAAAAACAAATACCTCTCTGATCCTATGCCTCGTTGGCTCCCTAACCCTGTTCCTAGCCCTGCCCTGCGGCGCTGCCATTTACCTTGTAATGGGTTTTTCTGGGAACTCATTCCAGTTGTTTGATCTTCTTCTTATTCCACACGCGCCCCCGCCCTCGCCCTCGCTTTGATACATACATGCTTATCATCATTCGAATTGGAAGCACTGTCAGTTTTCAAATTCCCCTTGGTTACCAATTCCTCTCCCTGTACTGCGTTTGCCAAGCGTGAAAATGCATCCACAGAATCATCCATCATAATTTTGTGTACCGCGTGGATTTACAAGCGTTCAAATTATGAAAGGATCGGGAGGGAAAACGGACTTATTATGGAAAACTATGAAATTGATAGATCTTGTGTGGATTCCTGGAACCGCAGACATGCCCTCTCTCTCTCTCCTTTCAAGCGAGGTAGATAAGTAGTGTAAATTAATTACATTTAAATGCAGCTCCCACACTCAACCACACACACGCACAGTGTATAATATTGAGATTTCTAAATAATTGTGCCATTTCCAACAAAAAACATCAACAAGAGAGAACGCAAAGAGAGGTAAACAGACAATTCGAATGAATTTAGTGGCACTCTGGAGGGCACTCGAGAGTGTAATGAGTCTCTTCGCAGAGTTCTTCTAATCGCCAACTCATCATCATTAAAGTCAATTTTTTGTTTCCAGCATTTTCGTTTTGCTTCTCTACAAATTCTTGCCACTAAATTAAACAAAAGGAAATTTGCCACGTTTTTCATTGTTTTCCAGACGACGAGGTAAGCAAAAGTGAAACTGCTGTTTCCAAAAAATTGTTACAATCCCAGGGAGATAGATCTTCTCGAGAGACAGAGCAAGATTCAAACAGGGGGAAGACAGACAAACAGAGAGAGAGAGAGATGGGGAAGGGGCAAACGAAGAGAAGCGAAATTGCATCACGCTGTGCGCCTTGTTTTCTCTGGAATTGTTTGCAGCTCGAAAATTGTTGATTTTGACACCTTTCGGCCGGGTTCGCATTGTGCTCGGGGGCTGCCGACATCGTTTTATTTCCATCTAATAAATACGTTTTTTGTTCTCCTCCCTTGTCTTGCATTTTTTATGGTTTTCATTTGCAGTCACAGCCAGTGAAGCGCCTTGCGAACTTTGTGCGTGCTGACACAGATACCCTGCAGTTTCAACAGGGTTGATTGGTTGTTAGATCATTTAAATTAAATATATTTGCATTTCTACTTATCTTTATATTAACTAATTGATTCTATGAGTTTCAATGGAACTTACATTGCTTTTTATTGTTTTTTCAATTCATTGTAATTTGTTTATTTGTTTTTCAGTATATTCGTCTATGTTGATGTCTGTGGGAACACACATATCTCATCTGTTTTAAATGCTAGAGATAGCAAATTTGACCTGAAGACTCATGCGTACTATACACAAGTAAAATGTATTTCAAAAGTTGGCTGCCACGCATACCAAGTTTACAAATCAATAACTTAATTTTTCATTTCGGTTTGCAAGCGATGTTTAGTAGATAAAGGTTGCTAACTTTGACATATACTTAGCTGACTATAACATCTAACTTACTTCCAAATTTCAATTCGATCGATTAGTAAACACAGAAGTTATTCGAGTTACTTTTGTGCAGCAGCGCTGCCTGCCCTTGCTGGCAGTGTTTAAAAACTGCAGTTAGTTTCATTAGTAGATTTTGCTTCGCTTCAGCTTCTGAAAAACTCAGCATCGCAGTCGCAGCAAGACAATATCAAACTGCGACGAAAATCGTCAGGCAGCGCTATTTTCGTTTTGTTGCTTCTGCTTTGCTGTTGCTTACGCTCGTCACCCAAGTCGAAGCTGCAGCAAGCGTAAATTTTGCAGTCATGGCAGCAAAGTAACCAAAGGGCACATTTGACTGTTATTTGAATTGATTTTTGGTTGCTGTTGCCTTCGTGCAGCAGCAGCAAAAAGCGCGGCTGTGAATCGGTAGCCTGTCAGACTGGTTTTTTTGGCATTTTATTTTTTGCTGTTGTTCCAGCGACTTTAAAAAGTGGTTGACAATTCAGTTGCTTATATTTATTTTCATTTATATTATTTTTTGTTTGCAACATTATACAAATGAAATAAAAATTTAAAAACAGAATTAGAAAAAAAAAACATAATAATCGATTCAATTTTTTCAGTATGTCTTAGTTATGTATTAACTCTATCTCGCTAGTTGGTTCTTCATCTTCAAAAAGGGGCAAAGTGTCAATGGCCATGTCCAAAAGCTGGGGTTTAATTTGACCAGCAATATGTTCTCAAGAACAATCGGGCTTAAGCGATTGCGATAATCAGTAAGCACCAGTCTAAGCGTAAGAATGCTCGTTCAATCGACACCTGTTACAAAATAAATAAATGAATAAAAATTTCAATTAATTAGGGCATTTGCATTTACCTGAGTTGGCGGTACGGCAAATTGCACACCTCGTCTGCATTGTTTTCAAAATGATTCCACAGTATATTTTGTGCCATTACTCAATATAACGTCCAAGTAATTGAAAGTGAAATTAAAATAGGCAAATCACACAAATTTTTGACGACGACGAGTGCGACAAATTGTCGCCTTCAATTTCACTAAACAGCCGCTCGGAAGCAAAAAAACCAATGAAATTTGTTCGTTCGTAAGAACAGTTGCCGTCTTCACGAAGCGCTGCTATTTTAGCTAGCTGCTGCACGAAGGCAACAGCAACCAAAATCAAATTCAAATAACAGTCAAATGTGCCGCTTTGTCGTTACTGTTGCTGCCATGACTGCAAAATTTACGCTTGCTGCAGCTTCGACTTGGGTGACGAGCGTAAGCAACAGCAAAGCGAAAGCAACAAAACGAAAAATAGCGACTGACACTGATTTCTGATTTTCGTCGCAGTTTGATATTTGTCATGCTGCGACGGACTGCTAGTTTTTCGAAGCTGAAGCAGAGCATTGCCCATAATCAAAAGTCGCACATAGTTGAAGCAACGAAAGTAAAAATATTACGACTTTTACTAATTCGACTGCAGTTTTTTAAACACTGCTTGCTGGTATGCTATAGTGTGCGTATGCCTGCATATGTGTGCAACAATGAGACAGCACTAGTTTCTTTAAAGTTCGTAATATTTCTTTTAAATTGTTATAACTTATAAAACTCAAAGTTCGTTTAATGTTTCTTTAAATTGTTTTAATTTATAAAACTCATCAGTTGTTCACACTTCTGACTTGCTGCAGGGTATCTACTGGTCGAGTTGGCGTACTTTGTACGTGCGAGTCGTGGGTGCTCAGCGGGAGCTAATGCTCTGAGCAGGCAGCTGGTAAGTTGTACATCTATTTAGCCGATGCCGATGCTGCCGTTGCCTTTGCGGCTGCTGGTCATGAAGATATCTTTATTTGCTCATTAACAACACAATTGTTGCGTAGATCCTGTGGCGAAGGGAGCAGGCACTCGTCCTGATTGCAGTTGTTGCTGTCCTGCTTAGTTGCCTGCTGCCTGATGTGCCGCAGTGGGCGTGTGAATACAAACACTTGATGCCACATATGCCTAGCTAACTAATAATATTGTATAGTTTGGTATTGTGACTTTCACATAATCGCAGATTGCACACACACGTTTTGTCCATTAAAGTGCGCACTCTGAACTTTCCATAATTTCGCTATGTAAACGAGCCCCATTAGGCAGCATAATTATGCCTTTATGGGGCTACTCTCCAGCTCTGAGCTGCTTAATTAACGATCCATTAAATTGATTTTAATCTTGGGCAAACAACGACACGCGAAAATCAACAAAAGAAAAAATGCCCAAACAAAACTAAAAAGAAATCCAAAATTTGTTTACTTTGAGAGTCGTAAATCTAACATGCTGCCCCGAGCACTGATAACCCCGACAAGGCAATCAGCTCTCGACAGAACACATGCCCGACTCCGATTCCGAGTCCGTGTCGAGGCAAACACCCAAGAAAAGAGTGTGAAAATTATTTGTTTGAATTATTTACTGATTACTAATTGATATATTTGCGCCTTACGTACTCGTGTACTATAATCCGAGTTCGAAATCGAATTCGTAATCGCATTGTACACGTTTTGGCAATATCTGTCAGTGCTCTGGTTCCGATATTGATTGTGATTTCGATTGCGAGCGCACATAAATTATGTAAAGTGTGTCGTGTGCCAAAATGACAAAAAAGAGCGACTATTTTTATCAAAATTAACATTTAAATTGTAATGCATAATGCTTTATGCTCGTGTCAATATAAAACTGTCGCACTGAATGTGTTGAATATATGATTTATGATGCCACAGGGCCAACTTTGAAGTGCATTTGTGGTGTGCGGAATTCGTAATGGGATCGCTCGCGATCTATGCGCCGATCTTCATGCGTGGCAATCCGGCAAGTCGATCGTGTATATCATATTTAGTATGTATATAACCAATACTCATATCATCATTCAATGTGTTTGTTCAAAACAGCAAACAAATTGATGATTTTGCGTATACGGGTGTAACTTTGCAAATGTGTTTTGAAAAAACCCACAAGTAATTTGTAAATAAATTTCATTTATTTAAGATAAGCTCAATGTAAAAACCCACAAGAAACAGTTTCCTTGAATAATCCCGAAAATTCAGTTTAAAAACCCCCTTTTAAATGTAACTAATTGAAACTTCAATGGGATATTCTCTTTATGAGTATAATTATTATTAAAACATATTACGGAGCATGCTATAGCTCTGATATTAACTAACTGTATCCAGTATAATTCGTATTCTTAGATTTCAAATGTTACAAGCGTTATAAGTTAAATAGATTATATAAAGATTTAATGGCACTCATCCCTTCGCGAGTTATATTCATATTACAGCGTATTACGGAGCATGCCATAACTCTGATATTAACTAACTGTGTCCAGTATATTCCGAATCTCAAGGATTTCGTCACATTTCGTTTTATTGTATTTTCAAACAAAATAAAAACATGTGAATCTAACCACAAAAACTATGAATGGCAGTTTAAGCCAAATTACACAGAGACAGCCACAATGCCAACAAAAAGAGCAGCAACAACAATCACCGGCAGAGAAACCAACGGAAGCCATATGCAGAAAAACTACCCCACACACACACGCAAACACACACACACACACAGAGACACAAAGAGACATACGTATTAAATAGTGAACGCCTTCTCCTTCTCGCACAGCATGTACAGATAATGAGACAGCATGGCGTGGCCAGATAAAATCCACAAGAAGGTGAGAATGCAACAACAAGAGAGCGCAGTGCGCTCATTGGTCACTGCAGCCCCGTCTAGTCATCGTGTGTGCTCGCTCTCTCTCTCTTGCACTTCGGCACATCGTCAGCAGCAACAACAACAAGACAAGAGAAAACGTAACGCGCAAACCGGTTTGACGTGTTGTTGAGTCAGTGTGCTGCGAGAGAGAGAGCGCGACAGCGAGAGAGCGCCACAGACATCGTGAGGTGAGAGGCAGAGCGAGAGAGCGAGAGTGAGAGAGTGTGTCGTGTGTCGGCATAATTCCCACTGCGTACACTTGGTGCCGCTGCGTTGCTTCTCTCGATTATTCAGACTGTGAACGTCGTCGAGTAAACACGTTGCGAGCGCGTCCTACGCAAAATCAAAAACAAAAAGCAAAAAGAAAAAAGAAAACAAGAAGAATTTCAGACTCTCCACTGCACTCTCTCGTCTCTGCCCCCGCTAGAAAGTTGTTTACGTTTAGCGTCGAAGAAAGCCAAGTGCAAAGTGTGCCCAGTGTTGTGAAGCATTCAAATGTTGCGCCAAGTGTAAAATAAACCGCAAGGCACCCCGCACCGCACCGCACCGCACCAGCAAGCAAGCTGAAGAGATAAAAGGATTAACCAAGTGAACAGTGTCCAAGAGCAAAGCCGCCAAGATAGCCGAACTAATCGCCGCCTCGCCCGCACACCAAACGCGCGTATTTATGACTAAAATGATTCCGCCGGTACCCACCTCAGCCGTCATGTTGCCCACACCCAAGCAGAAGATTGGCTTCAGCATCGACTCGATTGTCGGCAACGATGCGACGGCTGTTGTTGTCGCCTCCGGCAATGCAGACCATCATCAGCAGCAGCAGCAGCAGCCCGGCAGCCCACCACAGCCAGATCACCGCAACGGACCCGGCTCTCCACCCCAGACGCCTCCTGCCGCCGGCCTGACACTGCTGCCAGCCACGCCCACGCCACCACATCATCTGATGGCCCCCCCACAGCATCACGTCCTGCCCCCACACATGGCACCTCATCACCATGTGCAAGCCACAGCCGCATCCGCATCCACATCTCTCGCCAGCCCAGCAACATGCACTGCATCAGCATCTGCTGCTCCAGCAACAGCAGCAGCAGCATCAGGGTACACCAAAGTCTCATCATGACATACAGGAGTTGCTGCAGCGTCTGCATCACAACGCCGCCGTCGCCAGCAGTCTAAGCCCGCTGCAGACACGCCTCTCGCCTCTGGGAGAGCTTGCCTCCGCGCCCGTTGCAGTCTCGCTAAAGCGCGAACGATCGCCAGCACCAGCCGGCGCCGAGCAGCGCGAGAATCCTGCACAGCGCATACAGCCGCCCCACACACCGCCCAAATCAGTCTCGCCACAGTCCTCGCAGCCCTCCTCCTCGCCCACATTGCTGGTCAGCAGTCCGCACAACACGCCCCCTCAGCAGCAGCAGCAGGCACCTCAGCAACAGCCCAACTACCCCAAGCCAGGAGTAATGCATCCAGCAGGCGGCGCACCCGGCCCCAATCCACTCATGCTCCCAGGCATGCCTCCCGCCGGCCTGGTACGTCCGTTCCCCATGGGCCCAGGCGGACCTGGTGCGCCACAAGGCCAGCCAGGATTGCCAGACATCAAGGCACTGCCGCCGTACATCAACACGCCGCCGGAGCTGGCGCCTCAGCACAATCCGCACCTGATTGCCGCCGCACAGTTCCAGATGGCCGCTGCCCTGCAGGCCGGTCATGTGTTGGGCCCAGCAGCCGCAGCCGCTGCTGCAGCCGGTCTGCCGCCACATGCCGCCGCCTCGTTCATGGGCAACCCGGGCATGCCGCGCGACAGCTATCCGCTCTACCCGTGGCTGCTGAGTCGCCATGGACGCATCTTTCCACACCGCTTTCCAGGAAGTAAGTATACGCCATCCATTCCCTTCTCCCTCTCTCTCTCTCTCTCTCTCTTTCTTGTGGCAGTTGACTAACCAGACTTCTTTCCTTTTCTCTCTCCCTCTTTGTAGACTTCCTGTTGCAACCATTCCGCAAGCCAAAGCGCATTCGCACCGCCTTCTCACCGTCACAGCTGCTGAAGCTAGAGCACGCATTCGAGAGCAATCAGTATGTGGTGGGCGCGGAGCGGAAGGCACTCGCCCAGTCGCTGAACCTCTCGGAGACGCAGGTGAAAGTCTGGTTCCAGAACCGGCGCACCAAGCACAAGCGCATGCAGCAGGAGGACGAGAAGGGAGGCTCCGGATCGGAGCGGAACATGCACAACGGCAGCGGCGATGAGGACGATGACGAGCTCATCGACATGGAAATGGACGATTGTGGCAGCGATGATGAGCACGAGCTCGATGCGAGTCATTAGGTTGCCCTCTGCCCCCTGTCCCTGTCCCTGTCCCTGCCTGCCTCGCAATCTTGGCGCATCTCTGGGCTAAACGTATCCGTGAGTTCCTTACCAAGAAGAAGCGCCACAGTTGCTGAGCGTGCCTGTGTCTGTCTCTGTGTGTGTGAATGTGTGTGGGTGAATGTGTGTGAGAGAGAAGCTCTTAAAATTAGTTATTTGTGATATATTCTTAAAATGAAACTGGAACTAGGCTTAGTGTATATAGCGTCTCTCAGCATCAATTGAAAATCGATCCCTGCAAAAGTATTAAGTATGCGACGGGGGCGCCCACTTGCCATGCCCCCAATAAAACTGTGCCAAATCCAAGTTGTGTAGCGCCCCCCGCCTTGAGTTGAGCTCAAAATAAGAAGCACAAAAGACGATAAGACAAACTTAAACAGTTAAAGAAATCTCGGTAAAGATAAACTGAGACAGAGAGAGAGAAACAACTTTTGTACAAATTAAATTGTTTAAGCGTGTAGATATCATGATGATGATAATGATAATGATAATTATTGTGGGCAACAACATTAATTTTAATTAGCGAATTTCTTGCACATTAACTCGTACTTTCTATAAGCGTAATTCCTGTACATCACCCTAGCATTTATTTACGCCAATCGCTATGTGAATAATCGTATTTATGTTTACTCCTAACTAGGTATCTTTAGTTATTAAACGATCAATTAGTTGCTGTAGTCCATAGTCCTTAGTCAGTAAGTAAACTCCTACAAAATATGATTATATATGAAATATAAAATATTCTTAATCAAGAACACAAAATACAATTCAATCGTATGTTTTTAATGGGCCACTTAATTTATTATTGACGTGATACAAGTTGAATGACCTCTTTTTAAAAAATATTGAACCAATTAAATTTAGGGAATTTATAATACGATAATCGGCGGCAATTCCACCTAAAAGAACCTACGTAAGCACAGCTTGCTTTATGCGTAAGAACTCGCATAAGTGTGGCTGAATGTTATTGGGTAATACCAAGAAGTATTCATCAGGCTTATTGGGAAAATTAGTTATTAAAGTGCCGGAAGTGCCGACGGTAAACAACGATATATACGAGGATGGTCTTATACTCGGACCCAACGATGAACGAAAAAAAAAAAAATGAACAACTTATAGTAGAACAATCGATTAACTACATATGGATGGATGAACTTCAATATTGGCCTACTCAAATAAAAACGGAGATAGACGGTGTCTATAAGGACTCTTCGCCCATCATTTACAACTAAAAAGAACTGCGCTACTGAATGTATACGTGAAGGTAAGAGTTTCACAAGACAAAAGCCTAAAAATTGAACAAGCACTAAGTGCAATAAATTCTTCTTGACTAATGCGAAATCAAAAATAGAGAAATACTTATCTAACCTAACAAGATGTACTGCTGTACTCTAAACAATGAATTTGAAATGAGAAAGCTTAACGTTTTGAATGCCTTTCGCAACCTTCTTACTCTTCAGACCTAGCTTCAAGTGATTTCTTTTTATAGCCAAAACTAATAGATGCGTTTGGTTAAGAGAAATGTTCATTAATTGAAGAGACTTAACCTTGATAAACAGCCATTTTAATGAGTCCTACGCCACTAGAGAGTGTATGTTATATATCGAGCATCGCTGACTTAGTTATCAACTCAGAAGAACTTGAATTTTATAGAATTGTTGAATATTACTGTCAGATTCAAAATTATTGAATTACAGCAGGCATATATAGAGCATATATATATCAAAGTATATATATATTTTTACTACACAGCAAAAGATTCTATAAAATTGAAAAATTCTAGATAAGATATAAAAACATTATTTCATATACAATATAATGTGTGGTTTTATATTTGCCCTTTCATTTATTCCTCAATTAGTATTCCTAGACAACACTGCAAACCCGTATAGCTATCCATACCGATCCTAACTACAGCTGCGACTATAATCTCAGCCATTATACCTCAGTCAGCGTTAATTTATGCGAGGCTAATTAATTAACGCGCGACTTTTGGCATTACCTAGTTGCTGTGCCCGGCTAATGAATGTTGTTGTTGTTGTTGTTTTCCACTCTTACCCTCTCAGGAAGAGTAACGAGGAAGAAGCAGAGATTGAGATGGAGCTGGCGGAGGTGTCCATAAAATGCATTTAACGATTTTTATAGATTTCATAAGCATTTTAATTGCACAATTTAAAATGCAAATCGTGTTTTATTGTAGAATTTAATTGAGCGCAGCTCGTGTGAGATCAAACAGACGCCTGCTGTGGGCGTGCAGAGGGGAGTGGCAAGGTGTCAGGGTGGCAGGCGCTGTTGGGGACGCCACCGGGCTACTAACTGGGAGATTGCAATGGGTCTACCCCAAAACGGGTTTACCGTAATGACATCGCGGCACTTTGAGAGTCGACAGTCGAGCGTCGCCGCAGCAGAGCGAGGTGTGCTAATGATTTGGAATCAAAATTTATGATTATTGTCATTCGATTTATGCGAGCAGCCAGAGATCGACTCGACTCGACTTGACTTGGGTCTGTGAATTGCGAAACAAACTAATGAATATGCAATATGGGGAAAAGTGCAACGGGGCAAAACAAAACACGATGCATCGATTGCTGGCAGCTGAATGCCAATTGATATGGCTAATTAACGGCCATATCGAGGCTAATTACTAGCTGTTAACAGCACTAAATTGTGCCTGTCTGACAGTAGAGAGGGGGCAGAGAGTGTGGGGGGAGGGGAAAGTTCTTGATTTGAGGGCGTTTTGTCTGCTCGATTTGCTTGAATAACATACTGCGCTCTGCCCAAGAAAGTACGCAAAGCTTACCGAGTCATGCATAAATTAGTGTCAGAGCCCTGCACACATACACACACCCAGGCATACACATACACACACATAGATATACACATACTCAGCCCGCTTACACTGATTTCAATCGCATTTACCTCTAAAACAAACAACAAATTAAGTGCTCGGCTGGGGCGTGTTTGCTTAGTAGCACGCACATTTGATGCCCAGATACCGTCCCCGGTCTCCCTCTCCATCTCTGGTAAATGCTCCTCTGACTGTTGTCTATCAAAAGTTGATTATAATTAATAATAATTTATGACGCCCACTTCGGATCGGCTTGTAGCCCATTGCATTTTGTTCGAGGCTTATCTCTGGCCCTGTTTTTTCCTCTCTCAACTCATATCATTTCTAATGTTTCTAAAGAACAACGCGCATTAGAGCAGACACACATACACACACATACATGCACACAGACATGCACACACATGCATGGAGTGGAGGAGTACGCGGTATACATTTGATAATTCTCAGAAATTAGCTCACAATATTTTCTATATACAACTTGTTTTGCCTCGTGGCTTATTTTGAATGCCACAAAAGGTTTGCTGCTTGTAGCGCGCCCCAAACAACAAAAACAACAACAACAAAACATTCACTTTATGAGCACAACATTTGACTGTTGTTGTTGTTGTTGTTATTGTTACGGGGCAAGTTATTTATCCAATAAACTTATTAAGTAATCCAATTTGGTTAAATTAGCTGCGTCTCTTTTTGGATGTCGAATTTCTTGGGCAGCTGGCCATATATGTTGCGTTGTTTTGTTGTTGTTGTTGTCTCGCTTTATTTGTTGTTGCTTGTTTGACTTTAATTGAGTTTTGTTTATATATATATGTATTTTTTGTGGGGGCCTCAATATCTTCGATCTGTCTATCGGCAGTAAAGGTGTTTACCGTGTTCACATGTTCGTTTAATTGCCGAATATTTTCGCTCTGATGAGTCTCGCGATATCGCGTGTACTATAGTATATATCATATTAATTAGCCGGTGTTTCGTGTTTTGTCCAGTCTCTGCCCGATCGTTGATCGATTGCCCGCCTGATGCAAATTGTCAAAAGGCGATTCGCATTCGCCTGGAATCGAAGCGGGACATTGCATTGGCAATAAAGCCAAATTGATGCTGTTGATTTTCATGGCTCGCCAATGATCATTAGCAGATCGGGACGTGCCACAGAGTCCCAAGAGTGCGTCTCTCTTTTGTGCTTCTTTCATCTCTCTTTTCTCTCCTTTTCTGCTGTGCTTTTCGCCGTGTCTTGTGTGTGTTTAATGTGTGTTTCCTGGAAGATTAATACGGCAAAATTAAGGAAAATAAATAAATGTCAACGCAGTACAAGATCGTTATCTCATTTAACAATAATTACCCTGATATGGGATATGCTAACTAATCTGTTATGCCCCCATCTGAGGCACAGACTGCCGGAGAATGGAGAGACTGAAGACTGAAGACTGCAGACTGTAGAGAACGTTGCTCAGCACATCGATTGCCAACAGGTTTGCCTGTCGAATCTTAGTGCTTTGTGCTGTCGTCTGGGACGACGTTGTCATCAACGGAGGTGTCGCTGTGCTGCGTGTTGTGTTAAATTAAGTAATTAATTTAAAGTCCATGTTGGGGCATTTGTCTAAACGAATGACTTAGGCAACGAACCTGTTCCCCATACCAACAAGAACCGATTCGGCCATTTTGGCCAGCTGGCCACGCTTGTTAACTTTTCAATTCACTTCCGTCAGTTGGCGCGATATCGATCGCATTCTTTCAATTGCTTGTAATTTCGGTACCAGCCTTTCTTCCCTCTCTTCTCTCTCTCCCTCCTCCCTCTCTCTCTCCTCTTTTGTTGCCACTTCCTCCGGTTAACCAGAGATTGGCATCATTTGAAAGACTCTCGACAATTGTTTGTCATAATAATTCCTAAGCGTTTTAATTGAATGATTATACGGTGGGCGTTGCTGCCAGCTCCCCGTTCAAAACACACACACACACACACACACTCACACACAATCAAGGCTCGACTCGACTGCAAGATGCCGCGTCATTGCCGAGTGCTTGAGACTCGAGAGTTGGCTTTAATTACATTGTGCCCTTGCGCCTGAGAGCCAGAGTCCGACTGGCAGTCCGAGTATTTGTATTCGTCCAGACATAACATAAACATTCAGTCGTCTAAGCGCTCAAGTGCTTAATTAAGATCAAAATTTGTTCGCATTTATTTATTTAACCATTTTCTGTGGCCAGGCCCAATATTTTGATGTTTTCTAATTGCCTCAATTATGTTTTGCGCCTGGTTGCCCTGGCTTCTCTGGCGCCAGCTGACAGCGCAGCCTCATCTCATTCGTATGCAAAGTACTCGTATTACCAGATTCCAGCACTCTGGCCATTGCTTTAATTTGGTATATCAAAGAGAGACATTATGCTGCTGAGTGCGGATCGCTCGTAAAAGCGTCAAATTTCTCGATTCTCTCGCCATGGGGCGTCCGGCATGCCGTTCTAATTATTGATATGCATCTCTCGACTCGACTAAATCCAGAGCGAGACTCTTAATATTATTTGGTGAGTCTTATGTTTTATGGTTCATTTCAAATTAGTCACATAAATATGCCATCTTTATTGACCCTCTTGTGTTTTATGGGCGCCCACGCGGCGTTTGATTGTTTATTTTGAGACAACCTGTTGGCTGCCCAGCAAGCACAAGCATAAACACATATAGCATACTGTATATAGTATATAGAGGTCTAACCTGTGATCTGTTCAATGCATTATTCAAGGTAGGAAACCCCACCCGTGCGTTTAGCTGAATAAACAATCAATTACCGCCAGCCATTGCTGAATTATGCATACCGTTATTGAATTATCCATAAAGCTACCCCCCCTTCCTCCACCCCGACACGCCTCACAATGCCCAATGCTCTGCCCCCAGTGCAAGCTTGCCAAATGCGTCGATTGCGTGTGGCCAGCAGTCCCCAGTGCAGTGTATCAACTAACCATACCATGATATATGGACTTGGCTTGTCCGACTGCCCGACTGCCTGTTGCACAGTTCTAGAAGTTCGAGCGAGGCGTCTAATATTGCAATTACCAACGGCAATTAGCCCATTTCGAATTTCCACCAGGCGCAGGCGAAGGCGCAGGCACGAAACGAAATGAAACGCTCTTCGTATAATTAAAAGCCAATTAGAATATTCATTATGAAAATTGCTGCACGCTTTAGCAGCGTAAACAAATGTGCATAAAGCATATGCCATGCGAGAGTTGCCTCAAATTATATAGCGGGTGTTCGTCTTGTTAAATTCCAGTTAACAATTTAACTTAATACCTATAAATAAAACTTAGTCAGCACGTGAATGCATTTACCCTGTATTTACTATATATATTTGTATAATATATTGACTGTCTGTGAGTGTAATTAAAATCTAAGTATATTTATTGACTTTCAATTAAATCGCGTTTAGCTAGAATAAATAGAAACTGCAGGAAAGCGGGAAATGAGCTGAGATTCTAATAAAGATGTTTACTTGGGGGAGTCCAGAGTTATCGACTGATATTAAGTTAATTAATTACTTAATTTACATATAATTCTAGGCCCGTCTAAACGAATAAATATTGTGTTTAATCTGGAGGAAGAACAAGTTTGTTGCTCAAGTCATTCGTTTGCATTTCCCACTTGCAGTTCTACTATTTGGTATATCTTATTTACAAAATACTCCATTCGTCACACAGCTGGCTACCAGAGAGAGTAAGAGAGAGTGAGATAGAGAGAGGAAGAGCAGGAGGAAGGCATCTGCACCCACACTCAACGGTTCACACTCTGCCGTTGGCTTTGGCTGCTAATGCATGAAAATTAATGAATGCAGTCAGCGCCTAACATTTGTCACACACATTTTCAATAAGCTAGCTGAAAATGATTGGGAAATTATGCAGGCAACGGCAGGTAATCAAACAATTAAATATAAATTTGTGGTATTCACGCCCCCAGCAAGAGGCAGCAGCAACAACACAAACAGCAGCTGGGGGCAGTCCTCAAGTGCTGCTGCTGTTGCTGCCTCTGCCACTTATCGCATATAAGTTACGACCTGCTGCAACCACATCCAAACCACATGAAATTCACAGGAAAATAATGTCAACATAATGCTCGTAGATTATCAAAACACCCAAAGAGAAAGAGGCCCAAGAAAAGACACAACGATTCAATACAATTTTGACAGCGTATTTCGTAATAAACTGGAAAATTCATTGAAATTGAGCAGCACGGCAAGTGCATTTCAATTAGCACGCCCTGGTAGCCATATTTCGACTTTTAATTAATCAAACCACTGCACGGCAAACGGGTGCAAGCGAGACAGCAGCTGTGTGGTGCAATGTTGCGACGCGCCTATTTGCTTTATTTTGACATTTTCCACGGATATTAGATTAACATCGTTTTAAAATCAAATTAAAACATTAGCAGGGCCCACCCCTGTCAGCCACCAGCCACCAGTTGCCAGTTTCTGTTGCTCTTCAGGGCTTGGCCCCTACTCGATCTCGGTCTCGGTGTTCGATGTTCGTTACGGCAACTGCTGTTTTGTTTGGCGTAATTTAGATAACAGCCACAATGGGTCTCTGGCATTGGGCCTATTGACAAGTGGCATTTTCCGGGAAACGGGCGAGCCTCACTTCATCTTCGACGCACTCATTTCAACGGGGCCCACGCTTGAACAGGCACTGCACAGTGGACAGCGGACAGTGCAGAGTAGACAGTGGGACAGTGTTGGTGCAGTCCAGTCAGTCCAGCTGGTCAGCCGCAGAGCCAAGTGTCAGGGCGTTTGCACACACGCAGTGCGAGGATACTGCTCATCTACCTGTGCCTTTCCCTCTCCCTCCCTCTCTCTCTCTCTCTCCCTCCCTCTCTCTGTTGCTCTGAAACAGTTGTCAAGCAACAGCAGCAGCGACACCAACAACAGACAAAACAACAACAACATGTCATGTCGTGATGTCAATGATGATAATGCCGAGGCGATCTGACTTTAACCTGCTGTGCGTAGGCGTAGGTGTGCCTGTGTGTGTACCTGTGTGTGTGTGTGTGCATTGTGCTCTCTGTGTTTGCTCTTTTTAATTGGAAATTAAACAAATGGCCCAAAACGGGCAACAACAACAACGGTCCCAACGAGCCCTGCTTGAGGTTGAGGCTTATTATATCTTTCTTATGGTTTTGCGTGATTTGCCCTCGGGCACTTGAACAGCAATTGTTGTGGTGGTGGTACTCATTGTTTAGCCGATTGTTTTGTTAATTTTTTATGAGCAACAACCGTTAGGGAGTCGGCCAGGCCAATGTTATGGTGGGAACAATGGGAACGATGAGATGCGCTGCAAAATCAATCTAATTACCAGGAAATTTGTTGGTAGTTAATGAAGTGAACTGATAACTGAGATCGATAACTATTTCTAGCTGTACTCCAGTCAATATCAAGATGTGTGTGTGTGTTTCTAGAAATGGTATAAAAGAGAGTTCGTTGCCTAAGTCATTTCCGTCACCAACTGAAGTTCGTTGCCCAAGTCTTTTGTATACAGTTGGGCAAAACCCAGGCTAAAAACCCATTTCATAAACATCATAAGCCAAAACACAATATTTAGTGCGTCCATTGGCTTCCGTTGAATTGACTTGGACAAAAACCCCCCGTCCGAGAGGTAGCCCAAGCCGGGCCTAAACGAAGCTTTGCCTGCCATCAAAATTGAAACAATAAGTCTGCCGAATGACACACACACACTATGCGAACCCTTTTGGCAAAAATTTTAAGAAAATCTAATCATCTGTTGCAACGCCCCCTTGGACAAGGCAAGCGAAAGCCAGAGACCAGAGGAGCAACACGCAAGAGCCCGAGCCTGTGCAGATTCCTGGCTGAGTTCGCATTCCGGGGCCACGAACTAAGCAACAAGCAAACGTATTAATTAAATGTGCGCAACGCCTCCCAGTTTCTGTATCTGTTTGTCAGAGAAGGGAACAGAGCAGGGAACCCTTTAAGGGCATCCCGCTGTCAGAGCTGCGTTCCGAAGTTCGCTGTAAAATTATGATTATTGCCATTATGTGCTTATTAAATATACATTTTGATCCCTGCCGGGCACAGCCCTAGTGGATAGAAGACGAGCAGACAGCAGCAGCGTAAAAGGACAGTTGACTTGTGGCTTCGACTCGTGACAAAAGGCATAAGTCAATGCCGAGCATGCAAATATGTATGGGCGTGCCCATGGCAATCCTTTGGCCTCTGACTCGATCCTGCCCAGCAGCTACACGCATAACTCGACTACAAACAATGACAAGCTGAAAACACACACACTGAAGCTGCTGTCGAGGATTAGCCCCGGCTTGCGTTTGTCGTTCATTGAAAGAAATCGCGCAGGCCACCTCGACCTCGGCAACGATGCGAGCCCTAACAGGATTGCCAAAGTTAAGCCACAAGTGCATGTTGTGGGCTAATCCTGTTAGAGAGAGAGAAAGAGAGAGAGAGAGAGAGAGAGAATGCAGGCTGCTTAAGCAGGCACACTGCGAAAATCCCGCTGACTCTCTCGGCTTGCTATTCTACTCGTCTATGGGCCTGCTCTGGGGTCAGACAGACAGGTAAACAAGCCACTCTGACCTGCGCTGAGCCCTGGATCGAAGCAATTTCCCAAATAAATAAACACGATTTGATTGCCAAAAATGAGAGCGAATTATGCTGGCAGCGACATTCGACATTCGAAACGCATGTCAACGTTCAAATTTAAACAAAATATTTGTTTTGTGTTTGTTTATATTTATGTTATGTTCGGCATCGGATCGGATTGGTTTGCGAGCCTAGCAGACATGGGTTGCTTTCTTTGCTTTCTTTGTGTCTCCCAATTTCTTCCCATTTTTATCGCTGCATTCATCTTAAGATCGTCCCAGAAACCCGCTAGCAGCTAACGTTTGCCCACATTGTTGGCCCGCTTTTATGGCCAATTTACCAACTGAATAAAAGTAAAACGTAACAAAATCTCGTGGCCCACAGATCCGACATTAATCTCAAATATATTACCACAGTAATTTGATATTTTCTCTCGCCGCGCGCGCGCCAACTACACAAACACTTCAATGCAATAAAATTAATTTAAATTCTCGACTTGGCTAACACACACTCACACACATACACACACACACAGAGATACACGAAATGACTAAGCGCCTTCGCCTCATGACACCATCTGCAAGTCGAACTCGAACTGCAGTCGCCAGGTGGAAGAACGTGGCTCATAAAGCAGGCAGCAACAAATATCTGTCGTTTATTTAAATTTAGCTATCAAAAATGTTTACGATCCACATAACTGACTAAATCACCATAAACACCCTGTTCAGTGTTTGGAGTCTCTCTCTCTCTCTTTCTCTCTCTCTTTGCTGCCACATGCGGTGCTCGGCTAGACACAGCTCTAGACACTGCACCGGCACAACATCATCACTAACATCATCATCATAATCATCATCATCATCATCGCATCGTCAAGCTGAAGCTCATGATGATTGTGTGCCACAATGCCGCATTTGCCTACCCTAGGTGGTAAGTTGTGGCAACAAGTGCCTCGCGCAGCAGCAGATGATCTTCCTCTTCTTCGCCTCATCGTCGGCCCCTCCCACTCTAATCTCTGCCTGGCCTCGAACAATCTTTGGCACTTTAGCGTGTTGAATGCGCTCATTTATGTGAAATATGATACGGGCCATAATATGCAAAAACATTTTAATCAATTAATTATCTGCACAGCTCTTCGGGCTAAGAGAAGCATGGCCAGAGTCAGAGCCAGTTGGGTTCGTGCGCTGCTGCTGCTGCATGTAAATAATTCCAAAAGTTGCTCATGTGAAATGTGGCACTTAAATAACACAGCGGGTGGGTGCACGGACTCCAGGCACATGTGATTACACTCCTGACAAGGCCAAAGGAGAGCTGATAGAACCGAAAGCCAACAAACATTGCCAGCTAAGTGAGTGCCAAGAAGTCAAGTTAATGCAGCAATCGCTTGAGACACTTGCATTTAATTAGTATACCCTACAAAGCAATTCAAAGAATGGGTATATAAAGTGAGAAGGAGAATTGGCAATCCACATAAAACATTGTGTTCTATACAAAGTAAGGAATTTATTAGAGTTTATTAGCTTCAAAATTAATAAAATGAAAACCTTTATGCAGCCTAAACGATTCGCTCAGCATGAAATATAATCAGAAGCCCGAATCGTATTTCATTGATTTTAGATCTCATTCTGAACACTTTCCTCCTCGCATTCTGACCTTTTTTCGCTGCAGCTTAACTCTTCTTCTGCTCTGCGTTGTCCCATTAATTTGTTGTTTTGTCTGGAGCCCCCTGTTAATTTATTAATGAATCGCTTCGAACAACAACAAACAGAACTCAAGAGACTCATTTGCCAAACCGCAGAACCCAAACGGTTCAGCGGATTTCGATATACGGTTTGTATATTGTCTGTTTTTTGTCTTTTTCCCCAATGCCTAATTAAGTTTTAACAAAACTTTATAATTTTCGCTGCGCATAATTTAGCTAGAGCGGAGGGGAGCGTGAGGAGGGGGGGAAATGATTTGATTGCTTTCATAAAATGTATTATTTATTTACTTTTAATTGGCTTCATTTGATGGCTTTAATGATCCGCAAATATCGGCAGCAGCAATTTTTATTCACGCTAATAATATAAATTTCATATTAACGTGAACTTCAAGAAGCGAGAGAACAAGGCGAGGCAAGTGGCGAGGTGCGGGAATGGGGCACAAAGAGAGGGAGAGAGAGAGAACTGAAACAGGTAGAAAAACGTGCACGGGAAACGGGTTTCCAGCTGACTGCAGGGGAGCTGATGATATCACACCCAAAATGCTCGGCTATTTGTTGTGTGTGTGTGTGTGTAAGGAAAGTGAAACCCCGTACGCTTCTCACCTGATGCGCCAGAGCCAATACACAACAGGAGATCGAACCCTGTTTCACTCCTCCTCACTCCCCACTCTGCCTCTATCGAGGCCACCTGCTTTGAGATGATGCCCCAATCGTTGAATTGATGCTGGCTCTTTGCAATCTCATCGAAAATCACTTAGATCCCAATAAATAAACTCTCATACGTAGTTCGTGCCCGCCTCCCTCCTCTTGCTTAAACCGCCTGCTCCCACTTTCTGATGACTTGCAACATTAATTACGCGTTACTTAAATTCTAATGCGCTGCGATTACAAATTAAGTTGTTGCGCCTTTAACATTCATGCGAATTGTCATGCTGAGCCAACCATATAGAGAACGAGTGCATATATGTTTGTTTGTTGTTGTTGCTACATACATAGCTGGAGTGGGGCACCAGTTGGACACAGCATGCAGCAGCAGCAGCTGATCTTGGAATATGCAAATTCATCTGCGCTGACCAAAACAGAGAGCTGCCGGTGACGCCCACGCAGCATCGAGCGTGGCCATTAACTGACATTACAATAAATATGAAATTAATATTAATTTCAATTAATGTCAAACATTAATGTCCACAAAAGCGTCGGGCATCATTTGTAGCTGTCATTGATCTGCGTTGTTTCATTTCTATACCCCATACACATGGTGTAGCAGGGTATTATGAGCTTATGTATGTAACAGAAAGAATGTATCACATATTCTTGATCAGCATCAATATTTCAATCATTATAGCCCTGTCTGTCCAACTATAAGAGCTAGGCCTAACATATTTGGTGGCAATATGTGTTAATATTGCATGCAGCTTAAGTTTGTTTTTTAATTTGACCTCGTCAACAACAAAACCGAAATTCCAAGCGTAATTTAACAGCAATACAGTTTAGTTTTGGTAAACCCAATAACTATCAAAACTCAAATCAATTCTGAAAATGTGGTTGCTATCAGATAATTAGTATACAAGTTATTAAAGAAATAATATTTAAGAGTTACTCATTTCAAACCGCTCCCTAGGGTATGCAACAAATATAAATGATGTATTCAAGTAATTGTTTTGGTCAGGTGCATAACAGGTATGTCATAGTCGAGCACTGTAGCTTTGGTGCTTGTTGTAATTCTCTCTCAGCTGGAGTCACTGTTGTTGTTGTTGTGCGTTCGGCTGTTGGCGGCTTTTGCATGCGATTTTATTAGTGTGATAGTGTCACAGAGTACGCATGATTTATGAGGCACAGCACAAAATCAATGCCTGACTCACTAAAAAAACAACACGAATCAATTTTAATTTCTTTTTAAACAATTTTTGGATATGGCCTGAGATTCGTTGGCGCAGATAAATGCCACTCATTAGGGCCCATAACGGTTGACGCTCTTGACGCTCGGACCTGTGGATTATGCAAAGTTAACCAGTACATGGCGAGCCAATTTATTGTCATCGCCAGCTTTCCCACATGCTTTTGTCTTAAGTTCGAAATTAGCAAGAGATCGCCCGAAGATCGATTGCTTAATTAGGCCGCGATTTGACAATGTCAAATGTCGCACACAAACAAGCGGACTATCTTTCAGCGATAGCCACAAATCGACTCGACAGTTCCCCCCAAAAAAAGCTGTTGTGTCCGATCTCTCTCCCCCGATCTCGCTGCGCCACGCCTTTGCCTCAGTATGCAAATGAGGCGTTGGCGTTATCGATCGATAGCAACATGTGTATAAATTTAAGCCCGATGTGTATTTTGTTTTTATTGCTGTCGATAAGTCGTTATAAATTGGGTTAGAGGTGCGTTCCGATCACACAGCGTTGGCGCTATGCGGTTTATTTCGGTTGTCCCTCCCTCAGTCTCCCTCCTCCCTCCTTCCCCACGAAGTTGTCTTACATTTCGCATACTTAATGCGTTTAAAGCTTTAAATGATTGTCAAGAGATTTGCATAATTGCCGCCTGGACCAAGAGAGAAATAGTAGTCTCTGCTCACAGATCGCTCCCCCAGATACTTGTTCAGTTCGATGTTTAAACATTTTGGAAACATGCGTCAACATAATTTTAACGCCATGTGACTTAACATAATTGATCTTATCGAAGCTGTTGCTTCGTTGTCCACATTGCAAGAGAGACAACTCCAAAATTTATGTTGGCCTTGCCCAAAAACAGGTAAAGAGAGGAATGATAGTATTGCGGGGGCGGGGGGAGAGACCTTAAATCAGTTTGGTTACCATTAGAAGCGCTGCACTGCCTACATATCGGGTCATGATCATTTAGCGCGGTTAGAAGGAAGTCATAAACCAATTTGGTGCTGCTCGTGCGGCAGGCAGAGCCAAATCGGAGCTGGCGCTCCATCGTTGCTGTGGCACGGCTAGAACCAAAGCCCCGTGCCTGTTTAATATGTCGTGCATGCGGCTATATTTAAACAGAATCTCGTGCGTACGTGACGCCCGTTGTGACGTAGAGGGTTTCTACACAAGAGTGACGTGTTTGTTGTTGTCGTTAGCAGGGGGAAATGGTTGCAGGCCAGTGAGCAGAGGCGTCGCACAAAAGGGGGCAAAGTAAGAACATAATGTCAGGCAATAAACAGCACACACCCCTCGTACTCAAGCATCCCCCTTACTACGCCTCTGTCTACTTTTACTGCTGATAAGTTCCATTGAAACAGTTGTTGTTCCTCTTGATTCGTAATTGACTTCATTCACACTTTCCTCTCAGTATCTGTTTTTATAAACAAAGAAAGCCAGAAAGATCGATTAGAATCAACTCAGAAAACTCAAGCTAAATTCCTTAATGAACTTGTTGGAATATTCTTGTTCAGTTTGTCTCTTCATTCATAAAGATCAGCCCCCGTTGCACTGGCTCCAGCCTCTGATTGTTATTGATAGGCAGCATCCTGTTTCCGAGTGCAATCTGAATACAAATGAATCCTAATCGGGGCGGAGCTGAGGCTGCGACAGAGACTGCGACTGAGCCAGCGGCAATTAGCCAAGGGGAAAGCCAATCGGATGTGCCCTAAGGGCGCCCACATCTCTGCCAGACAACTGTCAATATCTGCGAGCTGAGCACAACAAAAAATGAAGCTGAAGGGAAAACTGAAAGCGCGAATTAGTGTTGATTAAATTATGTTAATTTCAGCTGTTATTTTTAGCTCGAAACTGTCACATTTCATTTGTAAGACACTAAAAACGTTTTGTTCGCTGCCAAAGTCGCATTTACGTACGCCACAGCGCGATCGCATATGGCAATGTATGTGACATATGTACGGGTGTCTCTGTGTGAGCCTTTGCTTCGTTTGTTATACCCTTGCAGAGGGCATATTCAATATGGCTAGAAGTTTGCAAATATGCCTATAGATCCCCACAATGCAATAGTTCCAACATATATACACCCAGGAACAATTGGACTAGGCACAAACTTAAACCTGCCAGGGTATAAGACCTTCGGTATATCGAGGGTTGCCTTGCTTTCTGGTTTTTTATGATTTTCGCTAGACCCGCATCGTGTTGCAAACAGCTTGTCGAACTGTCCACACAAACGCGCGACAACAACAACAGCAACAACAACAGGAAGATCGGCAACAACAATGCGAATGCTTGTGCTCTGCAGCGAGAACAAAAAAATTGTTGTACGCAAGTCCATTTAAAATGCATTTACATTAACATTATGATGAGGCCGAGGCCGAGGACGAAGTTTGTGTGGCCCGGTCGAGAGAGAGAGATCTGCCCAGGCTGCCCCAGAGCACAACAATTACAATTGTGTGTGTCTGCCAAGGACCACTACACCCCTCCCCTCCCCCTTTGGCCTTCTGGCTCACTGCTGTCAACGCGCCCATGCCGATCGATCGCAGCGATAGCTTTGAAGTCGTATTTGGTGTGTTTTTAGTTCAAGATTTGGCGCTTTTTTCAAACAGCCGCGAAGGGTGCGCAAAAAACACACACACACACACACACACACAGAGAGAACCAGATCAGGGCCAAGCTGCAGTCGGGGCGATACTTTGTAGAAATGATTGTTAACAACAGAAACGACAGCCTCAGTCGCTCAGCCTCCACCTCACCGCAGTCTCAGCTCTGTGCAGTCAGCCTCGGCCGAGTCAGTCTGAGCATCTCGAGCGCCTGCAGCTTGGCCACATAGTGAAAATATTTACGAGCCAATCAAGCATTTAAGTATCAAATTACAACGTGTTCAATATTCGATGAGGTGTCAAGTCATGTTTGTTGTGCACAGTACTCGCACAACAACACACACACACACACAGACACGCACACAGGGCCTCTCTTATCTGAAATGTAGTTTTGTAGCTTTTAAAAGCATTTTGTTTGTTTGACTGGCCCAATAAAACACACCACACACACAGCACACACAGCCCGTCCAGAGATTCGTATTTAGATTGGTTTACATGTGCATAACATGACTTTGCGACACGCTTTTTTTTTTTTGGCTTCCCCATCCTCATATGCAGCTGGTGGGTCAACCCATCTTCACTGAGGTCTGCTCTCCTCGTGGAACGTGGAATTTAATAGGCGTGTTTAACAAATTTCCCAGACGTCACATTCTCCGCATGCTGACATTGAACTTGAAGTGTCAACGGGTCCACGCTCAGTCTCGCTCTCATTTGTTGTTGTTACTGTTGTTGTTGTTGTTGTCAGTGCTTAATTTGCAAACAGCTTGAAGCAGCGCCATATAAGCAAGTGCCATCTAATTTAGCACCGTGTTAGCTGTCAATTTGTGCGCAACATTTGTGTTTAGTACTTCAAAGACAGCCGCCTGTCCGCGCAGCAAGTGTCGCCTCGTGCGTTTGTTCAACCCTGACGCGACGACGACAACGACAACGTCTGCCACATAACTTATACGCCGCGTAAGCCAACAGTTAATGCGGCCCACGCCTAACGGTTTTGCGGAACCAAACGCTGAGCAAGCTGCGATTTTTATTGTCACCCGACGACACTCGAAAGAGCTTAAAATTAAAAAAACATTTTAAGTGGACCGCATTGTTGACAACTTTCCAGCCAGATATGCAGAAACTAGATGAGGAATGCGCAAAAACTAAGCATAAAGTTCTAAAAGAGCTTAAGAAGAATGTCAACTCAGCTTGGCTAAGTATTTAATTCTCTCTACTCTGCTTACTTACAGGGTATACAAGTTCACAATTCAATTCAATTCAAGCTCACATATGTCACATCTTTATGGCTGCTTCCCTTCGAATCCCTTTCGACCTGTGCTACCTTATCGAAAAGCGATTTTTCCAATTGGCTGAGGGTCGCTTATTTGCAACCACCAACACTTTCATGAAATTGCCCAATTAAATTAACAATAAACGAAGCTATCGTGCCTGCCTGCTTCGCTCTGACTGACAACAAATGGAGGCCATTCCTATGAAGCAGCTGGCCACAAATTCGTAGCCCACGTTGAAGAGGAAACCGGGCAAGATTTGAGACGATGGCGACGACGACGACGACGACGACGACGACGATGCAAGCGGGCGATAAGGCGCGAATTGAGTTTCGAGGGCGTCGCACGCTCTACGACCAACTATAAAGTCATCATATAAAGTCTGCACAGCCTGCCATGCAAGTGTCTGTGTGTTGGTGTGTGTGTGTGTGCGCGCCTGTATGTGTACTTAGTCAAAACAATAAACATGGAAGGTGGAACCTATTGCGAACGTAAATTAAGTCATTAAAAAATGCAAAGTTAGCATGAGGGAAGAGGGAGGGAGCATGTGGAGGGCAGGGGAAGCAGAGGCTGCTCTTGTCGTGGCAGCAACAAGGCGGAGACTCTGTCTATGTGTGTGTTAGCCTATGCAGCTCTCAATGAGGTTAAGTAAGCCATTAAATTTGTCGCTAGACACGACCAACTTGGCCACAATGGCGACAATGAGTGGAACGAATCCACCACTGCTGCTGCTGGTGCTGGTGCTGCGACTGGTGCTGGTGCTGGGGGAGATGGCGGAACTTGATAATAAAATAAAGCAGACGAGCTCAGGCAAGCAGGCAACAGTAGTGAAAAGCATTTTCGTGTGCCTAATATTACGAAAGGAAGTGACAAATGACAATGAAGACGATGCCAGCGATGACGATGACGATCGACGATCGACGATCGTTCGAGTGTTACCATACCAACCACAATATCATATGGTGCTATGGTGGTATATTGCCTATATGTATTTCGCCAGACAGTTAACGATTTTATGGTCAAAAGACATAAAATCGAGTTCTGCGTGGTGGCCGGTCCATAATTAGCCGAAACCCATAAAATGTGCTAATTGAATAAGCAAAACCATCGCTCGTCAATCAACACACGACGTTTATGCATCAATAATGTCTCCAGAGCCCACAGAGCATAATTAATTGAGACCTAACTGTGCGTAAGTTCTACGAAAGTTTCGTATTTATTACGTTATAATATGAAATGGAAGTTTTTTAGATTTTGCGTATCTCCTTATTGTACCCTTTGAAAATGGTGAAAATGGGTTAAGTCCGTTGACCAAAATCTACAGTCATTCAGAATATCAGTTTGTCTTCTTCTGTCTGTGTGAACACAGAGATCTCGGTTGTTATAACCGCTAAAGGCACCAAATTTAGCCTGAAGGTTCCTGTATTTTATACGCAGACTAATTATAATTATATAAATATTATTTCGCAAATTAATTATTACATTTTTTAATTCGATTTGTATGTAAGGAATAATTGATAGAACTTTCTATTTATTTGGTACTTATCTCCCTTTAAGGCTTTTCTTTTTCTTCATGAACTTCCATTAACAACGCACTTGGCACTTTAATTTCTCATTTTCTCAGTCACCATTAGTTGATAGGCATTTTGCAGGAACGTTCCCATGAATATGAAGTCGTGTCGCTATCGATTTCAAAATTAATTATGTAAAACTTCAACTTAATTGCGAATGCTTTATCTAAGCGCAAGAATCTCTCAAGTTGCCAGCTTGAAGTCGAGCGAAATTTAACAAATGTTCAATTTAATAAAATTAGTTAAAGATAAATTTGAATTTGTAAATAGCCAAGAGTAAGGGAAAGAGAAAGAGACACACAATGCTGGAAGACTTGTCGCATGTGTCTTATTGGTATTGTATTGTATCTGTAGATCAGAGTTCCAATATCTGAAAGCCATAATTTCTAAACGACTCCACACGCACACGCAGCGATTTATCTTAAGTGACTTATCTAAGCAAAGCGGCGCTCGGCGCTTGATTACGTCCCGCTCGTCACCATCTGGATTGGCCTGGGATTGGAACTGGGACTGGCACTGAGACTGTGACTGTGCATGGCCCAGACAAAGACCCCGAGTCCCAGTCACCATCTGAATTCGGATTTGGGTCTCTCTCTCTCTCTCTCGTGGACGCGGTGAAACGCCCGCGCAGAGGCTGCTTGAGTATCGGATACGGATTCGGTTTTTTATGTACGACATGGCGATTGTTTATGAAATATTTGGCTTAATAAAGTAATCATAGCATGTTTTACGAGCACTCACAGTCGACATCCCGCTCCCCCTCTGCTCCCACGAACCACTTACTTCAGTCTGAGTGCCACTTTCCTATGCAAAACGAGTTGGGAATTGTTATTTGGGTTCTGGGGGCCAAGTGCGAAGCACATTAATGCCCCGCTGCTTCGAAATATCTGCACGATTAATGAGCTTTAATTTGCATTTAGCAGTTTTCAAGCTTGCCGCTGCTGCGAAAGAAAGAAAGACAAAGAAGCAAGGAAGGAGAGAAGAGGCTAAGCGAGACTGGGCTATTGGAAGGCTGGGCCCATATGATTATGGCGAACCGTGCACAATTTGACATTTATTTATATTTGAATGCCGTTTAGCATTGCCCGACTCCATAAGTCCGTAGTTTATGGCTTTGCGTGGGCCGTAGCGAAATATCGAAAAAACCGAAACCGAAAATACAAAATGCGAAATACTACAACAATAGCGCAAACTTAATCATATTTAATATTTAATTATTTCAGTCGAACGCACCATAGAAACTTCCGCCAGAATGGCGACGCATATAGCGAATAATCGAATAATATAATATAATAATTTATGCGCCCAGCAGACCTGACAAAATGTGGCTTATGAAATTTAGCTGTCTGTTTATACCCGTTAACCATGCAGTAAAAGGGTAATATAACTTTGTTGGAACTCAAAATGTATGTAACAGGCAGAAGGAGGATTGACAGACCGCACAAAGTATTTACATTCTTGATAAGCATGGAGAACCAAGTCTACACCTGAGACTGTTACACCTGGGAATACCACATTTGTTAACAATGCACTCAATTCAAGTTAGTTTTAGAATTTTGCCACGCCACGTAAAAACCTTATTCCAAGTGTAATTTTAAAACTTAGCACTTCATTTTTGGTAAGCACTAAAACGTTATGATTACCAAAAATTTGATTGCAATTGAACATACAAGTTTAATATTTAAAATAAATTCTATTTGTTGTAGAGTATCAGGTATATTACAGTGTAGCACACTGGACTGTAGCTTGTTCATGCTTGTTTTCTTGGTCTGTTTGACATGCAAATGTTGTGTTTTATGGCCAATTTGGCATTAATTACAATAATTCATCGCGCCGTCAGTACGACGCGTCGCATCATCTTTGAATGTCATATTCTTTGGCCTGTTCATTTTGAAAGTCCACATCAAATCAAATCACACTTCACCTGTCGCCCATTGAAAGAAACTGGCTATGCAAACCCAATGCGGGCTAATCAAAAGCAACTCGAACCCAAAACGGTAGTTACAAAACAATTTTACAAATAGCTCAAGCGATATCCAAATCAATTCGAATTGACCGTAGTCCGGGTGAACAGAAACAGAAACAGATACAAATGTATCTATTGCTCGAACCGGGCCACAATTTATGCACAATTCACACCTCAGACAATGCCCGAACCCGAACCCGAACCCTCCTCCGTCTGTCCTGAAGGCTGAGGACAATTGCGTGTTTCTCCAGCTAAATAACAAATTCGCACATCAAATGCCAAGAGTGAGGATGGAGGAAGGAAGAGGAGAAGGAGGTGGAGGACTGCGACTACTCTATCGTGCACAAAAAAGGTAAAAATTGAACCCAATTTCTGGCTCAGCACAGCGGCTTATTGTCACCTCGAGCACTGCAGACCCGTGGGCCGGCAAAGGTGCTAAATAAAGTTGCAATCGGGTCTCGGTCTCTGTCTGCCAGTCCGTCCCATTCCTCTTTCCCCTGTCCCATCTGCCTCTACCTCTGCTTCTCTCTGTCTGTGTCGTGGGCCAATCTAAATATCTTAATCTGGTGCCAGAAACCGAAACTGAACCTCAAATAGGCCTGTGCAGCGCGACTCAACTGGATTTGGGTGTTTGTTAGTGCGTAAGCTTTTTGATAGAATTGAACGATTAGAAGTCCATAAAGCGACAAAAACATGACAACTTACGCGCAGAGCGGCCTCGCAAACAAGGCGTTGCTTGTGAGAGAGAGAGGAGTGAGTGACAGAGAGAGAGAGAGAGAGAGCAATCCAGGCAAAGGATTAATGATGCCAACTGTTTCCGATTCAGGCAGAGAGCACTCTGCAATATCAACTCTGGCAGTCGCTCAGTCTTGCTCCTCCTCGTCGGCAGCTCGTTAGTCGTTTTTGGTCAAACGAGATGTGGTTACAGCTACAAAAACACGCTGTGTGTGTTTTGTATCTCTCCGAGGGCGCAGCAGCAGCCACAAATAATCGCCACGATCATCGTCATCATCATCGTCATCATCATCATCATCGTCATTGCATTGCTTGGCGGATTAAGGCAGCCACTACTGCTGCTACTCGAGCAGGCCAGACCCAGCGACGCTTGCTGAGTGTCACCAAGACACTTCCCGCTTCCCTTGCCCTCTTCCCTCATCCCACGCTGCAAAGGTGCATTGTACCCAGCGACGTCGGGCATCGCGGCCCATTTAAAATGTGCGCAAATAGTTGCGCATGCGCGCAGTTAATCTGTAAGGTTCTCTGCCACTGTGTATGTGTGTATGTGTGTTTGTGTGTGTAGCTGCGTCAGACTGTCTGGCCAAGTTGGTTGGTATCCGCGGGTCTGGCCTGGCCTGGACTGGCTTATTAGTCGACCACTTGGCTGGCAATTCTCGCACTGCAACTGGCACTCAGCATCGCCATCAGCTTTCGTCGGCACTTTGGAGTGATGGAAAGTGACGCGTTCATGTTTTGTGTCATTTCGCTGCCATTTGATGTATTGTGACAAACATTCTTACTCGTCTCCAGCCCCAGTCACAGCCTCAGTGCCAGCCTCAGATACAGATACAGATCAACCGGGGCGAGCAACTGCAGCTAAGTGGCTAGTTGGCTTCGAGTGCTTTACTCAGCACAAACTTGGAAGCTCAAATTAGTATGTGATTAGTTGCGATTGAAGCGGGAGTTCAGTAATTGCCCTCAACAGCTTATGGCTGATATAGCAGGGAGAAAATAGTGGATATTGTTAGACAATTCTATATAGCAGAGTGCTACAATAGAAACTCTGATTGATTTATAAGTAATGTATCATTTTACTACTGTTGTTCCTTCTTATAATTACGCAATTCAATGGTTGTAAATTGCTATTTAAGTTCCTAATTAACTTTCAACTTTGAGTGCTCTAATGACCTCACATTAAATTATAAAAATCCATATAATATATAAAGCTGAATTACTTTTGATTAGCCTATAATAATAGATAATAAATATTATTATTATTTTTATAATCATAATTTAAAATTTACATGGTTGTTTGTTATTATCTCTCTATTATTTTGTCATTAACGTTTTTGTCAAGTTCTAAAGGGTGATTTTTTAGCTATTATCATTTTGGCAACACTGGTTTAAACAGCTGACGCACGTTGCGTGTTTTGCAACACTGACAAACATCTTCAGTGTGGTCTATAATTTAACCATGAATCGTCTTACAAACGAACAACGCTTGCAAATCATTAAAGTTTCTCCCAAGTTCTATTTCAATGTCTTTAGTTTATATATCTTATATTGATGTAAAATATAAGAAATAAAAATATATTGAAATTATTCAAGACGTTTTACTATATATTATCACTTAACTAATTCCTTAATATTCTTTCCCATTAAAGTGTTTCTCTTCTATTTTATTTTTCCCTGAATAATCAGTTGAGCGATTCCAATTAAATAATTTACATAAATAACGCTCGAATGGAGTTTCCAATTAATTTATTTCATGTCAGCCAATCCACAAACTAATCTCGTTTCTGCTTACACAGGACACAGCGGGCAAAGGGCGTGGAACAGCAGCAGAAGGGGGGGAGGGTAGGAGCAAACTGTGCGACCATTTGGCAGTAGAACCCACAAAAGCTGACCAATAACAATATCGGGTAAAGACAACACAACTAGCTGTAAATGAACAAAAACCAATTTACAATTTTATTATATTTTGCCAGAGCCAAAGAGGGAGATGGAGCTGGAGAGAGAGAGAGAAAGAGAAGGAGCTACACCGAAACGGGACAAACAACAAAATGGCCGAAATCGGCGTGCAAAGAAAATACCAATAAAAATCGAAATTGTCGCATGCGAAACGGCGCGAAATTGAATGGGAATCAATTTGCTTGCGAATCATTGAACAAATTGAAAAGGACATAAGCACAATACATGTACACGCCACTACAATGTGCAGGGTACGTGAGTGTTGGAATCTCTGTGTGTGTGTGTGTGTAGGGGAGGGGGGAATGAGTGGAGGATAATGCACTGTGGGCTGAGGGAGAGTGCACAAAATGCTGAAATTGCTTGCAAAACAAATAAACAACAACAAAAGGCTGAGCAGAGAGAGAGAGAGAGAAGGAAGAAGGAGGAGAGAGGGGCAGCCATAGTCCTGCCCGGCCCGGAATTGAGCCAAAAGTGTTATTGATCCTCGTGCGGCTGGGGGGGATTTTGCTGTAAAGCTGCTGAAATGCAAACAAGGCAGAGCAGAGCATCCTGCCAACTGTCGTTGGCCAAGGAGGAGAAGAAGGAGCAGGAGAAGCAGGAAGCGGGCTGGGAAAATGGGAGCCGGGAGTCGACGTCGACGTCGTCGTCGTCGCTCGGTGTCTGTGTCAATATTCGCTGTGTTCCCGTTGCGATTATGTTTGCGCAGCCATCTTGATTGGCAATGTTATAAAATAAATACGCTACGAGCAGCGGGGCAGAAGGGGCAGAGGGGGGCGTGCTGCAGCCGGATATGCGTGGTGTGTGCAGCCAGCGAGGGTGGATCGCTCGACTGGATTAGTGCGCATTGCCAGCAGCAATTGCTGTGGGATTTAGCGACATGGATGGCGGTAAATGTAACTGGATGATGGCAGCAGCCCCGCAGCACCCGCTGTTCCTCCTGCTTCTACTCCTCCTGCTGTTCCTTCTGCTCCTTCTGCTGCTGGTGGCTTATTGGTTTTGGCTGCTGTGCCAGCGGAAGGATAACGTCAACGGCTGACTGTTTGCTAAATTGAGCAGCGTAAAGTGCGACAGCAACAACAACAACAGCAACAGCAGCCCGCACTGAAATTGGGAAAGTGTTTGGGATTTTGGGGTCAGAGGAGGAGGAGGAGCGCAGCAGCAGCAGCAGGAGACAGAGCCACAACCAGCCAGCCAAGCAACAATGAAAATGGCAATAATAATTTCGCAAAATCGTTTGTCATTTACGCATGGCAAACGGTTTTGAAAGTAAACAGCTGGGTCGTCATGGACCCCAGACTCTGCCACGGAGTCGAGCCATGTCGAGGGGGGAATTGAGCAGCAGCAGCAGCCCGGCAGATATTTATGGCATCTAGATACTGTTCACTTTGCTCTTGGCAGGCAATTTTGTGACTAATGTTTGTTTAGCTGTCGTTGCGCATTTGCCATGCGAAAACACCCTGAAAGGGGATGCTCTGCTAAGTAGGTTAGAAATGGAAGCAACGCAGCTTTTGCCCGCAGACGCAATTAACCCAACGAAATGTATACCAAATTTAGATACGATTTGGGAAGGAGTATCTGCGAGTATTCCCCGTTGGCTTAGCCACACCCCGAGGCGAAACTCTAGACACCTTCAGAGATTCTGCCAATAATTATGATAATTTATGTGGCATACAAAGGAACACATCACGTCAGGCCGGCGCCCACGCCCCAATATTCAAAAACGTTTAGCTAAAAGCTATATATATGCTATAGTTCGACCTGTACCATCGTGATTTATGTGGCAATTCTGCACAATAGATCTTAATACGGAACAAAGACCTTCGGCATTAATTCGCTGTCATTAGGAGTGCATTGTGAGCCACAACAATGGGCAGCGAGTGTTTTAGATCATGTTTCAATCGCCACATATAAAAAACACAAGAGCGCCAGAACGAAAGAGTGTGAGACAAGGGAGAGGTAGAGCGAAGGGAGGGGGCTGAAGTCATTAACTAACACAAAGTTAATCGAAAATTCCACAAGGCGTTACACAAAAACCAATCGACAGAGAGAGAGAAAAGGCAATAAAACTGCGTTTTACAACAGTTTTAGTTGTGTTCAGCTTAGATCGGCGGATCATTAACAAAATTGGTTCCGCCAAACTTGACAACTTTGAAACGCACGTTACGAAATACCCAAAAAATACTAAAAATACCAAACTCGTCTAGTTCTTTGGGCTGCAATACAAATGCGTGTCTCGCTATTGTTAACTATTATTTCGATTTCTTTATTGAAGGCTTTAATGTGATTGTGACTGTGTATGGAAATAAGGCTGAGCGAATTTGTATGACAACGAGGCGTATGCTTAATGTGCCATTAAAATCACTGAGAACAAGGGAGAGCGGGGGCTCAGCTGCTGAGGCTGCCGGCGGTATTTGATTAGGTTATTTACGAGCTGCCAGTTACGCTCGTTCCCATTACCCATGCCGCCACTCGCGAGCAATTAGTTCATTGTGCCGTTCTCTGTGTGGTCCACGCTCAAGTGCAGCTACTCGAGTTACGAGAGAGAGACTCTCCCAGCTCTGGCAGAGAAGCGATAACAAACAAGTAGCGCGGTCTCTTACATAATTATACGTACTTCGCTACGGCAATCAAAACTAAACAGTCGTGTCGAACAAACATCCTCTACTGCTCTCTCTTTCTCTCTCTCTCTCTCACTCTCTCTCTTTTGTCTCTCTTCTCTCTTCTCTATTGTCAAGTGCTGCCATGTGTGCGTGTGTCCTGCGTTGCGCAATCCGCCGCAGGATATTTAAATTTTATGCCAAATTAGAAATACAATTTTATGCCTCATAAAAAAGGCAACCAAAATCAGCGACGGCTTACATTTCATTTGAGTACAACTCATTACGATGTATGTACATATATATATAGCTATATAATGCAGTGAAGGGAGCACAGCATTTCATTAACTAAGAGTTGTGTAGAAACCCAGAAGCATTTGAAACAGTTTAAACAGCGCTAATAATAAGTATGCTCCACAAATACTCAGACTGTATATAGAAAAAGTTATATAGGAAAAGGTATATGAGAAAAGGTATATAGTTAAAGATATATAGTATATAACATGCATAACATATACAGCAGATTCAGCTTGCCTATGTACTGCGCAAACTCTGAGAGCCGCAACTTGGCATCCACACACGATTAGCTGCAGCTTCCAGCTGCTTAGATAACTTGGGGCGTTGCCCAAAGCTGAAGGCAACTTCCAGCGCATGCGAATCCAGACGAGAGCCGCGAATCTCCTTCATCGTTCATCTCGTTTTTTCCGATTGCATAAGAGTCGAGAGTCTGGGATAATTGTGTCGCAGCAATTACAACAACGACTGAGCTGAGGGCGCGTCATGTGGTACATTAATTTATGTATGGCAAGTGGTCTCTCGGTTTTGTGCTCATTTAATAATTGCACGATGCCTTGAGGTATCATTACCGACGCACTGAAGCACCCAGCTACACATTAACTGTGTGCGTTTATGTAATTAACTGAAATCACAGGCTACTCACACGGACACCGACAGAGAGACAGACACGACAGCTAGACAGACAGAAAGAGAGGGAGACTGAGGGCAAGCGAACTCAACTGAAGCTGGTAGCGACGCCCAATGGCAACTCACGTGCTTTTCAATTATAAAACAAGTCGAATCGAATGTGTTGCGGAATTATTTAAATTAACACGCACAGTTCAGGTCCAGGGTCTCAGTGGAATATGTCGGCAGCCCGGTCAACAGACAAAGACAGAGACAGAGTGAAAGAGAGAGAGAGAGAGAGCGTGTCTTAAGCGTCTGATAAACGGCTTCAAAACATACAAAACGTTCGATTTAACTCGCAGAGTTAATAATATTATCGGCTTAAGACATTGTCGCCGATCCGCTTCGTTGTGTTCGAGCGATTTATTAAAATGTCAGGAAACTAGTTGGATCGCTTTTCAGACACGACTCGAGAGTCGACTCGCGATCGTCTGTCTCTGTGTGCCACACTACACATATATATTTTGATCTTAATGCGTTATAATTTCGCTATAAATCAAACGATCGCGGCTTATGACGACCGCCACAGCACACTGAGGTTTCAGTTACGTATCGTATCGTATGGGAGTGCGATAAAGTAGCCCATTTCTAACACCTGTAATTTATGGAGCCCCAAAACGCTTTGTCTGCACTTCCTCAGTCCACTTCAATTCTAATGCAGATGCCGATTGAGCGAACAGTAGCCTTACAGTTCGTTTACAGCGGCAAATGTATCAGATAGTTAAGCCCCCATAATGGCATTTTAAAGAATTTCCAACATACGGAGAAGGGGATGGAGTTGCGGATTACGGCAGCCATCGTGTGCGGTGCGAGCTGCGTCTTTGGAGGTGCGCTAGGCAGCCACCCAAATTGAAGTTGGGAAATTTGCATTTGAATGCACCTATAGAAGATTTTCACTTGGAGTATCTTCATCGTGCTGTAAGTTGAACAAATTGGAATCATATACAAGCTATAGATTGTGATGAGGGTGCTTGTGAGAGAGACAGAGAGGGTGAGAGAGAGGGAGAGAGAGAGGACTGCTAATTTCAGCCCCTTTCAGTTGCATTTCGTTTGTCACTCATTCATTCAGTCAGTTGATCAGTCAAGCCCGTTACGCCGTTGTCGCCGTTAATTAGAAACTATTCAAAGTCTACTTAAGTGCGCATTTCCTGTTGGTGTGCGTGAGAGATCTAGCCTATATCTAGCTCTATGTGTGTGTGTGTGTGTGTGTGTTGAAGCGTAACTCCAAGTGCCCGCGTATGAGTATCTTGTGGGTAATTGTAATTGCTTCGCATTTCGAAAACTAACGAGACAATTTGAAAATAATTGCCGCGATATGGCGGCCATTAAACAATGCCTGCTCATTGGTCGACTGGGAAACGCTTTTTGCGGTTCGCTGAACTGTTATCTGTCAACATTTGGAGTACCTCACAGAAGAGGGAGAGAGAGTGACAGTGGGAAAAGAGAGAACGGGCGGAAGAGTGACTGTACTTTCCCGCGGACTCGTTGTGTGGTCTGCTCAGATTGTTTGTGCTTCGCATAATGTTCAGGCTAATTAGAGCTATTGTGTCTCTATTTATTTCAACTGATTTTAGTTGTTTTCTTACTGACTAAGTGCAGCTTAAAAGACAAGGACAAAAACCATAGTGGAGTGTGTTAGACTTAGATATACCCAGCAACAACAGCTTGGAAATCAGTAGCCGCTTCTTAAATAACTGATATGTTAGTTATGAAATTGCAAATAAATTTTTAGAAATCATTTGGATGGTAAAAGTGGCTTATCAATTGAACCTTTACCAAAAAGGAGCGTTCTAGGTCATTAAATTACTTAGTGCAAGGCTGGCTAAATTAAAATTAAGCTTAATCAGGGCGCAATATTAAGACATTCTATATTGTCACCAAATTTGGTAGTCTTCGCTCTTACAACCGCTGAGCTCTAGATCAAATGGACAGACAGACAATTCAGGCAGACAGAAGCACAGACTGACAGATGGACAGACAAGCAGATAAGACAGACAAACATATATGACTAGGTATATTGACTCGAATGTTAATGCTGTTTAAGCATAAATACACATGCATAATATCCCATCTACCCCATGGCTAATGTGTATACAAATAACTCAATTTCAAACAGAGGCTATATAGAAGGTACTACAAAAATAAGAACCACATTTAGAATCAACTCTTGTAAATAGTTTCAGCTGCAACTTGGTAACTATCCAACTTATTAAAGTATATAAAGCTAACGTCTCAATTTTCTTTCTCAATTTCCCCCACTCTAGAAGCTTAATTAATTAAAATCAGCTTTGATTTGTGGTCAAATGAAGTTGGCAGGCTCACAGGCAGGCCGCAAATTGGCCATGGAATCTGTGGTCCGCTCTATGTGGATCAGGTTAATTAGTTGGGCAAACTGCAGAGATAGCCAGCAATTATGCCCAAAGTAGAAACAAACATTCAATTTGTGATCGAGACAAGAAATCCAACAACAGCAGCAACAATTGAATTTGTTGATCGACGTTTGGGAACGGTCTGCAGAGGAGTACGTAAAAGATTTGTGATAATTGCTTAATTTAGTTAATCAAGTTTATAATGGGAACTCAGGCGATAAGCGCATAAATCACTTCATTAACTCTGCTGTCCCTGGGACTTCACATCATCGTAATGTGATTAGCATGCTGTGGCTCTGGCTGTGCCTGTGGCTGTGGCTGCTGCAATTACACAATCCCAGTGAAGTACCAACCCCAACCCCAACCCTCAACTCAAACCCAACCCCGACTGCTGTCATGGCACTTCAACGAGCTGGTAACTCATCCCACGGTGCGACACTCACATTTCACCCCAATTACCTTATCGCCATCGAGTGCCACTTAATTTGGAATGTTTAACATGAATGCGCCACAGTCTCATATACGTGTACCTGCCTCTGCCCTGTCCCGCTCCCTGTGCCTACCCCTGCCACAAGGCAATCCACCCCATTGTTGTGGTTCGCACCACCACCACCACCACGGGCCGAGATTAACAGCTAAAGTCAGCGACGCGACGCTGCCTCTGTCTCTGCCTCTGCCTTGCCTCAGTCCAACTCCAACCCGGGCAATTTTTCGGTTGGCGTTTAAGTGTTCCCCCAGGGTGAGATACATTTTCGTCGACAACAACAACAAGAACAGCAACAGCAACAAGAACAACAAAGGCAATGCGAACAACTTTACATCATTTTCATGGTCGCTTCCATTTTGTTGTTGCGGTTAGAGCGGGACAGCATCGTCTCCTCTCACTGTCTCGCAGTCTGCTCTGTCAAATATTAAATTAAGCTTGTTAAATTGTCTTGTTAAAATCAACTCGGTAAAATAGACGCAATTTATCATATTTTAATGGGCTACACTTCGGGAAAATTGCTGCTTATCGCCAGAGCACTGATTGGGGACTGTGGAGCCCAAGGAGAGTGCTCTATGTCTCTCTCTCTCTCACTCTTTTCTGTCTTTCTTGTTGTTCCCCACTCACACTGGGCTTGGGAACTCGATCTATGAATGTCGATGAGCAATGAGTTGTTGATTTCATTTGTAATGGACTTTTATTTCACTCGCCAAACGCAGCTGTATAATTTTGAAGCGATCGACCTACGACCGTCCCCCTGCACCACGGCATCAACTGGAATAATTGAGCAATTGAGTTGCAACACGAAAAGCGTCTTAACATTTGAACCTGGCAACAGTTAGAGAGAGTGGGCTCGGTCGGTTCTGGGTTGCGAAAGTTCCGCAGGATATCGGCGCATGCTTATTATCACATTACGGCCATATAAATTATTCCTAGGCCTGGCAAGACCTTCGATTATCACAGCACGATAAACTGGAGTTATAACTCGGCCAGGGGGGGGGGATAAATTATGACGAGTAAAAGTAGCACGCGGCTAGGACATGTAGAGTATAATCGATGTGGTTTCATCAATTTCGGCTTTTTTGCATTTCTGCAAGTCAAACTCGATTCTGCCACGTGATGAAGTGCAATTGTCTGGCTAAAGAGTTTGTTTTTTGTCATCCATTATTGGCCATCAACATTTCCACACTCTCCTGCCCTTTCTCATATGTTATTTATGGCATATTTTGCAGATTCCATGCAGATCGCCTCAATCACGCAAATCCAACCTAAATGTAGCTTGTTCTCTGCTTCTTTTTTCGACTGTTTATTGACGACAAATTATAATTAATTGCATCGATCACGAGATGGAGGTCGAGCAGAGCTGCAGATACATTTCAGCAGGCGCAATTTATGCTCAGACTGCAGGTGTGAATAGGCCACGCCAAGGCCCCAGGGCTCCAGGGCACCAGGGATAAGTTCCCCAAAAGTGCAATAAACGCAAACGAGGCAGGTCAACATGCAAAGGGGTGGAGTGGGAGGGGAGTGTCGGACGAAACGACATGCCGGACGCACAGCAGGACTTTTCGCAATTCAGAAATTGGCCATGCAAACGCAGCACAAAATTATTAACACGATTTAAAACACTTTTATGGCATCGCCCGCTGTGAATGAAGTTGTTATGCATTTTATCGCGAGATTTCGCTGAAACGCTGTGGAGAGTGGGAGAGTGGAAAGAGGGAGTTGGGGGGAGGGAGACACAAAACCAGTTGCTGCTGGCATGCAAATCCAAATGAAATTAACGCCCTGTCCGGCAGTTTTAGCAGCATTTATTTAGCCATTTCGCAGCCATTGCCAATGCGAGGCGTGCAAATCAATTTACCAACACTCTGCAGTTGTTTTTATTATTGTATATACATACATTGTTAGCAGACTGTAAGGGGAATCGAGGGGAGGAGGGGGGACAGACTTTTGTGGTCTGTTGTTGTGACTGGCCGCATTTGACGCTTTAATTCCAAAGAACTCGCACCCCTGCCGCACAATGGCAACAGGCCACAAGCCGAGAGACAATGGAGGTGCACAACTAGGCAACAGGCATCATCATCATCTTCATTGTCGGGGCATTCAATTCGAAAATTCTTTTAATTGTTATGCCATTATACGAGTGTTTCTCTCTCTCCTCTCTCTCTGTGTTTTGTTGACTCTGCCGAGTCGAGTGTGCAAAACCAATGCGACGCGCTTCCAGCGAATCTCACAAAGCAACGCACAGAGAGAATGAGCCAGCGAGATTTGCTGCTGCTCTTTTTCTTACTCTCCCTCCTGCTCCTGTCGATATATTTCGTGTGAAATCAAAGCAAAAAATAATGTGTGTGTCGCTCGGTGGCAATTGAAAGACAATAATTGAGATATGGCCTGAAAAGAGAACAGAAGGAGGAGAAGGAGGGGGTGCCGCTCGACAAAGAGCCGCCTGCCAAAGCACGCGTGATTATTTGTTATAAATTTGTCAAGCGATCGCCAGACAAAGGCAAGAAAGATCCTTGTTCCTTGTTACTTGGTCCTGGAGTCGACAGCTGGCGCAGAAGTTGAGATCTTAACACGGATAGCAAGAAGCAGAAGCAGGAGTAGATGAAGGAGAAGGAGAGGGAGCAGGAGAAGCAGGAGCAACAGCAGCGCGTCATTGCATTTCCATTAATTAAAGAGAGTTAACTTTATTGGGCATCTTCTGTCAAGGCAGCTGTGTGCGTGTGTGTGTGCCACGCCCACAGTGTGCCGCATTGTTGCGCCTTTGTTAGCCTAAGTGGACATCGTTTATTGCACTTTTGTTGCAACTCCTTTGAAAATTAGTTGCGCTATTCACTCGAACTGGCCAGGCCGTTCAGGCCATGCCGACTGCGAGAGTACGCTGTAAATTACCCTCGCCCCGTTGCCCCTTCCCCTGCTTCAGTTGTTGATTGCACCCACACGCTCCATTGTCCATTGTCATGCTCTCGATCCTCGCCGCCATGTGTCGATCCTCGCCACGTTTGCATTTCTGTCCCCTCGTTTAGCAGCTGTTGCAATCGTCAGTCGCAGTCGCAGTCGTAGTCGCTGCTCTGGTAGCGAAATTATGTTAAATGGCTTAATTTATAATGTTTGCTTTTGTTGCCGTGGAAAGAGAGGGAGGAAGGGGGCAGGGAGAAGAGAGGCAGCTCGCAACCCAATTGCAGTGCGATTGTGCCATGCAACCCGAAAGACTTTCGCAATATGTCGCACGGCATGGCAGTGTGTGCATGTTCCTCAAGGGGTGTGTGTGTGTGTAGATTGTATACAATGATATGATACACGACTGACTTCTGTAAATTAAGACTGCTTGTCGTTTTTGGGGTGACACTTTAGACTAATGATAATCTTTAACTCAAAAATTGCGTTAAATTTTATATAATGTTAGGTTAAACTCCTTTGTTTTTTAATATAAGTTATACTCAATTATGTTAAGTCTTATGTTGTTAAGTGTAACCTTAGTTTGTACACTATCCCAAGTTTATTTAGTTATAGTTAAACCAATCAATGGCTTAGTGTTGAATAACGCAAAAGGAGCAGGAGAGCGTCACTATCGCTTAATACAGCTAAGGTAACACATAGTTCAAATTTAAAAAGAGCGTAATCAATAATTAAAACATTAAAGGATTATCTCTACAATAACAAACTTTCCTTCTTTTTCTTGCTTAAATTAAAACATAAATCGTATTCCAAATTGTACAATATAAAATAAACCAGAAAAACGCTGCAGTTAAGTGTCACCCGACAGTAACATACCCTACGCTGACTTGAATAACTTCCGTTTAAATTGCCCAATCGCATTGAAATTTGCAGTAAAAGTAGATATTATAGTCAGCTACGTACTTGTCAATGTTAGAAAGTTGTATCTTATATACAACGCTTATAAATTGCATTAAAATATTTAATTATTAATTTTCGGAGGCGGTGGGCGTGGCAACCAACATTTGAAATACAGTTTTGCTGCTGTGGAAATACACAAGCCTACATGCAACATTTGGTGAGTCTAGCCTTAATAATAACTGAGATCTGGGTGTTTATACAGACAGACAGAAGGACAATTTAGTCGGCAAATGAACTTGATCAAGTATATCGTCTGCCACGCTTTCCTCTACCTGTTATATCAGCACAAATGTAGTATACCCCTTCTTGAGCATTTGCAATGAGTATAAACATTAATAGTATTGCAAAATGTACGATATAAAATGGAAAATGTAATCTCTTTGCTATCCCTGAGTAAACAACATTACTTACAATATCTTCAACTTGTAACGCTGAAATCAAATCAGTTTAGGGCTTTCGCTAGCTGAAATACTGATTTGGTTTTTGCGCCTGCACACGTAACCTGCAATTTCATTACAATGTCTCGAGAGCAGAGAGCACCTGCCACACCGAAAAACGAAAACAACGGCAGCTGAGGCCTGGCAAATCCTCAGCAGATCTGCAGTTGCAGTTGCAGTTGTATTTGTACGCTGGCCATTAAGAGCGGCAGCGGCGATCGAGCTTGCCGGGGCAACAAGTTGGCAGGCCATTAAGCTGATTGAGTTGAGTTTTTCGAGCTCATTTCCCATTACAAGTTGATCAGTTTTGCAGGGGAGGGGACACGGGGGAAGGTGAAGCCGATCGCTTTAATTTTACTGCTTGTTTGCTTTCACACTCTCATTACAACAACACGGCAGCCGCAAGAGGGGAGGGAAAGTAAAGAGTGGCAAGGCAGCTCGAGATCGGGTTCCATGGCCTGCTCCACTTTTAAACACAGCCCTTGCACAACGACCTCACCTGCTGCTGCTTGCTCTCCTTCTCCTTCTCCTCCTCCAGGCAGCAGGTTTGGCTTGCCCCTTGTCCCGCTGACGAGCTGCGAGCTGCGAGCGCATTTCCCGTTCGCAATTTTCACTCTGCGGCCGTCTGATTATTATATTGTACGCACATGTTCCGCCATTATGGAGTTATTATGATCAATAAGACAACTTAAATGCTGCAATTAAGTCAGCCTAGTGCTTTTTCCTCCTTTTCTTCTCCGTCTTTTTCTACTTCTTCTTCTACTCCTTTTCTCCACCTTTTTTTTGTCTCTGGCTGCTGTTTTGCTTCTTGCTTGCTCTGATCGCGTCCCAAATTCGAAACTCTGCAGCGCCAATGGCAACATACACATCTTTTTTTTTTGTTGCCTTTGCAGCGCGTAATTGGCGCTTAATTCTCCTGCGGGATCATTTAATTTTACGAGCCCGGCCAATTGATTATAATGGACGCCATCAGACTTTTACAACATGCTAAATGCGCGCGTAAACAGCGCGAGCAACGGTGAGGATCGGTGCGGAGGCCTTGCACCAAAGCTTGCCTCACTGTCAATCAGCCCGGACCAGGCCAGAGCAGACCAGCCCAGGCCAGCCCAGACCCCGCTGCAGATCAAGATGCGTTCGAGCGTGTCTGTGTCTGTGCGCCTGTCTTTGTGTTTGTGTTGAGTGGCCGTCGCCATTAGGCAAATTCAGCGATCGATTGCAGAGCTGGGGCAGGAACGCGGATGCGCCGCGACGGCTGCCACCAATTTGAGAGTTTTATCGACGGCAGCAATTTGCAGTTACTTGTGAACTACCTGAGAAGCCGTTGCCAGATTTTGCCACGCCAGACAACAGACAACAGACACGCAGCCCCCTCCCCTCCCCCCCCTCTCTCTCTCTCTCTATCTCTCCCTCTTAATAACCACAAAAAATAACGATCGATTGCGGTTATTAGAGGCAATTTGGAGAAACAAGATTTTTGGCCTGCTCAGCGCTGCGTTTCGTGTATTTTGATAAATTGCATCAAATTTATTGGTTGATTAAATGTTATTGCACTCGCGCCTAAGTGCTTAATGATAGGGGATGCAGTGGAGATCTTTGGGAGAGCAGCTCAAGATCGCAGCGAATTAGAATTTAATTGACAAACACGTCAAACGAGTTGCAAACAAATTGCCGCAGCGATCGTTTCAACGTTTGATCGATCCCCGCGAACAACTTTATCATATCTACGAGACGAGCACACTCCTTGAACGGACTATGGGCGGCAAACCCGGACTCCATTAGCCAGTCGTGTGACGGCCTCAAGCTGCGCCCGCACCACAGCTCGCAGAGACACAGCATGGCCCAGCAGCAGCAGCTGTCTCTAGCCTATCTTCCTCTCTCTCTCTCTCTCTCTCTCCTTGTCTTAATGCCACTTAAATGATCGTTGTGTGAGGGGTTGCTTTGTTGCTTTTGCAAAACTAGCCCAGTGAGCTGGCATTCTGCTCTCCTCTCCCCCGTCCTGCCTTGCCTGCTCTTCATTCTGTGTCGGCTTGACCGCTGCTCTCATTGCCCAGGGGTGTCAAAAGCAACCTTTTGACATTTATACCCACCGACAATGGACAGTCATTTATTAAGCAAACAATGCGTGTCCCAAGTGCCACTCGAAGTGCAACAACGACACTTTTGACACTACGACAGCCCGACAGGAGTCTTAACAAGTTTTTGAGCTGCAGCAGCAGCTGAGTCCTCGCTAGATCCTCCAGTGCTATTCAAATGTGGCTTAGCCTGTAAGTGTGAAAAACAACAGCAGAAAGCAATCCAATTTCAGGCAAACTCGACTATTGCTTACAGATTAGCACTTCTCAGTCAATTAATATACCTAAGCAGTTGAAATAATAGTGCAACTCAAGAGGTTGCAGAGGACTCTGAGCTGTTGTTAGGGTGTAGTAGAACTCGCTCTTCCTTTATAGAAATAAGTTTTTATGAAAGCAGAAATAATATAATGTGCTACTTAATACATTGTTATTATATCTACTGAATCATTCTGGTCATCCAGTCGAGCATTTAAAATGTTCAAAACTTGATACTAACTTTGTGCAAGTACATGTAATGCAAGACAGGATGAAAAGGGCGTGGCACACTACACAAAGTATATTTATACCCTTCGATCATTGAAAATTGTCAGAAAAGGGTATACTATCTTTGTGCAAGGGTATCCCACTGTCACGTGCCGCGCGACTGTGTTTTCCTCACTGGTTTCTACATATACGATTGCTCAGAATCATTTGCCGTATATCGATTTATTTGATCGTCATTAACTCAGTTATTATAAGAGCCAGATACATCAAACTTGGCATAAAGTTTACGCTATACTGGTTATTTACGAAAATCAAAGAGTCTCTTGCCTTAAGTTCCACTTGAGCATGTTTCCGGCACTTGAAATGCGTACGCAAGTTAATGGACCTTTACTAAGTAAGCCAAAAGATGACGGGGTGTGCGGACAATGCAGTTGGCTTTAATGGGACTTGCTGCAGGTATTTGCGTATCACTCACGAATTTCCCAAATTGGCCGTTTCATTTGGAATCGTGTGGGTAATTGCAGTTCACAAATTAGGCCTGCTAAGGAATAATCGACGAGGAATACGAGGACTACAGGCCCGAGCAGTCGTATACCTCCTCGATAAGGCAGAGGAGCATGAAAACTTATTGACAGGCCGAGGCAATTACAATTACCCAAAATGATGATCGGCCCCGTTGGCGAGCACGCACCGAGAGGAATCTGGCTGGCAGTTGAGGTCTCTCTCTCTCTCTCTCTCTCTCTCTCTCTCATTAAACTGTATTTAACGGGCAGGGCAACGCGCTGCCAGTTGCCAGTTGCCAGTTACCAGTTAGCAATTGGCAATGACTTCGATTTATGAGTGCTGAAATGAAGCTTAATAAAGGGGCAAGCTGTGGCTAATGAAAGCGTTAATGCAACGCAGCAGATGCTGATGCCAGATATAGTAGGAATATCATATATAAGGGATAAGGAGTCCAGGAATAACGGTCTGCTATTTGTTTTAAATCATTTGGCCAAATGCCAGACATATTTCATGCTCGCATATAGCGCATACGCCTCCGTGTGCCAAGTCTCGCTTCGCTTCGTTTGCGTTGCTTTCATTTGGTTTTATTTTGCTGTTTTGGTTCAGCTTTTTGGGCCATATCTTTTGCTGGGGGAATTTGAATTTGAACGCCAGACATTTGGGCGTTGCACGGTTGTAAATTCATTTGTTAAACGATGCGCTCATAAAATTTGCGCCCTTTTTATGGCGCTGAACGTGGAGCTGAACTGCAAGAGCAGCCCAACACACACACACACACACACACACACACACACACACACACAAGAGAGACGGCCTCGATCTGGACACTGGCCTGAGAACTTGCCAGCCCCAGCGCAGGACTCCAAAGGGGCGTGACAGACTTCGACTGCGACGCGGAGTCCAACTCCAACTTCGACTTCAACTGCGACTGCGACTTCAACTCTCTGTCAGCTCTTGGCAGTGCCATTCTTGGCTGTGGCATCCTCCCGCCCGCTGCTGCTGCTGCTTCACCAGCGGCACCGAGAGTTCAACAGCAGCGCGATTTATTTGCCAGCCGCAGACGGCGCCAGCTGAGGCCCCATCGCTGCGCTTGCCACAAAAAACTTAACACTAATTATATGCCTGGCACACACACACACACACACACTCTAACACATACATATGCAAATTGTGTTGAACTAAAAGAAGTTTCAGCTAATTTGCCAACATTAAAATCCACACGACGCTTAGCCGCATATGGATGCCACAGAAGGTTGATGCCTCGCTGCGAGCGCTGCCCCAGCTGCCCCAGCTGCCGTGCCACATCTCTTTACAATCTACGGCAAGCGAGCGTGTTAATTCGACATGTTTTTCGCCAAAAACCATTTAGGTGCAAGTATTGCACTGCGGCGGTGCACTCTGCTGCTGCTGCTGCTGCTGCTGCATCCTCGTTGAGCTGATGGGGATTTCATGGAATAAAAACGCGCGTAAAAAACGTCAAATTGCAACACCTCGAGGGCACACACACACGCACACACACACACAGACAGTCACACAGAGCTTAAGCCAACGCAAAGTCAAGAACCAGAACAGCAGCCCCAAGTCGCAGTCTCAGTCGCAGTCGCAGTCGAAAGCAACTGCTGTAGAGTCCATAAGTCAGTTCGCTTGCCTGTCTCACTCCTGACCTGTCGCTGTGCCTGTCCCTCTCTCCTCTCTCCCTATCCCTGTCTACCCTCATAATAATTGCGTATCTGGCAGATGCAATTTATCCGTGAATTTGTTTTTAATTTTCAACACATTCGCTAATTTGATTTTTAACTTCGTTTCCAGCTCTGCCTCGGTCTCAATCACAGGCAGCCCGTCCAAATTGCTGCACCTAATCGTGGACGTGGATGTGGCTGTGGCTGTGGCTCAAGCAGAGGCAGATGCACTGGCTGAGCCTGTGTGGATGCTGCTGGGATGCCAAGCAGACGCGTTTGCTACGGCGTCCAACACCCGCTTTCATTTATAATTTTGTGCAACTCACTTTGGCCCAAGCCGGACTCAGGCTTTGACGCAGGACCAGGCCTGTGTGCCCAACTGGCCTGGCCAAGTCAGTTGCCTGGTTTTGTATCTCTTTTTTAGCTCTCGGCCAAGTTGGCATTGGCATTGGCTGCACGGGGCGCTGCTTGTTAGTCGCGTAATTTATGTTCCAGCAGATACTCGTTGGCGTTGGCTTAAACCATTTCTTGCCTTCTGCAACAGCCCTACCTCCCCCTGCCTCCCTCCCTACCTTCTTCTTCTGCCTGCTCGCCTGTCCCTTTGCTGTCTTTGCTTATTTTCTTATCCGTTCTTATCCATGGGCTGCGTTGTTTGCGCAGGCGCAACCCAAACAAATCGATTTTCAACGCAATGCGACGTACGCTGTTACCAGTTGCACTCCCCCCTGCACCCCCTGCTGCACACTCCTTGTCTGGCAAATGCACAGTAAGCGTGAAAGGATTAAGCCTTATTAGCGAGCAAAGACAAAACTCGAGTGGATTACGAATCATTTTAAATGGGAATCTATCATTATTTATAACTAACTAGAGATCTGCCCATATTGCTATAACTCGTATACCTGTGTATATATAGTACTATCTGGTGTCGTTAATCGTGTCCGAGAGTCGCTGACTGCATAAGCTAGCAGCCAACTATAATCCACACCTTAGCTTTATTGCCAATAATTCTCAGCATCGGCCACAAGAACACGAACCGGAAACATAACAAATCATAAATTAAACCCTCGTTAAGCGAACTTATTGCACTTGCGGGCCAACCAAGAGGGCTGAGTCGAGTCCAGCCAAGTCGAGGCAAGCCATGCGCCATAACTTGAAGCTTGCAACCGGACTGGGGTCCAGTTGCAGAGCTGAGCAGAGCAGAGCTGAGCCAGTCCAGGGCAGGCCCGACTTTCCTCTGAGCTGGGCATCATTTGCTGCGTTTTATGCCTTTCAGTGCGGGGCTGTGAGTTTTATTTTATGTTACTACTTGTTTAAATTATATTGCGCTATTAAGCGAATTTAATGAAAACGCTGCGAGCTGAGCGACAGTGAGAGGCAGTGCTGCAGTAAGGGACAGTCTGAGTGCTGCAGGGGTAGGTGTAAAATAACGCACACACTTGCAGTGCCTTGTACCTCGTAGCTCGCAAAAAAGAGCTGAGATTTGGAGAGGAATTCTGTGCGAAGATCAGGAATCGTTTCTCGTCTCTTGCCACATGCCGCATGCCGCACAAATAGCGCTTAATCCATTGGCATTTCATTATTAAGCAATTTTCTGTGTCTGCACAAACAGAAAGTTCGCTGGGCCAATTTAAATTTTAATGCAATTTGTACAAAAATGCTGTTACTTTTGCGCAAAAGAAGCATAATTATTTCCGAGAAGTGACCCGGCAATACCTGCACACTCGTACAAGTCGAAAAGACAACGAAAAAAGGAACGTCATGTCACGCAAAATCATTGCAGACGACACATTATCCTCACGGCAAAATGATGCTAATCCATCACGGACCCACATCGTCCCGCAAAATGTCACTTAAGCATGCGCGAGCAGCGAGGATCGGTCAGTGGATCGATTCCCGATTCCCGGGATATCGAGGCTGCAGAAGCACAAGAAGGAGAAGCCAGCGCATTGTGATCTTGCCTTGTATGGAGCGTAAACCAAGTGCGAGCAGCGAGCAGCGATCAGCGATCAGTTATGAGATCCGAACAAAAGAACTTAACTGTAAACGAGGGCACAAGGCAGCGACAGACGGCGACGAAGGGACTGTGGCCCCAGCACGACGCAATGTCTGGCAAAACGTGAAGGCTGATCACCTCTCAGCTCTCAACTCTCGATCCTCGTTGCTCGTTCCTCGTTGCTCGATCTTGCAGTCGATGGGTGAATTATGCGCGACATCATTTTAAATCGTTGTAGCAACGTCAAAGCTAAACACCGATCAGTTCAGGCAAAAACAGAACCAATCCAAGCCAAACCCATTGTCTCGTCGTCGACGGGGGCTGCCGCCCTAATTGATGCAGCACGGCCATAAATTTACCAACGATCTCTCAGCAACGATCTTCGGCCTTCAAGGGGAACTGCCCAAAGAACGCCTAAATGTTGCCATGAATACATCACAGCCATCAGACATCATTTTCAACATCAACTTCGCTTTCGGGTTCCTTTATTAAGTACATGCTGCTACTTGGCTCTCCACATGGCCAGGGAGAACTCTACACCACGCGGTGCAAAGTTGCTCAGTGCCATGCTAAATCGTCCAACCAGTAGCTCCTGTTCGCCAGCCTTGAGGCTATGCTCCTCCAGCAGTAAGAGCGTCTGCTTCATGTAAGTCTTGGGCCACTCTGGGCCATTTGAAAAGAGTCTTTGAACCTTAGCATTGGCGTTGGTCGCGCTAATGTCAAATTGTAGCAGGCAACCATTTATCTCAGCATCGCGTTGAAGTCTTAACTTGAAGTCGGACTTCAGGAACTCATCGTCCTCTCTGGCTGTGCTTAGGTTGAGGGTCTTCAATAGAAAGGCATCTGTGGCAATCGATTGCAGACTCACATAATCGTCCAAGAGCAAGACAGAAGAGGCGTCTTCCTGCCTGGGATGATCGGCTATGCCTTGTATATACAGATTGGCCACATTAGGTATAATGTATCCACCCTTGGCCAGCCACCTGTCCCGTGCGTACATCACCTGGCACAGAAGTGAATCTGCAAAGATGGCGTGACTGGAAGCAGAGTGGAGACCTAAGTCGATTGATTGATAACTTCTGCTGAGAGCGCTTAATTACCCCATCCATTCGGATACTATGATATCCACCTTCTTGAGGCCACACGGCAGTTTGATTTGGGTAATGGAGCCGGTGAGTGGCTCGAACACTTCGGCCTTCTCTCCATGTTCCAATATCTTCGCTACGTTGCTAGCGCTTTGCATGTTGCCCACGGCAAAGACCTTGATAGCGCCTGCTTCGACGGCCAAATGGCTCAACAGTCCGCTGCGGCAGCCCACGTCCATCACAATCTGTGGGCGGAGAGATCGTGGAATAAAAGAAATGTAGTCTTTATATAAGCTGGCAAAACGCACCTTATCCTTGAATAGTATTGAATTTTGGTTGATAAATTGATTGTAGGCATTCGAGACGAGCACATCCGATAGCATCGACTCTGCCATGTTCCACGCATCTTCCATATTAAAGCTAAGGGAACTACTACAATATTCAAGGCAATAGTTTCTAGCTGACAAATAAGTCGAAGTGTAACTCGATTTGTAGTAAATTCCCAAGTGTGCTGTAAAGATCAAACTCTGCGCAATCTAAAAACACGTATCTATACAAATTATGGTCTTAGTACTAAATTTAAAAGTGATTATAGAACATGGATCGCATAGAAGACACATGAATAACATCTTATCATGTGATGTCTGCTCGTCCTGTCTGTGGGTAGCTCAGAGAACAATTAGTTAGGAGTCAACGAAGTGACTTTTTGATAACGAACGATCTCACGCCGCCTTATCAGCAGGACTTGTTGCCCATATGTTCTCTTCCAAACGAGCCTTTAATTTATGGACAGTGCGCTCCGTTGACAAATGCCGGCAATTTGATACCCGAAATATGCCAAGACAAACAACAACAACAATAAGCAAAACAAGGAAAGAAGAACGCGGAAAGAAACAACTCAATTTACAGGGCCGTATTAACAGTCTCGCAGGCCCTTCTCGGGGGCTCCTTGCTTTAATAAAATAGTAACAATTTAGTTTATAGAACAATTCTCTATACTGGCAAAATATCAACTGTTTATGTGTAATCTAATCTTCGGCATCTAAACTTATTCTCGATTGATCATATTGTTAACCCATGGTTGCCCCATTTCGTTTCGCAATTAGGTTAGCAGAGTATTATAAATTTGCGCTAGACTAAAATGTTAAGAGGCTTAATAAGGCGTGGCAGCCATCTATTTTCTATATATAATCTTGTTCAGTATTATCAGCGGGTGTCTGCAACTTTGATCTTCGTTGAAGCCCCTAGCAGACGAGGGCCCTTGTGCACCGCACACGCCTAGCTGCGGCCCTGTTGATTTCATTATACAAATTGAAATGTTTGTTGCGCCCTCGCGCTGATCTCGGGCCAAGTCGCGCTGCTCTTAACATTGTTTAGAATTTTGTTAATGTGCGCCGCGGGGTGCGCGTGGTTTGGAGTTGGCCAAGCGGGCAAGTGTTGACCAAAATCAAAGATCGTCTCACATTTTCTGAGTGTGTGGTGTACTGTGTGTGTATTGGTCTCGCCTCCGGCTTGCTCATTTGAGGGGCCTTTGTGTGCGCTAGATACGCAATATATTATAATCATGTCCAATATTGGTGTGCATATTAATATCATGAACTTATAAAGCAATTTTATGGCATTTTAAAAACGGCCATTAACAAGCGACATACCATGCACAAACACAATGCCAGCTGACACCGCGCATCGAGAAATCTTTGGGGAAACACACACACAGATAGTAAATAGAGTTATAAACACATAAAAGGTGCCTATTGTGGACGATCGAGGCGACGGCTTTCACAAATTTTATATGGGGCTATCAATTAATTAGAAGAGCAGCGCTCTCCGCAGGGCATTTTCACATTTCTAAACGATTTGTGGCTTCGATCGAAACTGAACCTATATCTGCATATATGTACGTATTCGTAAATCCCATCCAAACTGAGAGAGACTTGCTCATGCTGAATGCGTGCCATAATGAATTTGTTAAGAATGTCGTTAACATTCACAACTCTCAATGTCCACTTTCTATGACTGCCTGGGGCCGCAATTTGGCCTGCATTTAACAGTCAGTTTTATGGCAGTTATTATATTTCTCAGCGCATTTTGTGGCATTCTCAAAAAAACACATAAAATACAATGGAAGTATTCATTTACAGTTGATAGTCATCATCAAGCGAAATTGGATTGGATCGTGCATTGTTTTGATTAACAATACTAAGCTCTATAGTGAGCCAAAGGATTGAAGCAGCAGAAAGATAATCGGGAAATTTGCGAAACTTATAAAATAATTCGTATTATGCAAATACTCATGATTATCTATTTGTTTTTAATTAAAATAATAAGACAATATGTTCCTTTGCTCGAACTAAATAATTGCGCGAATCAAACTCATTTGATTTGTAAAGAGATACCACGTAATTGTTGCAAGAGTAAACACAGATTTTATGGTCGAGTTTTAATGCCTCGGACTGACTTTCACCACTCAGTTCAATTAAAAAACAAATAAATATAAGCAAATTATGCAAGAGGAATACACCTACACAGTGCTAACACGCATATGCAGACACCCAGCTACGAAGTGAGCAACAAAAGTATTCGTCATAACTTAAGAGTGCCATAAAAATTCTGCATTGGCAATCGAAACAAATAAATGCCTTCATTAATCAATTTTGTCACAAAGTAACAATAAAAAAGAGCACCGAATATGACGCTATATGAGCATAATAATAAAGCAACATTTAAATGTTGCAAACTTTTATGTTAATTTGCCATTTCTGGAATTCCTTAATTAGTCTATGTGGACTCGACAGTTCCCCAGCTCTCTCTCTCATTCTCTGGCCGGGCCCACAAACTGAGTCGTTTATAAAGCGTTTGTCACACAAATCAATTAAAGTTTACAACCCAACCAAGTCTTCACGTATTCACGTATCCGGACTGTAGACGGCAGACGAGACGTAAACTGTGTCCCATTCATAATGCCACCCACTGTGAGCACGAGTGCAAATAAAACTCGTAGACGCTTTGCATATCGATTCGTTTCCTCCGCTGGTTGTTTTGTGTCATCCATGTATTACCAAATGTTTAACATCCAATTATGTATAAAGATGGGAGCGATTCGTGTCGTTTTCACCTGCTGCTGCTAACCCACAGCGGATACTCGTAAACCTCTCAACTTTATGACTTCATTATGTATTGCGGCTGCAAAGTCACCCGACTTGGCATCGATTGCACACACACACGCACACATACTTATGTATGACACGTTATATGACAGTTATAAATTGTAACAAATGAACCCAATTCCCAGTTACCAATTACATATATAAGCATAATTCCAGCACGGAGAGGTATATGTAGATCGCCGTGTCCAGGGGTGGTTACTGGATTCATCCATTAAATGCGCAACTAATAATAACATGTGCAACTTGAATGGTCGCAACAATAAGTGGTTGATCGGCCTATCAATTCATTTGCCATTACATGCTGTTACACTGCGCTACAAAGTTAACATTATACATATGTTACATGCATTTTATATGCATACTTCTCAGCAGTTTGGCAGCTTGCTGTTTGTGAAGTCCAAAATGTATTAATTGATCCTTATAGAAAAAAGACAAATAGGTTGGAAATGTTAATTAACAATTTTCAATATATCTTTTAGTTTATCTTTCATACTTCTATCCTCCTTATGTTTTATTTTTGTATACGCAGCAATGAAAACGTCTGACTTGAACTTCTTTGTAGCCTTGTGTAGATTTCATTGAGTCAATCAGTTATCGATTACATTGTCATACCTAATTTTGCCGATGGATAACTGGTATTTCTTTTGGCTCTTTCACTGCAACCCCTCGAACATTTAAGAAATTTTAATTGCAGCTATATATTTTTGATTGATACAGCAACACTGGCAAGGGAATAAATTTGCACATTGACACTGGGGAATTTTAATTAGAACACTTTTGTTGCGCGCTGTCACTTTCAATAAATTTTATCGATAAGCCAAAAAATGCTCTGCGAGTGTTGCCACATGAATTTGTTTGGCCAATTAGCGGGGCAACACTTTTTTTATTTTCGACTGATAAATTAACAAATTTTAAATTGATTTCCTTCGCGAATTTCCAACAAACGCACAGTGGACACCCGCTGTGTGTGCGGCCCTGGTCTGGTAAACTAAGTGGATTTATAGCCCCAGGGCTGCATGTACACGTGTGCGACATGAGCCCACGCATTGACACCTCCTGCCAGTTAAGCCTCGAGCAGTTGCTCCGCCCCCAATTGCTCATTCGACTACAACTACTCCGACTCCTTCTCCTGACCACAGTCGCAGGTCCCTTGGCGTGCTTTGTTTTTGTTTATGCCGGGCAGGCACAAGCTGACAATGCTCCATCATGTCCAGAGTACGTGAGGCCAAGCAAATTACAGGGGCACACACTGCGTCACCTGCAGGAATTTCCAAGTGCACATTGTCAAATGCCACATCAAAAGTTGTTGGACATGTCGTAACATTAATTTGACATTTTACTGCAATGAACGTGGGCCAAGGGACGAGGGCTGCAAGCCAAAAGGAGCATAAGAAACACGAAATAAAACGAATTATGCATGGATAATTGACGGGGCTACTTAAAAATCTGTCCAGGATTTGACCGCAACGCCACAGGTCATAACGATAACGGATATCCAGACAGCTGTCGAGGATGCTGCTGCAACAGGGCGCATGCAGCTGCCACAAGCTGTTGGAGTGCCGAAAGTTTCGCAAAATATCTCACGTGAGATGCGGCTGCCAAATCTCTTGTTGCAGGCCTAGTGAATCTGATTTGTGGTCAACTGCAAAAACAACAGGACCAAGCCCCAGCCCCAGCCTCGGGCTTCTCTTGAGGTTTTGCGCTGCAGATGCTGGGCAACGATTAATTTGCTGCGGTGCCGATAATTTGTTAATGTTAATCGAGCCCCGAACAGATCAGCTCAGCTCAGCCCGACTCCCGTTCCACTGCGGTCCCATTGCACGGCTGTCGTTCAATTATCGAACTGCAGCAGCATCTTCTGCGAAAGTAGGGTGGGAATTGCAATTTGGTTGAGTAGTTGGAGCTCTGCGCTCTTTACGATACCATTAAGCTAAACTATGCCCGTTCCAGCAGATTGCACACACACACACACACCCGCCCTGGATTTGCTGATGCGGCAGCTTTTAATGCGGTGCAATTTGCCGAGCAGTCGAAACGTGACGCAAATTGTATCAGGCTGTTTTTTTTGATTAGCTGTGCAACAAATACATTCTATACATACTCCTCGCACTCGTCACGCAGTGGCCATTACGCCCGTTGACACGCCCAGGCGATAAACGCAACTGAACACTGGAGTCCTTGCCACGTGGTGCGAGAATGGAAGTCGCAAAATCGCTACTGGAAAACAATTCTTTATATTTTTAAAGAGTACAAAACTTTGTCAAACTTAAAGTAAAGTCGGATTTAACCTCAATCTGAGTCGCCGGTTATGTGTATGAAGGGACGCCGCGAAGATTTCACGTGCTGCTCATTGGCCAACTCTTCCCTGGCACGAAAGTAGCCTTGATCGCCATCGGGATCGCACTTCGATTGCTCCACATGCGCCATCGCCTCCTTGAATCCGCTGTGCACTCCACGCCGCACATCGCCCAGACGCGCCTTGCACTTGTCGTACTCGAACAGTTGAGCGAGTCCCACTTTGGCAATGTTGCAAGTGCCGTAGAAGTAAACGTACTGCAACTTGCCCTCGTTCTGCAGCACACGCGCTGGCCAGGCACGAAAGCCACGCACCTTGGCGAACACAAAGTCGCCCACCTGATGCTGTTTTGCATCCTTTTTTCCCTTGCGTCCCATTTGGCACTTTTACATACAAAAACACATTAAACTTGCATGGAAAATGTTTTAAACTGCCATTTCTCTTTGCACACAAGTTCCGCGGAGTTGCCGGATCGCGCACTCAAAGCACTTCGTGCGCTGGCAGTGTTGGGCAACGTATGCGAATTTCAAATTAGCATGCCAACGGAAATTGGGTCAAGCTGTGCTAATGTTTGCTTAATAAGCTGATCAAGCCAAAGGGGCGACATTAGCATAAGCCTAAGTGCGCGTGTGTGTGTGTGTGTGTCTGTGATGTGTTGTGTGCAATTCTGTTTAAGATTTTCGCTCACGTTTGCCGTATTATGCGCAAATTGGCTTTTTAAATTGTAGACTTGGTTAAGCTAAACGCAGCTACACTTTATGGCCATGTTTCGTGCTGCATTTTAAACCATGCGAAATTCCGCAAACTTAACCCAACTTTCTGCCCCGACGGCCCTTCATCACCCTACCACCTTCCACCTCCTCTTTCTCGGTTACCTTGTTAACTCAATTATAATTATCGTAATTGCGAAAAATTGCATTATTTAAAAGGCGTAATTACAAGTATATTTTATATGCAAATTAGTCTCTTGTTGGGCCACCTTCTCATAAATTAGTCAGCGGGCGAACCTTTTAGCTAAATATCGTGCTTGCACTTGTATCTAAATAGTTGCAGAGAATCCAAGATAGAACAGGAGAGAGAGAGAGGGAGAGAAAGTTGGGCTGGGCCCACACCCACTGCGACTGTCACACGCCTTGACAGTGCTCAGAATTCAATTAGGAAAAGCAATTTACGATCCGGCCACGCGACATAATACTAATACCAGCAGCAGCAACGGCTGCAATTGCCTGCCTGGCTGGCTGCCTGGGCCCGCAACCCGGCACAAAGCACATTAAGCAAACAAGCCGAAGGCGGCACGGGGGCATAAGCTACGCATGTAATTTGTAAGTAATTTTTTCAACTATCAACGTCCCAGACAAACGACGACGATGACGGCCACGCACTTTGCCAAGTCAAAAGCGCATTACAAGTAGGTAAGGGAGACGGGGCAGGGGCAGGGGTACAAGGCATCAGGCACCAGGCACAGACACGTTAAGTTGGAAAAATTAAGTAACGAAAGCATTGAATGGCCAAGTGAATGACGCGAGACGGCAAACGGAAGAACGGGGAAAGGGCGTAAGGGGGAAATGGCCACAGCGACAGGCGAGAGAGAGAACTAGGCATAAATTATGAATCATTTAGACGCTTCCTTATGACACCAAAACGAAGAAGCTACCACAGGCTCGAGGCAGCGCGACTTGCCCATCCAGGCGAGTAGGTGATTAACAGGCGACTCTGGCTGTGGCTGCTCTCCCTCTCTGCCTCCTCGTTGCGGTTGGCGAACTATGCAAACTAACAAGTATTTATGACATGGCCTCGTACCTCTGGTCCACTCGATTGGCCTTATTGCCTGCCAATGGAACAATGTTTACGTTATGTTTGGCTAACTGCAAGTTGATTGTGCTGCTACAAATAGAATAGTTGTGAGTAGAACAGGCAACAGATTTACAATTGTAATCGATTGCAATCGATATTTAACAGTATGTTAGCATAACACACGTATGTAAAGAGATTACTCTGCATGGAGATAAGCAGATTAGCTTGCACGAAAAGCCTGGATATGCTGTGAATTTAAGAGTTAATAAAAAAACTATTAATGAACCCAAATAGCGGCAATATCTAGGCTACCTCTAACACTTCTATATAGTGTATCCAGTGGGTTATAAACAACTTTGCCAAGCTTGGAGGACAGTTCAGCTCACGCACTGTGAGGCACCTTTTAACAAAAGACTTAAGGCACGAACTTGACCCGCAATGCGCACATTTCCTGCGCCGCACGCAAACTGCACACACACGCCTTTTGCATAAATTGCAACAACTGCTAGGCAAGACAATTAAAAACTCTCTAATTAAGTGATTAAAAACGCACACACAGACATCAAATTGTGGAAATATGCAAGTCAATAAAACAAAAGACATGCAAGCCGCCAAGCCGACACAGGGCGGGTGGGAGATACACACACATGCACACACCTATACACACGCATATAGATATCTGCAAGTTTTTCCAGGAACAAACACGCTTTTGCATTTTAATGCCGCGCAAATGAGGCGACGAGGCGCTGCGAGAAGGCAATGCTCAAAACCGAATGTGTGTCGTAGGCATGCGGAGGTGTCGGTCTGCGAGGTGTGCGAGTGACTATAGCCTAGCACACACACACACACACACACACAGCAACTGGCACTGGCTTGTTTCTGGCTAATAAATGCCTTTTTAATGAATAAATCACTCAGAGATAAGCATCTCTTAATAACGTTCATTTAAAGCAGCGAAAACAAAACACAATCCGACGAATAAACAAGCCAAGACACACACACACATGTAGCTGTCAATGTGTGCGCGTGTGTGTGTGTGCGAGTCGAAAGTAGCGCCAAACGCAGCTCGGCGTTGAATTTAAGCATTTACTTCGAGTCGCTTTGAGAGATTGGCGCTAGAAACGCAAAGAGCTGTCCAAGCGCACCTAAGTCTCTCCCCCTCTTCCCTCTCCCCTCCCTCTTCAGCTCGCGCTACTAGTGCTGTCTGCTCACTGTCTGCAAGTGCCACAAATTTATTTGTATGTCTTCTTCACGTCACTTTGCTGGCAACTAGCAGCAACGAGAGTGGGAGAGTCGCAGTCAGAGTCGCAGAGCTGGAGTCCAAGTCGGAGCTGACATACGCAGCTCAGCTGTCAGCTCAGGCTCGATATGATTTTTAATAATTTCCCTGGCATTCGCATTCCCCATTCCCATTCCGAGCACGCTGCACAGGTAGCTGTGCTTCTCAGACTTGTCCACGACGGCAATCATCAATGTCAGTTAAATGTTAATGTCAAATAGTTCGAGGCCATCGAGGAGGAGAAAACCGTTTTGCGCCTGTGTGGGAGTTGTAGCAGGATATGGCAGCCGTAAATGAAGCTATCCGCTATCAGCGGAGAGCATGAGAGACGTGACGGGGTCGCGACCCCGTGCTGCTGCCACAATTCATTGGCTGCGGCATAAATCGCCGACTAACGCCTCCAACTCGAAAATCTACATATTAACGCCACAGCGCAGCCCAGACCAGACACTGCAGAGACTGGCACAGACTGTCTGGGGCCAGGTCTGCGACCCAGAACGACGATCACTTACTTTATGATCACTTGAAAACCAATCAAGCTCAATAAATAATATCGTGGTATGGCCAAGCCAAGCAGTGGGCAAGGAAAGGGGGCCTCGCTACAACTGGCGAATGGAATATTGAAAATGGCACACACACACTGAGAGAATCACAATCACACATTAAATTATATTCACACTGTGGCCCCCAGAAAATGAAATGGTTTTAAATACGAAGGAAAGCCAAACAAGGCAAACGATCGCGTCGAGATCAGCAAACAGAAGAGAACAGTAAGGAGGCAGGATGCGTTCTGCCGCAATCCCAGCGAGCGACCATTAAACATGACGCTGCACCACGCCAGACACACAGACCCCTAGCAGACCCAGTCCCAGAGTCCCAGCCCAGTCCCAGACCCAGGCAGGCCAGACCGAGCAGAGGTGAGACCTGGACCTGCTCTCGCACCGCAGGCAGCCAGAACACAGCAGGCTCGACATGGTTGCCGCAACGATCGCTCGCTTATCATCATAACAATAATGTTAAAGTGGCAAAATGGCCAACTATGCGCAAAATGCATGAAAATTTATATGCACTTCTCGCTCGGGACGGGCCCAAACAGATTTGTTCCCTCTCCTCTCTGTGCGATTGTATTTCCGCCCGATCTGTGGTCAAATGTTAAAGCGATGCGTACTTAGGATCACACAATGCACATCAGCCTGAGTTGCAGAAAGCTAATTTCAATTCTCCAGCTGTCAATTGAACTGTGGGATAGCTGGCCCGGAATGAGGATCTCCCAATGAATTGATTAACTTATGTATGTGATATAATATGATATATAATATATGCACGAACCTGGCTTTGTTTTATTGATCTTTATGCGCTTATTTAGCTCATAGGCCAATTCCAGTGACTACTTAAAAGATGTTATGCGGATTTTGGTTTGTAACTGGCTTAAATATAATATGTAAATTGGTTATCAATGAAATAACATTAAGATAGCATCGTAGAAATGTAAATATTTTAAATATTATTCAATATGCAGAAACTACAAACTGAAACTCAACGAAGTCTATATACTCTATTGGATCATAAGCGTCGTTAGGTGTTGATATTATTAATCCTCAAGGTATATAAAATATATAAGGGGGGAATGGAATCTAAAGCACTCTGTTGAGTGTGTGGGTGGACAGTGTCTCAGCACAGTGTCTGTTCCTATCTTCTGTCCTCTGTCGTGTACTATCGCCTGCGGGCAGCTGCACCAATGGGAAACTGGTAAAGACAAGTTATATATATGTATGTGCAAGAGTCAGACCATTTTGCAATGGTTGCTTGCTCTCTTTGTCTAATGCGCATACGCCCCGTTGGGTCTCAGCCGCATGTTGTCACCAATTCACTTAGCTAAGCGTGGCAATGGCAATTTCATGGTCTGCTTAGCCACGCCCTCATACAGAGGCACATTATTTAAGACTGTTATCAACATTGTTAGTTTTGTTTTGGCATCTTAATAGTCAAGCTAACAGTGAGGCAAGAGTAAACAAATTTGTAGCAGCAGCTGAAACAAGTTCCAAGCACCTCAGGGGAGGAGCCGAGCAACAACAACAACAGCAGCAACTTTGTGGCCATGACAGAAATCAAGTCACAACTAATTTAAATATTTATATGTACATATATATCGAGGGAAGCGATGACGATGACTGGCTTACATTTCGCTCGGGCGATTAATTAAAGACTCATTAAGAATTTGTTTAGCTGGGGCGATTAATTAAAAGGCTGTTAGACGCGAAAAGGTTGAGCAAAGCAGAAGGCACAAGAGTATACAGAGACAGAGAGAGAAACAGAAACAGAAACAACTGAACATGTGTAGTCAGGTGAAGCACATGACAGCTTGCGTGCGAAAGACAAAAGACTTAGGCGACAAACCTGCCAAGGCAATGCCAACAACAATATCATCATCATCATCATCATCGTCATCAGTGATTCTTCTATTGTTTCACATATTACGTAAATATGGTATTTACATATAGAGGAAATCTTTTGTTAGGGATTTCAATTAGTTCCGCTCGCAGCCTTATGATGATCTGCTTGAACTGTAGAAATTGAAACGTCAAGAAAGAAATCGACAATCTTCTGGGCATTTCTGCTGTTACTGCCCGCATTAATATTAACACATTATGAGCAATACGCGTGTGTGTTTGAGTGAAGAATTAACCCAATGCTGAGCTGTGCTGGCTACTTCTGCATCTTGCGGCGTAAATTATGCAAAGTCATCAAGTCAGCGTTATCCAAACATCAATTGCTCGGCCTGCATTGCCTGGGAAAATTAGCATAAGCCCAGCGATACACGAATAACTTTGGATGAACGCGCTGTGCACTCTCGCAGCGTCCGTAGGGCACTCAGGGCATGGCATGGCAGGGCAGGGAAGGGCAGGACAGGCATGGCAGGCCTGGCATTGCAGGAATGCCTCGACGCTGCCACATTGATGCAGTCACTTTGATAGCGCGACATTAGCAGCAATTTATATGCAAATGCGTCAGCCAGGCTGCGTTGGGATGCGACATGAGAGTGCTGCGACTGCTGCTGCTGCCGCTGCTTCTGCGACGGCGACTGAGACGGCGACTGCGGCACAAGCTGATTGATGGTCTCATTTCGAAAGATGATGCTACACTGCGTCAGTGGGAGCGAGACAGAGAGATATATTCAGCATCATTAATGCGAATCATTAGCAGAGCTCGTCGATAAGATCGGGTGCAAATTATGCTGCAGCCGGAGCAGCAGCACCAGCATCTGCTCGGATCTCCATCAATGTGCGTGTGTGTTGCTCCACTCTGACATGATTCATGAATTTCGTTCATACGCTAAATGGGCGGTGAGTGCGTAATTTTTAATTGCCAATTAAAACTGGTTCAATGAAGTTGTGAAAGCTGTATACGAAAGTGCTAAGGTCCTTAAAATAATTAAATAATGAAAGCCGTAAGCTATATTATTGATTAATATGATTTTCAGCTTAATTAAACATTTATCCTTCTGGTTTACGGAATGGAGTACAAAAGTATCTTAATGCTACAAAAGTATTTTTTAAGATAAATTCACTACAAAATTACTGGGTTGTGGTACAAAAGGATTTTATGGGTAAAAATCATCAGGCGACTCACGTGCTCCGTGTCCAGTTACCTTGTAAGCAAAAAGAAACGCATAGAAATCGTTATCAAGTTTCAAACGCAAACTGTAAACAAACGCAGACCTGTGGCGTAGAGCTAGAAGTTAAATAGATTAATCGATGTTTTCCATTTTCTCCGATGCATCGATTTAATTTTTGAGAATCAATTAAATCGAAAATTTGAAAATAGTACTAAATTACTACAACTAAACAAGTAAACATGTCTACTGGTGTTATAAAATTTGGTGAAGGTTAAATATGTGCCCTCATCACGGATTTTATTAAATTTTTTTTACAGGTAGTTCTATATTTAAGATGAATTTTGGTGAATGAATTAAATCTCCGACTCTTCTAGTTTTTTTATATTTTAATTTTTTAACAGCTGAGACATTTCAATAACGCTTTGGCATGCCGTGCGCCAAGGCAACAATTTTAATCACAAAGCTTAACGACATCGTTTCATTAGAAAGTGCCTGCGAAACACACATTTGTCTGTTGAACAAATATTTGAGTGGAATTCCTTTTCCATTCCCAATCGTACATGTGTATGCAGCAAATAATTATTAAGAAGCCGAAAAGTATGCAACATGTTTTCCTAGGCTGCTTGAGATTTTGCAAAGATTTTCGTTGCGAAGTCAATTTACACCAGGCGAACAGCAACAGCAGCAGGCAAAAAATAATTGAGAGTAAGTAAATCAAAGAGAGCGCAAGGAGCGTGGATTAGAAGACGCGCAATTCTGCTCTCTTTGTTTTCAACCAATCAGTACAGTTCACACTGTCTTTGCTTTGATCGAGTTTGACACGTGACACCTGCGCCCTCTCTGCGCTCATCCTCTCTCACTGCCGCTCTCTTTCGTCTTTTCACTTAGTGCTGCCTGTCTGCTGTTTTGTCTGTTCGCCTGGTGTAATTTGTTGTGCTGCACCGAACAAAACAAGCGAGGCTGCTTGAATTTTGCAAAGATTTTCGTTGCGAAATCAATTTACACCAGGCGAACAATAACAGCAGCAGGCAAAAAATAATTGAGCTGGAATGCACTCCCCAAAATGCAGCTAGGTGGCAAGTCAGCTGGTATGCACACCCCAAAATGCAGCTAGGTGGCAATCCTCAACTATGGCTGATGCAACTCTGCGGCTCCTCAGTGCGTCGATTACCAACGGATGCAACGCAGCATGCAAGCTGCTTACTAAAAGCTGACTAATACAGCTGTCAGCTGGAATGCACTCCCCAAAATGCAGCTAGGTGGCAAGTCAGCTGGTATGCACACCCCAAAATGCAGCTAGGTGGCAGTCCTCAACTATGGCTGATGCAACTCTGCGGCACCTCAATGCGTCGATTACCAACCGATGCAACGCAGCATGCAAGCTGCTTACTAAAAGCTGACTGATACAGCTCTCTTTCGTCTGATCACTTTGTCTGTCTGCTGTTTTCTCTGTTCGCCTGGTGTAATTTGTTGTGCTGCACCCAACCAAAACAAGCGAGGCTGCTTGAATTTTGCAAAGATTTTCGTTGCGAAGTCAACTTACAGCAGGCGAACAGCAACAGCAGCGGGCAAAAAATAATTGAGAGTGAGTAAATCAAAGAGAGCGCAAGGAGAGTGGATTAGACGACGCGCAATTCTGCTCTCTTTGTTTTCAACCAATCAGTACAGTTCACACTGTCTTTGCTTTGGTCGAGTTTGACACGTCACACCTGCGCCGTCTCTGCGCTCGTTCTCTCTCACTCTCTCTCTCTCTTTCGTTTGTTCATCAAGTGCTGCCTATCTGCTGACGGACATAGCTCAATCGACACGGCCAGTGATCCTGAGTAAGAATATATATACTTTTTGGGGTCTGCCACGCCTCCTCCTGCCTGTAACATACATTTGCACAAAGTTAGTATACCCTTTTTTGACCATTTTCAATGGTCGAAGGGTATAACAATCCCACTGCTGGGGTTGTTGTCCATGCTACGCTTCAAGCACAACATAGCGGGGTTAACAACCCTCTATTTCTAACATTTCACTGTAAACATTATAAACATTATTGCTCCCACCACCGCAGCAGGGCAGCTGTATTCGTTGATAAATGTGTCTTTTGAACTTCACTTTCGCAGAAATACAATACAAATTAACTTAACGTTTACTGCATTGAGACACAAATTATGCAATTTCAAATAAATTGTATCAAGTTGGCAGCACAAGAACGATATTTTGGAAGTGGTGGCTTGTCGATAACTGCTATCGAACGATGTTATTAATCGGTCATGAAACCATAAAAGCGAATGCAGAGGACATTAAAATTAATTAAAAATGTGGTAGAAAATAGCGTAAACACAATGGGTGAAAACGCAAACTTGCTCAGGGAGCTCATCAACTGTGCGGAGAAGGCAGCAAATATTGCTCGAGTATGTCGCTCCAACGAGGCGCTGCTGTCGTTGTTGGTTCAGGAAAAGTCTGGAGCGGAGGCAAACGCGCGCTTCGAACATGACTTTAAGACTCTGGCCGATGTACTTATACAGGAAACCATAAAGCATGATATCGGCCAAGTGTTCCCGGCAATGCAAGAGGCAATACTTGGTGAGGAATCGCCGAACTTTACGAACAAACTGGGCCAGACCATTACGATAGCAGTGGGTGACACAGAAGCTGCAACTGCAGTCTGCCTGGAAGCCGTGCTCGATGGACACAAAGGGAGCTGCTGTGGCTCTATCTGCTGAAGTGCACCGAAAGGTTGACTACAAAGAACCCAATGTGGGCGACATTCCAGATCTACCAGAGCAACTTGACTATGGAAACCTTGGCATTTGGATTGATCCCATTGGTTAGATTGATCCCTTACCAAATTGTTTATTTAAATATTATTATGAACTTCCTTTACAGATGCCACAGCCGAGTATATTGCTGGGGATTCTGTTTTCACCGACTTTCCTGGAATCACCTCGACTGGCCTTTATTGCGTTACTGTCCTAATTGGTGTCTACGAACGCGACACAGGAATGCCCGTAATTGGCGTCATTGCACAGCCTTTTGGAGCAAAGCTGGAGGAGCACGTATACAGTTCCTCAATGTACTGGGGTGTCTGCCTTTCCACATTACAGACCCACAACTGTCACTTTAACGCATGCGAAGAGTCGCGTAAAATTGGCATTTTCTCTAGTTCCGAGGATTCCAAAATACTGGACAAACTTCGCAGTTTAAAATATGAATTGGCCTTTTCGGCTGGCGCCGGTCACAAAGCCTTGAAAGTGATCACTAATGAAGCGGACGCATATATTCTAAGCAAGGGCTCCACATTCAGATGGGATACTTGTGCCCCGCAAGCAATATTGCGTTCCCTAGACGGAGATATACTTGATTATGCTGCTAGCATTGAACTGCAGAAGGGTATACCCATTAAATATCTTCCACCCAAGGATGATCAGATGGAATCTTCCTCCGATTGGAAGAGAAATGCGACAGGCATAATAGCCGTACGTAATCTCAAGAATTTAAATGAACTTCTCAGTAAACTAAAGGATTAACTGTTGTTTTGTTTTAGTTGTTTTAATTTATTGCTGTATTTTGTGTCAAATAAAACGGTTGATCTCTAATCTGAATTGTAAATTCTCAATTCATTCAACATTAAGAATGCAAAAAAAGATATCGAAGATACACATAAGTGCACAATATTGTTTTGAATTAAAAATAAGGACGTTTTTCATGATTGTCAATGCTATCGATCTGCTCTTTCTGCAAGTGCAGAGCTTACACTAATTCTTTTTTAATTATTTTGTCCAAAAGTGGAATATGAATAAGACGCGTATCTGCCTTCGGTCCTTTCTTTACAAAGCACGAAATTTTACTTCTTTCCGCAAGATATTTCTCCAAAGGTGCGAAATTTTTAGATCTATCAAAGCCTGAAACGGAAATACAGTTAAATAAATTATTTGTATGATAGTTTATAAAGACATACCCGCTATGTAACATTTAGTGGCATACACAGCATAAAGCGCTTTGCTTGGAATCGGTTTGATTCTCTCCAGTGGAACCTCCTCCGAGTTTCCAAAGTCAAAGTATAAAATATGTGCACTTTGAGCGTTGATCTCCAGACAAACGCTGCGGTACCATGTATTGTCTTCAGCAAAGAGAGTCAGACATACTTCACCCACGCTGTAAAGAAAGAAATAGATGACTTGCTTAGAGCTATTACAAATAAATGGAGCTATAGTATTATTTACTCAGGCACATATCCAGACGGTACAGTATTTGAACTGCCATAATCGTTGCAAGCATTCAGTAAGTTTTGGAAACTCTCCGCATCTTGCTCGTTGGCAAAGTAACAGGCCGTAATGTAGCCAGTCTTCTGAAGACCGATGCAGTTAAGCACCAAAATATGTATACTTTGCTCGCCATACGTAATGGGCTTACGTTCAAGATCATCAAAGTAGTGTCGTCCAGCACGTTTATTCTTCTTTATCGAATCAGCTTCACCAACCGGAGAACTTGGCGGCGATTGTGGTAGTGGCGGCAACTGATCCGATTTCGATGTGCTAGTCGGCTCCGGTGCTGCTTCAAGAGCTGCAGGTATATTCTGAGCTGGTTGTAGCTCAACTGCAGCAGCCGTGAACATCATTGGCAGCATGCGAGTCATGAGCGAAGGTGGATCGACCGAATTGTCTAGCAAGTCCAGAATGCTGCAATCGGCATCGAAGAACTCCGCCTTCAGTTCACACTTCTGGTCGTGCAACTTTTTCAATAACTCAAGAGCTACAGTGTTGTGAGGCACGGCAATGGATGGTATATTGCAGATATTCTGAATCTTAGCCCGACATTGGCTCACAGGGAGACATTCCAAGAACTGACAAGCCTTACGCAGGTACGTCCCTGACACTTGGTGTTCAGAGCCCGAATCAATGTTGTGCACAGTATAGCGAGTGCCTTCTGTGCCAGTAACCTGTAAATAAAGCAAAGTTATTCAGTCTACATCAAATCAATAATTGTGTTCTTCTCACCTCGGCACGATAATAACCCCGATCTGGACATATAACGAGCACAATGCTTCCGATCGGGACATTGCTGGATTGATCGAAGGGAAAACACTTCGACTCTAAAGATTTGAATAGATCGACATAATGTTTAGTCTTCACAGAGCTGACACACACTTCTTGATAGTCAACCAAATGTGTAATGTATACCATGCTGCCGTTCTTCACTGGCTCCCTCCAGTATCTATGACCCAGTTCACTTATCCGACCCAAAAAGGTATTTACACGCACGGCACACACCTTTTCATTTTGGTCCATCAACATTGCTTGTGCAGTGCGCAGCTTGTTCTCATTTTCTTCTACATTTTCCATTTGGAACTTTATTGACAGATTTTTACCATGTTTATCTAACAGCTTCTGCAATGAACCTGCCTTACTATCGTCCAGAATAATAGCGAACACGCGCAACGCATGACCAAGCATCTCGCCAGGAATGCGTCGAACCTCGTTGGTTACTGTAATGCGACCCTCATCTATTTCGTAGACTAGATACTGTGAAGCCTTCTTAACGAAGTCCAGAAGAATGGCACGTCGATATCCATCATTGGTACGTGCGGCCAGCACTTTTGGCAAAGGATCAGTTAATGGATGTGCAGGTTTGTCGACCAAACTTGCGTTCAGATCGTCATTCAGGTTACACATCACCTTGATTTGCAGTAATGCCATTTGAGGCTCTTTAAGAGCTGCGTTGTTTTGGAAAATGGTGACCACGGTTACATCCGGATTGATAGCCAGCAATTGTACCGGCAAGCTTAGCAGTAATGTCATATTAGGCTTCAACTGAACCTGCTCTATTCCATCCGGGGTCTGACTACCGAGAAAACGCAACGTTATGTTCTTATTGACTTGCACGCCGGTATTTGTGGGCAGCTTCACACGGAACGCATACGCCTTGATCTCTGCCATGCGCGGCATGGGAAAATAAATGTCACCTATGAGACATGTGCAAACAATGCCCATATCAATTAGACGTACTTCGGCTCCTTGCGGGTTGTTTTTTAGTGCCAACACTTCGGCTCTATACATTATTTGATCGTGGGTGATGGTAACCAGACTCCCAACAGCAAGATCACTATAGCCACATAGAGCCATGTTTGCTCTGCAGCGTGCAATATTCCCCGACAGACGCTCCAGACGCTCAGTGTTAGCAACATCAATCACCCAATTGGAACCATCTTCATCCATACTTGTTACACGACATTCAAAGAAATCCGATCCCTGCGGCTTAGCATAATCCCGCCAAGCCGTGCTTAATTTCAATGCTTCCTCTCGTCCAGCATGCGCTGAATCACTTGAAGTATTACTGATGCTTCTGGTGCGGCTTCCTGCACATATTGCCAACTCCTGCGGCTTCGATTCGACACCGCAATTCTCAGTAGACATTTCCAATTGTCGTGGAGGTGTAATGGGAACATTTGCCACCGATTTCAATGGACTTAAGGTTACCAATGGTCTAAAATTATAGAATAGATCAATTTATTGCATAATTATGCATTAACGAATGATGAAAGGAAAACAGATTGAAAAAAAACGGAACTTTGCGTTTGGCTCGTTCTCGTGTCATTCTCGCCTTTATTCACAACTGTCACTTTACATACAAACAGATTGAAAAGAAACGGAACTTTGCGTTTGGCTCGTTCTCGTGTCATTCTCGCCTTTATTCACAACTGTCACTTTACATACACTCTCGAATTATACACATACTCTCGAATTATACAGATGTACATATATGTATACGTATATATAATGGCAAACATGCCTTGTACAATTATATGTTTGTGAAAGATTTCGCATGTGTATAGGAATTTGTACTTACGGCATTACGGTGCAGAAGTATTTGTGACGTTGCCAATCTTTCCTTTGACAATCGTCGTTGCAATAAGGTTCTCCACAACGTTGGCACATAAGAAGTGCTGCACTTCCACAAATAATGCACGGCGTTTTAATGGAATTCATGTTTTCACAAAAATCAGTTAAGTTTGTGACTTAAAGTCGATTACAATAAATAAAACACGCGGCGAACTGAACACACCAAACGAAGATGGCGAACTTAACGGTTGTTCACTACAAGCGAATCTATAGACAAAAAAAAAGTTTATGTGAATTGATAATAAAATCACAATTGTCAATTAAATACAATCATTGGTTAAATACACCAACTAACAAAGTTTTTTAAAGTATACCTTTTAACGCACTAAATTATTTGACAATGCGTTTTCTAGCAATCTTTTAAATATGAAATTTACTCAACGCGATGTATCGAAAGTCAACTCGATTTCATTAAACTTGTTGTAAAACTCAGAATGGCACTGTTATGCACTGCTATGTTATGTTAACTCTCTGTTGTAATCCAGCGTGGCTGTGTTTAAGTAAAGGTGTTGGTAAACGCGGTACCGATTTAGAATTTAATAAAAGACTTTTGTATTTTATAGTTAAATTATTCTATTTTAACTGAACTAATAAAATACACAAATGCATTTCGTTTGAACAACTAAGATCTTTTTATTAAACCCATCTGGCAACACTGATTGTAACGGTTGGCCCAACAAGTTCTCATAAAAAGCTCTGCATTTACCCTCCTCGGCCGTCCCGCTTGTTCACTTATCAGCGGACATGCGAAAGCCAAATTGGCTTTCACTTTATTGCCTGTCATAGAGTGAAAGAAAGAGACAGCTAGTGATAGAGACAATGCAAGATAAAAAGTAAAAAAAGGGAGAGAGGACACTTGCCGGCTGTGCATTGTGTTGCTGTCCAGGAACGTGTGATGATTCCGAGCAATTAAAGCTGCATTTGTGGTGCTTTCAAGCCGAGACAAATTGTCTACAAGCAGCGTGCGGCCATGTGGTTATGTGTGTGTGTGTTATGTGTGCTAGTGTATGTGTACTTACAGCTCATGATTGCAACCTCATAGCCTGCAGTCAGTCAGAATGTCATCTGCGTGTCTCTGTGTGTGTGTGTATGTGGTTATATTCGTTGTGACTTGCAGCAACATGTGTGTTGTGCGTGCCGTGCCTGTATGTGTGATTGTTGTATTATGTGTGAATTCAATTTACTGCAAACTTACACAATGTTATTGTTAACTTGTTTTTCCCTTGTATACGGTTACAGTTCGCTAATGAGCTGTCGAGCCACACAAGCCGATAAAGGCCACGGTTAATATATAAACTTGACTTGGGCGCAAGCGTCATGCACACACGCACACACACTCACAGTGACTTTAATTGCCTGGCTACTGGGCAGGCAGAAACGAAGTGGGCAACAGCCTGCTACACCACAAAGGCGGAGTGGATAAAGAGCAGGGGCAGGGAGAGAGGCAAGGAGAGAAAGCCGCACGGCGTCGCACGTTTAGTTAACGTTGCCGCTGTTGCCTGGATGGGATTTATGTTTGCTGTACATGCATGTTGTACAAACAATTTAGCTGTAACTGTGACACACACACACACAGCCAAGAGGCGACCTCTATTTAACACCAAACGTGTCATTTGTGGCCATTTGCTGCTTGCCATGTTGCGCTCTCCCTCTCCTCCCCCATCCAGGCATTGGTTTAATGGGCTTTCACAGCTTTTGCGGTCTATGAAGTGGCCCGAAGCACTAAATCAAAAAAAAATATGCACTGCATAATCTTTATGCGCCATGTATGGGTTATGTCCGTTGTCTCAAGTGAGCAACAAGCGGCTGCATAAAAACTTTAGTCAGCGTTAAAATGATGACGCAAAGTGCTAACAAACAGTTTTAAGTGCTGCCGGCATTGAGAGCCTGACAACGGAGCCAAATGAACAGCTACGGTGTGGTTTGGAGCAGTAGCTGAAGTTCATTATAAGTAAAAGAGAAAACGGGCAAAGTCTTAAGCCAGCCCAGAGGACATGGTTTGGCATGCAACGGGAGCAGCAGGGCAGAGCAAGAGGCAACGAAGACAATTTCGCTGACAGCAACAGCGACAACGACTACGACAACGGCAACGACATTGACAGCACCCGGACTAGACAACGTCTACGAAATGCACTCAGCGAAAGCGGATAGAAAGATAGGAACACCACGTTGGAATGCCGAAGGGTCTATACCCTGCTTGTGAAAGCAATAAGATATATTGGGTTGACCGAAAAGAGACCGGTGATTTTGTTGACAATTTTTTTGAATGTCTTATGACTCAGTTATTGCATTATATCTTTTGTCAGTTATCAGCTGGCACTTTTAGCTTGCTTTAGAAAAATGCGCTCGTAATTTTGTTTATATTTGTTTGTTTGGCGGCAATTTTAATATGGAGCCCACAAAGGAGCATTTTCGTCATATTTTACTTTATTATTTGCGTAAAGGAAAAAAATAATGACGTTATCAAGGCTTTAATCGAATCGGATCGTCATGTAACTGAACGTGAGATTGGAGTGTTATACCACAATTAACCATGCATGCTCATATGATCACCGGTTTCTTTTCGGTCAATATAACAAAAAGAGTTATTTCATGGCTATTTCAGAATACATATTTTATAGTGCCGGAAATGTACCCCAAGGTGCGTTGCGAATTTCTGGACAAAATCAAAATACCCTCTGCAAGGTTACAATTAACGTACATATATATAGAATGAGTACATTTGGCTGCTCTAAAAGAATTGTCCCTCAGCTGCTTTGAAGTTTATCTCAGTGTAGTCGGAGATCAGAGCACATACGAACAGATTTATTATCGACATTGGAGCAAAGCAACAGGATGCCACGCACATGGCACGCAGACAAGGATAGGCAAGGTAAACATGCATGAGCCGCAGCACATAAAGCTGTCTAGCTAAGGCTGTAAATGTCTATGTGTGTGTGTGTGTGTGTCTGAAGTGTGGCTACGTCTGTGTGTGAGTGTGGGTCTATGAGTTTTTATTAAAAGACCATAAAAAGTAACGTTAAGGGTATAAAAACCAAACAAACGACGGAAACGAGCATCGCCTCGCACAAATAAACAAATTAATAAAAGGCAAATAAAAGAAGCAAAAACAACAACAACAACAAGATGAACAAGAACGGAAGAAAACACAAGAAAAACACGAGTCATAAATTAAATAGAAACAGCGAAAATTACTTACCCAAAAGAGGCCTCACAGCAACAAGAACAACAAAAGCAACAACAAATGTGTCCCCTTTGCTGTGGCTGTCAATTTTTCGTAGCATACACACAGGCGCGCTGCCAAAAAGGAGTGGGTGCCTGATGAACGGACGGACGGAAACGGCGCGGGAGTGGGGGGAGTGGGTAGAGCAGCGGATCAAGAGCGAACTGAGTGCCAGCACGAATAATCTACTAGCGATTTATTTGTTGCTGTCGCCGCAGTCGCAGTCGCAGTCAACGTAGCTGCTGCTGCTATTTTTGTTACTTCTTTTTCATATTTTTACTTACTTTCAACAAAACGCCGACGACGCTGTGTGCCAATGGGCTATAAAGCAACTGCTGCTGCTGTTGGCATTCGGCTTTTCTAGTTCGTCACCAGCGTCGTCGTCGTCGCATCGTCGTCGTCATCATCCTCGATTCGTGTGGCACAGTCGTGCTTTGTCCTTTGCTCCTGTCGGTTGTGCACGCGTGCTCGGCAGCAGCAGCAGCAGAGCCTGCCCTGGCGCCCATTTCTTTGACTTTGTTCGTCGCGAGACACACGTCCGATGAACACCTGTGCGCGCCATCAGGCGCTACATTGCCATCGCCAGCAGAAACGTAGCAAATTTGCACCCAAATTGCTTTAAATTATCTGCACAAATTTTGGCACGCGCTGAGTTTGCACTCTCAGGATTGTGTCGGTCTTACACTTCCCCACTGCCGTTCTGTGTGTGTCTGCGTGTGTGCCTGTGTGTGTGCGAGTGTTGTGTGTGTGCCAAGACAACAAGCAAGCCGAAACAACACAAGAGCCCAGCAGCAAAAAATAAAGAAGAAAAACAAAATAACCGCTAAGTGTTTTACACAAGTTGAAAGCATTAAGTTGCCCGTTCAGGTCCGTCCGTGTCGGGTGGCACGACAAAAAGAGGCGTCCACACTGTGCAAATCTTGGTAAGTATTTTACATACTTGTGTTTGCCCCTCAAGCCTTTTAATTGCTCTAAAGTTTAACGCTCTTCCCCCATCCCCCATCTAGCAATCGACCTTTGACATTTGATTTATGAAGAGGCTGTACGGGGGTAAGTTGTTCGAAAACAATTTGTTATAGATTCAGCTAGAGATCTGCGAGTTCTTTCCATATTCAGCTAAACAATATAATGAATGCCATTTAGGATCGTCATATACAAAACTTTATCTCTATAATACTCTGCTCGTTCGTGGTTGGGATTTGTGGGAGTGCGCCCAAAGCATGTCAGCACGTGTCTCGACTTCATCGAGCCGTCACCTCGTGGCACCTTTCCATTTCCTTTCCCAATGTCAGCCCAAATCCTCGCGTCGACAGCATTAACATGTCCCCAATCGTCTTCCCTCAGTTCCCCTGCATCTGCTTCAGTGTCCCTTGCGTGTGTGTCAACGCGACTTGCCTTGTTTGTCTTAATGCTACTCAAGTTGCTTTTGTGGTTGCTGTTGTTCTTATTGTTGTTTCACGCATAAATTTTAATAGTTTTCCTATGCTTTAAATGGCCCTCGAGCGGTGCTGCGGCGAGTCTGGCTATCTGGTTTTCTGGGTCGCCAGTTTAAGGCCTCCTAAAAATAATTTGTGATAGCGCCGTCTAAAAATATCGCCCGACAAGCGCGTCGTATCCTTGAGCGGTGATTTCAAAATAGAAAATATAAAATTTACATTTCACGTACCATAAAAGCCATTACGGGCTTGGGGAAAGAGGCAGAGTGCACTCAATTTTTGCTCATTTACATGATAATGTTCCGATAAGTGCGAATTATGGTTTGCACAATTTTAAGACAAACATTGAGTGATTGAAAAGGTCTTTGAAGTGAAGGCTAATAAAGTGTATGTTCGCGGCAGATCACTGCTGAATTTAAATACTTCTTATTTACATATGTATATTGCCAATATCGGTATGCTCAAGGTTGCCATATCAACTGGAAACAGCTGTTCTGATCTATGTTCTAAGATAAGCAGCTGTTAAACATCTGTTAATTTTTACGAAGCATCTCGTAACACTGCATAAATGCAGCAGCACAATTAAACATTATTATGTTAATATTCTGAGCCCTCGCTTTTTACTTTTTATCATATTCGGAAGGAAGACGGTTGCACAAATTAGTGTGCCCGTATACAGTGTACTAATAAGTACAGGTATTTTAAATTATTTGGTTATAGATATAGATAGATTTTCATTTTTATAGGCAATCCTATTAATTAAGTATAGATTCTCATTATTTAGATGTAGTTTAACAAATGCTAAAAGTTTCCTTCACCCACACTTCTGAGGCCAAGATAAGAAACAAGTTCACACGAACAGTGCTTCCACCACATTGTTTCCATTATAAAACTTACATTCTAATCAGATAGAAACTCTTACTTGCACATAATAAGCCAACTCTGCTCTTGAGTAGAACCATTAGATAGTCAGCGCCTATCTGCTGTAGAACCGGAGTGTATTCGCATAGCTGATTGCCCATTTACAGTGGGCAGCTGTGTGTGCGTGTGCCGAAGAGTTTTCCACAGCGCATTTCATTTTAATTAAGCTGCCAAGTGTCACGTACTTCAGTTCGATTTATTGTGCATTAAGAGCACCTCTCTATATATCGTTGTCAGCTAGATGATCCTAGGCATACACGATGGTAATTTAGTCGACCAAGTCCAAATGCCGCCAAGAAAGTTGTGAAAACAAACAAAGTTCCATGGCTTTCAGCAGTTTGGCTTGGTTAACTAAGGCACGCACACACACACACATACGAGTAACTGTGCACACACTATGTGTGGCCACAATTTGAATAATACTCGACTAAGTCTTACCGCACAATTGAACGCCCACCTGTGTGCGCACACTCGGGTCCTAAAATCGAATTTGTCCGAAAATAACCTTAGGCCCTGATTCGACCCAAATCGTTCGTGTTTACAGTACAAACTTTCAAAATGAATTATATGCAATAATATTTTGTTGGGGCCCGAGAAATTTTCACCAGTCATTGGAAAGTTTTCCCAACCAACTGTAAGAGGGGGTTAGGCATGGTGAGCAGGGGCGGGGAGCGACGGTTGGTGCTCTTAATTTAAGGTATTTTAAGCTCAATATGCCAACGAGTCGATTGCCAAATGCGCGTTAGTTGGCCCAACAACTTTTTCATTCGATGGCACAAAAACAGTGCAAACAATTTCAAAAAAAGAAAACCACATGAGCGAGCCTGACATTAAGATACCCTCTGCACAGTTTAGCAAAATCATTATAAAGGCAATAAAACTACCTAGAGACAGAGTCTTTTGCAGCCTATTGGCTTCCAACTGTAAGACACATGAGCAAGCAGGCACGCAAAAAACTAAAGCATGCCAACAGGGGCAGGCAGCGCTGCAGTATTCAGTTGAATTGAATAACTTCTGTGTTTGTTATACGATCGAATTGAAATTAAGATAATATAGTCAGTTAGTTATACGACGAAGTCAGCATGTTTTATCTTTCATAAGTTATTATAAATCAGTATTTATTGATTTGTGAGGACGCAAGGCATGGCAGTCAACATTTGAAATAATATTGATCTGCTCAGGAAATATAGAAACCTTTATGCCAAATTTAGGTGTGTCTAGCTTTTTTTTTATAATAGTTGACATTTCGATGTTTAAACGGGCAGACAGCTAGACAGTCAGGCAGCCACATAGACAGATGGACAGATGTAAAGACGAAGATGGCTTAATCCACTCGGCTGTTGTTGCAGCTTAAGAACATTTACTGCTTGTGTGGTCTGTCCGGTGTCCTTCTTCTCGCATACATTTTCGTTTGGCACAAAGTTATAATACCCTTCTGCCTTCTGTGGTAGTGGGTATAAGAAGAGCAGCCAATATGTGGGGGAAAACCAGCCGAAAAAGTTTGTCTCGTTCGCTTTGCGTTTGCTTAAGTTGTTGCCGCATGTCGAATGCCTTTTTGAAGTAGTTAATTAAGTGATTGTCTGATTGATGGTAGCCCCAATGCCGCTGCCAATGTCGATGTCGATACCGTTGCCGAGCCATTACCGAGGCCATGTCTGTCTGTCGCTTTGAAGTGATTTGATTTTCATTGTATCATTGTATACAGTTTGGTTTTTAATTGACCACAAAATGGCAATAGGAAAAGCCGGCAAAGCTATTAGCAGGCAGTGGAAAAGCAGCAGCAAAACGGAAAAACGGCCAATAACAGCAATAACAACTTTAAGCTGTCGATCCTGTCAGGGTAAATGTTTGGAAGGGGGGGACGCTTAAAGTGCTCCCTCAGGGTCAGTAACGGAATTATCCTTGATGAGTGTGTGTGTGGGTGTGTGTGTGTGCGTAGAATGCATTGGCTTGCAAATGGAGGATGCGACTAGTTGTGAGTCTGCATTCGTCTCTGCTGCTGGCTATGGGATTGATTGATAGTCAGTCAGTCGACTAGAGCGAAGAATATGACAAGGATAACAAGTTTGTGCAAGGTCACACAACAATGTAGCCAGTCTGTAACTGAGTCTCTGTGTCCCTGTGTCTGTGTGTGTACATGTTGTTGCTGATATTTTTTGTGTGTCAAATTGTTTTGCAACATCGTTTTGATGGGTTTGTGGAAATTTCGTAAATTGCGCTTGAAAAAGCTTTTGCTTGTCTTTATGAAATTTTCTTTTGTTTTCTCTGAAAAATCAATTCTTGTATTCGTTTCGTTTCGTTTCCTACCTCGTGTCTGTTTACACATTTTATTTCACATTTATTGCAGAGAATATATGTATGGGAATACAACAGGGAAAACATGACTGTACTCAGGCATATTCATTTCAATCAAGCCAGAGCCGACTAAATATATAGTCATAGCTAATTAGACCTGCGACTAATTCCACTAATTAGCCAAGCGACACAGTTTCATTTTCATTTCAAGGGACGCATGACAGGCTATGTCTTGCATATGTAAATCAAACTTCAGCAGCAACTTTATCCACTTAAGTGGCGGCAAACTCATTTCGCATCACGTATACGCATTGTGGGACAACGCAGGACAAACACACACAGCTTGAGTAGTTATACAAGCAAAGACACACACACAGACACACACACACACAGAGCGCACGCTTAATGTCAAATAAATGAAGTGACAAGAAAAAGTGACTGATAAACAGCAGCACAATGCGATATGCCAGAGCAGCCCTGGCCTTGGTGTGTGTCGATGTCTGCGTTGTCGACGACAACGACGACGACAGCGACTCCCAATGGCTCCTAATGGCCGAGCGCACACAGCGCGTTGTCAGTTGGAATTTAGTTACTCAAACGTTTGTTACATTTGCAGCACGTTTTTGTTGCGCTAAAAATACAAAGCGACGGCGACAGACATGGCGACAGAGATGGCGACAGAGTTAGCTGTGGCTCCAGTGACGCTTTTTGCAGGTTGTGTGTATCTAAGAGATACACACGCCAACCTGTGACTGTGTGTTGATAAGTTGCTGCCGTTAGCCGTAGGCAGCAGCAGCAGCAGCTGGTTAGTTGAGCTGACTAACTGACGCGTTGACTAACCAGGCTGACTAACTGACAGAGGGACAGACGGACAGACTAACTGACAGACTGCCTGCTGGTGCTGTTGCTGTTGCTGCTGCGCTTATCTAATTATAGCTTCATTACGGCCACTGCGATGAACTTAACGAGCAAATGGAGCGACGTGTAGGTATACGAAGGCCGACGAGAGCTGTGCCCCCGCCCTAAGTGGCATGTAGCTATGGCTGTGCAAACCCTTGGCCTAGACAGTTATTTATTCCCATCATTATGACAGTTAGATAGTTTGACCCTCACTCTCTGGCTCTCTTGACTTATGCGACGCTGATGACATTGTAATCATATTGCAATCAGTCGGCACAGCCACATCAATAGTCGGGATAACACTCATTAGGCAATAAACCCACACTTAGTGTGTGTTCGAGTGTGTGTGCGTGTATACATGTGACTGTACAAATCGTAGCTATTGAAATTCAGCTCTAGCAAAGCCATCGACAGCATTAAATTGAAAGGTTGCCTGGTTGGTTGTTACCTGGCTACATTGACAAATGGCAGCTCAAATGTTGCCTGACAGCACACACACTCACACACACACTCACACACACACACAGAGCTGTGTGTAATGTACTCACAGCGCGTCATTATTTTATTTTATTTGATTTGATTTGATTTCCCTCACATTTCACATGCGCCGCATCGCATCGCTTCGCTCGACTCGACTCGACTCGGCTTTTTGCTTTTGGCTTTTGTTGTTAAATCGTTTGTCCATTTGCCTTCCCCCTATTCGTGTTTTTTTACTGTTTTGGCGCCTCGCTTGACGCTGATTGAATACAAATACAAGCGCAAATACAAATACGCCAACAAATAGAAATAAACAAATGTCGCCCAGGTGCGCAAACAAAAGCTTTAATATGCCATCAAATGATGGCATGTCTGCCAGCTTCAGCCACCCTCTACTCTACCCTAACCTACACTGTGCCTGCTTCATTTCCCTTTTGTCCTCGTTGAAAGTCTTGGCTCCAAATTCGATTTTCAACATTTGCTCATCGTCTGTTTTTTTCTTCTTCTTTCACACTTTTCACACGCTGTTCTGCTTGTTTTTGCCCCCCTTTTTCTTACTTTTTCATTGTGTGAATAGACAAGCACGAAAGCTACAGCCGTGTGTGCCCGACTGTAATATACCCGCCACCCTGTGCTTAGTTTTATTTTTGTTACATACTTTGAGGCACCTTGGAAATCAGTACCCCTTAAAATTACTTTTTAAATAACTTCTGTGTTAATTATCCGATCACAACTCAATTTGCAGACGTCATTTGGTTGGTAATAGCGTTGTGTTTACCAAAAATTGAACTATCTGGCATTAAAATAAGGCTTTGAATTTGGTTTTTATTAATTTACGAGGGGCAGAAGTAGGCGTGGTCTAATTCTAAAATAAACTTAACGGCAATAAGAATACGAATTGTAGTTTTAGCTCATAAAATGTCTGTGATCTATAAATTCAAATGGAAGGATACAGCTATATCGCCTTAGGTGTTCATTCTGATCAAGAATAATATATATGTATATATATAAATAACATATGGAGTCGGTCAGAGCTCCTGCTGCTTGTTACCTAGACCTTTAATGTATAAGGGTATAAAAAAGTTAAACCTAAGCTAAGTTCCAATACCCTGTTCCCCAAAAGCATCTGCCGCTTTTGAGTGAGAAATATACAAATTTATTTCACTCAGCCTCTCTCGCACAGTGTGTACACTATACACCACGTGCCCCTCACTGTATTTGTACTCTTGGCCACCTCAGCAGCCACATTGCCTTAAGAATTCCCCGTGGAGCATTTGACTTTAATGGCACTGGGAGTTCAAGTATATTGACATGTTATGATGCGTGACCAAAGCAGCGGGCGCTCACACACACACACAAGCACACGCTGCTAATACACTGATTGTGTGTGTGGCGCGTGTGCAGCAGCCATTTTATAAGCGTGCTGCGTGCGCTGCTTCTTAAGGGGCGCTCAGCTCCTTTGACTCCACACTCAGCTTCATACAGGCTGCCATGTTGGCTGTGGCAGTGTCTACTTCACATATTTCCAATATTCCTTTAATCACTTTAGTGGTTCCTCTCTTCGTTGGGCTCATCACAAACTTTTGGCTGATTTCAAGCGCACTACCCTTGTCTCTTCCTCTCCTTCTCTTTCTATCTCTGTATCTTTCTCTCGTTGCACTTGCCACAGCTCAATTGCTGGCGAAACGCTTTGTTTGGTGGCTGGAAATATAGACCGCAAATCGAATATCAGACAAAAGCCATCAGCCCAGCGGGTTGCCCATATTCCGCATTGTTGTCGCCCCCTTCCTCCTCCCCTGACTTACTCTATGTAGGTGTATTGTTTCTTGTCAGCTTGAATCTCGTGATTTTCTTGGGCCCCTTGCCTGTCAGCCAAATAACATTCGAGCATTCAGCCAAAGCACGCTCCAGACCTTGTAAGGTCTTTAAAGCGGTTGGGGCCCACACGGCAGCAGAACATGATTGTAGTGGGTGGAGTTGTGGAGAAACTAAGTTGAGCATGACCTTTGCTGACAATCGAAGTCCAAATCGCATTATACATATACGCAGCGGCAGCAATAAAAGTTAAATTGTGCGCCATATACGAAGGGGGATTTCATATTTGTCTTCTAAATATTACAACAGGACCCGTGAAAAGGGTATACGGAAACAGTGTGTGTGTGTGTGAGTGTAGGCTGCACAGACCATTTATTGGAACTTTCCGAAATTGGTTTGTGCTGGCCCCATGGACAATGGACATATTAAATTTGATTTTGTTCGTGAGCCGAACCAGAAATGAAGTCCCATTGTCAGTGCATGAAGTGAGGTGACAAACACAAAAATCGGAGAAATTCTAGCGGGGCTACATTGCATTGTTTGGCCATTTTCTGGCTCATAACAGATTTCGAAGAGTCATGCAATTAGAGAATAAACACGCTATGAAAGTCATGTAGCTGATATCGTATATATTTGAAGATAATAAACATATATTAATAAACTTATTTGTATTGTATTGTATTTTTAAGTTTAAATTTTCAAGTTTATTTGTTATATTTTTATATGGCAGACGTGCTTACAATTTTGTTATTAAACAGCTATCGCTCGATCTTTGTTACTCTCCCTCCCTCTCCTAAATTTAATATGTTCAATATTTGGTCTGTCTGGCTTATTAAATTTGTTATTTACGGCCGAGGCGCGTGGGCTGCGCTGCCTGGGACTGACCATAAAAAGAGAGACCGCTCAATGTAATCATAAGACTACTCAAGAAGTGTGCACACACACACATACACACACATATGTTCATGTATTTATTGGAACGTAAGTGCATAAGTCGATAAAGTACTTGATGTATGGGGTTTTGTATAAAAATAGTTCATAACTGGGCTCAGATAGACACAACAGAGAGAGAGAGAGAATAAGAGAGACAGGGAGAGAGAGAGAGAGAGAACGGTGCTGTGCAAACAGTCACTTAGTCACTTAAGTTTGCAGCAGATCTCAAATTGAAAATTAAATATTTATTCATGCCGAACTTGAATAATCAAATTCTATTCTCTGAAAAGTGCGTAATTGCCGCTAATGTTGGGCAGGGGGAGCGCAGGAAGCATGAGTGAAAAGTAGCTTAATGTGGGGGCAGAGCGTGGAGGCCAATACGCAATCAGACAGTCAAAGAAAGACACACACACAGACATGCGCGTGTAGGTAAATAAAATAAGAACAAAATTGCAGTCATATTAAGCATCAAAATGCCATAAAATGTGCTGGAGTTCACACACTTGAGTGTACTCGGGTGCGTTACGCAGCTGCCATAAAAAAACCCAATACGCGGAACAACGACGGAAAGACAGAGAAAGAGATACAGAGAGAGAGAGATGAAGACAGACAAGCTGGAGTAGTGGCATAAAGTGTAGCATACATTTTTGGGCAACCGCCAAGGCAAGATAGCAAGAAGGCAAGCAAGACGGCAGCCTACTGTCTTCTGTCTTCTGTCTCTGCCAATGTACGTGCTGAGCAACATGTGCATGTGTGTGTGCCTGTGTGTTGTCTACGTACGTGCAATGCAAATGGCAATTGACATTCCCTTTGACCGACGAAGGAGGAACGAACAATGTCGTTTTCAATCGCAGTCGAAGGTCGAGCGCGCGCCCTCGCTCTCATGGCATGAAAAGGCCAAACTCATCGACTTAGGTGATTGACTCGCAACGAAATCCAGACCGTGTCGTATACGTGATTTCATGGTAATGATGACTTTTGCCTGTGGAGGGGGGGAGGAGGTAAAGTGCTGCCACGACTGCAACAGCAGCGCCAGCTTGGCAAACTTTGTTAGCGCGCACACAAGCCACACAGCCACACACAAGCCTTTAACGCGATGTCATGCCATGCCCCCGCACCGCCCCCTCTCTTGGCCTGTCTGCAATTTAGCGCTTCGTTTGTCAATGTCGCGGCAGCACTGGCAAGTTTCTTGTCGCATTTTACTTCTTTGGGCCATGTTATCAATTAACGCTAATGAAGCTGCGCACGCTGTTTGTCTCTAGGTATGCCACAGTGTGTGTGTGTGTGGTAGTGCATGCCAGCTAAGTTTCTTATTTGTATTGCACACTTTTGGGGGTGACTGCAATCAGCAGCAGACTGTTTAAGCAGCGCTCAAGGTCGTGCTCTTGGGCAAGTCCAACAACAGCAACAAGGACAAAACAAAAGCCAAAAGGTGCATGCGGCTGATAGGCAACTGTCCGCAGTCGGTGGGGCAGGTGCAGCAGCACCTTGCCACAGCTTGAAGTCTGCAGCAGCGAAAGCAAAACCAACCACTCGTGCTAAGAGCGGTTTCCTCACACACACACACACATACATACTTACAGAGTACATACATGCATACATGCATGCACTCATACTCGCATACACACACACACACACACATACAGATAGAAACTGGTAGCCAAACAATCAGCACAAAAGTAACAACAATTGAGCAAAGTACTTTCCTGTGCTGCGAGCAGTTTTCACTCTGCCATTGCCAGACCCGCCCACATAATACCAACAAAACTGGCAACAACAACAACAAAAGCAACAGTAGCAGCAACAACAACGAAGGCATGGACTCTTGCTTGCAGCGCGCTGTGGCACCGTGCAATTCTTTGTGTCCTTGATAAGGATGCTTCTTTTCTATTGTTAGCTTGGCATTTAAAACAAAATGCTCCCCCCCCCCCCAGGCTCCCAGCTGCCTTCTCTTTCGCATTCACATTAAAAGCCAGCTTCAGGCTGAGCTACCTATTTGTTAATGTGTGTGTGTCTGCCTGCTGCACTCGGAAATAATTTGAAATACAAAATCATGCGAGAAAAGCAGACGCAGTGCGGCAGACACATGAGCCGGTCCAGCAGCAGCTGTGCTCTGCCTCACTGCCAGCCTGCCAGTCAGTTGCCCTTGTCACACACACACGTACAGACACACGCACACATAAGTACTGCTTTGTGTGTGTGCGCCCTCTGACCGACAGGCGGATATGAACGCGGCTGTGCGCATTTTTAGACAGTTTTTGCCCGCAAAATTTGTCAACAGAAAATATGCTAAATATTTCGCTTGATACCTTATATACACTTACATATATTTGTGCTGGTATGTGTATGTGAGTGTGTGTGTTTGTCAATTAAAGCGTTAAGGGCACGTTTTGGCCATTTGTTTTTGGCACTGTCAACATTATCATCAACCGTTCCAGCCAACTTTGTATGCATATTTTGAGAGTAATTTCCTGTTTTTCCACTACTTTAAATTCGGTTTAATGAAGTCCTGTGCGTGCGTAAATTTAATAGTTGTAGTTGTGGTTGTAACTCTTGTTGTTGCTGTTGCCGGTGCCATTGAAGTGTGCAAGCCACAAATGCCAGAGAAAAGACAACAACGTGCCGCACATACGTATAAAGACAATGGCAAACATTTGCATATGAAAGAGAAACAATCACACGACATGTGTGTAAACAAGCCAGAGAAAAAGAATGATAGCTAGCACGAGGGGAGGGAGTGAGGTACGAAGGGAGGCTGGCACGACTCGGACTCACGCTTGACTAAGTGTCCTTCTATGACTTCTTTGCACTTTCACTTTCGTCACGTAAATTATAAATGCCAACGCTGCAGGCAACAATGTAAATTATATAAGCAAAGAGAGGCAAAGAGAAGCAAACAGCAGCAACGGCAGCAACAGCAACAACAGCAGAATAACTCATGTTTGCCCCGAGCTGTTTTTGGCCACATGCTCAGCGTAAAAACTGCAAATAAGCTCGAAAATTCAACAGTTTGCGCGTTTGCACGGAAACGGCGCGCTTAAAAGTATGCTATGGAAAATGTGAAAAAGGCAGCTGCCGGAAATGTCTGCGCAACGCCGCGCATCTGTCTCTAGAGACGGTCAGCAACGCATATCAAACTAACCAAAAAATAAAAAAAAGGCTGTAAGCTACAGGCTTACAAAACGCTTTCTTGGCTTTGCTGTTTTTTCACCAACAGGTTTTTCACACGAAAATCCCTTTTTTCATGCACGAACGAAATATATGAATTCTGGTGGTCATCTCTTGAATGGAATGCAAAAAAAAACAGAAAACTGCTTACGTATGCAAGGTGTGTGTGCGTGTGAAACAGCTGAAATTAATTAAAAATTGCACGAGCGCCACTCTGCGTCATATATGGAATATCTTACATATGCATACATATATATATATATATATAAGGGGGGGGGGTTAAAATTGGGGGGGGGGCCCCGGGGCGTTGTTTATTTCCTTCTTCCCCCGCCGCCCCCCCCCCCCCTTTTAAGAAGTTTGAAAAAAAAGGCCCCCCCCCCCCAAAAAGGGGGGGGGGGGGGGGGGGCATAGTATGTATTATAGCATGAGCAGTGTTATACATACATATATGTTTGCATAAGTTGTGACGCAGAGCAGCTTAGTCAACTGTCATTTCTCTTAACTGCGGTCCAGCTGCAGTTTCAATTAAATATCATTTCATATTCTATTTAATTTGCAATTAGTCGAGTGCTTTGCAGTATGCAGGGGTGAACTAGGGGACCCGCAAGGGAGGGACTTGCTCACTTTAAATGCCAAATCAAAGGTAAAAACTGAAGCGTCCGCACTTTGTTCATAGGTACATTTCGCTTGAGAACTGCTCTCGATTTTTGGGGTTGCAACTTGAGGGCTCAACACAGCGCTGAATAAGAGCCCCAAAAGTGGTGCCACTGTTGCTTGTTAAGCTGCGACACGTGTGCTCGCTCAGGCGTAGCAAGTTCAAATGTCGCCGACGCCAGAAAGAGCAATGAAAATGCGATGTGAATTTGAGTTTGCAAATTGCTTAACAAGTTCATTTATTCGAAATGAAAAGGGGTGGCCAGAAATGATAACCTGCAAAACTACCATGCTGAAAAGTTGCTCTTACAACTCTTGCAACAACTCAAACAACACTTGCCTCAATCTACACTGACATTTTCAGCATGCCGCAGTTATAAATAAAGCCAGCAAAGCTTATTTTCGAATAGCGACGAATATTGTTTAAATTATGCAGGGAATTTTGCTTGACGCTTGCAAGTTGCCTTTTGCCATTTGAACTGTGGAGAGCAGAGAGGGAGGAAAAGAGAATGAGAGAGAGAGCCAGGGGGAGGGAGAGAGGCTGAATGTTGCAGCAGCCGCAGCAGTTGGTTGTTGTCGCCGTCACGAGCCATCTAAAAGTGAAAAGCCGCAAAAATGCAAGCCAAATTTACCCTCCCCCCGTGCTCTCTACTGTGGCATGTCTGTGTGTGTATGCGTGTGCGTGACTGTGTGACTTTGTGTGCGTTATGCAAACTAAATTTCAAAAAATTCACAAATTTGTTGCGCGTATTTGAGGCCATTTTGCAGGCAGTGCAAACAACTCGATTTGCTGCAATTTAAAATGCAAATGTTCGAGGCTAAGAAGCTGTTCAATACAAGCAGCTGGTCAGCTCCACACAAACACACTCCACACACACACACATTTGCTTTACATTGCATGCCATCTTGTCATAATGAAGAGAAAATAAAGCAAGGGAGGAGGAGTGAGACGAATAATTGAACTGCGACTTCCGCTCTGACAGCTGATTGCTTGATAGTACGCCGGCAAAGAGGACAAGGTCGTGCAGAGGAAGAGTCAGAGAAAGGCAGAGTGAGGAGCAGAATGATGGAAGGAGTGAGGGGGAACAGCAATCGCTTTCCTCTACGTTTCATGTTAAGCAAGTCTCTTGTCTCTTGTTCCTTGTTCCTTGCTGCTTATTTCTAGTCCCTTTTGGCTGTCTGCTTCTTTCTTGTTGCCAGATCCCTTTGTTCGTTTGATTTATCAAGCAAATTCAGCTTTTGTTTCCTTCTTTAGTCGCTTTGTTTGTCGCTGCGCTCTGCGGCTGACCGCAATCGCTTTATCTTTGCATATTTTGAGGCGCCCAATTAGTTTCGATTCGTTGCCATTCGATTTGTTTACGCTCCTAATGTGATTTGGTTAGGTTCGCTTCGATTCCCTTCGATTTGGGAAAAATGTTCGCTTGATTTGCTTTGCCTTGTCCCTTGGCTGCGTCCCTTTATCTGGCCCGTCCGCTTGCCACTGTTAGCACTCAATTAATTCGCAGCAAGAACAGTATTTACTATATCTTACTGGACACTAATACCAGCATGATAAATGACCCAAGTGCTCAGGCTTACAACTTGATCGGACTGCTTTATTAAAGGGACACCAAGACAGTCTGAGCCCAACTTTGAAGCAGAAATCAATTAGCATAAGAAAGAAAATCTGTTGAAATTTCTTTGCTGAAAATAAAAATTAATTAAAAGCAAAAGAAATGCAGAAGATGAGCACGAAAAGTCTTGGGCATCCGGAAAGTAATTAAAGTCCAATAAGAACTGACCCAAGTGCCCATTTTGGTGTCTTTATGAGCCCACGGAATGTCCCTCTGCCTGCGGCAGCAGGTGTGGGATTCAGCTCGGGTTCAGTTTCAGTTTCAGTTCAGCTTCTGTTGTCCAAAGCAAATACTAGCTAAGCAGAGCCTGACTGCGACTCGGACTACGTGGCTCAGGTGTAAATAAACACTGGGTAAATTCAAATAAGCAAGAATAAGTGCGAATAAATAACTTATAAGCCAAGAGGAAGAGGAGAAGGAACAGAGAAGGTATGGCCACTCCAGCGAGTCATTCTCCATTGCATCTCAACAATGGCCAAATGAATCACAGCGCGTCACAACGTGAATAGAAAAGAAAACCGTCGTGTGAACGACCCACTGACCCGTCGACCCACAGACCCACAAACCCTGAGGCACACTGTGGCCAAGAGACCGAGAGTCGCCGCAAAAGTTGTTCAAAGAAGTTCTAATAAAAGTTTCGTATTTGTAAAATGGAAATGGAAATTCCATTATTCAAATATATATCAGGCTATTCAGGGCACAATACTCCCGCTCTCTCCCTGTCCCTCTCTCTATCTCTTACTCTCGCTGTCTGGCAATATACTCGTATATATATATAGAGTAATCTTTAAGTTGAAATGCCGCGTTTTGTGCCATTGTAGCGCAGCTGGCAGCAGCCTCAATAGCCTGAATGAATCCCAAAAGCAAACAAGCCCAAGCCAAATCCCAGATACTTTAACAACAAATAAAAGTCGCAAAGAAGGAGAACAAGAAAGGAAAAGCGTGAAGCGTGAGCGTCGGGAAAGGGGGTATTCCAACAGGGACTGCGACTGAGACTGAGTGAAGCTGCGGCTGGCGCTTGTGGTTGTGTTCAGTGTCCTTACCTGGCTGAATGAACTGATGTATTGGGCCTGCGAACAGCAGATGGGCAACAAATCTCAATTGACTTCATATATATATATATTCTTTAGACTCACTACGCTCCGCATGTCGGCCACTTGTCGTGAGGCAGCTGCAGCTATTATGTTATTGTTGTTGTTGTTGTAATTGATGTTGCTGCTGGTGCTGCTGCTGCTGCCGTGTTGCCGTGAAGCATTGTCAATGCGTTTGACAAAAGCACTTGGCAAATAGCCCAGCCCAGCCGAGCCGAGCATGACATATTTCAAGATTTCTCCTCCACTTTCTCTTTTTACCTTTCTCTCTCTCCCTCTGTCTCTGGGGGTTTTTTCTTTCGTTATTGATTTAAAGTTCACTTCAGCCTCTGGGAAAATGAGGGAAATGAAAAGCGTGCGCGCGCTTTGCCGCTGTGCGTGTCGACACGAAATACATTTACCTAAAGGTAACACACATAGTCCCATTGGCCTTTCGCTTTGTTGGCTAACTCAGACACACACACGCAGACTCCCTAACACACACAAACATATTCATTTGCCTGCTCGCCCACATTCGACTTACAAGTCGAAGCCGCAAATGTTTGCTTAACCGGAAGTAAATCAAAGACAACACACTCACTGCCACTCCAGACCCAGATTGCCAGCTGTAAATAGCAACATCAATTAAGCATTTGTCTATATATTATATAAAGGGTGTGCCATTTCTTAAGTTTGTATGTCAAAGTTGAATAATTTAAAAGTAAAACAAGAAATCTCTATGTATGAAGTGCTTTCATTGAAGTTGCTCCTTTAATTTATTGTGATTAGGTTTTGAATAAAAAAACTGTTGAAATGTTTTCAAGCTCGTCAATGTTAATGTCAATAGTGAGCGTAAGGCAAGGAACACCCTGTATTACTCCGTAAAGGGAAACACATACTAATGTTGCGGCCCGATCGAAGTCGTGCGCAGCTGAACTCTGTGCATAAGTTTAAATTGTCTAAGTTTGACGTACGCTAATGATAAGGCAAGGATAAGGATATGTTATAAGGATAAGGATAACGATAAGGCTAAGGCTGAAAAATTGACAGGCAACATCTGTCGGAAAGTCGCAGAAAGGGAAAAAGAAAAAGTGGGATAGGGGGCAAAATCTTTGCGACAAAGACGGCGCCAGCGGCAGACACATTGACGCTATTTATGCCAAATTAAACCAATTGCGCTGAGTGGCATTATAGCTAGACAGACCAGCCACCACCTCTTTCCTGTCTCCTCCCTCCTCCCTCTTTCCCTGCCCCCCTCTCAGTGAAGCGCTTTGTGTAGGTAGCAATTTCATTGGCAGTTGTCAGCCAAAGGCTGAGCCCGGGCTTAAGGTAGACTAGGCGCGCTCTACCGCAGCTTTTCGGGCGGTGCCAATCGCCCGAGGTAAACCAATTTGTTGTACAATCGAGTGGAGGCAGATCCCGGACACGTTTTGTAGGTGTTTATGGCGCTGGTTTATATTTACATGCAGCGCAATTTGTTGTGCCCACGGTCTCACGGGGCAGAGGCGTTGTGCTTCATTAGGGTCGCGCAATTGATACAAATCGCACTGGGTTCGATTTCAATGCGGCAATAAATGAAATATGAGCGCCAATAAATCGTTTATCTCTTTTCAATTGCAGAACAACTTCAACTTGGCAACAACTCGACGGCAATAACAATCTACAAAGCTCCATCGAGTCGACCTACAGCATGTTCTGCACACTGAGCCACGCCAGAGGGCAAGCCAATAATTGCATGCGACTCAAGGACTTCTAACTTGGCCAAACCACACACACACACACACACGCAAGCATGACCCTCATGCGCAGACTAACGGCAGCACGCAACCTGCTGTTGGAGGAGAGCGTCGCCGTCGCACCCAAGTCCCCGCTTTACATGCCACTGATCCTCGAGGCATCCGCATCGGTCTCGGCCACGCATGCGAACTATTTGAATTTCGTTGCCGACGGCCTTATCGATGTGGACGAGAGCATCGGCAGCAGTGGCAACGGAGGCAGCAGCAGCTCTGTGCTGGGCCTAGACAATGCCGTCGCCGTTGGACAGACGCCAGACAATGGCAGCACGGCGGCCGCGGAGGGCGAGGCGGACAGCGCACATTTGACATTTGTCATCGTCAAGTGTTTTATTATTGGTTTCATCATCCTGGCCGCCATACTGGGCAACATGCTGGTGATTGTGTCCGTTATGCGCCACAGGAAATTGCGGTGAGTTGCAGGCAACATCAACAACCAGAGAAACAACCAGAGAAAGCAACAGACAAACAATCAAGTTTCGTTTCGAGTACCGAATTTCGTATGCCCTGCATATTGAAAGCAGACAAACAATACAGTCGAACGCACCCGACAGTAAGATACCATTCAAAAACTATAACTGCGTATGGTATACGGGGAACTTTTGGTATCTTTAAATCTTATAAAAGCTGAGATCTGCGTATTTTACACATACATTTAGACATCCGGCCAGACACATAGGGCAGGGCTAGTGATCCTGACCAAATTTCAAGCATTCTTCGTTTGTAAAACGATTCATGGTTGAATTATAGAAAAAACTAAAGATGTTTGACAGTAATACAAAACACTAAACGTTCGTCAGCTATTTAAATCAGTGTTGCCAAAAAGATAATAGTTAAAAAATCACCCTTTATGTATTTTGTCAGGTCTGTCATGTAAAGTCTATCCATCTTCTAACTATGACATGCATTTGCACAAAGTTCCTCTTTGACTATTTTCAATGGTAAAACTGTATAAAGAGTTTGAAGCAGTAGAGTTTGATATACATTCTTAGCATATTCTACGTATTAGTAAAACGAAACATTGTTATAGAATATGTTCACTTATTGTAGGTTAATTTTCGAAGGATAAAGTAGTCGCATATTTATAGGATATAATATATATATAATATATAGCAGTCTAGTTGGAAAAATATAAAGTGGTCACCTTAATCTAAAGTTAGTGCTCAGTTATCATCTTCAATACTGCACAAAGTGCTTGTAAAACTGAATATACCCTGCCAAAAAGGTAACCAGGGATGACAACAGCACTCTCGCTTTGCGCGTCGTTATCTAGCGGCTTGCGGCGCAATTGTCTCGTTTTATTATTGAATTGTTGGCCACAATGGACTGTTGTCAGCAGAAAGAGAGAGAGAGAGCAAGGACATTGACAAGGCACAGACACTGTCGCAGGCACAGGCCCTTTTCGCATACTTTGTTACTTTAGCGCCAGTGGCGCGTTAATCCTGTTCCACTTTTAACATCATTTATCACATTTTGGCCAATTTGCGTGCCAAACGAAATTGTCGTTATCGCACCTACGAGCGGGTGTGGCTGCCTAATTTCTTGAGAACCTACCCAACGCACTGTATTGGGTGTCATACTTTTGTGGGCCACTGTCAAATGTCAGAAACGTGCGTAATTACATCGAATATGTTAATAAAAGAGCCGCATCAACTGAAATATTGCGGTCTCCTTGCAAGCCAGCCTGGCATTTCATTTACGACTTGCCATATAAATTTGTCAAAATATATATAAACACCAACACATACACATACGTATATATATATATATATATATAAAGAAGTCGTAGGTGTCGGGCCTAGCCGCGTTTGTGGCGGCAGTTTTTCATAACTTCGTACGTGTTTCAGGCGCAAATTCATGTGTTCTACATTGTTGGCATTTAACCAGCATAAAACTCACACCAACACACACACACACAGACTGAGGAGTGGGTGTGACAAGCCTGTGGCGTTCAGTGTCACGGCACAAAAACTCTTAAAGAGCAAAATGTTGCCTCGCCCGAAGAGGTCTTTGCTGTGAGGTCTCATGAGGCTTCGAGTCGGACTGCGAAGTCGGAGACACTGGAAGAGAGAAGCACCTGACATTTGTGGGGCTCATTTAACTTGCCAAGCCGTCGTCGTCGTCGTCGTTGGGCACTTTAGGGTACCCAACTCATTTTTATATCCACCTGACTGGCCCATTTCAACTGTTCTGCACCGTTGCGCAGTTTAAATCATTATGGCAAATTAAGCCTAATTATGCCTAACATGCATTCCTACTTAAGCAACCCCAATGCACACCTATCTCGCTCTTGGTGTGTGTGTGTGGGTGTGTGTGTGCTTGTCAGGTGTGTGTCGAACTTAAGCTTCACACACATAAAGCAAATAGTCGTGCGATAATTTAGGCCTCGTTTAACCCGGCCAACATTACGCAGCAATAAAACAAAAGTTCCTTCCCAGTGCAGGGCTGCCTGCCTTTGGCCATGTCTGCCTTAATCTCTGGTCTGCTCTGGTCTGCTCGACTAATTGGACAAACTTTTGTCGACCACATTATTACGGTGGCTGTGGTGATGTTGCAAGCGACTGAAACTTGGCAATATCAAATATGATGCGGCAAGACCGCACGGAAAAACAAGAAAAAGAAATCATCTTGTAATCATAATAATGAAATATAACTCGAGTCCGAGTCGTGCGGAAATATGCACGTAATCATCACGTTGAAATTTCCAGCATGTTTGCTTTGAACTCCCTTCAAGAACGGGACCAGACACAAACTACCAAAATGAGGTTTGGGACCTAAGTCCCGTTAAGTTCTTAAGCCCTTTGCTATTCGAGCTGCTGATATGGAATGAAATTAAACGCGACTTAAAAAGACCAATCCATTTTGTTGTTAGCAAACCCCGTCGGCGTATCCAAGAAGTACTCGAGAGTGGCTGCGAATCTGTCAACTCATAAATCTAATTAAACTTGTCACCCATCGGAATCGACGTCGTAGTCTGTTTTTAACTCTTTTCTTTGACCCGTTGCGACCTTAAAGTGACGCCATTTAAGGCCCCTCTCGGCGAAGGGTTGATCAACTTGCTGAGCAGAAATGCCTTATATGTTTAATGCCTTATAAAGTGCTGTATATATGGACGCAAGAAACATAAAAGTTGCGATTTTATTTACATATAAAAAGACTTTATTTTATAACTAACAAGGCATCAAGAGGTGTCTCATATGCCAGAAGCTTTCTTTAAGGAAGGGCTTATTAAATGCTGGGTGTGCCAGTTTTATTATAATCATTTCGCAATATGGGTAAATTTGATTAAATATATTCTAAATTTGAATATATATTGCAATGGAACTTCAGTGTTTCTATATGCGGAAGTTTGATTAAATTTATTCCAAATCATTTGCAATGGAACTTCAGTCTTTTTATAAAGAGATTATATTGGGATTCGTTTTAAAACTAACAAGGCGTAAAAAAGTCTCTTAACAAGTAAGTTTCTTGAAGGAACTGAAGCAGCTTATTTAATTTTGTATATTATATGCCAGTTTTCTTTATGCTCATGTCAGTTTATAGGTCATACAACATTATTAGATTTAGAATTAGATTTATTTATCCATTTTATTTTATATGTTATATTTTTTCGGTTTTCTTTCTTAACTTTTAAAAAAATAATCTGATATTAATTTTTATATCTAATGTTTATAATTTTAATAATTTTTTCCCCAACAGTCTTAGTTGACTGTAAATAAATAAATAAACAGTTGCCAGCCTTTTTATATTTCATAAAATGAAAGTGTATTCACTCATCAACATCAGTTGCTTAAGAATAGTTTAAATTTTCAACTTCTCAAATTGCGATGTGGGTATTTTGCCTGTGCCTTGTGCACTTTTGTGGTAGTTAAGGCCGGAGACCCTCTACGTCTCCGTCCCTGTCTTTGCCTCTGGGCTCTGCCATCTGCGGCTTGTTCCTGTGGGTTGTAATTAAGTTTCAGGGCTTGTGGGAGTTTGCTGCTTGTGTGTGTTTGTGTCTGTGTGTGTATGTGTGGGCATGAGTGTTTTGACTCCTGGGAGTCTGTGCTGTGTGTTGTTTTCTGCCTTCACTTGGTTCATTGGCCTAGTGCCGGGTGAAATATGAAAATGTAATTGCTTCTTGTTTAAAGTTTGGAAATTAAAGCAGCGCACAGTTTTTGGCATTGCGCATAATTGAGTTAAACACGATGTGGCTCATCTTTCTATATCACTTGTTGTTGTTGTGGTATCAGGTTAACTATCAATTAATTTATTAAACCACGAAATCCACTTATGGCAAACGCACCACAAAACGCCTGTCGGGTGACGCGGCGTATGCGTAATCTGTGTGTGTGGGAGCAACATTACCGTGCCGTCACACAGCAGACCGACAGACAGCCAGGCAGACAGGCTATTAAGTCGCTGAGCTCCGCTGCCAGCTAAACTGACTCAAATGTGCATTGTACGAAACTTAATTAGCCAAGTTTTGCAACAAACTTGCACTGCACTCGGATTTGCCTTTGCTCCCCCCTCTGCCATTACTTGTACTTGCATGTGTATTTCTATTTTGCAGCATAATTACCAACTATTTTGTGGTTTCACTGGCGGTGGCCGACATACTGGTCGCCCTCTGTGCAATGACTTTCAATGCCTCCGTCGAGATATCTGGCAGATGGATGTTTGGCTCGCTCATGTGCGACATCTGGAACAGCTTCGATGTTTACTTCTCCACTGCCAGCATAATGCATTTGTGTTGCATTTCGGTAGACAGGTGAGTGCCAACTTCACTATGAATATTCCCGCATACTATATAGAAATCGTGCTCTTTGCAGGTACTTTGCCATCGTGCAGCCACTGGACTATCCACTTATAATGACGCATCGTCGTGTGTTCATCATGCTGCTAATGGTCTGGCTATCGCCGGCGCTGCTCTCATTTCTGCCCATCTGCTCGGGCTGGTATACGACCAACGAGAACTGGAAATATCTCAAATCAAATCCGCATGTAAGTTGAGCCTGCTAGCCTCTCTCTCTCTCTCTCTCCATCTCTCCCTCTCTCACTCTCTATTGCTCTGCGCTTGTCTCTACATTCTTTATTCAATTTTGCAGCGCTTCAGAATTTCTAATTTTGTTCAAGCGCAGCTGCGCAGGTGTGTGTGTGTGTTTGTGCCTCTAGGTGTGTGTTGAACATGCAGTTCGCTCGCTCGCTCCGCCTCAAGGTATGCTATAAATTCCCAACATGTCTGGCACTCGGACACGACTTAAGCGAAATTGATTTATGTGTGTGTTTTGCGGCGTTTTCACGCCTTTCATATGCCCGGCATATTTATTAGCCAGCCAGCCACATTGGCCATTTTTCGACATGAGCACGTTCTGCAGCAGCCCGCAACCTGTCGTCAATCGACACTCGACATAGTCGGCATATTTGCCAAGTTGTCAAGCGGCGCGAGCTGCCTTTGCCAAAGTGGCTCAGCTTCTGTTGCTCCTCCTGCTCCAACTCCTGCTGCTGCTGCTGCTGCTTAACAACTGTTGCCAGCTGCCAGTCGACATTGTTGTTTTTGTCCCTCTGCTTATTATTGCGCAATACAAATGCTGATGTATTAATAAATGTAATTATATTTGCGTTTGCGTTTGAGTTTGCGGTGCCGTCTGTGCAAGGAGAGAGCTCGTACCGCTGCTGCTGCCTCTGCCTCAGTTGCTGCCTGCGCCGCCTGTGCATAATTTTCGCTTTCACACAAAGCGCCAACTCATTGAAAGCCCTTTGCATACATTAGCATTCAAGTGGGGCTTTAATTAGTTTAACTTGTTGTTGTTGTTATTGTTGTTGTTGTTGGTAATAACTGGTAGCAGCGGCGCGTCTTGTCAACTTTCTGCGTACCTTCGGCTTCCCGTCTTCGCTTCCCCCCTTCATCCCACGCATATCTCTAGCACTCGCATAAATCAGATTAGTTGAGGCCTTGAATTGTGCCGCAAGTGGTTTGAGCAGCCACGCCTCATTCCGGCGCCCTCCCATATCATCAGTTTAATGTGATTCGTAATTGTGTTGGGCTTTTTTTACTGCCTTCCACTCTGGTGCAATAATCGCATTACGCATACGCAACGTTGCACCGCAACCGCAATTGCCAGCATTGTCAATTGCACTTTATTGACTGCATTTTGGCATATTATCACGCCAACGTTTTATGGCTTTCAACTCTTAATGCGCGACTCTGATGCGCAACTATTTATTGTGATTTATGCGCGTCGATTACAGAAATCAATTTAAGCAACGCACTCACTCTCAATGCTAACTCTCTCTCTCACTTGCAGATATGCGAGTTCAAAGTGAACAAGGCCTATGCCATCGTCAGCTCGTCGATGAGCTTCTGGATACCGGGCATCGTCATGCTGTCCATGTACTATCGCATTTACCAGGAGGCAGATCGTCAGGAGCGCTTGGTCTACAGGTAAGGCCAATTAATTGTGTTCCGCAATTAACGCTAATTACATTCGCCAACGCACAGATCCAAAGTGGCCGCCCTGCTGCTGGAGAAGCATCTGCAGATTAGCCAAATACCCAAGCCGCGCCCCAGCATACAAGTGGAGCAGTCGACCATAACGACAATGCGGCGCGAACGGAAGGCGGCCCGCACATTGGGCATCATAATGAGCGCTTTCTTGCTCTGCTGGCTGCCCTTCTTCCTATGGTGCGTATACGTGCTGCAAATTCGAACAGAAAATATCGACAAATTTATAAAGAAAATACAGACGAATGTTAAAGCCAAGTTGATTGAATTCTACTGCTGTTTCAACTTGCAGAATGCTTGATGTAAACTAACAGCAAAACTAATTTAAGTCTTCTGCCAAAGAGGAATGTTTTAATTAACTTCTATGAAATTGAGTTGAAAGAGAAGATGGCAAAAAAAAAGAGAAGGAAAAGTTCCTAAAAGAATGTTTTAAGGCAAAACAAACTTGTGTACGGCGTCATAAACAGCACCTTCAAGCTGAGTTATCCTCACGGAAATCTCATATAAAAAACGATATGATGTGCTTGATAAGGTTGCCCCTGAAAGTGTCAAAAGCAGAGCTAAGAATAAACATGATTGCCTTATAAGGCGCCACATTGTCTAAGCAGGAAATTATGAGTGTGGCATGAAATTTAGATTTCTCTTTCTCTTCCTTTCTGTGCACATCAGGTACATCACGTTCACGCTGTGTGACAGCTGCAAAACTCCGCGCATTGTTGTTGGCATACTCTTCTGGATTGGTTACTTCAACTCGGCGCTGAATCCAATAATTTATGCATATTTCAATCGCGATTTCAGGGCCGCATTCAAGAAGACGCTCAAGGTGAGTTTGGGCCGACGATTTATATGTTTTCTATGTATATTTTTTTTTGGGAATCGCCCTCTGTGGTTTGTCTATAATGCAAATTGCCATGTTCGCCCTCTTTATCAAACACACATATGTACCCTTTTTAAATCGAAACTCAATACGAAATGAACGTTCGCCCGCCCGCCCTCCTTCTAGACTTAGTTCAGGGCAGCAATGGAAAGCGCAAGTACAACATCAGGGGCAGCAGCAACAAGGCCAACTGCAACTGCAACTAGCCACGTGCTACGTGCGAGCGCTGGCATCACATATTTTGGTAGCTATACGAGTTTATCTGCGAGCTGCATTGGCAACTAGTGCCCCGTAGCCATTAGCGAGAACGTTAAGAAAAGTGTTGCATACTTTTGCGCTGACCGAGTAAACAGTTCTAGACTGTCGACTGCGAGTGCCGATTGCCAGCACAGTTATTGCCTGCGAGCATGTCACGAATGTCTCTTTCTCTCTCTCTCTCTCTGTCTCTCTCTCACATTGCTGTGAAATTGTCAATTGCCTGATGAATTCTCTGCACGACTCTCTCCGCTTGCCTGTGCCACGTTTTCTGTGCTCCAACTTCTTCTTCTTCTTTCCCTATCTTAAGCTATACTTAATATATACATACGTATACACAACTGTATCTCGTTCACTTTCCCTCTGCCTCTGCTTCTCTTGCTGTCATCTGGCATCGTATTGTATCCATATGAATATCGTAAATTGGTTTTTCTCTCAGTCTATCTCTCTTCTCTCTCTCTCTCTCACTCTGTCTCTCTATCGCTATATCTATCTCTTTAATCTCATGTTCATCTTTTCCATACGCACAGCTGGCGTTTGCCCTAGTGATACGTTGCTTAACGTTGCCCAACAAATGCTAAGCCTTGCCTCAGCCTCCGCCACAAAACAAAATGTAATATTCAAATTGAAAAGCTTTTGCTTACATAAATATTTTATACATAGCCATATGAATGAGCGCACACACACACGCACACCCAGCACCCTTACACACACACACACACAAACACATACAGTTGGCAGCACCTGTTACAAAAGCCAGAGAAGAAACAGCAACAAGAACAACAACAACAACAAAACACTTGCAAATGTGCATATTTAGCTGCCCACAGTTTGTCCGCTGATATTTTGTTCCTTTCTTTTTATCCACAAATTTTTCATTTCCACACACACATACAGGCACATGCACACACACACATGTGGCAAGTCAATTTGTTCCTTTCTCTTTTTTTTTTTTTGTTGTTAATGAATGCGGCCTTTTATTCAGTTTTTATTTCGTTTGGAATTTCACTTTTATTTTTTCCGTTTGTCGCTTGTGAGAGACATTTGCTATCTATCCCACACCCTAAAACTGCACACACACACACACTCGCACACACACACTGCCCAGAGCCTGTACCCGAACACGAATTCCGTTCCGTTCGTCTGTCAGCCTGTCTCTTTGTCTCTGTAACTCTATTTATCTCGCTCGCTGTGTCTGTCTGTCCCCGACGTCGTTAGATATGCCTAACCTTTGAGTATGTTATAAACAGTTTCAGTTTCCCTTTCAGTTTCCATATAATATTTGCACTCATTTGCCGCTGTGCGTATCTCCCCTCTCTCCCTCCTACTCTCTATCTGTCTCTTTCTTACAGAGCTGCTGTCCCTTAGTGTTCATCAATTGTCGCACCAGTCTTCGAGCTCTTGGAGGTGGCGCTGCCGGCGGCAATGGCCGTGGAGGTGGCGGCGCTGCTGGCGGCGGCAATCGGCGGGACAATGGCGCCCGGGCAGGCTCTGCTGATCCGGCGTACATGAACTCAACAGCCTCATCGGAGATACACATGAATGTGATGCGTGCGCGTCAGTATTCGGCTGTCACGCCCACAACCATGACCGCCCAGGAGCAGCAGCAACTGCATCCGTTGTACACCAACTGAGCGGAACTTCTAACTTCAACCTGGCGACCTGCTACGCGTGACACGCGACCTTCGTTCTTCGACTCTAGTGCTTACTGACTATCTGACCACTACAAAGACACTCATATGCCCAACGCTATAAGCTATAACCGCTAGAAAAATATGCTATACGAAGCCGAACACGACAATCCCACAGAAAAAATCGAAGCCTTCTTTGAAACAAAAAAAAAAAACATAAGCCGAAATTGATGCGCAAAGATGAGAGATGAGTAAACCAAATTTCGAAATATGAATACGTACAATAAATAAGAAAAAAACACGAATAATAATTAAAATATTTACAAGTTGAATATGCAACAAGAAGCAGGAGAACAACAACAAGAGCAAAGAGAACACAAGAAATTCCTAGAATTGCCGACAATTTCGAGCAACATTCGATTGGCATTTAGTGCAATGTTTATAAAGTGTGTACTTACCTATACAAATACATATATAGATATTATATATATATACAGCTATTGTATTGAATGTTTGATATACGTATATAATGAACATTAACGATGCTATTAGATGTCCCATAAATATATTGATACGCATATGTGTGCATGACTCTGATAGGTATCTGCAGTAGCTTGCGGGAGCTTAGCTGATAAGTTGACGAATTGATTTATGTAGTGCATGTAGTACTATTGTACACACTCTCTCAGACACCCACACACACACACATCTCGTACAACTTACATATCCATCGGTTCTATTAGCCAACCTGAACTCGTAGAAGCGTGACTTAAAGTCTCATCAAAACGAAGCTGTTACGTAAACCCCATACGAGCACGTCGCATTTTGAGCGCATTAGTTAATTGTTGTAGCCTAGTTAGCGCTCAAATACCACAAAGTACTACTACTACTACTACTACTACTACTATGTACTGTAGTGAACCCTCACCTAGTAGTTGCTAAGTACTCAAAACAACTGTCGATCCAATTAGATGCTATTGACAAGCCAATTCGCCAGCTAACTGCAATTAAAACTCACCAAGTAAATACCATATAGCGTATGTATAAAATAAAAAAAAAGAAAACACTTTTATTTACTTAGTTTGCGATGCCCTGACAATCTTATCCAAGCACGCTCTGACTTTTCATTTAGATTATGTAGCGAAGAACAAAATAAAAACTGATTGTAAATTCATTCTCTCATTCATTTTGCATTTTTGGTTCTTCTTACTTTCGCTTTCATTCGCTCCGAGAGCCAAAAACAAAGCAATTATTTACACCCAGCGGCTTATCAGGCGTCAAAAAAGTTCGCACAATATGAAATGGTTGCAATATAGATATATACTTGTATATACACATATATATGCGCATATATATGTGTACTTGTTGGCACTAAGTACGTATAGTACGTATACATACGACGCGCACTGTTTTGCGAATCATAGTCATTATCTAAAGCGCCAGCTTAAGGGCTCAACCCAATAGACAAATGAGCCTCACTGCGATTTGCTGTCTCTCGGTCTGTCTGTCCCACTTGCTTGCCCCTCCTCCCTCCCACACTGTTAGTATACGTCAATATTTACTTTATTTAACTTGTGGCACTTTGATTAAACCGAGAAATGGCAGCGAAATGTTTTCTTTCGATAAAACTTCAAATCGAAAATGCCAACAAAATTTCCCCCAACAAATTAACTGAGAATTATAATTTGTTTTCCCAACGGAAATTGCAAATTTGCATTCAATAAGTCGCACTGAGTGGTTTTAACAGAGACTTAAATAGATTTCAAAGTAAATTGGCATTACAGGCGTGTTTTCCAAGATACTATCAACAATTTCATATAATTTTACCTACTTATAAATAGTAATATGCCTCACTCTGAATTTATTCACAAACTCATTTGTTTAGGTTTAAGACTTCCGTGCAGTTTATTTGTTTTCAATTTTTGAAACATGTGAGCAAATGGCATATAAACAAAAATTGCAATTTTTATTGCCATATTCCATTTGTACATTCCATAAATAATTAAAAAAGTACCCCAAGCATTGCTGCTATCTATAAAAAGAACAAATAAAAAAGTTTCGCTTGCCAAAACAAATAAAATCTGCTTCGGAAAGAAAGAAATAATCTTTTCAACTTTCTTGGCATTGCTGATATATATTCAGAATCATTTGAATTCGAAAGAAACTTATATTATAGATGGGAAATCAAAAAAAATTGAATAAACTCAAAGCTCAAAGTGCTATTGGCTCTTTCCCATTCGAATCTAATTTGAGTTCTTATCTCTAATCTCTATTTAAAGCATGTGGCATTCTATTTTTAGCTTTTTATAACTTTATTGAACACATGTGGGGCGCATGCAAGTAAACGCAGCGACAGACAGGCAACAGACTTGACTCAGAGTTCTCTAAAGTTATGAGTCAAATTTCAGCCAGACAGACCATTAAGGTGAGCAGGTCTCATGCACACACTGATGCATGTAAGTGTACCTACGTATTACGTATTATCAGCTGTTATCTCTTTTGAGTATCTCTTCCGATTGCGTGGCAAAGTTCGCAAAACATGCGCGTCATAGTACTTATATGTACATATATCTATACATATATGTTTACTTATACCATCAACCCGTTTCGACATGCGAGTTATTGTTAAAATTGCTTTGCGAATTGACTGTGTGGCCGGCGCATGTGACTGTCGGTTATAAATAAATTAAACATTTAGCGCAAATATAAATATAACGAAGCTCACAATAAATTGATCCCCACTGCAATCACAATGATAATCTATCAATAACTGTTGATTACTTTTTCCAGCAACTATTGCTATATTTACCGACTGATTTATTTCGTTGAATTATCCCTGTTTACACTTAATTAGATCATTAGCGCGCTAACTCTAGTTGTTCATATATATATTGATTGTTTGTCTGATGTATAAGTGTTACTATTGAAAGTCGCGATCACACTAACTATCATATATAAATATGATATACATATAGGAATATATGTATAACACAAAAGCCAAATACGCTCGTAAATGTCCAAGAGTTGAACAGTTGATGTATTGATGTACAACATAAGTAAATGTATATTGATTATTGAGAACGTAATGAAATTACGAAATGCGTGCAACCTAGAATTATAAGTATAACTGTTAAATGTGTTTAGTGTGCATAGCTGAAAAAGAACAAGAATATGAAAATGAATTTAACCAAATATGAACATACATATAGTATATACGTAGTATATATACGATATTGAAGTGCAACGGGCTTAGGCAACTCACCTCAGCGAGTTAAATAATTCTTATATACAATTGTTACCGTTCTGGTCTTGGTCAATTTTGTAATTGCGATAAGTGTAGTCTAGTCTGTACAAGCATTAACGAACGACCTACTCCAGGCTTAAGTCGATGTTACCTTGTGCGTTCTCTCAGTGTAATTAAATGGAATACTCGAACAGAAGAGGATCTATAGTAAATATACAGACATATATTTGTATTTGTATGGTGTATGCATGTATTGTATTTGTATATAAATAGTACGGTATGTATATCAAATACATATGATACAAACTAAAGAAATGAAGCAATTACAATCGTATATGTATAATAATAATAATAATAATAATAAAGATAAACACAAAAAGTTCAAAACATCAATCTGTATCTTGTTGTATGTTATAGACTTTTCTCTCGCCCCTCTCCGGTGGCAGATAATGATTATTGTGGGGGGGCGGGTGTCATTGCGAGTGATTGTTATTGCTGTACGTATCCCTAAACTTCTTCTGTATTAACTGATACGCGTTGTATACACTGGAAAGAAGAAGAAGAAGGTGCTGTTAGTTGTGCTCAGTATCCCTATGGGATCATTCGACGTACCGTTCTTTCGCCGCCTTGAAGGACTTCTTGCGCTGCTTGAGGCACGTCGCATTCTGTGCGGCATCTGTTTGAGGCAGATCGCTTGGAGATATCATTGTAATGTTGTCTGGATGGCAGAAGAAAGCAATGGAGTGTCGCCCACGAGCGCGTATATGCTCCTGTTCGGGCACGACGACGCGATGTTCCTGCAAGACAATTGGAATAACACAAGGATTAGCACAAGCCAGACTCAGTCAGGGTTGCTCTGCTCACCAGTGCGGGATATCGCTCCTTTGTCCAGATGGACAAAATCTCGCCACAATTGATCAATATGGCACCTGGTAAGTGGCCCACACGATGCCACTTTTCACTGCCGGGCAGCTTTACCTCCAGCCCACCCTCTGAGTCCTGGGCGAGCAGCGTGAACGTGCCGTAGTCGACATGTGCTCCACAACGTATCACCTCGCCGTTGGCCAGCTTATGCTCGAACAACTCCCCATCCTTGCCATTGCTCTGCATGGTGTCCAACTCATTCAGCTCATCGCGGGGATTGTTCTCTGGCCGAAAGTCTGGCTGATCTGACAAGCACCGCTGGTAGCTGTACTGGCAACGGCCCTTGATGACATCATTCTGACTGTGGCCTGGCTCGTCGTCTACTATAGGCGGATAGTAGAGCATGCGCAGGGTGGTCATGTTGTCGTCGTCGCCGGACAGCATGTGTGAGTGCTTTTCGAGGAAGAATGTGGTCGGAATATCCAGCGAGACAGCCAGCGCCTGCAGCAGAAATCTGGCCAGTGCCTTAAAGTCGTTGGCCAATGTGCTTATGTGATCCGCAAATCCCGGCAGCGGCTCCTCCGGCAAATTCTGTGCATTCAGTGTGCAAATGTTGAACGCGTGCCTCAACTCTGGCGTCTTGCCATCGAAACGCTCGACTCCTGGACTGACATAGCCGTGATTGTCGCCATCGTTGCGTAGGTAATGCTGCTTGACATCTGCTTCCAGATCCACAAAGTCATCCAGATGGTCCCAAGCGGTCTTCAACTGTAGTAAGTACGAGATGTGTTAGACACTTCTAGGTTTGATAAGACACGACTTGGGGCTTACCTTCTCGTCGGCAATGCCATGATTGACCAACAGTGCCATTCCCTTCTCGGAAAGTGCCTTCTGAAGCTGATGACCCACACGGTTCACCACCGATTTGACTGGCACCTCTTCGATGCCTGTAAGTATACAAGATCAACTGTTTAAAAGAGTGGGCGTGGGAATTGAAGCAGTTCAAAGTATTTCTAACCCCCCCCTTCTAATTCCCTCAACTGTTTTTCAGCGGAACTGCCACTTGAGCAATTGATATGAAATCGTTAATTGTTTTGTGGTTTCTTGAAATACCCCAATGAAATAATCTCTATGACTTCGTCCAGCTGCTGACAATAATCATAAATAACAAAATGTTCGCGAACATTTTATGGCGCACAATTTAGATACACAAGCCAGACCTCAGCCCGCCCATAAATACCGGACACACACAAACCAAAACAAAAACAAAACGAAGCTTCTTATTGATTCAAAAATCGTAATTGAATGGCAGCCACACGCCGTGTGGTGCGAGGCGAATTAACGTGGCCACACGCCTGCTGGAAATGGGTAGAAATCCCATAATTAGAATCTCAAAATGACTAACGGCAATTACAGCTCGATAAATGCAGAGTGCCTTGCGATATACACATATATATATAGATATAGTATATACTATAAATGCATTAGCCAAGGCAGCCGCGACTCGGCTCGATGCGTAGTAAATGCAATAAAGGTAAATGCAATCAATTCCAATGTCATTGTTACTTGACTTGTTCCTGTTTCCTTTGCGGAAAATTATATAGAAACGTGGCGTGGCATGGCGTGGAGCAAAGCTGCAGCGGAAGTCAAGATGGCAAATTGTGCAAAAGGATGTTGACGCAGCGGCGCGTATCGCGAAACGTTGAAAGTCCAGAGATAGCAAAACATTATCAAAGAGCGAGATATGACAAGCGTTTGCCAGCGTTTAATATATTTTTAAACAATTTCATATTCATATGTATATGTATATGTATTTTGCACGTATTGTATATATGCGCATGCATTTCATTCAGTGCTCGCTGTGAATGAATACAAACAATTTAAAATATTTCCACACGTTGGCGTTGACACACGAGGCGTATGAGCAATCTATAAATAAATAATTGCCAATTTCAGTTGGTCGCACGCCACTAGCCACATCAGCACAACCACAGGAACCCCAAGCCCCCACCCCCGTGCCACAGTTGTTCCCCTTCAAGCACAATCTCTGCACACACACTCAGTTACAGATAGAGATACACGGCGCACTCTAATCAACGCCATGACGCACTGTATTTCAGCGGATAAGCACGGAAATTCACGGTTAATAGCAATTACGTTGTGTGTAGTTATCAGTGCGTGTCGTGCTTTTGTTGGGGGCCCCGTTGAGATTCTGTCACCAGGCAGTAGTAACTAAAACCAACAAGTTCCGTGGAATTTTTCGCTTTCTATCCTGCGAGTTGAGAGGTCACGAGCGCATTGAATGGCACCAATTGAAGCGTCTTTTGCCTTTCGATTTCATTTTATTAGCTGCGCATAGTATTCACATCTTTTCTCTCTCTCTGTCTCTTCCTCTCTCTCGCCCTCAGCAATTGCGTTTTGAGCTTTGCATGCAATTCAATTAGAAGTCGAGTGTGTTGCGAGCACTTTTCAATTTGCGACAATTTTTGTGCGTTTTGCAATGTTCATAGAGCTCGCATGATAGTCGCTAACTTGTCACTAATTTATCTATATTGAGGCTAATTAATTGAGTCAGTCTCTGGCTCGTCAGCTACCATAATGTGCCCTCACTGTCGATCGAATCGATTGAAGATCATCGCCTCGAATCATGTTTGTTTTTCTTTCTCTTTTTCTTTTTTTGTTATTGTTTTTGGCTTTGAGTTTCTATTTCTAAACATTCGATTTGCTTCGATCTGCTGCCAAATTGTTTACAAACAGACACACATCGCTTTATTAGATTTTATATCTTGCATTAGTCGAATAGGCGAATGAAAACACATTCCAATACCCTGTAGTTTTTACCACGACGATTGTATTACACTTCCCATCGGCTGCACGCATGTGGGCAGCGCAAAAGGTATTGCCTAGTCGTGCTATACGAGTATGTGTGTGTATTCTCTCTCTCTCTCAATATAGTATGTATATTCAATAGAGCCCACATTTAATTCAATATTTATGGCACAATTGAAAAGCCTCCATTTGGTTGGGGAATGTTTTAGAATCGTTCGGCCAGGGAGCATAAATTATTTATAGACGCATTAATTGGCCAACTGACCAACGAGCGGGGGTAATAGTTCAATTACAAAAGTTCATAAATGGACAGACGCGAATGATGCCGACCATACAGTACACTAATCGATTTGTTATTGTCTATAAAAAGTGAAAGAATTCCGGGGAACGGGAAAGTAATATCAGTGCGAATGTATGGGAAAAGCGGTTTAATTGAACTAAACTAGATGTGCCAACTGTTCGTTTAAAGAGACATCAATTCATAAATATTGTAACAAGGTACAGAAACGATAGTCTGACTAGTATTACAAACGATAGTTTTACTTAGTTATCAAAATGTATTAAAAGACTATGAGACACAAGGGTTTTCAAAAAAATAAAAGCCTAAATCTTAATGCGGAATACAAGTAAACTCATTGAACTGGGCAGTTACTGAATTAACATAATAACGATAGTACTAACGATAGTCTTACTAGTATTACAAACGATAGTCTGACTAAGTATCAGCAGTTATCAAACATCATTAAAAGACTAGGATTTCAATTGTAGATTTTAAAAGGGAAAACAAATAAACTCATTGAACTCGCTAGTTACTGAATTTACATAATAACGATAGTCTGACTAAGTATCGGCAATTATTACAATACATGCTAGGAGAAAACAGCAAGCACAACATTAAAAGACTATGTGACTCAAGGATTTTAAGAGATCTAGATCTTAAAAGGGCACACAAGTAACCTTATAGAATATGCCAGCAAATGAATCAACACAATAACGATAATACTAACGATAGTCTGACTAAGTGTCAACAATTACCGAAATTCTCGAGAATCAACTATGAGGCACATGGGTTTTCATCGTCAAAAAGCAGGCAGAGAGATCTTGAAGCTGGGAATCTTGTGCACACACGCAGCCTCCGTAGTGTTTTTCAAGCTTAGCGGGTTTTAGCCGGTTTTATTCGGAGTCAAAGCGTGTATTGTTAATATCGCGGACATTGTTGTTGTATTTGTTTTTTGATCAGCAGCTCAGCTGCTGTGACGAGTTGCTGCATATTTCAATTAACTTGGCAATCGAGTAAGTGGGCGCGGGTCTTGGTGACGCCGTTGGGGATTCACTGACCACATGCGTCACTCTATCGTCGACGTCGACGCTGACGCTGACGCTGAGGCTGATGTCGTTTGAAACTGGCTTGTGTACGATTGGTTTGCACAGTCTGTGTCTGAGTAGTGTGTAAATATAGAAGTTATAACAACAAAAACAAACAATGCCCGCCTTTATCGAGTGCATACACACTACATACACAGATACAGATACATATCTGTATTGCTGTATAGTATATGTATTTGCACCCAAACAAAAAACGGACAAAAACAAAAGGCAAATCAAGTTGCCAAATCGAGTAATAATATGACGTTGTGCAAATATTTTGCTTCATTCTGTTTGAATTTCCGCACTGTGCTGACATTGAGCCAACTACTATAGCGGCACTACATTGTGTATATGCATAATATAATATCTGTTTCTCGATGTGGTTCAAAAACCTCTCGATTTCGAAAAACAATTCAAGTTACGTTGACACAACTGCCCGATGCGTTGCGAATTCACTTAGCTAGACAGTCAAAGTCATATGCCTACTGTCTACTTTTTCTGGGGGTCAATGGCTGGAAGTGTTTGGAAACAAACTTGTAGCACTAAGGTCGTGCGCTGAAGTGAAGGTCGCGATGGCATCGGGTTTATTTCATTGCGTAGTGCTTTGAGTTCATTTTCCTAGTAATCGAGCAGTGTTAAGCTGTGAATTTGCTCCACGAAGGCTGTGCTAAATACATAAACAAATTGGCTGCATATCAGCATTATTAATTTACAGGTTTATTGTTAGCGATAGACCTATCCCAGCTCTATAGCACATTTATCACCTAAGCCTATGTAATAACTACATATACATATATTTTTAAGTGCCAAATTTCAGGGAGCGACTGAATGAGAACGAGAGAGAGAGAGAGACAGAGAGATAGACCTGCTCATATAGAAACAGGCAAACCATTTAGGGGAACAGGCAGCAATCAGCACAAGTATGGAAACTTACTAAACGACTCTCGATCAGTATTTGTGTCAGGGCGTCGCACCGTAACCGCTAGCAAAAAACTTCGCTAAAATATTATAGCTTAAATTCAGTAATTGCATATGATTTGAGTGCCTAATTGCAGCACAAATTATACTGTTTATATTTTGAGTATTTTATTTGAGTACACAAAAAACGGAATATTACAATGGCTCATCAAAAAGCCATCAGACTGACATATGACATTATCATATGACTAGAAACGTTGTATAAATATGTACAAATGTATGCAATGCGTTGAGCCTCATTTAGTGTCAGTAAACAGTTTGATGAGTAACTATTTTATGACTCAGGAAGGAAATAAGTGATTAACATAGGATAGGATGCATTTCTATATGAGAACTATTGCTCTTTCTATAGACATTTCTAGGGGCTTAGTAGCTCACACAATTGGAATGTATTTAAACATTATAGTAGCTTGTTCCAATTGAAATGAATCGTTAAGAATATCAATTTATTTATAGCATAATCTCTTGATTGATTGACCAGCAACAACTGATTGATCTACAAGAATTTGAATTAATAAATATTTAAAAAATATTAATAAACATTTCAAATGTTTGCTTTATACTTTGAAACGAAAAGGAAATCAATATAGTCTATATAGACTGATATTATAGGAAACAACAAAGAAACTTTTATATTTTTAAGTGCCCTTTAATAAGACTTACAGGGTATGCGTATAAAGATATGAATAAGATACAATTTCTCGCCTACTATTTGTCTTGCCGAATAATTTCGTATACTTTAAAGTAATAAGTTGTTTTATAGTTAAAGTTCTTGTATATTCTGTCTTTGAAACTTTTGAAAGGAGAACTAAAAAACTTCCATTCATCGTCAAACTTTCTTATGTTCTTTTTGGACGGAGAAGTTAAGAAGTTTAGTGTGGCGCGTGCAGTGCTGACATTTGCTAAACGGACCCCATAAACCATAGTTGCCTTCCTTTCGGATTTTAGTATCAACTATGTTACTTTTGTGTGCTTCATATGACACAACAGTGATTGACAGACTGACGGACGGACGGACGGACTGGCTAAACAGGTGTCAGCTGCACAAGTCAATAATTAAAGCTGAGCTGAGCTGAAACAAAAAAAAATTAAGCAACTGCAATTACGGGACTAAAAGCAATCATGAGAACATAAAATGACAACAAAAACTGAAAGGGAGTCAGCAAAAAGCAGAGAAACCAAGTTGTTAATTATCTTAGTATGAGTCAGGGCTGCAGCTAATTAACCAGGGACGCCTAGCAACTCACGAGAAGTAGCTGGAAGCTCCGATAATTTGCTGTAAATATGTATATAGTAAATGCTTATTTGTATACCCTTGCAGAGGGTATATGAATTTTCGCACTTGAGGAGACACCTTCGACACCATAAAGTAACATATTGTAGTAGGCTGGTAGAGGGTCAGACTGATATGTCGATACTTATATAACACGAAGACTATGTTAGGCCTATGTTAAACCTATGTTAAAATTATGTAAACTAACATTAAGATTGAGAGGATGTTAGCATTCTGTGTTGGCATGTCGAATGAAGAGGAAGTATTGAAGCGGCGTGTGTGAAATAATGAAGCTTTCACAATATATACATACATATATTCTGAATCAGCATCAGCATGGAAGTCAATCTAGCCATGTCTCTCAGACTTGGCACTATCTTAATGAGAACTTGGCACACAAGGTTCTTATTCGTGCATGCTGTAAATAAGTCGGAAGAGCTGCATCCGATCAATTCAACAAACTATCGACTGATTCTTGTTATTTGTCAAGATATTGCAACCAAATTTACTATAGTACATCGGAATTTATCTATAAGTATAATAAGCGTATAATTTCGTCACAAATGAACCACTATACATACATATAGTTGCAGAAATGCAGGACAAGTTCCGTTTTAAGAAAATAACTTTACTTATCAGTGCCAATTAAAAGTCAGACATAATATTGAATATGCACAATACTATTCAAATCATTACCATTATATATAACTAGTATAAAGGGTAAAAAACCTTCGGCATGCTGAGGGAAGCCTTTCTTCTACGTTTGCTATATATATTAGTATAGTACACATACTTATGTTTCTATGGGGTTTATGTATTCGCTTGACTTGTTTGGGGTCAACTGGGACTTACCGCAATGGGCGAGATCGATGATTGGCACTGCAGATCGCGATAGCAGCGTGTCGAGCTTGTCGTCGCTTGTTTTTGTTTTCAGCATGTTGACTGTGTGTGTGTGTGTTTGTTTATGTTCAATTTCTCCTTGCTGCCTGTGCAGTTCTTTGGTGTTTGTATATGTGTGTGGAGGGGGGAGCCACGCAACAGCACTTGCCACAGTTGTTGTAGGCGCTTTATCACTAATTACGCGAGTCAACTAAACGATGAAGAAGAGGAAGAAACGAAGCGAAGTTTCTATGTTATTGTTCCTTATTCTTGCTTATTATTTATTGTCTTTGTTGTTGTTGTTGCCGTATCTCTTTAGTTGTTCAGCTTGACTGCTAAGCAAATTTATAGAGTTGTTGCTATGCTTGTCGTTGTGGTTTTGTGTTCAAGTGACGACTCGAAGCCAAACAAAACAAAAGCTGCAAAGCCAATCGAATGGCAAACTCAGCTATCGAAATCCAATTGGAAACTACTTGCAAAACGACGCGTCAGCGAAGAGCGCGTGTCGATCGCATAATTGTTTATTTGTTTCTCTTTCTGTTTCTTTTTCTTTTTTTTTTTTATATTTTATCACTTTTATTTCTTATTACAATTTTTCAATTATTATCCGTAGAGAGAAACGCGTTGCGATCGTGGCGCGTTGCGCTGCCAAACTGATCGGCTACGAAAGCGAGTTGGCGTTTTCTTGAACGTTCTTCGTATTTGCTTGCACGCTCAGCGCGCGCTTCTGCCGAGCTCCGCGCTGCCTCTGCCGCTGCTCTCTGCCACTGCCTCTCTGCCGCTGCCTCTCTTCCGCTGCCTCTGCTGCTTATCGCACCTTTGGCTGTGAGAGTGGCGCATGTTATGGGAAACTTTAGAGTCCAAGTATGAATTTATTGTTGTGTGTTGTTCTTTTTCTTGTGATATTTTGCACTTGTGTGCGTTCTGCGTCACAGTGTGCGAGTACCAGTGGCAGTCACTGTGCTCTCAGTACACACACCTCAAGCATGTGCGCCGCAATTAGATAAAATTTAATCAAATCAAATTTGTGATAAGTAAATTAGCACTTGTCGTTAGTGCAGCAGCAGCAGTTGCAAGGGGCAGCAAGCGGCGGGCGGGTTCGGTGTGAGCTGGCAGACGGTTGGCTTGGTTATGCTAATCGTGTATTTGCATGGCATATTTGCGAGAATAGCCGCAGTCAGTGCCAGAGAGACTAAGCCTGAGAGACAGAGAGACAGAGCTCGTTTTGGCCTCGTCGTCTCAGCAGCTACCTGTTGGCTGTTGGCTCAGGTAGTTGCACACAAACACACACACACATGAATGCATGTGTGTGCTCATTGTGGCTTCGCTTTGTGTTTTTATTCGCAAGTTGATACGCGAGACTCTTGCACACACACTGCTGCAAATGTATCTGACAGATCTCGTTTAACGGCACTCGCACATATGAACTCAGGTGTGCCCTGCTCCTGCCCCTGGCCCCGATACGCTCTTCACCCCTTAAGCGAGCAGCTGAGCCAGATCCAGAGCGCGCTCTCTGAGAGCAGAGCGGAGCGCAGAGCGAGCAAGGCTTTGTTTTTGTTTGTGATTTTGTTTTTGTTTTGATAGCGTCTATGCTGCCATCGCTTGTTTGGCTGTTATGCCTCGCCTTGCCTCGCCTCGCCTCGCCTCGCCTTGCCTCGCCTTGCCTTGCTCTGGCTTTGCTGTTACTTTTGCGTTGACTGTTGCCAAGCGGCGTCAGAGCTACAGGAAACGCCGAGATGAGCGAGAAACTGCTATGCAAAGTCTGCAAGTCTTTGCATCTTCACAGGGATGAGGCAGAGGGAAAACCTGTGCATGTGTATGTGTGTGTGTGTGTGAGTGTGCATGAGTAATACATACAAATATGTGGTACATATTTTAAATCTATTTTTAAACAACTCTACAATCACATCGCTCTCGGCTTCGTTCATGTTTGCACCTTCGAAAAAGCGCTTTCTTTTTTCTGCACAGATTTCCCTTTTCCATAATGAATCAACGAACGTCACCAATTCTTTGCTCGGTCTCAGTTGAGCAATGGCTTTGTTTTATTTTTTTTTCTTGTTATTGTCGTTATTTTGTTTTTGTCTTTCGCACACTTTCCCATACATGATACATGTATGTATATATTTTGTAACACACACGCGAACGCGAATTTAACTTAAATAGAGTCAAATAAAATGCGCACGCTAACAGTCAGTCAGCAGCGAAGCACGGCGCAGCGAACTCTATACCTGGCGACAGCAGCAACTGTAGCAGCAACAACAGCAACAACAACAACTACAATTACAACGGCAGCGAACAATGCGACACTTACAACAAAAAGTACGCGTACAAACGACGAGCACGCCAACGAGAGCGGAAGGGAAGCGTCTGCACTTCACCACATTTTCGCCAACACTGCGAGGCGAGTTTTAGTTTCAAATTCAATTTGCCTGCCTGCAACTTCGACATTCATCAGATACACACATATGCAGATACAAGATACATATGTATATACATACATACATACATACATACACAATGCACGACTCCACAGCAAGTAGTGCCAAGCAGTTAACTGCTTTCATATTGTAATGCCACGATTGTGGCATACTTTCAGGCATCTCGAAAAGTGGGCTTACAGTGACATGTTAAAACGGTTTTTTTCACCGCCCCGCCCTCCTGTCGACCAAAGGGGCGTTTCTCAAAAGGGGGGGCGTATTAAAAAAATTACAGAAACTGAAAAAAAAACGCTAAATCTTTGAAGCCCTCTCCAGGACGGGCTGTGCACTTTGGAAACTTGCAAATTTCGCACTACGCTAAGGAGAAAAAAACGAACAGATTAAAAAAAACCGCGTGTCGCTATCTTTTCCGGTTTTCCCGCAATTTCGAATTGAAAATGGGAAAAAACTGCCGTTATTCCAAATGAAAAACTGCTTGTTTTTCGCTAACAGAGCTCGTTTCCCAAGACACGATCCCATTTGTGTCACGGATGTGTGTGATCCAACAAGCAGTCTGTGCAAGAATGTGCACTGCTTTGTGCTCTGCATTACCGACATTAACCTAAAAACCAGTCGGGCATGCCCCACAACAGATACCCTTTCTTCCCCTGTTTTGAAAAACCACTAACACTAAGAATTTCATATACAGAGTGTTCTGCCGCCTACATGTGCAGGCACACGCACAAAGCTCGTCATTGGCATCTTCTCGGCCATCTTGTAAAAATTGTTTTTGCTAAGAACAGTTTCACCGTATGTCACTGTCAACATTTCTAGTGTTCCGGAGCACTTTATTTAATTTTTTATTTGATGCAAATCCTTTCATCTATATTTTTCGATAGCAAAAAATCGCCGAGCACGCAAATCACAACCAAACAAAAAAAAAAGATATACACTTGAAACTTGGTACAGATGTTCGGGAAGAGTGTACTAACTAACAAAACAACAATAACTTTTTGAACACACCTCGTATAGTATGTCACTTACACATCGACTGACTGTTCAGGAATAATAGGACCATTGCCAAATTTGGTCTGATATCTGTGTGTTTAAACAGACAAACGGACAGGCAGAATCAATCGACTCGACTAGTGATCCTGAGCAAGAATATATATGTACTTGTATATACTTCATGGGATCTGCCACACCTCGTTCTGCCTGTTACATACATTACTTACAGAAAGATTCCGAATCCGGGGTCGGAAATTCTCCATCACCCGTCCGCCCCCTGGCCCAAAAGGCGGGTTTTAAAACGGTATTTATTTAAAACAAACGAGAGACACTCAAAAATCAGGCTACAACTTTAGAAACTTTTCCTGGGCGAGCTGTGCACTTTACGCACTTTGAAGTGGTGTGCACTGATAAATGAAGAAAAAAAGAATGATATGGAAAAACCACAAAGTCGCTACCTCCTTTACTTTCGTTGCAATTTCGAATTGAAAAACGAAAAAAAATCCCGTTATTCAAAAAAATTGACAGCTTTTTTTGACGCTAACTGAAAATGAGCGCTGATTTTATAAAATACGTTCAGGCATTAACAGCTATAATGTATGTAAAAGGCAGAAAGAGACGTGGCAGACCGCTCAGCACTCATACAGTGTTATAACACCAAACATGCCTCAAATATGCCTAGCAAATGGGTGCAATATCATATCAATTCTGATAGAGCACTTGTGAGGAGTGTTTATAGAAAGTAGTTGGTGGGATTAAATCTAAATAAGAGAAAGAACTTTGACAATATTTCACTTTAAAGGTGGAAAGTGACCTCCGGGACCTTTTCTTTATGTTACAAATTCCACAATCCACAAAAAATGCAAAATATTCAAAAAAATTTCGCTTGTTTCTATTATCGTATATTTTTCAGCTCAGACATGGGGCCATTCCATCTAGAGTAGGATTCCGAAAGTATCAAAATTCAAAACGACCCAAAACAGGTCGCATATTAAAATGCAGTTACCAACCTTCTATGTGATGTTAATATATAGTTTTTTTTCTAATTTAAAAGTAAATACATCATACATTAAAAAAATGTAATTAAAAGCTTTAAAGAATTTTGAGGGCTTTTAAAAGTGAGCAAGCGATCAGTTGATTTCCGAATAGAATTAGTTCTAGCAACTAATTAGTTCTGAAAGCAACTAATTGGTCCAGATTATACTTGTGAGTGTTGTCTTTAGCCACAAACCAAAAACTCATACCCATTCGTCCCCCTTTTCTCACATTTTGGTTAAGTACGTTTGATTTTAGTCACAGCGCAGCAACAATCGAAAAATTCAATGTATACCGGATTGGATATACACCAATCCAAGATAATAAATGAGTTATATTAATAGTTACATTCATAAATATCTTCCCAAATGTAACTAAATGCTTGAACGGTTTATGTCTAAGCATACTGTTTGGCTGGCGTCTAAAAAAATTAATTACACTCGATGAAACCTGACACCTGCAGCAGGCTCTGCAAAAAAAACGAAGCAAGCAGGACACGGCTTTTATTCTTAAAAAAAACCATAACAACACCCGAATACTCAATTGAATCGAGAAAGCAATTTGATATACAAAAGTTAAAAACCCATTCCACATACACCCGATAAAGCTTTGGCTTACCTCCTGGAAAATTGTCTTACAAAACAGCAATACATGAACACTAGACTTATGAATAAGTCGCCTCAGTAACAATTATCCAACTTATAGTCTAGTAATGAAATCAAAATAATAATGCCGTCCTGTAAATATAAAAGTAACGGAAAGGCAGGGGCGGCAAGGTCCAAATTTTTTTTTTTAAAAAAATCGAATTCTGGACCATAGTGCACTGTATGTATATTCATTCATGCTCAGTCAGGATCCAGATATACATACGTCTGACCAGATAAACACAGAGATCTCAGCTATTATAATTGCTAAAGAATCCAATTTTCAATTAATGGTTCCTATATACTCTGCGCAGATTCAAAGCCACGCAAATCAATAATTTACTATCTTAATCGATTTCTAGGCGACGTTGCTCTCGTGGGTAAATATAATTGGAAATTTTTTTTATCTGTTATAAACCAATTTGATCAATAAATCTGTACGAAACTAATTGATTATTATCTGTCATTAAGCAATTAGCGCTTTGAAGCGCAAGTACACGGACGATTGCTTCCTTTAGAGGAACCAGCAGAGGCTTTCTGCATTGCAGTCTTAAAGTAATTAGTTATCTCAGCATTCTCTTCTTTGAGGTCTGTAATTATAGAACAATGATCCAATCCGTCGAACTTTTTAAATGTCGAGTTAAATCCGGCGGCTTCCAACACCTGAGAAAATTGCCGACTTTGCTCCTGGTAAGTGACGCTCTCGTGCTCTACGCTCAAGACATGTATTTGCACACCACCCCACCTTTGGGCCTCATCTTTCCAGCTCCATAAAATGGGAGAAAATTTGATGGCATCTTCCTTATCACGATTCCACGAGTTTAATTTAGGCATGGACTGATACTCGCGGAGGTCGTAAATTCCGGTAAGGAAAAACATTGATTTAACTTTCGCGCGACTACAGTCCGGAATACAGCTGGGCAAGTGCAGCAACTTTGCCAGTAGATGGGCCCCACCGTCATGTCCAGCGAAAGTGATATAAGTTGTTTGCGTACGATCGGCAAAGGTAAATATCCAACCTACAAAGTCGCAGAACTCATTGTTCAATTCATCTTTAAGTTGGAAATTATAGCCCACAACGGCGACACGATATCCTTTATTCACCAGAGGACCAACCATGAAAATATTTTGCCTGTAAATCTCCATGGTAGGAATCCATTTTCCACCGTGTATAAAGACAAAAAGCGGCGAAGGTTTACAATCGTCACCGTCCTTATAGAATATATCAACCACTTGCCAATCTTGTACGCCGGCATAACGCAAGTGTTCACAGTTGATGCCCGACTGAAAAAGTTTTTCACGGCCTGGTGAGAGTAAAATATTCAACTATTTAATTTAATCAAAAATGGCATTTTACTTACTTTGCTGGCCCATGCCTTTCGAGTGCTGAGAATATATATTCGGTCGCTCAACTGCGTATCTACTGCAGAGTGCAAAATCCTCTGGAGAATACTCTCTCATCAAATCAAGGTCTTTAGCATCGGGATTGTACATAGTTATAAAACGAAATATCCAAACAAAACCAAAAGGATAAAAAAATAATTTTGATATTGAAATGTAGAGTTTTAAGGTAGAGCTGTTAGACCAGTTTGACAATAGAACTTTAACTTCTTATCAGCGTGAACATTATAGAATTGATTTTGAATTCACGGCCAACTTTCATGTAAATGTCTACATAAGGTTTGTTCTTATAAACACCCTTTTCAAGAATGAAGCTTATGCACATCGCACTAATTAATGTTTAGGTGGGATAATCTGTAATAAGCCCAATTGATCGATAAGTCTGTAATTTATTCATTAAAAGTCGAACTATGGACAGTCGACTGTTTAAAAGTAAAAACAATTAACTAACCTAATTGTTTGTAAATTTTGAATAATTAATTAAATTAAAGGTAAAACCTTAAATGAGAAGAAAAAACATTTAGTTAAAATTTTTGGATTCTAACTGGGGTGCAAAAGAAAATGCCGATCCAACAATTATTGCGGGGAATTGGGGAAACCCAGTACTACTACCACTAGAAAGAAAATATGTATATGATTTACTAATTACTAGATAGGTCAGTCAGGATCTGAAATTTTAAGGTTTTTTTAAACTATTGTTTTTATTAGCACAATTTATTATAGTCCGAACATAAAACCCTGAAAGACAGGACATAATTTGAACTACAATACAATTAGTGGAAGGTAATCGTCTGTCCGTCTGTTTGTCTGTCTGTCTGTCTGTCTGTCTGTCTGTCGGTATAAAAATCTAGATTTAAAGAGCTCGGACTGACAAAAAATCTTAAAAATTCTCTAAAATCTGTGTGCAGAACAAGATTATTTTATATTTTGACTACGCCCCCTTCCTTAAATCGATAAAATCCGAATTCCAAGCATTACTTAAACACAGTACAATTCATTTTTGGTAAACACAATAATTATTAACCCCCAAATTTGGTTGCAATGGGTTAATTAACATAAAAGTTATTTAAGAAATAATATGTAGTAGACTAGATGGTATGTTTTATATATGTATACAAATTGTATATAAGCTCAACATATTAACATTGTGTATAAGCATATAAAACTAAAACTCACCGTGAGCCTTGCGCGATTCTTAAGAGCTGTGTTTAATTTCACAGTGGTTAATGTGAAATCTTATTCAAATTATTTGAATAGGTGTAGGATTCAGTTTTTTTCAGGACCCTATACGTTTTTATACTCATGCCCTAAAAACTGACGTTTGATAATGCTGATCAGGCCATGGCAGATATGTTTTCGATACTGTGCCAACTCCCTATATAAGCCCCAATTGTTTTCGCTGTCCTTAGAAACTGTCTTCATTCCTTTCATTTGGATGGAATAATTTATGAAATAATAAGAGTTATATATTTTGTATATGCTGTTGTATGTCTTTGATTTTTATTGCACACCAATCAATAAAATAAAAACTACATACATATTAATGAAATAATCTATAATATTTGGTTCTATTATACTTTCCCAATACGGCAAGTGCAAGCGCTTGCACTGTGCGCCGCAATGGCGACTGTTCAAAAATGGAGCCACATTCTCATTCAGCTTGACTAAAAATACTACGAAACGAACTTAAGAACTAGAAAATGTAATTAATATTCAAATTTACATATATACCCAACTTGATCTATGTATGTTATATGTAGTATGTGTGTGTAGTATGCCTAGAGTGGAGGGTATCTTTAGGCGATAAGCCTAACTTTCGATTCGATTCGATCTTAAGGCAAACAATTATCGGCTACAGAACCCTCCTATTCTTGTTTCTCGGCTCTTAGCTTAGCCTGTGCAGCCTGTGCAGCCTTTGCGGCCTGTGCGGCCTGTTTGGCCTCCTTTCTTGTAGTTGTGCACGTAGAACGAGCTGAACATGTAGGTGAAGAGGCCCGCGTTGAAGGTCAACAGTGCCGCAATCGACTTGGGGAAGTTGCAGTTGGGCTGGAACTGAATCTGCAGTGTGTGCACGAATATGATGAGGAATTGCACCTGCAGCGAAACATATATTATATAAAGTATGTTCACAGATCTCCTCTGGCGCTACTTACGATCTGGAGAAGGGTAATGTACTTCTTCCACCACAGATATTTCTGCACTTTGGGACCCATCGCCGAGAGCAGATAGTACGCATACATAATGATGTGGATGAAGGAGTTAATGAAGCCCAGCAGTGTGCCATGGCCGCCAGCAAAATATTTGACACCGATGAAGGCGCACACGGGCATCAGTGTGTGATGATACAGATGCAGGAACGAAATCTGACGCTCCTTCTTGCGCAGCACAAAGAACACTGTGTCCAGCAGCTCACTGATCTTGGCAATGTAGTACAACCAAACTGCGCCCGCCATCTGCAAGCAAGTATGAACATAATGTAGCCTTCATTTGTATGTATATAGATATGCAATATACTACTAGCTTACCCTCATTGAGATGGGATCTGTGGCATAAGTCACCGGCTGGCACTTGAAGTTGTAGTGTCCGCCCCAGCCGCCTTTGTAGCCCTCGTAGAAGAGTATCCAGCTGAGCAGCACCTGCACTGCATTGTAGACAAGCAACGTGTTTTTCAGATCAAATGGTTTACGATCACGCATATAGCGTGGTCCGGCGTACAGGCAGAAGTACAAATAGGCGCCGAGGATCATGAACAGCGGTCCTGGTGCATTCGACAGGAACCAGCTCTGCAAGGAATGTATATAAATCGTAAATATATAACTATCAATTAAGAGTACAGACACGTAGTTACTTAGGCGCGTGCCCATGATTACTGACACAAAATGCAGACACGAGTTAGTAGTATTAATGTGAACTCACCTTGGTGCGCAGATCCTCGTGCTCGACGAAAAAAGTTGACCATTTTATCAACTATGGTCTCTGTCTCGTTCAGTCTGACCGACATTTTGCCAACTGCAAGTAAATATTATTGTAGATAATCACATTATTATCGGAACTGTGCGCAAGTAAATATGCTGCTGTAATATTTGATAAACTAATACAGAACGGAGGCGTTAATCGACTCGGCAAACACACACGCGTAGTCGACATTGCCATCTCCAAGGCAAAGCCTCGCCCACGCCTATGACCTATGGGAATATCAGAACGGGGCGAACAGTGGGCCAACTGAGCCGACTCAAGAACACGCACACACACGTGCAACTTACTTACTAAACCTAAACGTAGTAAAGTTCCCCCAGAGAAGGCATTAACCCTTTGCGAATTCTGCTAACGGGGCGATCTTTTTATATTGCAGCTCGTGTCGCTTCTGATTGCTTGAGTCGTCAGAAAATCATTCTGTGTTTTTCATACATGGAATTTAGTAAAATGTTTTAAAAGCTTTTTCATTTAAGTTTCGTTTTTCGTTTAGTTTCTTTTACTTTGGTTTTCTTTTTTTCTTCTTCTTTTGTGGCCAGGAAAGAAATCAGAAATGCTGTCAGAACAGGTTTTCGTTTTTTGTCTTCTTATGCCAAAATTATCGCGTATTGTTGTTGCTGTTGCTCTTCTCTTCTCTTGTTGCTGTCATCATTTATTGTCATCTAGTTTTTTGAGTAAGCTGGAAAGACCCGAACTGATGCACAGGAGCCGTGGATAGTTCAAGGACAGACCGCAGGGCACCTAAGGAACGCATAGGAAACCGGTTGGCAAGCCCAAAACAATCAGCAACAACGGTTATGAGTGCAACGTGCAACGTGCAACGTGTTGCAACGTCTTGTCTGTGGCAATGCTGTCATAATTATTGACTAGCTAGATGCAAGATATATACATGCATGCATAAGACCACAGACATTATCGGAATCAAGTCCTATGCACCGCTGACTGGGCACTTTCGATTGCAGCCCAAATACGAGCCCCGATATCGGCCACGCCTGGCAAATTGCAACCGTTTTTATTTTACTCTTCGACCATTGAAACATTGTCAAAAAGGGTATACACACTTTGTGCAAATACAGAAGGAGGCCCGTATTTCTAAATTTCAACAGAATATTCTGTCTTCAATAATTGTTAGTGTATTGGTAACAGTTTTTCAAAGCACATCAAAGGGTATTTTACTGACTGCCTGATTTGTAACTAACTTTCCTACTTTGCGGCAGCTCAGACTTACGACTACATACAGTACTGCACTCCACTCTCCCTCTCTTCGTGCAGCTACGGACTTGAGTTTTTCACGGCCTTGAGACATTTGGATGCAGCCGATTGCGACACGGCCACAAAGCGACAACCTGACACGGCGCACACTTTAAACTGCCGCAAATCAAACAGATATTCGCACTATGACAAAGTGTCTTTGATTTCGCTGAGAAATGTGTAGTTTTCAGCTTCAGTTTTTCATTTTTTTGCACATCGTTTGCTGTTCTAAGTAAAACGCGCACTCATTTCATAGACCAGCAGCAAGTCAAGTTACATAGCTATGACAGACACAGACATACATGCAAGTACCATATATATATATACATACATATTTGCATTTACATATGTCTGCAAAGTGCATGTCATGCTCGTTGTACCTAGCCGCAAAACTAGTTGCCCATTTTGTGATCAGTCATCATTCTTAGCCAAAATGCGACTGCCACATTTGTGTGCCTTAGCCATAATCGTTGAATCAAACTTGGCTATTGCAGAGAACTGCATTATCTCTGTGTATCTGCAGTTGCCAAGGGGCATGTGTGCAAGAATAAACCGAAACTGAAACTGAAACTGAAATCGAAATCGAATTTTAGCTATCCTATAGTCCGTGCAATTTGTTCTGCTTCAACCTTTGGCATTTGTGCACATTAACAACAGCTGACCGCAAATATTTCGCCAACATTTTTACAATTTATGTGTCCAAAATTAGAGTTAATTATCCGATAATACGTCCGCATAACTGGCCGTGCTCACTCTCAGATCTACTTACATTTAATTGCACTTATTTGTTATACGTTGCCCGCTCGAAAGATCGTTTCGTAAACCAGTTCAACACAACGGCAATTCAATCAAAATGTGCGAGGGCCTTAAGTGATCGGCCTACTAAATGTGTGACTTAGTATATGTTTTAAAGGCAGCTGAATTATACACTGCAACAAATTACAACTTTATTGGCAGTGGAACAGCTTAAATTGAATAACAGTATTTTATTAATTTATTTATCTTCAGTTATATTTTATTACTTTATTTCTATTCAAATTGAAGACTAAGTTAGCACCACCTCATTTTTATTTCCGGGTGACCCAATCACGTACAAATTTACGCTATTTCTCAATGCCACAACCCACTAAATAATATAAATAGTAGGCTGTTAGTGTTTATTAAACCCAATTTAGGAGTTTAACGACTACGAGGTATACGACTGTTTGAAACAGGAATGCCTACGAACGCATCATGTATTTAAAGTATTTATAAACTCTTACAACCATATATGGTATCTATTTTGAGCTACAAAATATTATAAATATATTGTATTAAATCTATTCGCGTAGCTAAAGTTCAAATGCCAAAAAAATCAACAAATAATCGGGAAAAGCAATAAAATACCTAACACTAATTATAAACTAGTTTAAAATCTTTGACATTTTAAGTAGATGATTAGTGCGATAAATAAGTAAATCGCTGTAGCAATTGGCAAATATTCAAAATAATAATCGATGAGTAATTTGAAGCTCCCTGGCGAGTGGCAAGTGGCGACACCCGATCTGACAGTATGGCCGAAATTACTTTCCGGTTTCTTTTCCCATTCGAATGTTTATTGAACGAAGTCTTTAAACCAGAGTCTATTGGACTTTGGGCTTATCTATTCATCTATCGTAAATACAGATACATATACATGTATATACATATATATCTATCTAAATATAGTGAACACATAAAACAGAATAGAGAGAAAGAGAGACCAGCACATACATACGTCCGCCTTCTCCACTAATACATTTCATATATTCCACAAATACATACATTCTTCATATATACATTGTATTTATTCGGTAAACACAATCTCATGGTTTATTCTATGCAAACAATCCGTGGACTATGCTGTAAATTTTGCATATTTATTTGTTTAGCTATTAATTTCCTAAAACCTGCGCGACGTTCACATGCAAATCAGCTACGCGATATCCCGCGCGGCCCCGAATGTGAATACTTAAAGATTCTCATCATTGCTTTGCATATGAATTCTATAATTTGTTCATCCCGTTTCGATATTCGAAAGGTGCGTCGATATTATTTTACACAAAATGCTCTATGGAACTCGCAGACACCAGATTATCTCGCCTCCTCGCATGCTCTATAAATATTTGCAAATGATTTTTGCCATCATATTTCGCGCTATTCACCAATGTCGGGCGTCTACTTTTAACGCAGTTTACAATTTGTCAATCAATTAGCAAGGCAATTGCGAAATAAACAAAACATACAGATACTTTTTGATCGATAGTTTAGGTGCCACACGCTCCGCCCCTCGCTCTGACGTCACTGTCCACACACTTGATTAGTTTGTGAAATTTGAATCGAACGATCAATTCTAGACACGCGTTGCGTATCGTTGGGATACAAAAGAATCGCACGTTTATTTAAATATGTATTTCTTCATCTTCTTCAGTGTACGCTCTCTTGTTCCTCATCCTAAAATTGGCAGTCACACACACACACAAGCACACGTGCGCACACGTATGGCGTATACATAATGCGGGCCTAGAGCTTATTATGCTTTACAGGTTTGATAAGGGAGAGCGTCGTCGAAGGTTGCATATCTTCTCAAAACACGACGCGTCATTGGCCTGAAACTCCGAACACAGTCCGAATAGTCCGAAAAGAGCGAACAAGTGCGTCGCATTAAAATTAATCAGCTGCGGCCGCATCGGCTCAATCGCAGTCGAATCGATCGATGCCCAATGGACCCGAGGCGACGGCAACGGCAACGCATAAAAAGCAAAACTCGCTACCAAGGTCGTTGGCGGTTTTTTGTTCATTTTTTGAGGAAACGAAATACAATGAAAAACAAAAACAACAACAACAAATATGATCTGCTGCACTGGGCCAACGACCAACGGCCATCGGCGGCGGTAGTCGGCGAAGATAAACCATCCAAAAAGATATTTAACATACTCGCGCAAACGATTCGATTATGTTTACAACGCCAGACGAGACGGAGGTGGTCATAAAGAGTGTGAATTTATGTACATATAGACTTTTGACGATATTGAAACTCGATTTGTATTCGATTTTACTCTTTGGTCTTTCGTGGCAATCACCTTGAACTAGTGCGTATGCGTGATAGTTGCCGTATTATAAACCAGCTCTATCGATGATAATAATAATACTAATCAAAACAGATACACACACAGACATGCAACGTTATTCGAATCTTTCTTTCATTAAAGTTGTCGAGTTGCGGACTTCCGCAAGATTTATGTATGTCATTCTAGCACAACACAAGAACTTTTCCATTGACATTGACATTCAATCGAATTGGTTTACCAAATCGGCTTGAAATATTCCTTAACGACTATACGTTTCAGGGTCAGTTCGCTTAGGGGAACAGGTGTCATGTTTTTTGGACTATACCTTGACCATTAACGAAAACTAAAAAAAGAAACACACACACAAAGCATAACATTTTTCGGGCTGGTTTGACATCGAAATCAAAGGTTGCATCAGCTGCGCTTTACAACAAAATGAAAATGCTAATGCTTAACAAACAGAAATGATTATAATACTAATTATATTGACGCGCCCACAAAAAAAAAGTTCAAAAGTTCGTTGCCTGAGTCTTTCGTTTAATGTAAGTTGCAAATTTGCATAAATTAAATGTTTATACGCGATAATTGCCCGAGCAAAGGGCCTGAGCCCAGCGATCAAATATAGATATTCATTGTAGGCGAGTGTGTGTAGGTGTGTGTGTGTGTGTGTGTGGATGTGTGGCTCTACTTTCAGTCCAATTGTAAGAGTTTATTCGGGAAGAATTATATTTGAAAGGGAAATCATATTGACAAACAAACAATCGGCCGCACTTTGTTACTAAATACTAAGCCATCAATATCAAATTGCTAATTCTACAGTTTTTATTTATAATTTATAATATTAATTAAGATTGTTGTTGCAATCATGGCGAGAATTTCGACAAATCATTTGCTCAATACCAAGGGTGTTCAGATTGACCAAGTCATTCCGCTGGCAATGGAAAATGTGCATATATCAAATGGTATAACATACATACACACATATATTCTATATCTAAAGCCAGTTTATATAGCAAATACACATTTATATTTGCCCATGTACAACATTAGCCAATGTCCCCGCGTGAAAAACTTCTGACCTTCAGCAATAATTTTGCAAGTCGCCATCATTGCCGCGTTCTCGCTCTCGTTTGCTCCCATATATGCCTTGCCATTATTATCAAATTTTGACCATGACTAGTTGGACTAACTAACCAACTGAGACACGCTGGAGAAACTCAAACAAATCATGAAAGCGAAGAAGAGGTGTGACCAACCACGCATGTGACCCCAATTGGACTGAAAATTAAAATAGTTTTTCACATGCCGCGATGTCACCTAACAGGCCAAGCGCACATAAACAACGAGCAACGCCCGCGTTACAGACCTACGACATCCGACCATGCCTATCCCTTAACTAACTATGTGCCTATGTATGTGTGTGTGTGTGTGTGTGTGTGTCTATGTAACAGTTGGCAATGTGGCGAACGTGCGAACGGATGTGCAGCAAAAATGTTGTCTTTGATATAAAAGATAATTTGACTCGGCTGACAGATCAGTGAGGCAGGCAGGCTGCTGGTGCGAGAGGAGGAGAAGAGATGCAGGGAGGTGGAGGTGGTCTCTGACGAACTGTTTGCGCCAAGAAAACAACTATAAAATCATAAATAAACAAATTGCGCGCATGCGTTACCATTGCGACGTCGGCGCCTCTCTGAAGGGCATTCGGCCGATTTACGAACTTATGAGAAATTGGTTACAGTCGCACCAACTTCGTTTCGATTTTATACAAGTATTTATATGCATGTGTCTGTGTGTGTGCTTGTATGTGTATTGTAGTTAGCACTTTCCCTCGAACTTGGCCAAGTTTTCAAAAGGAGATCACTCTACAGATGATATAATGCAGACCTTAACTTGAATGAATTGATCGGCTGCATTGACATATGAATGTCTGTGTGTGTGTTTGTGTCTTTACAGAGTTAACATCAAGTTGTTACTGTTGCGTGTTATTCGTGTTATATACAAAAAAAAAAACACACAAATCTCGACGATGCGTTTTTGTCCCAATTATCTGTCTGTTGTGTTAGCAAGCTCCAATCATATACATACATATGTTATACATATATATGCATATATACATATAAATATCTGTTTATTGATCAATCGCCAATTGGCATTTACATATGCAGAGCATTAGCAAGCTGCAGATGAACTTGGACTTGCTCTTGGCGACTCGATGCGATGCGATGCGGGCCACAAATTACAGATCTGTAAGCTGGTTTCGGCTCTCTCATTTCTTCTTTTTTATATACATATATTAACTTCATACATACAACATACATAGGTACATCATTTTGATTTTCATTTTTCTTTCTGTCATTTTTGGTCCACAAACACGCGTGACTCTTTCGCAAGGGCAACAAAAATATAAAACTAAAACTGGCTCGATTTGGAGACGTTGTAAAAAGATAAAATTTAAATTCGTTGGGTTTCTGGTATTGTAATATTAGTTGCTGCTGCTGCACTTGCCTTTTCTGGTTGCGATGCAAAGATTATCGAAGTCGTTATCGGAGATTTGCGTTGGTTTTATTGTGGCACGACACTGCACACGGCACAATTGAAAGTCCGCTTAATAACACGATACACCCGTTATCCTGCCGGTACAAATCGATTACATTCGATTTTGGTATTTGTATGTATTTTATATTATTTATGTGAATAAGTTAGAGTTAAGAGAACACGCGGCGCATCGCAGAACACAAAAGCAGCTTGGAATATGAATATCAGCTTTGCCAATGGGCCAACTTCACGCTTTTGCGCTTACTTTGCGGTTAAAGCGCCGGTAACAGACTAAGCGACATGGGGACGCGACAAGCCGTCTTCTATGCGCCGCTGCAGACACACACAGACACAAAGAGTATGCACACACACACGCACACCGAAAGCAGCGACGACTCGATCGCACGATTCGCGCCCCGAAGCCGATCCCGATTTCCGAACAGCTATAAAGAATTGCCGACACTGTCGGTTCTCTCTGCAAACAGAAAAGGCTGAACAGCTCTATCTGTTGTGTGTGTGTGTGCGCTTGTGTGTTTGTGTGCGTGTGTGAGTGTGTGTGTGGCCTATGCTGACTTGTTGCGTGTTTTTGAGCGTTTGTATTCTAGGATCAGGCTCTTAGCTAGGCGTATGTAGGATATGTGGACTCCAAAAATAAAGAATAAGAAATGAAAGCTACAAACGAGTGCAAACCTCAGTAAGATACCTAAGAAGAACTTAGAGTTATCAATATCATTTAACAATTAATATTAATACACCCTCTGCAAGCATAAAAATAAACTAGAATACAGAGAATTTCATGTCTAATTTAGCTTTTATAATAGATCAAACGGACGGACAGTCAAATTGACAGATGGCACAACGGACATACATGCTAGAATGATTAAATAAATTAGTAATACTATCAATTGCGAATCCGAAAAACTATTGACGACTTTGTTAAAACAAAATATCAGAAAAAAATTGAGGAAGAAGTATTGAGCTTGTAAAATGTTTCATAGACTGATACTATTATACTATTTTAAATATACAGCCATTTATTTAATGCCCATGTCTAGCACTATCATCGAATATTAATAGTTGTTTACATTTAATTATTAATCGATAATAGGAATTTAATTTATGCACATATCATTAGAAATCCGAATGCATTCGTTCTAACTTTAGTTCGATTATTGTAATTAAAGACACCCCCAATGAGTATTCTTTTTTGTGTCTTTAACTGATTGGATGTGACATGAGAATAACGTATTGGCGGCAGAGTGCAAAAGATTTATCAACTCACATGGGCTGCGCCCAAAACATAGTCCAGTGACGACGCGACGACCCAAATGCCGTTGTCGAGTGTTCACGTTATTGTGCAATTCAATGGGGCCTCAGAGCTCATAAGCAGCACTGTCTAACACACCACAGCCCCAAGCGACCAAAACAACAAACCAACAGACCATCTGACTAACTCCAACTCTGACTAAAGCATTCCAAGCCTCAGTGGCCACTTGTGACTTTAGCAACGTCATCATTCAGCTGGAGCAGGGTGTCATTATGTAGGCACACACAGGTACAACAGCGCGAGCGACTGCGAATATGAGTGCTGGCGCACAAGTAGTCAAACTTTGCCCATTACAATAATGGACAACCACAGCAGCAAGCCAAAACAACCAAGAAAGGTTACCTTCGGCATGCCGAAAGTTTAATTCCCTTGCAGCTTCTTATTCCCACCGATCGTTCCGATACTATATAGTTATACATTTGTTTATAATGGCGCAGAATTGCATGTATTTAGCCACAGCTATAAAACTATATCTCTTATCGCTAAATATATACAACTTATTTATGAAAATCTTGATTTTTAACTGCTTGTTCCTATGCAAGCCATAGGATATAGTTATCTGATTTTAATGATATGGCAAAGTATAGTATACAAAGATTACTATTTAACTTTTGATTGAAAGTGATGAAAGTGCTCCTACATATAGCAGCTGTATGTTATAGGTATAGTATATTTGGTTGCAATATCTTTAAAAATAACAAAAAAATTAGACAAACGAACGACCGCACAGATAGATATAGCTAAATTAACTCCTATGATGATGCTGATTCAGAATATAAAGTATATATAGGAGGGGCGTTGAATACTTTAAACCCTCTGCAAGGGTATAAACAAGCACGAAAGCTACTGTCAGAGAGTGTACTGGTCTGTGATTTATCCGCTACCCAGCTGATCAAAACGTTTTCATAAATATACAACTTTTATCTCCTGCGTATTTTGTGTTGTATACATTGGGGAGCTAATTCTGGAACAGCTTCGACTAACGTTTTCTTAAATAACTTCTATGTTAATGATTTCATCGTAATCAAATTTTCAGAAATCATTTGGGCGTTGATAGTTATTGTATTTTCCAAAAATGAACTTTCCTGCATTTAAGTTACGCTTTGAATTCGGTTTTATTGATTTACGGTGGTCAAAAATCTAAAACAAACTTTATCTACGTGCAATATTTAAAAATTTTTAAATACTTCTTCGTACTCTTAGCTAATATAGTCTCGGAGATCTTGATTTGTGTACATACAGACAGACAGGCGGACAGACGGACATGGCCATATCGACTTGGCTGTTTATGACGATTAAGAACATTATACATTTTCAGTTAGCACAAAGTTATCATACTCTTCTACCCTATGGGTAGCGGGTATGAAAAGAAGCCTGCAACTGCAACTGCGCCTCAGCAAACAGTGCAACCCATTAAGCTAACCAGACCACAGGCTGCAATTTGGCCAACAAATTAAATGGCACTTGAAGCTTTTGCCTTGTTTGCCATCGTCAAATTGCTTAATTGATGGAGCAAAGACTTGCTCTGTTGCTCGGCAATCTGCATACATACATATATAGCATTTGATTTCATCTATCGCTCTCCATCTATCGTTTCATTCATAGATTTTTGTCAGCAATCAAATCGGCTGGCTCCCAGTAAGCTTCCGCAAAATTTGAAGGTGAAACGAGCCGCGATTATTTGGACATGTCACGCGCGTGTCTCGAGTACGATGCGGCGGCGTAATATAATCGCCAATTCATGTTGCTTTTGGGATAGCCATATTATTCGGCTCTGGACATGCGGCTAATTTCGATTGTGCGACAGTCGCACGTACACGATACGCATAATATAATCCCATTCTCTCCACCCACCACGCCGTACAATTGAACAAATTACAAGACACGTGCTGGGAAATTAGACGTATATTATGTATAAACGTATATATATTTTATATTTATAAATCAATTATTATATCGAGTGCGTAAAGGCCCAGCTTTCAGTTTCAGCCACAGTTTAGTTTAGTTAATTACTGTATTTGATGGAAATGAAAACTAATTAAATAATTCTTGTGACTTTGTATAATTCAAACGCATACCCGCCTTTTTGTAATACCCAAGCTTCTTAACCCCGATTACTTCCTCGCCGATTATGTATGTAAAAGGTTTAAGGAGAATAATATATCCCACAAATAAAAACAAGAGCCACAGTCGGGCGGCACGCGACCTATGTTCTTGAATATCTTATATGATTATTTACCGAAAGGATTGAAATTTAAAGGACAGCTAAGTATATGTCAAAGTTGAAATGTTATATGTTTTATACTTCGTGTTAAAAATCTGAATTATTAATTTTCGAATGCGGTGGGCGTGGCACCCAAAAATTAAAATTAACTTGATCCGTGCTTAGTATTCAGAAACCTCCATGCCAAATTTTGTGTATCTAACTTTTATATAATAATTGTAAGCTATACATGTATTGTGGATATATCCTTTGATGTCTTAATTATTGATTATGCTCTTTTTCAATTTTTAACAATGTATTCCCTTAGCTCTCTTAAACGATTGTGACGGTCTCCCGTTCCCTTTGCGTTATTCAACACTATACTATCGATAGGGTTAACGATAACTAAATGAACTTACGATAGTGTATCACACTTAACAACATAATACTTAACATAATAAAGTATATCTAAAGTGCATATAGATTTGTATATACTTAGCTGACTAAAATATCTACGACTCCTTCAAATTTTTAATCCGATCGGACAATAAAGACAGAAGTAATCCAAGTTACCTGCTCAAATTTCCGACTAGTGATTGATGGCTTGCTTGCGAAAGAAATAGGCAGCAAAAGCCTTTGTAATTGCAATTATTTCTGTATTTCTAACGAGTTGCCGATGGGTATCACACTGCTCGGAGTGCCCGACTGTAGCCTTCTTGTGCAATCCGGTAGCGAACACTGTTATCGATCTGAGTACTAGCCGTTTATTTTCAATTGCAGTAAGGCGAATAAAATAAAATATTCTATCGCACTTGTTAAGGGAAGACACTCTTAACTATGCATTTGAAATTTAAACATTGTTTTGTAACTGAGTAGGCAATTATATATCGACATAGCTTAGAGCCCATAAAATATATAATGTTTTCACACTTCTTATGTTAAACTGGTTGAGCAGGTCTACCTTAAAATTCTAAATTTTAGTTTCAAAGTATTACATTTTTTTTTTTTTTTTTTTATACTATTGACCATGTACAATCCCGAAGCAAAGGACGTCGATATACTTAGAGAGTATAGCCCATATGCATTTGCACTCTTCAGTAGATACGAGTTCAATCCATTTCATGCCTGTTTGGAGGAGGTTTACAGTATTGGCGAGCAACGTAAGTGTAATGCAATCCATTTCCAATGCATTTGAATCGAATACTTTATTCCGTACCAGACCGTAAGGCCCTTTTTCAGTCGGGTGTCCAATGTCAATTCCTTCGGTATGGCGGCGTAGATGATAAACGATTGGTTGATGTATTCTATAAGGACGGTAACGATTGTAAACCTTCGCCGCTTTTTGTCTTTATACACGGTGGATTCTGGCAGTTTGGAAATAAAGAGCTCTCTACCTCCGTTGTTGGTCCTCTGGTTAAAAACGGATATCGTGTCGCCGTCGTTGACTATAATACATGTCCCAATAAAAAGCTGCCCGAACTTATGGAAGAGTTCTGCAGCTTTACAACCTGGATTTTTCAGTATGCCGATCGTACGCAAGCAAGTGAAATCACTTTCGCTGGACACGGTGCTGGAGCCCATCTACTGGCACAATTGCTGCACATCCCCGGCAGTATTCCGGACTGTAATCGCGCGAAAGTTAAATCAATGTTTTTCCTTACCGGAATTTACGACCTCCGCGAGCTGTGGCTCCTAGGTCCGATCAATTTGGACAACGCGTTAGGTCTCGATGAGCAAAGTGCCATCGACGTTTCTCCTATTCTATGGAGTTGGAATGAAGAGGCTGAAAAATGGAACTGTCTGCAATTACATTTTTTGACCGTAGAGCACGAGAGCGTCTCTTTTCAAGAGCAAAGTCGGCAATTTTCTCAGGTTTTGGAAGCCGCCGGATTTAATTGTACATTTAAACAGCTCGACGGGTTGGATCATTTCACAATAATTGTTGACCAGAATGAAGAGAAAAATGAAATAACTAATTACATTAAAACTGCAATGAAGAAAGCGTCTTCTGGACCTAGAGGAACCTATCGTCCGTGTACTTGCGCCACGAAGCGATAATTGCTTTATGACGGTATAATCAATTCATTTACTACAGATATAATGATCAAATAGGTTTTGTACAGATTTATTTATCAAATTGGTTTATTACAGATTATAGGAATGAATTGTATATATCAAAACAATCCTGCAGTCCATTAGTCCTAAAAAAAATGGTTAATAACGAAATACTTTGTAAAATTCTGTTGTTCACGTGGGGACTATACCAGCATAGTAATAAACATTTTCACGTAGTGATCTATAGATGGAATGTAAACAATACACGCGCAAATAGGGGTGCCAACTTCGCATCAGCATCATATTTTATGTTTGTTACACAATCACGCCCAAATAATTTCTAAAAATTTGGTTGTAATCGGATAATTAACATGGAAGTTATTTTAGAAATCATTACCTTTGACCATTGAAAATGGTAAAAAAGTGACACTTTGTGCAAATGTATGTAACAGGTAGGAGGAGGCATGGGAGACCCCATAAAGTATATATATTCTTGCTCAGGATCACTAGCCGAGTCGATTCACCCATGTCTGTTCGTTTGAACACACAGATCTCAGCTCTTATAAAAGCTAAAGATACCAAAATTTGGCAGGAAGACTCCTGTGTACTATACGCTGATCAGGTTTATTTCAAATGTTAGGTGCCACGCCCACCACCCCAGCAAATCAAAACTTTGATTATTAAAGTTTATTTGTAAGCGGCATATAAAACATACAATCATCTTACTTACTATATACTAATCTGATTAAAATATCTACATATCTACGTATTTAAATTTGATGGGACAATAAACAAGAAAGTTTGAGCATAACACCAATTGCTTCTGTCAGCTAACAAAGGAGGCGAGGGCCATCTGTCGAGAATAATTTCGAAGCATGCACATATACGTATGCATGAATTTAACAAACTAAACTATACCGGAACATAGGTCGAAGGGTATCCCACTGTCGCGTGCCGTTCAACTGTTGTTTTAAGACTTGCTTTTTTCTAAACAGCTTCCTTTACAGAACAGAAAATACGCTTGAAATAGACGAGAGCAGAGAAAACTTGACAAGATACTTTAATTTGCATGATTCGTACTTGAGTAATTGAGGATTCGTTGTGATGGTTGAATTGTACAGTCTTTAATAATAGCTCAATACCCAAAATCAACATAAAACCTACCTCTACACTAAACATTATTAATTCTTGTAATTATACAAAGCTTTTTTTGCATAAATTCAGTTTATGAATAGTGTAAACGAGGAGGAAAGGCAAACTTCGACATTTTCTCAGGTTCTTATCTTCTCCGATCGTTTTAATACTAGTTATATATGTACATATAATGGAACATAATTGAATGGTATTTTGTATATTCAAAGTGTCTTACTTTGATTCATACTGATAAATGAAGAACATTACGCTATATTGTATATATGTACTCGTATAGAAAAAGTCCGATGAAGTAAATTTAGTTGCAATATCTTGACAAATAACAAAAATCAGCCCATAGTTTGTATCCGACTTTTATTATATACAGCGTGCAGCAATATGAAATATTTGTGGGAACTTTCATTAAGATAGGTCTTAAACTGAGACTCTAGTTTGCGTTGCAACATACAGACGGACGGACCGGTGGACAGACTGATATGGCTAGATCGATTCACATAGTGTTGCTCATTCAGAATTGCTATACATTATGGGGTCGGAGATGTGAGGTTGGCCATGAGTTCAGACTCAATGCATGAAATGGAACCAATGGCAATTTTTGCTCTGTATAAATCACTCTACTTCAACTCAACTTCATTTCGTAGTCACATAAACAGGAGCTTTTTTATTTTTCAATTCAAAATTTGATGAGATGCTATATAAATAAGTAGTAAATATATAGTTTTCTCATTACTAGGTTTACCTTCAAATTCTAAATTACAATTTCAAAATTATTTTGTATTTTGGTTTTTTTCTTAAATTTTTACTTGTGTGTAACTATGTACAATCCCGATGAAAAAGACGTCGATTTGCTGCGAGAATATGACCCGCTTCTATACTCAATCTCCGGTAAATCCGCTATCGATGCATCAATACAGTGTAGACAATTTCTTGATCAAGCTGCCATGCAGCGTAAGTATAATAAGAGCTGACTTCTGAATGAATTAAATCGTTAAATATCTTATCCACACCAGACCGTACAAGCCTTTTTCAGTCGGGAATCATATGTCAATGTCTTCGCTATGCCGACGTAGATGATGACCAATTGGTTGACATATTCTTTAAGGAAGGTTCCGATTGTAAACCTTCGCCGCTTTTTGTTTTTATACCCGGTGCTGAATGGTATGATGGTAATAAAGATACGTATGTCTCCATGGTGGGTCCACTGGTTAAAAACGGATATCGTGTCGCCCTCGTCGAGTACAATTGTTGTCCCCACAAGAAGATGACTGCCATCATGGAACAGTTCTGCGGCTTTACAACCTGGATTTTTGAGTATGCCACTCGTACGCCAACAACGGATATCACTTTCGGTGGACACGCTTCTGGAGCCCATCTACTAACACAATTGCTGCACATGCCCAGCTGTATTCCGGACTGTATTCGCTCGAAAATTAAATCAATGTTCTTACTTTGCGGTGTTTACGATTTTCGCGAGATTTCGCACATAAGTCCAATCGGAATGACCTTACAACTCATCGAAGAGCATTCCCTCGATGTGTCTCCCATTTTATGGAGCTGGAAAGATGAGGCGCAAAAATGGGGCTGCCTACAAATACATGTATTGACCGTAGAACACACGAGCGTCACTTACCAAGAGCAAAGTCGACAATTTTCTGAGGTTTTGGAAGCCGCCGGATTTAATTCTACATTCAAACAGTTCGATGGGTTGGATCATTTCACAATAATTTTAGACCAGAATGTAGAGAGGAATGAAATAACAAATTACATTAAGACGGCAATGCAGAAAACCTCTGCTGGGTCCTCTAAAGGAAGCAATCGTCCGTGTACTTGCGCTTCGAAGCGATAACTTCGTAATTACAGATATATTCAATTGGTTAATTACAGATTAAATTATCAAATTGGTTTATTAGAGATTAACAAAACTCTCCCGCACGTATTTTTTTTTTAAATATTTGTTTGTTTGGCGGCATTTTTAATATGGAGCCCACAAAGGAGCATTTTCGTCATATTTTACTTTCTTATAGTATTTCCGTAAAGGAAAAATGCAGCTCAGGTTGCTAAAAAGTTACGTGATGTGTATGGTGACAAAGCCTTAAAAGTTGGTTTGTCAAATTCCGTTTGGGAGATTTTTCATACAAATACAAGCCACGTTCAGGTCGGCCAAGTGCAGTTGATGATGACGTTATTAAAGTTTTAATCGAATCGGATCGTCATGTAACTGAGTGTGAGATTGGACAGTTAAATTTACTACAATTAACAATACATGATCATATGATCATATGATCACCGGTTTCTTTTCGGTCAACCCAATACTTTGTGGAGTCTGCCACGCCTTTTTCTGTCTGTTACATATATTTGCAATGGACCGAAGCGAAGTCTGAAATTTTTTTCGTTAAGATAAAAAGATAAAGGGAGCGGTATTGGTGCATATTGCCTATAAGTTGTGCTTCAATGTACAACTCACCTAATTAGGCATAAATATTATTTAGTTAAGGTTATTAAAATCGCATAGACTTTGATAATAGTTTCATTGCTTTTCATGTCACTCATTTTGGCTCTCGAATGCATTTATTCAGAAACTCATCCCCATTCATTCAATTCAATTGGGTCTAAATATTATTGAGAGCAGGCTTAGCAGGCTTGACATTAAATTCAAGGCAATTCATTTTGAGCACAGGGTACTTGAATCATGCAACTCTCTATTAAATGTCTAGGTTTCATTAAAATTCTAAATTTCTTTATTCTTTTGGGTTTTTTTTCAATTATACATATTTTTACTTTTTGGTACTTTATATACAATATATTATGTACAATCCGGAAGCAAAAGACGTCGATATGCTGCGAGAATATAGTCCCATGGACTTTGCACTCTTCAGTAGATACGAGAACGATCCAACACACGCATCTCTAAATCTGTTTCAAAGAATTGCTACGCAACGTAAGTAGAAGAAAATACAATTTCTGTGGGAATTAATTCGTTCAATATTTTGCACGCAACAGATCGCAAAGATGTTTTTGAGTCGGGAATCAAATGTCATTTCCTCCGCTATGGTGGCGTAGATGATCGCCAATTGGTTGATGTGTTCTATAATGAGAGTACCGCATCTAAACCTTCGCCGCTTTTTGTATTTATACATGGTGGATTCTGGCAATTTTGGAGTAAAGAGGTCTCTGCTTCTATGGTGGGTCCTCTGGTTAAAAACGGATATCGTGTCGCCGTCGTGGACTACAATATGTGTCCCACTGTGACGGTGCCCCAACTCATGGAAGAGCTCTCCGGTTTGGCAACCTGGATTTTTGAGTATGCCGATCGTACAAACACAACTGATATTTTTTTCGCTGGACATTCCACTGGGGCTCATCTACTGTCAACGTTACTGCACATCCCCGACTCTATTCCGGACAGTAGTCGAGCGAAAATTAAGACAATGTTCTTTCTTACCGGTATTTACGATGCTCGCGAGGTGTGGCTCCTATCTCCGATCAATAAAGATAACTTATGGGGCCTTGATGAGGAAAGTGCCATGGCTGTGTCTCCCATTCTATGGAGCTGGAAAGATGAGGCTAAAAAGTGGGACTGTCTGCAAATACATATCTTGACCGTGGAACACGACAGCATCACTTTCCAGGAGCAAAGTATACAATTTTCTCAGGTTTTGGAAGCCGCCGGATTTAACTCTACGCTTAAACTTTTCAACGGGTTGGACCATTTTACTATAATTTTAGACCAGAATTTAGAGAAGAATGAAATAACGAATTACATTAAGACAACAATGCAGAAAGCCTGTTCAGGATCCTCTAAAGATAGCAATCGTCCGTGTACTTGCGCTTCGAAGCGATAATTGCTTTATTACAGATTACATGATAAAGTTCCCAACAAAATCTTAGCATATTAAAGACAATATCTACTGTCGGGTGCGCCAATTTGATAAAAAACTCGTAATACATTTACAATTACCTAAGACAAAATCTTCAGCCGCCTATTGCTTTCTCTCTCTCTCTGACACATATATCCAGGCAGCGCATTGTTGTATTATTTATACGTCGCTAACAGATCAATTTAGAAACGAGACCAACAGTCGAGCAGCACGCGACAGTGGGATACGCTTCTACCTATGTTCCGGTAAAGTTTAATTTGTTAAATTCATACATGCATGCTTCGAATTATTCTCGACAGATGGCGCAACTGGTGCTATGCTCATAAATAAATAACTTATGTGTTTATTGTCCGATCAAATTGAAATTGAGAAGAAACGTAGATATTTTAATCAGCTTGGTATATGTCAAAGAAAAAAAAGTTGTATCTTTTATATGACTCTTACAAATCGAGTCCGAAGTTTATCAATCGGAACGCTTTTTGATGGCAACTTGCGTCAAATTCTTTTTGTTGAATTTGTTTATTATGCGCTTTATGTATTTGAACTTGACAAGATACCTTAATTTGCATGATAATAATTGAGGATTCGTTGCGCTAATGTCTTCAAGAATCGCTCATTAGGTTCAAATCAGTAAAAACCTTATTCTTCGGGTACTTTTTGTTTGTTTCGTGTGGCAATCGACACACTGCCTGTATATTGCCTCTACATTAAAACTCAATTTATAAGTAACACATTTCGGCAAACGACAAACAAAGTAAAGCTGCTGTCACGTCGATTAGAAATCAATGAGCAGGCGATATGTGTGTCTAGTACATGCTGCAGCCAGCGGTCACTCTGTGCCAGCCTTGACCATAACACTTAAACGCCAAAATGCGAAAGACCTTCGTGGACAAGTTGATTACCGTTGCCCGTTGTCGGAGTTATTCATTATTGATTTATACGCAGCCAGCTGCAGAAAGCCATTAATTAAGCACCCGAGAGAAACAAAAACCTCTGCGAATCGGCCCGAGTATCTTGAACTCTATGCAAAGAGACTGGCATTGAACTACACACTGAAGTTCGCTGTAGATCATATAAACACGTGTATGTAAATATATACACACTCTTTACATAAATATAAGCTCATGCATATCCAAACACAAGCACTATGTATCGAAAAACTTATGAAACATTTAACAACAATTTAAATGTTGACCACATCAAAGGTTGAATACCCTTTCGGATTGATGGCATCAATGAAATGTACAATATATGAATTAATTTTATAGAGCGCACTTTTTACGTCATGATTAACCATCAATAATTTTAAAGACGAGTACCTGTATATACATACTCTTAGTCCGTTTCTATTAGTACCCCTTTTATAATAATATAATATACTGATTTGCAAGATACACAATTATATTGTATTCTACATACATTTCAGAACTTTATCTCACCAACATATTGTTAATAAAAATAATCATAAGACAACTGCTATAACCAGCTATGTATATATACCTTAAGCGAGAGTACTGAAACTATCACGCTTATTGTCAAATTTAATATAATAATGGAAATTACGCGCATATCTAAATTGAGAGTGAAAGTGCCATTGTACACAAACCCGTAAAGCTACAGCATATGAAAAAGCTCAAGTAAAGCTTTACAGCAAATGTCTAGATATTGGGAAACTACAATACGATGATATGTATAGTAAATGTGAACTAAGTATACTTTGTCCTACCCTTTAACATAAATACGAAACAAAATTAATACCAATTTCATTAGAGTGCAAGTGCAAAGATAGATATACCTGCTATCCACCTGACAAAACCAATTTCATAACAAACGAGAACAACAGTTGAGCGGTACGCAACAGTGGGATACCCTTCGAGCTATGTTCCAGTATAGTTTAATTTGTTAAAGTCATACATATGTACATGTGAATGCTTCAAAATTATTCTCGACAGATGGCGCTCGCTTGCCTTGTTAGCTGACACAAGCAGTTGGTGTTATGCTCATACTTTCTTGACTAACTTCTGTGTTTATTGTCCGATCAAATGGAAATTCGGAGGATACATAGATATTTTAACCAGCTAGGAAAGTTGTATCTCTTATACGTCTCTTACAAATCGACTTTAAAAATTAAATTATTGATTTGCGGGGGCTTGGTTGTTATTTTGTTAAGCAAAAATGAACTGTCTAGCATTAAAATAACGCCATTTGCCAAAGCGATGGATTGAACTTGAAATTCTAAAACGACAAACAGGTATCTCTTATTTACCATTAGGTTAGCTAAACTATCATTATGGACGTTTCTATGTGAGAACATTAAGTATTTCAAAATGATAATTTTTTGTCTTCGATGATGACTAGCTAAGTTTGTAGCTCAATCGAAAATGGCAAAAAGCAAACTACAATAAATCGAAGTAGAACAGAAAACGTAAAAAAAGGTAAAAAGAAAAAACAGACTTTGCTCAGACTAGACATAGTTGTTTACTTGATCATCAAGCGGGTCAAAGTCAACTCTTGAACCGAATTTGCCAGTCATTTGCAATCTGCACGTTACCCTTGCTGATGTCTCGAAGACCAAAACAAACAACTAGCATAAGAGACTAAACTAATAAACCAGCTGTCTGAGATGATTCTCTATGGATTTGAATCTATGTTAATATGAACATTAGCCAAAGTTACGTTAATAGACTCTTAAGTATGCTCTTTCCAAATTCAAAACCACAAACAATTGGCATACCAAGTTCTTATATTATTACATTATATTATTTATAAATGTGCAGAATTGAATGATATATCTGTCGTTCTAAAGTCGATGAGCCATACTTCAATGTATAATAAAAAGACGCCATCTATAGATCACCAGGCTAATAAGTTCTTTACCTTGCTAGCGAGTTTCACAAGTGAACAACAGAATGTTAATGAGTATTTTGTTATTAATTATTTTATTTTGTGTTGCCGAACTGCAATCGAACTTGGTTGGGATAGATATTCAATCATATAATATCTAGTAAACCAATTTGATAATTTTGTAATCTGTTATTGACCATTAATAAGGAATCCATAATTAAGGAATTATCGCTTCGAAGCGCAAATACACGGACGATTGCTTCCTTTGGAGGATTCACCAGAGGCTTTCTGCATTGCTGTCTTAATGTAATTTGTTATTTCATTCCTCTCTACATTCTGGTCTAAAATTATAGTGTAATGATCCAACCCGTCGAACTGTCTAAATATCGACTTAAATCCGGCGGCTTCCAAAACCTGAGAGAATTGCCGACTTTGCTCCTGCATTGTGACGCTAGCGTGTTCTACGGTCAGGACATGTATTTGGAGACAACCCCACTTTTGAGAATCATCTTTCCACTCCCATAGCATGGGAGACAAATAGTTGGAATTATCATCTCTGATACCAATTGCGTTATTAAGAAGATTATCTCCAACGGATTCTAACTCGCGGAAATCATAAAAGCCGCTAAGGAGAAACACTGACTTAATTTTCGAGCGACTACAATCTGGAATAAAGTCGGGGTTGTTCAGCAAGTATGTCACTAGTTGAGCCCCTGCGCCATGTCCAGCAAAAGTGATATCAGTTGTTTGCGAACGTTCGGCATACTCTAATATCCATGTACGAAAGTATTCGAACTGTTCCATTCTGTTGGACATCGTATCTTCAATGATATTGTAGCCCATGATGGCCACGCGATATCCATTTTTCACCAGAGGACCCACCATGGAGGCGGAGTGGTCTTTTACATGAGAGTCGTTGCCCACATCAGATATGGCGTCCACACCAGGTATAAATACAAAAAGTGGCGAAGGTTTGAAATCATTACCTTCCTTATAGAATATATCAACCGTTTGAAAATCATCTACGCCGTTATAGCGCAAGTATTTACATTTGACTCCCGAATCAATAAGGCTTTTACGATCTGGTGCGGGCAAAGTATTCAAAATTTAATTTCATCAGCACACTAACACTTACGTTCCGCAGCAATTGAAGTAAACCAAATATACGAGCTTAATAGTGGATTCAGCTCGTTTCTACAGCTGAGTGAAAAGTCAGGTGGACTGTACTCTACCATCAAATCGGCTTCTTTTTCTTCGGGATTGTACATAGTTACAATACTAAAATAACCAACAAAAAAATACTAAACCACAAAAATTAAAAAAAAAACTGGAATTGAAATTTAGAATTTTTATGTAAACCTGTCCGATCAGTTTCACATTAGGGATGATAGAACTAAATATTTACTACTTGTGTACATTTCATGAATTTTTGAAATTGTAAAATAGAAACAGCCACCTATGTTTATGACAGATACGAATTTTCGGAATGAAATAAGCACACTACACTATACAGAGTGAAATAACCATTGTGCAGTGAGCCAAATAGACTACTGCATATATGTATTTACATATTATTTTATTTAGTATTGACGAACTGCAATCGAACTTGGTTGGGATAGATATTCAATCATATAATCTGTACTAAACCAATTTGATAATTTTTTAATCTGTAATTGACCATTAATAAGGAATCCATAATTAAGCAGTTATCGCTTCGAAGCGCAAATACACGGACGATTGCTTCCTTTAGAGGACCCAGCAGAGGCTTTCTGCATTGCCGTCTTAATGTAATTTGTTATTTCATTCCTCTCTACATTCTGGTCTAAAATTATAGTGTAATGATCCAACCCGTCGAACTGTCTAAACGTCGAGTTAAATCCGGCGGCTTCCAAAACCTGAGAGAATTGCCGACTTTGCTCCTGCAATGTGACGCTAATGTGTTCTACGGTTAGGACATGTATTTGCAGACAACCCCACTTTTGAGAATCATCTTTCCAGCACCATAGCATGGAAGATATATCGCTGGAATTTTTATCACGGACACCATACGAGTTAATAAGAAGATAATTTCCAAAGGGTTCTAACTCGCGGAAATCATAAACGCCGCTAAGGAGAAACACCGACTTAACTTTCGAGCGACTACAATCTGGAATATTGCCAGGGTTGTGCAGCATGTGTGTCAATAGTTGAGGCCCTCCGCTGTGTCTAGCAAAAGTGATATCAGTTGTTTGCGAACGATCGGCATACTGAATTATCCAGGTAACAAAGTTATCGAGCTTTTCCATTCTCTCGTCCACCTTAATTTGCATGAAATTGTAGTCTATGACGGCCACACGATATCCAGTTTTTACCAGAGGACCCACCATGGAGACAGAGTCGTCCTTTATAAACCTGTCGTTGCGCACGTCTGGTATGGCGTCCATACCAGGTATAAATACAAAAAGGGGAGAAGGCTTACAATCGACACCTTCCTTATAATATATAACAACCGTTTGACGATCATCTACGCCGCCATAGCGAAGGTATTTACATTTGACTCCGGAATCAATAAGGCTTTCACGATCTGGTGCGTGCAAAGTATTGAAAATTTGATTTCATCAGAACACTAACACTTACGTTCCGCAGCAATTGAAGTAAACCAAATATACGAGCTTAATAGTGGATTCAGCTCGTTTCTACAGCTGAGTGAAAAGTCAGGTGGACTGTACTCTTCCATCAAATCGGCTTCTTTTTCTTCGGGATTGTACATAGTTACAATACTAAAATAACCAACAAAAAAATACTAAACCACAAAAATTTAAAAAAAAACTGGAATTGAAATTTAGAATTTTTATGTAAACCTGTCCGATCAGTTTCACATTAGGGATGATAGAACTAAATATTTACTACTTGTGTACATTTCATGAATTTTTGAAATTGTAAAATAGAAACAGCCACCTATGTTTATGACAGATACGAATTTTCGGAATGAAATAAACACACTACACTATACAGAGTGAAATAACCATTGTGCAGTGAGCCAAATAGACTACTGCATATATGTATTTACATATTATTTTATTTAGTATTGACGAACTGCAATCGAACCTTTTGTTGCAAGTATACGAGTACAATTGAGAAAACTTGGTTGGGATATTCAAAATTTAATTTCATCAGAACATTAACACTTACGTTCCGCAGCAATTGGAATATACCAAGAAATCACGCTACGTATTGCTGAGTTAAAAGTGAGGTGGACTGTACTCTACCATCAAATCGGCTGCTTTTTCTTCGGGATTGTACATACGTGTAGTTACAATACTAAAATAACCAAATAAAAATAAACAAGAAAAAAAAAATTGGGAAAATAAATGTCCGACCAGTTTCACATTAGGGATGATAGAAATAGATATTTACTACTTGTTTACATTTCGTGAAGTTTTTAAATTGTAAAATAGAAAGAGCCTATGTTTATGACACATACGAATTTTCGGAATGAAATTATAAATAAATATTGTAAATATTTGGTCGTAAGCTTAAGTAAGATTTGAATATACGACTGCTTGCATTGTTGTCTGTCACATAGTGAGCATTCAACTAAACAGGTACATCATTTCTTACAAACATAGACATGGTTCGGCTGTTGATTCAGTATATACACATATGACGGAGACTTATTGTTTCCTGCTTCCATAATTTGTGTAGTCTTTCGATTTGTATATGCCTTTGTTCCCCTTTTTTTTACTTTCTAGGCGCGTGTTACTCTTCTTCATTTTTACACACGCGTATCAAAGTCTAGCAACTCTACTAGGGCCACACTCGATCTTAATATGTATCTAGATTTCACAAACAAATACAGCCCTGGCTTTCTTATCGATAAGTCTAAATTTTCGATAAGGCGCCCTTTTCAAAACATCGCCTTCTCCGACACATTTACAATATATATATTTTTAGGGTCAGAGATGCCCCCTTCTGCTGTTACACACATTTAAAATCCATTGCCCAAATGTATTTTTTGTAAATTCTAATCAATCCTCCTGAAAGTCACTCAATATTTATGTTGCTACTCTATGTAAGGTACACATATAATGACAAATAAATACATATAATATATAACGTACACATATAAAGGTTAATGAAATTAAACATTTGTAAACTAAATCTCCAGATTATGATTTGTTTTCGTTTTTATATTGATATAATTATCCCAGAACTACTTGCAATGATCTGTTCTATAAGCTATAACATTTGTGTACAGATTTCTAATAAAATTCCGTTTTTATAATCATCGTGGTCCTGAGCGTGGGGTATTCCATGAAAGATTATTTGATTTTGCGATTTATGTATAATTTCAAAACATTGCCTAATATTCGTAAATGTATGTATACAAAAGAAAACTAAAGTACAATTAAGTAAACAATAATAAACGTTTATAAATAATTATTTTATATTAATTAAACAACTACAGATTTCATTCGATCATAATAAACAGCTTCTCGCTTGGTATTCTATACTCCAAAATTTTGTTTTTGTATTTTTATCTCGGTAAAAAATTTCCGTAGATGCATCCTGATATAGCCCTTTTACAGTAACAAGAACGACAAAGACAAGCCAACGCTAAAACGGCTGCATTGTTTAACTGCGGTTATTTTCAGTGTATTTTTGTTATTGTTGTTGTTGTTTGTTGTTGTTTGCTTGTAAATGAGAGCGTTTGTAGACTAAACCGAGTGCATGCATATGATTGTGTGTGACGATTGTTTACTAGTTTCAGCTAGGATATTTTAAAAAAGTTATCGGCTCGATTGGCACTGTACATTCACCAACAGTGACGCGATACATTGCCATCTCAGAGATGCCATGGTAATGTACAAATGCGGCCGCAATAACGAGCACATGGAAAATCTGATGCGATTGAAACTGTAAGCAAGCATAGCATTAGTGAATCAACTTCGTGAATAGTAGTAGGTTTCAATATTTACCCAAATGTCGAATTTGCCAGGGAACCAACGTTCGGGAACTCGGAGTGCATATAATAAAGCTCCGAGTATATACAATAGACCTAAAAATAAATGTGATAGTATTGAGTATGTGGCATAAAAAATAGTTGTTGCATGTTCAGCTCACCCATTAGTATAAGCCAACCCAGACTGGCACGACTAATCTGACTAAACCAGCCTTCCATAATGCTGTAGTGCACGGCTGGAATTACTCCGGAGAGGCCAAAGCTCATGAAGACGCCGGCACGCAGTGGTCGCAGAGCTGGCTCAGAAAATTTGTCCCACAGCGATACAATTATGGAGAGGCAGCCGAGTACACAAACAACAGATAAGTATATCACCTTGGGTTGATAATGGCAATAGAAGCCATAGTAAAGCCAGGGCACAAATGAGCCCATTATTAGTAATGCAATTCCACAATAGTCCAGCCTAGAAAGAAACAGACAGGGGGAGAGAGATGATATATTATAAATATATAGTTTTCAAACACACTCACTTTGAGAACAGCCTTCCTATCTCCACAGAATGACAACTTAAAGTGTGGAAGGCGAACGAGAATCCTAAACAGATGATGGCGCCCATAAAGAATGCACCGAATACGATTTTCTCTTGAAACTGTATCTCAACAGTTGGCCGAGAGACGAAATACAGTGCCACGCCAATGAATGCAATGCAGCCAAGCAGATGCGTCCAAATGTTGCCAGTCTCCGTATGGACACGGAATATCGATTTGAAGCAGGCGCGGAACGAAGGCAGCGGTGGCCGATGACCGCGATGCAAAAAATCATTGTCCTGCAGCCATTTTGGTAGATGTCTATAGTGGCAGACCTTCCAGCTAGCCTCCCAAACCTAAAATCAAACACAATTTATTATAATTATATAATATTCAACAGAGCTAATGATACATTTTCGTTGCAAATTTAGGGTTAAGGAAAACGATGACATGGGGTTAATTAGTAATGCATATATTTGTTATATTTTTATATTTATATTTGATAAATTTTGATCAATGAAGTGTGACAGTAGTTGGCACATTGATGCATTCATTCGCTTCATTGGCTCATCAGCTTACCTTGCGCACAAACTCTTCAGCCTGCTCGGCGGCATTGTGAGCCAGTGCACCCAGATCAATTTCATCTGAGAGTACACCGGCCTTTAGTACTTCCGTCATCTGTAAGAAAAGTAAATATCAAATGTATTTCTGCTGATGACTGAGAACATTTCTTAAATATTAAAACTTAATTTTAAATGCACTTGGAACTAACATTGTTATTTTGTCTTGATTCAATGTTCCCCGTGTCCTCATCGGGTAATTTTTTATATGTTTCCAGGGACTTGTCCATCACAACATCGAACTCGACTTGCGTTTCCAACATTTTATGGTGAATAAGTTCAATTAGAAACTAAATAATTTGTACGAACTGACAATTCTCGTACTTTGAAACGGCTGCCAATCTGCCAGTATACTAAGTTTAAATAATAATGTTGTATACATTCTGAGACGGAACCAAAAACGGCACAGTCAAGACGCGATAAGATAAGAATGAACTGACAGAGAGACAGCCGCAGAGCAAAAAAAAATTAGTGCGTCATATTTTTATTTTGTTTTTATTTTTTAGCTTTTGCTGCAGCAACAAGCGCCCAAAACTCTCACTCAGCATTAATCCGCCCCTGAACACACAAAGCCTGCAAATTGCCAATGTGCAGGGCAATTGAAATGCCAGCAATAAAAATTTCAAATATTTTAGCGACAAAAGTATTTGTGAATATTGCAAACGACACCTGTTCACACGCACACACACATATGCATTATGTATGTGTGTATCGGGTGTGGGTGTTTTCCCTTAGCTCTCTTGAGGCAGAATATCGAAGTATTTTCATCGATTTGATAAGCACAATGGACACGACATTTTAATGTCATTAAACAAGTGCAACACATACACATACATATATGTATGTATGTAGTATATACTATATATATATATATAGACATACGTGTGTGTATATTTAGGCCGATAACCGCAGAGCAGTAGGTCAGCGATAATGAATTTTGCGCAAGTCAGTCAAGCATCTGGCAATCTATTGGCAAAATATTCCTATAGGTTCTCTTACCTCGGCTTCAATCAACTGCGTATCTTCTGGCGTCGAGGGCAACGGACAGCCAGCATCGTCCTCCTCGACCAGTTCGTCGTCATCATCGTCATCAAGCAGATCAAGGTCAAGGCCATTATGGCTTAGCGAATCCTCTGGCACACAGCCACGACGCTTGCGTAGTATCATTGTAACTTGTTCGAATATATCCTGTTCATCATCCCGAGCAGCCCCGAGAGGTGTATTAACCAATTCAATCGAAGACGCTAAACCGGAATCCATGTTCTTGACATTGGACAATACTTGCTGCTTCTCAATGCTCGTCTCGCTGCCCGTACTGCTGCGTTCCACTAGTGGATTGGTAACGGAATCCATCACACTAGACTTCTAGCCTCTAAGCGAATGCGCTAAAACAAATAGAGAAATATAAAATGATAATCAGAGACGTATGAATATGAAAATCAAAATTTTAAATTGGGAATATTAATCAGTTTTGTTCGAAAGTCATTGAAATATACAATTTGCATTAGCACTCTAAAACAACATATCCAAATCGCACTTTAACGCGACTACAAAGCGCGACCTTTGCACCTTAGACTGGTTCGTTTGGGTATGTTTTGTAGTTGTTCACTGTCTTGGTTTATCATGTTAAGTGCCCGAGGGTGGTGGATAAGGTAGGAGGCGACGACCGACGAAAGTAAGCAATTAAACTGAGCAACAAGCAACGGGTGATTAAATCAATTAAAGTTTTATATAAGAGCGTGCACAGTTGCCAGGTGCTCAAAGAGAGAGACACGTGAAAGGAGCCATTGAAAGCTCCACAGGGGCATTTAGTCCCCTAACCCTTTGTTTAGTGTTTCGTTAACTATCTTGATTTAGTATTTGCTTTAGTTACAAGTATAATGGGTTTTCAAACATTTTGTTTTCACTTCATGCATTAATTAAAAGCTTTTGCATCTATTTAGCTTATCCGAGCGACATTGAATCAGAGACGACAGAAAACTGTTGTTTAATCAATTCAATTAACGCGCAGATCCCCTGCACTCAGTGCTTAGCAAATGTTTCTATTATTTACTTACTCCTTATATTTCGCAACGCTGAAACGTTTATTACTGCGAAAACTGGACTCGCGCTGAGTTTAAACGGAAAGTTTATAACAAAATTAGGCCAAAAAATTACAACGTTTTCCTTCTTCAACAATATCGCTTACAGAGTGACCACATTTTCAGCACCTTTACCATTTTTAGCTACTTTCAATCACTAAGCATCGAACATATGTTCGATGTTTAGTATTTCAATGTAGACACAGCTGATTAAAAAAATATCGATAGCTTTGTTCTGGGAACTAAATTTACTTAATCAACTGTTTCTTGGCAGGAATATCTTAAATTTCAATAATAATAATGATACTGATTAAAATTTAATTTAAATTTTAATATAACATTTAGGATGTTTCATAAATGAAACTGCTATTTTGTTAAAATTAAGAATCCGAGCATTATGTTAATTAACATGTCTGAGCCAGAACACACTGCACTGGTTCTCTTCAGTTCATGTCTGAGCCATCAGCTGATTTAAATTCCAATTGTGATTCTTATTTTTGTTATTTCGGATTAATGTTTGGATCGTGATGCAAGCCTCAAAAAATATAAAACAAATGATAAGTAATTAAAATTCATTAATCTATTGATGCAAACGCTGTGTGCATAATTCATTCTAACAGCTGTTAACAGGCACTTACAAAAGTAAACAACCCAATAACATTGGTAATGGCGCCTTTTGATAATTTTCCCGCTTTTATTCATTTTAGCGGCAGAATTTTTGGTCAGTTCGTGTACAGCAACCACACGCAAAGTACTTTCATTTAACGCCACATAGACGCACCACTTTTGGTTAAAAATTTCATAACGAAATTGATTTTTTTTGTAACGCACAGATCAACGTCTATCTGGACTAATGGCCACTGCATCAGCTAGCGTGAGAAATGGACGCAAATATGCCCAGGATACACAGCCCTTTACGGTTCTGATTGAGGGCAACATTGGCAGCGGGAAAACAACCTTCCTGAATCACTTCCAGAAGTATAAAGACGACGTCTGCCTGATCACAGAGCCGGTAGAGAAATGGCGCAACGTGAACGGCGTCAATTTGCTCGAGAAAATGTACAACGATCCCAAAAAGTGGGCCATGCCATTTCAATCATATGTCACATTGACGATGCTACAAGCTCACACTGCACTTACGGATAAAAAGTTAAAAATAATCGAACGATCCATTTACAGCTCACGGTAAGTATTGTGAAAAAACGTGAATAACTTGTGGCTCAACGAAACGTGTTTTAAGCCAATATCATCTGCTTGCAGGTATTGTTTTGTGGAGAACATGTATCGCAACGGCTCCTTGGAGCAGGGCATGTACAACACACTGCAGGAGTGGTACAAATTCATTGGGGAGTCAATACACGTGCAGGCCGATCTGATCATATATCTACGCACCTCACCCGAGGTTGTGTTCGAGCGTATGAGGGAACGTGCCCGCTCCGAAGAGAGCTGTGTACCCTTCAAGTATTTACAGGAGTTGCACGAACTCCACGAGGATTGGCTTATACACCAGCGACGGCCGCAGCAGTGCAAGGTTTGAGTTCAATTCAATTGCATAGGAAAAAATAACTAAGTTCTTCTCTGATCTCTAGGTTCTTGTGCTGGATGCTGATCTTAATATGGAGAAAATTGGCAGTGAGTATCAGCGATCCGAGACAAGTATCTTTGATGCGATCTCAGGCGCGCAGCAGCCGTCGGCTGTGCTAGTGTCGCCCAGCAAACGCCAAAGGCTGTCAAGTTAACTAAATACTAAATAGAGAAGGGACAAAGTATGCTTATACTATATATATATAGCAGCTGCTACTAATCTAAGAGATCTGCAAAGAATTGATAAACTCTGAATTAACATTTCCTATGTACTTAGTTATAATTGTTCTACAACTGATGGAGAGAAATCTTAATCTTCAATTTAACCAAGGAGAAAACCATATTTTAATTGTATATGTATATCTATTTATTAGGAATTTAAGTTAAATATTGTAATAGATGTTTGCATTTGAGTTAAAAGTTAATATCTACAGAAATAAATGTCGTATGTAAAAAAATTAAAAGGAAAATGCTGCTTATATAATTACAGATGTGATAGTTTTGCTTTGTCAATAAAGTATCTTCGGCACTTAAATGCAGGAAAGATCCTGTATGCTATCCATCGTCTTTGGATAGTTATGCCTGGTCGATCAATAAGGTTTCTTTTCGTCTTTAAAATCCAGTCTCTGCTCCACCGCTTTGTAGAACAGCAGTTATGCGCCATGGCATCGACTCATAAAGCTGTTCGATCTTGTTCACCATCTCCTGATCGCTGTGCCAGATGTCGTAGAGCATAGATCGAAACTCGTAGACATTTTGTGGATCCTGATTCTGTAGCTTTGGCTCGATGATGGCCATCAGTTGCTCCATCAGGTTTAGATCGTTGCATTGCCCATTGCAATCGGGTCCCACCAAGGTGTCCACGTATATCTCTTTGCGTTTGCCACTATCCGCATCCTTGTTGTCATCCATGTTGAATATGTTGCGCCAGTCTTGAGGTGACCAATCCCTATGGGCATTAGCCCATTCTATGCGGTTCTGCTTAACACTTGAGCTCAATCCTCCATTCTTAAGCTGGAACTGCTTCGATCGAATCTCACTGATGCGACGTTGCAACGTGCGACGACTGACTTCGATGCCATATTGCGAAAGCAGCTCCCGCTGTACATCTATGGATGTGTACTCGGGATGATCACAGAGTAGCTGCTCGACTAATTTTCGATTCTCGAATACCTTTGGACGCCCAACCTCTCGTTTCTGATTGCCAATCTCGGTCATCGGCGGCTTTTGCTGCTGCTGCTGTTGTTGGGGCTGCTTCAATTCGCCGCACGTGGATCTTTCGAGCAGTTCGTAGTTTCGCAGGCAATTCTTGACACTTTGAATATCACAGTCGAGAATCTTTGCAATCTCGTCGGTACTGTACGAATCCTTAAGATTCTTAACAATATTACGCACAGTTATGCCGGGCACCATTGCGATTTATGTGTTTATTATTTTTGATATTTTCCTTCTGTAGAGTTGTTGGCCGCGCCAAAATCACAGGACGAATGTGACAACAGAAGTTCGATCACTGTTATATATACGACAGCAGGGCAGGTAGCAGACACTGTGGGACGAGGATTAGCGAAACCGTTAGGGGTTATCCCTAGTACCCAACCTTTTACCTGTTGTTGTTGTCGTTTTGCCATCTGTCAAGGTGCATTGTAATTGCAGAGCTTAGGCACATTTTTATTACACCCTTCAAGAGGATATATTACGAGGAGACATCTCCGACTCTATAAAGTATATGTATGTGAGTCCAGTAACTTTTTGCACTGTACCATATGTGCATAACATTAACATGTGCATTTAAGTAAAGTTACGTATATAACATTAACATGTACATTTGAGTATACTTACTTGACTAACTGTATATATTCGGAATCAGGATCAACAGTGGAGTCAAAGTATCGAACAATCGCACCCACGCAGTTAATAAATCGGAACGAGCCGTATCAAACCGATATAGCTGCCATACAACCAAGGGGTTCTAGGTAATTTATCAATAAATTTAATACAAATTTAATACATTAGTATATAATATTATATATAACCGGATCACTTCAATCATTCAATTTTGAACAACCCAGCCAATGTAAATGCATAGATCTCACAAGCGCTATAGACTACTAAATTTATTATGCAGGTTTGTTTTCATCATACGTAACTCAAGTATTTTTCAAATCAGTAGTAAAGGGTGATTTTTTAAAAGCTATAGGAAAGTTTTACAAAAAATAAATAATAAAATTCAGAGAAATGCATGAAATCTTTATTTGAAGCGATAGTACGGTCCATATAATTAAATGTTCGAAAATTATTTCATGCAAATGTTGACCGTGACTGCGCCCTCAAATGATCCATCCGCTTAGGCATCTCGGTATCTCACAAATAAATGCTTCAATGTTGTCCTCCAATACGTGAATTGAAACGGGCTTGTCTGTATAGACTTTACGATTCAATAATTGATTGTCATGTTGGTGTTGGTGGTTTAATGTCCAACAATGTAAATTTGGTGCGAAATTTAGCCAAATTGGGTCCATTTAACTGTCCATAAAATGGAAGCTGCACGCGATTTTTTAACAGATAATAGAATTCAATAATTTGCAAGGGTTGTTCGTTTGTAAATTAATTAAAAACCAAACTAAAGATAATTGGCAGTGATGGAATAGTATGGAATAGTAAGTATTTGCAGTTAAGGCTGCACTTGCCCATGGTATAAATTATATGTAACAATTATAGGAACAATCAGAGCTGATTGAGACCATAACCAGGAAGGGTATAGGCTTTCTTTTTGGTCTTTTTCAGCTGAAGTTGTGTGTGTTATAGCCTGAGCTCAACATACCAATAAAAATTTCAGTTTCAATGGGTTATCCGTACTTGCAATTTAATATGAAGACGATCTCATGCTTGATACTATTGTAGAATTACAAAAATAAATTTAAAAAACTTGTACACGTGAGTTAGTTATTTCTACAGTAGGAAATGCATCGCTGCTAAATGTCAAATATTGTTAAAAATAGATGCCAGCTTTGTCTTTTTTGTTTTTTGATTACATCTTTCATCTTTTACATATACATACGAGTTATTTGTAATTAGGTTTTTTATCCATTTACGATGAGCGAGAATTACAACTATTCATATCATTCATATTATATATATATACATATGTATTGTGCCAAAGGCGTATAAGGCCTGTTCCGAAGGGAAAACAAGGTTGAAAGGGGTGTGTGGAAAGTTGAGTATATAGTGAGTAGAGGAAGTAAGTCAATTGTATTAGCATTGAACACACACACGAGAGAGTAGAGCGAATGTTAGGGGTATTAGCAACGGCTTGATTGTAATTATTAAACTAAATAAATAACACTAAAGTATGCCTAATTGGTTGGTTCTACATTCATGTGCTAGATTTTTCTTTTGATTTGTTTCCTTTCTTCCTTCCGTTGGTTTTCCTTTCTTCTGTGTCTTTACGCACTCTCCTAATTTGTAATTTGTTGATCTGCATTTCCGTTCTATTCCACGTTAGTCATCCAGATCGATATCTGAATCATCGGAGTCGTAGCCACCGCGTATGGTCTTCTGTGGGCGGTTTATGAACGGTTTGCGCTTAACATCTGGTGGCTGCATCAGATCGCCTTTGTACTCGATCGCACCCGAGTGGGCGATGCGCCACTCGAGCATCTCTGTGGAGAAGTCATCGCAGTTGCCCAGATCAGTGAAGCCCACAATGAAGTCCTTGGTTTTACTGTCCTTAACCAGTGCAATTGTTGGTATCACCTTGATGCGAAGCCGCTGCGTGAGGAACGGCGACTTTTCGGCATTCACCTTGCAGAACTTTGCCTCAACGTGCTTGGCGGCCAGGATTTTCAGATGCATATCGACAATGCGACAACGTTCTGTGCTGTCTCTGTAGAAGTGGCACACAATGTTCGGCGATTTCTTGGATACCTCAAAGAACTCCTTCTCGTCGGCTAGTTCCGAATAGGTGCCGTGACCCTGTGGGGGGGACGAACAACACTTACATACGTAGAGTCTGTCAAGTAACTTTACACATATGTACATAACATTAACATTTACTCAAATGTACATGTTAATGTTATGAACACACTCATATGTGTAAAGAGTTACTATGTGTGTTCTGTTCTTACGTTTCTGAGCCATTCCTGCTTTTTATTGTTCAGCTTTTTCATTTCTTGTATCCGTTTCTCACGCAACGCTTTCAGGTCTTCCGTATCCAGGTTGTCCAGGCGATCGAATTCCTGATCTAGCTGCTGCTCAATCACCTGCGCAGCAGCGAATAATTGATTTTCCAACATGTGCGACATGTCTTCAACTGCTTCTTGTGGTAAAAAAAATGTTTTATATTTTGTTGTTGTTGTTCTTGTCTCTTTGTATGTTGTTGCACGCACTGTGTGTACTTGTAGTTTATATTTAAGTGTGCGTGTTTTACAATTGTTTTGTTTGTGTGTATTCGTGTCCGGCATAAATGAAAGGCGTATCCAGTCAGATGTAGATGCAGATGCGTCATGTTTTGTTAAAAATTCAATAAAGTAAACAATGTTAGTGCAAAAGGACCACCACGGCAGCTAAAGGCAACTATAAATGATTTATTCAGCTAGTACTTACATTAATTTTTCACCTATTTCATTGAATTCAGATAATAATTGCTTGAGTTTACTTATTAGCCGTGTGTGGGACGTCGATTGTACATGTAAATCGATTAGCAAATTAATCGATGTGGCTGTTTGGTGTGAGCTACAAAATACACCTTTTGAAATTAATTGTACTAGTTTGGGGGCAACTGTAATAAATTGTGGGGCAAGTTTTTAATTCATAAATATTCAATTTTCGACAGTTAACACTCATTTCTGTTTTCTTCTCTTATTCATGAAAGGGAAATTAATCGAATACTTATGTAGACTGCAAGGGGAAATATGTATTTAACCTTTTAGCCACCTCGGTCACACTTTTAATGGACGCGCGTTAGTTTTTTAATTTTCTCACTGGCGTCGGTTGCACTGGGTCCTCAAATAATAACATTTGCGAAATAAAAAAGCCACATATATTGAGAATCCTGCTGTTTAATTAAACAAAAGGTTTGTTGCACTAACCTATTAGTAACATACGTAAATCTGTTCAACTATTAAAGTATTCTAGTGTGGCGTCGCTCTATTTTTTTTTTGTTGCGGTAGGATTTATGTTTGGTGTAGATACAAATTAAGTGCACAGTTGGCGGGCTTCGATAGATAGCAAATTATTGTTAATTCAGCGAAAACAAACAACTTAACATAGTAAAACTATTTCGAAAATGTGCGTCTTTGACATTGTGCATAAAAATACCCGCGTTTATTTGCACTTTTGCGCATACACACATGCAAACATGCATGTAAATTTCATTATTTGCCGCTGCAGCCTCCGCCATTTTTAAAACAAACCCCGTCAATTGAGCCTGTCTGGTACAGTGGTGGCAAAGCACAATGGATATGGCAACAAATTGTTGCTATAGAAATGTTAGATAACTAACATTAAAACCTATCGATTTTAAAAAGCGCTATGTTGATTATTTGTAAATTTAAATTCACTCTCGCATTCATTTCTCAAATAACATGATTGCATTTCAACAACTTGCGAGGATTGCTCAATATTTTGGCGCGCACTATAAGCCGCCTTTTTATCACTTATTTGTGTGTGTGCCTTTGTTACAATGCAGAACAAGCATGAAAAATGTCGATAGATGAAATGTTTATGACAAGCAGAGAAATACTAAAACATAAACACCTATTTAATTAAACACTGCATGTACTCTTTTATGTTGATGCACACACACATACATAGAGGCTTTGATATGTATGTATATATGATGTGCTGCGTTGAGTTTATTAAACTCTTCTGGCATACAAACAACACAGCAAAACAAAAAGCGAAAAAGAATTACAATAATGACGGCGTGAGGGCTTGGCGCATAATTGCATACATACATGCATGCATACATACACCAGACACATGCATAAACACATACATGTAGCATGCATGTGGTTTGTTTGTGTTTGATTTTTATTGCCGTTTGACTTTTGCAGCATCGTGCTTGCGCGTGTGTATTTGTGTGTTGGTGTGTGTGTATATGTCTTGGATCTTCTAGTTGATTTTATTTTTTCGCATTTTCTTTTGCACTTTCTAAAAGAAAACCTCCGCACACTTGCCGAATGCAGTTTCTAAATAGTTCCTGCCTAGCTTGTTTTTATACCCTATGCACATGTTCAAAGGTGGGTATAAAATACAGCATAAAACCTAGAATGAGTATCCTTACATATGTATCTTAGAATTTCCTTCGATATTACTTACTGTCCTTTTATTTATTCGTTAACTCTGGAAAAAATCTCAAAATCTTACTGTCTTTTTTAATGGCTAATTTATAACGTATTTAACGTATTTTTTATATGATTTTAATGAAATTGTTCTTAAAAATCGTTGCTTTGTATAAAAATTTTATGCCGGCTTTTCAATTCGAAATATTTGTAAATAAGCGGTTAGAAATATAATGAATATAATTGAGCATGAAAAACATTATAAATGTACAAATTTATGATGATTAAGTATATTTTCAAATCAAAAACTTATTGTTGTGTTTTGTCTATATTTTTTCTCTGTTTTTCATTTTACACTACAACTATTCTATTTTTATGAGGGTTAGCTGGCAGCTCTGTTTGTCTGTCCAATGTGAATTCGAGGGTATTTGTAATGCATTCCTGGTCTTCCCCTGTGTGTGCTTTAATTTTAGCAGTGCCAAGAGTGTTGATTTAAACAGGTTTAAATGACAAGAATATTATAACAATTACTTGGCTGATTGACTTCAACTATCCAAAACTTTTCGCCCTACCCTCGTGCCGTTCACCGGAAGCTCTCTCTGCAGGCATGGGGAAGCATTGTATTGTAGTTATTCTACTGGAACAATCTAGGTGTCTCTTTTGACCCTCTCTCTGTCATCGTCCGCCATTTTATTTAACTTTATAACTTACCTGGAAATACCTGATAATTATTGTGCGATTTATCCGCGTACAGATGTTGCTCATAAAATAATTTCTGCAGCAGATGCAAATGTCTGCCTCAGGTAGCTCTGCCACCAGCTATCCTTGCAGCCTGTTTACCTGCCTCTACCAGACTCTACTCTACTTAAACTCTGGCACACTCTCTAAGGGATTAAAGTGAGAGTAGACAGCAAACGATCAGCACGCGCGAAATAACTAAGAAATCGCTAAGCTCCTCAGATTAAAATCAAATAAAAGTGAAATCTAAAAACACAAAACTGCATCTGTGATATAGCCAAGCAGCAACAACAACAACTTCCAACTGTGGTGAGTGCACGCGAGAAAGCCGGTTCTCCAGGGGGTAACCGCAAGGAATGCGGCATAAATTAGGTGTATAAATTTGTAGTTCTAACCTAGAGCAACAACAACAATGACTTAAATGTAAACAAACTCACACTTGAATATTATATGAAGCGTGTTTAGATTGTATAATACTCTTCGGCAATTGAAAATGGGCAAATAAGGGTATAATACTTTGTGCAGAAGAAGCACAAAAAAAGGAGGCGTAGAAGACTCCAAAAAGTGTATATATTCTTGCTCAGGCTTACGAGTGGATTGAGCTAGGACTTTGATATATAAATGGTGATTTTGTAAGAGCTATAGAAAAGTTTTTCAAAAAAGAACACATACAATTGAGAGAAATGCATGAAATTTTTATTTGCATTGATAGTATGGTTAATATGAATGTTTAAAGATTATTTCATGAAAATCCATGCCCACTTTAAGCTTGACTTATTGTAAATTTATACTAACAGATTCATTTGGTATCTTGCAGAGATCGTGCAACGAAAGGACAATCAAATGCTTAGCAAAAATGGCTCAACCGAATAATGTTGGAGGCGGCAGCGGGTCAGCTGCCGCCGGGGGACGACGTGTGCCGCTCTCGTTGAGCGGTGTTGCCGTTGGCGGCAGCACAACAGTTTCCCGGCTTCAACAAGCAGCCACCGGCAATGGACGCTCGAAAAGTCCACAAAACAGCAATGTATCAAAGAAGGGCGAACATCTAAGCGGGCCATTCATAAAGAAAGGCAATGCAAACCAACAGCGATCCTCAGCTGGCACTGCCAGTTCTGGCTCATCCTCATCCTCGGTGTCGTCTAAGCCTCATGATGATGAAAAGAAGAAGGGTCAAAATGGTGTGAACAAATCAACAAATGACAATCAAAAGGTACCACAAAATAACGGTGGCACAACTGTTGCAGCAGCCGTCGTCCAGGAACAAAAGCAACAGCAACAATCCAAGGAGAAGGTGCAGGAAAAGAAAGAAGCGCCAAGAACAGAGGTGAAGGCTGAAGAGAAGCCAAGTAAAAAGGAAGAAAGCGAAACTGAAGCAAAACAATTGGTGGAAAGCAAGAAGAATAAAGCAATTGTTACCGAGGTTATTGATCTGGATGATGATGAACCAGAGATGGAAGTGGCACCACCCAGCACACCTACATCAGAACGCAAATCATCACGTCGGGCGGCAGCAGCAGCAGCTACAAATTCACCTGTTAGTGCTGCCGCACCAACAGCAACTACACCCAAAAAGACTCCCAACAAAGCTGTGGCTGACGAGTCGCCATCGCAAAGAAAACAGCAGCACAACAAAGCTGAAACTGAGCAACAAAGCGAAAAGAAGTTGCAGGAGGAGAAGGAGGTGAAGGAGCAGAAACCAACAACCACAACTGATGTTGCAGCTGTTGAAGATGTTGAAATGGAGGCACTCACCGTCGATGCATCGCCCATACGCAGCACCGTGCAGCAGAACAATGCTCAGCCAGGAGCAACATCGACGCCTGGACGCAATCTCTTTGGTTTCCGCAGCAACAGCAAGCAGGTGAATGAGATTGAGCTGGCTGCCCAGCTATCCAATTCACCGGCATCTGCACCACCGGCACGTACCTTTGCTCAGATTAGCGGGCGACGTAGCATTCGTCCCGCAACTGGTTTAACTCCTGGCAAAATGGGCAGCTACCGATGCGTCAATACCAGTGAGCTGGACACCTCTGGACTAACGAATACCAGCATGAATGCCACCGTTGGATCGGAGATACCAAACACTTCATCCTTCTCGTTCTCATTCTTTGGTCGTGGTCGCAAACGTGAACGCACACCGCCGCCACTATCTGCCAGTCAGTCGGCCAATGATCTCGCCCAGGATGTGGAAATGTCGCCACCGAAGCGTGCACGCTTCGAGTTGTTCAGCTTGAATTTGGCATCGCCATTTAGCTTGCTGCGCTCACGTTTTTCCAAGGCCACCATTAACTCGCCATCGGCACGCCAGCGCCTCGATCTGACTCCACCAAATGGTGAGGAGACCGAGGAGGTCGGCGAAGTACAAAATGTTTCAGGCGTTGTCAACCAAGACGAGGAGGAGCAGGAGCTTAACAAATCATCAACAGCCAGCAATGAAGTGAATGAAGTGGCACAGGAGGTTGGTCTGGAGACGCCCAAGAAGGCTGGCACACCAGAGAATGAGGTGATGGTTGAGGATGGTGATAAGAAGGATAAGCTTGAAGGTGGCAAAGACATCGATGATGCTGCCGCTGCTGCTTCTGCTGATGATCTGCCATTTACAGATGCCACGGAGGCAGTGGAGGAGTCCTCCTCCTATGGCGATGGTACCAACAGATCGCGTTGCGCCATCATGTGAACGACTCTCTTCCCTTGCTACTTCTATATATATATATACATTTGCGTAGATTTAAGATTCATGTCATTGATTGTATTAACGTTGTGGTACGGTGAACTCTTTGGTAATTTGTGTTCTTGCGAGAGAAATGACATGTTAAGAGTAATCCACTGAGATGGGCCCAAGTTGGCTACGCTCTGCCAGGTCACTGGTAGTGTGTGAGTCCTACTTCAGCCCCCCTTAATTCGATTTCTTGCTGCATAATTGTGCAACACATCTCTGATGATGATGATGATGATTATGAAAGCAACTATGCACCGACAAATCATTCGACTGTTGTCCACTAAATGATTCGAGTACCCAAAACTTTGTTGGGTACAAGAAGTCAAGATATATGTGTGACGTGAAAGTAATATATACATAACATACAAGTACATACAGACATCTATGTAGTTTTAGTTGTATCCGTAGTAGATCATTATGTATTTCTGAGTTTTCTCAATTTTATTTGTGAGTATAAATAATGCTAAGTTAAATACAATGGCGAAATAATATGTAAAAAAGAATATCGCAGATTTTATAAATAAAGAACAGTTTTATCAGAAAACATCAAAGATTTTATGTAACTGCACAATGTAAACAATTTGAACCCGGTGTAATTTGGGGATACGTTTCTAGATAAAAAAATAAATCTAGTATAACATACGAGTATACAATTTGATTTTTTTTAGCATGTATGACTACAATAGCACTCCCGATAAGAGAAAAAAAGGGCCATGTTTAATGCCAACAGGAAGTTGTCTAAAATACCGTATACAAGCAGAAAGACAAGGGTTTCTTTTATTTGTAAAATATACATCAATTAAAATTTATTTCATTCTCTGTCGCTGTGAAAGTTTGAAAAACAAACTCTCCATATAATATATAACTTCAAATATAATACTTACCCGCTAATTTAAAAACTGTTATACTTTCTAATAAATTAATTACATTTTATGTACCCATAAAATTAGTCTAAAGCAAAGTTCTTTGGTTTTTTTTCACTACAATGCCTGAGCTGCATACTAATCTTAAAATTCAAATATCAACGTGCACGTTTTCGATGCTGCCAACTGCACGAACTGCATGCAACTCTGAAAAAGTAAGCATTTTCTAACACTGAACCGTAGAATGAACAAATCGACGCGCTGTTTAAATTGTTTCTTCAAAAATTGTTAATAACATTTAAATGCTCGCTAAACAAATCGATGAAAACAATTATCGCAAAGTAAACAGACATAACGTGGTCATTCCGAACACGACGCAAACATAATAAAATAGCATAAAAACCATTTTGAGCGTGAACAATTGGGAAAAAGAGTGGAAAAAGCAAACGAAGAGTATCGAAAAGTGAATCCCTAAGAATAACATGGAACACGCTGATGAGGCGGCGACAATATCGCTAATTGAGCAACATATTGACTATAAAACGCCAAAGAAAACCAGTTCGTTAATCGAGAGTGAGGCATTGTTGGCTAAAATAAATATATTAACCACACGACCAGAGAATCAATCGCAAAATGCAAAGGTAAAGAGTATAATATTATTTACAGCTACAGTGCACGCACACCACGTTGGTTACGTGCCGTTACTTTGGCGCCGTCTACACACACACACACACACGTAAAGATTTATATCTATATTCATTGTTGTTGTTGCAGCTGCCTACAATCAAGGACTTTGTCATTATTAAACCAATTAGTCGAGGTGCCTTTGGCAAGGTATTCCTCGGCTACAAGCTAAACGATTCCAACAAACTCTTTGCCATCAAGGTGATGCGCAAATCGGAGATGATAAACAAGAATATGGTATCGCAGGTGATAACTGAACGCAACGCATTGGCGCTATCCCGCTCCCAGTTCTGTGTGAATCTCTTCTATTCGCTGCAATCACTGTCATCCGTTTATCTGGTCATGGAATATATGGTTGGCGGAGATCTCAAGTCCCTGTTGGCCATGTATGGTTATTTTGACGAGGCGACAGCACGCTTTTATGTTGCCGAAATGGTCATGGCACTGCAATATCTGCATCAGCACGGCATTGTGCATCGGGACATCAAGCCGGACAACATGCTCATTTCGGCCAGTGGCCATGTGAAGCTAACCGACTTTGGTCTGAGTAAAATAGAATTGCGTCGCGATCTGGAAATATCGGATCTTATTAACTGCTCGCCAAATCTGAATGCACGCACTCCTGGTCAACTCTTGTCGCTCACCTCGCATTTATCGTTTGGCTCGGAGAAGAAGTTACAGGACTACGGATCCGTCAGTTGTGTTCCAATGCCATTGATCGGCACGGGCACATCGCACCTAATGCAGGCTATAAACAAGCACAGTCTGGTCATGGAGTCATCGGACAGCGAGGCAGACACGTCCCTCAATGATCGGAGAAAAGACTAACGATAGCAAAATCTCTGGCGTCTCCCCATTCTTTTCAGCCGAGGAGGTCAATGTATCCATTACGCACACCTGCACAGCCAACACCAATGTGAGTGTCGTTTACTTATCATTATTTATCATCTAACTAACTATTTGATCTTTTACAGATACTGGACAGCAGCTCATCATCATATCATACCTGCACTTCGGCTGAGATCAGCAAGAGCTCACCGCCACTGGAGGAGGCACAAGCCGCGGGCGGGGTTCCGGCAACGAACAAGAGACGCGTTGAATTTGCATTGGACACCGCCAATGGCAGTGCACGCGTCAATTGCCAGGTAAGCATCTCAATTAGTTGCCTATTCCCCCCACCCTCTTCTTTAAATCTTTACATCATCTCAAAAGGGCTGCAAATTGGCCGAGCAGGACAAAAACATTGTGGGCGATTCTAAAGATGTTGCCAAATTGGAAAACGCGGTTGAGGTATCGTTTGAGTTGTCCATGCTGCGCAGGCGTTCGCTTGACGAGGTGCGTTTAGTTTGCACTGTGTGCGCTTGTCTCGTTCTTGTTAACAGTTTCTAAATTTGTGTGTGCTGCTGTATTTGTCTTTGTGCTAGCAATAGAAAGTCTGCTCTCTTTCCTGATTGTGTGAACTTAGATTCAGTTGTATCCATTGGTTTCATAAATATTTAGATATGACAAAGTCTAACAGTATCTGTCCATGGGGTTTCTATGTTTAACACCATTCGAATTACACTAATAATGTTATTGTTTTAAACAGCGCAATCGCAATTCAAAGTTGCAGGAAGACTCTGGTGTATCCAGTCGAAAGGGAGATGATTATTCTAGCTGTAATCTGAATCTGAACAGCGAGAACAGCACAGCCTCTTCCATTGAAAAGAATGTTGATAATCTCAGTCAATCTAAGGAGGAATTCAGTTGCTCGGATTACTCACGCAGGTTGCTATAAAATCAATCGATTCTATAAGAATGTTTATAACATTAATATTCCTAATCTTTTCAGTTACAACCTGACGAACAACGCCAACGAATTGAGTGGCATTCGAATGAATTCGCCGTTTCGTAATCTTTCAAAGAATTTCAAACGACCTGATTTTCTGCGCGGCCTCAAACGAAAGATCAATTTGGTCAATCGCTCGGATAACATGTCGGGAATTGAGGCGGATGGTTCTGGCAGTACTGGCAGTAGTAGTACAGGTCTAACACAAGAGATAGAGATACTTAATATTGGCAGCAGCACACCAAAGAAGCGCAAAGCACGTTGCTCTCCCATTCGTGGTGTACTCAAGGTGCGATCCCTGTCGGACGAGGAGTTGCCTATGCAACATCTGTTGGGCTCCGAGGCGAATGTTGCCAATGTGGTCTTCTCGACGCCTGTGTCATCACAAAAGCTGCCACGTCGCGATGGCGGATTGTTGGGCAAGTTGAAGGCTACACGCTTTGCACTGCCCCTGTCCATTGAGAACAAGAAGCTGGAGAAGGCAAACAAAGGGAAATTGTCGGGTGTGCAGTATCATCTTAAGTTGGCCGATGATCCAACAATGTCTCCCATAAATCATGGCACCGAAATCGTGCCCAAAACGCCAAAGAACACTAATAACATAAATACACCATTTCGCACACCCAAATCTGTGCGACGTGGCGCACGTCTTTCCAACGAACGCATCCTTGGTACACCGGATTATTTGGCACCAGAACTGTTGCTCAAGTTGGGACACGGTCCGGCTGTCGACTGGTGGGCGCTGGGCGTGTGCTTCTATGAGTTCATGACAGGCATACCGCCCTTTAACGACGAAACGCCCCAAAAAGTATTTGACAACATACTCAATAAGAGTGAGTAGAAGAAATATGAAAGGCTTGTTAATGATTCTAAATGATTCATTCATTGTCCTTTTGCAGATATTGAGTGGCCAGAAGGCGACGAGGCTTTGTCGACTGACGCCATGGAGGCTGTGGAGCTGATGTTGACCATGGAGCCCGCGGAGCGACCAGCTGCCAAAGAAGTCCAACAGATGCGTCACTTTGCTGGCATCGATTGGGAGAATATTGGGCATTTGGAGCCACCTTTTGTGCCTGCACCAGACAATCCCACAGATACCGGGTACTTTGAGGCACGGAATAATCTGCAGCATCTGCAGTTATCCAATTTTGCACTGGATGAATAATAGCGATATATATATATAAAATATTTAAATGTTTTTATGTTATTTATATAATGTGTATAGCGATTTATATTTGTCAATTTGTTTAATATTTAAGTTAATTTCATTGTTATATTCTCTCTCTTTTTCGGTTAGCTCAGTATTTATGATCATTTTTCAATTCTCATTGTCATCAGTCTATAATGTCATTCGATTTTGTTACTGTAACTACGCTTAAACAAATAGCTTCAAGTAAACAACATTCCAGAAACTGATTATGCTTGATTATATATTACTCAGCTCGTAAACACTAAGAGTCTTTTTGCTTGCAAAAAATGATCACTTTATTTCCCTTAAATTTAATTGTAAATTATGATTGTATATTGTATATAGTATTTATGTAGAGAATAACACACAACTGGCTGCCAAAATATGATAATGATTATGTTGCTTAAAGCTTGAATTCGCAGTCCCACACTTCCGGAATGGTTGTTAGGTAACTCTGCTCATAGAATACGTCAATGAGGCGGCATATCAAATGTGGAACAGCACGCAAGTCCGGCAACTGCTGTTCCTTCAGAATGGTCACTGCCCGCACAATAAGCGGCTTCACATCGTTGAATTTCTTATTGGCCAGCAACATGGACAGTTCCCGCATACTGCTCTCGTATTCCTCGCATGGCATATCACGACTGGCCGGGAAGAGCGAGAAGATTATGCACGCAAGGCAGCGAGTCAACACCTTTCGTCTGCAAATGAAGGACTTGTACAAACTGGATGTCAATATATGTGAATCGTGCTTACCTATTGGTTATATTCTCTGACTTGAGCCCAATAACACCCAGCAGACCATCACTCCAACCTTCAGCTTTGGTCGAGGCAATTTGTAGATCCCGTGCCAGCATGTACAGCGGTTTCTTGACCAGCTTTGAACTCTGAAGTAGTCTGCAGCCGCGTGAGATGATCAGACCCCAGACAAGTGCCAGCCGCGGTTCGGTCTGGGGGATTCGTTTTCAGATTCTCCAGCAGCTGTGTCAAGTCCTGTAGAAATGTAATCTTCTCGCCATCCGTTTGTATTTCCTCAAGTTTGTAGAGCACAAAGACGTGCAATGAAAAGAAGTAACTGCCTTGCAGCACTGGCATCAGTTCCAGTTTAGGCAACGACATTTGCAGCGCTGCAAATAGTCCCTGCCAGCTCGGCGAATGCCATGGAGCATGCTCCGTGGACGTACGGAAATAGCATTCAATGCTCGACTCCAGCAGCATATATATGCATGATATATACGTATTCAGATGCCCTATGGCAGGCAGTGTGGCACACATAACCGGATTCGCTGGCGGGCACTGCTGTTGCCAGCGCACCAACGTTTGAATATGCAGTCTGTATGTATAGGTATATTATTAATAAGTTATATAGCAATTTATAGAATTTATGTTCATTACTTACGTAGAGATCTCCTCGCTTTGGGTCTGTGTTGGTGCCACCAACTCCAGCATAAGATTAAGTGCCTCGCGACGCTGTTCCTCCGGTGTGCGGTGCTCACTGGACCCGCTAATGGCCTGATCAATTGATTGCAATAGCTCCAAAAAGGCGTTTGTAAAACTGCGTTGGCCATCTTTGGATGCCAAGAGCTTTTTGTTCTTTGCCCCGCACACACGTTGCATGCGCACTATGGAGCGAGTGTAGAGCATACGCTTTGTCGTTGCCTGCAACACGGCATCACTGTCCGGCAACATAGCGCACGCCACACGTAGCAAGCTGTAAATGGGAAGAAATTGAAATAAGATACTGCTGCTACTGCTTGTCCGCCATTGCCATTACTTACTCCAGCACAGCACGATCCGCATAGTTGCTCTCTCTGGGAAGCTTAAGCACAATTGCCGGCTCCACTGTGGCGACGAACCACTTGAATAGCTGCTCTAGTTCACTGTACTCAACAAGCTGCCACGGATACTTAATGGCATCTTCCAGTATCTTACTTGTATTCGGATGCATGTGAATGTTCGGCTCAAAGGCCATTTTGATGAAGATGCCAAAGATGTGGGATACGCTGGGCGTGGGCTGTGACAATTGAGTGAACCACGTATTCCACTCAATTCGCATGAAAATGTGCCCCAGCATGGCATGCGATTCGGGTATATTACGTTGCAGGGCCTCGTAGAATAAGTCAATATGTTTTGACGGCGGCTGGAAACGTTCCCAGGGCAGCTGAGCTAGACCCTCATGCAGGGGCGTGAGTACATGTCGCGTCACATTGAGTTGTGCGAAGTGATGGACATACCAAGCAAACGAATGCTCGAGTATCTTAATTGAGCCAGGCAGTTGTTGCAGCACTTGTAGCACAGTGGAAATGAAGTGTCTAATCATTGGTTTACTGCTTTCCACATGCGATTCACTCCAGGGCAACAGTATCTTGCCTTGATAAGGACTCAGTTGACGGATCCAGTGGGCGGCCGCGCCAGCTGCCGATTCAGTCTGTTCTGTATACGGCACTAGCCAGGGTGCGTAGGTTTCCACAATGGAACCAAAGAAAATGTCGCTAACTGAAAGAGAGCAATATAATGTTAATATATATATATTTATATATATTTTATCTTGTTGCTGCTTACTTTGATCGGCCAGCACGTCCTGATAGCTCACAATGGCCGCCTCTAGTAGCACACAGCCGAAGCAGGTGAACCACAAGATCAGCGGTTGACAATAATCCTTGTGCTTGGGATACAGACCATGCAAGCCATGGTGCAGTCGCTCCTTCTGAAAGTGACGAGCAAACATCAGCATTGTGTCTGTTGCCGCCTTCAGTGTAAATAGTTTCTGGCGACGAGCAAAGTCCAAGGCGCGAGTATATAAATCAACTTCGCTAATGTTCAGTTTGAGGGGGAGAAGAGCGGCGCTGTTGCCAGCAGTCGCTAGCAATGCATTGAGCAGATCGAGCAGAACCACTGGCATTAGCTTTTGATCCGATATGCGATCGAGAACCAATTGCAGCACCTCGCTATAATGTTGCGGAAAGCTGTACATGAATATGTGAACCAATTGCCGACGGAATTGATCCTGTAACAGACTGCTGTCTGGTTGTGACCACGATTCCAGGCCCCGCAAGACCAGCAAGAGCAGTCGATTGATCTCAGCCAGCATAGGCTGATAAGCCTCCAACCACGTCAGCAGATCAAACTTGGAAAGCAGCACAAAAAGTATTTTCGTATCGCAGCGCTGTAGATGCGACTCAATCAGGAATTGATACATGGACAGAAAGTGTTCAGCATCCGTGCGACAGGGCACAAAATGTCCGGCCAGCAGCTCGACAAGATCACCGCGTTTCAGCGCAAGTCTAAGTAAAGCTAATCCCTCATCCGATTGCTCAGCTTGTATGAAGATCTGTTTCAAATAGAGGCAAACATTTAAGTACATAAGATTAGATATTTTGTAATCCCTTCTACTTACGCCTAGTTCCTCTAGTAATTGCGAGTAGAAATCATATGTGGGTTGGAACTGCATGGTCTTGTCATTCATGTTATCCACCACATGATAGAAGAACTTCACACCAATTGACGTTGTCATTTTGTTGTTCGATTGTTGCAGCAACTGATGAATTTGGGCAGAGAGCTGCTCTATGGCCAATGCAAAGCCATCGACATTGAGTGACAACATCTCTTCAATGATCTTATCGTGACGTTCTCGGTTCTGTTCCTGTTTGCGTGCCACCTGATCATTGCGTCGAATATGCTCCGGCTGAAGTTTTATTTGCGCTGGACGTGTGCACTTGCGATTGAAGAGCAGAGAATCACAGTTCTTGTTCTTCACCTCCTCATAGGGCACCATCTGGTATTCTGTTGGTACACGCTCCACATAGTTTAGATTCAGGGATATCAATTCCGAAGTATTATAATGAAATTTGCTGCAAAAATCATAGGAAAAAAACTTAAAAGTAAAAGTGATTCTCTGATTGTGTTCAGATCCCTTACTTAGCCGTACTGTTCAGTGTCTGTACACGACGCCTAAGCTCGTTTAAGGTCTGTCCATCAATGGGTCGTTTCTGCAACTCCTCGGGATGGCTGTGCATCGGTGCTGGCAGCCGTGTATCATAGGTTGCCAAATGTTGTTTGATACGTTGAACGACGGGCAAACGTTGTTTCGGCTGCAGCGGACTACGCGGTGTCAGTTGACTGGGCAGACGATTGATTTTTGCTGACCATTGATGGGCCTGTTGACGATGCTCATCACGCATCTGGCTGGGGCAAAGGAACTCTGTCCAATGACTGACATGTCCGTTGAGCAGCTCACGCAGCTTTTCGCAATTGTATTGCACCGGCAACTGGCTGGCATCGCTGGAGAATCTATTGATCTGTGTATCCTCCAGCCAGAGAGCACAGTTTTGCATTAGCTTATGGCAGCTGCGATAAACATGCGCGGACGCCTCATCGTAGACACGTTTCTTGGCCAGAGCTGCGTAATTGGTCTCGGCTAACTTCAGTTGAGCCTTTATAGACTTCATTAGAGGTACATTGTATTCATAGAACTTCTCGGAGACACCGAAATTATGATTGGCACTTGTCACATCGCCACACTCGGCCGGCACTCGCCACAAATAGAGTTCAAAGTACTTCTGACACACGATGGGAAAGAGAGCGTGTTGCGTATTCATGTTGGCCAACAGTTGAGCATATTTGTAGATAACCAATTGTTGAGCCGGGAATACATTTGTCTTGCTGAGTGAGAGCGTCTTCTTCAGCGCCGCATCCATTGCTTGCGTTGACAATTGTCGCAGTAGTTCGGGCCAAAAACGCAAGTCCTGCAATCTGTATTCGATTTCTAATATCACAAGATTAAGCCAACAGTATTGCGGCATAATTGAGGGTATTCGCGAGTTAGTCTGCCCGCCAAAGAGCGCTTTCAATGCCGAAGCCTTGGGTGGTGCTTTCCATTCTGTGCTGCAATCCTGTAGAGAGAGAGAAATCTTTAAATATATCTTTATAAACACAATAAAGAGTTTACCTTAAAGTAATTATAGAAATACTCGACGGCCTGCACGCGACAATCGGTGAACTGATAGGAAATGTGCAATATCTTGTCCAGTATGTAGAGAACGTGTGAGTTCTGTGCCCAGCCAGGCAGTGCAGTAAAGCAGTTCAACCACACATTGATGAGATTAAGAGGCGAGCAGAGTCCATACCTGAAATGAATTGAACAAACGTGAATTATATGTGGCATGTTAAAGCTTTGCCTCTCACCTTGTATAGGAAACAATTTGATTATGCAGCATGTTGTCCAGCAGCTCGAGAATGGGCCCCACAAGATTGCCATAGACCATATCCTTGGCCAGCTTAAGATACGTTCTGTCCGCATTGAGTAGCGTGATGAGCAGTTTCTGGAAACTACAAAATAAACATTGAGTATGCTCTCTCTTCATATTCCAATTTCGTACTTACTTCTCGCAATTGGCCAGTGTGTCGGGTGTTTCGAGAAAGAGTGGGACTATCAGTTCCAGGCAACGTATGACAGCAGCATGACGATGATCGCCGATCAGTTGCTGGAGAAGATTAAAGCCATGCTGGCATATTATGGGAATTGAGTGGCCGTGCAGACTGACCAGCATGCCCACATACATGGCCAGTGGACGTTGCTCTGTAACACCCTGGGATATCATATCAAGACGATCCAAATCGGGCACATAGAGTAGTGGCTCCGTTGGATGTTGCAGTGTGCGCTTCACAGACTCCACACTCTGATCCATGAGATGCAGACGCAATGTGGATATCATACGCCAACACCAATTGGTAAACTGATCCCGACTTGACTGCGTTGAGTCAATTAGTGTCGACACCTGACGCACACTCTCCGATATGCCAGATGCACCAATTAACTCTGGTGCATGTTTGGTTATTGCTTCGGCCACCAGGCAAGCCATGCGCACATGTATGTTATGTGGCAAATATAGGCGACCCTCCTCATCGAATCCCCAATTGAGATGACCAATGATAAGACGCGCCAATTGATTCTCTGCCGATTGATACTCAAAGTGCAGCAACCAGTTGGAGAGAAGTTCAAAGCTATCCATGCTTGGATGCCAGTTCTCTAGGGGCAGCGCTTTAAACAAATACGCTGCCTGTTCAATCTCAGCGAAGCGCGCCTTCAGCTGCACCAACAGACAGTCCAGTAGCTCCTCATGGGTTAATGTTATGTTCACTAGCATATCACGGGCGGTTTTATAGCAAAACTCGCGAGTAGCATTATGTATGAAGCCGATCTACGGAAAGAGGTAAATGATATCAATTAAAATATATTCAATATACAAAGTATTCAGACTAAGTTACCTGAAAGATAGTCAGGCAAATGATGCGTATGAGTGGCCAGTCTTTGGTGCGATCCCTTTCGTTGGCCATCTCAAAGAAGGCCTGCAGCAGGTAGTACATATCCTCCGGCGACAAATCCGCATTGGCCAGATCGAATTTGCTCCAGAATTCAGTTGGATAGATCGTTTCCATATCTGCAGTCAGACGAGTGTTCAGATCACTGGGAAATCCCACATTTAGATAATAGAAAAGATGCCAAATGATGTCGGCATGCAGCGTGGCATAGGGCAGCGTAGAGAAGTACTGCCAAGTGCCCAGATTTCGTGAGCGATAAATATAGCTGCAGGCACGCACCAGCAATGCCTGCAGCTCCAGTTCAATGCGTTCGCACAGCTCCTGCGATTTGCTCAAGTTATTGTTGCTGCCAAGGCGAAGAAAATGATTCATTATATAATGCAGACAGCGGGTTAAACATGTTGCTTACAGAAAGAGTTCGTGATAGTCGGATATATACTGCAGCGCATGGCGAATCAGACGACCTAGACGCTTGGCCAGCTGCTTGTAGCGCTCATTGTTATAGGTCAACATGCCCTCGCCAAGGGTGTGAACTAGCTGCGCAAAGAAGGCCACTGCAGTGAGCATTTGCTGAGGTGTAATCATGTCTGGCTCTATAATGTAATCATCCAGGAACTTTTCAATGCACATGGCCGACCTGAAAGACGAGGTACGTATAAGTATAAGGCAAGCTCATACAGCAGATAAGTGGACAATGGAACGTACATAAACAGTTTATCGAAGGGCAGCTGATTGAGGAGGGCTATCAAATCGCTTTCCTTTACTCCCGCATATTCACCAGTGGGCGTCAGTGTATCCTCGCCATCTGAGTCCACAACAATCCAGTGATCGTGGCCAGCATTTGAATCACTTAGCTCGCGTTGTGCTTGTGCTTGGCTCTTGAGGAAATCATTGCGTTTCTTAATGGGCAACAGTAGAATTTGCAGCACGGCAATGCAATGATTGAGTTCAGGTGAATCCAATGCCAGCGGTAGTTCATTTGGCTGCGATCCCTTCGGTTGTTGTGGCTTCGTCACCATGCCGGGCAGCTGTAGGAACTCGGCTGCCCAGATACCGACGCCGTTGGGACAACGCAATATATTGAACAGCAAGAACCAATGATCCTCCTTGGTTGCCAACAGTAGCTGCAGTGCAACAAGCTTGCGCAGCCACAGCTTGAGATCTGCATCAAAATTCTAATGGAATCGAGAAGAGCAAGAATGAATAACAAGCAGAAATAAGTGTAATTTGAGTGAACATACCGCATTGGGACTTGGACGCCGTGCAAAGCTAAAAAGGATGCCTATGGCACGTCTCAATTGGGCCACACACTGCAGAGCGACTTCATCCAACTGCTGGTGCAGTACCACAGATGCTTGCGAATCCACGTGAGGATATGCCAGTAGTTCATTGATTATCTGATCTATTTTCACTTTCGTTATCTTCGCTACAATCAGATTTGTCGTGTAAGTGTGACAGACCAGATCATAGAGACTTGTCAGGGCAGCCGAGGAGGTCTCCAAGTTGATGGAATTCACCTTGATGCGACTGTGAAGACAAGGCAGAATGAGTTTCCATATAAAGTAGTAGTAGATCTTTACTTACTCATAGGTTACACTTTCGCTGACCACGTTGCCATCACCGCAGGTGGCACTAAAGCTGCGCGTCACTGGCTCCCGCACCCAAACCTGTTGCTGTGCATCCTGGCACTGCTTGCGTTTACTCTTAATATCGTGCAGATTTGATGTAAGTTTGCCCTGCAGATTATAGTACTCCTGCAGGGCCAGATAGAGAGGATCTGTCTCGCTCGATTCGAGCAGAGTGTTCATGAGAAACTCCAATTCGAATTGTTTGGCCATCTCCATGTCGGCACAGTGATAGAGTTGCCGTAGCTGCTCACTGCTGTAGGGCTTCAAATTGCTGCTGGCCAGCACGTAACCTGAACATTGAACCCTTTGCGGCTTGTATACAACCTTTGTTGACTGCTCCTCGATTAGCGGATTGGTTAATCGAATTGGTTGCAGGTTTGGATATTGTACGAGGGGAACAGTTGTTGCGGGTGCAACGGGTGCACTTGGCGTTGCTTCAAGTTGTTCACCTGCTGTCATATCTGCTGCTGTTGTTGTTGCTGTAGTTGTTGTTGCTATCTCATCGGGCTGTTTATCGTTTGATATGCAACAGTCATGACTAATAATGTCTTCGGGTTTTGTTGTTGCTGCTGCTGCTGCCGGCCACACGCTCCAGCTCTTCCAGCAGCGACGCAGTTTCAGCAGGCCTTTGTTCATCGTGTCTACTTGTTGATAACTCATTCACATACTGCTTCTTCTTCTTCTTCTTCTTCTGTTGCTGCTGCATTCCTTTGCTTTTTTGTTTTCTACGCACATAGTTGGTTCTATTTAGTTGCCAATATTTATACATTGTCGTGTTACTTACCTTTTTTGGCTTAGCCAAAGTTGCCATATTTAATTGCAATAATTATTGTATATTTGTTTAATTTTATCAACGTTCTGCCTTGGGGCGTGCTTTGCACATCGGTACGGCGCTAACAATAAAACCCCCACAAATTCATTTTGTTAGTGCCAGAGATGCGCAAGCATTTCAAGCTAGTTTCTAGCATTCTGTTTATATGCAAAATTTAAATTGTTTTGCTTTGAGTAACAATAATAATTGTATTTTTAAATTGTCTTACGGCAATTAGAACATATATTACCGTTCAATTGGAATTCTATTTAGTTTTATAGCTAATCAACTTGTTGCCAGCACTGTTGGGTAACAGCTGTGCACGTTATCGTTATCGAGAAACAGCTGACTGACGCGCGACTGAAACGATGGGCAGCACTGGCAGAAAATGGCAGCACTTGTCTAGGTGGTGTGATAAAAATTTAACGAATATTTTAAAAAGTTGCAATGTAACGGAACTTTTGTTAATTTTAAATATTTACAAAACAACCCAATTGATTTTATAAAATTTGCACACTGCTTTCCCAAAAAAAAAAACATACAAATACAAACAATTGTACAATCTCTATATTTATTAAAATACATTTCGCTTTTCTATTGCACAAAAATCGGTTTGAGTTAAAAATTCTGCTTTTTCATTTGCTTACATATTACATAAGTACATAGCTATCAAATTGACTTGCTACAATACGCATGCGGAACATCTTTCTAGGAACATTACAATATGCGCATATATATATACCTTGTACAATAAGTAATCACAGCATCTTTATCGACTGGGTACACAGAAGGTGTACGACTAACTCTCTCTCTCTCTCTATACATCTTTCTATCTCTGTTTCTCTGCACTAAAAATATGGCTTAGTTTACGAAGTACAAACTAACATTAAACTAAATTGTTTCAATAATTTTAAGTATTTGCAGCGGATTCTCTCTCTGTGTGCTCCTCCTCGTCTCACAGATTTGTCTTTGAGCCAAGATGCCTGTACACCCCCGTCTCGCCGGGAGAAGGTACTGCATCCAACTGGTTGCGGCTGGTGTTGCAGATTGAGCTGCGACGTTCATTATCGCCGCTGGTGCTGGTGGAATTCGTAAAGACGGTGGCGGCAATCGGGTTACTCTTCGCATCATTGGGATTCGGTTCGAATGCGTGATTGATCTTCTCCTCCTTGTTGTTGCACGTTGTGGTCGCCGAGGAGTTGCTGCTGCTGCGCCTATTCAGACCCGATTCCTCCTCGTGCTTGATATAGTATGGCTTGGGCACATTCAGTCGTTCGTAGCAGCGGAAGATGAGCGGATGCAGCAGTTTGGCATCGTATTCGTCGTCCGAGTGTTGAGTCAGGCAGCTAATTAGGGTGCCAATGAGTACCGTCAGTGCTGTACCGATCAAACTGTAGTACATGAAACTGATCGAGTAGAACGACTCCAATGCGCTGCTGCAGGAAGGAGAACAGAACAGCCAAGATTACCCTCCAAGTATGTTCCGCACATATTTCGATCTTAACTTACCGTTCGTTGGCAATTCGGGGAGTCGGATCCACAAAGGTTTGATTGTAACCATCGACTGGAGTGTGGCTCAATAGCCAGGGCAACTCATCCACGGTGCTGCTGGGCTTGGCAATCGATCGCGAGAAGGTGAAGTTCGAGCAGCCCTAGAAGAAGGTGTTTCCTCTGATTAAGCAAAGCTAAAAGGAGTTTTATATTGATTCCCTTACCTCCGTGGAGGTGGGCAGCATTGTGGAGGGCTTGTCGATGGTCATGCTACCGCTAATGATCCAAAGCACAAAGGCACAGGCTGTCACCATGCCGGCGGATGTGCCCTTCCAGTTGGCCACAGGCACCATCATGGCCAGAATGAAGCAACCCAGCAGGGGACCTGAGGTCGCCGAGAACACCAGCAGCGATGACTCAATGACGCCCGATAATAGTCCCACGCCGAAGGCGACGCACATGATGATCAGACCACAGACGATGGTCACAATCTTAATGATACGCAACTGTTGCTTGTCGCTCAGTCCCTTGAACCGGGGCAACTGTGACACGAAATCTTCCCAGCAAACGGTGGCAAGTGAGTTAAGATTCGATACCATCATGCTAGATAAATATAATGCCGTGAGTTAGTCATATTATTAGGTATATATATGTCAAAGATGACTTACCAGAGCGCTCCATTGAATAATGTTGCCATGAAGATGCCCACAAAGCCGGGCAGGTATCCCAGTTGATCCTCCACGAAGAATGGCAGAATCTCATCGGGTTTCCTGATATAACCAGAGGCATAGGGATCGCAGCTTATGTATGTGGAGTAGATGACCATGCCAGACAGCCAGGAGAGTGCAAAGAACAGAAACACTATGGGCACATTACTCAGCATGACCCTAAAATAAAGTAAATAATTGTTGATGTTCATTGTAAATACAATTTGACAAAGAATTGCAGTTATCGATAAGTGCGCTTGCGATATCGGTATCTTATTTGAGTATTTATTTTTGACGTTTCGTTAAGTAATCGCCAAATTTCTCATAATTTCTAATATTTTTTGCAAATGGCGTTCAAGTTGTCAGTGCATCGATAGTATATCGTGTGCCTATCGAACTAGTTGTGTGGAAATTGTGCAGTTTTTAAATTCTCGCGTTAATTTAAAATAAAACTTAATATTCATTAATTTAATTAGAGTGAAACTTACTTTCGCACTTCCTTGAGGGACTTAAGACTGACGTAGCGCTGCATGAAGTTCTGCTGGCAGCCAATCTGCGAGAGTGACATAAAAAGTTGCCCCAGCCAGGCGGAGGTGGTGTCAACTCGTACGGTGAGGTCTCCAGTGAAGTTCCAAAAAATTCAAGCGACCTAAAAAACGAAGAAATGTGCCATGAGACAGGGCAAAAGGGGTAGAGAGAAAGGGATGGGGAAAGGATGAACGTTGTACGCATTGCAAGAGGCAGTTGCATGACATTGAACAAAGAAATTGCGCGTATGCTGTGCGCGTGTGTGTGTCTTGGGATGCGTTCCATATGGGCCTATTCCCAGCGTTCGCCAATTGTCAGAATGACAGACAACAACTCAAACTCATGTGACAAACGCGGTCTGTGCTGTCAGACATTTATAACTGTCGTCACGCATACTCGCCCTAACCACAATCTGCTTCACAATCTTCCTCTTTCTCTTGATTGTGCTCATCCTTAGGCTCATTCCAAGTTGCTTGCTGTTTTATGCCGTTTTTATTATCATCATTTATGTGCATAATGAGCCGACGCAGCAAACAACAACAACAACAGCAACAAGAACAGGAAGAGCAACCTAGAATGGATGCCATTTTAATAGTCATCATTCGTCAGCAAAACATGCACACGCACGCGCACACACACACCACCCCTAATACACACACACACACACATATGTGCAGTGCTATTCGATTTCCTAATAAGTTGACATGATCAAATTGAAACAAATCCCATGATTGCTCACCATTGTCGCGATTCAGCTGATAGACATTCTTAGGGCCACCACTGGACAGGGTGCCCTGTATGCAGACAGCAACGGTTACCACTAGTATGGTTATGGTCTGTATAACGTCCGCATTGATGGCCGCCTTCAAGCCGCCCTGTAAGAGGAAGAGAGAGAGAGAGAGAGAAAAGTGCGTATTAAACTCGTCAAGTTGCGACTAAAACAGTTTCTAACTCACCAAAATTGTGAAGAATATGCAGATGATGGACATGCCAACTATGGAGGCCCAGTACGGTATGCCAATGACCGCCGACAGTGCCACGCTGGGCGTGTAAACGGTAATGCCGAGATTGCAGATTTGCCTAACAATGTAGGTGGCCGAGGCGAGGCAGCGTACGGTGCGACTCTTGAATCTGAAGCGAAAGGAGAGAGCAGGTAAAAACAGGTGACAGGTGAGTGGCAAGTTGCTTTCGACTACGACAAGGTGCTTAGCGGTAGCCGCTGCGGCTCGATTTACAGCGTTAATTAAGGAACTGACGACGCTGCTGCTGCTGGCGTTGAGGCGCTGCCATCGCTGGCGTCTTTTGGTTTATTTACTTTTATTAGCTGCGTTTATTAAAGTTTTAATGGGTTTGCCCTTTTTATGTGCGCATACTTCTTTTTTTATGATTTAATGCAGCTGTAAAACGGCGACAAGAGGGGGGGGGCGGTTTCAGCTGCAGCTCAAGTTTCTGCCGTGCCACAAATTTACGACATTTGGGTGGAAAAACAACAGAAAAACAAAAAAGGAAACAGTTACGCTAAGGGGGTGAATAGAATGGAGCAGGGGTGAAATGGGGGGCAGGGCAGGGTATGGTCTCTAACAAGAGCCAAGAGTCGAGAAAATTGGCGAGTTCGTAACTCGCTTTGATTGTTTTTATAGTTGTGTCGGCTCTTTTTATGATGCTCTCCTTGTGTGCTTGTGTGGCACATGGTTATAAAAATTTGTGTGTTAATTTGATGCAAAATGCGCGACAAGGCGCCAAGTGGCCCGAACAGGAGCCAGGAGTCCACAGTTTGGGTCGCGTGTCTAACGATCGCATCAAGTGCGCGGCGCGTACCTTATCTGGGGGTAAGGCTGTAGGGCACTTGTACCCCCCATCCCCTGACTCAGCAGGGTGGCTCAAGTTTAGCACTTAAATTTCATTTTTATATAGAATTTATGATATGTTATGTGCTTCTCTGAAGATCAAAATATTCTGGCTTTTGTTATCTTTAAATTAAAGGGTGATTTTTTAGCTAATATCTTTTTTGGCAACACTGGTTTAAACAGCTGAGACACGTTTAGTGCTCTGTATCACTGTCACTATCTCCAGTTTGGTCTATAATTTAACCATTAATCGTCTTACAAACGAACAACACTTGCAAACTATTGAATGCGTGCTCTATTAAGAAAGTTCATCGCGCGCTTCTTCCTTTTTATGATAAGCGGATCGACCATTTAAGGTCGAACACTCACGGTCAACATTTGCATGAAATAATCTTCAAACATTAAATTATATGCACCATACTATCGATTCAAATAAAGATTTCTGCCTTTTTTTTTAATTTCATGTGGTTTTTTTTTTTAAACTTTCCTATAGCTCTTACAAAATCGCCCTTTATTTTTCCCATGGGTTAACACTATTTTAATATGCATTGCAGAGGTTAATTATGCAATAACTTAAGTGAACTTTGAACCTTTAGCTAATCAGGGAATTATTGTTTTGTAATTCGAATAATTGAAAATAATAGGAAATATTTGCCAGAGTTCGGGCAGGTCATCAATAACAAGCACGTGCACAATCATGCTGCATTTGAGGTCGCAGAGCAAATGCGGTCATCCCACTGTGCCATTAGTACAATTGTGTTCCTGCAATTGCTGTGTGAGTGTGTGTCTGTGTGTGTGACAAGTCAGACAGTTGGGGCATTAGTGGCCTTATTACTGTGCCATACAAACACACAACACACAGACACTTGTGTGCATAAGTATGCGTGTATGTGTGCAGATGTACAGTTAAGCTGACTGCATAATCCACTGTAGGTCTCCTCTGTGTGTGTGTGGCCTTATTGATGGCACACTAAATGATTAATGGCCAAAGACAAAGACATATATTTATTAGTCTGTGTTGTCAGCAAGCACAGGCTTGTCTGCATGCTAATGCTACTGCTGCTCAATCATTTGAATGATTGAAACGCTAATTGGCAGCCAGGTGACAGTTAATGCTCAAGAGAGAGAGAGAGAGTGAGTGAGAGAGAGAGAGGAGAGAGAGAGAACTGAGAGCCAATTGCCGATCACTTTGTCTGGGTATTAAGCAAAGAAATGGCAAGCAAATATCAATCGATTGCCAGTCATCATCTCTTTGTACTTGGTTAAGCATTAAGCGTGGCTTAACAACCGATATAAGCGGATTAAATAGTTGACAGCATGTACAACATGGCGTATGTGTGATGCGTATTTTAATTATGGCAGCTGACTCAGCTGTGTATGCATGCCTGACACTTTGTGAGGCTCTGTGTGTGTGCAAACAGTGCAGCCATTGTCATAGGAATGGTCCAAGCATAATGCCAGTTGTCGTGGCTTTATTAAAAGGCCATTAAGTATGGCAATCGAGCGGGCCAATTTGCGTTGGGCTAATGACAAGTGTAGAGCCTACTAAGGAGCATGCACGCCACGTGCGTGCGTGTGTGTGTGGCAAAGAAACCACAAATTGCAAAGGCGTGTCAATTGAAACGAAACAGAGAGAGGGAGAAAGGGAAAGGCAGGGAAGGAGATACACAAACGTTTATTTAGGCATTTGCACATGCTGCTCTTGTAACGGAAATTGATAAAGAAATGTTATTGTGGCAAACACACACGCACACGCACACACACACATACAACATATTGTGAACATTCTCATGCTTGGGCTAACAACAATACAGAACAGCAAAGCACATTACTATCTCTCTGTCTTTCTGTCTCTCTGTCTCACTTGCTTGCGGTCAATTTTTGCCTGATATGTCAATTTAATATGATTTATGGGATTTATTGTTTCTTCGTCTCTTCTTTTGTGCCATGTCTTGGCTGGTATGTGTGTGTGTGTCTGTGTCTGTGTGTCTGTGAGTGTGTATCTGCTTGTTGTTTTTGTTGTTCGCTTGTAGCAATTGTTTCTCATTTAGCCTGTTAACATCGTGTTCATCACAATAAGTGCTCAGCTTTCATCCCATGCTCACTCTCTCTCTCTCTTTCCCTCTTTGCTGCTTGGCTTATGCCTGCTCTATTTCTTCCCTCGCTTCTCTCTCACACTCCCTATGTCCTTCTCTATGGCTGTGAGTGATGACCTGAGGCTATCGCTGTCGCAGGCTGCCTGCAAGTCTGTTGATTGAGCATCGTCCTCGTCCTCGTCGTCGTCGTCGCCTGTGTACAGCGGGCGGGCAGCTTTTGTTATACTTTAATTGATTTGCCTTCCTCTTCGCCCTCTCTCCCTTTCTCTCTTGCTCAGTCTCGTTCTGTATCTGCATTTAATCTTAAATTGCATTGCAGTTTGTCTATTAATAGCGTCTCAGCTGCGCCAATGTCGCTTAATAAATTAAAATTAAATATAAGTGCCGCAAAGTATGCAATAATTGCTGCAGCGCTGCACAGCCTGCGGGCTCAGCGTTAATGCAATTAATATAGGCAAGGCCACAGGGTAGCCCTACCCCTGCCCCTTCCCCCCCTCTCGCTGCAACCCTGTGCCCTGCTGGCGTCAATGACCGACCAGACAACCATAGCTACGCGTGTTGGGAGCAAACGCATATTGCAACACAGCGCACGATGCGGGAAACCAAAGCTACCATGCCCTTATACCCCCTACCCCACCCGCCTGTCCTTGCTGCTACGTGAAGCATTCATTAAATGCATTACCGCTCGCTGCGCTGCGCGCTGCGGACGATTTTGTGGCACAGTGTAACCGCTTAAGACTGACTTAGCCGCCGCTTGACGCATTTGCAATTTACTCTCGACCCGCTCACATCATTTATCAATGTGGGAAGTTAAGCCCCGTCCCGTCTCCCCCACTCTAGCCTAAATTAGGGAGCAAAATTGAATATGGGTTGGGAGTATACGAGAGCATTGCATAATGCCAGCATGGCCGACAACGCCTAATCGCCGCTCTGGGAGCTTACGATTGCTCTGGTCCATTGCGTCGAGTTAATTTTATAATCAAAGGCGATGGCGACGGCAACATTTGTCCCTTTTGGGAGCCTGCTGCCCTTTTGATTGGATTAAATGCTGCGCATAAATAAACATAATCATCCATGTGAGTTGTGACTGCTGCGATAAAAGCGAATCACGATCACAAACTTCACGAGATAGAGGGGGGGGAGAAGTGAGTTTGAGTTAGTGCGAAAAAGAAACGTGTCGCTGTCAACGACAACTTTGTTGTCTTTGAATTGCAAATTGTGTTGCTCCACTTAACCACGGGTGTCTGTGTGTGGGTGTTATACCAAAAAATGTCTTTATTTATGCGTGCATGGATTCACACTCACCTCAACTCAAGCACCTCAACTACCTCATCTCACTTGCCTTCTTTTTATGACTGGGCTAACCGTCTTTGATGGGCTTTGACGGTTGATGTCAGTGTGTGTGTGTGTGTGTATGCCAGGCACTTTGGCCGACCCTTGTACTCGTAAATATTCAAGCGAAATTCAAATGCACTCACTCTCTCACAGTCTGCCACTCGACTCCACTCTCAGTGCTCTTTTTGGCACTTGCTTGTTTCGCCTTAAGTGCTAACAAGTGTCTTATTGATCTGCGGCCAAAACAAGCGTTGAATCAATCAGTTTTTCTGCTTCTTCAATTCGTAATTGTTTCTATACGAATTCGAGTCATCGCAACCACAAAACTTGGCACTCAACTTGCAACCAGCACGAGTAGTTACTGGTCAAGTTGACCATTGAACTCGTTCCCTCCTCGCCTACGAGGGAGTGTGTTCGTAAAACCAAAAAAAAGAAGCTACAAATCTCGTGCAAGCAAATACTCGTAACACTTGAGCCACTCCCTCCCGCATAGTCCTGCCTTTCTATAGAGCTCATAAGGCAGTTAGGCGAGGCCAGGCAGAGGCCGAGGCAAAGGCAAAGGGCATGTGCCGAGTGGCAGACGTCACTTGCGACAGTCTGTTGACAAGTCTGCCAAGTCGAAGCCTTGCGCTGCGTAGGTGTCTGTGTGTGTATGTGTTAATGTGTGTGTGTGTGCGTGAGCCTTAGCTTGATCCCAGCAGGAAATATGAGCGTGCAAAAATAATGTTAACAAAAAGCGATTAGTAAATTTGGACTTGTAGATAGAAGTTTGAATATACCTTTGTTAAATGTAACCTTAAATACCATATATATGTCGAAGAATATATATAGTTTGATTAAGTTGTTTGAGTGTAAAGCACAATGTTAAGTTAAACTGTATTAAATATAAAAGTAATAAGTTAACATTGCCTAGATTGGCTATGGAATTACGCCAACAGGCTAGTTAAGGTTGGTGGTGCAATGAAGATATGAAAGGTTCAAAAGAGAACTGAAAGAGAAGAATTAACAGAAAGGGAAGAAGAGAAGAATTATGAATTTTAAATAGAATGCAGTGGCAGCTTGCCAGCCTAAGAGAACAGTTCCATTCATTTAAATCTGGGAAAGTTAATCCATTGCGAGCTGCGCATGAGCTGAATATGAAGATATAGACAATTCAATCCATCACGCCCAGACATACTTATATATATTTTTGTAGATTTCTGTAATATTAATAGTGCAGCATTTATAGAACTTCAATTTCATAAATTTATATTTATTCTGTAATTGATTTGAGAATTTATAACTTCCATTTCATTTAATATTTCAATCTTAAATTTAAAAAACTCTTCACAAAAGTTTTAATTTCCCATTGCTTGTCTTCACTTTTCTGTGCACTTTCACTTTTCATTTGCCAGCTCAGACCTGATGAGGCCATTTAAATATCATAATCAGACTAATTTACATCAACTTTTATGATTTTCACATAACATTTTGCTACCACATGTCGAATTTTCCTGCAGGGTTGCGTTCGCTTTGTTTTTGCAAGTTTTTGGGCTGTTGAGTGACTCGACTGCGTTGGATGACTTGGATGACTTGGCTGACTTTTGGAATGGGGCGCCTCTCTGACTGGGTGTCAAAGCGAACTGCTACAACATTGCTGGCATGCTGGGCTCTGAGCTCTTTGGCTTTTTCTGTTGGGCCTGACAGCAAGAACACGCGCTATTTATAAACATTATGACACAAACGAATTGTCATACAATTTGTCAACAGCCAAGCGCAAGTGTGCCAGCATGTGGAGCAGTAGGGGTGTTCTTTGTTTCTTTTTTTTTATGAATTCAGCTGGCTTCTTGCTCTTGTTACCCTAACTTAGATGAGACGGCTTAATCTGTGACCCAAATTTGTTAATACATATATCAATCGTGAGACGGGGTAGTTAGAACTTGAAGTGGGAGTTCTTCTTTTCAGAATATTTAAAGTGAAATAGTCACAATTTGTATAGAGTATATCGTTGTTTATCAGCTGTAATCATAACGTATTTGTTTTGCATTGTCATAGTACGTTGTAAAAGTCTTTGTCCTTACTCATCTCTCTCATGTTTTGCATTGTCTTTTGCCTTGTTCGGCTTTGAGTGAAAGAGCTCTGCCAATTTGTAGCATATTCACTTATCAACCCAAGCGACTTGTCTTCGTTGTCGTCTTCGTCTGTCGTTCTCTCGCCTTGCGCCGATTTTGATGAAGTTGTATGCATAAACATGTCGCGCCAGTTGCGATGACAAGCGACAATGAGGCTTCAAATTTGTAACAACTTTTTTGTTGTCCGGGGCAACATGTTGTCTTTCCTTACAGCCCTTTTGGGTTGTGTTGTTTCAATGTCATTTGGTTGTCATCAAACTAAATCGCACATGAAATTTGCCATGTGGCTGGAATGTGCTCAATCTGAGGAGAGGGGCAGGACAATGGGTTTTGGGTCTGGCTGGACTAATCGCAGCCAAGACAAAGCGCCTAACCAAGATTGATGGCTGCCGAGTTGCAACTAACTACTAATAAACTATTCTCTCTCGCTTGTGTAATTAGCTGGAGTGCTGCTAATGTGATTCAAGCAGGAATCAGCTGCATCCTAGCAAGAAGCCCAAGTTAATTATCACTACACTTAAAGCGGCAAGAAACTAAATAAAGTTGCAGTAACTATACATATATTCATTCTGTTTAGTTAAATATTGGAGACTAGTTTCAGTTATAGCTTAACTTAATATTCTGCATTTTAATCGTATATTGCTATTATAGGCACGATTGCAGGATATAGGAAGCTAAAGACTGCCTTTTATTCTGTGCTTTTAATTGTTCTAAACTAACTCGGGCAATCAATCATTTGCCACTGATGCTGCATTTAAATAATTTCTCAATTCCGCACAGATTGGGGCTGCCATCTTTGCACAGTTGCCAATTAAATTTGAATCAAATTATGCTACGCCCACGGACGGACATTGCCTCAAGCTGCGCATGGAAGGGCAGGCTGTGATGCCGCTACAGACTGAGGCAAGGACAGAGGTAGGAGCAGAGTCAGAGGCAGATATTGAGACTGGGGCAACATCGACAAGGGAGAGGGAGATGGAGGTAGAGAGCTCTGTCGCGTTTGTCAGTTTTGAGCAATTAATTGAATTTTGTTGTCGAAACTGCAAACATTTGATAAGAAATTAGTTTACTAATTTCAATCTTAAAAAACAATTAGGCTGCTGCTTCTGCTGCGCCGATAAGGCAGACAACGACAGTGAAGAGAAGGCGGCGACAACTTGCGACTGTCGTGTACGCTGTGTGCAGGAGTAGTCTGGCCAGTTAGGAGTGCGTCCTGGGCACAGAAATATCTATATAGATTATTTGTTGTGCGCTTCTCTGTTTGGACACTGCTTGCGCTGTTTGCCAAGCGTTTTTTCTTACGTTATTCAAATTTATAAAGCTAAGAAACAGGCTGTCTCTTGTCTGCTGTCTCCAGTCTCAGTCTCTTGTTTTTCTCCCCTGCTTGGCCTGTTTAGTCTCATTTGGTCTTCTTAATGAAGAATAAAATTGTGCGGGCTTCGCGGAGATAAGGTGGGCGAGTAAACTCTCTTTGTCTTGGCTGACTGCGCGACGCATTTGTGTAATTAAAATGAATGTTGAAATAACAATTTTCATGTTGTCGCTTTGTGCTAATTAAATGTTGTCGTTGTCGTTGTCGTTCCTCGTTCTTGTACTCGTTGGGTGAGGGTTTTTCACATTGCTGCTGGCACTCACCTTAGATCGATGTACTGATAAACTGAGGTGATGCCCAGATTGAAGTAGACCGGCACAAACATGAAGCAGACAATGGGATAGGCGCTCATCATGCCGTACACAATTTCCCACATGGCTGAGCCGCGATAATAAAGTTCACTGGGATAGCCTGCAATGGTGGAAGGTAGTAAGGAAATATGAAAGAGATATAGAAAAAGAGAGAGAGGGGAACTTACCCAGTACTGAGCGCACGCCGAGTGTGCCGCGTGCTATGGAAATCATCACTGCCACAATGGATACACCGCCTGTGGCAAAGACATAATCGGCCTTGCTGCGTTGCTTTGTTTTGCCAAATATGCGCGTCCAAAGTGGCCCCAAGACGGTAAGCGCTATAAATGCCACAAACATGAAGTAATCCCATCCCAGTGTACTCAAATCCTTAGCCATCTTGATGCTGCTGTTGCTGTTCCAATTGCTGCTGCTGCTGCAGAAGATATCAAAAACAGAAATGCAAAAATCAAATACCAAGTTGGTCAAAGTAGAAAAAACAGAGAGGGCATTCTCTCATGTATGTCCCTCTGTCTCTCACTCCCTCTTGGTACCTCGTGGTTTATTGTCAAAACGTTTTCTAGCGCAGTTGAACATGTGCATATTAGTCACGCTTGGTGCCACATAGTGCCACAGCGACACAGAAACTTTGGCTACATTGTTGCATATCCGCAGGCGTGTGTGGCCAGTTGCTGCGGTTACCCCACAGCCTACCCCTAACCCACATCATAACCCGTGCAACAAGCCAAGCCAAAGAAAGAGCAAGCGAGTACCTGAGTTGAGAGTGAGAGTAAACGAGAGAGAGAGAGAGAGAGAGAGAGAGAGGGAGAGAGCGAGACAGTGTTTTGGCGCCAGAGCAAATGAGTTAAAACAAAACAAAATGTAGCGCGCTACAAAATTTATGGACTGTGTCCTTTGCTCGCACTGCTCTGACATTTGTATGCATGCCCAGGCCAGACAACGAAGCCAGGCTGTCTACCCTACCCCCCCCACAACTACATATGTACATATATGTACCTACATATGGAATTGTGCGTCTGTGTAGGTAGTAGCAACGACAAGTTGCTGTAGTGGTGCAAAAAGCGCGCAGCTTATGTGCGATTTGGTTTGCAACTTTGTGTTTTTACTTCTACTTGAAGTCGCAACAAAGCCAACTGTTGATCTGCTTGTGTGTATGTGTCTGTGTAGGTGTGTGTTTGAAGCAACCAAAATATTATAGTCTAACTTAGAAATGCTAAGCCCACACACACACAGCACAGCACACAAACAACAGACAGACAAAGACTCCCACAGACATATCTTGTTATTTTTTAAAGTAACAAAGTATATAATAGCTTACAAATGTTCAGCTATAGCTGTAAAATATACATAGGTGTTATTATCTTAGACAACATGCAAGAAAATACTATAAAAGCAGTCTTGAACTTGTCTTGCAGAGAGCTCTAAAAGTGTGGGCAGTGGTGTACAATCGATATATGTATGGACTTGCAGAAAAAGAACTTTAAAACAAGCATGAAAGCTACAGTCAAGTGTGCTTGACTATAACACAAATACTAGCTACGCAGCTGACTAAAACGACTTCTTAAATATACAATTTCTATGTTTTGCGTATTTTGTGTTGCATACTTTGGGGAGCTAATTCGGGAGCAGCCTGGTAATAACCATTTCTTAAATAACTTCTTTGTTTATGATCCGATTGCAACCAGAATTCGTTGGTGCGTTGATAGTTATTGGGGCTATCAAAAGTAAACTGTACTGCATTAAAATAACGCCAGGTATTCGGTTTTTTATTGATTTACTGAAGCGGAAAGGGGCGTGGTCAAATTCTGAATCATACTTGATCTGCGTGGAATGAAAATACATATTGACAGACATATTTGTGGGTGTGCACGCCCCATTCTGCCTGTTACATACAATAGTTGCAGGGTATAGAAATATGTCACAGAAACTGAATAAGAAAAGGTTTTACCTTTCTAGAGAAGAAGAAAGCGCATAAAGAAGTTGAAGACTGTTAATTGTGTTGATTATTTAAACGTTGAAAATAATTCAAGTGAAATTTCCAACTCTCAACTCGTGGCTAATTAGCAGAAATTGTGACTAAAGCTGGCAAAGCAATTGAGATCAAACGTAACGTATTTTATAATCATTGACTATCGATTCGTTAATGATTTCAATTCAGGTGTGTGTTTATTTGCTGAAATTATTATGAATACGCCCCATTGGAAAACTTGTAAATTGAACTTGCTACTTGCTGAGTCATTCAATCATCATCGACATCGTTAACTGTTTTGATGTCCAACTAATTGGCACATTTACCATATGCAGAACACACACACGCACACACACACACACAAGGCACATATCTGTCTGCCATTTGCCATGCTTTAAGCTTTTATCTGACACTCTGTCTGGCTTTTGTTTTGCCTTTCGCCTCTACGAAACTATTAGTCATATTTTTTCAGCTTTCTTTTTCCCCTTTTCCCCTTTTCCCCTTTTCCCCTTTCCCTCTTCCTTTTTTCGTCTTTGTTTTATTCTATTTTATTTTTAAGGCGGAGTCACATTTAAACTGCACAGCTGCCCCAAAGCTCTGACAGCTCTCTGCACTGGTCAGACAGTTGGCTCTTTTTTGTTGTTTTTGTTCTCCTGCTTTGTCGGTCATGTGATAAGCAGACACAGAGAGCGAGAAGCCAAGCCAGGCACACGGTGGGGCCAAAGGTCGCCCGACCCCATTGTGTGTGTGAACTTGTGCGCAAAATGTTATTTTCTGCTTGCTGAGCTTAAGCAAATTATCCGTGTTGCCGGCGCTTTGTTACCTGCAGCTTTTTGGAGTCACGACTTAAGGAGGGGGCCGGGGGGGGGCGTGGCATTGGGGGAGTGAGGGCAACAACAACATGTGGTTGACAATTTCCAATATAGAGACACAGGCAAACGACAATTTGCGCATTTTTTCATCAAGTATGTAAAATGGTGACAAAACTAAGCCACACGTATGTATAAGTAAGCAGGACGTCGCGTGATGCCTCCCCCCTCTTGCCTGCCCCTTCCCCCTGCCCCTACTTCGGCTTGGCACTTGAAAGTTTCGCATGGCATAAAATAAAAGTGTCGCTCAAGTAGCCTGAAAAAGGTTGAGCGAAAAAGGGAGAGAGAGAGGAGATGGATGGATAGATGAATGGCAGGAGGGGGGGGCAGGCAGGCAGGCAGGAAGGAAGCCAGAGCAGGCATAGCAGGCTGACTGCAGGCGGAAACAGTGCGAGGCGCTGACATCATCGCCCTGTCGCAGTTCCTTCTTCATTCTTCATTCGTTTGTTCGTTCCTCTGGCTTGCAGTTAATATTCGTGCACTTTTGGCACAGCTTGAAAAATTATACAAAACGTGACGACATGTGTGAGATGACGAGCAGAAGAAGAAGAGGAAGGCGTCTCGTCGATGCCAAGGATCATAAATTATAAAGCAGCTTGTAGCAGCAGTTACAACAAGAAAAGGAACAACAAGAACCACAATGAAACGTTGATATATCGTCAATCCTGACACTGACAGCCACAATGGCAAGTTATTAAAAAGCGGAAGCGTGTGAAAACGAGAGAGAGAGGAGGGGAGAGAGGGAGAGGGGAGAGAGAGGCAACAACACACACTCATAAACAAAAATTTATGCCACTCTCATGAAATATTCAGCATGCGAAATCTGCTGGATAATGCGCCAAAATTCTCGACTAAAGATATCAAAAACACATTTGCAAAGATGCTACTTAATTTACCATTGATGATGACCGCCTAGCCACGCCCCCTTTCTCTCTCTCTCAATTCGTATTCCTTTTTCTCTTTTTCTTTCCCTTTCATTTCTTTTTACTGCGCTCGCTGTTTCCGCCTGCTGCTTGGGCGGCCCCACTGACAAATTGAAAATGTAATTTAGCCAAAGTGCACCATTGCGTTGCATACTATTGTGCGCGCCGCCACGCCCCAGTGCCACTCAGTGCCCCTTCCCCCCCTGCCCTTTGCCCTGTCGTCAACGGAGCGCGTTTGGCCATCGTCCAAGCAGGCCAAAGGACAACAGAAGTCGCAGTCTCACGATGGCTGAAAGTGCCCGCCGTGACGCAAAACGTATGAAAAACTATGTAATTTTTTTCACCTTTCCCTGCCAGACACACACACATGCACACATACACACACACATGCACATGCAATGTCAGAAGTTTCATGTTTAATGCATGATTTAGCATTTTTTTGCAGTAAGGAATGACCAAGAGGAGAGAGGGTCAGAGGTCTTGCCTCGTCGTCTCAGCGCCTGTTCGATTCTTATGACTTGCAGTGGGCAATTATGGTAATTGTCTTGTTTGGTTGGCCAAGGGGTGTGTCCAAATCGATGGTAGTGAATTCATGTCAGCTCTCTGAATATTTAAATAGACTAATGGAAAAATTAAGTTGTGCGATTAGCAAGTAAAAACTCTGACAATCGACAGAGTATTATGAAGTTGAAAAGAGTGACCAAATAAGAAAAAAACCTCATAATGTTTTATATTTAGTTTAAATGAGAAAGTAATTAAGAACCAAGAAAAAAATTTATAAAATGCAAAAAAAGGGAAACTTAAAAGAACCTAAAGAGGGAACACTAATTATGCAGTTAATGACTAACGAAAAGAAATGGGAAATAAAAGTGTGAATGATGTTTTTGGTACAAGCACAAGTACCTATAGCTCATTCATTTGCGTTTTATTAGCTACGGCAAGCATAAAAGGAGTTCATGAATAAAATTGCAGTGCATTCTGGAGTGCAACTAAATCACGTATGTTTACGACAAGTTCTTAACTGCAAGTCATCCCTTCCCCCTGCACTACCCTCTGCTAGCTCCTTGAGCTTGCCACAAACTAGATTTATGTGGTACTTGCAACTTGGCAGAACGCTGCCACACAAACCCTTCTTCTTGGTCTTGGTCCCTCTACAAAGTTGCCTTAATGTATGCAATTTCAGAGAGATGCATAAAACTTTTAACGCGTCCTCGCACACACACACACACTAGCACACACACTGAATTCTTTGGCTAATTAAAGGAGAGCTGCGGATTTCCTGCACAGCAGATTTCGCCAATCAAAAATGCAATGCAAATGTGTGGAAAAGTTGTTCGACCAGAAAGGAGAAGAGGAAGACGAAGTGGAGAAGAAGAAAGTGGGCAGAGAATGTTGTCTTCAAGATCGCGGTGGCAAAGTTAATGTGCTGGCAATCGCTCTGGCAAACTGTCGCCTTTCATTAACGTTTTCCTGCTGCTGCTGCTGCTGCTTGGCCACGCCCCCTTCAACTGTACTGAACTGCAGTTAAGTCAAGTGGCTGCAACTTACTTCTGTTGCAACGGGAGGAGGGGGGGACAACTTTCATTGGTTTTGTGTGTTTCATTTTTGCCGTACGGCTGCTAAAAGTTGTTAAACACAAAACTTTGCCACTTAATACCAGTTCGAGTAATGAAATACGAGTCGTGGAGGGGTGCCACAAACCCGCACCTCCTCTCCCTTTCTCCACTGTCGTGTTGCCAACAAATTGAAGTTGAAGTATGCGGTTCACAAAGTTCTCGGGCAACATGCAACTGTTTGAGCGTTTTGAAATGTTTTTCAACTGTTTCTTTCCTCATTGCATTGGGCAATTGAGGGCTGCCTTGTGCTTTGTTCTATACGCTACGCTTCGGTTCGGTTTTGGTCTTCCTCTCTGTGTGTTGCCATTTTTTGGCTTTGAGGGTTTTGAACCAACACTGACGCTTAACATATGTTGCCCCCCCTTCACGTTTCTTTGCTGCTTGTCGTTTGGCGCTGAAAACTTTTCGTTTTGCGATTTCTTTCGTCGACCACGTTCGGTCGACTGTCTAATGAGAAAAGTCATTGGTGGGCGTATTGGGTACGCCTTAAATGTGGTTTTTTCGGCTACGACTTCGAAAGGGTTTCTTCTCTTGCACTTCACCCCCCGCCCCGCCCCGTCTAACTTGGCCAGCACTTGCTGCCATCGTCAAAGTCATTTATCAAAGCGAACCAAAATAAATTCTTGGGGCCAAAGAGAATGCTTTAGTTGCCGCTTATTTATCGTACTTTTTGTTGTTGTTATTCTTGTTGTTGTTGTTTTGGCTGTTCTTGTTGTTGTGGTTGCAACCGCAGAGCCTCAAGAATAATGCCAATTTTTCAACGAGCTGCAAAAGGGGTTAAAGTTTCAATTACGTCTCATTTTTCTCGCCACAGCAAGGCACACACACAGAATACACACATACATACCCGGCACACACACACACACACACAACCGACACACACACACTGCTTCAAGGAGCTTTGAAATTGTTCAAGCATGGTCTTGGAATTGGCTTTTGCTGACCAGCATGACTTGCGCGGAATCTGTCTCTCTCTCTCCCTCCTTCCTGACTCTTACTATTTATCTCTCCTTTCGCTGGTTTCCCCTTGCCCCCGCCTTGTCGTTCATAATTTTCTGCGCCGTGTTCTATAATTTATTTGCAGCATGACTTTTAAAAAGTGATTCTTTGTCTTTTCTTCGCACAAAGTTTGCACAAAGTATGCGACAATTGCAATTGTTGTTTGCTTGTATTTTTTTGCACAGAAACTTGTCTGTCACACTGTCTGTTATTCAGAAAGAGAGAGGCAGCCTGCAGTTCCACTGTGCGCGACACTGTCAAAGAAAAGTTTACTTGTAACAAGTTGTTCTGCCGAATAATTAGGCAGCTGCCCGAGCTGAAGCAATTTGTGGCACTCGCGCTGGTCGCGCTGCAAAGTATGCTACGCAAATAGCCAAGTTTGACAGGCAGAGCAGGAGGCGAGAGCGCGCAAACCACGACCACGACCAGGACCAGTACCAGGACCACATGCTGTTAATTTGATCAACATCGTGCTGAGTGGCCGTCGTCGTTGTCCTGGCACGACTTCATCCGGGCAATTTAGTGGTCAGCGTCGTTGCGTCCTCGTCGTTAAGTTACTTTTGCCGCGACTCGGACTGACTCCTGTGCTGCAGCAAGCATGCACAACTAATTCCACGTTGTCGCCACGTTCACGTTCCCATCCATGTTCCGGTTGTCGTCAGCACCAGCAGCAGCAGCCAACATAGGACACCAGTGAATGCTACTCGACTTCCACTGTCCTCGTGCACTTGGAAGAACTGTGCGCAGTTGGGGTAGACTTTTCCCTTTTTTATACACTTTCCACGGGGTATTGTGGTTATGAATGAGTTCTATATATCTTTTGTATATATGGTAAACTTGCTTTAGTTCTACTTTTTCATCTAGATCAGCGTATGATTCTGTTATTATAGAGTTATTGTCTACACACTCTCTTTGACTTATTTATTGTTGTAGTTGTATTTGTTTAGAGTATTTACTCTTCGTTGCGGCATGTTGCTGACTTATATTCACTTTTATTTCACATTTTTTGCCTCTGCACTTTGCCTTAACAAAGTTTTCATTACGCGTGCTGTGCTGTGCAATGTCCTTTTAAATGTTCTCCAGGCCTCCTCCAGCTCAACTGCTCTCCATTTTCACCTGCTGGGCAGACAATGGACTGCGGTTTTGTGCTTGAGCTTCCTTTGCATTCTCTCTCCTTCTCTACCTTTCTTCTCTCTCCTCCTTTCTTTCTCTCTTTCTCTCTCTCTTTCTGTGCACATTTCACAAATAATTAGGTTAGTTAGTCCGGGGCGTTGAGTGGTGCGACAATGGCGCCGACAGTTTTCCATATTAGGCATATTAACGCGTTTAGTGGTTGCCTAGGCCAATTGTGGCTCACCTCACTCTCCCCTCCCTCTCAGGCAACTAGAGTTGCCTAATCTGCTTAATGCCATTAAACTTTAAGCACTTTGTGCGCCTCAATTGAATGTTTCTCGTCATCTCTCATCGAATGGCACAAGATTTTAATTTCCCCATAGACTGCTATGGCTATGGAATCCGAGATCTATGTTGTATGCTGACCTCGTTGCTCGAGTGTCCTTCTGTGTGTGCTGTGCTGTGCTGGCCTTAAGTTATTCCTCAGAGCGCACGCTTTAAATTTAATCTTAAGTTTTATGTCTTTTCTACTTATTTATAGAATTTTACACAACCTTTGTCACAAATTAGTTCAGCTCTCTTGGGTGAAGTTTGCCCTGTACTACATGCGTGTGTGTTGCAGGTACAATGGATATATAAATACAATACAATATTATAGATATAGATACAAGGGAAACATTTGTGTTGTTGAATTCAAAACGTGTTTAACAGGCAGAAGTAAACGACTTTCCCTCTCTTTGAATCTCTGTGCAAACTGAGTCACATTTCTTAAAATAAATAAAGATTTTTGTCTGTTTAAAAATAGGCAACCTTAACAATAAAAGTTATACGACCTTGAACTTGCTTTCTTCTGCTTAGTTTATTGCCTCCTTTTTGCCCGCAGCCTTAGTCCAGTTTAGCATATTATTTTGGCAACTAGATGCTGTCGTTTTTTATGTTGACCATATTAATAAATTAGCCATAAAAGCCAAGTAAATTGAACTGGCTCTGTGATAAATGAGACTCTTGAATCCTTTCGCCAATGTTAATGCAACGATTCGCGTTGGATTTGGGGTCATAAATTTGCATTTAAATGCCGCAGTCAGAGTGGGCTAAGCAAACTATAATTTGTCTTGTATTTCGTGTGACACAACAGAGCACACTAGTCATCGTTTAAAAAGCTGCCACTTGACACCACCTCCCCCCGTGCACATCCCCATGCCAGGCTCAACGAATGCCCTCCTCACGTACCATTCCCTGTCACCTGCCCCAATTTTGTCGGGCAGTTTTGCGTAGCTTTGCTGACTAATTGAACTAATGAAATGCTTTGTCCTGGCACAGGATCGTTTGTCCAGCTTATTGTGCGCTCTCTCTCACTGTCGCTGTCTTTGTCTCTGTCTGTGTGTGTCTGTGTGTGTGAGCTCAAATTAAAAACCTCTTTTGGCCTCTTTGTTTGCACAAAGGCTGTGTGCTGGCAATAAATTAAACAAGTTACATTGTGTCAACAAGGAATTGCTTTAAATGAATATTTATGGCTTGTCATCTTCTTCTTTCTATTCTTGTTCTTGATCCCTTGGGAGCACAGGTGTGCCCCCTTCCCTTTCGAGTGTAGAAATCTGCAGTTTAATTATGAGCTTTTGAAGTCTACTTCATGTTTGAGATCAATTGCAGGTCCGTGCAATTTCCTTTGATGCGATTTATTTACTCTTGCTGAAGGTATATTCATTTTGGTCGAAAAGTTAGCCATGTAGCCTTAAACGTCTCTATAAATTATATATATACCGAATCAATATCAACAGGGGACTCGATCTAACCATGTCGTTTTGATTATAAGTATCAATCACAGTTTGACATCATATTCCGCACCAATATATATCACTAGTATAGGAATGTTTGGAATATATATGGAACCTGATAGGGTATAGAAACTTCGGCAAGCCGTAGGTAACCTTTCTTGCTCGTTGCAATTAACTTGCCTGTTAACTGTCGGTTCTTGCTGTTGTTGTTGCTGTGTCCATTAGATTTTCAATTAACTTTTATGCAGTTTACTGGGCACCGGCTGAATGGAGCGCGCGCCCTGGTCTCATGTTATTAAAACTTTAATTCACTAAGGTTGATAGAAAAAAAATTAGTTGGCTCAACGTTTTGTCGTGTCATCTGCCACGATCTGAGCCATGGCTGCCGTTGGCCAATATGCAGATGCCTCTGCCCCTCTGCCCCTTGCCCCTTGCCCGGTTGCACCTCTGGCTGTTTGCTGCCAAGATAAGCGACACAATTTCTATGCAGTCTTTCTACCTTTTCCGACAGGTACAAAACGACAAGTCAGCCATGTGGCGGACTTGGGCGTGTGGCCAATGGGCCCCGCTCCTGCTACTGCTGCATGTGGCAGCTGCACAAATTGTTTGCCAGCGAAAAGTTTGCAGGCAACAAAGTAATTTATTTAATTCTTGTCTACTTTATTTTGTTAACCCTCCCTCTTCCTCTTCCATGTCCCTGTCCCTCTTCGTTGTCTGCATTATTTTTTGGCCATTTCGCTGTTGAAATTGGCAACAGTTGCCCAGCAGTTGGTGCCCCATTGGTTCCAGCTTCCTCCCCCTCTGCAACATTGTTGTAGATTCCATTTGAATTTATGCTAAATTGTCAGCTTAAAAATGCGTGTTATCCTTTTCGACTCGGCACTCGTTGCCGTGCTGTTTAAGGCTTAAGAGTTGCTGCTGCTGCGTGGCTCGCGAATTATAATTTCAAATGATTGTACAAATTATTTGCGTACAATCAGCTGTAATTAGCATATTTAATTATATTTCAGCATAAATATTCATGAGACGCAAATTGCATTTAACAGTTGGCAAAGTGTTGACAACTTGAGCAGGACTAACAATTAAGTTAGAGGCTTCAAACAGTGGCTAATGATAGGTTCATAAGACAGCAGATAGAAGGGAAAGATAGACAGACTGCTCTGGGATTTGTCAGGTTGGAATTTGAGATTCGAAATTGGAATTAAAGTTGTTGTGTGTTGCGGCAACTGATGCGTGTAACGATTTCATAGTTAATGCATTCATGGATTAATTGATTGATCGATTGCAGTAAACATAACCAGGCTGCCATTACACAAAAGAAGGGTTCGGTCTCTCTTCCATTGAAAAGGTTCGCATGCAGATAGACAATCAGCAGATACAAATAAATAAACACTATCAATATGCAATTAATGTCGTGCATGAGTTATTTACATATGTATCCACTCACACTCTCATTTTCATTCTCTCCCTCTCACTCTCTCTCTCCCTCTCTGCTTGCCATTAATTGACAACAACAAAAAGTTTGTAATTAGCCAGTTGCACTTCAATTTCAATGCCACTTTAGGGTGGCAGCTTGAATTGATAAGCCATCATAACACACCTACACGCGCACAGCAGTATGCAGAGAGTGTGTGGTGCCTGGAAATACCCTGTAACTGCTAATAATTTATGTATTATAAATGTACAGTGAAGGTTAAGAGCTGCAAACCCCTTCATTGTAGCTAGAGCAGTTGCCTGCTTCTGCACATTTCTGCTCTATACATAACTCAAATTATTCACATTCTAGTTCGATTACAAACTCAACACTATGCTCGCATATACCCCACCAACTAACCCCGCAAACAATGGGTATGGAAGAAATTGCCTGAAATTACTCATACGTCGCGTTTGACTGATGAGGCTGTCATGCGCGTGTCGCCTGCTCAAATTTATGTCCACTGAAATACAGTTAAATTCATAATTAAAGGTAATTAGTTGACTGGCCAAATGGCATGCAACGGCAGCAGCAGCAGCCAGAGCAGCAGGTTGGTATACAACAGTTACCGCTGCCAAGTGCCTCATGCTGCGTGTTGCATTCCATGAATGTTGGCGGTAAATAGGCAAATTGTGTGAAGGCAAGAGCTCAAGTGCAGCGATGGCAAAACTTAAATTAATTTCTCATATCAATTAAGCTTGACTGAAAGTAGACAACACGCCTGCACTCACACACGCACACACACACATAGAGGCACAACAGGGTGCCGAGGGTGTATAAACTTTTCAAGTGTAATTTACGTTTCGCTTAGGACAGCAGCAAAGTTATGGCAAGTTGTCATAATCAGAAGATTATGTTGCAACAGTAGCAACAGTAGCAGTAGCAGCAGCAGCAGTAGCAACAGCAGCAGCAGCAACAGTAGCAGCAGCAACAGCAGCATCAACAAACTCACTTAATAACTTGGCAAAGTGTAACGGCAATTATACGACAACATAACACAGCAAAGCTTAACAACAACAACAGCAACAAAGTTTGATAACAGCAGCTTGCCCAGCAACAACAACAACAAACAGCAACAACAAACAACAACAAAGCCGCTTTGCGTTTATGCTAAAAACGTTGCACGTCTTGATTGACAGCCGCAGCAGAGTCAGCAACAGCAACAGCAGCAACTATAGCGCTCTCTATATGTTAGTCTGTGTGTGAGTGTTTGTGTGTTTGTGTAGCAGGACTCGCTTGTTGTTGTTACTGCTGCTGCTGTTACTGTTGTTGTTGTTGCTTTGTAGCTGCCATTTCGGCCACATCATTTATTAGCCAAGTGGGCGTTGTTTGCCATTGTCATCGCCTGCACTTGTGTGTGTGTGCCTCGCAGCCAACTCTCTCACACTCTGCACCTACATTGCCTTTCAACAGTGCGTCTCCTCAGTCTGTTTCTTAGGGTCTTGGCTTGGGTTACTCTTCGCATACGTAACGAACTTAAATAAAGTTGCCAGTCAAGTGAGTTCATTTGCATAGTCTTCTTCACTTGCCGAATGTTCTCTCTCTCACTCTCTCTTTCTCTTAACTGATTAAGATGCTTGACTTTTTGGCAACCCGAAAATCTTGCAAATTAAGGGGTAAACACTTGTACCAATAATCCACATAACCCACATATTTGTCGCTGCAGCGCGGTTTACCCGAAATGATTGACGAACTCATCCATTTGGGCAACTTATGCGTAATCGTCTTCTTCGCTTTTTATGTGTTCGTTGAACGCTTGTTTAAGTGAAACTGCCGCAGGTATTTGCTACATTTACGCTCAAGGTGCGATTGAGATCATGCAAATTATTTGCTTTATATATGAACATAACATATTATCTATCGAAATACCCTAAGTTCTCTAATAAACAGCTGATCTCTTGTATTGAAGAGCATTTGTTAAATAATTGTTAAGGTTTTGTTGTTTGCTATACTTGAGTAATTGGACATTTTTGCAATTTAATCATTGACTATTTAATACTCTATATCTTTTATCAGTATACACGCTGTCTGTCTACGGCCAACAAATTGAGTGTCAATATGTGCTATTATTGCGCGCAGATCAAGTTCATTTTAGAATTTGAACCCCCTAACCGAATTCCCAGCATCATTTTCATGCAGTACAGCTCATTTTTAAAGCCCCAATACTGTCTGAAAATTTGATTGCCCTCGTATAAATAATATAGGAGTTATTTAAGAAATAATTTTATGAGTTACTGATTTCAAAAACTCTCCTTAAGGTATATTCGCCGAGCATCGACTGTAGCTTGAGTGCTTGTTTTTAGTCAAACAGGTATAAAACTGTTGAATCTTTTGATTCAATGAACAAGATTTGATTTGATTTACAATCGCTCGATTTGATTAGCTTCCGAAAAGCCATTAAAATAATATTCAATAGACTGTGCTTATACCCTATACAATCTATAGGGTATGCAAAACAAGGGCTCACATCAGCTGTGCAAATACAGTGAGCACATGAAAGCATTTTGATAATCGCTGACTTAATCAATCAATATAGGAGAGAGAATTGTTGTACACAAGGTTGAGGAGGCTACACATCTATCTACTCACGTGATGCTGATGCTGGGTTATTTGGAAGGTTTTTGTATTATCAACTGATGTCTGGGGAGCACAATCCACACTGTATAATCGCACAGATACGACGTTGATGAATTTTCTACCGGAATGGCGCTGCCGGAATTCCAGTTCCCTATTTATATTACATGAGGGCTACGTAGAATCTCAAATAATCTTGTGTCGGCCGACTCGCAGTGAATTATCACGAAAATATTTAGACAAATATTGTGCAGCAGGTGTTTTTCCGTGAACACCCTTTCATCGTTTGCATAGGGTTTTTGTTTATTTCGAAATGGGTAATTAGTTCACTGGAATCACACCAGACAACCCGCAAACATTTTGGCTACACGTCTATGGGGGTATTATAAAGTATAGCATTTAATCTCGCCTCATCATTTGTTGTGAGCGCGCAACGACGTCAAACGAATCAAGTGAGAGAGGAGTGAGAGAGACTGATAGTGCTGATAGGTACAGAAGATTGGCAATGAAATTCTCAACTACTCAACCAACTAAACTGTTTCTCGGATGCAGCGGAAGTGTTTTCTCAGAGCTAGCTCATCAGCTCATAAAGTATACGCAGCGCTATCAGCCAGCTCACCCTAAAGACGCTGTAGACTTATCTAAATGACGACTCATTTATCTCTTCAATGAGAAATGTACTAACCGGAATGCTGCTGCATCAATGCTTTACTTCGTTGTCTGTGGTTCGCATTTCGCATTTCGCATTTCTCATTTGACATTTTCGTTTCGTTTTTGGTCGCTGCATCTCTGAGTTATCTGTTCACTCAACTGGGCTGCAGTGAGTTATTGGATTAGCCGGTCAGTGGCCAGACAGCGTCTCTTACAGATATGAGTACACATTTGTGCATATTAGCTCATACCATAAATTATGGCAACATTTATAGACAAAAATAATGAGACATAATTTTATTTATACACACACAAGGAAAAACATCGCAACTTCATAATTTTAACTGAGTAAGAGAGAGAGAGAGAGAGAGAGAGACTCAGTCCCTGGCCCTGAACTTCATAAATTTTCATTAGACGGAAATTGTATATAAGCCAAAGATGTTCACTGTTGTTATTGTTATTGTTGTTGTCGGCTTTAAGAGGCTAAGCTGGATTGCGGTAGCACAAGTAGCGCACATTGAATTTATTAGCCGGCGGCACAAAGTTTTGAATTTATTAAAATTTACGTTGTGCTAAAAGGTTTTACATTTGAAATTGTTTTGATTTTGAAGTAATTTGTGTCATGTTAAGCGAATAAGCAAACAAGCATCACTACCAGAAAACCCCTAACGTTTAGCAGCTGTCGCACATATGGCGCACGTCATAGGCAGTACCTACTATACATTCACAATAGACCGAAACACCTGTATGACATCTCGTCTATCTATGTGCGTAACAACCCATCGTTGTTTGGACATATGTCCCAGAATATTGACAATATTTGCTAAGCTTCCAATGCAAACTTGACTCATATCGGAAACGCACAATAAATTGCTTTGGAACAAATACGATTTTATAAAATATTGCAGTAAATCAATATTTTCTTGTTGAAATATTTTCGACTATTTCCGTGTAAGCTTAATGTGACTAAGTTCCGTTTCCGTTTCAAATTCAATACGATATGTCAGTGAAATGTTTACGATTTCTTTGCAGTAGTTAAACAAATGGTAAGCATCTTCTTTTATTGCCAAAACTTTTATATTGCAGTTCGAAAATGGATTTTTTTATGTACTCATCGTATTTACTTGAAATATGAAAGGATTTTCACAACAAAGGCAACATTTAATTGTGTTCTGATGAAGGCAAAATTCAACATAATTCAATTTGGGGCTTAAGCATTGTTGGGGCTTTTTGCTTGTCTTGCGTTTGTGTTTCATTTGATTTAAATAGTTAATGCGGCTGATTAAATATTTGTACTGCTTTCAGTTCATTTTCAATAGCTTCACGCATTATTTCCTTGCGTAAATCCCCACAGTGTATTTAATCAAATAAGTGTACAATTTACGCGATGAATTGAATTGAAAATGAATGTTTGTTTTTTTCTCTGTGTTCTGTATTACACTCAAATACGATATTTTGCATATAAAACCGTAATTAAAAATTCATAACTATGCAAATATTATTTATTTACATAACATGTCTGTTTTTTTTATTTTCAATGTTTTCAATGTTTATTTGTACTGCGACCAATCTTAGTTCTTGTGCAATGTTGTGTGTTATGCTCGATAGTGCGTGCCATCGCAGCACAGTGTGTTAACTCTTATGAAACCGCACAAATCAATTGCAATTTCATCGCCCATTGTGCGTAAGCGCATTCGAAAATGTTTTTCATGCAATAGTTTTGATGCGGTTTTTATTTATTTAGTACATGGTAAAGCAAAAAAACAATAACAACAACAACAATAATAATACCAGCAATAGCATGAAGAAAATACATTGAATAACAAACAGGCGCAAAACAACAGGGATAAACCTCGATTGTATGCTGAGTTTTTGTTATGCACCTCTGTTGTTGCAGGTTGCTGCTGTTGTTGTACATTCCTTATTACTGCAGTTATTGGTTAGTTAAATTTGCAAATGCCGGGATGTATGTATGTTTGTGTGGTTGTGTATGGAAGTATGGGTAAATTCATTACAAAAATGCAACAGAGAAGTAGAAAGAAAAAAGCTGAGTCAAAAATGAAAAAGAAGCGCGGGGGAAGAGTTGTAAGAGAAATACAGTGACAGACGAAAGGCTATTCTAGAAACTAAATATCACATCGCCTTGCGTAGGTTTCACTGTGTAGTGGATGTTCCGCTTACCCAGTGGACTCATTCGAATTATCCTGTTTAACTAACCATTTTATTATCTTAGGCATTCCGTATGTCATAAAATTAATCAAACCTGAAAAAGATTCAGCTACTTTACATAGCTAGATTAATTTCTGTACTCCTAATAGAGTAACAATGTATGTTTTTGGCACTATCTATGGGTTTATGTACTAGTAATTATGGTTTGCATGATCCTTTCCGAGTTCTCTGTGCTGATTACAATAGACTATCGTGAGTATTCAACTGAGAGTCTTTCTTTATTCTAAAACTGTCTTCATTTCAAACTGTCTATTCTCAATAACTTTTCCTTACTGTATCCTTACATTTAACACGAATATAACAATCTGATTAGGTTTACTGAGTTCAATAGGTTCACCTTCTTTAATGGTCCCAGATTAAATCAAATTAAATACATTCATATTTTTAAAATATGTTTAATCTTTAATTAGTCAGGATTACTTTAATGTTGCCTGTTATTCACTCATCTACAGGGTATAATACTGTTTGCTGCCTGTATTTGCCTAATTGCACACGATGTGTATAGAACAAATTGAGGGAATTTCCGTGCACACTCATTGTGTGTACTTGTTTTTATTGGCTTTATTCGTCGATTTGTTACAGTCCGTGTTGGGCTGAGCGTATGCAAATACGTGTACATTAGGCATTTAAATAGAAATGTTTGGGCAAATGTTTTATGGCGATTTAATCGCAGTCAACAACAATTAAACTAAATACTCTAATCATTAATAATGTTGCCCTGGCGCCTTGTTCCAAAAGCGACGGTAGAGAAGGTGTTAAAAGATTTATGAAATGTCATTAAAAAATTAACACATGACTTTGTTAGCTGCTCGACAGCTGCCAAGCGGGAGCGGCAGCGGAAGGGGGAGAGAAAAACAGAGAGGCAAGAGACAGAGAGTCTCTGGTAGGCCATGGCCGGAAGACACTGCCTAGTGCTGTGTCGTCGTTGTCGACGAGACTCGACGGTACTTACCTTTAATTAAATCATTTATGCTAATTTTCTGCAACATCGTTAATTAAATTTCTAGCTAGAAAAGCTTTAGCTTTAGCTACGGCTACACGGCTACAGCCTCTCAGCATGACTAATAGACTAGACAGACGTGTTGCCATGACTCTGACGTGTTAGACGCGATTATTGTTGTTCTTGCTGTTGTTGTCGCTCTTGTTTGTGTCATAATTGTTGTAGTTGTTGCTGTTATTGTAATTTGCAGTTTGCTAATTGGCCACACAAAAGGCTAACGGGCTATTGATACTTTATAGCTAAAAATCGAGAGTGTCAATATTTGAATATCTGTCTGCCAGACTGTCTATTCTCCTCTCTCTGTCTGTCTGTTTGTCTGCCCCATCTGTCATAGCTAATGCATATCTTGTGACAATTACAGTGCTAGTTGTATGCGAATATTCTCGCTTCTTTTGTAAATATTTTAACATTTTCCGAAGTGTGTGAAATTTGTTGCACATTCATTAATTAGCTTGACAAATGAGCAAACAAATTACTCAATATTGATAATGGTTGGTGGTTATCTAATGTCTGAATGGCATCAATCATCATAGCGTATAATAATAGCGCTAGATTACATTGTATTTGTTGTGTGTTCGTAACACGAGAATGGATGTCAATATATATTTATTTGAAATACACTTCATCTCGTATCTTTCTATTTCAATTAAGCAACTCCAACCAGACCAGACAAGGTTGGCAATAATAACAATAGCACATCAACAACAACAATTGCAACCTCAAATAACTTCTCACTCAACAATCAACTATTTTTGTCAAGTGACTTTATCAGGCATCTTCAGCATGTTTTCGCGTGTCAAATATCGCACATGTCGTTATACATTCCATCTTGCAGATAACAAAAGAAGCTAAATAACAAATGGTGAAACTGACATCACGTGCAACTCTACGAATTGTTAATTATGGGTTATGTTGCTCTTTGTTTTTTAAGTATTTCTTTTCGTTTTTGATAACATATCTTAAGTAAATTGAATATGTCGCCGTAAATAGAAAACAAACTTGTTGTTTGTCTCATTGGGAAAATCTTGAGGGGAAAAAGATTTTCCATTGGATAGTTATAAGTTCATTCCACAGTCATTGAGTGTTCAACTGAATGCACTCAATAAGTACTTGACTAATTGACTAGAATTTAATTGTCAACCTTTTGGCTGCTAAAAAGTAATAAAAAACCCCCAAGCAATTAGACAAATTGCAAAGTAATAAACAATCTTTGATGGCTTTTGCTTGCCATTGTTTTTAATTAAAATAAACTTAAAAAAGGGTAAACAATAGTTTGTTACAAAGTGAACTTGGTACTAAATCTGAATAATAAGTAGAAGCTGTTTGAACATTGAAAGCTTAAATTAAATATGTTTGGGGATAAAAAAAAAATAAAATGGCATTTCGATAAAAGTTGTGTACTTTTTGTAAATAAATAAAATAGAAATAGCTATCGACAGACAATACTATAATGTATCGACTCATACACAAGGGACAAACTTGATAAATATATACATATGTATATCCAATATAATGTATGAAGTTCAGGAAATGATTGTTAATTGGGAATTTTTTTTAATGAAACTTGCAAATAGAAGATACTAACTATCGATAGATATAACGATATAAATCAATTGTAACACAAGGGCAAGACTAGATAAGGAAGTAGAACTCTTATGACTTTGATCATACATGTAAGTGATACATGTTTGGTTTATATTGTTTTTGACATCATAGTTCAACAAGTGTTACTTATAATGCCAGCTGAACATCTGTCTACACATAGAGAGGCTTGTTCGGCATTACAAGATTTTACAGATTCTTTTTTTTATCAACAAATTGAATTCTCATGTTTGCTTGTTATGGTGTTGGTGTGCGAATGTCTGTGAGACTATGTGTGTCTTTGTGGGTATTTCATGTGTGTGATAGTATGCGTGAAGCTGTCAAAAATACCATACGCTGCGCGAGTTGAGTTGCAATGGCGAACCACTCACAGCCAGAGTCGGAGTCAGCGTCGACGTCGACATCAGAGACAGAGCCGCAAATGTTTGGTTGCAGTGGGTGGGCTGGAGGGATGGATGGGTATGTGGCTTGGTTGGTTGTTGGTCGTAGACAGTAGCCCGTGGTCACTGGCATTGCTGCTGCCACTGCAAATGACCGCGAGAAGGCGCAGTGCCAACCTTATGGACTGGAGAGGAGAGGCGAGGCTGTGAAGGTTGGTTAGGGGGGTAAAATTGCACTCGAATGATTTTTATTGTGACAAGCGCACGCTGTTCGGCAAATTAAATGACCAAGCCACAATAATAATAACAACAACAATAACAATTACAACAACAACAACAAGAACAAGAATGAGAGCTGACAAGCAATTAAATGTTGTGTATGTTGCAAATGTGGCGAAAGAGAGCAGACAGAAACAGAGAAAAATTGGTAATTGCACCAGAGTTTTATTACGGCTCAAGCTGGACCAGTGCAACAACAACAACAACCACGATATACATATGTGTGTATGTGTGTGTGTCTGCGTATTAACCCGGCTCGGACGTCCCTTTGGCGAAATTCAATTGACAGTGCACACTATATGAAATTGTCGTTTTCCGTTCGTTATTAAATAATTTTAATTTTTAATGGCCCCCACATTGAGGGAGATAAGCGTATACCGATATATGTGATAAATGTGTCATATAGCACCCATTATATTGTTCAATTTAAATTTAATAAACATTTTTAAACGTCCGCAAACTGAATTGAATGTGTGAAACCAGATGCAAACATTGGTTTAGTTGGAGACACAAAGTCATCACGAATTCACGTGACTAAGGTGACGTGCGACTGAGATCATTAATAGACGATAAACGGGTAATGATCAACTTGTTAAAAGGAGTCAAGGCTGAAATGTATTTTTAGTTGTCGCGCCATTGAAAATCGGCTTAAAACAAATAATTTAATCCGACCATAAAATAACAAAAAATAATACAAAAGTCATTTAACACATGGCAGGGATTATGGTCACATTAAGAATGTAATTAATTTAAATGCATTAAAAATGCAAAAGTGCCACAAAGAAAATAAATAAAAAGCTGCGCTGGCTGTCTGTGAAAACTATCCCAGAGATGTTTAAAGCGCAAAATTAAAAAAAATATCATATAAATAATTAAATATAAATAACAGTGCGGTGGGGTAAAAATGTGTAAAGTGCGAAATGACTGTGAAATACATTTTCAGCGCATTCCCACAAAGCGACGCAGGCCTCCTCCCTTCGTCGGAAGGGGGCGTGGTGCCCGTTTGTGGTAGTCGTCTGCCTTCTCATTATTTATATTGTATATGCACATCCCGGGCCTACTGAGTTTTATACTCTGACATAAATAAAATGGGTAAACTGCGTTGAACTGCCCAAAGAAGCATGACCCACAGACTGCAATATATGAAGAAAGGAAATAAAACAAGACTCCGAAGCTCAGATACGTTTGTCACATTGAAAAATAAATAAACACTACTCTGGTTGTGGTAAACAAAATACTTAATATTCCTTATACACTAAATCAGTCAGTTTTTTTTACCCGCTACCGGTAGAAGGGTATTATAACTTTGTGCCAACTGTCTGTATGCAAACCTAGATCTCAGAAAGTATAAATACCGAATTCTAAACGTAATTTTAATGTAGAACAGCTCATTTTTGGTAACCACAATAACTATCAACTGTCAAATAAATTCTGAAAATTTGGTTGCGATTGGATAATCAATAAAGAATTTATTTTAGAAATAATTTAAAGAGACTTTGAATTCCAAAACGCTCCCTAAAGTATGCAACAAATAAAAATTTTATATTGAAGTAATCCTTTTGTTCAGGTGTGTAGCGGGTATTTCACAGTCCAGCACACTCGACTGTAGCTTTCGTGCTACAAAGGTAACATGACATTGCCATGTGTGACACATCACAGAATATTTCTGTGATTTATGCTGTTAGTGACGACCTACTGACATTTATAAAAGTATCACATGTCATATATGCCATACCAGCATGTGAAATACAATACAACTTCAATCATACATTTTTATTATATTTCTCTCCAATTTCGGGTTACCAAAGGCACAACAAATGCGATAGCATGCAAAACGGTTAGAGTATATGCCAAATAATATTTTCTTAACTGGCCAAAGGGCAGACAAAGGCTACGGCGAACGCCGAAGCAAAATGAAATTCGAGAATAAAATTTATCTGCTGCGATTTATGGCGCTGCAGGGAAAGAGAGGGGGGAGAAGAAGGAGCTGAGAGCAAGGAGCGGCATACTTGCCGAGAGTTCATAAATAGCAATGTTGCATGCAATATGCACTCTACTCTGGCCGCCCTCTGTGCACTTGAGTTGTCGTTTCTTCCTTTAGCTTCCCTCCCCCCCTCGAGTCAACTTGACTCGGGGCAGGCTCTAATTTTTATGAGAATGTTGCGTGCTCTGTATGCTCTAAGGCGTTGCCGTCATGTCAACGACAACACCATAGCATACAAACACACACACAACACCCGCCCGCGCACGCACACTTAGACACACGAGTGCGACTCGGAAGAAGGCGCAGAGCAGAGCACACAGTACTGCACTCCGAGCTAGATGGCATTAAGCAGGCGGAGCCCACTCCCCCTTCTTTGCTGAGCCTGTGCATTGTGCAGATTTGCAGCGAAATGAAATCTGCTTTATCATGCAAAACGCAAACACCCCCGACATGCACTCGTGCACTGTAAGCGCACATTACACATACGCCACGTGCGCTGTGCCACAAAAAATGTCGTCAGCAGACGACTGTGAAAACACAGCAGGGCGTGCATGGCACAAGTAATGAGCTAGAAGAAGGAGTTGATACGACTGATAAGTATACCTTGTAAATGACGGGTATAATCTGTTGTTGTGCAATTTAAAACTGTTAAAAACTAATTTATTTAAATTATTAACAAATATTTATTATTTTGGTCATTGTTTTTTTATAGTAGGCCAGTCAAAATACCCCGTAAGCAAGTACTGTAGCATATAGGGTCGCTGCAGCTACGAAAAAAAGCTAAAATGCAAGGCGGAGAGCCCACAATGAGCCATTGTTGCTGTGTGTTGGTAACAAGCAATTCAATTAGTTGCCGGCAGCAATATCATAAACAACAACAGTTGCAATTACAGCAACAACAGCAACAACAGCAACACTTGCAATCATCTGCCTAGTCAGAGGCAAAGTCAATGCGAGCCTTATAACCAGCAGAGCTTCCTTTTTTTTGGGCTGGAAAACTTTTTGGGCTTGTTGTTGCTGTTTCTGCTGTTGCAGTTGTTGCTTCAGTTGTTGTTGTTGTTATTATTGAGGCACACTCAAAGAAGCAAAGCAGCAAGTTCCGGGCACGAAAGAACGTTTGCCTTTCCTCCTCAACTTCTGCTTTGCAGTTGTCCCAGTTGCTTGTTTGATTTGGCTGCCTGGTTAGTTTGCTGGCGCTATCGACTGTTCGCCAGTTTGACTGTTTGCCAGTTTGACTGTTTGGCTGCTGCTTGGCGTGTTGGCCAACAAATTGCAGCCACAAGAAACTGTTTTTTGGCTTCCGACTTGTTTGCCTGAGGCAGTCCTTGGCTGACTTCATTGCTGCCTCTGTGCAGCCTTCATTGATTACTTTGTTATGGATTTTCTACGCCTGATTTGGTTTCAACAATTTCTAACCCCAGCTTCCCTTTCCTCTCCTCCTTCACTCCCTCGCTCTCTCTCTCTCTCTCTCTTTTCCTTTCGCTTTGTCAGTTTCTGATTGCAAAAATCAGCAGAAGTAGCGCTTAAAACTTTCTGCAGTCCTTCCACGCTCAATAGCTTCTCTCTGTGGCACCGCTATCATTCTTGTATTTGTTTCGTTTTGTGTATTTTAAGCTACTTTGCGTGGCGAATTGCAAATTGAATCAGAGCACAATAAAAAGCTGCTGCAATTTACCACACACAACATAATGCACTCTCTCTCTCCCTCTTTTTCTGCCTCATTTGAAATTGAAAAGTCAACTTAATATATGCAATCATATATAATCTAAGAGGACTCATATGAAGCTTAAAGCAGCCAATCTTCATTGGCTAATTAATTGTAACTTAGTCTGGAATACAAAGTACTCCTCTATGAAACGGGTAACGCTTTAAAAACCAATATTGAAATTATACAGCGAGCTCAGTCAACGGTTCTGATAATTATCACTGGGGCACCATGGTATCTATGCAGCGAAAGCATCTATAGAGACCTCCACTTAAATCTTGTCAACGAGGGAATTCAGATGAAAAAAGAGTAAACATCAAGCAAACCTCGCCGCACCTCGCGTGTCTGCAGTCAAAACCGACTGAAGCGAAAAGATTTTCCAATTATTTCATATTGTAATTAATCGAAGTTAAAAATGACGCAATAAATAAAAAAAATTAAATGCAGTCGTAGCTCAGGCCTGCGTGGCTGCTCGACTTACGCTTTTATTTCATTTCAAAACATAAAAAAAATAACATTCACAATTAAAATGCAAAACATGCGACGCTTTATGATTAGAGTGCGAATCGCGCTACAATTTTATGCACGTTCTGCTTTACTTGCCGACTTCACAAAGAACGAACTTTAACGAACTGCTTGCCAGGGTGGACTACCCCAAGTGGTGCATGGAATAATTCAGCAGACAAGCCAGAACACACAAAAAAAAACAATAAAAAACAATCTTACTGCACTAAAAAGAATTTCGTAATATAAAACAAGTTATCAATTGTGTTCTTTCTTTGAATGCTTTACAAGTTTCATAACTGCAAAAGAAGAAGTGATATCATAAGAAAGTTCAGCATGGAATTATAACAAAAGCTGCAATATCTGATAAAGTTACTGGCTTATTTCTTGCAGTGTGCATGTCGGCACTCAAAGATCGTTAGTCAGTCGACTAGACTGGGACTGGGCCACCACTTAAGCGAAATGACTGCAGCTCAACTTTGGCCAAATGCAACTGAAATGACAGGCAACAACAGGCAAGTCTGGGCCGAGGCACAGACAGAGACAGGAAGAGAGAGAGAAAGAGAGACAGCGACTGAGGATGCACCTTCTGGTTGTCGTCGTATTTATCACGGCTGTCGACAGACAGCAACGGCAACGGCAGAGGGGCGTGATTTGGACAGAATTTGCCGGAGGTCAGGTTACCTACGTGGAGTTGATTTTTAATTTGTGACTTGTCTTGCTTGCTAGCGTCTCTTTTTTAACGTCGTGTTCTTATTAATTATTGAAATGGAGCACAGGTAAAATTGCATTCAGTCGACAAGAAGATGCCCTTTTGTGCCGAGTTCAATGCACGACTAAAGAGAACTCGATGCAAATGTATTTTATTGAATTCCATTGATAATTGCCGGCTCAACATGCACATGCTGCAGCTCGCTCTCTCTCTCTCTCTCTCTCTCTGTCTGCCCCTCTCTGTTTGCAACAAAATCGCTGCTTGCTGCTCGACAGCGCGTTGTTGTTTGTTCGATTGTAATTCGATTGCTGCGATGTTTGCATGCAACCAACAGCTCTAAATACGCTCCAATTTGGCCAGAATCGATTCGCAATTCAATTTGGGTCATATGCAATCAATCAGTACGCCTGGCTTCAGTTTAATGCTCCGCATTGTCGGGCTATCCAACTCCATACCCCCCCTTCACATCTACACTGCCAATCCCAACACGAACCCGAACCCTTTGTGAGCTGTCATTCAACTTTTGTAAATAGCCAAGGCGATTTAATGATTTGCCATCGATTTGATCAAAGTGCAGAAACTAGTTTCGATTTAAGAACGATTTGAGAACGTTTCTTAATGACCAAATTCGCATCATGTGATACAAAAATTAACTTTAGAAAACAATAAACATATACAAAAAAACAAAATATCATCGTCATCAGTTTTCATTGTCTGCGCCGTAAGGCTTTAAAATTCATTTTTGGTTTCTATATACCCTTGCAGTTAGCATATTGATAGACAAGGTACGTAAGGATACACTGTTAACCTAATGAATATAATGAAGCTCGAAGGAACTCCTGTATGTCTGATGGGAATAGTGCCTTTTTATTGTTACAGCTGTACTAAATTAGAAAGAGCGCATCGGACCGTATCGTAACGCCAAGATATAGTAGTCAAATTTACTACTCAGGCTTTGCCCATATACGGTACATTTCTATATACCCTAACATACATTAAAAGCAAATAAGACACAATATTCTACCACCATCAATATATCACTAGTATAGGAACGATCAGAGGATATAAGAACCAGCGTATAGAACCATGGACATGCAGCAATCCAAATTGACAATCCAAGATTAAAGAAAGGTTACTTGTTATACACCGGGCAGAGGGTTAAACCTTCGACATGCCTAAGGTAGCCTTTCTTCTGTGTGTTTATTTTTTGTACATTTTCAATTATTCGATTCGCTTAATTTGCTACTGATTGCTCAAGAGATGGGTAAGGGGAAGGGGCAGGGGAGGCTTGACCAGTGCACTGAGCAATTGCTAAGGTGTCAATGTTGTTTTTTTGTCGACATGAATTCCAAGCTGCGAATCAAGAGATTAACAAAAAACGCGCGCTAAACTCGCGCTGTTGTCACGCGAGCACGTGATGCTGTTGTTGTTGTTGCTGTTGTAGTTGTTTTCCCTTTGTAGTCGTACTGCTTGGCAGAGTGTCTTGTAAATTGAGTACTTTGCAAATTGTTGTAATTAAAAAACGCGCACAGTGCACGCAAAGTCGCGACCGCGTTTCGCTAGCGATTTTGCATGGAAAATATAATGTTAACAAATTATTGAATGAAGCGTTGAATTAGCAATGTAAATTGATATTTTATAAATAGCTGCATGTGTATTGGCTACAATTAAAGCTATTTAGCTATTTATAGCTACATTTAAAGGAGTTTTAATTGAATTACAATCGACGCACTTCTCAAATTTATCGTTATTAAAACATGTTAAACAATTTGTAAACAATTTATGATTCGATTTAGCCGAAAATTGATTAACGTGTTACAAAACATACAATGAATGTATGTGAATATATTCACATTTCATGTGCCGACTGTGTTTGAATAGTAAACACATTGAAAACTGTTTAAATATGCCAATTATTGAGACCAAGTGCATTCGATTGATGTATGAATATTGCCACATATGACTGTCGTTATGAGTGTGTGTGTGAGTATGAGTGTCTGCGTGCCTGAGTGTAGTTTGAGTGTCTCCTTTGTGGTTTGCTTGCCTGTCGCGGTTGCTCTTATTGTGCTCGCTGTCACATTTATGAAAGGTTAATCCCGGCTTGACAATCTGACATGACAGGGTGTTTAATTGCTCAATGTCGTATAGTTTGACATGGCGGGGGCTTTATAATTGATGCAGCTCATTAAATGGGTATTATTATTATTATTTTTATGGGTGTAACAGAGATGGGTTGCCACTTGCTGCTGCTGCCACTTGCAGCTTATGCAATAAGTTGCCCCAGTTCGATGCTTAGATGTTAACCCGAGGGAGGAGGGTAGACGGGTAGGCCAACATAAAAATGGTTAAAATGTAGATTTATGCAAATGGGCACAACTCGCATCCTGTTGCCTCTCTCTTCCTCTCTCTCTCCCTCTTTTTGTCGCCAGTCACTGAGCTCTATGCAGAACCTCTCCTATACTACCGTGTGTCTATCTCTGTCTCTGTCTCCTTCTATTCCTATCCCTGTCTGTTCTGCCCGCTGGCTGTCTGTTTGCCAGTTCGCTGCTGCTGCCTCTGCCTCTGCTTCTGCTGCTGCTGTCTCTTGTCTGCGTATTGAGTGTATTGCATTTAATATTTATTCGCTTTTATTTCCCTTTTCTGCTACGTTCTTTTTTGTTCTTTTTCTTTGCTGTGCACATTTTGCTTTCCTTCGGCACAAGAGAAAAACGCGCAAAATACAGAACAGAAAACGCCATCGTCAGGTGGAAGAGGAAAATTAAAAATGCGATTGCGATTAAAATTGCATGACAAACGCATTGCAAAATGTTGCATGTTTAGTAGCAGCAGCCGTGACAGCGTCCCCCCTTCCCCGCACTACCACCCCTCGAACCTTTACACCTTGTCACCTGCGGGGGTATTTGCTAGTGTATCATGATACCTTAAATAAATCTACAATAGAGAGTAGAAAAAAGGGCGTGTCTCTTAGAAAATGATTCACTTGCTATTCATTTGAAGTGAATGATTTCACAATGCTTAACCTATTCACACTTACCGTTAATCAATTCCAGGTGTTAACTGTCGCCTAGTTAGCGTCTCTTCCTCTCTCTCTCTCTTCGAAGAAGCAGTGACCGATGGATATATATTTAATATTTGATTGATCAATTAGCACGACACAAAAATAATTCACTTTTTCTTCGAGCGATATCTAAAAATATATATACGAATTTGTGTGCATGAATTTCACCTCTTTACCAAATGAGCAAAGCAACATTGAATATTACTTAGAGCTACTACATACGAGGTGTGTACAAATGACTGTCTACATTTAATTATCAATATTTTGTCTTTGTTATAATCGGAGACATCTCTTTATCATGTGCTTACATCTGCCTTAACCAGCGTATTCACCAGATATGGGTCCCTGCGACGTTTTCCTATTCCCAAAACTGATGAAACCAATGATGAGATCAACTCAGAATCAAAGAGAGAAAGTGCTTCTAGCAATTCGATAAAGCGTTGGCACAAGTATATTATATCCGCGGGGGATTACTTTGAAGGGCTCAAAATAGATTCTGATAAATAAACAGGTACTAAATAGACCCTTTCTTTTGAACACACCTCGTAAGTGGAACTACATAATATAATATTAATATATTTGTTTATGTGGACAACATATATTATAATATATTTGTTTCTATATGTATTGCATTGGCCAGTTGCCCAGTTGCGGGTGCTTGCTGTGCTTGCTATATAGGAACGATTTCCTGTGCCAACGGCCGCCACACGCGACACCTGCACCCGCCCTCCTCCCCCTCTCTGTCTGCTTCTTTGTGGCAAGAAGTGCACAAGTGATAAACAAAGCACAAAGCGCATCAAAGACAGACAGAGAGAGAGAGAAGGAGACACTCGCGCAGTGACCACAAATTATGGGACAGTCAAAGTCACTGACGAGGCGCACCTAAGCGGATCTCTGGATAGAAAGGGGCAGAGACACGTGACTGGCTCGTGATTACGTTTATTTTGTAGTATTTTTTGTATCTTTATTTTTTTGCTTTGTATTTTTGCTAATGTGACCGGCGTCGTTGATTATTCCGCAGTTTTAGGGGCCATTTTTGTTTTGGTTTGTGTTTTTAATGAATTTATGTTTTGTCATTCGTTTCGTTTTGCTCTCTATTAGTTTGATTTTTGCCTCCTTTATTGTTTTTCGTACTTGTGCGAGCGCGGCGTGTCTGAATGTCAAATGATTTGCCACGAAAATGTTTATGCTTTATTTATAATGGCACTAATTAATTTCTATCGCACAGTATTTGTGATGTGGAACTAGAAAATGATGTTAATCCGATTGCGGAAAGGCGGCCACAGCTAAATGAGCTAAACAGCAACAACAATAATAATTTGCGGAAACTGTCACATAGCAACCGCGTGCAGCCCTAACAAAATTGAGGGCTGTTTGTGTTGTTGCTGTTGTTGTTGCTATTTTTTTTTTGTTGCACAATTGTTGTTATTAATTTAACGGGCTGGCTTTGAAACAGTTGTGTGCGCATTGGGGCAGGTAAACAAATACATATATAGTATAGAGCCCACACTCTAGACCGGAAAGAAAACAGAGCTTGACTTTGTTGAACTTGTCACGAGCTCAGCTTGTAAATACACACACACGCACACACAGTCTATGCTAATGCATAATTGATTTGTTAAACTGACTGAATGAATTAGTAAAGCCTGCAACTTTGTAAGAGATTATTTTGGGGTCTTTAAACCAGTTTTAAAGTTAGTTTTTTTTGGTGACGTTGTGTCGTGTCTGTGAGGAGGAATAAACAAAATAGTTGTGCATAAAATTAGTTAGTTAATCTGCATAAAATCATTAAAAACTACATTCTTATCGCTGTTCAGCTCAACTGACAAAAGTTCTGTTAGAAAGATAAAAAACGTGTGTGGAACTTGGGGGGAATTCCTGAATACGCTTAACTATTATAATGAACTTATCGACTGAACGACCCACGCAATATCTTGCAATGTGACAAATTTGATTGAATTAATCGCATTTTATTCAACAAAATTTTCCACAGACAATTTCATAGTTCAAGCACAACATTTTTACGAAACATCGTAAATTTATTTAATTTTGGATTGGGGCGCGACCTTTATTCGATTTTATATTTGTATTTTTTAGTAATTTCTGTCACGTTTCGAACTTGACAAGCTGCGTAATAAGCCCTTTTTGGACTGTATCTAGAAGTGGCCATGAAAAGTACTCGAGTGCTGAGCAAATGCTCTTTTTAAATTTGGTCTATTTTTAATGGTTAATCACGTGATTTCAGCGGGAACTACTGATGATTCGTTCTATATAGATGTATAAATAGTATGCATAGAGAACATTTGTATACTCTGCACATTGATACACTCTCGCAACGTGGCTAATAGAAACACATACACAACATAATTGAGCAATTGTTGTATTTACATTTAATTCGACAAACGGGGACTTTTATTTTATTGCTCTCTCTCTCTCTCTTTCGCTTTGTCTTGCTTTTGTTGTTGTTTCAATGTTTTCTGTTAATTCAAATTTGAAATCGTATTTCGATTTTCACTTTTGTGTGTGATCGGTTTGAATCGCGCTGCGTCTTGCGTCTGCGAGTGCCACGACGGGTTTGTTGTCATCGGCGGCTGCGTTTGCCTCTTGGGCGGCGCTTTTGTTGGCTCGATCTCGTTTCGCCGTCGCCGTCGCTGTCGCGGTCGCTGTCGACGTCAGGTGTGCCAGAGGCCGTTACGTTATAACGTTAACGTTAACGTTATGAGCGTCATACGAACCTTCGTTCGTGTGACGCTCACATTGGCAGCGCAGTAGACGTCGCTGTCGGATTTTATTGTACAATAAATGACTGCACATCTTGGGCGTGCAAAGGCAAATACGCTGCTGCTGCTGCTGCTGCGTCTGTGAGCCGGTTTTTAGTGTGTTTCGGCCCTGCGACGAGATCTCTGCGCAGACAGGCCTAGCCAAGCGAAGTCCACGCCGCGTGTAGTTGGACTTGGACTAGACGGACGACAGTGTCGATGGGTTGGGCAAATACGAATGCACTGTGCACGGAAACAGGCTAATAACGAGCAGTGACAGCAACAGCAACAACAAACAGCAATTGGCGGCTGCCCTTTGCACAATTAAGCAAATGCACAGAGTCAAGTGCAACGTTGAGTTGTGGCGTGTGTGAGGCGCATTTATTGCTGAAATCCATTTGAAATGCAAAGAGAGAGAGATAAAAATAGAGGAGAAGGAATAGAGATTGAGGAAAAGAGAGAGAGGCAGAGCAAGAGAGATGCCTTATGAATCATTTTTTGACAGTTCAAGTTGCGTTCATTATCACTTTGCGTTGGGAAAGGGGTCAAGGGGTGACGTTGTTGAGAGCAACCACAAATATTTGCTATTAATCGCTTCGTTTGTCGCTCAACATCGTCGTCGTCGTGCTGGTGGTGGTGGTGGCAAAACTTTAGCAACTTCTGCCAGCAACTTCCGGCAACAACAATTTCTCAGTTGGCAAAACAGAGAGAGACGAGTGCGCCAAGTGGAAAATGCAGAAAACTTTATGCATTAAATGCAAAATAGTGTTAAATAATTTCTGCTATTTTACAATCATTTTTCATCGGTTTGCCAAGGGCTCTGAGGTCTGTTGCTCGACAGAACGGAAGTGTTACAAGTACACTCACTGCTGTCTGTTTCTGCTGCTCCTCGAACTCTCGCGACCCGTCAAGACCCTACTTTGCCTTACTGCCAGCCTGTCTGCCGCAGCGTTTACGTTATAACCAACGCTAGAACGGCAGACGCAGTGGCGAATTAGCTTGAAACCGCATGTAGATTTCTTGATAACAAGCCACCAACACACGCACACACCCTCGTTGTTGTTGTTGCTGTTATACGCTTGTGGCTTGTGCAGTTCTAGATGCTGCTGTCAAGTTGCGAATTTTATGCGAAATGTTTAGTAATTAGTTGCATCCGCTAGAGGAAATTACTTAGCAGCGACAGCAGCAGCAGTACCTTTCCCCTGCTATGCAGCAATAGCAAACCCCAATCCCTTAAGAGCCCGTTGACAGCACTGAAGAAAGCCCAACCAACGCGTCGTATGTGCTGTGAGTGGGTGAATGAGTATAGCTGCATTACTCATACGCCGCGTGTGCTTACTCTGGTTGGTGCCAAGCGTTAAATTAACTAATTAAAAGTTGCACAAAACGTTAACGCTCTCGCTTGCTCTCTCTGTCTCTGTCTCTGTCTCTGTATCGCTCTCTCTCTCTTTCTGTCCCTCTTTTTGCGTCTGCTTTGTTAACCGAGACCCCAGACAATTATTTGTAGCTGCTGTTTTAATTCTGCTAAAATATTTGCACGCACCACAACAGTCAGACAAACGAAATGCGCGGCTGCTTAGGGTTGCTGCTGCTGCTGCTGCTGCTGCTGTAGGGCAAATGCAACAGCCCTGGGCGAGCAACAACATTGGAACAACTGTTACAATTAACACCATCATCTTTCCCATTCGAGTTTCCCTGCGCCAAAAGTTTGTGCCAAGCGCATTTCTCTGTGTGGCACTTTGGCCTAGTCTGGCATCACGTGTGTAATTAGCTCCTGGCACCTGTTTGCTTTACTGCTACGGCGTTTGACCGGAATGACAAAGTTTGCATGTCGCGCCGACTGTCGAGAAACCTGTCGAGTTCCGCGCGCTCGTGATTTGATAAATGAAGCAGCAGCAGCAGCGAAGGCAGCAAATTTGACGTTAATTATGTAATTGCCTTTAAAATGCTTTTTAATCTTTGCAATAACATTTAATGCTCGGCTTGGCTAAGCATGAAGCTTCACTTACACAACAAACACAGACATCATATTTATTTGCTTCTTCTCTCGTCATTTGCATATGAATCAGTTAGAAAAGAATTTTCATTTAAGAGAAAACAGTCAACAATCTATCAGGAATTCTGCCCCATTTGGTGTAAGTAGTTAGACGTGTTGAGTTACGAAATAATAGCTAGAATGATGAATTTTAATTGATTTCCTGGCAAAGTCATTTCGCCATTATGTAATTTGGGCATTAAATATATAAAAATAAAGACCTTTTTTATTATTTTAATATGACTAGATGTGCTTCGTAACACAATAATTAGAATGATAAATTTTAATTGATTTCCTGCCAAAGTCATTTGACAATAATTTGAGTATAAATTAAATCTGAATAAAGAGCTATTATTATTTGTTGAACTTTAAATATTATGGATTTTTGTAGAATTAATTCTGAAATTATTTGTAAAATTCCACCGTATCATAGCCTCAAATAAGCCGAACTAATTGCAATTTATTCGTGCATAGCATTTTTTACCTCTGTGTTTATTTAAATAAATACCAAACTTAAAATCACTTTTTGAAATTTTATTCTTCAAATATATATTAAATTATTTTAGAAGAACTTAAAATTTGAATGCCCAGAGTATCAATAATATTCAAATTTGAGGTATTCTCCCACGGTTTTAGCTATACTTGAAATGAGATTTACTGATGCAGCACAAAAAGTATGCTAAGCGTTTCGCATTCATTTGCGGCCTGAAAGTATGCAATAGAAAAAAGCACTCACCTTCGCTTGCACACAAATCATGCGACGCGTTGACAACTCTGCCAGCAGCCGCCTTCGCTGTCAGTTTGGTGAGTCTGCCGCTTACCCCGTGTCGTTTTGATGGTTTCTTTTTCGCTGTCGCTTTTCCGCATTGTTTGAAAAATCAATAGTGACGTCAAGTGAATCTTTTGAGATTTGCGTCTCAGTTTCTTCTCTTGATTCTTTTTTAAATAGTCCGCGCCATTTAATAGTCTTTTGCATGAGAGAACTTTCTTGGGGGATATCTGAAGTTGTTTTATTATGCCTTGACTCCCAAGATCTTGGGCAGTAGGGTTGCCAGGCAGTGGAATAAAAACACAATTAAGTTTAAAGAATTTAAGAATACCTTTCAGTTTTTATTACATATTATGTAGTTCGCTTTCGGATTGCTGATATTTTTCATATGTTACTTAACGACAATAATTTTAAAACATTTTATTCATATATTATTTTTTGTTTTTGTTGTTGTTGTTGTTGTAGGTAGGTTTCATAGTTTGTTTAGCTTTAGCTATGTTGATGAGTTCATGTCTTCAGGCTCATGGAATTTCGGATTACAGTTTTAGTCGGCCTGTTTAATTGTTAATTAGATTTAATTTTATAGAATTTTTATTGTCCTTTAAATGGACACGATCGCTTAGCTAATAGTTTTTGCGCTATTTTATGTATGTATTTGGATGACTTAGACTGCTGGCGTAATAGTTATGTGTATGTGTGTGTACTGTATGCAAATGTATTCAATTCAGAGTCTTAGAGTCTAGTAGATGTTAGGAAAACACTTTCAAATATACACGTCACGTAAGTGTGTCTACATGTGTGTGTGAGTGTTTGTACATAGAACATACATATGTTTACATACACATCACTCGAACTCAACTGGTGTATATAGTTGAATGAAAGTTTGTATAAACAAAAGAAAGTTTATAAATGCGTTTTAGTTTAGTCAGAAAGTCTTTTTAGCTTAAAAATTGAGTCAAATTTTAGTTTTGGAGTTGTCGAAATTTACAAATACGTTCTCTTCCTTTGGTTTATTTTGCTATTTTCTGATGCATTTTTAGCTGCTACTACCAGGTTTGTTTATGGTCTGCGTCTGCCTTTGTTGACTTTAGTTGAACTATGATATATGAGCACCTAATTGCTAAAAGAGTTTCGGTAACTATCGTAGATTTGTTTGGTTGGTTACAACTGCGGGGTCTCTTCGTCTAACTATGAGTTCGGGTACGATGAGTTGGGATTGTTTACGCGTGTCTTAGCTTAGGTCTGGTATAATTAAATACGTTTACTTTTTCGTTTAACTTACATGCGAAAATTCAATTCTTTGGTGGCTTCAATTTGCAATTACTCTTTGCACAATTTACATTTGTTTCTATCATATAAGTTATGTTTTTCTTTCTATATATAGTATGAATATGTGTTTTTGTTGTATACTGTAATTATTTGACAAAATTCGAGAATAATAATATATATATTTATGTACATGGCTATATTAATACTAAACGATTCTCATGTGTGTTTGGTCTTGAGGATGATGAGGCAAATCAATTCATAATGTGTTGTCCAAGACGTTAAAAAGGGGCTCAGATTTTAACGTTTTTGACGACAACGATAAAACAAAACATTGCAAAAATGTAATATGATATTTGTTTTATATGCGTAACTCATAGCACCATGTTACTTCGTTGTTAGCCATATGAATATGTATGTATACTATATAGGTTAGTTGTGAACGAAAACTGTGTGTACTCTTTAAATGGATAACAGAAGAGCGATTAACAATGATTGGTTAATTGTAAATGGTTTGTTAACTACATTTTGTTCATACTCTTTACTTACTTACTCTCTAGTACATGATTAATATGCAATTGTGCAGCTATTATAACTTTTATCTGCTTATTATCTATAGTTATCGTTATCGTATTACCTATCGTTAGTTAATTTTATGCGTATATTGAATCTTTTGAGGAGGAGAAACCTTGAAATACATACACATATACAATTTAGCACTAAATTTACATAATTAATTACAGTTAACCTTTCGAAACTTGCGCAGATTGGTAACAAACTCGGGAGAGTATAACGCGTTTAAGGAGTTAGGAGGAAGTTTGGGACAAGGTTAGTTTGATGATGGATTGATCGGATCGCGTAATTGTAGTGGAAGACTTCCTTTTAAAATGTAGATAGTAGTTAATTAATTTTAAACAGTTTTCTTTTGTTTATCGAGTTTGATTCTCGTCTATGCACGATATACGATTTGTTTATATATACAACACTTTGTATATATCATTCATATATGGTTTTTATATTGTTGTTTAGTTTGATTCATTACTCGTACTTGAAGTATTCGTTTATTTAACTAGACTTACACACACGTTTATTTATAGCAGAGACGACAATAAGAAGTTAAAAATTTTGCTATACAATTGAATGATTAAATTTAACATTTGATTTCGTATGCAACTAGAAATTATGCCAACTCCATGAACTACTTATGCGATTAATCGTGTGTATAGTACTTTAATAATTTATATAATTTACTGGCTTTAACTTTGATATATGCTGCACATTATGAGTCTAGTCTAGTTTAGAGTTTACTTTCAATTTATTCTACACATGTTATTAGCAAAAACTTTAATCATTATTTTAATTTATTCTTGAAACATACTTCATATATATACATATATTATTTGATCTTCGTTTTCTGTTTGGTTTGTTTTGGTTTCGAAATGAAATAATTTCATTTAAGCATTTCAGTCGTTTTGGTTTGTTGCCACTCCCTCGTCGCACTAACTAAACTTAATTCAAGTGAACCTCGGCATTGACTGCTCTAAGTAGTGGCAAATTGATGCTATACTATAGATATATACTATAACTATACTTATGTGCCCTCTGCACAGGCATTGGATTTGCTTTGGTTTTTTCTGAAACTAAAAATCAAATAGATAAACATATGGACAGATAGATAGACTCGACGCGACCCCTCCTCGTTGAACCGTTTATAAAGTAAAGTTCTCGCATAAATCAACGCTCGGCACATGAGCTTATTGAGGTCGTCACTTTATATGCTCTGTCAGCATGCCACAAATACGAGCTCTTAAGTGGGCATGAGTGTATTTATGAGCGATCTTTATGGGGCCGCAGTTCTATGGCTTTTTATTATTAATTACGTTAATGAGCATTCTAATGGCATGTGTTCGAGCTGTTGTCTAAAAATACTTTTCCATTTTCCACTGCACAAAAGATGAACCGATCTGTGTACTATATGTCGGATATATGTATTTGCCTGGCAGGCAAATCGCTTTGCAAATCGATTCCATAGTATGGCAAGTGATTATCATCGGTTAAGCATAAACAAAACGCAACTGAGGCCGGCTTAATTATAACTGGCAGGCATTAGCAATATATCTAAGTACTATGAACACATAGAGGGTGATTTTTTAGCTATTATCTTTTTGGCAACACCAGTTTAAATAGCTGATGCACGTTTCGTGGTTTGTATCACTGACAAACATCTTCAGTTTGGTCTATAATTTAACCATTAATCGTGTTGGAAAGAGTATGCAAAAATTTGACTAAGCGGATGGACCATTTGAGGCGCAGTCACGGCCAATATATGCATGAAACATTCTTCAAACATTAAATTATATGCATCGTAATATCATTTCAAATAAAGATTTCATGGATTTCTCTGAATTTTATGTATATTTTTTTTTGAAAATCTTTTTTATAGCACTTAAAAAATCACCCTTTATTATACTAGGAGCGATGCACAAAGGTGCAATCAAATATTTATTCGCGCAAGAACTGATTACTGAACATGCGAATATTGTAAACTGAATTTGAATTAGAATTTCAATTGAAAATGTCGCAATTGCCACATAATTGCCAAGTTAATCGGGCATTAAATTAGCTTATGGCAGTTCTGTGCATTTGCATTCGTGCATTGAGAGCGCAATAAATGTTGACAGAAATTCGTAATTACGAATATTTTAAATTTCGCACTAGCCGCGAACTCAATAATTCAATTTGACATGCGAATTTGTGGCGAACTGAATGGATTCCGTTTTTATTTAGCAAATATTTTCATGTTTTTTTTCGCACTCTTTGACTTGTTTTTCTCAGTTAAATTGTTTCACTATTTTTACTTCTTTTTTTGGAATTCCCAAACAATTTCGGGCTAATTAAGGCACACAAATCAGTATGAAAATTTGCATATAGAGTGCATAATTGAATTATGAGCATTAATGCAAATAAGTTTATAGTGTTTAATTATTATTGTTGAAGTTGTTGTTGCTATTATTGTTGCTTGTTTTTATTTACTTTGTGTTTAATTTATGTTAATTGCGCGGCAATTACATATGAAATGCACACAAAATGCCCGTAATTGTGTAATAAAATGCTGTGAGTGAACGTTTTTGTATTGTGTTTTTTTCTTAGGAGGAATTTACTGCCAAGAGCTTTGCTCAATTGACGCCTGTGCAATATTGCGTATACGTCAGCGGCACCTTAACACTATACGGCAGCAATTTCAGTGTTCGCTGTCGAAGGCAAAATGACTTTCGATGTGCCAAAGCGAAAACAAAAGCCGAACAAAAATGTGTGTGTCGCCTGCTACGACATACACTCACACACCACACGCACACATGCTGGCCGTTGCCTCTAAGTGCAGTTAAGTGCTCTAGGTGTGCGAGTGTGTTTGTCCCTGTGTGTGTGTATGCTGTGTGTGTCGCGCATTTTAATGCATGCTGTGCCTGCCATCGATTTCAATTGTTTTCGATTTCACTGCTATTTTTTGTTGTTCCTTTTCTCACTCTGTGTGTGTGTGTGTGTGTGTTCAAATTGTCATTTAAGTGCAGTTGTTGTGCGAAAAACATTGCTGACAATGACATTGTAAGCCCGTGTTTGCGCGTGTGTGTGTGTGGTATAAAAAATGCATGTTGATTGCTAGGAAAAGCCTCTGTCTTCACATATTTAAATGATTCGTTTTGCTGGAAATCCTAACAAATTTGACTGTCGCATTATTTATGAGCATTTTAACATTTTAAACAGAGGGCACCCCTGACTAATGGCCTGGCCAATAAATGTGATACAGCTGTGTGTGAAGAACACACGGAGAATGTGAGAAACAAGAAGAGAATGGAGGCTAAAAGCTGCTATAAATTCGGAACAACATGGAACAAGCCGCTTTACATTTGAAATTTAGGTGCAGCACAGCCGCAAAGTGTCCGAAATATGCGAGACAGAGAAGAGACTCACAATTTATGCATATTTGCGGTTGCCCTGAGACAGATAGATAGAGAGAGATGGAGATATGTATGGGCTGCATGCCAAGAGCTGCCATGCAAGTGTTTCTGACTGACTCAGTGACTGACTGACTGACGGACAGAATGACGTGTCATCTATTCGACTGCAGGCGAAAATAATGGCATCCAAAGTGTTTGGAAATGGGCGACTACAAACACACACAAGTAAATACACTATATATATAAAGAGAGAGTCTAGTATAGTATGCATTTGTGTCTGCCCATTAGTTGTGGCTTTTGTAGTTGTTGTTTTTTTGCTTTTCTATGTCGAATATCTTCTGCTAAATGAATTACAGCAACAACAGCAGCGACGACAACAACAACAACAAGTAGAGCAGCCCCATTTGCTATCTTGTCTGTGCATTGTGCCTGGATTATTCTTGCCTTGAATATTATTTCTGTGCAAATGGCAAAAGGCAACATTAAAAATACATTTTGTACTGCAACAAAATTGTGTCTCAAGTAAATAGAAATACAACAACAAAAGGTGGGGAAACAAAAAAGAAAAAAAAACATATGAACATTAATTTGTTGCATCCATGACCTCAATGCGAGTGCCAGACAACATATGACTATATATATAATGTATGTAAGTACATACAGCAGAGGGTGATTTTTTAGCTATTATCTTTGAGGCAACTCTATAAGAATAAGTTTGTCCATTGACTTTGACAATCAATTGTTCTACGTTAACTAAAAAGTTGTTTAATATTCCAAAGTGTGATTAACGTGGTAGGTCAGCTTCATTGTCAGCTCCAAAATATATCAAACCACCCTCGCATAGAAACGTGTGTACAAAGAGGTACTTGGATATATTGTTTACCTGCCAACCCCTTTTCAGTTGTGTGGAAAATGGAAACTTTTGCAAGAGTTGAATTGGCTATTCAGCGTGTGGTGCATAAAAGATGTTTGCTTAGCTGGACGGGGGTAGAGGGGAAGGGATTCATGTTTGCCCAGCTCTAGTTGAGGGTGTCGAGTGTGTGAAAAATGTCTGCGCTTCGTTGATTCATCGAGAGTGGGAGGGGGGGCCCGAGTGTGTGTAGAATGCAACTAAAAAACGCGTAAATTGAAATTGAGAGATTTCCATCAAATTCACAGCCGTTCATTGCTTTTGAAATGAGCTACAATGTTCGTTACTTTTCGAAAACCCAAAGAAGAAAAACAAATACGAAAATGAGAAAATGAGAAATTGAAAATGTAAAGCACTGAGGGAAAAAGCCGTTGCAAATCTAACGCCTGTTGTAATGCTGATACATGCCATGCCCATAGCCCATGGGTGTGCTGCCCATGGCACGTTCGGTAGCCTTCTCGATGCTCGCATAAACGCACCTGTAACAGCACACATAGGCCAAACATCACTTGAACAGGATGCGTCGGAAGGCGCGTCGGAAGTCCTTGTTGAAGATGGTATAAATGGCCGGATTGAGTGCCGAATTCATGTAGCCCAACCAGAAGGCAATGGCAAATGCCGAATCGGGTATTTTGCAATGATTGCTACAGGCCGGCACCAGTATGTACAGAAAGAAGAATGGCAGCCAGCAGGCAATAAAGCTGCCCATGATTAGACCCAATATTAGTGTGGCACGTTTCTCTTTCTTCCTGGCAATGCGTCGTTTCTCCTTCTCCGGATCACGCGGTTTCGGTACCTTTGGTATTGCTGGTTCCAGTTCCGTCTTCGCTGCCAGCTCCTTTGCCTTGGCCGTGTTGGCTGCTGCTGCGGTTGCTGCTGCAGCTGTGGCATTGTTCTTGGCCGCCGCCGCCTGCTGCAGCCTTGGACTCGTTGCGACGCTGTTGATTCGCCGATTTGCGTCCAAAGATGGGCTGACAAAGGCGAAATTTGAGCGGCTTGACAACCGCACAGCGGCTAACAACGCCCGAGTCCGAGCTGGAAGGATCGAATTCACTCACCATATCCGTATCGATGCCCACCGAAAGGGCGCGACAACGTCCCGCAATGGGTGAGACGCGCAGTTCGTTGCCACCGCTGGCAGTTGCCATCGTCGTCGTCGTTGCTGTCGCTGGTGGCACAGCTGCTCCGCCAGTGGCCTCACTTGCCACACTGCCATTGTTGTTGTTCAGCACATTAATGGAATTGTTGCTGCCCATCGATGGTGGCACGGGCACATTGAGTCCAATGCCATGTCCACCCGTCGCTATAGTGCTGACCTGCAGCGTCTCCTTGGGCGAACAGAGACCGCCGCTGCCGCCGACACCGCCGCCAGCAGCTGTTGCAGCAGCGCTGGCATTGATGTTGCTGGCACCATTGGGATTAGCGGCAGCATAGGCAAGCGCCGTTTGCGCTGCAACAGCTTCCAGTTCACCCGCCTCCGAGGTAGATATATCGGAGGCCAGATCCATAGTTACAGTGGGTATTTGCATGGGCAGTGTCGCACTGTTCGGTGGTGTCTCAATGGTGGCTATCTGTCGCTGCTGATGCAGCTGCAGCTGCGTTGCACCGCTGGAGGATGGCATCGGTATAGTGCCCTTCTTGTTGGCGGTGGTGAAGCTCGTGACCTGTTCAAGAGAAAAGAAAAAGAAGACGAGAGACGAGAGTTACATCTTATTGCTGTACAAGGGTCTTCTATTTCCCAAATCCGTTTTAAGTCTGTTTACGGGCGCGTTGGAGTGCAATGATTACACAAACAAAAGGCTGCGCCAGGTAAGAGGGGTAGTAGGGGCGTGGGGCGTGGCACTGCGCCAACAACAATTACCACTGGCAATTAAGAGCGCCGAAAATGCCGAGAAAGGAGACGACGAGTGCAGGCAGTGCACTTATATGGCTGGCTGTGCATGGGTTTGCTCTGTGTCTGTGCGTGTGTGATTACTCTGTGTGCGTTAATCTCCTGGTTACGCTGCAGTTGCCGCAGTTGCGCTTCTTTGTTTGCACGAAGCGTTGGTCAAGCGTCGCTGATAGCAAACCAACTCCCTCTGACTCTGTTAATACCCACTATTCATAGAGTAGAAGGGTAGTATAACTTTGTGCCAAGCAGACGCACAGCAGACCACATAAAGTATAGTACTCGTAATCAGCATCAAAAGCTGAGTCAATATAACCATATCCGTCGCTGTCTGTCCATAAAAAAATCCACATCTCAGAGACTAAAATATGAAGAAATGTTTAAAGTCTACGTGTAGATCGAGTTCTATTTTGGTCACGCCGAATTTCAAGCGTAATCTCAATGCTGCACAGCTAATTTTTGGTAAACAAAATAACTATCAACGTCCTAATGATCTCTGAAAATCTGATTGCAATCGGATCATTAACATACAAGTTATTTAAGAAATAACTTTAATGTGGCACTAATATTCAAGTTGCCCCAAAGTATGCCACACAAAATAAGTTTAGTGTTTTTGTGCGTGGGTAGCGGGTATATCACAGTCAGAACACACTCGACTGTTGCTCTGTTGCTTGTTTCTCTTTCTCTCCCATTCTTACCGCCATTTGCTTTTTGCTGTTCGCTGCCTCTCGTGCTCAGTTAATTGAAAATGCAAATTGTGTAACGAATTGGCCTTAAATGTGTCTCTTTTTCTCTTTCGCTCGCTCTCTTTCTGTCCGTAATGGAGCGTAATTTGGACACTGTAATTGCCGTTACGTGTGTCACTTGGCTCGTTGAATCATTTTAGAGATTCGCTGCACTCAATCAGCGAACTTGCCGCTTAACTTTGACCCGATAATTTGCAGTGCCAAAATCAACAGTAAGCCTTAAGCTGACGGGCAAAGTGTGACAGCAGCAGCAGCAGCAGCAGCACAAAGCGGAAACGCTAACCGATGCCATTTTGTTGAATAGCCCTGGCACAATGGCTGCCATCGACTGTGAGCTCGCCAAATGAGCAAAAATGGGCGAACGTGGCAAAGTGCAGTGAAAGAATAGAAGGAGGTAGAGTGCCAAGGGGGGGATGTGCAGTAAAGTGCTGCGACAGCAGTTAGTGGCTGCAACACGTACGTGGCAAAGAAAATTTTCCGAAAATTGCAGCTTAAATGCAGCGCGCTGTGTGTGACGACTGCGGACTGACTTTAAGCGCAAGAATATTGCGCATACGCGACATATGCCAGGCGCGGGTATTACCTGCAGCGCAGCATGTTCATTCAAATGGCAAAATTTGCATTTACAGTGCTTGCCAATTTCACTGTGGCCACAGGGATTGCAGTCAGCACACACACACACACATGCACACATCGCATACAATTACATACAAATATGTTGGCATATTGCGTCGCCGTTTCAATCAAGTTTCGTCTGTAGTATATACACTATATGTACACATAAGAAATGCCCATTTAAGTCATAACTCACTCACCTGTTCGTTGTTTGTTTTGCGCGGATGCTTTTTAATGCCTCGTCTCGCTCTCGCCTTGGCGGCAAAATAAATTCGTATATACACAAAGACCATAATGCAGCTGGGTATATAGAAGGAGCCCAGCGCCGAGTAGAGCACGTAGCCAATGTCCTCGCTTAGCTGAAAGCACAGAGAGTGAAAGAGAACGTTTAAATATTGATTTGTGATACGAGCGGTCAATCTACCTCTACTCTTGCCTGCTCCCTTCCCCTCAAAGATTTATAGCTCACAGTCTTAATAAAAATACAAAAAATTTCACTCAAGTTTCAGTTTAGCTTACTTTACTATCGCTGCATAAGTAAGTCTGACGTTAAAAGTATAATTAATAATGTAGGATATAACAGGATTTGTTGGGAGTTATTGGAAATACTTTGAGGGAAATTCTTCTCAATTTAATTGTTCTTAAAATTCTCCCTGGATTGCAATCTCTTTGGGGTACATAATAAATGATCTAAGTAGAAAATGTTGTTCGATTTAAGAACTGAAATTGAATGCAAAACTGCACGAGTTTTGTGTGAGCTCTGTGTGTGTGCACGTGTGTGTGTGTGTGAGTAAGTAGGTAAGGCTGTGTGAGCCTTTTATCCACTTACAGACTTACTTTGGGTACTTGCAGCTTTTCGGTTTGGGCCTTTGGCATTTTGAGCAAAGCAGAAGCACTTGCAAATCTCGGTTATTGAGTGCATTAGACTGATTTACTGTGAAAATGCATTTACCGTTGCTCCTGCTGCTGCTGCTACTGCTGTGACTGTGTCCGGAGCTGTGGAAAATGCTTTGTCAGTTGCTGCCGACTGCCGTGAGAAATGGGCAAAAGATGAAAAGTGCACGATTTGCAGAGAAATTTCATAACGCTAAATGAAGTAAAAATATTAAATTACAGCACACACAAAAGAGCAGCCAAAACGTAGCAAAATAAAAAGATGGAGAAGAAGATGAAGAAGACAACGCGAAACAGCGGAAAATGCTTCACAGTAAATGGTCGCCATATTTTATTGCAATTGCATTTTTGTCATTTACTTAAAGCTAGCGGAATTAAAATGTGCCATAGTTTTTGATCTACCATTTCTCGTTGTTGTTGCTACTCTTGTTGTTGCTGTGCCGTGTTTCGCTCTTTTAGCGGTTGCTTGTGCGGCGCTCAACTCTTCACGAAATTATGCAAATTAAGTGTTTTGATGAAAAGCATACAAAGAGCTGCACTTGATGCCCGCGGCGGAGATTGCCCGAGAGAGACGCGGCTTGGCTTGCTTTTGGGCGTTTTTGTTGTTGTACTATATCCAGTGAATGAATGAATGTGGGTATACTAACATTGTGTAGCATTGCAGCAGACAGTTAAAGTTGAGTTTATCAACATATTTCTTTATCTGTCTGTGTGAATATAGAGCTATCTGTTATTGGCACAGAATGAGATCTTTTATGTGGCACGAAGATTCCTAAATACTATACGTAGAAAATGTTTGTTTTCAATTTTGATTACCTTCGACATGGCTTTCATTTCATGATATGTATTGTAAGCATACTGTATAAGGTTTTCATTTAAAGATATATGCTGCCTTGAAACATATTGACAGATGACTGTATAATCTTAAAGATTTCTATTATTGTCAGAGAAAGAGACTTCATAATTGTTACGAAGTTGCAAAATATCATATGTAGAATATAAAATATTGACTGACAGTTAAAGTCGAGTTGGTTAAGATTTCTCTTTATCTGTCTGTATGAACATAGAGTTCTTTGTTATTGTCTGAGCTAGAGATATTAAATAATGATACGAAGGTTCTTAAATACTTCAGAGAACTGTTCATGATTGAGATTTATTTATGTATCCGTTTGAATAGACAAATCTCTGTTATTATACGAGCTAAAAACATAACATTATATATACACATAACTTTATACCTTACGAAGAACATGTTGACTTCAAAATTTCAAAAATCATCACCAACGTCCGTGATATGTAAGTATTTCCCATTACAAGATGAAAGATAAAACTGCATTATTTTTTCTTCATAGTATAAATATATTCTTTAAATTGAATTGAGCTTCAACAGTGTTTGGCTAAAGCCGACTTCCCTTCCATGGTATCTGGCAGTCGAGTGCGCACAACCTGAGCCACATTCTACCTTAAGTAGTCGAGGACAATGAAAAGCCGCGAGTGGCCTTTGTTGTTGTTGTCTGCAGATTTTTCTTGAACCGACCAGAAATCGGCTAACAATTTAGCATGGGGCTTTAGTTAGGTATGCATGGTGTATGCAGTGTGTATCAGGCATATCAGCGCTAAACCACAAGCAATGCAAACTAAATTTATTTAACTTGTAATCCGCTTACACACAGCAGTAGTAGCAGCAGCAGCCCAAAATTGAATTTTTGAGCTGCACTCAGGAGCGGCATTTGTGGGCGGGGACTGTGGCTCAAGTGGAGCAGCAGAGCCCTGTTCGGGCCTGGTTATCCTAAGCCAACAGAGCAGTAGCGACTAGTGCATAAACTTTATCCGACTATCCTGCCATATCCGGGGCTGTGTTGAGCACAAAATAAATTTCACTGCAGCTCTCGGGGTCTGGCTTGCTGTGGCTTCATCTTCTTCTTTGCCTGCCTGGCTGCTCAAGTTGCCGCAACAAAATAAGCATAAAGTATTAAGCGTCGAGTATAATGTTGCCAAAATATACGCCGTGTATCTGTGTGTGTGTATGTGTGTGTGTATCTGTGTCTGTTCGGGCATGCACATCAAGTGGCAGTAGAGGCCAACAGCCACTTAAGCGGGCCGACTGCTATTTCAGCTTATTGCCAAGAGGCGAATAAACGTAAGTCTGCTGCACTTGCAGCCCATGTTGTTGTAGGTGCTGTAGTTGCTGTAGTTGCTGCTGCAGCATCATAATAAATCGTCTCATCATTTAGGGTTTACTCTTGATACATTGACAGCATTTGTCAGCAGCAACCCTGAAGAGAGGCAGCTCTACTGCTGTCTCTGTCTCGACTTCCTCATTCTCCTCTTCTTTCGTTTAGTATATAAATTTTATGCAAGTTTTGCAGCACTTAAAGTAACATTCGCTTGCACAACTTGTGTAGAACAGCAGCAGCAGCGGCAGGCATAAAGAGTTTCTCGCTTTTACAGCTCATAAGTTGCCCCTGCCTCCATTCAGGGAAACTTTCGGTGTAGGCATGAAAGTTGCGCATACGCCGGATTGGCCGGCTGCTTGTCACGTCGCATGTGCTTAACACCTGTGGGCGCAACACAACTTAGTAGTTTAACATATGTATATAGTATATGATAATGATGGCAAAACGTTTTATTAACGTGCACTAGGAGCATGAGAAGGGGGGGGCGGGGCCGTGGCAAATGGGCAAACGGGCGAACGCGTAAAGGAAGTGCAACTTACTTGCAAGATTATAATAAATTGTAAACGGTGCGTGCTGAGCACTTTAGTGCGGGGATTTAATGTAATTGAAAAGTTTGCGGACTGCTCTCCTCTTTTTTTCCTGCGCTGTGCATTTGCTCAGCTGCCCGTTTCAGCATTTCCCACTTTCCCCATTTTCCACCTCCATTCATGCCATTCTTTCATTTCCCATTTGGCATTTCCTCATTTCGCAATTTAGTCTACCCCATTTGGCTGTTGTTTTCTTCATCTGAGCTGCATTTGCGCTAATTTGCAGATTTTCAAATTGCGCTCAACGCTCTTTTGTTTATTTAAAAGTTCCTTCAGCAGAGCAAAGCAGAGTAGAGCGTAAAGTCCGTGTAAAGTGGAAAAGATGTGAGAAAAGAAAAATAATTATTCTGCAATTTTTAATTAAATGGCAATGGAAATTGCTGCTGTTGCTGTGTTGCCTTCGTTGTTGTTGTTGTTGTCCCCGTTTTCTTCTTCCTGTTGCCGCTATGCAGAACTTAAGCTGCTGGAAACAAAAACTCATTATGGGCGACCAAAATCGTTAGGGTGCCCAACCAAGCACAGACAGACAGACGAAGGAGAGAGAGAGAGAGAGGCAAGTCGATGCGACGAAATGACGAAAGCAACAGTAAAAGTAAAATGGAAAATAAAACCAGTAAAAATTGTTAGAATCAATTGCTGTTGACTGTTAGATACCCTATGCTGAATACATCATATTTAGAAATGTTTAAGAATTTAAATAGATTGTGACTATTTGTTTGCTCATTAAGTTGTCCTTGCAGCCTGGTATATCCGAAATGCAAATATCTTAGGAACAGTCTAGACAGAAATTGATTTCTTTAACTCCAAAACATTGTATTGTCAATTCAAAAGAGAGAATAATATGACAAGAAAGACAAGTTATACATTAGTCTGAGTCTAGTTGAGAACAAGCTTAATATGCCCTGGATTAATATAAGCACAGGGTATAGAAAGAATGTTGATGAGTATACGAGAGTGTGGCCCAAAAGGATGACGAGCACGAAATGGAAAGTGTTGATGGCAGCGCACAATTTACTGAAATGTAAACATCAAGCAGCACACAAAAATGACTGTAATTAAAAGATAAAAACGTTGTCCATGCAGCAGCAGTGGCGGCAGCAATGGCAGCGTCAACATCTGCCAACGTGGCGTATGAGCAATGTTTGACAAAAAAGTTGTGCGCGTGTTTAAAAGTCAACTCAACTGGCCGCTTATGTGTATTTATAATGCTTTCCACTTGCAGCAGACAAATAAATGAAAACAAAACAAAATATGTTGGAATGCTGTGTGGTGAGAGGAGGGGAGGTGAGGCAGAATGAAGGAGGAGGGACGGAAGGCGAAAGATTATATGTCGGAAATTCCGTTGTAAACACACAAAAGAATTTCAATCCGAATCGTTGCAGAAACTTTGCACAAAAAGTGCGAGCAAACCAGAATATGTGTGTGTGTCAGTGTGTATATGTATGTGTGTGTGTTTGTCAGTGTGTATTTGTGAAGAAAAAAGTGCGTTCTGCTCGAGGACATCAGCTCGCTAGCGCGCTGACATGGTCGAAGACGACGGAAACAAGGGCGAACGGCTGTCATCATCAGCATTTGTTATTGTTGTTTGTTGTTCTTGCTGCTATTGCTGCTGCTGCTGCTATTGTTGTTGTTATTGTTACTGATTCTTCTATTGTTGTTGTCATTGCATGTTTTTTTTCGCAGACTCGCCTGACTGCAGCCACGCCGATCAAACGGACCCACAAGGCCAGCCTCATCCCCGTTCCGTTGCTATTGAAACAATCAATAAATCTAAAGTGCGACTAAGGAAAGTATTCTCAATGCTTGCCCAAGAGCTGGAGAAGAACACCACGACGACGACGATGGCGCTTTGACAATGTTGTCAGTACTTGAGGAGCCACGCGCTGTGCCCTGCCCTGCCCTGCCCCGCCTGCAGCATGGCTTTGCCTGCCTGCTTTACTTTTGCCTGTGTTGGGTTTCTTAGCTATACTTATTTGCATTGCCATTCTACAGTTTCTTCTCTCTCTCTCCCTCCCCTCCTTTCCTTCTATTCACATTCGCCCATTGCGTTTTCTGTTTCTTGTTTGTCGCTGTTCAGTGGAGCAACCATTTTGTAGTTTGCGCTGCCAATTTGCCTGACGCAGTTTCCTTTCGCTTTTGCACCAGACTTGACTTGGACTTGCACTTGCATTTCAATTGACTGCATTCTGCTCCTTTGCCTCCCCTACTCCCCTGCACCCCTTGCCAATCTGTGTCGCCCTCTTGGTATTTGTCGCCCGTTGATTTTATTTTCCTTTTGCCATTTCGCATTTCCACAACTTTACGCTCTCTCGCATCCGCCATAAACTTAAATCAATTGCGCCAAAAGAAAGCTAAAATATGGCTACTTTAATGCCCCAGAGGGGGGTAGAGGGGGGAACACTATTGAATGTTCAACACGCGCCGCAGTTGGTGACAATTAAAAAGACCCCCAATGCGGCTGGGTTGGAAATATGTAAACAGATGCCTCGACAAAACGGAAATTGTTTAAGGTAGATGGAGTTGCAGCAGCTGGAGGATGCTCTTTAGCTTGCAGATACAATAACAGAATGTCAAATGATAACAGCAGTTAATGATAGGATGTGAAGTATAGTTGTAATATATATAATGTATGTGGGTTTAAGTGGGTGGTCACACTTATCGAAAGTTCAACAACAGAAGCGCATTCAATCAGGCGAATTCAGGCACATTTGGCATGAGCTAAAGCAAATTTGGCAGTTCATGTTGGGCAAAAGAAATGGGCACGGTTGCTTTGGGACAACGTATTCTCAGCGAAGACGACCAATGACTAATCAATCATTTAGTGTTTCTTCTGCTTAATCCTGAAAAATATGAATGCACTTGTTTAATAAACATAAACCCCTAAACCCCCAAAAATAAGTTCAAGCATTGTCATAGTCAACTTGTATATCTTATCTACATTCTTCCTGCTGTTACAAACGCCGTAGTCCCGGCAATATACCCGCTCTCCATGCCCTCACTCATTTTTTGTTTCGTTGTAGGCTCATTCGTTATTGTTGCTTAATTGCGGCTAACGGGATGGTTCATTAAATTGCAATTTTTTAGCACAATGTCGTCGAGGGGAGCTGTGGCGAAAGCGAGGCCAGGCAAGCGCGCTAAGCCACACGGAAATGCATTGCCTGCCCCAAAAAGTAGGCAACAAAAAGTTGGGCTGCCATTTTAATTGTGGTCAGCAGTTTTATGGGTTTATTATTTGATTTTGTGTTGCCTAACCCACACACACACACACAGACGCACACACACAACAATGGCAGTAAGGACAATACGCTTAAGCCACGCCCATCTGTCGCACTCGCCCACTCTCCCCTTGCTTGACACTTCCGCTGCGAAACGGCGTTTTTATTGTGCGGCCTGATATTTTTAATGCCAACCACTTTATGCTGATTGCCTGCCTGCCTGCCTGCCCCAACAGCCATCCCGCTCTGCCACTGCCTGCCCTTCCCCCTCCTCGACTTGCTCTATCCAATCCTGTCCAGCGCTGGTTCAACTTAATATTATCGTAAACATAAAAAAACCACAGCTCGCCAACTGTTGCTGCCGCTACTGCTGTAAAATGTATTTGCCTATTGCAGCCGTCTGGCATTTGTTGTTGTTTTTTGTTGCCACGCTTACTGGGCCCCCTTCCAACTCTGTTTTGCCCCTTTTCGGCCTCTTTTTCTCTTGCTTTTTTTGTCGTTTATTGTTCCTGATCGTTCACAGCGGAAATTGCTTGTTGACACGCAGACACGATATGCTAGGGTGTGTGTGTATGTGTGTGTATGTGTGTGCTGACCTACTGCACGGCAATTTGTTTTCTCACTTAGTGGTCAACTTAAAGCGGTTTAACCCTCCCCTCCCGCTTTGGCCCCCGCTTAATTTTGATTGATGCTTGTCCGTAACGCGCGACTCGCTCTATAATTAGAGCATGCGATTTGCATTCCGTTTTATTAGATTATATGCTACCAACAAAGGATGATGACTCAATTTAATGTTAGCTGGGCTAGCAGAGGGAGTAGTGAGGGGGGTGTGGGCTTATTGATTTTTGCCACAATTGGAATTTTTGGGAACAGTGCTTGCGAATAAATGAGATGTGTAATTAATACGGGCATTGTCTCACTCTAATGGCAGCCACATAAATATCACAATAAGCTAATGGGGCGAATGCAGAGAGAGAGAGGGAGGGAACAGCACAGCAAAATAGCAGAAAATTAATTTCCATATATTTGTGTGTATGCCTGGCATGTTGTGTGTGCGTTGTGGTTGAGCATTTAATATTTAATGTATGCCTTGCTCTCGACCCCCAAAATGTATGATAATATTATGCTTTTAACCACAATGTCGCAAACATTGTTAATCATTTGCAGTTGCGACAGCATTGTAACAAATTGCTGCCAAATTGTTGTTTTGGGGCTTGACTTTTGCACAAACACACATACGCGCACACACACACACAGGCACAAGGAAATACTGGCACACGCATCGTTAGTTTCAATAGTAAATTAAATACAAGCATCCTCGAATTGGAGCGTAACCAAAACGAAGCCATAGACAGCCTCCCCTGTGCAGACATTTAACCAGCCTTAGGCTTAGCCGGTTGACCCCAATTGTTATACCCGCTAGCTATAGGGTAAAGGGGTATTATCTTTTTGTGGCAACGTCGGTATTTAGCAGACAGAAGAAGGCATGGCAGACCCCACAAACTATATATGTATATTCTTAATCATGTAATCATCATATAGCCCTGTCGGTCTGTCTATCCATATGACTGTCTGCCTGTCTATTAGCCTTCAAATATACAACTCATTAAGAGTTACTGATTTTCAAGTGCTGCAAAGTATGCAATACAAAATACGCGAAACATAGGTCAGTTCTCTAGCGGGTATATCACAATCAAGCACACTCCAGTTTAGCTTGCATGCTTGTCTGTGTGTGTGAGTGTCTGTCAAGCCAATTGGAAATTTGAAATGATCTACTACTGTTGCTTTGTTGCTGCTGCTGCAGGGCATGGCTGAGAGAGAGAGAGGAGTAACGTAGGGGGAGTGTCCTCTGTAGTTAGTCACTCGAACAAGTTGCTGGCAAAGGGATTGCGGATGCAGTGAGTTACGCCCTGTACGCAGCTCGTGCTCTGGGGGCCTATTGAGCATTACAGGGCATAAAATAATTACAGTATTTCGCCCGGACTAACAAATCCTGTTGGTTGCACGCACAGACACGCACAGAGCACGCACAGTGCACGCACATGCAACAAGCCAATGCAACAACAACAACAACAGCAGCAACAGGAGCTGCACAAATTTAAACGCTTAATGGTTATTGGCACACACACAAACAGCATGTGAGGGAGCGAGATGAATCATCAAGGCACTGGCGGGGGTGTGGAGATGGAGGTGGCAGGGTTGTTGCGTGTTGGGTCGCAGGGTTGCCGAGTGTCCCTTGGTCAAACAGCATGACACTTGTGAGCCGAACAAATGAACAACTGCGGGTGCGAGCCATGCACAAGTTGCCCACTGGACAACTTCAGCGAGGGACAGTGAGAGAAAGAGAGAGGGAGGGGGGTGAAGAGGCGACTCGACCGCAACGACAGCAACTGCCACAACTACTGGGCCAGTAAAAACCCAATGTTGTTGATGTTGTTGCTGCCATTGCTGCTGCTGCAACTGTTGTTGTTGTTGTTGTTGCTGCTGCTGCTGCTGTTGAGCATCTCTTAACAAGCAAAACAGTTTTGCACAGCTCACGCAATTTTCATTGTTGTTTTGGGTTTGTGTGGCCTGCTTGACCAGCCCCCTTCCCTTCCCTCCCCTTCGCTTCCCCTCTACCCTTTGCTGTCTGTGCTGTACTCCTCCGGCTATGTCTGGCCATTATTTATGGTTTTAAATACACACAAAAAGAAAAAAAGAAGGAAACCAAACCGTACGTAACGTATCCACAAAACGTGCATTATTGAATTTCAATATTCGAGTTTCTCTCTTTTATTTTTACCCGTTTCACATTTTGCTTGCGGCACTTCTGTAAATTTCGAATTATATAGCAGACACTTGTATGATTCCCATATAACATATAGCTAGGCGATTTATATTCATTCCTCTTTTTTTGCAGAGCGCCACAATGCATCAGAATCTCATTTGTTTGTTTGCAAAAAATAAAACGTGCGTTATTGAACATCGTCAATCAGTTGCAATAATGAACGATTCCCAAAGAGGAAATATAGTTGATGAAGCCTTACGGCTACCATAGAGTTTTACAACTTTAGCTAGAACTACATAGTGTTGTTAAAGTGTTAAGCTTTTAATAATGTGAACTAAAATACTACTTATGCTGAACCAATAAGTTCCCAACGATGAATACTTGGGTATTATAATATTTAATAACAGGTATGTACACTGGAGAATAAGAATTCGATCGGCAATCACGTTCTATTTAACGCCCATAAGGGCCAAAAGTTTATTATGCTTTAACCAAAACGTCTGTTTATTTAAACAACAAATAACAATCGAATATCTTGTTTACTATAGTGCAGTGGCTTTAATTAATATATAGAAAAGAGATTTCATTGTTTATACTATGAACTTTACATACAAATTTAATTTTAAATGCATTATTGTCGTTTTTTATTACGAATACCCCGCAACCTTTATTGACAGAGTGAATGGGTATGCAGCCTGGCAAATACTTTGACTGCTTTGCTGTCACTCTTTTAACTCTTTTTAATCGCACATTCCTTTTGGCATTGGCATTGCGCGCTGCTTAATTGAAATTACGATTAAAAATGCTGTAATTGTGTAATTTATTCATTTGCTGGTAATTTATTTCCTTGCCTCGACCCCACTGCTTTCCCCTTATTTTTCCCTTTATTTTTTCTTTTTTTAAAGCACTTAGTTAATGGCATTAAATGCATTGTGTGCGAATGAATCGAGGCGTATTGATTAACATTTTGCAAGGCACCAAAAAGTCGAAACAATTGTAGGTGTAAGTTACAGGAGTGTGTGTATGTGTGTGCTTATGTGTGCGTGTGTGTGCTCTTGTAATAATGGCTAATTAATTGCAGCTTTATTTCACAATATTTTCAACATTTTCACATAACAACAAAATGTGCGCGCTGCACGCAAACCAAGCTGCGGTTGCCCCCTTGCACCCACCCCCTTGCCCTTGCAACGTTTTGTTATGGAAAATTCTGATAATAATTTTAATTTTAATTTTCATTAATTTTTAAACGGCAAAAGTTGCACGATAATGATGCCACACATGATGCGAGCCACGGGCGATGGCATCGAACTGCAGTGGGAGCCACTTGAATTGAAGTGTTCACACACATGTTCTATATATAGAGAGATCTGTATATGCACATATATATGCCCGTATATATACCCGTATATAGCCACTTGTATGCTGGCTTGTGCATGTTTGAAATGCGTTTAGGGCAAACTACAGCAACAACTAATTAGAAGGCTAATTAACGTTATTAAAATACGGCAACGTCGTCTTCAAAAGTGGCGTTGGCGGTGGCAATAAACGCACTGAAACGATTACAAGTACGCAACATGGCAAAGTGTGGGAAGGGAGGGGGTGGGAAAGGGAGGAGCAGGAAGGGAAGGGGGCTGGCAGAACGGGACGGGGAGGAAATGTAACGTAAGGCAGCTGCCTGCTGTCTACTTTGAAGGGATGCTGCTCATTAAAAGCACATTTAAGATGTTTACAAACGTGTTCTAAGACACTGCAGACACAAACACACACACAGATACACAGACACTTGTTCATACATATACATACACGCAGGCAACGCATTGCTGTCAGTTTTAGAGCTGAGTGCGAAACTAGAACGCGGCGCGTAACAAGCGCCAATCCGGAAACGGAAGTAAGTCAACAGCGGTGAATGAAAATGGTCATGTGTGTGTGTGGGCGTTAGAGCAAGTATGTGCGTATATATGTGTATGTGGGTGTGTGCCTGTGTATGTCTGTATGTATCTCTATCTGTGCTGTAAGTGAAGCGCTTCAAGTTGTAGCCAAGCTTACTTTACAAGCGGAATAACCGTAGAAATCTCAGCTACATATTGCCATCGACTCCCGCATTCCCCTTTCTCTACATCTGATCTGGCTCTGGTGACGATGGCAGGCGCAGGGAGAGAGAGGGGCGTGCCACTAGCACTGAGCTAAAGCGAAAACTTTACTTTAATTGACAGCAAAAAGCAATTTGCCTCATTACAACGAACACGAGCGTAATTAAATGCCGCCCTCGAGGGAACGAGCGACCCCAAAGGCACAACATTATTGCCAGTTGCCCCCTCCTCCTCCTCCTCTCCCTCTCACTCTTTCGGCTGGCCAAAAACCGAGCAGTCTTCAGTTTAAGCTGCTTGCCAAAAAGTAATACAAAAGCACAAAAGGGTCAGCAGCTGCAAAATCATCGTGAAGAATGCTGAGGGGGGGGATAAGGAGCATAAGGCAGGACATGCGATTTAGTTTCTTATTTGACACTTTTCGCTTACGCTTTCTCACTCTGTATACAATCTGAGGGGGCAAGCGTAAAAGTTTTCGCCGCTGCAGTCATCGCAAATGTCATTTAAAGGACAATAAAGTCGCGTCGGTCGATCGTCTCTGGCCCGCGTCGCCTTTTAAAGTCAAGTTAAAGTTTAAATTACTGTTAAAATGTTTGCGACAGTTGACGATGTCTGCGATTTACCCAAAAACTGACATAATTATTAACAAGCAACACACACAGCAAACATAAAGAGAGACGTAGGCAATACGAGACACTGCACGCAATACGAGGCAACTTGAAGAAGGCGTTGGAACTGCTCTCGAGTGCTTGCTGGACATGTGCTCAGCCCAGTCCCAGTTGGGGCTCATCTTCAATGCCTTCTGCCCCCCAAACTGCCTATGGTTTATGGCAGACTGTGGGCAGGCCGAGTGTCGATTTATGTTGGTCACTGTACACTCGCAGAAAAATGTATAGGAATGCCCTCGCTGACTCCCCCGGGGATCACCCTCCCTCTCATATTTAATTTAATAAAGAGAACAAGAAAAAGAACAAACTTTAAGCTATCATTAAGCGGTCTCAGCAGAAACTTGTGCGAGCTGAGCTAAGTAAATATTGAAATCTACCAGCTCAAAAAGAGAGAGAGACACCCCAACCAAGAAAGGCGCCACACACAATACAACAAAAACAGCAACAACAACAGCAGCAATGTCTTGCATACAAATTTGTGGGCGTTGCTGAAGAGATTTGTAAACAACATTCTGTGGCATACATTTCAGGGCGTCGCGGCCCGCCTTGGCTCGCCTTGATTTCAGTTTTTGGTTTCAGTTATAGCAATTCGACATTTTGGGCTGTTTTTTTTTTTTTTCTTTTTATTGGGCCTGCTTGGCGTATACGTTACATGCTACGATGAATGGCGCTAGAGAGCAGAAGGTTTAGTGGATTATAGAATTTTTATGAAGCGTATAATGCGAAAAATGAGCAAATGAGATTAAAACTTTGCACCAGTCGTGACTTGTGAGGCAGATTGTTTACAGAATATACATACATACATATATAATGTGTGTGTGTGTGTGTGTGTATGATTTGTTTCGGGCCATGAACTTGACAATGTTGGCATGCAATGAAGCGTATTCACAAATATTTATGGTTGACATTCTGCGCCCAATCAATTTGCATTAAATGAAACATATTTAGACCGAGATACCACAGAGGCTCTCACAGAAGAATGAAATTGTGGAAAATGCTGTTATTTTGCACAGACACACACACAGACACATCAGAGTCACAGTCACAGACGACAAAATGCGCTGCTAACACAAAAATTTATTACAACTGTCAAACGTATGGCCAGCAGGAGATACTTTACTGTTGTCGCCGGGCGGCTGTCATGTCGGAAATATACCATGAAACTGGCAACTGGATCGAAATCTGAGAGAGTAACAGAGTGAGAGATGTGGAAAGAATGGAAAAATGAGAGAGAGCGAGAAAGAGAGAGAGGAACGCACGCTTTTTATTTCGTTTTCATGCCCAGCAATTTAGCCTCGCACACACACACAGACAGACTCGCACACACACATAGACAGCAGGCTCGTGATTGCTTTGCACTTTTTGAAATGTAGCTCAACCAACCTCGCCCCCCATCTCCCTCCCGCCGCACTCTCTTTCATGCCTGCTATGCGTAGTTATTTCTGATCATAAAATCAATATGCGCATACTAAAATTTTATTTCTTTACAATTTGTGTACGAATTTCCTTTTGCTGCCGCTGCCGATGTTGTTGCCACTGCCACTGCCAAGCTGCTGCTGCTGCTGCCATTGCGTTGCCTCTGGTACTGCCCCGCCCCCACGCCCTGTTGCTTTACGAGTTGCCAGTTGCCGCATTGTTTTATTTTTTGTTGTTGTTCATTTTGTTCTTTTCCTATTCCGCTTTTGTTTTTGTCGCTTTGTAGTCCATTTAATTCATGCTATGAAGGACCTTGCTCGCAGCTTGCTACGTCACATGTTTTGTCCATTTGGCTGTGTGTGTGCGTCTGTGTGTATGTGTATCGTGCAAATGGAATGCAATGCTTTGACATATTTTTCTCTTTTATCGTCAATACTTTGGATTGTCATAGCCTCAGCAGACTGAAGTACGAGATGTATTCTTGTAGCAGGTTGCATGAGGCTCTTTTCTTGGATGTAAACTGCAGTTTCTTTGCTTTCTATAACTCTGCCTTGCTTAAACTCATTCTTTATATTTGTTCTTCATATTTTTTTGATGGGATATATTAAATATATGTATTTTAATACTCATAAATACTCGTTAATTAAAACTATATTCACACAAAGTATATACAAGAAAATACCCCAAAATAGTTTACTTTTATTTAACCTTTAGGAAGCCTAACTGTTGTTTACAGATAAGATAATTAATCACACATAGAACTTTAGTATAATTACGTCTTTGATATATTAATAAATAACATTACCTTTGTTCTATCCACATCTGCAAATAGCTAGATAGATATTATGGGAAATAACTGAAGTACCTTTGTTCCCTGGCATATTTATAGCCATTATAATATCGAATATTTGCCTCGTGTTTGAACGTTAAGAATTCATGTTAATATCCTCATAGTTTGTATGTTTATTCGTCCGTCCGTTCGTTACGCTTACGGGCACATGCCAACACATGGCGTATACTTAATAAAGGTAATGGAATTGCAACGCCTTTGACACGCTTAATGACTTGCAAGTGTTTGCTTTTGTGCCCTCCTAATTGCGTCTAGGGACGCCACAACACAACACAAACGATGGCCAGAAGTGGAAGAAAGTGTGGCTAGAAGGAGAAGAAGAAGAGGAAGAAGAGGAGCAGCATAAAATGGGCACGATAAGCGTTAGGACAGCAACGTGAGATATTGCCTGGGCCATTATGTCATTAAAGGCATTCAATACAAATTGGTAATATCTCATTTATTTGGCGTTCTGCTTGGTCATTCGGTCTCGCTGCTGCCTCGTTTTCTCCCAACCCAGTTTGTTGTTATTAAATTGACGCATGTGTTTGTGACAGGGATACACACACACACACGCACACACATGTACACATAGATAACACGCACACAGGGACACTTAAATGCGGTACGTGCTGGCGGCAAGCCCTTCAAGTTCACCATGCGGGCAAACAAGCAGATAACCCAAAGGGGGAGGCACAGAGACGAATTGGGATAGGGATAGAGAGAAAGGGAGAGTTGTGTGTGCGCAGCAGAGAGGGAGGGAGGGGGGTAGAGCGATGGCTCCTGCGATACTCGTTTGCAATCGTTTCGAGTTTGAGTGACCAAATGTCAAATATACAGGAGAGTGTACACTTATTTCATTTCCAGATTTCAGATTTATGGTAACGTGCCCGCGTGTGCAAGCAAACAATTTGAAAACCTCAACGTATGTTTGGATGCGTTCGGTGCCAGCTTCGGACTCATGTTTGGTTTTTCTTTTAGGCATTTTTATACCCTACGACCATTGAAAGTGGTCACTGAGTTTGTGCGAATGTTTGTTACAGGCAGAAAGCAACGTGAAGCGCCTCACAAAGTATATATCACTGTGCGCGACGATTGAGTCAATGCTCTGACAGCAATTTCCGTTGACAGTCGTTGAAAACATGTGTCAACTCCACTTTTTTTTGTGGGTAGCATCTTCTTCGGCTTCGCTGCACCGGATCGCACTTCACTTGCACTCACTCAACGGGAGAGAAGAGAGAGAGAGGGAGAGGGAGAGGGAAACAAGCAACAGGCGTGGGAGTGAGAGGGAGAGAGTGCGAAAGAGCGCTTGGCATTGTTGCTGCATTTTCCAGTTGATTGCTTTGCCAGCCGCAAGACAGGATCACAGTGGGATATCAAGGGAAAAGCCAAGCCCAAACAATGTTATATGTTTGTTTTGCTCCCAGCATGTGTGCAAGTGTGTGTGTGTGTGTCGGAGTGTATGTTTGTGCGCTGTCACATGGACACATCCCAGCTCTCATCAATTTCTTGCCACAATCCGTCGAAGCAAGCAACCATCCATCCATGGAGCCATGCATCTAGCTATCTATCTATCCATGCAGCTGCCCGTCCGTGCGTCTCATGTCGTTGGCCTCAATTACAATGTATCATGCCACGCACGTATTTTCGCTCGCTCTTTATGTCGGTGTAAAGAGTTTAACATGTGCTTCGATTGACGCCGCCCTGCAACGCCCTCTCCCCCCGACGCCAGCTTGTTATCCTCACGTTGCACGTAGCACGTGCAGCTGAAGTTGTAGTGAAGCTGAAGCTGACGTTGATTGTGGCTGTGTGGTAAATTTGATTTAAATTATTGATATGTTTACCACAGTGCCAAATAAGTAGCCCCCCTGCCCACTTCCCTGCCTCTCTCTACTGTTGCTTGGCCAAGTTTTCTCTGTGTCCTGCAAGTTTTGCATGTGTTTGCCCCTCATGGGTGTGTCATAAAACTTGGCCATAAATAAAATCAGTTGAGCAAGCAGAGCTGAGCTGACGGGATGTCATTAGGCGCATCTTGTCGTTAGCCACGTCGTCCTCGTCGTCCTCGTCGTGCTGCGTGTTGACGCCTTATAACTAAAACGGCTTAGTGTCGGGCTCTGGGTCTGAGGCTCATTCGGCAATCATGGCTTATGCAGTGGGGCTTAATTTCCTGCCCCGGCATGAACTGTGGGCGGGGCGGGTGTGGGAACGGGGTGCTGCGGTCGCTGGGGCCTGATTAAAGTGGTTTTAGTGAGCGACATAAATAAATAAATTAAATAAATAACAAAACAAAACGAAACGCAACGCAACGAAAACAAAACCAAACGAAGCAAAAATGTTGACCAGATTTCTGTGTGTGGGGAAGGAACACACACAGAGAAAACTCAAATTGAAAGTTGGTTCCCGGAACAGGCAACAATAAATTATGATCACAGCAAGCTTGAGGGGTTCCTCACACATGTGTGCAGTCTAGCTAGACACACACACGCATACACGTACAGTCACACACACATGTGGCCAGTTTAATATTTTATGCTAAGCCACAAGAGCAACTCAAATCTCATAAAGTGAGCATAAAACATGCAAATTAAAAGGACCAAACACGTTGTCCAAATTGAAGATGGAACGCACAAGACCGCACAACCTCACACACACACACGCACACAAATACACACACACACACATAATACACACACACACACATAGAATACACGCGCAGTCAGCAACACACATGGTCTCACTCACACACACACACGCACTAGCAAAATGAACTAATTTACACAAAAACAATACAATTTGCGAACCCATGTTAAACCCGCCCCCCTTCAGCTGCGGCCCACCTCACATCCTGCCCACTTCCTCTGCCGACTTTGCTCCATTTCTCATTCTCTCGGATTGTGCTGCTTTAACCCTATTTCCTTTAACATTCCCTACACACACTCACAGCCAAGCGGCGCCACCCAGTTATTTATATCCTACTCTATCTTGCCCACTCTTCTACTTCTTGTGCACATCAACGTGCTTACACTGCAAGAAATCTATGTGTACTCTACATAATTAAGACTGACAGAAGTGTATGAATGTCAGCTAGAAGTTTGTAACTCACAGATGGAATATTAGACGCTTTCTATGTATATATTTTTATACTTTTACTTGACTATCAACAAGCTTTGTTGTTCGTCTATATTTTACGAGATCTGTCTTTATGCAACGCTTTCTTGAAATATGACACTCCCCTCAGTGTAGTTATTTGTGAACATCGACAAGAATTTTATCGCTATCAATTCTCTTTTTTCTGTCTGTTATAGTCTTTTGGTGTTAAAGCAATCTCGATGAAATGAGACAGACATTCTATATATTATACAATCTGAAAATATAAAAACCTAAGTAGAGACTTTTTTGGCTAATCAACAATCTTATTTGTTCATCTTTATTTCTCCTTTTCTTTCCAGGTAACCCTCGTTTCGTTTTTTTTTAAAATACTTCTACTGCAACACAAACATAAAAACTTCTTGTGCACAAACATAAATCTCTCAGGTTACAAAGCACCTCAGACTTTCTCTCAGTGCACTTTGCCATGTGTTTGCCGTACATATGACCACACTGTAAATCTAGCTGTCATTAAACCCAAAGCCAGTGGGCCACTTCATTTGTAGCACAGGCAGGAGTAGCGCAGCAACTGCTTACTCTTGTCTCTGGCCTCCTTGATTGTGTGAATATCAAAGGAGTTGCCATATTTTTCAAAAACAGCAACACACACACACACACACATGTGCAGCTGTGCATGTATGTGTACTACACACGGCAATCAATGCTAGTTGTTTATGGCAAAAGTCATTTATTCCGAGCACTTCTCTCTCGTCGCATACCTTTTATTTCTTGAGGTTTTGCTAGGCCTGCGCTGCGGGCCAAAGATTAAGTTTTGTGCCCTACTAATTTGCCAGCTAAATTGTTGTGCGTGCGCGTGTGCCATTGTATGAATTTGTTGCCTTTAATTACTAACAAACATAGATTCAGTCAGCCTTGAGGCAGCTCCCCTCCTTCCCTCTCTGCCTAAGGCGAGTCTTCTTGTCGTTGAAGTCAGAAGTTAAGTGGAAATTATTTAATCAAATAAGCCAAAAACTTTTGCCAGATCAACAGTGCATATGTGTGCTATCTATGTGTGTATCTATGTGAGAGAGGGGGCGTGGCTGTGGGCTGCCTCTTAAAAATTGGCAAACTAATTTATTTGATTCATTTGAATGCAGATTGTGCCCAGCGCTTGCGGCTTATCTGACTCGGTTTTAAATGTTCAGAGAGATGTGTGTGCCTGCGTGTGTGTGATTCTGCGTGATGCATGTCTGTGCGTGTTTGTGCCTGCATAAATCTCAGTTATTAGTAGCTGACTTTTTTTTTACGCCTCTTGAGCAAATTCATTGCATTTAATGAAGCAGACGACAAACAACAAGCACGAAAGCTATAGTCGACTGTCATATACCCACTAGCCAGTTGAATAAAAGTAATTAAAATTCTGTTTGTTTTGTGTTGCATACTTTGCAGCAGCATGAAAATCAGTGCTTCCTTTAAATTATTTATTTTATAACTTCTACATTTATCCTTCGATTGCAACAAAATTCGCAGTTTGTGGGCTATGCCACGCCTTCTTGCTGCCTGTTACACACATTTTCAATTGACATACATTTAGTATACCCTTCTAGCGGGTATAAAAAGTCTTCCAATTGGGCATGCCAAGCATGAGCTCGATTCGAGTCGTAGCAGACGTCTGTCTGGGGCTATGCACTTTAAAATCCTTTGAGTGTTGGCGCTACAAAATGAAATTAATGACTTAAAAGCTTTTTTGCGGTACACGTCACTCATAATACAATCAACGCGCGTTATGGCAGCAACAACAGCAGCAGCAACAACAACAACAACAACGCCGACAGCAGCCGCTGAGCCATGCCTCCAAAATGGCGGCAGTTTTTGAAAGTTTAAAGTAATTCAGGCAAAAGTTGCCAGCAATCAAAATGCTTTTCCTACCTGGGCCTCCTTCTTTTGCCCCCGCTCTTACCATACTCTTGCCTTTCTACTTTGCAACACGTACCTGCAACGAAAGTGAGAGAGAGAGAGAGAGAAGGAGAGAGTGAGTGAAAGGTCTGCAATTATTATTGTTTTATGTGGCAAGTTCATGCAAAAGAATTAAGTAACTGTAAACGCTATAAACGGTCAGAGTGCGGACCCTCCACACCCACACCCTCTCCTCCTTCCCCTTTCCCTTTCCCTCCCTTCCCCCACTGCCTGAGTACGACCTCAAAACCCGCAACGGTAGAGTGAGTTTTTATGGCTTCGACTGTCAACCGCGCCCAGTTGGCTGGCAATAAATTCTGAAGCGGACGTTAAACGTGCAACATATTCTGCCGGTTAACCCAACTCTCCCCCCCTCTCTACCTCTCCCCTCTCTCTCTCTGCCACTTCTCTCGCCCCTGTTCACTTGAAATAAATGAGCATTTCGCACCGTGGAGCGCTGTGGCATCATATTTCTTTGGAAGGCAGGCAACACCTTGGCCATAACAAAAGGCAAATTGTAACGCCATTAAATGCTCCAACACAAATCGCAGCGGGCTTTAAGCAGCACTAAAGAAGAGGGGAGAGGGAGGATGAAGGAAGAGAAGGGGGTAAGCAATGTTGTTTCCCTTTTTCGCCAGCGCTAAATCAATTGCAAGAAGTGTGCGAAGCGATTCGATGTCATGTCCTCGCCATGTTGTCCGTCTGCAAGTGATGATGAGGTGAGCAAAGGCAGCACAGGATGTGCTGGTCTTGTGCTGCCGGAAATTGTGTGTGTATGTTAGTACGATAGAGAGAGTGAGGGAGAGAGAGAGAGGGAGAGGGAGAGACAGAGAAAGAGAGTGAGCAACACGTAGCGTGGCAATTCATTTTGCGTTGCGTCTTCTTGACGTCGTGGCCAATCTTGTAGAGCGTTTTTGGTGCGTGCATTGCGAAAATAAATCATATCGCACAGTTCTGCATAATTTCCGTGTGCAACTTTAGATGGAGAGGGCAGGAGGAGAGAGAGGGAGAGAAGAGGAGCTAGAACAACAAACTATTTAAGTGGAAATGGCAAAAAAAGGAAATTATTATTAATGATTTAAATTAGCGAAACGACAATGAATGTCAGCTCTCGATTTGCACAGCATATAGCATGAGTTATATGCCATGAAGTGCTGAAGCAAAAGCTAATAGTGGGCGTGGCAGTTGAGGCGGGAGTAGGGGGAAGGGACACACAAACAAGACAAGACTCTCACATGAATGTTGTCATAAAAAAGTTTTGCCGCATTTCGTATAAATTAAATTAAACACAAATAAATGCCAAGTCAAAGGCAGAGGCGCAGAAAGGGGCAGGTAGTGGGAGTGGCAGATGGGGGCAGCTGCATGTGGCAGCAATTAATTTAATAAATCAACAGAAAACTTTTGGTCGTTCGTCGCGCAAAGCTTTTGCCACGCTCATTTTTTCTCTGCCACGGCCCCCCCTCCCCCCCTGCGCTGCTTGGCTCTTCTTGTGTCAACTTAGACGACCATTAAGCGGCGAGCTTAACCCATCAGTGTCACAGTGCCTCTTCTCTCTCTATCTATCCGTCTCTCTCTCCCTCCCTCTCTGCATGTTTGCAGAAGTTAAAGAGCTATCGATTATTATGCCTGACCGTGCTCGGGCTTTGGCCACGTCCGTCTGTCTGCCCTCTCTGTCTGTCTTTCTGTCTCAGATTCAGATCTTTTGTTTAAGTCGCTTTTGCTGTATCTTTTGCTTGCGCTGGCTCATTCAGCAACTTGTTCTAAACTTTGTGCAATCCTTAAAGTTTAATTACAACATTTGCAGCACTAGGGGAGAGGAGGAAGCAGAAGCTGAAACTGAAGCAGCAGCGCAGACACCGAAGCTGAAGCGAAGACGAAGACGAAGGCTCACTGAGTGTTCTAGAAAAAGTGCTGCCACTTTGGCTCATAACATTGTTCAGCCCAGTGCAGTAAAGGGGTGTGAGAGAAGAAGGAGGGAAGGCGTCTTGGGAGTGCTGCGGCCAGACAACGTTGCTGCGTTGTCTGCACAAGCGGACAAGACTTTCAGTTTAATTTGAACAGGAGATGGCCCGGGGAGGATGATGACGATGACGACGTAGCCTACTTTCCAAGAGCAACAATAAGCAAAAGAGACAACAACAATACAGAGAGAGAGAGGGGGAGAGGGTGGAGAGAGAGACTCTCGCTCTGTTTAAGGCAAATAAAGCGTGCATCCTGCGTTGCGTGTCTACATTGTTGTCTGCAAGGTGGGGCAGGGGCAGAGAGACTGCGCCCGCTCGTCCTTCCTTTGCAGCTGGCCCCAAAAAAAAAGGCGCAGCTAAATGCTGACAAAACGCTGCCAGCGTTTGTTTGTTCTTCCCTTTCATTTTCTACTGTAACAGTGGGTATATGAATGTTGGCTTTAAGTTTGCAATGCACCTGAGAAGGCATCTCTGACTCTATATAGTATATTCTGTATCAGCATCACCAAGGGAAGTCGAGCTAGAACTGTCCGTCTATTGCAATGCAAACTAGTCTCTTTGTTCTTAAGCTAACTTGATGAAACCTGCTACACATGCTTCTTATTGCTGGACGCTGTATAATAAGTCGGAATGAGTTGGCTTAGACCGATATATAGTATAGCTGCCATACAAACTATCGGCCCATTTTTGTTATTTGTGAAGATATTGCAACCAAATTTACTACAACAGATTCTTTCTATATATTTTAATGCCTATAAATTAAACAAAATCGGATCACTATAACATAAAGCTGCCATAGGAACAATCGGCCAAATGAAGGTTTCCATATGAAGACTAGTTTTAATATTAAAGAAATAACTTAACTTATCAGTGCCAAAGAAAGTGAGACATAATATTCTGTACCATTAAACCATATATCTTTAGTATAGGAACTGTCGGATGATCGGATGAAGCACCTGCCAGTGTATAGAACCTTCGACATGCCTGTCCTTCTGGTTCCCTTTCCTGCTGTCCACTGCGCAGTGTAGGCAGGCCCTCCAGCTGCCCTTTCCCCCTCCCTCTCTTTGCACTCTGCTGGCTATTTGTCTATTTGTGCATTTACTTTTGATGCTGCAGTTGTTGTTGTTGCTGTTGCTGTTGTTCTTAAATGACGGTAAACGTTTATCAACACACAAAATGAAGAAAGAGAGGGAGAAAGAGGAAAAGGAAGGGGGGGGCAGCTGCAGCAGTAATCCGCTTTGAGCTCGCCTCATTTCCTTTGCTTAATTAGCTTAAGCGTTTCAGTGAAACCAAAATCAAAGCGCAATCGATGCAAATGAAGCTATGGCATTACACATACGACCCGTGTACAGTAATAAAAAACTACAACAGCTTTATCTGCATTAAAAGCGCCATAAAACGGGGCATATATTTCAGAGAATACGACGACAAGCAAATAAATAAAACACATTTGATTCCGCTGCACTAAATTTGGATAAGTATTCTGTGTTTTTAGTGTGCGTGTGCGTGTATGTTTTGCGAATTTTATGGCACGCTGAAGTGACCAAAGTTTTTACTTAGTCCGCTGTCGCATGCGATAGGCCATTAAACTTCAAAATGACTGTTGTGTCTGGTGTGTGTGTGTGTTGTTGTCTCTCTTTATCACATATTTGTTTGGTTGTTTGTTTGCGTTACTTTTATGGCGGTGTTTATGAGCGATATGTGCGGTTATGGCAGCAGCAACAGCAGCCAGAGCAACAGCAACAGTCGCCTTGTTGTTTATCTATGTCGGGAATGTTGCTGCTGCCGCCACCGGCAACGACAACAGCAACAGCAACAACTAACGGCAGGCAGCATGTGTCGCTGTCAGCAGGCAGACCTAAAGTCACTTAATGGTTGTGCGTCTGCTCCCTCCTTTCCGCCTGCTTGCGCCACTAATATACCAAAAATGGTGTCGGTTAAGGCTTGTTGCACTTTTGCAAGACGTCGAACGTCCGCTGTTTGCTTAGGCAAATCTGCCTCTGGCAACCCTCTCTGACAATCCTCTCTGCCAACTCTGGCAAGTTTCCGCCATCTTGCTGCAAAATTCCTTTAGGTTTTTAAGCTAATGAAACGAATTCCGAGTGCACAAAAAAAATGACCAAAGTTTGCATCGAGGTGACATTGCAGTGCACCGTGTGGCAATTGTTATAGTGTTCTGCTGTTGTTGCCCAAAGTTTTTTTTGTGCAGCAGTGAAACTCATAAAACTGCAGCTGCTGACATTTGCATAGTTTGCCGCGAAAGCGAAACAATGCGCTTGGGCTTCACTTGAGTGAATGCTTTTTGCATCTCTCTCTCTCTCTCTCGCTGGGGAATTTGCCTGGTGAAACAGCTGAAAGTTGCAGCTATTTGACAGGCGTGTCTAAAATGTGCAGTTAATACGCGTCTATAGCAAACTGAGCTAACAAAGCCATCAGGCGCCGCGGGCTGCTGTGGCTGTTGCCAAGCAGAAGCACCAGCACCAGCAGAAGCTGTTGGCATCCCAAATGGTAATAACCGAAAGGCAAATATTTACTGTGGTTGGCAGCAAAAAGGATTGCGCGAGAGAAGGATGCGGCAGTGGCAATGGCAATGGCAATGGCGACGGCATTTGAGATTTAGATTGAGATGGCAGCGCGCTAGTAAATTGAAAGCAAACAGCAATCTATTTTAATGTGCACCAACACGAAGCTACACGCAGTGCGCATAAAAAAGCGTTGCCTACATTTCAGCGCGGACTTCGAAGTGTCCAAAACACACACAAACATAAAGAGGGAAAGAGAGAGAGGCTCAACTGTGACTTACGCGCAAAACTTTCAATACAGCAAATGGAAAAGTTTTCGAGCAGCGGCGCCTGGATAAACAAAAGTTAATTAAAACATTCTCCTTGCAAAAGGGTTGTCCCAATTTTTGTAGCCAATTGTTTGCTTGACCGCAACAACAAATTCTATTTCAATCTAAAGTCTCCCCCACCTCTTCCTCTCTTTTTCTCTGTGTGCAAAGTCTCCCCTAAGTCGTATGGAATAATTCGCATTGCATTTTTAATTAAACCAAATGACGAAAGAATCTTTGAGCTGTTGCTGCACTAACAACAACAGCTTGGCAAGCCGCAAATCCCAAATTAAAAATTAAAATCAACAGAATCCATTAATTTTTATGAGGCGCATTTCTTATGCGGTGAGAGAGATACAGCAAGAGAAGCTGAGAGGGAAGGCAAAGGCAAAAAAAGAAAACCAAGATAAAGTAAAAGTAAAGCGCAAAAGAAATTCATGGAATTTAAATTGAAATCGCAGTCGAAATAAAGTGAAATCAAGCGTTTAAATTGAGAGTGTGTGCCAAGAGCATATATAGTACACATATACACTCCCACATACGAGCACACAGACTAAGTCACTCACACACACAGACAGAGACACATACGGTACGTAAGCTAAAGTTAATGTAAGCGCTTGTTTACTCCGCGGCTGTCGAAAATATTTCACGTGCAGCTGAGGCAAAAAAACGTTACCGTCGAGACTTGACACAACGTTTGAGAAAAAGAGACGAAATATCAAAGTAAAAGAAGTAGCAACACAGACCAGGATAAGAGCGGACAGTGCGCAACCCGATGTCGGGAAGAGACATACGAACACAGCTCTGTAGACTGACTGGGAATTAGGCTTATCTCAAAGTTGCACCTAAAACCAAAATACACTTGAATGCTTAGAACCAACCTAACTGATGGAACTGGGATAGAATGGTATATATGTATAAACTTAGGAAGCTGGATGTGTGAAGAACACTATATAGAGTCTTGCAGTTTCTTAAATTATTACAAATAAAGAACAATAAAAATGCTACAATATTGTTAAATCATTTTTAAACAAATTGCATATTCGATTCAAGACAGGTTGGAAATTTCAAAATATTGATGGTAATATAGAAAGAGGTGTCAGAAGAGTTGGCAACCCTGGCTCAAAACAAAAATGCAGACACTTTCCAGGAAAGCAAAGATGTTGCATTGTCGTCGTGTTAAAATGTAATGTTTAAGTTCCTAAGATATATGGCTACTATTTATACTATATATTTTAATCAATCAAAAGCTATTGGACCTCACGTATATTTATATATTCATATATCATAACATATATTTTATAATGAATAAACATAAACATTACATACATTGTTATGTTCTTGAGCACTCAATAAACAAAGTACAAACACTGTTTCAAATTTTGTTTTCCTCATTCCAAACCTTCTTCAAAACTGCTGCTACTTCTATAGCACTCTAACGTAGAGTATGTGAAATTAAAATCTCTAGCTAAAAACGGCAGCAGCCACTGTAAATAGCTCGACATCTCTAGAGGCAGCAAACAGGATGGCAAACGGGAAGACTGCCGTCTGCTGCTACCTAAACAAAGTTTGGGGCTTACCTTACTTTTAACTGCCTTCTCAGGCAGTCACTATTCCCCAGGGCTTGCACGAGTGTGTCTGCGCGCTGTCACTTAAAGCGAGAGAGGGGCAAGAGGGGAAATGGGGGGCTGGCATAGCAAATAAGTCTGTCAAAATCGCGCCTTGATCGAGGTAAAGTCCGCGCGCGCGTTCGCTCAATCGCAGCAACAAATTTTGCAGAAAATAAACACATGGAAATTATATTTCACTGGGGGGATTTACGTGTAAATCGAACATAAATCAACACAACACAACACACAACCAGCGCAAGCTGTAAGACATCATGATGTTCTAACTGTTTTCACTTTAAACGGTGACAAGAAGAGAGTGAGAGAGGGAGAGGGAGAGACACTGAGTGAAAAGGAATATTCCTGCTTATTTTGGGCCTCTTTTTATACCCTTTGAGCAGTTGGAATTGTTTAAAAGAGAGTATACCAACTTTGTATGTATGTATGAGTATGTCATAGGCAGCAGAAGGCGTGGCAACCACTAAGTAAAACTCTTGCTCAGGAACTATAATTAGTTCGTCAGTCTCTCTGTTTGAATGTCCAAATCTCTGTTATTATAAATGTTAGAGACAGTAAATTTGACATAAAGGTTCTTTTATACCATCAGTTGATGAAGTTTATGTCAAACCTTGTCTGCCACGCCTGCCGCCCCTGCAAATAAATTATACAAATTTTCTATGTGGTTATTAGGTACTCCATAACAGATACCACTTTCTGACTTCAATATATACTTAGCTAATTGAGATATCTTTATCTCCTTCAAATTTCAACCCGATTGGACAATAAAACAGAAGTATGAATTTATTGTAACGCTGCCTGAGCCTGCTGCTATGCGTTAGTTTTTTTTTTGAGCATTCCTTGCATATGTGTGTTATAAGACGTAATATGCTGCAGTAGACTTTGACTTGAGGTTTTTTTTAGTGTATTTGTAACGATTTCCCTAAACTGGAGGAAGGGTATTTTACATTCGTACCTGCCTGACTGTAGTTTACTTGCTTATTCATCCTGTTTCCCTTGTGCTACTAGTCTAGGGATTTTGGCATTCGCATGACTCAAAAAAAATTTGTTTCAATTTCTTCATTGTCGCCACGACAGCTTGCAAGGGGGCAGGTGAGGTGGGAGAGTGGGGGGGAACTGGAAAGTGGGAAAAGCGCCTTTGCCGCTATGATTACAAGTGAATCCAAATCTCAGTTGCGCACATTGCGCAGACAAAAGCATTGAGTATTTTGTTGGGGATTTGATTCAAAACAACTCGCGGGAGTAACTGTAATAAACTTAAAAGTGCCGCAAACACACACGCACACACACAGACAGACGGACAAGGAGACAGGCAGGCGGACAGACAGGCGGACAGACAGTGACAAAGGGGCGGACAAACGCGACGCCCACCTTTGTATCAAGCAGAGGAGCAGCAGCAGCAGCTGTACCCTACACAGATGCGTGTAGAGGGTCAGAGTCTCTTTCTCTATCTCTGTGTCTGTGTGTGTGTTTATCTGTGTGTGCGAGCGCGTGATTTACGCCCTCATGACTGCGTTCGCGTTGGCTTTTGTTTGCTTAAGCGCCAATTGAGTCTCACGTCCTGGTGACAAATCGATTTCTTATCACTCTGCGGTTTATTATGGCCCTTGGCGTGCGTGTCTGTGTGTGTGTGGGTGCGTGATAAGCTTGCGCCACCATAGATGCTGCTGCTTCTGCTTTTTTTTAAAGTAAATAAATTTTTAATTTAATTTTTAGGCACTCGAAACGATTACGCGTAACTCAATCGAGAAAAAAGAACACAACTAAGGGGCAAAACACGCGGCTGACCTTTATCAGCCCCAGCGAAAGTTGTTGACTTTTATGGTAAATGGCTGCGAGAATGGGGAAGGGGAAGAGTGAGGGCGTGGTAACTTGTACATCTTTCAGCGCCCGCTCGGTTGCCGCTTAACTACTGCTCTGCCACATTTAAATGCCTTCGGGGCGCGGACCACAGCAAGAGTCTTTCGGCTGCGGGCAAAGTTTTGTGTACCATATTTATTTTCATTTGCCTGCGACTCTCGACTTTGGGACTCGGGCTACAGTGGAGGCAACGTGTATGGCAACGACTCTGCAGGTTTGTTTTGCCTGACTAGTCTGCCTAGCTGGCCTGCCCTGCCCTGCCTAGTTGAGCTGGCATTTTATATTTGTTTTAATTTCCTTGCCATTTCCTGGACGCACTTGCTGTGCCCCTGCCCCCTGCCTACACCCCCTTTCCCCTCACTCCCCGCCTCTCTCTATCTCTCTTCGTGTTTACTGGCCACATTTGTCAGTCAAATGGCGCTGGCGCGAGGCACGTTAAATGTGCAGCTTCCTTTGGGGGTTCGTGTTTGGGTTTGCCTGCTGCTCTGCCTTTTAGTGTTTATTACTGCTTGCTGTGGCGCCCACTGTCGGGGAAGTACAGTTACTTGCAACTTCCGCTGGCGCAGGCGAGAAGTGCCAAGCAGGGGCCATATCAAAGCGGAAACGTGCGTCTAGGCATCAGCATACAATCATAACTCACTGTTGCTCGCTGCAATGCGTTAGTAAAGCGTTTAAATCGAACGGCGCATCAACAAATTTTATTGCTTAAGGTGGGAGTAAGAGAAGGAAAGAGACACGAGAAAACAAGCGAAAGAGAGAGAGACAGGGGTAATGCGGGGGGTTAGAAATAGTTTATATATAGAGGGAGACACAAGGACAGCGAAAGATCAAGATCAACCTTTATAGAAAGACACACAAATATTTATGGAAACAGCCAGAGCGACAGAGAAAGACACACGGAAAGAAAGAGAAATGGAGAGAAAAGAGAGAGTGATTTTAAAAGAGAACAAGAGAGAAAGAAACAAATAAAAACATAGAGCAAAACATTTCGAAAAGGGAAATGTAGAGCGAAGACAATCGAAAAGGCAATGAGACTAAGAAAAGAAAGAGATAAAGACATGCAGAAATATACAGATAAAGACAATCAAAGAGCAAGGGAAATATATGAAGAGCAAAATAAAGAGGGAGAGAAGTGTACGCAGAGAAAGATAATAAGAGAGCGGAGGTTTATCTGACAGAGAACTATCAATTTAGATAGAAGAGGATAGAGTAAGGAAGTGACAAAGACAGGCAGATATGAACATAGACAGCAAAGGGGCAGACATGCAGAGCAAGACTGTCCAAGGCACAGAAATCCATGAAGAGAAAGAGAGATAAAAGTAAAGAATGATAATGAGAGAGAGAAAGAGCTCAATAGACATAGATTGATCAATGTAGACAGCAAGAAAGAGAGCAAGAAAGTGACAAAAGAGTAGACAGAAAAGGGATACACAAATCAAGATAAAGAACAGACAAAGACTGACATAAAGAGCAAAGAAACGAAAGTGAAATTTATGAGTTGACTTTAAGGCAATGCGGGCGAGCGGCGTTTTCTTTAATCTGCAGCTGCCACCGCGCCGCCTTCCTTCGGGTTAAGTCCTTTTTCGGGTCTTCACTTTTCATGGGGTTGCATGTCATTGTCGCAGTGTCACAGCTGGCGTCAGACACGTGAGTAGAAAATGCCAAACAGAAGGACGACAACGACGTTAGTCGTGTGCACGTTGCCAGCTTGTTGTTCTTGTTGTTGTTGCTGCTGTTGCTGTTGTCCCACGGTTGATGATGGCATTTTATCGCCAATTATAAAAGCTGTCATTTTGACATTTTTATTGATGCGTAGCAAAAAATGTATTATAAAGAAGGCAGAGAATAAAAAGCAGAGGCAGGTAGCAAATACCGTTGCTTAAAAATGCCAATCATGCTGATGGCATGCTGCTGCTGCTTGCCACCTCTGCTACTGATGCTTGCCACCTCTCCGTTGCTACTGCTGTGTTGAACGTGTAGCGACAGCATACGAGCCCCAACATGAAGCTTGTTAAAACTGACAACTGGCTGACTGAGCTCGTCTCCCAACTCAGTCCCAGTCCGAAAAAGGATAATTCCACGTCTAATGCACTACATGGACCACCTGTGTTAGCTCTGTAGTCAGCGCCGAATATGTAGTATGCCAAAAACAAAACTAAGAGAGTGAGAGGGAGAGAGAGAAGAAAACAGAGTGGGGGAGAAAGGGGCAGTTTGCCTGAGTGATAGCAAGGGCAGCAGAGAGCGATTAAACGGAAGCACTGTATGACATGAAAACATCACAATCAAACACAGACGCACAAGACAAAATGCTACAGCATGACTGTGCTCGACAGACAGTTACCCTGTAGTGTGTTGCAGGAAAAATGCATGAAAAACGAGAAAGAAAAGCTACGTTCGCCATACAGAAAGTTTTGTATACTTGCAGGTTCTAAGCTCCTTCGATTGTTCCTATAGAAGTGATTTATAATGGTGCAGAATAGTTTGTCTCACATTGATTGGCACTGACAAACAAACAAACCTTCATTTCAGCCGGTTATTCATATATCAGCTTTATGTTATAATGATCCGATTTTGATTAAATTTCGTATGCAATGGACACACGAACAGATGGACAGTCTTAGTTCGCTCTCTGTTGCTGCTACTTCCGGTTAAATTGAATATACCCTCCACAAGGGTATAATAATAAAATGTTGGAGGTTAACACAGATGTAGAGCTGTCAGTACTCCTAACAGCCTATATGCTCTATTTCTTAGCTCACTTTCCTACAGGGTATAGAAAGTGGTGTGGCAACAATAGCAAAACTATGATAAACAAGTGAAATGCTTGTGCCACATACTCGTGTTGTATGTGTGTGTGAGTGTTCATCTGAGTGTGCGTTACTGAGTGTGTACGAGTGCCTGAGTGTGTGGCACACACACATATGTGTAAATAAAAGCTGTTAAAATACGATAGCGCTGCCTATTAGCACAATAGACACGGCAGAGCAACCGCAGCGCGACGCAGGCAAAAGGCAGAAAAAAGCTCGACAGCATGGTGACACAGACACGCATTGGAATGGCAAGAGTATATGTGTGTGTGAGGGAGAGAGGCAGACTTAAAGAGAGAGAGAGCGGTATAAAGGTTATGCTGCTGAGTTTGGGGCGTTAAGGTCTGCCAGCTTGGTTGGGAGGCGACCAATGCATGGCACGCAAAGTGTAACCACAAACACGACAACGCAACAATAATAACAATGACAACAACAGAGAGAGAAAGAAACAGCGCGTAATGCAAGCGAGTTGACACGACGCAGCAGATACGCTGTAAGTTCAGTTGGAAATGAAAAACGATGCTCAAGATAAATTTGAACATAAGTAGAACTACATTTGATGCAATTGAATTACAACATGACATAAGGTACAAATGGCATCTTCAGTCATAGCCAGGCATACCCCATGCCCCTACTGTTTACAGAGTATACCAAGTACAAGCACATATGTAGCGAAAAAAACAGACAATGCCGCAGACAGACAGACGGCAAACGGACAACAAATGATATGTTGTGTCTTCTGCTTGTGCAAAGGGGGAGGGGAGAAGGAGAAAGGGGAAAGGGAGCTGGGGTTGAGCTGTGGCGTTGGCTTTTCTTGCCTTGGCTTATTTTTTTGCCTATGTGTGTGTGTGTGTGGGCAAGTTTATGATCAGCAACTGAGCTTGACGTGCAGCATACGGTGGCAGTTGAGCAAGCAGGGTTGGGGCAAGAGAATATATAGAATAAGTTATATGGGAGAGTAACGCGTTATCCTGCTTTGGTAAACCTCATACCCCTCAACAGCTGTGCCCAGTCTGCCCTGCTGTGCTGGCAACGCTGTCTGCCCTGCGCGCCTCACTGGCTGTGCCCACTTTCACAGCGAATTTCCTGCTGCCCTTTTTCGCATGTACACTGTAGCCGAGTTTGGCTTTCACGGCGACCACTTAAGCCGGTAGCTGTTTCATTTCCATGCCAAAGTGTAGTTAGTTTTTGCTTTCTTCTGTCCATTGTGCCCAGCATTGTTAGCAAGGCGGCCGCCATTTGTGGCCACTTACCCACTGAGCTGAGTGCTGCAGCAACAGTACTTTAGCAACGCTCCCTCCCTTTCTCTCTCCCACGTTTCTCCCTCTTCTGCTAGTTTTTATGTTTCAAGCCCGACACGTGGCTGACCTGATGCCCAAATTAGTTGACGCTGTGCTGTGCGCTCGTTAAAAGAAGCTCTTGAAGGGCGTGCTGCCCTATATCAAATTGATTCTATATCTGCAGAGCTGCTGCAGCTTCAATCAAAATTCCTGCGACGTTCAACACTTAATTCGCTCTTCCTCTCTCTCTTCCTCTCTTGGTCTGTCTGTATTTCCGCTTTTGTTATTGTGGCATCCTTCTCATTGCACGCTCGAATTCATAAAAAAGGATAACAAATGCCAAAGCTACATGGCAGGCAGCAGCGCAGCCCGCAACTGACCCATTTCCCTCCATTTGCCATTTGTCTGCTTGGGGCGTGCCTGGCCATAATATCAAATCATATTTTAACATTCATGCCAAGCAAGAACAGAGGCGACTTTCCTTTTGTTCGGCATTTCTTAAAGCGCCGCCATTTTACTAATTTCATAAAGCCAAATGAAATAAAAATGCCGCAGACAGCTGCGTGGCGACAGTGGAGAGAAGAAAAACGAGAATAACAGGCGAGTGCGCTTGACTGTGATATACCCATTAAGAAAGATAAAGATAAGAAAGATAAACTTTGTGTTGTGTGACATACTCGGAGGGCCTGAAGATGCAGTAACTCTTAAAATGATTAATTAAATCAACCAATATTATTTAAAGATTGATAGTTATTGCGTTTACCAATTATGAACTGTTCTGCATTGAAATTACTTTTTGAATTTGTTTTTAATTGATTTTCAGGGATAGAAATCTAAAATAAACTTGATCTGCATGCAATAATAACAGATATTGACACCAAATTTGACAGCCCTAGCCAGACGGACGGAGAGATGGACGTAGCATTATATCGACTCTGCTGTAGATGCAGATTAAGAATGTATAATCCCTCTAAAGTCTGCCTCCTTCTGCCTGTAACATAAATTTTCAGTAAGCACAAAGCCATAACACCCTTCTACCTTATGGTTAACGGGTATATAAAAGAAAGGATATTGCCTAAAATGGATTTATCGCTGCGAGAAACTTTGGCTTGAACACGCTTAAAGAACACTTTGCGCGACGGCTTTAATGCAGTTTGAAGCACTCAAGCGCATTGTTTCTGCAAATGATCAAAGCTCGACAAATGTTATAATAATAATCATAATGTTTGCGTCGTGTGTGTGTGTGTGTGTCTGTGTAGAGGACAAAGAAAGTATCCGGGTGTAGCATTTGAAAGGCAAATGAGCGCATAGACGGCTGCCAACTGTCAGTTCCGAGTATGCTCGCTTTGAGAGGTGCTAATGCATGACAGTGGGGCAGGGGAAGGGAAGAGGGGTCAGGGGCAGGGGGTAAGCTGTTGGATAAGTCAAGCCAAGGTGAAGGAGGAGGCACTAGCAGCTTTTATGGCAACATTAAATGAACGTCGACTGCGCTTCATTTGTGAAAATGAGTCACTTAGCTTGTCCGGGCAGTGGGTCGTATGCGCAATGTGTGCGCTGAAGTACTTCAATTATGATGATTGATGATTATACTGACGAACGAAGCGTGCATGTGTGTGTGAGAGAGAGAGAGAGCATTGCCTGCCGCGCTTTGGCATGCAAAATAAAAAAAAAGGAATTTTGCAAATGAATTGTTAAGTATGCGCCGCGTTGGCTGCCAATGGCTTCACGGTATTTGTGAATGCCGCAAAGTATGCAGCAGTCGCTTGAAGAGGCAGCGGGGATTGGAGACACCACAGCAGCAGTACAGCACTTCCCTCTCCCCTCTCTCTCTCTCTCCCTCTCTCTCTAGGCATGTCAAAGGCTTACGGCCAAATATGCTGGTGGAATTTCAAAATGACTTTGAGCCGACTAACAATAAAGAACGAGCAAACAAAAAAGAAAGGACTAACAACAACAACATCAACAGCAGGAAAAAAGGGGAAAATAACTGAATATTTATAACACGACGTGCCATTAAATGTCAATGTATTTTTAATTATGCACCCAAATGCCAATGCAAAAAGAGAACCCAATTTGAGCCTGGCTTTTAGCAGCACCAGCAGCACCAGGAGCAGCGTCGGCAGCAACGCTTTCAATTATGCCACAGCAATTTTCACTTCGTTGCCGCCTGTCAAAAACTTTACACGCCCCGCTTTTTATTTCATTTCGCTTCGAATGAGCGTAATTAAAATTGACCCTTGGGAACTGACCCACTGCCAGTGGGCGACGATGACGAAGAGAGGAAGAAAATAAAACATAAATGAAAAAAAAAACAAACATTAAAGCTACAGTGAAGTGTGCTCGACAGCCAGATACCCTGCTTTCAGTTTTGTATCTAGCTTTTGTAATAGCTGAGATCTGTATGTTCAAACGTATAGACAGACAAACGATCATGGGTCAGAATGGACTCTAGTGATGCTGAAAGGAATACGATGTATGTGTATAGCATATGACACGCCTGTGATAAGCCTCCTTTTGCCTGTTACACACACACAGTAAGCATCATATACCCATTTTTTTTACATCCTGCAGCCACTTTGACTTCAGTTCAGACCGTATGTGCTTAGAGAAACTGTTTGAAATGTTGATTCCCTTGAAAAACTAAATGATTTTGGAAGTAAATGGGATGTCTGTAGGCAAGTTTGTCTGCTTGTTATGAGCTTTAACTATCTGTTTCATCAAGACGAACATAAAATTGAACTTTTTAGCAGTTTGCATAGTTTGATTAGCTTTCTTGTGATAGGACTTGCCTGCCTCAGCCAAAACTAATATACCCGCTGCCAAAAGGGCATACACGGCAGAAAACAAAAAACTTTTACATAATTAACAGAAATGAAGCAGCTTGATTGCGCGAGTTGAGAAGCGGAAGCTGCATAAATCTCCGTTTCCTCTTTTGTTATGCCTTTCCCCTCTCCTCTCTTCCTCTCCTTCCCCTTCTCACCCTCTGGCTACTCCATTCGGTATTCAAAGTCAAAAAAGTTTTGACTACGTTACCGAGAGCTCATGTGCTAAATTACAATTGTGCTGCGATTCACTCAATATTAGCTACAATAGCGACGGTCTCAACTCCCCCTCACCCCGCTTTACCACCTTCCACTTGACTCTCCTTGGAGCATCCCATGTACATTTAATTTGTAAAGTTTAATTTTTATTTTGATTTCTCTCGAGAGTATAGAGAACATGGTCGAGAGAGAGACTGACAGCATTCGCAGTACACACTACCAGCCCCAGTTGACTGCCCTCCCTCTGCCTGTTCCACACACACACACACACAGACAATCACTGAGCCTGAGTGAGTGCTGCCAAGTTGCCAATTGGCAGTTTTGGCCCACTTGCGTTTGCCGGCAAATGTGATTTGAAAGTTTTCCCCTTGCGCAACAAATTAAAACAAGCAAACGAGAAACGAGTATCAAATTTTATTTATACCAAATGCATTTGAAAATGAAAATTCAATTAAGACGTGCCAGTGTGTGGGTGTGGTGTGTGTCCGTCACACACACATGCAACTTTCATTTCTCGCAAATGTTAATTAAGCTCGCATTTATAGCCAGATTTAGCCAGTGAAAATGCAAATTAAAACTTATCAGTGGCGCGCGTTGAGTGTGTTTAACCAGCGGCAAAATGCAATTAAGTTGCCCATTAGCCGATGCTGCTGACAAACTAGACTCAATTGCAGGCACTTGTGTGACTAGATATCCCCCCCCTCCCGCCCATGCCTGTGCCTGGCCACGCCCATTAAATTCAGTCCGTTTGCCTTTTTGCTCTATTTTTTGGATGCATATTAAATTTGCCATGAAATGGCCCACAGAACGGGCCCAGCGACGACACTTCGTGTAATTTATTTGGCCCAAAGGCGCAGCGGGCACCCCCCCCCCCGTCCCTTGCCGCATCTTTGCCTAGTTCTCGGTCAGGGCCGAAAAAGACGACGACGACAACGGGAACGATGAGGCGGCAAATGCGTTAAGACGATTTTATGTAAATGTTTTTCGTGCTCATGTTTTAAGTGTGTTTTGCCTCTCCGATCCCGTCCAAAATGGCAACGGTCGCAGCAGGAACAACAACAGCAACAACAACAACAGCAACAGTAGAAGAAAATAAGAAGCATAAGAAAATGAAGACAAAGGATAGCGCAGGTTTTCGGCGCATTGTGCCTGTTCATTTGGAATTTTATTTAAAATGGATTTTGCCGCCTGCAAGAGGCAAGAGACAAGAAGGACAAAAACCCGACAAGACGTCGAGTCGCTTTAATACCCTCGCAAAAAAAAGGAAAATGAAAGAAAGAAAAAGAGGAAAACCATAAACCGTTAAGCAAGGCAAAATATGTTGTACGAGAAATGGTGGGAAAATAAACATCATCAATAAGCAAGGAAATAGTATGGAATTATGATTATATTATACGAGTTTATTTTTGTAAGCTTAAGCTTTGCTCTTGTTTAGAAAATAATTAATTGAATTAATTGAGTGCCTTGCTGTGACTATCTCTGCGTGTGTGTGTGTGTGTCGTGTGTTTGCCTTGTCGTGTAATCCTTTAATCAGTTTCCTTCGATTAACCTCACGTAGCCCATCATTCAACTGACCTTTTGCATTTAATTAGATTACTTTAGTTCTTGTTTCTATCCTTATTGTGCTGCATCATGTGTGTGTTTAGATTTCATTAGGTAACAGACTTGATTAATCTTTTAAGGTGTGTGCACTAGTGTACTGTATAATCACTTTGGTTCAATTCACTTTGATTGGGATGTGAATCCAATACATTAAGGAGTACTTTGGTAGTGACACATTGAAGTCTTAAACATAACATAAAACATGTATGAAATGTTCATGTTTATAACAAAGTTAAGAAAGTATTTCTGCTTATTAAAGCACTTTATACAAGTATATGGTATGCATATAAGGCCTTAGCAACTTGTAATAATATTTTACCTATTAATATTTTTATTATTCTCATTAACATATTCTGTAAACTAAGAGTCAGAAAAATAAAGATTAAATCAGTCTGTTTTCTACAACAAAAGAAACGAGGTCCATATTCTTATAATAAATCTCTAAAATCTATTTCCTCATGTCTTCTATAACCTAATAAGACATACTAAAAGCTGTCTGTCAAGTTCACTGTGTCAGTGAACACACCCTGAAGTTAGAGTATTTGCCTTTTTCCCCTACCTTTCTCTGCACTCTCTGCGCTCTTGTTTTGCTGTTGTCGCGTAATTTGGAGGTGTTTATGTTTATGTGACAAAGTGCCGCAGCCCCAGCCTGGCAATCTTCTGGAAATATGTGCGCCTGTATGCGTGTGTATGCTACTTTGTATCTGTGTGCAGTCTGTGTCTGTGTTTGTTTTTTGTATGTGTGAGTGTGTGCGCCTTAAAGCGGAGCTTAGAGTTGAATTTAAAGAAAGGCGAAATTGTTATTTGACTTTACCGTCAGCAGAAGCGCCGGCTATAAATCTCCATATTGCGTTGGGCTCGAGTCTCATGTGTGCGTGCACAGACATGCATTTGCCTGTGTGTGTGCGACTCTCATCGGGCAATTATCTATCACGCACAGGCAAGGGGGTAGAGGAGGGGGGGGCAGGCGAGGGGGGAATACTGAGTAAATCAATATAGTCCGCATTATACGGCACAGTATACGGCGAATAACGCATTAAATTGTATGACTAAATTTCATTTGAGTGTGAAATTGTGCAAAAGAGAGGGAGAGAGAGAGAGAGAGAAAGAGTGAGAGGGCAGGCACAGTGAGAGGGAGTGGGAAAATGGCCGCCTCGAGTCGGCATAACTCTTTCATTTATTAACCATTTCCTGCGATTCACGAGACGCCGCCGCCGTCGCTTGCCAGCTGCTCGCCCCCTGCCACAACAGCTGTCTGTCTCTCTCTCTCTTCTGCTGTCTCTTTCTTTCTCTTTTTCAAATTGTGCTGTGTATCGAACCAACAAAGGCGCCGAGAGGGCGTCGCAGGCGTGGCAAATCGTTGACAATGCCAGCTGGCGTGATAAGCCATTCATTACGATTATTACGCTGGAAAGCATGTGTGTTGGTGTTCTCTGTGTGTCTGTGTGTGTGTGCCAAAGGGTGTGCGTGTGTGTTATGTTTGGGCATAGGTTGGAACTCGACTCGGTTCTTGCCATGTCGAGCCTGGCAAATAAAAAATATTGCTGATAGGAGTAAAAATTTTCATACTCATTTATTTTTATTTACTGCGCGCAATTTGCACATAAAAGCCGAGCAAAAAGACGACACGGCCCGGTACCCCTTTAACAGCCCCCCCTCCCCTCTCTCTCCTGTCTGACAGCAGTGGTGCCCTGTGTGTGTGTGTGTGAAAGGGTTCTCAAAATCTCTGACTTTGACACAAGTGAAAATATCGAAAAATTATGCGTGGCTATAAAAGCATCGCACGGCGATGGCGTCGATGTCGATGGCATTGTCAATATTTAAGTTTTGACATTGTTATGACAGCAATAGCAACAACAGCAACAACAAAAGCAGCAACACGAGCGTCGCTTGTCGCTTTATAGGGTACAACGCAGCAGGCACATGTAGGGTTAATTTATGGTGTTCATGTATGCAAATGTTGTCATAAATGTCGACAATTTTTTCACATTTCGTTTACGAATTATGAGCAACTGTGTTGTGTGTCTGTGTGTGTGTGTGTGTGTAGGCTACGTGCTTAATTCCAGTATTAAGCACAAGCGAACTGTCTTTAATTGAGACTATCACAGGCGAACACTGCGTGGAAGGGAGAGAGAGAGAGAGAAGAGGGGAAAGATGGCCGCAGAATACTTGGCAGACGCCCAAGCTCGCTGGAAATTGCCGGCTGGCTGGCGTCGTCTGGTTAGAAAGTGAATGATGTGGCCAGCAAGATTTCATTTGATTTTCAGCAAAGTGCCAGGAAATGGAAAATCACAAGGCGGCCACGCGGGGCGTATACGCAATTTGTGCTATATTGTCGCAGTAAAAGTGCGAGTTGAATGAAAACAAGCGGAAGACAAAGCTCAAGCGAGTGTGAAGGAGAAAGGGGAGAGAGAGCGAGAGAGAGAGGGAGATAGAGAGAGAGGGAGAGAGAGAGAGCGAGAGAGGCAGAGAGAGAGAGTGAGAGGGAGCAGGCAGATGGTGCAGGACCCTGTAGAGATGGCGAGTGGAGAGCGGCTTAATTTGAACTAAGACTCTTACTTGAAACGTGCATTTTAGCTTTAATTTGGCGATTTTCTGCTTGTTTTGCCAATTAGGCGCCAGTTGACTTTGCCGACAGAGTTTCTCAGCCCAAAATGTCGCAATAAATTAACTGTTGGCTAACTTTGGAAGTGAACTTGAACTGCTGTCGGCAGCGTAATTTAAAGTCGGATTAAAATTAATTTTGTCTAAAGCGCGAGAACAAAAAGTTACAGCTGCCAATGTAGAAAGCTGCAAGAAATACCCAGTAATAAGTGGGGGAAATATGATGAAAGACATGTACAATTTGCATGAGAACAGATAAGGTCTTTAGTATTATATAAGCAAAACGCTACTCATTGATATTTAAGCAAGAACATTGAGAAACTTAATATAGAATAAATACGCAGAAGAACAAAAGGAAGTGTTTGATATATATGCATATTTACCCTTTCTTGTTAATGTAAAAAGCACTTAATGTTACGAATGAATTATGTGGCTGTTCAAGGTTTTACAGGGTATGCAACAGTCGTGCAATTGTTGCTTGTTAAGACTTGCTCTCATTTTTATTTTTTTGGTCGCATTTGTTTGCCAACTTTAATTTACTTTGGCCAACTCGCTGTGCTGTACGTAGACGAAAGAAAGAGAGAAGGAGGGAGACAGGGAGAGAAAGAGGGACAGAGAAAGAGAGAGGAAAAAGGGGAAGGAAAAGAGAGAGCGCGCTAGCTCATAAATTTCAAATCTGTTTCAATTTTCATTGGCCCTTGTTGCTGTTGTTGCTGTGCTGCTGCTGCTGTTGTTGCTGTTGCTGTTGGCATAAGCTTGTTTATGTTGCTTGGCAAGTGAAAGTTAATACGCGTGCGAAATTTTCAGGCGTCTTCCAAATCGCAAGAGGGGACAGGAAGAGAAGGAGGGTGGAAGGCAAGCAGGCGAAGAACAAGCTGAACTTTTGTAAAGGAATTATTCTTCATATCAGATGACATCAGCTCGTATAAAGTTGCATTCCTGGCGTACGTGTACGTGTGTGGTATATGCGTGTGTGTGTGCGTATTTGTTGCCTGCCTGTATCAGTGGCAAAGTTTCACGACCAGCACCGAGTACTTTGTGCGATAACAACAGCAGAGAAGAGAAGAAAAAAATGAATAACGGCCCGCAGACTTTGCGTCTTTTCTGCGCTCAAGGCTATGCGGGCTGAGCAGCAGCAGCAGCAGCAGCAGCAGTAATGGCAGTAGCTGTAGCTGAAGCTGAAGCTGCGTAAGAATGCCATTTGCCATGCTCTCTCTCTCTCTCTCTCTCTCACAGGCTGCAGGCAGTTAAAGGAATGCAATAAAAAAACTTTTCAGACAGCCATCGGGTATGCAATGCAAATTCTATGCGCAATAAACGCGCGACTTCAAAACCTCTCCGACCCTCTCCCAAGGAAGCTGTAGCGCAGACCTGCCGGGCATATTAAAAGCCATATATGGTAATGGTAGTACAGTCCAGAGAGTGTGGGAGAGAGAGAGAGGGGAACTTAAACAATTGACTGACTTCGGCGTGCCAACAAATTCTGTCACTAATCTGAGCTTAGAAACTTTGCTTTATTTTAATCAAAGCCGAAAGGAAGAAGGAAGAGGCAGCAGAGAAAAGGTGGGGCAACCTCAAATTGTACGCACTTGTAAGGATGTGCTACGTGGGGCACTTGGGCACACACAATGCCACACACACACACACACACACAGAGTCGCTGGCAATAAAGGGCCGAAAGCAGCCGGAAAGAATTGCTCAGTAATTTAATTTAAGCCTGCGGATTTGCCAAGGGTGTGAGCGACGACGCCCGGCTGCGTTTCCCCTGCCCCCTCCGCCTCCTTCGCTCCTCTTGCTGTAGTATGCCCCAAATGGCAGGCGTCAGTTAGTGGTGCGTGCTCCATAAGCGCAAATGTCAATATTTGCCTATGTTGCGCATTAAACCAGCCACCAAATGCCAAAGCATGTGCCTGCCTGCCCCTGCCTCTCTGCCTGTCTGCATATGTATGTGTATCTGTGTGTGTGTGTCAGTGTATTAGGCGGACATTTAAAATATCGCATTTTTTTCGTCTTGTTGGTGGCGCGGCAGATCCCGCGGCGTAAGCGGAAATTAGCAAACGATTTACGCGAAACCAGAACAGGCAAACTTTGCAAGCGAGACAACGCAGCGTATGCGTGTTATTTGATTTTCTTGACACACACACACATGCATATATTTTTCTTAACAATTTCCTGTTATAAACAAATCAAGGATGTAATAACGCAGCTCAATGCACGAGGGGGAGGGACAGAGGGACAAACTTGCCACAATGTGATTGAAAGTAAATGCCAACGATTAGAATCTTAAGATCTGCCGGCAGTCGGTAATGGCCGACAAGAAAAAGAAAATAGAAAATATTATAATAATAAGAAAATGAAGAAAGAAAGAATGAAATCCACTCTCTGCACAGCGTAGCCTTTGCTAGGCCTGCTCTGGCTTAAGAAAGAAAAGAATGAAATCGACTCTCTGTTTAGCGTATCCTTTACTAGGCCTGCTCTGGCTCAAGCACTGTGCGCATTAGTTGCGTTGCTGGGGCTATAACTACGTAGAAAGTACACAAAAAATGGGTTTGATAAAAGGCCGAGCACACACACACAAGTATACACAGACACACAGTGACACACACACATACACAGGCACACACATGCCGACAGCTTGCAGGCATGTGTAAGTACAGCAACAATGAGAAGTGGAATAGACTTTAAGCAAAGCCAGTCAAGTGTATGAAATGTAACAAAGACCTAACCAAAATTACAAACATACGCACACACACACATGCACATGCACATACACTCATACAGAGACACACTCAAATGCCACTCACACGTACTGGAAAATAATGAGAAAATTTCAAAAGTGCGCCCGGGTCCACTTTTGATATTTCTTTCCTTTCGTGCCTCGAGGCTCAGCGCAGGAACGAACGAACGAAGGACGACGAGCTCACAATGTCAACTTAAAGCTCAGGCAGAGCAGTTGCCGCTGGCCATCATCCCCCCCTCCCCCCACGAGTGACGAGTACAAGTCAGGGCAGCCCTATTCGCCTCCCCCTCCCTTCCACATGCCACTTCGTTTCTCTCTTTTAAAGTGCCCGACTCGGGTCGACGAAAACCGACGCTAATGAGCTACTTAGCCGATGACTTAAGTCATTATTGCGTGGGCGTTTGAACATCGTGACATTACACATACGCAACGTTGGCTACCTTTACACACACACACCTAGAGGCTCAACGAATTTTGATATCATACCGCCCCCTTCATTGCTTCATTCCGCACTATAAGTTTCAGTCAACGACAACTGCTGCTGCTGTTATTGCCATTCGACCCTTCAGGTTTAGATTGTTCTTGTTGTTGTGTTGTTGTTGTGGGCTGCCTTCGTCTTTGTTTCGTTGTGAACTTTAATTCGCTTGAACTTTTCTTATGTGCTGCATCGTCCGCCATTGTGTGTTGCTCCATTGTGCGTAAGGTTAAAGGGCATATAATGTTCGATTAATATTTCAATAAACTGCGCGTGTTTGTCCTTTTGTGGATTACCATAAAAAAAAGGTTCGTTTCTTTTTTGAGGCATAAAAGAAGCAGCGGCAGCTGCTTAAGCAGATGTGTGCAAGTATTTTTGTGGCGCTATAGAAATACGTATACAAATCGCCTCAATAAAATGAAAACGACGAGTTAGAATTGAAATCATTAGCCTGCTTCATAATGAGCAGAACAATGGCAGAGCTGTCTAGCAGCAGCAGCAGCAGCGGAGGCGACGCCGCGGGGGATTCATTAGATAGCGACAGTGGCAAAACCACAGCAGGTCCACACACACACACACACACACACACACGCACACAGTGAGACAACCCATGCGTAATTGCCAACACCTCATTAGGCAAAATGCCGCACAAAAGCAGCGGCAACTTTGCATTAATCAGCGCCAACAGCGACAGCAGCGAGTGGGAAAACTTTCAGCACTTTTCAGCCTCATCAGCTTCAGTTCAGCCCGACTGACTGCCTGCTCTGCTCTCCCCTGCCAGCCTGCCTGCCGCTCTCCCCTCGGCCTACCAATTAAATGCGCCTGTCACAATGTTTACAAAACATGCGGCACGCACAAAAACAAAGCTACAATTCCCCGCCGGCTCTTCTCTTTCCCTGCCTCCCTCTTTTCCCCATGGAAATAGTTGCGAATTCAGCTGGAGAGTCAAAATCAACGACATAATTCTCTAAAATGTGATTTTATTAATTAAAAGCGACAGGCAAGTGTCAAATTAGCGACAGGGCGTGGTCCTCTCTCCTCTCTATCTCATCTGCGTTCTCTCTTGACTATACCCGTCACCTATAGAGCAGAGGGGTATGATAAATTTGTGCCAACCGAATATGTATGTCCAAAGAGAGAGGGGGGAAACCAAATATATGTAACAGGTTGTAGAAGGCGTGGCAGAACCCACAGAATATATATATTCTTGCAGAGTCGATATAGACATGCCTGTCTGTCTGTTTATCTGTCTGTCTATAGTATATGTATGCCTGTATGTCTGTCTGTCTGCGTGTCTGTATGTCTGTATGTCTGTCTGTCTGTCTGTCTGTCTGTCTGTCTGTCTGTCTGTAAATCTGTATGTCTGTATGTCTGTATGTCTGTATGTCTGTCTGTCTGCTCGTCTATCCATCCGTATGAAAACCTTGTTTTCAGAGACTAGAAAAGCTAAGACTACCAAATTGTATGACAATATGTCTCACTAGTGTGTGCAGATCTAGCTTAATTTAGAATTTTGCCTTTTTGCGCCTTCATAAATTGATAAGAATCTGTTTGAAAGCGTCATTTCAATGCCATACAGTTTATTTTTTGTAAACACAATAACTATCACCATTCAAATCATTCATTCTATAAGTTTAGTTGCAAAAGGATAATTAAAATATAAGTTTTTTTAAGAAAAAAATTTTAAGGTGGTACTGATTTCCAAGTGCCTTCACGGTATGCAATACAAAATACGCTAAACACCGAAAAAATATATGTTAAATCGTATTGCTCAGTTGGGTAGCGGGTATATGACAGTCAAGCACACTTGACAGTAACGCTCTTGCTGGTTTTCAGTCGCTTTACCCTTTCGTTCTTTGTGTGCTATGCGGCTTGTGCTGCGGTGCGGTTCAATGTGCTGCGAATGTCAACGATGGCGACGACGACGACGGCGACGGAGACGGCAATGGAGACGGCGATGGCGATGGCGACGATGACGCCGACAGCGTACAACAATTTTAAACATGTCAACATGGTGTCATAATTAAAATGTTCGCCTGGGCATGTTGGTGTGTGTAAGGGAGAGGGAGAGAGAAGAGAAAGGAGAGAGAGAAAGGGAAAGACAGAGTGCGAGAATAGTCTGTGTTTGCTTGTAGTTTTGCCCCACTGTGTGTTCGATTCGCTTGCAAATTGGAGGCTTAAATTCGCGACCCCTTCCCCTTTTCCCTGTAGGCATTTTCCTTTGAAAATTACCAGCCTGGCATTGTTTACTTTGCCAAAACGGGTGGCATTTTTAATGATGGGTCGTCACCCCTTGGAGAGGGGGGGAGAAGACTAGAAGCGTTAGGGGAATTGTGTGCGTGTACAGTTTTTTGGTTTTCATTCAGGAGTTTGAGGGTCGCATCGGGTTGCCTGACGGGTTAGCTGATTGGTTTTGCGTTGTGGTTTCAGAGACATTTTGTTGCCCTTTTTTAGGGGCGAAGCAAGGAAAGGAAAGGGGGTTGAATAATGAAGACTTTTGCCACTAATTGCGCCGCTCCGCCGACGTCATTGTGTGAAATTGACTCACAGGCTCCTACAATATCATTTATTGGGTTTATTTATAGAAATTGTAAGTTGAATACGTACGCGATGCTTTCAATTTCGCATTAATTTCTGGCGTTTTATATGCAAATATTTTGCACAATCGAAAATATTTGGAAAATGTGGAATTATATTGCCAATCAAAAGATCAAAAGAAGCGAAAAACGCCACAATGCAAACCGCATAAAAACAGTATTTAAATGTTTCTCTCTCTATATTGGTTTTAATTCGTTTATTAACCTGCTGCATTATTATTTGGTTTGGTTTGTTGCGTTTTATTTTTGTCTGTCATGATTTATTTCTAGCTGTTTTATGGCATTATAATTAGGTGTGCAGAGTCTAAAAAGCATTTGACAGCAATTTATGCAGAATTCGCACATTGAATTTCTTTGCATTTAAATAGAAAGATATTTTTCTAAAAAGAATATAATGAAAAAGAGCGAAGAGTGTGTGTCTTGATTGGCATATCAAGAGACATAATTCCAAATAATAAAGAGGCTTTTAAGTTTCTTGTTTATCTTGTTGTCTCTTTTAAACACTTTTTCAGTTCGTTTGGGTATTAAATTTAAAGCAGCTTTATAAAAATACTGCCGGCCCAGGCTAACTGACCTGCTCCGGACAGACGGCAAGTTGAGCTGGGCTGCACGTTATCCTGGCCACTTAGGCTTGATTAATGTGTCGCATTTGCTGCCGTGCCGCCTCGGACCAACACACACCGACGTCCAATGCCCTGTGCTCCTCACACACACGAGCCCCTGGCACCCCTTACACTCCCGAGGAGAGAGGAGCCCGTAAATAACAGCGACAGTGTCCGGCAAGTGTCCGTTGGTTTTGTCCACTCAAATGATCTGGTTTTTATTGTCTCAAGGTTAATTTGAATGGCAAAACTTACGTAAGCGCTTTCATCTAATATATCTAGTATATCTTCCGATCTATTATTTCATTTCTCCTCTACACTCCTCTCTACTTTATCATAATTTCTGTTATTTATTTATTGTCATTTTGTTTCTTCCTTTTGCACACATGTTCCTTTACGTTTTTATACCCTGCTGTTATTGAAGGGGTGTATAGTAAGGGGTATACTCAGTATGTGTTTGTTTAAGCATGTGGTACATTCTATACAACACAGTATTATAAGACAAATCTATTTCTCAGATCTATATAAACTTTGAATGCTCATGTATGCTGCTGATTATCTTTGGAAGTTCCTCTAAATTTATTAGGGTGTGTCTTAATTATTCATCATCCATTTAAAACATTGAAATTATTATAGGTAACTATAGTTTCTACTCTAAATTATCGTCAAATTGTACATTCATTAAATTGACATTTTTAACTCAAGCTGACTAAGATGTTCTAATCATAAAATAGGTCGTTTAGCAATTAACCCATACGAGTATTTATATTTTATTTTTATTTAATATCTACTAAAGCCAGTCGACTTTAAAATAATGAACATATCACTAAGTTTAAGATATGATTAAATAAATATATAATAATCAATTAATAATAATTAAAAAACTAAAAAGTTATAAAGAAATAGGTCAAATTACTTAAAGTTAACTTATATTTAATGTGGAATAATTATGAACTAGTTAACCCCAACATATCTAACAGAGAATTAAGGAAACCCAAAAATACTCCAAGCAGATCATAACGATTCCTTCCATATTCCATATAGGGTATTAAACAGTCGCATACTCTCAACTTGTGTTTACATGGCTTCACTTTACTTTGCATAGCGCATAAAAAATTAAACAAACTTCAGTAGATGTTGCTGTGTGCGATACAGGAAACTCGAAATTTTCATTGTATGCAACGGTATATTTATCACGGCGATTGCAATAAATAAAGCTGCGGTTAATCTGAGACAAGAGGCAACATATGTTATATACATACAATATTTAACAAACCATAAATTACATGGGAATTCAATTAAAGAGTCGAACGTTTAATAACTGCGCTGCTCTGCAATTGAGTTTAGAGCTTTAGTTTCGCTTTTGTACCTCAATTTCTACACTGTGGTTACATAAGCCAAGTGAAATCACATGATGGAGGAGGAGGGGGCGGCAAAGTGGAGGAGGGAGTATACGGCATGTGTGAGCCGTCAGTCAATCAGTCACTGACACATTGATTGAATGCTGCAGCGAGCTGAACCCTGAAGCTCAGATGCGATGCCAGCGTCGGCTCAACTGACTGACTGACAGCCTGGCTGACTGGATGACTCTGTCGATGGAACGGAAGAACGCACAGAAGTTGTGTGGCAACAATTTAGAGCATTTTCAAAACGGAACATCGACAGAAGAGCATGTGGGGGGGGGGGGTCGAGGGTTTGGCCTGCAAAATTGTAGCCTGGTGGCACGTTGCCCATGTTGCCGCTGTCAAGGAATTTCTCTTGTGAATTTTTCAGGCAGCTTGTTACGAAAGGGCGCAACACATTCATAATGTGGGGGGTAAGTGTGTAGGGAAAGTGGTTTGTGTGTGAGTGTGTGTGGCACAAAAAATGTAAATGTATGCAGGCATTTACTTAGACAAGAGACTCTGCCAGAGCTGGAGATGGAGACTGAACTGGAGCTACCCGCATGATAACACACGCATATCTTGCTGGGTTATTGCCTAGTTTTTTGGCTGCTGGCGGAGCTTCCACATGTGATTTAGTGGCAGCCAGGCAAATTAGAGATACACTAGGGAGAGGAGAGAGAGAGAGGGGGGAGGGAGAGAGGGTCTACTTCTCATATGCATAAATATTTGCGGGACTTAGCGCTGCGTGACTTTGCGACAATATCCAATAACAATGCGCACAGCGAAATGGGTCGACAATTGTGCACAGACCAAGGGAGGGGGGGGAGGGGGGAGACAGTCAGTGAAATTTGCATAGTGAAGCAGCGGGGGGAAAGGCGAAAGAGATGGCAAGACTGTGTGAGAGAGAGAACCTTACTGTCTGAAGCGTTTTATTGTTTGCAAATACGCCAAGTGGGCTGGCAACTTGGCGTGCCGCGTCAATTGCCCCGTCAATTGGCGTCAATTTCAAGAGGGTATTGTAACTGGGGGGGCAGAACTCCGCCCCGCCCCATTCTGCCCACACTTACCTGACACTTTGGCAGCGGACCCTCGGGCATCTTGACCTTCCAGCCAAGCAGCGGCGGTATACAGATGAGTGCCGACATAATCCACACAGCGGTGATCATGACAGCAGCACGGGCGGGCGTACGCGACTTGAGATAATCAACGGCCTTCGTGATGCTCCAATAGCGATCCAAAGAGATCAGGCATAGGTTCATAATCGATGCAGTGCAGAGCAGCACATCCATGGCGGAGTGTATGTCGCACCACCAAGTGCCGAAGATCCAGTAGCCCATCAGCTCATTGGCCAGCGAGAAGGGCATAATGATGAGGCCCAGAAAGAAGTCCGCCACTGCCAGCGAGGCAATGAACCAGTTCTGTATGTTCTTCAACGACTTCTCCGTGGCAATGGCAATGATCACCAGCATGTTGCCCACCACAATGATGATCATCAGTATGGTGACAATGATCGAGGCAATCACAATGTGTGTCAACGTGTAACCACTTGGATACCTGCCATCCCAGTGCACCTCAGTGGCATTGCTGTTGTTCCCCAGCAGGCCCAACCCCCGCCGAGGGCACTCAGGTTGCCCGTCGTCGACTGATTGTAGTAGTTGCCCGCCAGCTGCAGACTGTTGTTGTAGAAGCTGCCATTGAGCAGGTAGATGGTATCATTCACGGCCGGATCCAAGAGGTTTGTCAACTGCACTTGCCCATCCACGGTGATCAAGGGCGGATTGAGAGCGCCACTGTTGCTGCCGCTGCTGCTGCTGTTGCTGCCATTGAGCAGTGTTGCTGCTGTTGTTGTTGTTGTGCTGCCACTGCGAAAGACAGCCAAGAAATCATCGGTGCTGATGTTGCCCGTGTTGATGTTGCCCTCCACCTTGGCGTAGTCCATGTTGCTCAGTTGTTGTTGCTGTTGCTCAGTTGTTGCTGTTGCTGTTGTTGTTTCAGTTGTTGCTGTCAAGTGTTGCTATCTCTGTCTAGCGCTTGATTGGTCCCATGCTGGCGTTACGCTTTAGGTATTTATAATTCAAATGCCTCCGACTATTTGCAGAACATTCAATATCTCTCGTATAAACACTCAATTAATTCTAGTAATTTATCTAATGCCTAGCATAGTTTTGCGTTTTGCAATTATTCGATTATGTTTTATACCCGTTTTGCACCGAAACTTGTGTTTGCTCTGCTTGAGCATCTGTGTGCGGTGTGTGTGTGTGTGTGCGCGCGCGACTTTAAATTGCTGAGATTAACTTTGTTGATGAATTGAAACTGCAACACACACACGTAGGCACACACACAGAGACAGACATATATATATATATGTTACAGTACACAGAGGACGACGATCACAATAGACACACACACAGACACATACACATGTAGAAAGGAGGATTAGACGACAAGATATAATACAACAATAGAGAAGAAAAGGAGACCGCACGCTAAATATTGATTGACTATATACAATTGCAATCGGATCTCTGCGTGATCCGCATCGCGTTCTTGTGTCTCGATCTGCAGCTCATCGATCTTCTGCGGATCGATCGATCTGTGGCACACGCTGCTGCTGCTGCTGTTGCACACTCACATTGCGTTCCGGCTGCTGTGCCTGTCACTTGCCACTCTGCCTCCCTGCTTGTATCTCTGTATCTTTGTATCTTTTGCTTGAGTTTTATGCGGCGCCTGTTTATTTGATTGTTGTTTCTCTGTTTGTTTATTTCACACACACACACAGACACTCTCGACTCGCGGCGCTAGGCTACACTATTGTCTGTTCTCTGGCTAAAACTTGGCTACTTCTGGCTACTTTTCGGCCAGCTGACGCGTCCGCGGCACGTTCGCCACGCTGGAAATGCACATCTTAACTGAACTGCGCCCAACACTTGCTACCAAAATGACGCGTCTCGCAGCTTCTGCCGCCGTCGTCGTCGTCGTCGTCGCCACTTCGGCTGCTTCGGCAACGTTTTGCTTGTTGTGTCGGCCAACGCCAACAGCGTCGGCAATGTTCGGAAAATCTGGGAAATTTGCTCAGCAGGGAAATTTACTCATTGTTGTCGGTGTCTGTGTTTCATTTTCAGTTTGTGCCGCACGTTTGTTTTGGTCGGCGAGGGAATGTGGCGATTTGTGTGGACTGTGTGTGTGTGTGTGACTGTATTACTGTCTGTGTGTGTGTGTGCGTGTGGCTGAAGTTATGGTTTGTCCCAGCAACCAAAAACCTAAACCCAAAGCCAAAGCCAGCCGAACGCAAAGCAAAACTGAACCCATTTGTTGCAGCACTTTTCACGTTTTTCATTTGCCTTTGCTGCACCTTTTGGCTTGCCCCAAAGTTTGCTCGCACTGCCTATGTGTGTGTGTGTTGCTGTGTGTCTGTGTGCGATATAAATGTTAGCCAGGCCAACGATGCCCATGTGTGCGATGCGGCCTTTTGTTTACATTTTTATTTTAACCCACATCGCTGGCTTTTGTTTTCACGGCAAATGTTCAAGCCGAAGGGGTGGCAGGTGCCAGGCAAAGGGGGCGGGTCACCTTTAAATACTCCTCAACATTTGCGGGCTGTTAAAGGCGATGGCAGCGGCGGCGGCAGCGTAGGCTCAGCTGTGCCAATACGGCTCGAAAATGAAGCCATCAAAAGGCGTGCGGGTCCAGGCAAGCAGAAGTTCTATATACACTCATGTATGTGTGTATATGTGCAGGTGTGCCGTGTGTGTATATGCCTGTATATGTGTGTATAAACGTGGCAAGGTATTGGTAACACATCACGCACATTATGCGCGATAGTCACGTCGGATTGGGCACATAATTGAAAAGCCAAGTTGAGCGTATCAAACAGGTTGTTCTGCTATCAGTAGTTGTTGTTGTTGTTGTTCTTCTGTTGTTGTTGTTGTTGCTGCTGCTGCTCGCAATGAAATCAGCTAGAAATTATTATGATAATGAAAAGTTGAGCAAGCGAGCGAGCGCACACACGGCAGCTCGCTTGGAAGGTTTTTTATGGAGCTGTGCGCGCCGCAAAGTATGCAGCATAGCAAGGCGTATGCGGCGTATGAGTTATGCCAGTTATTTGATTATGTTAAGCAGACGCTGCTGCTGCTGTCGCTGCCTTTGCGCATAATTTCAAATTACATACGGCAGAGCAGCATCAACATAATAAATCTGCAAAAGGGCCGTCTGACTGACAAACAAGCAACGACTGCGGTGCAACGGCGCTGTAACTTATTTGCCATGACGGGCAGCAAACAACACAGAGAGAGAGAGAGAGAGAAGAGAGAGAGAGAGTGAGGTAGTAAGAGAGATAGACTGGCAGGCACACGCGTGTGACAAATGCCCGGAAAGCGTAAGCAACAACGCAGCGGGCACTCATCGTTGGCAGCGGCGGGCGGCGGCTGACAGAAGATTGCTTGTCAAGCGCTGATTATATTAACTGCCTATGGAGCTATTTGTGTATAGAGCACACACACCTACACCACACCTTACACGTTGACAGCTAGTGTGTGCATGCAAGCCAATCAGCGACACACGCACTGCACACGACGCAACCGACAGGAGCAGGCAGGCTGGCAGGCAGACGGGGCGCATCAAATTGCGCATACGCCGCTTGGGCTGCCCAGTCTAACGGCAAACGGATAATGCGCAAATCTCTCAAATGCGCATACATTAAATTACTGGCAAGCAAACACATGTATTTGCACAAACACACACACACACGCAAACATGCGTTGCATGCCTCTTTTGGCAGCTGCAGCACGCGCAGTGTGCAACCGCTAATGGGGTCGCGGCTGCGTCGTCTTGCGACGTCTGCATTGAAGTTGTAACTAAATCTTTTTGATTTTAATTCGCCGCACGTTTTTGCATAATGAAAAACGATTTGTGGTCGGCAGCAGTGTGAGAGAGAGGGGGCGTGGCCAGCAAATCGACAGCTTTTTGCACTTTTCTTTTGCTTTCGTCATTACGGAATGCAACGCAGAGAGAAGTAAAATATATTTCTGTGTAGGTTCGACTTGAAATATGTGCAATGCACTCTCCCCCTCTCTCTCTCTCTCTCTCTCTCTCTCTCAATTTCTCCCTTGCACTGCTCTCTGCCCGCTGTAATGGCTGCGAATATTTTATGTGCGCTTATCATTCGCATTAGCTCGCAAATTGTTGCTAAAAGCTTGCCACATGCCACGCCAGAATTGGACTAACTTGCCTCATGCTTCGTGCTGCCAACAGGCAGCAAATGGCAAATGCAAAATGGCAGCAACAGCGGAGCAGCTGTTGGAGCCCAGGAAATTGTGTTACTCATACGCAACGTGGCGTCGCTCTCGATGCATTATCTTAATTTAAAAGCGCGTTACAGCCAGACAGAGACAGGCAGCAGAGGCAGGCAGGCAGCGCTCATGTGCCGTGTTTTAGTTTCATTAACTTGGCTGAAAACCCATTTATCAAACTGTCAGTGGCAATTATTTATGCCCCCCTCAACAGCAGCTACACGCCCACTCCCCTCTCCTTATCTCTCTCTCGTCTTCTTTCGTTGCGGTTCATGTGCAGGCGCAACAAAAATTATAGCAAATTATCGGCGAGAAGAAGCAGCAGCAAAGTGCGTAGCGGGAAATGCGTCTCAATTTTCCCTGTGAGTGAGTTTAACCCCACACTCGGTTCCCCCTCTCTTCCCTCTCTCTCTTTCTCTCTCCTTCTCCCTGGCAAAACAACAACAATCAATTGAAAGTTAAATGCGCAACAAAATCAAATTAATGGGCAACCTTTCGTGGCGATAAGATCGCCAAATCGTGACCCTTTTGCCTACGTATTTTATAGTCAAACCATTTAAAGTTTTAATCTCTTTCTCTCGCTCGCTCGATATGCCCTTTGACCCGCTCTGCTGAACTTGGCAGGCTTTCCGCTTGGCCATTAGTTTGGTAATTAGCCTCGAGGCAACACGTGCGCCCAATGACAACTGACGACTCAATGTGGATGCTGAAGTGGAGGAAGGGAAGATGGGAGGAAAGTGATTCTGGCAATAGCAGTGATGTGACCTGCATGTGCATGTCACATGCGCTTCGGGGCACACACACACACACAGAGAGAGCCAACACACAACAAATACACAGATCAACATTTGGCAGCGGAACTTGCTGCTGCTTCTGCTGCTGCTATCGCTTGAGAGCATTTCTCAACACTGCCAAAGGCATGTTCAAGTTGCTACTCAACTGGATTGCAGGAAGTTTATTAATTAACATTCTCCGATCTTGAACAAGTAAGCTTAGAATGGACAGCTCGATTGGTGTGGGTGGTATGGGGAGGAGGGAGAGGAAAGAGGAGGCACAGGGTGGTGTGCCATTGTCAGTTGTCATAAAATTTATGCGCCTAATTACTCGCCGTTTGCTCGGCAACTTTTCACAGCCTCGCGACATCATTTATTATAATTATGCCCTGCAGTCATTGGAAACTACTGCAAAAGGGTATTTTAATGTTGTGCAAATGTAGGCAAATAACAAAGAAGGCGTGGCATAATTGAAGAAGGAACATTTATTTGTGATGGATCATGGTGTTATTGATATGCAAGTAATTCCATATTTTATTTATGTAATATATTCATGCGAAGCACATTTTTAACAATTGCTAGACATTTATTTTAACTTACCAGCTGTGTTTTATATAATTTTATATATTCTAATTATTATATTACATGTTTATCTCATTTTTATACTTTTTATACGTTTCGTGTTTGGCTTCTTAGCTGCGATTGAATCTCTGTTATCTATCGGCTTACCGCCACACTTTCGATAAATCATTGATCAAAGCTAACAAGTAGTGCTGTATAAGTTTCAAAATATCACACATAAAAAGCAAGAATACTAACCTAAGCGACCAAACGATTTCCTGAAAATTGAACAAACGGATTAAGGTTGCCATATCAACTGTTTTCAATAAGCTGTTCTAATCTATGTTCTAAGCAGCTGTTAAGTCTTATGCTAAGCGTCTGTTAAATTTATTTCTTAGCAGCTGTTAAGCATCTGTAAATTTTGAGCAATCATCTCAAAACACAAATTAGTTTACCCGTAAACACTAATGACTGAATACGTAATGGTTTATATATTCAACAAAGGAACAATAAATATAGTAAATCAATATCTAACACATATTAAATTGTTAAAATACATTCCAACTCTTATAATTTTCCACTTACCAGTATTTTTTGTTCACACATTAATTTCTTGCTGAAGTTTCCCGTATTTTCCGACTTGCATGCAGGGTATAAATCAGTCCAGTGCCTTGTATTGTTGGTTACATACATTTTGTTAACCAAAACACACACAAAGCAAACGTTTTATTGACACGACAGTGTAATGGGCGGGGTGTAGGCGGAGGGGGGTCAATGTGCAGTCAATAAGGAGCAGCGAGCACACTCAAAGGACTTGCCAAAAAGTATCATTAATTTTGCGCCGAAGTTGTGCAGCTAATTGCGACGCATTCGCCAGTCTGGCGAACGACAAGGTCATTTGCCCCGCAGCAAGGCGGCACTCCAACATGCGTATATAGACAACCACCTCCTCCCCCTCTCTCCCTACCATCGCCCCCTTCTAGTGGGCAATCATAAAAGGTTCTTTTCGGACATTAATGCGTTTAATGTGCCTCGAAAACAAGTCGAGGTCCGGCCAGGTAAAATGCTGAGAGTTATTTATGTTGCCGGCTAGAAAAAAGGAGAAAAAAATAAACGTGAAAGCCCAGAAATTTGCCTACACATTACACTCGAAAAAAAATTTTAATTAGCTGCGCCGACAAGCAAAAAAAAAGAGAAAAAGAGAAGCGAAGCGCTGCGCACAGAAAACAATGCCAAAGGGGGCAAACCAACAAAAGCGGCGCAGCACAAAGATCGTCGTTGTGTGGTCGCCGGTCTCCAGTTCTGGCTATGATGATGATGATAATGATGATGATGATGATGATAATGCTGCTGCCGCCGCAGCGTGTCCGGTGCAAAGGCAGCAGCAAAAGCAGACATGAAAACTTGGACTTGTTCAAATGCAGCAGCTCCATCAAAAATCTGCGCCAGTTTTGAACAGTTGCGTTTTGCTTGCGTTGCCTGCAGTCGCCGCTGCCGCCGCCAGTTCTCGTCCGCCGTCTGCCGTTGGCCTTTTTTCATAGTTCCTCTCTCCCGTTGTGTGCTGCGCTTTCTTTTTGTGGCCGCTGCTGTTTTATGGCAAATTTTCCAAGCCGACACGAAAATTCGCAACACAAGGCGCCCGCGGCTCTGGAAACACAAAACCCTATGACTTAATTAGAATTTTGTGTAGCTGTTACCGTTGCTGTTTTGATACCCTGCAGCGGCGGGCAGCTGTGCGGGGGCTATAACTTCTCTGTGGGCAGTGCAAATTTATGCAAACTTTGTTTTTGAAAAGGGGAAATGAACTAATGAATAACGAAATGATTGTAGAAACATTAAAAGGAGTACAGTGGAAGTTGGTATATTGTTTTAATATTTTATAGTTCTTTCAGCAGATTCTTTAATATGTTTCTTCCTTTTTTGCAGACCTTGTAGACTCTTTGCACTCTTTAATCCTTTTTAGTTCAAAAAGCTATCTCAATTTTCCAAAGAAATCTAATCGACTTCAATTACAGTGTATCTGCAGCTCATACCCAGCTTTGCCGTAATTTACTCAAATTGGTGCATACATGCTTCAAAATACTAGAATTTGTTATTGATAAAAGCCATGAAAAGTTGCTTTTGTGCAACACTGGAATGAAGATAGTCACAGTGCTCCAAGTTTTGCATGCAGCAACACATCAAAATACAATTTTATTTTACTTTACTTAATTTCTTCAGTTCGTTTTGTTATATCATATTATAGTTGCAATAAGAAAATAAGGAATTGTGTTAAAAAATAAATTAACAGAATAAGAAGTATTCTATTTTTGTCTTGATTCAGACCCATATAGTTCTTTAGAGCAGAGTCTATAATGAGCTTGCTCTTTTTCTGTAATCTCAATAGAGTAATGCATATTAAATTGAGTCTTTTCAGTCTCTATTCATCTTCGACATAGGTTTCTCTTTGTCGACTTCAACTACAGGGTATCTGCAGTTCACACCTTTTTCTGCATACACCACTTTTGGCAATTGGCTGTGCCAACACACACACACACACACATTAGGCGACGCTGCCTCAGACGCCCCGCGGATGGACTTTGGAATGACATGCGAACTGCATTTGAGAGGAAAATGACAAAAGAAGAACTCCAACACATGAGGCAATTACAGAATTGTTGTCGGTGTGCGACAGGTTGTGTGTGTGTGTGTGTACAGGCATTTGTGTAATTAGCAAAACGTCGACGAAAGATGATTCCCAGGGCAGGTGTAATTGTGGTTGTCATGTTACCAACACAGATTGCAGTTCTGCTGCTGCTGCTGCTGTCATCGACTGTGGGATTAATCGGCAACATCGGATGAAAAAAGAGCCTCCAACTGATTACCATGGTAATACGCTCTACTAATGAAGTTCATCATAGCGTATTTTATTATATTTATATGCGAATTTTTTTGTTGTTCTTGCAACAAGATCTGCGTAATCAAAGCAAGCGCCGCCAGCTGCGCAGTCAGTGGCAGAAAATCAGAGAGAGAGGGAAGAGAGAGGGGTTTGTTTGCACTAGTTTCAGTGCAACAACAACAATGTGGTGTTGGGGGGGTGGGAGTAAAAAAGTGCCCCAAAAGCAAACTAATTTTGAATATATTTGCATAAAGTGTCATCTGTGCAAGTTTCATCTGTGTCCGTCGAGGGGCCGCTGTGTACTCTGCAGAGGGTTGACAACTCTGGCTGCAAATATTTGCATTTTTTGTTACTCCTGCTTTGCTCTGCTCTGCTGCCGCTGCTGCTGCTGCTGCCTGCATAACAAAAATTCCAAAAAAACTAATGCGTGCAACAAAGTTAGGTTTGGTTTGAGAGTGTTGCAGCAAATGTAAAACATTCGGAATTACAAGCAAAGACATTAAATGCTGCCTGCTGCCACATGCTGCAGCAGTTGCACTGCCAGATGTTGCAACAACTGAGGGTCGCATTGGGTAGCAAAGCCACGCATTAGACACGCTCATAAAGCCAGCACAGGCCAAGCCGAGAGTGCATCGTCGTCGTCGTCGTGATTGCCTTCAATTGATTTTCAATCAACTTTGCACTTGATTGCGGCTCAGTGCCTGATCAAGCAGAGTGTGTTCCAAAAACTGCCACTCCAATTTGCCTGCCTCTCCTCCGTCTGCCTCCGTTTGCCTTTGGCCTTGTGGCCAATTCGTGGCAATACGTAGCCAAATCCGATCTCAGCCTGCCCCCATTGATGCCAGCAGTCGGACTGCGTCTCTGCCAGTTATTTGGCTATTGCTCATTTTGCCACACACACACACACACGGGGCACACCTACACAGTTGCACTATGCCACATATTGGAAATTATTTGCTGCGGCAATTGCGTTTGCTTTTGGCAACAACAAAACAACTAAGCTGAACTTGCAACAAAAAGCAATCGCAATCGCGAGAAAGTAAATTGAATTCTCTAAATAACTGGTATCGTATTTGATGGCTGCTCTGCAACTGCAACTTGATGTGGCACAAACAAAAATGCAATTGGGATCGAAATTAATTGCATTGCTTAGACGAAACAATGCGAACGCGTAAAGCAATTTGAATGCGTGTGAAGCGAGTGCAATAAAGAGAAAGAAGCAGAGAGAGGGAGAAAGACTGAGAGAGAGGGAGAAGGAGTGACAGAGAAAGGGAGAGTGACGTGCTGTGCCTTAAAGCTGCCACACAATTTCGTTAATATGGCCAAGTGTTTAACAACGGCTCCACACATCGTTAACCGGGAAAAATGAAGGAAAAAGCCAGCGAAAAGTTTCGCTTTGGCTGTATTTAATGAACTTCCTGCTGTCGATTCAACCTTTCGACCTATGACCCCACTACAGCAACATATAGTTGGCCATGGCAGTGGCCGTCATCATCGGCGTCGTCATCATTTCCTCTAGGGTCTTCTCCTTTTTCATGGGTCAAGCAGCTCTCGCTTCATTTGGTGCGAAAACTTTTCGCATACATGCATGAAACGTGCTGAAACTTAATTGAGCAGGTGTGCTGTGTCTCTTGTGTATGTGTGTGCGTGTGTGCCCTCTTTAATGGGAATCCAAAAGTATCAGAGACTTGTGAAGAGTCGAATTTATTGGTTTCCATTATGGATCTTTCCTCCTCTCTCTCTCTCTCTATGTCTCTGTCTCTTTCTGTGGCGAACATAAGCCCCCTTGGCCACAATTAATTAACTGAGTAACATTGCAATCAGCTGAAATAACTGGCGGCTTTTCAAGCAGATAATTCGCCAGGTGACCCCTCACATTCCCCCGCCTCCTCCACTTCCACTGCTGCTATGCATTCCCTGACCTTGCCACAAACTACGTAAACTGACTCTGGCCTGCACAAAACTTTGACCATTTTGCGCCACAAAAATACCAACTGCAACTGAGGCAAATGGGCTGCATTACTGGCAGCAGCAGCACCAGCAGCAGCAGCAGCCAAAAAGGCTCACTAAGTGCGGCAAATTGCTTACAAATTCACTTTATGCCAATGCACAAACGTATTTTCTTGCTTCGAGAACCGCAAAGTTGAAGCAGCCTTTTACTACGGCTGGTCAAGAGCTACCGGCTTTCGCACAGCAAGAGATTCTCTCTTGAAATAAAATCAAGAAAATCAACAAGAAGTTGACTAACATTTATTTATAAAATAAAATAAATAAATGAATATTAAATAAAGTTTTATGAATATGTTATTGGTTTAGATTGTTAAAACAACTGCCTTTTAATGAAAAGAAAATACGTTCAATTAAACGACAATTTTAAAGGTTTATTATCAAAATAATACAAAACCACAGACTAGCTGTAATAATTTTGAAATATTTTATTATATTGAAACGTTTAAAATAATACTGACTAAATAAATTCAAACAATTCTACATTACACAGAGCACGAATTTTATTGTAATAATAAAATTCAATACTTTGCCTGCGTTGTTTGTTTGTAAGACGATTCATGGTTAAATTATAGACCAAACTGGAGATGTTTGACAGTGACAATAAACACGAAACGTGTGTCAGCTGTTTAAACCAGTGTTGCCAAAAAACATAATAGCTAAAAAATCACCCTGTGGTTTATGCATTCACAATTTAGTTTTGAGGCCAGGTGTGGATGTTGTTTCTATTATTTTTTTCCAACAGCACAACTTCGTAATAATATACTCTGATATTCAATAAATGGTCGATTTAGGTTCAATTATGGTCGCCCCAAGATTTCCTACAATAGTAAAGCAAATCAATTTGAGTTTGCTCTAATAATTAATTCATTTCCTTGATAAATCTGAACATTTAAGGGCTCTTCAGTTATCAGAAGTTTTGTTTAATATATTCAAATTGAAGAGTTTTATAGCTGGTTAAGAGTACTCAGGACTTTCACTCTTGTCGACATCAACAAAACCGAACCCAGGGACATATTTTAGTTGCAATTTATATAGTTGGTTGGCTCTCTTAGCGCAGCTGACAACCTAAGCTGACTAAATTAATTATTTGCGTAATTCAATTTTATTGATTTGGCGGCATTTTAATTTAAATTAGACCGTGCTGCAATTATGGCTTGCGATTCGTTGCATAGACAACATAATTAGCAATGCGCGTGCCGGCATCGCAATTCACATTTCCCCCCCGCCACACTCTCTCCTCCTCCCCTCTCTCTTTCATTTAATTTGAATTTCAATTAAAGGCGTAAAGAAATGTGATGCGGCGATCCGAAAACGCTACCCAAATCACCAGCATCTGCCCCAAGAGTTTCATATCGCCCGCCCCTTCCCCCTTTCTGACACCTGTCGCAATTTTTTGGTGTCCGATTGGGTCGGTCAGCCCCAAAAGGGTACACTTTGCGTTGGCGTTTTGAATCTCAGCAGCGCGCTGTGTAATTGCAAATGTCCAGAGATAGCATCGCTGCCATCCCAGGAGCAGGGATAAGGTCGCCACACTCAATTTAAAGCAAATCGTTCTTTTTGTATTTGTGCGCACATATTTCAAACGTTTTTGCGCTGTCTGCTCTGCTCTACCTTCCCCGGCCATTTGTCAGTGTTTGAACGGATGTCGTGGCTGGGGCGGGGATGGTGGGAGGGTCAAAATGCAAATAGAATTGAATAAAGTCGTTAGGAATTATTTGACAAATACTTGCGAGCTGCAGCGAATGCGGAACCAATCTTGATCTCAGGGCTCTGCCCATCAAGTAATTGAAAAATGCAGCGAGCAGAGCTCGGCACAGGTTGATGACGGTGGAAGAAGAGGAGGAGAGGTAGGAATGGAAGCAGAAGAAGACCTAAGACCCAAGGTAAATTGCTGGCAACTTATCAAGCAAATCGCCTATGCCCACGTTCACGCCCACACACGCCCACGCGCACACAGTGGAACTCAAAGCGATAATGTAATGTAAGGCAATTTGTGCCAATAAATCAAATTGTCTGTGAGCCACTGAGAGAGTCGACAAAAAGTTGAACTGTTGCGGCCAGGAGAATTGAGAGACAACAAATGAAATCAAAATCGGATGCGGAAAGCCAAATGGGAATAGCAAAGGCATTTGTATTGTTAGCACAGTTGAGCGGATGCTGCTGATGATAAACTAAATCAACGAAAATTGGCTTACGACGCTAAGAATAACTTGAGTTATTGCTCGGCTGCACACGCGGCGTATGCGTAACATGTCATTAGCTGCGCATTAGCTCTAGTGGGCGAGTGCTGCTGCCCCTCTATGCTGCGGTTTATTGACTTTTGAACGACAACTCGTAGAGGTGGCTATAGATTATATAGACTGTGTCATAACTTGACTCGACTCCAGACATAATTGCAACTGATAAGTTTGGCAGAGAGAGAGAGAGGGGCAAGAAAAACGTGTCAGTTGTTTGTCGCTAGCGCGAAATACTTTCCTGCAGTAAGTCACAAAGTTTGACAAGAGCTGCAGACAAACGGACGTAGAGACTCGGAAGTCGAGTGACTGCAGTTCATGCAAAGTTTGCAAAGCATCCGCCAGCAGCAGGGGCAGTAGCAGAGGCAGCAGCAGAGGCAGTAGCAGAGGCAGCTGCAGAGGCAGCAGGAGCTTCTGCATCTGCCACACATGAGCGCCTTATCTCTTGAGCCGCAGCGGCGACAGCCGTAGCGGTTTTTGATAGTTCTCTCAACTTGCCGATGAAATGAATGTCAGCTGCAGTCGATGCTAGAGAGATGTGAAAGAGAGGATGGTTAACGGGCAGGAGAGAGGGGGCAAACCTAAAGTAAACTTAGGCAAATCTTGAGCTTATAACCAGGCGGCAAACACACTTCAAATTTGGCTTCACTCTCTAATTACGTCGACTGCAGGCAGCCAGCATGACAGTGTCAGAGGGGAGATTAACAAAAATTGGGTTAAGTATACAGAAATATATATGCAAGTGTATGCCTGTGTGTATGTGTGTGTGTGCATCGAAGTGAAGCATTGAATTGAAGTCGTAGTTTCGTTTAAGTGCCTGCGCTATCGAAACATTTGCCACTGCGATAATTGCTAAAGCTCGTCGCACATACGCACACTAATACACACTCGTAAACTCACCACCTACTGTGTGAGAGGGAGGGGGGGGAAGGGGATGGAGCAGCAGTGCAGACATTTCCGCATCTAATGGATTTTTATGCGCCAACATGACGACATGCCGCCATTTAATCTACACTCAATATGATTTCATTACACACAGCAGGAGTCGCACACTCCTAACACACACACATGCACACTCGCACACACAAACACATGCAAGCAGACATACACACACTCGTGGGCATATTTGGTGTGTTAGCTTGTGTGTATTTATGCGCCATAATCAGCATTACGAGAGCCTTTTTAGCATTGTGTAGTACTACTTACTAATGATGATGAAGTTGTGCTTAAACGGCTGGCAGTCACTGTAGGAGCGGAGCAGGAGATGGAGCTGGAGCAAGAGACGAAGCCGAATATGGAGCTAGAGATGTAGCTGAAGCAGGAGGTCAGCTCAGCCGGATCTGGCCGGCACTTGACACTTGCCATGCTGGACAGTTGTTCAACACTTGTAATGAAAAGTAATTCGCCCCGTATTCGCTTGATTGTGTGTGTTTTGTTTGATATACTGGCCAAGGCGTTGGCGGCGGTGGCAGCATTCCGCAGATGGAGATGAAAATGAAGAAGAAGTCGGGGAAGCATCGCAATAATTGCGTACGAAATTAATGAACGTGATTCTGTGTGGGAAATTTGATTAAAGCGCTCATTAATTCCAATTGTAGGATAATTTGCGTGAGCTTAGCACGAATTGCGCAAGTTTGCCTGCATGCACTGCAAGAAATTCCAGGTTGTTTCAGCAATTTGCAACTAAAACGAAAACAGGAAATCACATGAATCAAATGAATGCAGATTTCTTTTAGATATACGAATATTTACTCTATATTTTTGCCGAATTTATCTCGATTTATTTCGCCAATTTAATTCTCTCTCTCTCTCTCCCTCTCTCTCTGTGTGTGTATTGGGGCGAGTGAGTGTGTGTATTGACTAAAGTTAATTTATTATTTCATTGAATTTGGGGATTTAATTGCGCTGTGCGTTTTGCTTTGGCATTTAATCAAATAAGCCAAGCCTGGCTATACAAACTGTCAGCGCACAGATGAATATTAGATGAATATTCAGTGCAGTTTGCATTCGAATGCACTATGAATATATGCAAATGCCAGATGCTGTCTGTGCTTCTATCTAACTATACGTGTGTGTGTGTGTGCACTGCGTGTGTTCATAAGCATTTATGCTTTAATTGAAATTGATAGCAACATAATGAGATTTCGGCATTTATTTCTGATCAAAAAAAACACAGAGAACACAGAAAACTGTCCAAGTCAAGTCGACCAAGAAATAATAAAGTTATGCAAGTAAAGCAAATATAAGAGAGAGAGGGAAAGAGGGGTAAGAAAACATACTCACTAAATGCAAAGCAAACAACACGAACAATTTGATCAAAGCAAGAGGGGCAGTGCAGCAGTTGCCTCGGGCAATATTTGAGACATGTGTATATGCTCAGAGAGAGAGAGAAATATCGTGCAATAAATCCAAACTTGAATGGCAAAAGGCATTCGGACGAAAGGATTCGTATGCCCCAAAGGCTGAATGGCGCAGCAGGTCACGGCATGTTGGAGACGCAGATGGAGACGGAGACGGTACGCGATAGCGTAGGCTATTCGAGCTCATTATTATGCATGAAGTCATTGACAGTCTACCACCTGCAGGACAAAGCAGAGCAGAGCAGAGATCCCAAACAGAGGCTGTCCAACACACACACACGCTCCCCACACACACACAGACATACGTATGTATGTGTGCAGGCAGGCAGACAGGCAACTTGTGGCACTGAAACGGAAATTTACGCTGACATGAAAACCTCGCCGATGGCATCTGTGAAACACAACATCCGTCGCCAGCGTCGTCGTCGTCGTGGCCAACGTTGCCCGCAAAAGTTTAAGTGGCCTGCTGCCTGCAGACTGAGTTCTACCAGCTAGCAAGCTCATCCTGGAACTGGTTCCTCCCAGGTCCAAACTAGTTGTTATTCAATGCAGCAACCGGAACCTGATGGAATTGACTTTTTGTGTCGCACCACAGTGCCGGGTTACTGCCTTGATGCCCCTTGCCTTGATGCCGTGTCGCATCGTGTCGACTCCTGTTTAGGCGCTGCGCTAACGCGTTGAATTTGTCCTGGCATCATTAAATCAAATTGAAACCCCTTTGCTGCCACTAAAGGACTCGAGACTTTTGATTGCCAAAGTCCCTCACACTCGCACACAGTGCAGACATTAAAGCCGTATGATAATCTTCGAGTTTCCTGCGTGTGTGTGCGGGTGGGCGTGCCAAGGCATTCGTCTTACACCCTGCTGAACATTAATCACACTTAAGTTAGGCAACCTTACGCAATGATGCGTCTCTTGCCCGACTAACGGCTTTGGTTTTGCGGCAAGATGGCTTTTAATTAAAATCAACGCATGCTAAATTATGTATTCTAATACGCTCACGGCACGATTCACCTGCAATTACAGCCAATCTCTGCCAATCTCTGCCAAACATGCCAATCTATCTCTCACTCACTCTCCACTCTCTCCTTCTCGCTCTCTGCATTTGATTTATTTGATACGAAATTGAGTTTTTGCCCGCCCTTCGGAAACTGTTGCATACTTTCGAGCGCAGCTCGTAAATGTATGAATAAATTTCGTCTGCACTCACACTCTATACACCCTACCCTATATGCTGCTCTTTAACATACAAATTTGTGCAGTTTGCTAGAAATAAAAAAACAACAACAACAACAAACAACAATTCGAAACTTTTACACTAGTTTTTGTTAGTGTTTTTCTGTCACTTTGCTCGGCTGCAACAAATGCGGCCAGCACGGAAATCGTTGTAGCTGCTGCTGTTGATTTTAGCTGTTGCAAGTTTGTTGGTTGCACAAAAATATAAATATAAATATAAAAATGGCTGCTGCAATTGGCCCTAAAAAGCGTAATGTAATCGCAGCAGTAGCTGCATTTGCAAATTGTTTTCGACCTACACGATGAGGGAATGTTTCTTTTTAAGCTTGATTTGCAATATTTGTAATCATTTATAAATAAATTGTAGTAATATATAAATATATTATGATAATAATACATTAAATCTGTATTTTGGAGTAGTTTCTCTAATAATTTTCCCTATTCATTCACTTTTTCCTCTCATCTCAAAAGTATGCTACAAAAATTAATTCGCCAGGCTGTTCCTTTTCTCGTTACGCCCTAAAAGTATGCAGCGCTTTTTATAGTCAGTCCCAAGGCACTTCTCAATACGTATGCATACGTAATATTCCTTCCTTTTGCAAAGTTGCAACAGGGTAATCGTTCGTGTCGAGATGCCCAAACTGACTTTCCCTTTCTATTTCTCTCTTTTTCTCGCAGTTTGTCTCGTTTTGTTTGCAGCGCGTTCTGCCGTGCAAATGGGCCATTTCGCTGTAAAAGTTTTGCAAACTGTTTATGCAAAATGTTTCATTGTCGCGCATAGTTTGCATATTTGCGCAATGATTTTGTGGCCTAGCAAATATTTGTTCACACATTCGCTTGCAAAGCCAGTGTGAGTGCGGGTGTACTCGTGTGTGTGTGTGTGTGTGTGTATGTGGTTCATATGTTTATTAAACGCCTCAACAGGTCGTATTAGCATATTAGCATATTGTGGCGCTTTCACGCACACACACGCATAATCACACACATACAAACAGCCGTGTGTAGCTCGTAATCGAGTTGATTAGCGGTAATGTTTTTAACTCAACGTTGCGTGTGTGTGTGTGTTTATTAAAATTGGTTAGACCATTTGACAGTCTCTCTATTTCTCACTCTCAATGAAGGCAGTAGTAGATTAAATAGTTCAGTTGACATTTTTATAAAGCGATTATCTTGGATGTTTAAAGCAATTATGTAAGTTTTTATCCCCTGGAACGAAAACAAAAGCACAAGTTCAGCTTAAATTGCATAACAATATACATATTAAGTTGCCGCCACTTGAATGCGAAGAGGATTATTGATTGGTATTAGAGAGAAAGCTATACGCTTAAGACAAAAGCAAAATACAAATATGCCAGAGGCGAAACAATAATAAGAATGCTTGAGATTCCAGCTGTTGTTTTGCAAACACAACAAGCTAGAAAAGGGACACCCAGTCGGGGCAATAGAATAAACCGCATTAAAGAGGGCTCACCCAGAGGCAGAGAAAGAGACAGAGAAAGGGAGCGTGGGTGCTGACCGAAAAACAAAACCTGCCCTAGAGCCAGAAAGTTTACACAACCAAAAAGTTGATTCCAAAATATTTCAGGTGAGCAGCAGCAGCAACATCTCTCGAGCAGCTTCGAAGTTCGGGCCAACTTGCATATGTTCTCTGACCATCTCTGAGCAGTTAGGGGCAGTACTAAGTTGGCCAATTTGTAGCAGCAAAAATAAATTCAATGAATTTGCTTTTGGGATTTAAAACTTGAAATTGAAATCACACACACACACACACACACACAGACAAGCCTGCTTGGAAAACAATAAGCAAATTGAAATTGCCGTTGCAAAGCATTTGGATTGCGCTCTGATTGAAAATCATAAGCTGATCCGAGTAGTGGGCGTGGCAATTGAATGGCATTAGAGAGAGCCAAAAGACAAACAACAACAACAACAGTTGGTAGAAGGCGTTACTCGAAGAAGATATGGCAAATTATAGTTGCCACGCGGGGCATAATCTCGGCCAGCGCAATCTGCCAGCAGGAAACACGCGACAGAATGAGGAGCAGCAGCCCCGCCGAATTTCAACTCGTGCGGCAGCTTTAGAGACTAGCAATGAGACCCCAAAAAATAACTTATACACTTGCTGGCTAGTGTTATCTCTATTTTGTTGCTGTTGCTATTGGTGTTGCCGTTGGCAGTGTGCCATAAGAAGTGAAGCTAAAACGAAAACTTAGACCACACCTACTACACGAACAGGGGGAGTGAGAGGTAGAGAGACGAGAGAGACAGTGGCTAATGCCAGAATAAAATGTGACTTAACGGAAAGAGAGAGAGAGAGCGAGAGAGACAATACGGAAATTAAATTCTCGCCAGATTGCTTTGGTCCGCTGCAAATGCAACTGCTGTGGCAACTCCGAGTGCTGATTGGAATGGAAGCATCTTGCCCCATTGAGTTGCGTCTTATTCCTATTTACGGCATTGTCAAATGCAAACGAACAAATGAACAAATGAATGAACGAACGAACGAGAGAGCACAGAAAAAGTTCAGCAATCTTGAGAGTTTCGACTGAGCTTAGGAACCTGCTGGCAAGCTAAGCCAGTCGACAGAATGATGTGTTTCAGTCATTAAGCGTTTTTGTCGGTCTCTCATTAAAGCTAAGACCCAAAACAAAACAAGCCAAGCAAGCGAATTTCGAGTGTACTCGACTGTGCAATGCCCTGCAGTATGAACAGTAGGATACTTTAGTAGAACTGGGTCACACTAGTAATGGCGATACTCTTAAGGTAACCGATAAAGTTATACAATATAAGTCAAGATAAGAGACAATGTATGTATATACATATAGATAATATGTAAGGATATGTATGAGTATGAATCTCTGGATCAAAATGCATCTTAACATTGATGCTAATAAGTAATACAAAAACCAAAAGAATATTGACCTTTACCATACTAAGTACTATCGATAATACTTTCATGGCCATGAAAAAATAACTGTGCAAAGGCTTAAACTAATACTGTTCATTAGCATACCCTGTAAAGAGAAAGGATTGGAAAAAGGTGTCATTTTAACTTAGGTTTATTTATTTATTTAGTTTATCTGAGAAATATGACTTTAGCTACAGTTCCACCTCTTGGAGTCTAGAGTTGCTTAGCCTTTATCATCTACAATGCTTTGCTGGGTATAACAATTTGACGCAGTTGCCATTTAGCCGTTTTCGGCGTTGCCTGTCGCCGTTTTGCAGCCACAAAGGCAAACGACGAATTGCCAGGCTCAACTAAACGACTGTGCTGTGATGGAGGAGGGGGAGTGGGTTGAGTTGGGGGATGCACAACCCTTTTAGGCGAGGCCATTCGAACGCAATTATCAAAAACTTTTGGCAAGCAGCTAACAGTAAAAACTTTCTTGCTTTGCCTTCCCCACTCCAGTTATAGAGCTGTGTAGAGAAACAGTGAAGGAGGAAGAGGGGGGAGGGGGAGAGCAAAGCTGTGCAGAGCGTGGAGCGCAGCGCGTCTTAATTCAGGCGATTTACATGAAACTTTGCAAGCCGATTAGGCGATTAATAAGCTTGTCAATTTGCAATTGTTGCCAACAGTTGGTGCCAGAGTTATGAACTGCCCGCTGAGGCTTAAGCACTTCTCACAGTCGCAGTTGGAGGGGGAGAGGGAGTCAGAGTCGCAGTCACAGTAGGAGTCATAGAAGCAGTCACAGTAGCAGTCGCAGTTTATTGAATGCCACTCAAATACGTTTGCAATTAGACTAAAAGTTTTGGCTGGCTGACTTGAAGTAGTTGTGCTCGTTGAGTAGGCTTATTTCAGACAGCGTAAACAAACGATGGAGTAGGCAACTGGATGCAGATGGAAGAGGAGGAGGAGGGGGAGGAGAAGGAGGTACAGCTGCCCAGTTCACACCTGCCGCACAGGCAGAGATTACTGTTAGCTTTGGTGCCGACTCCGACTGGCAGCCGAGTGCGCAGTGTGCTATCAAGGGGCTCTTCAAGCCAGCACACAGACACAGACACAGACAGGTACAGACACACACATGCTCACTCACCTGTCGTTTTGTCTATGTGCTACTGTGAGAAGCATTAGGTAAGCCTCTAGCAGCACTAGTTGGCTGTTGTTGTTATACCCTTGCAGAGGGTATATTCAATTTGAACAGGAGTTTGCAACACACCTTAGGAGACATCACTGGCTCTATAAAGTGTATAAATACTGAATCAGCATCAACAGAAGTATCGAATCAGCCCTGTCCTTCTATCCGTACATCTGTCTGAATAGAAAATCACGGAAGATTCATGTTATTTATAAAGTTCTTGCAACCAAATCTATATACATAAGTGAGGCATAATATTGAATATACACAAACCATCGACCATTACAATCACCATATGCATCAAGGGTTATAATAACCAGCAATTGTATGACTTCGGCATATCGAAGGCACTCTTTCTTCCTCGTTGCTGTTGTGTTCCTGTGTGTTGTGGCAGGCTTCGTCTTCTTCTGCTTACTTGGCTACACATCTTTTTTATGTGCGCCCCGAGAGCAATTACCAAGGATTCCGCTTTTGCTGCAATAAAAATTTAAGACGCCCAACGACAGTAGAGAAGAAGAAGAAGCAGCAGCAGCAGCAGCAGTTGGAGCAGCACAAATTGAAGACTAAATGCAAAAATTACACCTGAGCGTAACATTTTGGGTTAGCATAATGTGCTCGACTTCAGCTTTAAGTCTGCGGTATAGTTCGAACTGTAGTTCAACTTTAAGCAATGGCGCTTGCAATTTGTACACAAATCTATTGTTTGGCATCAAAATACAATGCATATAGCAAGGCAGAGAGAGAGGGCGAGAGGATGAGAGAGGGAGATAGAGAGCAGACCATAAATGATGGGGCAACACTTCATTGCTATGCAGGCGTTCCATTTGCATTTCACAAGAGTGCGAGAGGCTTTCACGAGCTGCCAGAATAACATGCAGGAGCTCAACGCAAATATCAGTTGGGGAATGCAGGCGCGAGTGAGCGAGGCATGAAGGAGAGGAGAGAGTGAGACAGAGAAGGGGCAGGCACACAGTAGCTGGCAGTAGTAGCAGGCTGGCAGCAGAAAGGTATAGGGAAATCTACATTTTTGCAACCGCAACAAGGCGCACTTAGCGAGAGAGAGATGGAGAGAGAGGGAGAGAGAGTGTGTGAGAGAGAGATAGTGTGTATGGAAGTGAGAGCGCTGCACACGTAGACAGCGCATAAAGTAACTTTTTTTATTGCGTCTTCATAAAAGCAGCACGCTACGAACTTTCACTGAATTGGTATTCAAAGTGGCAGCGCATAGCAAAAGCGAAAGGCAAGCAGAAAGAGAAAGAGAGAGAGACACAGGGAGTAAGAAAGGCAGTGTGAGGTATAGAAATAGAAATATAGATCTAAGCAGCAAATCCGCAAAGTAAAAGGCATTTGTGGGCGTTACACGGCAGGGGATGGGTTGGGTTTGGGTTTTGAAATGGAAGAAAGAAATTGAAAGACGTATAATGAGCTGGCATGAAACAAAAATCATGCCAAGTTCATCAAATCAATAGCAGAAAAAAAAAAGGAAAATAAATGGAGAATGGAGAATGGAAATTGGGGAGTAATGTAAGCTCCCAGTTTATGAAAATATGAAATATGACCCGTCTGCGGGCTGAATTGACCTTTTTGTTTGGCTCAACTCGAGGCGAGACTGTTGTGGGCGAGACGCTCCATCTTTGCCTCGTCCTCACTCTCTCTCTCCCACTCTCTTCGTCTCTTTTATTCTTTCACGCTGCTTGCCAGCTGGTGATCCATCAAATTTGCCTGGCCTCACCTGTTTTCCATACAATATGCTTGCAAGTTTTTCTTCCCCTCCCTCCCCCTGTCGCTTTGCTTCGCCTTTGATGAGCGCGTTTGTTTTAGAAATTTTTCTCGCATTTAAATGGTTCATTCGCATTTTGCACATTTGCCCCAAACCAGCTGCCCGCATGAGTTGGCCCAAAAAAAAAGAACTGAAGTTGGAATTAAATTGAAAATGCCAAGCCAAGGCAAAGTTCTACCATAAAAGTGGCACATAAAAGTAGCTGCTCTCGCACTCAGTTTTAGTTGCCAAAAAATCTTCTCTAATTAAATTGAATCGCTTTTTGGCAGTTCTTTTCTCTCTCTCTCTTTTTTTTGTTGTTTCTAGCTTTTTCTGTAAACTTTTTAATGCAACATTTGAGTTTTACGTGCGCGCACTGGCAGTGAAGCTGAAAAATGCAGCACACATTTCGCTTTTTTATGGCCACCCCTCGAAATTGGCTCTCTAGGATTAGAAGCAGCCACTACCTGACTACAACTGGCCAAGGGTACAGCAGACAGACAGACAGACAAACAGAGAGAGGAGCCTGGCTGCAGTTCTGTCTGTGTGTGTGTTTTGGCCCGCACTCTGTATGCATTTAAGCCTCAATGCTTGACCCACTTAAGTGCAATTTGGCTTTTCAACGGCCAGAGGAGTTGCCCAGTCGACGGGCCAGACCAGGGTTGGTAAACAAATCGCCGCAGGATACGACCCCTCCGGTGATTCCGATGTCGAAATTGTCTTGCACGGCAGACAATCTGGCCTGATTACAGTGCACGTACTTACGGCTACTAGCAGTCAATTAGGGCAATGGCCAAAACGCAAAGCAAATATGCCGCAACAGTCTCTGCACATCGCAGTCAGCGTTGCCGTCTCTGTTTCAGCCACAGACCAATTAATGTTGAATTTATTTCGATTCTCTCTAATGGCATCTTGTCTGCCTTTGCGTACACATACACGCACACACACACACACACAGATTGAGTTAACACTTCTTGGTCAAGTTTAAAAATTAGCTTAACCCTCGCATTGCTGAACTGCCTGGACTGGAACCTCCCTAAATATGCTCATAATCCCAAAGCAAACTTTCACATTAGTAATTAATATATAACTTGAGGAAAGAGAGACTGATGGGAGAGAGGGCAGGAGTGGTAGAGAAGTAAACTAAGCTTGGCAAACTTGGCTAAAGGTTCAAGGTCCAAATGTCACTGGGCAAAACTTTTGGCGTTGGATTATTTTGATGTCACAACTGGCCGGAGATGAAGCAGCTCATGTAAATTAAATTACAGGCCTGGCAACATCCTGGACGTGCGCGCAGGACACTCTGCACGGCTCGACACACACCCAGGCAGGCACACACAATCAGACACACGCCTGCACACACATTTGGACTTTTAATGAACGAATGGCAACGAATGAATTGAATAGCAAACGAATATTCTCAGCTGAAGCAAATTATAATGAGTTCTTTCTCTTTTCCTTGTGTGCATGCATCAAGTTTTCGGACGAGTTTACCCACCTTCTGTCCCTTGCCTGCACGCCCCCCCCCTTTCAGCTGCTTGTTGTTGCTGTCATTGGTTTTTGCCGACTATCGGATTGTTTGTTGTCGCCAGCCATGTTAATTGCATGTACAACATTGATGCCCATGCGAATGCGAGTGCGGGAAGGGGGCAGGGGCAGAGGAAGAGGAAGGGGAAGGGTAAGAGGGGCTGTTGAAGCGAGTGTGAATGCGAATGCGGATGAGAATGTCGATTGGAAATGCTGAAGCTGATGCGCATTTCTTTAGTGGCAGAACGTCGTGCCCATCGTCGCCTCTTGGTTTGCATAATACGATAGTGCACACAGAAAAAGAGAGAAAGGGAGTGAAAGGAGGGGAAGAGAGAGAGAAAAAGGCACACATGAGCTGGCAAGCAATGCGAATTGGTTTCGACATACACACAATTTGCATAATTGAAGTGAGCGAGAAAATTGCAGCGCATGTGAAATGAGTATTTTCCCCTTTTAAGCGAGAAACATCATTCTCACACACATACAGTGGCACACACACACACACAGTCACGTACGTAGGTGTGCAGTGCACTGGTATGGGGTGCAAATAAAGACATTTCCTTCGTGCGCCAGTTATGGAGTATCCCAAGGCAGTTTCTCCACTATCTCCTGCTGCTCCTGTTGCTGCTGCACTTCGCACGTCTGTCATTGATTGCAGTCGAAATTGATTTTGTGTTAACTGAATTGCTCTGACGCACTGCGTTAATAACCAAATTATGTGTAAACAATATTAAGGGCATCGCTTTGGCTTTAAGTTGCCTGTTCTGCATTTCTGCATTCTCCTTCGTTGCCACTTCTCACTGTCACCTTTCAAAGTCGTTGCGGCAAAACAATTTTGTCATTTTCACACGCACACTTACCCAAACACAAACACACACAGCACACATAGCACATTTGCAAAGGCAAAACACAATTGCATATTAATTGCATTCAATATGCAATTTGTGCTCGAGCCCAGCCACAAAACATCAGTTGCAGAGCCGCATTAATTATGCAGACCAAAGTCAAACATGTTGGGCGACCAAACGACCTCAAAGGAATATCAATATTGCATATAGCACCGAGCAGCGAGCACCGAATCCAACATAACACAAAGCCAACCGCGCTGCCTTTGCATTTATTGCCACAAAACCATATTTCAGCTACTTCACTTAATTACCTGCGACCGCAGCAGGATCAACTTGTCACAAGTTTCGCGACAGAAAGAGTCTCTATAAATAGAATTAGGAAGGAAAAGGGCAGAGACGTACTGAAGAGAACTGGCGAAGAATTAAAAGTCTTAGTCTTAAGGTTGGATTAATTTATTTGTATTTGATTCTTTATTTGGGGTATGCTGATTCTTACAAGAAGTTGGAAACAAACCGAAAAGGAAAATATTGAGAAGTACCGGAGTCATAGTATGAATTGAATTAATTCCCTGATGTTGATATATATCTACTTATTTTAACCTAACCTAACAGTCCATAACCTACCTAACCTAACCCAACTTAACCTAACCTAGCCTAAGCTTAGCCAACCTAAAATTACCTAAGGTAACCTATGCTAACCTAATCTAACCTTACCCAACCGAACTTAGCCTTACCTCACTTAACGTAACCTTACCTAACCTAACTCAACCTAAGCTAACCTAACCTAACCTCAGCTAAGCTAAGGTTTACCCTAACCTAACCTAACCTGAGCTAACCTAACCTGAGCTAACCTAACCTAACCTAACCGCAAATTACCTTACCAAACTTAATCTAATCTAAACTATTATAAACTAATCTAACCTAACCTAACCAAACTTAATTTAACCTTATCCAACTTAACCTAACCCAATCTAACTTAAACTCACCTTACGTTACCTAACCTAAGCTTACCTAACTTTTGCTTAACCTAAGCTTGCTCAACCTAACGTTAGCCTAAAGTACTTAACCTTAACATACTTAAATAACCTAACCTCAGCTTGGCTTAGCTTGCTAGATATTGCTGCTAAGCTCACCAACATGTAGCTGATCCGATATTACAATATTCTATATCCACTACATCGAAATATACACAACATACTTGAAACAATTATGCGCTGAGAGTCAAGTAAACCAACCAACTCTATAAATATATAAAGCGCTCTTCTACTCTCGCATGCAACAAACAGAAAGTTATAAGTATGCAGAAGCTGATAATACTCTTAAATCTTAGCAGGGTATAAATACCCTCAACACGGAGCATACTTAAAACGTCCGCGGGGGACGTGGAGAGCAAAGCACGCGGCGAGCAAGAAATGCCCCCAGAGCAGAAGAAGTTTTCAACTACTGTTGAGTCCCGCGGGGGAGGTGCTTGTGCCGGGGCTCGAGCTATGAACATGTAAATACATGTACATATATATAGTATATGTAGTACATAGTATAAAGTATCTATAGATGTGTAGGTTTGTATGCTCGCGCTATTATTGCAGTTAGCCAAACTTGTGTATATCTTATCAAATATTAACAAGTTACGGAAATTTGCATTCAGAAATGCAACAAAAGCGCACGACAAGAGCAGGAACAGCAAGAAGAAGAGGCAGAAGAACAGGAAGAAGAAAAGGCAGAAGAATAGGGGAAGAAGAAGCAGAAATTTTAACCTACATACAGTTACAAACAGTTACCAGCCGAGGGGGAAAATGTCGTGAAAAAGCACGTCTACATAAGTTTGACAATTTTTGAGCATTTGTTGAACATTTTCACAGCACTTTGGCCACAAAAGAAGACGGGGGAAAACGGGAAGGTATCTCAACTTTTGAACAGACGTCCTCTTTGAAGTCCGCTGCCCGTTGATGTCCCGTTGTTTCTCTGTGTCAAATGCAAACATTAAATTAATATTTGAATTTCGATAGGCCCGACTTAAAGTCCGCTCTCTTCATTTGCATTGTTCACCCCCCATCCGAATTCTTAGTTCTGTTGTTGTTTCGTATTTTTCCCTGTTCGTGCCGCATTATTTTATAACAAGAACGGGACGCAGGGCGATGCTGAGAAATGAAAGTTGCCGGGTTCGCGGTCTTGGCCACATAAATCACTTGCAGGCAAACAAGCTGGCAACTTTGTTGCATATAAATTTGCATAACTTTCGCTCACTTTCTCTGTGCCGCTCTTTCTTGCTGTATTCGGTTCCATTTTTTCTCGGTTCTTTGTGTTCTTTGTATCCTCCCCTTGGTTCTTTCTTTACGCCTGTCACTTTGCATTTAAAACTTGAGCAACTTTTATACCATTTGCTACTTAGTTGGCCAAGAACTTGCCGAACAGCCCGCGCCATTGGCCATGGCAACAATTGCAGCAGAATGTGGAAATGCAGCAGCTGATTGTTTAAGTTTAATTTGCATTTTGCCACGTTATCAATTGAGGCAAACCACCACCACCATCACCACCACTACCAATGCACTTCGGGGAACACTTAATCTATGAGAGCAAACACGCGCGTCTCCAACTCTTTGTTGCTGTGACTGTGTGGGTGGCTGTGTCTCTAAGTACGAGGGAAAGTGCAACAGAAGTGTGCAATAGCTTTCATTTCCAAGTTTTTGTTTGCACTTTCTATTTGCCCTCGCTGTGGGAACATATGCAGCTACGCACAGTGGTTCTGGCTGTCAGAAATTTGCAATGAAAGTAAAGATAAGAAATCGTGGAAAGTTTTGACTGCTTGCAGAAGTGGATGGGGAAGAATTGGAGAAAAGAAAACTATGATGAATGGAATATTCTAACATTAAGCTCAATAAAAATGAAATGCAATACAATTAAATTAAAATACAGTATATACAATTAAATCAAATTAAATAAATGTGCGCAACGTTTAATTGGAAACTAATAAAAATTAAAAATAATTAAATAAAGTATAAGTAAAACATGAAAATTGATGTTTAATTAAAAAAAAAACAACTCATACTAATCTAACATTGTTTTTGTGCAACTGCTTTTGATCATCCTCCAAAAACGACTCTTAACAATGCTTAACTTGTTTATTGCCCACACAGCTTGAAATAATCTCTCAAGTCTTAATTGAGCTCATGCTCTCTTTGTTAAGTATAAGTTGAGAACACTTGGCGCTGCTTGCTGTTGACCACAGTTCATTGGCATGCAGATAAAACAGATAAAATATAATGGATAACGGGAAACAGATAAGTGATAAGCGATAAGCTGCGCACAGCAAACGAAACACTCGTAAATTGATTATCATCTGCATGTGGCATGGGGGCAGGCAAATCATTTCTATGCAACACACACAGACAGTAGCAACAACTGAATTCGCACAGTGACAGCGTTGTCTGTTCGTAGCCACATAAAAGTCGAGTGCACGAAGTGAAAGCCATTCAAATTTTCGATTCTCATTGAGAAGATGAATAAAACTCAACGAACGTTAAACGAGATAGAAAAGGAATTTTTATTTGAGTTTTATCAAACAGATTAAAGGAATGGTCTAAATATCTGTTAAAGGTGCAAGATAATAATGTATACAGGAATTTGGATGAACTTATATTATATTTGTAAATTAAGTTGAAAGCGACAAAACGGAAAAAGAGAAAAAAACTGTTTTCATTAGAAGCAAAAGAGATTTCAATGGTAATTTGCTTGGCAAACTAAAAAATGCATTTAATTTAATTACACATTCTTTTGCGCTTAACGAACGAAATGCAAGTTGGACAACGCGATGGGGAATAGTCAAAAGAGTATTATAATCATTCTTTTGGATTATGCACAAAGTATGAACGAATTTGTAGAACTCCCTGGTGACACAAAAGGAAATATGAACAAGCTCGACTGTGGTATACCGGCTACCCACCGGTGTCTAATAGTTATCTAAAACCTATATTTTTATATACCTATACCATTACTTTAATTTTTTGTTGCATACTTTGAGGTACCTTAAAAATCAGTGACCCTTTGAAATTATTTCTTCAATAGCTTCTATATTAATGTTCTGATCGCAACCAAATTTCTAGAAATCATTTGAGCGTTGATTGCTATTGTGTTTAGCAAAATAGAACTATCCTGCAGTAAAATTTTGTTTAGAAAAAAACCGTTGTATTGATTTAAGGGGTCGAATTCTAAAACAAACTTGATTTGCGTGCAATTATAACAAATATTGTCACTACATTTGATAGCCTTAGCTCTCTCTGAGAGCTAGGCATTCATACGAACGTACAGACAACTGGCACAAAGTTATAATACCCTTCTATCGTATGTATAGTGGGTATAAAAAGTTATTACTCAATAAACTTATGTACAAATATAATATATAGCGCTATATATTCACTACTAATGAGCATGTTGGTGCGCAGAATGAATGCAAATTTGACATATAAATTCAATTAGAGCAAAACGAGGCTAATGAATTTATGCGCCAGCGTGAATAAAGGGCAATTAATGTGCGCTGAGGAGAGATAGGGACAGAGAGGAGTTAAGGAAACGTGTCTCAGAATAGATCCGATTACAACAAAAGGCGCTGTTCGCACGACTTGGCATTATCAAGAAATACAAGCGGAAATAACTACTCATTAAGCGCGATGGCCACGTAAGCTGCCAACTACAAAGCTACCAACTGCACAACAACAACAACGACGACGACAACGACGATGGCCAACTGCAAGCTGCAACAACAAACTAAGCAACAACAACAACAATAAGAACAATGACTGAATTCACTGTGGCAATAGAAATCATTACAATAAAACCTAATGGCGCCCAAAGCAACAGCCAACAGCCGTGAGCTCTGCACTGGCATGGAGAAAGGGAGAGGCAGAGAGAGAGAGGGGGGTTGCAAAAGAAAGTCATTTAGTGGCGGCTGCCAAACGAGTGTGCAGACAAATGGCAGACACGTTCCGACTATCATGGACACAGACTAGGACGGAGCACAGGCTCAGGCAGACAATCAAAATCCATTTGAGTTGGAAATGAGTGAAATCAACATGACACTGGCTGCCCCACACACACCCTGCACACATACACTCACACAGGGAGTGGGGCAAATGTCAAGGCTTTTGAATGGCTTTAAAATAATGCGAGTACTCGCTGCGGGCTGCGGGTACTCATTCGATTTTGTACGCTGCAAATTCCTCAAGAACTTTGGCATGCGAGCGAAATATGTTTTGTTATTAAATTGTTGCTTGGCACGCCTCTCGGCCACAACGCCCACCTTGCACCAACCAGCGGCACACCACCCCCTCACCTCCCCCCCCTCCGCTGACTCCCTCGTGTATGCTTGCTCGACGCATAATAATTTCTGGCTGATAGCTTGGGTAGCCGCATGCGAAGCATCGCGCCTTTGCTGCCATCGGCGATATCCTTTCTCATGGCAAGGACATCGCTGCCGCTAGCCACCTCGCTAGCTCTCTGTCTCTCTCTCTCTCTCTTTCTCCCTCTAGCAAGCTGCGGCGAGCGCATAAACTGAATTCCAAAAAGCGAAACTGGAATTTTTATTGCAAATTGTAAAATTTTTACTAAAACACAACAGAACAGAAGACAAGAAGACAAGTCGACAGTCGAGGAGGCAAACCCGCAACCTGCCCCACATTGTGCTCCCCTTTCATCTCTCTTTCTCCTGCTCTTCTTCGACAGATTTCATTGTCACCAATGTACTGGAAGAAGCAACTGCATGCCATTGAAATCAATAATATTTGTGGCTTCAATTGCCACGCACGCTCAGCCGAGCAGACCAAAGTCCTTCCGTGTCCTGCTCAACAAGCCTAATTCGTCTTCTAAACATGCCACAGAGCAAATGACCCCATTGCAAATCCCTTTTGGCATATTGAATAATTGAGTTGGGCAACTGCTTCGTTTTCAATGCCGGAAATGAATCATTCAAATACAACATTCAAATCTTTCATTTCCTTCGAAATCAAAGTTGACTTGCAGACTGGAAAAAGAGTTTTGACAAAAGTGACCAAGAAAACCAACGTGATAGGGAAGAAAACTGCATACACCATTACAGAGGGTATATTAATTTTTAACAGTAGTTTGCAACGCATCTTAGGATATATCTATTAACCCTATAAGGTATTTACATATATTCTAAATCAGCAGGCAGTGGAGTCAATCTAGCTCTAGTTGCAACGCATACCTGTTTCTCAGTTTTAAAGCAATCGTAATGAAACGTAGTACACATGCACATTATTGTTGCACGCTATATACATACATATACATATGTCGGCGCTAGCCGCATCGGAGCGATATATTGTACAGTTGCCATACAAACTAATGGCCTATTTTTGTTATTTATCAAGCTATTACATCCAAATTTACTACACCGCCCTTTTTCTATATATAAATATGATATGCCTATAAATTTCATTAAAAATGGACAACTATAACAAATATCTTTCATAGGAAGAAATCGGCCGAAATAAAGGTTTTTGTATAAATTTATTATAGATTATTAATTATTATTAATTATTGATACAAACTTTACTTATCAATGCCAATCAAAGTAAGAGATCATATTGAATATAGACAACACAACTAAATTCTGCAGAATTATATATAACAATTATTGGAACAATTGCAGTCTATAAATAACTGCTAGGGTATAGAACCTTTGGCATGTCCAAGGCAGCCTTTCTTTCTGCTTGTAATAAAAAACTCTAGCAAGCGTTTGATCCCAGGCTCGCACTCTTGCCTTCCTCCCTCTCTCCTCATCTTACTTTCTCCCTCTCTTCTGCATGTGATGAAGTCAGCGAAAACGTTGACGCTTTGAGCTGCCATCGACTTTGGGCACGTTCAAGTGCAGCCATTAAATAACTTTTGCTTCACTGCGCTCAAAAATCTGTCAAAATTAAAGACGAAAAAATTGACAGAAAATAACAGAAAGAAATCAGAAAATCACCAAAATGTCAAAACAAGTGGAAAATCACAAATTACGGCATTACATACACAGAGACGTGGCCTGGCCTGGGGAGCCTCAGTGGACACGGGCGTGTTTTATGTTACCATTTAACGTGTTGTTGTTGTTGTTGTTGTTGTGTCTTCTTTTGTTGTTGTTGTTGCTGCTGTTTCGCGTTTCATTCATTTTCATTTTGGCAACGCTTGAGAATGTGTATGAGCCGTATTTAAGTATGTATTGATTTACTGTCGCTGATACATCACGTATACGCCACCATCATTACGTCTTCCTCTCCCCCTCCCTCTTCCCCACTCTCTGGCTTTCCCTCTTTGCCTAACTAATCACGGACGGTACGCGCTCAAAACTCATTCGCTGCGGGTCGCTGCGGGCAAAGGGAGCACGCTCACGAGGTCGGCAGCTCTTCCACTTGACTGGCTTTGTATACCTCGTCGAGCCAGAGAGGGGGGGCGGGGGAGGCCTGGGGAAGCACCTGTATACTTTGTGTACCTGAGACGGGTATTTCGTAAAGACTTCCGTTTTGGGAAGGTCCTTATATCCTCTTACAATTTCACTTTTTTCCGTTTTCCGTAATTTTGATTATTTCCCAACTACAGATAAACTTCCCCTTTCACTTGCTCCCTCTCTCCCCCTCCCTCTGGCGTTTGGCAGGGGTTCTTTGAAAGCGCCAAGTCCAATTAAAAATCAAGTTGACATTTGGCATGGCAAACATAAAACGGGGCGAATCCAGTTGCTGATGGGGTTCAACTTTTGGGGGGAACTGTACAGAAAAGGTGCGAGGCAGGGCAGTGCAGAGTGCAGGGTGCTGCGAAGGGTGACTGCCGTCATTAGGGTTGTCTCTGCTTCTCTTCTCGTGCATTACTTGCCAATTAATCATACGACACGTTGTACGCAACATTCGCAACATCGCAGTGCACTGCCTTGGCAGTTTTTACTTTCCTTATAGTGTGTATGTATTTATATTGTATATATGTATGTGCTTTATATATATATACAGTTGCAGATCTTCGAGTTTTGCAATTAAGACGCAGCTGTCCCAAAGGTGCCCGACAAATTACACCAACTTGCAATGGAATCTCTTCTTCATCTCGTTCCCCTGTGCCCTTTTGTCTTCCCTCTCTCTCTCTTCCTCATTCGAGTTATATCATTTTAATGCTTTCTTTTTTTGAAAAGTAAACTTTGGCTATGCACGCTGCGCATCAAATTGAATTTTAAATGAAGATTGATTTTTGCCATCACCTCTTGACATGTCACGAATGGCGGGCAGGCGAAGGGTCACTTGTCATTGTTGCAAAAGGCAATGGCGACATTGAAAAATCTAATACAAATGCCCCTCCAATTGTAATTAGAGACAATGAAGCCCCGTGGAACCTTTCCTCTTCCCTCCTCCACTTGTCACTTCTTGTCTCTGCGCTGGACCTTTTTGCCTTTTCTTATCGAAATTAATTCAAAGAAAAAAAAAAGAGCGAGAGAGAGAACACAAATAATTAAAATTAATTATGTGGAATATATTCAATAAGTTGGAAATTATGCAAACGAGCGCAGAGTAAACGTCTGCGAGATAACGCCAAGTGCAATTGCCTGGCCAGATACTTGTGGACCGACCAAAAATAGCTGCCCCTACTTAGCATTTGATGGACGAAGGCAAAAGGTTGAATAGATGGATGGCTAAGATGGATGGATGGATAGATGGAAAGTCAGATGAATGGATGGATGGATAGACTGACTGTCTGGGCAGTTGGACAGTTGGACAATTGGATGAACCGATGCACGAAACATTTTCGAATTTTCGAAGCCACAACAGAGAGAAAAGTAGACAGAAAAGTATCACGAAAATGGGAACAGACACATGCTCGTGTCGTCGTTGTCGTCGTCGAGTTTTCGGTCCGGTCCGGTCCGGGCCAGCAGAAGAATCTCAGTCGACACAATTTCCGGCATTTCGTATATAAACTGAAAGTATGCCCCATTCGGTGTTCAGTACGCAGCAGTTCGTTGTACCACGTCGGCGTACACCTCCCGAAAGTAGCGCGAAATTACTTAAAATAAACATAAAAACGAAACTATTGGAACATTGGCTGTGTGAACATTTCATTTTTTGCTTGGCATTTCGTGTGAACGCGTAAAAATAACATGAAAATTCAAATCAATGTGACGTTTCTCTGCATGGCACTTGTCTGTCTCGTGTCTCTCATGCTGCTGACTCAGACTCCCAGTGTGGCAGCTGGATCTGCAGATGGGCACTGCAAGGAATTAAGTAAGCGGGGGAGGAGACGAAGAGGGGGGAAGTAGTTGATTGCGGTGCACAGCCGAGTGCACAATTAATTTCAGTGAAAGACATAAAGTGGATCATCAAATTGCGCTTAATTATTCCGATTTCAATCACTTTGAACTGTGCAATGCAAACTGCAAACAGTAGCTATAAATCATTTTGTAAAAGTCATGCCAAATTACAGATGCATTATGCCATTAAAACTTTTGATAATAAAGCATGAATCTGGTAAATAATCAAATTTCTAGACTATATGCCAAATAAATTTAGCTGCGTATTTACATGACATTGTATTTACATGTAATTGTATTTAAAAAATATTCCAAGACTTTTGTACAGTTAAAAAGAATATTTAATAGATTTCTTTCAAATAAATTTTATGTTTTCATACATTTTTAATTAAATTTCATTTTAACTAAGTGCAAGTTCTGTACAATAAACTATAAAATGTTCTATATAAATATTAATTAAATACATTCTAATATTCCTCCCTTAACTCACATTCTTGTATGTGATTTTTAAATTAGAAACCGGCCAGATAATTGCAAATTATCTGCCTGGCCCATTTTCAAACTAATTTCTCATTTGTTGTTGTCAGCAAATATTTGTACTCATCACGAAACAATTATTTCACCAACTGTTTCTCGGGGAAATATTCCGTGGACGATTCACATAAGTTGAGCACTGCCAAAAAAAGAATTGTCAGTCCAATATGCTATAGAAATATATTTGCAAACAAGTATATTCGCTTCTTTTTAAGAATGTCGAAATGTTTCTTTGAAAACTGCGTGCGTAATGCGCCGAGAACACAGTTTTTAATTGCATCGAAATGGAGCAGACGATGCACTGGAGGCATCGCATCGATTTAACAATTAATTGCACATTTATAAAGTCGGATTCACTTGCTTGCTCCATTTCGCAGACAACGTCAACTGCTATGTGGGCCGCAACGAGGGCAACTACTGCAACAGCAAGGACCAGACAAAGGCCCTGACCCGCTGGTACTACGACAAGAAAGGCGTCTGCCGACCCTTCAGCTATCGCGGCTGCAATGGCAATCGCAATCGTTTCTGCACGCAGGAGAGCTGCGAGACGCGCTGTGGTGATCAGTGAAGAGGAGGAGGAGAAGGACCAGTAGAGGACATGGTCTGCAAAGCTCTGCTCCCTCTGCAGCCACTGCAACATCCACCTTAGTTGATAAGTTTGTATGTATTTGTTTAGGCTAAGTATGCAGCGCAAATAGAAATCGCATGAAGGCAAATCAACTGTTTCTCACCTGTGTTAATTGCTAAATGCCAAAGGGATGGGGGACAGTCTGACTCTTGGACAATCGTTGTAAACGTGGCAGAGCACTTTGGCTTGTGCAACTTCTGACAAAATGTGCAAACTGTCAGCGCATTTTACGCCTCGCGTATCGAATAACATCGCTGACATGCCCCATGACAGTGTCGCCAATGGGCCAGTTGACTTTGATTTTGATGCCGCTGACGAGCAGACATCTCTCTGTATCTTGTATCTGTATGTGTGTGTGTGTGTGTGTCTACTCTTAGCGCTGACGCACTGCCAGACAATGCTGGCTCGTTCGGCTGCTTCGTGTCAGGGCCACATCATCAAAGAGCTGTCTGAGCGGCCATTTGCTGTGCCCGCTGATCGTCTTACGGCTAATTAAAATAGTTAAGGCGCAAGTAAGCGTACTTACAACTACAGGGCCACGCCTACAACCAGCACACGCGCACTCTTGGCTCGTTGCTTCGCCTGCCTCGGGCAGGGACGGGGACAGGGACGGAGGGCGCATTTTAAGTGCGGCAAAGCTGTTTGCAGCAACTGTCAATCAGCGTACATAACGGCACATCGACAGCCATTCACATGACACGCCGTTGACGGCAGCACATTAATCTGTTCAAATGACAGCCAAAGAGGGGGAGGACGGGTTGCAGGAACCTGCGCTTTTAATTGCACCTGTTACGCACTAAAAGAAAATTCGCACAGCGCAAAATCATCGATTGGCTATTGAAAAGTTTTCCTTTTGCCCCCCGCCCCCCTCTGGCAATTTGCATGAAATTAGTTTTGCCCTCTAATTAGAAATTCAAAACGCGTGAGTAGCTTGGCTCCCCCCTGACAACGCACACGCGGCGTATGCGTTATAATTGAAAAAAGCAACGCAGTTAAAGTGGGTAAGAAGCAAGTGGAGCCCAACCCACTGTGTCATTATCTCAATGCCTAACAGGCCTCATAATCGGTCATAAATAATGCGCAGCGTCAGCAGCAAGAGAGTGGGAGAAAGAGAGGGATGAGAGAGAAAGGGGGGGAGAGTGGAAGCCTACGAAAATCTTTTTCATAAAATTTAAAAGCAGCAAATCTTGGCGAGCAACAAATGCGTGTAATTTGATTATTTATCACAATTTTTACATTTAACGACTCAATTGAGTTTTATGTGCCCATTGCGCAGCAAGGCAGAGGAAACAAAATAAAAATACAAACAACAACAATAACAACAGCAAGAAACAAAGCAAAGCAATGCAAAGCGAAACGTGGAGAACGAGCAGCAGCAGCAACACATCAGATAATGACAGTTGTGGGCATCATTTGCAAGCAAAGTTCAACACAAGTAGGCGACCCTCCTCCCGCTGGCATGTATACACAGTCTGCCCCACACCCCTGCCTTCTCCTCCTCCTCTCTCCTATATTCTACACTTCAATATGCCAGAGGTCAGTCGGCGGCAGTGTGGGAGACATTTGTCAAAAAGCTATCGCGTGCTGGCGTCGCGTCATGCCAAGCTGCACTCCATAAAAATGACGACGTTTCTTTTGGTCAATCAAAAAAGTTTTCATGTTGATGAGCCGCACCGGATGAACTCGAACGTGTGTGTGTGTGTGTTCGACAGAGTTTCAACTGCCAAAAAACGAAATGAACGTGGAAAATCAACAATATTCGCAGGGATATTTGCAGGAACTGCTTGAACTGCTTTCACAAAGCGCATAAAAGTGTGCTATGCAAAACGATTTGCTCAAATGAAAAATGAAAATCTATTTGCAAAATACTGTTGCCTGCCGTTTGTTATTATACCATATAAGAACAGGGCCAAAGTGGTGGGGTATATGCGCTATACAATTTAATTGGAATTTATATTCCTTTCGGTTATACTTTAACTTACAATTATTCTTACTTGCTTATTGCACACTTCCTATGCTTCCTTATTTCTACAGGGTATATCTTAGTTAAAGCACATACCCTGTACAATTATGTGTTTGACAATGCACAAACGAGAATTCTGCCTGAGGGCAGTTTAAAGTCGCACACACCCGTTTTACTCTAAAGCACGACGAAATTGCTTTTGTTGCCACACGCGTGCAGTGATTCAATGAAAAGGGGGAGTGCAGCAGAAAGGGGTAAGGGGTGCGGAATAGATAGAGGAAGAGTGGGGGTAAAGCGAGTGCAATCCTTTAGCCTCGACACCCATGTGTTCATATAAATTTTGTGTTTATTCGGGTGCATTTCCACTGCGGCGCACATTCAGCCACAGCCACAGTCGCTCACGTTGAGTGGCTGTACGACCTTGCGAACACACACACACACACGCATGTGGTCCTGCAACTGCAACGCAATAGAGCCGAACTGCGCTTGGCTTCTGTGTGCGCCCCCTCTCGGGCTGGCTTTGGCTTTGGGCTTCATTTATGTGGATCAAATAATGTTAGTTTCTCTTGCCCAAGCGCCGGTTAACCGTAGAGCATTTTGTGGCACCCACACACACACAGACATGTATGCAGCCGTTTGCAACTATTTTTCCGTTTAAACAATTTTCAGAAGCTTCGTTGTGGTTGAGTCTTAGTTATGTCATTGAATGGTTGTTTGATTTTCTTTTTTCTACTTCCAAGACGCCGATTGAATTAAAATTCCTGTGCCAAGTTTTCATAAAATTTAAAAGTGGTGATGGGGGGGAAAGGGGCAGTAAAAGAGAAGGGAAGAGGTTGTAGCAACCCTTGCAAGCTGAAGCAAAAAGTTGCCACGCAATTTATTGCCATCCACTTTGAAACGATTTAAAAAGTTTGTTCTACCAATGTTTGCCACAGCCCGGACCTCAACCCCAGCCCCGAATTTGAACCCCATCCTAGACACAAACCCAAAGAGGAGTAGGAGCAGGTGGAGGGGGAGCTGTAGATGGTGTAGATGGTGTTCACCCTTTTGGGCCAATTTCATTTCATCTCTGTTGCCTTTGTATTTTCACACAAATTGGTTTCTCTTTCTGCTTGATTTCATGCACAAACTGAAGTACAGTTCTTGCAGGTGCCACACAAGGTGCACAAACGCACGTATACACACACACGCACACACTCACACTCACACTCTCTTGTGGAGCTAAGCGCTGGCTCTCGGGCCACTTGAGTTGTTATCTGCACTTAGCTGATCAGCCGAGCTGCCAACTTACACTTGTTGGCACTCAAGCTGGCACACACACACACACACACACATGCACACTCACATCCCAAAGGCTCACTTTATTTGTCTAGCTGAAATTGTGATTTTTCTAGCACGGCTATCGGTGCGTATACGCAACGCGACGAGTGTGACAACAAGTAAAAAGTGCAGCATACTTTTGGGAGCCAACACAGTGTTGCAATGTCTCTCTCACCCCCCTTCCCTTTCACTGCTTGCTTGACATTGTCTCGACTTACATGCAGAGCTTACATCGAGAGTCAGTTGCAACGGGGAATTGTAATGGAAGTGCCACTTCTTGTGGCAAGCTGCGAGGGCAGTCGAGTGGATTTATTCGCTTTGCTGCTCTGCTGTTAGTTTCGTTGTCCGCACAAATAAATTAAAATACATATTTATGGAACACACACACACACTCGCACAAAGACACACACACAGACACACAGAGACACACGCACTGTGCTGTATATTAAATTAAATATAAACCTGCATCGAATAACATCAACATGCTATTTCTATTTAAATTTCGAATCGGGCCAGCATAGCTGCACGCACCAGATAAAAAAAATACACACACACACACACAGAGACACAGAGACGTACAGACACATGTAAAAAAGGTGTGTGGGCGTGGCTGTCAAACATATTGCAGCCAGTGTTGGGCAACAGCTCAGCTCAGCAGACGCAGGCAAACGGAAGCGGAGTGTGTTTATGTATGAATGAGTGAATGAAAGGCTGATGATGCGTGTGTGTGTCTGTCTCTCTCTCTCTGTGTGTGTGTGTGTGTGTGTGTGCGAGAGTGTCGCATGTCAGTACGTGTGAGTTAGTGTCAAGTCAGGGACATTTAGTAATTCCGCAAGCATATCAAGGACAACGTACTCATAAATACCAAAGACAAATGCCGCACACACAACAACAACTGTGTGAGATGTCGCTGTCCTTCTCACGCACACTCTCTCTCTCCCTCACTGTGACTGTCTCTATCGCTCTGTCTGTCATGCTGTGTTTGTATGTATGGAATTTTTAACTTCATTATCGGGGCGTAGGCTACCCATTTGCCGCTACGCATCGCTGCTCAACGTTGTGCTCGCCCTGCCTCGCCCTGCCTTGCCTCGTCTCAATCGTCCTTGCCTCATTGTGGTGCTGCTGGGCGGCGCATTGCTCAACATCTTTTGCGACGCCCGCGCGCAATGGCATGCATACCTAATGCCCACTGATATGCACGCTGGAGACGACACAGCAACGCGCACTTGAGGCATCATTCTTTGCAGCATCCACCAGCAGCAAGCAGAGGCATCGCTTGTCACTCGTTCCCATAATCGTTTCACATCTTTAAACTCTGCTAATACAATTATTTCATTTGACCATGTGAAGCCGAAGTTGTGCTTTAAAGCCAAGAAATGTTGATGTTGCTGCTGTTGCTATTTCCTGCTACAACTTGGCCATAAATTGCGCTGCTGTCCGCCAGCGTGTTTTGTTATTTATTCGACTTGAGCACGTTGCGCCGCGTGGCAGTTGGTGCTCGGTCTTGGACAACCTTTAAATGACATGCCACGCCCCATGAGCCAACCGTTGTACAGCTGTCAGCATTCATGCGTTCACAGAAGGGGGAAGCGGAACTGAGGAGAGGGGTAGGGGTAGCTGCGCTCGCCCGGGCGTCACCAAAAACTGAAGGAGCACGCGATTTATAGCGCAGCTAAACGAAAGTTTTGCATTATACAAAATATGTTGAGCACGTTCGAGCAGGACAGAGAGAGAGAGAGAGAGAGAGAGAGGGAAGAGAGAGAAGACTGGCAAATTTATAGAGCCTATTTATTTGTGCGTATGTCAATGCCAAGTGTCAGAGTGAGGCGTTGCAAATCCAACAGCAGCAACGTGGCGTATGTGTGATATTTTTCTGCTCGCTTTGCTTGCTGTTAAAAGTGAAATTTAATTAATTATGTTGTGCAATGATTTATAGCTGTATGCGTACATGTATGGTTACTGCGGGCAGGGGGGAAGTACTCACTCTTTTATCTGCCCTCTCTCCCTCTCCCCCTCTCTCTCTCCTTCTGCCTCGCTTTGTGCAATTTTGATGGGCAGCTTCAAAAAACGCAACATGAGAATTTATTTCCAGCGCATTTGTCTTGCCACGCGAAGGCGGCACTCACATGCACTCACTCTAGCACTCACTTGCTGGCACTCACACTCGCACTCGCACTGACACACATTGGGGGCATTATTAATAGTTCTGGCTGCGGCGGCGTTGCCTCTGCAATATCCTGTCAAATTAATTTCAATTTAATTAAATTTTTTTCCTTTTCTTTAGCTAAGCAAAATAAATGAAAATTTCTGTCAAATAAATGTTAAAAAATTGACTCATTGTGGCGCGTAAAGCAGCGCGAACGTTCGATGTGCGAAGGCACAGGATTCCTGTTGTGCTGTGGCAGTTGCCATTCCCCCTGACAGCTGCTCTTCTCTCCCTCCTGCTGCTCCATCTCCTCTGCTGCTTGTGCTGTGTTGTTTGCCAGCGAAAGGAATCACAGCTGCAGAAATATTTGCAAGCATTTGTTTCTCACACCATCACACACTGCTGGCTCAGTGTGTGTGCCATGTATGTGTGTAAGTGTGTGTATTTTTGTGTTTGCGCATGTTGAAAACTCTCACGCTTGGCACTAAAGTCATTTTTCGCAAACATTGCCACGGCGCGTTCGCTTCAAGCCATTTGCCATTGAAATAGTTGAACGTGTTGTTGCCTCTACTATGCTGTTGTTGTTGTTGTTGCTGCTGTGTTGTTGTTGCTTCTTCAGTGTTGCTGTTGCTGCCGAAACAGCGTTTGGAAAATGCGCTCATTTATCAATATGTCAGTTGTTGTATAACTATTAATGTTACCCCGCAGACCTGCTCCTCCTCCTCCTCCTCCTGCACCACTCACCACCACCCATTCCTTACGGTACGCACGTGTCGGTAGAAACAGCAGCCTCCTGCCCCCTCCCCCCCTTGCAAAACTTAACGCGAAACTTAGAAAACGTCAAATGCGCTTTAACTAATTTCACGCAATTCATTTTCATTTTCGCATGCATCTTGCTGCCAAGTGTCGTGTTGTGAAATTAATGCGAAATGCATTAGCATTAGCTCCTGCGGAATGAGCCTTTGGCAGTGCTTAATGATGGCCTGCAACACGCTCAGGCTTTTACTTACAATTGACCAGCCCTTAGCTTCCGCCCAAGTAACCTTTGCCCTCTCTCTACATATGCATCTCTCTCAACATGAATCTATCTATGCTTCCCTCAGCTTAACTGCCTTGCCCTGCTTGCATGTGTTATTTAGAAAGTTACTTTATTTAGCGGATAGTTTATATTTTCTTATCTGGAAATAAGGTTCAAACCTTAAAGCACTCTTCTATCAATCTATCATGTTCTACTCTCTGCAAGCTTCTTCTTCCCCCTTCTTGAGCTGCCAACTTCAGTGCTGCTTCATATGGATATCTTAATACAGAATAATACAAATAATTATAAAACATCGTTGAATCGATAAACAACTTAAGCATATACCACAGACATTTATTCCTGCCTTGCCTTCTCTCTCTCTCTCTCTCTCTCTCTCTCTCTCTCTCTCTGTCAATTGGTTGCACAGTGCGTACGTGCAATTTGGCATAATGATTTATACGGTAAGCACTTTATAATCGATGTAAAAATCAGTGTCAACTTTCGGCCACAGCAAATAAATCTGCGCAACTTTAAGTGCATTACCTGCTTAATAGACTGAACTGCACTCGACGCTGCCGCCTTGCTGCCCGGGAAATGAAATATGTTTTCTTCATATATGTATGCATGAGTACTGCTGCTTGTGATGTGTGTGTGTGTGTGTGCAGGCTTTAACGTAGCAGGGTCGACTCGACTCGCTGTCATTTCTGACACGCTGCCTGGCATTTTATTGCTGCGCAGCAAATGATGCAAGCATTCATAGCCTCAACACGCCCTTTATCACCCGCCGCCCTCTGCTTTTTTTTAAGTTTACTTATTTCTCTTTCCCTCTGTCTCTTTCTGTCTCTCTCTTTCTCCGCCTGCCACACGTGCGCTGCACAAAATACGAGTTGTCTCTTTTGTATATTTTTTCATTTGCTTGTCAAGCTCATCTGCGGCACGGCGGAGCAGCAGCGCCAACCAGCGCTGGGCTCGACTGTGTCGTCATTCGTATGACAGCCAAAAATAAAAAAAAAGAAAAAAACAGCAAAAATTACGAAAAAAAACTGGTAAAAAAGAAATACAAATTATGGCAAATGGGCGCAAATTTTAATGAAATTCAACAACGAAAAGCAAATAAAGTAAACAAGAAGAGAGCGAGACGGCGAAAGGAGAGAAGGAACCACACACACACACGGCAAGATGTCAACAGCGAAATATTAAAAAAGGCACTGACAGCCAAACAAGGATAGTGCCAGTACGTAGCACCCCCTTATAAGAGACCTTCACTGGCACCCGCAACCAAAGATAATATGTTATGCGAGTGCTGTGCCCTGCTCTGCCCTGCTGCCTCCTCGTCGGGATGATCCTGGAATTGCTCTTTGCCAACATTAAGCGCAGTTCGGGTAATATTTCAACTTTAATCTATGAAATATTCAGCGATTACTGCAATGATTCTTTAATGAGTGACAAGGAAACAACAATAATAACAAATACAACACAAATACAAATACAAACACAAACACAAACAACATGAATGTGTGTGTAAATAAATTGAATGAATACGTATCGCATTGCCTACGGTGCAAAGCCGCATTAATTCATGAGGTTGTTTGTTATTGCCATTTCCGGTTTGCAACATCCGCTTTTCACGCACTTTGCTTGACAGCAAGCACACACACACATGCACACACTAATATACTTACATTCCCACATATGTAAATCGATGTCAGACTGAAATCATTTTGCCAACTCACATAAATTTGTCGAAACTCATATATAATAAATATTTCGAAATGATTTTAATTATAAAAATGCATTTTGATATATTACTCGGAACATATCAACGCAAATGTTTGTCAAAATCATAAGTGCATTCCAAACTTGATTAGACAAATACGAAATGTATCAAATATCGATTAAAATATACAAAACTGCGCTTTCATTTCAATTACTCATCAAATTTTTCGACGATATCGAAAGAGCGGGAAACAGTTTTAAATCATTTGAACTGTTTTGCCAAAGATTTATGTTGATATATGCTGATTTAATTTAGTATAAGGTATAATTCAAATAAAATAAATACTAAATGAAATGATTATAATTATAAATGAAGTAATTAATTTGTTGGTAAAATAAATTATCTACGTAGAGTTGCCATGCCTCTTACATACATTTGCATTTTAGCATACTCTATTTACAGTATTTTAGGGGGTTTAAAAAGGTAAAACAATGGGACCACAAGAAGAACTTATCCTTTTGGTCTCATCTACGTACAATATATAAAGACTGATTTTTTAAGAGCTATAGGAAAGTTTTTAAAAAAACACATGAAATTCAGAGAAATACATGATCCTTTATTTGAATCGAATCTCATATAATTAAATGTTTGATGATTATATTTCATGCAAATGTTTACTGTGACTGGCTCTAGTGAAGGCCCAAGCAAAACACAAAGAGGATAAAAAAAAGAGTTCAAATATTTTTAAAAAACTTTCAATGTTTTAAAAATGTCAAGCAAAAAATTAAAAAGCAAAATAAAAAGCCAACTTCAAGGTGGGCCGTAAGTTGGCTTTCAGCCATTTCACAGGTAAAATATTGTACTTACATTGCTGATGCGCACCCGCGGCAATCGGTTTATTATCGTTATTAAAAATGGCGAGCACTGAAAGTAACTGGAATTAAAAGCAAACATTTTGACAGCAACAACAGACAACAAGAAAAAAAAGCCAAATAAGTAGGCCACCCCCAACAAGAGTGCTTGACAAAGACATATGCTGTTAAATGGTATAAAAACAAACTGAGAATAAGTATAAAAATATAAACCAATATTGTAGTTAAGTGAAAAAGATTTTCAGATATAAAGAAATTTCTGTTTAAGCTTAGTTCACTGATTTCTTTAACCAAACGCTTTCACATATGCTGTAATGTTAAAATAATTTTTATCAATGCATATAAAGAATTGCAAAGGGTATAAAAAATAATACAAGGCTGTGCAAAGGGCGAACAAACACGCCGAACACACTCAACACACAACACACAACACACAACATGCAAAAATATTTGCTGAAACGCATATTTACTTGCCAAAAAACAGAGGCAAACGAAATTGGTTGGCAAACAGCAATTACAACAACAACAGCAGCAACAACAGCAACAACAACATCAACCTGAACTGGGCGCAAATCGTTTTTTGGCGAAATCAATTTGCATTGGCAACAGGCTTGTCCCAGTTGCGCATAATGCAAAATATGCAGCAAACAAATCAAAATTAACAAATACAAATAGCGGGGGAACAGTGGCAAAAGCGCGTGGCAGGGGCAGTGGCAAAGACTGAGGCACTCTAGATGGCACAGGCCACCGCATGGGGGGCACTTGAACATGCAACAGCAGAACAACAACATCAACAACATAGCGCCGCGGCAGGCAGCAGCAACTTTTCGTTTCTTCTCCTGCTGCGCTCTGCTTGAGCCAATGTTAAAGATGTGTCGAGCAAAAATGAATATTGAAAATGCTGCACAGAAACAGGCGCAACAGTGGCAGTGGGGGGGGGAACAGGGTGTTAGCGGAAGCGAGCTTGCTTGTTTAACTAACCTCAATTTGGTAGCGCTGCAGTTTGCGCTGCATTGCAAATTTCTGCAGCGAGTCATGCATTTTAAATGCAGCGAGGGTTGAAATTTTACCTAGCGGAGTGGCAGCTTAAAAGGGCAGCCCATTGCATTAACCGATTTTGCTAACGTACTATATATAGTATAGTCTAAAGCGATTTAAATGAATAAACTATGCTTATGCCCCAAGTGAGGGTGGCCAGAGGAAGTGCACTGCATAGGAGCAGGTAGTTGAGACTGTATTTAGTTATATTTTTGTATATTTTTGTTCAACAGCAAACGAAAGGAACTAGGATAGAGCTTGGTTATATTGATACTTTTCGCAATCTGTATCTGTATGTATCTGTATTAAATCTCTACAATATATATGTTCATTTCCTTGCTCAAACTACCTTGTCAGTCTTTAAGTTTCTCATGTACTCTCTCAACTTGCCTCAGTTGCATAAACTGCAGTTGCATTCCGTGGCATTCTCTCTTAAATTTGCTTTTCTGGTCGTACAAATCAATTAAGCCTGAAAGGAGGCAGCCACCTCAGCTGCGTCCGCTGCGGGCGCAGTGTCAACTGTTTGACCAGCTTCGCAATGCTTTCTGCTTGCTCGCACCTGTTCGCTCGGCCAGCAGCAGCACCTGCGAGGCCAGCGAGGAGGAGGAGGAGAAGGGCGAGCTCAAGCCGCTGACCGCAGTGCAAATAATTCACAATAAGTCCGCAAAGGCCGCGTGCTGTGGTGCAGTGCATCAAAGGATTTTCCTTGCCTTGCCCTGGCCCTACCTTGCCCCCCCTTGGCTCTGCCTTGCCTTGGCTGTGGTGGTGCCACCTCTGTTACGTGTCGTTATTTATGATTATAACAGGACTGTGGTTAATGTGTCATACCTCAAATGTTGACACGTGTAAAGGCTGTGCGTGTGTGTGCGTGTCAACCCTTTAGGGTCATTAGAGCACTTGGGGTCGCAACTAATGTGTTCATTTAAGTCGTATATTAATGCCAGATCTCTGCCGATTGCCAATAAAATGTACGAGTACCAAAAAACAAGTGAGAACAAAACTTTCATGCTTTTTGTTGCTGTGCTGGCGATGAGCCGCAACAACTTTTTGCCAATCTCATCGATGAGCTGATAAGTGGCAATTGAGGCGACACACGTGTGTGTGTGTGTGGCTTCGTATATGTATGTATGTCAGGGTGTGTGTGAAGTGGCAAAGTTGAAAAAGTTATTTGCATGTAAATTTGTTGTTAGGATCGGCAAACGAAAGAGGGAAATAATAAAAGCCAAAGCAAAGAAAGCTGGCGAAACTTTACACACAACCCTCAAATGTATGGGTGGGAGATAAGGCCAGCGAGACGCCACAGCTATGATAAAGCAATAAAGTAGAAAGAGAGAGGGTGAAAGGGAGAGAAAAGTAGCAGAAGAAAGAGTATGAACAAAGGGAGTCGCTGCCTAATGACTGAGACAATGAGAAACAGCAAAGAGCTCTGGCTAAATGAAAAGTGTTTCAATAAGCTCACGCACAATTGAAAAGTTTTACTTCGACCACGTGCAAAATCCTTTTACAACACACACACACACACACACGTACTTGTACAGCTTTGTTTAGCAACAACACGTTACAAAACGTTGGCGCATTATTTCCGTTTCCGCTTAACTGGCAAAATTCATTAAAGCACTCGACAAAGCGATACCAGCAGAGCCACTCAATCTGTCAATCAGTGCAGCCAGCCAATGCCTCAATCAATGCTCAATAAACTTTCATTAACTTCATTCAGTCAGTCGACAGTCAGTCTGGCAGTCAGGCGTCTGGCAGTCGAACAGTCTTGGGCTGCTTTTAAGTGTTTTGTAAACATGACTTATGGCAATTGCTGTTCAATATTTTCTCTCTCAGCTTTCTCTCTCCGTCCTTCCACCTTCCACCTCCGACATGCGATGTCAATAAAGCAGGCCCCCCCACCTTTGCCACTGCACTGCAAGTGAATAATTCATGAGCCAGCGAACAATTCGAACATTTTCCATTTGCCATGCAGCGATTTGCGATTTTGCCAATAAAGCTGCCTGAGCTGAGCAAATGTCAAGCGCGCCTCCGTTCTGCCGTCGAGTGGCCAATGGCAGCGGACAAAGGGCAGTGCAATAATCCGAATCCCGAATTCGAATCCAAAATCCTCCAAAATCCCAATTACAATTCAATTCGACTCACTCACAGACTCTCGCACAGTCGACGCAGTGAATCAGTCCAAAATTTAATTGAGCATTCAAAGACGCATTGGCACGTTGCGGTGATCGGTCCCAAAAATGCAGGCACTGGCTGAAATGGGACACCCAGTTGGCGAGTGTGGGGCAAGAGCAGGGGGGGGGGAAGAGTAGCTAACAATCCGCCGTACAACATGAATTCCAAGCTCAAATTGCTGCTGTCAGAGACGAAGAATGGGTACACGTTGCCTGCCAAGATTTATCCCACAGTTTGTGTTTGTCACTCACTCGTGCTCGCTTGCTTCCCCTCCCTCCTCTCCCCCTCCCCTCCCCTATCACCCTCTCTAGCACTCCTCCGATGAGTGTGCTGCAGGGCAATGGACGACAAGGACAACTTGTTATCGTGCCTGTCTCCACGAGTCCAGCTTGATTGGCAGTTCAGGTTACAGCGCACGCCAGGACTAGCGCAAATATCCTTGTTTCGTTTAAAAACTATTTCTTCCCCCACGTTTTCTTGGCAATTGCCAGACTGTCACCATAAGCAAAGTGTTGTCAGAATTCTTGTCTCGCAATCTCCCAAAGAGAGGAGTTGCATTTCCTACAATGTGGGGCACAAGGACAGAGCCAAAATCTTCCAAATCATCGCTATGATGTGTCTGGGGCTCAAGCTTGTACTCAAAAAAGTAAAGCGGCCCTCTTGGACTTATTCAAATGCGAAATGTAGATGCTTCAATGTTAAGGATTATTTGTAGGTACGGACAGTAAAGCAGCCTTAGAACTAATACATCTTCTATTTATTTTTACAAATACTTAAATATGGTGATTTCTTAAAAGGTGAAAGTTTTTAAAAAAAAGAGTCAAAGTAATCATGAAACTTTATTTGAATCACATATAATTTAAGATAACATTTCAGAAATACCGGACTGCTAGGCACGCCTTGGTTATAAACAATTGGTTTGAGGTTCAAGTTTCAGTTGATGTGTATAATTATAATTTATTATAATACACGAGCATTTTATTATTAAATTTAATGGTTTTATTTTGTAATATTTTAAAGTGACTTTGAATTATTTTATTAAGTTCTTAAATTGTCGTTTAGTTGATCTTTAATCTGATTGTCGTTTATTGGCATTAAGCGGACTTATTGTTCTGATGTCTTACTCATCGTCTCGTTACGCTCTCTCCTCATCTTCTTCTTCAAGTCTTTGCCAGTCCATCGACTGTTAGCTTAGACCATCTGACTCGGCATTGTCAAATCTTTCTCATACATATCTTTGTAAATATAGAGATACGCACAGTTCTGAATTCTCATATATATATAGAACACAAAAAGTTGCATGCCATTTATGAATATGCCAAAATAATTGTAGACATCTCTTCCTTAGTTCATAATCATATTATTGATAAACGCCCAAACTTGGGTTGACTTTGCCTTAATTCATGAACTGTATCGTGCCTTTTATTTCTCATCTTTGTTTTTTGCATTTATCCAAATGATTACCACTGCAACCCACTCCATTTGCTACTTTGTGGCAGGGCCCAAAAGGCCGCAGCACGTAGCTTTCGAACTAATTAGCAACATAATTAAAAGACATCACTTCAAATCCCGCAGGACCACTGACTGATTATTGGCGGAAATAAGTGGAAGTCAGCTGAGTTTTGTGTCGCCTTGGCCAGGACTCTTCTAATTGAATCACGTGCGTGGGTTGAGCAATTGCCGATGGCACATTGCAAATGGCACTGGGATGACAAGTGAAGGAACTGCGACTCGCACTGGGACTGGGATTGTGACTTAGTCAATCGGTGACGTTCTTCTTGGCCAAGTTATGCGTACTTTGGCGCCATTGCCTGGCACGCAATGGGACAACAATTTAATCATCATCACGTCGGCATTAGTCACACTCGAAGCGCGTTATCCTTTTACCCACACAAGTCTCTCTTATGTGTGTGTGAGTCTGTGTGTGTGGGTTAGTGATGCGCTCACATGTCATTTCACACGCCATTTGCAAGTCCCTTTGATGGCCACGACAATAAAGACATTTGCCAAGATTTCGCTGAGGAAGGGAGCTCCAATACGCTGCCTTACTCCTTCACTTTCTCTCTTGCTCCCTCTATCTCCCTCTCTCTCTGTGTAGCAAAGGGATAATTATGCCATATGCTATTTGCTGATTATGCGCTAGAGGCAGGGACAGGGGCAGAGGTTGCAGGGGCGCCACATGCATTTAAATTAGCAGCATCAACTGCTGCCTAATTCGTATCGAAGCGTGCAACGTTTAAGGCTCATCTCATCAGTTGCATTATCCGATTAGACAAGGGATATTTATGTTTGCCTAATGCTGCCCTAGGTGAGTGTGTGTGGGGTGTGTGGAGTGTGTGGGAGTGTGTGTGTATAGCACTGTGTGTATCTATTTCAAAAAGCTAATTGTTCACGTTTGCATATCACGTGCAGCGCGCATCGTTTCGCCATTGTGTTTCCAAATGGATAATGTCATGACGGGCTGATTGGCTAGTCAGAGTGGGAGAGTGTGATGTGTGTGGGGGGTGAGTGGGGACTGCACAGGTCGCGGTACACTGACAATAGCATTGCAATTTAATTAAGTCACGCAGCATTTCGATTGCGATGCTTTAAATTGAATGTGAATGCGCATTTGGTGAGTTCACTTAATGAAGTTCGACTTGTACGATGCGCTGCACTGTGCGGCGCTGAACACACTAATTGGAATGTTAAGAACAGACTGAAATACGCAATATAAGTACGTATTCATACGTATGTACATATGTTACAGTATTAATATGCCAGTACTTTGGCATTCCATTATAATTAGTACTTTATAATTAACTAAGACTCTTCTAAGCGAAGGATGCAAATAAAAAAGCTACAAATGATTATAAAATAAAGTTACTCAAAAGTTAAAATAATAACGAAACAAGCACGAAAGCTTCAGTCGAACGTTCTTGACTTTTATATAAGCCATAATTGTTAAACCTATGTGCTTAGCGTGTTATGTATTGCATACTTGCAGGCGCCACCTTGAAATTCAGTACTTCCCTAATATTATTTATTATATAACTTCTAATTTTATTATACGTTCACAACTAAATATTCAGATATCATTTGGACGGTATTCGATATTTTCACACGGAAGGGGGCGCTCAAGAGGAAAAACCCCCCGCAAGTGGGTTTTTACACACCCCCGGGGAGGGCCGTGGATATTTGATATTTGGTAGTTCTAGCTCTTAGAATGTCTGAATTATTAATTTGTTTACAAAGACGATGGCTATATCGACTTGTCTGTTGATGCTGATTGTGCGCTCTGCCACGCCTCCATCTGTCAGTGACATGCATTTTAGAGTTTACAATGTTACAATATCTTTCTACTCAATGGCCTGCAGGCATATTGATTTGATTTCTAAGATACTTATGATAGTTTATAAAGTGCATTATCAACGTTTTGATACAAAACATTTTACCTCAATTTATCTCGGCGCTTCTTTTGCTTGCTTTTGACCCCAATGTGCTCAAATATTGAAGGGGCAACGAACCAGCATTTTTTAAATGTCAAGAATATATATTTATGCACGTGTGTGCACACATACATACACACACATACATACATACACACACATAGACACATACTTGCTGATTCAGCTGTGCCTGCTGCTTAACTCTTCTTTGTGCTCACAGCAGAAACAACGCGATCTGGACCCCAGGGCAAATATGTGAAAGGGAGAGCATGAAATTGTTGCAGGTTGTAGGTTGCAGGTGGCCCAGGTGGCAGTTGCCAGTTGCCAGCAGGTTGCAGGTGGCACAGACTGGGACTTGGGACTGGAACTGGCTGCTGGGTGCCTTGTTAGCTGCCTCAGTCGTCGCTGCTGCTGCTGCAGCCATGTTGCATGTTTGTTAGGCAGCCAAGGCAAGCGTAAGACATTTGCCTGCTTGCCTTTGGCATGTGCAACACAGGGGGGAGGGGCAGAGTAGTGCAGCTCCACGTATGCCAGCAGAGAAATACTCGTTGTAGCAATGCATGTTGTTTTCCTTTTGCTGTTGCCCTTTCAGCGCTTTTGCCGTGTTTCTTTTTATGCAATTTGCCTGGCAGTCGACTCGTTATTTTATTGTTTACCTGTGCAAACACACACACACACACACACAGACACATTCATACGCTGCACAAACATAAGCAGCACATAAATTTGCCGCCTCGTTTTCTTGGCAGTTGCATTTGCTTTTGCTGACAAACGTTGCGACACAATTTTCCAATATGCCGCACTTGGGAAAACTGCGTCTAATTTCCACAACGATTTCCATCTGAAATTAGCGTGTAAATAAAACAACAACAACAGCAGCAACAACAACAAATGGCAAAACAATTTCACCTCTGGTTGAGAGTGCAACAAATTGATGTCAATTGAAATGTGTTTTTCGTGTTTGCGTTGACTTCAATTATTGCACGAGCAAATTGCCAAAGCGTCTCACTCTCTGCCCCTCCCCCTCTCTGCCTGCTGCCTGGCTATAAAATCCTTTTAGCGTTAATCAACTCAACACACTTTCGAGTGGCCCCACTAGCTCTGTGGCAGATGTGAGCGCGTTGCAAAGTCGCCAAGTCGCAGATACCCCCGCGAGACGAAACGCTTATTTCGATACAAACACTCTCGAAAGTATCCTACTCTTGAAAGGCGAAGTGAGGGAAGAGGGGAAGGGGAGGGGTGAGATGAGGGGGCTGGTTGTGTCTGCTTAAGAGCTTAAGTGAAATTACACTTGGAGCAGAGCAATTTCATTCACAAAATGCGCACTGCGCTCGAGGGGGCGTGGCAATTGTGAAATGTTCGCTAAAAGCTTTTGGTGACCCCCTGTCCCCCCTTGGCTCTTGCCCCCTCTTGCTACTGAAATGAGAAAATTTGGAAAAATTCTAAAGTGACATTGCGATAATCGCGTAATCGATGAAGTCTGTCATTATCATGAGCTCGCCAAAAGGCAACTCGAGTCAATAAGAACAAATTTCTCACTGGTTCAGAACAACAAAAAAAACACTTAGGCGACAAAATTGTTTGTAAAAAACGCGAAAGGGGGGATGAAGTGGTAGTAGCAGAAAGAGAGAGGAGAGGACGGATGGGAAGGGGTAAGAGTAGGGCAAGCGCCAAGCGACGGGTTGCACGTTCAGTTTTTGACGCTCGACGTTGTCACGTTGGCCTGCGAGGGCGCTGAAACAGACAAGCGAAGGGAGAGACAGAGACAGACAGAGAGAGAGAGGGCATAAGTGAGAGGCAGACAGACAGAAAGAGAGGGAGATAGTGCAACAGAGCCATGAAGGGGCGGGGAGCTGGAGCCGGCAATAAGTGTAGCTCTACCAAAAAACTTGAAGCTCTGATTTTGATGCGGGCAGAGAAGGAGAAGTGTGAAGGGGACAAAGCAAGGGACAGAGAAGGGACAGAGAAGTGACAGAAAAGGGACAGAGAAGGGACAGAGAAGGGATTGGGAAGGAAGGAACAGAAGGGCAAGAGCAGCAGGCATAGAAGGGGGCACAGAAAGAGTCAAAGAAGGGGACAGATAAGGGCAGCAGGCAGATTCAATTTGACAGTTGCAAGAATTCAATTTTCTTGTCATCATGTTGCGGATTAGTTTCGTGCTGCTGCAGGGGCGCAACATAGAGAGAGAGAGATTCTCTATGTGTGAAAGAGATGGAGAGAGAGCGAGAGGTGCCGCAGTTGAACATCATTTGCAAAAGTGCAACGGACAACTGACTGGACCAGGCACTGGACAGACAGACAGGCAGCAGACCAATGCACACGCACAAATGAGAAAAGTTGCAAGTTCGGAGAACTGCAAAAAAGTTTGCCAGCTGCCGCTGCCGCTGCCCTGCCAAACTGTAGATCAACGAGGAACGCCACCAACGTTGTGCAGCATGTGCAACGTGCCTGCTTGCACCCTCTGTCTGCCTGTCTGTCTGTCTATCTGGACAACTAACAAAGTTTGCGGCCAAGTCATGTGCGTGTCGCATTGCAATTGAGGCACAACTTGAGGGCGCTCTGGCAGCCACACGAAATTGAGGGGAGCATTTGAAAAACTTTGAAGTTGCATGCGAGAGATCAGCTTCAGGGCGTCAGTTATAAATAACAAATGCTGAAGAGAGAAGACGAGTAGAGAAAGAGCTGGCAGAACAACGAGCTGCAAAGTGTGCAAGTATTGAAGCCTGAAAGAACTGGATCAGCAAGATATAACATATGTATGAGCTGCAAATGGACGTCAGATATGCAATCGAGTAATCATCAAAAATGATTTCCGGTCTTTATGAACAAACTATAGAATAAACCCATTGATAGGAGAGGAGAGACTGCAATTGAATGTAGGCTAGGTTATAGAGAGCCCCGTAACGAGGTGAATGCAGGTTGGGCCTCCGCTTGCCAGAGCCCTCTTCTAAATGGAACTAATAACCAAAGCTATTGTATACAATATTATTAAATTTGGTGTCTTCAGTTTCTATAAGAGCTAAGATCTTGACGTTCAAACGCGGGGACATGGCTAAAGTGGCTGTTTATACAGAACAAGAATATATATATGTTTATCAAAAACTATTGATAACTTGTTTAATATAAAACCAAGCAAAGAGCTTCTGTAATAAGTATAAACTTTCATACAATTTTGTGAAATGTTTTAACAAATACATAATGTATATTTTAGAGCAAGACAAAAAGGAAGGGATCCCCCGACAGTCGCTACGGCCCTGGCAAAGAATATCGTATTGTAAGATGCATTTCTGCTATAGATTCATTCAATTATATTATGATGTTTGAATGCATTTATAATATAATATTATCTATAATATAGAATGAATTTATAGTATTAATATTTATATGATATTTATAAAAATTCAAGCTTGCATATTCCATTTTCTTTAAACATTTATTCCTCCTTACAAACAACCTACATTATTTAAACTCCAGTTTCAATTGTGGTTAATAAACTGACCAAAATGAATGCGAGCATTTTGTGTTGATGGAAGTTTACATTGTTGTGCGATTAAATTGCTGAAGCAACTGATTGTCCACTCCAGCTGAGACCTGTCTCTCTCACTCTCTCTCCCTCTCTTCCTCTCTGTCTCTTTCACTTCCTCTCCACCACTCTCTCTCTTTCACTTCCTCTCCACCACTCTCTTATCTGTCTCCCACTGTCATTATCACTTTCATTGCTTCGTCGTGCTCTCTCCTTCTTCGTCTGCGCCTTTCACTTGACATCAGAATCGTGTGGTCAGTTCTGCCAGGCTGTCAGCCCGGTGAAATGTATATCAATTAGGCCATTCTTTTGGCCATGTCAACGACACTCGGTATCTGTGTCCGGCCCGGTTGCACTTTGGAGCACCCACAAGCTGTTGGCAACAGCAACACCAAAACCACCAACAACTACAACTACAACTTACAACAACAACCAATTAAAGAACACAACTTAAACATGAACATGAAGTGTGAGAGAGAAAGGAGCCGCCTTTAAGCAGGCCTCCATCTTGTGGGTCTCTAATTTGTCACAGCCCCCAAAACCCCTTTGGGTTACAAAGAAAGAGAGAGAGAGACAGAGAGTCGGAAAAAAATATGAAATGTCAACTGGAATGACTTATAGACTCCACAAAACGGGTGATCCATCAAGCGACCAACTGTCGTAACTGCTTAAATACTTAATATACCAACAACAACAGCAACAACGACAACAAACTGGCATAACAAGAGAGACACAAACACAGTCACAGTCAAAGAGTGGAAAACAATTTGCTGCCTACGGTTGTGCCTAGTTCCCTACTTCCACCTCAGCTCAGCTCAGTTCATCTCATCTCCAAGTAAAGAGAAGGCTTGATGGATTACAGGCAAAAGGCGGCAGCTTCTCCACTAAGGTGTGGCTCACAAAGAAGCAGTGGCAACAGGGAGAAGGAGAGGGGTTGGGGTCGGGGTTGGCAGCTGCACGATTAGGCTTTTGTTTGGCTTCTTGTCAAATTTCTATGGCCACACCCCCAACTGCCTGCCGCCCCTTTTCCTGACTGGCTTTGTAAGTATCTGCGGCAAAATGATTTGTGCCCAAAGGATTGGGGAAATACGTTTAATGAAGTGAAGGGTTAAATTCGCTAAAGGATTGCCCTTGCCTGGCCAGGGCCAGCTTCCAAGCAGCTTACTACAACACACACACACGCACACACACAAAAGAGTAGGAGTACAAACAAAGCGTGCAGCAAAATAGCAAATCACATGCTTTTTATTTTGTTCAATTGCGGAAAGTATCGACAAATTGTCAGTTTAAAGCAGCTACAGCTGAACTTGACTTTAAGCTGCGACTGCACTCATTCCCCCCTCCATGCCCCTCTGCTTCTTTTGCCAATTACGCTGCTGCCCTGTTGCCTTTCGTTGACCTTCACACACACACAAACACAGCAGTCCCGTTTCCGTTTTCCGTTTTCGTTTCCGTTTCAATGTGCTCGCGAGGCCGCGTCAATTTGCCAGCTCACAATTGGCAACCGGCTGAGGCAACCGGCTGAGGCAACTGGCTGGGGCAACTTGCAACACAGGCAACATAATCATTTATCATAACAAATGGCATTTCTCAAGTGGCGTATGTGATTGCCGCCAAAGCCAAAGCCACAGCCGGACCAAGCCAAGAGCAGCTTCGAAATCAAGGCCGGCCAAGCGAGATCCCCACTCGGCGGGCCATAAATCTGCAGGCTGTGCAAAAGTTGCGGATATGCGAAACGGCAATGGCAAACCATTTGTCTAATTTTAATGGGCATGCTAATAGAGCCATTGGCTTGTCCAGCAAACTGCCTTGCCTGGTCAGCTACAGCCAGCCAACACCTGCGGGCCCCCAAGCGGTACGAAGCGGGTCAGCGGGCCAGTCGACTTTTAATTTATGTGCGGCCAAAAGTTTTTGGCTCATTAAATACCTCAAAATGTTAAATGACTTACGATGCTGAATGCCACTAGGAGCCGCAACGAGATGTTGCAAACGATTGACTGCCGTCTGCTGGAACGTGCTACAGCTGCTCTCTCCCTCTCTCCCACTCTCTCCGTCTCTCTCTCCATTGCGGCAGTCATTGCATCATCATTTGCCGAATTGCTGTTACGTGCGGCATTATCGGCCATGCTACGAATCGCAGTCAGCATCGCAATCTCGGCAAGTCGAGGCACTCCGTTTGGCGATATTGATGAATAGGCGAGCAGCATAGATGGAGTCAGGGCTGTGAGGAGGAGAGAAAGAGAGCAACAAGAGAGAGAGAGAGAGAGGCAAAGTAACGGCGCATGGCGGGGTGCCTGGTTTTTTAATGAGACATGACCTGTTATACTCTCATTTTAAAAGGGTATTAAAACTTTACGACACAATCGGTGTAGAGCCATTAAAAAAAGGCACTCAGACAGACATTTGATAAACTGCTTTATAGCATATACACATACTATATGCAATTTAAATGTGATTGCATCCAATGTACTTTACTATATGCAATTTTAATGAGTTTAAAAACAGGCTTTTAAGTCATGCAACTTAGTTTAATTGATTGCTTAAATATTCTGGAATATTCTTTGTAATTAACTTAATAATATAATAATATAATATATATATATTATATAGCAGTAGATTAAAAATATTTTTATTTAATAAACTGCAGTTTTGCTACTGAGAACTGAACGTAAAAAGTGCAGACTTTACTAGTGATTTCTTGCTAGCACCGAAAAGTATGCAATAGAAATTATTCCCTTTCTTATTTACGAATTTCACACTTGAGATTCAGAGTATTTCCCTTGTATATTGAAATTTTGTATGTTATTTATGCTTATATAAAATATATACACATTTACAAAGAGTATTCACACTTTGCCTTCACATACCATGCTTGCTGTTTTATCTTATCCTCATTTGCTGCTGAATAAATTCAGTTTACGTTTTCAGTTTTGTTTTCTTTTGCCTCATTATTCATTAATGATGCGAATCTAAAAAAACGAAGGCAGCACATTTCACTACTACTGCGAAACTGAAGAGAAATGAACATAATGCAGAACTCATTCATTTGTTTGTGTGCTACTATCGCTTTCAATTCTGGCAACGGACATCCCAATGCAAGGCCAAGCCAGTAAAGTATCAGAGTTTATTAAAAGAGAGTAAAGTATAACAACTGATGGATTGTTTGAAGTTGTACAATTGTTTTAAGGGAATGTTGACAGTTTTTAAAGTATACATTTGCCTGCATTTTAATAAGTCCATTTCATAATATTTATTAGCGCATAATTCGTTACCTAGCAGCCACTGTGCAAAGCAACTGCGCCGCCTCTTACAATTGTGCAGGGCAGAGAGAGCAACCAGGCGGGCAGAAAGACACACACAGACAGGCCCACAGACAGGCAGGCAAACAGTGCCGACAGGAGGACAGACATTTAGTCGGATATGGGCAATTCAATCATGGCAGCTAACCGCACATAAAAGGACAACCCGACTCGGTCGACCCCACTGACCAACTTGAAAGTGCTAACATATTCTCTCTCTTACCCACTGCACTTGTGTGTGTGTTAGTATGTGTGTGTGTGTGTAGCATCATAAATATTTATGAGTGTACTCTTACTGGTGTACTCGAACCGTACTCGGTTACGCCTCGTTCATTGCAATGGCGAATGCATTTTAATTCATTTATCGCACCTGAGCGGGCACAAATAAAATCCTGGTAATGGCGTTTATTTAGAAATGTACGAGGCTGGCTTTGACCCACTAACACATACACACACACACAGAGACGCACACACAGAGACACACTTACACACAGTTGGAGAGACTGCAGCTGAACTGCAAGCTTCCGGCAAATTTAATTTAAAACGCAAACCCCCGAAATTCGTTGAACCTCAATCAGCGGCGTCGCACTGCAAACGCCCCGCGAGCCATTGTTTGCTATGGCCAACAGCAGCAGCCACTGCGTCTAATTGTATGTATGAGAGGGGTGCTGGGGGTGACTGTGTGTGTGTGTGCGAGCGTGTTTGTGCTTGCCAAGTGCTAGTATGCGTGTGTGGCCAAAACTGTGATGCTGTTTTTGCTTTCAGGCAAAGCCAAAGCCAAAACCCAAACCGGAAACAACACCCAACTCTACCACTCTCTCTCTGCCTTTTCCCCTCTCTGTCCCTGCTCTTCCACCCCTTTCCATCTCTCCGCTTCTCCCTTTTTCCCTGCTTAACTATCCCGTTTACGTGCGCCTCCACCTGCTGCCCCCTCTTGGCCAACGTTGACCCGCCTGCTCAGTTAATGCAGTTGCTGTTGCTGTTGCTACTGCTGCTTTTTACTTCTGCTGGCAAAATAGTTGTTGTTGATGTTACACCAACAACTACAGCAGCGGCACCAGCAGCAGCAACTTTTGTTTTTATTAGTTTCTGCTGTGGAGCTGCGCTTTGCGTTTGCCGCGCTGATTGTTGTGTTGTAAATTGCATTTGCGGTCAACACAAAGTGCACGTCCTAGCGGACATCAGCAACAGTAACAACAACAGCAGCAACAGTAACAAACACAACAGCAACAACAACAGCGGCAAAGTTGGCAATAACAATAACAAAATCGTTGTCAGCCAGGCCTCCATTTTGTGCCCCGGTTTGGTTTTTTCTTTTTTTGTCTCTCTGTTTTGTCTGTTTGCCATTTTCGTCGGTTTTTACTTCTCATTCTCATTTTGTTTTTTGTTTCATTTAAATTGCCATTAGGTGCGGCTTTGTTTTAGCTTCCCTCTACGTCTGTCTCTCTGTCTTTTCTCTGTCTGTCTGTCTCTCTATCTGTGTATGTGTGCTATCAGTCTGTATGTATGTGTGTGTGCCCATTTCAGCAACCACAGCATTTGGGTTAGCATTACCTTCGCACACCCTCTTAAACACACACAGACACGCACACACATGTGCTCAACTCAGCTCACCACACAGCAGTCTCACATTTCCGGCTACCTTTCTCTTTCTTCCTCACTCCCCTCTCTCTCTCTCTCTCACCTCTTTCTGCCTCTTTCTATTTAGACATTTTTGTGCTCAATAATTTTCACTTGCCTTTTTTTTTGTGGCCCAACTTTTCCAGCATGCACTAAATATTCAACAGTTTTCTTTCTATTTGAGCATCTAACCAACCTTACCCCTCTATACCTCCTCCCCCTCTTCTACCCATCCTCTTCCCCTCCTCTTTTCCTACTTCGTTTACTGTTGCTCACTTTGTTTTTTTTTTTGCTTCGAGCGCAGCAGCTCTCGGTTTGTTTTTAATTAAAACAACAATGTGCCATCCCATACGGGGCATCCCTTTAGCCCGCTCCAGCGCGCTAACCCGTTGCTCACACGCACACACACACACACACATGCAAGGCAGACACACACTCACACACATGCAGGCACACACATGCATATAGTATTATTGTATTGCCCGGTCTGGTCGGAACTGTTGTGTTGTGTTTCACTTTTTGTATGCGCTTACAATTTCATTTCACTCGTTTTGTGCTTCCTCTCTCTCTCTCTCTTTCTCCCCCCTCCCCCTCTCTCTCTCTTGCTTTCTGTCTGCCGGCGTTTACGTTTTGTTCCTGGGTGTTTTGTGTGAAAAGTGATAAGTGAAATATGCTTTTCAGTTTTCAATTTAGCCGTTCAATGCAATTCCAATTGGATATTGCCAATGGGCGCCCCTGCCCTCCTCCAGCGGGGGGTATGTTGAGGTAGATACCCTTGTCGGAAGCATAATAATAGTCACATTGGTTAGAAATAGAAAATCACTATCTGCTGGCACTGTTTAATTCGTATGCACAAAAATGCAGGCAACACACTCTGTCATTAAGTATACGCACAGTGGGCATTTCTAGGAGAGAGAGAGAGACTCGAATGATATTTGCATTTGCCTGTGTGTGTGTGTGTGTGTGTGTTGTATGTGGAGCATGTCATAGGTTCAGTTCGCTGAACTCAGCAAGCACAGGGCATCTACTCGGCCAACCAACCCCTTCTTCTTCCCCTTGGGAGCCAATTTAGCATGCGCCTCACGTCGCGACGCGTCGGACACCTCACGAGCACTTGACACTCTTTGTGCAGCGCGCAACCGGACCCCCCCCCCCCCACTGCCAACCTGCCTGTCCAATATTTCTAATGCCTTTGACTTTGCACCAGGCCAGCACGAGGTGGCAAGTGGGCGTAGTATAAACATTTGCCGGGTCAACAAAAGTCGACTTGGGATAAAATCCCTAACGTTGCACAGTGTCTGCAAAGTGAAAGAAATATTGGAAAATGTATTTCAAATATTTATAATAATATTAACATTTATTAGAGCGAAGAAACTTGCGTATAAGCACTTGAAGTAAATATGAAAACAAACCTTAAAAGTTTTGCAGTAAACATATGTTTAAAATATATTTTAATATTAAATTAATATAATTTCTACTTATTTTAAAATATATATAATGTTCTGTAAATTTATATGCCTATTTATATATATAATATTCACAAACTTACCCTTTTATATTATTCCTTTGCATTCTGGGCAATATTTTCACTGCACCATTCCACTGTGAGCTGCGAATTGAGTTGGGGCAGCGCTAAAGACCAGCAACAGACTCTGAAGTGCACTACACAAACACACATGCCCACTTTCACACCCACACATGCTGCAGGCAGCAGCAGCAGCAGCTCAGTTGCCACAACGAGAATCGCAGAAAATAGACTGTGCAATTTGGTGCCAGAATAATTCCCCCCACGGAACCGACGGCACCGAAACCAAGAGAGAGTGCTGAGTTCATGAGGCGCGGTTCGTAAGTTCGTGATGGGAGCCTTGTCGCAACATTTGCAGGGACATGGCTCATTTGTGTTAATTTGAAAACGCTGGCAACGTGGAAAGGACAAACGACTTCATAATGAGGCACACCAAACCCCATTTCCCCCCTGACTCAGCCCAGCTAATCTTAGTCTGTCGACTGAGCAAGCGTATGAGAAATTCCAGTCGAGGCGAGAAATGAAATTTTCAAATAGAACTCATCGTACATTCAAGTAGGAGTACATTAAATTTTTCGTTATATCAAAAAGAATTTCTCAAAATGCCATATTTAAAAATTATATTTATTTGCATGGGTAAGTGAGCGATATTGTCCGACTATCAATGTTGATTCTCAATATATCAATGTATCTCCCTGCGCACAGGCAACTCTTGCAGCTCGCCAATGGCCGAGGCCATTATGCAGAATCTTATGGTGAAGACCAGTCTTTATTGGGAGATCGACAGTGCGGCGCTGCGTAATTGGAACATCGGGAGGAGACCTCATAAGTATTGTTTACGTGTCCTGCACGAGCACGGACTACGGTCGAAGCACTTTTGTCGTCTTGTAAGTGAAAAAAGTGTTGAATGTCCTTATGACTAACTTATATTGCCTGTCCTCTTTCTGTCTCCCTCTTTGTATTTCACTCTCTTTCTTTTTCACTGCCAGCTTTCGAACTATGACTTTCAATATTTCGACTATATCATACCAATGAACAATCACGTCTACAATGAGCTGATAAACTGGGTGACCTTCAATCGTATCACTGAAACATCGAAAATAGTTAAGCTTAGTGCATTTTCCAATCTTATAAAAACCAACACACTCAATCTATCGCAGGTAAGTGCATGAAAAGCGAAGAGGTACTCCACGAAGTTACCTCTTTAAACCTCTCAAGGGAGTACTCTCTCCAAGGGGCAACAACTCTAGGGAGTAGCCTACAAGAAGCAACCCTTGTAAGGTGTAAACTCTCCAAGAGGTAACTTCTTCAAAGAGTAAACTATCTAAAGAGTTACCTCACAAAGGAGTTACCTCTCCAAGGAGTAACGAGTCTCTAAGGTGTAACCTCTCTTAACCTAACCCTTACTTCACCTCACCCTCAACTGTTAACTGTCAACACCTTTCCGCAGACAAGCAAGCTTAAAGCCTTTCGAGCAAGTTACTATAAAATAAAGTCACATTGCAAGCAAATAATACTCAGTCAACATGTGGAAATTATCAAGTATGACTTGCCAAGCACCGACGACGAAGACGAAACACACCGAAGCAATCTGTCAGCAGCACCACAATCGAACAATAACGAACAATATGCAAACTTGGACTTGTCTGGACCCGTCACATGGAACTCGATGACTTCCTTTTCAAACTATAATTTTCAAAGCGGGGACCAGAGCTGTGGTCAGAACAGCCAATCTGCGCATTTGCCTGATTCTTACACAACGTGCCACCGTATTTAAGAAATGTAAATAAATTTTATGACTTTTATCTGACACCTGACCACAAAAAAAACCCCTGTTATTAAATTGATCTTCATATTTGCCTAATTGGCTTAGCAATTTACCTATAAGAGGCTCGACAGTCAGTGCCTGAGCTCTGTTTGGACGGGGCTTTTGAATCTATTGCATCGCCACGTTGCCGGGTAGTCCAGCATGGGGCGCAACTTGTTGCCAGAGACGTTTGCCATTGCCACCGTTGCAGGTGCCGGATTCGCACCAAGATTCGAGGCGCAATCCAGTGGCAATGGATCCGTGCTGGACAATGTGAGTTTTTATTTTAATAGAATAATCACATTACACTTTTACATTACACTTTTAAACTCATAATTCACACTTTTAAAATATTTTTGCATAATTGCTTCGATTAAAGCTACTTTATCTATCGGCATACCGCCACACTCTCATAAATCGATAAATCATTAAGCAAATCTAACGATTAGTGTTGAGTAAGTTATAAATATTGGAAATAAACGAAATACGTCGATAACTTACAAATTAAACTAATCAGTTACAATTAATGATTTCAATATTAATTAAATCAGTTTTAAAGAAAGTTAATTAATGGCGAACGTATTATACATATTCTTTATGTTCCTCAGCTATCCATTAGGTCAAATCGCAATACAAATCAATGAATGAGCATTATTCCGTTAATCTTTCCAGGTTCTGCCGGACATGGCGCACCTCGTCAATCCCTATTGGAGTCGCTTTGCTCCCATGGATCCCACAATGAGCAAAATTCTTGGCCTCTTCACGCTGGCCATTCTGATCATCTCGTGCTGTGGCAATGGAGTTGTGGTCTACATCTTTGGAGGCACCAAATCGCTGCGCACGCCTGCTAATCTTCTTGTCTTGAATCTTGCATTCTCTGACTTCTGCATGATGGCGTCACAGTCCCCAGTGATGCTGGTCAATTTCTATTATGAGACCTGGATACTGGGACCACTCTGGTGCGATATCTATGCTGTGTGTGGCTCAATGTTTGGCTGTGTTTCCATTTGGTCCATGTGCATGATCGCTTTCGATCGTTACAATGTGATTGTGAAGGGTATCAACGGGACACCGATGACCATTAAGCTTTCCATTATGAAAATACTCTTTATCTGGCTCATGGCAACATTTTGGACCATTATGCCGCTCATCGGCTGGAGCAGATATGTGCCGGAGGGAAATCTGACTGCATGCAGCATTGACTACATGACAAGGCAATGGAATCCGCGCTCCTATCTCATCACCTACTCGATCTTCGTCTATTATGTGCCGTTGTTTCTGATCTGTTATTCCTATTGGTTTATTATTGCCGTGAGTTGAAATCTGTATAGATACTTTTCTCTCTCTCTATTTAGTTGTCTGTATGTCTCCTACTCTTAGGCCGTTGCAGCTCATGAGAAGGCCATGCGGGAGCAAGCCAAAAAAAATGAATGTAAAGTCGTTGCGCAGCTCTGAAGACTGCGACAAAAGTGCTGAGGGAAAGCTGGCCAAGGTTTAGCATCTATTGCAGCTCTAACTTACACATTATAATAATCGATTGTCCTTTAAAGGTTGCCCTAACAACCATATCGCTATGGTTCATGGCCTGGACACCGTATCTAGTCATCTGTTACTTTGGCCTCTTCAAGATCGAGGGCTTAACGCCGCTTACCACTATATGGGGCGCCGCATTTGCCAAGACCAGCGCTGTATACAATCCCATTGTCTATGGCATAAGGTAAGTGGTCAGTGAAAATATTAAATTCCTTACTAAAACTCTTTTATATATCTATATAGTCATCCCAAGTACCGTTTGGTGCTGAAAGAGAAGGTAACTATGCCTGTTTATCCATGTAGATTATCTATTTAAAGCCTTTATCCAAAATTTACAGTGTCCCATGTGTGTCTTGGGCAACACAGATGAGCCTAAGCCAGATGCGCCAGCTTCAGAAACGGAAACAACCTCAGAGGCAGAATCAAAGGCCTAAAGAAAAGAAATGAAATTCAAGCGATTGCCTAAAATAGGCACAAAAATGCAAAAAAAAAAAAAGGAAATGTATTAAAGAAGCATATTGAAACTATCAGAAAATGATACAAAAATGTAAAAAATATTTAAATAGAAGCAGTTAATGAAGCACCTTGATTTTATTGAATTTTATTAGAATTTTACTTTTATTTTCTTTGCAAATAATTTTGTGTTGCATACTTTTAGTATTGTAGCAAATTGAATTAAAGCTAAGTTAAGCTGGGTGCATTTCATTTCGGTGTGCTCTAAAAAGTATGCAACTGTTTTTGTGTGTTCATTTAAATAGAATGCAAATCGGAATAAAATAAATATTTATTTAAAATTAAATATCTGACTGCATGTCAAGGCTGTGCCACACTGCAAAAATAAGTGAAGAGGTCTGCTCTTGATTCTGCTTCAACTGGCAAATTCCACACGTCTCGAACATCCACTTTGGCACACATTTTCACAACGTTAATGTCGCTATTTGCCTTTGACTGTTTCGTTGCGCGTCTAATGATGATAATTACTCAGTTACATCCGCCACACAAGACTCCCTACTCCTCCCTGCCTCTCCTACACATTAAGTATAATGAGCACAAGACGCACACACACACACACACATACACACACGACGACAGTCTAATTAGAATACAACAAAGCAAGCAACAAAGCTAAAATTCTACCCGCCGTCAGCGATTTGGAGCACAACTTCATCACATGCTGCTACTGCTGACTGTGACAACGCCACTCTCGACTCAATGGGCTTATCAAGTACTCAGATTATCTATCTATCATCTAAAGTAAGTTCTCGTATCTTGTTTAAGCTTTTATTATTCTTGCAGATTGCAGATCTGGGCAAAAATTACTGATTCACCAGAAGAGACCCAGTCGCGCTGCACCTGAGCTTGCCCAAAGTCTTCCAGTCAGTTCACCCACTGAAGCAAAAGCCATGGCACGCACAGCGTCCACACATTTGTTATAGTCAGCGATTTGTTTTGTAGTATTTAGACTCTGCTCGCAAAGACTGAGACCCGATTGAGTAGCCTCCAAAATGCCAGTGGCAGCCTCGCGAGCCAACGAATTGGCGGGTAGTTTCTCATTGATCACATTCTGCACAGCCAGCTCTGTTGCCTTGCCTTGCAACAAAGCGTCCTTAATGGCTGCATCGGTGGCTTGTGCCACATCAGTTATGTTTTGTGCCTGTAGCTCCAACTGCTGCAAGTTGAACAATCTGCATTAGCTTGTGATCAAATCAAATCGTCAACTTACCGGGCAGATCAGCAGGCAGATGAGCAGAATCGAACCTGTAGGCAACATTCTCGCAGTACGTTCAACTGAAAACTGTTGAAACCTTGGCTGGGCTGTTGTCTATAACTAGCGATGATCTAGTTTATCTTATCATTTTATCTTATCTGGCACGTTAACGAGATGCAAACGAAATGCTGTAAAGACGCCAACATTGTCAACAGTTACAACCTAATTACATTTTATAGCTGCTTGTGAAACGAGTCGGCGATCAGATTGCTTATCTGAGTAGCTGCTTGTGGCATTTAACACATCCATTCGGTAGCTAAGTCAAGGTAAATAGGCGAGCGTCGCGTCGATAAGAAGTGCGAAAGATAAACACACATTAGAGGCGGGCCGCTTGACTTAAACCGGATGTGAGTCACTCGGCTGGCAGTCACCACTCGCTGGACTAGTCTTGTTATGTTTATGCTTAATTTTTGACCAGTTCCCTAAGCCACACGCTCCCTCCCCCAACCGGCCACAGAGAGTTCCCACTCGACGGCAACGAACCCTGACAGAGCAAAGCCGCAAAAAATGGTTGCCTGCTTTTTGGGGCGCAACTTTTGCATACAAATCCGCAAACCCAAACAAATTTACATACATGCGCTTATGGCGCCAGGGATGGAGAGAGTAAGGATGCCAGGGATATAGAGGGGGGATAGACGCACTCCTCCAGCTGTTTCACAAACGATTTTAGCATATATTTCGGCTCTTATTTTGTCCACTTTTTAAAGCGCTTGAAATGGCGCAACTTTTGCATTAGACAGCGGGCCGGAAATAGGCGGCACATGGGCGTGCCTAAGAGTACCATAGAGCTGGGTAAAGTTCATGCTGCACACACACAAACACACAGACAGAGAACTGCCAATACACACACACACATATTTGTTGTAATGACAAGAGAACGCAAGTTTCAATCTTGGGGCAAATATTTCAATTAAGTGACAAAACTTTGCACTCGCCTGATCCTTGTAATTCGCCTTGTCATCCTTGTGTATATGGGGTAGGCTGTGTATGTGTGTGAGTGTTGAGCATGGCCAGCGGCTGTTTCAAAATTTACATTTAATTACATATTTGAATTTGAATGTGCTTTCCCCGCATTTGGGCCGCCAACGAGGCGTATGCGCCATTTAGCTGAAATCTTCCCGTCTTTCGAGCCTTGCCTGGTCATTTGTGGCAAATCTTTGGGCTCGTTAAGCCATACAATTTTATACCCATACTAATGCCCAGTGCTCTTCATGTGCAAAACGACGTGACATCAAATCAAATTGGGCAATGCTCAGGAAGAAGGAGTGTCCGCTCGACCAATCCGAATCACAATTGAAACTGCATTGGCCGCACACATAAATCAACATTGGATAATTCAATTGTCCGTTTGTTGGCATGCAAACGGAATCATGCAGTGGAAACAATTTTTGGCAGGACGACGACACACATAAAGTACACACAGAGATCGAGTCCAAGGCGGACAACACAAATTGATGAATGCATAGAAAGCGCTGCCGGCGAAGCCAACAATTCGCACAATGTGCTCACAAAGCAGCAGCAGTGTGGAGAACAAACAGGAAGGGGAGAAGAGGAAGAAGGGGACAGTGGGGGAAAAGAGGGGGCCCAGAGGGTAGCACGGCACAGAGAAATGCCGCAAGGGCGAACAAATAAAGTGAAGGAATTCAAATATTTGGGCAAAATGCGTCAAGTTTTTTAGCTCAGGCCACACTCCAGCACAAGGAGAAAGCGCCACAACATTAGCACCCCGACCATGAGAGCGTACGCCGGCACAGGGAATCCAAGCTGTAGAGAGAGGGGAGAGGGGAGCGTAAAATATTTGCACCCAATCCCCAAAAATCGCACAACTTGAAGCTGAACCAGGAGTTCCCCTACTGGCTCTGCTAAATTTCGTCATAGCTGGAAATTTAATAAAGTACAGATATGCAAAATACTCCAGAGCAAGTGCTCGCCCAGCCACATCAAAGCCTGCGCCTGGGTCAAGGACTACACCCTGCCCCCTCCACCCTGCTTGAATATACTGGCCACTTGGAGTCTGGTTTGCTTTTAAAACGTTTATTAAAGTTATTTTATTGAATCTATGTTGGTGTATTGCACTTGGGGTATTAATTTGGATTGATCGCCTTAGGCTGCGGCGGGTGCAGCTGTGCTGGATGCCAATAGACGTGCCTGCCACTCATCATCGATGGCCTTCAGCTCGTTCTTGGCGGCAGTCAGTGCGGGCTTCACGCAGCGGATCTGCAACCAGGGCAGCGTGGCCGTGTTGCAGTTGACGAAGCCCGCCTCAGCCGTTACAAGGGTAGCCTGCACACGCTCCTGCAGGTCAGCTGGGAAATCGGGCTGGCTGAGCAGACGTTCGGCCTCCTTTTGCAGCACAATGGACTGGAAGAAGGCGGAGACAGAGAAGCCACCGAAGGGCGCAGCGGCAGCTGGAGCAGCACCTGGAGCGGCACCTGGCGCAGCACCTGGGGCAGCGGCTCCACCACCAAACAGTCCATTCAAATAAGGATTGTATGCGGCAGCAAAGGGATTGGCAGCCGCAAAGGAACTGGCACCCGCAAAGGGATTCAAGGGTTGAGCCTGCAAAGAGTTGAAGATTCAGATACGTTCTCAATCTATATATGCATATACAGTGTGTCAAGCAATACTTTAAACAAGTGCTACATTAAATGTACATGTATAATGTGTAAAGAGTTACTTGACTCAATGTAGATTTTTACCTGGGCACAGGCCACGCTGGCGACGAGTAGAACAATTGCGAATTTCATTTTAATGCGATTCGATTTCGTTTTTCTTCTGAGTTGAGCTCAGTCGTTGTAGTTTCAGAGAGACTAATATCTGGCTAGAGTTTGGAAGGGGTTTTTATACACATTAGAAAACAAAATTTGCCATTCTTATCTTTCAGGTTGTCTCGCTCTATTGAACTGATTTACATGCTCTATTGTTTGTTTATTAAATGTAGTAGCGTAATCCCGCCAAAGGGTTATCTTGAATGATAAAAAACGAGTAGTTTACAGAAGATGCCGACTCACCACAGACGTCAGGAATGCGTGTGGCGTTCATTGTGAGTATTGAAACAATTATTTTCTTATTTCATTTTTAAATTTCAACTTTAAAGGCGCTTAATCAATGTTCTTATTTTGTATTTATACATTCAAAAAATTACATTCTTCAAAAAAAACATTTCTGTTAGCAAATTATAGAGCTGTTAAAATTTAACATAACAGTGCACGTTATGATTTGCGCCAATTTTGAATTTCCCGTTCATTTGTATTTGGAAATAACAGAAAACGAGCGAGTTCTCTTGTTATTTTTATATTTGCATTGGTCTGTAGATAATTACTTTGAATTACAAATAAAGAGATAAACAAGTGCTGCGAATACAATTCGCAGGAATTGTAAGCAAATATATTCAATGACAACAGTATAAATAAACAACAATGTGTACCGTTTTAATTGCTTATTTTATTTATTTGTTTGCAGTGATAGTTGTCCCAATTTACAAATTTTAACTAACAGCTTGAGCTCAAAAGAATACTCATATGGTGCTGTAATTAACAGATGCATACCATGTTAACACAAGCCAAATAGTTTCGTTAACATGTCTTTTCACAAATTATATACAATTTGTAGCCTTAAAATTATATATATTCATTTTAATCAGTTAAATTGTTCTTCTTAAATTCTAAACAAACCTATTTTTTAACAAAAAGATTCTTTTTACAAATAATTTAAATTGAACCGCCATAGACGCGCGCAGCTGGAACAGCTGCTCGCTCATGTGAGCGAATTCCGTGGGAACTGCTACAACCCTAGCGCCAGCACGCCTGTGTTGGCAAACAAAATTGTTTCAGTGATAAAATTTTTGTACACAGTCAAAATATCGATTCAGTTTGGAAGAGGAAAAACGACCCCCGCGTCCAGCACACACCAGCCCCAAGGCAGTGGGAGATATAGTAGTAGTAACGACAGTCAGTCAGTCCTTCAAACATTACGCAGTCAATCGTCGGGCACGCATCCAAGGTTCTGGTACAAAAAAAAAGAAAAATCAAATAAATAAAAGAAGATAACGCCAGACCAGAACGTGCAGCGCAAACAAAACGAGTGAAAGTGCGAAATCAAAATCAGTTAACGAAAAATCTATGTAACTTTGCAATCGTTTGCCACAGTTTCTTCCAGTAACATCCACAGTCAGCCCGAGCAGAAGCACCTTCAGTAGCAGCACCCAGCAGCAGCAGTAGCACCCAGCTGCGTGCGTATCCACCCCCTATAGCAGCAGCAGAGAAGTGCACGCCGCGTAAGTCTTCCAAACGTTATAAATAGAAATATAGCGTATTAAAAATATTTAGGCAATCAAATCAAATAAAATTGGTCATGAAATCAAATGGAAAATTAATTGGCAAGTCAACTAACTCAGCTAAACCCGTTCACAGCAACCGCGTCGTTGACATCCACATCAACAACAACAACTTGACCGCCTGCAGCAGCAACATCAACAACAACAACAACAATTAAGGCATCACGATGGCTTTCGCCGGACTAAAGAAACAAATCAACAAAGCGAATCAGTATGTGACAGAGAAAATGGGTGGTGCAGAGGGCACCAAGTTGGATTTGGATTTCATGGACATGGAACGAAAGACGGACGTGACCGTTGAGCTGGTGGAGGAGTTGCAGCTGAAGACGAAGGAGTTCCTGCAACCAAATCCAACGGCACGGGCTAAAATGGCTGCTGTCAAGGGCATCTCGAAGCTGTCGGGACAGGCCAAATCGAATACGTATCCACAGCCCGAGGGCCTGCTGGCCGAGTGTATGTTGACTTATGGTAAGAAGCTCGGCGAGGACAACAGCGTGTTCGCGCAGGCGCTCGTCGAGTTTGGCGAAGCGCTTAAACAAATGGCCGACGTCAAGTATTCGCTGGACGACAATATCAAGCAGAACTTTTTGGAGCCCCTGCATCATATGCAGACCAAAGACCTCAAGGAGGTAATGCATCATCGAAAGAAGCTGCAAGGCCGGCGTCTTGACTTCGATTGTAAGCGTCGTCGGCAGGCCAAAGATGATGAAATTCGTGGTGCTGAGGATAAGTTTGCCGAATCATTGCAATTGGCACAGGTGGGCATGTTCAATCTCTTGGAGAATGACACTGAACATGTCTCACAGTTGGTAACTTTTGCTGAAGCACTTTACGATTTTCACTCTCAATGCGCCGATGTGCTGCGTGGCCTGCAGGAGACGCTTCAAGAGAAGCGCGCCGAGGCGGAGAGCCGGCCACGCAATGAGTTTGTGCCCAAGACGCTGCTCGATCTGAACTTGGACGGCGGTGGCGGCGGCCTCAATGATGACGGCACGCCGTCCCACATTAGCTCGAGCGCCTCGCCGTTGCCCTCGCCGATGCGCTCGCCAGCCAAGTCAATGGCCGCAACGCCACAACGGCAACAGCAGCCCTGTTGCCAGGCCCTCTACGACTTTGAGCCAGAGAATCCCGGCGAGTTGGGCTTCAAAGAGAACGACATTATCACGCTACTCAATCGGGTCGATGATAACTGGTACGAGGGCTCTGTCAATGGCCGAACTGGCTATTTCCCGCAATCGTATGTCCAGGTGCAGGTGCCATTGGGCAACTAAACCAACTAGAGATGCTAGCAAAACGTATTGCAGAATGTGGAAAATAATAATAATCATATAAACTAAAAATATATAACTGATGAGAATGTTGGTTTCGTCGTCATGCGGCGCCCCAGTTTTGGCAGCACATCCATAACAATATGTAGTTGATGATATAATACGATGAGAGATGATATAGTATGCTATGAATTATGGTTAGCGTTACGATTACGATTACAGTTACAGTTACGGTAACGGTTTAGCTAGCACAGCACACATTCATACGTGGCCATAAGCAGAGAAGTTAAAGAAGATGAAGGACACGACGGAGGGGAATATGATACAAACATTTGTAGCGAAATTATACCAGTTGGCAACACAATAACTAACAAATTAATTACAATTACAATTATATATTAATGTACTACTGAACTAACTAAATTTACAACATGTTAAAAAATCGATTAGAAATTTCAATGTGTTTCCAATTCAAGTCAGATTCGTCAGCAATTGTTCTCCACTTTGTATTAACAGTTTTTAATTCTCAAAACAAAACTCGTAAATGAAAATCAAATTCGATACAGTTTCTGCAGCTAAAAATATGTATTTATTATAAAAACCACACAGCAGTCAAGATATTAATTAGGTAGCAATACGTACCATACTTATATACCTACCGTATATACCTACCTACCATATATACATTCTATATATCGTTTGCAATCTTTCTGCTTTGCCATTCTCATTGATTGATTGTTGTAATTTCTAATTAATTTCCATTATGCGCTCTCTCTATAAACCTTAAAGAAAATAAGAATAAAATACCTAAAGCTACCTACATCATATACCTAAGTGTATTCCTATATATTTATTGTATATCCTAAACTGATATTTGTGCAAAAACAATACTCCCCACACACTCTATCCCTTAAAGGCATACGAACGTATTGATGATGAAAAGATAAGCAAAAAGAAAACTTTAAAAATGATAAAACTAATTGTCTCTTAATGTTTGTTGTAAAATTTCAAAAATTAATTCAAATTCAAAAAGGATGAAACAACAAGAATTGTATCCTACTTTTTTGCTCCTTTTTATGTGTGTTGTTTTTTGTTATTTATATACATAACTATTATATAAATCAAATTATATATATATACATACAATATATATATATAAATATAGATATATTTATTAAGCATATTATCTACATGTATATTTATTATTATGTATTTATTATAACGTATACTGAACAGCAGCGTAAATACAAAACGTTAATAACAACAATATTGATAACAATAACGATAATGGCATCAAAATAATGAACAACGTAACGTAACGGAATCCTCCTAAGCAAAACCATCAGCATAAAACTAGTTAAAATTTGATGAAAATTAATAATTAATTATTGATATTAAAACGTTGATAATAACTATATGTATAAACAAAGCCAGTCAAGTCAGTCGAAGCATAGCAAGAGAAATGAATTATTAACCGAAAAGAAAGAAGTGTTTACTAACCGAAGAAAGCCTAGATGAAATACTAGAGTAGTCTATACTACCCTATCTAATTATGTATCTGCATAGAGCGCAGTCAGACGGCGAGTCAGGCCCCACGTGGGCGTATTTAGTGCGATATATATACGCATGTATATAGGTACGAGCGGCGGTTTACACAATTATATATATATTTACTGATAATAAATTAGTTAACGCAGAAGAAGAAAACATTTTCCGAAAATACGAATATGAAATTCGCAAATTCCCACGCCGCAATCGCTTGCCAAACATTTCCAGAGAAAGAGAGAGAAAGAAATCTTCTAACGAGGCGAGCGATTTATTTGATTGGCAAACAAATTCAACAATAATAATTGTAATTATGCATTTGTGTGGTGGCATCAAAGAGAGTAATTAAATTAATAAATATAATAATATATACACACGTACATACCCTACAAAAACTACTACAAATAATATGACAACAACAACAACAAATGAAACAAGAAATTATATAAGAATTACGCTAATAACTGAAGCCCTAATTTATGCAAATTGATAACATTTAATTTTCAATGTGTCTTTCGTTCAAAATCATAAAACAAAAAAAGGAAAACCCAATTTGCGTTTTGTTATTTGCATGTTGACCTTACCCCTCTCCTTCCCTCTCTCCACTGTCGTGTTGACCTTGGCCCAGCCCCAGACTCGAGGTCTGTGCATGTTGCGTAACATTGATTTGGATGCTGCACGTTGCTGCACCGGAATGGGGCACGACACAGCGACGACCGTCCATAAAGAGTAATGTGCTTTGGGGAGGGGGAGGGGGCAACATTGGGATATTCGATTTTCCCCAGCAACACAATGAGACAAAGACAGAGCCAAAGTTTGCACATCTCCGGAAAAAAGTGACGCAACGTTGCTCCTCTCACTCATCCTTGTCATCATCCTTTGATGCCATGTCGTCATTGCCGAGGACTCCGAGTATGTAGGCTAGTCAGTCTAAGAAGAAGAAGAGAGAGACTCCTCTAAGAAAGAGCAAATGCTAAAAATAATTCATGGTATTAGCGAATTGTTGGTTCTGTAACATGAAATGACGACATTGCTGACTTTTGCCACAATATATTATGTCAGTGAGATAATCTCTATAGTTGGAATAGATGTCTTGACCTAATCCCAAATAAGCACAAGTGAAGAGTTAAAGCAAATTGCAAAATATACAATTTTAACTTGTCCGTGCATATCATTATACTTTACAGAACTTGTTGCATTGTTAAAACTGGTTTTTCCACCCTTAAGGAAAACCTCAACATTTCCAAAGAACACACCAAATTTGGTTCTTCCGTAATAGTTTTTCTGTTGTCTTTTCTTTTCTCTTACTTGCCATCTTATTTCCCATTTAATGTTATCCTCCACAACCCGCTGAAGGGCTTGCAAAACCGGTTTGGGGTGCATGAGGGTTGTTTCTTTAAAGAGAAAGAAACCGCTATTGAAGAAAATTAAAGAAACCACTATATAACCTTGTTTAATGGAAAATACTGAAGAAACCACTATATAACCTTATTTAATTGGAAAATACTGGTATGATAGTTATTCCTAAAGTTGTAAAAACTGTGGTTAATTTAAGTTCTAAACCCTCTACTAATCGATGACACCATAATGTGGAATTATCCTAATATAAAGAGTGACTTTTTAGCTATTATCTTTTTGGCAACACTGGTTTAAACAGTTGACGCACGTTTCGTGTTTTGTATCACTGTCAAACATATTCAGTTTGGTCTATAATTTGTGTGCTCTGTTAAGGAAGTTCATCGCGCTCTTCTGTAATGTTGGAAAAAGTATGCCAAAGTTGGACTAAGCAGATGGTCCATTTGAGGCGCAGTCACTGTCAACATTTGCATGAAATAATCATCAAATATTAATGTATATAGACCGTATTATCGATTCAAATATGAAATCATCATGTGTTTCTCTGAATTTTATGTATTTTTTTTGAAAAACTTTCCTAAAGCTCTTAGAAAATCACCCTTTATATTATATTTTCAGTCTTCCTTCTTCCATATCATGTAATATTTTCTTACCCGCTTAAAGATTAAAGGTTGTATTTTTTGGTTGAATGTAATATTCTGGCAATCTTCATCAACCTGCTATTGATAGTTGTCTTTATATTCTTTTTGTTCTTCTCCCTGCTTCCCTGCTTCTTCTTGCTTGTCTTCTTCTCCAATTTGATGATATCTATGTACGTAAGATTACTTTCTATTTAGATTGCAAGTCGGGAAGGTTTACTAAATCTAATAATATCACTTCATTAAGGAAGAAATCCCCATACAATCTATATGCATGCGTAGCAACTATAAGGAAATGATGAGACATTTAAGTTATTTTCAAAGTTATACAGTTTATGATACTTTGAAATACTCTTTCACATTCTATTTCCCCTCTTACTACGTCTATTGCATAAGTGCGAACTCGACGACATCACATTGGGGTGTTAAGCTTTATCAATTGAATATGAATATGGCTTATCAATTTGGCTAGCAGACTGATGACGGGGCAGTTGACCATGACTAACAGTTGCAAAAAGCAAAACAAATTGTTGAAAAAAATGTGTTCTGAGCTTATCAGCACCAAAAGTTGGCTTTTATTTTGAATGCGATTAGACACCCTAAAAAAATAATGAGTATGTGCTTGTCAAGTACTTAAAGAATACTAGTTTATCAAGTCGGCAGGGTGCCAAGATAGGGTGTGCTGATTGTAGGCATGCTAGACTACAACATACTCCTCGTACTGGCTGAGGAACTTGGGCTTGGGCCTCTGCAGTGCCTCGTGCCCCAGTGTGAGGCACACGGGATCCTTCTTGAAGACACCCTGTGCCTGGAGAACAGCATGTGGTGCACAACGCCAAGGATCCTCTGTCTCCACCTGCCAGTTGAACAGTTTCTGCTGCAGCTGTTTAAGCGTCGAACTGTACTTGGGCTTATCCACTAGATTGATACGTTCCAGGGCATCCGCCTTGATGTCATAGAGTTCCCATTCGGGTCGCTGGTAATATTGCAGCAAGGTGCGGTACCAGGGCAAGGCTTGTCGGTTGATGGTAGCATTGAGAATCTGCTGGAATGTGGGCGACATATAGAAGTCCTGATCAATGGGAAAGTCGGCCCAATAGTTGAGATTATGTATGAGTTTGTAGCGTCTATTGCGCACCATGCGCATGGGATAAGCCATTGTGACCTCGTGATAGCTCTGACTGCCGTAAACCGCATCGTTCTCCTGTGGCGCTGGCTCCTGCTGCAGCACAGGCAGCAGAGACTGGCCACTAAAACGAGTTCCATTGGGTGGTGCAAGCTGAAGTGCATCCAGCACAGTGGGATAAATGTCCAGCAGACTGACCATGGCGGCACTTGTTTCGTGATGACGATCTTCCGCTTGAGGGGAGCTAACAATGAGCGGAGATCGTATGCCGTGCTCGTAGAGATTAGTGCGACCACCTGGAAAGGGTGGTCCATTGTCAGAGGTGTAGATGACAAGTGTTTCCTCGGCCAGACCGGCAGCCTGCAACTCGCGCAGCAGCAAACCAACACCCTGATCCAAGCGTGATATGGTCATGTACTGCGCGGACAGTTCCTGCCTCACAATATCCGTGTCCGGCAGCCAGGCGGGCACCTCCAGGTTGCGCCAGTCATAGTAGATGGGCTTCCAGTCCGGTATTGTGCCCATGCCCTCCTCCCCCGCTGCCCCAACGCTCACAGAACTCACCATACTGTGGTGTAATGTGACCACAGCGATGAGGATCATGGAAGCCAACGAGCAGAAAGAATGGTCTCGCCTCCTTCTTGGCCTGACTGAGGAACTCCCTTGCGTATTCCTTGATCTTGCTAATGTTGCGTCCGATTTGATTGATCGAATGCTGCTCCTCTGTCTGCTCAAAGTCAAATCTGAAGTTGGCAGCAGCTCCAACATGTTTCTTGCCAATTATGCCGGTCAAGATGTGTCCCTGGCTCTGTTCCCGCAGCACATTGGGCAGCGACGTCACCTCGGGCAGCACATTGAAGTTGTGCACACCCTGATGGAGTCCATACATGCCACTCGCATGACTCGCCTGCCCCGTCAGCAACTGAGCACGACTGGGACTGCAGCTGCTCACTGAGGTGAAGGCGTTGTTGAACAGCAAACCCTGCCTGGCCAGTGCATCCAAGTTGGGTGTCTGGCAGTATTTGTTCAGATAGGCTCCCATCTCGAACCCGGCATCATCGGCCAGCAGCAGTAGCACATTCTGTGGCTGCTTTGTGGCACAGCACACAGTGCCCCAAATGGCCAGAAATGCTGTACACAACAGTTGCCAATGCATTGCAAGGGAAATTCACTCTGCCACACTCTGCAACACTCTGTCTAGTCAATCCAACGACGCACTCTGCCCGAGTCCAACTGATCCGCAGACACTTCCACATTCGTATTTGTGTCACTCTGCGTCTCTTCTCATTCTTCTTACTCATTCAATTCCACTCATTCCAATTCCAGTTTTAATCTCTGGCTCTGGCTCTCTCCCGCAATACAATACAGTGCAATACATGTTTATGTATGTCTATGTGTGTGTGTCTATATGTATTGCCCGACTTGTACATTCACTTTGAACTGGCTTTCTTTCAAAGCGGTTTGCCGGCTTTGAATTACTCAATTTGTTTTAGATTTTAACGCCATTTACTTATAAGCTGAGCTTACTATCATTAAACAATCTTTTTTTTACACTTTTATATATCTAACATCTTACAAATCTCAATTCACAAGAAAAGTGTTTTAGTTTTGTTCATTTTTAATGTTGCGTGCAAGTCATGTAAATTCAATTGTATTGGGTTTTTGTATTGATCGCAATTAAACACTTATTATTATTTTTCTCATAGCAGGAATCAACATTTACTTAACGCGAATGGTTTAACAAAAACATGTGTATACCCTTATCGCTTGTTTGGTTTTATCTCTAGACTTTCAACACATTAAACATTTTAAAATTCGAGATTTTCACAAATTTTCTATGTCATTTTATAGACCTGTAGTCTCTAATCAATCTATTTATAAACACAAATTATTTGTGATCATTCTATAAAAATTTAGAAATTGTATTAAAGCATATAATTCGAATTCATAGTAGTTTCTATAGCGAACAAATTCATATTCATAGAATATTATCATGTATGTAATTCTAAAATTCCATCTTATTTTATTAATAAACAAATAACAAACTATTTGAAAATTGAACAAATTAATTCTTGATGTTCCATATTTTTAATGTTATTAATGTTATATTTCTAATGTTATGAATATTCTTCGGAAATATTGAAATAAAGTAGAAATAAGTTTCTATGGCTAACAAATCCATATTTACAGAATCGTTTTCCATGTTGATTTTAGGCAAATTTTTAGAACTCACATAATTTCTTTTTATTTTTTGGAGAAAAATGATGCACATTAGTTTACAGTCAGAATATTAATGATTTAAAATTCATAAATCATTTTTAATTGGAACATTTAGTTATTTGTTTTTATGTACGTATTTATTAGGTTAACTCAAATATAAGATATTAATTAAAAATTAGGTTCATAAAAAAATTGAAGAATTTAATTGTTTTATTCAATTTACCCAGTATCGGAAAGTAGTAGAATGAAGAAAATTAAAGTCATAATATACTTAAATACTGCACATGATAAAATGTTATCTTTATTTTGATGTACTTTTAGATGTACAGTTTATGCAGATAGAGAAAGTGCTAATCATATTTGTTGTATATAGCGCAGCATGTGGATGGATATTAACACCCGAATATGTGAGAGTTATTAGTCCATTTGGCATTCTGCGCATTCTCTCAATAAAGCTTGCGTAAAAATAGTGCGCAATATTCCCTGTTGCTTGCGCTTATTTTTATTTGTAGTATGAATCATGCTAAATCCCGTGCTCAAACGTTGAACTTATGTATATATTGTATGTGCAGAAAATAATCTATTATATTCACAGTTACTCATATGTACATTTGTGTGTGTGCGTATTACATTGTGTAAGTAACTAAGATCCATCTAGAAAGTTCCTTTGCCGTTGTTGACCTATTAAATAGTGGATTGTAAATGCACAGCAAACAGATGTTTAGCAACATGTTGCGCTGGCAACACTGTTAACACTGGCAACTCTAGCAACATGGCCATTTGCCAAGGCCAGGCAATCAGCTGTGCTCAGTTGTACTCAGCAACGGGCAGCAGCTGATGTAATGCGTGGCAATTGTTGCATCAGCCAATTCACCGGCAGATAGAGAGTAGCATAATGAAAGAGAGGAGAGAGAGAGAGAGTACGGAGAGAGGAACTCTCACGCATGCTGCATGCCAAATACCTTTCATGGTGCTTGCCAGTGCCGTACCGACAAACTCAGGGGCCCTTGTGCAAAACTTCTTCTTGTTATTGCTCTTAAATATATGCACAAAATTAAGAAACTAAAAAATAATTATATTTTACATTTCCTCTACTTTATGTTAGCATAATCATCAATAGTTTTTCAAAAATCTTTATTTGGGGCTCTCTTATTCTCGCCCTGGCAGACGGGGCCCACTGTGAACCGCACAAGCCTAACTAAGGACCTGCTTGTTGTTGTTGTTGTTGCCAGGTGTGGGCTGTAGAATATTCAGCGAGTTGTGCGGACAACGAAACTGATATACAACATTAAATTCAAATTTCACCTTATCGCAACAGGAATAACTTTTTTCCAGCGAAAAGTTAATTTTGTTCGAGTATTTTGGCTTATCTGACACCCGATAACAACTGCGTTGCGTGCGTTATTAGTGATTTATGTAGACATTGCTATATAGTATATGTATTTGATATTTAGTATCATAATAAAATCTACATAGTTTCAAATGTAATCAGTATTGGCACACGCCAATTTTATGATCATATTTCAACATCATCACGACAAGGTACAAAGTTCTTCAACAGAACCAACCTCAACAGCATCAACTTGAGGGAGGGGCTGTAAAAGTCAGTGTAGTCCGACGTGATACATAAATGATTCTATAATGCCTTTGCTCTTAGCATAGAATAGAAATTATTTTGGGGGCACGGCAACCGCACAGACAACTGCGAGACGAGAAGAGACAACAGAAAGTAGGAGGGGTGGTGAGTTTCCTATATACCTCACAACGACGTCAGCACAATGTTTATCAGCTGGCGACACGACGCCAGCGTCAGTCCAGTGACTGGTTGAGGCGATTCTCATCCGTTAGTAACAAAACTTTGGCCGTCGTGAACAGAGCAACTTTTTATATCGTATCGCAAAGCGAATTCATCAACTCAAAAAGCTTTACTCCAAGCAATAACAACAACAACAACAACAACACCAGCAAAAGCTGTGCAAATTTACGTGAAATTTGTGAAATAAGCTCGAGTGTGCGACACACTGTGCTGAATCAAGAACAATAAAAACAAATAGATTTTTAATCATATGTATTAACGGCTACGGTCTTAATGGCATCAACAGCTAAAATCCCATACAAAGATTATTATTTAATAGAACAATAATTTTCATCACTTTTGTGTCAAACAATCCAAGTGAAACCAAGTGACAAGTGAAGAGTGTGAATAGATTTGCGAGAGACGCAATCGATCATTTAACTTTTAATAAATATACATATTGTATCTGGTATATACGTTATATCTAGATACGATCTTAAGCACTGATTTCAGTCGTACTTTTAAGTAAACGACAACAATATTATACGCACACAACAAACTAAGAAAAACGAAACACTGTATCTAGCGGAGAATCGCTCCAGTATTATGTGCTCCGTCTCCACTGTTGCTCAAACAACAACAACAGCAATACCAACGCGTACAACAACAACAACGAGTGCGAAGAGAGCAGCGCGGTTCGTCAACCATCGCAACAACGTCATGCAAGTATCGCCTGCCATCGTTGCCTTCATGTGTTTGCAACATTCGCAGCAGCAGATTCCCATGCTAAACAATTTTATGTGTATGCGTATGCGCGGCTGGCATAGCACTAACAATTACTACAATAATTATCTATCGGTTAGCGGCATCACGCCCACCAAGACTGTTCTAAAGCGTTCTAAGGGGTTGCGAAAGAAGCGTGACACGATTATTCGTCGCAATATTTGTCGCTGTTCTTTTCGTTTTTGTGGCTCCAAATAAGGAGCAGGTGTAAAGGAAGAAACTCGAATAAAAAAGGAAGAGCGGAAGAATAAAAGGACACATTGATAGGGAAACTCAAAACATCATCGTGACACGATGGGCGGTAAGTTGATTTAATTCGCTCCAACTCCCATTGTAGGCCATTGACACATGCTGTCGATAAGACAGTTCTGTCTACACACATACACATGCACACACGCAATGTTCGAATTTCGAACGGATAGTTGAGTCCAACTTTTTCGATAATGAGCCCTTCACCTTTAAAATGTGTGCACACAACAGTGGGAGCTTATTGTTATACATAAAAACTATTATAAGTTGAAAAATATTATATCAAGTTAGTCTTTTATAAATTTTAAAAAATTATTATAATTATTCATATTTTACTTTAACATCAGGGAAGTACTTATATGTATATGATTTATCTTTAATGCGAAAACAGAAATAGGAATTAACTTAAATTAATATCAATACATTGAAGTTCTAATGAAGTATAGTGATATTCTCTGATATATTATATTCCTATGGGTATATAGGACCTAATGTATACATATATGATCTATTATTTAGATATATGTATATAATATTATATACACCCATAAGATATACTCTGGTGTACTTTTCAAATTGAACACGGCATCATTTCAAGAACTTTATAACTTCCTACACCAAGAAATGATAGTATGTATCCAGATAAGGATATGGCTAACGATTAATTTACAAAATGTATATAATCATATACAAATATAACTACATTATTACGTACATACACAATATAATGTTAACTATATCACACACATAGGATGATATTATATACATACATATGTATGTACATATATAATAGCGATACTGTAGGTACAACAAAAATAATCGCATGTACATAGAGGGGTATGAATTATAGCTATATGTGTATATATAATATAATCTTATCTATGATTGGCAAAAATAAAACAACATATACATGTCTACAGTTGACGGTTCTATTTAATTGCTGTACATTATTTTAAGTGCATTTGCACTAGGGACGCACATTTTGCTCGTGATTCCTTGAGCAATCATATCGTATCTGTTTCTATATCACATACAGTACATACAATAAAGTCATTTGTACAAACATACATATATTAGTGCAAATACTATATAGTATATACATACATATATATATGTATTACAACCCACTACATAACCTATTACGTGAAAGTTTTCCATTGACGTGGCCCTTGGCACACACAAAAACTGCGAGATCATTGTGCCTTGCAAATTTCTCATGGGACTTTTATATCACAAAGTTTGGCCATTGTCTTACTACCAATTCGTGGGCCGACTGCCAATAGCTTTTTTTTAGCTTCTTCTTTCCTACTAGCTAAAAATCTCGTGCCAGTCTGCGATCAGTGCCAACAAAAAAACCCCGAATTAGATACACATACACATCTATACATGTACATATGTATGTATGTTATGTACGTATGTATGTATGTTTGTATGTTTGCATAGAAATTTTGGCATGTGGCTTTTACTATAATAGGCAAAAATTTCCAAGAATTCAGCGCACCTTTTAGACCGAACCGATAATTAAACTGTCTGCCTGCCCCGCACTAACCTACCCCTTCTTGGACGTCAGGAATATGTACATATGTACATATGTATACACATGTGCGGACACCTATTACAAAAGTCACATGCACGGCGTAGCTTTTAAGTTTGGACATTTTTGCGTTGGCAGCATGACTCATGTGTTTTTAAAATCATCACCTCACTTTGTTTGTGCGTGAGACTTGAAAGCTTCACAGCTTTGGGAGCGTATCTAACGAGCTTTTATCTTTACACCGACATGCTCACTAATACAGCACAATCGTCGCTGACTAATCAACTAATGGAGAGCTTTATACGGAAAGTGCTTTACAGAGAAGCTTTTCTCGAAATGCAACAAAAAACTGAAAGATTGTAGTTTGTAACGCCTTTTTAAACTGGGTATAACCAATTGGTTATTTAATGCAGCTATGCAGACTTACATACATTCGCATGCATTTACATACATATATATGTGCAGAGTTGCATTTACAATATTATACTTGTAAATACAAATGAAGAACAGTCGGAGAAAGCGACAGCTAGCGGTACACTTTGTATTGACTTGTACATAACTTTCCACGTACTCAGATTCACCCACACGCTCATTTACCTTTAGTTGACACCGCTTTTTCTTAAACTTTAATATGTAAATATGTACATATATGTATACATATATGTATCATACATGTGCACATACAAGACATAGCAATTATAGTCTTCAGTTCAGTTATTATGGTCCACCTGCTTCTTGCGTGTCTAACCAAACACCCACATACTAATTAATTCAGTTGAGGATATAAAATTAAGTTGTTATTGTAAAAGGCAGAGTTGAAGTTCTGAATTTAAGTTTTGGGCATACAAAAATCAATGCATTAATTATTATATAGAGCAGTTGTACATGAATATATAATGTAATAATAGATTCATTGCACAAGTACAGATGGCCTTCTTCTAATTGCCACGTCTGTTTAGCAAAACAATCAAGCAAAGTTACACAGATACTCAAACAACAATGCCTGCATTTAAATGTAATTGCATTTATTGTGAACTTAAATCAGATCAATGTATACATAAACACAAGTAAAGATGCCCTTTGCATGATACATACATGTATACTATACAACAAAAACATGCATATGCATATACATACATACATACATATGTACAAACACACACCTGAACCTTATACCCATTGTTCGCCACTTTCAAAACAAAATAAACACGCGGACGTCTGCATACATACTATACATAAACATCTAAATACACACACACATACATCCATAAGTAGATCTGCAAGCCAAACGTTGACTCATTCTCTGCAAAAATGGACACAACTCATACATACGTACATACATAATTTGTGTGCATAAACAAAATCGCCGGCCGGCAGACAATGAACGGCAATGAATTTCAGCAAGGGCTGAGCAGAATATAGGTAGTGCCTGCTTATAAGACATTGTGACGTCACAACTGCAAGCAAACTCGAATTCTGCTAATTAAAAACCAAAATAATAAAAGTTCTATTTATTTGCATAATCATAAATAATATTTTCTTATAGATTTCTGTTTATAATGCATATTTTCTAAGTAATGTTATAGAACCTTGGGAAGATCAATAGAAATTCGTTGCAATGACGTAACAGCAAAGCAAGAAAGCAGAACACACTGCAGAACCTTGTTGCTGGCAACGTGAGAGCCAAAGCTCTCTTACTCTCTCTCTCTCTGTCACTGCTTGCCAGAGCGTGCTTATCTGTGTAGAGCTTTTGTACACACACACACTCGCACATTATCTGGCTATGGCAAACTGGTTTGCGTTGTGCTTTTTGAATTTCACAACGAAACGAAAATTCCCATGAATTCAGTTGCACAGTCGCCTTATCTGACTTACACTTTGTCGACCGAGTCGGTGCAAATCGACGACTCGTTTATTCAATCTACTGTGAATACTACAAGCAAGCGGTTGAGTCACACTCAGGCGCTGTTAATTCCCATTCTTCTGCAAGTGTAAAGTGAAAATTTGTGAAGAATCTAAAAAACAACTCCTAGCCAAGGATAGAAATTAAAGAATTGGAACTGTTGTTGTTCTTCCAAGTGAAACAACAACTGCGCACATTTCATATTTGTCGACTACGACACACACGTTCAAAGTACGGCAAATCGCGTAGAGACATCAGTGTGGTGGTGTGAGGAACCACCCAATAAACTGCGTGCTAAATAATATAACCAAGTTAATCTTTCGGTCGGGTCTGCCACCACCGGCCAACTGTGCTTGAGGACACAAGTAAAAAAGAAGAATTGTAAGTAAAACTAGTGAAAAAAAGTGACGATCAGTAGGAATTTATATGCCATATAATATTCTACATGTGTCATACTAGGCATGCATGTATGTATGTATGTATGTATGTGTGTGTGTATGTATCTGTGTGTGTGTATGTATGTATGTATGTATGTATGCTTGTGCGTAGGTCGATGAATATTCATTATATGCCAATGAAAGCTGAAAGCTTTTACTGATGTTAAACAGTGCGGCCGGCCGCCATATTGAAATTGAATTAAGTGTTTATAACTTGATAGTCTAGTCTGCTAATATATATGTATGTACATATGTATATTTATGTATATTTCTGTATATGTACCAAACCTTGCCATACATATACATACACATAACTGCACATATATAATTAATACATAACTACAACGTATTACAAGTGTCTACGTACATAGAAACATACATACAAACATACATGCATAATGTACAAGTATGTACATTAACATGTCCATTTGAGTAAAGTGTTACTTGACTGTCTGTATGTATACACATTCATATCAAGCTCGTCCGCTATACAGACGTCAGCAGCTGACGCGCTTCGCACTTCACACAAACACACAGATCACAAATACACAAGCACACGCACACACATAAGTATGGTATATCAACTTGCGGGGGTTTTTTATTTTCGTGAGCACTTTTTTTATAATCGCTGCTGTGTGACATGCTTGCCTTAGTATATATCTAATGTACAATTGTAATTACTTGATTGCACTTCTGTGTAAATGAAAAGGGGGTGGGGCTTAGTGTTGGTAAATTACGTAATATTTTTGCGCTTTGGGTATTTTCCACCAATTAAGAATTGCTTTTTTGTTGTTGTTTTTCGGGCGCACAATTTGATATGTTATCGAGATTGTGATAGAGGGGGCCCATTATCTAGAGAGGCACACGTAAGGCTTACGTACAGACAGAGGGACGTACGTACGTGTGTGGCCTGTGCAATTTTCTAGGGTGGCGCACGCGAGGTGTGCTAGATAATTACCCCTATAGCACTTGACTCTAGCAAACAGAAACACAGTACAACAATACGAACAACAACAACAACTGATTAGGTGTCGTCAAGCCACGGGGAACCTGTTGCTGCCTGACGTTTGGCAGCCATTTTGTTTATTGTGCCACCATATACGGCATTATTGTGAAATTCATTTCGCATCTTCAGTGCGCTGGCCTTGTCTTTGCTAAAAGCCTAAAGCTTATCGGCGCCTATCACGTTTTTGTAGGGTATAACAAATGCGGAAGTTTTGTGTGTGCAGCTACAAATAGCTATAGATATGATCAATCGATAACAAGAGTACTTACTCATTGAAATACAAGTATATGTATATACCTCTAGATACACAAGCATACTATATATACCCTTATTTACCTATGCTTTTCTAGAGTTAATCAAATGAGGAAGTTTTCAATAGATGATACTTATCGATAACACTAGTACCTATTGAAATACAAGTATACAGTAGTGTTCAATAACTATCGATTGTTATATACCTAGACCTTATTTACCTAGGCTCTTACAGGCTTAATGAAATGAGGAAGTTTTGTGTGTGCAGCAGTAGATAAAATTAATAGATAATACTTATCGATAACACGAGTACCTATTGTAATACAAGTATACAGTAGTTTTCAATTACCACTTAGATACATACATACATAAGCCTATATACCCTTATATACTCTACGATCGTATAAATAACGTGGCTTTTCTTTTCTTTATTTCAGTCTAAAAGGAAGTTGCGTCGACGACTCTTTTTAGAGCTTGTTTAGAGTTACCCTAACAATTTCATTGTTCCTCTCAAACGGTCAACTAAAAGTGAGTATACAAAGTCCTTTAGCCTCATAGATATATAAGTCTCATGTTTGCTTTGAATGCATTGTCTACTACTATTTAGTTTTTAAGTTGGCTTTATCAAAAAATATGTTTGAAAAAAGGAGTAATTCCAATACAAAAAAGGAGTAAATCCATTAAAAAAAGGAGACATCCATTAAAAAAGGAGTAAATCCATTCAAAAAAGGAGCAATTCCATTCAAAAAAGGAGTAATTCCAAAAAAAAAGGAGTAAATCCAAAAAAAAAAGTGTAAAATGAAAAAAATAAGTGTAAATATAAAAAAGGAATACATGGAAAAAGGCAAAAGGAAAACAAGGAAATAATAATCGCCACATCGCCAACAACAAAAACATCGCATACACCCCCACACACCCACAACTAATCCATTTAAACTGTAAATTCGCTGCAAATCTGCACCTCTGCTATAAACTCAATGATCGGAGATATCAAGACAATCCTTTTGTCATTATGTTGATATCTCTGGTCCATTGAATATATATATCCACGATTTGGTGTAACATACAACAACAACTACACAACATATCGTATCGTACATTTGAATGTATCAAGAAAACATTTTGTTGTGCGACCCCCACAAAGGATCGCGCTCCACACCCACGTCGTCGTTCTGCGTAATAACAAATTCTTTTTTCTTTTGTCTATTTTCAACATAAAATAAAAACCAAAAACCAAAACTCTATAATGTGCTTGCTCCACTCATCGGACATATCCTGATAATCATAATTATCCTGATAAAAAATTATACAAATTGATAAATTGTATAAATTTTGAAATCCTGTCGAACCGAAACCGAAACAAATTGAAACTTGAACCGTTCACCAAAATATATAAAAACAAAAAACGAAATATAAAAAAATTCTTGATTTGTTTTTGTGGAAATTTGAATTCCAATAGCCTCGTTCAAAATGGCATTCAACTTCGAAAACCAAGCCAGCCAAGGGCTCAGAAGCGAATCAACAAACAACGACAACAACAACAGCAGCAGCAACAACAACACCAACAACCGTCAACAACAACACGTCGAGCATACGAAGCGCATTATCAACACCAACACGAAGAGAAACGATACAGATTGTGCAAACGGAACCAACGAGAGTAGCAACCAGACAGAGTACCGAAAATCTCAGAGATATAATATTGATGATCCAGGAGCCAGCACGAGTTCAGGAAACAATATACGACGCCCAAGCCCCGATCTCTGGAGATTTAAATCGTCTGAAAGAGAAGAATTGCTTGCTAAATTGCAAGAGCTCGCCAGCGAGAACCGAGAGAATAGCATCTTGGACTGGAACTACGATACCGATCGTTATCAATACGCATCCAAATCCAAGAATCATACTGATCAAGGTGCCAGCGTACAGCAAGCTAAGCAATCCAAGCAATCAGAGCAATCAAGCAATCAGAGCAACCAGAGCAACAACAAGTGCAACCGGGCAGAGTCAACACCGCCTCGAACTCGGCTAATAAGAATACCCTTTTTACCAGGGCCGGTACCAACACCATCTTCAGTGAAACTTGCATCGCCTACGACGAACGTTTCAGTAAACTATACAACGCCAGCGACAGCATCCCGTACCGCGATACCAGCCTCAACACAGACTGGGATAATATACCCACCCGAGAGGTGCTCCAACAACTCATACTCTCAATTAAACCAAGTCGCGAGCGACCAGATGGTAGGTCCACCGACTACGACAACATTGGTGACGGAAACGGTCAAGGTTTCGAGTTCCAGCCAGAGCCAAACATTGGCCGCAATGGCAGGTATACAGCTGACAGGTGCCGATATGGAGTCCCGCCGGGATGTGAGTGGAGCAATGCCTACTGCTACAGTTGAAGAGATAGATGTTCCGGTGTTCATTGATGGTGAGTACTGTGTTTTTTGTGAGTAATTCGTACCAGCACTCTCTCATTATACTGTTGATGAAAACGTTAACGTTAAAAACCGAAATGCCAAATGCAGCAATCAGTTTAGAGATTGAGTCACAGATAGCAGGCATCGAACTGATTCCGATTAGCATCGGATAATGTTCTGCCTATGACATCGAGGTACATTACCACCGACGACGATGACGAAGAAGAAGTACACAGTGCAATGACCCATTGACGAATGATGTGCAGAAGAGCAGAGTTTTCACATCCGTCGAGAGCAGTCGATAGAGTAAAAGGTGGTTCCTTGTCTCCAATGTCCAGTTCAGTTGTGGCTCAGACGAAAGTCTTTTCACACAACTCTTTTTGGCAGCATCGAACCATACATGAGAACATGGTATACACATTCATTTCAGATTCATATATATACTTCTTTGCCACACTCAGCTTTTCAAATTATCCAATATGGATCAAGAACTTTTCTTAAACTTGAGTACAATTTCCATTATTTCTTATTATCAAAAAGTTTCTATTTCGTTTTGCTCGAGGCATTTTTCGTTATATATACTCTACACACACATATTATGACATATACATATATAAGTAAGAAGTCATTTCTTTCTCTATTCTATATACACGTTATATATACTATATACTATATACCCATGCATGTCATGGCGAATATTTCTTTGTGTATCAAAAATTATGCAAATTTCTTTATATATGTATATTATAAAATTCTGCCACTGCGACTATTTTTCGCATGCCTTGAGCAAAATGTTGTCGCTTTTTTTTCAAATGTCAAATTTTCCGTTTTCCTATATACATATATGTATGTATGTATGTATTATCAATCTTATGAGCTCTAACACATTTTCGCCGGGCATACCCCCAAAGCCGCCATTAAAATGCCCACAAAAGTATGCAGCATATAATATATTTTCGATATTGATTAGAACAAGGAGTTCATGACACTGATAAGTGTTTGTATTTATATATATACTTATATAATATATATAGAGTGAACGTAAACGTTACTAAATTTCATTCATTAAATTATTATGCCTGGTCTGGTTTTATATACTATACATATTGTATGACAACAAATGTGACTTGATATAGAGACAATTTATTTCTTAGAAATTGCTAAGTTTTGCTTTCTTATGCCTATTCTCCAATAAGAGCTATTTCTCGCTCGCCTATTTCGATTTCGCCTGCTACTTTTTTTTTTCCATTCCTTTTCATGTTCTGTTCACACAAAGCGCACACGGACTATGAATCATCACTGCGTTTGCCAGCGCCTAACAGAATTTTACAGAGATAGGTTAAGGTAATTTTAACTGCGCACTTTGTGTATAATATGTAAAGCAATGCTGGAGTTAATAACTCTCAATAACTCTCTTAGTCGAATGGAATGTATATGTACATTATGTTATAATTTAAATATATTTTCTGTGCTCTTCGTGCACACATGCTTGCAGTGTATGCGCACATAAATATTATATACAATACAAAATTCTATAAGTATTGTTCAATGTATGACTTAAGCATGCACATAATACACGATTACATTCATATATACATACATATATGCATACATTTGTACATGTGTATGCAATCTATAAATGTATTTGGCTATAGGTAGTTTAACTGCACAATGGCTTATCATTCTGTACAGCATTAACACATCCATATATGGGCAAAAAGAATGTCTTGTAGAAAAGGGAAATATTTTTTTCATATGCCATATAAAAGCATTATATGTACGTTCGTTGCTATACTTCTTATGTCATTGTATGTATTTGAAGGTTTATTCATAAATATTGCTTTTCTTTAACCACTTTTTGGTTAATTTATTAACTTCCGTTTCGCATCGATTAAAGTGCAATGCCCAGAGCTAACTGAGTCATCTGACCTATATATTTACATTTCTATAGATACACGTACTAAGTAGCTACTTAATAACTGTGTACATTACGCATACGTATTGCAATTTCTGCATGTTTGTTGTGTGCAACTGCTATGAAAATATATACATATATATAATATATATACATAGATAATAGAAGTATGTACATATTGCCACATTATCTGAACTATTTGAGATACACGTGTTATTTCTGTGTATATTGACATTGATTTTTCTTAGTTTTTCAATCCTGGGCCATTTGTTGTGAAATTCGATTAGCATGATGTGCAGAAAAAGTAGTGGGAGAGAGAGAGAGAGAAAGAGAGCAGCAGCATATTGAGAGCCCCACTTGTAGGAGTGATGAGCAGCGCCGCTCTCTTCAGTTCGCGATCAAAAACACAGACACACGCTGTCTGTCCCTTTCGCACGTTACGAGAGAGGGGTTGCAAAGTTCTGCCGGCCGGTTGTGGTAGGCGCTCTTTCACGCACGTGTGTGCATGTATGTGAGGGGAGCATGTCTGTGTGTATGTGTGCCTGTGTGTGATGCACAGACACAAATAATGCATTGCGTATACGCGTAGTAAAACAAACGTTCAATTCAACATTACTTTATGTTGTGCCAATTCAAGAAACATCAATTATGCTATATTATATATAGACTTTATGTAAAAGACACCCAAGCTAGAGCATTTATCTGTTTGTTTTTCCCATTCTACCACCAAGATCTGTACCAATAGTGGCTCTATGCAGGCTTACACCAAACACTTCTATGCACACAATTGTACTTCCTTCTCACTCACGCATGTGTCACATGTGTAACAATAATGTATATATACTTTAAACCCCAACTGCCTTGGCAATCGGCACATTACATGGCATGTGCCGACATTAATTCGCGAACTTTCGCTGCTCTGATGAAATTCTAACTGCACAAATATTGCTGCATTAAATCTCCAAAACTTACACGTATTATACACAGACAAACACTACATTGTTATTGGTTGGTAACGCGCCTATGGACATCAAATTATGTCTGTAATTGTCGAAGAAGAGAGAGAAGAGGAGCGAGACAACCGTATTGTCTTAACACTTGTTGGTAGTCCAGTCTCTCTCTCTCTCTCTGTCTTGTGTTGTCTTGTGTTAGTGTGGGTCAGGTTGCGCATAGGTGTGCGTAAACTTGTTTGAGCTCGCTCACGTTCTCTCTCGCACTCTTGCTCTCTCGTTGTCGCTATGGATGGATCGTGCAGCAGCGACGATACGAAGCGCAACAAACTCTATTTCTGTTTAGTTCTTCTCTGTCGCTTGACCCGTTAAGTCGAACCTTTTGAAGCAGCTTGAGAACACTTGTTCCACAGCCCTACAAAGAAGGTGAATATTTACGATATATAAAATATATATATAAATATACAACTATGCAATATTTAATATATAAAAAATTGAATTTAAATGAAATACTCTGCGAAAAGTAAATATTTCAATGAGATTTAGTTTATTTTCTATAATTGCAAAATTATTAATAATTAATTTGACAGATTTGATGAGATTTAGTTTATTTTTTTAGGTGCAAAATTATTAAGTGTCCGACAGATATGTCTAGTTATGTCTGCATATGTATATTGTTCCGCCTTGCAGTAATCAAAATAAGCTTAAACTCTATGCTTGGTGTTTCCAAAATATTCACTTATTTAGTAAACATGGGAATAATATTTGTTTGTGTGTTTTCCCCCCACATGCCAAACCAAATCAGCCGGTGGTGAATCAAACCCAAAACAATAACACGAACTGCGCTAAAGCAGACATGAACGTTCATGTTCGTTTTGCTTAGTACGTCATGAGAGACTTTGTGTCTTGTGTGCACGCAATTCTCTGCTCTCTGTCTCTCTTTCCCTCTCTTAACTCTTCTTCTTTCACTTTCGTTACCGGCTGATTTTCAGCTGACTAATGCAAATGTTTGTAACGGAAAAGTGTTTTTTTTTTTACATTTGGCAGCCATTTTTTTTATAGATATATTATTTTAAAATATATTTTTAATTGATTTAAAAAAATTGCTTACAGCCAATTTGTATTTTGTTTGCAATTTGCTGTTTTTCTTTTGCTCTCTGTTTGCATGAATGAATTTCACAACAAACGAGAGCGAGACAGCGAATGACTGATAGCAACAAGTGATAGCTAGTTGTCTCTGTTTCACATTGTTTGGGCACTTAAAAGTATGCAATGCTATTTTTATTTGAAATGAAAACGAGTTGAGCGATAAAAGTGTTGCATTGCATTGCAGTTATCGAAATAAATAATCGATAGTGTGAATTTAAAATAAATGGGCGGGTGGAATCGAGGAATCATGATGAAAAGCTATTTGAATTAAGGAAATTAAGGAACACACATAATCACACATTAACAAAATTGAGTGCAACTTTGCAAAATTGCAATGATATTAATAATATATTATTATTTTCGTAGAATACCTTCAAAACATTGAAGCATCGTCGTCAACGAGCTGCAGCAGTGAAAGTGAAGAGAACGGAAAAAAGATTTGTACTGAGACGGATATAATTGACTTTGACTTTGATATAAACTTGTTTGCCGAGGATCTAATCGAGCGCAAGGAAATGGATCAGTGCAATCTGGGTCTGAATATGATGAATGACTACAGCGACAACAGCGACAACATACTTGATAACTTTACGGATGATCTACAACTAATGGAAAATGAGGTGGCATACGATATGGGTGTGCTCTCAAATGGCATCGATTTCTCACAAGAAGAACAATTGGATTTAGATAACATCCTTATAGCAAATCCAATGCTGGGAGGCTTTTCACAAGGCCCCTCATCCAGCCAGACAATATATTTCGGTGAGCAACCGATGCTGGCCGATGAGAACAGCAGTGACACCACCTACAACCAATGCAGCCAAAACTCTTTGGGCTTCGGCCTCGGCCAGGTGGAAGCAAACGCAACCAACGATGTTCAAGTTGGTTTGGCTGTGCAAGAGGCCCATCCTACCACAATGTGTGGGGTGAACCTCAAGCGTACTGCTTCCATGGCTGGCCTAGTGCCCAAAGTGGATTCGATGCCACCGAAGCGCAACAAACTCATACTCAACATTAACAGATCGCTGAACATACAATCGGAGACCATGAACACACCCGACATCATTGAGCAAATGCTCAACTTCGATGAAGTGAGTACAGCTAGCAGAAGCACTTGCCAATCCCCGATGCTTACTAACTATTTACTTCTGTTTCCACAGGAAAATTCAGCGAACATCTCAACACAAGGTATCATCTACCAGGAGCTGCGTAACACAGAGGATAACACCGCCTCGACATCTTATGCTGAGCTATCGCCACCAAACACACCATACAGTGCATACTCAGTCAGCACATCTCACTCGCACAGCTATGCACCCACGCCCAGTCAACTCACAGCGCCAGTATCACCAGCATTCTCCAACGCCAGCACATCTCAATTCAGTGCCACCACCTCCACCAGCGCCAGCGGCTCCAAGCGTAAGCGAGGACGCCCCGCCAAGGAGCATTCCGACTGTCCCGATCCGGATCTAATGGCACGCCTGAAACCCGAGGAGCGGAAGCTGTACTGTGATCGCATGAAGAATAATGAAGCCAGTCGCATTTCGCGTCGGAAGACAAAGAAGCGTGAGGATGAGGAGAAGCAGGAGGAGGAGATACTGCTGGAGGAGCATGTACGACTGACCACAATCCTCAACAAGGTGCTGAACCGTAAGAAGCGTCACGAGGATTACCTGAAGCAATGGCACCACAGACACAGCACCTACGTTAAGCCCGAACCGGAGCATTGAGAGATTCTCATCATGATCATCGTAGCCATGCCATAGCCACCAAATCGTACCTCTCTCAGTTGTCGCATATTGCGACACACACTAAACGTACCATGTAGTTGTAGTGTATCTAGTATTCATCCAATTGTAAGTAAAGATTGTCGTTGAAATCGCTGTAGGATGTGGCATCCCAAGATCACAAGGAGTCACACAAAAAACACACAAAATATCAGAAACACATTCATTTGAATGCTGATAAAAAAAAACCCTATATATGTAATCAATTTTAGAAATTATGCATACTTAAAAAGTCGCTGGCACGCGCAAATTATATATTTTTTTAATTTTCTTTATTATGTTTGCAATTGTCAAATTTTAATCACATGATTTTATACCTATGTTATATGTATTCTAATTGTATTCGACTACGAGAAAGAAATGAAAAAAAAACAGAATTGTGTGTAGTACAATTAATTACAATTACAAATGTATACCCCATTTTATCATGCACACAAAAAATTGTTACACAAAAAAAAAAAAAACCCAAGAAAAAAAAAATTATATATATTGTTAATGAGAATGCATATTTAAGCTTTATGATATACAACTTAATCGTTTGAAAATAAAGTGCATGTCCCAAGAAGGTGGTGACAAAATCAAATGTCTCTCTATGTTTCCCATTCCCTCGGTTTATCGGAAGTAACTTCAAGGTAAGGTCAGTAGTGTGTTTTGTGTACAATCCAATATATATTTAGGTTATTCAACAAGTATTTACAGCATTGATTATCTAACTATTTCATTGCACAGATAATTTGTGCGAATCAATTAAAGAAATACAGACAATTTGCTATTATTACTATAGACACTTAGTTTGAATAAAATCGTAAGACTCATTTAGCTTAGAACCTTCTTAGGATTCAATTATATAGGGTGTGATCCAGCGTCGTCGCATCTAGGCGCATGTCAATTTCCAATGAGATTCAGCCAGTTTGACGAGGCCGAGACTAAAGACAATTAGCTTGGCAGTGCAATTTGTGCGATTTTTGTGTTGTTGCACTTTTATATTGTTGTTCTTGTTGTTGTTGCGTGCCAGCGACTCGTTATTTGTGCGATTATAGGGTAATCCGTTTACGCAGATGCCTCTTGGCTATTGATGTAGTGCAAGTATCGTAGCCCTTGGAAGCCTTGTGCTGCGGCGTTCGTGGTGTGGCAAGCGAAGAGGAGCCAGTTGCGGGGCGTCACTTTGTAGGCGAACCGCATGAAGATGCACGAGTAGATCGTCAGAGCTGCCGAGCAAGAAAACAAAGATTAGTTCAACTTAATCAACAGATTGAAGTAATTTTTCTATTGTCACTCTATCGCTCTTATCAGCACACGCAGTTCAACCGGCTCGTGCCTGCCTGCGAGAGTATCTAGCTTATCAGGACCTTGGTGCTGAATAGCATAGAATCTCGAATCATAAACTAATCTGTCAATGCACAAATTGTGATTTCGAGTGGAAAGTTTTTCGCGAAACAGGCTGGTGTGGAATGTGCGTGGCCTTACCCAGGGTCATTTTGCCCGAGATGAACTTGGGATGCTTCTGTGTGTCGGCAATGGCGGCGATCGGTATGCCCCAATTGGCCATGGGTCCCCAGAAGTGGGTGCTCAAGAAATAGTTTCTCCACTCCTGGGCAGAGTTGGTTGACATTGTGCGCCTCATTGACATCTTGTTTGTTTATCACTCGATCGATCACTGGAAAGCTGGAACACTGGCTATCTGGAAAACATACGATTAGCGTCGTTGGCAATGTTCCATAAATACATGCGAATATTTTCAAGGTCTTACAGGTTGTTTTTATGCAACTGTTCTTTAAATTTTATTTGCACAAATTTAACAACAAATTTAAAATAAATATCGTAAACCAAAGTTATATAAATGTTATGTTGATAAGAGAATGTAATGCGCAGTACAAGCACGACCTAGCAAGTTGCCTGCTCAAAAATAAACTAGTTATACGAAAAAAAAAATACCTTGAATCGGTATTATGTAGCACATTTTCATATGCTTCCTATGATGTGGCAACGCTAAATTTAAATAAATACTGTTCTCAGGCAGCTCGAATGGGTAGCACTGTTATGTATTATATCTGAAGTAACTGTGACTGTTACTTTTGAATGACTGCGACTTGCGGTCGGTTTTATTAACATAATAAATTGTATTCAATATATTCTAAATATCTTTCATCAGTAATCAATTATCTTTTGTACAGTTAGCTTTTCTTTACATTTAATCTATGTGTTGTTGGAATATCGCCATACAACTTCCAAAAATATACCTTGTACTTTATATTAAATCAAATTCCTTTTTAAGTGTTAAATTTGAATAGAGAACATTTCGATCTAAATGGAGAATACATTTGAAACAACTCAAATTTGCAGATGCGGCACATTACATCATTTCCTCTTAGTTGCGATTCTCTTCCGCGTCCACGTAGTCTTATGTAGTTACTACTTTGTATTTACAATATGTAGCACAGCCAATCTGTGAAAGCATTTTCAGGTATTACATGCACTTGCCTTGGTTTATCAGTGCACCAAGGTGACTATAAAAAGGTGCAATGGGGCAACAGTCGGTCATCAGTTTGGTAAAATGAAACTTCAGCTAACAATCTGTTTGGTTCTCTTGGCAATCTGCAACTTGGCCAGTGCCTACGATGGCGATGGACAGCCGGGCTGCAAGTTACAGGAGGAGCTAGACATTGCCGTCTTCCGCGACAATTGGGATGCTACGTCATATTGGAAGTGTGAAACCCTCAACGAGCCCGCCTTGAAGGTGCGTTGTCCCAGTGAGACGGGCTTCATGGATAGCCTCAAGGACTGCGTCAACTGGGAAGACTGGAAATGGGAGAAGCCAGCGCCTCCACTCAGCGAGGTTGAGGAGTAAAAAGACGCATCCAAGTTTACAACAGAAGCTAATCGAAATGGCGACATTTTTTAATTATTGTCATTGAGTTGAATACATAAGAAGTGCGCTATGCAATGTGAAGATGCTTTAATGAAATATGTTATTTAAAACTTAGATTCTGTGTGGGGAATTATGCGTCGCGGGTGCGTAGGCCCCAAATGGAGGTGCGACGTGCGCCCACAGTTGGGCGTCCCACCGAGCTGTGTATGAACTTATTAATGCCGATGTTCGGGAGTTGCTTCTCCAGCACCTCCATTTGGGGATCATTCAGCATGCCGAATATATCCAGATAGGTAAGAGACTCCATATATTTTACTTTTCTGCAAAGATAAAGATAGTTTGGATTAGTTTAATATTTGGTATCAAGTCATGTTGAGCCTTACAAGAAACTTGTGCAGGTAATGAGATAACAACGGGAAACGGACAGATACTCCAGACTGGAGAACTTCATGATTGTGGTCAGTCCGAAATCTGTGAGACTGTTGCAGTCCGACAGATCCAGTTCCAGCAATTGAGGACAGCGTTTTTGTAGAATTTCGACATCTGTTAGCAAAAAGGGAATGAATCAAATTGATATAGACACTGGTATATATACTGCGACTTACGGGAATCGAAGAGCACCTTGCGACAGCCGGCGATGTTGAGGCGCATCAGATTTATGGGCGCGTTTTGTTACCAACGAAGTGATGGCATCGCTCTTTAGGCCAGCCCAAGATATATTCAGACTATTGAGCTTGTACATGGCGAGCATCAGGGTACGCACACCGTATTCTGTGAGACCAGTGGTCAGACTCAGATTGAGTGTCTCCATCTGAAAGTTGTGTCCAAGCTCAAAGCAAATCATGTCGTTGAGCTCAAGGTTCTCCAGGCTGAGTTTCTTCAACTGCCGGCAGTGTGCGAATAGAATTTGCAGTGACTTTGTTGATATTGTGGCCAGACTCAAGTCCAAGTATTGTACACGAGCTAGGTTAACGTACGGTGGGCCGGAAACAAAAGCGGGATCTCGTATCTATCGTAATAAAGAATTTGATATGAATAACAAATTTGATAAGGGGGAACTTTGATTAGTCACTTACAGTGGCCTGAGCCAGGCGGATTACGGGCATACCGCGCTTTAGAACATACTCAAGCGATCCTGGGCTCAATGTGCGCTGTCCCAGATCAATGCGTGTCCACAATGTCTCATCCCGGACACAACGATTGAAGCGACGACAAACGGACGCAATGCGCAGTAGAGTCTTCTTCGGCAGCCACTTGAAGATGTTCAACAGTATCTCATCGGACAGTCTTTCGAAGTGATTGATGCCTGTATTCATGTGGGCCCTCACCACGGGCAGGCGGTAGACAAAGAAGCTATTCGGTCGAGGCGGTGCTGGTGGGTTTGCTGTTGGTGGCTTCCATTCCGGCCGCGACATTGCCTGTTTGCTGGTCGAGGGTAACAAACTGAGAGGCGACTGTTGCTGCGTTGGTGCGAAGCGATTATTGGAGGTGACTGTGGACAGCGGATTCCGAAGGCGCTTGTAGTTGGGAGAGTTGGTTGGAGTTGGACTGGCGCCAGGCGGTGGAAATATATGCTTGGGTTGTAAGCCTCTTTCAACGGTGCGGTTGATGATCTTAGGTTCACCGGGTTCATCGTTAAATATTTCAAATGGCTTGATCACACTGCTGTTGTCCAGTGTGGATGTCGTCGAGTTGAGACTCGTGCGCGACGATGGCTGATGTGTCATGCGCGGTGCATTGGTGCACGGAGTTGTCTCATTGGAGTTCTCGTCGCTGGTTGCACTCACTGCAAGTGCGATTGCCGACATGGCCGACGAACTGCTTCTCCTCGGAGTCCAACATCCCGATGCCCATTTCTTCGAGTGCCTCGTAGGTGAGCACTGAGGGTGACGATGTGTGTTCGTATATGGGAGTTTTTGTCACGGACGCAGTGGCAGTGGCAGCAGCAGCAGCAGCGCCGGCAGCGCTGCTCTTACTTGTTGATCGTTTTCTGTAAGTCAACAGAGGGGGGGGTCAGACGGTGGGTAATTAAAAAAAGCATAGTAAGCGTGCATTTTGAGAGCAGTTGAGCTTGGTCAGCAAGGGTCAAGCACCTTTCCATTAAACACACACAATGTATGTACTGTCCCCATTTCCCCTTTGGCTTTGCTTTCGCAAGTTCTGTGACGTCACTAGAATAGTTCGCGCCTTTTGCTAAACCGGCAATCTGCACTGCACGCACTGTGTGCATGCGAGTTGTTGCATTTATGTTATAGCATATTTACCTTGCAACTGGACATAGATTTTCAATGTTCTCGGCTCCCTTGTGTTTGCGGTTGCTCATATTTATTAAAAAATTTCTCTTTTAGTTGTGCACAAATTACGCGCTATTTTCACTGCTGGCGTTGCCATATGTCAAATTCCCATCATTCGCATGACGTTGCCACATGTTCAATCATATGTTGTTTGACAGCACTACTGGAGTTGTACAACACTAAAGTGATTTGAGGGAAAACACAACAACAATTTATCAATTGTCAAAAAGGCAGGAAAATTGAATTTTAAGTTTGAATAAAACAAAATAAGAAAACAAATCGCAAAAATTGCACGACTAGGAAGCGCAGTGCAAATGAATCAAAACTGTTTTGAGTTGGACGATCGCGATAATAACGCTAACGACGCCGAGGTTCCCTTTCGCAGCGCCGCTTTCGCAAGGTAAGTGAAGAGAGTCAGTCACTCGGTGCTCGCTATTGTTTCCATTTTCTGTTGCACTTTCTTTGTTGTCGTCTGAGGCCCCCGTGACAATAAGAATTGAAAGATGTGCAATGCGTAGTATAAGCCCGTGTTGTAATAGGCAACAGGCATTTGTTATCAGTTCGCAACCTAAGTCATTCGATACTATACTTGCGTATATGTATTATAAGTATGTATGTGTGTATATAGCTAAAGGTTAACTTTCTGTTTTGCAACCACAGATCCAGCAAGATGAGCATACGCACCCGAGCGTTGGTCTTCTCCACATTCTTCGGCAGCTGCCTGGCAATTGGCCTGTTGCTCGTCAGCGTCACCACAAACCATTGGGTGCGTGCCTATCCACGCCGCAAGAACCTGACGGAGGCCAGTGGAGATGTGAATTTAGGTCTTTTCTACGGCAGTCAATACCTGAACACGGGTATTGGATGGCGCTGCTATCCAGTTGATGGTGGGTCATAATAATTTGATATACAGTTCGTTTTCAATTGATTCACAATCAAAATATCGTCACAGTTTACTCATTTATACGCACGGAACATGGCGACAATAGCTTCTGGCTGTGGTTGATCACAACACTTGGCACTGGGTTTGGACTGTTGGCGTGTGCTGTAGCTGCCATTGCTGCCGTGCTGAAGTCCGCATCGGCAGCTAAGAAAGGTGGCACCATGGTGCTGCTGCTGGCATCCAACATAGCGGCTGCTTGTGCACAGGTGATTGCCTTCAGTGCCTGGCTGGTGCAGTTCTATCAGTACCTCATACACAATGTACTCATTGCCGAGCACCAACAACAACACTGGTCTAGTGCTGGACTAGCCTATCTGGGCTATAGCTTCTATCTGGTTGTTATATCGACAATTGTGATACTGATCAACATAACAATATTATTGTATGCCAAGCGTCGAGAGCATCGTGATCGTCATCGTCTGGAGCCACTGAGCAAGGACAAAAATCAGGCGGCCATAATGCTCTATTAGGCGCATTATCAAAATATATACATACATATATCGGAATCCTCAAGTAACCTCAAGTTCGATCAAACCTAATGTAATCTCAGCGGCCCAAATGCTTGTGCCTTACTTAAGAATGCCCCTTGCATGCCACATGATATGTCGAATATACATCATGTATAAAGTATATATATATCCATATATTTATCTTAATTTCCTTAGTTTGTAAGCCAACAAGGAATGTATTTCAAGTCAAGTCTGATAAGCATTTTGATAGCACAAATCGACTTGATGGAACGAAAGCACGATACTTATAGACATTATATACCTTGTATTAACCCATGTATTTTGAATGTTGCCCCATGCATTTTTTTACTATATATACTCGTTTTTTATACTACTTGTGCGCTGCTCACGGACAGCTTATATAGTTACATAGATACAGATCTATTTTTATAGACGTTTTATGCGCAAACAAATAAAACAATAGTCATTGTTAATATATACACAGAGCATTTAAAGGTGTTGTTTTCTTAATTAATATGCTAGCAATATACTCCAGCTGTGACGAGGACCACCCCCAAGGGAAATGGGCAATTGGACAGTAGCACACGCTACGCCGCGGGGCAACATCCGTGGCAAGTAAAAAGAAAGATTCGAACTGGGAGAAAGCAAAGCAATCTGTGTGTGGCAGCATATTGATGAATTGCTTAATACCTTTGACTTCTTCTCTGGCAAAAGTCACAACACACAGTTTCTAAGAGTATCCTCACTGTAATTACACCGTTCCGGCTAATTGCTGAGCCTGCAACAGGACCACACCACGGCCATCAAAATCCAAGTGTCATCGCATTACATTTTGGCAAACAAATCAATTATCTTTCTTTATTTTTTGTTCGTCTTCAGTTCTTTAGATTTCTTTTTTTTTTAACTTGTCCCCTGACTGATGGCTGTTTCCTCAGCCAAGGAAGGACAATCTTTGTTTTTGTTTGCACTGTGGCTTCCACTTCCACTTCCTATTCCTGTGCGATACGTACAGAGCAGCCACACCAGGGTGCTGCTGCCTGTCTCTGCATGGGCTCGATCGAGCCAATTATGTCATCATTAGTTTTGATTAGTTTGTTTGGCTCATGTTGATGGGAAACTACGCCAGAGGGAGGGGGGACTACGATCGATCCCTACAATGACGTTTGTTTTCATGCCATTTTGCGGCACTTCCGGCACCACCTACTGTTTACCTTTTGGCCTGTTCTTGTCCAGCTGGGCTGTGTTTTGGTTGATTTCTGGTTCGTTTTCGTTCTCGATTTCGATTTGAATGCAATTGCATAATAATGATGAACGTTCTTTTAATTGAGGGTAAGTTAGGGGCCCACAACGAACCTCGATCTGTGTCTCTCATGTATCTAGAAAGGATGTATCTATCTGCGAGCTGCTGCTGTCTTTATCTGTCTGTGGCTTATCTGGCCAAACAGATTAGGACTAGAAGTAGGGTCTGTCCCCTACCACGTGTGTGGACTAACCATGTGAGTGTTTAAGATCTGCATGTCTTACAGTACATTACGCAGAGTTGTGCAAGTTCCGGCGTCAGCATAAGGCACAAAATTGCATGCATGACAGAGAGAGAGAGAGGGAGAGAGGGAGAGAAAGAGAGATAGAGAGAGAGTTGGTAGTTGATGATCATTAGCCGGATTGGTGTTCGCTCAGGCGGAGATTAGACGGGTGCAGACAATAGACTTATTAAGAGTGTTTATGCAGATAAACTCATCGTTTAGCGTGTGTCGGGACATACCCACTTTTGCGCCTAGGATTAGCCGTGCTAGACTCTTGGAAAATACAAAAATACGATTCGATAATCGCCGGCATGGAAATGTTAGGCAACAGTTGTGCTTGAAGTGTGGCCTGTGCAAACATAATTAGCGGGAAAGTCTCATAATCGGAACGAACGAGGAACGAGGATCGATGTCGAGAAATACCGAACATGCCAGCCACACACGTTGAGCCGAGCTGGACGAGCGGCTACCGGGAAATTGTGGCACTTTACTCGACCATTGGCAACAAATGAATTTCTCTGCTCGAATTTGTCTTTGGAGTTGCTTTCTTTAGTTCTCAATTCATTCTATTTTTGTTGTTTAGTTTCCCCCCTCTCTGTTGTCGCTGGTGAAAGCATTTCTAGCAAACCGCAAACATGCGAGCCTAAGAGGGCCAGACAGACTGTCTCCGCTGCCTCGCCAGCATCGCTTGTGGGCCAATAAATTTCCCAATTAAATGGATCCTCTGACACTTTGTTTAAGACGTCAGCGCACAGGCTACGCTACTGCGACTACCCCCCTGACAGCCATCGTCAGTGTTTGCCTCCCTCTCACTCTCACTCTCTAGACTGTTTGTGTGTGTGTGTGTGTGTGCAAGGGATGAGGGTTGTTGCTCGAGGGGTTGAAACCCATCGACGCACTTTGCTTGGCCGGGGAACTGGCGCTGTGAAAGGTAGCAATTTCCTCGACCCCTGCGACTCCATTTTTTATTTTCCCATTTTTCTCTATTTTTTTGCTCTGCTCTCGCATTGTTGCATTTGCGAAATTATCTTCCGTATATTTCTCTATTAGAGAACAAAGAATATTTCAATTTCCACAGCCCACAAGACGCACTGTGTGTGTGTGTGGCCCAAGACGAGAAAGTCTTCCTCTGGCAATTATCTAGTTGCGAAATTTGTGGACCACCCGATGACTTTTGTTTGGCCTTTTTGTGGTCATGAATGGCAGATCGGCCTGTGCCTCCTACGTGGCAATTGTCCCAAGACGTCTCTGGGTTATTGATAGCCAAACTACTTTCTTGTTAGGAAGTGACTTTACTCGCATCTTGTGCCTCTTGCCACAATGCGCTCTTGTTTCTCATTCTATGTTGGAGCAAATTCACTCTTGGCCTCAATTCAAATTCCTGTGAATTCTTACAGATTGAGCAGTTTTTGTTGGACATCTTCATGTGAGTTGGGACACTCTGCGAATGTGAGAGATATTGTTTAAGAATATGGGAACTATAAGTACGACTTGATAGCCACATACTATTTATTGTTTTTAAGTGAAGATCGAATGGAAGTAGAGTCTATTCATGTTACATTTTGCAATATATATAGCAGATCTTCTTCTATATAACATATGTAGTATTTCTATATTGTTAGCTCCTTTTAGTTGTGATAAGCAAATTCTATTTACAAATACCCTTGCAAAGGATTGACTTATTCTGGATAAAAGTTTACAACGCACTTTAAGCAAAATCTGTGACCCTTTAAGATATACTCGTATACATATATTCTGCACTAAGGGGGAAATAGCCAGGTCCAACCTTTTGTATGGCATGAAGACCTGTATTCTTTTTCGAAATAACTCAGATTATCAGCACTAATTAAATTAAGTATAGAACCTGTCTCTTCTTTCTAATTAATACATATTCGATTCGCGCAACAAATATTATTATACGAGTATATAATATTATATATATTATATATATTAAATGTTTCCCCTTTTAAATTGAATCTAAACTAGTTATCTATATACATATGTATATAATAGACAATATGGTTTATGAAAGACAACCCTTAATAGAGTTCAGTTAAAAATTAAAATACTTTCTTTATAAGATTAATGAGTTGCAGATGATTTGATCAAGAAAGACGACAATGTGAAGATTTTCATGACAATACCTTGGAGAGAATCTGCATTTCTAAGAATTCAAATATACATTTCTCTGTTTATTCTCACATTAATATTATCATTCTTTATTTACAGATGATTATAGTTAATATTACACGGTGCAAACGACACACAATCTTCAGCTCGGCAACTTCTCTTTGACACTTGATAGCTCAGCGCTTGTCAAAGTGATTGACATAAGCACACAAGCGTATATGGATCACGTATTTCACATATCAAATCGACCTTCTCACACTTCAGATTTTAGATGGAATCAAGCGAAGCGTCTAATTAATTGCCTGCAATTAAGGGACAATGCTTGGCAAACATTCCTATGTGCCCAAGCAGATGAAAAGCATATCAAAAGATGATATTGAAAAATGTGCAGTACTCGTATTGGAACTTGTCGCCGGGTCGGGGAGGTGTTGCCGCTGTGTCTGCTGCAAAATAGAATTAACGAAATCAATGGAAGGCATTATTAGTTAGATCATTGTCACAATGACGACAACGACGTCACACTGTCTGGCTAGAAAATGTTCTCAGGACTTGGCAGGACACAGAGACAGGTACAAGACCTGCACGCCCCTATCAAGCGAACGTTTTTCCATTGTCTCTTCATAAAAGGTTGAGTAGGTGCCCAGCGGTCTGCTACGGTTTTCCAAAATTGCAGCTATTGTGCACACGTAGAAGTCACATTGATATTGACCAGGGGGATTGTACGATATAATAAATTCCAACATTTTGTCAGAACAGACTTTCTGTCTGTGTCCATGTCCGTTGCTCAGGTGGGCCACGCATTGTACGCATTGTGAATGACGCAAGTTGTCGACTGAGTAATGGCAACGATACGTGAACAATTGCAATGCGATACGGGTGCGGTGCGGGGCGAGCAGTGAAACTGTGAGAAAACTCAGTACACAGTAAGAGGTGCATCGTTTTTGATATAATAAATACATTAAACGGCAAATGGCAATTGGTTCTGCTGGAAAGATTGCCAATCTATCTATTTTCCTTAAAAGGTTTTCTCAACTGAGTTTTATGAATTGAAATTTAGGCAGATTTTGCACGAAAATGACTTGTATATTTTAACCCTTTAATGAAGTTGAGCGACGCATGGAAACTGCAGATTTGTCTGTGATTTCGCCGGCATGACATGCATAATTTACACAGTGATCTGGTTAGTGGGAAGTGACAGTCATTAAGGACTGCAAAATAAATGCATATATCATTGTTAATTGAACAGTTCGCACACTGCAAAAATGATAGATGAAAGTAAAGTCTGAAAGAAAGAAAATGTTCAAAGGCTTTCCCGATGTTTGAATAAGAATAAGAACATGTAGTTTTTTGTTGTTAGTATTTTTTTTTTTTGTATTTGTTGGTTTTGTTGTAAACATAGATTTCTGAATATTTAACTAGATATACTATATATATGCTAAATGTAAATCGTATATTGCTATGGCATGTATAAAATGTGAAAAATCTTCATTCTTACAAGGTAGATATATATATATGCGCTATATACTATATGCTAGGCTTATCGCATGGGACTCTTAATCGCTTAGCATATGAGAAAGGATCACTTAAGGACTTATTTACACATGTGTGGGTTTTTTCGACGCTTCTACCTCACGTCACGTAGTGGAAGTGTAAATACTCATTAAAAAATAAATGGCTCAATATTATATTATGCATATATGGTCAGGTCCGTCTGTCTATCTGTCTGCTCCTGAGATTGAGGTAGTCTAGGTGTGTGTATACGTGTGTGTGTGTGTGATGGTGTGCGAGCATTTGAGTATGTGTTGATTGCGCTAGTTTGCGCCAGGTACGCCTGAGGTAGATGGTCTTGGCCGGTTCAGGTTGCAAGTTATTGTATTAGTTGTTTGTATCGTCTTCTTCTTCTACTGCTTCTATCTTTCCTTTTCCTCCTCTCCTCCTCCTCTTGTTGTTGCGTTTTTAAAGCGTGCAAAGCTCTTCACAGTTGGCTGAAGCTGTGCCCGTCTTGGCAGTCTTTAGTAACCATACAGATACGGATACATGGGCATAAAGATGGCAGGGCCCAGTTGGCGCTCCTGTGGCATGTGCGTCTTCATGTGCTTCTTGAGATGATCACGACGGCCGAACTTCTTGCCGCAAGCACTGCACGGATATGGTCGTAGACCCGAATGGATGCGCTTGTGCCGTGTCAACTCCTCGTTGCGTGTGAAGGTCTTGCCGCAAGTTTCCACGTCGCATTTGAAGGGTCGCTCGCCTGTAAATCAAAAGAAGATAAAGAAAAGTTAGTCAAGCCACTCGAGAGTCAACTGGGTTCATCATTAACTTACCGGTATGAATGCGTATGTGTCCCTTGAGCTGACCATTGTTGGAGAAGGCCACGTTGCAGTGCGGGCACTTGAACTTCTTTGGGCGCTGCTTGCGTGCATTGAGCGCCTTGAGCTGCGCATCCTCGGCCATGACACGTGCGTACTCCTGTTCCATCAGTCCCAGCGTGAAGGGATCCATGCCAAACGCAGCCGCTGCCGGAGTGCTGGCAGCTGCTGCGGCTGCCGCCGCGGCGGCATAGTACAAATCACTGGAGGGCATAAAGGCTGCCGGCTGAGGGGAGAGCTGTTGTGGCGCCATGGCTGGGCTGGAGACCGGGAATGCCAGCTGTGGTGTGGCATCCATGAGTGGCGTCGAGGTGCGTGTGTAGCTGCTGCTGTTGTGTCCATCCTCGTAGCTGGACGGGCTGCTGTTCGACGAGCCACACGAGGAGGTGGACGACGACGAGCACTCACGATCACTATACTGGCTATAGCAACAGTTGTTGTTGTTGCCGGTGCTGCTACTGCTGCTGGGCAGCTCCGACTTGATGGACATGGATGAGCTGGCAACGGGTTGCGCTGCAGCCAGCTCCACTTGGTTCTCCACATCCGATTCACGTTCACATTTCACGGGCCGGACGGGCTCAGCGATTGTTTGGCGTTGCGTATCCCAGGGACGGAACAGGCGCGAATAAGTTTGCGGTGGGTGCAAGTTAATTGTCGACATTTTCGTAGATTGTTTGTTGTTGTTTAAAGAACACGGTATAAATTTGGTAAATATATGTGTATATATGTGTTTGTATATGTTGGTTGTTTGGGCGAAACACTTGGCGTGCAACACTTGGCAGAGTGGCGGGTGGCTGATGATGTGTGTGCGTCACAAGATCTCAACTCGAACTGAACTCTCTCGGTCACGGGCAGCACAATTTAAGGAGATTCGTTCATTGAGCCGACCAAGAAGGTCCTTGCCTGCAGGCCTACCTAGCGGCCTACCTAAGCGTACGCACAGGCAGAAGAAGCGCACACAGACAGGCAGGCACACACACACACACAGGCACTCGTTGCTCGCTTCATTCATCGATTTGCTGCCTATCTGTCTGCAAGAGCGAGAGGCCAACACTTCGGGGTTGTTTTTCGCACCGCATACAACAATGGCCGCTCACGCAGACTCAGGCACACACACGAACACACTGCCGAACACCACACGAGCCACACACGAGCACACGCACGAACACACACAGGCACAGTCGTCGCGTCCAGTACATAATGTATTCGAGTGTGCGAGCAAATCGAATCGCCTCTCGAAATGGCAGCTTCCTTGACTTTCGCTTTTAATGTGTGTATTCCCAGCGACTCCTACTATTTATTAGATATATACCGTATATATCTATGGCCTTTTTTTGTGTTGTTACTCCCGTTTGGGGTGGAACTTTAAGCGAAGTATTCATGATTATGAATTTTACGCTTACCTACCGACAAACCCCCTTCGACGCAATTTGATGAAAGTTCTTGTCTCTGAGGCGCAACTTGGGCTTGGCCCATCTTTCCCTCTCCCCTGTCGCCCCCTGTGGTTAACTTGGTTATCTGTGGGTTGTTTCGGGGCTTGCCTGCTGCCCCTTGTGGTGGCAATTTATTATTGAATTAAGTGCTTCTTTCTCGGGGGTTGGTCGCGTCTTTTTGCATTTTTGTAGCAACTTTCGGGCGCTTTAAATATATGCAAAGTGTGTATCCTTATATCCCTGTATTGTATATAGTTATATGCTGAGATTGTGTGTGTGTGGTATCTGTAAACGGAGCAAATTGTGTCTTCAATATTCACTGCACACTCTGTGGGGTTTGAGCTAAGGTTTGAGCTTGTAAAGCGGTACAGTTGCTTTAAGTTTATCGCCGTGCTGCCGAGGGGGGAATGACATGGATAAATTGTTCGTTACTTTGTTACGAACAGTCGGTACAGGGAGGCTGGAGAGTCTGTGGAGTCTGTGGAGGCTGTGTGGGCGTTTGCCCCAAAGACCATGGCTAGATAGATTGCCTGCTCAGATACGCAGTTTGTGGCTTAGTTTCGGGTTAGATGGATAAAGACAATGGTAGTATATTTTTAGCTAGTCCGTTTACAATGAGACAAGGGAATTGAAGAAATTTAAAAGTTGTTTATGATAAACTATCGTACATCTATAGTTATATGGAAATGATGTAATAAAAGAACAGAGTATAAGGACTTGAACGGTGTGACATACTACTTATGAAGCCTATAAAGATGTACGGTATAACTTCTAGGGTTCTTAACCTTAATAAGTCATAAATAATTGAAGGATTGAATTATGATTAAATTATTCAGATATGTTGTATGATTCCAGGCAGATAGGCAGATATCGTCAATGGTAGAAAATAATAAAATATAATGAGAAAAGGACATTGAAATAATTAAAAACTGGTCTATGATTGTGGGAGATATACTTAATAGTTAAATATAATATGAGCATGATGTAGTATGCGAACAAACAACTTGAACTGTGAGGGCTGTGTAGTATAACACTAAAGAATATTAAAAATATATCCAAGTTCTTAGGTACTTAACCTTAAATGGTCATGAAGTAGTTAAAGGATTTACTATTAGATTATATTTTCTATAATCAATCTAAAGTTACAGTTACACATACAATAGGATATTTTTAGCAAACATTTTTTAGAGGAAGCATTTAGAATTATTATAGTAAAGGGGAAGTTGAAAGGACTTGAACTAATGAAGGTTCGCTAGATGTGCAACTGCTCAAGTGCTTAAACCTAAAAAGTTCTGAAGTAGTCAAAGGTTTAAATTAAATATGCCATAATCAATATAAAGATAGTTGTAGATAGACAGTTAATCCCAGATAGATATATCTATTAACCCAATGGTATAAAAGATATAATAGAATGAGAAATGGGATTTGATATAACTTAAAAGTTGTCTATAATTGCTAGGTAAGTAAACATTAATAGTTCAATATAATAAATATGATATGGTATAAGAAAAGACATCATGAACTGAGAGGGCTGTGTAGCATAACACTAAAGAATATTAAAAAAGATATTTAACTGCTTAGGTTCGTAATCTTAAAAAAGTCATGAAGTAGTAAAAGTATTCACAACTTGAAATAAATGTAGTGCAAACAATCTAAACATGCTAAAGATTGCTCTTGGTATAGTCATATTGACCATTACATCTTCCATTTAAGTGCTTATAAAGTTAAAAGATTTTCTTCATTCTAAAAGGTACGGAGAACATTCTCAATATTCTCTCATTCTATTTAGTTCATTTCTCATTCCATTGATAGAAAGGAAAAGTAAAGATAGTTATATTAACCTTGGTATAGGCTTATCCACATTATCATCTTCCATTCAAGTGCTTATAAAGCGAAAACACTTTGTTCATTCTGAAAGTTAGTGAAAACATTCTCAAACTTCTCTCATTCTAGTTCGTTTGTGTATTGATAGAAAGGAAAAGTGTTTCTCGGCCGCCATTTGCAGTTACAGTTACAGTTACGTGGCACTAGTCACACTTCCAAGGAAGTGCGCTGCGGTGTCTTGAGCCGCCTAAGCCTACCGCTGCGTCATTAGAAACAAAGGGAAATCATTAGGATTAAGTGCAACTGCATTGTTCTCGCAACGCTAATGAATGCAACGGGTGCAGCAGCGCACTGTACGCAGTACATTGCTTCGGGTAAGGTAGGTTTTAAGGGCTGCGCCTGTAGGTGGTTTTAGTACCTGCCATAAATTTTCGTATGCGCCAGTGAGATTCATTCACGCGGACTCATTCATGAATGCGCATTGCCAGGAAACCGAACTGAGTCGCGAAGATTTCTTGATCGGGCAGGTAGGGAGAACGGGCTAAGGTGTTCGGTATCGCGCTGTCGGCTCTTGGTTTTCTGTAGATGGTGGGTTGTCCGCGCCTGGCAAGGTCGTAAAATCCACCAAGCTTATTTGCGTAGGTTGGCCCTTAGGCTTGCAGCCACCTTAGGTCCGAATCGGGCTTGGGACTTTCCGCGCATATTTGTCAAATAACGAGCGCTGGATTTTCCACGCATTTTCAAAAGCAGCGTCGTCGTCGTCGTCATCATCATCATCGTCATCGTCGGCATAGACGTCGTTGCCATAAAGCAGCACCTTCCTAACACAATGCCATGCTTGTAAATGCACAGAGAATGTGTTAAAAATAATGATATATAACAAATGTCCGGTGCTGAAGGAGATTCATTCATGGAAAGTATGTTGTTTGCATATAATTAGAGCAAACATCCGCAACAATAGGGATATGGCGTCATATCCATACTTTGATTAATGAGGAAATTTCACAAAACTCACGTAGGCCAAGAAACACACATGGAGGGCGCACGGAAAACGGCGCCTCATTAGATGGCGACGCTCTGGTCGAGGGGAAAACACATCTCAACATCCTAACCAAACTCGCGAGAAACAAACGTGTTTATCGTATTGCACGACACACAAGCAGATAAGCTACGTGCAGGTCGCAGATCTAGCCGCCGATCTAGGTACGGATCTACCCGCGGATCTACCCCGGATCTAGCACCGGCGCATCGCAAGAGATTAGTTGGGTACTCACAATCCGCGAACGGATCAAGAAACATCCGGCTCTGTGCGGTTAAGCTGGAGCTTGATCTCTGTATGATTATTATACCTGGACCTGGATCACTAGGTGTGATCTTATAGATTAGCTAATCAGGGTTGAGCTATGATTGCAGCAAGATCACTGGAAGAACATCGAGCTGGCGGGATTAAGGGGGGACTAAGATTTGTGACAGGTAAACGACCCTGATTAACCAAAAAGGGATTAGCCAGATGTTAACATGGTTAGGGAAAAATTCAAGTTACATGAACAGGTCAAAAAGGGTTACAGAACTGTTGTACTGAATATCATATGTATTTTATAAATATAATTTATTAGTATTTTCATGCACATTTACAATAAATATAATAATATGCAACTTATTCGAGCTAACTGACTTAATTATTTACTCCGCAAGGTATTAAAAACACTTACAAATATAATAATATGCCTTTATTATCTTCAATTTGATGTGTATAATCTATTCACAACACTTATAAATATATTAATAATAAGTATATTTGGTAGTGACTACTAAGTCTATAAATTCTATAATCTATAAGTTTGTGTGTATTATTTATCTACAACACTTATAAATAATATAATAAGTGACTTAACTATGTTAACTAACTATAAGTTGATGTATATAATCTATCCACAAGGTATTTTAGACAGTTTTAAATATGATAATATAATAATAATGATTTTATTATCTATAAGTTTCTGTGTATAATCTATTTACAACACTTATAAATATAATAATATATTTGATACTGATTAAAAAACCTATCTACTAGTTTGTATGTATATGTAATATAAAATCGTACACGGCATTCTAAACAATTATAAATATAGTAATATATTTGATACCTTACTAACTTTCTACAAGTTTGTGTATATAATCAATCCACAAGATATTCTAAGCACTTAAAGGCTTAAGAAAAACTTGTTGTTCTAACTGGATTTTATTGATTAGATATAAAGTTAAACGTTGCTTTTTTATCAATTTGAATTATATCTATAAACATACTTAAAAGTATTTAAAATACTTAGTTGTCGATCTATTTATAAAATCATTTTACTTTTTTATTTCTTCTTTAACAAAGAGTCAGTTACGATATCTTAATCTCTATCATTGTATAATATCTCAAACCGTTTGATTTTCATATATCAAATAATCACTTAGGATATGTCGATTTCAATTATTGCATTAATTTGCGTTTGCCTGCACTTGAGGCTCAGCACTTGACCTGATCCCACTTGAATTGACCGATTGTTTTTGTGTTTATCAAAAGTTAACTATAGTATTTCATCATTTCTACACTCCTAGTGAGCAGTCAAAGCTCATTGCGAAAGCTTCATACGCAACGCGATTGAGAACTTTTTATAGCATGTTCGTATGCAATAAGGTTAGTTGGCTGAGTGTCGTGTGCTGAGTTAGTTGTGAATTGTAGTCGTTGAGTGCTTAGATCATTTTATATAGTTTGTTTGAACATCGCTGAATGTTGCAATATGTTGCTGGAATATCTGGCTATTATAGTGGTGCTGTTGGTGCTGGCCTATCGTTGGTCTACATCCACTTATAGTTTCTTTTGCGAAACAAGGCATCGACCATGACAAACCTTATCCCTTGGCGGGCAGTATGTGGGAGCTGTTGATGCGTCGCAAATCGATGTTCGATTTGATCATCGAACTGTACAACAGGGGCGACAGCAAGTGAGTAGGCGGAATAGTATTTTACGTTATATTGCCTTGAAGGTCATGACGTAATTTCATCTGATATATCATATAAAATGATCACTTATATATATCGTCATGTGTGTTTCCACTCACTTGAACTGGGAGGGGATTAGGTTGATATTTTTATTGAATAATTACATGCTATGCACGTAGTATTCAAAGATAGATTGATATATACAATATATGATTGTCAGGCTCGTGTAAGCGCCAGAGTAATGTTATAATTACAATTTAATTAGTTATTCCACATTCTGTTAGGTGTTATTAAAAATTACAATACTTGTACCATAAGTAATGGGCAGTGTCTATACTACATTTGTGCAGTAAATGTTATAGTAAATATGAATCAGTCAGTTAACTATATGCATATGTACATTGTTATTACAAATGTGACAATCTTATCACCATACTCAGCTTTTCAACCATTTCATTTTTACTTAAAATATTTCAACACTGATTGTTTATCTTGCACAAACTTCCACATTATTGACTTGATAAAAGATAATACACAAAAACGAAAGATTTGTGAGCAGTTCAATGTCTGATAATTGCAATTTGAGATAGAGAACATCTAAAACTATGTTTAATCTAATTGTCTTGTTTGTTTCCAATTAAGTTTTTTGCGGAACTGAGTATAGTATATTGTTTTGTTTATTTTTTTTTGCTCGAGAGAGATATACACATATAAAATGTGAGAGAGAGAGAGAAGAGAGACACATACAGAGAGTGCATAAGTCTCTGAGTGGAGACTTTACAGCTCTGATTGTTTACTTTGCTGCGAGTATTATGGGTTGTTCTCTCTTTTGATGTGTTAAAGCACGCGCTCTTTTATTTGATACGAGAGTAAAACAGTAGTAGAATTAATGAATTCTATTTATGGTTTGTTTTTTTTTTTTTTTTTAATTTTATTCAATTGAAGAATTCGGTAAATGAAATTTCGTTTGGTCAACAATGAACTTGGTGTTCTATCAATTTATTAATGGCCTCGCAAGCTATTTTTGTTTAATCTATTAAAAGCTTGATAAGATAATGGAATGGACGGACTTAGTTTTAGGGTGTCGGTCATTGTCACTTGAAACTCTCATTATCTACTCTTCGACAGGGTATACGGCATCTTTGAGCAGCGTACACCACTGTTGATGATACGGGATCCGGAATTGATTAAGCAGATAACCATCAAGGATTTTGATCATTTTATTAATCATCGCAATATCTTTGGTGTCGATGAGGAATACGGTCCACATGATATGGACAATCTTGTTTGGCAGCTCCTTGTTCTCCATGCGTGACTCCCGTTGGAAGGATATGCGCAGCACACTGAGTCCTGCTTTCACGGGCAGCAAAATGCGTCAAATGTTTCAGTTGATGAATCTAGTGGCCAGGGAGGCAGTCGATTGCCTTAAACGTGATGAGATTCCCAAAGACGGCATCGAACTTGATATGAAGGACTATTGTACAAGGTTTACTAACGATGTCATCGCCTCCACGGCATTTGGATTGCAGGTCAACTCATTTAAGGATCGCGAGAATAGATTCTACTTGAGTGGCAAGAAAATGACAAAGTTTACAGCAGTGCAAAACATTAAGTTCATGTTATTCTCTTTTGCAAAGCCCATCTTCAAGGTTGGTATACGCACACTAAAGTATGTAGATACTGGAATGTCTTAATAACTTAACATTGTATCGTTTTGCAGATTTTTAAAATTTCGCTGTTCGACAGAGAGAGCACAGAGTACTTTGTGCGTTTGGTATTGGACGCCATGAAGTACCGTCAGGAGAACAACATTGTGAGGCCCGATATGATTAACATGCTGATGGAGTCGAGTGGAATGATGCAATCGGATAAGTCCAAAACAACAGCGACTCAGAAGTGGAGCGATCGCGATATAGTTGCCCAGTGCTTTGTATTCTTCTTTGCGGGCTTCGAGACATCTGCAGTTCTCATGTGTTTCACTGCTCACGAACTGATGGAGAACGAAGATGTGCAGCAGAGACTGTATGAGGAGGTGGAGCAGGTCAACGAGAATTTGAACGGTGGCGATCTCACATATGAGGCTCTCGTTGGTATGAAGTACATGGATCAAGTGGTATCAGAGGTGCTGCGCAAGTGGCCGGCACCGCTGGTCATCGATCGTGAGTGCAATAAAGATATATCGTATGAGGTTGATGGCAAGACAGTAGAGATCAAGAAGGGCCAAGGGATTTGGTTGCCCGTCGCCGGCTTCTATAGGGATCCCCAGTATTATGAGAGCCCCGATAAGTTTGATCCGGAACGCTTTAGCGACGAGAACAAGCACAAAATCAAACCATTTACCTACTATCCATTCGGCTTAGGACAGCGCAATTGTATTGGTGAGTATCTGACTTAAATACAATATTATATATATATAAATATTATATCATCTTTAAATATTTCTTCGACAGGATCTCGCTTTGCTTTGCTGGAGGCAAAGGCTGTAATTTATTACCTGATTCGTGATTTCCGCATTCAAGTATCCAAGAAGAGCACCATCCCCATGAAATTCTCTGCCAGCGGCTTTAATTTGGAGCCCAAGAATGGTTTCTGGCTGAAACTTGTGCCACGTAATTAAGAATGATCAAATTGTTTGTTGAAATGCGCTATAAATCATATTAATTTTATTAAAATAAATACGTTTGTATGAATTCCTTGTAGTTGGGTACTCACATCTGCGTAGAGATGTCGACATATCTGCGTACAGATCTCGACACATCTGCGTAGAGATTTGTTCGGGTAAACAGGACCTTGATCTGCATGCTTAGCGTTGCTGGAACAGATCACCTTAAGTAACGGACTAGGTGTGATCTCTATAGATTAGTCAAGTCAGGATTGAGCTAAGGTTACATGATCTCCCAGATCAACGGTAGACTACTGACGGGATTAAAGGGGTAAACGTACAGGTATATGAGAATGCGAAACCAAAATGCAACAATTTTACCAGGTAGATGGAAATACGGTGTGGTGGAAGGTTGCATGAGTAGTAACTGAGAAGGACCAAAAGAGAGAATAACTCACGTATATTAGTAAATGGTACATCGTAATAATAAAACCTATTTTAGTTTTAAAATATATTTCTTATGAATGTAGGTATAAATAATTTATGTATATTAGCGTCAACATAGAGAATATATGAAATATACTATACATCTTTTAGAATAGGTTTAATGTAGGTTAGTTTTAAAATATATTTATATTATTAAAGAAAATAAAAGGGCAAGTTGTATGAATGTAGTTAAGAGAAATTAAAAAAATAATAAAAAATAATAATAACAATAATTAAATTTAGGATAGTTTTAAAAAATATTTATATTTGAATTTGGGGGTTTAAAGAATTTATAGTGGTGTACAAATATTGAATATATGATATGTACTGTACATTTTTTAGAATAGGTTAAATTTAGGTTCGTTTTAAATAATATTTATATTAGTTGTATGCATGTAGGTATAAAGATGTACAGTGGTGTAAAAATATTGAATATATGATATGAATATTATTTACAATGGTTTATTTTGCAATAGTTTAATACACAACAGGTTAATCTATTGTACAATAGGTCAACTGACTAGTGGCTTAAGAATTGAAATGTTGTGGTTATTAGTCTCTGTTGATTGGAAATAAAAGTTAAAAGTAGTGTTTATAGTACAATTGAATATATATGGCTTTATGTTTATCAGAGAACCAGTTGAGGGTATCTCAATTTCGATCTTTGCGTTGTATTCTTTCGTTTGCTTGCACTTGACTTGATCCCGCTGGAATTGACCGATTACTTTTGTGTTTCATTTGTGTGCGAATGTGTTTATCAAAATTGAATATTATTTCATCAGTTGTGCACTCCCATCGAGCAGTCAAAGCTGACAATGAAAGCTTTCTCTGCAATGCACTGCAATACAGAGAAGAACTTTTCATCGTGAAATCATACAGACTTCGATTAGTTAGCTGTCCGTCGTGCACTCAGTTTATTGTGCTGAGATAATTTTACACAGTTTGTTTAGAGATTTCTGAATGTCGCAATATGTTGCTGGAATTTCTAGCTATTTTTGTGGTTTTATTGCTGCTGGTTTACCGTTGGTCAACAGCCAATTTTGGTTTCTTTAAGGATCAAGGAATTGAATATGCTAAACCTTATCCCTTCGTGGGTAGCATGTGGGATTTAATTTCACGTAAAAAGTCAATGTTCGATCACACCATTGATTTGTACAACAGGACCAACAACAAGTAAGTATTGTAACTAGGTGCGAGATTTATGGTATTGTATGTTGTAAGACGTAATTTCAAAATAATATTGCTATATTGCAATTGTAAATTGTCTTGTTTGTTTTCAAGCACTGAAACTGGGAGTGGTATAGGTTGTTACTTGTTACTGTTCTGTTGGATTAGTGAATTGACCATTCGAGCATAACATACATTCATATATGTAATATCTACTATATGTAATAATCTTATCAATATTTTCCAACTAAGAGCTTTTCAAAAACTATTTCATCTATTTTCAAATATCTACTGTGATTGTTTATCTTACGCTAACTTCCATTGCACTTGCTTGATAATGGATAACAAACATAAGGTGGCAATTTTTTAGATACCTTGCACATTATTATATTATACCCCTTGTTTAATCTTAGTAATTGTCAATTTGTTAGCTATCAAGTTTTTGCGAAACTGAGCTCAAGTGAATTGTTTTGTTTGTTTTACGCTCTATTAGATTAACGCAACACACCCAGAGACTTTATAATAGATAAAGTAAGAGATAGAGAATGAGAGACGTAGAGACAAAATGCCGTTTATTGTCACTTGTTATTTTATATTACTTTTGTTTTAGAGGGTATACGGCATCTTTGAGCAGCGAGGACTTTGGTCGGGAGGCTTTTCACCACCACTGTTGAATGATGGACGGAGAATCGTAAATGTAGTTGATTAAGCACATAGCCATCAAAGGTTTTGATGATTCTAAGATGTAATCATCTTGAATAAGGTCTTTGTACAAGTTTGTCAATGATGACGGCATTCGGTTCCAGATGAACTATGGACAAGAGCGCAAGAATAAGTTCTATATGAGTGGCATAAAAATGACCAAATTTACGATAGTGCAAAACATAAAGTTCCTGCTTTTTGGCTTTGCAAAGCCCCTCTTTAAGGTTTGTAAAAAATGTGGTATAACTTTTAAAATATCTTAAACTAACCAACCTCTTTCTTCCACTCCGACAGCTGCTGAAGATTTCGCTGTTTGATGGAGAGAGCACAAGGTATTTTGTGCGTCTGGTCATGGACGCCATGAAGTACCGTCAGGAGAACAATATTGTAAGGCCCGATATGATTAACATGCTAATGGAATCGAGCGGAATGATGCAATCGGATAAATCCAAAACAACACCGACTCAGAAGTGGAGCGACCGCGATATTGTCGCCCAGTGTTTTGTATTCTTCTTTGCGGGCTTCGAGACATCGGCGGTTCTCATGTGCTTTACTGCACATGAACTGATGGAGAACGCAGATGTGCAGCAGAGACTGTACGAGGAGGTGGATCAGGTCAACGAGAATTTGAACGGTGGTGATCTGACATACGAGGCTCTTGTGGGCATGAAGTACATGGATCAGGTGGTATCAGAGGTGCTGCGCAAGTAGCCGGCAGCCCTCTTCATTGATCGCGAGTGCAACAAAGACATTACCTATGAGCTGGATGGCAAGAAATCACAAGAAAGGGCCAAGGGATTTGGTTGCCCGTCGCCGGCTTCTATAGGGATCCTCAGTATTATGAGAGCCCCGATAAGTTTGATCCGGAACGTTTCAACAACGAGAATAAAGACAAAATCAAATCATTTACCTATTATCCTTTCGGTTTAGGACCCCGTAATTGTATTGGTAAGTAGCTGATAGAAATATAATATAATATATAGAAATATATTGTGCATCTTTTTTATATATTTGCTCTACAGGATCTCGCTTTACTCTGCTAGAGGCCAAGGCTATTATCTATTATCTGGTGCGTGATTATCGTTTTCTGGTATCCAACAAGAGCACCATCCCTATGGAGCTCACTACCAGCGGGTTCTCTTTGGAGCCCAAGAATGGTTTCTGGCTGAAGCTTGGGCCGTGCAAATGAAAGCGATCAAATTTGTTTGATAAACGGTGCTCGTATTGTTTTTATTTACATTTTAATAAATACATATCATAAAATTATATTATAAAGTATAATTTAGTAAGTATATATATTAGTTATCCTTTCAATTTACTTGTTCAAAGTTCATATTCTAATTCAATTATACAATAATGAATCACAGCAGTGAAGATTTCCACAGCGAAGCTTATTTTCCGATTTCCCCCCGTCATTTGCCTTCAAATTGGCGAGAATCCAAAGACGAAATTAATTATACAGATTTGTTGCCCTCGCAAAGCGCCGCATCCAGAGGCGCTTGGCGGGGCGTGGCAAAAGCAGCTGAAAACTGGGCTGAAGCGGACCGGTGGCCATGTTATGGGTGTGAATGGCGACGTGGAGTGCCAGGGGGGAATGCCGGAGGCGGTCTTTCACAACGGAAAGACGCACTTTAACGCGAAGACATAAATCAAATTAGTTTTTCAAGCGAATGCACTCGACTAATTCGAGCGGCGAACGCGCCAAAGTACCGCGCGAATGTTGCTCTTTTCGAAAGACACACACACACATACACAATGGTCCTGCTGGCAGGGCATAACAATAGGATACTACACACTCACACTAGCGCTCACACATACAAACTCACACACAGACACTATACACAGATATCGATTAATATTTATCCCGTGACACAACGCCACAAAAACCGCGACGCAGCGGCCGTTGGTCCATTAAAAGGCGCACAAAGGCGACGAATCAACCCCGTCCCCGGTTCCTGTCCCGTCCATGCTTCGACCCCGTCCACAAACGCGATCGTCGATGTCCCCCTTCCAGCATGCTTGGACAATTGCAGACGACAGTGAACACGCGCTTGCAAGTCGCAGCCACTCGAGATCAATGCTTAGTTTTCCCACTAAAACATTGCCTTGCCGCACGCTTCTCGCTCCTCATGACGTTTGGGGCATGCCACAGGCAGGCAGGCAGGCAAACGCTCTCTCTCTCCCTCTCTCTCTCTCTCACATACATACACATGTGCCTGTGTGCGCGTGCGTGAACAGCTGCCTTGCAAGCAATGGCGTTTGCATGCGTTCGCCCCGCCTACCTAGCTCGCGCGCGTTTTGTGCGCGTTTTTTGTCGCCAGCTTAGGGCTGAGAACGTTTGGCCGAAGTCAAAACAGTTGTGAAAATCCTTGTTGAAATTGAAATTTCGTTACAGTTGCCAGTAAATCGCTGCCAATGCACTTAACCTCAAATCCAATAATCCGCTTGTAATGCAGCAGTTCATTCAAATGCAACTCTCTCTCCGATTTGTGTGTGTGTCCTGTGGCGGTTTTCAATTTCAATACATATGCGGGTATATCCTGTGTGTGTATCTGTGTTTTGTTTGTATGCAAAGTGTTGACCTCGCCGGGTAATCGTTCTATTATTAATGGACATTCGCCCTCAAACAATGTCACAGTGGCAGATCTACTGCTACCATCCGACTACCGGCTAGATATGGTTTACCTGCCCAGGATTAGTAGGATTTTTAGGCTTACAACACCTTTTTGGGGCGCTGTCAATGCAAATATCGAGCGGGATGACAGAGTTTTCAATACGTTTCAGTTTTGAAATCAGAAATGAGAACAAACCACTCGACAGTTGGATACCCTTCGACCTACATATGTTGCCGTAAAGAGTATCTAACTGTATGATATTATTTACCATTTAATTTATGTAAAATCAGAGCCTTCTCTTCTAAGGTGCCAACTCGAGGTTACAACCCGTCATCGGCCGATCTCAACATCTTGCGCCAGGTTCTTCTCCACTTGGTCCATCAGCCGAAGCCGCGGTCATCCTCTTCGTCGCCCCACATCGACTCTCGTCTCAAACACAAAAATCACAGCCTGCTACATATGTGAAATAGAGGGGTGCCATAACTCCTTCCCCCTTATGGTCATAGTTTTTTGAATAAATTGACTAACTTCTGTTTATGTTTGGACAAGGCGTAGATATTACCATCAGCTACGTATACTCGTACGTCGAAAACGGCAAGATCTATGCTTTGCAAAGAAATCGAATTAAAAAAATAAAGGATTTCCGTGGGCGGGGGCGTGACATCCAGAATTTGAAACAAACTTGATCTGCACACAGTTTAAAGCAACCTTTAGTCCAAATTTGTCTCTAGCTCTTATAATAGCTGAGATCTCAATCGCCTCGGCTATTAATCCTGAGGAAGAATATATATATCTTTGTTGGTTAGTATACCATTTTGGACCATTTTCAATATTCGCAGGGTATAAAAATAGAAAACATGTTGTAAAATGCAATACACGACATTTTATTCAGCATATTGCGTTTAAATTTAAATTACATCTTGTGATTTTTCTTTTCTGCATAACTTATGTTAATTGACAAATCTGAGACTGTTAAAACGAAATGTACGATGGAATCCACTGTCTTCATGCTGACCATAAACGTTCTTTTCAATCTTGGTATACCAGTTGCACATGACGTCCTTTACTACGATATATGCTCTAATGTTCAATCTTAGTAAAATTATATAACTGCGTAATATCTCAGGAATACCAAAATAAAAAACAATGCAACAATACATGTTAGAACCACATATATCCAATTTTGCCATAACCGTTCGTCTCCCCCTTGTTCTATAAGTTGCATAGGAGCCATTTCGGGTTTCGTGTAGAAAAAAGAAAAGTTTTGTTTATAAATCATAAAAGTTATATTTTTTTGTATGTATAATGCAAATCCTACTATATATGAGAACTTTTGTTTGTTTGTTTTCTGACAATTTACAAGCTTTAAGGAACAATGCACCGAGCGAGAGGCTCGATGGGCATGTTATGGGTATGAATTGCAACATACGGCCTGCGAAGTGGTGGAATCTTCATCCTGCTAAACTTATAGTACTTAGGACTTCAACACAATGTGGTAAACCAAGAACAATATAACAAAAGCCATTAAAACCCAACTTGTCCAAACGCAGCAATTATATACCCACGTTTTACATTGTGCAGTTTCATGTACCTCGGGAGACATTTTAGCTTTTTTTAAAAATATCTAGAAAATTTGTTCTTATTGTACATTTTATTGAATTTATAAACAAAAAGTATAATGCAAATCCTACTATATACGAGAACATCTATACCCTTCGACTTGTATACTCTTCAATCTTTGACGCTTTACAGTTTTATAGCCCCCTCACAAATTCATCATGCGGGAGTTCCGATGGGGGAAATCTTATCATAGAATCATTCCAAAAATCATACGACTTTAAAATGTGACAGAGCCAAATAGATCATGATTAATACAAAAACCGTTGTTACTATCCAACATGACCAATTTGGCTTGTAGTTAGAATCTCGTTCTGCAAACGTTTGTTGCAAGGGCATTTCAGTCTTTTTGGAAAATTAACCTCTAAACAAATTTTTAGCTTATTACTTTATAAATTTTTATACATTTATACATAAGTATAAACCAAATCCTACTATATTCTATATTCGAGCATTTTAGTTCATTTGATCTCTGGCGATACAGCAGTTCTCTTGAGGGACGACGATTGAGTTTGGAATAATATTTTATGTATTGTACAAATAGTGATTTTTTTAGCTATTATCTTTTTGGCAACACTTTCTTAAACAGCTGACTCACGTTTCGTGTTTTCTATTATTGTCAAACATCTTCAGATTGGTCTATAATTTAACCATGAATCGTCTTACAAACGAGCGACGCTTGCAAATTATTAAATTTTATCATCAAAATGGGTGCTCTGTTAAGAAAGTTCATCGCGCGCTTCTTCCATGTTGGAAAATATTTGTCAAAATTGGACTAAGCAGATGGAGCATTTGAGATGCAGTCACGGTCTGCATTTGAATGAAATAATCTTTAAATATTAAATTATATGCACCGTACTATCGATTCAAATAAAGATTTCATGAATTTATCTGAATTTTATGTGTTTTTTTTTGAAAAACTTTCCTATAGCTTAAATTAAATCAGCCTTTATTTACTTCCCTTCATTCAGTTTTATAGTTTATTTATATTTATTTCTTTGCCTTTGGTTCTTTAGGATTTCTTCGGTTTTGCGTTGCAACAAAAGAACTTTCTTCAATTTGTCATGTGACACGCTTTGCGGCTTATGACAGATTTGCAAAAGGAAATCGTCTTAGGACAAGCGAAAGATTTGTGCAAGCGAGCGCAAGGAATACGTGAAAATCTGTAACAATCAACGGCGGCACGCTCCCTTTGGGCCAAAGGCCCATTGACCAGCACCGGAGCAGGCCCAGGCCCAGGCGATGCCTGATCCGCCTAGGTGCGTAGTACGATATCGTGTCGAGAAGAAGTGAGGCAAACGTAAGTGGCTTGGCCAGCCCGAAAGTCAAATGCAAATTGAAATGTACCAAAAACGGGACAAAGACGGGACGAGTTCTGTAGAAAGTGGACAATGTGGCAGTGTATGTGGTGTATGCCACTGCCGGTTGCAAAAGCCTTTTCACACTCATCAATGCGCTGTGCTGTGTGAATGGAGTGCGAATGCAAAGAGGGTGCGCTTTGAAAGGCGGCAAACGGTAGGAGATCAAGTATAGGCAATTGGTCAGAAAGAGAATTTGCGAGTGCGACAACTGCGGGTGACTCCTACGGTGCAATTATGATGGAAAGGTGCTAATAATAACCGATAAATTCATGTTTACCTAACAGCCCAAGCGGCTGGTCAGCTGTCAAGTGTCTGTGCCCCCCGGTTGAATGAGTGAATGACTGAAAGAATGAATGCATGAATGGATGGTATGAAATGGTATGTATTCATGGCTGGCAGGCTGCATGAATGATGAACTGCATTCGTAGGCTGTGAAACCTTTCTCTGCTGCAGTTGCATGTAGGTGATCCACTCGAGAGCTGTGCAATTGTTGCAATTGCCAAATATTGCGGGGGAAAATTGCCAACGATTTGATTGATCGGCGCGTGCAATTTCCAAAATTTCTACAAAAAATTCCTCTCTTTTTTTTTGGCATAAAAAGAGAATTGTTGTAATGAGTGCATGCCAAATTGATTGATGAGCACTATACGATGTAGATGTGCAGATATCTATCGCAATATAAGCTCACATTCGTTTGTGGTTTACCGTGACTTTCGATCGCATGGCATGGAATTTTATCTCAGGGCTTATGTAAAAATCACAGATGAGAAACCGCAGAAACTACTGTAAATTGACATCATAAATAAGCATTACTTCCACCCTTCTTCACATAGGCGCTCCAACAGGGCAAACCCAGTGACAGCCCTCGTTGCGGGTTTGGCAGAGGAGGGCAGGGCAGGCCAGGGCTGGCAGGGTTGGCCCATTCCTGTCTCGGGGTTGGTGCGTGAAAAACCCAAAAACTCAAATGTCAAAGCGCTTGGAAGACGGCAAAAAGGGGCGAGCACGCAGCCATCAACACGATTATTTCGCATAAAATAAATTGATTCCTGTTAAAAGTCAAGCATGTCCTTTGATGCCAACCAAAAGGAACTATACACACACACAGAAAGACAGACAGAGAGAGAGAGAGAAGGACAGAGAGGAGACAAAAGCGAAAACAAGATTTGGAAAATGCTGAAATTTGTCCACAATAAGTTCTTTATTGAGTCGCCATAGACAAAGGATTGCCGGGGCAACGTGAAGTTACCGCCGCCACCGACGCCGCTATAAACCACGAAACCCAAAACCCGAAGCAAGTCACAGTCAAAGCCAAACCTAACCGAGCCACTCGACTCGGCGAACGCAGCGACAAACAATGAGACAATGGCCAAGAAGAGAGTAGAAAGGGAAAACTGTGCCACGTCTTCGCCTCGCATTGCGCCAGGCCGCATCCGCATCTGTATTTGTATCTGTATCTGTATCGAGCCAGTGGCAGGGGGGCCAGGGTAGGCAGAGCCGACACCTTTGCCTTGACACCTTCCCTCGGTTTTGTCTTCGCGCTGCCATTCGATTCAATAGAATGTGGCATATAAATAATGATGAGCGAGCCAATTTCGGGCAGTTGCGTCAAGAGCTAAGTCGAGCTGGATCTATTGTCTTCCCTGTCCTGCATTGTCTGCTGCAGACAGACAGACAGTCTGACAATTCTTAACGTCATGTCCTTAAGTGCGGTCGCCAAGGTGGCTGGCAGCTCCTCTGCCCTGTCTCCGTCTCATCCCCCGACTCTGTTCTCGTCCTCTCGCAGACGCTCGGTCGCCGCTTAAATTGAGCGTATGAAATTGATTAGCCAACGCATTTTAGTTACAATATTTGTATTTAGTTTATAAACTAATTTGATAGTCGGGCCGAACCCATTAGCAGAGTGGCGTGCGTGAAGCATGTGCGATGCCACCTACAGTGCCTGGAGATTTCATTCAGTTCTCTCTGTTCAGGTTGCCCCTTCTTTAAGTTGCGCGTCGTTGAGATTGTGATTCGATTGGGTAGCTGAGACGCATTAGGTTTAGGTTTTGTATCGTCAATGAAGTTATATATTTCGGAATACGGTGGGGATTGAATAATTACATGATCAAGTAGTTAGGGAATGTCCTTGTTTATTGAAAAGTCGCACAACTCTGTAAAGTATCTTCGTATTTTATTAGCCAAACCATTTTGCTTGGCATTGATATAGTATGCAATCTCTATAGGTCTTCAAATGTTATATTTTATCGATGCTTCTTACATTTTTGAACTCTCAGTACTTGGAATTTTGTGGCTTGGCATGTCATTATTCCCTCTAACAATAGGGTTTAAGGGTATTATGACTTTGTGCTGACAGAATATATATGTATGAGGCGTCCGAGTATATATGTTCGTGATCAGTATGAACAGTTCAGCCGATATGTTAGTCTGTTTGTTTAACTGGCCCGTGAAAACCCAAATCTTAATGACTATAACTGCTGAGACTTCCAAATTTGGTGAAAATAGGTGTTAGTCTTGTATCTTTAAATAAATCAACTTAGATCTATGCTGCCAATATTAAAATAAAATAAAAATATCATAGACAAGCTACAAATGAAAATACTCTATGAGGAGCTTTAAAAACTTTTAAACTTTTTATCTTACATTGTTAATTTTTACATACTATATGTAGATTGATCCTAAGTTACGTACTGTATACATTTAAAATATCTTGAAAAATTAGAATGTAATTAAAATGTATATCATACAATTTCAAGAAGTAAAAATCTTAAGCACAGCCAAGAAAAGATCAATCGCTCTTCATTTGAAATAAGAATCAAATAATTCGAACCACTTACAATTCATAGATCTGCAATAATCGCCGATGAAGAGCACTACTGATAGTATCAATTACAAGCTCTTCAACTTTCCCAGGGCCACGACAAAGGGGAGTAACCCTGGCGAACAACACACAGCAACAACAATGGCATGCTAAGCCGATAATTTGCACTCTTTAGATTTGTAAATCAAAGTCATAATTCCGACAGTTGACAATGCAAGAAGGCAGCAATTTCCAGGGAAATCCTTTGACTTTCTGACGCCTTTTCAAGGAGCTGGAGATTGAGCCATATAACAGGATGCAGTAGAACCTGCTACAATTGAATGGCAGCCGGCAGTGGCATTATTAATTGGCAGAATTGTCTACTTCGCATTTCGGAAGGTGTCAACAGGTCAGTTCGTCATTGTGTTGGCGATTTTTTATTTATAGACGCGATGGTACGATGAGTGCGTTATGGGCATTGTTTTTGCAAGCCGGCCTGGCCTCCTGGCGGCAACTTGAAAAGGCGGCCACATGTAGCAATGTCACGTTGCACATCAGAGAGACCGGCGCGCTGGGGACAGCCGCAATCTAAAGGATAATGTGGCGAAATCCTGACAATCGATGTCCTTTTGCCCTGCCGCACTTCAAATGCTGCCGCGCAACAGAGACATCATCATCGCCGTCTGTTTGTTGTTTGCACAGGCAACACATACGTGTACAGACACACACACCATACGTACATAGGTGAGTGCCTGCACTTGACGTTGCGGCCGGGGGAGGGCGCATATAAATAATAATCAAACAAATATATATGCGACTCGTTGCGTTGTTTATCTCTAATGCAATTTCTCAACTGGCCTCAAGTGAGCTCGGGCATTTGTTTTGTTCTGTTGCAGCAGGAGAAAGAGAGGGGAAGAGGCGAAGGGGATGGGAGCCATAATCAATTTCAATCAGCTTTCATGTGCGACATGATGCCATAAGCTGCGCATAGATGGCGCTGCAAAGGCCAAGCGACCCACCCCCAAAGTGCGAGTAGAGCCACATTCAAGTGCTTCCTAAGCGTCATTCTTTCACATTTCCTGAAGTCTCTCGTGTGTGGCAACGACTCGTGTCACGACTGTGGTGAGTTTGCCATAGACGCTTTGACATTTCAATACACTGCGGAAAATTAATGTGCTTGCATTAAATGATTGCTTAATATTCTCATAATGAAAATGTTTGCATTCGAAAATGTTTTCTAAAAAATTTCTATTTATTATTATCATATAAATTGTATTATATTTTATTACTATTTATTAAGTATATTTATCATGAAAATGTTATAGTGTAGTAATTATTTATTAAGTATATATATCATAAATATATATGCATATAGAAAATATCTCGAAAATAAATATTATACATTTTGTTTGTTTTATAACACTGAAGTAACATAGGTTGCATTTTTCTATACACAGTGTGCGATATAATATAAATAAATATAATTTATTAAATTATATTTTATTATTATATTATTCACATATATCTATTAATAATTTTAATCTTCAGGTTTATTTTCTCGGTCTTTTTTATTGCAGTGTCAAAAAGGAATGTGCTTGAATTGAATGCATACTGAATATTTATGTTATATACAGAGTTCTAAATATAAATTTCTTAAATTCCTTTTCTACGATATGTATACATTTTATTATCATCATAAATCATGCAATGCGAAATTTATAATCGGCAGGGACTCTTTTTGCTTTAGTTAATACACACACAAAAATATATATAATCAATTTCAGATTCAATAGCTTGTTTTAATATTATCTATAATTAAATATTCAATATAAGTATATTATTAACGTTTTTTCCTTTTCTTCTCGTACTCCAAACTTATTTGCAAATATACTGAAAATTGTTCTCAGTGCAGTCTGGTGTAGAAAAGTTCGATGATGACAACGCGTCGTCGTAGTTGTCGTCAGTTTACTCTGAACCGTCTAAAGCAAAGCTCTGCTTGCTCGTGCGCGTCTCGAATCCCATACACCACTCACTCATACACACAGAACACAAGACACACTCACAAACACACGCACGCACGCCGCTGCTGCTGCTGCTGCATGGTGCAAAATATGCGAATTTCCGAATTGAAAAACTGAAACACACGTGAAAATATCAAATAAATCAAATTGATTTGAGTGAATTGAAATTGCTGGCTATGAAAATGAAAGACAAGTGATGCGATTACACGATTGTGGGCACTCGCAAAGGGCCACAGAAACAACGACAACGACGACGACGACGTCTTAGCCAATATCGTCGCATGTTTTCCAAAGCAACGGTTTTCTTCTGTATCTGTTTTCCGCAAAAAACACCCACATTGCAAGCAACTAACTAACTGAACTGAACTTATAAAAAACACACACAAAAAGGAAGAAAATATAAGAACTTTCCCCTCAACTCAACTCGCAGAGGAACAACTGTAAAAATGGTAACTATGCTCTCAACTGATTATGAAATTACTGCGCTGCATGTGTACCTCTGAGTGTGTACATGTGTGTGTGTGTGTGTGTATTCACATTAAATGTGCTGTGCAAATTGTTTACAAGTCAATTGCATTTTGGTAGCGGCCTTCAATTGTCTGTCAAACTTTGCTGTCAAACACAAAAGGCCACAGAACAGACAACATCACTTTTGCTTTTCTTTTCGCTTGTGGGTGCTGTGAGGGGGGATGAGAAAAGGTAGGGGAAGGATAAAGAGATAGTATATTCATGGCAAGGCATGTTGTTAAGGGGGGTGGGTCTTTTGTTTTGAGCCTTTAAGAAAATATGATGTAAGCTCAAACGCCCAGCACCGCCTAACGCCTCAGTGCTTTCCCCCTTCCTCCCCCCCCCCCCCTTGCGTACATATTTAGTTAGCAGAGCCATTTATTTTTACAAGTTGTGTTGTTGCAGCATCCACATAACTGTAACTGTAACTAACAGTCCCTTCCCCACTCTCTACACGCAGCACTTCACACCACACACACTCTCTCACGCGTTTGCTTGCTCTCCTCTCTCGCTCTCTCACAGACCACTTGCAACCTTAGCCAACCGCGACGCGTGTGAGTAAAAGCTTGATGGTGCTTGCGGCAGCGTCGTTAGGGGCAAGAGGTGGGAGGCGGCAGGGGAGGGGGCTGCTTCACAGGCTGCAAATCGATATTGTGCGGCATGACCGAATGGCCCACAAGGCGCTGTACTACGTACGCCTGCCTGCTGCCAACTCCCCACGCCCGCACTCCTGCACTCCCAACACTGTGGTGGCTTTGTTAGGCAGCCAGCCAGACGCCGCTGCCGCTGCTGCAGTTGACGTCAACGTCGCTGCTCCTTTTTGTACTCTCACCCCGGCAGTTGATTTCTTGCTCGTCTTTTGTGGTGAAAACTTTCATTTGCTCTCGCTCACCTCGCTCCTCTCTCTCCCTGTCTCACCCTGTCTCTCCCGCTCTCTTCCCTCTTTACTCTCTGCCATTTGCGTCAAATTTGCGCTGTTATCAGAGCGGCAACAGCAACAACAGCAACAAGGAGAACAACTGTCAATAGCAAACAAATGTCTGTAATGCTGCTGAAATTTATTCAATGACATTTATTGTTGCTGTCGCTTATGTAGTTTGTGTCACGATTTGCGCATTTTGTCAAGAGAGTTGTATCCAGCACATGATGTCATACACACACACACACACACTCGCACACACACACAGCCGTGAACTATGCAGCATTCCTTGGCTTATTCACATTGTCTGTTTTCTTATTTGCCCACCGCCGCTTATCAAGTCGCCTGGGGACAAGTGTTTGTCTGAATATTTGTTCGCTTAATTGCCTTGATAAACAAATCGCAGCATGTTTGAAATATGCTTGCTCACTCACACACACTCCTCTCTATCTGCATACGGTCTGCAACATTTGTTATTTTGTTTTCCAGTCTGTTTTCTGCACTTGTAAGAACTTTGCAACAGTTCGTATCAGGTATCCAGTACTGCCCAGCACAGTTGTTGTAGTTGTTGTATATATTGCCTCGTCTGCCAGTTACTTTGAACCTAGGCTAAGGCCCGCTACATATTCGATTTCATGTCTCTGTCAAAGTCTCTGTCTCCCTTTCTGATCTACTCTGGCTGCAAGAAGCAACGAGCAAAAGCAAGTTGCGGCAATAAACTTAATAAGATTGCCACGAGCGCAATGCGCTTATTTGTACAGACACTCAGTAGTAAATACATCCATATAGTATACACTCTTTTACTAGTATCATATACTAAGCATCATATGAACACCCTGTTGAGCTGCAGTACTCATGGGGTATGCTGTGCGCAGATTGTAATGCTCAGGATAGTTAAGAAAATTAAACCTCATGAAGAATATTTAAGAAAATTAAAGGCCTCAAGATTTGATGATAGTTCCTAGAGGCTCACGGGGCAATGTTCAAGCATCCAGGGTCTCTTGTTATAGTACATATCGGCCTAGAGTCTCTAAAGTTCTTTATAGCAAGGGTCTTCAGGGTCCAGTTTGATGTCTCTAGGCTTCAGAGTTCTAAAGCGCTTTTTTAAGTTCTCTGCTCGATTTGGTGTTTTAAGGCTATATATGCTGTCTTGGCTCTTAAAGGCCCTTTAGGCTCCTTAGGCTCATTAGAGTCTCTTGGTTCTGTATATTCTCTAGGCTCTCTAGGCTTTCTAGGCTTTCTAGGCTCTTTACGGTCTCTAGGCTCTCAAAAGTATTTAGACCCTCTAAGCTCCCAAGGGTCTCTAGAGTCTGTAAGTTCTGTATATTCTTTAGGCTCTCTAAGGTCTCTAGACTCTCGACAGTCTTTAGGCTCGCTGGAGTTACTAGGCTCTATAGGATCTTAAGGATCGTTAGGGTGCCCAGTCTCTTTAGTCTTTAAAAGAAGTGAAAATACATTTCTAATAAACAGAGTGTAGTTTGTTTTGTTCTTAAATAATATTCCTCATGCATAGCTCGTTTCATAACACTTTCTAGCGTAATGAGTAACTGCAAGTCGAGCAATGCAATCTCTCCACTTGTTTACCTAGGCAGTATTCTATTTATGTATGCAAGTGCGTCTGTGTGTGTGTTTGTATGTGTGTATGTGCACAAGCTTGTGTCTCCATTAAACCTTATCAGAGACGACGCCTGCAGGCGAGGGTGCTGCACCCTCAATGTGGGGCACATAAGCCGCATAGTCTTTGCAGCTTTGTCTTTGGCACGCTTTGTATGCTTAGACGAGCGCTTAAGCTGCATACCAGCACCAGCAGCAGCTCCAGTAACAACTGTAGCAGCAGCAACAACAGCAATAGGAAGCGAAAGGCACAGAGTGAAGACTGTGACTAATGCAGACTCTTTACACCTTTCGCACACAGATCGTACGCCATCGGTCACGTCGTGCCCGCATGTGGAACATGGGGCTGCTCTTCCTGATCTACTACTGCGTGAGCATCTACTCGGCCAAGGGAGACGAGAAGGCTGAAATACCTCCAGATGTGGGCATGCTGCCCGAGGCACCCGATGCTGATATTCCCACAGAGAACGAAGGCTCGACACCCTTTCCCTTCGTGACCAGCGAGGTGAGTGCCCTAGGCAAATCCAATCAGGCAGTATACTATATATTCAAGCTCCTCTTCTTCCGCCATAGGGAAGCGATGTACTGCCAGATACAACACCGGCCACGCCTATACATGGCGCAGTGCCCACCTGGCGACCCAAACGCACCAATTGCACGCCGCCAGCCATAGAACAATTTCCGGAACCGCTGATGAACAAATGGGCGCGACAACACGGCGGCCTCGTTCTCCACATCCTGGTGGCGATATTCACCTTCTTCGGCCTGGCCATTGTGTGCGACGAGTACTTTGTGGCCAGTCTGGACAGGTTGTGCGAGGGTAAGGCACAAGGCGCATCTCCGATTACCAATATCCCCATTAATCTATGTGCCTTGCAGAGCTCAAGCTGTCGCCGGATGTGGCGGGTGCCACCTTCATGGCCGCTGGCAGCTCAGCTCCCGAGCTGGCCACAGTTGTTATTGGCGTCTTCTTCGCCAAGGACGACATTGGCATCAGTGGCGTCATCGGTTCAGCTGTCTTTAACATCATGTTTGTCATTTCGGTCTGCGCCCTCTGCTCCGGCACTGTCTGCCAGCTCAACTGGTGGCCCCTTGTGCGCGATTGCTTCTTTTACTGCGTGTCCATTCTGGTCATGTTGATAGTCATCTTCAATGATGTCATCTCTTGCGTAAGTCAAGGGGAGAATTACAACTTTGGTGGGTTGTCCTTCTTATTATTGGTTCTTCCTTGCAGTTCGAATCTGTGTTCATGTTGCTCTGCTATGTGGGCTACTGCATTGCGCTGCACTTCAACACGGAGCTAGAGCGTTGGGCCCTCGGCCTCAATCTGCCCTTCAAGCTGCCCAGCAAGGAGGAGCAATCGGCTCTGGTGACCTATAAGAATGTGCCCGAAAGCTCCTACACGCAGGGCACTACGGCAGCGCAGACCAAGGAGACGGATCCGAGTGCACAGCAGCAGCAGCAAGCACAGGCCCAGGGTGACTATCAGAGCTACAATGATCCGAATGCCAGCTGGGATCCCAATGCCGCTTGGGGTGAAGAGGGACAGAGCCAGGCGCCGCCGCAGTCTATGGCAGCCAGGGCAAGCCAACCGCCGGCAGATGATTGGGGCATGAATCAATTTAATCAGGGTCAGGGACAGGAGAACATGGGCTACCATGCAGATCAACCGGAGTCGGTGGTTACAGGCGAGGCGGCAGCAGCAGCAGCTGCAGCAGTAGGGGGCAAGTCACAGGTTGTGGCAGCAGCTCCAGCTGGTGGCTCTGATTTCTACAAGTCGACGGACAAGCAGCGTGAACCACGTCCCGATCCGCTGGTGCGACCCACTGAGGGTGGTCCATTGGCACTGTTCGCTTGGTATGTCGTTTATCCCATACATTTTCTGTGCAAGAAGACGATGCCGGATTGCCGCACGGAACAGTATCGCAATTGGTATCCCTTCACGTTCCTCATCTCTATGGTTTGGATATCGTTCTACTCGTACTTTATGGTCTGGATGATAACTGTCATTGGCTCCACACTGGCCATACCCGATACTGTGATGGGCCTGACGTTCGTAGCGGCTGGCGTTTCTGTGCCGGATGCCCTAAGCTCAATAGCCGTTATCAAAGAGGGCTACGGCGACATGGCCGTCTCGAATGCAATTGGCTCGAATGTCTTTGATATACTAGTGTGCTTAGGTCTTCCATGGTTCATACAAACGGCCATCATTAAGCCCGGCTCGCACGTCAATGTCATATCCAAGGGTATGTATAGTTTATCACTTCCACCTCCCGCCCCCACTCTCTCTGTCTTTCCCCCCCGCCCGTTCCTGTTCTGCTTGTTTTGGTCGTCGTATTGCCTGGCATGACTTGTCTTGACTTGAATGTGTACTAGCTGGTGTCAAAGTAGCTGCATCTCTCTCTCGGTTCCCATCGACTAATCCTCTCAGCTACATTCTCCTCTTTAAGGTCTGGCCTATTCCACACTGTCGCTATTCTCCACCGTTGTCTTCTTGATACTCTCAACCCACTTGAATGGCTGGAAACTGGACAAACGCTTGGGCATCATACTGATGCTTTGGTACCTCTTCTTCATCACGCTGGCCGCTCTCTACGAGATGAACGTCTTTGGTTACATGAACCCACCAGAGTGTCCCAGTGAGTATTGAGAAGGATCAAGACAATATTGAAGTATATATTAGTTCAATACCCGAATCAAATCAGTCTGTCTGTCAGTATGAACACCTAGATCTCAGAGATTATAAGACCTAGAGCTATCAAATTTGTTGACAATATGTTTTATTACTGCACGTAGATAAAGTTGATCTTAGAATTCAGCTGGGAACAAAATGAACAGCAAACTAAAGGGTGATTTTTTAAGAGCTATTGAAAAGTTTTTCAAAAAAAAAACACATACAATTCAGAGAAATACTTGAAATCATTATTTGAATCGATAGTACGGTCCATATAAATTAACTTTTGACAATTATTTCATGCAAATGTTGACCGTGACTATGCCTCAAATGGTCCATCTGCTTAGTCCAATACTTTTTTCCAACATGGAAAAAGCGCGCATTGAACTGTTTTAACAGAGCACGCATTTTAATAATAGAATTCAATACTTCAAGCGTTGTTCGTTTGTAAGACGAGTGAAGTTTAAATTATACGCTAAACTGAAGATGTTGGACAGTGCAACACAATATGAAACGTGCTTTAGCTGTTTCCACCAGTGTTGCCAAAAAGATAATAGCTAAAAATTCACTCTTTATACTTTTGGAGTAAACATTATTTATAAACTGTCTGGCAATTAGAGTAAAAGGTATATCACGTTCGAGCATACTCGATTGTTGTATTAAAACTTGTTTTATAGTCCACTGTCTTTATCATATATGGTAATCACATATGTATCTCATGGAAAGTCAGTTCTAATCCATCTAATCCATTCTTCGCTACTCCTGCAGGCACATACTAAGCAACTGACTACCGGAATCTCCCAATCGTATAGACGCAACGCACTTAGAATCGCATCAGCAGCACCAATTACGAATACCGTATGCATAAGATCATACAAACATAACCCATACAGGCGGCAACAACTACAAAGTGTACCGACAACAGCAGCAACAACAACAAGACGAACAAGAACAAGAACAACCAATATCGAAAGCATGAATACGATATATATAGTACTATATGTATTTGTACATTTACAGTTAATGTTAGAGGGACAATTTATTACTCAACGCGCGTTTTACATGGATTTTTACATGCACCAATCGAAAGAAAGAAACCGAAGAATGAATATATATAAGTATAACTATATATACATAATATGTATGCATACATACATATATATTATATACAAGTAGATACGCGTACGTCTACGATATGTGTATCTAATTGATATTTAGGCAGACGTAGGCAGCTCGTATACAAACCAATATATAGCACTGTAGATAGGGTGAAACGTATTAAAATTAAGTACAACAAAGTTAAATAGACGGCAAGTCGATGGGAATTGCTGACACGGTTTTATGGAACAACACGAATAGCAAAGGAACAACGCAAAATTTAAAAAAAATGAAAGGAAGACATACACTCACACACAGCGATACACCCATACATCGACATACACTTCAAAAGTTATACATACACACACACACACTGAATAATATGTTGAAACTAAATTTATACAAAATGTTATTTGGTTTGTAAGTTTATTCCTTTATACTTTTCCGGCTGCTGTAGTGAAAATTGTGCAACTTGAAGAGCTTAGAGCAACGTAAGTACTATGGACTACGGATGCCGAATACAGAGTTTCAAAGATACTAACGATTTTCGAGCTCCAAATGGAACTCAAGAGAATTACAAAAGGGAGTATAAGTAACTCCCTTTGTCAGCAGTTTAATGTACCAATGAGAAACACGAATCAACGAATTTTAGTTATTATATTATGTATTTCAAAAAAGATACCCTGTACTGCTCTTGTGCAATGTTAATGCCCAGACTGGCTATAGCCATGTCTATCTCCAAGCACCGCATCGATCTCAGAGACATGCAAAGCTATAGCCAGGACTTGAAGTTCGATTGACTAAATGTACAGGGTATTTGCTAGTCGAGCACACACGACTGTGTAGTTGCTTTCATTTCTTTCACAAGCAAACCAAATGCAGTTGGAAAAGAAAAGCAAATTTAAAGTAATATTTATGTAGATATTTTTAATACAAAAACATACAGAATCGAAAGTATATTTTATACAATTAACAGTGCATACATACATATATGTTATGATATATGATAGATATGTATAAACATAAATAGCCAATAGTTTGAATTCAACGAGTACGTCCTCAGTTTCGCCACAGACCGATTTCAGTTCAACGAAAGCAACAGAAACACGATACTATTCACACAAATAATTCAAATATATACTTAACATAATGGCAATTAATGGCGTCAATTTTTTACTGTAAATATATTGATTCTATATGTATACAAACTTAAAAAAACAAAACAAAACCAAAAAAAAAAACAAACAAAAAAACAAAACACACACCTAAACAAATCAAATAATGTAAATTTATAGTCAATTTTTGGTGCGAATTAAGTAAACACACAATGAATGTGGTAAATTTGTATGATTTCTTTGATTTGATATAGTAATCGATACGCTTTTAATTCATGTTTTAGTCATGTGTATAAATCGTTGCAAATTGCATTATTCATTCCGAACTAATCGCGGGAACTGCCGTTAAACAGCACGATAGAACAATAATAAAAAAAGAGGTTTATAGATATTTCGCTTGACTTTAGTTGTTTCTTTTTCTAGTATATCTTCAAACTGTTACACGGCAGTGCATTTACTACTATGAATCTCTATGTATAATACATATATATATGAATAATATATTACAATTTGTTAATGCATTACGATTTGGTTCGAGAATAGCCGAGACTATTCGACCCTAACCAAAAGCTGGTTGCTTGGTTCCAGACCAAGTTTATCTCAGATGTCTGGCAGACAGACATGACACTGAATCAGTATGATAATTTAGCTGCAAGCAAAGTACACACACTCACAAACACTTATACACACACTCAGAAATGCAAGTACTCGTACAATTGTTTAGCTTAAAGATACTGAGAACGGTAGATGCAAAGATACAGATAGATAAACATACTTACATAGCTGGCGAGCATTGCACTGGCTACAGACCTACACGTAACTTACATATACATATACATATACATATATAGCAATGGACGCGCTCAAAACATAGTGACATAATACATATATACAAATACGAGATTATCAAAGATACTTACACAGGACACGGCACACTCATGCGTACAGCGATAGGGCTAAGTTGGCTAAATAAGTTGAAGGCGCCGACACGAGATCCAAAAGTAAACACAGTGCGAACTCTCTCCTCCAGATCATTTGTCAGGCCAACTTCCTTGGAACTAAGTAATTAAATACTATAACTAAAGTAAACTAAACGTTTAACCGGTACAATAAATGTACGAACAATCGCCCAAATGAAAACTCCCACTAAGCCACACCAAATACAAACACATCTACCATACAGAGACCTAGAAACCGAAAGCAGCTTCAGGCACTTTTCGACTACAAGAAGGTTCTTCCCCCAGCTACAAAGATAGTATTTAATAATAAAACATACATATACAAAATACCAAATACATATACTAACATATATTCTTACAGAGACAGGAGCTCACAATAACAAATACATATGGCGAATATAGCGATTATATACATACAATACATCGACACTCACATACACACACACAACATACCTACAACTATTTACAATATACATTCGAAGAACTAACCTTAAATTGTTGCAAATGAACGTTATTAACTATTTCAATTAGTGGTTCAATTCAAGTTTACAGAGAAAATCGAAGAAGTTGCAAGTTTATTGACGTACAAATTACTCGAGTATTCAATTCGATTTATTTCTCTTGAATAATAGTATCTTCAACTAAATCAAATTAAATCAAATATACTATATATTATATATGACATACGTTATTTCGTGTTACTTTCGACTGTACAAGTATCGAGTGCAACTACTTATCGATTAAGTCGTCGACTCATTACTACACGGTCTATGCATATAATATAGTTCTATGTGGTACTTACCCAAGACAAACCAATACATACATCTACACATACCAACACAAACCTACACACACATGTATGTACATACATATACTGACATGCAAAGATGTACAATAAGTGTCATACTATATCTATCATTTGTGTTAACTATGACTATAATTGTTTGCGAAATTTCAAAGATATTTCAGATATGCATAATATTTATTTACCAGGTATACATACATATATATATATATATACATATTTAATATTAACGAATTATAAAAAACGATTAACAACGAAGAACAGAATACCAAGATTGATTTGTGACGAGAACAAGCGTAATAACTATTGCTATTATACACAACTGTTGATGTTATGTTTAGTCTAATAATGGATTTCAAAATAAATGAATATACACACGCAGATTTGATAGTCCTTTATCGATAACCAGGCAATGACTCTTCCCCGTATTGATATTAACAAGCCCAAATACGATCAGAGCACATATGTGGGTCGGGTAAAGCATTTCCTTCTGCTCACAAATCCCTTGAACTTGTTAGCCAGCGGTGATACTCTAAACAAGGCGCGCCAGACAGTCGAACGATACAGGGCTGGAAAGGATGTGCCCGAGTGCAAGATAATTGAATGTGTGTGGAAAGCTAAATATCTGTACGATTCGGCCTTTCATCCTGAAACGGGCGAAAAACAGCTGATCATTGGGCGCATGTCGGCCCAGATGCCGATGAACACCTTCATCACAGCAGGTACGGTGAAAGCATATACGTGTCCAGGGTACTGATAAACTGCACTCGTCTTTTAACTTAGGCATGTTAATCTTTTACAAGACAACTAGGGCCACTGTATTCTGGCAATGGTTCAATCAGACTTTCAATGCCTCAGTCAACTACACCAATCGCTCTGGAAAAACACCTTTAAGTCCGACGTAAGTATGAGTTCTTGCCAAAGTTCGATATATTTGCACAATCCCTTACGCAGCCAGTTAATAACCTCATACTGCCTGGCCACGGGCGGTGCACTGGGTACTGCACTGAGTCTGAACAGTTTAGTGAAGAATATGAATCCTCTGCTGGGTCGTTTGGTGCCCTTTGCAGCCTGTGCAGCCGCAAATTGCATCAACATACCCTGTATGCGTATGCAGTGAGTTTTCGCAGGGGTATATCTATCTACAATATATAACAACCCCCTTCATGCAGGGAATTGAAAGACGGCGTCGTCTTGCTGGATGAGAAAGACAAGGAAGTGGGTGCCTCGAAGAACGCAGCATGCCAAGGCATAAGGGCCGTTGTAATCAGCCGCGTATCCATGGCTGTACCCAGTATGAGTTCGTATTACCTATTTAAAAAACCTGATCATATTTGGTCGTGTAAATTTCCTTCTATGCAGTACTAACACCTGTGATCATATCCCGGCTTGAGCAGAACGGCTTTCTCAAGAGAAAACCCTATTTTAATGTTCCAATTCAAATTGCAACTATCGCTTCTTTTTCAATTTTAGTCATCCCTCTTTGCTGTGCATTCTTTAGCCAGCGAGCTGCCATCAAGGTTATGGACCTTGAAAAAGAGGTACGTGAATCAGTTATGAACAAGCGACCCGATTTGGATACAGTTTGGTACAATAAAGGCTTATAGGTTATACTATTAGCATAGCCAAAGTCTAGACACTGAGAGTGTCAGCCAACAATATTCTTTGTTGGATTTTAAATTTTACATACACTAGACAATACTTTTATGTTAGAAAACTATATATTTATTAAAAATTATATAATATTAATTGCAAATTAGAACAATTTGTGTTTATGTGCAATTCATTTATTTATCAACAAGAATGGTCGATGGCAATTGCTGACACGGTTTGATGGAACACATCGAAGAAAAAAGGAACAACAACGAGAGCAACAGTCGAGCGCACCTGACTGTACGATACCATTCGATCTATATTGCCGTAAAGAATATCTAACTGCTGTAAAGAGTATCTAAATGCATAATATCTACACTTTAATATATATAATAAATTGCTTATTCAATAGATATAAGAAACTGCATAATTAGACTCTTATTAAGTATACATATGTATGTTTGCGAGCCTGCTATATGAAATAGAGGGTTGCAATTTGTTGAAACCAGAAAGTTATATCTCTTATATGACGCCATACACTTCGATATTTGTAAATATATTTTGTTCTATACTGAATATTTTTAGGGACCGGAATTAACTAGTAGTAGTAATTTTTACTTTTCTAATCAAGTATTCATGTTTTACTGATTATTCAATTACAACCAATGGAGCTGCCTCGTGTCGATATAGATAAGCCGAAATACGATCAAAGCACGTATCTGCGGTGTGTCAGGCATTTCTTTCTGGTCACAAATCCTTTGAATTTGCTGGCTAGTGATGAAACTCTGGACACGGCGCGCCAGACAGTCAAAAGATACAGGGCTGGCAAGGCGATAATATTGAATGTGTGTGGAAAGCTAAATATCTCTACGATTCGGCCTTTCATCCTGAAACTGAATTCTTGACAGAGCCGATATAATTGTCCAATCCCTTACGCAGCCAGAATAACCTCGTACTGCCTGGCCACGGGACGTGCACTGGGTACTGCACTGAGTTTTAACAGTTTAGTGAAGAATATGAATCCTCTGCTGGGTCGTTTGGTGCCCTATGCAGCCGTTGCAGCCGCAAATTGTATCAACATACCCTGTATGCGCATGCAGTGGGTAAACTGAGGGAATATCAACTCAAATTTCAGTTTATAACTATCACCCTTTCTGCAGGGAATTGAAAAACGGCGTGGTCTTGCTGGATGAGAAAGACAATGAAGTGGGGATCTCGACGAAGGCGCATGCCAGGGCATCAGGACCGTGGTAATCAGTCGTATAGCCATGGCTGTACCGGGAATGAGTTAGTATAATAGAAACATTAATTGTATTTTATTAATTTAACTCTACTCTGTACAGCCCTAACACCCTTGATCATATCCCGGCTTGAGAAGGGCGTATTTCTCAAGAGACTTCCTTATTTAAATGCTCCAATTTAAACTGTCTTAATTGCATTTGTTTTAATATTCGCTACGCCTTTCTGCTGCGCATTATTTAGCCAACGTGCTGACATCAAGGTCAAGGATCTTGAGAAAGAAGCACGAGAATTGCTTGAGATAAAGCGTCCCGATTTGGATATTTGTTCAATAAAGGCTTGTAGGTTGGTAATATTAAAGTATATTAAATATTAGGTAATATTAAGTATAATAATCATTATTAATAATACTGGTAGGTGCTGAGCAAGTCATCAAAGTGGACCATTCCGCTCGCTCTCGTAAGGGTACAACAGGCTGCCTTGAAAGCTCTGCCAGCAGTCAAGCTCAGTTGTTAAAGAGCTGCGCACAGCTAAAAAAAAAAAAAGCTCGCTCTCTTCAATGTCAGCGTCATTTACCACGACGCAAAACAAAAAAGTTGGAGCTTACGCAAGGTGATAAAAGAAACTAGAAAGAGAAAGCATAACAAGCAAGTCGAGCAGTTAATACCCTACACAAACTAAATGTGTGCAAGGTTACTTTGGTCTTTATTTAGTAATTAAATTATTTATTTATTTGTTTATTTATTGTCAGTCGACTAAGAAAAATTTAGTTACCTTACAATAACCAATTAAAAACAACAAAAATAAATGAGTAATAGGTATTAAATATATGATTGTAATGTGATTTAATCAAACTAAATGATATTTAGTTTTTAATTATTCATTTTTAATAATTTTTAATTATCAATTATTAATTGGAATTACCATCAAGTAATAAAATAAAAATATTACAAATATGATTGTAATGTTATTTAATTTTTATCAATTATTAATTGGAACTACCATCTAATAACTCATATACCCCAACTGACAGGCAGCATAAGGTTGCCCATGTACCGCACCCTCAAAGGGCAATGCAAAGCTTTCTGGAGCGGCAGCTGATTGTGGCCAGCTGCGTTCGTCATAGTCGGTGCTCAGTCAGTCGTCAGTTCACTGCCAAAGTGTTAGCAAGCGGGTCGTCTGGAGGTCGTGTTGGGACGTGCGTGAGTGTGTGTGCGTGTGCATTTACGCGAGCTCATGCGTGTGTGTGTAGGTGTGTGTGCGCGGCGCTGCTTATGTGTGCGTGTATGTATGCGTGTGTAGGTGTTGTCCGCGTGGAAAACTTGAAGAGCCGAAACTGAAAATATACACACACGAACACACACACACACATAGGCAGAACCTGTTCTCCAGTTGAGGAATCGAGAAAGCGAAAACGTCGCTTGTGATCCCACTCAGCTGACGGACGCTGAGTCCGCCCGCCCGGCAAAAAGTCGATACGATTTATGGATTTTTCAATCTTATGCAGAGCTATGCGATTTTGCCGTGATAGCTAAATTATGTAATTCGAACAGAAGATTGTTTTGTTTGTACCAAACAATCGAACTGTTTACCGTCGCATCGCAAACACACACACACATATACAGACATCATGTGCATACTTCTTATATAGTGTGTGTGTGTATATAGAGTGTTTATACTGTGAACTCGACTTTTGCCTGTTGGCGATTAGCGACAAGCGCTTGCTTGGGTCAGCGCGGGCATTGATAAGACTCCGGCGCAGCACACACACACACACGCACAGTATATACGCATCTATACCCATTAATGCCAATAGCTGACCAGTCGAGCATATCAATTATTGATTTGCCTCCGTGCCACACAAGTATCTAATCTCAGTTTGAAACCCCAATTATACCCCAATTGCAGTATAACATAATTGGCACATATAAAATCAGCAGACGTACCAACAGACTGAACAGAAACATTTATATATTATTGCAGATATATATCGACATATATCGATATCGAACAAAGCACAATAATGACTTCGCTGCCCCCTGTGGATATTGATAAGCCGAAATTCGATCAGGGCACGTATTTGGGGCGTGCCAAGCATTTCTTTCTGGTCACAAATCCCCTCAACTTATTCGTTTCCAGTACGCAGCTCGAGTCAGCGCGTCAAATTGTTGAGAAATATCGCGCCGGTCAGGATGTGCCCGAGTGCAAGAGCGTCGAGGAGCTGTGGAAGGCCAAGTATCTGTATGATTCGGCCTTCCATCCGGAGACGGGCGAGAAGCAGCTGATCATTGGACGCATGTCGGCCCAGATGCCGATGAACATGTTTATCACTGCCGGTAAGTTCAGTTTATATGGTATATGTACATTACAGGCCCGTAGGTAGGTGTGCAGGGCAGGGCCGTAGCACGGTCTCGGTGGTGTTGTGCTAGCAGGGCCGACGACCCCTTTTGTTATTACTTTGCTGTTAAATATAATATGTATTAAGTTCATAAAATATTGCACAGAATATAGAAATACTAATTACTTCTTATTTTCTTTCTCGACTTTATATTGCAAAGATCATTAATAGTAGTTGCAAATCTATTTTGGCGCCCTTTATTCTTGGTCCCCACCTTCTCTTGTTTTTTGTGTTATTTGAAGATTTAAATAATTCATGCGATTGTCAACTCCCCTTACTTTCCAGGGCTATCAATTTTGAAAATTCTATTCTTTTAGTAGAAATACATTTGTTTACTTTAAAATTTTAGTATTTAAACTGTGGGCCCAATAAGTTTTTGCAAAAATGCCCCCCCAAAACCGTCGCAACGGACCTGGACATATAAATACATACATATACAAATACCTACCTACACTCGCCCACACGACCACGCCCACCTCGTGCTTATGATCAACAAAATTTCAACAATTTGATTCCGTGGTTTTATTAATAATATCGTAGAAATGCCTTTTATTGTTTGTGTTATTATTGTTGTTGTTGTTGCTCTCGTTTAGGCATGATGACCTTCTACAAGACCACCCCGGCCGTTGTCTTCTGGCAGTGGTGTAATCAAACGTTCAACGCCATAGTGAACTACACCAACCGTTCGGGCACGACGCCCATCAGTCAAACGTAAGTTCACCTCACCCCGAATTTAAGCTCACTTTGATTTACTCTACACTCACCACGCACACACAGGCAACTACTCACCTCATACTGCCTGGCAACGGGAGGCGCGCTGGGCACGGCGCTGACGCTGAACAACGCAGTGAAGAATATGAATCCGTTGATCGGTCGCCTTGTGCCGCTGGTGGCTGTCGCGGCGGCCAATTGCATCAATATACCCTGTATGCGCATGCAGTAAGTGTGACTTAAGTAAATTACAGGGTATGCATATGTAATGTTTTTCTTTTCCGCAGGGAACTGCAAAATGGCGTCGTGCTGCTGGATGAGCAGAACAACGAGGTAGGCATCTCCAAGAAGGCCGCTTTCGTTGGCATATCCGCCGTGCTAGTCAGTCGCATTGCCATGGCCACACCAGGCATGAGTGAGTATTCATTTAGTGCTCCGTAAGAATTTTCATTTTATTCATTCTATTCACTTTCCAACAGCCTTGACACCGCTACTCATGGAGACTCTGGAGAAACGTGGCTTCCTAAAGAAATATCCCCGTTTGAATGCTCCTATTCAGACGCTTTTTGTCGGCTTTGTTCTTCTCTTTGCCACGCCCCTGGGCTGTGCGTTCTTCAGTCAACGTGCTGCCATTAAAGTCGACTCTCTGGAGACCGATGTGAAGGAGTCGATCAAGAAGAAGAATCCCGACCTGGAGACAGTCTGGTACAACAAGGGCCTGTAAGATGGCGAATACTATGAGCTTTGGAGTTGACATTTTCAAGTGGACAATAATTTGTTCAAAAGAGATTAATTTATTTAATCCATATGCATTTATAAGAATTGTTTTTAGCATTTAATTGCGTTAATAATTGTAATAAGTTTTGTGTGTGTTTAGAAGGCACATTTTGAAACGATGTGAATTAGTTGAACATTATTGCTTGAATCGTAACAATTTAATTTAGCAGTAGCGTATGAATTAATACACAAAAATATCATTATTTAAATAATTGTTATTAACTGAATGGAAATCAAATATATATAAATGTTTTAAAAATTCAAACGTGTTGACAGCCTCTTGTGGCCTATGGCAGTCAGCTTATGCACGTCAGCTACTGTCCAGTGGCAATACCAAATGGCAAATAAATACCACATTTTGATTAAACCGCAGTTGTTGATTCGGTAGTAATCAAATATAAATACAATTAATATATAAATAATAGGGTTCACATAGCTAAAATGTTTTGTTATGATAATTCTCGGTTGCTAAGATATATACACAAGAGCACGTACAAAATACTAGAAAAAATACTGAAACCGAGAGGTAAGTAACTTATCGATATATCGATATCAGTATCGTATGCAAACACACGAAAATACCAAACGCGTTTTGAGTTGAGCGCATTCTACGACGCAAACGCCAAATGTTTTAAATTAATTAATTAATGACACTAAATGGAAAACGCGCCAATCGTAAACAAACGGCGCTCGTTAACGTTAAGCAATCGTCTATTGCAGAAACGTCACAGTGGTAAGTTCTGCGTGAGAATAGTCTTGACAAAGTGGGTAAATAAATTTGTGTTGTGATTGCAGCCTCACCACAGAGTCGCGCTTGCGCCACTGCCACAGAGGATGCCGATGCCCATGTCTCGTTGTGTGAATCACCAACAGGAAGGCGACCAGAGAATGTGGAGAGCACACCGCCCAGCAAGAAGATGTACAGCCTGGACGACAGTCTTGACTTCTCGCCTCACAACTTGTCGCCCAGTTTCCTGCTCTCGCAGACACTCGTCACAGGCAGCCCCGAGGTCGGCTGGCGTTGGAATTCAGAGAGCAATGGACGCGGGGACAGAGTAAACACAACCTCGGACAGTGGCTTCGACTCAGAGGAATTTGGCCCGGGTGCGTTCAAGCAGCGCGATCGCCGCAAACAGGTGCGAGTGGATGCGGCCAATGAACACAGGCGCAAGCAGCTGGACAACAAACAGAGACGCGCCCAGCAAATACGTGACCACGAGTTGCTCAAGGAGCGCTGCAACAAGCTGCACAAACAGTTGCATCAACATTGCGCGGCAGTAGAAGATCCTTCCAAGGAACCCATTGAGTTGCCGACTGAAATCCCACCACCAGTTGAGCCACCCGCACTGGGATCCGATCCAGCCTTGACCGATTTCCTTAACGATTCGGATACGGATTGCTTTCTGCTCGAGGCCTCGCAGCAACTAGAGTCAAAAGAGCCGCCCGCCAAGGCGCCTGTTGTGACCACACCCAAGACACACAAGGATAAACGTGCCTCGTTCTACATGAAGTTCCTGGAGGATGAGAGCGAGACGGAAGATTGGTTTGTTGCCCTCGACGAGGCCATGCTAGAGGCAACGCAGCCCAAAGAAGCAGCGCACCTCGTTGCAGCGCTACAAATCAATGCCCAGCAAGACAGTTGCCGATGCCAGCGTAAGCAATGTCACCACATCCACCTCATCCGGCAGTGCCGTCACCTGCTCTGTTGTTCAGGGCAAATCGGATACGCCGCGCAACGCCATCAAACGTCATGCCAGCTCCCATGCACTGTCGCCGGCCACCTCGACTGGTAAGTCACCATGAAGATGATAATAATCCTGCAACTTATACGAAGTTTCCTGTACCCGCTGACCATTGGGTAGCAGGGTATTATGATTTAGTGGCAGCAGAAAATGTATGATATAGAATTATAAATATAGAATATATTGTAGATAATGAATGAGGCCCGTCTACGACCCCATTAAGTACTATATATATTCTCAATCAGCATCAACATCCGCGTCAATATATTCATATCCGTTCGTCCGTCTCTCTAGGTGTTCGTCTGTTTGAACACATAGATCTCAGGCACCTTCCGATCTGCTGACTATATGTGTTATTCTTGTAGTGCCTCCCATTATATTGATAAAAACAAATTGCAGGCATAGTTTTAAATAATAGAAAGTTAACTTTTGGGAAGCCCCATAACTATCACTTTCCAAATGAATTCTAAGATATATTTGTATATGGATACTGATATTCAAGGCGCCCCATACAAAGTATGCAAAACACTCTACACATCTACACAAAGTTAAATACCTATTAAAGAACTCCTTTTGTTCAGATATGTAGTGAGTATATTACAGTCGAAAAGAATCCAAAAACTCACAATATTTTTCTTCTACTTTCAGTGCGTGGTAATCTCTTTGGCAAGCGGAATTAAATCCCTGAACAATGTGCGATATGTTTACTATTATATTGCCTGCTTTGCCTCATCATCATCATCATCATTATCATCATCTTCATTGTCAACAATGGATTACTCCAGAGTTTGGTTAGTTTTCCTGCTTATCATCGCTCTACGCTTCAACATTCTCTATGTATACGATAATAGTATCGCTGGCAAATTAAAGCTTAAGCTCAATTAGAATTTAATTGTAATTTAAAGCTGCTCAACCTCAACGGGCACTGTGCGCTAATTGCATTGTTGACGGTTCGCGAATGCGACCAACCATATGCTCTTTATTAGCGCGTCTTTCAAGTGCGATGCTACCTACCTGTTCGCCCTTTGACGTCAGGCCTAAAGTGCTTGAAATAATTGAAAGTTCAATCAAGTTTGAAATTAAATTACTGCGATATGTTCAGAGATACGCATTCGTATTAGCTAAAAAGAGTTAATCTCCCTTCCCTCTCTCCCAATTTTTACATTCGATTTAAATTAATATTTTTAAGAGATTTTGTGTTAATTTAAAATTGTATTTCTTTAGCTTTATTAAAGTTTGTTAACTAAGTTTTCCATACATATAAGATATGTTAGCATACATTAAGACCTTTTGTAGTACTGTGTTAATTTAATAAATATATAGTATTATAGCTTACATTATATACAGTTGAGCGGATGCGCCAAAATGCTGAACGTTAATTTGAACGGGCATTTAAAGGGCTTATTGCGCGCCTCTGGTTCGCGTTACTCCTTTTCATTTGGGCTAAGGTCAAAGTTGAAGCCCTTTGCTGCTATTATACGCAAAAGCCAAACACACAGTCGTTTGTTAAGAAGTAGAGGAGTTGTGTGGGGGCAGCAGGGGGGTTTTTATGAAATGCAATGAATCTGTAACATAAAGTATGCTTCCATATGTTGACGCTGCGCAGCATAAACCAATCGCAGCCAAGCAACAAGCCAAGCAATCGCAGGGAACAAAACAGAATCAGCAACAGCTAAAGAGAAAGTCGCGGGGGGGGTGTGTGTGTCAGGGTGTAAGGGGGCAGGAGGTGGCTGAGCTACACACAAAACAAAAGCCAGCAGCGACAGCAGCAGCGGGTCAACTAAAATTGGTGACGTCTACAAAGCGTTTGCAATGCGCTGCAGAAATAACAGCTAAACACAGGGCCGTAGCAAGGTGTGTGTAGGGTGTGCGGTGCAAAGGGCCCACGATTATATTTGCCACGGGTGCCTACTATTAAAGAGAAATAAGACTAATGTACAGTCGGGCGCATATACTAATTTGAACAACTGTTATGTTTATTATCCGCTCGAAAATTTGGAGTAAAGGTTAAAGTTAAAGTTAAGTATATGTACATTCTATATATACAATACATACATACACGTATATACGAAGTTTTATGTCAAAGTCGAAAACAGTAAGAGCTAATTAGTAGTCAATTATTAATTAAATATAAATCAATTTAAAGAAATCAATTTTTATTCATTTACTTTTAAATTGTTTAATTATTTTTAATATACATTTTTTTAATTATAAAATTAATTAGTCCTCTTTATATAGTCATTATCTGTGAGTCGACTGGCTTTAATCGATAATAAATAAATAAATTTCGTAAAATCTAAATGCAAATTATATTTTAAAACAAGGTAATTACAACAAGGCCCTCCGGGACCTGTGCTACAGCCCTGGTAAAGCCAAAACGAGCGACGAACGAGCAGAGCTTAAGCAGCGAAGGAGCAGCTGAGCAGAGCTAGCAAGCCTGGCAAGCAGCTGAGTGTGAGCAGCACAACACGCTGTGTGCAAATGAAATGCACTGAGTGTGGGACAAGGGGTGGTAGAGGGGGGGGAGGGTTACATGCAAGAGTAATTCGTGTGTAGAGCTTTCCACATTGAAGCTTTCGCATTGGAGCTTTCGAGCATTGCGGCGCCTTTCCTATATTCATAATGGCGTCCATTGACGACGCTGGCAAACAGTTTTCTTCGCGCAGTGCCAAAGTGAAGTTCTTGGCAGCGCAAAATCAGAGAATTCCTCAGTGGCAACAACAACAGCAGAAGCAGCAGAAACAGCAAGGGGAAAACAGAGAAGAGGAAAAGAAATATTTAAATTAAACACACTCAAAGTGTTTAGTTTTGACGCAGCAACATAGTAAGAGAGAGCGAGAGAGAGAGAGTTACAAGCGCAGCCGGCGGCAAAGCAACATTTTACAGTTATTTACAAACAGCCAGAGAACACTGTGTGGGAACGTGTCACGAACCTCTGTCCATTGAAGCGCGGCCTTTATTTTCGACAAACCTCCTCCTCCTCCCCCTCCTCTTCATCGGAAAAAGTGTGCACGAATTTGTGGCGCCAGCGTTGCCCCATCGTCGCAATTGTGAACAACTAAAAGAAGAAAAGGCGAGAAAACAACTCGAGCCACACGCGTGCAATGTTGATGGGGTCAGATGCATGGAGCATCGCTGCTACATGGCGACTCTTGTACTTTGGCATGCTGGCCATTGGAATGATATTGCCACTGCTGCTCCTCTCGCAGGTGCATGCGGGCATCGGTGTGCGGGCCGTGGCAGGTGTTATTGGCGGCGGTAATCAACCAATGTTCACCAGCTCGTTCCTGGTCCGCTTTCGTCAGGGCGTTGACACTGAATTCGCCCACGAGGTGGCCGCTAAGTATGGCTTCGACAATCTGGGACCGGTAAGTAAGCCCCCCCACCCCCATCCCCACTCGCATGGCTTATTAAGCCAACCAAGTTCGTAAGTCCGTCTGTAAAGACAGTGCATCCATCCATCCATTCATCCTTTCATCCTTCCTTGTGAAAAATCAATTATTTTATGGTCCGACGGCGTGGGCAGGTCTCGAGCCTAAGGACGCAATCGAGCAGGGGCTGCTGTTCTTTGCTAATTGTGACTGCTTAAGTGGGTGTATGGCTGCATGACACTGTACGTGTGTCTCTGCATATATGTATGTGTGTGTGCACCCCTCTGTGTGCCTTGATTGAGTGCGGCAGAACGCGTGCCTGGCATACGAAGCAATATAAAGTCGTTGGCGACTTTGGCAAACTTCCTCTGTTAGTGTGTGGAGCGCGAAATTTCCATTGCATACTGTCTAGGCGAACATTTTGCCATAATTCATATTGCACGTTGGAAACGGGCACAAGGTCAACAACGTCAGGTACACACATTCCCAGACATACCTGCACACATATACATAGATATATTACATATTCGCTCTTCATTTCACTATTTGCGACTGTCATCGAAATGCAACTCATTCAAGCTCTGACAGTCATACATAATAGAATCTAATATAATACGATATAATATGGCTGGGAATGTGTCACTCGACGGACTTGTTCAATATTGTTGTGTCAAACAGATGGTGTGCTGCTGACAGTTATTTCATCTGCTGAGGACGCACACTTGTTGCGTGATATGCATACCAAAAATACGTTTATTAGTTTCCATTCAAACTTGAAGTGCTTAGGACATATGCGAGGACTGAAGGCTTTAATGGTAGCGTGACGATCTTGACTTTAAATGTTTATTATTGGTCTTAAGGTGCGAGAGAGAATAGAGAAAGAAGAGAGTATTGAGTACAGAAGTCTATAAAAATGTTAATGATAATGATAAACAGGGCATTGAGCTGAAATGAAGTTAAGGCACGGTCGATCAATATTTTTAGCATGATATATCAAAGAAAAGTCTATAATAATGACAATAATTATGATAAAAAGATTATTGAACTGAAAAAAGTTAAAGCGCAGTCGATATATTAAACAGAAGTCTACAAGTATAACAGCAATAATGATAATGAAAAGAATGATAGCAAAACGCAGAAACTGTGTTTAAACTGGACCTTCACTTAATACATTTTTACCAGTACCAAATATAAAATTCATTTCTCGTATGTTTTGAATGTGTAAAATATATACGCAGAATATAATCGATTGCTTAAAATTATGTCGATCACTTTTCGTTAATTATAATATAGTAAAAAGTAATAATACTTTTTTAAGCTCCCACCTAGATTACTCTCCATTATTGAACCCTTAACCGCCAACATTTTTGTGGCTTTTTAGCCATGTTTCTTGACTGACAATTGCAGCCGAGGGCGTTTGCGTTGTGACTGATTAATTAGCTGCATGTTCGGTGACTAATTGGTTAGTCAGCCGTCAATAACATTCCATTGGGGGTCAGAAATTGCGTCAATAAAGAAATATGAAGCAGGCGCCAAATCCAATTAACTTTCTCCACTCTTCATTATATAAATTGCTGATTTATTTGTAAGCTGATACACTCCCAGGCCAGCCCAGCCCCGTCCAGTCCAGGCAGCTCGAGACGGGCGTCTCTGACCTAACCCACCTGCAGTTGAGGCTCTTCTTTACGCCTGCTCTTCATAAATAGACGTAACGGGAGCTGCTGCCTTAGTTGCGCCATAGACACAGCTGCACAACTGCTGCACTGCGACGGCAGGAGGCAGAAGGCATGTGGCAATCTGGCAATACGGCAATGGGAAAGTGTCGTCCTGGCAACGTCAGTGCGCATTGCACAAAACTGTTCGCCAGGTAAGAAAGGGGATAGGGGTCAGAGCAACCCAGCTCAGATACAAATGAAAGTGTTTTGAGTTTAATTACGAACGCTTGTATTGCACGAACCGTACGCGTCCTTCGACAGCAGGGACACAAAACGCGGGATTACCTAGAAATGCGATACTTTAATTAGGTGATGCGACAGACTTCTTTAGAATTTTCATTTCAACTTGCTTTCTCGACACGCGGCACTTCTGTGTGACCTTTTTGACGTGTCTCGTTTAACCAGAGAAAACATCTGCCAGGACCTTTCTGCAATTTCAGCGCCATACCGAATGTGTAATTATGATTTACTCAATTTAATTTATCTGTTTCTCAAGTGTTTTAACAAGTTTTGCATTATTTTATTACAATTCCCTTAGATAAGTTAAGTTTCTAGAGTTTTTAGTTGAAAAACATTGTATTTCTTTAGGTAGTAACGCTAATTATACCAAATTTCGCCTCACTATGTATTATCATTGCACGTAGATCACGAATTCCAAGCGTAGTTTGCATGCAGCATAGTTGGTTTTTGGATATAAATACATTAATTATCAATGCACACATGATTACTGAAATTTTGGTTATGATTGATTAGTTAACATTGAAGTTATTTAAGAAACTAATTTATGAGCTATTGATATTCAAATCACGCCCTAAGGTATGCAACACAAAATAGCGGGTATATTGAGTGAGCACACTTAAAGATTAAACTTTGATTTATTTCACGTGTTCAACCCTTTAAACGTAATCCAATATTTTCATCTATCGTATTATTCACATACTTTATATAACATAACTTAACTAGAATTGTATTGAATTTTCTATTTTTTACTGACCTTATTTCCCTAATTGTATCATTAGTGGTGTCGCCCTTTTACTTGCACCCTTTTCCAAGCTGCTAGTCCCTTGCAACATTGACCCCTTACGCAGCAGTAACTTTCCATTTAATCCCCATTCGCATTTTAGTTTAAAGACTCTTTTATTATCCGAACCCTCTTTTTGTAGCGATTTTCGCATTTTCAATTTGCCATTTCGCACGTTGTCCATTTTCCTTCCGTTAAACAAACTGCTTGTCACATATGTAAGGGTATTTCCGCTTCGCTTTCCAATGACCTTTTGGCTTCTGACAATTTTATTATAAAATCGTTTAAATAGAATTTTTTTTTTGCTTGCTAATGATATAAATGAAAAGATGTTTCTTTTATTAATGTAAATTGATTTTAGTTCACTTTGATTTCATCGCGTTGCCAACTGTCGTGCTTAACTGAGCCTCTTTATGGCTCTCAATTATTTAGAGCCACTTAGAAATAGATCAATTATTAAGGGGAACTGGACATATGCCGCGTGACCAGACTGTCTGACGTGCTGCATTTCATATTGATGAGTATCATTTCTCTGGCCACCTTGATTTAAATATAAACAGACAGACAGAGTCCAAACACATCGTTTAATTAGAAAGTGCTGTTCAACATGGAGTTGGCTGGATTTCCGGTGCGAATTCTCATACAGTTTGTGCTCGATAAACAGCAAAAGTCCATCACAAAACGCTTTTCGGGGGCGTTAGGCAATAAAATTGCTGGCCACAAAAAAAAACAAATCTGTTGCTCTTACGTCAAACGTTATCAGAAAACAGAAATCACACTGTTCACTGACAGCAACGGCAACGGCAGCACCCAAAATAGGAGAGCTAGAGGCTTATGCTTCGCTGGCTGTTTGAATCGATATTGCGTATACGCGGCGTATGAAGTTTCACAGGCGCTTTTTGTGTGTCTGTCATCGTTGAAAGCTGGCGCTGAGCTACATAGCGAGTTTATTGCATACAATGTTACAGCCTTATCAGCAATAAAACCCTAGATTGCCTTAGATTGTTGCCAGTACAGGCAGGCAATATCAAATACACACACACGTTTGTATATAAAACACATATAACTTTCGATTTGCACGCGTAAATTCCTCTGCTTGCGATTTAAACATCATCAAATACTTTAGTCAATTTCTTGCTTTGGTAGCTACATATGTTTCTCATTTCTTTAAGTTGCTTAAGGGGTGTATATAGGGGCTGGAGAGGGACTGCACTGGACGCTCGACTCCTACGCAAAGTCAGCCTGTTGCCTTTGCAATTTTCTGCTCTCTGATTCCATGCCCAGCCTTCGCCTGTGCCTGCTCTCCTTGTCTACCATCTCTTTCTCGCCTTAATGACCGACAAATTCTGTACAGAAAGTGCTCTCGTTGTCTGCTAATGCCTCAAAGCGGCTTTTTTTTCCCTCCATGGCGTTTGTGTTTGTGCTGCTTAAAACTTTTGAGCTACAACTTACATTCTGCCGCTGGGCATGCATTCTCCTTTGCCTTCTTTGTCTGTGTACAGGTGTGTTTGTGTGTGAGAGAGAGTGTCATTGTGTACTTTTGCTGTTTGGTGTGTGTAATAACTTAAAAAGCTAACAGACTCGCCCTCCTCCCTCTGTCACGTCTGCCTTGGGCCGCTTATCATCAGCTACTGCGCCGCAAATCCTTGCATAAAGCGTTAACTTGTTGTTTGCCAACAGCAGTGCTAAGTCTTGGCAACAGCCGCATCGGCGGCGGCAACTTGTTGGCAACACACCTGCTTCAAATGGCTTTCAAATAAGATGCAGAGAGAGACCAGACTGTGGGGGGATCTACTCTTTAATGAGGTTTGTTTTCCCAGCTGAGGCTGCAAAGTTGTTGTTTGTAGTGCGAGTTTTAGATACTTTTGATAAGAAAACTTTGCAGTTGTCTGGGATTTTTCAGAATTTGATAAAGAACTTAAACACATATGCGTCTAAAGAGGAGCTAGCGTGGTATGGCAACGCAAGAGTTGGCTATGCCTTATAAAAGGTTAAATAGTTTTCTTCATCAGTTGCACAGTTAGTCAAGTTTCATTTCTATATATAAACTCCCGATTATTACTATAATAAACTTGTCTTTGAACCATTAGTTGTGTCAAGTTTAAGTCAGTTGGCCTTTGCAAACTTTAAATAGAATGCAACCGCATAACTTTTTCCGGTCAGGGTTGTCATGGTTCATTATGAATGCATAGCTTGCATTGCATTTGCCATTTTCACATTTTTATGCCGCATTAAATATGCAGCGTTCATTAGTTATTTGTGCCACTGGGGGGGTGGAGAGCATAATCTGTGGATATAATTTATTTACAAGTATAAATTATATTGCCATCTATACTCGACTGGACGTCGGGGGCACAAGAGATCGGCCAATTTATTTCATTTTCTCATCAAGTTTCGTTCGCAATGCATCTTCAGCTGAATGTTTTCGTTTCATTTATTATGCGAAATGAAAAACGAGTTTCCACACACACACAAAAAGAGGCAGTATGTATGTGTGTTTGTGTGTGACCTTTCGGTTTGCCGCTTGCAAATTAAAGGCAAGCAGCCTGTGGACAGCGGACATTTTGCAAGCAATTTGTAACTCAAGGCAAAAAGGAACATATGTTGGCAAATAGAAGACAAACAAAGGACTTGACGGAGACAGCGACGATGTGCGACGTGCACATGCAGAGGGTTATGCCTCAAATCTTGTAGAGAAGAAGAAAAAAAAAACTGTAGAGAATGGAGAACCGCAGGCACACAAGCACGCACAATAGCACACACAACACATTATCACGTATACGCAGCGTTGTGTGTGCCAGCTCGTTGCGAATTCCACAGTTTATATATAAATGTATATATATTCCTTTTTTTCTGTGTTTTTCTGTGTTTTTTTTGTTGTTTATTTTTAGAATCGTAAAGCAGCTCGCAGCGTTGCTGGACACGAGCCGAGTTCGATGTTTTGATAAAACGTGGTTGAAGGCAGCTAAAGGCAAATGTCCGCTTGAGAGGCGGGTATTACCAAGCTTACTTCAATCGAGAGTTCAGAGAGGGGCAAGAAATAGTAGTTTCACTTTATATCATATTTATTTCGGTGTATTCATCATGTTAAGCGTTCACGACTCGGCTGAACATGTCTTTCACCTGTCGCACAGCTGAGCTTTGCACACCACTACACGCTTCAAGGCCAAAACTGTTGGGCAAACTCAAACTTTTGGCAAATATTTGCAAGTTGAGCATTGGATGGGAGGCTACGGATATTGTTTTACGCTCGCTGCACGACTGGCATATCCGTATCACTTTAAGCAAAGACAGCACCCTAATTTAGCACTAATGCTTATTAAAATTGTTTGAGCACCATCTCCTCGCTGAGTCCCAGCCATGCTCTGTCTCGTTTTCAGCTGATTGGCAACCCAAAAGGGAGCAAAACTATTTTAATTAGTTTAGTCGAATATTTTTTGGACTTTGTAGAAGTCAAACAGCAACATGCGACCGGTTATTAGCCACAGTTTAGGCACTAATTGCATCATCGGATATCGGAGTGAGTGAAATTGTGAGCTCACAATTTGCCTGAGCAATAAATCTAAGCAGACTTCAAATTATACGCCTGTATATGCTCGAATATTGTAAAAATTCAATGAGTACGAGAAAGAAGGGATATCTTCGTCCGATATATTCATTCCGACATATTTAAAGCGTGCAACAATAAGAATAAGCATGTGTGCCAAGTTTCATCAAGGTACTTCTTAAAATGAGGCTAGTTTGACTCCTCTGTTCATCATGATGCAGACTATATTTACCCTATGGAGTCGGAAATCTCTCTGAAGGTGCATTGCCTACTGCTGGCCAAAATGAATATACCCTCTGGCATTTTAAGGAATTTAAATTAAGTCTAACTTGCGGGTTCCCTTTAAAGTCTGTGTGCCTGTCGAGTTCAGGCCGAGTTCTTTCTCGCGGCTCGTTAAAACGTGCTCGACAGCATTATTTGGCTGCACATTGTGTGTGCCACTTGGCAGAATGTCAGAATGTCAGGGAGGGCAGCGGCGCAAAAGTTTTGTTTGGCTCGGCGGCAAATTACATTTCAATGTAATTGTTTGGGGCGCAGGCGGAGAAAATTAGATAAAATCATTAAATTTAATTAGCCAGCAGGCGGCTGGACAGTAGAGCCTGGCAAAGAGGACAAGCCTGCTGGCAGAGGGTGTGCAGAGTATGTTAATTTAATTCGCAGTGCCCGCAAGGCAGATGTTGTTCAAAATCACGCATACGCAGCGTGAGACCAGCAGTAGCAAAGAGAGAGAGAGTGAGGGGGAGGGGGGCATAAGAGCAGAGCATGTCAATGTCAACAGTGCGCTAGATAATTATTCCGCCTGCTGTTGCGGAAAGTGTCAGCGTCTTTGCTCCAAATAACAAACGGACTTATGCGATTATGATGGGTTGGGTGGCAACCAAAAGGCCGCCCTCACGCAGTCTATCTCTCTCACTCTCTCTCTCTCTTTCTCATTTTCTTTGTTTGCTTGTGTGCAGTGTGGCCTTTGCTTGGGCTTACAAGTGACCCAGTTGCAAAATGAGTTTATGCTGCCATTTACTTAGCAACTCAGCCCACTGTGCGAGAGTGTGTTAATTAAAAATGCTGCCTCGATTGCTATGCAAACCACTTGTTGTTGTTGTTGTTGTTGTTGTACTTGTTCTAGTTGTTACTTCCATTGAAAGCTTGGGAAATTGAATGTCATGTTCAGTGGCAAAAGTTGCATCCATCCACCTGGAACATTCCATTCAATTGCTCAATCGAGGAAAACTTTAGCATTTCCTCTCGCTTTTATCGCATGTCAACAAGTTGCCAGAGGTAGAAACAGTGGCATCAACAACTCGGCTAACTGGGCTAACTTGTCTTAAGCCGCAGTCAACAAATCAGAGCTGAGCTGATTTGAGTTAGAGCAGACCCCCAGGACAATGACTGCCACATGCCAGAAGCCTCAATCAAAGCCTATTAGCTCCCTTCGCTCTCTTCGCTTTTCGTTGTTCGCGTCGCATCCTGTTGAATTATTCAGCAGCTCGTCTTCGCTATTCATTTGCATTTCTCTCATTTGGCACCTGCCTTGCCTTGCTCTTTGTTTCTCTGACTCTGTTTCATCTCGTTTGTGCCATTTCGGGGCCTGTAAATTTGCATGCCACTTATTGCTGGCACAATTTACATAGCTTAGGCAGCTGGCAATCAATATTTGCCTCTCTCTCCTCTTTCTGCATTGTTTGCCTCAAATCCAACTCAAACACAGCCAACCTGCACGCATATGCTGACTGACTTTTAAATTACAATTTCAGACAGTCCTCAAAAACAAAAAACAAAAGCAAACAGAACAGAACACAAGCCTGCCACTCGACTTTGCTCCCCATTTGGAGATAAGCTGGAAAACATTTCTGATTTATGGTCGATTGATTAGTTGCGAAACCTTTTGCAAGTATATGCATTGTTTATGATATTGGAAGAGGTTATCTAAAAATACATATGTACGAATATATAGCCGAATGCAAATAATGTCGTATATATTGGGAAAGCTGTTCGATAGAGCCATATCTGGTGCAACTGGAAAGCTGCAGAACCGTGTTCTGCTGCAGTTTGTCAGTTCGTAACCAGGTCAAGTGTAAATATTATAAATATAAAATATATAAAAACGTCAGTAAAGTAATAACAAACTCATGATATGAAGTTTATATGGTAGGAGAGTGAAGATAGTAAAGATACAGTACGTACTTTATGACGTTTGTATTAAAAGTAATCATATGAAATGTTTTAATGTACTCCAGAGCTCAAAGAGTTTTATTCATCATGAAAATAGTATAGTAATATATATGATATTAAAAACACTCTTATTAATATGATGAGTTAGTATGAAAACACGTACAAATGTGTAAGCCACAAAAGCATTTTAATCATCCTTTTATGGCATTAAAAAGTTCTGTTAACAAAATCATAAAATATCCATCTCTGATGCACAGTTGAATTAATTTTTCTGTAGCATACTTTTTTTGCAGCAGATTATGGTAGCAAACAAAGTTTTAGTTTGTTCAACTTTTTAATGCATTTCGCAATTATTTAAAAAGTTCAAAATTTGAAATTAATTTGCAAACCGAGAGAATGCGCAATAAAAGAGCTTGTTAAATGATTTTATTTATATTCTGCATGGCATAAACTGAATAAATAGTTGCTATCTATTGCACAATTATGCGATTGCAAGCGGCTGGCGTATCTGTCAATCTATTTGCCTCTGTACTTGGCATTAAGTGTCCGTGTGTGTGTGGGTTTGTGTGTATGTGCGTATGTGTGTGTGCATACTCAGTAGCCAAAAAAAGAGATTGCTGGCTACTGATAAAGTGGCTAGTTATGTTGATAAGGTGACCACAACGGCCACAACTGGAGTGGGAGGAGTGAGGGGAGTAGAGGAAGTGGAGGCTGTCGCATAGTTGCTGCTGCTGTGCTGCGGGCAGCATTTTGATTAATGGATATTCCCCTAGATAATGCCCAACAGAGCTTTGTTGCGTAATGAAAATATGTGCGAGCAAAAGTGTTGCCTACTTTTCGGCTAAGGAATAAAATTAATGCAAATGTGTCGCCCAGCATAATGGAAACTAAATGGAATTCCTAATCAAAATGGAAACAAAATGGAATTCTAATTTGCGCACACAAAGCGCATATTTATCATGGGATTCTCTCCCTCTATGAATCTACATGAATCAGAAGTACATTAAGAGCAAAAGTTGAAAAGAGTTGGAGGTTTACTTTAGTTCGCTTTAAGCTATTGTTGAGCGTTTGTTGTTGGCTTTGTTAAGCTGGCAGCTCAACCGGAAGCCACCTGCAGCTGTGGTCAACATATTGAGAGCACATAAACTGTTGTAAGGAAATATAAACATATTTTGCATATGGGCTGCACTTGTTTGCAGTTTGTTCTGCGCCCGTCTGTGTTTGTGTGTGGTGTGGTTTTTCCGCTACTTTGCATGAAAAACCATAAAGTTATTGCTGCTGCTGGTGCTGGTACTGCTGCTGCTGACAGCGCTTGAGAGATGACATGTCATGTGCGCGTCCACAATGCGCTCGCCCACGCTCAAGTCATCTTAGCTTGTAAGCAGTCTTTGTTCTTTCTTGTTGGGCAGGCAAATTTACATATGCGGAGGCGAGTGTGTGTGTGTGAGTGTCTGTGTGTGTGCGCAACAAGTGAAGCACTACCCCCATCGACAAGCCGCAGCTGCCCCACATTAACTTATAAACTGTGATCTGCGATAAATGAAACTTATTATAGACGCCATTTTGGCTTTCACAGACACACACACACACGAGTTTGGCAACTGCTGCTGCTGCTAAATGTGCGTGGGTGTTACTTAGTTTAAGTGTCTAACACGTAGCGTAGCCTTAAGGCTGCAGCCAAGACGCTTGTGGGGGCGGATAACAGAGAGCGGCGCGTGGAGAGGGGCGTGAGGGTGTAGCCACATGTCATGAAGCGTCTGCTGGCCTGGGCTGGCTTTGCTTTGCTGCGCGGGCTGCTGTCCGCGTTATCACACGCTGCGACACATTATATTTATAATATGTTGTGTACAACACACACACACACACACACACGCACACATTGATACAATGACTACATTGAGTGGCGCTGCTGCTGCCTTTGTGTGCGTCTATTTTTGTTTCGCTCAACCCACTCGACGCGCTGCCAGCAACTTTTATTTATTTCTATCTCCACTTTCTCGCCCTCTCGTTTATTTTTTTTTTGCTTTTTGTCTAACTTCTGCTTCCATATGTTTCGTTTATTAGAAATAATGCAAAAATTATGCGAAATATCTAAAAATATGCGCGCTATTAGATTGGCATGTGGCACCCGCTGCTGCCAGGGATTAGTTGCTGGTGGCCCACAGTGCGTATGTGCAATCAGCAGACAGCAGACAAAGTCATCCAGCTGTTGCACTAGAGACAAGGCACATGCCACAGCTAGATTATTGACATGGTTTATGATTGACGGACCCAACTGGATTGATGACCCTCGAGCCACAGCAACTGGGACTGTCACTCGAACTGGGATTCGGACTCGGACACGGACACGGTCTCCTTCTCGGACACGGTCTCCATTTCTTGCCACTAATTTGGCCTAAGCAAACTTAATGCGACGCACAGCGACGTCTCGCTTCGTCTGCTTTGTTGCTGACGTGGCGCGCCAAAAATTTCATGAATACTTAATAAGTGACTCAATTGTTGACAGACTTGGCCAACATCCCTTTCAGGGCCATAGGAAATATGATTTTAAGGCAATTTCGGCACATTATTAAGTTACAGTTTGTCTCCTTCGTCTGCCTTTGTCTTTTGGCCAAATTTATTGTTCACAACTTAGCCAGCAGAAGACAGAAGCCACATACAGGCTGCATGAATAAATAAGAAATTGGGGATTTTCGCAAGTCGTCAGATGGCAGATGGAAAAACCCTTCGTCAGCAGCGAAGCAATCTCAAGGCAATTTGCATAGAAGCCGCAAGTTGAGTGGGCATCAATGGGATTCTGGGAATGGAAAACCCCACTTCCTTCCCACTTCTCCCACAGGCAGTGCACTCGGCATGCTTGATTCAAAGTTTCGTTAAAAATAGAAGAGGCAGAAAGTTGAGTTTACTTCTCTCCCACCTGTCATGGATCCACTGAGCAGAGTTCCTTTGCTCTTCCACTTGTGGCATTTCACAAAATATATTAAATACAAAATAAGAAATCCCGTGGGCAGCCGTGGAACAGCTGTTGGCGACAGCTTTTAATTACTCGTACTGCAGTAAGCTAATCCGCTTTTGCCTGCCGCTTTCACATCCGCAGCCTCCTTTGAGCAGCCTCATAATTATGCATAATCCTTCATGCTGGAAAGCAGATGCCCCAACAGCTGTTCGATTCATCTCGCTGAGTCTCCAATTCCACAATCAAGCAGTTAAGCTCAGGCTGAGCAGGAAAGATAACGCGCCAGCAAGGTCAAACTGCACCCAAGGGGATTCAGGGCGTGCCCAAGTGCAGTTGACATTTTGAAGTGAACTCAGTTCGTGTGAATTTCGATTGAAAACATGAATGAATCTGAATGAAGAGTGAATGCCACTGCTCGTATATCATTTAAATGTCACAGATATTCCGAGCTCTGACAACAGATCGATCAAATCAAAGGAAGTATTCGTGTGTTTAGCATTTCAATAATGTGTTTTGTCATATGAAGTTGCTGTATTTCATTGGATTCTCGTTATGCAGCAGGAAATTCAATAGATGACAGACTGAAGCAAAGGTAGCAAGCAGTTTATATGTTGCGCATGTAATTTCCTAAGAATGTGCTCAGAATTTTAATACTGTCAGTATTTAATATTACATTTCAATGTACCCTTGAAGAGGGTATATAGATTCTGGCGAGGAGTTCGCAAGACACCCCTAGGAGACATCTTTGACCCTATAAAGTGTATAAATTTTCAATCAGCATCACCAGGGAAGTCGATCTAGCCATGTCTGTCTGTTCGTCCAGTCCGAGTCTGTCTCCGTCCGTCTGTCGGCTGTAACGCAAATTAATCTTTCAGTTATAGAGCTATCTTGATGTAACTTGGCACACATACTTCTTATTGCTGCACGCTTTAAATATGTTGGAACGAGCCGGATCGGCCGATATATCGCATAATTGCCATACAAACTATCGTCCGATTTTTGTTAGCTGTCAAGATACAGCAATCAAACTTACTAGATCAAAGTTTTTTTATGTTTTTAATATGCATAACAAAATTTAAACAAAATCTGACCACTATAACATAGAGCTGTCATAAGAACAATCGGTAGAAATGCAGGCTTTTGTAGGTAGACCAGTTCTGATTTGAGATATAACTTAACTTATAAGTGGCAATCAAAATAAGACATAATATTAAATATACACAATACCATACGATGCTGCACCATTATATATCACTAGTATAGGAACTATCGCAGGATTTAAAAACATGCAAGAGTATAAAACATTCCGCATGCCGAAGGCAGCCTTTCTTGCTCGTCTTATATCACATTTCATTTGCAACGAGTTTCGCCTCGACTTTTACAACTGCGTATAAATGGGGTCGGTCATCAGGGCGTTGTTTTTGGGAGCACAAAGTGAAAGTTTTTCAAGTGAACACGCAGTGCGGGTCACATTGGGAATATATGCGGGTGCTGTGCAGGGGGCGTGGGGATTGGGGGCTTGGCGCATGCACCCATACTGCGTAACTCGATATGCTGCTTATTGGAATTTTGTGGAGTGGGAGTGGAGGAGGGGAGGGAGGGGGGAGAGGGCATGGCATGGAAAATAACCAGGAGGCAAAGCTGTAAAACTCTCAATTTACCAAAGCTTGGCCAAGGCTATGGCTAATAAACGTGACGACGATGAAGTTGAGAGGGAGATGCTGAGGCAGGCCAAGCAGCAGCTGAAGCTGTTGGCCATGACTGGCAATTTAGAGCATAATTATGGGCACACGCACTGACACACACACACACACACACACACACACACATGCTCAACTCTCACACAGAGCACTGGAGTCAATTACAGCTCAATTATGGCGAGCGCAGCAAGCACAAGCAGCAAATTAATGTTTTAAGCTCAATTAGAGTACAAGGAGTGGGAAGGGGGAAAGAAGGAAAGGAAGGAGGTTCATCTAATGCAATGCTACTTCAACTCGACTTTAACCTGCTGTCTTTTCTCTCTCTGTTTTTTATAGCTGGCCGGTGCCGATGGACACGAGTATCATTTCAAGCACAGGACTCTGCCGCATGCCCGCACACGTCGCAGCCTGACGCACACGCGTGCCCTGAAGAGCCATCCCTCGGTGAGTATAAACGTAAATCAAGACCAAAGCTAGACAAAGAGAGGGAGAGGGAGAGTATACTCTGTAGAATGCCAGAGTTCACAGCACAGTCAGAATTCGTTGCCAACTCTTGGCAATCAGTTGGCAAATTGTATATCAGCCTCCTCCACAGTCACATTGATTGCATTGTCCAGCAGCAGCAGCAGCAGCAGCTGTCCAGAACGTGTTCGGGTGGCATTGTCGATAATTACTATTCAAAATGCAATATGCAACAGGCAAACAGGGAGAATTATGCAGATTATGATAGCGTGCCATGGTTAGTCTTCTGCAAATAGACAACAACAACAGCAACTGCAACTTGTTTGCCTGTCTGCCTGTTACACAAAATTAGCATTTCACAGAGCAACGTCACGTACGCATAACATTGACCTACAATGTGTATCGAATTGGGGGAGAGAGAGGCGCGACAGCCGTTCACAGCTGGCAGCTTGTCATGTTGTTGTTATACCCGCTATCCATAGGGTAGAAGGGTATTATAACTTTGTGTCAATTGAAAATAAAATGTAACAGTCAGAAGGAGGGGCGAAAGACCCCATAAACCATATATATTCTTAATCAGCATCAAAAGCAGAGTCAATATAGCCAGGCCCTTCTGTCTGTCGTTCTGCCCTTCTGTCAGTCTGTCAGTTTGCCAGTTTGTAAGTCTGCTAGTCTGTCTGTCTGCTCAGACAGAAACTGTAAGAGTTACACCTTACAATTTGATGACAATATATAAAATTATAGCGCGTAGATCAAGTTTATTTTAGAATTATGCTACGCCTCCTTCCGCCCTTGTAAACCGAATTGCATGCGTAATTTTAATGCAAGACAGTACATTTTTGGTAAAGACAATAACTATCAACGGCTTAATGATACCTGAAAATTTAGTAGCGATCGGATAGTTAACACAGAAGATTTTTAAGTTGTAATTTTAAAGAGGCACCTATTGCCAAGCCGCAGCAAAGTATGCAACAAAAAAACCACTTTACGTAAAAGTTATACATTTAAGAAATGGTTCTGCTCAGGTATATCACAGTCGAGCACACTGGACTGTAGCCTACGTATTTGTTTTATTGATGAACTTTTAATGTCATTTACCAATCTTCTTCTCTCTATAGATCAATACAGCCGTGCAACAGCCTGGATTCAGGCGTGTCAAGCGTGGTCTGCGTCCGCAGGTACCCGCCATCCATGGCCTGCACTATGCTGCCACTCTGGGCGAGTCGAATAGCATCGATGTGGAGCCAACTGATCCGTACTTTCCCATGCAATGGTATCTCAAGAACACGGGACAAAATGGCGGCAAGGTGCGACTGGATCTGAATGTGCAGGCAGCCTGGGCACAGGGCATAACGGGCAAGAATGTGACAACAGCCATCATGGATGACGGTAGGTGCAATCAGTGCAGTCAGCTGGAAGCAGTAACCACAGCTTGTTCTCTCTATCTTCTCTCTCTTTTTGTCTCTGTCTCTCTCTCTTTGCATCCGCTCTGTGTGGGTTGTGCTTGCAGGCGTGGACTACATGCATCCCGACTTGAAATTCAATTATGTGAGTAGCTTTGAAAAAACCAAAAAGGAAAAGCTGTTCTATGTGTGTGTTTGTGTGTATTGCTGTGTGGGTTGTGCAAATGCATTTCAAAATGATATTTACCCAGCGTGCTCATTCGAAAAGCTATTTGTAGAGCTGCCCACTTGTTGGGTTCGGTTTGGAATGAGATGAAGCACTGTCGCTGCCACTGATTTTAATTAAACTCTTCACTGGACCAAATGAACATGACAAGTTTTCCCAAATTACAAACTGTTATTAGTTTCTTCAGCCAATAGCATCGATTCTGTTGTTGATGATGTGTGGGTAGCCTGAAATTGATTTAGAATATGCCAAAGTGCAGACTGAATGTAGTCAAATTTTTACATGAATTTAGGGCACACATAAAAGAGATAAAATATGCAAAATTTTGCAATTTTGTGTAGCACACAAGGCAGCCATAAATAAACAAAGAAAATATATGTATATTGTGCCATAAAGCTTCAGTCTGAATATGCAAATACATAAAGAGTGAGCAACTCGTTATGTTGTCTGTCTATAAAATGAAAATGACTTTAATAACTGAGATGACACAGAACTGCACTTAGGTCTATAGCAACTAATCACCCAACTAGTTACACAGTTGTCCCCAGCACTCACTCATTGTATCTCTCTTTCTCTCTCTCTCTCTCTCTTTCTGCCTTTCTCTATCATACACAGAACGCAGAGGCCAGCTATGACTTCAGCAGCAATGATCCCTTTCCATATCCACGCTACACTGACGATTGGTTTAACAGGTAAGTGCCGGCAGGGGCCTAAGCTGCTTTGGAGCTTAAGCTGAGTACCGGGCGAGGCTTGCAGCGAGTACAGAGTGTATGATAAACTTGGCAAGAGCATTCTCTCTATCTCTCTCTCTTTACTGGAGGGGGACAACTGAGGAAGGGGAAACTGCCACTCGGCAGCTGTCAACTCATCATTTTGATATACGTGTGCACAGCAGCGGCAATGAAAGAAAAACAATTTGTTAAACTTTTCCCTTATTTCTCATTTTGCCTTTTTAAACTCGTCGACCATTGAAAATGCTCAAAAAAGGGTATACTAAATTTGTGCTAATGTATGTAACAGGCAGAAGAAGTAACGTATATATATTTTTGATCAAGAAGAGCTGATTAAGCCGTGTCTGTCTCTCTGAGTGTCTGTATGAACACACAGAACTCAGCTGTTATAGAAGCTGAAGATATAAAATTTGACAGGAACGTTTCTGTATAAATGTAGTTGACTCAGTTTATTTCAAACGTTGCGTGCCACGCCCAGTGCCCCCACAAATCAAAGATTATATTTTTATATGTAATTTGTAAGCAACATATAAAACATAGAACATTCTGACTTCTACGTATAGTTAGCTCACTACAACATCTACCTGTCTTTCAAAATTCAATCCAATCGGACTACAAACACAAAAGTTATTGAAGTCCTCTTAGGGCTGCAGCGGTGCCTGCCCCTCCGTGTATGCTATAGTTTTTTTGCGGGCATGCATGCACATGTGTGTTGCTGTGGGAAAGCAATAGGCCGCAACAGACTTTCACTTTATTTACTCTTAGTGTATTTTGAACTGTGCAAAGGGTATCTCACTGTCAGCCTCGTCCGTCTGTAGCCTTTCTTTCAGTTTGCTTATTCCCATTTTGCCTTTTTCAATTACGCTTTGTGTTAATTGTGTTTTGTTGCTGTGTCGCTGCTTGTACGTTTTCTATTTACTTTGCGTTATTTTGAACCGGTTTCAACTGTATTTCGTTTAGCAAAGTTTTCGTTTGTTGCTGCTCTCGTTCGGCTTATCACATTTATTGCATAAAGGGTGGAAAGTGCCTTACACCACAGACACAAACACACTTAGACACACGAACAGACAGACAGACAGACAGGCTTGCTGAAATGCCACGAGTCTGACTAACATATTTATGGCATGCCTGGCAATCCTCTCTCTCACCTACTCTTTCTATCTTCTCTCTCTCTTCCTCAGTCATGGAACTCGCTGTGCTGGCGAAGTGGCTGCTGCCAGAGATAATGGAATTTGCGGCGTGGGCGTTGCTTATGACAGCAAAATCGCAGGTAAGTGGCTTTAGAAAGGGGCTACAGCAAAAACAACAGCAACAACAGTAAGAGCTCGAACAACAAGAACAACAATGATATCAATAATAACCGCAAATGTTTCAAATGCTGCTGTGACAATTCATCAACAGCGCGTCTTTCTCCCCATGCACTCTATAAAATTGCATTACGTATACGCCGCGCATATATTGTAAAATTGATTTGCCCAATATATGTGTGTGTGTGTGTGCGGCAGGTCGCTCAACAAGTCGCGCAGACACACACACACACACACTGTATAAATGCGGAAATGTTATCTGTCATTTTTATGACACCTTCGGTTGGGTCAGGGGAAATATCAAGTGAAAATCGGAAATGTGCACTTGATAAATCTTGAGGCGTGGCACTTTTACGATTGCCATAAACGGGGCCAAGCGATAAACGATAAACGACTATAAATATTGATTTATAATTTCCGCCATTACGATTAATGCACTCTGCTCTGCTCTGCTCTGCTTTGCTCCCCAGGCATACGCATGCTGGATCAGCCCTATATGACGGACCTCATCGAAGCCAATTCCATGGGCCATGAGCCGCACAAAATACACATCTACAGCGCCTCGTGGGGTCCCACCGATGATGGCAAGACTGTGGATGGGCCACGCAATGCCACCATGCGTGCCATTGTGCAGGGTGTGAATGAGGTAACACATAAAAGGGAGAGGGGGGGGTCATTAACCAATGCATGCTCATTAATCGCGTGGCCACCTGCAGGGACGCAATGGACTGGGCAACATCTATGTCTGGGCATCGGGGGATGGCGGCGAGGAGGACGATTGCAATTGCGATGGCTATGCGGCTTCGATGTGGACTATTTCGATTAACAGCGCCATCAACGATGGACAGAATGCCCACTATGACGAGAGCTGCAGCTCCACACTGGCCTCCACGTTCAGCAATGGGGCCAAGGATCCCAATACTGGCGTGGCGACCACAGATCTCTATGGCAAGTGCACGACAACCCACTCGGGCACCAGTGCGGCAGCACCCGAAGCAGCAGGCGTCTTTGCATTGGCCTTGGAAGCCAAGTAAGTAGAGCAGGGGTAGGGGGAGAAGGGAAAGAAGGACCTATGCTAATCACATTTTGTTGCCACAGTCCGCAATTGACTTGGCGCGACATTCAACATCTGACTGTGCTAACATCGAAGCGCAATTCCCTGTTCGATGCCAAAAACCGTTTCTACTGGACAATGAACGGCGTCGGTCTGGAGTTCAATCACCTCTTTGGGTTCGGCGTGCTCGACGCGGGCGCCATGGTGACACTGGCAAAGCAATGGCACTCGGTGCCAGCACGCTATCACTGCGAGGCGGGCGAGATTAACAAGGCTCAGTAAGTGTCACATGAGTGTGGACAATCTGTTCCCAATGCTCAATTCCTTGTTAACCCACTTTGCAGGCCAATTATCATGGGTCGCTCGCTGTTCTGGGAAATTAAGACAGACGCCTGCAAGGGCACCGATACGGAAGTGAATTATTTGGAGCACGTTCAGGCGGTCATTACGGCAAATGCTTCGCGACGCGGCGACCTCGAGCTCTTCCTCACCTCTCCCATGGGCACAAAGTGAGTACACAGTCAACACACAGCAACTTATGTGAGGCAATCGATAATCTAAACTAATCACATTGCCACACTGCCACCAGATCCATGATTCTGTCACGACGCGCCAATGATGATGATCATCGTGATGGCTTCACCAAGTGGCCCTTCATGACCACCCACTCGTGGGGCGAGTATCCCCAAGGCACATGGAAACTGGAGGTGAGTGCACCCCACGCACAAAACTCGGTTCTATTGAATTAACATTGTTGTTCTCTCTGTCGCCAGGCACGCTTCAATTCGCCTCAAACGCGTCTTGGCCATCTGGTCGAATGGTCTCTCGTGCTGCATGGCACCAAGGAGGCACCTTATCGCACACTCTCCCCCTCGTCACCACACTCCAAGTTGGCCATTGTGAAGAAGGCGCACGAGGACAAAAAAGATGAAGTAAACAGAGAGAGAGGAGAACGGAGAGAGGGAGAGGAACACGAGATATCGTCCATAAGGCAGCGCTAATTTTATCCTTGAATGTGCTGGCTGTGTTTTGTTTATCAGAAAAAAAGGGATTGATTGACGAATTGACTTGAGTTCCACAGTTTCTATAATTTCAAAATCGAACTCAAAGTTCGCATTTTCATTTTTCGTTTCATTTTCAAGGGAGTTTCTGAAATGCGCACAGATTACTTTTTAGTTCGTATACAAATGATGTTATTCTCTTTTCTTGAACAGCAGAATTAGATGAGAGCAGACCCCGTAGAAACTATCAGAGATAAGTGGCCAGAATAATTCAAAACAGGTATAGCATACGTGTATTACTGTAGTAGTCGAGCGACAGAGAGAGACAGAGGGAATCATTGAGTACACAAAAGTTTCCTTGACAAAAAAAAAAAAAAACAAAAACAAAAACCAAATGTAAACAAATATAAATCTAAATCGTCTTGTAAATGTACTATATACATATATATATACATATATATACTATATCTACCTATATGTACTTATACATACCTACGCATATATGTGTGTATGTAAAACTGTGTCCTATGCTCTTTAGACTCTAATATTTATCTAGCCTAAATATTTTAATTTCCATATACAACTCGAACTATATACGAACATTAAATGTTGAACTTAACGTGGAGATACTTACAAGCTGCACACTGCTTCCAAATACATAAATAAAAAAAAAAAAAAGAACAACAAAAAGAAACAGCAACAACAACAGCTCTGTACAAATATTATTTACTTACGTTGATTCGTTAGTGATTTGTGAGTTCTTTCGATCGATGTAGTCAGTGCATGTAAATTGCATACGCAGTTTTCAGTTTCTTTCGGGGGCCAAAGAAATAAACATAATAATAATAATAATAATAATAATGGTAATAATGATAAATAATAAAGAATTGCGCATTAAACAAACTGTTTATTATGAGAGTATAGTAAAAGTACAATTGTACAATTGAGCGGAGTGTTGAGAGTGTGTGTAAGATACTTACGGATGCATATACGGAGATTGATTTGTTTGACACTATAAAAATTGAAGCACATTGTTAAAGTTCATGGGAATGATATACGGCATAACACACACATAAGTACACACCCTTAAATATATAAATCTATATATGCGATAAATATATATATATGCAGTACATACGAAAATCGTGTAATTATTAACCACATGCGCCGATGTTGAAGTTTGAGCAGGCAAATATATAATATACAATAAATTTACATATATATATACATACGAGAACAGTGGCTATATACGAGTACATATATCTATATACAATACATGCATACATATATTAATAAATGTATAAACTATATACATACATATATATACACATATACATTCATATATATCGATGTAAAGTTATCTTGAATGTTGTAGATACTACTAACACAAATAGTACCGAAACCAGCCACAAATACAGTTGCATAGATGTTGAACACCACACACTCACACACCTCTACACTGCACACAGATTTCTGCCACGCAGGGTTTATATTTTGCCTTTGACCGATCTCGATAATCAATATTCAGTTCTCTTCTGTACTGCTCATGCAATTGTTTTTAGCTTCTTCGTAACACAAATGAACATGAAAAATAAAATCTATTTAATTTTTTAAATAAAAGTTGGAAACGGCAATCACAAGTGTTTTCTTTAATGGAGCTTTTCAAGCAGGAATCTTATCTGGTTTGAAACTCAAAGCGTAGCACAACCGTATTGAAACTCTACACTGAAAGCTTCGTCAGGCAGGTGAAGGCCTTGGCTTACCCCGAAAGCTTATTCTCTACACTCGTTTAGCTTTTTTTGTGGCTTGACTTTAGCCATTTTATGCACCCAAGCTGTAATTAGTTATCCTGTTTTGTTTTTTCTGGCTGCCCTGCGTTTTATTTTTGTGCACGTTCCTGTTGTGTGTTTGCCTAATATGGCCAAGGGCAATTAATTATGCAGCACTATTTTAGCCGGCCACCTAGTGGACATGTTCCCAAAATATAATTAATTAAAGCCAATTAATATGCCACAACAAGCATGTAATATGGCCCGGCTCAGCTTTACCATAGAAAACGGAAGTTTTCGCACTGAATGCCATCATTTTGTAGACACGCGTGTGAGGAAGTATGTATGTGTGTTAAGGAAAGATTAACTGTAAACTTTAATGCTAAATTTGATTATGCTGTTCTGAATTGTATAGTTAAGTTTATAAGTTTATGAATGAGCATGATGAGTGTAGGAACCACGACTTGAATGCTCTTTAAGAAATTTGTTGTAGGAGAAATGAAGTGCAGCAACAATCAATGAAGAAAATGTTAGTGCCGTTAATATTTGAATTAAAGTATGTATATCAAACATAAATATATATTGTATGTATATATGCATCTTATATATATTAAACTAGCTGCAAAACATCAGTCTCAACTCAAATCTGCCCCAGGCTATTAAAAAAAGTCATGTTCAGTCACACTGAACTGTTCAGCGATATTGCGCCCCGATACACATACTTCGCCCCTGGGCGGGAGGGGAGAGGTGTGTGGCCAACGAGGCGTGTTAAAGTAAAAGTTTTCGTTCCCGGAAATGTTTATTAACTATAAATTGCGCAACACCAATGGCAACGACGCCGGCCGAGCCAACATAGGAAGGAAGGAAATGAGCAAACATCGGACGCACCCGCAAAAACAAATAAAACCTACGGCCTACAGAACACTGTGAATGGTGGCAAGTTGTTGTTGTTTCGGTGTTGCTGTTGTTTTTGGTGTATTGGTGGTACGGCAGCCGGGGTCTTCATAAATCATTTGGCTGCGGGCATATGATAAATTGTCATACTAATTGTTTTCAGCGTTCAAGACAGAGACGCTGCCCACGTCTTGGCTTAGGTCGGCTCCATGTGCTGCGGTTCGGTGAGGTTCGACGCTCGACTCTCAACGATGACGATGATGTTGGTTGTGTTGCTTGTGCTGTCGATGGCGCCTTGCGGCTGGCATAATTTTAGGCGCAATGAATGTTAAAATGGCTAAATGGAAAACAAAACCGATTTGCTGCCACTCATTTACTGACTGCCTGTCAAATTCTGCATATCATTTGGCTTGGCCTATTAAACGCCTGCCTCACTCTGCTTTGCGGGTATTAAAAAGTTAAAGCCAACAGATTTTGTGTGTGTGGAAGGGAGAGGGGGACACAGCGCATACAGTGAACAACAATGCAATGAAAGCGGTGCAGTTATCATCAATCATACTTAGGGCGAGTCACATGTCCGTTGGGCACACGCGGCGTATGCGCAATTTAACTGATGGGCAACTTTAATAGCGCAAATTGCCTAGCAGAAGCGCTCGCTGTGCGACACAGCAACAAAACAGGCATGCATACTAGTGCTCGACTGCGATATACCCGGTACACAACTGACTACAAAGAGTTATTGAATATTGTGTTGCATACTTTGCAGGAGGCGCCTTGAAAATCAGTTTCCTCTTCAAATTACTTCTTAAATGACTTCTAGTTAAGTAATCAAATGTTCAGGAAATAATTTTGATTGTCATAAATATTATATTATGCATGCTTATAAATTAAGCTTGCAATTCGGTTTTTATCGATTCAAGGAAGCAGAAGTGGGCGTAGCAAAATTCTAAAATCAATCTTAACTGCGCGCTAAATAAAAATATATAATACCCCCAAATTTGGTGGTATCAGCCTTACCTACCTTACAGTCTCTGAGATCTATAGTTTTTCAGACAGAATGCCCAACACAGACATACAAACATACCGACATACAGATACAGTTACAGATATACAGATATACAGACCTGCAGATATACAGACACATAGCAGACAGACATATAGACATACAGACATACAGACAGACAGACAGACAGACAGACAGACAGACAGACATACAGACAGATAGACATACAGACAAACAGACATTCATACAGACAACTTCAGACAAACAGACAGGCAGACATACAGACTACTGACAGACAGACAGACAAACAGATAGACATGGCTATATGGACTCATCTGTTGATATATGGTACTATTATGGTTCTTTGCCAGGTCCTGCCTTCTACCAGTTACAATTATTTTCATTTAACACAAGCGTATAATACCCTTTTCTGCTATGCATAGCGGGTATAACAACTACAACACGCATACAGTTATGCCATGGCACGCTGGTGACTTCGTTTGGTTGTTGTGTTTGTCGCAGACATGCAAATAAGTTGGCAACAAGTAACAAGTTTTTGATTTATGATACGTTAATAATGACAGCGGGTCAGTTGGGGCGCAGTCGTCGTCGTCGACGTCGTCGTCGTCGTCGTCGGCGCTGCCAGCAACAGGTTTGTTGTCGTGTTTGTTATGCGCTGCCGTTTGCTCTTCGCTCTTTGCTGTTGCTTGCAAACACAACTTGTTGTCGCTGTTGTTGCTGTTGTTGCTTTTCTTCTTGTTGTCGCTTTTTAGTTTTGTTTATTTGGCTTTTTCGGAGTGGGACATGTCTGCGAGCGAGCGTATTTGACACTTTAATGAACTGCCCGAGGGGTCGCGTGTGTCGCAGTCGCCGTCGCAGTCGCAGTCACAGTTGGCGTCGCTGTCGGCGCAGTTCATTAATATTAATGCCTTAGTTTGCTGGCCAGCAAGCGGGCAACTGTTTTCGCCATGACAAAACTGGGCTAGCGCACTTTGACCTGCGCCAGACACAAATGTCAATCGCGGGTCATTTGTAATTTGTTGATAATTGCATTTTAATTGAGCCGCGATAAGAGAGACTCCACTGTACGCCGCCACTGTTCAATTACAATTGATTTTGGGCAGTGTCATGCTAATGCTCATGATATATATGTCTACATAGAATATTATAAAGCAGTACGAGTGTGTGTGTAATTACTGCTGAACTGCGGCCCAAATGCGATAATGGTTTATGTGTTTAGTTCGTGTAATTGCCATGATTAGCACAGTATATACCATGTCTGATGTGGGATGTGTGTGGGTTCATCTTGCTGTTGATGTCATGATTTATAGGACACTGGGCTGCTCTACGCGTGCCTTCAAAAATTTTAATTAACACCGCACACGCCGATATCAATTACCCAGTCCACTTGCGATTTCCCTCCGTCTATCGATAGACACAGCCAATAGCAGCGAGGTTAAAAGAAAATCTTATAATTTACTTGAACGCTTGTCTATTTTGCCAGCTGGGCAGAGTACACCAGGCTTGTGGAGCAGTTTGTCACTTGCAAAAGAGTCTTTGCAATTGGAAAACTTTTTGAAATTGACTCAATCAAAATGATATTAAAACATTCTGTGCAACTTTAGCTCAAACCCTTCAGGTAAAAAAGAGTATCTTGTCGTCGTCGCAAAAGAAGAAGAAACTTGTTGCCCCCGTGCTGTAGCCATTTGTTGGTGGGGGGGTGGTCGAAGGGTGAGTTCTTTTATTATTGTTTTAGCTTAGTTATGTTTGCGTTTTGGCCTACAGATAAACAAGCCTATGGAATGGGACGCTGCACGAGCAGCGAGTGGAAAGCAGAAGAATGAAGTAAAACAATCACCTGGCAACGTGACCGTAGGCCATGTTATTTAACTTTGGACACGCAGCTTTTGGCGGCTGTTCGGTGTTCGTATCAATGCTATGACAGGTTTCTCTGACAAAACTGTCCAGCAAAACTTTCCGGTGGGAAGGGAGAGGGAGAGGGTGTGCCCTTAACTTTGTAAGTATCTTTCTGGCAAGCCCTGCATGTCTGTTGCTGTTTATATTTTTTGTTTTCTTTGCTACTTCTATTTGTTGGCCCGCAGGAAAAGTGATTAAATAAAGCGATGCTGATGGGCTGCAGGCTGTGACAATATTTTATTATATTGTCTTTTAATAAATTGTGAGAATTTATAAATGGAAATGCGGCCCAAGTGGACAATGCCAACAGCGTGTACAGTTTATACAGCGCCTACTCAAATATACAATCAGTGCACAGTGGGGCGCTGCCATTTGATAGCTGCCAAAAGTCGTAGATATGAATGAAGAAACTGTGTGATAAATCAATATTTTATTTAATTATGTGTTGGGTAAATGTTCAAAAGTTGCAGATACAAATGAAAAGAGTGTGCACTTTAATATATAGTATAAATTTAATAAATAATATAAATATATATAAATACTCACATAAGCAAGAATCAAAAATTCTATAGAGTTTGTTGTTTACTAAGAGTTACAATACATTCTGTTTTCTCATTACAATTATGGGTGCTCAACTTATATACGATATTTATGCAGCTCACATCCCACTGTGCTCCACAGACTGCCCTGATGCATGACGCCTCATTATGCGCATAAATAGGCATTGTCCGTGGACCTGGACAGAGAACGTCTAGCCTGTTGCTCTTCCGGTGGCAACGGACGGAGAGAGAAATGAGAGGAGGGACAGCTCTGTATATGATAGAATTGCTTGCTTATTTAGGTCTATAAATCTGAGTAGCAGCAGGAGCAGCAGCAGCAGAGGCAGTGGCAGCAGCAAAAGCAACAGTCTTCGCCTGGCAACATCCTTCGGCTCGACTCGGCTTGGCTCATTTATGATGAATTTGAATTGACAGCTAAGTAGCAATTTGGCTGTGGACTGCCTGAACCATTATCAATTTGAACACATCGTCTATGCCGCACACACACACACACACACACACACACACACAGAATGTATACACACACATGCAGAGGCAAACTCATGTACACGTAATCAGATTTATGTGAGGCAATCAAGACAATTACGCAGCAAAGCTTGGAAACAATATTAGGGCAGGGACACAGTTCTATAGAGTGTGGCACAGTGGGCTATGTGTGTCTGCGTGTATGTGAGTGTTGTGCTTGTATGTATTTGTTGTTAAATATTATTTATGCAGTAGTGTTTATGTAGTGCAAGTCTCCAAGGAGCCATTTATGCCTAATTTAAGCGCATTTGTTGCCAAGACAATGTGCCAATTTGTTGCCTTTGGCCCTGGTTTGCCCATTGTACATGCTAGCTGGTGTCTTGCCCATGGCTACCGCACTTCAGTTTAAACAGCAGCTAAACATGGCTTAAAATGGTAGTGTACAACTGTTGCTCAGTTTGTCGATTGCTCTTTCGTTGCAAATTCCTCATCGAAGATAAAGCTCGACTATCAAAATCATGTTGCCTCGTCTGTCTGTCTGTCCGTCTGCCTGTCTGCTTGTCTGCCTGTCTGTCTGTCTGTTCGTACGTTCATCTGCCTGTTGACTAATTAATTAATTATGCATATTTCCGCATAGCGCGGCCCGCTTTGTAGTCGCCAAAAACACGAGTAGTTTGCCCGCTCGCAGTTTATGTAACGCGGCAGAAACCAACGCCCCACTACAGTGGGGCAGCCTCGAGGCGCAGTGTTAACGCTTAAATGCTCATTTATCTCTGATTAACTGCTGCCGCTGCTGCTGTTGCTGCTTCTGCTGCTGATGCTGCTGCTGCTGAGCTGAGTTGTTGCTGCAACAGATGAAATCGAGCATCGAAATTGAAACTGAAACCGAAACTGACTGAAACCTTAGCCAAATCGCTGGCACATATTGTAAGAGTTCGCATCATTTATCATGGTTACAATTTTCACTCTTCCCTTTGGCTGTGAAATGAAATGCGCGTATAAAAATCAGCAAACTCGCAGCTCATCATGTCAGTTAGCAACCTCGACTAGCACACAACACACAACACACACACACTCTCAGGCAGTCCAACTAAACTCATGATGCGTGGACTTCTGGTAAGTTCCTTTTGGGAAATGGGAAACACAACTTGCAACACACTGCTAACCTATTGTATTGCATATCTCACAGGTATTCTGTCTGCTTGCTGCTGCAAGTGCAGCCAAACTGGGCTATAATTATTCCACTGGCAATGGCGACCGACGCTTTGCAGGTCTTATCGATGCGGAGGCAACGGGATTTAGTGCCGGACAGGAACAACAGCACAAGCAGCTGCAGTTGCAGCACAACAGCAACAGTTGCAACACCAACAGCAACAGCAACAGCAGCCACAGCATCAGGAACTGGTTGCCGATGAGTTCAACAAGGAGTTCTTCACCTACTCCGCACCCGAGGAGGACTTTGCCGATCGCGAGGCCACGCAGCACATTGCCAACATGTTGAAGCGCAATCTTCGCGTGCTGTTCATCAAGTCGCCAGAGCATCAGGGCCTCACCAATGCCGCACTGCAGCTGGCCAAGCAGTCCAGCGAGCAGCGGACAGCCATCTACGTGCTGACCAAGCAGGCCGATGTGGGTGAGCTGGCACAGCGCCTGCAACAGGAGAACCAGAGCCAGGCACACAAGCCCGAGGTGCACTTCGTCAAGTACCGCACATCCGAGGATGCTGTGCGTGCCCAGCAACTGATCCAACAGCAGTTCGATGCCCTGGGCGGTAGTTCACGTAGCTCCGACGAGGGCATCGCTCCCGTGCTGGACTTCAGCTCGGCGCCATCTGGCAGCGAGGGGGGGGCAGGTTCAGGCACAGCCTGCATCCGGTGGAGCCAAGTATTTGCCTGCAGCGTAGTTCATTTACTAATTATATAGATGTATAGTATGCCACACACCACACATACACACACACACACAAATTCTGATACATGTACAATGAGTATTCGCCCTAGGTTGCCTTAGTCAGTTAGCATAGCCGTAGTTGTTGCTACCGTTTGGTATTTTAATAAAATAAGATTCAAGTTACAAAACGCCCTGGCGCATTTCTCGGAAATTGCGGGGTTTTAATTTCCCTTTGATGCTGAAAGCACGCTCCGACTATTAGCCTCGCCTACGATGATGTGTGGGGTATATCTTATGTTACAAAATCAGTTTCGTTTTGGCATTTTAACATTTTGGGCAGTACATGAGATCTTAACAAGAGGAAACTTTTTGGGGTACAGATTTTAGTGAAGGAATAGGTTAACAGTGTTCCAGAATAGGTTGAAAGTGCTCTAGAATATCCAGCATAGGTTGAAAATGTTTCACAATAGGTTAGAAATGTTTAAGAATTGGTTAAAAGTATTCCAGAATAGGTAAGTTTTTTAGAATAGGTTAAAAGAGCTTTGGAATAAGTTTAAAATGTCATGGTTTTTTGTTTTGTTTGCCCTGTTTTTGGGGGAGTTTTCGTTGGCCAAAATGAAATACCACTTCGCCCTGATGTGCTCTGCCCTTTAAAAGGTGCAAATGACGTGGAGCTGTGAGCTGCCAGCTCGAAGCTTTTGTTTGTCTGTCGAAACGGATTCAATTTCAATTGCTGCCTTGCGTGGGCATTAAGTATGTGTGTGTCTCTGTCTGAGTGTGTCTATGTGTGTGTGTGGGTGAGTGGGCGATCCTTATTACTATTATGTTGGCACTCTCAGGCAGCCGAAACACGTACGCGGCGATGGCGTAACTTAAAAGCGAAGCGATATAAAAATAAATAAAGGCGCGCAAATAAAAAAGAAAATGCTCGAGAAATAAAGCGAAGTACGGACAAAATGGCAGACAAGGATAGAAGCGATTCCGGGCTCTTTATAGCACTACGATTGGGTATGTATCGTATAATTATACTGTCTGTATTGGATTACAGTGCGATTTCTATTCAATTAATACAAATGAGCGGCAAAATTGTTGCGCTACTGGCTTGAGTCTGGGGGCAGTTCATGATTTGCTCCATAACTAACGGTATTTCGAGCGGAAAGCGGAAAGAAACAACACAATTTTTGCCCAGCTCCAGCTCGCCGTTTGCAATTTAATTAAACAAACACTTTGCGCTGCGGTTTCCAGCAACAACAACAACAACAACAACAATAACGACGAGGGCCAATGAAGTAATGTGCCAATGGGACTTGTAATTTCCAACAGTGGCAACAGTGGCAACAACAACAATAAATACAAAGAAATTGTTGGCCAACTGGCGACGTGTTGCCAACAGCTATAATCCGTCGTGAATAATTGTTATTGTTTTGGGAACTCGCTGTGGCAACGGACATAGTGACCTGGGACTCTACTGTTCTAAATTTAATTGCACAGAATTGAGGCTACATATTGATTATTATACCCTGTACTTAAGGCAAATAGGTATCAGTTATTTATTTATAATAAAATAGGTTTATTAATATATAATGTTAGTAGAGAATGAGGGAAAATTAGTTCAAAACTGTCATTTTACGACACCTAAAGGGAAACATAGAGGGAATGTAACTGGCAGTAACTTGTAGGATTGGTTGACCAAACAGATCATCACACTTCATGTCGTTTCTTCTCTTCTTCTCTTTCTCGCTATCTCTCTCTCTCTCTGCTTGACTCTCGTTTCCTCTTTCTTTTACACTCTGTAGTCCAAAACTCGATGGTAGTTTAAAAATAAAGCCAGGCAGATGAGTTGGTTGACGCTCTTCTCCTATGTCCTATCTTCCATCTTCTATCTAGATCTCCTCTTCTTTCTGTCCAATGTCCTCTGTTCTCTGTGCTCACTCTTCAGTCTTCACTCTTCACTCTTCACTCTCCACTCACCTCTCTCCTCTCTTTACTACCTTGCCAGGGTATTCGATAGTCAAGTTTAAATTACTTTTCCTTTTTTAATTATCATTTAATATTCATTGTGATAAGAGTACGTATGTATATTAAATGAAATGAATACATTCATGTTCGTGTCGTGTCCGAGCTGTTCTATTTGTGTACGGGATTAAAGCCGGAGGCCAATGTGAAACTAAAAAAGGACATCGAATATGCTTGCGTGCAAAGTCTCCGACGCAGCTTATGTCGTTAATGTGACAAAAGCTTTCACGGCAACAAAACAAAAGTGCGAAGTAGAGCAAAGGCAACAAAGAAATCAGAATTAGACACAACTCGCTCTCACTCACACTCTCTCTCTCCCCTTCTCTCTTTGCCATCTGTTGACATCATTCACCAGAAATGACAACGGGGGCAGTTGAAAGCGAAGTTTGTTTTGAAAGGGAAAGTTCAGCGAATGAGGGTGGAAGGCTTCAAAAAATAAGATTCCTTGAGGACTGAGAAAATGAGAAACTACTTATAATGACTAACATAATTGCTTTGAAGTTGTCTTAAGTGCGTTTTTATTTCAAATATATAAAAAGTTTTTAACTTCATTTGTAGAAAGGCAGCTTAAAGAAGTAAAAGCGAGTGTGCTTTAAAGGAAAGAAACTAAAATTGCGCGCATTATTTGCACTTAGCTAAAGACAAACCAAACCTTATCACTTCTGATTGTGACTGACTTGCAAAACGCGGCTGCTCTCAAGTTCAGACAAGGTGTGCCAAAAGTACACAAAGTGTGCGTGCGCGTGTGTGTGTGTTTGTGGTGTCTTTGTCATCTCACAGCCAATTAAGCCACCTGAAATGAAAGAAAGGCCACACACACACACACACGACTGTAAGACGGCCAAAAAGACAAACGAAAAAGCGTTGAAAGCGCAGCCCAGAATCGATGTCTGTGGGCGACGTTTACACAATGCACACACTATCAGCATACGTGTCTGTGTACGTCTGTCTATCTGTCTACCTGTCTGTCTGTGGTGTGTGTGTGGTTTGAGTTGTAATGGTCTGGCTGGATCTGGTTGGGGCTTAGTTCTACGTATCATTATCCCTTTTGTTTTCGAAGCGCAAATTGATTTTGAAGGGTGATTTCGCTCTCAGCTGTCAAGCTAATTGTGGCCCGTCTTCAGCACTCTTCGGTCTAACTCTACACACACACATACACACACATTGACAGACAGAGTCTTTTGCGCTCTGATTGACTGATTACACGGCTCCGGCTTGGTGGCAATTATATTCCTCGTACAATGTTTCAATTGGAAAATGCCGCACGTGGCTTTTATCGCCTGACAGGCTTATCAAATATGAATGAGTTTGCTCGACTCTGGCACCTTGCACTGCTCCATGGGGGAGGCAGGCAGGTAGGTAGTATGTGGTGCAAGTGAATATGAATTGTTGGTGTTGATTATCTGTTGCCGCGGCAAGCCTACATACAAACGCAGCGACATAATCATTATCACATTTGCATTGCGGCAAACGAATTTGCCGGCAATCGATGCAAATCGATTCTGTTTGTCCCCCGACCGACCAATCGTCAATCGTTGCCCTACTTACTTGACTGTAATTGTGTGTGTGTGTGTGTTGGTATGTGTGCCCGGCAGCCATATTATTATGTTGGCCTAATTTGCTTTGCAACCTCTTGACGCACCACAATGGAGGAGGAGCAGAAGGCGGAGGTGGGCAGCTCCCACAAGCATTTGTGACCGCAATTTGACCGCAATTTCCATATCGCGAGCAAATACAGCTAATAAACTAGCAAACTTAAAAGCACACACACACACATATACACAGAGAGAGTATAGGTACATGAGTGCAAGTGTATTGGCAGTGAATGTCAGCAGTCCGTGTGGAGCGAGGCAGCATAGACAGCGCACGAGCGAAAGCCAACACAAAACGGAAATGAAACTTATTAAAAGATTTGAATCTAATCGATTTTCGTCCTTTACGCCAAAATGAACTTTGCCAGTTGCCATTTACCCGTTGGCATTTACCAGTTGCCAGTTGCCAGTCTTTAGTTCTGTGTGGGGGCATTAAAGTGGAGCGGCGAGGTAGACCTTCATGGCTTTGGCTGGCCATAAATTTAATTGAAAACCCAAATGGTTCTCTGTCTGTGACAGTATCTAGGCGAGCCAAGGCTGTGTAGAAGGAAGTTGCGGTGTGGCTACACCAGAGGATTGCATGTCCACTGACATGTGCTCGTGTGTGTCTATTGGTTAGTGCTTGTGTGTGTGTGCCTGGCTTTTATTAAATTTACTTAAGCGTCAAATAACTCATCCAAATCATTGGCTTTAAGTGCAGAATGCGAACGTGCCGTCTTCACCTGCACGCGCAGACAAATGCGATTTGAAGTAATTTGAATATCCAATTGAATGTGTGCACTTATCGTCATGCACACACAGACACACACTGGGCACACTGAGCACATACATGGGAAGCGGCACTCTGCTGGCTGCAGAGTAGAGAGTCACGTTTGCCAACTGGCAGCGTTTAACATGAATGCTAACCCATGCACAGCATCAATTGTCTCTTTGACCATGGCCTGCAGCAGGAACAGCAGCAGCAGCAGCAGCAGCAGCAGAAAATCGTTGGCCCATTGAAGCACCAACTAGCAGACAGTTTCCCCACTTTTCCAGCTCACACCTCGATGGGAACTTGCGCTGCGCTGTGCTGTGCTGCGTTATTGAAATTCGTCGAAGCAGCAAAAGTGTTTGAGTGCATTCAAGCATTCACTCACTCACATACACACGCACTCATACTCTCACACACTCGCCAGTGACGTGGAGGTGGCATTTGCAGCTGCTGCTGCATTGCAAACTCAAATTACGATAACTTGAAATGCATTTCAGTCAGCAGCAGAAAGTGTTGCATACTTTTCAGCGCCTACCGCCAGACAACTTGCTCCCTCAACATTTTCTGCCTGTTGTTGCTCTAACATTCCACACATGCCATTTCCCCTGCGAAAAGTCAGTGGGAAATGTTTTCGTTTAAGCTCTGCGTAATTCGAATGTACAAATTAAGTGCCAATCAGACTGAAAAGCGAACAAAATTGCCGTTTTGTTTCTCTTTGTTTGTGTTTTGCGCATCAATTTTTGAACACTTTCATCGACAACAGCCAGACACAAACACGCATACATACATCAGCAGACACACATATGCGCATACAAATGAGAATAAATAATTGGGTGATTTTCATGGATATTTAACTTTTAAATAAAACCAAGAGAGAGAATTTAGTCCCCTGCAGTGTTTGGCCAGTTATTGCGGGTTAATCTGCAGTCTTAATTGATCACAAATTTAATTCTCTTTAATGCGTGTTTTTCATACAAGAATATACAAAAAATACATTGGATATTTGTATATGAAATGCAATATATTATTATTAATTGCAGGGTATTGTTGAGATGTATGTTGATTTACGCAAAAACATATCATCGCATATTGATTGACTGTCAAATGGTAATAAAACGTGTAATTAATTGTTCGTTAATTCTTATACAAATTAAATCGACCTGGCATACAATTTTCCCAATTACCGTTTAATATTACACTTTTTTTTAGTTTATTATAAACTAATAAATGGCATGAAATATGCATGATATTCTTAACATGCAATTAACTTATTCATTACAGGCAGTTTTTTACTCTGCAAGCTTTGAAATCTGTCATTAAAGGGTATACTATGTTGGTGTGCATTTAATAGACTGCCTGATGAACCCAATGAATTATTAATAATATGTATGATCTTGATCAGAGCCAACAGTCAAGTGAATTTGACCTTGTGCTCTGTAAAGAAATCATTTTATTTGTGATCGAAGTGGGCCTGCTGTCTGCGTGAGGCGAAAGTAACTTTAATAGTCTGTTGTAGTGGCACATGTCGGCTAGCTGTGCAGCTCCTTTAATCAAAACCTTTAAAAATGAAGAACATAGAACTTTGAATACAGCATATAAACATATTATTGAATATTGTAGCAACGTGTACTTTTTCCACGACTTTTAAATTCAGCGCAGGCTTTTGATTTTCACTAGAATTCAATTCCATTTATTTAATTAACGTGATATAATGGCAACACGCGACAGCTGCATGGAGCCTGCACACCGCACACTCACACACACACCTATACATGAGTAGCATATGTGTGCTGTACTGACTCAATCAATCGCTGCCTGTTGACAGACGAAGAAGGAGGAAGGATATGCTGGTCAACGGACAAGGCCAAGTTGTGCGTGTAAACATATTGTTAAATTTGTTAAATTGAATTAGTACAGGCAGAGAACAAGTAACAAGTGCAACAACTGCAACAACTGCAGGCAACATTGCAGCATTTAAGTCACTTAGGAAACACTTGTAAGTTGTTTCTTAAAGATGGATTGGAATTTAATTGAAGCAAGTGCGGCACTTTAAGGCATATCATAGCATGCTACTGTAAAGTGCAATTGGCATTCTTTTGGCAATAATAATATCGGAAATAAAATACACAAATATTTGCTTTGCACATGAATACATATAATATTTGTGTTTTGTAAATATTTATTGAACATTTTGATTGGAATTGAAATTAAATATTTGCGTTTCTAATTTTGTGCCTGACTGCAGTTGCATTTGCCACTTGATCACGCGACCTTATCGAGTGAATTTATCCGTTCAATTGCCGGGCGATGTCATAAATGCTGCTGCACATGCAATGGCAATCACATAAATGCGGCAATTAGCCAAAGTTGCGTTGCGTATACGACGTGTGCGCCGCGCCTGGCGACCAACAACCTTTGCGTGCGTTATTTTATTGCCTGCGGCTTTAAAGTCTTTTATGTGTGCACACACACAGCTGAGTGTAGCGGTGTGTGTGTGCCAGTAAGTGTGTGTCAAATTGCAATAAAAATGCATATGCGTTAGTGTGTGTGTGTGTGTGTGCATTCGATCGCCTGCGGCTGTCTATTTGCATCGATTGAACAGAACTGAACAGGGCATTTGTATGCTCGCGTGTATCTGGCAAGGGGTGTGGCAAAGAGAAGGAGGCATCTGTTATGTATGTGTGTGTGCGTGCGTGCGTGTGTTCGTGCGTGTCAGCGCAGCGTGTGCAGATTCCAGCTAAGCCGCATTAACGTCATTCAAAATGCGCGTCTAAGCCGCGGGGCTGCCCAATATGCGAACTGCTTCGACGCTGCCTCCCGCTTGGGGGGCATGCACGACTGCACACGCTGCTTACACTCGAACGCCGCCATCGACGAGGCGAGTTGCTGCTGATTTTGGACTGAATGCGGTGCACAAAATGGCATACAATACAATTACGGGCACCAATACAAGCGTAGCCCCAAAGCGCAAGTGATGGCGGCATCGCCTCGCCTTCGTCGTCGTGTCGGCCTCGTCGTCGTCATTTGGCCGTGTTAAACACGTATTCAACACATGCTCGACATGTCGTCTCTCTGAATGGAGGTTACATATGTTGTGCATGCAGCATGATTGTTGTTGTTGCTGTTGTTTATGTTGCTGTTGTTGCTGCAGCTGGCTCTGCTGTTGCCACTGCGGAAGTCAGTTTGTATAGCTAGAAATCATTCTGGCGCTGCGAGACCGGTAAAGCTTCGCTCCGTTTCGCTCTGCTCTGTGCTCAAGCATATTCTGTTGCTGCTGGCATTTTCAATAGTTCCGCTACACACACATACACAAACACACACACACATACAGAGGAAAGAAAGATGCTTTGCCAGCAGCTCGCTGCGATTTTTGCTTTGTTCGACAGCATTTCAATTACTACAAATGATATTTCTGAGCACAGTGTGTGTATATACATATATATCTCTGTGTCTGTGTTTGTGCTCTGTGTGTGTGCTCTGTGTCTGTCTCTTTGTGTGTATGTGTGCATTGCACTCTGCGGTCCGCTGTGACCCGGGTTACAGCAACATAAGTTTGCTCTGGGACTGCCACTCTCTCTCCAGAGCACTTGATTTTCATCGTCCCTTGCACCTTTTGAGCTCATTTATTTGATTTTATTTCATTTTCGTTTCAATTTTGAGCATCGCCTCATTGCGGCAGCTTAATGCTGCATGCTACAAGAGAGCCGGCTGATTAATGAATTACCTGAATGCGACTTGTTTACTTTTATGTGTCGAGCCTCTCGGCAATCTTTGGTCCCTTCCGTTATTATGTTCAATTGTGCGTGAATGCCATCAAAAGTTGGCCCGGCTAGAGCGACATCTGCCCCCCTTTTCGATTTTTAATTATATATCACAGTCCAGGCAGCTCACACACACACACCAGCACAACCTACACAATGTCAAAGTGGCCTGTCAACAAAGGTTGACCAGTCGTCCGAACAATCGGCCGGTCATCGGACCAACTTTTGATGAGGGTTGTCATCGTCAGCGTCAAACAAATGAAAACATATGTAGCGCTAAAAGCAACAGCAGCAACCACAGCAGCAGCAGCAACCGGAGCAGGAGCAGGAGCAGCCCAAACGAGTGTCCATATTAATATCAAATGAACTGTGAGCACAATCATGATGTGCCTGTGGTCCTGTGCTCCAGCACAAAACTTTGCCATGCGACAGTCCAGCCAGTCCCGCCCGTCAATTTGCCATTCACTGCGCATCACTTGGATTCGGGTGCGGGTGCGGGTGCGGCTGCGGGCCGTGACTGTGTGTGCGTTATATAGAATTTTACATGTTTAGTTCGTATGTTGTGATTGCATTATAAAATGCTTTTAGCTAACTAACTAACTAGTCGCAGGCTAACTAGTTAATGAACTTTTGCACGAGTCACGAGCTTTGTTGAAGCATGAAAGGATGCTCCATATGATACCCCAAAATGAACTAACATATTTATAGAAATCACATTGAAGTTGGCATGTTGCAAAAACTTATTTCAATTTGGATTTAGGAAACTCTTTACAAAGATTTGCAGAAATTCCTCATGTATTTAAGGCTTATGTCGAAGCATTTTATATTAACAGTAGTTCCTCCAGTGTGATCTTGTTCTCCTTCAGTCTCTTAGCTATATAGAGAGTTCGCTTTCTCAATCTGTTCGGGCTTCAGCTCCTCTTTGTGCCCATTAACCTTTCCACTGCGTATAAAACTGAGAAATTATAGAATATAGAAAACCAGTTCAGTTTATGCAAATGTTTTTCTTTTCAAACTTACTTATGGACTTTTTTCCGGCATTTGGATGATTTATTTGCGCTATTGTCCATTTAAGATTTGTTTTTGAATTTTCTATAGCAAGATTTCAATTGAGAGTAAGAACTTGACATTGTAGAGCATTACTTACTTTTCATTTCTTCGAATGCCTTAAAGTCGTTCAACAGCAACGACATAATCTCTTTTTGAGAAATGGTGTTGAAACTTTCCCCCCTAGAAAAATTTTTGTGGGGGGGGCCGGGTTTTATTTAAAGCCGGTTTTCTGTGGGGGGCTTTTTTTGGGCGGTAAATAGTTTTCTATCAAACTTAAGCCTATCGAGTATTTTACTTTAGTAATTACAATCTTGTGTCGCATGCACAAGGAGTCATAGAATATATAAAGGAATATAATAAGTGCCTAGTTATATAAACAGTATATTATTTTAGAAATGACTATGTACTCATTCAGTTTCTTAGTCCTAATTCGATTGAGGCATAGGGGATGATGATTATCTCGTCGTATTTAAGTCTTAGCTCTGTTCAATTACATAAGTAATTGTGCTTCTGTCAAGCTCTAAACGAACACAGCTTGAGTTGGGGAATCGAAATTGAATTTAAGAAGAGGAAGAAGTGCACTTTAAAGTGCAGTCCAGTGTTTGAACAGCCAAAGAGTTTTCCATGCCGAGTGATGTGTGCAGATTATTGAGAATGCTTGCCAGGGGGGAGGGGGGTAGGCGCAGTGTGCCACGCCCCATAGATTGCAGTGGGCTGTGCGTGCTCAGGTGTTTGTTTAGTGTGCATAAATAAAGCGAACACTGGCACACACACTCGCACACTCGCACAGCCAAGGCACACTCACATTTGCGACTGGTGTAACGTAATCAAAGCGTATCGCATAACGAACTCGAGCATACGAATGCAAGCCGGACAACTAGTTGCAATTGGAAAGGGGATAGGGGCAGGGAGATGGGTAGGAATTTGCAGCCTGTAGGCCTATTGTCTGGACACGGCGCAGAGTGTTGGGCCATTGCTCAGTTGGTCCAATGGCCTCTGGGCTCATTCAACTGTTGAGTGCAATTGTCGGTTATTGGCGCCCGAGTGCACACACGAATGTGCATCGCATGAACAATAGAGAGAGAGAGGCAGAGAGAGGCAGCAAGTTGACACATTGACAGGCGAGACGAGACGAGACGAGACGAGACGCGTACGGCAGAGCAACAACACCTGCTCAAGCTCAAAACTTGTGAACGGCTCATTGGACGTCGCTGGCTGCCAGCAATTTAAAGGCTCAAGCGCGGACTCAATTAGTAGGCAGGCAGTGAAAGAAAGAGAGAGAGAGTGGTGTGGAGAGAGAGAGAGTGAGAGGGGGAGAGAGAGGAGGGCGGATAGCCGAGGGCGACTGCTTTGCCCTATGGGATAATCAGTGTAAACTGTGGCCATTTATGCATATGAATTTATTCAAATCAGTACATGGGCCCAGCAACCTGGCGAGCAAACGACCACGGCCAGTTTCGTCAGTCCCCCATTCGTCCGTCACTCCGACAGGCCTGTCCGCCATTTTGTTGTGGCACCAACGACGCTAAACTATTTTGCATTTAGAGCGCGCTCAAAGCCAGCGACGCCGCTGTGGGGCGTAGTCGATGCCCGAAGCTGGGCCAAAATACGTGCCCAAATGCCATGTGCAGTTCTTGTGTGCATACCATGGTGTATGTGCAAGTGTGTGTGTGTATAGCAGCCTGTACGAAGGCAGCTTTGTTCACATGTTTTCACTTGCTGCTTAATTTGCATTTAAATGGTTTTTGCACTTAGGCCATTTCCCGTGTAAATGAGCTTTGTTTTTCCCCCCACCCACTGTTATTGTTGTTGCTGCTGTTGTTGCTGTTGTTGCTGTTGCTGTTGTTGCTGTTGTGCTATGTTTATTCTTTGTTACTGCCTCGCTCTACTAAACATGGCAACGCCAAAGGGCCGAAGCTTTTGTTCCGCATAGGCTCAACTTGCATTTCGCCAAGGACGATGAGGCTTCTCCTACAGCTCCAAGTCCAATTTTCCAGCACATTTTGTGGCTGCACATTGAACAGACTTCCCTGTAGGCATTATAAAGTGTGTGTGTGAGGCAAAAGGAACAACATTTGTGGGCTGCATTCCTGGAAGGCGCCTACGCCACTTCCAACAGTCAACGACCTGCAGGAGTATACCATGCAGGCTGTCAGAAAGAGCATAAATATATATACTATAAACAATATAAAGATAATAAGTGTTGCTGATATATATACTATATACAATATATAGCTAGATTTCCATTGAATTGTGCGGCGTTGTCAATTGCTCTTCAAAACAAACCAAAGGCGAATATTTATTTATTTACATAGCTCATTTTTCAATCGGCAATTAAGCGAGGCAGAAACCTTTAGAGAATGACTGGGAAATGCCGCGATATCAGTTGGCAACGCATTTAACTGATCAAAAACAGTTTTCACTTTGCATTTTGAATTTGCATAAACAAATAGAACATCTCTTATACAAATATTTATCTGTGTGCTTTGTTTTGTTGACTATTTTTAGCTGTTAACATTGGAGTTTTGTGCATGCGAAATCGAACCGGAAGTGGAACAGGACATGGCTCTACATATGAAGTATATATATAGAGTAGTATATGGTGCATAGTGCTTGCTCGGATTTATGCGCCTGACATTTATCATACGCCACGTTGGCACTGAGCTTATCGATTGCTCGCTTGACGGGCGGGGCTGTGAGGTGGATGAGCGAAGGAAGGCAAAGGTCGATGTTGGTTTTGTGTGTGTGTGTGTGTTGGGCGGCACATTCAGCAAATTAACGCTTGTACCTCACAGCCACGCCTTTTATGACTTAATAGCATGAGCTGGCCAAGAGAGAAAGAGACAGAGAGACAGTAAGGGGAGAGGGCAGCAGAGAAAATAAGTATGTCAGGAACAGAAACGGAACGGAGCACCGGACCGACCGTGTACCCATTTAGCGCACTGTCAACTTTTGTTGTGGTCACTAATGATGACAGCCGGCCAGCCAAACATAAGCACACACACACACACACACATACACATCTACACCGCAACACGAACACACAACAGACGACAGACAACAGACAGCTGGCCTTGTGGCTGTCCCTCTGTCCGTCTGTCTGGCTGTCATCCTGCTGGCCACTGCCGACTGCAAAATGCACAAAATCGTCCTCGTTGCGCGCCTGTCACAATGCCAGCCAGAGTCTGAGTCCACACCCAACACACACACATATACACACACTTGCACCCATTCCTCCTAACCGTAGTCGAACGTATCGTGCAGTGACTTTTGTTGGCAGAGCACGCGGCGTGGAGCGTCTAAAACAAGCTGATTTGATTGTTTGTAATTAAAAGTGGACGCGAAGGAAAATTAAATGACTATCTACAGGATGCACAGGGCATGCCCTCTCTCACTACTCCTCCTCCTCTCTCTCGCCCGCATAAAACTTAATGGCGCTTCGTAGTTAATTTAAAAAAGAAGAAATCCAATAAAAAGAAATGCGCGTAATACAAGAGGTAAGCAGTGACGTGTTACTTGCCACAGCCTTGTCAAAATTTAATCCCAGAATGGTCAAATAAATGTCTTGACCAGTTGCCAGCCTAATTGTGTCAGAAGGTTTGTCCCAAGGGACTTAAGCTACTTAGGGTTCAAACTGAGAGATCGACATATGTCAACATGTGTATTAACGGCTATGAGTAATTGACTGAGAGACAGTGGAGCCAGTTGGCAGCAGGCAAAAGAAGGAGGGTGAGGTACAGTGGGGTATACAGCAGGCAAAGGGAGTGCGCGGTACAATGGGGTGTAAAGCAGAGAAGCCTAAGCTGAAATCCAGTTGATACTCCGAGGCGTAATTAGATCAAATAATTGATTAGCTTAATGATGCCTTTCGGCCTGGCACAATAATTTGATATGGGTATTTACTGAAAAATACGAATACTCATGAATACTGTGCAGGGCCAACGAATCTAGCGAATCTCTTCAGCTTTACATGATAGAAAATTACTTATAAAAAGAAAGATTTCATCAGTCCTACTAAAAAATGACATTAGGTGAGGAATCATAGCATATTTGTGGCAGTTTACCTTCTATTCGAATCTACTTTGACATTGAATTTCTTATATCCTTCGCTTTAAAGTGTGATTAATTGTTTTAAAATTTTAGTATTGTTTCTGCACTTTGTATATGTATATTGTTTATCAATAACTCTTTCTGTTGCGATTCCGATAAACATATGCCAAGCCTTGTCGTACTATACTCAAATACTCAAAATATCGATTTAGTATATATCGTTCAAAAATACCAGAAAATTGTTATCGATGAAACCCTTGAATAGAGGCTGTTGTGCAACACTATAAAGAAGTGCGTCATATTTCGCGAAGTTTCGCATGCAGAAACATGCAAATAAATTGTTTTATTTTACTTACTTAATTGCTTCAGTTTTCTTATTTTATATTGTAGTTTTATACGTGTTAATAAGTTTAAAGAAAGAGAAGTATTATATTTTTGTATTGCGAAGGCGTGTTCACTTGAAGCCAGTATCCGTAAAGCGCTCAAGAATTCTTGTCACTTCTATAATTTCAAAAGCATTGAACTTAATTAGCTTCTATAATTCGTAACTCAACAAAAACACTCAGCTAAAGTGATTCCCAAAATGAGGCGAATTAACGCAGCATTTCCGCATTCGTTTAACATTAAACCGCACTAGAGACGTTGCGGGCGGGCAGGGAGATGGCGCAAGGTGACCGCAATTCAGGTTAACCGCAACCGCAATAATTAAAATACAACTGGGATGCAAATGATGCAGATACAGTTATGACAGACAGACAGACACCCGCACAGGAGCAGCTGAAGGAGCAGAAGCAGGAGAAGCAGCAGAAGAAGGCTCAGAGGAGAGGAGGTAATAATATTGTTTGCATCATCTCGATTGTTTTTGTGTAATGGGTTTTTGGCTCTCGAGCTGATTGCTTATCCGACAAATAATAAGTACACATTGGCGATGTGGCATTCAAGTTGTTGTGCCACGTTTAATGCATTTAAAACGGCCACTTTGGCTGTTGCAAAGACAGAGAGAGAAAGAGGGAGAGGGATTGAGGTAGGTGTAGCACACACCACACACACACACACACATCAAATGGACAGCCTGTTGCTTCACTTTCCACGTGTGCCGGTTCCAGTGCGCACTAGGCCAAAGCCTGTTGCGGTAGCGCAACAACTTGCCGGATAAGTGAGCGGATAAAAAGCTGTTCTCTGCTCTCTGCGAGCTTTCGCACTCTCTCTCCCTCTCTGTCACTCGTGGCCACTTCGTGTTGGACTCTCGTTCGTACATCCTGCACCTTCACGGGAAACGCTACTCCCCCACACGTATCACTCGTGCCTCGTGTTGTAGGTGTATCGTCGATATTCCAGCCTCGCATCGCTTCGCACTGCCTCGGCTCGCTGAGGCACTTTCAGTCTAGGATAAACGCTTGCGACGGGCACAACAAGTGCACGCGTGCGAACAGCCCTCAGCCAGGATAAGTTGGAGTCCAATCAGTTATCAACTGTGTAGCCCAGTGTAGCCCAGCTCGTGTGTAGTGTAGTGTAGTCCGCGTACACTGCGAAAGCGAAAGTGCGAGGCAAGACCTACTCCACTCGGGTGTGTGTGTGTCCTGTTCGCCTGTCTTTGCGTGTGTGCTTGTCACACACGTGAGGTGTGTGAGTGTGCCTGCCACAGTGTTAAAGTGTCTTGCAGCATTGAAGCACTTCTCGGAAACGGCGCGCGAATTTAATTTACCTTAATTTCGAGAGAGCTGCGCGCGTCACTCAGCCCGAGCAGAGCGAACATGTAACTCCCTTTGCAAATTGAATGTAGGCAATCAAATAATAATAAAAATAAAAGAGAGAGAAATATAAATGAAATTTAGTGCGCTATTCAATATAGCTTTTTGTGTGCAGTGAAGTTTTTGAGAAATAAATTGTGGTGCCAAAGCAGAAATCATATTGTTGTATAGCCAACGCCACCGATTTGGCCAATTCAATTACCCCAAACAGGCCCAACTGGATATTTTTTTGTGAAGATAATCAAGGCGAAAGCGGAAAATCATTTTTACACAACGACCACCGCAAAATTGTCGGTGTACATTTTAAAATATTGAAACTAAACTTAACTGCAAAGGAAGTCGAAGGGGAAATATGTATAACTTTTGGATAATCGTTTTAAGTCTAGGATTACTAGCTACTAAGCCAATAAGTAAGTGCTATCTCATATGCTCAAATAAACTGTGATTGCTTCTTTGTTTTTGTGGTCATTTCATTTGGCAATTCCATTTTTAATTGACTTTCAGGCGATGGCATCGCAATTTATGGCAAATGTTTGAGCTTTATTGGGTTAGGTCAACCCATGTATGCTATATTTAATATGATTTGTTTTGTTTTGCTAGGGGTAGATAGTAAGAAGGGTTTCAATCTTTTGCTTGATTAGCTGAATTGATAGATGTATGCGATATTTATAAGGATTTATTTTGCAGTTAAAATGGCTTTAAAATAAAAACAAAATATTGTTTTCTTTCAAGTAATTCAATGAATATTTTCTTGTTTTACTTTTTATATTTCTTTATTTTCAAAAGCAGTTAACTCAAATAACATAAATTAAATATTACAAATAATTAAAAGAAATTGAAACTAAAGAAGAAATCGTAATATTCCTTTATATTTCTTCGAGTTTAAAATTTAATCTTTTTCTTTGTGAAATTCTTAGTGATTTGCAATGCAAACTTGAACGCATTTTTAATACCTACCGAGAATTACAAACATGTTTTACAATTTCAAAGATACTTCCTATTTTGGCAACTTGCTTTAGCAGATTTAAGTTACAAGCCCAGTTCAGTTGCTCACCTTAAGCAGCTTTAGCACAATGTTCTCTCTTAGTTTGCCATATTTTGGTATGAAATTTAATTCGATAACTACTCAAGGGCTTAGCCCCAAACTGAGGGGAATGCGATAGCAGATAGTTTCGGCTCTTACTTGCATATTTATGCAATTTCTTAAAGCTTAAGTCGCCTTAAGCTGCAACCGAGAAAATTTCGCATATTTAATGCGAATTTCCAAATTTGCTATGCAACGAGGCAACGCTGCTGAGACCCGTACATCGATCGCACTCATTGTGGTTGTTGTTGTTGTTGTTGTTGTTAGGCAAGCATTTATTTATAAATTTCTGGCATTTGAAGAAGTGTGGAGTGAGGAGGGAGGAGTGAGAACTGTCGCATGCATATGCAAAGCTGAACGGAACAAAGACTTTCTGGCTAATTGCAAATTGCGCGCAGGCATGTAACGGCTGTTGAGACGTGTCGATTTGGTCACAGCGACCTTGGTCAATGGAATGTCACGCAGACGGACGGTCAGGTCAGGCACAGGTACACAACCGGCCTCACCTGTCCACGTGCCCCAGGAACAGCTGCTTCCTGTTCGGCTGCTGCTGCTGCTGCTCGACAGTGGCTTCTTGTTTTTTTCATAAGTCTCATGAATAATTCAGGGCGCACGCTTCGATTATTTACTTCATAAACATTCAGCCACGCTGTAGTTATGTGTGTGTGTGGGTGTGAGTGTGGGTGTGTATTTCAGACTATGTGTTGGCCATTTTATGGCTTGTACAAGTTTTTAATTTTAATAAACTGCTGCAATATGCAAAAAATGGAACTCACACACACATATATCGAACTTTACTTGGCTTTATTTATAACGTGGCAAATTAATTGAAAATTCCGTTGCCAGCAATATTGGCAAGCTATGGATAGGTGTGTGTGTGTGTGTGTGTGGGTGTGCGTGTGTGTGTGTGCTGCATACAAATGCGGCTAATTCGCATCGATTACCATGGCGATAAGCGTCACACACACACACATTAATTACGCCCTCGAAAGTATGCCACAAAATTAAATTTAATTACAGCTTCATTTCGTTTGTGAGGAAGGGGGGGGGGGGCGAAAGTTAATCAAAAACTCAATGAGCAGCTCGTAAAAGACAACAGTCGCTGGCTCCAGCACTGCCCGCAGCTCGCACCTCGCTTCTATTACACGTTGTCGAGGCAACGTAATCGCTGAAAAATTAATGCGCCAAAGAAGGAAGAAGACAGAGGGAGACAGAGAGAGAGAGAGAGGGAGGGAGAGGGAGACAGGGAGCGCTGTGCGGCCACAATCAGGCAGCGTGAAGCCACATGGATAGGTGTATGTCGTAAAGCACGTTTGGGCCATATTACACCGCCAATGGCTGAGATACGATGGCGACGTTGCCACAGTAAAATCAATTTCAAGTCGTTCAACGAAATGAACCTGCAGAAAGACAGAGAGAGAGTGAGAGGAAGAGTGGGAGGGAGAGTGGGAGCTGGCAGATTTGTTGCCAATGTTAAAGTTGCCTCAGCACACACAGGCAACTCCCCCCGCCCACACCTCCACCATTAGCTGAACACAATTTAAAAGGCAGGCAAGTGCTGATGCGATTAGTATTGATTTTCCGTGTGAATGAAATTAGGCATATATAGCAATGAACATGAATAACAATATATATATGATAGCAGTTAATGAGCAAGTGGTGTCAATTTTCATTTATTCGTAGAACTGTTTGCTTAGCTCTAAAAGTGAAATGCAAATTGGGAAATGAAAACAAAAACACAAATCAATTTAGCGAGAGTTGTAACTCATTTACATCAGCTTGTGCCACGCTGCGTATGCGTAATGTGCCCACATGTGCATATGAAAGTAATAGTTATGAGAGACGGCGACAACAAGGAGAAGAAGAAGCACAAAAAGAAGAGCAGGCAACACAAGTATGTGCTCTCTGTGCAACCTCAATGGCAGGTCTGGCCAGCGGCAATGACAAGTTGTGCACACACAGACGACATGCGAGGGGGGTAAGCCAGAAAAGACGTTGATGGGTTGAGAGACTCTTTTAGCCTGCAGCCGAGTTGACAAACTGTACGCCAGTCTGCCGGCATGCCTGCCTGTCTGCCCGCCTGCCTGGCCACACAGTTGACTCCGACAACACTGACGACTTTGACAATCTGTCGTCCTCCGTTGCCGACCCTTGCCGTGATTGCGACTTGGGCAAAGACGTTCTTGGCATATCTAATGAAAGCGACAGCCGCTCCCGCCATGCTGCACTTTAATGTACTCGACACTCTACTTTAAAACTTGATACAAGCCAAGCACATGCCCCCACACCTACACACCCATGGGCAGCAATATAGAGTAGCTGTGGTATGTCTATAAATTGCTGCGGGCGAAGTTTTACCTGCTGCCAGCTAAGCTGCGCAGTCAAGTTGAGCGACTGAAATCAGCTTAAGGTAAATATTACACATGGCAGTCGGTTTGGTTATTGGGCCCCGAGCACCTTCAGCTCCCGCTCCTCTCGACAGGTCTCACAATTTGCGCGTGAGCCACACTTGGCAGACGACTTGCAGCAATTTTGCACAAATTTGGAGCAAAGACAATCAAAAAGTTATAAAACAAGCTTCGGCGCAACGAAAACAATGCGTGGAGGAAAGCAGGAGGCGGGGAGGGCAGGAGGTGCTGGCTTTGTACGGAATTCCGCAAAGCCCCAATGCCAAATCACCCGCGTAGGCAGCACAAGACGTAAATGATGCTCGGATGGGAATACGGAATGCAGAAGGAAGCCTCCTTCGTCTGTCTGTGTCTGTGTGTCTGTGTGTGTGTGTGTATCGAGCTGTAAAAACTTTTGGGTAACTTTCGTTTTCATTTCTTTTTTCTTACGCTGTTTCTGTTTTGTCGGCATTCGCTTGTTGTACCTGCCTGCCTTGGCGGGGCATTGCGCATACGCCACGTGGTGTTATTATCAGCCGCATCAGCGGCGCCGTAAAAGTAAATGCAAAGTGTGCAAAGTCTATAAACGAGCGTCAAACTTAAAAGCCCCAGGGTGGCGGCGCCTTGGCAAGGACGTTCGGCGACATGTCTCCTCCCCCTTTCTCACAGACTGTGGCAAGAGAGAGAGTGGGAAAGTGGGAGAGTAGCAGCCGGAAAAGATATGTACCGAGATGTACAAGTTTATCGGCGCTGCCACAACTGAGCCTATCAAATAAAGTTGCTCATACGACAAATTGTCACTGCATTGGCCCGCCCTGAACACGGCGCGCTGGCAGCAAACACGAAAAACGAATTTTATATTTCAACGTTTGCTATTATTTGTATTATTTATGATGTCTTGGGTAATGTCGTTAAACTGAGGCCATTAAAAATGCTGCGCGTATGTGTGGGACACCCGTCAGCTGCCTTCAGAGCGATGGCGATGGAAAGTAAAAACACTGAGCAGAGAGCTGGAAAAAAGTCCAAAAAAACAATTATGCCTAAGTGCAGGCCCTCAAATATTCATGAGGCTGACAGGAATTCTTAAGCATTCCGGATCATGAGCACAAATTTTCAAACGCATTTGACCCCTAGATGTAGAACACAGTTCGCTTTGTCTAACCAGCAAGTGTTGCCACTCATTGGGGAGCGATGGCTTGAGCAGGCTAAAAAGATATGATGAAGTTCGAAGTGACATGAACGATTGCCAGCAAAGTAGCTGACAATCGTTAGTTGAATTGAAACAGAGAATATGACAAGGGTAACAACTAGTAAATTGTTATTTATAATATGCTTATTTTTATTGTTTGTTAAGGGCAACTGTTAGGCGACTTTATATATTAGAACTAAGAATTGCAACCCAGCTATACTATAACTTTATTGAATATGCTGCTAAGAATATTGCTTATTTATTACTTACTGTACTATGTACATACATACAGATGTACATACATTGAATATAGTTCAAAGAACATTTATTCTTTTGTATCAACTGTCACATCTGCACTGACACTCTATATGTCACTCTATAAGTCCTTATGCCTCAATTAAAGATTCCATGGAAAGAACTACACTGTAAATAGAGCATTCTTGTGAATTCTAAGAAGTTTCTTGTACTGATTGACCTTTAGTTTCGAGAGATGCTTTCCTTGTGTTGCATATAGAGTATATACTGTGTGTGTTCTGGCTTTATTAGCAGAAAAGTACTGCATGTTGCATTGCTGACTATTTTTAGATTGTTTAGGCGGTCAATGGCATATGAGGAGATCTGCAAGAACTCTCAGCAACTTCATATATTCCTTTATTAACTCCTTATACCACTTTGGGTTGTAGCAGCCTAAGTGAGGCTTCGTTTCTATTAGGCCTGGTGTTATTAGATTCCGTTCCGTTTTCATGTCTTTGTCGCCTAAAGTGCTCAGGATTTCTAAGATAGTATTCTTGCCTATGCCACATCCTCTGCTCTAATTTTTGCTTGTATATCTGTTTCCTTATTCCCTTGTATATCATAAGGTTCTCATATTCACCTTTTTGCGAGAGTGTTATTCTATTCTATTATATTATTTATATATTTTATTCAATTCCCAGCATGTATCAAGAGGAGTTCATGTCCAAAGCGTATTTAGTTTTGTTAAGTTCCGACAAGATCAGAGAATATATAATTATTTCCTCTACTATGTTCAGTAATATTTATTCCAACTTCGCTCTTTCTGACGAAAAACTTTTAATGCTAATGCAAATTCATGGTCATTTCTTTTGCTTGGCTTTCGTAAGTAAAATGGAGAAAATTGAAAACTATTAAAATGTCAGCAAATAATTACGCATGGCAGCAGTTGGATAAATCTGATGGCATCTTATTGCCAAATCCGCCACTAAAACGAACTCAGCCAGGGCAAAAGCCAACGAGGCGTTGCCTGGGAAAATTCTCATAATGCGACACTTTTCGCAGAGCGCGCGAATGCTTTTCCCCCTCTCTTTCACTCTCTTTCTCTCCCATTCTTACTATCTGAGTGGGTGTGTGTGGGAGGATGAAGAGAATGAAAGCACTTTATCAAAAAGGATTTACGTAGCACGGCCAAAGGACCCGCCTGCATTTGCCTTACACTTGGACGCATTTTTTGCTCAACTTCTGCTGAACTTCTTTTTTTAGTTGCTCTGACGGTTTTGTAATAACAATAAACGCAAGAAAAGAAATCGATTTACCATTTTTCACTAAATTTATGGGTTTATTAAGAGCCGCAGTTATTGTCGCCCGTTGGTTGCTGCCCTTTGTTGATTGGGTAATGCGCCCTTTTCCAACTTGGCAAACGTCGTGAGATTCTTTTTTTGATTGCTGCTGCTGCTGCTGCTGGGCAGGATTCAGCTGGATTCATGAAAGTTAAATCCGTTTGTTGTTGTTGTTCATCTGACGGTTTTAATGAGCCTTAATAACTCTGACAGGGGGGAAACTGCAGCATAGATCCCGACTAATTCAACCCAAATCAGTATTGCCGGCAGACATTTGTAACTGGCAGACCCGAAATAAATTTCACCAGGCCATAAATTGGCAAATGGCACGCGATGGGTCAGCAAGGGCAGCGAGGGCAGCAACAACAATGCCCTAGAATGTTGTGTAAAATCGAATTCGACTGGCCAAATGTAAATTGACTCTGCCGGCAAATGACAAACAGCCTCCCCTCTCTCCCTCTCTGCAGGCTGCGTTGCTGTGCAGCGAAGCGTTAATTATTCGCCTGAATTTACAATCTGCAAGACAGAGAGAGAGAAGCAGAAAAGAGAAAGAGAGCGAGAGGTATAGCAACTGCGATCCTGAAGTGCGAGTGCTTGATTTCAGCCACAAAGTTTTCGGTTTTCGGGACTCGGTTTTTGGTTTTAAGGAACTTTGAACAAAGGTCGAGAGCATTTTAAAGTCAAACGCTGCCGGCAACTCATGCAAAATGAATGAGCAGAGGCCTGCTGGTTAGCAATGACAAGTTTTGGGTTTAGGGGATTTCAACGGACGCCTCAGCAGCTTCCCCCTCCCCCCTCTATACTTGCAGTCCCTTCGGCAGCTTCGGTTCAAAGGCTAAATTGATGACGCATAAATTTGTGCCCAAAAACAGAAATCTGAAAATCGGAAAATACTTTGCCCACAAGTGTGGCGTGTGGTCAAGCCAAATAAAAGACAGCAAAATGCCTAAATGGACCCCTTACGCGTTGTTCCCCAAAATTGTTGTTGTTGTTCCTACTGGTACAGCACTGTGCAAAAGATTAGTGTTGTGAAGCACGCATAAACCTTGTGCAGTATGGGAAATATGATAAACTGCCAGATAATCGACTTGAACTATCAAATTGACTTGAAGTTCTGCGGCAAATTGAAGAAGTTTTCATTGTGTGAAGGGAACTTTAAAGTATTCTGTTAGATATTTGAATTTTTAATCAAGTTTAAGATAAAACTTAATTGTATTGTTTCTATTTATACCCTCTAATCACAGTATAGAAGGGATTATATTGGCCCCGCCCGCCCCCCCCCCCGCCCCCCCCCCCCCCCCCAACCCCCCCCCAAAAACCCCCCTATATTCAAGTATATTCACAGTCAAGACCACTCGACAGCAGCTTTCCTTCTTGTTCATGTATAGAATTCCTCACATAACATAAAGGCGAAAAGGATACTTAGTTATATATTTTTAATTATATTTGCAAACTTTTATTTTACAATTTTGTTTATAAACAAAGTTTTTAAAGTCTTTATCTAAACAGTCTTTGTATATACAGTCCTTATACATACAGTCTTTATGTATACAGTCTTTATATACACACTCTTTTTGTATACAGTCCATATACATACAGTCTTTATTATATGTATTACAGAAACAAGCTGTAAACGGGTAATATTTGTTTTTGTTTTCACAACACAAAAACAAACTTTGTAATAATCATAAAGGATATGCTGATAATAAACAGGTTTTGTGCTGAAAATATTCAAAACCTTTTGTTAATTTTATAGGTTTTTGTTCCCGCTACATTTTACTGATCTTTGGTAATAATCGAGCATTTTATGATCGGCGCGAATCAGTTTGGCCAGGGTTGGACCTTTAAAGCATGATTTGTTCTCTTCTTTTAAACAGATCCGTGTGATTTATTCTTGCAAATTGACCCGAGGCGTGACATGAAAAGGTTTTGTTTAACCGCAGGAGGATGAAACCGAATGTGGTTGTGTAATCCTTCCTGTTCTGAGGCAATTCGAAATCTCTGTTCGTCTTGCCTCGCTTCAGATTGGAGTGTGGGAGGTAGGGAAGAGGGGGAGGTGGAAGAAGTGGGAAAGGAGGCAACACTTTTTAGCACTTTTAAAGTGCTTTGGCAGGCAGTGCTGCGAGCAGTCATAACAATTTAATCACAGCCGGAGCAGAGGACGGTTACCAGCTCTGTCTGCATATGTATTTTATTTTATTGCTATTACACACACACACACACACACACACAGTGGGACATAGAAGTTGCCGGCAGAAGGCAAAATTAATTAAAAACATTGGGAATGCGCGCACAAGTGTGTGAGAGAGTGTGTATCTCGTGTGTGTGTGTGTGTGTGTGATTGTGTGTCTCGGTGTGAGTGTGGTGGGAATTAAAACAAAAACATGTCTAGGCACTAAAAACTTTATTAAGCCTTCGCAGTGAGGCGAAAAAATGACACATAAAATGGCCGAAAAAAAGCGAAAGAAAGGAAATGTTGCGAACGTGTGAGAAAGGGAGAGTGGAAGTAGCAGAGGCAGTGGTAAAGAGAAAGGGAAAGCGAGGCGCATACTGAGTGAAAAGTTAAGCATAGGCGGAAATGTCACACATACAAGCCGCACCTACACACACACACACACACAGAGGCACACGCAGAAGGATATAACAAGCTGGCAAACAAACAAACAAACAATAACGACAGCAAATGTGGAAACAAAGGGCTAGCAAAGTTGGCTGATGATGACGCCGCCGCCAACGACTGCGACTGCGACTGCGACGCCAGCAGAGTATGGCGCGTGTTGGCAGAGGGGGAAAAAAAAGTAAACTACACATTTTTATTATGCAAAAGGGGGACGCAAATGAAAGGCAAATGTTTTTGTTTTTCCACTCGGCTTCTGGTCCCTTGCACTCCCCTTCCCCCTCTCTGCCTGCGCCGCACTGTCTGTCTGTCTGCCTGAGTGTGTTTGTGCAACTTTCTATGCGTCTGTGTGGGGTGTGTGTGTTTGTGTGTGTGCTCACTTGAAAGTATGTATTGTTAACGGGTCGCATAAAGAACTGCCAAGCGACTGGCTCGAACAGGCGCGAGCTGCTTTTGTGACTGGGCGAGTGCGTGCCTGAGATGAGTGGGTAGTGTAGTGCTGGGCAGGGAGGTGAGAGAGAGGGGAGTGCTGTGTAGACGCCCTAAAGTAGGCAATAAAACACTAGCTGTAGCTGGTAAAATCTAGGCACGCCCACAAGCACAAGCACAAGACAGCAGCTGTGCGCTGTCATCGTCTCCTATCGTTGTCTTGTGTCTTGTGTTTTGTTGTCTAGTGTCGTGTTTGATGAACAACTGAAATGGGCCAAATAAAGTGTTATTACTGGAAATTGACTGGGCCACATGAATTGAGTGTGACAAACAGGCAAACAGCCGATGAGGCGATGTAAGTAGAGCAGAAAGCGTGATGAAATTTGGAAGAAGGTCATGGAGTAAATGAGGGAAAGAGTGCAGAAAAAAGAACTGTACAGATTAGCTAAAGGAATTATGGCAACTATATTTAGTATAGTAAAGAGTGCAGAAGAAAGAACTATACAGATTCTCTTAAGCAATTATATATTATTATATATTATATATTTTATAATGTCAAGCACACATATATGTATATATTCAGCTATTGTTCGCTGATTATAGCCGCCAACTTGGCTTGCCCCATTTGAAATACTTTAAGCAGTAATGAGTGCAGCTGCCCCTAATGAATGTAATTAAATATTTGTCTACTTGCATCAATTTAAAGGGAAATATGCCATATCAAGTTTCTGCCTTCTTGATATTTGTTAAATAATTAACGCATCTCTTGCCAAGCGGAGCGTGTAATTGACTCAAATATTTACCTATTTTGTAGACTGTAATTACTCTGAAATTACACTCAACTTAGTGTGTGTGTGTGTGTGTGAGAGAGAGTGTGTCTTTTGGGTGCTTAAAGTCTGAATTTGTTTTAAATTTATGGCACAATACGGGTTTAGTTAGAAGGGGAGTAGGGAATGCAGTGCAATGGAGACGCGTCTGACAGCTACCTAATTAATTTGACTGACTCTTCATGTTGAATGTTTCGTGTTGCGCTTGTTGTTGTTGCGTATATTGTTGCTGCTGTTCTTGTAGTTAGCTCCTAATGATGTGGCTTATGTGCGAGTGTGGGAATATATATTTGTGCTAGGGCAAAGCCAGTCATTTATCTAACCAACTGTGCAGAGAGAGAAGGGAGAGAGAGAGAGTAGAAGCAGTAGCAGAGTCACCCGTGTGTGTGTGTGTGAGTGTGGCTGGTTTTACATATAGCAGTGATGATTTTGCGGCTCTTAACAATGTTTAATGCCTGCAGTTAATATGCGGCAGGTGACTCGGCAGGTGGATGCCACAATCAGCTGCCCCGAGCCCGTTCCTATGCTACTTAATGAGCACATAAGTTGATGATTTAGCAGCTGCTAGTGCCACGCCCACACACCCCACACACACACACATAGATACACTTGTTGTGCGAGTGAGTATGAATAAAATATCTCATGCGTCAAATTCAATTAATATTTTAAATGCGATGAGCTTATGAATATGCACATCGAATCTGCTCCCTGCCTGTTTGCCTGCCTGCGGTACTTGACTTACTTGCCCCGGCATACGCTGCGTATGCGTAATGAGGGTGTGTGTTAATGTGGCAGAGGTATGGCGAGACGCCTTATTAATTGCCACATTTGTGCACTTTAAGCATTAGCCAGGCTTTAATTAAATCCAAACCAGGCAGCACGCAACTTCGCTGGCACTCAAAAATTCTTAGCTCCACTAAGCTGCTTAGTATGCTGCAAAGGTGGCTTCGTTATGCCTGCTTTGTTAGTTTGTTCTTGTAGCTATCGAAATTGTTGTGCTCTCTGTGATTGTTGTTGCTTCACGCAACAATTGCCAGAGCTCAAGAGATGGCAATCAACAGCGAAGCGGCAGCGACAGCGACCACAGGCAAATCTCAGACCAAAGAATGAAGAAAGAAAGCAACTCTCACAAAGCAGAAAGTCAAATATGCGTCAATTGACAGCCACATGCGCACTCAAGTAAACACAATCCTTAAGGAATTACCAGCAAAGTAATAGCCCAACAACAACAAGAATCCGCAAGAAGTCTAAATCGTGGCTGCTTAGTTATAATTGGATTTGCGTAAGCAAAAAGGCAGTGGCAGGCAAAGCAGAAAGGGAAGTAGAAGAAGGGGGGAAAGTATAAAACATAAATAATATAATCTAGGCATAAATTATTATATTATTACTGCGAGTTGTGTGTGTGTGAATTAACACGTAAAACTTTAAGCTCGAGACGGCACAACTTTTTGCTCTCTCTTGCTCTAAACTAAAAACAAAGCGAGAGAAATTTATGCAGCGACGAGTTGGAAAATGCGCATCGGGGAATAGGCCAGACAAAAGGGAAAGGTCCTTGAAGGATACACACACACTCTCTCTCTCCCTCTCTCTCTCGTGCACACACATTCGGAAAAGGGACACACTTGAATGGCCTGGCACTTCTGGGCTGGTAATTGCGGCCCCAATGCTAATGCCACCTTCGGGCAGCGGCAAATGAAAATGCGTAAATTATTGATTAGAATCACCCGACACACACACACACACACAGCAGTGTAAGGGATGTCCCTGCCTGATTGTTACGTCTTTTTTTGGCTGAGTGCTTTCTCGCCTGGCTGCATATAAAAATATGCTAGCCCTTGGCATTGGTCCAGTTGGGTCCGATCCGGTCACGAGTCGCATAATGAAGGCACTTTGCGTTGATTTTTAAATGGCGCTCTCTCTCTCTCTCTCTATCTTTCTGGTTCCTTGAATGCAAACACAAGCACAGTTGGCATTGATTGGGCAGAGAAGACAAGACTGTCTGGCCTTTGTTTCAACAAGTTGTGGCCATGGTCAGCAGCTGCTTATGGCCACTAAACAAATATGACTTTATTATTGTGGTCGTGCGTGTCACATGCTGCAAACTGCCTCATATCCAGTGCCCATCTCTCTCTCTCTCTCAGTCTCTCTCTCTCTGCTCTCAGGTGACTGTCAGCTGGCATCATTTGTAGCCTGGCAGAACGAATGAATGCCTGCCTGGCAGCAGCTGCTGTCAGATGTCATCACAACCCAGCCCCGCACTCTAAAAATATGCTGCCAAAAAAAACGAAACAAAAGAAAAACCAAATTGACAAAAAACACCTCCCAGCCCCCCCTTGGCAACTGAGGCCAGCTTTGGGTTTTGCTGGCTTCTGGACTGCGGCGCATAAATGTCAATATCATCAGAGGACTCGAAAAATTGCCGCAGGTCTTGTGGCTTCCTCGCCTGTCAGTCTTGTTTGTTGTTGTGTCGCTGCGCCTTAATGCCCGTGTAGATTAGAGATAAGGGCAACATCAAATACGCGTACTGCCAAAGAATTTGCTTCCTCCCATATTACGTATACGTAGCACCATAGTATTGCAGCTGCGCTCGCTGTGAATTTGACATGGGTCGGGGCACAAACCCAACAGTCAGTCGGGGGGTCGGAGGGACATTCCAACGTGTGCAGACCTTAATTAATTGTTCACCTGACCAGGACCAGAGACCGCACAGAAAGTTTTTAAATTGAAATTTTCCATTTCCCCTGCAGCTGTTTGGCGCGAACAACAACAACAAATAAATAATTTGCGTTAGTGTTTCTGAATGTTTTGCTGATTTTGCCATTTTCCCATTTTCACAGATTTGTGAAATAAACAAATCCCACGTTAGCCGCATGAAAAATATGCGCAAAATTTCACTGGAATTTGTCGCACTTGTTTTGCGCTCTGTTTGCCTCTGTGGCATCTATCAATGATTTAAGCGTATTTTTCGAATTGATTGTGATGTGTTTTTGTAGGGGGCTGCACGGGGGGCGTGGCAGTGGAAATATGGCATGTTCAGGCAGCTGTTGCCACAAATGAGTCGTTGTCACTTAGCTATCCACTGTACAGTGTCCACAGTCCACAGTTGCAATAATAACAATACACGAAACTATGTAGCACACAACACAAACACAATACGTATACGCAATACAAAATAGCGCATTCGCCATCTGGCAAAACGAGAAACAAGGCAACGAGCAGCAGCCAAAAATGAAACAGCAAATGAAACTGAAACTGAAACCGAAAAAAACCATTCGCGCAACTAATTTGCAATGTTTGCTCGCCAGTTTGTACTCTGTCTGTTGTTGTTCTTATTGTTATTGTTGTTGTTGTTGCCGGCCAACGCATTAATAAAACATAATTTCGCTTAAAAGTAATTTAAGCACTTTTATGTGTTTGCCAACAACGACGGCAACAGGACTGCGACTGCGACGTCGACTGCCCTTGCGTTTGCTTTTCATTTCTATAATGGTCCGCGCCTTTACGAGCCAGGTACACAGGTCCAGGTCGCACTCACTGGACCGGCAACTGAGGACAAGCCACACACACTAGCAACACACACACACACAGAGTTGAGTAGTGAGGGAGGGCAGAGGCAGGCAGCTTTGGTGGCGCATGACTAACACTCGTTATGAGATTCATGGCCTACATGTGTTTGCTCCACGGCCTTGTAAATGGGCACTGGGCGTGCTGTATGCGCCTTACGTGCTGGGCGCATCGATGGGCGTGGCAGCAGCGCTGCTAGTGGCTGTGGATCTGATTGTGGCTCTGGCTGTGGCTGAGGCTGTGCAGCGCCAGCGGAGCGTGCCCTTGAAGCCATTTTCTTATGTACTTACTTATAAACGGATTTTTCTGCTGTCCTACTGTGGGTGGTGTGTGTGTCTGAGGGTGTATGTGTGTGGTGGCCAGGCTGGTTTAGCTGCTGCTGCTGGCAGAGCTGCCGGATGGCCAGATAGAATGCTCAAAACGGGAAGTTTGCTTCCCTTTGCCGGCGCTGGCACTTGCTTGTTTTGACCATTACATGGGCTACTTTTGTCGGCCCTGTAACAGACCGCGTAAAACTATATGAGTGTGTGTTAGTGTGTGCATGTATGTGTGTGTGTGTGTGTAGTATACGTGTGTATGTGTGTGTGCATGAAAGACATTCACGCTGGTTAGTTGCCTCTCTTTGATTTCGTTTTGTTTCTTTTCTTGTTTCCCATTGCGTATTTACTCACTCTGATTTTATTACATAAATGTGATAAGAATTATTAAATTGAAAATTGTTCGCCAAGGTAGCACGGAAATTAGTTGGCTACAATAAAGTGCAATTGAATCTTTGTGGGGTCTGCAACAGACGCGCCTTTCTCTAAATAAAAGATAACTTTCTGCTTGCTAAATATTTGAAATTCAGCGCGTGGCTGAGTAACTTGGATCGGCTGTGCTTCGCTGGGCTTAGTTAGGCCTGCATAAAAACAATAGCTTAACTACATGAATATACCCTCTGGAGGTATGTGTGTGTGTGTGCTGCTAATATTCTTTTTTTATTCTTTTCGCACACAGCAGTTGTTCGGGCACTTCCTCACCAAAGACGTCCATTTTTCTTGGGTTCTTTCTCTATTGTTGTACATTCGTTGCGCTCTGTCGTTCTTTCTGTCTCTCTGTGTATGTGTGTGTGTGTCTGTCTTCCCGCTGCGTCCTTTGCGTATTTAAATTTCACGCGCGCATACACTGGCAAGGATAAACGGGATTTATATCCACTAATGCCTGTGATTTGTTCTATAAAATTACTTTATGCCGCCGACACGTTGCGCACAGACCTGCTCGCGCCCCTGCCTCTCCACCCACTGCCCTCAGTCCCTCTCCCTATTCCTTTTGTTATTGCTTTTCTCTCATTTCTCTTGCCGCAGCCCGAAATTCAGTGTAGGAATGCTTTGGCTACATAACGACTTATGGCCTTATCCCTTGCCTCGCTTAAACACAACTCCTCGAGGTTATTTTCCCTTTCTTTATTCTTTTTTTAGTAGGCTTAAGTGTGTGTAAAAGGGTGTCTGTGTGTGTGTAAAGCAAACATTTGCTTGGCCGCTTGTTGTTAAGCCATTTCGACCACATTCGATTCGATGCAAGCAGGCACAAATAGAAATTCTTTATAATTATAGCAAGTCACCATAATCGATATTGAAATTGCCTGGCTTATGAAACCAGTCGATAATGCATAGAGCCACAAATCGAAACTGAAAAGTTACTCCATCCCCAACCAATAAATGAAGTCGCATCCAACCCAGTCAGTCTGTCTGTCAAGGCGCAGTCTATCCAGCTGTCAGTCCTGATGACTGCCGTCTAATGAACTTCCCATTTTACTCTCAAGTCTTGTTGTTGCTCTGATTAAAGTTGTTGTAGTTGTTGTTGCTGTTGTGTTTCGTCTGCCAATCAAGTATAATGATTGAACATTATATATGGAAAAGCAACAGTGTGTGGAGTAGCTGGCAGATAGACAGGCCGCAAGGCAGGCAGGCAGGGCAGGACAGGACAGGGAGCTGACCACTTTGGTTTAAGGGCAATAATTGCGTTCTACGCTGTCACTGCAGCAGGCGTGGCTGGTGAAGAGACATACAAAACCACCTGGCACCACAACTATTAACCACAAAACGTGGATCATTTATACGCCCAATACGTTTCTTACGTTTAGCTTATTTCGTTTCTCTTTTGAGTGTGGATTGCCTGTGGGGAAAGCAGCTGGCAAAGTTTAAATATTGATATAGCAATCAGTTGAAATTATGAATAGAATCGAGCAGCAAATGCTGTTTATGGTTGTACACTTTCCCTTTCCTCTCTCTCTCTCTCTCTCTCTTCTCTGTTGCTCTTCTCTAGCCACGCTTGTCCACTCTCTCCTTCTCACTCTCTCTCTATAATTATTATGCTTGCTGTTTGTCTTTGTTGCAGTAACTTATTTATGTTTCCGCAATTAGTGCTTAACCAGGCGACCTGTTGACCCCCTGTTGACAGCAGAACGACTGTGTATACTTCATGCTAAAGCGTTGTGGTTGCAGCGCAAACTTTTACGCCATCAATCGCAATTTTATGGATCTTTTATTAGAATACATTCGCATAAATGTCTTTCAACTGGCTTTCACGACTTCAAACTTTCTCCGTCAATTGAAACTTTTCGTTTTCTGTATTTATAGTATAATTGTTTTATTGTTTTGATGGTCTACTACAACAGTTTCCTCCATAAGAAACCAGTATGTTACTCAAATGGATTGTTTCTTATTGCTGCCCAGAAAAGTATGCAATATTATATTTCTTAGAAGTTGGTCGTGTTCTAAAGTAAATTTATAGTTGCGTTGTATATCTGCAACAGTTGTGGGCATGTGCTACGCCCCAAACTGCTTGATTAATGTTGATTGATTGATTATTTGCGTTCTGCTGACATGCTGCACGCTTTATTGTCGCTCGACTTGTGGAAAATCATCAATTTCCGCTTGTAAAACACGTACACCACGTACAACAAAACGTTCCCCCGCCTTCGCCGTTGCCGTCGCCTGCCGCTGTCAATGTGAGTGCATTTCTTTTTTATTTTTTTGAGCTTTTGCTCGCAGGGCAAATGGCAGCGGCCCCGTCAACCTGCTCCCCTCCCCCACGCAATCCTCCTTTGGCTTTGTTGGGACAGTAATGAATATTTCTCTGCCTCTGTCGCTGGCAGGCAGCAAAGTACAGCGAATACAATAATTGCGGCTGGCGAACATCTTGTCAGCGGTCGCGTTGGGGGAACTTTTGCCTTTTGCTTTTTTTTGTTGAGGGATTTTTAAAAAAGTATTGGACAGCTGCCAAGTCTGGTCATACTAGGAAAAGAAATTGATGTTGAGTGTGGCGACATTAATGCCAAATATTCGACATGATTATCCAGGCGGCTGGCAGGCAGAAAGAAATCAGAGCCAACGCGTGCTCGAGTTGCTGCCCCTTGACACGGGCGAGGCGAGAGAGTGTGAGGAGTGACTGGAGGAGTCTGCGGTCTGCCCTGGTCAGCTGGGCATGATTGAATTTTCGTGAATTACGGCTCGTTAGCGTGCGGCACGAACACGTATAAGGTCACACATACACACACGCAGACATCGGGACTTGCCAGTAAACCAATGAGAAGGCTTGGCATGTTCGTTATGTGCCGCAACAAGTTGCCAAACCAAACCAAAGTAAACGGAAGGCGAAGTAACGTTGGCATATTTAACTGTCGACGGGGTGGGGTCGATAGGTCAGAGGGTCGCAGGGTCGCAGGGTCGCGAAGTCGGCGTGTCTGTCATGCACTTGACGTGCTTCATTTCATTTCGTTCCATTTGCTTTTCTTATTTTCCGCCTTTTCCATATTTTTCGCGATGCCTGAACATGTTTTTTACTTACTCAGTCGTTGACATTTTGCGTGACTGACGACAGCCGCGTGGTGTGAATAAATGAAATGAAATTTGCGTCACTTTGTAGCCAGCTCAACCTTCCTCCCTCCTCCTCCCTCCCAACTTCTGCCAGGGCAATGTGTTTGCTTTTTGCCATTTGCCATTCGCCATTTGCTAGTGTCTTAATTATGATTGGGCATAGCGGAAATACTCGATGCCGCATCGGAAATTCATTTATCGATTGGCGGAACAGCAATTTGCTAATTGTTACAACTAAAAAGAAATTCATGCGCCACCAGCGACACATGATTGCAACATTAAAGCGCTCTGCAAATTATTAATTATATGGCAATAAACAAATATATATGTATTAATATATGACAATAGAATTCTTTCAAATATGCCATCAAAATAACAACAGAGAACTGCATTTCATGGAAAAACTCTCACTGAGCTGGCAACCTCTTTAAGAAACCTTTGCAAAGGGTATATTAATTTTGGCCAGAAGTTTGCAACGCACCTAAAGAAACAGCTTAGTGATAAACTAACCGACGTATTATTATTCAATTCAGCAAAGTTTATCAGTAGATAAGAACCTTGACATGCCGAAGGTAGCTTCTCTTTCTGGTTTTTATTCGATATAGTTCTTAGTTAACCAATGCAAATCAAAAGTAACATGTAATTATACCCCCTAAAGAAGGTATATTAGTTTTATTCAAAAGAATATAACACACAGTTACATATGTATACTTGACAGGCGAGTTAAACTAGCGTTGTTCGACCCTTGCCACAGGTGCTGCTATGCCAAGGAGTCGTCCGGAAAAAAAAATAATTCAACTGCGTTGCTGGTCTGAGTAAGCCTGAGCTGGGAGCCGGTGCATGCCCCTCGTAAATATTTGACACTCACGGACTGTCCCGCATCTCACTACATACACACACACACACATAGTTGAGCACGCACACTGAAGCATTGCTGGAATGCAGGCAAAAAATATCTCATGTGCACTTTGGCAAACAAATTAAGATTTATCGAGCAGGTCAAGGGGGTGTCAGTTCAGGGGCCATTCTCTCTCTCTCTCTCTCTGTGGGCCGCCAGGCCTCAGTTCAAATAGACTGCATATTTGGTAGCTGATGTGTTTGTTGTTGTTCTTGTTTTTGTATTGCTTTGCTTTTGCTTTTAAATGGTTTTTCAATTAAGCAACACTTAAACGGCGATAGGGCTGCTCTTTGAACTGTTACTACAATGGGAAGATTATTTCTTATAACAGCCTTTACTAAAGATACTGTTTCTCTCTCTGTCTTCCGTAGATGGACAATCGGATGTAAATGTGGAGCTGGAAGTGCCGAGGTACGTCGAGCGCGGCTCAAGCGCCACGTTAAAGTGCAAGCATAATGTGGTACCTGAAATACTGTTCAAGGTAAGTTTGGAAAAGAAATATAATTTATTGAATGGAGTATATTGTTATATTGAATATTTTACTTCAATTTTGTTTGCTTAAATTAAAAGTGGCATTCACAGAAGCAATCATTGGATTCACGGCAAATGCCCCTCGAAGTGGCTCTGTTTTTATCAGTTGCAGCAGCAACAATAAATTCTGTTATAAGCGTCTTAGCAGAAATATTAGAGAGGATGATGAGGGCAGTAAACAAGCTGCTGTTTAGTTCTCCTCACCCTTCAGACAATATACTTTGTGGCCAAGTTAGCTTCCCCTTACTTTGTCAGTAGACTCGAGTTGAGTTTTAGTTCTTCTTTCGAACAGCAAAATGTTTGGCATACTAATACATACCCAGACAGTGGAGCTTGTAGTTCGCGTGGAGTTTGTCGTTTTGTCCGTGCAAAGTGCCGTACAACCATTCAAGTTTCATGGCACAAATATGCCATGGAGTATTTGCGAAGCAAACAACAAAGACATATTGATTTTATTTTTTGCAGGCGCACTGGTGGACTACAACGCACGGACATTTTGGCTTAATTAGTTCGCTTTAAAAGTAGAAAACTTGGTGGGAAATTCAACAATAAGCAAACCTATTTAAGTTCTGAGATTGTGAAGATAATACTTATTGTTTTCTTTAAGTTTAACTGTGTTTGCACATTTTAAATGCGTGTAGTTGTTTTTCTCAAACGATAGTGATGCTACTCCGCTTCTTATTCGTTATTCAACACTATTCTATCGATAGAGATATCGAAAAATATCGTTAACCAAATAAACTTACGATAGTATATAGACTAATGTCACAACTAATAACAGAAGACTCAACATAATAACACATAACTTAACAAGATATAAGTATATTCTGTAGTTTAATACCAGAAAGAAGAGAGTTGTCCCTACAAATTACTGTCTACAAGTTTGTAATGCATATACTAAATATGCTAGGCAAATTTGATCAAAGTAAGAACACTATATTAAAGCAATCATCACTCAAAATGAAGAATTTTTCTATAAAATTAGAACATTACGTACCATTTTATAACCAAGTATAACTGCTCTCATCCTGCACGAACTGGAGTTTTATTAACACTGTATACTATAGCACATTATTGCTGCAATCGCTCAAAAACTGAAACGAAATTCTCCAAAGGGTAGCAAAGTTAGTCAATGTTTTTTCGGGTTCCAAACTTCCTGCTGCCGTGTGCTGCAAACTGCTGTCGTGCTTACATGCAGACATTACTTTATTCGGCCAGTTTGGCGGGTTTGCGGCCACTGCGCCTCAGCGTGGCTAATTAGTATAATTGACTATATAAGCGAGTCCGCTTGCCAGTGTGCTGTGCCGGCAACTCGTTTTGATTCGAATTGTTGTACGAATTACGAAGCGTGGCAAATTCTCTGGAAGTGGCACTAAAAAGGCAATTAAAACGCGAAATGCGAGCACGGCAGCAGGAGGCATAGGTAGCCAGGCGTGTGGCCTACACATGTTCCGGCAAAAAAACAGTAATGTATGTGCATGCACACACACACACTTATACATAGGTAAACACATGCATATATATATAAATTAAATAAACTAATTACCCCGTTCAGGTTGCCATTAATGAGCTTTTGATTTGACCAACGGAGTACCAGAAAAAAAAGTAATAACAAAAAGAAATAAGCCGAAACAAGCGGGGTGGCTAATAAACACAAAGTCAGGCCACAGCCTAAGCTAACACATGCCAATCTCATGCCTGGCTGGCCAACAACATTAGAGAGGGGAGAGGTGGAGGGGCAGAGGGAGCCATAACAATAACAAAAGGAGCACAGCCATCCCCAGTCAGATACGTCGCATGTCGCAGACCGGAGGGAACCGCGCTGAGTTTGATTACTTTGCGATACACACTTTGGTTATTGCTATTATTACGAGAGGGATAGAGAGATGGGGGAGGGGGATACGCAACGTTCGCGTTTCACAAGCAGAAAGAATTGTTTCAAAAATTTCCACAAGTGGCTGATAAAATTTGATGTGGCTCTCAAACGTGACGAACGAATGGACGAATGGTCGAGGAATATGCTTGGCTGCCTGTTGTTCTAGTGGTTGTTGTATATTTATGTTTGCTTTGTCCTGAATTTTGGGAGCGTGTGCTTTATCGATTGTTCGCACACAATACACACACACACACAGAGAGAGAAGACAGAGAGAGAGGCGTACACGCACAGGTAAACACGCGCATGTAACGTCGCCATTTGCGAGTCCACATTACGCATACGCCTCGTCAGCCGCAGGCACTTTCAATAAACACATTAATATTATTAAGTTGCATGCAATCAATGCAATTTGTATGTGCCGTTGACCCCCACTCTTCTGCCCCGCCCCTTGCAGCACATTTGATAAACTATGCGAGGAATAACTTTCAAGCAAATTGCTTTTGTCATTGAATGCAACCCAGGTGGGAGGGAGAGTGTGCGGGGGCGACAAATTAATACGCTGTGCGTAATTAAAAACTCGCGACAAGCGACATTAAGTTGTTACAACGACTTCCGGTTCCCTCTTCCCCCTCCCCCTTTTGTAAGCAAAACTAAAATTAAAAACTTGCTGCAATTTTAAGTTGTGCATGAAAATTAATTTCCATTTGCATTATGCATTCGTATTTATTGTCATTGTTTGTCACTGTTGCAGCAGCAGTTATTGTTATTGTTGTTACTGTTACTGTTTTGTTGTTGCTCTGCTGTTGTTGTTGTTGGTTTAGTGCCGCCTGCAACTGTGTAACTTTTGCAGTCATGCTAGCGCTTGCACATTCATGTCGCTCGCACAGATCTCGTTTTTAATTACAAAGCAACATCCACAACTCCTCCTCCTTCCCTCTCCCTCTGCCCCCTCTCTGCTGCCTGCTGTTGGCATTTCAATAAAGTGTTCTATTATTTACAGTTATTCAGTTTAATGCGCAATTTAATTGTCTCCGTTGCCAAAGTTCGCTCAACTGAAATTGCATTGCAATTGTTGTCCTTTTCATTTGGCATTACACAACACTACGTATGAAAGACATGTGACGGTTAAATTATCTCATCGGTATTACAACTACTTGTAAATCAATAGAGACCCCCTCCCCCCACCCCCAGAAACTGACAGCTGACAACGACGAATTGCAGCTGTTACTCAATCAACATCAAAGACAGCGACAGTCGCACAGAGTTCAGTTATGGAACATTATTTTAATATTGGTAAATTAATTTTATCCGATTGCAGGTGACATGGCTGAAGGTTGACAAGGGCAAGTTCTTCGAGTACATAAGTGGTCGCAATCCTCCCTTCCGCAATTCCACCATTGAGGGAGCTGAAATTGATGTAAGTATTCCTAAACTGTCACACAGAACTAACTCTCGAAATGAGCAAGCACAATATTGAATGCCTGCAGCTAAATTGCTTCATATTAAGTTGTATGTGAGACGTATTAAGGGTGTACTCCTGTACTTTAGTCATAGAAATATTGATGCATAGAAAAAAGAACAGTTCTTTCTTTTAGATTAAATAATATTCATCGAAAGCCTCATGCAATAGACTGTGCCCAGTCACATGATATCTAGGAATATTCTTAATTTCAGTTGAATTTACTTTTTATATTTAATATTATTTATTTACTTTACTTTTTATTTTATTATTTGATTTTTTTTCTTAGTTCATAGCAATTAATATAATCTAATTATATTATTTAATTTTTAATACATCAAATTTCAATTGATTAGCAATAAGAGATACACCCTTCCTAGATGTACTCCATACTTTAGTTATCAATTTATAGATATTAAGAAATATGAACAGGACATTCTTTTAGTTTAAGTAATATAAATCGATACCCTAATAAAATAGACTGTGCGTAGTCATAAGTTACTCATGAATATTCCTATTTAAGTTGAATTTCCTTTCTATTAAATGAATATTGTATTATTTAATTTGCTTATATATAAATTAATCTTAGCTTATTATATTGCTCATTCTAAATAAATTGTCATACTAGTCATATTAAATCCATAAATATTCCTAATTAAAATTGAATATTCCTTCAATAACATAATATTATTAGTGTAATTTCTTAGTGTTTACAAATTATTCTCATCTAATCACATTCCTTAATTGTGAAGAAATCGAATTTCAATTGATTGCAATGATAATAAATTAAATATAAGATTCAAGACAAAATGCATTATTTTATTGTATATATAGGCATTATAAAAGTTATTCTCGATATAGCGCACTTAAATAACTCTGATATCACTGAAAAACCAATTAACGATGATGTGTACATAAGTATTTCTGTCTACAATGTTTGCATAAGTAAATTGCAGCGGGCTAATTATATTGCACTCACTTATCGCAGTTAGGTAACTAGATTGATTTAAATATATCTCTACTTCACAGTGGGAACACTCGAACGAGACGCAGGTGACGCTGAAGGATGTGCACTTCGATCTGTCCGGCCAGTTCTACTGCGAGGTCTCCACGGACACGCCCATATTCACCAAAGCCAGTGCCGATGAACTGATGAGCGTGTTCTGTGCGTAACAACTGTCAGCTTAGCTCGCCAGGCGGACACTCATTGTTGCTCTCCTCTCTCTCTCTCTCTCTCTCTCTTTACAGTGCCGCAAACTGGACCCCCCTCGATCAAGTTTCGTAAGCGCACTCCGTTTGCAATAGGCGAGAAACTCTTTGCACTGTGCAACACGACACGTGGCCGACCTGCGCCACACATCACCTGGCTAATCAATGGCAAAAAGGTGCGTATGCGTGATATCTGCCAATCTAGGCACGTGTGCGCTTGTGTGTGTGTGTGTGTGCTTTGGTGATTGTGTGATTCTGATTGCATGGCCACATAGGAGTGTGTGTGTGTTTGAACTGAGTGTGAGTTCGCGTGCTTTGGTTTTATTGTGGAAATGTTGTTGAATTGTTTGCAGTCCAATTGCATTGGGAGAGCAAAGGGGAGGCAGGGAGGGAGGCCAACAATTTCGGTTGTAGATGCGAAACGACTGCCCGGGGATGTGAGAATGTCAGTGGCGCTGCATTAAGATTAACATCAGTTTAAGCCGTTTTATAATTATGGCCTACATGCTGCGGCGCGTGGAGCTTTCATTTTAATTACCCAAACCCAGCCCCAGACAAGGGACGAGGGTCAACCACAGCGACAGCAGCTGCTCCTCGGCAGCAGCAGCAGTGGCAGCAACAACAATGAAAGTGAAAAAGGAAATGAAATATAAATAAATTTATTATATCTGCCGCTGGCGCACATGGAATATGGAAAACTCTAAAATGAAATTTATTCATAAACGCGCACCCAGGCGGCCCTCGCTGCCAACAACTGACCGGGCCAGCAGTGCAGCTGTGTGTGTGTGTGTGTGTGTGATGTGTACAAGCTGTGCGGGTGTGGGGTGGGGGGTGGGTTGTGCATACTAAATGAATGTGGATGGATGCTGCAGTGAATGATGTTAAAGTTATCGTTGTCCGCTGTATCATGATCCATTTTTAATGTGTCCAGAGCTCGACATTGAATTGACTTTGCCTCGTGCGCTCTCTTCATTTACCACTGCTATTTAACATTATAATCAGTGAGTGTCCTTTTTATATAGCTTCCCTTGTTATCTGCCAGGTGGAGGAGAAGTATGTGCGCACCCACCACGTGTACTCGTTCAATGGCAAGCACCAGCGTCGCACGCAGCAGCAACAGCAGCAGACACAGCTGACACAGCAGCAACTGCAGCAGTACTACCAGCAGCAGTACTACAATCAGTTCCAGCCCCAATACCATGTACCACACTACATCGACCGCTACGACAAGAGTCTGCGCTGGGGCGGAGCCCGACCGGGAGGTAAGTTTAGGTTATTCCTATTATGGCTATCCCATTTATAACTGCCTTAAGAAGGGTGTCGACTAATCTCAGTGTATCAGTCTGTCTGCTGCAGGAACTAGAAACTGGTATACATTAAGTCACATTTCTAAGTCAATTCCTTGAATTTCATTGCTGCACTGAGAGAAATTGGTGTAGAAATGATATAGGAGCAAAATGTTATATGGCATCTATTGAATCTTTGAGAGTTGTATATTTATGGTAAATTCTTTTGGTATAAATCATAAAATAATTAAAAACAAGCACCAAAGCTCCCCACCCGCTAAATATAGAACTTTTTTATGTTGCATACCCTAGGGGCGCTTTAAAAATCAGTAACTCTTAAAATAGTTTCTTAAATAATTTTAATGTTAATTGTCCGATCGCTACCAAATTTGTACAAATTGTTTGGGAGTTGAAAGTTATTGTGTTTACCAAAAATGAATTCAATGAATTTATTGGATTTTAGTTTTTATCGATTTACAGTGGCGAAAAGGGGCAAATTTTAAAACAAACTTGTTCTGAATGTAATAATAACACTTTTTGATTTGGTAATCCTAGTTATTATAGTTATACCATTGTCATAAAGTTAAAATACCCTTCTTCCCTATTCCTGGATGTCCTATTAGAATATTTAAACAGTTTTGAATAGATTTCCCACTACTAAATATGTTTAAATTAATTTCATTTTTCCTGCCATGTTTTGTCCTTATTTTGTGAATAGTTTAACAATATATATATTTTCATATATGATTTCTATGATTATCATTTTTTGTCACACCATATCATACTCAGTTATCTGCCACATCAACTCATACAATCGTCGCCTCTTCTAAACTACAACCCAATTCTGGCAGTGTTCATTAGAAGTCCGTGTTGGAGTCTATTTAACAGTTGGATTTCGCAAGACCTTTCAACTTTGTTGCCTGACACCTGCATTCCACCCCCATCAATGTCTAACTGACTGACGGCAATACACGGACTTACAGAGCAGGCAGGGAGACAGTGGGACAGGCAGACAGTGGGACAATGGGACAGTGGGGCAGACAGCCAGTCATGCAGTCGGAGAGACCGACAGAGCACTGCGTCATGGTCTGAGTTTGTCATGGAGTGCGGCAGCATCCGCATTGGCAGCTGACGGCAGCAACATTTACTTTAATTAGCCCCGATTGTTGAGTGGACTCTTTGCGATTCTTGTCATTGCAGATGATTTCTCGCACTTTGCGCCACATCACGGCCACGACGGACATGGCCATCATGGCGGTGGCATGGGCAGCATCTACAACAATCCGTTCAGTGCGCTGGCCAATTACCACGATCTGGGCGAGATACACGAGATACACCAGCGCAATTACGACCTGACCAAGAAGCACATGGAGATGAAGAAGCAGCAACAGATGGAGCTGAAAAAGCACAGGTGAGTCGAGGAGGCCATTAATCATGTTTCCCTGCGAGGAATATATACTTTAAATAACATATTATTTATGAGCTATTCAAATTAAAAAGCAACTGCAACTTTTAGCCCTAAGCTAAGCTAGGCATCGAGCAGCTGCTGAAGGTATGCAATACACAAAGTTTTACCTCCTCTGCCAGACTCTGCTAGGTAGCTGCTCAATGCCCGGCGCAAACTTTTCATATTCTTATCAATTTCCCCCAGGTTGCGTGTGTGGCGTGTTTATTAAACTTTTCTTATCTATGATCTGAAAGGATTTAGCTTGTACTTGGCTTGGCTTGGGCTTCGGCTTGGGCTTGGGCTTGGGTTGTTGCCTGGGCTGCGATGTTGGCACATTGTTAAGACTCTATGCCTGACGTGCCTGCTGCCCTCCCCCCTTTCTTTGGCTGTGCCTTTTATTGTGGAACGTATAAATAAATTTTGTGGCATGGCACACAGCTCTGCACTCCTCACCACAGTGCCCCGCTCTGTGTGCTGCGTTGGCTGTTGGAAATGTTTACGTGGCGCGATTGGAAGTGTAACGTAAATGAATGCAATAAATTATTTACGCTCACCTGTGATATTAAAAATCAAGAAGGAAAACTTTTCCAATATACCAACTTTTTCAACGCAACTTTCAAAGCCATGAACATGCGTGTGTGTGTCTGTGTGTATGTGCCTGTGTGTGTGTGCGCACTTTAAGTGTGTGCGAGTTGAAGTTCGTGGTGCCAGTTTAATGACAGGCAGTACCACAATTCGCCTGGCTGTTGCCGCTCTTTGATGTTGTGTGTGGTCGTGCGCCACACTTGCAACATTACTCATACGCCACGTGGCAGGCACAGCATGGGCCGGGAGCAAGGGAGCGAAGCAGGCAACTGGAAACAGTGGAGGCAACAGTAGAGAAAGTGCTCAGTGCAGTGTCAGGTCAGAAGACAAGTGTAAGACAAGCTTACACAAATGCAGCTTGTCTCTCTGTCTCTGTCCCACACGCAGTTGACACAGTGTCTGCTGCTGTCACTGGCATGTTGCCTAAGCCTCTGCAGAGTTTTGAATTTCCGTTGCCGTTTGCACTGCACTTGGCATTAGGCGAAAAAGCATGATTAACTCTCCAGCCATTTCCCGGGGCAGGTAATCGGGCTACGCTAATTGCATTTGCCATGTGCAGAATTCAAATCAGCAGCAACAGTAAAATGCCAAATGCCAAATGGCAAAGCAAAAACGTTTCAGAAATAATTTGCCACAATTCAAAATGCAACAGGGTGGTGCTGGGGGGAGGGCAGGGGAAACTAATTTCGCTGAAAACTTAGAGTTAATATGCAATAATTTATATCCAAAGTGCACGAGTTGCACGTGGGGCAACATACGCGAGACAGGCAGCTGTGCCTGGTGGGGAAGGTTTGCTAGCAGCTTACCTTGAAATGAGGCAAACAGGGTGTCCCTGCGTCTGCAAATTTAGGGGTGCAAAGTGGGGTGCATATTAGGGGTGCAAAGGGCGCTGCCGAAAGTTGTCAAAATCAAACTTGCGTTAATTAAACAGCAAGTGCAAAATCGTCAATTATTGAACGAACTGCAGCACCCGTTATACGGCTTATTCATGGCACGTGTGTGTGTGTGTTGTGTGTGTGGGCGTAATGGCAGACACGCCCACTATTAAAAGTTGTGTGCATATTTATGCAACACTCTGACACGAAGTAAAAAACTATAAAATGCGCAAGCAGCAGCGGCACAAATAACAGCAACAGCAGCAATACAGCAACAACTGAGGCAACAGCAACAACAACTACAGTAGCAACAACAGCAGCAGCAGGCGGCAAGTAACGGTCACGTTTATGTTTATAGCAGTGTGCATAAATTGCAGCCGTGGCACTTGTGTGTGTGTGCCTGCATGTGCGCAAGTGTGCCTGTGTGTGTGCAAGGGGCAGCCAGATTGTATGCTACAATGTTTATTAAGTTTATACCACATCATCATACATTCACACACACGCACAAGTGCATTGTTTGGCTAGTATAGTGCAAGGGTTATTTATGCCAATGGAATGTCAATGCCTGCCTGCCTCCCAGCAGCAAGACCTTCCAGCACTCGCTCCACTGCGTATACGCAAGTGTGTGTGTGCGGTAATTAACCGCTTAATTTGATTAAATGCCACGAGTGAGCTGCGGCAGTCAATATAAGCAATTGTCGCAAGCCATTAGGCAGCCGACGAAGTGTTGGCCATTTGGCCAAACTGGTTTTTTGTGCACTCGCCCGCGATGGCTTCAAAGAGCGCAGCGTGCAGCTTGAGAGAGCTGCAAAAAAGTGTTGCCAGAAAAGGAGGAGAAGAAACAACAATGCGAGGCATACAGGGGCATCGCCATAAAGGCGCATAACACGTAGCATTGAATGTGCACTTGTGTGAGCTGAGATGGGCATGGGCAGGGGCAGTGGGGGGTGAGGTGTGGGAGACGTGGCAGCAGAGGCAACTCAACCAGGCAAGGGCATATGAATGGGGCATTTTATACAGTCGAAAGGTAGTTTACACGTTGTTGCACAATTTATGTTTGTGCAACACGTAAGACTTTTGTGCCAGACACAACACATACACATATAAATGCATACCCACACACACACACATACATATGTGTATGTATTGCCGTGCGTGCTAAACGTGCTGCTCGACTGACTGCAACCTTTTGTTCGCTCCCCTTTTATTTCTTGCCTTTTCTAACACTTGCTCACAACATGCAGGCCTACAAACACAAAGGTGCAGAGAGGTGTGTAGGGAGAGGGGAGCAGGTTGCACCATGCAGGCTTGTTGTACAAATGTTTTATAATGGGTCTGGCATTCCAGACATTTATTCGATTCGATTTAGTGTGCATGCTAAGGGAATCTTAGCCAGCTGGGTTTCGCTTTTCATTTATTTCATTTCGTCTTCCTCCTTGTTTTTCTGCATTTTCATGCATGCAATGCTAAATTCAGTTGCGAATGGAGCAATTGTTTCTTAACATCGCTGCTTATTACGACTTTATATAGGTATTTTTTCGAAGCTTCTTTTGCAACCTGCTCGCATTAAAGTTGAAAATAAAACTGAGTGCACATGAAAGTGTAAACTGTTCTTTAACTTTATGTTTGCTCATAAAATCGCCATGAAAGTCTGCTATAAATTTGACTATTCTACTCAAAAGAAATGTGAGCTTAAGCAACTGCCTTTTTTAAAATAATAATAAAGGGGAAGAATAAGTATAATCAAAGGCAGATGGTTCGATGAAGTCGTATACTCTTTCCTTAAACAGAAAACTTTAAAAAGTTTTTCAAAAAGAATTCCATTTTTCCTTATAAAATTATTTTCAATTGCTGCTTAGCGTATCTTCACTGTCGACTACCTTAGCTGGCTAGCTACAGTTGGCCACACCCACTTAGTTTTCTTATTGTTTTCTTGTGTGTTGGATTTTCGTCGTCTGTCTGCCTCGAACAAACCGCTAAGGCGCGCCTTAAATGCAGCTTGTAATTTTCATTTAATTTTCAGTGTGGCTTTCTCTGACCCCACTGACCCCTATTCAGCACTCCTCTGCCTCTTACCCCTCTCTCTCTCTTTCCCCTCTACAGTGCCGTCTCGTTGGTTTTTTGTGTACTGAAATATTCCAGCAAGTTGACCCTCAAAAGGGCGGCCATTAAATGTCGCGACTCGCGATTTGAGGCCGAAACAATTGCTGCCTGTTTCTGTGTGTGTGTTTGTCTCTGTGTGTGTTTGTCTGTGTGTGTGGCAGTGTATTGGTGTGACTGTAATTAGCTGCTGCCTGGCGCCGATCGCGTGTATGGCAATAATCCTTCTGGGCTGGGTCAACAGTAGCCGATGTGAACGTGCCATAAACGAAGGCAATAATTGTGAGAGAGAGGAGGAGAGAGAGAGGAAGAGCTGCAGAAAGACTCCGACATGGATTCCTACTGCGATTTGCGACTCAGACTGCGACTCTGGCAATGTCTGGCAGTGGGTCAGTTGCCTTAATGTGAGGCCACTGCCAGTGCGCTTTTAGTTTTAATTGCAGGCAAAGATAGAGAGGGGGAGAGACAGAGAGGCGTGGCCAGGGGCGGTGGGAAGTGCCTGCCTGATACTAAGAGCTACAACAGCAACAACAACAACAAGAGTGCACATTAAAATTAAATTTGTGTTTTATAACAGAGAAAACTAAGCATTACAATTTGGCTAATTTGTCGGAGAGCACTGCTCCGCTCCTCCTCCTTCTCCTCCTCCTCCTCTACTTAACCTTGTTCACTGGCAAGTAGGTTGCACCAGGCGAGGTCGCTGGCGCTGGTGGTATGTAGGCACTGTTTGCCTCCAACTCAGCTACCCCATTGGCCTCCACACTGCCAATAGATGCTCCTCCTCTACGTTCATCTATCAACAGTGGCTGCTGCTGTTGCTGCTGCACTGCCACCTGCTTGGTGGCAAAGTCCAGCACAGGCGCAATGCCGCCATTGTGCGATACAGATGAGCCTCCCAGACGATCGTATTCCTGCTGAATAGTGCGCTGTGCATTGATGGCATCCTCCTGCGTGCGATACTTGACAAAGTGCACCTCGGGCTTCTTGGCGCTGATGTGGTTGAGGTTCTGCAGCTTGTTGGCCAGACTGGAGAGATCGCCCTGCTTGGTCAGCACATAGATGGCAGTCTGTTGCTCTGCAGCCTGTTTGGCCAGCTGCAGGGCGGCGTTCTCCAGGCCCTTGTTCTCGGGAGCGCGTATGAAGAGCACGCGCAGATTTCTCTTTAGCGACGCGGCCAAATCGCCCACGCTGCGATTGTCCTCGAAGTCAGCCTCGGGTGCGGAGTATGTGAAGAATTCCTTGTTGAACTCGGTGTTGATGTTTGAATACTCTGGCTGGTTGTTCGAGGCGTAATCCACATTGCCACCAGAGAGAGAGCCGCCATTGCCAGAGAGGGAACCCCCAGAGAGGGAACCACCTGAGAGGGAACCACCTGAAAGGGAACCCCCAGAAAGGGAACCTCCTGAAAGGGAACCTCCTGAAAGGGAACCTGGCCCCTGAGAGGGAACTGCCAGTAAGAGAGCTGCCTGCCAGTGGGCCACTAATGCCCGCTCCATAGTTATAGCCTCCCACATCTGCCTGGACTGCTGCCAACAGCGTCAAGACCTGCCGAGAGAGAGAGAGAGAGAGAGAAGAATCCCAGTTTAAAATCCACAAAACCTTAATCCGGCCAATCTCAGCTCAACTTACGATAAATCCGCGCATGGCTTTATTTTTTTATTGTGCGCTGTCTTGCCAAAAAATCCAATTTCAGCTGCAGTGCGAGCTGTCACGTTGCGTTGGAATACCGCGAGGTGTGGAAGGCGTTTGATGCTTGCCCCTGTGACCGATGGGCGTTTTTATAACTCACAGCAATTAAACGAAACCCCGTTGGAGCCGCTAAAGATTACGCAGTCACCATACCCGTTGTGCCGTTGCCACTTCGGTTGCCGTTTGCTGCTTATCCAGCGTCTTGGGCATTCATCCGCCTTCGAGCTGAGCCGAGCCGAGCGAGGCATCGAGAATGACGTAAAATGCAAAAGCGGCCAACTGTATCCGCCAGCGAATTAGTTTGCATAAATCAAAAGCAAATACAAAATCCGAATCCGAATCCAAATCAAAATCAAAACCCATTGCGAATTTCGCTGAATCGATGAATCGAAATGCAGATGACAACGGCGACGAGCTCTGCGAGTTTTGCTGTGCCTGCTCCGAGTTGTGCCCTGTCATTGCGCCAGAGTTATAGGCTTCCGATGTGGGGCAATGTCAGCAAGGTGTGCACGCAAATTGGAATTATTTGTTGGCCAGTTTTGTGGCTGCGTAATTAATAATTTATAAACAAGCGTTAAATAGTAATACAACTACAATATCAATGGCAGCAACGGCAACAACAACAGGAACAGTGCCAACAACAAAAGTCACAATACGACAATGACAATGCAATTTGAATGTGCAGCCACAGTTTGTTGCACGGCAAATGATACGGAAATTGAAATCTAACAAATGCAAGCTAAATATTTTATAATATTTGTCATCGAATCGGATGGTGAGAACCGGCTGTGATAGGGCCACAAATCAATCCCACAATGGGCAGCTACGCTGTTACGTTGTGACGCTTTTGACCACTGTGCAAAATCAGATAGCAGTGGAATTTCGTAAAAATAGCGAACAAAAACCATAAAGACCCAAAGCATTTATGCAAATTAACAAGCGCCGCTTGCGGCATGAAATAGTTTAGCATCATTTCAGCTAATTATACTCTATAATTCAATGCGTTACGACGGGTATGCGGCACTACGAGTTGAGTGTCTTCACAGTATATAAAACTAGTCTAGCTAGGACTTAGTCGGAACATTCTTATTGATCAAAGTAGAAATATATTTATTCTCTTTCGTGTGCCCACTTCGTGTAGCGTATCTGCTAGTTAATCACTTCCAACTCCACCACTATTAATGGCTTTAATTTGCATTTAATTAGTATATGTAAATGGTTGAATTCACATCTTGTTGACTTTTACTGAGGGCTGATCATAACACTTTTGTCACACACACATTCCCATTGGAGTTGAATTTATTAGCCAATGTTAAGTTGACACTTGTTATTCAGATAAATGATAATGCTGACATGAAATGAATAAGTTTCGACTCTATTTACAACTAATATGCCATGATTAAAGTGCTTCAACAGCCACTAGTTCGCTAATTAATTAACTAATTATATTTCATTTATTGTGTATTCAGATAGTTTATTTAAATTAGCAGAACAGCCTAAATTACTTGTTTGCCAGTGTTGCCCTATTTGCTCTTTTCCCTATGTTTTGCCCAAACTGTTGCATACTTTCACGCGCTTGCATTTATATGGCATACAAGATAGCGTTGCCTACTTTCGAGTGGTATTAATTTACCTTGCCACAGTGCATGCTGACAGTTTGTGCACGCAAATTATAATGTGTTCGCTAAATTAAATTGCTTTTCATTTCATTTATGTTAAACTTGAAGTTATCAATTAGGTGGAACAGTCTTTGCAAGGTCCGCACTTAGCCCAAGTTGATTACGCTTCAATCGTTCAATTTCCCTTTCGTCGCTTATTAAATTATCAAGTTGTCTGCTTGTTTCGTTAATAAACGTATAACAGAATTTTTAATCGTAACTGGAAGTGCTTAGCAGGTTCTCATGTTGCTGCAAAAATCAACATTTAGCACGTCATCGTTGGCATTGCTGCCGCTGTACAGTGCGGGCAAAATCAATAGAAATGCAATTAAGTTAATTACAAGCATGTGTGCTTCAAAACTGACATATGCACCAACACACACACACATACAAGCACACACATCCATAATGGACGTATGCCAGTATTGACGATAAATGCGCAATTAAGCAAATTATCCCATTGGTGGCCACAGGCAGTCAACTTGAGCTGCAGCAGGACAAAAGGACAAAGCAATCGCTTTTTGCTGGAATGCAGCCACGACCGTCAACAATGTGCACAGCAGGGTAAATATCGATTTAATAGTGGATTAGTTGAAGCCATAGAAAGGTTGTTTGCCATTATTTTAGGCTACTGTAGTTGACTTAGCCAGCTTAGAGTACTTAAATCATATCTAAAACATGCCTTTAAGTAGAAATGAGTTAATTCAATTCCAGTAGCATTCCTAAAATCGATTTATGAACCGTATTTTGGGTCACATTCAAATGAAGCAACGACCACAGGCATCAAAACATGCGCGATAATTTTGCTTCCTGCATTATGGGAAAGTGTCAGTTAAATGAGCATGTTCATGCATACGAAAGCGCTTTCATAGCAATGCAAAACTGTCTACCTTCTTCCTCGACGATGGCACGCGAAAGCACTTAACGGTGCATAAATTATTCAATGAAACGAAATGCCGCGACGAGACATAAAAGAAACCTTTGCCTGTCAGTGTCAGTTATACTTTGCACTGCCTATACTGTAGTCGCTATCAATGTGCCGCTGTTGCTGTTGCTGTTGTTGTGCCAAGCTTGTCAACCCCGGTTGACCGTGTTTTCAAGCTGTGCCACAATTTATATCATACTTTCGCGCGCGCATACTTAATACAAATGGCAAATGGCGAATCATTATGCAGCACACTTTGCTCGCGTATATGCATTGAGAGCCCATTGAAAATAGCTTGACAGTGAAATTTGCATGCACAACGAAGTAGAAGGAGGATGGGAGGGGAGGTGAGCTGGCTAACAAAGTTTGCAAAGAGTTGAGCTGCTAATCTCTTGGTGCTTGCCTTGACCGCTCTTAATACTGCCTGGCCAAGTTGTGGTTAGTTCAACTTCCGGTTTTCGATTATGGAGCTCTTTTAATATAAGAAATTCATGGCATTTGGCACGTAGCTGTTGCCAATGTCGATGTCGATGCCGATGCCCTTGTTGTTGCGCCATTTGTTGTTATTGCTGCTGCTCTTGCCTTGCGCCCACTTAAGTTGCTTTTCTTGTTTCTCGTGAGGGTCCGTGCTGTGGGGAAAATGGACTGGTTACAATATTGAGTTGCTGTGTATAGTTATACGGGTGCTAAGGCCAGGTAGAGGGGGGAGCAGGGGATCTGTGTCGGCCGTAGAGAATCTTCGTCATAAATTTCTAAAAGGTTTTCCTGCAATACGCCTTATGGTGGCCTTAGCTCATTTGCTTTGCGTTTGAAAACTAAATTAGGCTAAGGCGCTTGCGGTCGATAGACACATAAACTTCCAACCAACAACACAAGCAACAGGGAGCAGCCTCAGCTCAGCAGCATTGGGGAAACAGCACTGGGAACTGGGAACTGGCGACATGACACACCAATTAATTAGGCGAATTTCTCAAATTATCGCCTTGGGCCGAGAGAAAACGACTTTGCATGTCAATGCAGAGTTAAGATACCTTCTTCCACTCTCGCTCGACACTATCTATATGAGGACTTAAGTTTAAAGAGTGCCGGCATTTTCATAACTGCCAAGTATTTCAGGGCTGTTGCCAAAAGGGGGTGCCCGCATTTCCGCTTGATTTGCATTACTTGGCAAGTTTGTTATGTTTTGAACTTGAGCTTTCTGCTCTGCTCTGGTTACCAACAGAGCTCTGCCAGGGTTGCCACCACGGCTGCTCGTGATGTTTTCGCTGTTGCTGTTTTCCTGTGAAAAGTGCGCTGCATAAGGAATTTGATTAAGACAACAAGCACGGGAGCTGGGGCAACTTGTAGTAATGCAGCAGCAGCGACGACGACAGCGAACAACCACGTTGATGATGTTGCAGTTGCAGCTGTTGCTGCTGCTGTCGCAGTTGTTGCTGCTGATGCTGTCGAAGGCTTAAGCGGATATTGTGCATTTGCTTTGAGTTTTGCCCTGGCATTTGTTTGTGCTCCCAGTTAAACTAGCTTACAGTTGATGCCGAAGCTGATGCTGTCTGCCAGTTGCTGCTGCTGTTGCTGTCTGCTGCTGCTTATGGTGTTGTTGCAGTTGCTGATGTTGGTATCGCTGCCAGTTCTTTGCCCATTGGCAATGGGATGCGATTGTTTGTTTCTTGTGCGTGAACGAGCTCTAAGCAAACTTGCCCACAAGCTGGCTCAGTCTGTCCGACTGGAAGTAGCTGCTATAAATAGTTAATACACCCTCACTGAGTAAGAGAGCTATTGCAGTAAGGGGGTACTCTATTTGGTAATACGAAATACTTGTCTAAAAATTACTGCACTTAAATTTGGCTTTCAAGCGTAGCGTAATTCGACAGCCGCATATACCCAACCTCGTGCACAATACACTCGTTTTCTTGGCGGAAGCACTTGGAAAGTAGAACACACAAATACACTCAAAGGCACACACACACACACACATATACATACACACAGTAGCTGTGAGTACATTATGCTGATACCTTGTGCTGCTGTCTTCCTTCTCCTCACCTCGAATCGCATCCGTTGGCATCGTCGAGAGTTTTGCCAATGCTGCCACTGCTGCTGCCTCAACTTCTCTTCTTCTTGTTGTTGCACTTGAAGCGATATAATATTTAAATATAATTTTGCACAAATTGTGAAGCACTTAGTTTGAAAATTTGAATAAGCATTCGGCAGGCACAGCCAAGCCACAGCCACAGCAAATTGCAAATGATTTAATTGCTTAAATGAGACGGAAACGAGCGCATTGTTTCCGCTTGAAATGCGCATTGAATACACTGCAATAAAGTATAACAGCTAAATGGGCAAACAGTTGAACAGTTTCACAGTTATGAACTATAACCACGGTCAGGAGGCGGGAAGGGGGAGGGTGCCAGGAGTAAGTGTGAAGCTTTAAACTAACACACACAGCTGACAAACAGTTTGCCAGCACATTGAAGGCATTAAACTTTATGCTCTCTTGCCATATTATTTTATCAAGTGTTGCTGCACGCACTGTGCGTGTGTCAGTGTGACAGTCTGTATGTGTGTGTGTGTGTGCGTGAGTGTGTGGTTGTAGGTAATTTCGCAGTCATTTTGCATTTGTAATAAAGCAACACGTCGTCACAGATGTCGACGTTTGGCTCGCACGCACGGCTGAGGTAATTACGAGGCCTGCTTTGTCGACGTCGGCAGCGTCGCTGCGACTGCGACAGCAGCTCGAACTCATTTGTATGCCGCGCAGGCTTCTTATCAAATATGAAACAAAGTCGTAAAGGATAATTGGACTTACTCGTACTTACAACGCCTGCTTGTCTGTGTCTGTCTCTGTCTCTGTGTGTGTCTCCCTTTGAATAATGCAAACTAATCAGCCTGCTATGCCTGGCATCCATTAAAAAACGTACGACGCAAGCATTAAGTATTCGCACTCGCATTCAAAGGGGCGCGTGTGCATAATTCAATCGTCTGTCGATGCACTCGAGTTGACAGTACTCAAGCAAAATAAATGTATTTCCAACTCGATTCGATTCGATTCGATTCTCGATTCAATTATGTCAAAATTAGTTGAGTGAAATTTCAAAAAACTCTGTTATTCAGTTTACAGACATATTTTGCCAGCTCCCACTCTGCATTTCCCCACTAACAAAGACATTTTCCTTCTTCAGGTTGCCATGCTGTGCGTGTCCAGCATGCGAAAAGGCGCCCCTTGTTTGGCTTACTCTGTTTTCGCACATCAATCATAAAATGCAAATATTTGCGATTTTATTTGTGTGCAAATTGCTTCCCCTCTCTCCCGTTTTACCCCCTCTCCCTGTGCAGCTGACCTTTTTAACATATTTTGTCTGCTTTTTTGGTGTCTTTCCCCACAGGAATGCCAACCGCAAGTATCGGCGTCACATCAACGAGAACGCACTGGGCATTATACGCAGCACCTTGAACAGCGGCGGCTTTGGGCCACAGGCGCCGAACATGAACAAGGAATTGGGCATACCATCGAATGCCGGGCCAATGAATCAACTGGCAGCGGGCTACCAGCGTCCGCTCTCACATCCGGGCGGCAGCAGCGGCGTGGCAGCGGCAGCGGCTGCAGTGACCGCTGCACAGCAGGAGAAGGGCATGTTCAGCATTAGCCAAGTGAATCTGGAGATAACTGAGCAGCATGTGGGCAGCAATGGACGCATGGAGATCACATGCTTGTCCACAATACCAGCCACTGTGGGACAGGGCGAGCAGTATGCCGATTACAAGACCTTTTCGGTCAAAGGTGAGTAAGAGAAAGAGCGGCGCAACGCGGCGTATGCGTGATGTGCATTTAAGTAGCACTCAATTTATGTGTATGTGTGTGCAAGTGTGGGAGTATGTGTGTGTGGAGTATTATAATGCCAGACAAGCATAATATTTGTCTTTGGGGCGTTGTTTCATGAAATTGCCAGCAATGAGCTCATCAAAAATGCGCTTGGGCTGCGCAGCTCAAGGTGACTGCGGATTATGATGTTTTCGCAGGAATCTCAGCAGAATTTACACAACATAAATTAGCATTGTCGGAGAGGGCTGCTGCTGCTGGTGGGCTATGCGAATGTGCCCAATGTTATTGTTATTCTTGTGCCCACTCTTCACTCCAGGCTTCAGCTTCAGTTGGGACTCGCTTGTTGACAGCGACATCCCGCAGAATTTCAAAGCAAAGGCAAAAGTCAACGCACAGCGGTTTTTGTTTGGCATTTTGAAATGTGGTCGTAATTTATATTTTTGGTGTTGACTTTGCGGGCCTCTCTCTGGAACAACGCGGGTGTGTCACGACTAGTTTGTTTGCCTAGGTTTAATTTTCACTTCGCGCCCTTGAAAACTTAATTTATATATTTGTTTGACTTTCCCCCCTCTCTCTCTTTCTATGTGTGCCTGCGTTAGGCCAGTGTTGTAAATTGTCTCAAATTGTATGAAATAATTCACACATTACCAGGCCCATGACTCAAGACGCTCGTTGTTGCCAACCATGAACCATGGGGCGTATGCGTGTTATTTATGTTGCGTGAAGTGTGTCGTTTGTTTTGGCCACTTCAAGAGTGTGCCAAGTGTGCTCTACACACTCCCTAATTGTTTCTTATGCTGCCCTAAGGGCTTTTCTACTTCCTTTCTCCTTTGTCTTTGTCTGTCTCTGTCCGCACATTTTTGTAATTGACTGTTTGCAGCGCTACGAACGGAGAACGCGGATAGCATAACGTGCAAAGTATAAAGTATGCCCGGCAGTTTTCATTTGATTAACTTTATTTCGTTGCCTTTTCTCTGCTTTCCTCTGCCCTTCATCACGTGCTATTTAAACACATTTGAACTGCATTTGCTGTCGTTGTCACAGTTTTTGTTTACAACAAGTTATCAGCAACATTTTCATTATTCAGTGTCCGTTGTCCGTTGTTCGCCTTGTCAATCTGATGCTGTTTTGCTGTTCTCTATCCTCGTATCCTTATCCCTTTGGCTTTGCCTTTGCCAACGGTTGACTTTTAGCTACTGTAATTAATTTTGCTTAGCAACCTTGACCGCTGCCCCCAAAATACACTCTCTCTCTCTGCCCCCTCCTGCCCCCCTCTCTGTCGCTTTTTCTCCTGTCTCTGTCGACTCGTGTGTATTGTTTTCGAGTTTCTAAAGCTTTATTTATAATGTGCTCCATCTCTTTTGTGACCTTTGCAGTGGAGGTAGAACGGAATCAGGTGTCCTCCACGTCCACAGCACCGCCCAGCATTGGCATGGCAGCCCTGGGCAATGGCAACGGGCACGGTAACGAGACCTCGGCCGGCTGGAGGGCGCGCGCCGTCATCCTGACGCATCTGTGGTCCCTGGCGCCGCTCTTGCTGTTCGTTTTGCTACCACTAAGCTACTGAGGAGGAGCAGCAGCAGGAGGAGCAGCTGCTATCAAATTGAGGGAGCGAAGACCACCGACACACCCACACACACACACACACACACGCTGCAAAAAAGGTACAGTAATCCAAGCCAACGAGGGCAGTTGCTGAAGGCGCAACAACAACAACAACGAAGGCAGCACAACAAGCACGTTAGCTTAACACACACACACACACAAGACACACAACACATAAACAAATTCTACAGCAGTTTTAAATTTATTCATACAGTGGAAAATTAGCCGAGTGCATTAAGCAGATCGGCGAGAGAGAGAAAGAGAGAGAGCAGTGCGAGGTATGTGAAATATATGTATATTCGTGGCGAGTGCATACACAATAACAACAATAACAAGAAGAAGAACAAGAGCAAAAACCAACAATCCGCAAGTTTCTCTGTAAATAGTTGCGATGCCGCTTGAGCACAACTGAGAAAGCAAAAAGAGAATTCGAGTAGATTCGGGAAAATATTTGTATTGTAATTTAATTGCAGTCAGTCTGAGAGCCTCGGACTATTTTGTAGCCTAGCGACATTTTTGTATAGCCAATTGGGCATTCCCCACGCAGTCCCCACAACGAAGGAGTGGAGGGGAGTTGTTTTTTGTATTTGAAGGTCAGCCCCTTGCAGCTGGCTGGCCTCTCTTTTTTTGTGGATATTTGCCGAAGATCTAGATTAACCCAAGACAGGCCTGTGCCGAGCTAAAGTGCAGCAATAAGTTACGCAAACAAATGATATTTTTTATGGTGCTTTGGCTAATCGAAAGAGAGGGCGGGACAGACCTAAGGCTAAGTTGAAGGCGAAATTGAATTTAGGCCATGAAAGCAAAAAGAAAATAAATTAAAAAAAAAAGCGGAAAAGTTAATTAACCACACCACCAGAACAACACGCCGAACCCCACCCCACCCCAAACCACATCCTGCTCTGCCAGCCACAAAAGAAAATTAAATGTTTAAATGTAAAATAATTAGACAGTTAAACCGAGAAGCTTACAAATACAATCAGTGTTGAAAACATTTTCGAGACAAACAAAACTAAACGAAACGAAACCAAACGAGACAAGAGGCAAAAATGTAACGAATTGAGGAACGAAAACGAATGAAAAGGCGCCGAAAGGGGCGCAATCTGCGGCACGTGGCCGAAAATCTGAGAAAAGGGTCAACACGAAGTCGAGAGTGAACTCCCCTACGAGCCGCGCCCCCCTCTGTCCCTCAGCAGAGTTCCAAGTGTTCTGTGGCATGTTCCCTCTCGGGTTATGCCGCGCTCGGAGGGTGTCGGGGACACTCAATTGCGACACTTACACAGCTTATTTATTCGTATTCATTTAGCCTTTATTTGCGCTCTGCAAATGGTAAACGGCAAACGGTTAACGGTAATTGCCGACATTGATCGTCTTATACATAACATACTTGTATATGTGTGTATAGTATGTAACTGTGTGTGCGAGTAGTCTTAGCTAGGAAAATATTTTCATTGGCGAATGCCAAACGATATTTATATGAATGTATATGGGTATATGCCACACACGAGATATACTCCACATGCATACATATACATATATATATATATACTATTTACTAGGATATTTTTCAAACGCGCTTTAAGTGTCTATTGCTAAATGAAAGATATAAAAAATGAAGAACCTCTTAACGCGTAGCATCCCTTGTAACTAATTATGTGTAGTTCTTAAGTCGAAGAAACCAACACGAATCGATGATCGATGATCGATAGAAACCCAGCACAGCGCAAAGTAAATATGTGTAAAGCAAGTAGCAAATTAGTTAATAAAATACCAACACCCACACACACCTATCCATAACTATGCGTCTACATGAGTGTATAACTAGCTGTTAGGCAGAGGTTTTTAACTCCAAGCTAAACAAAAAAACAAGAAGAATAAATATGTAAATTATATATATAGAATTATTACGCCTGCAAACATTTTCCTACAGAAGAAGAAGAAAACAAATAGCTAAGCTAAATGAAATTTAATAGGGCCGCATAGAACTCTCTCTGGCGCATAAATAGTTGAAACACATTTTCCAAACGGTTGTTTAATAAATGCGAATTAAGCAGTAATCCCCCTAGTTTCAGATCAAAGAATCAAACCCAAACAAAAAAGGAACTGCATTAACGTGGTACGAGTATAAACCAAATTGACACGAATGCTTTATCAACAAGAACAAGAACAACATACAACACTTTTTTATAGTATACATAACAAACAAGGCAACATATAATTACAAAAAGATATAACAAAGTTCATATTATATATTAAAGATATGGCTAAAATGTCTTATGCAGGTATTGACGTCTTCCTATGCTACGCTGTCTATTATTAACTGAACAAAGTAAAAGTAAAAATTTATAAAATATACATTAATTAATTAATTAACTAGATGATAGGTATATTCTAATGTATGCATACATATATTGTGTGTTTAACCGACGAACGATCAACAGAGAAACGGACAAACTTGGATTCAAAACCCAGAAATTACACTCAGATTATACAAGAAGGCAAAGAAGAAGAAGAAGCAGAGCATACATATATACATATAAGCTTTAACTGATAGATGATTTATGTTCTAAGTGAGAATCTATGGACTTTTACTTTTTCGATAATCTATATGTTCGAGCACATTATTTACTTCGATTCATTGGACACTCACTCACTTTTCTCACGTTACTTCCATCGATTCGAAATGTTCAGCACACAAAACTAACCTCTACGAGTATCATACGTATAAGTCATTATCATCGTAACTACGGGCAAACGTTTCCCACCAATCTATGATATATATCTCCAAGTTCATATCAACTTACTTGCAACAAGCTCATATCCAATAGATCTTCAAATATCTCAATACATATGCATGTGAATCTGTGTGTTGTGTCTCCGATTCTCTCATCCGATAACTGATATCTGATATCTGTGTGTATTATTGCTATATACTTCTTCTGATCTAAGTCCATGCACTGATCCGAGCATATTATCACGTGTCTAATCGAATATCTACATATGCATACGAATATATATATACATACCATATATATTTACAGTGTATATACATAAGTGTGTGTACGAGAGAAATCAATTAAGCGTTCTATGAACATTCTATGGAATATTTAACTGTCACAGCAATTCGCAAAACATATCATAAATGTTGTACAATTTTCTGTGTTAAAGTGCAAAAAAAAAGGAATGCAAAAATCAGAGAAAACCCAAAAAAATAAAGAAGAAGAATATAATAACTTCATTGAAAGTCTTTGAAGAAATGTTTTCTGTTTTAACAATTAATCGTTATACTGTAAATTTCAAAAATTTCTATGGTTGGAGAATTGTGAGGGGTAAATTTAAAGTTGATCCAATAACATGAAACCACAAACCGCAACATGAAGCGCAAAACAATTGCAGCAATTAACCGTTAAGCGGCTGAGGAAAATGCAATTAGCATAATTTGATAGAATTTTAATTGTTTAATTGCGCTTTGTCTGCCCCACAGCAACACTGCGAGAAATTATCGATAGAACTCATCGATAAGCTAGTCCCGACTGCACGCATACATTAAAGTACATAAAACACTCATATTATATTCGAATTATACATGTCGGGAAGATCGTGACGAGAGCTCAAGTGCACTCCGATTATATTTTTTGTAAACTCAGCAGTCGGTACCTACATAAGTTCGCCTACAAACTACCAACACACATACGATTCTTCCAGTTACACATATCATTGCATATTAATGAAAAATATACACCTACATATATTGAAAATATATCTTTAAATTGTGAATGTTATACATTAATGAAAAGGGAAAACAAACAAATTAAATCAACTCAGAATACACGCGCATATATTATTTATTTAATTTATCGAATAAAGATATATATATGTATATATATACACATACATTTGACATGCTTATACACATGTGAGAAACGTCATTAATTTATTGTTAATTTATTGAAATTCGTTAAGTTTCTCCTCTGTTGGATACATGGCATATTGTAATTAATATTGTAATATACATTAAGGTCTAGGTAAATAGAACTACGGGGACACGAAGAAGAATGGCATGCAAGAATTAACTTACATAAATACAATATTTATTTATAGATAAAGACATACCAAACAGAAGAGAAGAATAAGAGAAGAACACATTTAAAAACCAATGCAACCTATGCAGAGCTTCTACATGGGTTATATACATTACTATATACATATATACAAGAAATAGGTGTGGAATATATGTGTGTATGTATGTACTTATCCGTAAACACTAAGTACGTAGTATATACGAGTAAATGTGTACAATTCAAGTGAACGAAACGTAAGATAACGATTAAAGATAAACGATTAACGATAAAACGATGAACAAGATTGTGTAAAACCAAACTCAGCTCTCAATATGACGCCTAACTGCTTGGCTAGTCAGTTTACTACACACAAATTGAAATTTTATATATATATAAATAAATATATATATACATTCAACTTATAAAATATGAATACGATTATTTGTGGTAAAATGAATGAACTAAACATTACGAAATAAATGTTGAAAACTGAAACGAGCAGCGAATTTTATTGACGGATCGAAGAGAAGTGTCAACCACAAAAAACAACTCAATACACACTCAAACACACTCGACACACACACATTTACATAGGGTCGTGCTCGTATGGGCCTGAAGAAACTTGTGTAACTTTGAATTTGATGAATATCCTTTTAATCCCTTTAAATGTGCATGGAAATTGAAGCAGCAGCACCCAACAATGGGATGCGTAAACAAAGGCAAACAACGCACGGGGGGAGGGTGGATAAGATGGGCGCAAGGACGCATAAGGTCAAAAGTCGGAGAAAATTACAAAGGGAAGGCCGGCAGGCGGGTGCGAGCAAATGTTGTGCAATAATCAACGAAAGGATAAACTACGAAATAAATGGCGAATCAAGGGTATCTTGGCCGTAAAACACATCCGGCCAGGGCCACGAACAAAGCCAGAGCACTTTTCTTTTCTCTCTATCTTTCTCTCTTTCTCTGCTCTGCAGTGTGTTTGTCTGTCTGTTTGTCTCTCTGTGTCTGTTCGCCGGTTGGCAAACTGTTGTCCCAGGGCAATACAAAGGTGCAACGAGCCTGGTTGCCTCATTACGGAATCAAAGCCGTGAGCTCTGCAAATACACGAAAGAGCAGCAGCCAGAAGAACAGCAAAGCACACACATGTGTGTGTGTGTGTGTGTGTACGGGAGTGTGATGTGTGTGTGTTCAGTCACAGATGTGTGCTATCGATTGAAAACTTGTGTGACAGACAACCCGGCCAGACAGAAGGAAGGGGCACTTCTGAGTGGGAATGGGCAATTAACGCCTGGGCATCGCATCAACTGATTTCCTGTAGAGCCATCAAAAGGGCTGCCCTGTCCTGTCCTGCTGCCTGCTGCCCGGCTCTGCCTGGTGTCTTGATTAAGGTATAAATATTAAATTAGCCACAGCCAACGTAGTCGGCACTGCAGCTTGTGCTGCTGTTGCTGCTACTGCTGCTGTTTCTGTTAATGAGGCATGTCTGTAAGTGAAAGAGGCAAACAGGATGTGGCCAGGAGTCGACTGTGCACTCCGAGCATGGATGCTCTGAATTGCTTAATTATACATGGCAGCGCCTAAAAGTCGACTAATTGATATGCAGCGCCAGGAAGGCGTGGTTGCCTCTCAGCTGAGTGTGGTACAGTTAATGAGCCAAAACTGGCAGCATGTGTGCCAAGTTTCAAGCATCAAGTCGAGCAGTCGCTTTGCTTGCAAACACTGAATGCGCCCCCCGGAGTTGAGCAGCCCCTCCCTCACTCAGCCTTCCCTTGCTGCAACCCGATCAGCAGCCAAAGGAATAACTCAATTTTCATAGAGTGGCTGTTGCACATGGCAAACCAATAAACACTTTTTGCAACAAATTTCAAACTGTGCCCGCAGCAGCCGCAGCAGTGGAGGCAGCAGCAGCGGGGGGGGCAGCAGGGGGAAAGGGGGCAAGAGGCAGCGACAGGCACAGTAAAACTTTCTGACAGCGACAAAATGGCATACAACTGCCAACTGCCAACTGCATTTGGGCACAGACTCTTTTGCACCTGTGTTCTTGCCTGTATGTGTGGTGGGAAGGGAGGGTAGAGGGAGGGGCACGCTCTACCACCGGAAGCGTTTACCAAATTAACAGCACCGAGTGGCTGCAACTTTGCTGCAACTGCGTAGCAAAGAAACTCACTGACACCAAAGCAAAACAATAACAGCAACAAAATGTCTCGAGCACATTTCAATTTGTGCGCAATACACACACGCACACACACACACATACACACAGACATACAGACACACAGTTATGCACACAAAGTTGCCGCCTGCATGGGGACAAATGCCAAAATATTTAGTTTTACAACAAAACTTTCGCATGGCGCTCGCACAATCGCAGAATTGAAAAGAAATATTCGTTGCCAGCGCCATCGAGTGATGGAGAGGGGGAGAGGGAGATAGAGAGGGAAAGGGAAAAGCAAAACAGCAACAGAAATGTAGAAATTGAAACAGCCACCGAAACTGAAGCTGCAACTGAAGCGGCGCAAAGTGAAAATAAAATTTCTGTTTCTGTTTCTGTTTTCTGTCGCTGCGGCAGCAGCAAGCAAAGTTTTTAGTTATTTGCTGTGCTGCCTTCAGTTTCAGCATCGGGTTGGCCTGGTCTGGCTCACCGCAGCTGTCAGTTCTTGTGATTGAGAGCCACACGACGCCCACGTTTACGTTTTGCATGACGATTTTTTTTTTTTTTTTGTGTTAAGTTTTTAGATGTTTTTTCCTCTCCCCCCCACACTCCTTTTTTTTGTCTTTTATAATTCCAGCGATTTGTAAGCGGTCACAGAATACGGCTTATATGCGGATGATGCAAGTGCTCAGCGGGAATTGCATGCGGAAGAGTGATTGGGCGCAGGCAATAGCGCAGGCGGCCTGCTGCGCCTGCTAGCATAAATAAGTAAGCAGCCTGAAAGTATGCTGCGGTTTTTTAAAGACTTAGCAAGAATCAAAGTGCAGTGAAGAAATATTTATTTTAAATTAGAATAGGCATAAATCAATAGTATTATCAGATATCTATGTTTATATTTAAAATCAATTAAAAAATATGCATTTATTCATTTATATTCTAAGAAATGTATATTGGTTAATTTTGAATAACCAGGCAGTAAATTAAATGCAACAAGTGAGGATCAATCAATCGATTTTTATATTGATAACTTTTAAATTAATTAAACAAAGTATTGTTGTATTGTAAAAAATGTATACAATTAATTACAGCATCAAGTTATATTTTATATATTTTTATCTATTATGGAATACTTTCAGAAGGAAAATTAAATAAAATACAACCAACAATTTGCATTTCATTCCCATGCCTTCAATAGAAAATCTAATGGCCTTCAGTCTGGGTAGTTAACTTTTATTTGCGCGCAATAACAGTTTCTACTCTCTGTGCTAAATGTGCTTTTTGATACGAGCGTTTTTTAATAGGATTTAAATATTTCATAGTTGGAAATTGCAAAAGTTCAAGTCGCGCTGAAGCCTCTTCACGCGGCCGACAGCTGAGCGAGCGCGCGAGCGTAGTTTGCCGTTTTAATAATTTATTTTGTGTGCTCAGCAGGCTGCTCATTAACACACACACACACACACACACACACAGAGACCGGGGTAAAGAGCACACAGACAGAGACACGCTAGCGTTTAGTAGACAAGCTGACACTATGAGGCACGCACAAAGCACGCACTTGGCAGTGCGACTCACCTTGCTGCAGCTCGCCTCGACTTTGGCATCGACTCGGTCGGTTGCCTGCCGCATATCACCTTAATTACAGGCAACAGTCTGGGTGCAGTCACACGGCAAATGGAAGGCGGGCAAACGGCTTTTATGGTTGGGATCTCATTGCCACGCCCCCTTTCCCCCCTTTCGCCTCTTGGCCCCTCCGGGGTACGTGCCATATTGTCGTTTGCTGTTACGCTTTAGCGATTTGGCACTGTACTTGCACAGCAGCAGCAAACGGATTCAGCTTGCACTTGACTGCTGATAAGCGTGTGATTTCCACACATAAAAAAAACACACAGACACATACAGACAGCTAAGCTGCACACACAGCAACACACACACAGCAATACACACTGATACAGTTGCCGTCACGGCCATGAATACATGCGCCGTTGAGTTGCGTTTATGCCGGTTTTATGTTACATCTAAGTGAAATTTAAGGACTCCACTCAACAACGTTCCAAATCCACTGCATAGTTCATATGCCAAGGGAGACAGAGAGGGGAGGGGTTGGGCAGAAAGTGGGTAAAGGGCTGGGCATATGGGTGCGGCCATTCATATGATGAGTTTGCCTACTACGGAAGCAGGAAGCCATCAAGGCAAACACACAGAGACACACACACATAGCCAAATAGATACCCTTCCACACACACACATACACTCTAGTTGGACAAACAGACCATAATAGAGCAGGCTGGCAGCATTCGCAGGTGCTGCAGGACGTTGCCACTTATTGCGACCACAGTTGGCAACGAGCTACGGTTCCGGCCATTGTGCAACGGCTCAGTTCGTTTCGATTCTAATAACTCCAATTACAAATGGCGGTCGCTTAAAACCGTTGTGCATATGTGAGTGTATTTTTCCTCCCAGAGTACCCCTTGTTGTGTGTGTGTGTGGGTGTGGGTTGTTGGCTCAACTTGTTGCAGGGCTTTATGACATGCCTGCCGCTTTATCCATGCTATTATTTCGAGGATTAACTGTGAAAGGACAACGCACGAATGCGCAGCCAGACACCGATGCTGGGCCAACGCCGTTGCTGTCGCTGTCGACGCCTCTGTCGACGTCAACGCCGCAGTTGCCGCTGGCTAGGATTTGCTTTGGAAAACAAATCACACATAAAACGAGGCGCAGTGGGCGGAGGGGGAGTGAATGGGTTTACCGCCAGAGGAGACTGTGTCCAGCACAAAGGGATGCCCAATTAGGAGGCAATGAAAGTTGCCTGGAAATGAGCACCCAGCTCGGGCGGGCACAGAGAACAATTGAGCACACAGTGGCAAATTTGTCAGCTAACAAATTTTATTCCTCTACGGATATTTATAAACTAGTTAACTCGATGGCTCGATGTGGGGGTGCATAGAGGAGGTTGTGTGTGTGGGGGCCAGGTGTGGTGGGGTAGGTGTGTGTGTGTGTGTGTGTAGGAATCGTTACCGTGTCCAGTTTCAACTGTCGGCGCTTACTTTACGCGAAAACGGCGCAGTGCAGGTGGCAGATAATCCTGTCCAGAGCCCAATTGCACAGTTGGTGCACTGACGGTGGCCGTGGCAAGGGGGGCTGCGATCTGTGAGGCAAAGTTCAGCACAGGGGCGCTGCCTTCGTTGGAGATGCGCGAGGCACCGGGCAATTGATTATATTGATTCTGAATGGCCAGTTGGGCATTGGCGGCGTCCTGTGGAGTGCGATACTTCACGAAATGCACCTCGGGCTTGTTGCTCGAAGTAGACTTGAGTGCGTTCAGCTGCTTGGCCAGATTGGTGACATCCGTTTGCTTGCTGAGCACATAAATGGCGGTCTCCTGCTGTGCCGACTGCTTGGCCAGTTGCAGGGCAGCCTGCTCGAATCCGCGGTTCTCCGGCGTGCGAATGAACACAATGCGCAGCGACTTTTTCAACGAATCTGCAATTTGGTGATTGTTTATGCCCTCGTCGAACTGGTCCTCGGGTGCGGCATAGCTGTAGAATTCCTTCTGGAACTCCTCGATCAAGGGAGCAGCCTGTGGCGCAAGGGGAGCTTGGCAACGGAGCTCCAGCAAGAACTGGCGGCTCAATGGGCAGCGAGAGCTCAGCTTCGCCATGCTGAGCCACAGGCAGAGGCTGAGACAAAGGCGCCGTATCGACAGCAGGCAGCAAACCGTTGCCGGGCACAAAGGACAGACCCTCATCCGCAGGGGCCACCGGTTGGTAGTTGTAGCCCAGATTGTCGGCACTGCAAGCAGCGGCACAGAGGCACATCAGCTATTGAGGGAATCAAATGGGATTAGCTTGGCGGATGATGAGGGATGATGAACGACGACGCTGTAACTCACAATGAATCCACGCATATTTCTTCTTATTTCTCGTTGTTGTTTCCCCAAGCAGCTGAGAGCTGAAACTAATGCTGGGAACTAGCGGGGCAGCGGCTTTTATAGGCGCAGTCGACTGCAGTCTGCGCCCCCATTGGCCACCCTCAGCTGCCTCTGCTGTCTATCTCGTCGGCCGTGCGACCTTCATGGCATATGCGATATTAATTTGTTTTCTCGGCCTGTCCGAAGTCATTAAAGAGTCGCATGCATTTAAATATATCAGTCAACTTAGGCCTAGTCTACGCTTCGTTCACCATTTATCTTGCCTTCAACGCCATCGCATTTTGATTTAAATGCACTTTACGACACATATAAATATGCATGTTCCCCAATCAAGCTGGGGAAAAAAACCAAATACCAAATGCCAAACCCGAAACCACAAGCCCCTCTCTCATATTTGAAAATTCACTTTGCCACTGTGTTGAATTGTTGAACGAAAAGCCACAACAGCAGCAACAACAACACACAATAACAACAACGAATACAACAAAATAATAAACAGCTACCGATTTGTCGTGTTGATATCTGTGTACTCCTAGGCGGGGACTTTGGGGTCAGCTGCCCCAGCTGCTCCAGCTGCTAAGCTGCTAATTATAATTTTCATAATTTCCTTGCCCCGAAAAAAAGACTTCTCTTTTATGTTATCTATCTGTGTGCAGCACAGAGACCGTCAATATATTCTGGCCCGTCTGTCGCAAATGAAGTTTCTTAACTAATTTAAACTTTTTTGCCATCTGCCGATGTCAACAACAACAACAACAAACACCGCGTTTAATTATTCCCATTATACGAATGTAAAATTCACTACGAAGAATTTGAAATATATTTGTGAAGGATTTTATTGACATATAAACCTTAAAATATATTTAAAATTTAACTTAAGTTCCAAACATATAAATTACTGAATAGTTAATCTACCTAATTTTAAAGCTATAAAGCTCTATAAAGCCCATAAATCTGTTCGATTTACCGGTTTAGTTTATGCATAAGTAACTTTGCAAATTTTATAATCATACTGTACATAATTGCTTTGTTATTTATGAACTTCTTTGGCCCTTCCCCTAAGTGCAAGGTTATCCAAAAACGAAAATGCCTAATGTGGCAATAGTAAAGATAAACACAAAGAAAAAGACCATCTGGAGTGAATACCACACTAACGCTACAGTGGAGTGTGCTCGACAGTAAGACACCCTTCGAGCAGTTTTGAAAAACTTTTACAAATGCCGACAATTTGCAAAGACTGGAATAACTTCTATATTTATAGTCCAATCAAATTGAAATTGGTAGTTAAGATAGACATTAAAGTCAGCTAAATATATGTATATTAAAGTGAGAAAGTTGTATCTTTTATACATCACAGAAAATTTAAGTGAACATTTTAATTATAGATGTGCGAGGGAGTAGGGCGTGGCACCTAACAATTGAAATAAACTGTATCTGTGTATAGTAAACAAGAACCTTCATGCCAAATTTGTCTGTAGCTTGTTTAATAGCTGAGATCTGTGTGTTCATACAGACAGCAAAATAGACAGGCTGACTCACAGACAGACAGACAAGAGTCAGTCGACTCGTCTGTTGATACTGATCTAGAATATATATGTAGGTTTATTTTATAAACTCTGCCACGTCTCCCTCTGCCTGTTTCATACATTTACACCAAGTCAGTATACCCGTTTTTGACCATTGTCAATTGTCATAGGGTATAAAAAAGATTGGCAACACGCAAACTTGGCATCTGCTGTCGAGGAATCTGAGTAGCCGAGTTGGAGGTGGCTACGGTTGGACCTTGGACACACCTGTGTGTGTTGATATTGCTGCAGCTGGAGCAAGTCATGAGCCTCCAGCCAGGATTAAAGCAGCCGCGTTACTTGCTGCGTTACCCAGAAACGAGACGTCAAAATGCTGGCAGCTTTGACGTGACTGGCAAACTTTTTGGCAGGCGCTACTAACGAGCTTCGTTCGCTTGGCTACGGCTTCAGCTCCAGCTCCACCTTCAGCCTCAGCCTCCGCCTCCACCTTTGCCTCCTTCTCCTTCTCCGTTTCGCATGTTGTTCAAAAATTCTCAAACTAAAACTTGCTCAACAGATTTGCAGTGCCGGCAAGGATACCGTTTTTTACGGCTGCACTTCAGTGCGCCACATGGCGTAATATGCATGTCTGTGTGTGTGTGTCGGTGTGTGTGTGTGACCTTTGACACTAAAACAATTTGCAGAGCAACATGATGTCAGCCGCAATGTCGCCGTCGTCGGTGCCATCGCTGCCATAATTCAGTTGAAACATTCTTAAAGCTACGCTTGTCGTTAAACTTAACGGACGGATGGCGACACGCCCTCACATAGCTGCTGTTGTGGAGGGCGCAGGGCACTTGGCGGGGGCAGGGGGGAGTTGGGGGCTTCTGGCCAAACAGGCTCTGGCTCGGCGCATAGATCATTAAAAAGTTTGCCAGCGACAACGTCGACAGCGCAAGACACATTTCCTAACAAAATGTTTGCCTTGTGACAGGGAAAGGGGAACGAAGGGGGGGCAACGGGAGGGGAGGGGGGCGGCACCTTCATGTTTATCCAACAGATACTTTGAAGAGAATCCGAAACAGTCAGCGGGCTCAAAAGTGAAATGTTTCGACGCGCGGCCGGCTGTCATTAATTATTCATAATACCAGGCCACAGATACGATAGCCAGATAGCCAGAACAGATAGGCCGATAGCCGCCTGTCATCTCTAGCATGAAATGTTTCTTTGATTGAAATAAATTCGGAAATTATTCTGCAAGCCTAAAAGGCAACGCTGATTTGCACTGGAACAGTGGCACAATATTTTAATTATAGTTAATACAATTTAACTACATAGTTTGTCCTTCAAAGGGAATTTAACTAGATAAGTATTTTGGAACTCTTTGATAGAACTTGCACTTAACCCCAAGTGAAATTTCATTATGATATTTAAGCGCAAATTTGGAAATCAGAATTCCAGAGAACTGTTAATGCAGCGAAACCACAGCGAATTCTAAAGAAATTCGTATCATGCATGGGAATTACTTGGGAAAACAAATTAAGGGATCAGATTGGAGCTTGATTTGAATAAATCGAGCAACACGGCTACAGTAAAGTGTGCTCGACTATGATATACCTGCTACTCAGCTGACAACAACGATTTCTTAAATATTTTACTTATTTGTTTTAGCGTATTTTGTGTTGTATATATTGCAGGAGGTGCCTTGTAAACAAAAATCATTAATATTATTATTTTAATAAACTTCTAAGTTGATTATTCGATAACTACCACACTTGTAGTTTGGGCATCAATAGTTATAGTGTTTATCAAAAATTAACTGTCTACTATTAAAATTCAACTTGGGTTTGGGTTTTTAATGGATTTTAACAGGCAAAAAGGGGAGTGGAAAAATTCTAAATCAAACCTAATCTTCGCGCAGTGTTAAGACATATTGATACCAAATTTGGAAGTTCCCGCACATAAAGTCTCTGAGATCTAAGAGCTTATACAGATAGACATACGGGCAGACAGACAGATACACAGACCGGCAGACAGATAGATAGACGGACATAGCTAAATCAATTTGGTTGTTGATGCTGATTAAGAATAAATGTACTTTGTAGAATCCGACACCCCTCCTTATGCCTGTCACATACACTTTCGATTGGCACAACGTTATAAAACCTTTCTACATTATGGTTATCGATTTAGCTCATTCGCCCCACAACTTCACCCCCCCTTAAAAGCTATTTCAACATGCAAAAAATATTCGTGCTTTTATTTTTCTATTTTTACCTCTATTTAAATTTAGCAGTCTTTGGCACTGGTTCATCTATACTTAGCCCTAACGCCGCTGAGCGGGAGGCAAATATTGCCTGAAGAGTGCCTGCAGCTTGGCCGCCTCCACCTCATTGGCCTGCTCGTGGGTCTCGTAGTCAGCTCCGTTTTTGGGCAGGATCTTGAACACCACTGGCTCGGCCTGTGGTTGCAACTGCTGTGGGCGAGGCAGCTGTTGCTGCTGATGTTGATGCTGTTGCTGCTGTGGGCGATTCAATTCGATGACCTTAGCAGTTTCCACTGCGTGGCTGCTGGTACGTCCCGGCAATCGATCGTAGCTGCTCCTCAGGCTGTTCAGGGCTCGACTAACATCCGCTGGAGTTCTATATTTGACAAAGTGTACACTGGGCTTGTGCCCCACTTGCTGTTCAATGGCCAGACGCTGTTGCTCCAGAACAGCTGCATCCATTTGCCGTTGCAACACGTAGATATCCAATGCATTCTGCGCCGCCAGCTGCTTGGCAGTGAGCGTAAAAAGATTAGTTTCCGGGGTGCGAATGAAGACCACCTGTTGTGGTGGGGTAATCGCCTTGGCCAGCTGCCGTGCTGCCTGCAGTTGCGAACTCTGATCCTCTTCCGGCGGAGCGCTGTAGCTGAAGTATTCCGTGGCCAGTGGGGGATGCGGGGCAAAGACATTCCTGCTGGCCGGCAGATAATAGTTGTTCAGTTGGGCAAGGGCATGGTTGAGGCACAGAAAGAGCGCAAGTATCTAGGAGGGAAAGGGGGTAATTCGATTATCCAGACTACTGCAATTTCGCTGGAAGAGCTCAGTAGTTTCTCTCACCGTCAAGGCTCGCATTTCGCCTGAATCTTGGGGATTCCCTGGTTTCCTACTGCTTATCTCGTCTTTAGCGCTCGAAGCTCGGCTCGTTTATAATCTAGTCACAGCAACAAAACCATCCTTATATACGACACAAACAACAAAACTGACTTATCGGCCGCGACTTGGCTTTGTCTGCATTATACTCTTTTCTTTTCTTTTTTTTTTCGGCTCCACTCTTCAGTGGTTTCTTATTATTATTTTTATGGACTTTTAAAAGATTTTTGCAAACGCTCTTTTGCTCTGGCTTTATGCGTTTATAAGTGTGCGAATGTGTGTGTGTGTGTGTATGTGTGTGTATCGCCTGCTCCGATTATCCATGTTAATGTCGTTCAATTTTGAAATGCAAATTTCCTTAGACCAAAGACGCATCGTCGGATTTGACCTGAGCTCGCGACTTGAACTTGAATTAATTCGCATTAAATTTACAAATGAGCCCCCCGATTTGCAATTTAGTTATCAAATTGTCTCATATGCGATTTCTGTCCCCCGGCATAGATATAGCCATTTGTTCACGACTCCCAACTCCACATCCCCCCGAGATGTCGGGGGACCCTCTCAGGTTTTACTTTCACTTTGAGTTGGATTTTATGAGCGCTTTTTATGGCTGCTGCTTGTGTTAATTTACACGTCATTTTTGATTTCTTTAAAGGTTTTTTAAGTTTTTTGTTTCTTCTTTTCTACTTAATAAGCTTACGAGCTAACGAGCCTCGCTCCAGATTTTATCTGATAAGCCGCTTAACGAAATTTACAACCCAAAGACATCGCGAAACAGCAACACATCGATTCATCGTTTCATTGTGTTGTTTATTGATAGTTGTTGTTGTTAGTGTTGTTGTTGGTGTTGGTGTTGATAAAAGATACATCGATATATCTAGCGCAGTCTTAGGGAACTATTTAATGTCTTAATCTCTGAAGTGTCTCTGACTTCATGCGTTGGCGCGTCTGCGTCGCTTCTGAGGTGGCAAATAGCTGCGTGAGATTGGAGGCAGATAACTTCTCGCTGGTGTGCTAGTGGGAAAGGTTATGCGACTACCTGCGCGATGTCTTTCGTTGGCTCTGAAATCGATGTGACGCGATCTGGCAGTGCGTGCATCCAAGTCGTAGGGACTGGGAGCCAGCTGCTGCTCCACCAGCGGCACAGGTGGCAGATCAATGAGTCCAGGATTGTAACTGATAGGGGGAGGAGTGACAAAGTTGGACACGGGAGGTAGATAGCTAGGATGGGGAGCGGGTGGAGGCGCTGCACACTCTGTCGGGGGGACTCTTGTGGATATGGTGTCTGCTCTACTTGGGGTGTATAGGTTTTCGGGGGCAACTCTACAGGGGCTGCCACCTGTGGATAGTAGGCTGGCGGAGCTGCTGTCTCCTTTGCAGGATAATAGCTCTGCTGCAATGGCTGCTCTGGTGTCTGCACTGCTATCGACTGCTGTGCATAGTATGCTGGCACTGCTGGAAGCACTTGCTGTGCTGGCAACTCAGCTGGCTGCGAGTAAGCCAAGGAAGAAGAGGAGGAGGCGGAGGTTGAAGGTAGCGGAGCATAACCCTCCACTGCTTGAGGGTCTTTGCCCAGCGTATAGGTTGTCTGCGAGTAAGAGGAGGAAGCAGAGGAAGTAGAGGAAGACTGAGGAGTGGAGTAAGCCTGCGCTGCCTTAGAGTCTTTGCCCAGTACATAGGCTGACTGCAAGTAGTCCAATGAGGCAGGTGGCAAGGGCTGTTGGGGCAGGGCTGCCGCTGCGGCGTACTGCTCCTGAATGTGCTGCTGGGCATGCGCAGCTTCCGCATCGTTCCTGTATTTGACAAAATGAACTTCGGGCTTGTGTTTGTGGTGCGCTTGCACTGCGCTCAGTTTGCTTGCCAGTTCGTTGGAGTCCGTCTGCTTGTTCAGCACGTAGATGGCGGTCTTGTCCTCGCTGCTCTGTTTCATCAGCGCATTGAGAGCACCCAGCACAGCCTTGTTCTCTGGGGCCTTAATGAACACTACCTGCAGATTCTTCTGTGCCACATCAATGATCTTCTGCTCGACCTGCTGCACCTCCTCGTCGGAGTCGTAGGGTGCCTCGAAGGCATAAAAGTGTTTGTGGTAATCCGCATGGTCTTGATAATGATCTCCAGTTGGTTGGGCTTCTGTTTCGTAGCTAAGTCCGGGATCACCCTGCTGATATTGGTAGCCCAGTTTAGCTGAGCACAGTGCTAGCAAGCTAACAAACTGGAAGATCTAAGGTTAATATTGATCCACAGTGAAGTGATCTTCAAAGTCAGCTTTACCACAATTTCACGCATGTTGTAGACACAACAAAGTTCAAATCTCTTTTGCCCACTGTTCAGTCCAAGTTGTAGCATTTTATAATGTTCGCTCATAAGCTCTGCTACCATATGGGGATTAGTGATGGAACCGATTCCACCATAAAAGGAAAATTAGTTCAATGTTCGATGAAATTTGGGTAACGGTTACAAAATTCGCTTGTCCCCAATAAGATTACAAAATATGATGTGAAATTTTGTTATTTTATAAATTTTATTTCGAAATTTGCAAATACTAAACTAAACACAAATGGATAACAATGGGAGAGATGCGTGGGAGTCAGTCAGTGTGGTCAGTCAGTCTGGTTTGGCTTAGAGACGTTGACGCAGCAGCGAAGCGGGCAGATACGAGTTCTGGGGCTCTTGGGGAAGTGGCGCCGGGGCTGGAGCAGGTGCACGAGAGGCGAAGTTGAGAACTTGAGCCACACCGCCATCCTGGTGGGATGAGACACCGCCAAGCTGATCGTATTGCTCCTGGATGACACGCTGAGCATTCTGGGCATCCTCGGGAGTGCGGTACTTCACAAAGTGAACCTCGGGCTTGTTGTTGTTGTTGGTGCGGACGGTGTTCAGCTTCTCGGCCAGATCGTTGATGTTGGCCTGCTTGTTGAGCACATAGATGGCAGTCTGCTGCTCAGCAGAGTGCTTGGCCAAGGCCAGAGCAGCGTTCTCCAGTCCACTGTTCTCGGGGCCCTTGATGAAGACAACGCGCAGGTTCCTCTTCAGGGTGTTAGACAACTGCTGTGCATTTGCTGGAGCCTGGAAGTCGCTCTCATCAGCGGTGTAAGTGAAGAACTCCTTGGTCAGCTCAGCAGGTGCCTGGTACGACTGTTCAGGAGCAGGTCCGGCAGAGATCGAGGGTTCCCTGACAATAGATCCGGTAGCAGCGGGGGGCACGTAACCATTGCCAGGTGTGAAGGAGAGGCCAGTGTTGGCATGCTCCACAGGCTGATAGTTGTAGCCCAACTGATCGGCGCAGGCGACAGCCAGAAGTGCCATGAAAGTCTAGAGAGAGAGAGAATGGCAGATACATATGTAAGTTATATTTGTCAACTCCACCGATCCTGTTACCACTCACAATGAAGATCTGCATGTTGAAGGATAATACTTGTGTTCGCTTAGTCGAGTCCAACTGAAGTCTGTTGAGATTTGCGACACCTACGCTTTTTATATCCCCAACTCCAACTCGCCGCCAAATGATTTAGCATTTCGCAAAACGATTAATTGACCTGAGCTCTTTTTTATTAGTCTCCTTTGCATTTTTGCACCATTTTTTTATCGTTTATGTCATTTCAATTCGCTGCTCACTTTTTCGATTTCGCATCTTTCACTGTATATTTAATTACTATTTTTATGGTCTCCAACTCGTCGCTTCTGCGTCAGGTCAGTTCAGTTCAGCATTAACTGCAACAAACATTTCAATATCAAATTGGACCTCTTACCTCGTTGATAAGCGAACTAAAACTGCAACTTAGTTAAACAACATTTCGTTATTTGAATAATTAAGGAAAAGCTATTCATCAATGGAAAACATGTAAGTTATACACTACTTAGTGTTATCGTAATAAAATTCAACCCGAAAATATTACGCTATCTAAAAGGTTGTTTACCAAAATCCAAACTCGTTTCTCTTTAGGTTAGCCCTCTGTCTCTCTGTGATATATAAATATATCTGATCTGTTCCGGTGGATTCAAAAACCAAATTTGTCAAGTCATAATGCGTAACGTTTAACACTGAAAACAAGTTTTATTCGAGATTATCAATATCCGAATTCTTTCTTCTATCATATTTCAAAAATTGCAAATAATATAATAGAAAATTGTGAAATTTAGTAGATTGATGAGTAATTTGCAGAAATCCACGCAGAAAACCGATTGTTATTGTATGTAATATGTGGTACAAATGATTGTTAATGATTTTTCTATTTAACTTTTGTGGCGCTTTGTAGTTTGTGTTTGGCTTATGCAAATCAGGGGTAGTGGGTGCTCTTGAATAGAGCTACTATTGTCGTGGGGGCTATTCAAGCTCGTGCTTGGCTCATCGGATAGCCGTTGTTATTGGTCGGTATATTCAGTCTTGTCGATCGGTCGATCGCTCGCTCGATCTGTCGGTCTGTTATCATTCATACATAATGTATTGAACTGGCTTTGACTGGCCTAGTCAAGATAGTTCCGTCTTGGAGTTGCCATAAATTTGGGTACCAATAGTTTGTCAAACCTTTTACTTCACGCAGATTAACATTTTAATTATTATCCAAAAATGTTCGTTGATTGTTTTGCGCCTTTTGTACACTGAAGAAAATGTAAATTTTTATCGATTTCCACTTGGCATCGATGCTATTGACACCACGCTGGAATTTTTATGGCATGTAGTAAATATGCTGCAATTTCTGGGCACATCGACGACTGTATCTGCTTAGCCCGACATAAATAAACAAAATTCATGGATACATTTTAAATAGGAAGTATATTTGAATCGTTTGACAAATCAATAGATAACACAGAGTCAACAAAAAGATAATAGCAGTAGAAGGATTCACTGGACTGCAGTCACAGCTTAGTGACGGAAACGCAGACGACGCAGCACAGACGAGGGCAGGTATGAGTTCTCGGGGATCTGTGCGTTGGGCTGACGGTACTGAGGAGCCGAAGCGAAGTTCAGGGCGTTGGCAACACCTCCGTTGTGGTTCTGGCTAGATCCACCCAGAGAGTCGTACTGAGATTGGATGGCGCGCTGTGCGTTGGCAGCATCCTCGGGAGTGCGGTACTTGACGAAGTGCACCTCGGGCTTGTTGTTGGTGTTGCTGCGGATGGCGTTCAGTTTGTTGGCCAGATCTCCAATGTCAGCCTGCTTGTTCAGGACGTAGATGGCGGTCTGCTGGTCGGCAGCCTGCTTGGCCAGAGCCAGGGCGGCGTTCTCCAGACCACGGTTCTCGGGTCCCTTGATGAAGACAACACGCAGACCCTTGTTCACGGAGCTGGAGACGCGTTCCAAAGCCTGGGGCTCATCGAAGTCCTCCTCGTTGGCGGTGAAGCTGAAGAACTCCTTGTTCAACTCAGCAGCTGGGGCAGGGGCATTGTAGCTGACAGGGGCATCGAGTCCAGAGCCGCCCAGACCACTGAGTCCACCGAGTCCAGAGCCACCTAGTCCAGAGCCACCCAGTCCTGAGCCACCCAGTCCTGAGCCACCCAGTCCTGAGCCACCCAGACCAGAGCCACCGAGTCCTGAGCCACCCAGACCACTGAGTCCACCGAGTCCAGAGCCGCTCAATCCACCGAGTCCAGAGCCGCCCAGTCCAGAGTCACCAAGACCGGCATCCAGGCTGCCAAAATTGCTGACGCCACCGAGGCCTCCCAAGCTGCCGCTGCCAGGAGCGAAGGACAGTCCTGAGTTGGAGTGTCCTACGGGCCTGTAGTTGTAGCCGAGCTTATCGGCGCAGGCGACTGCCACAAAGCACAAGACGACAAAAGCGCGCATCTTTTTTTCAGGGGGATTCTAGTTCTCTTCGGAGCTGTGAGCGAAGAATGATACTGACCAAGAGGAGAAGTGCCATATTTATACCGACATGCATGACACTCTCAGAACAAGTGTTCAGCAACTATGCTGGAGATCAAGATAAGGTCCGCCCATTATGTTGTCGAACATGTTTTTTTTCTTCTCTATTTCTCGACGTCGGCGGCGGCGGCGGCGTTGATTAAAATTTGATGAACTTCGGCTTACAAAGAAAATTTTTATGCAAATAAGGCAACGGGTCTTAACGCTAGCAGCTCAGCCGGCAGCGACGTTGGCAGAGACAGCGGCAGCGACAGAGCAGCATCGACAGAGCAGCAGCAGCAGCATCAGCAGCTCCAAATTGTTTAGCTGTTCGGTAGCCGAATTCTTTTGTTCACTCATTTTGTTATGCAAATGGAAGCCGCAACGATTGAAAGTGAAGCTGTGGCTAATGGCCACAAATATTTTCGGCCAGTCGGACTTAATAATATTAAATTGCTCGGCGCTACAGTTTTGGGCATTGTTTGCAATTTGTCAGACAAATCCAAACGAAGCCCATTTTGGGAACTGCGTGGGAGCCCACAACATATGTAGTATGGTGTAGTAGGATATGCATATAAAAACAAACGACATAAGTGAAACTGGTAAGAAAAAAAAAAAACCGTGAGACGGAATTCGAGCTGGAAAAGAGAAGCATAACAGAAACATAAAATGCTGTCAAAGAACTTGTTAAATTTCTGATTTGCAAATTTTCATAAATAGCCAATGGCTCAATGGCATCCTAATTCAACCCGTTCAACCCGTTTGCCAGACACAAAAAAAAACCCAAATCCGTTTTAAACTTTAAATTCAAATCATTTTCATAAAGCCAAATTCCTTAGCAAGAAAATGCTCATTGAAATCGACAAAAAAAAATAAAAAAGCAAAACTTAAACTATGTAAGCATTTGAATGAACTCTGCCTGATTAGTTCGAGTGACTGACGAGAGAATACCCTGTTATACAGAGGTCTTCAGAGCTATACTATAGTAGTATTAAAAGTATTGTATTTCATGTTTTAACTTTTATATGTCTAAAGGGTTTATTATAGTAAGTTAAAATAAAAAGTATCAGTTTATTTAATTAGGTGGTTTACACAATTTTAGTTTTAGTTTAGTTTTAAACATAACTTGCATTACTATTTCTCCTGTTCTTCTAGATTTTTATTTAAACTCGAACTGCCTCTTAATTATTTCATGTCTTTTAATTAACTTTCATTTTCACTCTTGGCCAACTTCACTTAACTTTTAGCCCTGCCAACCTAGCTCGATTACTGCCAGCAATTTTGGCTTGCCAACTCTTTTTAATTAAATTGCATTTATATGTTTCCCATCCCTGATTAATTATTTGCTATTTCCACATGTATGTTTAGTGGATAAATAAACTCAATATTAGTATGAGAAAATTAGAATAATAGAGAACGTAACCTATAAGTAAAATAGTCTATTCTTATTGAGCATATAAGAACTCTCTATAAAAAAAATGTATAAAAGATGATAAATATCTTAGAAAATATTTTGATTATTTTAGATTATAAAATTATATTGTATAAATCATAAATATATGTTATTTCCCCAGACTAGGTAAAGATTATATTTTGAAATTAAAAATATAAAATAGAAAAGAACAAATATCAGTATTTGTTCCTTAATTCTTTATTGAATACACTTCAGATAAGTTTTGAATTTTAGTTCTGCAACTTTCTGAGCATACCCCATTAACCATTTTAATGATTAGAGGGTATTCCAAACTTATACTAGCCAAATATTTGAGCATTTGAATATTTTGGGGTAAACAATTTTATTTTCGAAACAATAAGTCAACAATAACAACGATATTTATATACATTACAAAACAAACTCCGAGCCAAGCAAGATCTTGCGTTCATGATCTAGAAACGCAAACGGCGCAAGATGTTTGCGGGCAGGTAGGTGCTGCCTGGAGTCACGGGGAGGAATATATGAAGAAATTGGTGCAGTAGCCTCGGGCTCAGTCACCTGAGGGCCAAAGTCGGAGGCAGAGGCGAAGTCAGAGGGAATGGCAGCTTGAGCGGGAGCGGGAGCAGCAGCTGGCACTGGAGCAGAGGAAGCAAAGTTCAGAGAGGGAGCCACTCCACCGTCTTGGTGAGATGATTTGCCACCCAGCTGGTCGTATTGACCCTGGATGGCGCGCTGTGCGTTGGCAGCATCCTCGGGGGTGCGGTACTTGACGAAGTGAACCTCGGGCTTGTTGTTGGTGTTGCTGCGGATGGCATTCAGTTTGCTGGCCAGATCTCCGATGTCAGCCTGCTTGTTGAGCACATAGATGGCGGTCTCCTGCTGGGCAGCCTGCTTGGCCAGAGCCAGGGCGGCGTTCTCCAGTCCACTGTTCTCGGGTCCCTTGACGAAGACAACACGCAGACCCTTGTTCAAGTGCGCTGGATACCTTCTCCGATGCCTGGGGCTCATCAAAGTCCTCCTCGTTGGCGGTGTAGGTGAAGAATTCCTTCTCCAGCTCGGGCCTTGCGGCAGAGTAGTTATCGACAGATTGCTCGGCAACGGGTCCTGCTGACTGGAAGCTAGACTCGGGAATGGATGCCTGGCCAATGTTGCCAATGTTGTCGGAGCTCGATGCGGGGCCAAAGTGAACGATCGAACCAGATGAGAAGGATGGCGACAAGTTACTGGATGAGGCAGCGGGAGTGAAGAGTGGTCCCGAGCCAGACTGAATGGAGGGCGACTGAATGCTCTCTGAGCCAGCTGGCGTAAACAGAGATCCAGAGGATGCTGGTGCAAAGGAAGGTGCTAGGTTGCTGGATGCACTACCTGGTGAGAAAGACAGTCCCGATCCGGAGTGAGCCACAGGCTGATAGTTGTAGCCAAGTTTGTCAGCGCTGGCCAAAGCTGCCAGGCTGAAGCAGAGAAGAACAGAAAAGTGACGCATCTTTTGCTATTGAGTTGACTGTAGATTGTGATACCTCAGTCAGATACCACGATGGTTTTTATGCAGCCGGACTTGTAGAGCATTTAACGGTATGCAAAGCAACTGAATAATCTACTCAAATTATGCAATGGTCAATTTCCGATAGACTACCGGCTTTTGAATATGCAGCAGAACCGCATGATTAGACAGGCTTTCCAGTTCCACTTGCTATCCATGGTATCTCTAACGAAGATCGCTAAAGACCGCTAAAGACCGTAGAAGTTCGCAGTGGATCGTTAAAGATGGTAGAAGATCTTTATAGCGATGCGATAAGCAACGCCATAAATTTCATATTAAATTCAATATTCTGCATTTAACAATAATTTTCAATATTCACGTTCGCCGTTTCTTCTGCCAAATGGAGAAAAACCTTGACGCGATGTATCTGTTTATCTCCATAATCAATATAAATCTAGCTATAATGAGTGCCGTTGTTGTTGTTACTGCTGAGTCGTAAACCAAATTCGGTGCGATTCACTTTTCTGTGCGTGAGTCTGAAACAAGTATGTGCAATAAACGGGGGACTCAAAGTGTTATCAAAAATCGATCGCAAAATCCGAGAAACATGCAAATTAGGTGTGCCCAGTCGCATTATTCAAAAAACATATTTTAACGATCCGCGAAATTATTATTGCCTTATATGCGAGGCTTTTGTTAGCCGCTGCTTTATGCTAATGTTGCGGGTGGAATCGACCTTCCAGTCCGGTCGGCATTGGCGCCGGAAGTGCCGACGACAGCATCACTAAAAATAGACTCCATCTCCACTTCTCTTATTGCTGCTGTTGCTGCTGAGATCGATTAACTAATTAACCCCTCGGCGAACTGCAGCGCGATGTCATCGCCAAATAAGATAATTTGATAATTGGACATTTAATAAATTACTTGGCGCCGCTTATTAGGCAATCGTATGAACAACACAACCATCGCTGTACTCCCCCTCATTTGCATCCCCAATAACTGCGAGGATGATCGTAAACCTGCCTCCAAATCTATGCAAAAATCTGCAGTCAACGTGTGCCAGGCCATAAAGATGCCACAGCTCCTTTCAGTTTATTATTTATTACTAATTTAATAAACAAATGCAAATTCTGCAGATTGTATAGATAACAAGGCGACTGCAGTGCAGTCTTTGTTTTACTTCTTTGGTCTCTGCATCGACCCGATGAACTCGATAATATCTTTGACTTGCAGTTATAAAAGTAAAGACTACGCTTCTCCAAAGCAGTTACACACCATCGTTCAATTCAACATCTTAAGATACACTCAACCAATCTCAATCTCAAGATGCGTGCCTTTATCGTCTTGTGCCTAGTCGCAGTTGCCTGCGCCGATAAGCTTGGCTACAACTACAGGCCCGTAGGACACTCCAACTCAGGATTGTCCTTTGCTCCTGGCAGCGGAAGCTTGGGAGGAATCGGTGGTGGTTCAGGCTCGCTGGGAGGAATCGGTGGTGGTTCAGGCTCACTGGGAGGACTCGGAAGCGGCCCAGTTGATATTCTTGGTGGAGGAGGTGGCTTGAGAGACTTGAGCTCTGGACTCGGTGGCGGCAATCTTGGCGCTGGTCCATCAGGTGGTCTTTTCAGCGAGTCTCGTGAAGCTCCAGTTTCCTACAACGCCCCTGCCCCCTCTGCTGAATTAGATAAGGAATTCTTCTCCTACACCGCCAACGAGGAGGACTTTGATGAGCCCCAGGCATCGGAGAAGGTATCCAGCGCATTGAACAAGGGTCTGCGTGTTGTCTTCGTCAAGGGACCCGAGAACCGTGGACTGGAAAACGCCGCCCTGGCTTTGGCCAAGCAGGCTGCCAACCAGGAGACTGCTATCTATGTGCTCAACAAGCAGGCTGACATCGGAGATCTGGCCAGCAAACTGAATGCCATCCGCAGCAACACCAACAACAAGCCCGAGGTGCACTTCGTCAAGTACCGCACTCCCGAGGATGCTGCCAACGCACAGCGCGCCATTCAGTCGCAGTATGATCAGCTGGGAGGTGCATCGTCCCACCAGGATGGTGGTGTTGCACCAGCCATCAACTTTGCATCGCAGGCCCCAGCTGCCGTGCGTGAGAGCCACGGTGCAGCTACCGCACCTGGCCCAAGCTACCTGCCCGCCAACATCCTGCATCGCTTTCGTGTTTAGTCTATGTTTGATGTTCATAAATGATACTGTTGTTAAAGATTAATAAACGAAATTAATATAATGTTGTACTTGATGAGTTTTAATTGCAAATTGAAAAGCTGTAAAATGTACTTTTTTTTATTTTTTATTTTTTATTTTTTTGCATAGATCGACGCTTTATCTAGAATTACATTTCGATACATTGTTTTAATAACATATGTATGTACATATATCGATTAGGTTATGAGTATCGCTATTAACAGGGTGACCATATCCTTGTCCTAATGCAAAGCAGTTGTAATTAATTGCTTTAAAATAATTGAATAAATTATTTTCAACAAGAAAATTGAGAAATTGTTTAGCACAATTCTTTAATATATCTACGCTAGTGTGAGGCTTCAAACTGGAATTTTTAAAATTGTTTTTTCCTTAGTTTTGTAATTGTATTTTATAAAAATTATATGAGAGATTTTTATTTATTTAATATTTGTTATTTAATATATATTTGCGGGCAGGTTTCTTCAGAAGTTTAAGTATTCTACATAAGGAAAAAATACACGAATTAGTCAGAAATCTTTTAAGTTGAACTAGTAAAAATATATAAATTATACATATAACATATAAAGAACCGATTTCCTTGGCATTTTGCACAAGTTTCTTCGGAAATTGCTGAACTATTGTATTTATTTCAAATGACTTATGATTTAGGCATGTTTGCCTTGAATTATTATTATAACATTCCGATGACTCGTTCGACTTATTATACTATTTAATAGTCTTTGATTGAACAATGTTTGCTTTAATTTTATAGATTCAACAATAATCCCGAGCATTGAATATAATATTAGAGGAAGAACATTTTAAACTGTTTATGCATGTTTATCTATGTATTTCATCTTGATTCATTCTATGAATATTCTATTCAGCTTATCTCTAGATCTTTGCTATCTAAAGAACATGCACTTACCGTATTTTAAACAATGTATATATAGTATAAATAGAATATTTGCAATGCAAAATCAATTTGGTCATAAAACTCTTGTCGTGCCTTGAGAAAGGAGCACGCTGTACTTCCATCTCTAAAAGGAACTTGTTTTAAAATGACGTAGATATTAAACACGTATCGATTCGGGGCAATAACCGAGCTATTTAGCCGAGAATCGATTGGCTTCATTCACAGAAAGTGAAGACAAAATAAATATATTTCTTCCGGCAATATTGTCACGATTTAAGCCAAAGTGCTGTTTTGTCATACAAACTAATTATTATCATATATAGTATTAGCGGTCGGTTCAAAGGCGTCTGCCGCATCTCTACATTTCCCATTTTTATATTTATTTTATTCTTTAATTTTACTATAGAAATGTGTTACTGTTGGTTAGATGAATCCGGACTTGTATGGCATTTACGAGCTGTTTGTGTTAATTGGACACGGTCATCTTTTCGAGAACAAGTTTGATGATAGTTTCACAGCAATTTCTCTATATGGAGAGGGCGGCTGGCAACGGGAACCGGTCCACGCATTCCCGCCGCCACCTGCACTGGCGCAGAAAGCTGGAGAGCCTGTCTTTTTAGATAGTTTTGCATAATCGTTTCATAAGCGCACTACTTTGCATAAGAGACCCGTTGAATTATGTGCCCGTAAAGAACCCATCCATTGTTCTAAGCCCGATCCCACTACGAGGGCGGTGTATAAAAGGCGCTGTGCGCGGCATCAGGATTCAGTCTCAGCCATTGGTTGTTTAGAACACATAGACATCTCTGTCTCTTCAACTTATCTCACTATGCGTTTCCTCATCGTTTTCTGCTTGATCGGTGCCGCCTGTGCCCAGTACAACTACGGAGCAGGACTTGATTCCGGATCGGCCACTAACTCCATTCCCAGTATCTCGTACGGTAACAACGGCGGCAGCTTTGGAAACAGCGGCAGCTTGGGAAACAGCGGCAGCTTGGGAAACAGCGGCAACTACGGCAACGATGGATCTGAGAGCAGACTGGGCTCCTCGTACGCCCCTCAAGCCGGCGTAAACAAGGAATTCTACACCTACGAGGCCGATGAGAACGATTTCGAGGATCCCGCTGCCAGCGAGAGGGTGGCCAACAGCGTGAACAAGGGACTGCGTGTGGTCTTCATCAAGGGACCCGAGAACCGTGGTCTGGAGAACGCTGCTCTGGCTCTGGCCAAGCAGGCTGCCGAGCAGCAGACCGCCATCTATGTCCTGAACAAGCAGACCGACATTGGAGATCTGGCCAACAAGCTGAACGCCATCCGCCAGAACAGCAACCAGAAGCCCGATGTGCACTTCGTCAAGTACCGCACTCCCGAGGATGCTGCCAACGCACAGCGTGCCATTCAGTCGCAGTACGATCAGCTGGGTGGATCCAGCCAGAACATCTACGGAGGTGTTGCCCCCGCCATCAACTTCGCATCCCGTGCCCCAGTTGCCCACTCGACCGGAGGACAGTTTGCCGCCAGCACACCCAACAACTCATACCTGCCCGCCAACATTCTGCGTCGCCTGCGTCTGCGTCGTTAGGAGAGGATAAGGAAGAACTGTGTTTAATGCGAATATCGCCAATGTCGCTGGACCGATTAGTGTTATTTTCTGCATTGTTCTATACGAGCACACAATAAAATCGAAAACTGAAGTAAACCTAAAATAATTGCCCAAATCTCGTTTGGTTTCCCCATATTTCTTCTAGCAACGCATTCCAACAAGATATTGCATTTTTATGCTCACGATTTTGATTTTATCACTTTCCATACAATAACATTTATGCAAAGCAAAGCTCTCGGCCCAAGAGCTCGAACACAAAAGACGCGCGCTGCTGTTTTTGTAGGCGGAAAAAAACATTTAGCGACGCCGTCGCATTGTTTAATGAGCAGCCACGCTGACAGCCTCGAAGACAGATTTGTATAAATAATAACCGACGCGGCACAGCTAGACAGAAACCAAACAATCGTCAAACCAAGAGAACCACTGCAGCAGAATCCAAGATGCGTGCCTTCATCGTAAGTTCCTCAGCGAGACCAGTGCAAGGATATTCTTACTAACTCTTACCCCTCCCTCCACTCATATCAGGTTATGTGCTTAGTGGCAGTCGCCTGCGCCGATAAGCTCGGCTACAACTACCAGCCCGTCGGACACTCCAACTCCGGTCTGTCCTTTGCTCCTGGAAGCGGCAGCATTGGCGGCGGCAGCATTGGAGGCGGCCTCATCGGTGGCAGCGGCCTCGGCGGTGGCAGCCTGGGTGGTGGAAGCCTGGGCGGTGGAAGCCTTGGCGGTCTGGGAGGCCTGGGAGGTGGCAGCATTGACGGTGGTAGCCTGGGAGGCCTGGGAGGCTGGGAGGTGGCAGCATTGGCGGTGGTAGCCTCGGTGGTGGTAGCATTGGCGGTGGCAACCTCGGTGGTCTTTCCGGTCTTGGTGCTCCATCAGGCAGCGGTCTGGATGCCCCTGTCTCCTACAACGCCCCCTGCCCCAGCTGCTGAATTGGAAAAGGAATTCTTCTCCTTCACTGCCAACGAACAGGACTTCGATGAGCCCCAGTCTTTGGAACGCGTCTCCAGCTCTCTGAACAAGGGTCTGCGTGTTGTCTTCATCAAGGGACCCGAGAACCGTGGTCTGGAGAACGCCGCTCTGGCTCTTGCCAAGCAGGCTGCCCAGCAAGGAGACTGCCATCTACGTCTTGAACAAGCAGGCTGACATTGGAGATCTGGCCAGCAAACTGAACGCCATCCGCAGCAACACCAACAACAAGCCCGAGGTTCACTTCGTCAAGTACCGCACTCCCGAGGATGCTGCCAACGCACAGCGCGCCATTCAGGGTCAATACGACTCTCTGGGTGGCACCAGCCAGGCTCATGATGGTGGTGTTGCCCCCGCCCTGAACTTCGCTTCCCAGGGTCCAGTGCGTCAGGCTCAGGCTGTCAGCCCCGACAACTCGTACCTGCCCACCTCGATCTTCCGTCGTCGCCTGTAAAGAGTTCCTTTTGTTCGAATAGGGAAACGATTTCCCTTGTGACTTGTTGAATAATTCTATTGATTGTTTGGTTTAAAATGTAAATGAATAAAATTATATTTCGATTGTAAAACTATAACTTTGTAATGGGCTAGTTGTGACTACAAAGCAGGACTTATTTTTAAGAATAAAAGTATGATAAGTAAGGCAAATAATGTTAGCAATTCTTAAAATGGAGGTCGCACCTTCATTAAATAATATAAAAATATGAAGATGCGTTTACATTTTTTATATATATACTACCATATCTTAGATGGTTTGTTCAAATATTTATAAGTATACCTTCTTTTTCTAAAATATAGCTAAGGATATTTTTAATTTTTTTTAATAGGTCATCTTATATCTTAAAAGTTTCTTTGGATGAACTGATACTACAATTTCAACACTTGGTTCTGTCAGTGAGTCAGACGATCCCCTGAATACCCTAACCGGTACTTAGCTATGTGCCACATACTAAATATATAGATAAACAAGAACGAAATCTACAGTCGACTATTCTCAACTGTGCTATACCCGTTATCCACCTGCCAAAAGTAATTTTTTGCTTTGGGTATTCTATGTTGCATACTTTGTAGGGGGGCGGTTTGCAAATCAGTACCTCCTTTAAGTTTGTTCTTGAATAAAGAAAACCTTTTGATGATGATAGTTATTGCGTTTACCCAAATTAAAGATACTTGCAATAAAGCTCACATTTTTATCCATTTAAGTGGGCGAAAAGGGCGTGGCAAAGTTCTAAAATAAACATGATCTGATAATAAGACATTTTGTTTGCAAATTTATTCGTCCTAGTCTTCACACGGCTTGACAGAAGGCCATGGCTGTTTCGACTCAGAAATCGTTCCCCATTCTCAAGATAATCTTGAAATATTTGACCAAAAAAAATTTATTCAATATTAGATTGTGTTGTATATTAGCTCTGAGACATTAAGAGAACATGAAGTGGATTTAAGAATCGCTGATTGCAGCATTGTCAGACAATAACATAATTTGCGGCATTTCGCACACTGGCGGCACATATCAAAGACGGCGCTAAATGCACCCCTAAATACTGCGTTGATGTCATGCTAATAAATCAATAGCTTAAGCACTTGGCAGCAGAGATTGGCTAACTGTATGGCTGGGTGTTCGATAGGTTAGAGAAAAACCCAACTGCAGATGTCCTACATAAAACAAGCTCGTAGCCTTGTCGAGGAATTTGAGAAATATATTTATTATATATAATGGGTAATTATGACCCATCTTTATGACAGCAATCTGCATATAAACTTATTTCGACGTGCTTGCAACATATTATTTTATAATTTTTTATATTAATTCTTGTAAAATTATTGAATAAAAAACACAGAAATTTGAATAAACTAAAACAATCAGAGGCAGCGACCGATGTCGCCGCCGTTGTCGTTGTCGTTGTCACAGTCGCAGTTGGAGTCAGAGCGGTTGCCCATTGAAACGCAACACAAATTCCAAATCGACCATAAAACCGTAGAGCCAAAAAGCTTTGTAGGCGGCAAAATACAGTGGCATCAAAGTGATTTCTATGCAAGCGAAGCCAAGGCGGCGGTTTTGTTTTTATCAGCCTCGCAGATAGATTTGTATAAATAATAAAGATCGGCCCAAGCAGAAGACAGAAGCAATTCGTGACTCGAAGTCGCAGAACCAAAAAAAAAAACAACTAACCAGCAATAAGATGCGTGCCTTTATCGTAAGTACAGAAGGATCCAAAAAGCCTGAGCAGTCCTAATCCTCTACTCCTCTTCTAGGTTATGTGCCTAATGGCTGTTGCCTGCGCCGACAAACTCGGCTACAACTACCAGCCCGTAGGACACTCCGGATCGGGACTCTCGTTCACCCCCGGCAGTGGATCCGGAGGCTCCCTCAGCGGTGGCTCTCTGGGCTCTCTCGGCTCTCTGTCTGGATTGAGCGGTGGCGGACTCGACAGCGGCATCTCTGACTTGGGAAGCCTGGGCGGTGGCAGCATCGGCGGTGGCAACCTCGGCGGTGGTAGCCTAGGAGGCCTGGGAGGCGGCAGCATTGGAGGCGGTAACATTGGCGGTGGCAGCATCGGTGGTGGCAACCTCGGCGGGCCGTGGTCTTTCCGGTCTTGGTGCTCCATCAGGCAGCGGTCTAGATGCCCCAGTCTCCTACAACGCCCCTGCCCCAGCTGCCGAATTGGAAAAGGAATTCTTCTCCTTCACTGCCAACGAACAGGACTTCGACGAGCCCCAGGCTTTGGAACGCGTCTCCAGCTCTCTGAACAAGGGTCTGCGCGTTGTCTTCATCAAGGGACCCGAGAACCGTGGACTGGAGAACGCCGCCCTGGCCCTGGCCAAGCAGGCTGCCCAGCAGGAGACCGCCATCTATGTGCTCAACAAGCAGGCTGACATCGGAGATCTGGCCAGCAAACTGAACGCCATCCGCAGCAACACCAACAACAAGCCCGAGGTTCACTTCGTCAAGTACCGCACTCCCGAGGATGCTGCCAACGCACAGCGCGCCATTCAGGGTCAATACGACTCTCTGGGTGGATCCAGCCAGGCTCATGATGGTGGTGTTGCCCCCGCCCTGAACTTCGCTTCCCAGGGTCCAGTGCGTCAGGCTCAGGCTGTCAGCCCCGACAACTCGTACCTGCCCACCTCGATCTTCCGTCGTCGCCTGCGTCTTTAAGGACACAACCCTTGATAGTTTAAGCGCACTTCGTTGTTACCAATTGTTGGCTAATGTCTAATTTTTAAACTAAATCTGAAATAATAATTTTTAAACGAAAATCAAAGATGTTTACCAATGTGGGACTATAAAAGGGTACAAGTCAATCAAACTTATTATTATCCAGGAAACTCGAGACAAATTTCATTCACTTTCAGCATTCTAACAAGTTTTTGCTATCTGAATTTTCGCAAGTCAGTTTTAATCTAACGACATCGAACTCTACTAATGGCGATCGACTAATTTGAGAGTTGATTAATGATGGCTCTAGGCCAGTCGAAGGTCATCCAGAAATCAGATACCGTTAGTCGACCCTGATTTCCATTGTCAGCTCGCTGCGTGTGCCACGTACAATTAGAAAGGAATTTCAAGTGCAACCCACACAAAGATAGAAGACTATAAAAAGGAAAACAAACACATAAACATTGCCGGATGGACGTAGAAAGATTTATGTTGCGATCGAAACCAGATTTGCTATAAAGAAGAGGCTATAAAAAACAAATACAAATCTTATCATTAATTTTATTGTGCTGACGATCACTTTTTTGTTGAAATCATTAACAAATACGCGATTCTGTATGGAGGGAGAGGGACGTGAGGTTGCGTGAGCTGAGCTGAGCTGAGTTTTATGCATAAATTATAAGCCAATTATAGGTGAATCACGATCAGCCAATCCGGCGATCGGAAACAGTCGCGACCGCGTCGGCGGCACGATTGAAGCTGTCCAAAACAATGTGTTAAATGTGTTAAGAGCGAAATTATGTTAACAGATTAACAGCATTCCGAAAACCCGCCGGCCAATCACAGTTCGCCCAATAGATTGTAAGCCGGAGACGCAGTTACGGTCGTGATCGGCGTCGGTGTCGATGTCGGGGTCGGGGTCTTCCGCCAGCATCATCGGGCATCAAGAAATGGCATGAAAGTGAACGCAACGGCTTAATTCGACTAGACCAACTGGTCAAGTAGTCAACAGTCATCTAGTCAACTAGTCAAGTGGTCAAGTGGTCTTGGGGTTTTGTGGTCTAATTATAGCCACAGTCAGCGTTGGCGGTATAAAAGCTAAGTTAATATAGTCACCGTCAGCATTCTACTAGAATTGTGTAGAACGACAAGATGCGCGCATTGATAGCTTTGTGTTTGGTGGCTGCTGTGAGTGCGGGCCGTTTGGGCTATAACTACAATCCCAGCAGCACCGGCAACATCGGCAATATAGGCTCTGCAGCCTCAGAGAACATTGGCAGCATTGGCAACATTGGCTCTGCCTCCGCGCCGGGATTGGTGTCTGTCTCTCGGGGACTTGCTGGTCCGGTGAGTTATCAGGCCACACCACAGTCTGGTGTGCACAAGGAGTTCTTCTCCTTCCATGCCAACGAGGCTGACTTTGAGGATGCCGATGCAGCACGCAAGATTGCCGCGTCGCTGAAGAAGAGCGTGCGTGTGATCTTCATCAAGGCGCCAGAGAACCGTGGCTTAGAGAACGCCGTGCTGGCCCTGGCCAAGCAGGCTGCCGAGCAGCAGACCGCCATCTATCTGTTGCACAGACAACCCGACCTCAACGAGCTGGCGAACAAGTTCAACGCCATCCGTCAGAACAGCAACGCGAAACCTGAAGTGCACTTCGTCAAGTACCGCACCCAGGAGGATGCCATCAACGCCCAGAAGGCCATCCAGAGCCAGTACGACTCGTTGGGTGGCACCAGCCAGAACATCAACGGAGGCGTCGCTAACGCCCTCAACTTTGCCTCGCGCTCCTCGGCTCCCATTGGTGCCGGACAGGCCAAAGAGCCCGACACAAACTATCTGCCCTCATCAATTCTGAAACGCCTCCGTCTGAAAAAGTAAATTGTTGCTTCGAATGATAATTAGTTATATATAAATGTTGATCGATTTATAAATACAAATTAATGCCGAAAAATAAACATTTTGTTCTAATTTTGTTCACTGCCATTTGCAGGAAAGGTAATAGAGTATCTATTTATATTTTATTGACCTTATATGTAGGTATTAGTTGCCTTATCTCATGTTGTATTTTTAGAAATGAATTACTTTGTATTAGCTATTTATTCCATCTTTATTTCTATTGTGGAGGAACATATACGATTCAGTGGTTCTTAATATGAGTATAAAACTTAAAGAAAAAGAAACCTTTGTCATGGTTTAGCATTAAATTCTTTTTCGAACCATTGACATTAGATGATTCTTTGTTCGGATAAAATCAAGATATTGTAGCTCAGTAGTTTATAAAAACATTTGAGGAATCACACGTTGATCTTATGCATAACCAAATATGAAAGTAGGGTTACCCAAGATTGCCGATAGTTCCTAAGATAATATTGTACGTATATTAGACATACGTGTATATTCAGTTTTGCTAATGTCATTTAAGTCACAGATGAAAGAGCCTTAACTGGTGCGGACATATATTTATTGTAAGCAAATAATCAAGGCAAGTTAGACTCGACTTTTATAATCTCATACACTTCTATTCTTAAGGAGGGTATTCAAATCATGGTGGATTTTATACTTAGTTGTAGTACTAACAAATATATATATACAATTTGAAACAAGATCATATATTAGAATAGATAGTTGTTGGTAATAAAAACGATAACTTTGCAATTTATTTGTAGGAAATTGAGTTTATTTAAGCATTATTCAACAATAACTAGGATTAAAAATCAGTCACAGATCGCGGGCATTTCAATCAATTGATCTAAGTCTAACTGACAATTTAGACACGACGGAAGATCGAGGTAGGCAAGTAGGCGTTCTCGGGGGACTTGGCGGCAGCCTGACGGACTGGACCCTGAGAAGCGAAGTTCAGGACGGGGGCAACACCACCGTTGTGGGCCTGGCTGGTTCCACCCAGAGAGTCATATTGACCCTGAATGGCGCGCTGTGCGTTGGCAGCATCCTCGGGAGTGCGGTACTTGACGAAGTGCACCTCGGGCTTGTTGTTGGTGTTGCTGCGGATGGCATTCAGTTTGCTGGCCAGATCTCCAATGTCAGCCTGCTTGTTCAAGACGTAGATAGCAGTCTCCTGGTTGGCAGCCTGCTTGGCAAAAGCCAGAGCAGCGTTCTCCAGACCACGGTTCTCGGGTCCCTTGATAAAGACAACACGCAGACCCTTGTTCACGGAGCTGGAGACGCGTTCCAAAGACTGGGGCTCATCGAAGTCCTGTTCGTTGGCAGTGAAGGAGAAGAACTCCTTTTCCAATTCAGCAGCTGGGGCAGGGGCGTTGTAGGAGACTGGGGCATCCAGACCGCTGCCAGACACACCACCGAGGTTGCCCAGACCGGAAAGACCGCCGAGGTTGCCACCACCGATGCTGCCGCCGCCAATGCTGCCACCGCCGATGCTGCCACCGCCAATGCTGCCACCTCCCAGGCCGCCGAGGCTGCCACCTCCGATGCTGCCACCGCCAATGCTGCCACCTCCCAGGCCGCCGAGGCTGCCACCTCCGATGAGGCCTCCTCCTGCCGCCAATGCTGCCGCCGCCAATGCTGCCGCCATCAATGCTGCCGCCGCCAATGCTGCCGCTTCCTGGAGCGAAGGACAGGCCGGAGTTGGAGTGTCCGACGGGCTGGTAGTTGTAGCCGAGCTTGTCAGCGCAGGCGACTGCCACGAAGCACATAACCTGCAGAGAAGAGGGGGTGGGGGAATGAGATAATCCTTGAGGGCGACTGCAGCTGAGTCCTCACAGTGGGTACTTACAATGAATGCACGCATCTTGAATTGAATTGAAGTGAAGTTCTTTAACTTTGACTGTTCGTTGGTTTCTGACGTCTGAGGTACCAAAAGGTCTACTATTTATACGAAAACCATCGAACTGTGTCACTCGACTGCGCTCAAGTTCATGCAGAGACAGAGCCGCGATGGTCGCCATGATCTCAGATGCTGCTGCTGCTGCTGCTGCGACTGCGATTGTTGTTGCTGCGCCTGCGACAACTGTTGCTGCTGTTGCTGTTGCTGCTGCTGTTGTCACTCTTGAAACCTGTAGCATTTAGCAGTAACTTCTTCTTCTGCTGGCTTTGTCTATCGCAGAGTCGCAGAGCCCTGAAATAAAAACAAAGCCATCAAACTTGCCATACAAAGCGCATCTCTGGTCGAGTCGGGCCTATTCTTACAAATATCTCAGCTGGCGTTATGTAAATGGACCTCAACCCTTGTGCAAGACAATGGCTGAGTCAAACACACACACACAGCAACAGGCATGTTAAGTATATACTAATTTATTATATATAATTATATATTATTTAATATAATAATACATGATTATCATGACTTGGATAAATAGAAATTATTTCCATATTTTGTTTTATAGGAAACTAGTCAAATTTTGAGTAGGTGCTGATGTTGTTGATACCAATTTGAAATTGGCGCTGGCGGTGGGGTGTCGTCGGCGCTTCAGAAAACAAGTTCGAGGCGATGCTTCAAATTTCCAGTCGGGTTTTCTAGCTTGGGAATTCCCATTCGATTATTGCGTCTAGTTTGCTATGAATATCGGACTTTGCTATGTTTGATTGTCTTCCATTTGGCTATTTCGTGGATTTGTTTTTTTCTGCTATTGGACCCCAGAAATTTATCAAGTTACATTTACAGGAATGCGCATGTGTTTGACAAAACAATGGCCTCAATGTCTATAAAATGGCCAGAAACAGAAATCAATTTTCGTATCTGTTTCTTTCTTTTCATTTTTACGCATCCGTTTCCCCTACCACCCCTTAAAAAACGAACGCGTTGTTGGTTAGCCCGTTCAGGTCTATCGGCTTATTGGCTTGCCAAAATAGAAGCAATAAAGTTAACAAGCGTAGCGGCCTTCGAGTTTTTACTGTTCGTCACCTGAAGCGATGCGATGCGACGCGGTAATCAACTGGCGCCAGGCGACCATTTAATCTGATCAGCGATTATCACGTTTTCCATCATGCTTTATTGATATCATAAAAATTATTGTTTTCTGATTTCGTTCGAGCCCTGCTATAGATAAATAAATGCCAACAACATATTTCCAATTTGGTTTTCTCCGCTTTTTTTTTTGTTGTTGTCGATACTGAATCGATTTGCATAATCAGATTTGAGATCTTGGTCTCGGATGATTTCAGCATTAGTGATAGATCCATAACTGAGATAAGCCGAATTGATTTGCAAATCGATGGCGCCACAAAGATGCATATCGCAGATGTATATAATAAGCTATGACTAAGCCAAATCCAAATCACATTGAGCCCCGCTGCGAGTATTGACTTCCCAAAAGGAGAATTAGTTAGTCAAGTTTGTTCACTCGTATTTTGACAGATTCGAACCTGAGGCAATAAAGTAGAATTCATTCTTGAAATTCTCTGATGAATCTCTCTATTTAATTCATGATTTCTGTTGCCCCTTCCCTCTAACACTCTCTCTCTCTCTCTGTTTCTCTTAAGCAAAAGAAGTTGTCAATCAAGGTACGAAAATAGGCAGAAATGATTTGTGTTTGTCTGCGTTTTGTTATTGACTCCACCCGAATACCAAATACCGAACACCGAATACCGCATATCAAATAACCGAATACTCTAGCGCCTATCGCTGGTGGCAATGTCATATGCAAACTAAACAAATGTAAACATATTAAAATAAACCAGCTACATTTTCAAGGTCTCGGGCGCCACACGCTCATAAAAGATGCACGCAGCAGCAACATAAAATCCAAGAAGAGATACAAAAACAGTCTCCAAACCACAACCCAGACAACAACAGCAACCACAATTGATAAAAGCGGTTGGACAACAACGTAGCCCGGGCGCATCAATAAATAAATAAAATGCGACCGGGCCCAGTTCGGGTCGGGATCGAGAGCTGAGAGGGCAGCATTTTATGTAAATGCCCCACGGGTCAATCGATCTATATATTTACAAAGAAATCAGACAGTTCCTCTGCTGCTTTTCCCAGTGCTTCTTCTATAGTCTCTTTTAATATTTCTACTCTGACTTCTACTTCTTCTTCTCTACTCTTACTTGTACTATTTCTACTCTGACTAGCATTGTTTCTTCTTAACCTTCTTTTACTACTTCTTCTGACTAGTATTGCTTCTTCTACACCTACTTCTCTGACTACTACCTTCTCTACAGCTTCTTCTACTACTAGTACTACTTCTACTTTTACTCACGTCTACGTATTAACTACTACTACTACACTACTACTACTACTACTACTATTAATGACTACTACTAATACTTATACGTTAATACTATTACTAATTCTACTGTTACTACTACTACTACTAACACTACTACTACTACTATTACTACTACTACTACTACTAACTACTTTACTACTACTTATACTACTACTATACACTTCACATATTTAAATTTCTATTTCTACTTCTACACTTTCTTCTACATTTATACCTATTTAAGTCAAATTAGTCAAGATCCTTTTAATTTATGTCTCCTCTTGTCTCGTCTTTGGGGCGGAGCCTTTCAAGTGTTGCCATCGCCATCGGCAGGCAGATCGAATTGGCCGCCTTGCCATAAATTGGAGCATTAGTCAACTAGCTAAATCATGGAGTTTATCTAAAAAACTTGCAAATCTCTTGTCAGCATCGCCAGCCACATCGTCCGAGTGGCAGTTTAACGAGTTTGTTTAGTTCTTTCTTTCGTTTTGCATAAATGTTTGTGCCGCCGCCAGTTGTTAAGGACTTCTCCATATAATGTGCAAATATTTCCGCATACCACAGTGCTAAAAACGCCAACAAAACAACCAGAAGAAACATGCAAATTTGCCTGAAATTTGCCATGCAAATAAATTATGTCAATTATTGCAGGCAACAAAATAGAAAACATCAAATCGAATACCGAAATAAAACCAAACAGATCTCAACTGAACGAAGCCAAAGCAAACCGAGTTAAGCTCGTAAAATATAAAATTTTAATAACTCGTCACCTGCGACAAAATGCCAGAAAGCAACAACAACAACAACGACAAGATGAACATAGAGAAACAGAGAAAAAAAGCGATATAAATAAATAAATCAAATTATTGCCACTCTGGCCAATTTATTTATCAATTTGCCAAAACGGTCAAAGCGTTTTGTGTAAACAATCAAGTATCGACGAGGCAACCTGAGGCGAGGCGGGGCAGAGGCAGGGAGTGGCGAGAGCAGCTGCTGCTACTTGTGATGTTTTTGGCAAACAGACGTAAAAATTATTTATTTTGGAGATGAGCATAAAAGAAATGAGATTTGCCCATGTAGCTAGAAGTGCCTAATGCGAGCAAATCAAGCGTTGACATTACGAGCACCGCAGCAAATTGATGACAAAGTCAAAACACTTGCAGCAAACAACAAGTGAAGGCAGCAAAGTGGCAACGCTGCGCATACCCTCTGCCCCTCTCTCTCTCTCCCTCTGTAATTGATATATCCCACTCTCTCTCACTCTCTCTCTAGGCGCAGCACATAAAACATAAAACGCAAAAAGTGCGCACATAAATTCGCAGCTTGTTGTGAGCGTCTCGCGGCGCCCACAAGTAGGCAATAACTTATTTTTGCAGAGACGAGTCCTGCAGCCAGGCAGGCAGGCAGGCAGGCTGAGCTAAGCAGCAGCCGTTAAGCACGTGTACTAGTAGTGGCAGTAGGCAGTCTGCAGTCGACGGTCCACTGTCGGCAGTCGTTGCTGGCACAGCTGACACTTGTGCCCTGCTTTTTATTTTAATTGCAAACATGCCTACACATAATGCCCACATAATGTCCTCGCCGTGTCTGTTTTTCAAACTCGTTGCTGAATAAGGACAGTGGCACTTTACGAGCACGAGCATGAGTACGCGCAGCAGGAGCAGTACCAACAACAACAACAACAACAACAGCAGCAACATCACAAGTATCTTTAATGACAACAACAACAACGCGCGACTTTTGCATGTGCAAATTGTCGTTTAATTTATTAAGCGAACGCGACGGCTTTTAATATAAACATACAAAGCACTAATTACACACACACACACACATACCAGGCACACACACACATTGCTGTAATTAGAAAATAAAGCACCCACTCAGGCAAGCACACACACACCCGCATAGACATGCAAAAGCTGAATGTCATAAATTCCTTTTGGCTCACGGTACGTATACGTGGCGCTAAAATCATCTTATACACGTCGAGCCTCGTCGAGCGCACTAACAATAAACGTAAAACAAGATGACATAACTAAACCAGCCAGCAGTCAGTGCAGTTGGCCATTGGCCGCTCTGTCGTCGTCGTCGTCGTCGTCGTCGTCGTTGCTTGGCCGTTGGCCTCTAGCGCCGAAACGGGTTAACAAGCCAGACAACTTTTTTGGCTGCTTTTTGGCTATCATCTGGTTTGTTGGCCTTTTCGCCTTTGTTCGCTCTCGCACACCCGCTACGAATTTAATAGCCGATTTGAACTTGAAGATGTCGCCACATTGATTTGCATTTATAATGAATTCAAAACGAGAACTCACCTCAAACTGCAGCCAGGCAGGCAGGCAGAAAACTTGCGCCTCTTTTGGGACTTGTAAACGATTTAGTTTTGGGGGGCGAGAAAAAGTTAGCGGTTCAAGTATTTACAAATGTAGAAGAGAAATGATGGAAGACTTATAATACTTTTATTTTTGACGAGTTTCTTCTTTGTTTATTAGGTTAAGGTCAAGGGCAAGACCAGAAAGAGAGAGAGAGAGAGCGAGAGCTGAAGAAATATAAAACAATTCTTAAAGAATATTTTAGAATTTAAGAATTTACATATGTATCTAATAAATATCGTATGGTAGCTTATTACAGGTTTATTATATTTTAATGTTTGAAGAGTTTTTTTTATTGTTTATTAGGTCATGGTCAAGTTCAAAACAAGAGAGAGATATATAAAGAAGAAAGAGCTCAAGAAAAATAAAACAATTCTTCTAAAAATACTATAAAATTAAACGTAGTTTTGACAGTCTACAGAAGTTTTTGATATATATCGAATAATAACCTTTTGTAGATTAAAAATATATTTATTTTCAATAAATTTTTTCTTTGTTAATTAAATGGTCCAGGCAACAAAGAATGCAAATACAAGGAATAAATATTAAATAGCCTTTAAAACATTTTTATAAAATTTAATTTAGTCTGAAAGTGCTTAATAAGTATTTTATATATCCTTTACTCTCTTATACTATTAACTTATACGTTCTCTGGCCCTCATTATCATTAAAATCACCCCAAAATAACCCTAGAAATTCCACTCTCAATGTCACTTTCAGTTTCACTTTCAGTTTTAATTAAACTCAACAAATTGAATAATAATTTTAGCCAAAATTTCACTGCAAATTAATTGTCAACTGCTGTTTGTGGCAAGCCTGAAATATTGTTGCATTGCTGTTTGTTTGTGTGCGAGTCGAGTTATGCCAGTTACCTAAGGAATTCATGCTGTGTCAGCTCATTTAGTCTCGGACACCCACTGTGCGGGCAGGAGGGGGGGGCAGGGTATTCGCATTGTCTGCCTGTCTGTCTGTCCGACAGTAATACGGATTTAAAGTGTCCACGGCGAGTGGCTCGTCGAGTGCTTTGTTTAATGTTTTTGTTAGCTTTGCTGCCCAGACGGCTCTTGAAAGTGGGTGCACACGGTTCGTATGCTTGATGCGAGTTAGTCTATGTCTGTCAAATAGTCGTATTGGGTATTCTTATGCCTCGTTCCACGCTCTCCACAGCACAACTAGTCCAGGCCCCGCCCAGTTACTGTTTATGCGCCGTACATGACAATGAGTTCAGGCTCTATTTTCAGTCGGAACATAATGCGCATTACCCGCACTCGTCACGTCTGGAAGACAAGCAGGAGAAGACGAAGAGGAGGAAGCACAAGTCCCCGACTCTGTGAAACCAACTGGGGGCCATATTAAGTGCTGCCATGTATTGTAGTTATATCAAAAGTGACTTTGGCACGTGTGCACCATGTCCCGTTCGTCCAGTAAACTTCTGCTCTCAGAACTGTCCCGCTCCTCCACTCTCTGCCCGCACCGCCTACACTCAGTTTGACGAGCAGCCGATTGTAGGTGATGAAACTAGCAAACGATGTAATAACAATTCCTGCAACGTTCTCAACGCATGTCTCGCCGTTTCGTACTTCGTTGATCTTTGTGCGGTTTAATCAATCAGCGAAAAGTTGCACGTGCTCTCGGGTTAGTTGGCACATTAGTCACACACACACACACACACACCTACACACAACTAAGCCGGCATAATTTATGAACCTGGTCAAAAGGCAAATAAATGGAAATCGTTGGCTTAGCCGATTATCCAAGCTGACTATTGAAAATTTCATAAATACCCTAGTGCCATCATCATATTTTGATGATTCGCAAGTAGCAAATGGTAAATGCTTTTCAAACAGTTTCGCTTTCTTCCTCTTCCTTACTCCTCCCTCCTCTTTTCCCACTCCTATTTGAGGTCTTTGCTTCCGTGTTGGTCTACACATTGTGCGTACGTGCGCAGGTGACAGAGCTGTCAGCCCACCCCCTACTCGCTGACAGTTATCTATCCAGGCCATATATGCCTGCCTGCCTCCCTTTTGCAGTGTGTGTGTGTATGCATATCGGCAACAGCATAACAGTGTGGTGTGTGTGTGTGTGCTATGTGGCTGAATACTTTTTGCTCTATCAATATGCCTCGCCGTGGGTAGCAGTTGGCCTCGGCGTATTTTAGCGTACGTCACGTTTCAAATTTATTACGCAAAATATTCTTCAATTTAGCGATAGGTTCACCTGCATTCCCTCCTCCCTTATAGACCGACCCCTGACATTTGGCAAGTGGCACCTGCTGACGGCATATTTCAGTTTTCGATTGAAGACAGTCTGTCTGCGCTTTAATTGGAACAATAATTTAATAGTATCTACTATAAATCTAAGTCTGCAAAATCTGCTACGTCCTTGCCTAGCCCCGTTTACGGTATATGCTAAGTGGCAAAGGCTTTTGTGGCAAGTTTATTGAGGTGCCTCATGAATGTGCGTTTAATGCGCGCAAATCGCAAATACCGAAGAGAACCTATAAAAGCAATAAGCGCACATGCCCATTGTCTGATTGTTAAGCAAATAAAACCAGAGCACTTTCCAGGGTATACACACACACACACGTACAACCCTATGCGTGTATGGGTGTGTGTGAATAGAACGCTTATCAATATTTGCACAGTTTCGGCAGGCGCGAATTCGCGCCGAGTTGGGCTGAAAGGCAAATAAGAAATTCCAAAGTAATCAAAAACTCATTGTGCCAGCCCTCTCTCTTTCACTCTCTCTGTCTCTCTCTCTCGTCTCTCTCTTCCTCGTCTGTCTGCCATCTTGCTCTGACTGGCAACTATATTTTTATGGTCTTGCTTTGGTTATTGCAAATTGCAAAAGCAAAACGCCTTCGCACACATTGCCACTTAACTTGGCATTCAATTGCCGTTAAGCTTCCCCTAATACAAAGCCCGAGCAACGAGTGTAGCAAGCAGATGAAGAACAACAACAAGGAGTACAGCAACAACAGCAAGCAGGAGAACAACAACAACAATGAGAGGGCCAAGCACAAGGACAACAATAAGCACGCCTAACGCGTTCGCTACGCCTCGCAAAGTTTTTTTAAAGAAAATTTTGTTTTTTTTGAGACAAGACATTTTTATGTTTATAGTAGTCGCCGCCTCTGCCACGCCTCCACGCAGCTCTCGCACACACACACACACATTGACACTTGTTACAAGTAGCCGCAATGCCATTTTGTATTTTGTTTGGTTGTTGTTCTTCGAGTTTCTTACTGTTTTTGCCCGCTGCCCATTGAAGCGCTTTTCTATTTATTTATATGAAAACTTTCCCTGGCAATTTGCGAGTACATAAAAGAAATTTATTTTATGCTCCGCTATTTTGTAAAGTAGCCACTTAAACTTAAAGCTGCTTTCCACTTTCTATCCCCTGGCACTTCGCTCACCTTCTCCCCCTCCATCTTCCATCCTTCGCTGCTTCGTTCTACGTGACACACTCAAGTTTAATAAGCAGTTAAAAAATGTGTTGCCTGCTCTGGGGCGGCCGTAATGAAATATCCGCTTGTCACATAGCTGATAAAGCTGCCAGAATTTATGGCTAAGAAAATTGCCCAGCTTCGGTATATGAATTTGATGCGTATTTGATAAGTGAAACCGAGTTGCGTTGGATTGACAGACGGTAATGACTCCATTAATGCCAGCTGAGACTTATTGCGACTTACTTACCGGAACCTTGCTGGCCCCTGCCCCCTTCTCCCAGGCAACCTGTTGTGGCCACTTGGGTGTTTTGCGAATAAATAAAAATTTATTGATCCAGGCAATTAGCGTTAATTGAGTAAATAAACAATAATTCAACATGCGTTCGACCACATAAAAATGAACCCTAATGGCCCAACAATGGCATCAAATTCCGTCTGTCTCTCTGTCTGTCTGCCTGTCTGTCGCTCTATCTGTCTGCCTGTCTGTCTTTGTTTGTCTCTGCATGTGTGTGTGTACTTGCATGTGTATATGACTTTGACATTAGGGCAGCAAGAGATATGAAGAACATCATTATTTGTATTGCTGCTTAAAATTGCACACAGCAACATTGCGTATACGCAACGTTGTGCAACTTAAAGTCGTGGCACGAGCTGGAAGTGTAACGGTAGTTGTCATAAGTGCCACTAAATCTGAACTGCAAGCTGGCCAATGCTGGTGCTCCTGTTGCTGCTGCTGGGGCTTGTTTTGCGTCTCATCTTACCCACAACTTGCTCACACTTGTCTGTCTGACCACGCTGATGTATGCATGTATATGCGTGTGCCTGTGTGTGTGTGTGTCTGCATGCTGGGACTAGGTCCGGCTGTGAGCCCTGACAAACTGAGACGTGCTGAGAAATTACAACAACAAGAGAGCCGTAATTTATATGCAGACATGGACAGCACATTGAGAGACAAACTGAGACTCAGTGCGGACGCAGTGAATCGAACCGAAGCGCACTTCTCTCACTCACTGTCTCAGTCTTCTCCCTCTCTCTCTCTCTCTCTCCTTCTCTCTTGCTGTCTCTTGGCATTTTTGCCAGACTGCAAAGGAACTTGGCGCGTTTTATAATGCCATGCAAAACTTTTGCGGTTGCTCAATTTAAAAACCCTACACTAAAAATGTCTACAAAATGAATTTTTATGATATGCAAATGTCGACGGCACGCAATGCGCGCTGACTCCAGTCGTAGTTGCTGTTATTCCTGCCCTCCCCCCCTTCCCCTACTCCCCCGCTCTTAACAGCCGTCATGCTCCCTGCCGGTCATATGCAAATTTCCATTAAAAATTTCACTGCAATGTTGTTTTTACAGCGCTGCTTACTTAACTGTGTGTGTGTGTGTTTGTATGTATGTGTGTGTGTGTGCAGTTGCATAATAGTCATAAAATTAAGCAGAAAATAACAATTAATTTCTCTGCCACTGTTTGCACTGCGATTGCAGGCCAGGTAACTCAGACAACCCTTGACCCTGCGACCCCCACTGAGTGACATATTTCAAATGCAGACTGCGCGTCATCAAAGCGCCATAAGAGTTTTTTATAACCAACCCCAGAACGATTGATTGGCTAAGCAAACTTGAGCAGAAAAAGTAGTAAAAAAGCAGAGGAACACTACAGACGGGAGTGCGAGAGTAGAAGATACCCATTGAACAGTTTTAGAAACCATTACAAATGCACTAAGAATAGCTAATGAGAACATCTTCTGTCAGCTAATGCTTTCAACACTCTCAGGCACATGTGCAGGCACGCCGAATAAAAACTACAGCATACTAGCAGGCGCAGGCAGCACTGCAGTGCTAAGCTAACTTGAATAACTTCTGTGTTTATTGTCTGATTAGATTGAAATTTGGAGAAGAGATATATACTATAGTTAATTAACCATAAGTTGAAATCAGAAAGTTGTATATTTTATACGTCGCAAAAAATTCAGATTGCAAAAGTGTTTTATGTATTTATGGGAGAGCTGAGCGTGGCACCTAACATTTGAAATGAATTTGATAAATAGTTGGTAGACAGGCATCTTCATACCAAATTTGCTGTCTCTGGCTATTATAATAGCTAAGATCACGCTGTTCAAACTGAGACAGTCAGATATGGCACATTTAACTCTACTATTCATTCTGATCAGGTATATATACTGCCACGCCATCGTACTGCCTGTTATAGTTAGTATACCCTTTATTTAATATCTGAAATGATCAAAGGGTAGAAAAAGTACTAGAAAGCTCACAGAAGGTGGTCACATTAAAGCTGGAAATCTTTATTGCTCAACCACAAGCAATGAAATGACAAACTTCAACTCAAATTGGGCTAGTTGTACCCCCTCCCTTCCAAAACTTGAGAGTAATTCATGGCCAAAAACAGGTGTGTGGTGTGTTGTGGTAATGTGAAACGGCAATGGTAAAAAGCGTCAGCATTTTTCATATCCCTCCTCATCCTCCATCCTCCATGTTGCTTAGGTACCTTCGTCATGTGAGTTGACAGGCATTTTGGCCATTGTTGCTGCCTTTTGTACTAATTAAAGAGAATTTATGAATTGCATTTTTTAGCCAAGGTGTCAGTGGCAGAGCAGGCCGAGCTAGCTGTCCCGGGCTAGCTAGCTGTTGCTGCATGAACGTGTATTAGCCACAGTCCACAGAGGCAGGCAGGCAACGCAGGTAACTCGGCTTTGTGGCACGTCAAGAGCAGCAGCAGCTGCCTGCTGCAATGTAAAATAATTAAAAAGCCAGCTGCTGCCTGCCGGCAGAGAGTGAGAATGAATGAATGAAATATCTGGCAGGCACTGGCAGGCGAATGCATGAAATACTCGTACGAGTGTATTCACTTCTGCATGGCCACGCCCACACACAGCAGAGGCCTTGTGCAACCGCAACTGCTGAGCTGCAGCTGCAGTTGTAACAAGCCTGGGAGAAAACAAATGAATTTCATTTCCGGCAAATTTGTGCAAACGAGCGAGCGAAGGCAAAAAGATTTCTAGCACAGCCGCAAATGCCAGCGACGAAAACTATGAAAATTGCTTAACTTAAGTTCGCTGACAACTTATTTGTTATTGTAGGCAAAGTGGGGGCGTTGCGGGGGCAAGGCGACACGCCAGAAGCCGCAACTAATTACAACAAAATTGTCATTAGTTTCAACTTGTCGGCCGCACAACGAGCAAAGTTTTTGTTCATGTTTTGCCACTTAGTCGTGAAGGCACCGACGTCGTCGTCGTCGCGGCGGTGGCAGCCGTGACGCCATTCCCATTTTTTTGCGCGTTTCCGTTTCCGTTCGCATTGGCCACGGCGCAACCGTTTGGAACACTGCCAGCGCAACATGCACTTGACTTTTATGAAAGGGACGCCAGCAGGAGCAAAGAAGCAAGAGCTGAAAGAGCAGAAAGATAGTGAAAGAGGAGGCAGAGAAGAGAGCAGAAGTGGCAGCAAGAGGCGGGCGGATGCATTTATAGAGTCATGCAGCCGGTATCCTGCAATTGAATGGACGCCCCTGCCACTGCTACCTTCCCTCGCATCGCACTCCTTCTGCTATCTGACTGGCAACAGTTGGCATTGACCATATTAGCGTGCCAGCCAACAGGCACCAGAGCAGCCCCAGCCCCAGCCTGGGGTGTGCACGGCGAGAGCAGGCCGCACGGCTCGTTGACAAATGAATTATGTTTTCGAGAGGGTGCAACAAGTAACGAATTCATTGCCCCACTGCCCCGTCTACATACTTTATATACGTGTACTGTAATCCGGTTGGAGAAACTCATAAATATTAATCCACTTTTCACGAAATTACATTTGCGATTACGTAAGATCTCACATGGAGACATATACAATTTAAGAGGCTACGTAATTTAATGTTTATAGTTCGGGTAAAGCTCGGCATTAATTAGAGAGCAGTCTGGTAACAAAGAATAATCTTTTTCTTGACAAGAACTCACTGAGTTTAAAGCATGTTTACTGTAATTAACAATGAATAGAATTGATATAATAAATATTACTGAGATACTTAAGTTACTTACGCATAGTCAAAGCAGCTCTATCAAAGATACATAAGTTACAGTAAGATTTCAGTTCCAAAGTTCTCTCGTAAATATGCAAAGGTGTCTGACAAAAATAGTACTCGATTCTCTGTAAACAGGTTCATTTCTCTACCCAAAGCCCCTTTCATCACTTAAAGCAATTGTATACTTAATGTCTATTCATATTTCTATATTTAAAACTGCGTGGGTTTATTTTGCTCAATGTTGATTCCATTTTATATCTATTAAGACGACATGCTCTGCCTACAGTTCTGTGCCCTAATTAGTCTGTCTCCCCGGGGCAAGGAACTCATCCACTTGACCGCACTGCTCCTGCTTTACTCCTCTCTTGCTTCTCAAACTACTCAGCCAACTCAGAGCATCGATGTTTAAAACATTGACATTTAATTACTCAGCAGCAGCGTGAGGGATCTCTCTCTCTCTTGATTGCAGCACATACTTGAATATTTTAAAGACGAACGATTCACTCAATCAAAATGATTTATTTTACGACCAAAAACTGAAGAAGGAACTTAAGGGAAGTGCAGGCAACCCGCACAACTCGCTATGACCCACATAGATGCAACTCAGGAAGGAGGAGGAGAGAGAGAGAGATATTGTAGGCATGCAAAACCCAAACAAGAAGTTTAGATGTTGAAAAATGGGCGTGGCTTGAGATTGTCTTTGGGCTGCGTAGGCGGCAACGATGTTGGCAAACTTTTCCCTGCGGCTCTGGCGCGTGTGAGCTTAAGACGCACTGAGCACAATCCATCATTACGAGGCCAAGATACATCAGTGCAGCAGGAGCATGGCAGCAGCAGCAGTGACAGCAACGGCAGCAGCTGTTAGCTGTCACTGAGCTCGATCCGCTTGCAGACAAGAGTCGAGCGCAGCGACAATATTTTTCAATTTTCCTCAGCAATCGAGCGTTGATAACAAACTAATGCGGGCTCGAGTAACAAAACTGTTGGCTTTTTGTTGTTCTTGTTATTGTTGCAGCTCAACTATGCCAGGCCACAGCAAAAATGGCATTCGAGTTCATTTATGTTGGCGGAATGGTATATTACGCATACGTCATGTGCACCAAGCTACAGAAATTCTTGTCTTGATGAGCCAAAGGGAGAAAAATCGAGAAAAGAAACTTGCAACTTTTATTTTGCTAGTATATTCTAGTATATACTATAAATACAATTGCAGTGTTTATGTGCTCATAAATAAACGAAGGAGCTAACAAAGTAGAATTGTCTGTGCAGCACAACTTGAATTGCCTTGGCAACAAATACTTTTCTCTTTGTGTAATGCAATCTAACTGCAGTAAAAGAAGCTTCACTTGTATTTATAACTGCAAAAAATACTTAATTTATTGCATTTAAATGCCATGAGAGCTTTGTTTGCAGCCTTTTGAGGTGCACTCTACAATGTTTTAATTAAAATAAATTGATGCATTAAATGACAAGTTTGAATACTCTAAAAAATACAAGAGTAATTTAAAAGTATATGCTAGAAATATTACTATTCATTCAAAGAGAAAACTTACCATAAATGTTCAATCAATAGTCCAATATTTTTGTTTAATTCTACAGTTCCTCTCGAAATTAAACAACCCACAGCAAGTGTATGAAAATGTGCAAGTATTTAAAGTTTATAAAGTATTTACACAATACAAATATTACTTTTTATTAAAAGAGGTAAACTTGCAATCATTATTCCATGAAGAAATGTTATTGTTTAATTCTACAGTTTCTTAGAAAATTAAACAAAAATGTGAAAGTACTTTAAATATATAAATTATATATACAATAGAAATATTACTGTTTATTCAAAGAGAGACTTTATTAAAAAGGCAAACTCGCAATTAATATTCCATTATTTATGTTTCATTCAACAGTTCCTCTTAAAATTAAACAACCCACAGCAAGTGTATAAGAATGTGAAAGTACTTTAAATATATAAAGCATATGTAAATGTATCACTGGGTCCTTAAAATGATTTAAAGGCAGGACCCGCAAACAATCCACGTTAAACAGGCGGAGGCCAAAGAGCAACCACTGCCAGGCTAAATGACCACAAGCTGCTCATCAGGCCATGACGTGGAGAGCTGTTGTTGCTCCGCTTGTTACTGTTGCTGTTGCTGTTGCTCTTGTTGTTGCTCGTTGCGCTGCGTTTATTAATGAATGTGCGTCACTCAATCTGCCACATGCGGCAGGATGCAAGTGCGCCCTGCAGATCATCACAGTTCTTGCCACACACACACACAGACAGCTCTCGCTCTCGCAGTTCCTTCCTGCTTGACTCCGTGCTGCAGCTGCAGCGTTTCCTCATTTAAATCTGTGGTCCACGATGATAATCACAAACCGAATGTATGCAAATTGTGCCCGCAACGCTTTCGCTGCACTTGCCAACCAATTTAATCAGATTCTTTGTTGTTGCTTTTGCTTTTGCCTGTGACAGCAGAAGGGAAGACAGAGAGAGAGAGAGAGAGAGCGGGGTAGGGGTATCCATCTGTACATACTTACACGCATGCAAATTAATTAACTGAAGTTCAGCTGGTCTGGAATGTAATTGCTGGAATTTAATATGGGATAATTGAAAGATATTTCACGGCTGCGGTTGCGGCGGCTGCTCTGATGACTGTCCAAACAGAAACTGCGATTGGCTTCGCATTACGATTAATTTGCCATATCAATAAATATCGTATATAATAAGTGCTTATATAGCAATATAATTATAAAGCTAATTAAATAAAAAAGAAAGTGAAGATAATAAAAGTGCAATTTAATAAACCAAATCGAACACTCAATTAAACGAAATGTGTCTGCTTTTGATACTTATAGCTTATGAAGTATAAGCTTAGTATATATAATCTGTATATGGAGGCCCGTCCCGAGGCGTATGCAGGGTCTAAAGCGCACACGGGGCCCCGCTAGCCAGGGGCGCCAAGCTACAGGAAATTAATCAAATAGTCAAACCTATTTTATAGAGAAATCTTCCTTTCAAGTTAGGTGTCTTACATTTTTATAATAGCTAACATATATTGACTGTTATTGATAATGAACAGGAATATATATTTCTCAAAAACTGTTGATGATTTTGCCTAAATAAAATCGAGCAAAGAGTCGATGTAATTAGAAATAAGTTTCGTTATCTTGTGAAATACTATATAAACTATATTCAAAAGAAAGGCAAAAGTTCCGCACAAGCGCCTCCTAAACCGTCTCTACGGTCCTGTATGTATCTTCTAAAAATAGTTGATTAAAACCCATTCAAGCGATAGCATGCAAAGACGATTGAAACTCTTGCGTAGTGCAAACGTTTCTTGCATATTTCGTTTATTCATTAACGAAGAATAACAAATAGCTATTCATGGTCAGCTAAGTTGCCCAACATCCTGGCATTGTTTGGTTACCCCTTGTTCTTGATTCCTCATTATCAGACCACCCCTTGCATTCCCCCCTCCGTCTAGCTAACTTGTTTGCACAACTGCACAAACAGAGATAAACTTTAACATCGTGAAGTTTCTTGCTTTAGCTTCGAGCTTCGAGGAATTTTCGGTTAGTTTCCTTTGGGTTACTATGGTGTTTGCCTTTCGACTGCACTTTAAGCACCGAAGTTCGTTAATGCGAATACGTGAGTGTTGTTCAGATGCCAACTAGCACAGCGAAAAATGCCAACAACAGCAACAATGAGGACAAAGCCGACGAGCTATCTAGTTTCATTTCGATTCTTGTAATTCAAATGACGGCAGCTTGAACTCCTCTCTCTGCCTCAAGACGGAGCTGAAGCTCATTGTCGGTGCGCAAAGTTCAATATGACAGTCGGCGGCACACACACCTTATATAACCTGAACCGATAGCAGCTCTTTAGAGGGCGGCATTAATAAATTCCGCACGTACTGAGCCCTCCATATAAATCTGTTTCGAGCATATCCTTATCCTTGAAAATTGCAATTGCAAAGCAGCAACAGCAGCAGACAGCAGCACGGGACCTACACGCCACCAACACGACTTAACCATGAAGAAGGCCGAGCCAAGACAGGCACAGGGAAGGAAAAGTAGACAAAAAGCGAAGGAGGAAAAGGAGCTCGCCTCGCCTCGCTAGCAAAGGCAGCGCCATTTTCCAGGCATTGAAACAATAAAAAGCAAAGCTTCGCATAGGCTTCCAGGCGACTGCGATAAGGACGATGACGAAGCCGATGCCAACCACGACGACCACCACAACGACGACGACGACGAGGAGGAGAACGCGTGCTGCCCTGGGGACGTGGCCCACACAGGAGGAGGCAGCTAATAAAGGCAGCCGCCATTTGGATAAGCCAAGCGGATAAAACTGGCCTTTTTAGGGGCAATGTTTTGTCCTGCTGCTGCTGGCGAACTGCAACAATTTCCGTGGCATTCCAACGCATGCGCCGAGCACAGTTTGCCTGCTCTGCCACCAACAAACAGCAACAGGCTAAAAGAGCAACAATAACAAATCCAACTCGAACAGCAGCAGCAACTACAACATGTGGCAGGAGCAGCCAAGGCGGCGCATTCTAAATTGCAGAACGGGAATTGCATTTGTATGCGCTGCCCCAGCTGTCAAACGGGTTGTTCATTGTCCTTGTAGCCCTTTAACCCATTTTTATAGGGCCCTGTGTCCACATATATTATACTGTCTCATGGTCTACCCCTTGGCTCGCACTCGCACTCTGCCGTAATACGTAACGGAATTAGAAACGGAAATACATATCCAACTGATATGTCAAGAGAGTTTCAGAGAGGAATGTGTCTGGGTCAGTAAATCTTTAGGACGGAATAATAATTCTAAGTATTTCAACTAGTTGCTCCTTTTCTATTGAATATCTGTTGTATAAGTGATTTACAGTCTAACAGCAATAGGTTATTTATTTGCTGTTCTTCTTTAGTGTTGAAAAACAGATTCTTTAAGCATATTTTAAATTTGAATAAGTAAAATCAGGTGCAGTCGTTAAATTAATGTTAAAAATGATCTACAAATTTCAAATAGTAGAAAAGGTATTGTTTACTTACTAAAAAACAGTGTTAACTAATTTGTTTAAAATAAATGTGAAACGTTTCTGTAGGAACACTATACTATTTTCGAAAGATTTCAATCTCTATAAATACACTGTTAGAAATTCAAGAGTTATGTTAATAAGGTGGACGTTTAACAAGGAAAACTTAGCTCGTTTTGTAAATCTGTTGACTTTGATATTGTTAAAGAATGTACCTCCACTAAAGTTATTTTATTATTCCTAATTCCTTTAAACCAGTGTTGGTTAACATTTAGCCTACAGGTGAGTCAATTCACAATAATTTAGAATACCATCATTTAATTTTATAACAACAATTGAATAATAAATTTGGGAATTCCTATCTATGTAATTCTAGAAATGAAAAGTAAAAACCCACCAAACCCAATTAAAATACCTCTAAATGGCAAGTCAGCAGTGCTTTATTTAAATATAAACACAATCCGCAATCAAATACTAATCATACATAATTAATTATCCATTCTGGTCACTGATAAATGCTGAAAATGCACTGTTGCATTGTTGACTGTCGAATTAATTACACGTATTTAAATCAAATTCCTGTGTTGACAAACGAAATAAGTTGACAGTGGGATTTGTGGATGCCACTCGTAGATAATGCCGAGCAATGTGACTTATCTCTGCGGGCAGGCGGAGAGAGAGAGAGAGAATGAGAGACAGAGAGAGAAGCATTTGAGTAATGAGCACAACTAATTGCGGACAAGTTGAAAGTTGCACGCTGTGCAATTGCAAACTATCAACGCTAAAGAATGCGCAATTATGCAGGATCACAGACGATGGTCGCCAGGCAGGGGAGGGAGGCTGGTGTCATCAAGGTCCTCGCTTCCTTGCTGATCCTGGCTACTGTTTTGCCAGCTGCTGCTGGTGCTGCTGGTGCTGCGCTTATTTAAAATTTATGAAAACGCATCATCTGCACGGCACGTTCTTCTATTTGCCAGATAACTCAGCAGCTGGCGGTGGCAAACAGCAAGGCGAGCACGCCCAAGGACTTGCCTAGACTCCGCACACCTGTCGGGTCTCTGTGTGTGTGTGTGTTTGATGTGTGTGTGTGCGTGGCACAAACAAACACTGGACATTTTTCACCAGCTTCGACGACTGGCAGCAAGCCCAGGAGCAGAAACAGCAGCATCTTTACAGAATTTATGTGTGTAATGTGAAAAATTTCAAACAGCAAATGCTGTAAATTTTAGTGCGACACCCTCACACACACACACACAAGTGCAATGTATGTGCGTGTGTGTGTGTGATGTGCATTTTGTGAAATGCGCTTGGCTGGGGACATTTTTGTGTTAAACCAAGCATAATCCCATTAGATGTGACAGGGGACGACAATTGGTTGGCATTTTTGTCGCAGACGGAGCATGTAATGACTGCGTCTGTCCATCCTGCTCTTCCTCTCCCCCTTTACCCGTAGCCACAGCGAATGTCATCAACATTGTTGGGATCGTTGGAGTGCATTAAAGTGCAACAAACTGCATTTGTTTCTCTGACCCACACACACACACAGCCGGGCAATGCATAACAATAACATCAGAAATGAGATTTTGATTAATGCGCTGCGCGCGCAGTTTGCAGTTCGCTTAGGTGCTGCGACATTACCAAAATGCCCGCAGCATCGCAGTGCGCGCAGCAATGGTAGCTGCGTCTGCAGTTGAAGTGCGGCAGAAATGCAAATGCAAGTGGCAAGTAAGTAAGAAGACTCAAGGGCATGCGGCAGCAGGGGACATAGAGACTGCTGCATTCATTTGTCTTGCTCAGTGCGTCAGTAGTGCGCTGGCGTTGCAGCTGCCCAAAGCAGCCGCTATGCACTTGCCACTTGCACGGCTGCACCCCCCATCCCTCACTGCCACCCTCTAATCCGGCATGCAACAAGGTTTGCGTCAGCAACTGCATTTGCAGCACAGTGTAATTCAATTGGTTGACATTAAATATTTAAAATGCTGGCACAGGTCTCTCCTTTACTATATGCATGACGCACACACATACACACACACACAGGCACGTGCGTTCTGGTTACACTGCACTTGAAATCGAATTATGCACATTGCACATACGCAACGTGAGCCAAGCAACACAGCTCACAGCTCGCTGTGCGCTGTTCCCGTCGGTGTCGAGCGCTTCCGTTTGAAAGTTACCTGCTGCCGGCCAAACTTGATGTTTCTCGTTTTCTATTTTTCTTCTTCTTCCTCTTCTTCTTTTCATTTTGTGAGCACACAACAAACTCTAACGATTTTTACATTAGTAGCCCCCCCTATCTATATCCCTCTTCCTGCCCTGCCATCTGCCCATCTTCTATCATCAGGCAGGCAGCCAGGCAGCTGTCTATCTTTTTGACTACCACCTCAACCGACACTGTCGGAAGACATTTTGTTGTGCGTTCTCTAAAACGGCAACGCCTTCCGTTTAGCTAGCACAGCGTGGCAGCCTCGTGCTGTCCCATCTGTGTGTCAGGACATCAAGTGTTACACACGCGTCGTCGTCGTCGTCGTCGTCTCCCAGAATAGACGCGTTTTGTGTGTGTGTTTATTGTACGACTTTAATTTCCTAGAAATATATATTCCAGCAGCCTGAGCCTGAGAAATATGATAAGCAACGATGGCAGAGATGTAAAGTATTTGCAGGCAACATAAAGTAGGAATAGCAACAATTCAATGCTCTCGACTGTGGGATACTCTGCAAGAAATTAAGTATATTGACTTTAAACATGTACACAACCTACAGTGCGACAGTAATATACCCGCTACACAACTCACCACAACAAGTTCATAATAAATATATAACTACTTTTTTGTATTGCATACTTTAGGGAGCAGTTTGAAAAACAGTAACTCTTAAAATTGTTTCTTAAATAACTTTTATGTTAATTATGCGATTGCAACCAAATTTTCAGAAATCATTTGGGCGTTGATAGTTATTTTGTTTACCAATAATGAACTTACAGCAAAATTACTCTAGAATTTTTTTTTGAATTACTTGGGCGAAAAAGGATTGAATTATAAAAAAACTTGATTTGCCTGCAATAATTACACATATTGAAATCAAATTTGGAAACCGTGCCCTATTACCAAGAGGGGTATTACAGAGTTAAATAGTCTTTATATATTGTATTTCCTTAACAGATTAACATTCTAAATATAATTCAAAGACCCTTGAGCAATGTTATTAGTGCTCAAAGTCAATTTATCAGCAACAACTTATACTCTTTGAAAGATTCATACACTTGCAGGGTATAAATGACTTGTATATTGCATCCTCACTACATAATTCTCAAGAGATATAAATAAACATGTCTATTCCGAGTCTGGCAGTCTTCTTAGCACATACTGAAGGCACTTTATCTTGGATTCCTACTTTTCCACTTACTTTCAAAGTCTAAACTCAAATTTGGTACTGAAATAACTGAAAACATTTCTACAAACTTTCAGCCAAGATTGATAACTTACCAAGCTGTAAACAAAGAATGCTGCGCCATTAATCAGCCAACGGAACAAGGTTCATTTCAATTCCACTCAACAGTCAAACAGTCAACTCTAAATTTGAATTCTATGTAAATTAATCAGGCCACAAATATTTGTCCAGCGGCTTATCCGTTTCCAAAGAAAACTTTAGGGCAAAAACAAAGCTGAAATATATCGCCGACAAATACAAAACCTTTTAGCGAGTGCAGCACGTGCCTGACTCTTGCTGTCATTGGGTAATCTCTGCCTACGCTACACAACAGAAATAGAATATGTAAATATAGCATTGACATGCGAGTACTGCTGCCAGGCACTGTGCAGATCATAGCAAGTAATAAAAATCAGGTTTAAAAATAAAAAATGAATTGAATTGTTTATTACATTGCAACAATGTGTGTTGTTTCATGTCAGTTTAATATAAAAAACGTTCGCTTTACAGGCTAAATATATATATCATATCATATCGTCACATATATCATATAGGTATTTTATCATTTTGCTCGTATTGTTTCGCTTTATACAATTTCTTTTTAATGCATTTAGAAACTGACTACCTAGTATATTGTTGTTATTGTTATTATTGTTGCTGTTGTGCTTTGCTGTATACAAAAAATAAGTCTACATCAACTAGAATACAATATGTATGTTTATTTGTTGTGGTTGTTGTTGTTATATTGTAGTTTCATCATCGAGTGGCTTAGAGCTAGAGTAGCTTAAGACTAAGTCGGAATGCTCAGAGTTCATACTTGGGTGTTTCGTAGGACCATCGCCTGGACGCATATTCAATGTTTGATTTCGAATTTTGATATTCTCTTTTACTTTTTGTGCTAAAAATTACAACGAAAAAAAGGCCAAAATAAAATGTCACTTTAATTGGATTTAGCTTTAAGTAAGGGGTTGTATTAAATGCGAAATAATGAATGTGGTTAAATGCGGAACAAAATTAAATTATTTAAATCAATTAAATAAAATTTTTGTTATGTTGTTTTACAGTTACTTTCAATTAACATTTGTTATTGCTGGATAAAAAAACGAGCTTATAAAATTTTTATGTCCATTTTTTTTCGCTTCACTTTTGCATCGTTTCGTTTCAGTTTTGTTTATTTTTTTTTAGTTATTTTTTTGCTCTGCTCTTTATTATGATTAGTAACAAATGAGTCTTTAAATGCAGCGACACGTTATTTGCACAATTAATTATAATTATTATTATACACATATGTATAGCGGGTATATACATATGTACACACACACGCGTGCAAGTATGTGCAGCTTCTTAACGCGCTGATATGTGGAGGGGGGGCGGGGGGAGCGACGGGTTGATGGGTGTGTGAGAATAATCGTTTGTATGTATTGGTTATGTATACAAAGGGTATGTATGTATGTATGCTTGTATGTATGTGGATATGCATGAGAATATGTATGAGAGCATGGTAAGGTTTTCTCTTCATTGAACTCCCATACAGACCATATGGCGTAGACGTTATTTGCCTTTCTCTTCTCTGTCTCTCTCTCTCTCGGTCCCTGGCTTATTTCTTCTTGCCTTTGCGCTTGTTTTTTCCACGATTGTTGTTGTTATTGTTATTGTTGTTGCTGCCAGTGCGATTTGTTTGCTTGCTGTTTGCCTCAGGCCTGGGAATACCGCTGGTCACAATGTTAGAAACAGTACGTGTGGTGGTCACAACGCTGGTGCTCGGCTCGCAGAGCAGCGTTGCACCACCAGCACCTGCAGCTGTGGCTCCCGCTGCGGGCAAGGCCTCAGTGGTTGTTGTGGTGGTTGTGATGGTTTCGCCCTGCTGCTGATCGAAGATCTGTCGCTGTGCCTCGCCTGCACTAAGCAAACGATTGAATATAGCCTCACCCGACTCACCAGCGCCTGCCCGGGACTTCTTCTTCTGCTTCTTCACCACCTCAGTGACTGTGACAACAGCCGCACTGTCGCTTGCCGCTGGCAGTGTGTAGGTGCGCTGTGTCTCCACCACGGAGCTGCCATCGGCACAGAGCAAATCCTCGACAGACTTGCGCAACTGTTTTGAGATCTCGGCCAGAGCACGTTGCTCGGCCTGCAGCTGAGCCAGTGTGTCGACGGTGCCAGTGGAAGACTGCGTGGCCACAGACACCAACCTCTGGCAGTGGCTGTTCAGTGGCAGCCTCCGCCTGCTTGATGGTTGTGAAGGTCTGCGACTTTTGCAGCTGTTTGCCACCAGCAGCCGTATTGAGATTCTCGATTACCTGCGCCCCTTGCACATACGCCACATTCAGCTGCTCCTCATCGGAGTCTTCGCTATCCTCCTCCGAAGAGTCGCTGCTATCCTCCTCCTCCTCCTCGTCGTCGTCCTCATCATCGTCATCGCCCAATTGGCTGGCCAGTTTAGCAATTATGGTATTGCGATTGCTGTCCCTCATCAACTCTTCCAGCAGCTGCTGATTGCCATTCTTGGCATCGTCCCGCGGCGACGCTGTAATGCCAAAGTCAACAACATCATCCATGGCATCACCATAGGCGCTCTCTTCATCGTCACGCGCATCTACATAGATAGTCTCACCCTCATCATCGTCGTCCTCGTCCTCGTCCTCGCTGTGCTCCTCGAGGCTCTTTTGCAAATTCAATTTGACGCGCTCGTTCTCCAGCAGCTCCTCGAGCACATTCTTCATTTTTGCATTTAATGACATCTCCGACTTGCCGCCCTCTCCTCCCCCTTCCGACGACAGCACAAAGGTCTCGCTGTGCAGCAACGAGGCAGCACCAACTGGCTGCTCCAGCAGTATGTCCCGGTCGAAGGGCGTGCCGCTCACTTGAATGGTGCGAGCACTGCCGTCGCCGCCAATGACGGGGTTAAGCACCTCCACAATGGTCGTCTCCTTGGCCAGCGTCTGGTGCAGTGTCAGCGGCACCGCCTTAATACGCACCTTGCCCCCCTGCGATGATACGCTATCAATGGATGATGGGCCATAGGCATCCGAATCGCTGCGCAAAAACAGTTTATCGCTGCTAGCCTGCACGGTGACAATTGAGGCAGTGTCCTCCTCCCCCTCATCATCATCATCCTCTGGGTAATCATCGTCATCATCATCGTCGTCGTCGTCGTCATCGATATCATCCTGCAGCTCCAATGGCGGCTGGGTATCATCGAGTGTGCCCTCTTCCGACTCGGGCACCTGCAGTTCCAGCGATATGATGCGCTCCTTGCAGGTCTCGACCTAAGTACACGAAGGGGAATGCGATACGTTGTGCAATTGCTTCATGAACTAGAGCAACTAATGAAGGCAGCAACAATAAACACCGAGCACCAAGTACCAAGCACCGAGCAATGAGAGACCAAAACCAAAAGAAACGCATGCCAATAATCTAAGTACACTTAGTAATTACAGTGGGTGCAAGATGGTGTGTGATGATCAACGAAAAAAAAGTTAAGAGAGTGCAGCGCAAAAGAGCCTCAAAGGATAATACGTAAGAATGGAAGCGAAAGCAAAGTTTTTTATTTGATTTTCCCTTGCACTTCCACTTATAGTTATAGAAGAAGTCTTGCAGAGGGTATATTCATTTTGACGAGGAGCTTGTAACGTAACTTAGAACATCTGCAACTCTATAAAGTATATAGGTTAATGCCCAATCATAAAGAACAGAGTAGTTCGAAGTAACACGCGTTTGTCTGTCTGTCTGTCTGTCCGTCCGTCTGTCTGTCTGTCTGTTGCAATGCAAACTAGTCGATGCCTGTCTATATTTTAGAGCTATCTTAATGAAACTTGGCACACATGCTTCTTATTGCTGCACACTGTATATAAGTCGGAACTAGTCGGATCGTGTCCATATATCGTATAGCTGCCATACAAACTAATGGCCTGCTTTTATTATTTATCAAGATATTGCAACCAAATTTACTTAGTCGGACTTTTTCTTTATAAATACTATGCATATAAAATTTAATCGAAATCGGAACACTAAAACATATAGCTGCCATAGGAACAATCAGCCGAAAGACAGGTTTTTGTATGAGGACCAGTTCTGATTTTAGAATTAACTTCACTAGTCAGTACCAATCAAAGTGAGACACAATATTAAATATTCAATTCAATTCTACAATATAATATATAACTAGCATAGGCTCGATCGCAGTATATAAGAACCTAACAAGTGTGTAGAACCTACGGCATGCCGAAGTTAGCCTTTCTTCCTCGTTTCGCAAAATAATTTTGAACATTTAAAGCGCCTCGGAGATTTTTCTAAAGATTTTTCGTAGCTCGTAATTTATGTGTAATATAATGAAACTATGAAGCGCAAATATCAAGTTGGGATATACGAGGCATGCATCTAAAGTGGCTGCCACTTGAGCTGCACCAGCTCCAGCTCCAGCTGCAAGCCGCAGCAAAGGCAACCGATTACTGGGCGTATGCGTGATGTGAGCCACGCTGACAAACACACAGAGAGAGCAGAGCGAAAATTGCCTGCGTTCGCAAAGGATTCCGGCAAGACGATAAGCAGCAGCAGCAGTGCAGGGGGAAGGAGTGAGGGGAAGGCATTGAACAACGCAGCTTGCCGCTGACAGGCGGCGCCGTACTGAGAAAACGGCTGCAGGCCTCCCGCAGTGCATTCAACGCATTTTGGGGTCAGCCACGGGGGCTGTGCCTGTGCCTCGAGCAAAGTTTTCAGCCTCTCGAATTACACAAGAGTGCAGCAAGCGACTCAACGGGGGGCAGGGGAGAGAGAGACTGAAACTTTTGTGCCGTTGACATTTTAGCCGGGTCTCGTTTGTAGCGCTTCCTTCCGTCTACAAATTGAAAAGCCGAGTCGAAATCGACGGGGGGGGACAGCGGGAAAACCGCAATTTCAAAACTCGAGATATTTTTGGGTTGGCCCCTAAAATAGAAGCTGTGACAGAGAAAGAGAGAGAGTCTATAAAAATGGCTTGAGTTTTTTATTATTTGAGCCGATCGGAATCATTAAAATGACGACGACAAAACTTTTGCTTTAATTTTAATGGAGTTGGCCATAAAAAGGCTGAGCGTCATTATAATGCGTTTGCATACTTAAAACGAATCAAGAATCGAGCAGAGAAGAGCCCGTAAAGAAGCGTAAAACAGACGCTTTATGGACACGTGACAACAACACGCTTCCTGACCCTACCCCACTCCCCTCTACCCCTTCCCCTTTTCAACAAAATAAACAAACAAAATGCGCACACAATGAAACTCGTGAAACTCTTTTGAAGGTTAAGCTCTAAACTGAAGGTGCACTGTGCCCGAGGTGGGGGGAAGGGGGGAGGGTCTTAAAACCGCGGCACTTAAAATACAACAATAACTGGAAATGATTTTGCTGTCGCGCTTGCAAATGTGGGCGAAGTGAGAAGGACAGAGGAGGAAGAGAAAAGGGAGCTGACAACCTTTTGGTTGCTTTTCTCGTAGGTGGCCCACAAAAGTAGCTTATTGTCCTTTTTATGCGCTGCACTTCAGCGGGAGCAGCAACAACAGCCCCAACTCAAGTACACCACTACAGTGTACACGCTCCTCCCTCCCCCTGCCCCCTCTTAAGGTGGGCGCATTCTGCGCAAATGTCAACAGTGAAGCCACTGAGAAAACCAAAAGCTGTGTGGATATTAAAATTTGCTTTGCTCAACAACAGACAAGTAAAGAAAGCTACAGTCGAGTGTGCCCGACTGTGAAATACCCTGCAAATAACTTTGAAAAGCTGTTTAAAATACATTTTTACATTATGCATAGTACAGACTGGTTTGTGGGCGTGTCTATTATCTACGTTGGGTATACAGCAATCTTCAATCTTCTGAGAAATGCGTGTTCATACAGACAGACTTGACTTAATCAACTCAAATAGGAATATTGAATATTAATTTATATTATATATATTTTCTGTATACAGCAATCTTCATGCCAAGTGTGGTGTCTCTAGCTTTTATTATAACAGAAAATAAAGTGTTCATACAGACAGAAATGATTCAAAATCGACTCAGAGAACGACACTGATCCAGAATATATATACATAATGGGGTCAGACTTGAGTTCGGTAATAAAAACTTCGCCTAATAATATGCAATGATCCATTTGGTGACTTCTGGGCGTGGCATTTAATACTAAAAGTTATATTTATTTGCGTAAGGTAGCCAGGAAGCTCTTTATCAAATTTGGTATCTCTAGCTTTTATAATAACTGAGAACAACGTGTTTACACAGACAGTCTTGACTAAAATTGGCACAGTTAATGATACTGATCAAGAATACATTACATTATATGTGCGTATAGTTTATAGGAATCCTCATCCCCAATGTTGTGTCAGTAGCTTTTATAATAACTAAGAACTGTGTAGGATATCCAGGAAGCTGAATTCTGATTTGATCAAGAATATATATACTTTATGGTATCTGACATACCCACTTCTGTTACAAACATTACCACAAACTGAATATACCCTTTTCAAAGCACTTTCAATGTTCAAATGGTATAAAGGGTAGAAGACAAGAGACTGGAGACTGTAGATATTTGTGGTGCGACGGCACTTACTATACAAGATCTAGCAGATAAGAGTGCCTGCTTAGAAGACCCTCTTTCCACTCTGTCTCTGCGCGACCTTCATAAAAATGATGAGCTCTATAAAATAATTAGGCGTGTTGTGTCTAGGCAAGTTGATGAAATGTTTACGATGTTTTATTTGTGCAATGTGAATGTGTCTGTCGACTGTGAACTGCTGGTGCGTATAATGCTTAAAAGGCGAGTGGGATTGGTGGTGCTGGTGGTGGTGCAAAGTAAAATGTGTAACGTATAAAGTTTCTAAACGAACGGCACCGCACAACGTTTACGAGTACAGAAGCTATCATCAACCAACGAAATATATTGCGGCAAGTTCGCATTTGCTAAACGAAACTCAATTTTAGTGCCAATTTGAAAATGGAATAAGAATATATAAATATATAGTATATAATACAATAATTTTGCGGTGTGCTTGTTTTCAATTGGTTTAGCTAACCTCCGTTTCGATGATTTTCTCAATGTACTCGACGGTGCGCAATTGAGGCTGACCCGTAATGGGGTCTGGCACCTCCTCAGTGCGTCGCACAATTTTCTCATCGAGTATTTTCTCGCGTTCGCGCACGATGACCGGACCATCGCTTGATTTTATGGCAATTTTTGGAAAGACTATTTTCGGCTGCTGGGGCGGGGTGGGGGGCGGAGGAGTGGGACACAGATAGAGGGCGAGCAAGAGAGAGAAAAGAGAGAGAGAGACAGAAATGGAAAGATAGATAAATAATGGTTATCAATGATTTATAGTCTTGATTTTCATTTTGATTTCGAATTGAACTGAAAGTAATCTCTCTAGCGCTCTCTCATTAATGCTGGTTACGAGTCCATCATCGTATCTGCTTGGTTTAGTATGTTTTGTTGCGGTTAGTAAAGCAAACCATGTAGTTCTATGGGTTGTGTTTCGATTAAGAGATGCATCAGATGCCAAAATTCCTCAGGCAGATCACACACGCATTTGGTTATGCTTCGCTTGAAAGTTAGGTTAGTCTGGGCACGGGGGGGCGTGGGGCATTATTTGGATGGGCACACTTACCTCGCTGGCCTTGGACTCATGCGTAATCAAATCGTCGGTGACTTTGCGCATATTTCGTATGACATCCTGTGCCTCCACTGCACCCTGTTCCAGGGAACGCAGACGTGCGGCACGCCACGAGGCGCGTTTCTCAGCACTGAGGAAGAGAACATTATTAGACAAGCACAAACTATAATGATGACTTTGATTTAGGCAGAGGCTAAAAACAAACAAAAAGCTTTAAAGTTTTGCAGCTAAATAGGAAAATACCGTGGAAATTCATTGTACAGTGGGTAAAGTGACTAAAACAGACACCGCAAAACTAAGTGAGGAATACTAAAAACAGATAAAGAGTAAAGAGAGAGATTTGTGTAGTTTCCTGATATTTATAGAGCTTAAATTTGATTGTACATCAAACGGATAGTTTACTGTACAGGTTGTGTGTGTGTGTAGGTGTGTGTATTGGTGTGTGTGTGTGTGTGTTTGGGTTGTGGGTGCTACCAAGTGCGCGTGGGTGAATCATCCTGTGTTTGCCGTCAAAATTAAATGGCAAACCAATGTTGTAACTTATCAGGGATTTGGGGGGAGGTAGGTACAAGCAACGCCTACGCGAACTGTGGCTTGGCTAGCTCAACCTCTAACCTGTGACCTATCTCTGCTGCTGTGCTTGGGCTGTCAACTCTTTGCCACGCATACAACTTACTTCAACATGGCACGGCTTTTGCCCGTGGGCGTCGTCGGTGTTGATGGCTCCTGCTGTTCCTCCAGCTGACGCATGTACTCGTCCAGGCTGAGGCCCGCCTGGCGTGCTGCTGCTGCCAGGGCGCGGCGTTCGGCCTTCAGTGTACGCACCGGTATGCGACTGCTGGCGCCAGTGGGCGTGGTAGGTTGTGCGCCTCCAAACTCCTCATCATACTCCTCCTGTATGGAAGGTTCTTCCGGCTGTGATGCTGCTGCTGCTGCTGTTGCTGGCGAAGACGCTGCTGCAATGCGGGCGGTATGACAACTCTGACCTTTGGCTTAGGCAACAGCGATGGCTTGGCCGCATCACTTACTGTAGCTGATGCTGGCCTAGGCGTAGGCGTAGGCGTTGGTGTGGGCGTGGCCTTGACATTAGCAGCTGCTGCTTCTGTTGCTGCTGCCTCTGCTTGGGTATTCTGCTGGGCTGCGCTCGACTTTGTGCGGTTCTGTCATTTTTGTGGCACAAAATTTGTTGTTGTTGTTGTTGTTGTTGTTGTCGTTGCAATAGTGCAAAGTAAAACACACATATATATAAGTATCAAAGAGAGAACAATGTTGATTGGCCAAAAGAAACGAGTGTGTGAGTGAGTGTGAGTGAATGCAAGTGTGTGTGTGTCTTGAATGCGGTTAGCACATGATATGAAGAGTTACATAAAAAAACAATGACGTTAATTCATTTTAGTCACAACAGACGAACGTGCCTCGACTTTCTAGCAAACTTTGGCATAACAAGTCCAATTTGTTGTAATTAAAAACCAAGAAACACATTGCCAAGTTTCCTTTACCCTCCTGCTCCTAGAAGCTCCTTTGCTCCCTTTGCAGTCAGTGGCAAAATCACTTTTTGAACAACTTTGCCAACAAGTGCAATAACATGGCAGCTGGAGATTAGCGTGTTAAGCCAGACACAGCCAGCTGCACAGTGCAACACAGAGACAGGCGTGAAGGGGAAGGGGAGGGGGAAGGAAGATGTTAGACAACAAGACTGGCAGATAGAAGCAACAGACACGGGCCAGCTCGAGACAAACCCGCCCAGACACGGCTGCCATGTGCAGTGGAGTCGTAAAACTTACGCTGTTTTGGCACTATATAAATATAGTCAGGCACAGACACACACACACACACACGTGTGTGTGCATGCATGAATATCTATATGCTCAACTATATGCAAAATTAATTTTAAAAGTGAGCGCAGAAAAACTATTTGCAATAAGGTTTCATCTGGCACTCGCATTATCTGTTGCCTCAACTTTTCGACTGCTCACGAGCTGTCCCTCTCTCCCTTTCTCTCCCTCTGCCTTCTCTTTCTTCTTTTGGTGTCTGCCACTGACGAACTTTGTGGCCTGATTCTTTTTCTCTCTCTCTCACTTTCTCTCTCTCTCTTCTCTGTGAGCTGCAACTGTCTTTTGTCTTAAACAAATTGCTCTACACTTACAGTTCAAGTTTAATCCCAAATTATTCCCCGGCAGCTGACTACGACAGAGGGAGAGAGAGAGGGGGCAATAGAAGCTACAACTTCTGCTTGAGTGATTTATGTTTTTCAATTTTCACGTGCCCCTTCTGCCCATCCTCCCCCACTGCACCGTGTGCAACTTAACTCGACGGCGCGTGCTGCTTGGCTAACTGCACTAGGCAAGTGTCACGGCTGAGAAGCGCATAGAAAGACGGCCAAGCTTGACCAAAGCTGCACTTGTTACTTGCACAAGAAATACCCTACAGTAGGGTATATAGAGGGGAAGAATGATTGTACTTTGGAGCTGACTTAAGTGACTTAAGTTAAACTTGTCTTACTATGCATGCCATAACTTTCTTTATCTTTTTTATATAACCCTCTAGTTTACCCCATTTAGTAACACTGTTAGGGTATCCAAACTTCGTATTAGTACAGCTAATTATTAGTGTTTTCTTGGCTATGGCCATACACTTATGGAGGGTATATAAGTTGGAAGAAGAATTATTGTATTTTAGCTGTTTTTAGTTAGCTTATCATGTTCTTAAGTCGCTTTATTCTCCTCATTCAGTATAATCTCATCTAAACTAGCCAATTTCTTTGCACTGTTAGGCTGTATAGAACTTCATATTATTCCAGCTGAAGATCTACTAGTGTAGGTATATAGACGGAGAACAAGGAATGTAGAGTATATCGATCGGCTGAAGGATTGTATTTAGATCAGACATTGCTTGGTTTAACTTCCCTTACTCTTACTACTCCTATATATTCCCCCAACCCCCAAATTAAAACTTTTTTTGGGGAACCCCCATTTTTTTCTTTAAAAACTAATGGAGGGTATATGATACAGTGAGTAAGATCAATGGAATTTAGTTCAAACTTAATTTAGTTGATCTTCCTTTTTCTCTATTCAACATATGAATACCCCTCTAATTAACCCTACTTATAAACACAGCTAGGGTATCTAAACTTAACATTAACCCTCACTAACTATTCCTGGCTTTTTTTGCTCACATTTTCGCGCTGCCATTTGCTCGGCTCGCTTTATTCATGCATTTGTCCTTTCGACTTTTAAATGAACTTTGTGCACTCCTCGGGGCCGCACTCCAGGGAAAAGAGCAGCACAGAGAGAGAGGGGGAAAAGGAACGGGGAGGGGAGAGTTCCGTGCTGAGACCGTTGCAATCCGAGCATTCTATGTTGTATTTAAACGCGTTAAACTTTTGCAATTGACAGATTTATGTGTGAACTTTTACGTGCAGTTTCCTCATCCATTTTTTTGCTAGTTCCGGCGAATTCTGCATCGCGTTGCCAATTTGCGAGTTAAACAATAATCAAGCGCAGTAAATGTCAATAAAAACAAATTGAATATATTAATAATAAATATAAGAACCTTAACCGTGGCATGATTGGTTAGTGAGTGTCCATCACACTTATTTTACAGATATTACATTAATATAATATTTATGTGATAATCAACTGCAAACAAACAATTGATATTGCATTTATTTATTGTATGGTATATACGAGTATACGACGACATCTGCTGTTTTTTTCCTTTTTTCTATATTTATTGGATGCAATAACAAATAATACATTTATCATATGGCACATGTTATTCAGAAATGCATTGGAAATGTATGTGAGCATAAATTCTCGATGTGAGTCTGTGTGTGTTCGATGGCAATGCTGATGATGACGATGATAATGCATATAGTATAGTTGTAGTAAGTTTACTTAGGCGCTATATAGTATTAATACATGGTTCGAGAGTATACATAAATATTATGTTCTAAGTACAATATACTTGTATCTATAAATATTTATAAAATATATAAAAAACAACTCGTAAACTTAACGTGCATGTGAGAGGAATAACTCGTGGGAACTATGCTTGCATAATGCCGTAAAACTAGTTTCAAAACAGAACAGACAAAAGAATATTTCAACAATTTCATTTACCCCCCAAAGGAGACAAAGACTGAGTTGTGTCTCTGCGAAGGACGCAGACACAGAGAGAAGTAAACTGTCAGTTTATATATTGTATTACATATTGTCAGTATATACTGTATATACTGTATGCAAATGTACGCACTCTCCACTTCATGCTCTATATATGTATGTAATTGTAGTCAGCTTGTCCTGCTCTAAAAATCATTATTTTTAATTTAATATTTCGTCTGTTATTCTTCGTCCTTTTTAAAATACAAAATGCATGTGGTATATGCTAATAAGATGGCCCCAAGCGTTGGTGTGGTCAAGTGCCTTAGTGTGTGTACTTTGAAACACTGCAGGTGTGTGTATGTAGGTGTGTGTATGTGTGTGAAAAGCATTTTAAGTGCTGGTTTTTCTTTTTTTCAAAAGTGTTGTCGCTTTTCAAAGGAAAACGAGAGGTGTGGGAGTTGGAAATAAAAGTACTTATAAAAGGCGGCAATAACACTATGCTTATTAAGTGTGGGCGAGTGGGCGTGGCAGCTGCTGCTGCTGCTACAGTATACTTTAAAGCAGTTGATTAACGTACTTAGTTGTTAACAGTTTACAGTATATAAAAACATTTGCTGCATATAAAAAAGTGTGTGTGTGAGTTCATATAAAGTAGTTATGCTCTTAAAGTCGATTTCTCTCTAGTTTAGTTTTAGTTTTAGTTGCATATATCGTAACTTAGTCAATAAACGTGTCATATTCTCAATACAGTGTGTGTGTGTGTGTGTGTGGAGTGAGTGAGTGTCACAGCTTAGTTTAGTTTTAGCTTCTAAATACTGCTTCAATTTCGTCAAGTGGATTCCTGAAAAAAGTTTTGTCGTTAAGAAGCAGAAAACAGAAAAGTTTTTTTTGTTTTTTTTTTGATATACAATTAAACAGGGTGCACTCTTAACGGGGGGTGGGGTGGGGGGATAGGGGCCTGGAGCGGAATATAATTTAAAATAATCAGCAAAAGAAAAGTAAACAACAACGACAACGCAAAAAACACAAATTTATTGTGCTGGCTAAAGAAAAATCTTCAACTGCTTTTTGGTTTATAGTGCCCGCCAAAACTTCTCGTACAACTTTTCTCTAACGTTCGCTAAACGTTCCGGAGGGTTTTTCCAACTTTAATTAATATTTATGCGCCAAAAGCAACAAACACAATTCTGCACAATAACAATAATAACAAGCGCATAAGTTACAGTCAACTGTGCTCGACCGTGATATACTCGCTAACTATTTAAAGTATATATTGTGTTGCATACTTTAGGGTGTGGTTGGGAAATCAGTAACTCTTAAAATTGTTGTTTAAAAAACTTTTATGATAATTTTCCGATCGCAACCAAATTTGCAGATATCATTCAATTATTGATAATAATTTTGTTTACCAAAAATCAACTGTTCTGCATTATAATTACGCTTGGAAATCGGTTTTTATCGATTTATGGGGGCGAAAAAGACATACAAACAGTTGACACAAAGTTATGCTACCCTTTTACCCTAAGGTTAGTGGGTATACCAACAATCGAGACGTGCAGCCACAGAGTCAAATAATAATAAACTGGAAAACAAAAAAAAATTGTTTTTACAGAAAAAACAATTCCAAAAAAGAAGAGAGAAATGAAATAAACACACAGAAAAACCGAAACCGAAACAGAAACAGATACACAAACACAGTAAAAAAGCATCATTAACGCCCTCATTTTAGCTTAAGGTCAAATTATATGCTTTTATATCGGAGCCGGAGTCTGTGTCTGTGGCCAAACTGCGATTTGCATATGCGACGCGACGAGGCAGAGACAGAGGCAGTGGCGACGCGGTCCATTTGTGGAACGAACGTAGCGCCAACGCCATAAAATATAAATTAATTTATGCGCAATCAACAAAACATAAATATTTTCATCTGCATAAAAACACAAAGAAACCAGCGCGTACATAAATGTAAATAAAATATATATAGATATATAAATCCATATACATATATATGCTATACATAAAACAAAACAAAACTACTACCACAAAAGAAGAAGAAACCGAAACAGAAACAAAGTCCAAATCAAAGCTGACCAATTGTCTTGACGTCAAGGGCGACCGCTGCGCCAAAACCAATTGAAAGCGAGAGCGAGGGAGTCGCAACCGAGAGCCCCCCAACAGACACCAGATTGTGGTTCGGTATAGTTCGGACGACGACAAACCAACTAGAAATAGTTCATAAATTATCAAACTATAAATTAGCCGATTAATGCACAAATAATAATTCGATTGCGTTTTGCCGCCATCAAATCGTTGCTGACGTCGCCCGACGCCGACTTTATCGCCACGGAAGCCACAAACAGACAGAGAGACAGACGGAATTGAATTGAAACCAAAATAGATACAAAAAAATAGAAACAGAAAACATTCATAAACACGGATCTCACTGCGAGCCTTTGTGCTACACAATTTTTATAGATTTAAACGAGTTTAATTTGAATATAAATACAAAATCGCATTGAGAACATTGCGGTGGCGTTGCCGCCGTTGCCGGCTAATTTGGCTGCGGCTTTAGTAGTTGGCATTATTCTTCGTCTTCTTCTTCTACTACTTCTCCCCATTCTTCACCTCCTTCCACTTCAGTTTTTTGTCGGTCTTTTGTGTGTGTGTGTGTTCATGTTTTATGGCAAAGCCGAAATGTAAATTTTGTGTGTGCTGTAGAAATTCTTGCTGGGAAATTTTAAATAGGTTATTAACATGTTTATCTTCTTTCTCGTTCGTTATGAATTCCAAGGCCAACATAATTTAACACACATTTAAATTTATGCTAACTTAAGTTATGTTGTAAGCCATTTGGTCAGTCGTCGGTTTGCCGAAGCTGCGCAAATTTTTATATCGGCCTTCAAGGCCAACATATTTGATTTGTTAACAATGTTGACAATAACAAGTTTTCTTGTTGCCTCTTCTTCTTTTTTACAGTAATTTGAGTGTATGAAATCATGCGAGATCAGTTAGAAAATATTGATGATGACGATGATGTTATCGCAGACAGTTGAACTGAGCGTGTGAGTAGAGGGCGGGAAAGACGGGGGTTTTTATGATAACAAGCTGCGTGCCTTGTTTTCGAAAGTATTTTATGTTTTAAAAGCATTTTTCGTTCTAGAAATGTTGAATTTGTACACCCTTCGCTCATAGGGTACAAGAATATTATTACTTTGGGCCAAACGGGAATGAAGAAGGTGTCTTCGAACCTACAAGGTATATGTATTCTTTATCAGCATGTCTGTCTGTCTGTTCATCTGTATGTCTATCTTTCTATCTGTCTCTGTATGTCTGTCTCTCGGCCTGTTTGTGTATCTGTCTGTCTATCTGTCTGTCTCTCTATCTGTCTGTCTACCTTTCTATATGTCTCTGTATGTCTTTCTCTCGGTCTGGCTAGGACTACCAAACTTGGTGACGATATGTCAGCGCGTAATACCTGGTCAAGTTTATTTTAGATTTAAGCCACGCCCTCTACCGCCTCAGTAAATCGATAAAAACTTAAGTTAAAGTTTCTTTTTTTATAGTTGTTAACAGGTATATCATAGTCGAGCATACGCAACTTTAGCTTTCATGCTTTCTGGTTCAAAAATTTTGAATTTTTATAGATCAAAGTGAGAAGAAGGTGCTCAAGAGTGCTCTTTCTGGTAAGCAGATTCTCTCCAGTTGGAGATATTGGCATACCGTGTTTCACACGGCTTTTAGTGCCATTAAATGTACCGTTACAAACACTGCCAGCGACAGTAATGAAATGTACATAAACATTTCAGGTAAAATTGTTCTTTGTTCGTCTGCTCGTTCCCACTCGGTCTATGTAATATTTTCATAGCCCCTTCTTGCACATCTTACGTATTTAATTCGCAAACTCACGACAGCGACAGCGACACGAACGACAAACGAACGGACGACAGCGACAGCGACAGCAGTTGTTTCCTTTCGACGGGTTCCGATGTCTTACGAACTGTTATTTTCCAACCCGCTAAATGATATCTCGTGTTGTCATCCTAAGGTTTCCCTCTTCTTGCACTCACAGTGGGGCGCACTGTCAAGCTTGCATAACATTTTCGATATACACTTTCCTTAGCTGATCATAATAATATATACTTCATTGGTATTTCCACTATTTTATCTGCTTATATTAAGCTAATTTAGCTGATTCATTCAATATTATTTCTCTGTTTTACACACGGAATTGCTATGATATTCTGATGAAGGTTAAATGTCTTATGAATCATGTTATTGTCTTAAATATTGTCATTAGTTTCTGATGTTTCTGTGAACCTTGATAGAACTGCTTTCATTATGTATTCACTTTGCCGTAGCTATATGTTCTCGTAGGGTATTTGCCTGGTCGTCCTGTGTGCGGTTCTAATTCCTTTTGTATGGTTTTTGTTTGTTTGTTTATGTTTTCCTGTTTTGCAACAATGTGAGGGCTAAAATTGTATTAAATTACATTGTTGTTGCTCATTACATAATGCTACCAGCAGAGTCAACAACTAGAAACGCGCGCCGTCGCTGACGGCACAACACGGACACGGATACCACGAAGGCAGACCGTACTCCGTACCCCCTACAAGTTGCACAGACCAGACCAGACCAGACCACACCAGACTACACCAGACATACGTTTTCTGATAAGCTGGCGAAGGTACTTACACATACATATGTATGTGGTGTAAGTATGTGTGTCTATCTGTCTGTCTGTAAGTGAGTCGAAAAGAGCTTGAAGAGCTGCCGGCAACGAGGATGACATCAGCGCGACAGTTTGCGTACAGTGGGAACGTTGTAAGTTTGCCTAAATATATATAAAAGATATATCATATACACATACACATGCATAGGTATGTATAGCTGTATCGGTTTATACCTCACTGACAGCGCAACAGCTTAAAGCGCCTGGCTAAAGTTACAAGCTGCGCGATGCGGTTGCTACGTGTTGCATGCAACTCTGCTCTGACATCGACAGGGATTTCGAAGTGTCGCCACTTTCTTTAGATGTGAAAGAAGCACAAGCTTGCTTTAATTATAATTGCCTCAACGTGTTGTAAGATGCGCTCTTTAAAAGGCACATTACCAATTTCAGTCTGATTGAACTTATGAGATTCGTGTGGGATTCGCCAATCTACATACAGAGGTTGGTAGATGGGCAATGTACCGGCAATACATTAATATTAAACAACGCCTAAATTATGCATACCTGCGCGTACTCGTGTCCTGCCTTTACCCACGCAAAAGCGAACGCCCTACGACCTTTGCCATTGGCGAGTTTGGTGTCTGTGGTGCGTGGGAAAAGCGGGACAGAGAACGCAATTTGTGGCTTGTTTTGAATGATCAAGTTATCCAATTGCAAAAACAGCTGGCATTGTGCCGTGGGGAATTCAATTTCGCGTAGTGTGTTTTGCTTGCTTGCTGCTTGCCTGGCTGCCAGGTAAGCAGAGACAGGCACGCACGACGCCACTGTCGGGAGCAACAGTGCGTATACGCGTTGCGTTCAAAAATTAACTAATGCGAAAACAATTTTGAGCTCCGTGTTTGCCATTTTCTAGCTAGCACAGAGTTATGTGGTTAGCGGGAATTATTAAAAATGTACGCCTCCTACACTTCTTCCCCTACTTTCTCTCTTGTAACATGTTCGTAAGTGGCAACAGCGCCTGAGAGACAGCCTGCGATTTACGAGTCCAGACAACGCTTAAGTGCTACTTAAAACTTAAACCGCTTAGGGCATCATCTTTCGGGGCGTATCTTGTGTGTGTGTGTGTGTGAGTGTGAGTGGGGGGCTGTTCTTAGATAACTATGCAAATACATAAAGTACGTAGTACATAATCTTAAGTTTATAATAACAAACTACGTTTCAATGATGATGATCAGCTCCGTCAGTTGGCTGTGTGTGCGTGTGTGGCATGTGAGAAGTGAAATAGATGAACTAGAAGAGTAGCTACATATTTGTTTGTTTATCTGTGTGTGTGTGTGGAATGTAATACTAGTGCAACATAAATCAAAGCGCTTTTTATCACCGGCACCAAACCAAAAGGCAGCTGAAGAAAGAACCTTACCAAACTGAAACCGAAAACCGAAAACTTCAAATGAAACGAATGAGAGATAAGAAACAAATGCACAAACACCATAAAAACAGTAACTTTATAGTGTACACAAGTGTATGTGTGTGTGTCTGTGTGTGAGTGTGCGCTTGTGTGTGTGTGCGTTTGTATATCGATTGTCATAATCGTAGAGTGTGTGCGATTGTGGGCATGACCGATTGTGGTTGTGAACGTGTCTGTGCATCGAAATGTAACAGAAAAATGCAAAAACGAAAGTAGGAAAGAAAGAGAGAGAGTACGGAGAGAGAGAGAGACAGCAAGCACCAATAATCCAATAAGACTTTTGTCATCAAACACTCACCTAATGTCCTCCGCATCCTCGAACTGCGCCCGCACGGCATTATCAACGACATCCTTACGATGCTGCTTATCCTCATCGTCTTCATCCTCATCCTTCTCTTCATCGTCGTCCTCAGCGTCGTCTTCTTCACTGCTGTTGCTGTTCTTGTCAGCATTGCTGTCCTGCTGCTGTTGCCTGCTACTGGTGCTATCAGCATGCCGGGCATCGTCCTTGTCAATGTTGTCATTGGCGGCATCCAATAATCTGGATTTCTTATCACGACGCAATGTTGCAATTTTCCTCTCCTCCTCCTGTCGCAACTTTTCGACTTCATCCTTTGACAGGAATGAAAAAACTTTCTCTGCAAATGGAGCAAGCGAAAGAACAGTAGCAGCAGCTACATCAGTCCAGAGTGCAGATTTAAGTGCCCCAACCACCCCGACTTCCACGCCTCCACCCCCAACCTTCCTCCCTCATCAAGTCAAGAGAAAATAAATTAGGGAATTAAATAAATAGCGAGCTCTGGCACAGCACAGCACAGTTCGTCGTCTGCCTCTAATCCTAGCCTGCAATCGTGCATTTCACTCAGCCTTTCTCGCATTCTCGGCAAAGCATTCGTGGCGTCGCTGCCTTTGTCATGCAAATGACACTCGAGAGAGAGAGAGAGAGGGAGGAAAGCTGGGGTACACTCCCCACTTTTCTAATTACACAAGCCACTGAGCAAAAACCTGATAAGGATTGCACAAGCTCAAGACATGCATCCGCCGCAGCCGCTGCCGCCGCCGCTTTGGCAACGGATATGCCGCGCCAAGAGACCACAAACTGGTTAAACTATTCTCCTGCTTTTTTTGTTCCAGTGTGGGTGACTAATGAGCTTGCTTGTAGGCGGTCTCTTTATAACTATTATAATGGGTGTTTAACCTATTTATATTTAATCTATTTATAATACAATTTTCTATTGCATTTTTATTAACTTTTAATAGTCTTAACTCTCTTAAGAAATTTTTTGAAATCCTTTTTTTTAAATATCTTACAGAAACTGTTCATTCATGTCCTTCTTTTCAAGTCTATCTACAGGAATTCTTTACTTCATGAGCACTGAGTACCTGTGTAGAGGTCTCAAATATTATAAGAGCCACAGACACCAAATTTTGCATAAAGATTGCTGTCTTTTCTGGACAAATCAAGCTTATTTAATTTTTGATGCCACGCCCAATTGCCATCTAAATCAATAATAAAATATTTCAATTCGATTTGTAAGCAACGTATAAAAGATACAACTTTCTGACTTCAACATATCGCTAGCTGACTAAAGCATCTATCTTTCCTGCACATTTCAATTGGATCGGAATATAAACAACTAAGTTACTCAAGTTACTCTACCATAGGGCTGCAGCACAGCCTGCCCCTGCTGGTATGCTTTAGTTTTTTTAAGGCACGTGCCTGCAGTGTGAAGAGCAGAAGGCTTTGCCTTTAGGTTTCTGGTGTATTTATAATGGTTTTTCAATAGGGCGAAGGGTTTTATACTGTTGGGCGTGCTCCCTGTAAGTAACGTTGTTCTGCTTTATTATATTTCTAATTTCTATACTCTCAATTAGTTAAACCTTTTATAAGATGCTGACAGAACTCTTGCTATATATAAACTATCTAACTAGCTACTTCATAAACCTAAAGGTTTTCGTGCTTGTCAAGGTTTCGTGCTATTAAAGGTTCCATGTTCCTTTTAAAAACTCTTTCAAGTCCAATCTACATCTAACCTCCCCTTGACACTTTCCCACTTTAGCACTTTCCCGTACACACCACTCACCTGTCTTTTGTGTGGGCTTGTGTTGATCCTCCATAGCAGACTCAAAGAATCGTTTTTTATCCGATACGGATTTAGGCACTTTAGTTGGTGTAGTTGCCGCCATTGTCGTTGCCTTTGCAGCCTCCGGCGCTTCGTCCTCGGTTGATGGCTGCAAAAACCCAAAACGTTTTGTTAGCACCAAAATAAAAACCAAAAAAGTTCGGGGAAAAGGTTAAAACTCAAAATAAGCAATACAAAAAGGAGGTTAAAAGAAATATGAGAGGAAGAGGGAAGGGGAGGAAGCGCAGTCAGTCAGTGCGCACTGACTTTCGAGTGTGGTTAGCGGCAGCAAGTTTCAATTAAACGAGTGGAAAAACTGCACTCAACTTCAAAGTCAAAGTCAAAGAAATCCAAACGACCATAAACAAAATTGATGGCACTGCACAAGTTTATTAAAAAGTGCATAGAGGGGGAATGTGGGGAGCAGGTTAAGGGGAACAGCCATCGCCAGCGCTGCATATCCATCATAAAGTGCCGCACGGGCACGGGCTGGATCAGAGCTTTGTTTTCTCTCTTCCTGTTTCGCCACGCCCCCCTTGGCAGCACGTATAATTTACGGGCGCGAGGGACGCAAATTACAGTGGGTCGTGTGAGGGAGGAAGAGGGAGGGGATGAGCATGAGGACGGGGTCAGGTCATTTATCATCCAAAGTCATGTACTGTCGGTTTTATGCTTTCATGCAATTTCTTCGTTTTAGGCAACATGAGAAGGCCAATGCCAGCACAGCCAAACGGTGTGTGAAGAGAGGGCGTGTATGTGTATGTGGGTGTCTGTGTGTGTAGCTGTGGGTGCCTGTGTGTGGTTAGGGTGTGCGGGAATATTGCAACGATGACGACGACGACGACGACAAAGTCATTAAACGACAGTGGAGAGAGCAAGAGGCAGCAAAAGCCAGCGTTAAACTGCACAAATTGCAACCTTATCCTATGGTTCGCATGGCCAACAGATACGACATACAGCAACAACAACAGAAGGAGCAGGAGCAGCAGCAGTAGGAGCAGCGGCAGTAGGAACAGCACAAGCGCCAGCAACAGCAGCAGGAGTACCAGAGCCAGCAAGCCAGGCTCATAAATAAAGAAGGCGACCAGGCAAAGCAAACGAACGAATCGGCTAAGGACAAGAGAGCATGGAAAAGCGATATCAGCAAACTATACTCTCCACTCCTGCCCCACACCCTCTCTCTCCCCCTCTCTCGATAGACAAGTCAAGTAGCCAAGTACGCTGTCCAGGCAGCCCTTGGCCAGCAGCTGAGTTAAGTTTTCAGTGCTCAATTCGAGTAAGATAGCTTGAGCAAAGAAATTAATTTCGTATCGGATTTTTCGATTTCCAATTAAACGCAATACTCGAGGAGGATGCACCCCCTCCCCCGTTTCCCTTGCTCCCCTCCTCTGCTAGAGCAGCTAATAGAAATTTATTGAGTCATGAAAGTGTTGAGAATGTGGCCAAGAGCAAGTGCAGCAAGAAGGAGCAGCTGCAGTGGCAGTGGCAGCTTCTAGAGCAGCGCATTAAAAGCCAATAAGCCATTGAATAATTCAAACTGTATGTATGTGCAAGGTATGTGTGTCTGTGGTATGAGTGTGTGGCTATTTTTAGCTGTTAATTTTGTTAGTGTATTAGTGTGATTTCCATTGGTTATCAATATACACTCCCCATCGCTTATCTGCCGCAATTAACAGTGTCGACTGATAAGATAAGATAAGATACACTGCAGAGATGGTCTGCAGAGGCACAAGGCAGTGCTGCCAAATCAGTGCAGCGCCAGGTGTCAAAGCGTACGGCTGACAGGTAACGCAGTGCCGCCTCTGGGCGTGGCCAGAGAGAGACAGAGAACGAGGAAGAGAGAGTATGTAAACTCAAGGTCAACAAGCACGTTAGCTACAGTCGAGGGTACTCGACTGTGATATACCCGCTACCCAACTGACCGATTTCTAAATAAATTTAAAAATACTTTTTGTGTTGCATACTTTAGGGAGTGGCCTGGAAGTCAGTAACTCTTAAAATTGTTTCTTAAATAACTTCTATGTTTATTATCCAAACGAAACTAAATTTGTAGAATTCATTAAGGCACTGTTAGTGATATTGTTTACCGAAAATAAACTGTCGTGCATCAGAGTTAAGCTTGGAATTTGTTGGCACAAATTTATGCTACCCTTCTACCCTATGGCTATCGGGTATAACAAAGAATGGAGGGACAAAAACAAAATGAAAGATCCCAAAATGAATATATCAAAAATTACACAGAATATTTATTCAACGTAATAAAAAATTTGTTATCTTTTCGTTTGTTTTCTTAATTTTTCGTTTTCTTTTCGTTTTCTCAAAATAAATTACGTGTTAAAATCAACTTAAGAGCTCTACAGCAAAATTAACTAGATAAATTGTAAAACTTTAGAATTGCATTTGTATTTGTGTGCAGGTGTGCAGGTCTGTGTGTGTGTGGGTGTGTAGGGTGGGTGTCTATGTGTCTGTGTGTTCGTATTCGTTACTTCAATTCTCTCGTTGGGTTTTTCACTCTCAACTTGCAGCAGCATCGAGCTGCAGGGCGGGGCCAACTGCTGCGCAACTGTTTCAATCAACGTCAAATTAGAGTCTCGACCAAAGAGTGGAGGTCGATAAAGAGATAGATAGATGGTTGCAGAGGAGGGGCTGGGGGTAGACTTGTGCAACTTGCCTGCTCAATTTCAGCTGCACTCTGTGTGTGATAAGTCAACAAAAAGTCGCATCTAATTAGCAACGAGACCAATCAATCAAAAAAAAACTGAAAGCTGTTGCACTAAAAGGTGTTGGGCTTTAATTAAATTGCAGCGACGTGGCAGGGGAAGGGAAGGAAAAACTGTCGCTAACTTGAGAGAGAAAGCAACAGGCAACACAAGATGGGAGGTGGGAAGGCGGGAGGCAGGTAAGCTAACTCTGCTTGCACAACTCATTTAGACCGTCGTCTCTTTGCCCGTCGGCGTTGTGGGCGTGCCAGGACTAACTGCTGCTGCTGCTGCTGTTGCTGTTGCTGCCCCACCACCCAAAAGCTGCGGCTGCGACTGTGAACGCAACTTGAAATTGGCCATGCCACCGCCAACACCGCGTAGACCATGCGGCTTCTGGGCAACCGGCGGTGCGGGTGCTGTGCGCAACTTGCTCGGCTTCAGCGGTCGCTTCGGTGGCAAAGGCGGTGGTGTTGGCGATTTGGAGGCACGACAATTCAACGAAGTATCGCTGCTGCGCCGTGAATCAAAGAACGATGTATTGCTATAGATAGCTTCCTCCTCGATGGTCGAATAGATTTCCTCTGCCGTCTCGTAGTAACTGTTACTGGGTAAGGCGACCGCAGTTGCGGTTCGCTTTGACGTCGTCGTTTGCAGCAGCGATGAGTTCGATGAGTTAATCGAAAAGGAGGACGAGGTGCTGTTGCCCAGCGAGGAATTAGATATGCCAACGCGAGATGTGGTCATGTTTTGGTAATTACTATTTGAGTCGGGGCTGACCACGATTTCCGAGAACGTTGGGAATTTCATGGCCGTATACGAGGGTGTTGTCGGCGCAGGCGGGGCTGGTGCGCGAGCAGCGGCTGCTGCTGATGTGGGCGTGGGTGTGGGCGTGGCTTCACTCACCGATAACTGTTGCAAATAGAGCACCTGCTGATGGCCACCAACAGACGTCGATTCATTGCCTGCTGGCAGCAGCACCAGGTTGAATGTGGTGCCACCACCACCACTGGGAGCAGCTGCACCCAGTGTCAATTTGTTGGGCTGCTGCGGCTGTGGCAGGCTGGCATATTGTACGGGAAGTATTTGAGCCGTGGGAAAGATTTGTGCCGGCGACGCTGAGCCCAAAAGCAGCGGCGGCGGCGGCGGTGGCGGCGAAGGTTGCTGTTCCAGCACAAATTTCGTAGTGGCAGCGGCAGTGGGAGAATAAGATGTTGATGCGTTAGTGGCGACTGCGGTTAGTGGCGGAGGCTCATGCAAATGGCGGGCAATGTTGGGTGTGGTCTGTGTTGTTGGTGGAGTTGGTGGTGTCGGTGGCGATGGTGTACGTATTGGTGGCGGAGGAGGCAGTGGCAGGCTGTCAATGTCAGTATCGAAGGAATCGAGAAAAGGATTGTTTACCGCAAACTTGCTGTTGATGGGAATCGGCGGCGCTGGCTCGTAAGGTGCACGCAGCTGATTCCGCATCTCATTCTCGCGCAGCAGAAAATCACGATGCTGTTCCGGTGTGACGAGTATATTGTCGGGCGAATTCTCGTGCACAAAATCATGTGGACGTCGCTGTGCGGGAGGCAATGCCTCCATGTAGAGGGACTCCTCTAGCAAACTAGAGGCTGTCAATTTGGGCAACGGTGACTTGGGCAATGTGGCATAGTTCACGGGCGGCGGTGGCGGACACTCGCGTGGACGTGCCGACGCCTTGTTGACTACACGCACCGGCAATTTTGGCACCTCGTGTATCGTATTCGTGCTGGCATCGTGTTCGAACACCGCAAAGTCACCGTGACCCACATCGCTGGCCTGGAATGTCTCCAGTGCCACATTGCGCACCAGGTCGGCCTTCTTTAGTTGTGGCTTGGGCAACGTTGGTGGCGGCACTTTGGGACGTGCTCCACCCGACGATAGATTCTCCGTCGACTTGGAGATCACGGTGCTGGGTGTGCTGCGGCCACTGGAATGCGATTGCTCGAGCAGATCCTCATTGGAACGGGAGGAGCTAAAGAAGAACTGATCGCGTGCCGTACGAGGCGAACGAGGTGAACGACTGATTGCCTTGGCAATCTGTGTGTACTCATCATCCTCAATTTCAGCCTGGTCACGTCGGAAGGGATTCTCGCGCTCCAGTTCCCCAGGTCTCTCAGGAGATGTGGCACGCGAGACATGTTGCACTTTAGGTGACTCCACTTCGCGTATTCGTGCCACAGCGGGCACAATGGGAGCTGCTTTCTCAACAGGTCGTCGCTCTAGGGTTGAACTGGTGGAGGAGCAGGGACTGGTGGCACGTAGGATACCTTTGCGTGGCATGCGACTGGTGCGCGTATCCTGCTCCGAGTCATAGGCGCGTCCAAAGCGATCAGGAGTACGGGAACGTGAGCGTTCATAGTCCGACTTGGAGCGTTCATCGCCGCTCAGATCGAAGCTAACGGACTTGCGATGTCCACCTGCATACTCGGGTGTGCTGCGTCCCGAACGTGTTGGCTTGTAGGGACGAGAGTCGCTCTCCGAGTCACTTATATAGCGTCCTCGCGGGCGATCAAAGCAATCGGAATCGGTGTCTGCATATGAAGGAGGTGATTGTAGATCAAGTGGTGGCGTGGACTCCTCTTCCTCCTCCTCCTCTTCCTCGGCAATGGCATCGATTTCATCACCCTTCTTCATCGTCATCATCATCATCATCGATTATGTACACCGGTTCGGCCTTCTTGGGCGCAGTCCTTCTCACCCTTCTCCTCCTGCTCCTCCAACATTTGCTGATAACTGTAACGTGATCCTGGCGTCAGTCGCTCTGGGGTCTGTGTGCCACGTTGTTGCTGTTGTTGCTGCTGCTGCTATTGGATGTTCATTTAGTTTTTTGATTTGTTTTCTTTTGTTGTTGTTTTATTTGCGAGAGTGCAGCAGTTTTTGCTGTGCTGCACGCACACACACACAAGCATGGAACACAAATTGCAATGTGCGACGTTAATTGAGTGCTTTGGGGTGTGTGTGTGAGGATATGTGAGATTGTGAGTGTGATTGTGTTGATGATGGTGCTAGATGAGACTCCTCTCTCTCTCTCTCAGTCTCTCTTTCTCTCTCTCTCTGTCTCTTTTACATCTTTTTTCTCCTCCTCGCTGCGCTTTGTTGTTAGCCAATTACCAATGTCGCTGACTGATGATGAGGTGCATTCACGTTGTTCTGGCCAATTTGCTTGATGAGTGGAATGAGTGCACGCGCGACACACAGCGGGCACGATAGTTGTAAAAACGGTTAAAACCAAAACGTGTGTACACACAGAAGCCAAAACGGAAACGAAAACAGAGAGAAACGGGTAGGACAGAACATGGGACAAAACACAATGAGAGATAAAACCAACAATGAATGTAAAAATTTGACAAAAACCAAGAGAATATATATGGAATATACACATGTCTGCATAGTACAATACTTTGTATGAATAACCCCACTCTAGCGCTCTATGATACTCGAATTGTGCTTGGTCAGCTAAAAAAAAAGTGAGTTGCACCTATAATCCCATTTGCCATAAATCGGCTTTGACATCAATTTTGCAATAAAAAAGAGAGGTAGCAAAATTGTTGATATTAAAAAAAAAACACAAAAAATTCCTGTTCTGATCCCTCAAAGTGGGTGAAAACCAGACGGAATTCAATTTTGGCTTTATAAAAATGTTTAACGAGGACTTTTTGACTTTCCACTCTCTAAATAGTGTAGGTTATATCAAATTAGGTTACATTTTTTTCTGCATTGTTTTCACTTTCTAAATAGGTTAAATTTTACCAGGAGTGTTTTACTTTTCAATCAGATCAATAAAGACTCTTCGAATTTCCTCCCCACTCTGGTAAACAACACTTCTCCATAGTCCTCTCTAAATAGATTGAATTGAAATAGGTTACATTTTTTTTAGAAGTTTTTCACACTTCAATTAGATGTAAACCATTAAGCACTCATTAGATGCCCCCATAAAAAAAACATGAATAGTCCCTTTCAAATAACTTAAATTAAAATAGGTGACATTTTTCTTGTTTTCAGTTTTCAAACAGATTAAAATCAATAACGACTCTTTAAATTTCCCCTCTACCCGGTAATAAAAACTTATTCAGAGTCCTCATTAAAATTTACATTTATAACATTTAGATTTCATTTATTGACATCAAAAATTCACACTTCATATTCCATTTACCTAGATGTATATATCGTATCATATATGTTGTTTATTACAACAACTACAACAAACAACGGAAAACGGAAACAAATACCGAAAGTATAGCGGAAAAAAAGCCACAACAAATGCAAATAGAAAGACAGGAATCAATTGAATTGAATTGTTAACAGATTTCTTTGATATAGTTACACATATGTTGATTTTTACAGCACACGAGTTAACATAACACATTTGCCTATATCTATATTTGGTTTTTCGTGTTCTTTAACATTTTAGTTGTTATACGTATAACAGTTTTGTTTGTTTGACAGTTTCAGTCTAGTTCTGCTTAGTTATCGGCTTATTCAAATCGAGATTAAGTTGCGTATTTGGACCGTTTTGTGAGTGTGTGTGTGCTACACAATAATATACATTAATAGACAATTGCGTCGTATCTATATGTACATACGACTCTCTATACACATCGAAAGACAACAATGTACGAACACATACGAACAACTGTGAATACTGAGAGGCCGCAAAATGACGGCACAGGAATATTAAATATTAACTTAGGCCAGAAAGAGAGAGAAGATAACAGGAGGGACTTGAGTGTGTTCGCGCGTGTAGTACGTAATATAATTATATAGTTATTTGATATTTCAATTCACAATAGATAGCTTAGTCGGTGAGGGGCATTGAAACCATTCGCTGAGTCAAGTACATTTCTGGGGTTTTAGTTTTACAGTGTGTGAGAGAGAATTGATCAGATAGATTTAGTCTCTGTGTAGGATCGATCGATTACTAGTAACTCTTTGCCCGTTGAACACGACTGTAGTAAGAAGGAAAACTCTGCAGTAATTCTTGTTCTTGTTTTGTTCATCTATTTGTCCTGTATTCTGTATTCTTTTAAACTAAATACTCAGTCTTATAGTGGGAAACATCCGCTTGTTAAGAAATTTTCTGCCATGAGATCTACGCATAAAAAAAATAAATTCCCACAAAATATGATAAACAAAACGAAACGAAGCGTACGGAAAGAAAATCATAATAGTCAAGAGATGAAAATAAAATGCGAGGGAAAACCAAAAACAATATGTTGAAGAAGCAGCGAAGAACGGCGGCACGGCGCGGCACGTCATTGAGAGAGCAATAAAAAGGAAGAAGAACGAGAAGAAGATAAGAGAAAACATTTTTTAATGGAAATTCCTTTCAGCAGTTTTTGAATTACTTATTTACATATATATATAAATATATATATACGTATATATGTAGATGGAACATACTTAAGGTATATATATATATACATGTAAAGAAATGCATATACATTTTACATCTATTATTTCTTTTCTCTTTCCCTGTTGCTGTCAATGCAAATTCAAATGCGACTGGCTTTAAGCTAAGCACCAGAGCAACCTTATAACAATAACAATACAATAACAATAACAACAACAACAACAACAACAGCAAGATGAGTAACAGGCACAACAAGCATATATACAGAATAAAATGCCGAACAAGGAGCAGCAGCATCAGCCTCCATCCAAAAGGTAACAATAAAGGCGCAAACAGAAATTGATATAATATGTAAGTAGCATAAATAAGATAGCAACAACAACAGCAACAATATCAAATAATAAGATGACAACAACAACAATAACGATAACAGCAACAAATGGAATGAAACAAGAACAAGAACAACGGGCAAGCGAAGCTAACGTTACGCAGCCCATGCGAATATGCTAATAAATAATAAATCGTCTGCTGTCATTTCAATAAATGTGAGTACAGAACTTGCTTGGGGCCCCAGCCCGAGATGGAAATCCTAGTGGGAGAGCACACACACATTTTCCAATTCCCCACGGTAGCCAAAAAGAACTTAGCTCAGTCAGCTCCACATGCACTTAGAACAAATCTACGTTACGCATACGCCCCATGCTACGCACATTATTTAACTAACTGTGTTCACTCTTTAACCCCGTTCTCTCTTTCTTTGTATTTCACCTATGCAATGCAACGCAAAACATATGTTTAATATATCATATACACAAAACGATTTATACGAGTAATGACAGTGTTGGGATGAATATAGAGATGTGTTTAATTTGGATTTCATTCGCAAAAGGAACTACAGAAAATGAAAAATAAAATTAAATTGATAACATTTAACTGGTATCATTTAAATAGTTTGCTTTTTATAAACAATTCCTATTTTCATGTTGTTAATTAATTCGACAATAAACAAGTGAATATAATAACATATTAGTCGCCTTAGTAAGCAGATTAAATGCATTTTGTGAAATGTTTCTGCGTAAGCAATGGAATTTGATGCTGAATATCGAAGCACCTCAGCTTTAAGCACACGACTTGAGCTGGCTTTCATTATTTTAATAAAATTTCAAATAAAAACAAATCATTTGCCTTGCAGTTAAATAAATATCGTTCTCGAGGTCGAAGACTTCCCTGAGCAGACGAAGCAAAGACAATAACAAAAACAACAAGCCAGGCCAGGCCAGGCAGGCAAGGCAGCCAGACAGAAAGACAGACGGCAAATGATGAGCTCTCTCTCTCTGTCTTTCTCTCCCTTCTCCACAGGCAGTCTGAAGAGGGGAACGAACTTTATGTGATGTGAATTTTCAGTAGATGGAGTGTTACTCTAAACAAGCTGGCAATGAAGTGGGGGGAGGAGCGGGAAGTTTGTGAATTGTGGCAAATGTTGGCGGCGCATATGAATTGTATCAAATGGATAAATGTATAAATTTTATAAAATGTGAACACGAGCAGGCACAAATAAATATTTATAGATACAGATACATTTACATTTACACACACAAGCACACACACACACACAGTGTTCTGGTTAGTGTAAAGTTATTGAGACAAGCGAGAAATAAAATAAAATATAAATAAATAAGTCAGAAACAAAGTAAACGAAACGAGTGAAGAGTTCGGAGTTCGTTGAAGGTTGTTGTGGTTTTCTTGGATGCGCAACAGTCAGTCTGAGGTGTGTGTGTGTGTGTGTGTGTGTGAGTTAAATCAAAAGGACAGACACACATTTAGAGACGTTAAACAAAGGTACAAATTCACACACAGACACGCACGAAACGTACAGACACAGACACAGTAGACACAGATACAGTTACAGATACATTTAACGGATACAAAGACGTGCGTTCAGCTACATACCCGGTGCTGTTGCTGCTGCTGCTGCTGAGTCAAGTTGTTGGTCTGTTGCTGCTGCTGTTGTGCAGCCACGGGCGCAGCGACAGCGGTCGCTGACTCCGTTGCGGCAATTGGCAGAGGTGCCGGCGTTGTGGGCGTGGTAGGATTCGTGTCGAGCGTATGCTTCGATATAACAACCGTCGTTGTCTTTTGTATCTTGTCCTGCTCATGATGCTCTGATGGTGATTTTGGTGGCACTGTGGTGAAAGCATCCGCAGCTCGTACAATTTCCAGCACCTAAATAGGGTAGATGAACAATGTCAGAATGCTAAAGAGCTCAATGAGTGACCAGAGTTGTAGTCGCCGGTCAAAGGCCAAGGTCAGCAGCAGCCGCCGCTCACTAACCTTCTCCTGTGTGCTCTTCTCCTGCCCAATTGTTGCCACTTGCGTCTGTGGCTGTTGCTGCGTCTGTTCGGCGTGAATTAACGCCACCGTCTGAGCGGCCACGGTGTCTGGGTGTCCTAAATCAGCGCCAGCAGGCGGTGTCGGTGTGGTGGGGGCGATGGTGCCCCATGCACCAAGGCAGCGGCAGCAGCTAAACCTGTTTGGCTGGTGGGTTCCGGTGTGGCAGCAGCAGCAGCCAGGTGTCAGGTTGTTGGGCCGCAAATACATCAAAGTCCTGCAGGGGAAAGTAGAAGATTATTCAAAGTTGCTTTCGAGATATGTCTAGGTAAAGTCATGTTGTACTCACCTGCCGTAGACGTTCCTCATCGTCGGGATCGAGGCTGGAAACACTGTGACTTTGACTCAATTCTGAGCCCGTTTCCGATGCGCGAGAGCCTGTCAAGGGAAATGAATTTGATTTAATGTACGAATTTAGATATTTTCCCTGCATTCCTGCACTCACCTTGACGACTGCCACCGCTGCAGGATGCGGATGCAGAGTTAAATCCGGTGCACATGCCACCAGCTTGTCCAATGGAATGCATTAAACTGGATTTGTCGTAGCCCTTGCAGACGACCAATTGAATCTCATTGCCGGCAGTACGCAAAACATTGACAGCATCTTGATGCGAGGCACCCAGCAGTGAATGTCCATTGACCTCCAGCAGACGCATGCCCACCTGCACAAGAAGGGGGAGAAAGGGAAAAAGAGGCGGACGCAGACAGGTCAAAAAAAAGTTCAACTCACTTTTGGTTCACTCAAGTTCAATTCAATTTTCCCCCCAACTAAGGTTTGCACTCCTCTCATACTCACCTTAAGCCTTCCATCACGTCGCGCTGCTCCAACCGAATTAATTTTAGACACAAAGACACCCTCATCTGAGGGATCCGCCGGATTACCGCGTTGTCCATTCAGACCGCCCTTGATGTGCATGCCCAAACGTTCGCCCTCGGCCTTGGTCAGTAGAATTTCCTGCGTTTTGCGCACACCAACAACAGCAACGAGTCAAGAGAAGGAGAGGGAAGGGGGTAAGAGAGAGAGAGAGACAGAGAGAGAGAAATTAGCATTGGCATTGTCTAAGTGCTGGGCAATTATAAACAAGAGCTGAGACTAAGACAAAACAACGATTCAGATGATAATGATGCTATGCGAAGCAGTGTTAACTTTCTCTTCAAGGCGATACCATTAAACGCTCTAAGAACAATAACGAAAGCCATCAGCAAGATTAAACATCTTTTTCTGGCTAATTTTACGTATTTTGTTTTGTTTTCTAAAGTTGCAAAAGGTGCTTTGAATTTTCTACCAATTGATGGTTTTATTATACAGCATCTTTAAGATGCTTTAGCTACATATTAAAGGACTTTAATCTGAGTAAAATATTAAAGTATTGCTGAGGAATAAATTATGTTAAGCTCTGTTCTAATTTATGCTGTGTGAATGTGTTAAGTAAAGCTGTGTATTAAGTACTTATTTTACAGCTATACTAATTATATATGTAGAGTACTTCTCTTTAAGCAATCTATTTATACTACAGTCCTGACCTGTATCCTATGATTGTATTTACCATGAACTAGTCGATTATCCGACTAGAAATACTTTAACCCTATAAGCAATGCATAACTTAGCTGCAATTGAATGTATAATATACAGTTCCATATAGTATATAGTACATATAAGTATAACACTGTGTAACACACATGTGTAGACACTTTCGCAAAAACTAAAGCATACCAGCAGGGGCAGGCAGCGTTACAGCCCTATAGTATAGTAACTTGAATTACTCCTGTGTTTATAGTCCCATTGGATTGAAATTTGTAGTAGAGATAGATACTACAGTCAGCTAAACAGATGTCAAAGTTAGAACACTGTAACACGTCACTTACAAATCAAATATACAAATTTAATTATTGATTTGCAAAAGGCAATGGACGTGGCACCCAATATTTTAAATAACCTTGATCAACTGACTGTATACAGGAATCTTCATGCCAAGTTTTGTGTCTCTAACTTTAATAATTGCTAAGAAATCGATGTTAAAACGGATGGACAAACAAACAGGTGGACATGATACTGTTTCCTGTTTACAACTAGCTACCAGCCTCTTATTCATGATCAGAGTATACTCGACTAACTCTGACGTTACCAATAGAGTTGCGTATGTTTTTTTGGTGTGATATTTGTTTAATTTCTTACCTCGGTTTCTACATAAACTACTTCTATGTGCTTTGCGTTGCAATTGTTTTTTTAAGCATTCATAGAGCATAGAGGAAAGAGAAGTATAAATAGGTAGTTGGTGTTGACTTTAAAAAGCTTTTTAAAAATTGTTACCATATTTACAAAGAAATTACAAAGATATTTACAGCAGAAACAAAAGGTGGCAGACCAAAACAAAGCAAACTAAAGAGCGCACAAAAGAACTATAGAAAATGACTCTATCTTCATCTCTTCGACTTACCTGGAAACCGGGAGGCAGTGGGTCGTGTTGTATGGTCAATTTAATCTCATCGCCTGGCTTTAGCAATTCCAGCACAGCATCTTGATGTGTGGCCTTCGAGACATCAGCTTCATTCACTTTCAATATGCGATCGCCCATGCGCAATTTGCCGCACTTTGATGCAATGCCGCCCGGAACAATCTATAATGGCAAATACACATCACATACATAGTATATATAGATGAGTGTGCTGTTCAAGAGTCAAACGTTTTGAGCTTCTCCCCCACATTGAATGACTTATTTAATTGACTATAATGAAGCCGACTGCATTTCCGAGCTAATTGTGCAGCTCATTTGCATGCACAAGTTGTGGCACCTTCCTCTGTTACAATTGCTTTAATTTGAAAAGTTTTTACCCCACAATTCTCCCTACCCCCCTCTTTAGTTTGTTCAACACTTACATGTGAAATGAATATGCCAGGTTCACGAGTACCGAAGGGCACACAGGAATGATCTGTGCCGCCGATGATGCTGAAGCCGAGAGAGCCTTGATTTTTGGGCAGCACCACTTCCTATATAAGACAACAAGAGGTGACATTAGTTCGAGGTAACTTAAAGTTAGTTAAACTATTTAAAAACTATATAGTAACACTAAATTTGCCATGTTCTTTGCGGCGTGATTGGGTGCTTATGTATAATGGTAGGAGGTGCCCTGATATGAGAGTGTGAAGATGTGTTTTTGATAGGGTTTATGTGTACATAGTGTCTGGGTGTGTGTGTGCAAAATTGTTGGTGATATTTACATGAACAATTTGATAAAAAGAAACAGAGACAGAAAGAAAGGAACCACAACAAACAAACAAAAGCTAAAGCAGAGGGAGAGAGAGAGAAGACACCATCAAGCGTATAAATAAATAATATAATTCATATAATGCATTGCGAGTAGTTTACTTAAGTATAAAAATTGTTTATTAAGTAACATGCGAAAAGTTAAAATTATAATTTGTTATGCTCGAACAAAGTCGAGTCTTTTGTGGCTACATTCACAATCTCAGAGTCGGCAAGGAAGTCTTTTAAAATTGCTTTGAGGTTTGACACACGCAATTTATATTCACAACTCAACCGCACACACACACAGGCACACACACGTGCTGCTGTTTGTTTTATTAAAATGTCAAAATATAATTCAAGTTTCGCACATTCATTAGCCAGGTACAACTTGCAGATACAAATGTATCTGACGAAAACTTGAGACGAAATTCACTAAAACAAATTGAATTCTTCTGTCTTGAATTCTGCCGATTGCCGATGCCGTTGGCCAAAACAGACTGGGCCAAGTGAAATTAAAAACAATTAAATATTTTATTTGCAATTGAAATGCAACTTTGTCCTGCCAGTTGACAGGCAGCTCCGCAAGACAGACACACATACACACAGACAAACATACAGTTTGATGATAAATTTTACAAGTTGTACAGAGAGTTAAGCATCGTGTTCTGCTCTCGACACTTTGCAGTGGGCGTGGCATATAAACAGACACTCGCCAACAAAATGATTCTTTCATTATGCATTATTTAAGGGCTGCACACACACACACACACAAACTTGCATACATGTGCTTTACTTATTCATGTGCAAAGTGACTGAAAACCGGCCACATGAGTTGGAATTTCAGCTGGGATTTAGCTTGGGATTTAGCTAGAATAACACGACTGTAGCCAAGATTGTTTGGTTTGTTGCTTAAATACTAGTTTAGAAACCAAAAGAAATTACAAAGAAATACTACAAAATACTGCGTACATTAAATACTTTATTGTAGGTTACAAATAAATAGAATTGTGTTAGTTTTGTTAGTCATGTCAACTTAATGTGAATTTAATATAGAAATTATAATTGCATGCCCCACAACAGCAACACAGAGTTGCAAATAAAATAATTCACTCTCTTAACGCCTTTACTTATCTAGTATTAATGGATTAGGGTGCTTACACCAAGCTACAGTTCGATTAGTTCGATGTGCGTGTTTTGCATTTCAAATCAAATCAAATCAAATTTTAAACTGTGCCATATCCGCCATCGTTTTTTTTGGTTTATTTACAATAGAAAATGTGTATATACTATATATATTTAATGTTTATACGGTATGCTTATGCGCTTGTGTGAGTGCTTAAGGGCTATACAAATAGGTAGCATACTTATGAGGGTCCAATAACAGCCAGAGCCAATTACAATTGTATATCAAATTTAAAATGTGTACTTGTATGTGTATGTGTGTGTGTGTGTTGGAGTGTGTGAGAAGTGTTTTGTGTGCATGTGTGTGTGTGTATGTGTGTGAGTGTGGCTGTGCATAAGTAGGTGAAAGAGGAAAGCTCTCGTCCTTGGTTGAAATGTTGCTGACGCCTGCGAACAACAGCAAGCCACTTTACACACCCAGTAAAGGTATTTTATATTGGTATTTTTTTTTTGGTATTTTTGTTTTTTCTTTTTTTTTTAGTGTATGCGTGATGTTGTGATAGTCACCTCACTGATCAATGGCTCCGCCAGCTGATTGTCGGTGATGCGTGTCATAACCGTTTCCGTGAACGTAGACTTCGTGATGGTCTCGGTGACGCGGCCCAGTTCGGTGGGTGCGGCGGGGAACATGGGTAGATCGGGTTGCGGTTTGTTAACATTCACCGTTACAGCACTGACACCCACCTCATTGGGCCGTGCCACATGCACCTGATGTTGACTGCCGCCGCTGAGAAAATGTGCCGGTATCATCGCCTGAAAATCATCACTGGTCAACGGCCGCAATGATGAGGTCTCACGTTGTTGTTGGGTTGTTGTTGTCGTTGTCAGGTTGTTGTTGTTGGGTTTCAATTTGACGTGGGTTTGTTGTTGTTTGGTTATTTTTTTTGGATTTTGATTTGGACAAGATTGTTTTTTTTGGATTTAGTTTGGTTTTTTTGGCAGACAATTTTCAGTTTTAAATGCAACATTTTTGGTTTTTGTAGAAAAAGAAACAAAAATATGTTTTGGTTGTTGTCAAAAGAGTTCGTAACACACACAGAATTTTGGGTTCTAAATGCTAAACTAAGCTGTCTAACTAAAGCTAGCATTTGGAAATGGGATATATTATGTGTATATATACAGTTTCTGGTTGCCTACAATTGCCTCACAGTGCACGTTATAAAATTGATAAGCCGAGGACATGAAACAAACACAAATTGCTGCTGTGCATAAAGTACTGTATGAATTCGAGATCGATGTAAGGATATATATAGTCGATACGATACGATAATGTGTTATAGCATGATATCGTTTCAAGAGAGGACGCGCACAGGGCACATGCAGAGAGAACAAACACAAACAAATTCGATATTGATATTGAATATTTTATATATATATATATATATATATGTTGTATATATGTATGTGTGTGTGGGTAGGTGTGTGTGTGTTTGTATGTGTGTGTGTGTGTGTGTGTAGTGTCTAAGTTCTAAGGGGTTATATCTGGCAGATATGTATTAGCACAATTAGATATATAATATGTTTATATAGTATATAGGAGAGCAATGTTTATGTGTGGATATCAACAACAATTTGCATGAAGAATCTCGCAGCCAACTTGGAACTTACCGCTGCTCAAGGGACGACGGCAAGTTGGCTACGGCTTTGTCTGTGTTCTGTTTGAATTTAGTTAGGAAGGGCCTAAAGGTTACTGCTTATATGACTAGCCTGAGCTGATGATTAACGAACGGAACGTGTAACGAGCTTATGAGCAACATTAAAATGACGTGCAGAAAAAAGAACTAAAAACATATAACGCCAAGGGAGGGACAGGGAACTAAAGAGAGGACAACTCCAAGCAGGAGCACAACTACAACTAATACAATTAACTATTCTCTTACTCATTTCCTCCATCTCCACTCTCTCTCTGTCTCTTACCTGAGCATCGCTGGCTGAGTCGCCACTGCCACTGCCGCCGCTGGTGGAGGCAGCACCATTGTATGGGGCACCACCATCGCCGGCCTCACCCATTGGCACCGAGTTGGTGCGACGTGGTGCTGGCACTGGTTGTCCCCCAGATTTGTCAGTGTATTGTGCGGCAACAGGCAACACACCCGTTGCAGTTGCAGTTGCAGCAAAACCGTTTGTCTTGCTGTTGGGCAACGTGTTGTTGTTGTTATTGTTGCTGTAGGCAACAGCAGGTGTTGCTGCTGTCGGCGCGTGTGTCGGTGTCGTGGTGGCCAACGTGTTGTACTTGTAGGGCTGCTCCACAGCATTGACATCACCCACCGAACGCTTGAAATTGGCTGCAAGGCATTGGCAAGGCATTAATAAAGTTAAGAGAGCGAGGGAGAGGGAGACAGGGCATTACTAACCTGGTCGATTGGCCAAATAGCCCGAGGGACTCAACGAGTTGAGCACGGCGGGACTACGCGGACTTGTTGGCGGCTCCAATGGGCCGCGATACTCACGCTGCAGCACGAGGCGCACAAAACGTTGCGGCTCCGTGAGGCAGGCCACAGCAGCGTCGTGATGTGCCTCAGTCATGTCGTTGCCGTTAATCTGCCGTCGGATACAATGAAATGCTATTAGTGCATGCCACTTAAAGTTCACCCCCACCCTTCATCCACTTACCGCCATGACGCGGTCGCCAACCATTATCTTGGCATCGCGATGCGCCAAACCGCCCTCAGTAATACGCGATATGAAAATGCCATCGCAGTCATCCTTAAACGGCGGCGAACCTTTGCCCCCAGCAATGCTGAAGCCCAATCCTTGTCCAATCTGATCCCGTATCAGTGTCGTGTGCAATTGAATAAAGCTCAGCGGCAGCGATGACGACGTCGATGCATCCTGCGAAACCGCAATCAAACAACATAAATCAATCAGTATCAGTTCGAAGCCCTTATCGATCGAGACTCCTGCCTCCTTACCTTGCCATTTTCCAGCAACATGCCATTGGCAACCACATTGCCCGCATAGACATGAGGCTGTTGCAGCTGTTGCTGTTGTTGCTGTTGCTGTTGCTGCTGCAGCGGGGCAAACTGCTGCACGTGCTGCGGCTGCTGTTGCAACAGCTGTTGCTCTGGAATTATTTGAATGGGTGGCGGAATGTAACGTTCCTGTTGCACTTGCTGTTGCTGTTGCTGTGGGGCAACCACAGGCAGCTGCTGCAGCTGCTGCTGCTGCTGGTGGTGTTCCACCACAAGTGGACGCGTCTCTACAGAGATCTGTGAGATGCTGCCATCCTCGCTGAACACAGGATGTCCGATGAGGCGTGTAACCTCGCGCTGCACCACAAGCACCAGCACAGCCCCGCATGCCTTGAGCACCTGCACGGCCTGATAGTGATCTGCATCGACCACAACGATGCCATTAACCTTGATCACCTTGTCGCCCACCTTAAGCCCGGCCAAGTCAGCAGGACCCGCTTCAGTGACGCGTGATATGAAAATGCCATCGTCGTCGCCCTTAAAAGGCGTCGAACCTTTGCCGCCTGCTATGCTCAGGCCCAGGCCAGCCGAGGTGCGTTCAATATGGATTTCGTATTGTTCCAGACGCAGCTCTGTGACGCCATCAATGCTGTCTGTAAGAGGAGAAAGAGAAGGGGAGACAATATTAATGTTTGTTCTTGCTGCTGTTTGAGCTCTGCTACTGCAACTGTTGCACAACTGTTGTGTGGGTGTGTGTGTTTACCAAACTGTTGTTGTCGCTGCTGTCGCTGATAATCGCGCTCGACAGGATCGTAGCTGGTAACGATGCGCACACGTTTGTCTTTGCGCCGCAATGAGCCACCATTGGATGAGGCCAATGAGCTGCGCAGGCTACTCATGGCGGGACTATTGCGACCACTGCCACCAGATGTTGCAATATAGTTGCTGTTGCTATTGCTGCGCTGTCCCCTGCGGGGCAACGTGTTGTTGCCCTCTCTTTACTTTGATTTTCACATTGAACATGTTGAGGAGGAGGAGGAGGAGAAGGAGTAGCTACTCCTGCTGCACAATAAACTTCTACTCGAATGCACTTTTCAATATGCCCCACTTGGCATCTTCTTGCAGCAGCACACTCTGTGAAAAAACCCTCTACACAAATTGCCAGTGCACTTGGCTGGAAAATCACATAACATATCAATAACGATGTACAGCGAATATGAAATTAAAATATTACAATAATGCAATATATATTACACTATATATACCATACAGTATATATCTTTATCTATATCTATTTTCGATTGCCTGAGGAAATGAAATTTATGCGCTGCATAAATTACACATTAATGACATGAAAATTTGTGTGCAAATTTAATGGCCCAAAAAACTTTGGGGCAAAACGACGCAGCTGCTCACGCGGCTTTCCTCTCACTCTTCCCTGCCCCCCTCTTCTTCCTCTTCCCCTCTATCTAGTGTCCATAAACAGCCTGCCAATGAACCAATACTGCAAGGCAGACAAAGCCATTTTCAGGCAGGTCCTCATAAAGCCAACGACCTTGTGGCCAAAACCGCAAGGCAGCAGCTCCCTCCCTCCTCTTCTCCTGCCCCTGCACAGTGTCTGCCCTAAGGTAACTTTTAAATAATAATTAAATAAATAAAGTGGTCGCGCAGAGTAGAGAGAACACAGCCTGTGCACAGGTGGGGATTGCCCTTTTTTATTCTACTTCATCTCTGTATAATTTTAATTCGCTTTGCTGATTTGCACTCAATAAATCCGTCGGCATTTTGATAAACTTATTTCAGGCTTTTAATGACTGAGAAGGGGGAGAGAGGGGGGGGGAACGACAATTCGAATTTGTAATTGTTCTACATTTCTGTGTTAATTGAGGACGAGAGGAAGGCGCACTTTGGGGTATGCAACAGCATGAAATATGCAGAGGGAGTCAGACAAGTCAAAACATTCCCAATTTCGCTTTCGCGCTTAAACATTAAGACTTTAAATGAAATGTTAAATATTAATGATTAAAATGAAATATTTAATAATAATATCTATAATACAGTGAGTTCCTTTAGCGAATTACCAGCGAAATGAAAACTGAAAACAACTTCTGCCAATAAATTATGAATTTCAATTGAAATTCGGTTTCAGTTTCAGCTTTTTTCAAATTTTGAGTAAAAAAGCAATTTATTTACTTTGCGCATTTGAATTAACTGACGGAACTTTTCATTTAAAGCGTAAAAGTGCGACAGTGACAGAGAGGGAGAGAGAGGGGGAGAGAGAGAGACAGCGACAAAGATATACTGATAAATAATCGGGCAATAAAATTGCAATACGAAACATTTTTCATTGGTTTTCTACGTTGTTTTCCGCTTGTTTGCCAGCGCAAGTGTGTAAAATACAAAATATAAAAATATTTTATGGATTTTTAACACACGCACAGGCACACACACACACAGGCAGAGAAGCACACACGCACACACAAGCAAATTGAAGTCATGCAGAAATCTCAAATAAGAAGGGGCACAAAAACAAAAGAAAGGAAAACACAAAATAAGAGATTTTCATTCTCTACTGTGTGTTGTGCATGTGTGTGCGTTTGTCTGTACGCCCATAAGTATGCAACAAATGCACAACAATCACGCAGCAAGCAAGTGTTGTCGGCTTATACTTGTAGCCGAGTGCAACTTGCGTCTGAAAATATTGATTGAAATTTATCGAAATATTCTAAAGAAATCTCTGTCTTTCACAAACTCACACCCCCTACAATTCTATATATCTTAATAGCCATCAATAACAACTCGAAACGAAACATTTCAATTGCTTTCCGCCTTCCTTGCCACATATCAATGCCTGATGATGCTTCCCACACACGCACACATTTAAATTTTTACGACTCTCACAACATTTAAGTAAAAGTATTTTCCGCGTGAATTTCCACTCCACATAAATGCGGAATAAATTTTAAATATGCCAGGGAAAAGGAAACTCATAAGGTGTGCAGAGGAAAAACTCATTAAAAACGAGCGAAAAAAACATTCTAACTGTACAACAAATTTGCCGCAGTCTATTGAGGCATCTGCAGTAGAAAACTGAATGAATCAATGCAAAGTCTTCAATTCGCTTCGGTTATTTATATGTAAATGACCTGGTCGAGACACAAGTCCAGAGATAACATGACAGGCCTGACCGGGACACACAACTACAACTCATATTTCACACACAAACTGAGACAGAGACAGAGGAAGAAGAGAGAGAGAGAGGCTGGCTTTGTGTCCGATAGCCGGCTGTCAGGCATATCCTGTGGCCAAAGCATTGACAAGCTGACAAGCCTTAGTCTACGACTTGCTCGAACATCTCTTCTCTCTCTCTCTCGGTCGGAGAGACACAAAGTCAGCGATGCCTTTGCCTGTTCCCCTGTCTGGCCAATGACATATTCTCTTTATGACAAGTCCAAGTCCAGTTGAGAGAGAGAAAACTTGAGAAAATATTTTCTTTATGCAAATTTAATGGACGCATGTCACAAAACTTTATGTCAGCTCGAGGTTTCTTTCCCTTTGCACACATATTGTTTTTCTTTTCATTTCCCATTCTCTTTCTCTCTCTCTGTCTCTCTTCCTTCTCCACTTGTGTCTTGGCTGTAATGAAATTTAATTTATTTGGTATTTTTCAGCTCGACAGCTAAAGATCAAGTGCTATAATTGCACTCGCTGTGAAATCGATAAACACGTGAGTAAAGCAAGAGAGTTTTACGCAGTTGTTGTTGCTATTGTTGTTGCTGTTTGTGGCCGTGAGTTGATAAATCGTCGGTCATGCTGTAGGGCCACAGCCAGAGCCATGGCTCGACCTGCGCGACTTGACAAATTGCAAATGTAAAGCTATCAAAATCCACAAATAACCAAGCGTGCATCATTTTTATACCCCTTGACCATTGTGGGTATATTAACTTTGTGCAAATGTATGTAACAAGCAGCAGTAGGTGTGGCAGAACACACAAGGTATATAGATATAGCCAGATATGGTCTGTCTGTGTGTATGAACACACAAATCTCAGTTGTTATAAAAGCTACAGAAACCAAAATTGACATGAAGGTGCCTCTATATCATCAGTTGATTAAATTTATTTAAAATGTTAACTGCCACGCCCATTGCCCCTGCAAATCAATAATTGAATTTTACTATACGATTTGTAACCAACTCATAAAAGATACAACATGCTGACTCTTTTGACATATAGTTAGATGACTATCTTATCTATCTCATCTCCAAATAAAACCAGGAAGAAAGGAAAGGGGGGGGGGCAGGGGGGGGGGGGGGGACCCCTTCACTCCGATCGGACTATAAACACACAAGTTATGCAAGTCAGCTTAACACTGCAGCGCTGCCTGCGCCTGTTAGCTCACTTGATTTTATGCTATAGTTTTTAAATACAGGCGTGCATGCACATCTGAGCAATTAGACAACAGCAGACTTTGTCTTTAGATACTCTAAATGAATTTCTAAAGGTTTATAGCTGAGAGTATATCCCAGTCGGGCTTTGCCAAATTTGACTGTAACTTTCTGTCTGGTTTGCATTTCATTTTTTGAAAATTCGCTGGGCATGAATTAATGAATCACATTTTTATGCCAGCATAAAAGTAAAAACATTGAATTATGACAGGCAAACGCACACACACACAGAGAGACACCCACACACACACATACAGAGAGACACATACACACCCTGTGCTGGCACATAAAGCCGTGTCAGAAGGTGCTACAAATCTCCCAATAACATTTTGCAATAAGGGGTGCGCGCTCCACTCATATCTAATCAGCAAACAGGTAACAGCAGAGAGAACACAAGCACAAAACAAAACTTTGGAATGCCTAAAGCCAATTTGATAAAGCGAAAAGCAGCAACAACACGCAACAAACTAAAACAAACTCGACGCAATGTTGAGTTGCGTTATGCCTTATGCTGTGTGCTGTCTGCTGTTGTTGTAAGGTAAATTGAGGGCTGCGATAAGAGCACAAGAAGTAAGAGGGTCGCGCTGCTCTACATGATTGGAAAACTGAATCATTGCGACATGGTTTTATTTTCGGACAGCCAACGGCATAAGCAAAGTCAAGCGCGCGCTAGTTAATGACCTTGATTCACCTGTCGTATGCGTAATGTTTGTGGCAAGTGCACACACATACTACGTATGTTGTTGCTTATCAAAATTTGTATCGAATGGACAACAGAAATTGTTATTGAACATATGAGGCAATGCACACACACAGAGAGGGGGGAGGGTGTAAAGGTGTGTAGGGCCGATAAGCGCAGGCATGACATCATAGGCTCGCTTTACTCATGATTACCACAGTTTAAAATACGTTTGTGAATGAAATGAGTAAGTCTAAGTAAAGCATATGATTCATAAAGGGACAGAGGAGGTCTAAGATCATATAGAATCTTATAGCAAGTACATGTCTCTTTAAGATATATATCTGTTCTCACTACAATTCCAAGCTAAGGCAAAGTTAATCGACAAATCGACAGCCCGCCTAGTGCGACAATAATCTCATTTAACACACACACACACACACACTGAAGACGAGTTTGCCTGTTGACAGTTTGCCTATTCAGCCGTTAAGTCTGCCCCGCCCTCGCCTTCCCTGCCCTCCTCTACCCCCTTACAAGTTGCAAACAGCTCACGCATTTGCAACATTTTTTACCCTTTTTTTTCTTATTTCTCAGTGCAATGTAATGCAAAATCACTTGACATAACCAGCGCTAGTGCTGTCTTCCTTACTCTCTCCCCCTCTCCCTCTTATTAAACGTGCAGCTGTTTCTTCTTTAGCGACTTTTCAGCCTTGTTTCCTTAACGCGCTGGCATTTATTGCATTTTTTTTGTTGCTTTACATCCACGCGCGCACGCTGAATGTCAAATAGGCAAACGAAGCTGACAAACTTCGCATGCAACTGTGAACAAACTGACGAAGGGGGGGAAAAGAAAGAGAAGGTGGGAGGGAAGGTAGTGGAACAAGAAAATGGCTAGAAATGGATGGAAATCACTCACAGTTTGTGTAAATGAAAAATCCATTGAAAAATAGTTGAAAATTGTAATTTGAGCATAAAGGGAAAATGCAAGATGCCTGCAGCGAATAATCTAACAAAAGTGCAACGCGGCAAACTGTGGGTAAGGGGCAGAAGAGAGAGCGGGGTAGAAGAAGAGAGAGGAGACGGTAGCCAGGCAAACAAAACAAAGCGAAATACACAAGCAAACATACGCAAACCGAAATGCAAACAAACAAAAGCAAACGAACACGCACAGAGCACACAGAGACAGAGAGAGAGAAGAGTAGAGAGAGAGAGGGGAAGAGAGAGAGGTAAGAGGCAGAGAGGGAGTAGGGGAGAATTCAATAAGGGCCGCAATCAGCAATACAATACATAAAATCAATTGCATTGCCTGGGGCTTATCAACGGTTTATTTATTGACCACCATGTTTCGATATGAGGCGCGGCTTGAGGAGGGGGGACGGGGGGCGTGGCTGCAGCAAATGCAGCATATTGTTTGCCCAACCAATGCAAAAAGGTACTGTGCAAATGTTGATTGAGCCCAAGTGTGGCAACATGCAATGCCCAAAAAAGGGCAAAAGAAAAGCAAAGGAAGCACAAGCAGGAAAATCTTTGGCTGCCAGGAAACCGGATATGCACACACACACAGAGACAAACTTGCAACACACACTTGCCACACGGAGAGAGATAAACTTTGCGTATTTGTCGTGTGCAAATATGTATATACATATAGACCAGTTATATATATAGCAAGCAGACTTGCTGTTTAAGCAACATACAAAAATGTACTTGCAGTGCAACCAAAATGCAAATAACGGAAGCTGCTGCTCGTGCCACACACAAGGCAACACGGTGTGTGTGTGTGTGTGTGTGTGTGGCACAACTACAAATCTCTGTATGTGTGTGTGGCACAACCTTGAAGAGCATTTGCTGCCGTGCTGACCTTGCAGACAGAGCTTGAGCTCGAGTTGAGCGTCTATTTTGCACTTGAAATTCAATTTGAAGCCCTCGCGGCGATCACCGCATACGTTGCGTATGCGCAATTCGCAAAACTTTCCAGACACCGTTCTTGCAATGCCTTCTGCATCCTCTTCTCCCTCTTCTTTTGCTTCTTCTTCTACTGCTCTAATCAATGCAGTGCAAAATCGATAAGCAACAACAATCGACAAAGTCTCACAGTTCTCTCTTTTTTTGGATTTCGTTTTCTTCTTTTTTTGAATTTTATGACTGAGTCAAGGTATGTGAAGGTTTTCGTATTCATTGTTTTCAAGTTGTTTACGTCAGTGTGTGTGTGTGTTTGTATACAGTCAGCAGGCGTTAATAATATTTAGCAAACAGCCGTAAAGAGTCTCTCGATAAATAGCTAAAAAGGTAACGCGACGCGCGCTCTCGCGATGTTGACAAAACGCAAGCGTAACTAAAAAATGACTAAAGTCAGCGGCAAATGGGCAAAGCAACGAGACCCGAACCCAGAGACACAGACTGCCAATTGCACTCTCTGTCTCTCCCCCACTCACTCACTCTCTGTCTGTACACTCAGTACTCACACACACACTCATACTCATATGCCTGCTCATTCACACTTGCACACCTCAGCTCGCTCAGGTGCTGCCCCCCTTTCCCCCTCTCACAATATTTGCCATAATGAGGCAGTTTCTTTTTTCAGTTTTATTTAATTTGTTTTCTTTTTTTTGCTTTACTTTCTCAACTTGTTGCACTCTTTATTGCTTTTGCTTTTACTCTTTTAACACTCTTAAAGTGCGCTCAGCTCATTTGCCTCTCTATCTCTATCCCTCTCTCTTTCTTTCTACCTCTCTCTCTCTCTCTCTTTCTGTCGTCTATTCTACCTCACTCACTCAGTCTACTTTTATCAGCTTTTGCAAGCCAGTCAAATAGATAACGCAGCCCGATAGGCTCTACCTATAGGCACACACACACACGTAATTGTCGCACTGTGCGTAATTATGTTAGTTGCGTGTATTTTTTATGGTATTTTTTAGGCCAAATTTTCAACGTTTTGTTTACCTGTTGCGCGCTCAAAGTTTTCTCATAACGCGCTTTTAAGTGGAAGGCATGCTCTGAATTTTGTTAATGTAATTAATGAAGGCAGAAGGGCCGATGATATCAGCAAATCATAATCAGTTTCCTTTTGCTCGAGATTAACAGGCCCGTAGCTGGGCGTGTACACGGTGTATAAAGGTCTCCAACTGCCGGGGGCCCGCTGCTTTATTATTTAAGTATATGTATGTATATACTCTGAGCATTACACTACACTGGGCCACGAGAGGTGTTGCTCAACGGCCCCAGAGAGCATCGCGTTTAATTAGTTGATAACCATTTAAAAGAAATTATTGAATCTAAAAATACTCAGAATGCTCGAAAATAGATGTTGATTGGCTCAAAAAAACATGATGTTATAAAGCAGTTAATAAATATTAACTTTGACAGCTTGTTAAACAACCATTCATGCTATAACAATAAACTTATACTCGTTTTAAAGGTTTGACAATTCATTCATCTTTCATTTGCAATTTAAATCAATCGTTTATCTCAAGTGGTGCAAAAATTCTGATGTTTGCAGGCTCATATGACAAAAGACGCCACTGTGCCTGGCTACGGCCCTGGAAATTACATTAAGAAGAATTATTGTGCAATTTGGGCAAGCGGTTTGTTTATCATTGGGTTACATCATTTGCGGCTTGTTTGAGGTTTCAACAGAGAATCACACAACTATCTTTCTCTGTATAGAGTAAAGCTAGTTAGCATTATGTCTCTCTAAAAAGAGTTAAGCTAGTTAGAGTATTGTCTATAAAATAAATAAATCTATTTAAAGGGTTGAGTTAGCTTGAGTTCTATCTCTCAATAAAGATAAGTTAAAATACCTATAGATCGTATATCTGTTCATTGCCTAACAATACTTTTGTTATTTTAGCTGATTAACGGCTAAATACTAAAAGAATCTTCACTTAAGTTCTCTCTCTATTAAGTGTTAATCTAGTTATAGTTCCTTCCCTCCACAAGGTGTTCAGCTAGTTAAGAGTACTTAGTGATATTATAGCATAATCAACTGGAATCATTCACTTATGCTTGTCACAAGTGAGTCTAATGAGTTTTTAAGTTGCAGTCGAGAGTGCAACACACACAAAAAAAAAACACACTCCCACACAAACAAAGGTACTCATATTACCTCAGAATTCTCCCATGCCACAATTGTTATTGATTATTTTGCCCCCCCTCCTTTTGGCATACAGTGTACATTGCAGTAGTGGAGCATAGCTCTTCAGTGATTGGGAACTCTGGAGAGTTGTTTCACAACTTACCTGCAGGCGGCGCAGCTGCTGCGATGTTGCTGTTGCTGCAGCCTCAGCTGGTATTGGTGAGAGTGAGGCATCGAATGGAGTGCTCTGCGTTGCTGCTGCTGCTCCTGTTCCAATTGCTCTGCATCGGCATTTTCCTCAATAGGCGACTGCACTTTGGCCAGCTGTGACGCTGGTTCATTGCGTTCCTGCGTTGCCAAAGCATTGGCCAATATTTCATTTGCCTGCTTGTCGGTCAAATGTTGCACACGTTTATTCTTCAGATGATGAGGAGTATCGCTAGAAGGCAGGAAGGAAGGAGGGAAGGAGGGAAGAAGGGATTGAATTGAAGTAAACTAATCTGTGCTGAGTATGTCCAATCAACTTACCGTCTATGCAGCTTGGGTGGGCGCTTGTAGAAGTCGTCGTCTTCTCCCTCCACCTGAAATCCAACGCGACGATCGCTTTCCTACAAGAAACAGATCGAAATATTCATTATAATCCACTTAATATCTCTATCTCTTTCCCACTTACATATTCATCGTCTTGTTCCTCAGCCTCGGCAGCATCATTAGCTGTGTCAGCGACAACAGCAACTGTTGCTGCTGCTGCTAGTGCTGCTGCTGCTCCTACATTGTCGCTGCTGCTGCTGCTGTTGGTTTGCAACACGGGTGGTACTGTGTCACCCTGTGTGGTTTGTGGCTCGGCTGCTATGGGTGAAACAACACCAACGGCAAGCGGCTTGGAATTCAGCACAGTCAGCGGTTTGTGTACTGGCTGTGCAGCTGGTGCTACATTATTGGTTGCTGTCACGACTACGGCAGTTTGTTGGTGATTATTCGCAGTGGTTCGTGTCTCGGCGGGGGTTTCTGTCACGACTGTCTTGGTACCGTTCTGCGAAGGGAAATGAAAAAGAATATTTGAAGAAAAGTAAAGAAAATTGCAGAAGAATTTAATAGAAAATAGAGTATAGAATAAGAAAAAAACTAGAATTACATAAATAACGCATTAACAAGCTAAATATAGCAGCTAAAAGTAATATAAATCTAAACTAAATATAAACTTAATATTACATTAGTTTTGAAAGTACTTTGATGCAATTGAATTACTCAAAAACAAGACTTAAGCATGCCTTAATAAATAGTAAATAACTTTGGAAAACTTCAATTAAATTTAACTTAATTTAAAAACAATTTAAATCTACTCGAAAATACCATAAAATAATACTAAAACTAGCAACAGTATCAATATGAATAAATAGGTCAACAATAAAGATTTGACACATTGTGTGCCCCCGAAAACAATTAAGGGCATTGAAAGTACAGACATAATCTTGACCCCCGACCCTGACCATCATCGTAACCACTTGATCTTCGTGACATAACATTTACCTCCTCTGGCAGTGACATCAAATGCGTGTTCTCCTCATGGCGACTACGTTCGTTCTTCAGTTTCTGTGCCTTCGCCTTCAGATCCTTGGGATGTGGTGTATTCTGTCGCACAAATGGTGTATCCTTCTCTTGGGTAACCTCTTCGGAGAACTTGACAACAGTGCGTGATGGTTCACGTTCCTCATAAGGTTCTGAATCCGATTCCAAATCACGCGCTGAAGGAGTGAAGAAAGTTGTATTAGAAACACAGAGAATACATATAGGATAATAATTTCTGTTGTTTAAGCAATTATAAATGATTAGCGTATGGCATGCGCATGCAGTTTACAGTAAGAGTAGTAGTACGAAAGGGAGGGGAAGGAGTAGAGTAGGGGAGCAGCAGCAAAGTATCATAAATATTTACACTAGACGAACACTTAATGACCTGTGGCTTTGGCTATGTAAAATCAATAAATACGGCAATTGAAGAGCAACAATGGATGGAGGCAGCCAGCTACTACTTATTTTTGGCAGCGCCCGTGGCATAAACATCGCCGCCGCACGGGCCACACGGGCTGCCAACCATAAGTACGTGTGAGGGGGGGAGGTAGAGAGGTAAGAAGAGTGTTAGAGTCTTCGCAACAACACCGGCACTCTCTAATCCATCAATCGGTTATGAGAGTGTGCGCCATAAATTTCCATTTAACGTAAACAAATATTCAAATTGCAACATGTGGGCGCGATTCACAACGCGCAACTCAACTGAACCCGTTCAGTTCTGCACGAGGAGGAGGAGGGAGGAGGCAGTCAAGCAGGGGGGGAAAGGGGCAAGTAGCAGGAGGAACAGCCAAGCAATAAACAAATTCAAATTGTGCTGTTTATGACGGAAGCACATAGTTGAGCATCTTGTAGACTTCCCACCTTCTCCCCCTACTTCCCACCTTCCCCTCTACACATCCCCCTCCAACTTAAGTAGCTGCATTCAATGTCAGTCCGTAAGTTACAAAATATATATTTTGACCAACACCCAGCGGGGTGTGCCCCGTGTTTGTCTGTCTGTCGACATCATCATCATCTTTATGACCATCCCCCCATCATCGTCGTCATCATTGTAGTCGTTCTGCTTGTCATTGATAACTTAAGTGAATTTGGCGGGCATGAAGATTTATGTAAATATAAAACAAACTAAGTAGAAACGACAATAATAAGACAACCAAGACCCAGGGGCACCTCTTGGTCTCTCCACTTTTAATTGGATAATTTGAGCAACGTTTAAGTGACACAGAATGTGCTCATGAGCACATCACACACATACATATATACCCCACATATATGCCAGCATATTTCTATTGATCTTGAACATATATATTTTTCACACAACTCTGTAAATTGTTAGGAAAATATGCTATGCTTCGAATGCATACATGAATATCATTTTCATGGCATCATCATAAAAACCGAACAGACTCTGAGATGAGATTAGTTTTGTATTTTTAGAAATTATTTGCATAGAGCGCGCTCTGAAAACTTGTTTTCGTTTTCAAAAAACAGTTACAAAAGTTGTTATTATCATTGAATGTCAAACTGAGAATGGAAACCAATAAGAAAAAATAAAATACTACGCAACAGAACCACAACAACAACATGTTGAATAGCAGTCAATACTACAGTGAAGCCTTAGAGTGGCAGACAATGAACAATTTAACGATGATTAATGGTTACAGACAACTGATAAACACGATCTATACACAAACTAGTTGCTGGCAAGGTTATGAATATAGGGTTCTCTCTACAAAGAAGCCACAGTTTGCTAGATATTGTAGGAGTATAGACTATGCAGCATACTCTATAAATAAGATACTTGTACTAAGGTAAAGGGCTAAGAATGCACAGTTTCCTAGATATTCTTGGTATATACTTGTACACTAACAACAACACATATACTTATACTTCTTTATATTCCCTACACCTTTATATACTATTATATATATTATTCAAAGTTTGCTAGATATTGTTGGTGTATAGATTAGATACCTTACCCTTTATACTAAGTATATACTACTATATATTCCCTATACAATTGCAATCATTCACCACTTTAAATATCTGCAAGTTCTCTACAGTTGACTGACTCCATTCTCCTCTTTTATCAAGTTGTTTAAGATAAGAATGCACAGTTATCTATGCAGAATTCACAGTTTGCTAAATATTGTTGGTATATACATAGACTATGGATAACGCAGTACCCTTAATACTGTAATCTACTATAAATTCTCTATAGAATTGCAATCTTACAGCAATTTAAACCTATCATTTAAACTATACAGCATATTCTATAAACAATATACTCATCTACTTCAATCTTACACCAATTTAAACTTCTCCTAGTTATCTTTAGTTCCCCTACTCCTGTTTTCCACTCTCCCACTTTCTCCAAACTCTGCAAGCACGTTCGTCAGCCAGTCAGTCAGTCAGTCAAGTGCCTGGCTTGACTGTACCCCATTGACTTGGCTGTGCTGGTCTGACAGGCCCATTAATCAATGTACACTGGCGCACGTTCGCTCTTAGAAGACGATTAATATTCTCCAGCGTCGGCGTTATGCCCGATTACTTGCGAGTATTATAATTACTACTACAACGCCCAGCAGCCGCCACAGTCGATCTTGCTCCACATTTGCCATCTAGCTCTGACGTCACAAACGTTTACATTATGTTGCTGGCGCTGACGCTGACTGGATGCCAATCTTCATCTACAATGAGTCAAACAAACAAAGCAAGCAACAGCAAGAACAGGCTGTGCCTTTGATCTGGCATGCTGCCCTGACACACCAGCTGAATCAGTATAAATCCCGATCTCAAGATCCCATCAAACTTGGGGCAATTGTGATGGGAAACACACGCACTGAACCGCCTGTCAAATGAATGGCATATAAACAGCAAATAATAACATTATCAAATCAAACACACGCACTTAGTCAGCCCCCCTTCCCATTCTCTCCATGATCCGCTCCCCTTAGTGCGTGTGTGTGCGCGCCTCTGTTTCTTTAGCTTCTTCTTCAGGCAACGCCTATACAATTTGTTGTTATGTGTGATTTATATGACGTCACTTTATGGCCACAAACTGGTTTTCTTCTTGGAGTGACCACAAAACAGCTTTGACTTTGTAGAGATGCCTATTTACCATCACTCTGAAGTTAGTCAGAAAGGAAAAAGACCCAAAAGAATAGATACCTTTGGCACGTTGAAGGTTCTATAAGTTTGCAGGTTCTATATACTCTAATTGTTTCAATACTAGTGATATATAACAATATAATAGTCTTTAATATTGTTTATGTTCCATATTATGTCTAACTTTGATTGGCACTTATAAGATAAGTTAAGCTTCTGAAATCCGAACTGGTCTTCATACAAAAACCTTCATTTCGGCCGATTGTTCCTATGGCAGCTATATGTTATAGTGGCCCTATTTTGATTAAATTTTATATGCTTTTTATATATACAGAAAAAGTCTGATATAGTTAATTTGAATACAATATCTTGACAAATAGCAAAACTCGGCCGATAGTTTGTATGACAGCTATTCTATATATTGGTCTAATCCGGTTCGTTTCGACTTATATACAGCGTGGAGTAAAAAGAAGCATGTGTGCCAAGTTTCACCCAGATAGCTCTATAGCTGACAGACTAGTTGGCGGAAATGGCTAGATAGTATCCCTTGCTGATGATGATTAAGAATATATATAGTTTATCGTGTCGGATATATCTCCTAAGTTGCGTTTAATATACCCTCTGCAAGGGTATAAAAGGAAAATGAAAATACTGCACAAACAACATTTTCCGAATACATCTGGCATGCATATATGTATATAGTATAGGATATTTATTGTTTATAGGAACTGTATTAATATGCGCTTTATGGAGCGTACTTTATAGCAGAATTGTAATTGCATTTATCTGTCTGTATCGAGAGCTGACTTTAACGACGATATGCAAATGTCAATAATGCAGATGCTATAAAATATTCAACAAATTTCTGAATGATATATATATACTATTATAAAGTATATATATAGATATAAAAACTTGTATGATTTGCACCTAAAAGCGGGCAACTACAACTGTGCTATAAAGACAGAACTGTTTAGTATAGGGCAACTATGCATGTCTATTCATAGGGTAGATATTTATAGGATAGGTTTTATAGGTAGTTTGTTTATAGCACTAGGTTTTGTTAGACTAGCAAACAGACAAACGCAAACCTTTCTGTTGATAACTGAAGAAGTCCATAGAGTCGAACTTTTCACTCGATCTATAAAGCGCCATAGGTGGATAATCTTTTGTGTTTCGATATAAGGGTGTATTATTTTGAATATGAAATGGAATATGTGCATTATAAAGAGAGAGAGAGAGAGAAATAAATAGGAGACAGCATGGTGTAGTGTGGCGCAATAAAAAAGTAAACAAAGAATAGAAAAATAACGTGTACATAAAGATATGCAAAAGGGAAATAAGATTAGTGTTTGGTGCTCCACGTACAGTTATACAGTTTATACAGTTTTATAGCCAAATTGCGTTATAAATTTAATTACGAAAAGAATTTGGAAACTTTGTAAATTTTGGACTTTTTGAACTACTGATTCAATTAGAGATAGTTCACTTAGTACGAGGGTTTGTGTTTGCACGCCTTATCTTATCATAGCATAGATTGCAGATATTGCAGCACGATAGACTGTAGAACGTGCCTGGGCACATTCCTAGCGGAAAGAATGCCATAGTGAATAGATAAGCCACCCGATTTATTGGGCAATGTTGTTGGCGAAAACACTCACACAACGTACTACTCAGTCTTACTCACAACTAACTGCAAGCACCAGTCACCACAATGTTATCAGTATAATAGGATTACAGTGACAACAACAACTTACCCGGCGTATTGGGATGATATTCCTGCTGTGGCAGTAGATAACACGAGAGCACAGGTTCACCAGTCTCTGCATCTGTGTCCGGTTGAAAGGTGAGCAATGGTTGTGATTGATTCTCTGACAACCAAACAGCTTTCAGTTGAAGATTCACCAGAGAGTAAGGTAAATACAACAACTGATTGCCACTCACATCGAGCACATGCAATACACTGCAATTGCCCAACTCTGGCGGCAGTCTCTTCAGCTTATTGTCACGCAGACTCAGCACACCCAGATTGCTGCACTCGCCAATCTCCAGTGGCAGATACTCCAATGCATTGCGATCCACATTCAGATTACTCAACTTGCTCATGCGGCCAATCGAGGTGGGCAACTCCGAGAGGAAGTTCTCGGTCAGTATGAGTTCCTGCATGTTCTCGCAGCTAAAAAGCAGATAGATAACATATTAAAGAACTTCACAAACACTTCTCTCATAGGTATTTGCTATACTCACTTGCCCAACGTATCGTTCAGTCGCTGCAAACGATTCTGATCCAGTTTAAGTATGGTCAGACGATTCAGTTTGGCTATGCCATCGGGCAGTGTCTCCAGTAGATTCTGTGCCAAATCCAAATCGGTTAGACCCACCAGTCCGCCAATTTCATTGGGCAACTCTTCGAGGCGATTCTCCGAGACATCCAGATAGGTTAACTTGGTCAGCAGCCCCAGCTCTGGTGGCAAACGCTGCAGCTGATTGTGATCCAACCACAATTCGTGTAGTCCTGGCAAATATCCAAGATATGGCGGCAAGTCTTCGATTTCATTATCACCCAAATCGAGACGTTTCAGCTTTGTCAACTGACTTATCGTTTCGGGCAAATGCTTGAGCAGATTTTCACGCAACTCCAACGATTCCAGTTGCGTTAAACTGCCAAAATCGGCGGGCAATGTGGTAAGGGACATATCATTCAGCCCCAATACAGTTAGATTCTTTAGCTGTGAGAAACCCGAAGGCAATTTGGGTATCGGGTTCGAGCTAAAGTCGGCCACCTGCAGGCTCTGCAGATGCTTAATGTCATCGGGAATGTCGGGTATATCTGCAAGCAGAGAGGGGAGAGAGAGAGAGAAATGACAATACAAATTAATACAATACACTCTCTTTAGTTGTTGTTGCTCATTTTCAATATCGATTTGCAGCACACTCTATTGCTCACGCATGAATTGCGCCAAAGGGTGTCCCCAATATCCATATCTAATTATTTTTAAATCGGCTATAAATATTTCATGAGCGAACATGCTGCGCAAAAGCCACAAACACACACAGAGAGAGACGAGGAGGGAGACAGAGAGTGGGAGAGCAGAGCAAGCTCAAGAGCTACTCTCTCTGTGTTAAATATTTGTTTGTAAGCTGCACGGAAGTCGGCAAGATAAGCTTGCCATTATAATATTGATTAGGAATGCAATAAATCGTTGCAGGAATTTTAGCTTTAAATAATTTATAGTTATTTCATTGTTTTGCATAACTGAATAAGAATATCTCTGTCTATTTGTCTACATATATTTCATTATTTCTTTCTTATATATCTCTATATATGTATATTTCTTTAAATCACACACTGTACCCTGTAACAATTAGTTCAAACATGCCTTTGTCATTTGTCAAAAGCCCTTGCCAAAGGGTGCGCTTAAATTTAAACCATTAAAGCAATTTAATTCATTTCACATTGATGCACACACACACACACACACAAGTATACAGTTTCTCTCACACACACACACACTCAAAGAGAGACATGCCATGACTGTGTGCAGTTTGATAGAGCGAGACGAAGCGTAAAATGACAAACGAAACTTGTTGATCGAATAAATTTTCAACTGCCTAAGCGGAAATGCGCACGCAAAAAGCACCCAAGTTTCCATTTTATACACTCACACTCACTCATAGACACACATGTTGTAAGTGTCAGCATATGTGTCCACACACACACACACACACAGTCACTCTTTGTATCGCTCTCTCGCTCGTGTGTGTATTTGCGGTTGTTTGTTTATGCGAAACACACCCACAAAAGGCCACAGGAGCCTCGCACAAAAGGTCACCGCAGTGGAAACTGTCAGGCAGGTGGGCGTACAATCCTTTACAGGGACGACGACGACGACGACAACGGCGACGTTGAAACTGACCTAGTTGAACACACACTCACACACACTCTCTCCAACACACACACACGCATATGTCGCACATATCGCAGCATACATGGGGCGTGGGGATAATAACTTGATGTAACTAATACGACACGTGGGACCAGCCACAACACTCACGAGAGGGTGTGTGCGAGTGTGTGTGTGTGGCATTGAGCAGGACATGTTCGAGTTGCAGTGCAACAATAAGCATTGTGTGCGCCGCCTCCGGCTTCGCCTCCACTTTGACGTGCGGAAGTGCCCAGTCAAAGAGAGAAATAGGGATAGAGAGAGAGAGAGAAAGAACACCAGCAAAGAAGAGCAAAATAAAAGCGAAATCAAACAGAACAAAACAAAACAAAACATCTCTGCAAATGTGCATTGAATTAAGCTCGCACCACAGTGGTGCAGCCTGCCGGGCTGCTTGTACAGGAATTTGTGGCATGTTTTTCAGATAAAATCCAATTTTACCTTTACAATTTAATTAAAATCAGATGTGAAGGCAGGTACACACACACATACATATACATATGCAAATATTCACACATATTCAATGGAGAATATTCGTATTTTAATTTATTGCCTGCCGCATTGCGAATTATGCATGAGGAACAGATAAAGCCGGACGAGGATTCTCTCCCTTTCTACCTTTCACTGTGATTCATATGGCAGGTGTTGCTGAATCTGGTGTGTCATAGAACAGCAATATATATTGTATATAGGGATTCCAATTAAATGCACACACAGCTGGACATTTATACATGCTGCAGCACTCTCATATGCAATTAAATTCAACTTTTAAAATGCTCCAGACAAAGCAGAACTCCACTCAATAATAATAATGGCGAAGTACGCACAGTCAGCAGTCACTTAATTAAGGTATTAATTGCTCATCTATCTCTATAAGAGGTGCATACCTCTACTGCTTCGCACTTTGTTTGCTGACTCTTCTCTCTTATCTCGCTTATCAACATGTTTCACATGGTGTATAGATAACTAAGTCAAACAAGCGGATAAGAAAGTAATATCTACATGCGAATTCACATCGATAGCAAAAGTAAAACCAGCAAGAGAACACCCTTGCAGTTTATATATCCACCGATTGTTTCAATACTAGTGATATCAAATGGTGTAGAATTGAATAGAATTGATTAAGAATATGTATACTTTATAGGTCGTATCTTCTTAGATACGTTGCAATATCCTGCCCAAAATTAACACACCTTTTGGAAGAGTATAATAACACGCGGGCAAAAAAGCTAAATAATTTCAATATTTATTACACTCTCTACTCAAAAGAAAAACATTTCGTAGAAGAATCTAAAGAATCTTATTTCTAGGTAATTTTGAGTAAATTTGATTTGACGTAGGCTTGGCAACCAAACTAAAAAAAAAGAAGAACAAAGACGCGAAGAAGCATCAAACAGCAGTCGATCCATCAACGCAGGGGGGAGGAGAAGGGGAGAGAGAGAGGCCCACAAGCAAAACACTCAGAAACAGCCGCAGACAAATGGACGCAGCAAGAGGCAACGGAACACACACACGCACAATTGGTAGCATATGGAGAGACTAACCTTATATACATTAACATTATATGATGCTCTACTTATTTGGTTAGATGGAAGATGGTATGGATGGATGTGCCTCATATTTGGCCAGCTGTAGGGCTGCAAAATTGTTCAACTGTGCGGCACAGTTGTCGGTCATTAGACCAGAGGCGACACACACAATTCATTGACCTTTCCGGCAGTCAAGGAAGAGCAGTCAGAGGCAGACTGTGAGAGGGAGAGAGAGAGTGCCGGCAACATTTGGAAACTCATTAAGTGGCACGGAAATGAAAGGAAATGCCTGGGCTTGGCCACACTGTGCTCAGTTTGTGCCTACCCTGCCTTCGCCCAAAATGTAATCAATTTGTGCAATTATGCAATGACAATGAGAGCAGAACACACAAACACACATATAAGGGGGCACTCATAACAGCAACTACTCTATATTTCTAGACAATGCAAAGTTGCTTAAAATAAACCAAAAATCCACCAGGAAACAGCCTATGAAAGCTATATAAAAATTGCTTTTAATGATATCAGAAAAACCCAAGAGAAAAAGCCAAAAAAAGAAAAAGAACTGAAGGTGAAGAGCAAGGCAACAAAAGAGAAGGAGAAGGAGGAGTGGCCAACAAACTCGGCCAGGCGAAACGTCAGTGACGACGTCAAAAATCTTGTATATTCTCTATATATATATATAATATATATAGATATAAAAGCAATGCCACACTGGGGCAGACAGTATGAAAATTCTTTTCAATGTCATTGAACGAGCAAATATTTTAAGAGCCACATCTCGTTGTCGTGTGTGTTCTTGGCTGCTAGTCATGGCTATGAAAAATGAAATGAAATGATTTGTCAGATACAGCATGAAGGCAATGAACGGCAAATGTAGAGAGGGAGAGAAGAGAGAGGGAGGGGGAGGAGAGAAGAGTAGGCTGACTACATCAAGGCCTATCGAGGACGCCGCATCTCTAGGCTTGCACTTAATGAAGCAGCTCCTTCTGCTGTAGTTGAGAAAACTGAGTGAAGAAGGATTTTCAATTTAGTAGCAGCAGGTTAAGCTCAACTAAATCCTGTACTCACAGTGTCCTCAGCCTTTGCCTTTAGTATGTTATAAGCTTTTATGGCATATTGCCATTTGCTTTATGCATTCAATGAATGCAGCTGACTGGCTGCGCTGGAGTTGCCCTCGTTTGCCTGCCTGCATATCATCATCATCATCATCATCATCATCACTCATGAGCTTCGTCATCAACATGTGCAATGCAGTCTGCATGCAATTTTCTATTTGCCTTTGTTGAAAGCATCCTCCACAGCCACACACACACTCACACAAATCCCTAAACGACAGCGAGAAAATAGAAATAGCTTTCCGCCGCCTCTGGATGCTTTATGGCCCCCGCTTGCTGATGCTGCAACTAACAGGATGACTGCTGCCACAGCTACCTCTGCCACACTGCCTCACTGCACAAGAGTCAACCCTCAAGCCGAGCTTAGTCGCCCAGGGAGTGAGCTAAGTAAATGGCTTTTAATTTCAGAGAACTCGCTGTTGCTGCTGCTGCTGCGGCTGTTGCTGCGTTGCGTTGTCGGCAACAGGCGTGCAACAGGTGCCATTAAATGTAATTAAAACGTTTAACAAGCAAAACTAAATACACGCTACGCGGCACTTTAGCACTACACAAAGTAACGCATACACTACACAGCGTATTAGATGATATAAGGGTATTTGGGTAGTGGGAAACTCATAGAGAAATAGGAAATTGGTTTTGAGAATTCTATTTCAATTTGTGAAGAGTAAATACTCTTGTAAGTAGTAAAGAAAATTCACTAAGATGCAGCAAACTATGTTTATCATACTATCTGTACATTATACATTATGTTTTATAGTGCCAAATATTATACAAGAGTGGTAGAAATTCAAATTATATACAAGATAATAAGTATGATACTTATACAGCCAACAATATCATAACAAATAGAGATAGTCTTCAGTGGATTATAGAAAGAGTTAAAGAGTTAATCATCTATGATATAAGGGCATCTAAAGTAGAGTATCTTCACCTATTTATTCCCCTTTCCAGACCACAAAACTAATTACAACATATAATATTTATTCAAATCCCCCCACACAGCCTGCCATTAACAAGTTCATCGAAACTAAACTGCACTTGCCACACTCCAACAACTGTGACTGCAACTGCCACAGCAACTGTCATATCTCTTCCGTTCTCACACAGCATTTTCTACACTTTTCCCAGAAATTAAACTGGAATAAAAAAGACAACAAGATATGACAGACAGAAATTTGTGGGTAGTGGAGCTCTATGATAACTTGATATTGAGAAATGCTGTGCAAGTTCTGCTGCTGCTGCTGTCGAGTCAATTAGAAGCAGCAGAGGGAGAGCACGGTGTGGAATGCGATTACGGCAGCAACTCTCAACTAATCAAGTTACCAGATAATTAAATGTGCAGCTAACTAACTATACCTACTCCTTCCCTCTCTCTCTTCCCCTCTCTCACACACTTTGATTGAGATATTTAGCGCTATTTGTGGCACTGTGGAAGAGAGAAATATATGTTTGCAAGTTCAATAACATGTTTGAAATGCTCGGAACATTGGCAATAATTATATATGTTGAATATATGCCCCGCAGCTGTATCGCAATTTATTAGTTAACCTGGCAAATTGAGGCGAGCAGCAACACAGCAGCACACAAGCTCCAAAGTATCTGTCAGATACAGCAATTACCCCGAACACACATGTATATACATACACGTACATCGATGCTGCAAGTGGGATTATTATGATATATATTTTGATTGGACTAAAGTGGACTTATGGGCTGTCAATCAATTAAAATGCTTTTCAATTAATGAAAATCCCAAAAACGAGGAAAAGAACTTCAAGACGCGCACCTGCGTCATCGTCATCGTCAGCCTGGTAGGTCTGACAGACAGACAGAGAGAGAGAGAGACAGGCAGGCAAACAGACAGAAAACCCACTTAATTTGCACTGACGTTTCGTAAAATACCGCAACATTTTTACCAATAACTTTTCTTTGGCATACCCAGGCTTGAAGGGGTGGCAATACTTTACAAAGTTTGCACTTCTTGAGCAGCTACTGGGTATCTCTGGGCATCTACTGACTGGTATCTACCTGCGCTTCCATTGCTAGTTTGCCCAATAGACAGTAGGCAGTTCTCATGTCGTATATTCGCTTTTGATTTGTTGGCTCCGCAAAACAGAATGTTCTGCTTGCTCTCTGTCGATTAGTTTTTAATTGCGCACACCACGTGACGTCAATAGCTGCCAGGCAGTGAGATATGCCTGTGTGTGTGTATAGTTTTGGGGCAAGTTTCCTGAGAGATGAAATGATTTTTCAATTTTTTCCATCATTTCTTGATATACTTTTTGTTTAATGCCATTAATTAAACAAGTGTGGTTGTGTGTTGTGTGTGTGTGGCCAATAATTATTGTAGATATTTCCACAAAGTCATGGCCTCTAACAATGTGGTCAACTAGGCTAGCACTGATTTCTTTCTTTCTACACTTGAGATCGCACAAGTTCTTTTGAACTGTCGTCGAGGGTCTTCTTGCAGCTTAGCGTCATGTCGCCGCTTGTTTGCTGAGGCCGAGGCCGAGGATGTGTGCATGTATGTGTGTGTTGTCTACTAAACAAGAAGATGAGCAAGAAGCAGCAGCAGAAGAATCTGCAAAAGCCACTCTCGAATGACTTGCGTTTGCTTGCTGCCATAGAGCTTAACTTTGACCCAGTTGACGCCTCAATTGCAACAGTGTGCAGCAAGCAAGAAGAGGCAGCAACAGCAACGGCAGCAGCAGCAGCAGAAGAGAAGAAAGATGACACAGATTCCACATTGACTTGTTCGTGCTTGTCGTGGCCGCGACTAAGTGCACGGCGCTCAGCAAAACAACCATTTAATTGGGCTTTTTGTTAGTTGCATTTCTGGCTTGCTTCCTCTACTCTCTGCAGTCTTTGGCTCTGCCTCTCACTGCCTCCCCCTCCCCTGCCTCCTCTTGCGTTTTTTGTCATTCGAAAATTGCCTGTAAGCTTGTTCCCATGGCACCATAAAAGAGTTTTCAATGAATTTCCCACAGTTTCCCATACGATATTCTCATTCTCATTTCAGTTGCCGCTGACAACATATTCACAGTCCCCTCCGCGTTATTTACTCGCCGAGCACATTGTTTATTTGTCTACTGTCCCAACTACAACTACAAACCCAACTACAACAACTAACACAGATACAAATGTAAATACAAATGCAAATGCAAAATGCGAATGCGAATGCAAACACAAATAAACTGAGCTTATCAACACACGGCGACTGACAGCAGCGCTGCCTGTTAAATATAAATTCACTAATTATTATGTATTAATAAGCAAAGAGGCTGTAGAGTAGATGCCCCCAGGGCGCAGGGGAGGGAGAGAGCAAAGAGAATGCAGTGAAAACAAATTGCGAAATTGAAGAAATAGAAAAAACACAATGCGCAAATAAATAAACAATTAGCGAAGCGAGGGAAAATGAAGCGTACGAAGCAAAATGAGAAATACACATAGAATACATTAAGTATTGCGAAAGTGCAAATACCCTGTAAACTTAATATGTATGCAATGGCAATATGAACAAGTAGCAAACAAGTAAGGAAGTTTATATGCGCTACCAAAGCTTTTGGCTTTAAGACTGCGATTGCAAAACGTTTTCTTCTCATTAACAGAGGTGAAAAGGGGTGTGGCTTAGTTCTAAAGCTTAATTTATATATGTGCAATAATAATATACTTATAGCTTTAATATACTCTGAGATATAGATGTGCATACATACAAACAGACTGACAAACTCATATACAAAAGTTGTATTTGGTTTTCTCCTCTATTATCTATTTTCAGCTTGAATTCAACACTACACACGGCAAACATGCCATATCTTTACTTTAACAGCCTATATACCCATTTGTTGCTGCCCATTTACAGGGTATAAGTACATAAGTTGCGGCAACGGCGCCCTCTAGTGCTCGTTTCGCAAGCAGGTCAACTTGTCATAATAATTTACTTGCAAAACTCACGGCTACTAACGACAACGGCGGTGTCCACAACACCTGCACTATTGCAGGCAAACACAACAGTACACCCACACCCACACCCTCACACCCGCACTGGCACACACACTGGCAGCACGCATACCAACACTGCCATAGAGCTATACAAATTAATGTTTTTATTAGCATTGTTAGCGTAACCGTTGCGCTATGCCAGCACAGTGGAACCAAAACAATTAACTAAAAATCGATTTAAGGCAGCACGCAAATCGCAAAACGAAAGCACCATTAATCTAAACTAATCAGCTTAATCAATAGCTATTTAGTAGCTGGTACTATAGAAGGGCAGCAATGAGTAGAACTTGAGTGAAAAACAAACCTTAACAACAAGTTGGTTAGGGCATAAACAACATAACCAGCTAAACAGAACTGCCAGCTACCCCTCACAAAAAAAGAATAGATTCAGATGAAGAAAAAACAAATAGAGAAGAGAAAAACAAAGCAAAAAAAGAGAACAATAGGTTTTCCATTAAGAAAAAGGCAAAAGTATTATACGTTTTTTAACTAATGTTATTTTTATGCTCAATCTATAACGTTCAAATAGTTCTTTAGATGTTGAAAATGTGCCCTCATCAAAATATGGCAGTATACACCAATATTTCTATAATATTTGTTTCTAGAACATGTTTCTTTTTATTGTAAATCGAATCAAAAAACCGGGATAAAGTTGCGTAAACAAATCTTGTGATTGTAAATTGACTTAAAGAACAAGTTTATTAAAAAATATCACAAATAAGTTATATTTCAGCAATAAAAACAGATTTGAAGATTTTTTCAAGCTAGACGTACAAATAAGACGACAGTTCTGTCCAAAAAAGGCTGTCCTGGCAGCCCTGAGCTTTACACAAAATTGTGTAAAGTATAAACAACTTTACTGCTAACATTATTGATCATATTTAACATATTTTATTTATTATATTATTTATATATTATATTATTATTATATTATTTATTTTATTTTAATATTATTTTCCTCACACTTTTCTACATTTACTCCACTGTGCACTGTGCCGAACACTTACAAATGCAACTCACGTGCATGTTAGTTGCCCGCCACCGTCCAATTCTTTTGTCAAGTGCAAGCGGCGCGTATACGTAATATATTTTTGCGTGCTGCGCTTGGCAGCTCTCTCGCCTGCACTTGCACAAGCTCTGTGGCTGGCATTGCCATTGTTGTGCTCCTCGCCTCCCCCCGCCCTCCCTCTCTTTTCCTGCCCTAAACATGAATCAAAGACCGCTAATTTTAATGCAACTGAAAATATATATTTTATATATTTCTCCATTCAGTCAAATTGAAATACCTCTCGTCATTAGGAGTACAAACATGTCTCTGTAATGTAGCAAGGTGTGCCCCAACACCTGCCACTAGCGGTTTTTCCAGCCATGCACAGCGACAACCATCGTGTGTTGCCACTAATAATAGCAGCATTTGAGCATTTGGTAATTGAATGTGAAAGGCTTTTCTACTCGCCCACGTTGATCTAAACCATTTCTAATCCCGTAAGGTAAATCTCTCTCTCTCTATCTCTCTCCACTTTGATGCATTCAGGGCATTTTCCTAAGCCACAAAACATTGTGATCAACGTTTTCGCACATCTCTCTTCCTCTTCTTTCCTCTCTCTCTCTCTTTCTCGTGCTCTTCGCCGGCCTTTCACCCAGACCCGCAGCGCAACTGAGCTCGAGTTACCAAACACAAGAAGACGGCGACGATTGGCAATGGGTCCGTTCACTTAGATTGTGCTTTGGGTGTGTTTGCGGATCATTTGTGGGTCATATGCATAAGTCAAGCCAAAACCAAGCAAGCTTAAGCCAAAGACCATTCGAGCTGTGCCAAATCGTTTAATGAGTGCAATCAACTGGTAATTCAACACTCCCGCCTCGCTTGAAGACCCGAAAAACCTCAAAGCGGAAATAGGAAACCTCATTAAGTTGTTCGACAACGTCATCGAAAAGATTCAGATTATGAATACATACATACAGCCGTGGACGTATAAATAGCACACAATAGAACAGTAACTTTAGATCGATTATTTCAGATTTATTTTGCTTTGGATCCCAAAATTTTTGATGTGAATCGATTATTGTTGTCTTCTACATGATGTACAACCCAAAAATTTACCGTTATCATTTATTTCTTCTGCTTTATGCTTAATTTTCGTTCGCGAGCGATTATTTAGCGTGGTCACAGAAATAGCACACTTTAATGAACCTACAGCAAATTCCGTGTAAAAAGTGGTTTTCGTAGGTTTTTTGCCTGATTTAAAAAATTTCGTCAACAAATTAATATAATTTAATACAAAAGTTATAAAAATGGGTCGAGCAAAGCATTGTTCAGTTGAAGAAAGGAGGATGATATTCAACCTAACTGAATCTGGCAATACACCTGCTAAAATTGCCGAAATAATGAAATGTTCGAGGAAAATGGTATATAATGCACTGAAGGTAGTAAAGGAAAACACAGAATATTTGACCAATCAAAAAAAACGCAAACCAAAGCCACGAAAAACTGATCCGCGTACAGATATGCTCATAGTACGAAGAGCAAGGCGGATCCTTTCAAGTCCTCCCGCGAAATTATGGAGGAAATAAATGAAGAATGTGGTACAAATGTATCTAGGAAATTAGTGGCAAGAAGACTAATTGAAGCTTCTCTCTTTGGACGCATCAGCAAAAAAAACCGCTCCTGTCAAAACGCAACATATCGCAACGATTAAGTTTCGCACGGGCCCACCGGGATAAGGACCTGAGTTTTTGGAAAAACATCCTTTGGAGCGATGAAACAAAAATCAATAAAATTGGACCCGATGGGAAAACATTTGTTCGTCGTCCAAAAGGCCAAGCTCTTAACCCCAGGTACACCAGGAAGACTGTTAAACACGGTGCCGGTTCCATTATGTGCTGGGGTGCATTTTCCTGGCGTGGTGTGGGTCCGCTTTACCGGATCAATGGCGTAATGGATCGCTTTATGTATGTGGACATTCTCAAAAATCAAATGGAACCATTTACGTTTGAGAACATGCCTCTGAAATGGACATTCCAGCACGACAACGACCCAAAGCACACATCTTGTGTCGTTAAAAAGTGGTTGAAGGACGAATCCATCCAAGTTCTGGAATGGCCGGCTCAAAGCCCTGACCTAAATCCAATAGAAAATCTATGGAATGATGTCAAGGTTATGATATCCAGAAAAAAATTTTCTAATCTTGACGATTTGTGGAAAGGTGTCCAAGAAGCCTGGAACTCCATTCCAAAGGAGAGATGTCAGAAGCTTGTGGAGAGTATGGGTCGAAGATGTAACGCAGTCATCGAAAATCATGGATACTCAACCAAATATTAAATTTGCTTTACATTAATTACTTTTAAACTTATTTTTTTATGATTAATTGAAGATATTTTGAAGTTGTGCTATTTCTGTGACCACGCATTTTTCGTTGTTTTTTAGTTTTTAAATTTCCACATTTTTGTTTTTTAACATTTATTCATTTTGATTAATTAATTAATTAGTTTATAAGCTAAGCTATGATGAACGAAAGCTGTTTTATTTCCAAGAAATATTTGTTAATTAAAAAAACTATTCAAAAGGATGAACTTCATTTTGTGCTATTTATACGTCCACGGCTGTATATCTTTCTCTTTATTATGAAGAACTAAATGACAACACAGAACAGTATTCAGACTATGAATATATTATACATATACATATATCTTTCTCTTAATTACAAAGAACTAAATGAGTAAACAATAATGAATTTCAATAAAAGCACTGTACGTATCTACTTATACCCTCTTATAAGTGTCACTTTATAACATTTGTTAATCAATTTAATATGTTCAACGCGTTCTCTGCCCCCCTTTGGTATATCGTGCGCCCTTCCCTTTCCGACAATACGCCCCTGAACAGTCTGCATTGCATGAATGAATAACGACCGTGAATGGAAATAAATTCTGTTTTTATTCCTATGCCCTGTAGAAGGTAAATGAACTTGCAGGGTAGTTCAGCAATGTGGATTTGGCTTACTAAGTGAAAACTTAATGCACATTGCAAATTATTTAAGTTTACTAAAGTATAAATGCATTCTGACTATTATTCAAAGTTACCCTTTTTAAAAGGTATCTCCAAGTCGTGCACACAACCCCTTTATATAGGTAAATATATGGCAGCTCTGTATGCATGACACAATCTCACACACACATATGAGTACCCGTGTGCAAGTGTGAGTACCAGTTTGGGTATCAGTTTGAGCACAATATGTTTAATTCGTTACTCGTCCGCCGTCCACACACACACACACACACATACACTGCACTTGACTCCAATTACTTACGAATGTTTACGGATTTATGCTTGCTTAAGCAGAAAATAAATATGTACCAAGTATATACGATGCCACCCCTTTCACTCTTCCCCTCGATTATGACACTGTATCTGTCTGTGCGTGCAATATTGCACAGAGAACTTTTTCCACGGAAGCTTATAAAGTTTTTTCAGCTTGAAAGCAAACTTATAATAGCGCCATAGAAACGAGAGGGTGTAGCACAAAACTAAATAGCATAGACTAGTCTGTATGCACACTATGTATGCATATTATGTATATAGAGAGAGTTCCATAGTTTGTTGTTGTGGGTCTCAAGGGTCAAAGGGCTGCAAAGAGCTGAGTCAAGACTTGTGCGACTTCTGGCGCTGGCACTGGCACTGGCAATGCATTTCATTCTCTTGATAACAACAATGGGGAGAAAGCCGGCAATCTGCAATCGGCTGCAACCGCAAAAACATGTTGACTCATTCGCCTCAAAAGCCGCAGAGCAGGACCCTCCCCTCCCCATTCCCTTCTCTCGCCCTCTTCCCCTTCCTTTAGCTCTTTCTCTTTTATCTATGAATGCGATTATCGACTTGATTTGCAATTGTTTTATGTCAGGCAAAATACGAGACTCAATTTGTATGACAAATTCCCAGTGCAATCTGCCAATCAAACTGGATGCATGTCCCACTGTCTCTCCTTTTCTATCTCTCCCTCTCCTATCTCTCTCTCCCTCTTCTATCTCTGTCTCTCCATCTTTCACTGTCCAACGGTTCACCATGAACGCATCCCAAGCAACAACAATCGATCAATGTCAATAATAATTATCCTCTAGCACTTGTTGCATATTGCACGCGGCAGGCGCAACTGTTTTCCATTTTCATTTCTACACATTTTCTATATTTCATTTCTTTTGTTAGCCAACTTACCGTTTCGTGAAACATCGAGCTCCACAAGATTTTCAAAGTTTTGTATGTCCGGCGGCAGGCGTCCAATTTCATTGTCACTCAGGCCCAGTTTTCTCAGGCGATGCAATCTGAAGAAATTCTGCAAGAGAGAGAGAGAGAAAGAGTGACACAAGTTTAGTGTAAGTCTTTAGCACGACACAATGCCAGAGGAAATGATGGGACAAAGAAAGACAACTTGACTGTTAGTTACCCTGCTGATTATATAAATAGTGGAAAGACACGTAAGTTCTCTTTAATGTTTAGAGTTTGACTCAGGAAAAGTTTTATATAATTAATATACTTTTATTGCTATGCCTAAACGATTTAAGTTTATTTAATATAGTTTCCAATTTGATGTAGACAGTAATTTCAGGTAGTTAGCATGAAAATTTATCTGAGGAAGTGTAATTTATTGCCAAAACAATTAAATTTCCAATTCTATGCCCAAAAAATTATTACAAATAAAAATCGTTTGAATAGTGTCGAAGAGTTGATTGCTAGAAGTTCCATAAAGACTCAGATACACTCTTACTATCCCAATGATCTCAAGAAACTAATGTATAATCAATATGACCAGTACTTTAGACTTGCTTTATATTTACAAGTTATCTAAAGATTAAAACATTCCAAAGCGGAGCTCATACTAACATCCTAACGAATAATCTTATATATCATAACCATTTTTCAATGCACTCAAACCTCAACTGACTGTATACACCGATTTCAACAGCATACAGGGTATACAATAACCGTTTGCTTGGCCAAAACAAAACAAAAGAAAACAAAAGAAAAGAAAAGACAATCGTTAGCAGCGTGTTTCATCTCGCCTGGTTCATCTCCATTGCCAAGCTGCGAGTTCGCTTTTCGTGGTCATAAATTGCAGACTTTGTCATTTGTTAGGTCGCCGTGACCCGTCGTCGTCGTCGTCGTCGTCCGGTGCGGCATCCTTTTGGCATTAGAGGCGCGACTCGGCTCGACTTGACTTGACTTGACTTGGCTCTCTTGGTTTGCTTTCTTTTCGTCATGTCTGAGACATGTCGCCAGCAATTAATTTATGAAAATCACGATTTTCCTGGCCACATCAATTTGACGTTCGATTCACAATAAATTGTTTTCCTACTTTCCCAAAGTGAAGGGTCGCGCACTGCAGATCGCAGTAGAGGGGGCCCCCACCATAGTCTCCATCAACATTTTGAACTGACCCTCTCTGACAAAGAATGTGGAGCATTTACACTCGGTTGGCACTCATCAACATCTTCTTCTTCTTCTTCCCCTTCTTCAGAGAGGCACTTGGAAAAAGAAAGCAGCGCCCCCTATTGGCCGACACAGTGAGTCATGGACCTCAAGGTTAACAGCCGCACCGGGCGGTGGCGTCGTCAGCGTCAGCGTCGCTGTTAGCGATTTTTATCGGCCATTGTTGTGGGACTCTCTTGCCCCAAAAACCCAAGACACATTCAATCACACACACTCGCACACGCACACACACAACAGCCGCAGCAGTCGCGACGATAATAATAATGAAAATAATTCGTAGTTGTAGTCGTAAAGATTATTAAATATTTTCGCGCTCGCCTCAAAAGACTGTGTGTGTGTCAGTGTGTGTGTGTGTGTGTGTGTGTGTGTGAGTAAGTGTCTGTTGATGAGGCCGTGACTCGATAAAGCTGACGACCCAGTTCTATAAGCCCCAAATAGACTACTTGCCCCCAAGAAGAAGCTCTGCTCGAAAAAAGTTGTTTATCTTTTACTTATGGCAAAATTTTTTCGAAATAAATTTCAAGGTGGCTGCAGAACTAAAAAGTAACTAGTTTATTTCCGAGTGTGCCCACTGTAAACTGCTGCTGAGCCGTTGGAAACTGATTATAACTTGGTTCCATTATAATTAAGATCAATTGTTTAAAGAGTGTGACAAATTTCCTTACATATGCTGAAGCATTCGAAAGCAATAACATAATTGAGGTCAGACTTTCAGACTTTTATTTGCCTTACTAGACATTGTACGGGGAGCACCATTTCTTCTGTAGGTATGTAAAAGTGGAATAACTTCAAAATAAAATAGACACTTTCTATATTTGAAGTATTTTCATTTAATTTGGGCCTTTATTGAGACTAGGGTTTGATTGCAATATCTATTAAAAGGTTCCATCTATTGGCCGCAGCAAAATATACAGCTTTGCCATTAGATTTTTGAACATCTCGTGTGGTATCACTGCTAGATTTCAGCACAAGATATGTTCCATAAATTCTTCAATATTTACTGGATAGATGGAGGGGTTAAAACTGGTGATCTAAGTGGCCATTCAATGCCGCCTTTTGACATAAGATTTCTAAGAAATTTTCTGTGCAGAAACTGTATTGTTGCACTCGCAGTTTACCTTATCTGGGTTTTAGTCTGTGATGAATGGATTGTTCACAATTAAAGATCTCTTTTCATTGTACAAAGCGTTATATAGTTACAATTGTCTTGAACAAACGTTTCCAAAGTATATGAAAACAAGTAAATCGGTTGTCAAATGTTTTCGTTATTCTATGTTACAATAACGACATAGAAAACTGTCAACACTGCATATATTAACTAATGTAATAACTAATAACTAATAATGTATTTATTTAATTTATTATTTATTTATTTCATTTATTATTCATTTATTCTCATTTATTTAAATTCTTTCCTTATTTCTTCTTTTACATTATTTAGGAAACATTTCAAAGCTCTCAAACCGACAGCAAACTCTTGAGATAACAGCTTGAATTATAAATCTGAGATGGGTCTTTGATTCTTAGAACATATTCTAATTAACAGAAGGTACTTATCTAAAGGAAATAATTAATCTTAACCTTTCGCTTGATGCCTTGTCTCAATTTTAATGTATTCTATTCTTCTTTTGGGCCTATGAAGAAACCTTCAGCTAGCCTAACAACAATGTAGTTTAACTCGAGACCTTTCGTCAACCTTTCAACTTTACTCTCAACAAACTCGCGTCATTCACATGCTGAATGCCAAAGAATGGTGTCATTTGAGACTTGGGTCAGTGTTCGTGGAAATGCAAAGTAATAAAGCTCCCCACACATCGGACACGGGGACACGGAGAGGAGGTTAAAGCCACGTTTCTTTTTCAGCCTTTTGTGCCCGCAGTTGTTTGCTGTGTGCCAGATTCTTTTGCTGTGCTGCAGTTGTTGTTATTTTTATAAAAAACGAAAGGCCTTTTCAACAAATCATGCGTCAGAAAGTTGTAACTGTCAGTGACAAAAGCCGAACGAGCTACGAAAAATGCAGGAAAACAAAAGGAAAATCAACGTGGGCATAAAACGTACACTCCAACAAATTGCATGTGCAAAAGGCCTGCACACACACACAAACACACACAGATACACGCAGAGAGAGGGAACACTGCGGGGTCGGCGCAATGGCCGGCAACAACGAGGAGAGACGCGAAAGCAAAAGCCAAAGGAGGACAAGACGTGATGACAATAAAAACGAATGCGAATTGTAAACTTTTAGCCAAGTGCAGTCGCCTCTCTCCCCCTTTACTGCCCCCCCTCTCGCTGCCCTTCAGCAAGGCAGGAGCGCACAGCCCACGCGATGGCGGCAACGGCAGCTTGTTGTATCTTTTTTGCAGTCACTTTTTGTGCATGGCCATAAATTACGGGCCGGCCGGCCGGCATTGGCAAAGTACTACGACCACATTGGAGCAGCACACACACACGTGCAGCACTCACACACGAAGCGCACTCGGCACTGCGTTGAGACGAGAGCCAACACACTTTTACTATTGTATCTAGTTGGAGCAGGCGCACAGCAAGCGTTGCAAGTTGCTGCACGTCGACTAGTTTCGTTATTGTTGCTGTTCTTGTTGTTGCTGTTGGCCAGGCCAACTAGTTGTGCCAGAGAGCGCGACTCGCATGGGTTGCATCACAGTCAACGCACACAGAGACACACACACGCACCTCTGGCAGGCACGCACGCACTACGACATGCGGCAGCTGGTGACGTGCCCCGCCGTGATGACGTTGCACACAGGACTACGACTACAACGAGGCTGCGCTGCCAGCCTGCTGCCTGCTGCACTTGTTGGCTGCAAAATGAGGCCACATAATTCGATTGATTACCCAAAAGGGTAAAAGCATTGAGCGTATCCAGAGACATGCTGCGCAGGTTGAGGGGTTGTGAGGTTGTAAGGGAATGCAATTAGTTTTGTTAAAAGCGCATTTGGAGACCACTTTGTGCGGTCTAATGGATGAATGCAATAGCTATGCATGCCCAACTAGAGCTGAAGAAAGAGAGAGAGTGCTGCAGATGCAAGGCTGAGATACATTTTAGACATGCAGATACTTTTTAGGCCATGGATTTTAAAAAAATTCATGGTCTATTGTGTTTGTCGGAACGGAAATGTGCGTAACAGGCAGAAGGAGGCATCTCCGACCCCATAAACTATATATATTCTGAATCAGTATCAGTAGCCGAGTCGATTGAGCCATGTCTGTCTGTCCGTCTGTCCGTCTGTCTGTATGAACACCTGGATCTCAGAAACTATAAGAGCTAGAGTCATCAAATTTTGTGACAACATACATATATATTGCAGTGTCTCAAAGTTTTTTTAAAATTTGGACACGCCCCTTCCCGCCTCTGTAAATCAGAAATAACTACTTAAAACCTACAATATTAACTCAACAACCAAAGTTATATATCATACATGACAAATACCTTGCCACGGGCGTTATGTGAAAATTTCATTAAAATCGGACTATAAATAAGTGAGATATGATACGAATTAAACTCACTTTGAACATACATGTATATAATAATTAGGCAGACCTAATTTACGCAAGCATACCGAAGTTCAAATCTAGCGTCAGACACACAGCATTTTATTAAACTTTTTATTTGCATTGTATGGGAACAGAATTGGTTCACAATGCAGCTTTGCCGATGCGCGAAGAAATGAGGCAATGGCCGAGTGGTTAGAGTGGCGGACGGCTGCGCGAGAGTGCGTGCGTTCAACTCCCGGTTGAGGCGGGTGCGAATTTTCGTTTATTAATTATTTCTTATTTTGTTTTTTTATTTTTTTTACTCTAATAAACTAAAAGAAAAGTTACAGTCAAAAAAATTAAAATCAAGAAGAAACAACTGTAATGAAATTTGGTACGCGCTAGAAGTGCATACCTATACCTATTGCCTACGGTATACTATGATAATCCATGGCCTTATACAGTCAGCTCCTGACTGTAGCGTTTGTATTTTTCTGTTCGATTTTAGCTAGGCAAGAACTAGATGGAATTAACTGTGTGGGTTTTATGCTGTGAACCATGACATGTATGTAAATCACACACACACATACACACACAGCCAGGTACACACACAGGTGGGTACACACACACAGGTGAGCACACACACAGAGTCACGCAGCCACAACATGCTCAACTCATCCACTGCGCTTCGTTGATTTTGAGTAATTTTATAATGTATCTGCAAGTGTAATCAGCTAAATGTATCTTGTTGTGTATCGTCCCACACACACACACGCACACGCACACACATGGCACATGTAAAGGCCTTGGTTGGTGGTGTGCATGTTGCAAATGACTGGGCTCGCAGCAAAATGGAAGCGCAGCCAGACAGAGCGAGAGAGAGACCGAGGACAGACTGAGAGCCAAAACAAGTTCTAGATACAATTCACATGTATCTGCTCCCGCCGCTTCCGCTGGCGGTGGTGGTGCTGGTGCTGGTGCTGCGCATCTGAATGCGAAAACCAGCTGAGCTAGAACACAACACGGTGCCGGAGTAGAGCAACAACAACAACAACAGCTCCAGTGGCAGCGCCAGTGCCGGCAACAAAGCGCAGACGACAAACCGGATGAGCTTTAGTCACACTCAACACACACATACACACAACAGGCTCAAGTGCTGCTAGATTAAAATGCACTGAACGAAATAGATGAGTTGACAAACAGCGAGTATAAGCATAAGTATCTTTAACCTCTTACGAGCTTCAAATACTTTCTTGTAGTTCCAACATTTCAATTCCCACTTTAAGCTTCCCCTTCACAATCTCTTTCTTGCAGTGTACTGCATGTGTACGCGGCAGCGCGCGCTTGCAACATCTGCAAGTCGCTCTCGCAGTCGCAGATACACATGCTCGCAGTCTGCTCTCTATGTAGATGCGACTCAAAGTGCCATCCGACTAGACCAGGCACCAGGCAACAGCATCGTCTCTAGGCCAATTCGCCTGCTGGTCGCATCTGTGCGCCTGCTCCAATCTGTACATCTTCATTTTTCTAGCGACGCACACACACACGCACACACGCACAACAACAATGGCTGCACACACACGCACAGCTAGCTAGTTACAACTGCTGCTCGTGTTGTTGCAGCCACATGTTGCCACCGCCTTGCAATTTGTCAGTTCATTTGACAATTTCAATTTTAACCTGGCAAATCTATTCATTATCTCAGTTAGAACTTTAGTTAATTGCGCGAGCTTAGATAAAATAAATTCGATAGATAAATCTCTTCGCAGGCAACTGGAGCTAAGGCAATTAAGTAAGCGATTGCAGGCTCAGACTGTACAGAGAATCGTTGGCATTCCCAAACTGCGCCTTGACGTCACTTACTGTGTGTGTGTGTCTGTACGAGTGTGTGTGTCTGTACGAGTGTGTGTGTATGTTATTGTTTAAAGCTGCTTGAAAAGCAAAACAGGTAAGCTGTGTATGTATAACGATTGTCTGACTACAATATACCCTGTATAAGAGCATAGATGGGAAGGAAATAAGAGAGTTAAAGCTTGCAAGGTCTTGAAACAGATATCGATATTATCGATTCCTTTTATCAAAAGTGTGGCAGTCATTTCATGGGGTACAATGTTAGCTAAATACAATTGAAAAGTAAAATAATCGATAACGATGCACAGCTACTGATATATTTCGATATATACAGTAGTTATCGATGTTGAAAATCAATGATTGGCATGTATTAATATCGATATGATCGATTTTTCGATAACAATGGATACCAGTAGTGTGGAAATCATTTTATAAGTAAAATAGATCGATATACCACATTGATTTCTATATATCCAATCGATGAAAAGTGGTAAAAACTTAAATTCTCTACCAGATGGACAGGCATGTCTTAACAAACATATCGATATGATTGCTTTTCAGACTAGAAACGATATCAAAACTGTATAAATTGTTTCATTCGCAGTATTGGTTTAAAAAACGAATACAAAAGTAAAATAATCGATATATACACACAGTTATCAATGCATATCGACACATTGATTAATTAATTACAGTTATCGATATTTCCTATCGATTATTATCATTAAAAAGTGTATACTCCCGCTGTACTTCAAATCCATATACCCTTTGCGATCTTTCTATTGTTAGCGAGTATAAAAAAACTAATTGAAATAGCTTGGGAACATTTATTATAGACAGAAACCGGTTTAGAGCGGCGGCGGCGTCGGCCTCTCAGTAGACTTTTATATAAGCAAAGCTAGCGACGACGACTGAGTGCGCAGCTCGTTAACTAACTGTGACCAATTGTAAACCCCAAGCTAAATACCACCAAAATCAATGCCGAACCCTGAGCCCCACAAAAAAAAGATATTCTTCTACGTGTCTCAACTATCTGGTCTGCTATAGTTTGAGCAAACGTAAGAAGGCTTAGGCAAGTCTGCGTACAGAGCGTAGAACAGAGAGCAAAGATAAAGAAATAGAGAACGCTTTGGGCTTTGAGCAGCAACGCCAAAACGCCATTTTCGCTTCTACTTAGCTGTTTTCATAGCTGCGCCGACAGCTGCTAAATGATGTCATTGCCGCCGCGGCGCGAAGCCGACTCGATTGAGGTATTGAGTTCTCAAAGCTACACAGACTGAAGGACAGACGGACGGACAGACGGTTAAGTTCTCCACCCCCTTTTGTGCACCGTCTCCACTCCCTTGCGAAAAACACACCTGCCATAACAAACGAGCGTAAACGTTTCACGTTGCGAAAGGAGTCCAGACCTCAAGGCAGGTGATAAGAAGCCCAGCGATTACCTGATATCTTATTCTCTCTCTCTCTCCCTCTCTGTGGCCGTGACTAATTGGCCCAAATGAATGGAAGCAGCTAAGCAACCCAATTTCAATTGCTGAAATGAAAGACTTCACAAAAGAATAACCAAAGAAATTCACTTGGGGTAGGTTCTGTGCGACAAGAGGGAGGAGAAGAACGCTAAATGCATAATGCAAATATTGCAGAGCATTTACCAAGAACTGGGAAGGTTCAAAAGGGGCAGCCACGTATAGAGAGTATGCAGAAGGGATTTAAATAAAAAGAAGGGAGTGTAAGCATTGAAATACTTTTATTTATTGTCATTTAATGCATGTATAATATGTATGTGATTGATGATTGTAAAACTTGATAGAAAGATGAACGTACAAACTACAAAGAAATCATTCTGTAAACTCTGTGGTATATTTCACATTATTAAAAAGGTTTTTAAATGGGAAACTTGGCAACTACTGCAATCTACAAAAGGAGGACAGAAAGTTGTATAGAAAACCCACAAAAAAATTGACCACCTTACTCATTCTGAACTCTTTTCAATCAAAATTAACTCTCTCTAAAGTTCTGCTCTCTTTTCCTCTACTTCAATCTTCATGTTCTAATCCATAAATAGAATATTTCTGCTAGTTTTCGCTTTGATTTTTGTATCTCAGTACATCTATAATTCTTTGCCGGGGCAAATCCACATCCATGCACAGAGAGCTGTCAAACGACAAACAACAACGATATAAACGACATGAATAGAGCGAGAGATTGAGGCAGATTGTCGTCGTCGTCGTCGTCGTCGTTGCCGTTGTCGAGAGTTAAGAGCAATTCAATTGAAGGCACACGGGGTATTCGCACTGCTCTTTGCTCTGGCTCTGATGTTTATTGTTGCTATGACAACGCGGAAATTGTCTGCAGCTTTTGAAAAGCGTCAAAGGGTTGATGTCCGACCAGCTTCCCAGTATCAGAGGCAGCAACAAGCGGCAGCAGCAGCAAGAAAAACAACAGCAGCAGTAGCAGCGACAGCGACAGTAGAAACAACAACAATGCAGCGCACATCCGATGCTGTCAGTTGCTGTGAAATTCAAACAAACTCGCAGAGCAGAAAGAACATCATTATTATGTCTCTCCATTGTTGTTGTTGCCACTCGTTGTCAACGGTCAGCAACATGTTGTTGCTGCTAGCAACAGCAACTTGTGGGTCCCTATTGCTCTAGTAAATGTTGTTGTTGTTGTTGCTTCTCGCAATGCGGGTTATTGATGTAAACGAGGCAAACGAAACGAAATTTGCATTAGAAGTTCATTAGCGAGTGCGGCTAACCGCGAAGGAAGCTCTACAAAGAGAGAGACAGACAGAGAGAGAGAGAGGGAGATAGTTAGTTGGCAGGAAAAACTAAAGGAAAACTGCACAATTTCCAAGACACAAGCTAAAGAAAAGAGCAAATGGGGAAAAACTCGACTGACCGCAAATGAATTGTGCACTGCATGAAAAAGAGGAAGAGAAAGGGGATGCAGCTGTCCACACACTCACTCACATACACCCAGTTCTGCCTGTGTGTATACCAGGCAACTATTCCTCACCCCTGCTGCTACTCGAATTGCCCCCTCCCACTCCCTTGGGGGTAACACCCACCAACACTTGTTGCTATGTCAACGCCTCGTTTTGTGTTTTCTCTGTTTTCTGTTTACTTCGATTTGTTTATTTGTCAGCTGCATAAAAGGGAAGCCAGCGCAGACTAAGCTAAATAAATAAATGTAGTTTCAACTCAATTCCAGGTACAGTGGGCGCTAGCAAACACTTGACTAATCAGCTGGAAATACAATGAAGAAATGGCAGCTGGAAAGTGGCAAGATTTCTTGTTAAACTTTTCAAATTGAATTCATCATTTTCTTGCAGCCACTGTACGCATAATGATTCACAATTGACGCTAATCGTTGTTAATTGGCCTAGCTCTTCTTGTTTTTCGGGTGACACTTGCTTATTAATTAGAACAGTGCACGGCGCCCACTTTGATCTTTAATTGACACACACACACACACACACACAATAAGAGAGGAGGTATGCTCTGTGTCTGTGTGTGTGTGTGACTGTGCCCCCATCTGCATGTTGCGTAATTGGAGATTCAATTATGCATGCATGCCGCAAACACTCAGCAACAAACTCCGCCTTAACGTGGCCATTGTGAATGAAAACCGCGCTATGCCAGGCCCCTTTCCCTCCTTCCCCCTACTGCAGCCCGTTCGTATTAATTAAAGACTTCCGCCTGAACTGCCCAAGAACGGACGCGTCTTTTGTTGTAATTATTGTCTATGCCAGACAAAAGTGGGCAGAGGGAGAGGGAAAGAGAGACCAAGATGAAGACAAAGACCAAGACGATGATGAAGTCTAGGTAAGAGTTGCCAGGGGGTTAGGGGTATGGAAGTAGGGTAGCATGAGGCTGGACAAAAAAGGGTACGGACAGCTAGAAATCTGTTGCAGTTTTAAAGAGTTCTTCTTCGGCTAGCAAAGGGTTGCACAAGATAGTGAGAAAGCCGCATCTAACTGCAGTTAAGTAAAGTTCAGTGAACTAGAAGAGTAAGAGAAAAACAGAGTGAAGGACAGGCAGAAAGAGTGAGTGAGAATGAGAAAGGAGGAAGATGAGGTAGAGGAAGAAAAGAAATCAGGATCTTGGCTGCAGTTAGGAAAAGAACATTGCCAATAAGTATGATAAGTAAGATAGTAAAGGTACTATTTAGAAACAGAGTTTTGGTATATGGAATTCTATGATATATTGATTCTAAAAGGATAGTGAGAGAGCAAGAGAGAGAGCAAGCCAGACATACACTAAAACAAAAATTTCTACATATTTCTAACAATCGAAAAACAAATATATTTTTAGGAACAAAATATTAATGATCAGTTTGAATACATAAGTCTGTATTTAGCTATTTAATCAATACTAAACCAATTGTAAGAGTTTTCAATAACTTAAAAAACGATATATTATTAATCCAATGTGTTCCCTATAACACAATTTGAACTCAATATTCTTATTATTCAAAATTATTCATGAAATTTCCTTAAAAGTCTATTTCCGGAGTAGAAAACCCATTTAAAATTCAATTCCCCTTCTAAAATTCAAATGATTTAAGAGAAAACAAACTTGTTCAGCCTTTGAAGAGAAGAGTATCATCCCAACTATATGTGTTATACTCATACATAATTTGCTTATTATAATCTTAATTATCGATATAATTTTTAACACAAATTTCCACTAACATTTCTCTTTTAAGTAAAAGAATCAATTAAATCTTCAATTTCCCTTCTAAAATACAAATGATATCAGAGAAAATAAACGGCTTCAGCCTTCGAACTTCACAATTTGAACTTTTAGCTTGTTTATACAGTGAAAATGCAGTAAAAAGAATTCCAAAATATATTTATACAGTAGAAGTTTAGTATAAAGAATCTGCGGAAAATAAACCTACGCAAAGAAAAGACAAATTAAAAACGGAAAACAAATAAAATAATAAATAAAACATTTCCTTGTAGAGAGAGCAAAGTTTTCTTTTGCCCCACTGTATGTACACACATACTAATACAGGAATATGCACATGTGTGTGTGTGTAGGAATATGTGTATGTATGTGTGCGATGTATCTTTACTGACCTTTGGCAAATCACGTATGTGATTCGCATCGAGAAAGAGCTCCTCAAGGGTGCGCGAGTAGCGTAGTATCTCCTCGGGCACCTGGGGCAGGGAACAGTGGCGCTTGTCCACGAATTCCACCTGCCTGTTGCAGCCTTTGAAGATTGGAATGCACTTGAACATGGCTGCACTTGTTGTTGTTGCTGTTCCTTCCTTGTTGTAGTTGTTATTGTTGCTCAGTTGTAGTTATTATTGTTGCTGTTGCCGCTGTTGCTCTCAATTGATGACGTCGTATTTCGTGTTGTAATCGTTGCCAATGTTGTTGTTGTTGTTATTGTCGTTTCGTTTGCACAACAACAACACACACACTGCGCGAAACGTTTGCAGCATCTGTTGCAAACGCACACACACACGCAAGCACGGATACGTATACGACAGACACACTAACACAGAGAGGGACACACACGAACACAGAGACAGGCACGCGCAGTTTTTGTTGCTGTCCCTGGCCCTGCACTTTTATTTCTTGTTGTTGTTGTTGCTGTGGTGGTTGTTGTTGTTGATCTACTTTTACGTTTTGCTTTTAATTTTACTCTCGTTTTATCGCTTTTATCGCACACGTTTTGCCCACATTTTGCACAAATTAGCTGCAATTAATTAGGATATTATTTATTATTACATTTTGCACTCATATTCGCATTCGCAATAACGAATCACGATGCAGAGGAAGAAGACGAATAAGCACACGTTAAAATTCCTTTCGCCTTTGCCTTTTCCTTTTTTCCGTTGCCTTTGCCTACGCGCTTCTCTGCCTTTGCTTTGCTGTCCTTGCCTTAACAGTTTTGTTGTTGCTGCTGTTGTGACTCCACTAAAGGGCGCGTGCGAGAGTGAGAGAGGGAGACATACTGACTGAGTGCGAGAGCGCGCAGACTGAGACTCGTTGTCTGTGTGTGTGCGTAGGGAGTGCGTCTGTGCGTGTATGTAATAAGAAAAGGAATAATGCACAATAATAAATTCTAATTGGCATTTGACCATGTTGTTGTTGTTGCTGCTGCACAAGCCTTACCACATTTTTAATAATTGTGGCAACACGGCAGAGACGCAGCAGCGCAGTCAGCGTCAATCGCCGCATTTGTTGCTTCTCTCTCATACACAACAACAACAACAGCAACGCACAATGACACTTGACTGGCGCGCCGCTTACGAATAGGCTTAGAATGGGAGAATTGTAGAAAGACGCCACAAAGCGTAGATGAAAAACAAAAGCAGCAACAGCAGCAGAGATGCCAGCAGAGGAGAAAAAACTCCACTTGGGTCGAAAAATTCAACGTTAAAAAAAAGCGAGGAAAATTATAATAAACACGGCCAACAACGACACACCCAACCACACACACACACATATACAGCGACCACAAACAATGCCAGCGTACGCACACACACGCCCAAAGCCGGGCATGGGCATTGAAATAATTGTGAGCTCGTTTTGGTGCCACTGTGCAGCGTATGTTTTGGAATTTATACACATACACAGGCACACACACACGCACACTACAGACAAAGCAGCCAAATGCGCGCTGCGCAACAACAAAATGCTGGTCATAGTCGGCTACTACTACCACACACACACACAACAGCGTTGGCGTTGACGTTGGCGTCGCAGTCGGCTTTGGCTACACGGCGCTTGTTTGCACATTTTTTTCGCACGCTTCGTTTTGCCACTTACGCTTACATTTACTTTCGAGTGCAGCAACAACAAATTGTGAATATTAACTGTGCATGGGGGCACAACTAACTGGGCAAAAACAGGCAAGCACAAAGACGCATACACAAACGCACGCACGCATACGCATGCAGAGAGTCGCGCATATATACAATAAAATCGGCGTTTACACAAATCAACGTACACAAAATTAATTTTAGCGCTGCGCCCGTTCGCATCAACCGTTCGCGACAAAAACAATTCGGCAACTGAGCGGTGTGACCAAAAACGGCAGAGTCAGAAAAGTTTCCAGTGTGACTGCTGTTGTGCAATCGAGTGGTTGTAGTCGATTGAGCTGTTAGCGGGCTGTTAAGTGCACACTGTTAATTACAGTTGCGCTGCGGCTGTTGCTAACAGCCAGTATTTATGGTAGCTGTTAATTAACAGTTCGTCTATAGCTTGAAGTTGGCTGTGAGTACCTTGCAGTGCTGTATAACAATAAAAGTAAGTGCAAGTAGGCGCGCTTTAAATAATAAATTTAAATTACAGGAACTATAATTTTGTGTTTAGTCATTTATATATATTAGTTATTTTTGATTAATTTTTTTTATTTATTATTAAATATATATTATTTCAAAAAATACTAATCTGACTTTAAAATATTCGTAATTTACTTTTAAATGCATACTGTTATTTGCCGCTGCTTACAGCCAGTATTCTTTCACATGTTAATTAACAGTTGGTGTATAGATGGAAGTTGGCTGCGGCTGCTTGGCAGTGTTGTATAGAGAGAAAAGTTACTATGGGCGGGCGAGCAACGAATTTGAAATAATTGCAGCAACTTGGCATTTAATAACATCAGTAATATTTGATAAAGATTCTTATTATATATATGATTTATAATGATTTTTAAAATATATTTGTTACTTTAAAACATTTAAAATTAGCATTTGTTTTGTTATAATTTAAGGTTGGCTTAGTTGAGCTGAGCAAACGATCTTAGAAATAGACAAACAAATAAGGAAAATAAGCCTTAACTGCAAAGCCAAACAAAGAGGAGAGAGAGAGAATGACAAATAGAGAGAGAGAGAGAGAGAGAGTAGGAGATATACAGTCAAATAGAGAACAAATGCAGCCTTTGTGCTAACATTGTTTGTTTCGCCGTTGTTGTTGTTGTCTTGGTTTCTGTTGCTGCTGCGGTTGTTCTCACTGTTGTTGTTGTTGCTGCTTTTGCTGCCGCTGACAAACGCAGCTGTCGAGTGCGGCGCTTAAATGGCGAGTAAACTGCAACTCTTTGCTTTGCTAATTTAACGCGGGCTCCTTTGTCTGCCTGTCTGTCTGTGGGCGCGACAATTGTGTGGGCGTGGCCTGCTGCTGGTGCAAGGTGCCAGCCAAGGCGTGGGCGCTGGGCGTGGCCGTGTGCACTTGCCGCTTATTATTTGCGCCCGGGCAAGGCCAAAAGCATAATAAATTGAGAGAAAACGCCTTGCGGTGCAATGTTTGATCGGGTGGGGGTGAGGGGCAGTGGCAGTGCCAGTGTGGCACGGCATGCGGGCGCAGAACACTCGAAAATCTTTTATTCATGAATGCTGCCCCCTCTTCCCCGACCCCAACCCATAAAAATTGCACACAATTTGAAGAGCCGCCGACGCCGACGTCGACGCCGGCGACGAAGACATTTGGCCAAAAAAAATATGAAGAAAAAATGGAGGATGGCACTGTGAAAGAAACTTGGATTGGACTGCGAGATACCCAGTAGAGGAAGTTTAGCAAAGGTCGTATTAAATGTTTATTATATGTTTACAAATAACTAATAATAACATTGCATACTAATATGTATATATTTAGAGCTGGAAGCGTGATTATTAGGATACCCTGTAATTCATTTAGATTAATGCAAAAAATTTGAAGTATTCATATAGGAATTTAACTGAGTATTTGTGCTTTGTTCTAAGTGAAAACCTTTTTTTTATGTCATATTGCAGTTTTATAATTTAAATCCTCCTCATATTTATTAAAATAACTATCTATTTAATATTATTCATATTTCTAAGAAATCTAGTTGGGTGTAGAAGTACTTAAGTGTATTGCTACCAAGATTTCTAACTCGAACTAATGTAGGAACTGAGATTTTGAGGATTAATAGTAAATACTCAAGAATGAGACACAAAACACATAATATATTACTTCAGTATTTTTTGTCAATTTTTCTAATCTTAGCTATTGTAAAGATAAGGGTCCTAAGCTTTATAGTAAATATAAAGGTATGAGTAATTTAGGTCTATTAAAATTTGTGTTATGTAAACAGAGCTACATATTGAAATATCTGTCTTAGTAATGTTATGCAAGTTGATTAAGGAACTGAATTGGGTCTGGAAATAATTAAAGAATATTCCTAAACACTTTCCAAGCTTATAATTGTATTATATTTGCTAAGATTATCAAGCTTATAGTAAGGTTTTTAATTATCTGTCTTCATAATATTTCATAAAGAACTAAAACCTTTTTTCAACCACATTTTACAAGCTTAGCTCTGATAATTAATTAAGATTCTTAGATTCAAAATAAATTTACAGCAATTAGCTCCATAGATCTGTAATACCATACAATATTTATCTATATATGTATTACTGAAATATTCATCTTACTTATGCACCTAGAACTGACGTGAGTGTAGAAAGACGTAAGGCATGTTTCTACCAGATTTGCCAAGTTCAACTCTATAGTCTCAGAGATATTCTGATACATGGGTTCGAAGTGGACCTGTCAGGTAAAGAGAGTGTGAGAATCTTACCTGCCATCTTATTACACCTCTAACACATTCACCCACATCCAGCGCTCTACAGGGTATTGGAAAAACTGTGTACGCGCTTCAAGGATTTCGGCAATGGGGCTTGGTCCTCCTCATTGCTTACTCCAAGCGAGAGACTCTGGCTGCAGGCGATAGTTGCATAAATCATAAAAGCCCAAGCCAAGATGTTCTTGTTGCTGCTGCTGTTGTTGTTGTTGCTATTATTGCTCTTATTGTTGTTGTTGTTGTTGCACGCAAAAGGACTTTACGACACTTAAGCAGCAGCAACTGCGCTCTGAGTGCGGAGTCTCCTGCTTCGTCTCCAGCCTCGTCTCCTGCCTCGTCTCCATCTTTGGTCTCGGCATAGTATCTGAATTTGATTGCGCGGCCACAACGTCTGTCCTCGGTCCCGTTTAACTCGTTCAGCAGCCAAATCCTTTTGGCTTTTATTTACGAGGGTTGGAGGCCATCCTCGGGTACTTGTAGATTTAATATGCAGGCTCACTTTGTACCAGGGACGGGCCCAGGACAGACTCCGTCTCCGATTTGGTCTCCGCCTTGGCTTTGCCTTTATTGTGCTCAAATTGCTCTGCCTACACGGTGCCAGGGATGGAGGTGAAGGTGGGGGGAGGTGTCGAAGAATCCTTTGGCTGTTTATGCAACAAGTTTCGACTGCCGCTGCCACGCCCCCTCACTCCCACTCACTACGTACTAGACGTTTATCTTGTGCATCTTTAGCGCAGAATACGAATGTAGATGGGCTCGACTCGACAATAACCCTCAGCAGACAACAGTTTCACTTAATGCGTGGAAAGAAGGGGCAGAGCCCCGCCCCATTTTCCAGTAACACTCCTTCTTCTCCTCCTTCTCGTACATAACAAATTCTGTAAATTATCCTCGCCTCTACAAGCTGTTTACAGCCTCAACAAACTTGATGACGTCACAATTCACGTTCTCAGTTCGGGTGTGACAAATTTGGAAGACATTAATTAGTGGGGAAAAGGGTTGGAGAGAGAGAGAGAGAGCGAAAATGTGGAAGAGTTTTATACATTTTCTAGTATTTTATAGAATTTTTAGGTGAAATTGAAAGATCTTAAGGAAATGATAAATTTGGAAGAGTTTGCGTGCAAGTTTTCATTTAGAAAGGGTGTCAACTTATGCGTCCCACTGTTCTTTGTAGATTTCCAAGAAAGTGTTATTTAATTATTTATTCAAATACAACTTTTTTATTAATATTTACTTCATTAATTGTAACTGATTTGTTAAATTTGAAATTGAGCATCTCACTTTGCTTATACCCGATATTTATAACTTACTCAACACTGATCGTTAGATTTAATCACTTATCTTATCTTATCAAAAGTGTGGCGGTAAACCGATTAATATCAGGGAATCAATCGAAGCTAAAGCGCAACTAACTTAACGTAGTTAAAAAGAATTCTAAAATTCAACTGTAAGTTATACAAATAATTAAAATTTAATTTGTTATGCATTTCAAATGAAATTTCCTTTAATTCATTTTTTGAAACATTTTGTAACTTGCAAAATATGCTTAAGTATTTCCCCTTTCCGCTGTGATCTATTGTAAAATAGAACAGAGTTCCTCAGCTGCCCCGACTGCCATCGATCATGGTGCACACGCCCCCTTCTCCATCAACAGTTGAGCGGGCACTAAACGGTGCGCTCAAGTAGCCCAGCACCTGCTCCACTCTACTTCTCTTCCTTCCCTAATACCGCCCTCCTGCCTTGCCTCTTGCCTTGCCTTGCGGCAGCCCCCTAAGAGGCACGCACTTTGCAGCACTTAATTTATGACTCGGCCTGCAATAATTCAAAGTCATCGGCCTCCGGAGACCGTTCAGCAGACCCGAAGTCAGTTCGAGCTGCCAGTTGGACAGGCCAGGCATGCGGAGAGTGGCAGGGGGGAGTGGTTACACCTACCAGTTAGGCTGGCCGCAAGCATATTGCGGCTAAAGAATTTTTAATTAAAATATTAAAGCATATCGGGCCTGAAGGTGTTTTTAATCTTGTAAATTGTTTTAATTGTTATTTAGGATTTCTCTGCTGTTCTTTGGCTTTTATTGCTGTTCTATCTCGCTCTCCATATCTCTCTCTTTCACTCTCGATTTATGTGCGCCTAATTAGAACAGACAGTCGAGGGTGTCAGCTATAAAGCTACAGATATATTGTATATATGTGTGTGGTGTGTGTGCGAGTGTGTGGTGTGCGAGTGTTTTCTTTGCCTGCTCGCGAAATGTTCCTCATAATTACCATATTTTCAAATTACCAAGGGCAGCCGACAGTGTTGGCATTTTCCCGCTGCCGCTGTCGGCCATAAAAGCTAATTGTATGCGTGCGTCCAGGGGTGCCCTGGAGGGTAAGGGAAAGAGGGGGTGGGGTCAGGTTAACCTTGGCTTGTTGTTGTTGCTGCTGCTGCTCTTGGTCGCGGTGATTTATATTTAATTGTTGTCATTATGGTCATCAGAAAGTGCGCCGACGGGCAACACCTGCCATCTTTGGCGTGAAATGTTGACGGAGGCAAGGCAAGCGTTGCTGCCACTGCCACTGCAACAACAACAACAACAATAGGGGAGGGAAGCAAACAAAACATGCTCCCAATTAATTCAATTTGGCGGGCAATGTGTGAAGCATGCTCCGCGTTTGTTTATTGTCATTTGTTGATACTTCAAGCGTGTAAATATGCTCGACAGTGAGCGGAGAAGTATGACGAGGGGCAGGGAAGGGATGCAGGGGGAATTGTTGCCACTGCCACTGCTGTTGTTGACAAAACAGCACCAAAGTCCTTCGCTTGCCCAACAAACTATGCTAGAGACCGGCCAAGACGCTCCAAGCTGAAGACTGCTCTCTTAAATCCAATCAAAGAGAGAGAGAGATGCCTTCTGGCATTTCTCTTGGTTTGTTTCATTTCCAATTTGTTTCGTTTCACATTCATTTCATTTCACTCGCTTCTGCTCGGCATTTGCTCGGCAGTTGTTGGCTCAGTTGTTGGCCAACTCCGTTGCCGTTAGGTTGCGCTGCATTTACAGTTAACGAACAGGCAGTGCATCAATTGTAGCGAAATAAACACGCCATGACCTAAGGATAACAAAATATCATTGTACAGGGCTGGCAACATAAGCAAAACTCCTTTAAGATGATTTAAAAAAGATTAATCAGGCAACATAGAAAGTTATTTAGAGATCAACTTCGTTTTTCTTTAAAATTTTTTTTATAAAAAGTTTTTTAATTTAAATTTTAAAGAAACGACCCAATTTCAACTGTGAAATAACTAACAAACCCCCAAATAAGTTACAAATATCGCATGTTTATTAGTTATACATATTTTCAATCCTTTAAAACAGTATATAATTTTTATGAGTGTAAACTTTTAAGGATAAAGATAAATAAATAACTTTTTTCATGTACATAAATAGTTTCTAATATGTAATTTTAGTTGCTTTGATTTAATTTATACATTTGTATAGACCTTAATATAAGTTTTCTTATTTTTTATTTATTTATTCAGCTCTTTAAAGTGAAGAAACATTGTTATTTATCAAGCGTTTTTCAGATTACGATTCTAAACAACTTTCAGCTAAGTAACATGATTTAAACATTGCCCAAAAAAGGTCTCATCCCAAATCCCAAAAGTATTTTAACCTTCCCTTCTGCTGTTCCTACCAGTTTCAATCAATTACCAAATCTTATGTCTAACTTAAGATAAATCTTGCAAATCTTTGAAAGTTTCCCAAGTGTAAAGAAAAGTTTTTCAAACTACACAAGATTTTCTTGTTATACATTCCAGTCTCATCTTTGTGAACCTGCATTGGGCTTATGTTTAAAAGATTTGATTTCAAGATGAAAACTATAAACTGAATACTATAAAACTAAAGAAATACCACAAACACAAACCTCTGTTTGTTAAACTTTTAATAAATTCGCTTAATATTTCAATTATATTCCAATAGATTAATTAAAAATCCAAAAAAAATGTACAATAAATTCACATGTAATTTAATCAATTGTAAAATACAACATTTTTTGTGTATTTATTATATACTGACTGGCCTATTTTTTGTCTGTTTTGCCTCTTTACCTGTTGTACTGACAGATCGTGTACCATAGCGGGGGCATATTGTTCATTCTTGTGCATAATAATGCAATGCGAAAATGCTATTTGCTTGGTATAATTTATTTTTCGCAATTTCCAATTGACACAAATTAAATTAATTTAATTTCTTTGCTGTTTTTTTATTGTACGTTCGCTTCGATTTTTTCATTAGTTGACTCAATTTAATGTGCAATTTCTTTTCAGCGCGATTGTGTTGTTGAGTGCGTAGTATATTTTCTCTCGTTTTTCTCTTTTTTTTTGTATTTTATTTTATTGTAACGCATTATAATTTAAACAGGTTATTTAATTAAATGCGTTTATTGCGTGTATTAAGCCAACAATTGTGTTTAATGTTGTTTGCGGGCTATTTCTTGTGGTATACCCCGCACCAGGCAGGGAGAGGGGTATGATAAATTAGATCTGCACTTTTAAAATAGGGCATTGAAAAGTGTGAAAATTTTACTTTTGACTGTGACATCTATATGTATTAAAACTTCTTTGAATATTCTTGTATATTCATCCTAAAAAGTATGCAATAGTTTTTGAAAACGATTTTACTGTGAAATGGGCCATGGAAACGTCACAGTTTTGGAGTTATTGAGAGTTGAGTATTAAAAATCTGTACAAATGACTCATATCATGACTATAAAATGTTCATTTCATGGGAAAAAGATATTTAAAACATGATTTTCAATCACATCACTTATCTAGGATATCTTTCTGTTCACTTGCCTTTCTCATTCTCATTTCCAAGTTCAGTTCTATAAAAATGTACGATTATATTTATTTAAACCGATTTGCGACAATTGGAATAATCAGCACAGCGATATGTCGATGCGAGGCTGTTCATTTCTGGCAAATTGCGGGCATAAATAAAATAAGAATAACAACTCGTACACTCACATTCTGAAATTATAATAAATAATGTTGCGACTTCACGTGTATAGAAACAAACTTGTTTTTGTTTATTTGCGAAAAATATTTGTGGCATTTTTTCTCATCTTTCGATTTCCCCCATTCCCCACAATTCGTGCAGCGTCGACAGTTTTGCGTGAAGCGTATCAAATCAAGACGTAAACACACCGTCAGAACGGAAATACGCCAAGTCGTATCATATGGCGAAGGCGCCGCCCACGTGGAATATCTAAAATTATAGACAACCCTCTCCCCCACCAACCTACGATACAGCAATTATACCTACATCATGCCGCCTGCTCCGCATAAATATGAGAGGGAGAGAGAGGGAAGCTCATTAGATGACTCGACGCAAAGGGCAAAGATACGTTTGTATCTTTGAGTGTATAGATTACTTGAAATTCTATATTGCGTGTTTTTCTCACAACCACACACTCACCGCCACACATATACACACATACACACACATACAGACACAATAAGGTACCCAGACAATCAGTAAGGTACTTGGCCTGGGCATTAATTACAGCTGCTCGGATACATTTGTATCTGTATCTCTCTATCTGTGTGTGTGCGTGTGTATGTGTTAAGCTTAAGAGCTCAGCTGCTGAACTGCTGCGCTGAGCTAAACAAATATTTAAGTTGATTGGGCGGGCGCAAATGTAAAAAAGTTTGCACTCTCCGAGTTCACCAAATTCGCATAAATTCTATGCGTGCCACGGCCGTCCTGAACTTTTTAATGTATTTTAAAACACTTTCCACTAAACATTTTAAGTAAACTGCTCCGCAGTCAGCGTCGTGCCGTTGCCGTTGCTCTTCTTCTTCTGCTGCTGCCTCGCCCACATCTTTCTCGCCGTCTTCGCTTTGGCGTTGTCGTATTCAAGCCTGCCAAGTTGACTTCCTGTGCAAGCGGCAAAGTTTCCCAGCCCCAACTTCTGCTGCCGCTGCTTCTTCTTCTTCCTTTCTGCGCCCGCTGCACTTGCTCGGCAAATTCCATGGAGGCTGAAATCAAGTATTTCATTTTGGATTCAACTGCTGTCCGAGCATTGCAGCGCAGCAGCAGCAGCGACGCCGGCAGCAACAACAGCTACAAAATGGCAAATTAAACTAAATAAAAGCAGCAAGCACGAAGCTGCAAATACCCTGTAAAGATGCAGCACAGCCAGACCTGCACATTGCAGACTTGTGTGAGAGAAAGTTAAACCAAAAGAGGCCCAAGCATGGGAAGTACGATATATCTACAAGATACATTGCCATTTTATAGATACAATTTTTGGTCATATTAAGATATTCTTTCTGCCCTGTTGAATATACCCTATAAACAGAGTTAGACCATATCAGCATAGCAATAACAATACCACGCAGTGCAAAAAACTTCTTGGGAGTTTTAAAACTGGCCACACCCCCTTCCTCTGCCCTCATTCCTGCCCCCCGTTCCGCCTGCCAGTTGCCAGTTGCCAGCTGAGTTTCTGGCAAGTTTTGTGCTACAAAATACTAAAGTATAAACTCAACTCAACTCAACTCCTTTAGCCGAGTGGGCGTGGCAGTGTGTCAATGTTTGTTTTATGTGCCTAGACGGTAGGCTAGCTGCAAAACTTTTTGTCCATTTCCGCTGGGAGCCAGAGAAATAGAGACAACGCGAATGGGATGGAGATGTAGACAGGACAAGGGGAAGACAGGCAAATCCGTGCGGAGAGCTTGTCAAAAATTTTAATTAATTACGGTTGTAAAATGCAAAAGTCTCTGCTAATGAAATTGTTATTGTTAATAATTAAATAAGCAACGGTAAATATGTATTTTGCACACTGTGCAGTGCACAGCAGCAAGGCAGCAAATTAATTATGCCGTCAATATTTGTCAAATCTTCTCACTTTGTCGACCTACACATTTAAATCGCATTTACGTAAGCGCATGTGCATGTGTGAGTGTGACATGGTGTGTGTGTGTGTATGCAACAGTATCTCTCTCTCTACATACCTCAACCCCTTCCCCTTGACCCCTTCACCGGTTACATAAGTGGCCCGATTGCATGTTGGCAGTAATTGCATGAATTTGTTGCCCACTGATTGCATGTTGGCCAACATAGTTTGGCCAACTGTTGAGCTTAACTTTTCCGCCTGACCTTCGCCACCGACAACACCCTGCTCAGTCCGTATTACGTGTGTGTCCTCTGCATGCTTGTTATAACTGCCCTACCGCCAATGGGCACGAAAATTTTGTCACCAATTTTGTAATATATTCAAGTAGACAAAATGATATGTTGTAGAGTTTAGAGTATATGGCATACATATAGTATGTATAGGAATTGATCAATCCATAATAATACTTAAATTGAGAGTGCTAGCTATAAGAATTTATATTAAATGTATTATCTAAAGCAGTTCTTACTTAGGTTTCTTCTATTGTCTCTTTTAGTCTTTTTTAATCATTTTACAATAGAAAAACTGCAATAAGCCCTTAGACTTTTTCAGAAATCTCAACAGACTTTGCTAACTAGTCTGTAATAGTGTTAGAAATTTGCATTTATTATACAATATTGTACATATATCACCTTGCATTATCAAAGTTATATTAAAAAACAAGAGTATTGCACACTCGACTATCTTATGTTCAGCCAACATTGTCTCTGGCCATTGAATAATTAAAATATTCTCAAAATCAACTTTAATGCTCGGCACAAACGGAGATTATCAATGGCAAGTGTTTCCGGGGGCAGTACAAACCGAATAGAGAATCATGAAGAGGGTCAATGGAGGGGAAGGGTTATACAAAAGTTTGCACATTTGAAATGTTACAAAGATTTGTTTAGTTTTTGCCAGAAATGTTGGCAAATATTTGCAATGGCATTCGCATGGAGCTTGAAGCTCAGAGACTGAACATGACATGGAAAATTGCTTTGAGTGTACCGGAAAATGGGCGAGGTCAAGCCTTTATGTAGATCTATGCAAAACAAAATTGGATTTGCTTTTAATTGTTTTTAATTAAGTATAATTTATTGCGCAAACAAACTAAGCAGCTCACAATGCGAAAATTTCGGCAACAGTCCTCGTAGTTCTTGTCGTTTGATGTTGTTGTTGCTGTTGCACTTCACAGTTTAAGGACTTAAGAATGCAAGGACAGTTGCAGTGCGAAAATAAGCTGCATTTGCATTTTGATGAAATCAACATGTTATCATAAGATTTGTTTACATTAAATAAGTATGAATGCATTAGGCCGTCGAGGTGGCCTGACCTGCACTGAGTTTTGGTTTGATTGGGTGGAATTTATTGCAAATTTAAATTGCACTGATGTATGAACGAATTGAAAAATAACTGCATATATATATTAACATATGCTATGGGAAATATAAGATAAATATCTGTATATTGAATGTCTGTTTACGTATGTTATGTATCATATAATATGGCCAACTTGAGTAACAACTTGACTAATTCGTTTTGGCAGGTTTTGCTGTGGGGAAATTGTTATCTTATTAGGTCACTCAAAGATTCAAGGTATCGAATTCATAGGCAGGTATGTTAACCATGTTAAAAATAGCAGGGCCGTAGCGACAGTGTCAAGGGCCCTTGTACAAAATTTGTCTGGGGCCCTGTTGACTGATTACCTTGCCTTAAAATTACAATACATAATGTACAAATCATCAATAGTTATTTAAAAAATAAATGGCTGTTAGTGAAATTAATAAAGGTCAATGTCCGTTTGAACTTCAAGATGTTAGCTATTATATTTGGAATCTAAAGATATTAAATTTGACATGAAGCTCTCAGTATAAACGTACAAAAGTTTAAGATACTTGTTCCATTTAGCAGGGTACCCCTAGAGCGTAGGAGCCCTTGTGCACCTCAAACCCTGCACAAGCCACGGGCATGAAAACTAGTCATATTTCAATTAGTTATTTGAAACAACTTTATTTCTTAATAGAGAAACGTTTAATTTGAAAGAAATCTAAGACTCTTTAAAATGTTTAATTAAATTTAAGAATCTTTGGTTAATGTAGTTTAAAGAGAAGTTACACTTTATATCTTCTTTTAAAGAATAGCTTTACTAAAAGTACTAGGGTATATTATTCAATTTGAAGCTAGGTCTTAAGTCTCATCTCTTAAATGCTGCAGTCATAGTAACCTGCAGACTCTAGCAATATATTTCGAGGACCTTCACTTGCAGCAAGTAATTACAAAATGCAAAGCAAACCTTGATTGAAATTGCCTTATTGTCATTGCTGGCATTAAATCTTAACGCCTTGAACATGTGGGGGAAGAAAGCGAAGTCAATTGAGTTCCTTGCAGCCTTGGGAAGGACAGGGGGTGCAGCTACAGAGCTCGATAGGAAAACGATGTACCTGATATTGATTATCGAAGTGCCCATAATGAGTGCATATTCAAATTTAATGAGCTCAACATTTCGTCAGGTTGTCTGTACTAGTGTGTGTGGCTCTGTGTGCGTCTCAATTATTTCGCAATTAGACATCTGGTGCTTTGAGCAGGCCAGCCTGGCCACGTCAAATGTTGTGTGTGTTTGTGTGTGTATAAAAGCTGCCTCAGAACCGAACATGTAGCAGACTTCACTTGCAACATGCTGACGGACAAGTTCCTACATTTGCAGGCGGCATATTTTCGACTCCTGGGATACGAGATATTTGCCAGTGGTGATGGGGATGATGTGGATGATGGGGGCATCTGGAGGCATCCCTGTCGGACTATTTACAGCATTATGTCGGTGGCAAGCTTCCTGCCGCTGACAGTGGCATTTTGTGTGCGTTATGTGCAGAATGTGGACAAACTGACAGACGGATTGTGCTCGGTGCTAATTGATCTGTTGGCTCTATTCAAATTTGCTCTGATCCTGTGGCGGCACAAGGATTTTGTGCGGCTCATTGCACGATTTCGTAGCATATTGACCAAAGGTAAGGTTGGCTCATCATGATGGGGGAAGGTAAATTAGTAGTGCAAATAAGACGTGAGTTTGCCTCTTTGCAGAGAGTCGTTGGTCCAGCAGGTGTGCCGAGATCATCGAGCAACAGAATCAACGGGAGCAGCTCATCAGTCGCGTCTATAGAAATTGCTTTACACTCGCGGCCACATCGGCATGTCTGTTGCCCCTGGTGCGGTGGCTTTTCGCTGGTCAACTGCAGCTAGAGTTGCCCTTTCCCAGTGTGTAAGTTTCACAAACTATTCCCGACAAATTTGCCACGTCTTGCATTGCATTGCAGCTACCCGTGGGACAATCGGCGAGTTCTCAACTATTTGGCAACGTATGTGTGGAATGTTTCAGCCGCCCTGGGCGTACTGCTGCCCACCGTTTGCGTGGACACGCTCTTCTGTTCGCTGACGCACAATTTGTGTGCCCTCCTCAAAATCGCACAGTTTCGAGTGCAACATTTTGTGGCAGGCGACGAGACACTCACCAATCTGTCGGACATCTTGAAGCTCTACCGTGAAAGTCTGGACATGTCTGGCACTATGGCACACTATTTCAGGCCTCTAATCACCATACAGTTTCTGCTGGCCTCGCTGCACCTGTGCGTGCTGTCCTATCAACTTTCCGCCAATCTGACCCAGCCCGAGGCGCTCTTCTACGCGGCCTTCACGTGCTCCATTCTCGCCCAGCTGTATATGTATTGTTATTGCGGCGAGTGCATCAACACGGAGAGCAGCCAGTTCGCTGCAGCCATCTACGACAGCGCCTGGTTCGACTGCGGCTCCAGTTGGTCCGCTGTGGGGCGACCTCTGCTCTTGAGCATGATGCGGGCTCAGCGTGGTTTCCACATCAATGGATTCTATTTCGTGGCCAATATGCCTACATTCCTTTCGGTAAGAAATTACTCTTTATACAGTATAAAGTTAGTGTTTTGGTGTTTATTTTAATAATTCACAATTGGCTTTTATACTTAAATATTCAAGTCTAATTCAAGTACGTTGCGATTGATTTCTATCTTATCTATCGGCTTACCGCCACACTTTCGATAAATCATTGATCAAATCTACAGATAAGTGTTGAGTAAATAACAAATATCGGATATTTAAAAAGTGAGGTGTTAAAGGTCAAAATAAATAAATTAATTACAATTAATGAATTTAATATTAAATAAATCAGTTAATTACAAAGGCTTACATACCTTATAGTCTTTTGACTACGGAAAAAATATAAAATTATAAGTTAATACTAGTAATCAACAGTAAAAAAATACAATCACTTATTAGCTTCAAATTTCTTCCATTAAAGCGCTTAATAGCTGATTAAATCGAAAACTTACTGCTCTCATTATTATATTATTTTTAAATTTATATTTTTATCATTTCAGATTGTAAGGAGATCTATGTCGTATGTAACTATGCTTAGATCGTTTTCTCAGAAGAAAAGAACTTGACTTAAATATGAATTATATTAGACATACATACATAAACATATAATTATATATTATATATTCCTATGAGGATTTATAAATCAATTTAGCAAACTTTGATTATTTGTCTTACTTTCTCTCTTAGAGATTTAAAGAATATTATAGATATTTCAACTAAATTAACTAACAATAAAATTTACTAACAAAAAACTTGTTAAATTCCATAAATTTAAAATAAAATACAGAATTTTATTCCATAAGCTCTTCAGAGAGATGTAAATAAAACTTAACCCGACAAAGGCAACTCCGCAGAGGCTTAAAAATTGTACAGGCAAAGCCTTAAGCCGCATACATCGCATGGACTCGACAAATCTCTCAATCGGTTGCCCTTGACCCAACACAAATACACCATTAATTTTGATATTCGCGGACTGTTGCCTTCGGGCTGTGGCAAAGTGTTTAATACTGGTAGTTTAAATTACGCTTAAAGGCGCTCGCATTTAAGCCACTGGCTAATTAAGCCATGTTAATAACGATACGAAAAATCAACGCCGCGTCGCTGTTAATGCCCCATACATTATTGGCGATTGTCGTGCCCTGCCCTGCCCCGGCCCGGTCCGCCACGACCCGCCCTGTCCTGTCGTGCCTACAGATGTCCTTTATCCTTTATGCCATATTCCATACTTTCCCATACTCTGCCATATAATCCGTATGCCACATGTCGTAACCAGGCTGGGGCTGGGGCCGTGCACATTACACACACGTTTACGTAATATTTAGTTGTTGTTTTTCCCGCACAACATTGCGGTTTATTGCACGTGCAGTACCAGCGATTATGTACAAAACTATGTGACATACACACACACAGACAGCAACATCTCTTTGTGTGTGTGTGTATCTGATTGCTGTGCACATTTAGTTAGCGCTCTTACAACTATTTAATTGATCAGGGAACATCGATTTGCGGACGATGCGATCTCGAGATTGTCATGTATTTAAAATACCATTTGATTGTGGCCAGCTAAGTACCAATTGCTGTGTGCAGCAGTATATTTAAAATACTAAATAATTAGAGTAAAATACAAGTAATGTGGACTAGTTTTAAAATTCATTTAATTTCATATTGTACACTTAACACTCATAGGGTAGAAGGGTATTATAATTTTGCGCCAAACAAAAATGTACATACACTATGTAACAGGCAGAGAAAGGCATTTCTGAACCAACAAAGTACTTATACTGTTAAGTAAAATGTTATTATGTATTTATGTTATTAACTTTGACCTAAGTCGATATATTATCGTATTTATTTAGTTAAGGAAACCCTGCGAATATCCCTATTGATAGAATAGTGTTGATTAACGCTTAAGAAAGCCAAGTGAACGCATGGAAATTGTGGAAAGACATTGAATAAGTTAAATTAAAACAAAATGTTATCTCTACAATATGTATGTATACATATTCTTAATTAGCATAAGCCAAATCTATATTGTCATGTTCGTCTATCTGTGCGTCCGTTTGATATCCCTTATCTAACAAACTATAAGGGCTAGGACTACTAAATTTGTAGACATTATGTATTTCTATTGCATGCAGATGAAGTTTATTTTAAAGCTTGTCCACGCCTTTTTCTGCCTTTCTTTATCAATAAAAAAATGAGTTGCAAGCGTTAATTTGAATATAGAAATTTCAATTTTGTGAGAACAATAACTAATACAGTCCAACTGATTTCTGTAAAGGGATACTTAACATAGAAGTTCATCTAATTCTAGCGCTATATTAATTTCTAAGACAACGCACTAAAGTATGCAATACAAAATACGCTAAACATATACACTTAGTCAAGTAACTCATTACGCGTATGTACAATACATTAACATGTTCATGTGTATAAAGAGTTACTTGACTAACTGTAAGTTGAATATATAAGAAATCGTTTCGGTGCTGGGTATATCCTAGTCGATCAATCTTGGCTGCATTTACCTTGCTTGTTTCTATTTGAATAACAACAACAAACTATTCAAGCTACTGGAAACCGCGAGCAACTAAACAACTTCTGACTTACCATATAGCACAAGCAGATCGTATACAAATATTGATTCTCTTGCAAATTTACTGCGAAAATATGCCAATCGAGGGAAAATGTGTGCCAGCGGGAAAACTCAGCAGGAAATCGCGACAGACACAGAGCGCACTCGAGTCGACAAAGTTCCACAACCAATTGCAGACAACAATGCACACATACTCTCGCTCTCCAAGTGTCTGCGTATCTGTGTGTGTGTGTGTGTACAAGCATTTATATGGTATGTAAGTTCCGGGCAAGTTCGGACAAACAGAATCAAAGACAGTCAACACTTTGGTGACCAACGACGGGCGAAAGTGCCGAAAAATACACCCCGAGGGCATTGGAACAACAATCGTTTCCCTGTCTCTAGCTCTTCCTTTTCTCACTCTCTGTCTCGCTGCCTCTCTCTCTCTCTTTGGTGTGTCTGTCTCGCTGGCTGTATCTACAAATGTGTCGCATTGTGGCCCATTGAGTCAAATAGTTTCGGTTTAGTCCAATAATGATGGTCCATTGCAAGCGAGCAAGGCCCTGCAAAGTGTTGCTATCTCGCTTACACTTGGCAAAGTTCTCTCTCTCTCTCTCTCACTCTGTGTGTGTGCATGTGTGTGTGTATTGCGGCATTGATAATATTATATTCAATTGATGCTTGTCGAGTTGAAATGCCATAATAAATTCAATTGTATCTAAGAGGCCCCCCGGGCGCCTGTCACCATTGTGTTGCCCCAAATCCGACAGAGAAAGAGAGAGAGAGAAAGGGAGTGAGGGAGATAGTAAGAGGGGAGTGAGAACGCTCTCGCGCTTTTGGCCCAATTCTAGGACGGCCCAACAAATCATTATTATTATTATTATTGTCATTTGCTTTTGCAACTTTGTCATGATATCGCATCCTCGGTCCTTTGTCATTTTGGCCTTTTCTTTACGGCGCGTTTAGCGGAAAAATTCCCTTTTTAATTTGCCAATTAATTGAATCAATCGCCTGCACATCCTGCCCCGCTACGTTACGGTCGGGTCCGTTTCAATACTGATATCCGTGCTGACATTCTTTCTTGCCTTTTAATGTCGCTAATTTATGTGGTCAATTGTTTTCGATTTTAACGAGCTATTTTTATTGAAAAATTGCCTCGTCATGCGCCAAGCTCAAAGCACTTCCGGTTACGGCATTATACCATTTAGAAATTGATGAATTTCTGGCAGAGAGAGAGGGAAAAAGAGAAATACTTGGCATAAGTAGCTCACGTTAAAGAAGTTGGCGTCGAAAAGTCAGAATAAAATATTTGCATCAAATCGATTGTATTTTATATTTCCGTTAGAATAAATAAATATTCCTCTCTATGCCATTGCTTGTGGTTGGCCAAAAGTTATTTTACTCACAGATATTTGCAGCTTGTGGCCTGCTCTGCCCTGCTCTGCTCAGCTCAGTTGTTGGTTGGTTTTTAATCGCTCAATTAAAGTGGCAACTTTGAATATTACGTATACGTAGGCTGGTATTAAATTTAATCTGTAAATGCGACTGGGCAAGTGGCCAAAACAGGGAAAGAGAGAAAGGGAAAGACAGAGGAAAGGCGGAAGAGAGAAGGGTACAGAGAGAGAGAGAGAGAGGGAGACAAAAAGAGAGGGGAGAGAGAGGAATAGAGAGAGACGGGGGCAACGGGCAGACTTAGCTGCAGTTATCTTGAGCTGAGGTAGCATACGAAGTAGACAGGAAATCGTATCCTCTGCAGTTTAAAAGTCAAAGTACATTAAAGCACAATATACTGAATATATGGGTGAATGTGTTTCACATTCGTGTGTGTATGTGTGTGAGTGTGTGCACAATTGCTAGATTTTTCTGGCCTAGCTGCAGCTGCAGTTCACACAGCATGAGAAATTGTTATAAAGAGCTAACCGGGTATTTTCGGAATTTTTAATTAATTCCCCTGCACAGGGCACAGGCAGAGCTTACACACACACACACACATAGATACATGCATGCTTCTGCACATCCTGAGAAGTCTGGCGACTGAGCCTTGTCCTTTTGTTGCTCTCCTCTCGCCCTTGTACGACTCCCCGTTGCAGTTCGCTTGCTGTGTCCATTTTGCTGCTGCTGCTGCTGTTGCCGTCAAAGGAGCAACGGCAACGGCAACTGCAACAATTTTCGGCAATTGCTATGAAACGAGCAACTTGCCTCGCCTCGGCCTGGACATGGCCATGCCACGTTGTGCTGCCTTTGTTGTTGCTTATTCATTGTGCAAAGTTTGTATAAATTTTTGATTTCTTTACACAAAATGCTGTGCATGTCTCACTCGCAGTCTGATCTGCTGTTGCCTTCTCTACTCATTCTCTTTTGCTCTTGTTATTGTTGTTGCTGTTGTTGTTGTAGTTGTTGTTGTCGCATAACACAAATGCCATTGATTGAGTCACATCGCCTGGGCATATAAATCTTACTGCTGGGGCGTGTCACGACGCTGAAGCTGAAGCTGACGCTGCCTTCTGCCTTCTGCCTCTGACTCTATATCAGTTCAGTCTGTCTCCCTCTCTCTCCCTCTCTCTCCCACTCACTCACCGCTACTGGCCTATGCGAGAACGGAGAGTACCTTAAAGTTTTCGCCGTGCTGCGTCTGCTGCTTTTGCGGCGTTTGGCGTAACTTGCCCGATGATTTCGTTATTGTTCGATTGACAATAAAGAATCAACTGAAAGTTCGAAAAGCACAAAATGCCATTGAATTTGCACACAGACAGAGCAAAAGAGAGAGAGAGATAGGAGAGGAGATAGAGAGACGAACAATAGTTGTAAGCATATAAAAAATAAGTCTCCAGCGACTTCTTCTACATACAAAAGCTGCCAAATTTGTATGCAAAAATGCAATAACCGAGTGCAGCTTAAATAAAATACATTTCAATGATTGCATTTTGGATTAAGCACGAAGCAGAAAATGTTAAACTATATGAAAAATGTATATAACAATGTTAAATCAGACGAAAATTACCAGTTACAGTTACAGTTACTGGCACAGCCGACATAAAGATACCCTACGATCAGTTCTTCACTGTTAGACATATGTGCAGGCACGTTCTAAAAACTAAAGCATACCAGCAGGGGCAGGCATAACAGTCTGGAGCGCTAAGGTAACTTGAATTACACCTGTGTTGATTGTTCGATCGTATTAAAATTTGTTGAAAAGATAATTACTTTAGTCAACTAAGTATATGTCCAAGTCAGAAAGTTGTATCATTTATACGTAGCTTACAAATACAATTGATAAATTAAGTAATGGATTTGTGGGGGTGGTAGACGTGGAATCCAACATTTGATATAAACTTAATCAACTGCTGGTATGCAGGCACCTTCATGGCAAATTTGATGTCTCTAGCACTTATAATAGCTGAGATCTTCATACAGACATCCGGACAGACGGACGGACATGACTCTATTAACTCTTTGTGGGCTTTGCAACACCTTCTGCTACATGTTACATACATATATTTGCACAAGTTAGTATACCCTTGCGAACCCAATGTTTGAAGGGTATAAAAAGATTTTCAACATTCTACGGGCGGGTGGCTTAATGAAGTGCAAACAACAAAATATTTTCCTTTTTTTAGTCTTTATTCTTTTTTTTCAATTAGACCAAACAATGCCAAAGCGAAAGGAGAGAGAGAGAGAGAGGGGAAGAGATAGCCAGGAAGTAGAAAATGCGTAAACAGAAATGAGAAATACCGGAGACATGCGAGTTGTGTGAGTGGCATGCAAATTCGAGCTGCAACACGGCAACGACAATTTGAAGTGCACTCAAAGCTCGAGGAATGGTTGCTGTCGGCTTTCAACTTGCAGGCACTGTTCGGCATTCTCTCTCTTTCTCGCCCATTCTCTTGCTCTATCTATCGCATTGTCTTATCTGCCAAATAATGCTTTTCTCCAGCACAACTTCAGCTGAGTCATAGTTATTGCCGTAGCTGACAGCTGAAGCTGAAAAAAGTGCAACAACGTTAGAAATGCTGATGTTACTTTCCGTTTTACCTCCATTAGAAGCTGGCAGCTGACTTTTGGTACTCACAGTACTGCGCGTTTATCGAGTTTCATTTCCGTTTCAAACAACTTTCTATGAAAATTATGCAAATTTTTCAATTTTGCATAAATCTAGCGAACAACTGAACACATTTGATTTAAGAGAGGTTAAGAAATTTGAACAATATAATAATTTACATTACATAAATATGATTTACTTATGGTGTGCTCTCAATCAAGTCTCATAGAGTGTCTAAGTGCGAAAGAGACAAGATATTCTGAGTAAAATCTTTAGTTAATCTGTTAATTAACAGTCTGTAGTCAAGCATGAGCAGCTTTGCTTTGTCCAAAAAAACGTTTAATTGTTTTGTTTACTAATTTTTGGTTTTGCCATTTTTTAATTGACAATTTTGTTTCTTTAATATATTATTATTATTACAAAACATATTTCTCTATCTAATAAAATGTTTATTGTCTATAAACTGTAATCACGCACATTTATTCCACTTGATCCACATGCGTTTTGTTTGTTGGCATCCTGCCTCTCCCTGCACGTGATCCACATAATGCACAATCTCTGTCTCATGTGAGATAGTAATTGTTGTTATTGTTATCCATTCATTTGTACAGTACGCATTTGTTTGCTCTCTTTGCAAACGATCCACTTGACCCACGTCTTCTCGTGTGGAGCAGTAATTGTTGTTGTACTGCCATACGTACTCCTTACTCAGGAAGTGTTAGAAGCGCTCTCCAGCACATATTCCCCTGCGCTCTCTTTACAAATGATCCACTTGATCCACAAGCACTGTCTCTGTCTGCACTGCACTGCACGTACTCCTCGCGCACGTTCCCCTCCTCGTTAGCAGCGCACTCAACTGCACGTTCTCCTGCGCCATTCTTGATCCACATGCTCTCTCTCTCGTTCTCGTGTGTGGATGGTGGGAGGAGAAGAGTGCAAGGTAGTGCGTAAATTTGCACGCACTCAGTCATAACTCGTACTCCTCCGCAAACACGTGTTCGATTCGCGTTCGATTCTCGCATTCTTATTCACTTTGACAAAGTTTCGGCTTGAGTTCTATTTACCTTTTATCATGTGCTTGATTTATGTTTAAGTGTGTGGCTTATTGTTGTACAACAACAAGTGCAATAACAAAAGTACAACAATATACGCTGATTGCCGTTTGCTGCGCCTTAGCCGAGAGAATGAACTCCAGCATTTTTCCCGCTAAACATTCAATAAATAAAACTGCTAAATTACATAAATATGTATGGGGATGGTAAGTATGTTCATATGTATGTATGGGTGGATGTTATGTATGCATGTATGTGTGCATGTTATGGAGAATGTGTTGACTTTTTTACGGCTGCGACGTGCGCATTTAAAAGTGTTTTTTTGATTTCTCATCCCTGTTGCTTTTTGCCGCTGTCGGCGGCATATTAAATTTATATGCCAACATTTCACGCACTTCTAATTTATGTGGCAAAAGTTTATGCCCCAAGTAATTTTTACAGGCAAACAACTTTATTTTTTCAGCATTACTTACGCTCATTCTCATATCGAGAGCAGTCTCATTCTCATTCGCCTTCTTCTTCGTCTTCTTCTTCTTCTTCGTCTTATGACGTGTATTTTTTTATGCCTGGCTATCAAATATCAAATAGCATTTTGCACTTGTCGCTAAGCATCTTACATTATGACGTCACAAGCACGCGCTACTTGGCCAGCAATCAAACTTCGTCCAGCCAAAAAGAAACTTAGGCTACCTGCACCACTAGAGAAAGAAGAAGAAGAAGTAGCAGAGAAAAGAAACCTCAATTTTAGGTGGAAATTCTTTTTAACTTAAATGCGGCTTATTTTTGATGGAAAATAAACTTTAAACCAGAAAAAAGGCTATCTTCGGCATGCCGAAAACTATATACTCTTGCAGGTTCTTATCTATTCTGTTAGTTCCTTTATTAGTTCATATATTTAATTTATATAAAATGTTAAATTGAATTTATAAAATTTGGCTATAATAAAATGAAAAAGTAAACGTCGATTACTGGTTGAAAGATGTCTTCCAAATTTATTTGCAAATTTCTCATCAAAATTAATATACCCCCAAAGGTATCAAAATGCCGAACTGTAGACTTTGACTCATGGCTAGTATTATTTATTACTTCTTGTTCCACTGTTGTAAACTCAATTTAACAAACACTTGTAGTAAACAACAAGTAGAGCCACTTTCAATTAATCTCTTGTCATAAATAAGCTTGACCAACTAAGCCTAGGTTCATCGTTTATGTCTGGCTCGCTTTGGGAAAGCAATTCGTTTAAGCCTGTAAGGTTAAGTAGGTCTTAAAAAAAATCCTTCCACTATTTATTAACATTTGCCGGGCAACAACATTAAGCTAAATTAAATTAAACAAACTACGTAGATGCAGTCGAGGCAACAAAATACATGTAAATACACACGCACACACACACACACCTGCATATACAAGCTATGCGGAGCCCAGGAGGGCAAAACTTTTACCTTGTTTTTCATTTTTTAACTTTTTGGACTCTTTATACCATAGAAACGGGTAGTTCTAAATATAAATAGAGTCTGGCAGAGACTATATAATGCTTAGGTACATATATATATACGGTTTATATGATACATATATATATATATATTTCTGAACAATATCAATATTCAACTTTTTTTCTATATAGGGTATCCTTTAGTTGACTGCACTCGATAGAAACTCCCTCTTCGTTTGTTTTTTTGACTACTACCAGTCATTTTTTGTTGCTCAGTGCCCCGCTGCGTTGCTTTGTAGTTGTAATTGTTGTTGTAGTAGTGCTCATGCTGTTGTTGCTGCTGCTCCTACTGTAGTTATAGTTGTAGTTGTTGTAGTCGTTGCAGCAGTCGCAGCCATAGTGATGTTGCCATAATGCTTACCTGAGCGCAAATAAAAGGAGAAAGAGAAAAGAGACGTAAAAAAATTTACATGAAATCGCTTAAGTGCTTTTGCTATAACTTTAGCTAGGGCCCAGCACCGGCGACTGTTGAAAACTTTGCACAATACACGCCAGTAGAGAAATAACAACAACAACAACATAAATTTGTTGTTATTATATAAATAAAAAGTTGGGCACATGTGAAGTGCAATAAATGCAGCAAAAATTAAACAAATTAAATAGCAGATACATGAGGGCGATATGAGCATTTTTAGTAATTTCAACACGTACTCAAAGTACGGTCAAACAGCTCATTGAAAAGCCGCTTGAAACTTCCGCATGGAACGTGGCTATTCAAGCAGGAGTTGCTCCCAAGTTCTCCCTCTGCGGGTTGCAGCAAAGGGCACAGAATCAAACTTAAAATAAGCATCAGATGCGTTGCCATTGACAATCTGCTTCCGCGTACAAGTTTTTGCTCTCTGCCAGTTATCTTTATCCTATGCTCTATTACCGGTTTTTCCTCTCGGTCTCCGCTTTGCTCTTCAGTCGACAGCTGCTGATCCATTTCTTTTCTGCCTTACTCGTTTGCCTCTTCATCTGCTTTTCATGCGCCTGTTACCTGCTGCATGTCTGCTGAAGCACATAGCTGCGGGCGCCATGTGTTTTCCCATTTTCTTTTTCGTTCGCCCCTTTTCAACCGGCATTTGGCGCAGCGTCTTGGACTACGGAATCTGCCACTGCTTCGCCTTTTCCTTTTCCTCGTGCTGTCCAGGTGCATTGACCGACGACCCACTGACACAGACAATGGGAACAGCTCGGACAGCTGCGAGAGCAGGCGAATGACTGTTACAAATTGAATGAAATAATTGTAATACCTTGCTGTGAATGCATAGCGCAGGAAATTGCACTTGCAACTGAATGAAAGGGGAGGAAAAGCAAAAGAGGTAGAGAATGAGGTTACAATTGATACGTGTAAATACGAAATATACACAAGTTTAATGAATAGTATATCTCTCTCGATGTTAGATAAGGTACAATGTCAAAACATGTTCAGCAACTTCTTAACTATTATACGAAGTAGTTAAGGTATATAACCTTCTATACCTTTATTTTTCAATTCTCCATTTACAATTTTATATTTGATTTGTTCAATTTTTATTACATTTCCATTTTCTCACTCAACCACTCACCATAGCTACGCACTCGTGTGTAAACACCAGGATAGTTTGTGTTTGTGCAATTTCTAATGCCATATGAGACGATACCTTCGAGGGCCATCTTTTTGCGATCAATCTGTTGCATCAGCGGACCACCAGAATCGCCATTACATGAGTTCTTGCCAACTTCGACGGCGCAGAGATGTCTCTCATCCACCCTGAAATGTTTATTACAATTGTTTCTCTCCCGAAGACTGATTACCGCATCAAGTTTTCCTCCATTATCGTTTGCAGCCATAGTAAGGCCCCACCCTGTGACGGTCAACGCGGTTGTCACAGATGGTTCCTCTATTTGATTGCTTCCGAAGGGCAAGCAAATGGGCTGTGTCACGTTTGAAAACTGTATCGGCCTGTCCACACGAATAAGCGCAATGTCATTGCCAACATACGTATTGTTACTATTAAATTTGTCGTGTATTATAATTTTGTCAATGCCGAATTCCTGGTAATTCCTGCATTCTTCAGTGCCGTAATCGCACATCTTCCCCTTGTGATCAAACTTTCCCAGTCGCACGCCAATTCTGTGAATGGAACAATTATATTGTGTGACGAACCTAACTGGTTTGCAGTGAAGAAAACTTACAATCCTCCAGCTTCTGTAACAGCATCTCCTGTCACACAGTGAGCAGCCGTTAACAAATACCGAGAGTTGATCACCGAACCGGCACAGAATCGATATATACTTTGATTTCCATACCGCAAATTTGCTAACCAGATATATTCATTTGGTTGGACAGATTTTCCACCAACAATTTGTTCCCTTGGATACATTGGAGTGTATCCGCATTCTTTAGGGAACTTTGAATCTTCTAATTGAACAATTCGTGTTGGACAACAAACGTAGGCCCTCAAGCCACATCTGGTTAATGGTTGGGACGTCTTGCAATCACTAGGGGTTTGGCAAACGCCTTTTTCTCCATTACTTGTGCGGCAACTTGTGCGGCAGAGAGGTATTAGCACTTGTAGAACTACCACAAATATTAAAAACGAATTCATACTGATTTCGCGTCGACTGTGGAATGAGCACTGAATAATCTCAATCAGGGCTGCAGCATTTTATAACTTTAAGTTCCACATGGTGAATTCATTATAGCACAAATACATATATGAAAGTAATTTATGTACAAGTATGTATAAACAAATTTAATTGCATAAGCAGAACAATCGAATACGCTATTCCACGGCATAGCAGGGTTTAAATATACCCTTAGGAATATACGACTGGACCGGATTTTTGTTATATATTCAGATAGTTGAATCAAACTCACCACAGCTTAGATATTTGTATGGTAAAAATAATATTCTCAAATGTACTTTGAATAGGTCAAATTTTAAAAAAGCTAAGCTTAAAAAAACGACAGAGTATTTAAAAGTCTACATGATGCCTAAGCTACTTCTTGTTGTTGATAAGGACCGTCATTCAGAAAATCCCAACATGTTTATGACTGCGACGAAAGCACATAATAAATATATATATATCAAGGTTAAGCAAAGATTAGCTTAACTGAAGCATTCCAGAGCGCAGGCACCGCAGCTGGGAATTGATATGTTCCGATAATAGTCCGACTTGGAGTATGTTTATATATTATTATGTGAAGAAAAAAATTAAATAAGGCTCGCCCTGCGCTGTTATTCTTCAGATTTCAGCTATATATAAACAAGAAGTAAATTAAATATTATTTGTCAGTTTGATTATTCCCAATAATTTGTATTTTTAAAACATTTGTAGTCGATCAATGTAAAGAAACTTTTTATTATCATAAGATTCAAGCCGATAGCTGCATGGCTAAATAATTTGTTTTACATTTAATGTGTTCCCTTATTACATTTCTATTTGTGCTCTCAACCAGGCACCGTAGCTACGTACTTGTGTGTAAACACGAACATTTGTTTAATTGCAATTTTTAATTGCATTGGAAACTATGCCTTCGAGGACTAGACGTCGGCGGTTGAACTGCCACATCAGCGGGCCACCAGTATCACCTTTACATATGTTCTGGCCAGCTTCGAAGGTGCAAAGATGTGTCTCATCCACCGGGAAGAATGCAGCACACTTGTTTCTCTCACAAAGACTGTTTCCCACATCTCGTTTTCCTCCAGAGTCATCATCATAACTGGTAGGACCCCATCCAGTGGCAATCAAAACGCTGTTCATAGAGGGTGCCACGATGTAATTTCTTCCGAAGGGCAAGCAAATGGGCAGCATACTGTCTGTAAACTGTATAGACCTGTTCACGCGAATAAGCGCAATGTCATTGCCAACATAGTCATCGGTTATTATAAAGTTGGTGTGCGGTATTGTCTTCTCAATGCCGTATTCCTCGTAATGCCTGCATCCTTCAGTGCCGTAATCGCACATGTTCCCATTGTCATCAAACTTTCCCAGTCGCACGCCAATTCTGTGGATAGAACAATCATATTTTGTGGCGAATCTAACTGGTTAGCAGTAAACTATACTTACAGTCCTCCAGCTTCTGTAACAGCGTCTCCTGTCACACAGTGAGCAGCCGTAAGCAAATACAGAGAGTTAATCACCGAAGCGGCACAGAATCGATATATGTTTGGATCTCTATACCGCAAGCTTGCCAACCAGCTGTATTCGTTTGGTTTGGCAGGGGCTCCATTAACAATTTGTGCTCTTGGATACATGGGAGTGTTTCCGCAATTAGTAGGAAACTTTGGATCCTTTCTTGGACAACAAACATAGGGCCTATTAGGACACCTGGCCAACGTTTGGGAACTCTTGCAATCACTAGGGGCCTTGCAAACGCCTTCTTCTCCATTGCTTGTGCGGCAACTTGTGCCGAGAGGTATCAGCACTTGTAGAAATACCACAAATATTAAAAACGAATTCATATTCATTTCGTGTGCGTAGTAGAATTAGCACTGAATAATCTCTGGGGTGTGGAGCATTTTATAAGTTGAGTTTTCTATAGCAAATTGATTAAAGCACCAATGTATGAAAGTAATTTATATATAAATAGATTTTATGGCAAGAGCAAATACGCTATCACATCACAACATTTTTATGTGTCAGACTCAGACGAATAAAAATAATATAATTATATATATATATATATATATATATATATATATAATAATATATATTTAGATAGTTTATTTACATGTTATTGTTTTTTTACTGATTGACAAAGACTAGCATTCTCAGCTTCACATACACATAGATCCACATTTCAGAGCGTAGGCACCACAGCTCGAAACTGATAACTAATGTTGATACTCCGACATTGGCTTTACATTATAAATGTGAAGAAGTAAACTGCACGAAAGAAGTTAGGCTCGCCCAGCACTGATCTGTTCTGATCACAGATTTATATAAATAGATATAAATTAGATACCATTCGAATGAAAATTAGATGTTATCCAATAGTTTGATCTCTGTTCCGCAGACTTTCCAATCAGCCATATTCATTTTTCGGAATCTTAAGGAAACCTTGACTCATCGAAAACTTATTATCATATTTAGTCAATTAATAGAATACGTCCGTTGTGTTGCAATCTCAAGGGAGAAGCCCTAAAATTTTAATGTGTCAGCTTCAGCATCAAACGAATACACAGATTATAGTTTTTGTTTTTTGACAGCTTGACATCATGCAGCCACGAGCGCAGATAGCGCTGTTTGTTACTGATAACTTATGTTTAGAGTCTGACTTGGACTTAAACAGATCACAGTCTAATAGACAGACAGAAACACGGACGGACAGACATACAAACAGACATACAGACAGACATATAGACAAACATACAGAAATCCAGACATACAGACAAATATACAGACAGACATACAAACAGACATACAGACAGACATACAGACAGACATACAGACAGACATATAGACAGACATACAGAAATCCAGACATACAGAGAGACAGACCGACAGACAGACAGACATACAAACAGACATACAGACAGACATACAAACAGACATACAGACAGACATACAGACATACAGACAGACATAAAGACATACAGACATACAGACTGACATACACACAGTTTCGTATAAATTTCAAATACCGAAAGTATTTTATTTAAAATAGTTTTGTTTTATTGTGTTAAAAACTAATTAAATATTTTCCAATTTTTACTCTTTGCAAATTTTTAATTAAAAAATGTTTTACACTTTAAACAAGTTATTTTTTCTTTGAACTGTAGAAACTTTATTTAGTAGATGTAACTATTTCGGAACCTAACCTAACAATGTGATGACCACAAGCAGCAGAAATTTTATACTCGTATATGGCCAGAGCGTGATTATTTTCTAGAGCGGACATGCATAGACATTTGCGCACATGCACATGCACGCAGATCTCCCTGGCATTTGTATAATTGTGCAGAGCGAATCTCTCGATGTAAATTAATTTCACATTTATTTAGATGCAATAAAACAATTGAAATTTGACAAAAACGCAAGCGTGCGAAATGTGAAAAGTGCGGGCCACAAAACGCAGAAACTCGTATGAAATTTAATTAGTGCCGAAAATGTGAAATTATTTTTCACTAATTGCGCTGTAGGCGAAAGTGAGAATGCAGCACGTGGTTTTCATTTGCCACGCTGAGCAAAGTGTGACCCAATCCCCCTTCCTCCTCTCTCTCTCTCTTATTTGACTTTGTGTGCGAGGTGTGAGTGTGTGTGTGTGAGTAAGTTGGCGATCCAACCCTATCAATTTCATTCAATACATTAGCCAATTCATTTGTTTATCGGCATTACGCGCATTCGAAAACTTTTCTGCTGGCAGTCAACGAGCTTTTGACCCAACTCAAATTAAGCCTCATCGTATCTAGCTAAAATTTGCTTGTTGCTCTCGCCGAAGAGCGGGGCGGGCGGGGGTCCGCTTATCATCGATTTTATTGGCATAATCAGCGTGGAAATTTGTGTTAGCAACTTTTGGCAGCCAGCCACGCCCCTGAACAGACACACGCCCGCCTTTGCCATCCGTTTGAAAGCGATAAACATTTATCTTCATTACACAATTTGCGGCAGTTCGCCAGTTGCCTGGCCGGTTTTACTTCCCTTACCACCCCCTCTCCAACACCCTTCATTTTCTTGCGCCTTACTTCATCCTTTTGCTTAACTGAGCTGCGCTGTATTTTTGCTACTCCTGCTGTCGCTGTTGTTGTTATTTTTTGAGCAGCTTCGCCGTCGCAGCTTAATGAAAAACTTTGCAACCCTTTTTTAATTTTTATTAAGCAGAAAATTGGCTTGCTACTGGTTGCTGCAAAAACTGAGAAAATGTTAATGCAAAGTAGCGCAAAAGAGAGAGAGAGAGAACTGGGAAGAAAAGCAAGCTTTGGCATGCCGAAGGGTCTATACCCTTGCAGGTTCTTATGAACTCCGATTATTCCTTTGCTAGTGATAACGTGTATCGAGATGCAGAATTGAATGGAATGAATATGCATATTCAATATTGTGTCTAACTTTGCTTGTCACTGATAAGTTAAGTTATTTATAAAATCAGAAGTGTTCCGATTTTGGTTAAATTTTATATGCATATTATTATAAAGAAAAAGTCCAAGGTCAGTATACTTGGTTGCAATATCTTGACAAATAACAAAAACAGGCCAATAGTTTGTATGGTAGCTATACGATATATCAGTCCAATCCGGCTCGTTCCGATGTATTTATCTTGTGCAGCAATAAGAAGCACGAGTACCAAGTTGAATGAAGATAGCTTTAAAACTGAGCTAGTCTAGTACGATTCCTCTGTTGATGCTGATTTATAATATATATAGACTTTAAAGTGCGTTGCAAACTCCTGTTTAATATAAATAAACCCTCTGCAAGGGTATAAAGACGAACGAGTAAAACGAGTAAAAAGAAATTGAACCTAGGGGCAACTTGACTTGGCTGACTTTCAGGGCGCTACATTAAAAGCATTTGCCGGGGTCGCCAGGCAGATTAACTATTCCTATTCCGCTGACTAAAATTGAATTTAAATTAAGCATTCAGTGGCAGCACAGCTTTAAGTAGATGCTATAAAAACGAGAAAGATGATGAAGAGGAAGTAGAAGGTGATGCGTAACTTATGAGATTGAAAGTCTAAAATATTATTTTTCCATATCCCTTAATCTCATTTAGTTTGTCATTTCCCCCTTTCTGGGAAGCGCATTCAGGGCTGCTCTCTGACTGACCTACTTAATTTCTTGTCTTTTATTCGTTGTTTCTATTTTGAGGCTGCTTTATCAACTTTTCTCTCCCTCTGCCTATCCCTCTTTCCACGCATCGCTTTTGTTCTTGTTAAACAATCTTTTTTAAGCTGATTTGCCCGGCAAAACCCGCAAAAGGGATCTGTGAAAACAAATAAGCAAATAATTTCACTCTTATTAGCCACGGCGCACGGTTCACAAATTTTCAATCAATGACCAACAGTTCTGGCCGAGACCCGAGCAGAGATGACCTTCTGACAGATCCCCCGCTCTCCCCGCTCGCCCCTCTGTCCAGCCCTTTGCACGTGTCGTTTGTTTGCACTTTATTGTTTTATTTGCTCATCCATCACGGCCGAAAAGGGGGCCCGGATTGGGCTGTGTTTTTTGTTGTCCTGCGTGTGTGTGTTTTATATTCATTGAAATAATTTTTCTACCACTTAATTATAATTTCAAAAATGAATGAAATGAACTCACACGCGCTCACACCTCGCTCTGTGCCCTGCGACAGAGAGAGAGAGTTGATTAAATTTTAATTTCGCATGCCATAAAAATATTTAACGAAAATTACAAGCAGTAAACGTTGAACTTGCTAATTAATTTAGTTTTAACAATTGAGGCTGCATAAAGTACGGTCAGTATGATTAACCTTTGCTTAATTGAGCTGACGTTGATTGTTGTTGCTGCTGTTAGTTGTGCTAACTTAAACAACTGTATATACAGCAGCTTTTTATACTCTCCACTCAATTAAATTTGCGCATGCATTAAGCACTTTGTACTTAATTACAAGTTGTAACAACTTCGTATAGTGCCGAGAATCATGTGCACATTCAGGTTGCTCTTTGATGAAACTGAAATAAATCTGAAATTTATACTTGCAAAAGTTTTTGCATACTTTGCGCACTTAAATTGCATCAAACATACGCACCGTGCTACTGCTCGCAGAAAAGTATGCTACAGAAAACGCAGCATGACGCATGTCGTCACTTCTTTCTCTCTCCCTCACATCCACTCACTCTCCCTCTCTGTCTCTCACTTTCTGTAGACATGCCCTAACGCAATATTATAGCTGTCACATGCCGCTTTTTGTGCTTTGTCGCAACAAATTTGCCGTGTCTTGCTTATTTAGTTAATTATCTCGGATTACTTGCTCTTGATTATTTTCTATCATTGCTGTTGTTCTCGCTGCTTCACTTATTGTTGTTGTTGTTGCTGTTACTGTTGTTGGTTGGTTTCTGCTGCTGTAAAGTCAGCAACTTTAGCCGTCTGTCGTCTGACTGGTTTGGTACCATCATGTTTTCTTATTTGAACGCAGCATGCGGCATGCTGTCGCACAGCAGGCGAAAGTCAACTTGGATTTTCTTAGCCGATTCCCCTTGGCAAATATCGCAAAGCTAACTCGCTGTGTGTGCTTGTGTGTGTGTGTGTTAGGTCTCTGTGTGTCTGTCTGTCTGTCTGTCTAGCTGTCTTGTTCGTTCCTCGTCTGTCTGTCTGTCTCTCTGGCTGACTCATTTGTAGCGTCGCCATATCAACAATTAAATTAAACGTGTTTGCCTTGCACAAGCACACAGCTTAAGCGCTCAATCAATGCTATATAGCTACTACTATACCGATGTATATATGTATATATATTTAGCTATAGCAATCGCAATTCGCAGCACGTGCGACATTTTAAATTACTAATTACTGCCATGTCTCCTACCTGAGCAACTGATGTTTTTTTCGCCCAAAATAATTAGCAGGCGTCCAGCAAGCTCATTAGACTGCAACCTTCATGCCAACGCGTATAGAAGTGAACTAACTGCAGTGTCAGTCTCTTTCAACTCTACTGTACGGTATACCCTGCAAATGCATTGCGAATTCTTACGAAATTCCTTTTGGCTATTATTAAAGTTACACTGTGTGCAAATTTAAGTTCGCGCACTTGGCCCCGGGGCATTCAGCAATTGTCGACGCTCGATTCCGATTGCAGGCAGTCAGTGGCTGCTGCACGTATTGCGGTCAAAATTAACAAGCGTTCATCAGCCAAAGCCATCATGGCATCCACTCTCAGTTGCAGTTCCAGTTGCAGTCGCAGTTGGGCAACCTTTCCCTTTCCCTAGTCAATCTATGCCATACCACCGCACCTTGCACTGCTCGTTTGCCGCGTCAAACACAAATAAATACGCAGCTGCGGCAGCTGCGACAGAGCCGGATTTTCTAGCCGTTTTGCAGCTGCAGTTGGCTGCAACCGTTGCAAATGAGCGGCAATAAACGCCGAAAGCAGAAAATGCAAGTTAATTACGTTTTTCAATTAAGCGCCAGTCGGTTTGACCGCCGTTCGGTCAGCAGGAGTCAGAGACAGAGTCCAGACCAGGCTGCCTCTGCCTCTGCCTATTTGCCCCACTGCAACAAAGCCGAATAATGGCGGTGTTGGGGCGTGGCACATGCTACATGCCCCATGCACCCAATGTAAGCCTGCAAATTTGGCATTGAAATTGATTTTATGTTGATGTTGTAAGCGCTTTGCTAGTTACCCAGCCAACATACAAATTACAGGGCATATTTAAGGAGCCAAAATGAGAAGTATACGCAGCAAATTGCACAGTTATCAATAAATTGAATTTGAATTGATGCGGCTGTGAGTGGAAAGAAATGGAAATCAAAACTAGTTGTAAAATAAATTAAGTAATATATAGAATATATATAAAATGCCACCAAATATTAATTTCAGTTTGACAAAATACGACCACTTGATATGTAAACAAATGTAATTGAAATGTAACTGCAATGTAGATGAGTAGGGATTATAAATTAAATAAATTTTGAATGTATTTTGCAATATTTAAACATCTTCAATTGCAGCCTTTATATATTTCTTTTAGCTTGGTTTGATTGATGAAGTGTGCTCAGTAATTCGGTGTGTTGCAATAATTGCTTTTATTTTGATGATTGTCAACATTTTATTGCCCTGCACTGTGGCTTTGATAAGGTATGAGTGTGTCTGTTTGTGTGTAAGTGTGTGTGAGGGTGTGTGTTTGAAATTGTATCGATGTGGCGACGACCACCGAACATAATTCATCATTCATGTGTCCGAACTGACACGTTTGTGGCCACAAACCGAAATAAAATTCACTTTGTGTGCGGTTTGCCAATTGTTGTTGCTTGTTTTTTATTCATTTTATTTGTCGGCTGAGTTCTTTTTTCTCTCGCCCCGTCTATATTAACGCAACAACAGAGTTGGTGCTAGGGATGTCCCATTTTGTGATATCAAATATTTATACTTTTTGTTCACACAACGCATATTTTCGCTGGCGAATGGATCATAGCTCATAGCACGAAATTAATCACAAAAATATGCGCTGAAGTGGAAATTTTGTAATCAACGCGGCCGCCGCATGAGCTTGCGATTGATGGCAGCGATGAGGAAGAGCTCCTGCAAAGTCAGCTGACTGCCTGGTTGGCTGGCTGGCTAATAACTTGCCAGTTTTATGGATGCCTGGGCGGCATTAAAATTTAATATATTCTTAATTTTTAAATAGGCGGCGCTGTTAGCGCCAACTAAAAGCAGCTTCGACTTGCTGTGTGCCTTGCCTTGCCTTGCCACGACTTTGGCTTCGAGTTGACTCGCCAAGGATGCCACTCAAAGCCGTATAAATCCAAGATTGTGGCCTCCAACTTGTCGCATGTGTGTGTGTGTGAGTGTGTATCTTTGAGTGTGTGTGTGCGTGTGTGCTTGCTATCTTGGCTTCATCCATGACTGCCACTGGCCTTCTCAATGTGCTGCCTGTTTGTATCTGTGCCTGTGTGTGTGTGTGCGTGTGTGTGACTGTAATTGAAGCAAAATGAAAATCTTTTATTCATGAGGCTATAAAATTGCCCAATTTTCAGGCCATTAGCAAAATTTACGCCTTTTTCTCTGCACGCAGCGCATAGTGGCCATTAAATACAGTCGCCTGCATAAGTATGCATGCCATGTGGCGGCCTGTTTAGATTTCCCAATTGCGTCTGCATTTTTTTTTTTAAATACACTGCGCGAAGTTTCAATAGCCAGTCAGAGAGCGAGAGAAAAATACAGAGAGGGAGAGCAAGGGTATCTTTAAGTTTATGCCATAAATGCAGCCACAATGATTTATTTGCAGCCCCTTCTTCATCGGCCTCCCCCACCATACAATAATCCTATTAGCCGCCTACAGTTTGTATCGAAAGCAGCTTAGATATGTCAGCGTTGTAATTAAAATCAGTTGAAAACATCCATCCACAAAGCTTGTCGCAGACTTGTCGCCTGTCGGCGAACCACCAAAATACTGCCAAGTCACGCGTCGCCTGTCGGCTTTGGCAGCACTTTGCCATTGCCACTGGCGACATTGGCCTCACTGTGACTGCTCCAAGTGCTTGGAGAATATGCCCAATTATAATGTTAATTATGTGGTCAAGCGCGTATTGTTGCGTGTAATTAAAGTACGCCCACTCAGCCGAATGACTTGACAATGCCCGACAAATTGACAACAAACTTGGCAGCTGATTTAAGCTGTCGGAACGAACTCATGGTTAACTGAGCACAAACTACTGCTATGATTCACTTGCATTCAAGATAAATCTCTGTCTGCAAATGTACTTTACACTTTTCTTGCTAATTGTGTTTCTTAGTTGTTTTAAAATGAAATAGAATTTGATTAGAAGTAAACAACATTTTGCATTTTAATTAAGAGCAAATACCCGCATTAAATTGTTCATTTATTATCGCTATATAGATTGCAATTAATATATAAACAACATTTTTATTATGAAGTCATTAATATTTTGTATTTGATAAGCACTTCTTTAATTGGAATATATATATAAAAATTTATTTTACTTTTTTAATGATGCCATTAATTCTTGTGTAGTTGATAAGCTGCACCTATAAGGTATTTAACTTTTTTCTAAATTTATTTAAGGCGACCTTGTTGTCGTACGAGTGCTTATCCGATTACCCAATAGGTAGTACGCTCCTTCGAAAAGCTACAACTTAGAGACAATAAGAGCTAGGTCAACCAAATCAATAAAAACTTAATTGCTGGTGTAATTTTAGTACCAGACAGTTTATTCTTGGTATATAGAAAAACTATAAGTATCCAAATAATTCCTGAATATTTGGTTGCGATCGGATAATTAACTAAGAAGTTATTAGGGATGTCATTTTATAAGGGTGATGTTCTTCAAAGTATGCAACACAAAATTAAGTTTGCTATTGAAGGCAGTAAAGGGTGTATCATAGTCAAGCACACTCAACTGTAGCTTTCGTTCATATTTATAACTTTATAAGATTTATGTTTATCAACATATCGATCTTTGTATCATAGTTCATATCACAGAAAACAAAAGGAGCAGTTGCATCTTCAAGTGTGCTCTTCATAGCACAGATTTGCAGCTATTCTAAGTAAGTTTTGATGCATCTTTCTGCAATTGCACTTCACTTACAGCTGAAGTATTAACAATTTAGCTGCATTTAGTGTCGACGGCCTCTTGTCGAACTTCAGACTGCCAAGTTGCGAGCAATTTGCTGATTTACGAGCACCCTTTACGCAATCCCCATACATGCATAGTTAAGCACTTGCTGGCAGAGTAGAAATCAAACTCTGCTTCGTTGTACACTGCTTATTTCAGGGCAAATTAAGCTGCACTCTCACTTGTTGTTGTGCTTAATCCCCTGTTCGATAGGGAACGCCATATGCTGAACTTAAATGTACAATACTTATTAATAAATGGCTGACGACATGTGCGACAGACACCTAATGCATAACCTCACAGCAATAAATAGGTATATACACAGATACAGATACATATACAGATGCATATGCACATATATCTATGAGCTGAGCGAGCTCTGTGGTTAGCTAATGCGGCTGGGGCAAAGCGATTGAATCGGTTCGGTTCGGTTTGGTTCGGTTCGGTTTGAGCATTACTCGAATTAAAGCTGAAATTATTGCCAGTTGGCAGAGCAAATACAAAACCAGCATTAGAAATCAAATAACAATGGCAGCCAGCGGGTTGACAGCAGCGTGGGAGGAGGGAACTAAAGGTTAGAAAGGGGTTTGGACAGGGGGCAAGGCGCGTTCTCCACGGTTTGGTTGCCTTCAATTACACCTCCCAGTTGGCCAGTTGGTGTGGCCGTGTTCAACATGCAAACAAATGGTCCAAAAAATGTTTACCCACATGCACACACAAACACATAGCACACACATGTGCACACACTGGCCTGGCTGTGCTACACTCAAAGCGGAAGTATATAGGGGCATTTAAATATGCAAAGGAAGTGTGCACTTAATTTGTGCCATCCTTGTTGTTTGCCTTTGTTGTTGTCGCCATTGTTGTAGTTGCTGTCGCTAGTTGTTCGTCGTCGCCTGTTGTTGTGTCCCCATTTTCTCTCTCTTTTTTTTGTCGTTCCTGGCCACACAAACAAAAACAAAAGCGCCGATCTGACTCGAGCCAGAGAGTGCGCAATATTCGAGCTCAAACACAAATCCCAACTAATGTGGGCCGAAAACTTTTGCGTGCCCATAGACCGTGCACAGCTGACTCTGTTGACTGTTGAGTGGCGATGGACTGAAAAGGACTCAGCGAGAGAGAGAGAGAGATAGAGATAGCCAGGCAGCTCGCTCTGGTCAAAATGTTGGCCATGGCCCGCTGATGCCGCTGGTCGGAGCAGCCATGGCAAAAGTTATCAGTGGGCCGCACTGACAGTTTTAATTGCCTTGAATGTTTGCAAATTTCTTATGGGAAATTGTTGTAGCATGCGGTTGGCTAAAAGCAGCCAAAGCCATGCCAGGCAGACAAGCAGACAGACTAGTAGACAGACAGGGAGACAAGCAGACAGACAAGCAGACAGAGAGACAGACAGACGCCTTGGCCGGAGCTATTCTTAAGCTTGAGGAAAAGTTGTGCGATGTATTTTTCTAATTGCTATTGCAAAACTTTTCAGATACATGCAGCAGATAAAGTGACTGGAGGGAGAGAGGAGAGTGGAAGTAGGGGAGAGGGAAGAGAGGTGTGCGGTGGGTTAGTAGAAACAGCTGCACTCGGTTGTCAAATCAATGCAAAACATAGTCAATGCTTGGCTTCATTTAACGGTTATACGAAATATGCTAATGGATTGAATTGAGAAAGAGAGAGAAAGAGATGGAGAGAGAGGGAGTGCTATAAATGCATAATGAAATATTTTTGCGAAATTTCATTTAGCTTGCAACTTTTGGCGTTACCGATTGTGCCGATTAGGCGTTATAGGCCTCGTAGACGTTACTCGAAACATTCATTTCCTTGGCACAATTTTCAGTTTTTCTTTCATTAAAAACAAAATTGAAATTGAAATTTTGCATCTGGCTGTAGCAAAAAAAGTGCAGCATGTTATTCCACATGCTACACTACTAGCTCGATTTGAAGTTATGTTTGCTTGCCACAAACGTCTGTGGCAGGAGCTGCTGCTTGCATTATCAGCTCAACATCAGCTTCAGGTTTAAAAGCGCACAGCAGGGAGAAAACTGCAGTGACAAAGAGAAAAGAACGCTAGCTATAGTTAAGGGTGCTCCGCTATGGTATACCCGCTTAATTATTTAACTTCTAGGTTAAGTACATATATTTTGTATTGCATACAACAGGGCGCCTTGGAAATTAGTTCCCCCTTAAATTTAGTTCTTAAATAATTTTTATGTTAATTATCCGATTGCAATCAAGTTTTCAGAAGTCATTAAGTGGTTGATAGTTAATATTTTAACTAAAATTAAGATTGCGTTTGGTATTGGGTTTTAATGGATTTTCGTAGGCGAAAGAGGGCGTGGCTAAATACTAAACTTGACCTAATCAGCATTAGGATATATTCTCAGCAATTTTGCTATTTCTACCTGTTATGGGCTTTGAGAAATAGGCTTTTACCCAGACGGACAGGCAGACAGACAGACATACAGACAGATAGACAGAGAAACAAACAGAGGGACAGACACGACTATATCGAGACGGCTGATGAAATTGATTAAGAATATATACATAATACCTTGTCTGCCACGCCTCCTATCTTCTAAATACATTTAAGGTTGACAAAAAGTTATCATACCCTTCTATCCAACGAGTAACGGGTATTAAAAGCCAAGCAGACAGAGCAGGCAGCAAGACAGCAGCGGGAGACATGTGAAGAACACAAGGAGTTGCCATTCTCAGCTGTCTGTTTATCCCGGTGCCGTCTATCAATACACACACACAAGTGTCAATCGCAAGCGTCGGCAGAGGTAGAGACAGAGAGAGAGAGAGAGAGAAAGGGGGAATACAGATACGGGGCAACGCATCGCAGGCACTTGGCGAGCACATGTCAAAGGGTGTCAGTAAGGGTCTGCACTGAAGTTCGGTAAACTTCGATTTTCCACAAGCATATTATCTTACACAAATGAGTTCTCAACATGAGGGAGAAAGAAGAGTGCGACAGAGAGAGAGAGGGAAATAGCTCGCTAGGTAGTTGCATATATTAATTAAGTTTAAGCAAACTTTAAGGCATTATTCATGCGCCGCGTGTACCGGTCTGATGAAAATTAAGAGCGGTATGGTTGAAAAACAACAACAACAACAGCAAGCAACACTCAAAAGCTGAAAAGAAAATGCCGGAAAAACAAACAAAACAACACAAGTCTACGAGACTCTGAGGAGGACGATGAGAAGAAGCAGCAGGAAGATAAATGCCTGATCATTATTACAGTGCCATAAATAACGCAGACAAACGGACACGGGCACTAGGGCCGAATTCCAGCAGAGACACAACGCACCTTTGCCAGGTATGCAACTGCAGACATATAGACGCTGGTATACCCTGTAGTAAGAGAGAGTGACATACAAACTTGAGATGAGTCTGCAACATTTTCAGCGCAGTCTAAGCTACCCACACACTGCAGACTGTCTACAGGGTGATTGCCCTTTGAATAACTGCCAACAAAACAATTATTGAGCATTTAATTGCTTGACGAAATGCAATTAAGCCAAGGTAGCACGTTGCCCATCAAATTCAAGCGCGATAAACCGCAGACAACCAAGCTCGATGATGGCAACTTTGGGCATTTGGCAACACACAGATACAACTGCGCGCGTGTATGTGTGTGTGTGTATGTTCGCTTTAAAGCAATGCCGAAAACGTGTCCATTAAATGCAGTTAAGAGCGCTTGACAGCCCGCAATGCTTCGCACAAGAGGCCTATTAAAGCCAGACAGCGATTCAAAAATTTTCCGTTGACATGGCAGAAAAGTCTCCTCGTCGTACTCGTATTTGTTGCCAGATTTTCAGCGTTGACCTGAAGCTAACTTGCAACCAGCAACCAGCAGAGGCCAGGCGTGGAAACTTTGCAGCAAGTTTCAATTTATTAACCAAATAAAATGCAGATAACTGCTCGCTCTGCGCACGCCACACTGTGTGCGGGCTGTCTCCCAAGACAGCGCCATAAGCGGCAGGCGCTGTCGAAAGTTTTGATAGATGCGGCAAGTTTACGCCGAAAAACTTTGCCCCAAAGGCGAACGGAAAGTGAAGGTGCAAGGTGCAGCAGATCAGGTGAAGGATTTTAGCATGCAACTCGACTTGATTGACAAGCACAAGGGGAAGAAGGAGAGGAGTAGAAGGAGGTAGACGGGGTTTACTACCACCAACACCTATTGTATGCAATATAGTTTCTATTTGCTTGGCCTTTTGACCACACACAGTTTAGTGGGATTGCATTTGCTGTTGTTGTCTTGTTCTTCTATGTCGTACGATACCAAACAAAATTGCGGAATTTTATTCGTTACGCGCCTCTGACTCTCAATGCAATTTCAACCAGACTGGCTCAAATACATATGTCTATCTAGCAGCAGGGGGTCAGCAAGTGTGTGTGTGTTGGTGTTTGGTTTTGTAGCCGTGTGTTATTCGGATTGCATTTTTTCCAAAGCCCCCAGTTTATGTATTTGTTTTGCAGTTTTACTCTGAAACCAGGCAAAGGCGCCAACATATTGGACAAGCCCGGAGAGCCGTACATGGACATAGACGCTGTCGACCCGTACCCGTACCCGGCTCAACTAGTCAACAGCTGCGGGCGGCAATAGTGCCATGGCATTTCAATATTTAACCAATGTACGAATGGCTAAAGTGCTGGCGCTTTGTTGCGAAAAAGTGAATGAGAATCAAAGCGCAATTGCTTTAATTACTATATAAAAAAGAGAGTTTATTTAATAGAAGTTTACTTGTTTTATATTTCTTCTTAATTGTAAAATAAAGGTAATTGTTACTATTGTGGAGATAATACTTTATTGTTTTATTTTAATATTTTAATGTCTGAATAATTTCAATCTATTCACTTGGATAGTCGCGCTGTTCCGCTCCTTCAGCGTTAATCAACACTTTTCTATCGATAGTCGTACAGGACAGGGTTATCGTTTACTAAATAAACTCACGATAGTGTCATGACTAAGGTCACACTGAATAACATGAGAATTAACATAATAACATAAAACTTGACACTGTCAAATCTTATGTTAAAAGGACACCTAATTTGAACTGTGCATTTAATGTGACTTTTATGTTTGTTGACAATCGGATAGTTACAACTTGAATGGATTCTATTTATATTGTATTATTAAAATTGTTCTTAATTTATAATTCATGTAAGATTTTGCATGTAAATTGAACAGATTTAATTTGAATTCAGTTAAGTTTAATAGTTTCCCTAATTCTATAAAGATCTAATTACTTGCATATCCTTTAAGGAATCCTTTTCTTGCTTATTTATTTAATTATGAATGAATGTCTTTTTTATTCAAGTTCAAAATTTAATTAGCTATCAACATTGAAATCACTTCTAGGATTAAATTTCCATCTTCAAGTTTTGTTAACGCTTGTTTGCGAGTATTTAGTTTCACTTTAGTTTCCCCTTTTGCTGAAACCCGTTAAGCGATTTTCGGTACTTGCATCAAATGTCTTGATAGACAGCTGTCTATGTCTGCTGCTCCACATGTTTTTGTGTGTGTGTGTGTGTGTGTGTGTGCGTGCGTGTGTGTTTGTAAGTCTGTGTCTAGCTCTCTGTGCGTGTGCAGGAATGAGCAATGAGTTGTAAAAAGTTTTTCGATTAAAGTTCATAATTACAGTTGCAATGCTTTAGTCAGTGCAAGATGCAGATGGCATGGGAAACTGTGCAGCTCGCTGCTCGCAATTCTCTACCTCTCTCTCTCTCTAGCCATCTCTGTCTGTCTGTCTTGCTCTTTTAGATGCACTAGCTAGTTGCTTTCACATGCTGATTGGCAAAGTAGTTTTAATTGAAAATCTTTAGCTTTGAAGCGCAACATTGATAGACATACACGGAGAGAAATCAGTGGGGGGTTGGTATGGGCAGGGATAAGGTGGGCACGGAGGAACAGCAGGAAGTATATTGACCTGAAAGTTGAGTGTCTAAATTAAGCGATTTACATTTGCCACATAAGTAAGTGCAGCAGCAGATTGACTGGCAGACGCGGCGCCAATATTGAACATACACAGACACACAGATATAGACAGACACAGACACACACATATACACATGCATATATGCACATGTAACTGCAAAGAGTGAGAGAGAGAGAGAGGGCAACACGACATACTTTCCCACGCGTTTATATCAATTCATGCGTGCGCCTTATTTGCCTTTCCTTCTGATCCTTTTATACTTTTTGTGCTACTTCAACTGACTTTGTCTCGTGTGCTCACACAGTTATCGCAGAATTCTCAGTTGTCTCTGTGCTCTGTTCGATATTTGTATAATTTTGCTGCAGGACTTAAATATTTCAAATTTCTGCAGTCAGTTTCTCTGGCGGCGGGTTGTCAATCATGTGCAATGGCAGCTCTCGGCTCTCAAGCATCCGATGATGATGTCATCCGCATAGCATATAAAAATGACACAATGTCTCTGCACGCACACACACACACATAAGTATATGCTTGTGTCTGTGTATTTGCTATCGTATTTATCGGTCCATGTTCATCTTCCTCTCTCTCTCTCTGTCTCTCTCTCTCTCTCTGCCTACTTCTCTGTGTGTAGTTTATGTCTTTATTGCGCCACTTATTTGCTGAAGACAAAACGTTTAAGATTTAAATCAGAATTTACTGGAGTAGGAAGCACTCGAATAGTATCATAAATATATCCATATATCCACTCTCTATATACAGACATATATATTATTATATATTCACTGCTTACTTGTTTGTTTGTTCGGTCAACATTTTTCGGAAATCAAACAGAAACAAAGAAGAAGTTAATAGTTGTCCCCATACAGAAAGGCAGTTATACTGCCAATACAATACCCTACAATCCATAATTGGTTAAGTGGCCTACTCAGGCAAACAGAGAGAGGAATCACATAAAATATGTAAAATATATGGAACATATCATAACTGTCAGCGCAGTAACATTCATAAAGTATACGCTTTGTGTGCTTGTTTTGCTGACGCCAAAGAAACTTTGAACTTGTTTGCATAAAGCCAAAGAATATTTCAATATTCTTCTTTACTCAATTACTGCGTAGCTTCTAGTCGAGCATTATTAACTCCACAAAAAACATTCTCGTTGTTGTTCTTTTTTAAACTTAATAAAATGTGTAATTTCTGCTTGCAGCTATTTCATTTAATGAACAATTTTTCATGTTTCTTCTTCCTTTTTTTTGTGTTTTTATATTTTTGCTTCTCCATAAAAGTCAATTAAGAAGCATGAATTCTCGCCAATGGCCCGCAGCCTTGCAGGCGACGGAGTATATGGATATATATATATATAATTAATGTTTGTCATCTCTACAGTGTCTTCCTCTCTCTCTCTCTCTCTCTTTCGCTCCATTAAAGTTTACTGTAATTCGAGCCAACTTAAAGCACGTGCGAGGAGTCTGTCTGCACCTTAACCCCGATTTGAGGCCCGATAAAAGAATCTTATTAATATCATTAGGCAATGTTAGTGGCACTTAAGCAACAACAAATAACAATCGATTACCTTTTTCTTGCACATGATACTCTTTGACCTGATTGTGTGTGTATTTGTTATTTTATTGTTGCTGGGCAGACAAAGGGGAACACACACACACACACAACACACACATACAAGAGAGAGGAACACAAACAATTTTAATCAGAATCTTGTCAACATATTAAGATAATCCGCTTTTAATCCTTTTGTCGACCCAAGGTTGTGATGCTGATAATGCCGATGATGGCTGACGGTGTCAGAGCGACAATAAAAACCCAAAAACGCCTGAAATCCCAACGGCGACAACTCACCTGCCTCACCTTTATACCTTTTTGTTGCTTTTGTGCGGCGGCGTTGGCTGTAAAAACCCTTTTTATAATTATGATGACAGTAAACAAGGCACAGCCAGTGGCTGTCCGCAAAGTCCACTCGGCTCTTGTCTTTCCTCCTTCTTAAGAGGGGGGTTTGAGTTTACAAGGGAAAGGCAGGGAGGGAAAGGAAGGGAGGGAGGCCTTTTATTAGCTACTTTGCCACGGCATTGTTACACCTTTCATTATGCATTCTCCAGCAGCAAAGCCGGCCGCAACAATGCTCAGCTTCTCAGACCGAGAAGGATATTTCAATTTAGCTGCTCCAACAGTTGCCACATTGACGTTTTTGTCTGTAGCCTGCTGTCAGTTGTCAGTTGTGTGCTACCTGTCTCTCTCCCCTCTGTCTCTACCATGTCTGGGTGTCTGGTCTGACGCCTGTTGCCGTCTCGAGAGGGATGGGGGGAATGGAATGTCAGCCGTAAATATTTATGCGGCACAATGCTCGTACAGAGTCGGCAAAGGTGACGATGTTAGCTTTTTAACAGCTGCGGAATTTGTAGCCTGTCTTCAGTGCTGAGCTTTGAGCTCTCTCTCTCTCTCTGTCTCTCTCTGTCTCTGGCTCGAGCCGAGGCAATCTCAACTAATCTGCGGTTGCCATAAAGTGTGAACCGAGTGGGGATTGCGGCTGGCCGTGTATATCAAAATATTTGTACAAGCAAAGCGAACGAACGAATGAATGAATGAGTGCTTGAATGGCATGAATGTTTGAATAAATGACAGTACAAGGTTGTCAGTTCATCAATCATACCCAAATGCTTATCGCCTTGAAGTGGGTGAGTGTGTGAGGGTGTGTGTGTGTGTGAGTGTGTGTGTGGCCTATAAATAAACAAAGCTGCTTTGTTTGCCTCTGTTTGGCCTGTTAATTGTTGCCAGAAAATTCATTTTTCACAAGGCACAAAACTTTAAAGGGCGCCACTGGGTCTTGACTGGCTTCAGCTCATTGCCACATCCCCCGTCCCTGACCTCGTGTACTCATGGCTCTGCTGTGCGCGCAGCTTTAAAGAGATCATCAATCTTGTTTAATGGTTGTCCGCACGATTGAATTATTACATGTGTCAGCTGCGCGTGAGTTATTGATATTACGTAACAAATGAAGAAAGCACCGAAATAAAAATCAAGCAACATCATATAAAGTACCAAGCACGCACACACACACACACACACCATCTATAAACTCACACAGTTATAGATACAAATATAAGTTCAGTCATGTTGCCTGCCTTCCAAGTTTGCTCTACGAATTGTAGCATACTTTTATGCGCGAATTGTACTTGCAACCAGTTGCATGTCTCCCTCTCTCTCACCTGCTCCTTCTGCCTCTCTCTGTCTACTTCTTTGCTGCCACCTAGCGTGTCACTTTTTGTAGGCATCAATATTTGCCTTTGCTGCTGCGAGATGACACACAAAATCGATAGATGGAACAAATTTCCAAACAGAAAAAAAATATAACATAAAACAACAACTAAAACAACAACCAGCAGAAGGGCGAATGTTTGTTTTATGTTCTATGTTGGTCTATGGACCAAATACCAACGTGATTTGCATATTTTTATAGACTTGTAGCGTGCGCCGAATTGTGAAGGGAATAAAGAATTTTAGGGCGTAAAATGGACAGGACTTAACATGCTGCAAAAAATTTTTATATATACATATTGAAGACTCGTAGATAAAAATACACTTTTTTGAGAGAGAATAATAGACTGACGAAAATGAAACAATTAAATGGAGATAAACAATATTCGGAAACGGAATCTAAAATATTCCAATAAACTATCGTTTATTTGTGCTGTAAATGTTTGCGATTAATTTAGTAGAATATACTAAAACAAGCAAACAAGTAACAGTGGAGTGTGCTTGACAGTAAGATACCATTCACACAGTTTTGAGAAACTATTACAAATACACTTAGTGTACTTAAAGATCAAAGTCTTCTGCTGCCTATTGCTTTGTCATTGTCAAAAATATGTGCAGGCAGGTTCGCAAAAAGTAAAACACACCAGTAATCTAAAGTAACCATTAACTTCCTGTTTATTGTCCAATCGAATTGAAACTTGGAGTCAAACTAAATGTTGATCACAGTGCATATTTTATACTTCGCTTACGATCGGTTGAGAACTTTAATATTTCATTAAGGAAAGGTTTGACAACTGATAGTCGACAGTCATATTCATGCCACATTTGGTGTCTCTATTTTTTATATAAGTATCAGAATACACCAGTTTGGGGGTCTGCCACATTAGATACATTTGCACAAAGTTAGTATACTCTTTTATGAACATTATCAGTGCTTGAAGGGTACAAACAGGTTTCATAATTTCATACTAACTCACAACATCACAGTCAATGCAAAGTCCTTTTACTAATACTTTAAGTTATATGAGGATTATATTTGCACAGTTCTGTAGCGCCATATTGAGCCAAAATACAAACAGATGAATTCCGAGTATAATAGAAAATAAAAAAAAAGAAAATTGCAAGTCACGTTTTGTGCTGCTGCTGCTGCTGCAAAGCTTAAAAGGAGCTTTAGTAGAAAATCTTAAACTGTCATTTTCTGTTTTATATGATTTCCATATAGTCAGGCGCGGAGGGCGAACTATGTAAACATATATGTACATATGTCACTCGGAGTCTGTGTGTGTGTATAAACAGGAACTTAAAGCTATATGCGGTCACTTTATTATGCAATTTGGGCTTTATACGCATACGCCATGTTGCCACACAGTCATCAGACGACAGTTCGCTGTGTCGTCTGTCTCGTCTGTCTTGTCTGCTGCACTGTGCAATGGCACGTAGAACAGCTATAGCATATTTATATTGCGGTTAAAATGTAATGTTTATTTATGCCGCATGCCGCATACAGCATGAGGCATGCAGCAGCAGCAGCAAAGGCAGCGCAACTATCTCTGCAATTTGCATAATGCAAATGAAAGTCGACTCAGTAACTGCAAAAATGAAGCAAAAATTACTTGTTGTTGTTGTTGTTTTGTGGTCACTTTTGCGTTCGATTGCATAAGCTTTAATGGAGCGCATAAGTTAATCATTTCTGGTCGATGCATCTAACGCTTGCCAGCAACAGGCACTATTTATCTGGCTAGAGACAGTTATAACGCTTTGCTTACGTTGTGATAAGTTATAAGAGAGAGGAGAGAGTGAGTGGAAAAAAGGAGCAGGGACAGAGAGAGAGGGAGACATAGACGAGACGCGACATTGAAAGAGGAAGCGAACAATTCTCTGTGCGCTGCCTGACGTACAGGTAGACGATGCTGGACAAGCATTTAAGGCCTGTCACAAAAAATTGTATTTCACTTGCAAAAAAAACACGCCCCCACACACTCTCTCTCTCTCTCTCTTCTCACACACCTCTCTTTCACTCTGAACGGCGTGTCAGGTTTTATTCTGGCTTTAAGCTCAAAATAACATTGAATGAAATAGCTTGTTTTTGTTGTTGTCTGTTTCGTTTTGTTTTTGTTGTTGTTGTTGCTGTTGTTTTGTAGTCAACATTTCTGCACATTTTATCGCCCATTCGCTCATTCGCTTTCTTTCTTTCGCATCGTGTCTGAGGCGCGCTAAACGCTTTGGGGTGTGGCGCCGGTGTAAAACAGCATGAAAACTCAGTCACAGCCAGCGCAAAAACATTTTGACATTAATTTCATTTTGTACATAGAAGAAAAGCACGAGCAGTTCCCCATTTTTTTTTCTTTTTTTTTTTTTTGCTGTGCGCTTTTCTTCTTTTATACCCCACCAGTTTTTACTCTACTGGCGTCAAAGGATTTTCCGCCAGAACAAAAAAAGGTTGAAATAGAATTGTAGACAACACAAGCTGGAATTGAGAGGAGTGGAGAGGAAAGCGAGGAGAGGATAGGGAAGCGGAGGGCAGAGTAGAGGGGGAAGTGGGTGGTTAAAATGGAAAACACATTGCCATAGATTCTCTATCCCCAAGCGCATTTTGCTTTTGAAGTTTACATTTTCTACGCAAACGGATCAGTCAGTGAAAGAGGGTGGGGGATGAAGCAAGGGGGTGTGGGATGTTGTCAGGGGACACAGGTAGGCTTTGAGTTTAGTGATTTAGCAAATAGAAATGTACGAGTAATGCTAATTAGAATGCCATACGCAAAATAAGTTTTAATTTCACTTTTGCCCCAAAAATAAAAGCCACACGCATTAAATAATTAACATAATTTTCAGAGCACTCAACACTTTTGCACCTTTAGGGAGTGCCCCAAGTAGCAGCAGCAGCAGGCACATTTAACGCTTCGTTGCTGTGAGCGCAGCTTGGGTTTCTGCTCGCAAAGATTAACTGCCGTGAAAAACAGTTTTCCAACCAACACAAACAAAAAAAATAATGGAAAATTGTACCAAACTGAAAAAAGTTATAGGCAAGGCCTAAGCAGTTTTTAAATACGCTTTTTCTGCATTTATAATTGTAATATCTGTTTAACATTCTCAGAGTGCCCCTACTGGTGATATTGGCTGATCTTTGGGGGAGTACAAAAGGGATAAATAAAAGTTGAAAGCAAGCTACAGTCGAGTGTGCGCGAGTGTGAATATACCCATTGTTAAATATTTAACTTCTTTGCTTAGTTAATTTTGTGTTGCATACTTTCAGGCCTTGGAAATGAATATTCCTTCTAAGTTAATTCTTAAATAACTTCTGTGTTAATTAGCCGAATGTAATCAAATTTACAGATAGACGGAAAGATAGAAAGACAGACAGACAGACAACCTAGCAGACAGATAGAAGGACAGATGGACGTAGATATATTGCCTCAGCTGTTCTTGCTGATCTAAAATATATGTATATACATTGAGACGATCGTCATGCCTTCTTCTGCCTGTTACATACATCTTCAGTTGACACAAAGTTATCACACCCTTTTACCTTATGAGTATCGGGTATAAGAACAATTTAGGCTGCCTCAAAAAGTCGCTTAACTCGGCTAGCTTGACGTTGCTCCTACCACGCCTGTAAAACTTGCTACTTGGTTAATTTTCAATTTGCCGCGAAAAGGGGAAAATGAGCTTGATAAAAAAAGGAGCAAACAAAAGTCAACTAAGCAAGGTAGAGAAGAGGAAAAACCAAACTGTTTTCAAACTCAGCTCAGGCATAGCACGCACAATTTGCTAGAGAAAACATAAATAGTAGCAAACAGCAAGCATGTGCTTAAGGGGAGAGTAGCAAGGCAGCTAAGGGAATGGCAGGGGGTACAGGACTGCCGCCCACACAATAAACAACACATGAATATGTAACCGAGAAAATGAAGTCATGTGCGGCACCTGTTCGCTGCAATTCATGTTCATTTGTATTGTTGATGCTGTTTGTTGCTTTTATTCCTGTTACTATTGTTGCTGTTGTTGCTGCTGCTGCTGTTGCTGTTGTTGCTGCTATTGTTGCTTTTATCACAGTCAGCAACAGAAATGGACAACACCGACGTTTGCTGGCCGAACGAAACGACGAAGTTGGTGGCGTGTCTATCGTCACAACATGGATTTTGTCTCCACCTTTTCCTCTACATCATTTTGCTCTAGCTGAGCGAGATAAACACACTCGCAACTACTGTACGTATGTGTGCATGTGGGTGTGTGTGTGCGTAAACATGATTGGAAATTCGATCACAGCTGCACACGTAGAGCACATAAATCAGTCCTGGCTCTCATGCCCCATGCCGAGTTGAGTCGGTTTCAAGCCTTCGAGGCACTCGGGCGAGAGACAATCACCCACACATGGGTATACAGTTCAGCCTGCTGGCTATTGTTACAGTCACACACAAACACTCGCACACACACACACACTCGCACACACTTAGTATGAGCATATGCAAACGTCAATTCGTGCGTACGTCGTGCTGGCAAATTAATTGAACGCCGGCCGGTCAGCTCGTGCAGCAACAATTGATTGTTGCATTTATGTGTGAGTGCCTGTGTGTCTGTGTGTGCGTATGCAAAAGGTACAAAATTAATTTATTCATGATTCGCCGCCCCAAAATTCAACAAATTGCCTCGACAATTGGAACAGCAACATCAACATGAACATGAACAATTGATTTTTGCATTGCCAGTTGCAAGCGGGATAAAAATCACAATGCATATGAAAATCTCATTAGTTTTTCGACTGCTCGATAAGTTAATTATAGACTCGATAACAATTAGTACAATAAAGTGAACAATAGCATTAAATTATGATATGCCAGAGGACAATAGAGAGATCTACAGATGCTCATCAGAGCATCTGAATGAGATGTTTGTTTAGTAAGCCAAAGCAATGATAGTGAGTAGGGGGAGGACAAATGGGTGAAAAGGGTTGCCCAATTGTGCTTAGGAGTGTCGCATCAACAAAACTAAATTGTTATCGTTGTTGCCTACATCAGAGAAATTATATAACAAACACACATAAAATATGCCCAGGCAGCACAAATAGAAAACAGTAAAGTGAAAAGGGAAAGGGTAAACACAATTTGTTGTGGGCAAGTCGAAGGGGGAATGCTCTGAAATAATGTGTAATAATAATTATGTACGGTATGAAATAATAATTTACATTCTTTCATGATTATTGTATATTAAATTAAATTAATCTGTGCATTTCAAACATGCACAAACTGTTTCTCTTAATTTTTTAATACTTGCTCCCTGATTTCCTTAGAGACTTAACAATATGTGTGATTTAATTTAATTTGCTTAATTAAATTATAGAACCACACTTCGTTTTTATGCTCAACAAAAACAGTATTTTATTTTAGTATTTATTAACCTATTTTTTCCCCCCTGCACGAACAAGTCTGCACTAGAATTCTGTCCCCACAGGGAATCAGTCAACAAAATGTTTTGATAACCGCATATACCCATTCAATTCCCCGGCACGTACGAATATTTACTATATACATATATTTATTTGTATGTCTATGAGCAAAATAACAAAAGTTGCATGTTTTAGTTTTCTTTTTTGTTGGTTTCTTTTTGGTATTTTAGACTCGACACTTCATTTTTATAGTCACATAAATTGTGCAGATGCGAATTGTTTTTAAAATAAAAAACGTCAACTTAGGTTGATTATTTTGATGAGGATGGCACACAAACAAAACAGAGAGACGGACCAAGACATACAGAGAGACAGAGAGAGACAGACAGAGAGAGAGACAGACAGACAGAGAGACAGACATACATAGAGACGGGAGTACAGACAGTCATACAGGCAGCCCAGTAGCTTCTTACAATAGACGGCACATGTCAATGAATGAATGAGACAGAGATTTTTATGGAGCGCAGGCACGAGTCGTGAATGCGGGCAGGGGAGAGGAGGAGAAGGGGAATGGGGCATACGAAATTGGCATATTTGGCAGAGAGAAGCGACGAGCGATTCATTCATTTGCCGCAGACAAACAATCGCAGTTGAAATAGGCGCGCACAAATACAGCACAACACACACAGATACTTACACATATGAATGCGCGTATTAACAAATGAATATGCGCGGGTGAAGCCAGAGAATGGTGGGAAGGGAGAGGAGCAACGGAAGCGAGTCGCCTGGCATTGCCAGTGGCGACGCGAATGCCACAAACAGCGACATATTTTCAAATCAGTGCAAAATGGTAACTTCCGCTCGTTAAGCAAGTGAAAAATTAACTCTCGACTGTAATTTGCTTATGCATGGCACGACGAGGGGATACGCCAATCGACTGGGAGCGTTGATGAGGCGAGCAGCAGCAACTGACAATGATGCGGCTTATGTGGCAGAGCGTCGGCAGCGTTGGCGGGGATGATATTGCTGGCGCCATAGTGCGCGTCTGGGCAGTAAATAAAAATAATTGCCTTCTGCTTCACTTCGTTGTCATTTTGGGCTGTGTATGCGTGTGTGCTCGTGTGTGTAGTTTGTGTTGTGTGTGGTGTGTGCCATAAGAGCGTCTATACTAGCATTATGAGAGCAGGCGGCTTAAAACTCACGCATGCCGAGTCAGTTGTTGTTGTCGTTCTCCTTCTTCTCCTCCCTCCTCGTTGTAGTTGCCCTTTTTGCCGACTTTGTAATAAATGATTACACTCGTGTCCCTCGTGCTATCAGAAGCTAAATCGACTCTCTCTCTCTCTTCTTTTTCCTTTTTGTGTATCAAATGGCCTGAACAATGCGTCAGAGTAGCGGCTTGCTCGATTTTTACTGTTAAATGAAACACGTGCCAAGGAAGCAATTTCAGTGCAATCTACACGCGCACAAACTGTGCCCCGCTGCCCCTCTGCCACGTTCCCCTGCAGCATGAGAGGCGCGTGCGGCGGCTCTCACTTTCGGCCCTGGTCAATTTTGCACATTTAAAACGTGGCACGAGCCGTTGGCTATACCAAACTGACCCCTGATCCTGGCCATTCCCCCCTTCTACCACCTCTCTTAACACTTGAGTCGTGCACGTGTGTGTGAGGTGTGTGTGTGTGTGGAGCGACCACACTTTCAATTTGGCGCGGCAGTTTCCGGCTTTGACTGCAGTTTTTTTCATCCTCTTTGCCGCTCTTTCCCCCTCTCCCTCTTTCAATCTCTTGCTGCTCGAATTGGTTGGCTGGCCTAACAATCCGAAGTCGAGTCGACTCGACTATATCGCTGGAACCTGATGCTCCTCGAAATTCCTGTTGTTGCTGCTGCTGAAACTTTGATTTTTTTCGCAGAGAAATGAAAAACATTTCATCAGAATTTTCTCTCTTTTAATAAAGCTTTATATACTTTTTCACTTTCATTATTGAAATTTCTCTCTCTCAAAAAAAAATGAAAAATGAAACGAAACTATCAATATTTATCAGCATATTTGTTGTTTGTTATTTCTGTTGCATATTTCGGCTATCTCCGTCTCTCTTTTTCTTTGCTGCATTTAGCGTTGAAGTGTTTCCATATAATGGAAATATTAATTTCCTAGCCAGAAATTTGTTATTTCCGCAACGAGCCTGAGAGGGAGAGAGGCTTGTAAGAATTTTAATACGATAACAAGTGGACAGCAGAGAGGGGGGCACTGTGGGGAAAGGGGCAGAGTATAGGCAACAGTCTGCACTGCACTTGCATGGGGCATTCTATATATTTTTGTAATAAATTGGTTGTAGTAACTTTCAGTTGGCCGGACGACCTTTAGCTGCAGCACTGAAAAGTAGGCAATGGAAAGTTTTCTCAAGTGAAATTAATTTCTGTGCGGGATACTGTTACTGGCAATTGCTTTGAAATAGGAGCACAGACAGACAAACACACAGATACATTCACACACACATACACTTCGCAGAACACTCTAATTTGTGTTAAATAAATATCGAATCGTTTCGAGTTGAAAAGTTTCACACGAAGCGAGCTTTAAAGCGGCTCAAAAGCAGCTCAAGCGTTGCATAATTGCTGCAGCTGCCACAACTGCTACTGCTGCTGCTGCTGTTGCTGCTGCTACTGCTCCTGCTGGTGGCAGGCTACACTGCTTAGCATAAGTGTGAATTCATTTGGTTAATTAGACTGGGATTGTGAGATTACAATGTGGGTGTGAATGTGTGTGTGTGTGTGTGTGTCAGTCTGTTGCAGCATCTAGTGTGCTGCTCTGTGGGTGTTTGCCTGAGTGTCTCTGCGTGTGTGTGTGTGTGCGGTGACAGTTTCTAAGCAGAGCACTTGGCCACGCATCGCATCACATCGCTTTACACAGCCTTGCACAAGTCTGCGGTTTCCACTACGATTTCGCTTGAGTCGCTTAACACACACACACACACAGATACAGACACACACAGAGAGATAGAGACATACACCCTGACATGCATATATGCACATGGATCGGTAGCTCGAGTGCGTATTAATGAGCTGTTGCCACGGGAGATGCCATGTCAAAATCATTAAACGTGAGCAACAGTCGCCGCCAGCCTGGCCAAAGTTTACTAATTCGACAACAAAAGCGTCGTATACAGTAAATATTTAAAAAACAAAAAAATATATAAGCAGCCGTATTAAAATTGAATGTTCTTGTTGTTGTTCTTGTTGTTGTTGCTGTGGCCAGGCACAGGACAAACTTTATGGCCACAAACACAAATTACAACTACAACAGCAGCGGAAGCAATGACAACAGCAGCAGCAGCAGAGGCAGCAGCAGCAGAGGCAGCAGCAACACTTACAACAACAACAGTAACAACAACAAGCACAACAACAAAGTTTACCATGCAAACAAGCCAGAAGGTAAAACAGCAGCTGGAGCTTGAGTCGGAACGTGGTAGGTGCTAGAAAAGTGCGCTGATTTACATGTTGGCTGAACTGGACTCTCACGGCCACTAAATTAGAAGTTACTCTGATGCTGATTTTCAGCCCAGAGAGCTGCTGCCGCTGCTGCTGCTGCTAGTGCTGGCGAGGCAAACGTTGGCGCTTTCATTTTATCTCAATTAAAAATTGTCCTTCAGCATGTCAGCACCCCACCGAGTGCTACACGAGTGGAGAACCAAGGAAAGAGAGAGGAAGAGAGAGAGAGGAGTTCAGTGTAACGATAGCAGCTCCCTCGAACGCTGTTGGCCACTTGAAAGTTTATGCCTTATGAGCCGCAAATGGCCACAGGACACGAACAAGCCGCACATCGCTGTCTGCTGCCCGCCGTTGCCCACCTGACTGCCCCTCCTCCGTCTCATAATAAAGACAGACGGGCAAGCGAGCTAACTAAGCCTGTGTGTGCAGTGTGAACAAAATATAAAAAAAGAGCAGGCAAAAAAAGAATGAGCAGCTCTCTGCATGCTGTCGAAGGTATGATACTCTGGGGCACAGAGGAGATATTTGATCAAGATATATCAGAGTGGAAATGTTTACTAACATATATAGACAAACGTGCCATGTCTTTGCGTTTGCAAGTAAGTCTAAACTCTTCGCTGCTCATCTCTTATAGAAATATCAAGCTCAGCTCAACTTTAAGAAACTTACAGAAAAACGTCTGACTGCACGATAGCTCTATAACTCTGCAGCTAAACTATTACTTTATGAAGTCCTCTCAACCGCTTTTTCAATCATACCCCACTGTGCAGAGCATAGAAATCTGCTGAGTCAACAGTAGCCAGCGGAACGGCTGGTCTCGCCACTGCCATCGCCATCGCACTCGCCATCGCGGCTGCTTTCCCTAATGCCCTGCAGGCTTGGCCCAGCGGGTGTTGCTGTTGCCTGGTGCCGGGCAACTGGCAACGGGCATTCGTTGCCTCATCATTAGCATCAGCAGTGCGCCTCGACCGGGGGCAGGATACGGCAATGAACACACCTACGCGTTTGTCTGCGGCTATGCAGTCGCTGCGGCCAAGGTGCGGCTGTGACTCTGGTTAGGTCTGCGCTGCTCTGCTGAGCTCTGCTCTGGCCTGGTCTGGTCTGGACTGGTCTGGTTTGGTCGGTACAACCGCAGCACCAGTAACGGGGCAACACACAGCATCAGCAACACGGCTAGCACTAACAATAAAACCAAATGTGCGGCCATTCAGGGGAGGGGCCTGAAGTTGTTGTAGAAGCGCAGGGGATTGCCGGAACTGCTGAATACAGAGAAAAACTCTTGTGTGCCCGAAAAAGTATGCTACAAAAAAGGCGCCGAAAATGCATTCATTTTGTTTAGCGTTCTCTGCCTCAGTATTTTATTTTAATACTGCTTTTATACCCAAGCAGTGGGTATATTAGTTTTGGGAAACTTTTGCAATGCAACTAGGAACATCTGCAATTCTATAAAGTATATATATTCCAAATCAGCATCAACAGAGGAGTCGTAGTAGCCGTCTCTCTTTGACAATGTGTCCGTCTTTTGAAAAGCAAACTAGGCTCTTAGTTGTAGAGCTATCTTAAAGAAACTTGGCACACGCGCTTCTTATTGTTGCACGCTGTAATTTAGTTGGAATGAGTTGGATCGGACCGATATATCGTATAGCTGCCATACAAACTATCGGTCGATTTTTGTTATTTTTAAAGATATTACAACCATATTTACTACATAGCTCTTTTTTTTACATATATAATATGCATATAAATTTTCATCAATATCAGACCACTATAACATATAGCTGCCATAGGAACAATCGGACAAAATGAAGGTTTTTGTATGAAGACTCATTTTTCATTTAGAATTGACTTAACTTAGTTATCTTAGTTATATAATCCAAGCGGGACATAGACAATACCATTTAACTAGTATATGATCAACCTGACTATATAAACACCTGCAAGGGTATAGAACCTTCGACCAGCCGCAGGTAGTTTATATTTCTGCTTTTAATACTGTGTTTTTGGTTTTTGGTTTAACGTTCTCTTCTTTTTTTTGTTCTAACTCATTTTGCATGCAAATAATATCGTTATGAATTATTTATGCATGCAACTGAGTGAGTGCGGTCTGGTTGCACATGCGAAATAGTTTTTTACATGTTCAATCGCCGTCGCCGTCGCTCTTCGCATCGTGAATGATGTGTGCAAACAATTATTAGCTTTTTACTCGCCTCGCTTTGGTATTATAAATGCGCTCGCACGATGGGTAAATAAATATTGTTGATGTTTAAATAAATCACATTATATCGATTGTTTTATTTGCATTGGCCAAGTCAACGTAACAATTTTATTTAATTTCCACTGGTAAAACCAATGTTAATCTTCGATCTGAAACTAGGTAAACTTTTTGCTCTTGTTGTTGCTGCTATTGATGTGGACACAAGTGCTATGCTTGGTTTTTTTTACGTTTCTGATGTTTGTTTTCAATTAAAATTGTTGCGGCTTAACTTTGAAATGGAAAGTTTTCGAGCAACAGCAAAAAAAAAAGGGTGCAGGCTCGGAGATAATCGGATCAGTTGGAGATTAACAATTAATGCCGGACTTAAAGCAGTTATTTGCATAATCAAATGCAATGGAAGTTTATTGCAATTCTCATTAGGCATAGAGTTCATTATTTTGAGCTCCGTTTACTTTCAATGTAACTGCATTTAAATTCTGCGATGATCTAATTGATACTCTGGCTGTGCAAAGTGCAATCAGGAAATTTCAAACCTGCTGTTAGCTTGCGGATAATTTTGAATTGCGGACGTCAATCGACATGATTTCAGTGTGTCTGTATGTGTGTGTGTATGTGTGTGGGAAATTGAAGCTGAAACCACACACAGTTGCAATCATGAGCTTCATTCTCGCCAAAGTCATTTTGCATTATTTATGATTCTCTGAGCGCAGCCAAATTACCTAGCACCACAAAAACCCAACCACCAGCCCCGCTGTTTCCGCTGTCATCCCCCTCTCTCTATCTCTCTGACCCCCCCACACTCTTTCTCTCCCGCTCTCTCTGAAATATTTCATATTAATAGCCTGTTTAAAAATGTTACGCGAAACTCAAATGTCTGTCGGGTTGTCTGGCGCCCCGTTCGCTGCTGCTTGTTGGCAGGTGGCAGGCAAACAATATCAGCCACACACCACAAACACACATACACACATAGTCAGTACGTCATGCAGTCAGTCACTCTGTCCGTCCGTCCGTCCGTCCGTCCTTACCTGAGTAGCAAAGGCAAAAATGAGGCTCGTGTCGTTCTGACGCAGTGCGTGATGTATTACACTGGTATATGATTGTTCATTCCATGAATTTACACATGTTTACATGCCCGATCTGCCTGCACAGACACCCCCTTTTCCCCCTTCTGCCCCTTCGGCTCTACCCCCTGACATTCCTCACTTAACAAGTAGCAAGTACACGTACCATATGCAAAATTGTTGTCGGTCCGTCGCGTTGTTCTTCCTCCTCTGCTGTTGTTGTTGTTTATGATGACGAAGCATTATCAAAATTTTTACCCACATTAAGATCTGTCGCACCTGAAATCCCTGTAATTTTGTTAAAATATTGTTGAGCTTTTGTTAAAACACAAATGTTTGTTGATTTGCCTGCCACCTAAGCCGCTAAATTGTCTCGGTTAAAACGCTTTTGCCTTTTGTCATAACTTAGTCAGGCCAAGTGAAGCCAACTAAATGAATTGGACTTGAAGCTTGTAAGGAATAGAGCAAAACACACGAATGTGTTGCAACCTGTAGGAAGTTGTAAGAGTAAGGTTGTTTAGTATTCTGTTTATGCAACAAATAAGTTCTGGTAAGGTTTAATGAATCTAAATAATTTTATAATTTATTTTCCAATTGTTGATTATGCATGAAGTTAATTAATTTAACATATAGCAATGCACACACTTGACAGTGGTATACCCTGTAGAAGAAAAATAAAGGTTATCTTCTATCACTATCACTATCTTCTCTTCGCTCTTTATACATCAAATAATTTATTGTAAAGTTAAACAAATTAATGTATCATCCTTTCTTTTCAAAATGTTGATTGTACATACGATCAATTTATTTAAAATAAAGAAACTCATACGACTGTGCTAAACAGAAGTTAGTAGAAGGTACTGCACTACTTACAAACATCGTTTTTGCCTTCTTCTTTCGCCTGTAAAATACTTTAGTAGAGCCTTTCATGGCACTCTGTTTTGCGCTGTCTGTTTAGCCTTCTTCCATGATGTGTTCGCTTGACACAGTTCCCTCAGGACAGATCTATTCCACGCTGCCTTTCCTTCCTTGCTGATTTTAGTGCAGTGCCAAACTGGCAATGCGCCTTGGTTGCTTTCTAAGAGCATGGCCTATACACATCTGCTTTTTACTATATATTTGGAGGTGTCTAGGAAACTCTCTCATAACTCGAGAAAGCTCTGCTTTGAATCTGCTCTCTGGCCTGAATATTCCGCATATAATGCTCAGGTATTTGTTGCTGAAGAGCTGTAGTCTCTGCAGTATAAACAGAAATAATATTATTTAATATTTAACCTGTATTTAATACCAAACATAATACAAATAAAGATTACTATTCTATCCTTACTCACAGTAAGTATTCCTCTGTGCATAGATCTCTACACTGCCTTCAACCTCTTCACATTTTCAAAAGGGTTATCCATGGTCTGCAGCACGTACTGCTGTTGGATAATGGCAGTTCATTTAGTTGCTCAAGAACGTATTTTAAAACGCATACTAAATCATTATCATTATTAGGCGCAGAAGTCGTTTGCCTCAGCTCAGTGATAAATACAAGTTACGTGCAGCTTGCCCTGCTACTGCTGCTGTTGCAGCTTTAACACAGAACTCATGGCCAATTTACGAGAGGAGAGAGGGATGGAGGCAGGGGGCAGACAACGTGTTTCATCAAGTGGAGTCCACAACACACAAAAGGCAGGCAACAAATTTTCACATCATGCTTAAATCGCTTAATCCTTTTAGTGTTAAAGCGCGAGTCGAGGCGAGTCGAGCTGGGCCAAGTGCCAACTAGAAAAGAGAGAGAGACTGCCTCCACGCAGGCAGGCAGGCAGTACATATATGTGTGTGTGTGTGTGTGTAGCTGTCTGACATTACTTAAAAAATATAAAGGGGAGGGAGAGGGAGAGGGACACAGCATGAACACACTTGCGATGCTGGTGTCGCCTTTGGCAAACTCTGGATTTGCGCTTTACACGCGTGTAATGTGCAAAAACTGCGTTTAATGCCGCACTAATCCCTCAACTACAATGCTGCCAATTTACGCAAGTGCCGCATTTCCAGCGCTGCCAACGTCGACATCGCTGCCAGCGTCAACGTCGCTGCCAACACCAACGCCTTGGGCGACGGCTTTGTAGCTTCCTTCCCCTTTGCTTTGCTTAGTTCAGTTGAGTTCAGTTCAGTTTGGTTTCGGTTTCGTTTTCGTTTGCTTCCTCGGCCGCGTGGCATAAGCGTAACGAATGGTATGAAAAGGGGCAGCAGGGGGGCAGCAAGAGGGCGTGGTCGGCTGGCAAAACTTTACAAGTAGTATGGCATCAATTTATTTAAGTGGATTTAAGCGACGCTTACTTATCGTTTTAGCGGAATGTTGCCTTCACCTCGTCCTGCTATTGAGAATCATGAGTAGTGCCATAAACTGTGCTTAAATATTATTTATGATTTGTAGGTTTTATTTTGTATAACATACAGTTCTTTCTATATGTTTTACAACTGATTTGAAGTGTGTTTTTCAAGGCACTCGATACAAGTCGATATCAAATTTCAAGTGTTTCAACGCGATTCCATTGTGTCTGTCAGCAGCAGATCGTATGTTAATTGTGACATACACACAAGCTGATGTTATTGACAGGCTCTTAACAGAGGTCACTATGCAGTACCCCTTCCATTTGTTACCCCCCCCCCTGCCTTGGCAAACCTTTGCTCATCCCATGCTACTCTGAATTTAGTTGAAATAAAGCGTTGATTGTTGTGAAACAGTGCGTGAAAACGCATGTGTTTGTTTGACTGCCAATCCATTGTTCTAATATCTGCAATGCTATACGACTCTATATGTGCTCTCTATGTATGCGTGTGTGTGTGTATGCAGTGTATGCAGTTGTTGTGGTTATTGCGTTGCATATAAATTGAATTTTTTACAAACATTATTCGCGTTGTTTTTCCGCCATTCGAATCGAGTTCGCTTTTTTGTTGTAGTTTTTTTAGACACAGTATGGATATGTGTGTGTGTGTGAGAGAGAGAGTTTTAATTGACATTGAGCTGGCTGTGCAAAGTTTGCCGTTTTAAATGCTAAATTTTCAGCGCTGCCACATCACGCAGACGCAGCGTGCTTATTCAACATTTTTATTTGCTGCCTTCCAACGGGCGACGCTTGGAAGTCCATCAAAACAAAATTAATTTACAGACATTGGCTGCTATTTGTATTGGTCGAGGTAGCGGGAGGGTTAGAGCGAGGTGTGGGGAGGGGGAAGCAGGCAAGTAGTTGCGGAGGAGGGTTGAGCTGGATGGCCGCAAAGCTCGAGTGAAAATTGAAACGAAACACTTGAGTGCCAGAGTTCTTCACATGCACACACACACACACACACAGAGGGAGACTGGCAGACACAGCAGGCCACTGGGGAAGGGGGGGGAGGGGTATGAGCCGTGGTAGGAAACTTCGGGCCAAAAAACTTTGCGAAACCACTTGAAAAGTTATTTACATTTTAAGTTGTTGAGGTGTTCACACAACGTCGAGTTGTGTTGTGTGTCCCTGTGATGTGCAAAATAACTGTACACACACACACACACACACGGCATAAAGCAACACACCAGGAGACACACCAACTACACTCACTCGCAAATCGTTTGTGGGCGTGTGCCGCCGTCGTCTGTCTGTGTGTCTGTGGTCGCCGGTGTCAAATCTGAGAAGCGAAGAGCCTTGAGAGGCTTACATAGAAAATCTATTAAATTGCGGTGCCAGGCAGAGTTCAAGTTGCCGTTGCCGTTGCCATTGCCGTGCCATGTGGCGGCTCTGTCTGTTGCGGCCGTTGCCGTTGCAGTTGTTGCGGCTGCTAAAGCTGCTGCTGGTCGCTGGTAAAGTTTGCAACATAAAACAAACATTGGCGAGAGATACCCGCACAGCAGCAGAGCATCTTGATGACGTCGACGTCGACGCGTTCAATGGCTCACTAAACTTTTGAATAAAAGCAGGCAGCAGGCAGCAGGCAGTGAGCCAGGCAACAGGACGAACTTACTGTGGACAGCGCTGAGTCAAGCCGAGAGAGCAGACACAGACGCAGACACAGTGTGCGCTGCAGCTGCAGTTGCAGCAATGAGTTGCAGTTCAGCCGGAAAACATAAAAAACTACTTGATTCTTCCTGCTGCTGCTGCTGTTGCTGCTCTACTGCTGGGAGTGCCAAAAAAGTATGCACCACATAATAAATAAAACAGGCTGCGGCTGCGGCAATGGCAGCAGGAAATATGGCACTTAAAGTGCTTTAAATAACATTAGAAAGTTTAGCTTTGTGCAAGAGAGAGAGACAGAGAGAGAGAGAGGGAGAGAGTGTATGGCAAATATATGCAAGCACTGCTCCCCCCCCCCTGCACACAGCCCTTTGCCTTTCACATGCTTATTGTCAACTTTGTCAGTGTGTTTGATTTGTACGCAAAATCTTTCAAGTCAAGTCGGCAGTGAGCAGGCGCCGTCTTGCATTTGTTAAAGTTGTTCATTTGCCTGGCAGTTGACTGACGACAACAACAGCAGGAGACAGAGAGAGAGAGAGAGGGAGGGGGTACAGAGTGTGGCGCTTAGGTATTGAGGCAAAGCAAGAGACTGCCTCATTGTTTGTCTTGTTGCTACAATGCATATGACACTCTGCGCCACGCCCTGGCAACGCCCCCATAAATAAAACATTTCACTTTGCTTAGCTGTCTGCTGTTGATGCCCCTCTCCCCCCTCTCTGCCTTTGCTTTGGCCTGCTTTGAGGCATTCTGCAACTGTTTGCATGCAGCGACACACACTTTGATTCGACTTTAATGCACAATGGCATTTGTTGCCTTTGCCTGCTTTGTACAGCTCAAAGCAATGCAAATTGTACACGGAATGCAGTTGGTGTAGCAAAAACCTCAAGAATGTGTTGCTGTATCCCTTTTGGTTGTTGTTGTTGTTGTTGTTGTTGTTGCTGTTGCTGTTCTCATGTCATTAATCATTGTGAAAATCTCAGCTGAAGCACGCATTGATAGGCCAATTAGTTGTAAAATGCATACATGGGTTTTGTGGTCTCTGTCTTAAGATGGCAAGAGCCGCAGCAAACCGGTTTAGTTTTGTAACTAATACGCGGCGTATGCGTAATATGCACTTTGTCAAATAACTCGACTCGGCAATCGAAAGGGAATTGAAAAGAATCTCATATAGAATTCAATTAAATTACAGTAGCTTTTGTATGCCCTTTACATATTGAATTCTTTTCACTTTAATTGGATCGCACCCTGCACCTTCCTCAGCAGCCCCTTCAACATAATGAACTAGATAATTACTTTAAGGCAAACTCTTTTTCGACGACGCTTAACTAAGTGCGGCAGCTGGTCGAGGGTCCTTGCGAATGCAAATTTTAGGCGCTTCTCATGCCTCCATCTTCATTGCGAAGTCTCTCAAAAACTTTGCCTAATTGGCAAAAAAGAAAAACATGTTCAAAAGAAAGAAGTTAAGGCAGGCAGGCAGACGGACAGACAGACAGACAGACAGACAGACAGACAGTGTGGCAAAGCAAGGGAGGCAGCGTAAGCAAATCGTACGACTGACTGCAGCCAGCCGCCTTTAGCTTCAGTTTTCGGCTTCAGTTTTCAAAAACTGCAAGCCGCGAAAATGTTTAACTTCTGCATAATGTCAGCGATGCTGTCGACAACCTCATCCAGCCAGCAACATCTACGGACGATCACCCCAAAAACAATCCGACAACTCGAAAAACGGCTAAAACTTTTCCAACGGTTTTTTTCCAGCTTCTTCTGCTGTTCGAAATTGCTGTTGACAGTTGTGGAGAGCAGAGTGGGAAAGCAGGAGAGGGGAGGGGGCTATGAAACTTTAGGCGCATTAGCGCAAGTCAAATATTGAAAATACCCGCCAAGTTATTCAATAAATGTCAGACCGGATGCGAAGCACCAAAATTGCCAAAATTATTGTCTTAAACACGCAGCGCAGACTAGAGACACCTGCGTGAGACACTTTAAGTGCGCGCGTGTGTGTATGTGTGTGAGAGAGTGTGTGTGTGTGTGTGACCTTCGACTAGTTGGGCAAAGCAAAGCAAGTGCAGGCGAAATTTAAACTCAATTTAACTTTGACTCGCCTTGCCTTGCCACGCACTTTAATTATGAACTTAAATCGAAAAACTTTGCATTTACAGGCTGACTACAGCTGAGGCTGAATGCACACACATACACACACAGCCAGGCATATGTGAGTGGGTCTATGAGTGCACACGAGTGCACCACGAGCCACGCCATGCTTTGAGGCACTGCCAGCGGCGGCCCATTCAACTAACAGACATTCAGGCATTCATTCAGACTTGTGGCGCTGCCCCCATTTATGTGAATGCAAATTTTCGGGTTGTTGCACTTGTGGCGCCTCGCCGGGGCACCTAATTAAATGCGAGTCCAAAATGGCGTGCAGCAGCCATAGAAGGCACTGCTGGCTATTTCGCACAAAATATGATACAGCTGCTGTGGCATTCTTAAAGCTAATTTAAAGCCTTGCACACCGAGAGAGAAAGAGAAAGAAATTGGGAGAGGGAGAGGGGGAGATAGAGAAGCGGAGGATGCCTGCACGACGGCGGCATGTGGCACACATCACGTGCCGCGCGCGACGCTGCAAAGACATTGCAGGCGAGGTCGCTATGCATACCAATGCAGTGTAGAAAGCAGCCTTTATGACGTCAGCGTGCGACTTGTGATGGTTGCGCGTCCCCAAAAAAGTATGCTACGAATTTCAGTGCCTTTTGGCCTGACGTCGATGCCTAATGCTGCTCGCTGCCGCTGCTGCTGCCGCTGCTGCTCTCTGCTACATTGTCGCGTAGACTTTGCCGTTTTGTTGTACTTTTCTTGCTTCTCTCCTTTTTTTTTCATTTTGCTGCGTACAAATTTCCAAAATCAATATTTGCCGAAAGTGTTTTGCATACCAAATAATTTGTGAAAACAACTTGCAAGTCGCCGAGCAAACCCGTGTGGGGGCAGCACTGGAAGGGGTGCAAAAAATATTTTGTAGTGGCAACAGCAGCTAAGCAAATTGTCAACAAATGATTTTATTTTTCGGATCTTGCGGGCTTCTCTATACACACACACACACACACACACGAGATGCGAACACACACACATGTCACGAACTTGCTTGCCCTACCCCAGAAAGGGGCCCTAGGGCGTTTGCAAACAGTTCAAAAATTGAATCGCAGTTTGAAGTCCAACAGGAAATAAAAGGAGAGAAAAAAAAAGAACTGAAAACTCTTCATGCTGCGACGAAATCACAAAGCCCCTACAGAAAGTGTGAGGTGCTACAGCGTTTCAGATGAAATTTGTGCTTCAAATAAATAAGGATGGAGGTGAAAAAATTGATGAAGTATCTAAGATGTTTTTTTACGAGTTTCACATTATTGGTGAGTTAAATTTATTTATTTATTAAATCATTTATTTGATTATAAATTAATTTATTAATTTAATTATTTATTTATATTATTTTACTTATTAATTACTAAATTTATCAATTTATTAATTTGTAATTATTGACATTAAGAACTAATAAACTAATCTTTTATTTTGTACAATACAAATCCAAATAGATAAAAAAAAACAAAATAAATAATTTTTAAAATTCTTTTAATATTCTAAAATGCTTTTAAGCAATTTATTTCTTACTGTTTAGTATTTTTTATAATTTAACAATTCAGCAGCATCTCATTCCATTGATATGTATTGAAGCCGTTCCTCTTTACATGCGCATACAAGTATGTATGTGTGTCTGTGTGCAAGTCTGGGTGTGTGTGTATGTTTGCGCTGTTAAGCAACTGCACGAGTGTGTGCGTGCATGTATGTGTGTGAGTTATGGAGCAGCATATGGCCTAAGTAAATAGATATTATAGCTTAATGCTTACAAGTTGAACTGAAAGTTTCTTCCTCGGCACAAGTATTTGCATAAGCAAGGCCCGCCAAGGAACAGGGTTTGTGCTCCCCGATCAACTCATATTTCAGATGGTCAACCAAGCCAAGCTCCAAGCTGATCCAGCGAAGCGCATTGATATATTACGTGTCAGTAAACCGCGCGTTTGTTATGCCCCACGAATGAGATGAGAACTGGCAGGCTGGCCAGGACAACAGAGGGAGAGACACACACGCATACACACACACACACACACAGTTGCAGGGCACATTGTTGGCAGCACTTCCGGCAGGCAGTGCAAGTTTGACACGCGCATCAACACGCGCTTTGTCAAGCCATCGAGGCAGCTGCAACAGGGAAACACATACACGCACACACCAGCATGTGTGTGTGTGTGTGTGTGTGTGTGTGTGGCAGGCACAAGCATGATGGCCGATGGCTTGGCCTGGTTACAATGTATAGGAAATTGGTTTCGCTTGGCTGCACTTTGCTGAAAAACCCCAGTAGCAAGGCAGTAAAGGAGCGCGCAGAGAGAGGGAGAAGAAGAGAGATGAGAGAAAGGGGGTGAAGCAGACGGTGGTCAGTTCTGCTCAGCAGGTTCAGCATTCAAGTCAAGCAGGAAGTCTTCAGTGACCGCGTCGCACTCGATAATCAGGCAATGACGGCCAGTTGACCAGCCCAGGCACAGGCTTAGCACTTGCCTGGCCTGGCCTGCTGCTGTGACCTGGCCAGTTGTCGGCTGCCTGCGTTCTTTGAACCTACAATTAATTTACTTTGTTTTTCCAGTTGACCAGACATTAACATTACTTGACTTCCGTGCGTGCCCGTCGTGGAGCCTCGTTCAGCTCGATTGCTGACCTGCCATATGCCGGCATTTAGCCATTTACTTACTTTAAGCACAATAAATTATTTTAAGCTGCTAAGCTTGTTGTTCTTATTGCTCTTGCCCCCCCTCTCTCTCTCCCTCCTCTCTGTCTCTTTTTACCTTTGCTGACCTTCTCATGTGAGCGTCTGCTGCTGCTTTTTGTGTGCTGGCATTTCGCTTTAGGTTAACGGGCAAAATGCTCGGCAATTATGTTACACCTGCTCTCTATCGCTGGCCCTGAGACTGCTTTTTGTTGCTGCTGTCCCTAATGACAGCTATTTATGCAGTTTTTGGCATTTACTTTTATTTATTGCGCTTTACGGCGCGCTGCACGTTATTTGTTTATTTGTTGCTTCATAAACATCCATCGAGGGCTTTGGAAAACATGCAAAGTACAGTCCCAGGGGGAGAAATAAAGGCAGATTGGAGCTGTCATTAGTTGAAATGAGTGAGAGAAAATACGTATAATATATAATAAATTAGTTAGAAGAAAAAGCAGAGAGAGATATTTAAATGTTGCTTGGTTACAGTTTTAATATTCCACTTATGTACTTTCTAGAAGACTTACCATCTACACTACTTTAAACCTTACTATATTGTATAATATATAATAAATTAGTTAGAAGAAAAAGCAGAGAGAGATATTTAAAGGTTGCTTGGTTACAGTTTGAATATTCCACTTATCTACTTTCTAGTAGACTTACCATCTACACTACTTTAAACCTTACTGTATTTTCTCTTTCATTCCCTTTTTTTGTGCTGTTAAGTCAACGAAGACCCCGTGCAAATATTTTGCTTTTGTTTAAAGCGAAGCTTGCAACGCATTTGCATACATTGGATTTAAATATTCATTTGCTGCAAGCTGTCACAGCACACAATCAACAGCAAATAGTACAAAGCCCCCGTCGTATACCCAACTGGACGGCAAACAAAAAGGTAGCAAAGGGGGATATAGCAGGTAGGGGTAGACAACCGATGCAGACAACGTCGTGGACAACTCATTCTGTGCTCAATTTTCAGTTCGGTTTAACTTCAAACGACTCGCAATGGCAGCGAAATTGAATTTGTGGCATGGCAAATTGATCCGCATTTGACTTTGGTTGTACTAATTGAATGGATTAGCGAATCGATGTGACCGAATTGCACTTTGCCCACAAATTGCAATAACAAATTAATGCGAAGAAAATTCGCTAAACTAACAAATATCAGCAGGGTACAAATGAATTGCAAGGTAATCGAATAATTGAATGAAGAGGGGAGAAAATTGAGTAATTATTGCACGCATACTTAAAGTTCTTTCTGCATAAATTAATGACCAACCGGAAATTAACACCTTCCTCCCATCATAACCAAACTACTCTCATTATTGTGAAATGCCATGAACTTGAAGTAATAATAATATTTAGTTTTATTGAACTCACTCACATGATAACTTGAACTTCAAATAATCTTAATTTAAAACAGCTTATTCGGTCAATATTTAATTGCTGCACATTAAAGATTCCAAACAAAGATGAAATATTCACAAAGTCAAAGAAATTCTCCCAATTTAAATTGTTTGTATGCTTGATAACTTAAGCCAGCTTGAGTGGGAATATTTCGCAACAATTTGCTTTGGTAATTGCCGCAAATAGTTTAGAATATGCCAAATGCAGCAGCGGCAAATCTAAATGGAAAATTAGTTAATTTACCTAGTCCACCTTAGTTGGTCGAGCTGGCGACCTGTCCCGGGGCCAACCACAAATCAATGTCTCTGCGAGTGTGTGTGCATAAATAAACGCCATGCTGTGTTGCCCCAATATTAATTAAAAACATTTTGCTAATGCCATAATTTAAGCATATTAACTATAAATTTGGAAAAGTGCATTTTAAATTCTAGTTTCGTGCGAATTATTCATTTGCCAGCGTTTTAATTGATTTTAATTAATTTTGTCATTTTTTTGTTGTCGTACAGTCTCCTCTTTGTTTCATTGCAATTATGTACTTCATATTGATGTTCACTAATTCGTTGGGTCATAATAATTTCTGCTCATTAAATAATTAAATGGAATTTTGTAATTTGAACATCGTCTTTACATTGTTTAGTCACACATATTCGCGGAAATGTTTGCTGTGGTCCGAATTGTCGAATTATTGATGGTAGTCAGGGATGTACACATAAGGTTCAACGGCGAAGTACCAACTAAGTTGGCTTAAATCTAAGTAACAAGTACTACCTTGTTACAGCAAATTGGTTTCTGGCCCAGCAAAGTATGCAATAAATATGAAATTGCTATATCTACAGAACTACTGTCTGCCATTTAAGTTCCTTTATATATTTAACATCTGTAGGTTCATATTTGTCCCTCTTATATGCCCTAACATTTACTTAGGATTACAGGGTATTCGTAGTTGCACGCAATAACACCGGATTTTTATAATTGCACGAAATGTTTTAAACAATCAGCAGCATCGTTTACAGGCATATCAGGTTGTAAGTACAGGTATTGAAATTGTTATAGTTCGATGAATGTGTGTGAATGGAACTCGGTTATTCATACTTCAATTCGAGCGTGATTCAATTTAGCCAGTGGAAAATGAAAAATCACATGAGCAGTTAAGAATCTGCACTGATGTCTATATTCAATGTCTATTTTTTATGCAGCTGACTGTCAATTATAGTTTACAGTCTTCTTATGGTAATTAATATGTTTACGTCAATATCGAATGTTTTTATGAGCTATTTTTTAGAGTTAAATTATAAAATGTTATTTGTTTGTAATTAAGATGCGTTTTTTGCGCTTTACAACTCACTTGATTAATGTTCAGAGCTGATTGTGGTGATTAACACACAACTTTAACAATAAATTGAAATATTATTTACATTTAAGCACAATTCGATTACTGTTCGCCATTGGCTAGAGGGGAGAACTGTGCTAAGAACATGGTACAATCAATTAGAGTGCTTGGCAAGTTAAACTTTTGCATAAACTTTTCGACCCGACACCACGCATCTTTGGTGTTCATACATTCCGCAGCAGTAGCAGCAGCAGCAACAGAAACAAGAGCAACTGACCTTTGGCACTTGGCCTCACAACTAATAATTAAAGCCAAATGCCATTGTCACGCCCGGCTAAGCGGTTACGAACTGGCTGGCAGGCCCTCCCGCTTGAACACCTTGCTGGCCAGGGCAGCAATCTCTTTTCACATTCTGAGCGTACCACATTCCCTCACACCCACAGTCTGTGGCCGTCTAATTGATGTAACAAGTGTTTGGGCCATGTACTGCTGGAATTTATAAGTGGCAAAGTAGTCAGCAGAGACACAGCAGACCGACTCCAAGATGCTTGTCGATAGTTGGCCTAGGGTCAGTACTGAGACAGCCTCCCCCCCACCCAACAGATTCGCACTCAATACAAAGCGACACGTACATGGTCGGGCCAAGCGAGCAAAGAGAGAGAAAGAGAGAGAAGTGATGTGAAGTGAAGCCAAGGCAAGCCAAGTGCTGATGGCCCAGACAACTGCGACTGCGGGCTGTTGCTTGTAATAAATTTGCTTCAAACATGCAATGCCCGTGGGACAAATGCCGACAACTCATGCCCCCTGCCCCACTGCACCACTGGCCACCCACTTCTTCATGCCACACACTTTGCAACCCAGAACTGCCTGAGCTGGTCGTCTGGCTTTTGTTCTATCCAACGCTGATGATGTCGGTTTGCCGTGCAAAGCCACAAATTGCCACTTGGCTGCCCGCTCGTGCCAATCTGTCGCTATGTTTGTTGCCATTGCCATTGCCATTGCTATTCCCTGCTGTTGATGTTGTGCTGTTGTTGCTGTTGTTGCTCTGAATAAATCTAAAGAAATAGCATTTAATGTCTATTTGCAGCAGATTAAGATAAAAAGCATCGCATGCCGGCGAACAGACAATTCTCAATCTACTTCTTCTCAGGGAATGGGGACAACAAACTCTCCTCTCTCTCTCTATCTCTCCCTCTCTCTGTGTGTCTCTACTATGAATCGGAACTGCAGCAGGAACAGCTTGACCATTCGTGCGGCTTATCGATTTTGGGCTTCATGGATAGACGAATGGATGGATAGATGGCAACGGCTACGGCACGGCAACGGATGCATTGTCTTTGCCGACTTGGCCATGCTCGTGTCGCAAGTGCCGCAAACACAAGTGAGACAATCAACACTTGATAAAACAAACACTTCTAAATTAATTAAATTGCAAATATTCTTGAAGCAACTGCAGGCTGGCAGCAGTGTTGGCAGCGTTGCAGCCACACCCACACACACTAGCTCTTCTGTATAGTGCTGTCAACGCTCTCGTCTCTGGCAGCGACGTCGCTGTTGGAAGATAAGCCAGGCCATCAATAATGCAAACAGATCTTGATGCTTCAAAGCTTTGCAGCTCTAGCGTTCTTTGGTTTTTTTCGAATACCCTGTAAAGTGTTGCGTAAAGAAGTAAGTTAATTTTCTTAAAGTTCATTTATAGTTTGTTGTTCTTTATGCTGCCTACAGGGTATGTAGAAGTTTACCCATATATGCCTCATACTCCTATATTTCTTACTTTTACCTCATGTATGTGTGTGTAACTTGTGTTTCTGAACAATCTTCTGCATTGCGCTGTCGGCCATGGGCTGCAAATCGAGTTGAGTTTGGCTTAAACTTGAAAATTAAATGAAATATTTTGATGAGATACGCCTTGAAAGAACTCAAGCAACGCTTATGCAAATACATGCACAGTAATTGCCAAAGGTCAGAGCACCTTTTGCCGACATAAATGCATTTAGGCACATGCCACGCCCCTCGTCCCACGCCCTTTGTCATGTGACAAATGTACTCAAGTTGGCATACATAAATTATAGCTGCATGTTAATTTTTCAACTGCTTAATGAGCGGAAGTGGTCATCATCGTTTTATATGTTCTGTTTCAAGTTGTGCACGTCGCGTTAATTAATTGCATCATCATAGATGTGGCATCAGGAAGGGGCCACTCAAGGGCGTGGCAACATCAGGTGTGTGTGTGTGTGTGAGTGTGTGTGTGCCACTTGCACTGCATTATTAATTACAATTAGTAGGGGTGTGTTCGCCAGTTGAGCTGGGAAAGGGGTGTACATTGTTAATTTGTAAAAGTGAAGCTGTAATTTGCGTTGAAATGTTCGGCGCCAGCATTTAATTTATGATCGAGCGCAGCTGTTAAGTGTTGCACTTTGTGTGACAAATGGCTACAAAGTTGCATATGCAGTTTTGATTTTTATGCAATGCAATTAAAACAATATTCTCGCACTTTACACATACACCCGAGGGCCACCATCAATAAAACGGGGCACATTTTGTAGCTGAGATTTTGCCTTATTAATTGGCGACTGCAACAAAGAAGGAAGTTACGTTATGGTGGTAGATATGTTAGTAAAGGGTGGTAGCAGAGTATGATATTGTATGTAACTATCATACTTAGTTTAAGTCAAGCAAAACTACTTAATATAATATTGGAGGGAGAAAGAAGAATCAGCTGCAAATTGTGGTAGAAGAGTTAGTCAGGGAAGGTAGGTGAGAATAATACTGTCATGTATATAGCAATCATAGTATAAGTTAAGCAATACTTTGGATGGGTAAGGAGAAACAGATGCAAATAAAGATGAAAGAGTTGGTAAGGGAAAATAGAAGAGAATAATGTTGTTCCTTTTATACATATGATAGTTAAAGGGGAAGTCATGAATGAAAGCTACAGTTGAGTGTGCACAACTTTGATATATTCACTACCCACCTGACCTTCACTATTTATTTTGTATTGCATACTTTGCAGGGAACCCCTCGGTAATCAATATTTCTTAAATAAATTCTATGCTATGTATTCATTGGCAACCAAATTATCAGGAATCATTGCTAGGCATAATATATTGTGTTTACCAAAAATAAACTAAGCATTGAAATAATGCCTACAGTTCGGTGTTTATTGATTAAGAGGAGCAAAATATTTTGCGCGCAATATTTAGACACATTGTCCCCAAATTTGGTAGCTCTAGATTTGACAGTCTTTGAGATCAAGGCTGTCATACGAATAACAAGATAGACAGACATGTCTATACGTATAGATTTGGCTGTTGCTGCGACTTAGGAATACACTACGTAAATTCTGCCACGGCTTCTTCTGTCCGTTACATTATTGATGTGAACAAATTTTAAATACCCTTCTACTTTATAAGTAACGGTTATAGAAATATAATAAATACCATTGATAGACAATAAAAACATCTCAATATCAAGAAAGATTTAATATAAACACTAATTAGATAGAAAACGTAGCAGAAAAGTGCTGGGAACATTCCCCGGGACTGGGCTCCATTAGCTGGCAAACCAGTGGAAAAACCTATTGAGCGCTCAAAGGCTGCATTTGTAATTGAAATGGTTTCCTCTTTGGAAAAGTGCGTTGATTTCATTTAGCGCTGCTACATAGTCTAAACACAATTTCATGGCAGTTAGAACAGAGAGAGAGAGAGAGGAACAGACGGAGAGAGAGAGGTGGTGGAAAGAAGAAGGAGATGAACTGGGGCAAATTAAATTAGTGTCAAAAGAGCATTGTGAGCGAGCGTGAGTGAGTGTCTGTGCGTGCCTGACACGGCCGGCAAACATAATGACCACCGGCACAAGGCAACAACAAGAGACGACAAACAGGCACGAGACCAGGCACGAGGCCAGAGAGAACTGTGAACTGTGCACTGAGAACAGGGAACCGAGAACTGAGAACAGAAAACTGTGGCACGATGCGAGGCGGATGCAAAGCAAACGCAGAATTGTATGCAAATTATGCTTGACATTGTTTCAGCATACTTTTTGGCGTGCGAGCCAAGACAAAAGCTGACATTTAGCCCAAGGAGAAATACAGGCAGTAGACAGAGTAGACAGCAGAGAGGGAGATGCCCCCTCTCTTCCCCTCTCTCTCACTCTCAGTCTCTACTTTCATCTCTTACTGTGTCTGTGTGTGTGCGTGTGTGGCAGCCGGTTGAAACTTTGTGACATTTTTTGGCGCGCACAGCGGAAACGTGCAAAACTGGCAAATTTATAATGAGCCACGGGTTCAGCGCCGCGTGGCGCTGCCAACGGCATTTTCTCTTGGTCCGCTAAGCGCACTAAGCGCATTTGTCGCCGGGCGTGGCTTCAAAAGCTTTTCCAGCGCGTCAAAATGTGTTTAGTTGTCGCCACAGCTTGTGGGTAGTACCTGAGAATGCTTTTAAGAGTTTCATATTTTGATTTATTGGCTAGCTTAAGCATACACACACACACACACGTGCTATATACACCCCATTCTATATCGTCTATGGCGTATTGCAAAAGCATTTGCATTTGCGAACATGCCATGACTGAGCACACACACAAATTGATGTATGGCAATCGAACCTGTTACATACGCTTAACCAGACTCTCCCACTAACTCTGCTTCTTCTTCTTCTTCGTCTTTCCATTTCCTTCTTCCTCTTCGTCTCAGACTTTGCCTGCCTTGTGGATACCGTCACCATTTCTAGTTGGCACCATTGCCAGCGTCGCCAATCTCTCCTTCCCCTCTGTTCTTAGCTGACGTCACCTTCGAGGCAATTTATTACATTATTGATATTAAATGCCATGGGGAAGAGCGTGGCGCATTTAAATTTAAATTTAAATTTCAACGCCAGAATATGCGCGAGCGAGTTGTCGGCATTGTTTTCCGCCACGTTCGGCGCTGAAATTGATTTTCACACATAATAAATGGATTTCCGCGCTTAATTTCGATAATAATACAAAAATGATAACAAAATTGCAGCAAATGTGTTGAGAGTATATTCAAATAACTATGCGGACATGAAATACATGAAGCTTAAAAACACATTCTGTACCAAAGCATTGCTTGAATCCCTTAAACTGGTTCTTTTTGTCTGTATGAACGCGCTGATCTCTGCAACTATAGGAGCTAAAGGTACCAAACTTGGCATGAAGCTGCCTAAATATTGTGCGCAGAATAAGTTTACTTTATGTTTTGCATGCCACGCCCACTTCCGTCACAAATCCATAATTTAGCTTAGAACATGATTATTCTACAAAAGGTCATCCATGCTCAGCTGTATTCCTTCGCAACTCAGCCAAAGATGCTTAAATTACTCATAATACACTGACATTATGAGCACTTAATGTCTTCATAACTTTCTATGGTGGTTGTGGTCTAATAAAACCTATCTAAAAGCCGTAAGTGGTATTAAATACACACACATATAAATATCATATATGTAGTTTGTTTTGCTTTAACTACACTCACCGGTAAAATATTCGAAATTTATTTATTTAAACAAACATTTTCATTTTCAAGATGTTAAAATTCATGAATTCACACGCTCCAAACCAAATAAAATTAGCACAAATTCGAATGCAGGCAGTGTTTATTGTTCCAACAGCATAATATTTTAGAGAAAATATTTATTCACTTTCATATGCATAAATAAACAAACACCCAATGCACAAATAAATGTACACAAACAATAGTTTCTAGTGACCTAAAATAGTACAAATACTGAAGAGTTATCAACAGTAGTTATAGGTTCTCTTATCAGCTGTAGACAAGCTGTTAGGGGTCTTATACATCGATCAACCTGTAGGTCATTACATGTAATAACAGATAAGATTACAGAGTCAACGGCTGTCGGCAAATTACTTACATTTCTATTTGCTTTTGCTAATGGACATTATCCTAATCTAGATAAGGTTCAATTATGAAATCCATACAATTTTTAAAAAGACACTTATCGATCAATGGTCAATATTTAGTCATGTTTGACTCACCCAGAACTGCCGGGTAATCTCCATTGAGGGCTCATTGGAAACCTACACCCAAATTTAAAGCACTTTTAGAATGTTAATGTAGTTTAATAAATAAAACACAATGAATATGAATAGTATTTAAAAATAAATAAATCACCTTATGTATATTCTATTTATGTTGTATGTGTTTAATTAAACACAAATTGAATGCAGAGTATCTAACAGCAGCGATCGTTTTGCCAACGCTTTCTAAATGAGTCTTGTTTACTTTTTTAGCTGATTAGATCAATCTTATACCTGACCTATTCCAAGCTGAAATGCCACACCCATTTCATGCCATTAATTTGCATGGTCACTTAGCTGTACGGAAGAGTTGTACAACACGACGAAGCGTCTCGTCAATTTCTTCAAGCATTTTGTTATTCCTGATAGTAGTCAGTGATAGATAACACCTACATGTAGGTCGTTTGTACTCTTTGCTAGTAATTTCACAAAATAAGCATAAGTTAAACAAGCTTAAGAATAAACTCATGTGCCTCAAGCAGCGTCTTATCATGAGAAACTTTTCGCAAGCTGCGATGACTTGCCTACTATCGCAAAATGTGCACGACACGAGCAGCGCTCGTGAGGCGAATTAGTTATACACTGTCATGCTTATCATTAAACAATGATAAAGTGGCTAAATGAAAAGAAAAGCGCTCATGCCAACGATCGCGAACTTTTAAAAAGAAATATCATTCGAATTGAAGATACTTTTAATAGATGAATAAAATGTAACTTATTCTACTACTTAAACTATGAATAATAATTATAATAGATTAATAAAATGTAACTTATTCTATGCTGGAAATAAAAAAAAAAGGAACTGAAATTATTGTTAGTATTTGAAATTGGAAATATAAGTATAATATGCAGTATATTTGCAGTTATTCATTAATTATGCAAATGTAGCAGACTCAGTTGGCAATCATTTGCTGGCTGGGTATTTACCAGCTGAGTTCGTGTGTAGTAAGCACTTGTGATTGCCATTCCCGTCTTGGTTTAAAGCGAATATTAAATATAAATGTGCGCAGTCATAGTGAATCTATCAATGTTTATATTATTCCCAAAACATACCTCCACTGACGACTGGCTACTGCGCTGTAGCTTATCAGTTCCCGAGCATGGGAATACTTCTGGTCAATACAGATAAGACGCAGCTCGTCAACTACACGAACTGGCTTCGTATTCAGTTTGGCGCTAGCGCGATAAGATGATAATGCGCCTACGACTATAAAGTCGAATCGATTTTTCAGTGGTTAGTTTGCATTTGAATTGCATTGTGAACACACTTGCCTAACACAATGTTCTGGCTACTACTTTTGGTATCGGCAGTCACGCTGCTCTATGTCTACGTGCGTAGAATCTTCACCTTCTGGGACCGTAAGGGTTTCCCTTCCACGGCAGTGAACATTCCCTTCGGTGCTCTGGATGCGGTGCGCAGAAAAAAGCGATCCTTCGGAATGGCAATATACGATGTGTACGTTGCAACCAAGGAACCCTTTGTGGGAATCTACCTCTTCTTGAGACCCGCCATACTTGTACGCGACGCTCAATTGGTTAACACCATTCTGATCAAGGACTTTGCCAACTTCCACGATCGTGGTGTGTATGTGGACGAGGTACATGATCCCCTTTCGGCGGGTCTCTTCTCCCAAGAGGGCGCCAATTGGAGAGCGTCGCGTACGCTTTTGTCGCCCTCGTTTACATCGGGCAAGCTGAAGGCCATGTTCCCCACCGCTGATGCCACAGCCGACAAGATGTTGAACTACCTGAATTCACAACTGCCACAAACTGGAGCTGGTGAAATCGACATGAAGAAGCTAATGGCATCGTAAGTAGTGAGCTGAAGTGCAAACGACCTTATCAATTCGAATCATGATTATAATCATTGTTTAGTTACGCTATCGATATTGTTGCTTCTACCATATTCGGTTTGGAGGTGGACAGCTTTTTGGATCCCAACAACGAGTTCCGTCAGATAAGTGCGGCAGTTAACAAGGCCGATTGGAAAAACATTCTTCGTGGATCAACAAACTTCCTATACCCTGGGTAAGTTGGGAATAGCATATCCGACTACAGACTGAATAATAACATTCTGTTTATCCCTCTAAAGCTTAGAGCGCATCTTCAATCGATTGGGCTGGCAAATTGATGGAGAGGCGCATATGCGGGATCTTGTGCATCGTACGATTGACTATAGGGAGGAAAACAATGTGGAACGTCGTGATCTAATGCAGTTGTTGCTGCAGTTGCGTAACACGGGCAAAATCAGCAAAGATGATGGCGTCTGGTCTGCAAAGACAGAAAATGGAAAGGTGAAGACATTGACCAAAGATAACATTGCAGCACATATGTTCCTCTTCTTTGTGGCTGGATACGAGACATCTGCGTCAACGGCAGCGTTTACTCTGTACGAGCTCATGCAGAGTCCTGAGGTGCTGGCCAAACTGAAGGAAGATATCAACCAGACACTGGAGAAACACGATGGAAAACTCACATACGATTGCATTCAGGACATGAAGTATCTGGATCTGTGTGTTACTGAGACTGCCCGCAAGTATCCTGCACTGCCGATTCTCAATCGCATCTGCACCAAGGAGTACCAGATACCTGGCACCAAGAATATCATTGAGAAGGGTACCCAGATTATCATCTCACTCATCGGCATGCACCGTGACGAGGAATACTTCCCGGATCCTCTTAGGTATAACCCAGACCGCTATAGCGATGGTGAGAAGGGCTACACAGCGAAAGCGTATATGCCTTTCGGCGAGGGACCTCGTCAATGCATTGGTAAGTGAAGATTACCTCGAGAGGTCTCTCTCAGTTCTAATCGTTTCTTGTTTCTCTTTTAGCTGCCAGAATGGGCAAATTGAACGTCAAGATGGCAGTGACCAAAATTCTAACCAACTTTGATTTGGAAACACGTAGTGAGAAGCGAGAGATTGAGTTCAAGGTCAACGGAATTCCTCTACTGCCCGAAGGTGGCGTACCAGTGAGACTTACCAAGAAGAAGCAGCTTGGTATTGCATAAGCCACTTGCAGGGTAAGCTCCATGACGGAATATTTGATGGTTCAACAGAAACATACGTGTATAGCAAATTCATGGCAACAAACTCAAGACAGAGTCAAAATGTGAACATGTAAATATGGTGAAATAGGTTGTGTTACTTAGTTAATAAAATGTATCAGCAATGAAGTGAATATTGTTTAGTTATTAAAAGTCTTAAAGTGAATCACTTAGGCTTTCCTAATGTGGACTGGACATAACTAGATGAAGTTAACTGGGTTGAAAGTTTATCTCCATATCTTAACTAACGAACTGAACACAATCTCTACAGTTAACCGCATAGTTTTCGGCTTATAAGTTAATGGAAACAATGAAATTATTAAATTCCCGACCATCTCAAGTTGTCGTCAAGTAATCCGTTTTCAACGGCATCTGTGCTGGCTTCAGATGAGGCTTTTGAACTTGGCCAGCTGCCCAACCCGTTGACAAGTTGAGTAACTTTTAATGCGGCTCACTTAAAAGTTGTAGGCGGGCCTGCCACGCCCGTCAACTGCAATAAACTTGTGCCGTGCCCTCTTATTAAAAACTTCATGCAGCTAAACTCAAGAGCTACGCTTCCAATGCGAGACTATGTATATTTCCCTGCACTTATCCCTATGGAAATGATGAAGAAGCAACATGAGTTGAGCAGATCATATTAAGCATTCTCAATTTATATAAAATACCAACGATACACTTTAAATTTCATGTTAAATAGAATTGAGAAGAGGAAAATATGCTATTTATTTTGAATTCATTAGGGAATGAATGAATGAAGCAGCGTCTAAAGCTCTGGGCGATACTCACTGAATCACAAAATGTCCAAAAATTGTTTTCGTTTCGTCCAATGCAAACAACATTAATGTCGGACACATGCAAACAGTGACTCGAGAGAGAGAGAGAGAGAGAGAGAAGGCAGCACACAAGAGCTCAGCCAGTGTACTGAGTGCGCATATGAGGAGTGTCAAGTGGCAGCGCACTGTTGGCTGGCACTGTGGCAGCAGGCAAGCAGTCAGTTGCCAGCCACTTGGACACATGTAATAATTCAATTGTGTGAACATCTATTAAGGAAGATTGATGACAAGCGACGGACAGAGCGGGCCAGCGACTGCTCTGGTCACTTTACTCTGAACAGCACAACACACACACACACATGCACACATTCACATAGATATCTATATAGTTTTGTGTGCCGGGACAGTTGGAAGAACGACTCGTAGCATAAATGAATGAAGGGAGAGAGCGGAGCAGCAGCAGCAGTTGGCAAGGGAGCAACTGCATCAAGTGGGTCCGTCAGCGCTTCCTTTTGACAACTTCACGCTTATTGGAGGTGTATGTGGATGTCAGCACTGATGGCTCGGCTCGTTCTCCGCTTTCCCATTGCTTTCGTTTTTTATTGTGTATCGCAGAGTCGCATATCAAGTGAAAAATAATCCAAGCAGATGCCTGAACTGTGCCACTGAGGTAATAACTACACATATATGTATTGTATGTATGTGTGCGTAAATGTATGTATGTGTGTGTGTCTTTAAAGATTCAATTTGACATACTGGCCACATTCTCATACGGCACATTGACATTGACACTGGCTTAAAGCATCGATACCTGAAATTGTGGCACGTTGCCCAGCGGGAAGAGCGCGCATTCTCTGCACATCAATACGCCCCAGTGCCTGCAGCAAGGGGGAGCTAGGGGAAGAGAGAAGGGAAGAAGAAAAGAGTGCGATAACTGGAAACAAGCTGACATTTATGCAGTTTGCTCAACGAGCCTGCAGGCAACTGCTCAAGCACATCAGCAGACTCACATTGCACATATTTTGCTGTTTCAGCAACAACAGCAGCAAGGGAGGGAAGCAGGAGCAATGGAGAGGCAAAGCCAATACAAGGAACTAACGAGCTTATTTCCAGACAGCAAGCAGTCGGAGCTGGGTCCGTGGAGCTGCTGCTGCTGCTGCAAGTGGAGCTGAAGCCTGGCGGCGACATCACATGCATGATTGACTGCGCAGTTGTGCAGCGTAGCGCCCCCAAAGAAAATGAGAGTGCTTCACTATGTGAGTTAGTCATGGGCAACGACAAGAAGTAGAGCAAGAGGAAGAACGAGAGTGGGGGAGTGGGGCAGCATGCAACACACAGGTGCCACAATCGATTGTCATAAACTTGTGGCACATAATGTTCGTCTTGCAGCTTTACTTGCAGCGAGAGTTCATTTGTGAGTTTGATGAGCTGCAGCCGAAGGACACTTCAACTTAAACCAATTAAGCGTATTTCACTTAATTATGTTCAGCACCGCAAACATGGCGTATACGCAACGCCTGCAGGTAGCAACGCAACGCGTCGAAGCGCAACAATAACCGTTGGCCAGTCCAGCAGCAGCCCAGATAATGAAGAGCTCAACTGCAGTTTCTGTTAATAAAACAGTATTAAAAACTCAAGTGTGGAAAGAGGGGAAAAAAAAACGATGATAGCTTCTAATTAAAAGTTGATTGTTGCCCGGCTTAATTCGAGCGAAGTATTTGAGATAATTAATGAATGTTGAATGCTCACTCACTGCAGGTGAGTGAAGTTGAATTTGGCTGCTATTGTTATTGTGGTCCTGCTGCTGCTCAGTTGTGATAGTAATAAGCCAGAAATAATGCAATTCTAGGTTTATTAATGCAATTAAAATCGATTGAGATGGCCAAAGGTTTGCTAACTACTGACCAAATACTACATGTGCCCTGTGAGTGTGTGTGTGTCTCTGTTACACATGCTACACACACACAGAGAAAGAGAGAGAGAGAGAGAGAGAGCGAGAGACTCGCACGCACACAGTGCGAACAAAGACAACAATTAAAACAAGCAATTAACAGACGATCAAATTGAGTGTTTTGCCTTGTTGTTTTGTGCTCTCGCCTTGTCCGTTATCTCTATCGTCTGCCCTGCTGTCTGTGCGTTTTATGTTTGAAAGAGAGAGAGAGAGAAGAAGAGAGCAAGAGAGACTGCAAACAAGAAAAACCAATAAAATGAACTTGTCATAAAATTAACGCATTTATAAGGCAAACAATGCCGGATTAACAAACAGAATCAGCAACAGCAACGGCAGCTGGAGCAGTTAAGTGATGACTACGCTGACAAGGACTCGCTGACAATGGCAATACCACCACACACACACACACACACACAAGACTCATCGAAGCCACATCGAACTAAAGCCATTTATAGGCCATTTTTGTTTATATGCGCACGAGATGCTGCGGACGAGTTGCGTGAGAAATAACTGCCACTTAATTTGCACAGGCAAAGAGGGGGGGGAAAAGAGAGGGAGTAGCTGGGGCAACTACCGTGGCACGCATAACGAGAAGATAAATATGCTGGCAACACTGAAACTGAACACAGAGAGGCAATGAACAAACTGCTGCTGCTCTGCTGTTTATGACAGACGGCGCAACAAAGTCGAACTTGATTCGTGACCCGAGCAACTCGTAAAATTAAAATTTGCACACGATTTGCTCGCGCTGTATGTGCTGCCACTGCCCCCCTCTACTTCCCCCTCCTCCTCTTCCCCTCCCCTCTCATGCGTTGTGTCTGTTTGTTGTAATCCTGCCACGGGGTATACTTTAACTATGTCATGCATTTTGCTAAGCGGCTTATCGCGCGTATACGTAATATCATTTTTGATTATTGCGAGTATTAGCAGCAAATATTGAATGGGGAATATTTATAAGCATTCAAATTGTGCAACATACATTACGACAGTCAACTATAGTGGAATTATTTTAATAATTATACAAAAATAATCAAAAAGGAAACTATAGAAAAACTTTATGAAAATTGAAATTTTTATGACTGCCATAAGTATATCAACATATCAGCAATTTATATCTATTTGCGAGCTTTAAGGTTGCAATAGATTTAATCAATTGTGCAATATATATATATATATATATATAAATATGTTTAATATGCTTATAAGTAGTTGAAAGTTGCCTTGTGTTTACAGCAATTTGTGTCAGTTAGGGCACATTAGAGTCGACAGAGACAGACAACAAAGCTGCTGCTAGCATCGTTTTTTGCCTTCTACCTATTGCTATGCTAGTTTTGTAGTTGTTGTAGTGGTTGTTGTTGTAATTGTTGTTGTTGCTGGTGGCATATGCACGACAGTTGGCGAACACTTTGCGTCTTTGCCCACAAATTACTGCGGCCCAATTGATCGATTGTCTGCAAGGAGTGAAGAAGACAGGGCGAGGCAAAGAGGGAGAAGGAGAGAAGAGAGAGAGAGACAGAGAGAGAAAGAGAGAGAGAAAGAAGAAGAAAGCACAGAGCGAAATGGTTCTGGCGTATTGCTGTGCAAAGTGTTGGCAGTGATGGGTAAAGTTGCTCTCGTAGCGAGTGAGACAGAGAGACGTTTTATGATGTAAGTCAGTGAACTGTGGTAAACGATTTGTTGTTGCAACACACACACACACACACACGCACACTCGCACAGAGTATGAGCGTAGAGGAGCCCGTACACACACACCGACACACGCATATGCACACACGAATTGAATTAAATTGGATTCGTTGAGTTTGTGTAAACAAAATTTTAATGTCTTTTTGCTTTTGAAGTCATTCACTCAAACTCAACTCGCCTCAACTCGACTCCTCTTCTTGCCTCATGCGCATGCCACACACAGACAAAGGCCGTAGGTTGCAGCATGCCATGAGTGAGGGGGAGGTGGAGTGGGGGAACGTCATGATGTTGATATGTCTGACATAAATTTCATCAACTGTCTAAGTTAATGACAGTAAATTTGTTTGAAAATTGCTTTAAAATGGCAAGGCAACCAGGCAGCGCAAAAACATACTCCCCTCTCTCTCTCTGTGTGTGTACAGGGTAGAGTGGGAGGGAGGGGGGGAGGCAGTGGGGTAGGCAACTGCCTGACTAAGGTGGGCACACTAGCAGCAGCAGCAGCAGTAGCCAACTCGTACAAAGATAATACACGCACACTAGCATACGTGCGTGTCTCCTTCTGTATGCGTGTGTGTGTGTGCGCGTGTGTGTGTATGGCGTCACTTGGCGCCATGTCGCAGTGACAGCCGTGCGCTAAAAGATGCCAGTGCCGAGCAAAGAAGAAATGACTGAATTCAGCGAAATGTGTCATGATAACTCAAATAAAGAATAGAAAGGCAGACCAACTCGGGCCACAGTCCTCTGAGGCAGCAGTAACCAGAGCTGGAGCCGTGTCCGTGTGTGAGTTAGTGAGTGAGTGAGTGAGTCAGTCAGCCAGCCGCGAAATGCAAAGTGAGCGACTCTGCGGAAGCGACACACACACACACACACATGTGCAGAACGGAAAAGAATGAGAGAAGAGAGAGGAAGAGGGAAGAGGGATAAGGGATGTGCATGGAACGGGGCTGAGCCAACTTATTACGTAAAAGTGAATTTATGAAGTGAAACGAGTTAAATGCCAGGCCACAAGCGCGGCAACAACAACAACAACAACAAGCGTGCCAGACAACAACAAAAACAACAACAACGAGAAGAACGAGAACAACAAGAAGGCGCAGCTGAGCAATGATTTTTGCTTGTTTTTGCGCCCAATTTTTAATCTGATGATGTCAACACAAATTGTGGCGCAAAGTTGAAAGCACGTTCCCTCAGTCTCCCCTCGCCCCACAGCTATATTCTGAAGAGCCGAGACAGCCGAAAAAAGCCACTCAAGGACTCTGCAAAACGCTCTGCCTGCAAAAAGGTTAGCCGCCGAGTGTCAAGTGGCAAGTGGAAAGCGCGTCCGCGTCCGCGTCGCCTTCGCGTTAGCGTCTGACTCTGACTCTGACTACGAGTGTGAGTGCGAGTGTGAGTGTGAGTGTGAGTGCGAGTGCAAGTGTGAGTGCGGCCTTGTAGTGTCACTTGCAGCATATAAATTTGTGCGAGGTTTTCTCTTGATACCCTCTTGCCATGAAATGCCCCATAAAGGGTATAATAAAGGGCGTGCAAGTGGCCTGCCAACTTGTTTTAAGTATCTTCATGTGTTGCGGTATCTGTTTGCAGCTGTAGTCAAGACAGCAAAGATATATGCTATATATCTACAAAGGCAGTAGCTGACAATGTTCGATTCTCAGTGCATCAGATTTCATTCCTGGCAAGTAAACTTATTTTTTATCTCTTTACACAGTATCTCACAGTCGCGCTGTCTACTCTCGTTTGCCAGCTTGCAACTTGCTTGTTTTATTATTATTATGTATTTTTTTGTACTTTTGCTTTTGCTTTTGCGTACCCTCTTTTATAACAGCTGCAATTTGCAGTTGCCGCCCGAGGCAAAAGCGCAGCGTGTGGCCGGGCAGCGTCGCATTAATATAAAGCACTGCGGCATGAAGGATTTCTCCCTGGCTTGCACTGCTTGAATGTTGCAAGTGCCACAGCGCGCTACTTAGACAGGTTCGCTATAAGCAACAGCAAGCCAGATAGAGAGAGAAGGAAAGAAAGACAGCGGCAGAGAGAGGGGAGATAGGCAGTGTTAAATGATGTTGCTGCCTCGATAATGTGCACAGGTAATAATAATCTGGCGTGAAGAACTGTCTCTAAGCGAACTGCAATTTTGTAGGCTACTGTTAACTAGGAGATTATGTTTCTACAACATTTCCAAGAATTCTGATGACTAATATCAATGCAGCAGTTAAGTTACCACATTAACTAATATTTTAAAACTGTTTAAATTATCATATTAGAAACTGCACTTCTTATAGTTGAAAGTATCACTAATACAAATAAGCCAATTGTCAATCAGTATGACCAATAGTTCATATTTAACAATGTGCCCAACTTATTCAACATGAAAATAATCGATTACTTTTTACACAACCTAAAATGATAAGCCTAATAAAATATACATATTTTAAATAAATTGAAAATAAACAGACGGGGCATAGTTATACGTGGTATGATGCCCAAAGCGTGCGAGGGTTGGCCGGCATCTGTCGGTTGGCGACCCCAAATCAAGAAAATATACACTTTGTGTGTTCTGCCATGTTGTGCCTCTTACATATACTCTTTCAAAGTGAGTGATAATTTACAATATGAAAAACTTAGAATATTATTAATACCTTTAATTTATGTATATTGATATTTTATTGAACTGTTTACATAGATAAACTTTATTACATATTTATTATAATTATTATTCTTCAAGATTCACGATCAGTTTTCATTGCTACTTTGGCAGTCTTAATATTGCAGCTGCCAGTAGCATTTGCAGCATGAATTTCAATTAAGTTGCCACTTCACTATGCCTCTCTTTTTCCCACACACTGCAGTTATCTTCTTCTCTATGTCTCCTCTCTCTCTCTCTCTCTCCACACTCAACAAGAAATCGAAATGCAATTAAAGCGAGCAAATAAGCCAAGCTGCACTTTGCTGCTTGCCCAAGGTGTTTCAGCTAATAGATACCGTTATGGCCACAAACAAAAGCCTCTAGCGTAAATTTAATCGCATGTCGCGCAATGGCGAACAGTGACTGCCACAGTGACTGCAAATGTGACTGTGACTGTGCCTCCGACTGTGTGCAGGCCAAATGTCACGCATTGTTCGTTTGCTGTGGCAATATCTCGCTTAAATTATCAGCGTATCCACAAGTGTATCAAATTTACGGCACCCACTGTGCATGCATAATGAACGTGCTGCACCCGCAAGGCAAGCAATAAAGTGGAAGAGGGGCGGGAGGCAGCGGCACTTGCAACTCAATGCTAACAATGACAAAGCCAAACAACATTGTCCAATTAAATTGCATTGAGCATTCCGAAGGCGTGCAAATTATGGAAGCAGCAGCGCAATGTCGTTTATTACATTTAAAATCAATAAACAAAAGACGAAGGAGCCGCGAGAGAGGCAAGACAAGATGCCAAGCTAAGGAGGCAGTGGCAGAGTCAGTGGCAGTGGCAGCATTTTAATGAAAGTATCACAATGATTGGTTTCTGTTGGCAACTGGACTCGCTGGCCAGCACAAAAATGTCCCCGGCATGATAATGAATGGCCACCATTGGCAAGCAGACTTGGGCGCCATCAAGCTCAAGAGAGAGAGAAGGAGAGGGAGGGAGCAAGCTGGCTACATTAGTTGCCGCCAACATGGAAATGCTATATAGATATATATGGTATATATATAGCAAAGCCCGGACAGGAGCCAGCGCCACTGACAGGCAGCTTAAATCCAGCCGAAAAACGAAGCAGAGAGCTGAGGCAAAGCAAAGTCCGAGCAAGTCCAGGCACAAGTCGAGCGAGCGAGCGAGCTGGCAGCGCCCTTTGCAGCAAGATGCATTGTTTGGCGTAGAATTTAATTTTAGTTTAACTTTGTAATTTATCGATGCCGTATGTCGTCGGCGTCGTCGTCGTCGTCGCCGTACTCTGAGTCAGAAAAAAAGGAGAAAAATTAAAGCGAGAGAAAAGCAAGACAAAGCTCAAGAAGGTCTTGCAGTTGAAGCTACTTGGCGGCGAGCAAGTGGTTGCTGCACCACTGCACCACCAGCACAGCAGGACTACCTTCATTAGTGTTTTGTTTGGCTCCGGCTACAGCAGCTCTGACCAACTATGGGGGCAGATCTGTGTCTGTCTGTCTGTCTGTATGTGTGTTTTCTGATGTTGATGTTGAAGTTTACAAAATGCACAACTTGGCGTTGCCATTTCACCAGTTGCCATTTAGCAGTTGCCCTGCCTGTCTCATCTCTCCACTCTCCCGCTCATCTTCTCTCCCACTCTCTCTGTCTCTCAACGTCTCGTCTCGTCGCTGAGGTTATTTTTTATTTTTATCCTTGCATTTGTCTTCATCGACAGCCAAGTTGTTTGGCTCTTTCATTTTTCTTTTGGCCGAAAAACTTTTGACTTGCCTCCCCTCCTTTCCTACCCCCACTCACACACCCGCACACTCCCAGCACACATTCTTAGCCCCTTCAAGCTTCTTCCGCTTGCCACTCCCATTCGTTTTCTCGTTTGCTATCTGTCATTGGGTATCAGTGGCTAACTCGTTTGTCTTTCTCTGCACTTTACGTATACGTAATGACAATTAGAATTGACATACTACTCCGCTCCGCAAAGTTTACCCAGCTGCTCAGCCAGCTACCCCTGCCCCTGCCCCTCCTATCCCCTCCTTTATCTACCATATTTTACTGCTGTTATTGTTGATTGCATCTAATCCAGCAGATTTTACAGTTGCTGCTTGTAGTTTTAAGCCAGCCAACCCAGTCCATTAGCTCTTAATGAACAACTTTGAAGGTTCAACTTGACACTGACTTGACTGGCAAATACCCTTAAGGCAATTACGGCAACATTGCTAAGTCTCAGTCTGTTGGAATGAAGTTATGCTCATACATATTTCGCTTGATTTTCATCTTTAATTTCGTTCTTTATTCACACAAATGCGAATCTCTAAATTCACTCTAAACTCACTTCTACAGCGTATACAAAAAGTGTCTGATTAGTTGCATTTCTTACTTACCCCAACTAGTTAGCAAGTGCATTACGTGTCTTAGCGACTTTCTTGCGCTACTTTAAATACCCTTCAAACATTGAAAATTGATTAAAGTAGGGTATACTAACTCTGTGGAGTTGTATGTGAGATATTTATATTCTTCGAACAATAGAAGAGTCGCTTAACGCAGTCAGATCTCTGCTATTATAAGAGCTAAGGACACCAAATTTGGCAGGAGCTTTCATGTATACCAACAGTTGAGCAAGTTTATTTCAAATGTGAAGTGCCACGTCCACCGCCCACGAAAATCATTAATAAAAATTTGCAATACAATTTGTTAGCGACAAAAGAATGATACAACTCTGACTTGCGAACATATACTTAGCTGACTATAGTATCTATCTTTCCTTCAAATTTCAATCCGATGGGACAAGAAACACAGAAGTTATGCAAGTCAGCTTAGCATTTCACTACCGCCTGCCCCTGCAGGTATGCTGCAGTTTTTGCAATCGCGCCTACACATGTGTTTTGCAGTGAGTAAGCAATCACAGCAGAGGACTTTGCCTTCAAGCATTCTTAATGTATTTGTAATGGTTTTTCCAAACTGTGCAAAGGGTATCTTAAGCTCAGGCATGCTAGACTGTAATTTTCATCTCGTTACTTTAAGAGTTCTCTGCGCAACTCTTTCGAATTGTTCTCCAATCAGTTGAATTATTTATATTTGAGTCGAGCTGCGACGCTGTCTCAGTTTATATGGGACAATTAATATGCTCGCATTACGTCTATGCGCGCTCAATTAGCTGCGATTAGTTAGGCACGTGTCCATGAGTGTGTGACCACGCCCCGTCCATCACTCAAAGGCGACAGTCGGACTTGTCTTTGTGTCCATTCGTTCGTTCGCATATCCAACTCTCTCTCTCGCTGTCCATCTGTCTGTCTGTCATGTACATGAAAATCCAATTTCGCGTTGGTTTCATTAGCACAGCAGCCTCAGCTTGGCCTTGGGTTGCGTCCACTGCGGCTTTGCTGCGGCTGGGCACGGCGAGCGTGCTAACTCTGCTCCCTCTCACTCGCTCTTTCTCTCGCTCTGTCTCTCTCTCAGTACTGAGCGAGCTGATGGCTCAAGCAATTTCACTTTGTGCTGTGGACAAAACCGCAAAAAATAATTAAGCACTCGACGACATTGCTGCTTGATATTGACAGCAACAAGGACTAGAAGGATATGGGAATCTCTCCCTCGCTCTCCCTTCCTCCCTCTCTCTGCTCTCTCTGTGTGTGCCACACAAGGTTATTGAAATTTTCGGCTGCTTGCTTTTTCGGTAGGGAAATTGCCTAAGTTTTCTACGCAAAATTGAATATCTCATGTCAACAGCAACAACAATAGCAGCAGCAGCAACAGCAGCAGCAACGGCAACTCGACGCGGTTTGTGCGATATTCGACTTGTTATTGAGTTGTCTATCCACCTATCAGTCAGCCAGTTAGTCAGTCAGTCAACCAGTCTCCCTATCTCTCTCTCTCTCTCTCTCCCTCTCTCTTCTTCCCTCTCTATCTCTGTTTGCTGCGTTCCGCTGGCTGGTCGAAATCAAATGAAGTGAAATCGATGCGCCGCCAACTCTATTCATATGAGCAGCCGCTGGCAGGGAGAAATCCACTGTGGGTTTGGAAGAGATTTACTGAGTTGCCTGCTGGTGGTCCCCACCCCTCTCCCCTACACACACAGCTTCTCCAGCTGGAACCATGCGGGCAGCTGTCAATGTGTCTATGGAAATGTATGCCGTCTATTTTGAGTGGATTTGCTAACTGATTTAGCCGTACACTCCAATCGCTATCGCTATTGCTGACTGTGATTTTGTTTCCTCTACCACAGAGATACATATTGTAGATATAGTATATTGTATATTGTATATATCTATGTAGATGTCTGCTGTCGCTTGGTGTTTGAGTGTTGGCAGCGTTCAGTGTTTCAGTGCTGACAATCAAATTTGTTGACGTGGCTGGATTATTACTTCATAAGCAGAAAATCAGCAGAGAAGCTCTCCACCCTCTCCAGCATTGTCAATTATCAGCAAATTCTTTGCCATGGGACTAGAGAGGAGATAAGAGAGAGAGAGAGAGAGAGAGAGACACTCATGTGGCAAGGCACGCCCATGCAATAGCGTACGCCCATTAACGATTACATTCGATTTTCGCATCTGAGAATTGAATCTCATTTTACTTGCCAATGGCATTCGCCATTAGCACTCGCTAAGCTAATATCATGTCAAATACATTGCAAAATCGTCATGCGATCCCACAGCAGAACAGACTGCCAATTGTCTGACAGAGAGGGACAGCAGAGGGAAAGAGAAGGAGAGGGGGACGTCTATAATAAGATGTGCCATGTAATTGAACCCTGCAAAATCAATCAGACTTGTGTGCGTGGCAAGGCAAACAAGCCGAAGGTTAAATTGATATCGAACTCAACGTGAACTCTGCCCTGCCAGAGTGCAAAGACATCTCCCCGCCAACTCTGCTCACACATATTTCCCCCCACAGCGCTGTAAAAATTGTACGATTTATTAGTTGTTTCAACTAATTAAAGCAAATATCAATTAAATCAAAACATAAAGAAGCACTTAAAGCGAGCACAGTTGATAACGCTACAGTAAATGCGCGCTAAAGTAAACAGAAGTAAAGAAAGATTATAAAAATACTTCCATGTGTAGATAATACTTTGTTCTATTTGAATTTGTATATTTGTATGTCTTCTCTCAATTTCAATTTATTAACAACATTAGTGACGCTGTCCAACTCCTTCAGCGTTACTCAACACTTTTCTATCAATAGAAATATCGACAAAGTTATCGTTAATGTGAGGTCACACTTAATAACATCAGACTTAACATAATAACATAAGACTTAACATAATAACTTAAGACTTAACATAATAACATAAGACTTAACATAATAATATAAGACTTAACATTAAATTCTTTCACAGTTTTCCAGCTCTCATTTAAATTGCTTTGCTCGTTAAAAATATCATATAAAATATATAAATTGACACTATTCTTTCTAATCCACGTCGAATGATAAATGTTTGCCCCTCTAAATCAGCTCTCAGCTGTAATCGTATTTAAATTGTAGGTTAATTAAGATTCGTGGCATGATTTACAGCCCGTCTAATTAAATATGACCCAATAATACCAATTGCTTTGCGTTTAAAAACAAATAAATAATGCACAAAACATTTAAGAGGGCTTCACATTATCTCCCTCGAGGGATTAATTAACTCTGCTGGGGTTATCACAGAATTTGTGAAGTAGTACCAGAAATGTATTTGAAATGATTTTAAAACAGCCTGCAAAGTGTTTTCAAAATATTTATTTTTTGCCCTCGATTTATTTTTCATTTACACAAACAACAACAAATGAATAACCGATTGTCCATAATTAAGAGTGGCCGCCATCCATTCACGAATCAAATACGAGTAGATGAAAAGAACTGAATGGAAAGTCAAATCGAATTAAATTTTGATTGTTTTTGGCGCATAGTTTATGAGTTGTAGCGTTAATTGAAACTTGCTGTGCATGTTTATGATGAATATTTAAAGTGATATGAATAGTTGAAAGCAGTCACTTAAGAATGGAAAGTCTTTAACTGGAACTGAATGACATATGCTTAATGGAATGCCAGTTTGGGGGACAGATGACGCAACGGGGTGCCACCGCAGCCATTTCCGCCACAGACAGAGAGAGACATACAGAAATGGGGCAAAAAATACGAAGCTGTTTAGCAATAAATGTGCAGAAAATATTCGGAAATAAGTATTCATTCAAATGGAGTTTGAATACGATCAGGCAGCCGACGAGCAGCGCCGCACGCCGCGCAACGTGGCCGGAACTTAAAATGGATTTTCTGGCTAAATTCTCATTTGAATACGCAATGGGGCAACTATTTGTCAATGTCAAATGTACGAATGAGGAATGCACTATAAAAAACCGAAAAAATTAATTCGAAATTTCACTTTATTTCTCTTTTGTTTTGTGCTTTGAATGCAAACTAAATTTTGTTTTTATTTAACTGCATAAAAAATTGTGGAAATTCCAAAAATATTTCTAGGTGTAAATATGATAGAATTGCGTTCTTTAGATATTACTATTATGGTGAAAGTTGTGTATGAGTGTGGTTGTGTGTGTGGGCTTATGTGTGTGTGTGGGGGAGTGTTGTAATAGAGCAACGAAGCAGAGCCAGACCATAATCGCATATGCCCAACCGCAAGGCATACCATGTGTGTGGTTCCCGCTCTGCCTGTGTGTGTCTGCTGGTGTGTGTGTATGTGTATGGGGGTGTGCTCATGTGGTGGGTGGGACATGGCCAAACGGACGCTGGCTGGCATAAAAAGCTTGTTCTATGCAGTCGTTTAGACCGACCACAACATTATGTCGAATACCAGAGAATCTTCAATGTGCTCTGCCAGTTCTGCTTTATAATGGCGGACAAGCAAGCTCATAGTTTGCTGCGTTAGAGGAGGGCAGAGCAACGGAGAGGGAGGGGGTGATGGTACTGCAGTTGAGCTGGTGTGGGTTTTGGTCAGCTGGAGTTTATGTTTGGGTCAAACTTAAAAGCATTCATTTTCATTTTCCCTACCCGTAATTCCACTGAAATATGCAGGCATTCATGTGTCTTGCTGCCCTCCCCACCACTCTCCCTACTGTTGTTGTTGTTGTTTTTGGAGCGTTTTTGTTGCTGTTTAAGGAATCTTCGTGTTGGGTCTAAAATAAGCGATAGCCAAATCTAATAAGCGAGCTCACAACTTGCCGGCACTAATGAAATGTGTCCAGTCGCTCAGTCTGTGCCACAAAGTTGTAAAGCAACCGCTTGCCCCTACAGCCCCCGTTGCTCACCCTCACCCCTCGTTCTATTATTAATTTGTTTTCAAACATTTATAGAAAAAAAATAAGAGAAACACTCTTTACTTTGAGCTGGAACTTAATTTAATTGACGCTGCACTCAAAAGGAAGTTTTTGTCACCAACGACGAGAGAGAGAGAGGGAAAAAGAGAGCAGAGCCGAAGTGAAACGAGACGGGGAAAGAGTCGAGGGAACAGTGAAAGAGATGGAAGACAAAGACGCAGATAGTGACGGAGACAGTGAACGAGTTGCTGCTCGTTTGGGCCAAGTCCATTAAGATGTTTCAATTATTAATCAGCCTTAAAAGCAATGGCAGTCCGCCTTTGCCTTTATTTTCTTTTAATCGCAATCGCAACAAGCGTCTTGCTTGCATTTAATTATAAGTTTAGCGAACCGAATTTAAGGCCGAAAGGAATACAAAAATACTTGAGTGAAACTCTCAAGTGTTCGAATTGTTGCAAATATCTAATAATTGGACGACCCAGTCCAGTTGTATTTCAGTCTTGAATGTAAAGAAAAAAGTGGCAAGCTTGCAGGCAGCGTATTGACTGGCTGAATACCCTGCATATTTGTGTTTTGATTGTGACAGCTTTGCCGGAGTTTTTCTATATAATTTAAGAGGGTATATATGTTAATTAAGAGTGTAGCTACATATACATTATTAATTCGGCGAATTTAGGCATAGTTTATTATTTAATATGTGCTTGTTTGTTATTAATTACTTAATTTACAGGGTATATTTGGACTATGTGTAATGCAGTTGTTATATTTCAATGCAATTTTGACAATATATTAAATAGTTCCTTTGTATTAATTAAATCAATAAGCCATCAATGAGGGAGTGGGGTATAAACTCTTGGTTTATTAATCAAGTCGCACTTGTTTTATAAAATGCACGATTTATTATTAAATTAACTGTTTTTATTTGGTAATAAGGCAACTTAAATTTAGTTCATTCTTTAGTTTTTTAAAGTTTTTAAATTATCATTTAGTTAATTTTTAATCTTCAATTTGATCGTCTTTTAATGGATTGAGCGTGTGAGCTTGCTCTATCACGTCTTAACTCTTCGCGTCGTCACAAGAACTCTTCCTGCCCTTTTTTCTTCTAGTACGTCGTTACCACTCTGTCAGCTCAGCTTAGAATATCTGACTGGGCGTTGCCAGATCATTCCCACATTTATACAATATGTGTAAAAGCAACTGAAATAGGTTGCAAGTTTTTACCATTCTTTTAACATCATGTTGAGGCAGAGAGAAACAGACATAAGAAAAAAACAGACAAAGCTAAATCAAATAAGCTCTTCATGCAGATTTAGAACATATATATGTATATCTGTTATGTCTTGTATCTTTTAATCTATTAAGTATATCTATTATGTCTACATATTAGAACAGATCAAGCATATACAAATATTCTCTATAAAGAAAAGCCTTCCACAATCATATGCTGCCAACTACTCACCAAAACAAATATACCCCTCACAACTCCATTGCAATATGCAACTGTAAGTAGAAGGCTGTGTTGGGTGATGACCTACCAGGGGTGGGGACGGGGGGAAAGGTCATATTGATTGTGAAAAATTCCACTGGCTGGCCAATTGGCTCTTGCCACCTGACATTTGAAAAGTTTTGCTCATGCCAAGGCAAACACACATGCACGAAATCATATTCACGCACATCAAACACAAATCTTTGCTAGTCGAACCCAAACATACGCTGACACACACAAACACACTTACATACATGTGTGTTTGCCTGATCCGGAGACGAAGTGAGCCTTCAACGGCACAATTTCGTAATTTTTATGGCAAAAGTTCTCTAATCAAATTTAATGAATTGTGAAAAAGGCAACAAATAAGTAGAGGACAACTTTGTTGCAAAGTTTGTCCTCGATGATATTTCTTATGAGTAGACGTCAGACGACAGCGCCAGGCTACAGCTTCCACATCCACTTCCACTTCCACTTCCACAACTCTTGAGAAGCTCGAGGAGCTGGCTGGGGCTTCGATTTGCGTTGCCGTTGTAAATTGGCGGATGTGATTTTTGTGGGTTGCTGGCAGCATTATTAAATGCGGCATAAAATCCGTGGCCCACGTTGAAGTCTAACAAATGCGCACAGTTAGCAGGCCTCCCATAGAATTGTTGTATATCTATATATATAGATCTGTGTATATATAATATACCAGTACCAGTCATGCTCTGTGAGTGTGGGTGTGTGTGTCTGTGTGTGGCCTTTTGTTGTGTGGCATTTGGAGCAGGGAGCGAACTGAAGAGGAACCCTCATTGTTGGCTTTTCGAGCACTTTACTGGGCAAACTTTGTCAATGTAACGAAAAACTGCGTTTAAGTAAATTTTTCATATGATTTTCGGCACAGAGAGAGAGAGATAGAGAGAGAGAGAGAAGGAGGAGAGAGAGGGAGTAAGAACGATGGGCAGCACATTCTGTTTGTACTAGAGGCAAAAATTGAACATAACATAGGCTAGAAAAAATGTATTGAAAAGCGTAAACAGTTGCTTGGCCCCGCCGTATATCACGCTAATTGTCTGAGGGCACCCTGTGTGTGACACCCTGTGTATGTACATAAGTATACATTGTGTGTAGGCTGTGCTTGTCGTCTGCACTTGTAATAAGCAAACCATAAATTCTTATATTTTATTAATGCGTTTAGAACGCGACGAGTTTCTGCGCCACTTGCCATATGGAAGTATTAATCAAAGCGGGTGTGGGGAGGGCGCTGAAAAGGCGTAAGTAGGGCTTAGCGCCGAGTTCGCTACAAAATTTAGGCGATTTTTCATTATGTTTGCAACGCCTTCGCCATTGTTCTGCTGCTCCTTCTGCTTTGGCAAAGTTAGCGAAAATAATTTACGCAATGCCCAAAAATATTCGACAACATTCTTGGCATATGTGCGTGTGTGTGTGCTTAAGCGGCTGCCTGTCTGTGTGTGTGTGTGTGTGTGGGTGAGTGCTTGGGGCATCATTATGATTACTCATACGCAGCGTTTGCAACAATCATGCGCCGCGTTATTAGCTGTGTCAGCGCCACAAAAGTAATGACAACGAAAATATGCCACGAGTATTTTTTATTATATCTTTCTCTGTATGTGTGAGCCTCTCTCTGTGTGTGTGCTGCTGACAAACTGCCAAACTGAAGGCTTGTGGAAATCGTGGCAACTATACACATTTTCTTGTTGTTGTTGTTGTTGTTTTTTGGTCGTCTTAAGCCGGCTTCGCATAGTTTCTATCATCCGTTTGCTCGCTTTGCGTAACTGAAATTTCGAGATTTATGTCTTGACATGATCTTTTGTGCTAGCCCAGCTAAGAAAATATTTTATGAAATAATACACTGGCACACTGACTCGCAGCCACACACACACAAACACACACACACGAACAAGGCACACACTCACTTACGCCCTCACATTTTGGTGGCGTTAAGTGCCTTCTGCTGCGTCATCTTTTTGGTATTTGCAGCATAATTAGCTGGCTGAGTGCGTGAGCCCAAGCCCGCGTCGAGTGTCGTCTCCGTCTCCGTCTCGAGTTCATTTTAGTTGCGTTAAGTCTCAGTCTCAGTCACAGTCTGAGTCTCAGTTTCAGTTTCTTTCCACCTTCTGCAGTCTTCGTTCGTTCTCCGTCTCCATCTCCAACTCAATTGTATTATCGTCATGCTTCGCTTTCGAGTTTCAGTCGCCAGTTTGGTCAAATTGAAAGGTTTCCTTCTCTTTGACACGTGCATGGGAACACAAGCAGATTGGGGCAGCACGTTTGATGACCTGGTGCTTTTGCCCAGCTGCTTTGCTCTGCTTTAAGCCTGGTTAATTATAGCTGCGAGCAAACGTTTTTTCAAATTCCAAAGGAATTGCTTTTTGGCTCTAGAGCTAGGCCAGGCTAGGTCTGGGTAGGCAGAGCAGCAGAACCACATCAAAGTGCGACCCTTTTTTAGACTGTGACTCTTTTCAGACTCCCCTGCTAGCTCCTCCCTGCCCTTGCTGCTGCTTCTTCTTACGCTGCTTCTTCTATATGCTCTGCTAATTAAACGTCAGCTGACTGGCCATTTTTGTACGGGCCGCGCTCAATTTTTATCGCAATATAAATGTTGCGCTCATAACTAGCGTTTTTCTTTGTCTCTCGTCTTCTATTTCTAGTTTTCTTTTGCGCGTGTCTGTGCAAATTGAGTTCATTGCACTTGTCAGCCAGCGGGGGGGGGGCCACGCGGCGTATGCGCAATATTTGCTGGTTGTGCAGCATTTTCTTTGGCACTTGGCTGCGCCAGCGGGGCCCGACTGGCCAACGCAGTCAGCTGAACTTTGACAGTGCTGGCTGGTAATTTATGACTTGTTTTACAACACCCACACACACACACACAAACACACGCAGGGAGACAGCAACACTCCATCGATAGATGGCGCCACTCGCGAGCCAAGCAGCGCCAGCGAGTTGAAATATTTATGGAGTTTCTTTTCGGTTACATTTTTGTGGCTTACACTCTGATGTGGTTTTATCTACGCGCCCCACACAACCACGCCCCCCCGCGCCACGCCCACATGCACGCTGACTAGCTGGCTGGCTGGCTCGCTTAGTCAACAGTTGACTTCGCTTTTGTTTATGACATGTCCCCTCATTCATTTTAATTAATTCCTGCCAGCATTTTGCGCCCATTGCCCCTGGCAATGACGTCGCAATGCAAACAATAAAGCACAAAGGCAGCAGAGGGAGAACAGACAGCAGAGGAACAACAACGACAAGTGGCTGGACAGCAATACGGATGCGGATGAGGATGAGCAGGAGCGGATGAGCTGAGCTGAGTGTTGGTCTTATGTAAAAATCACGGAGGCGTTTATGTTGGCCAACTATTTTTATTTTCATTTTCATTTTTATGCCCATGCTTGACCCAACAAAGAAGAGACAGAGGGGGAGGAGGTATAGGAACAGCAGCAGGAGGGGCAGCAGGAACGGGACACTATTGACGCAGTTTATGGAGCCATTTATGACGATTCAACATTTTTATTTCAACCACAGTGGGACAGGCGTAACTTAAATTTACTACACATTCTGTGGGAGAGAGGAAATAAAAACAAAGCAACTCTCCGTGGGGAGAAAACAATGCCAAAACAGAAAGAAGGCACGCGGAGAGAGATAAAGCTTAGATGTGCACAGCGTATCGGGTTTCTATTATCTCTCGCTGGAAAACGTCGCGACGTCTAGGAGTCGAAAAGTTTTCACGCAAGGCAATAAAAAAAAAAAGAAAAAGAACTGGAAATAAGTAAAAATAAAATAAATATCTATGCGAAAATGCCAGAAAAGCGAGGGGAAAATAAAGCAAAAGCGCTCGAGGCACTCTCTCTCTCTCGCACAATCGCATAATGAAGAGCGCGTCATTATCCTGAAAATACATAAACAATACACGGCAACTGAAACAGAAACACAAGCAGCAGGAGCAGGAGAAACAGTAGAAGGGGGAGTAGAAGGTGCAGAGGCAGTGGCAGCTGCTGGAGGAGGAGGAGCAGCAACTGAAACAGACATAGACATAGAAACAGACAGCGCATTGTGGTTGTGGGAGGAAAGGGGAAGGGGGCCGAGCCAACTATGAACTGAACTATAAGCCAAACAAGCAGCTACAATAATAACAATAACCAGGAGGTTGCAGGCCAAGCGAGTGGAAAATATTTTCCTTGCTTTGCCTTTTCTTTTGGCCTCTCTCTCTCTTTGTGTTTAATTACCAAGCAACGGCAGTTCCTTGAACTTGTCAACAGCAAGCAATCTGCTGGAGAAAGTTTTCACTAAACACATATACACACACACACACACATACATTCATAGACACAGTCCCAGGTACAATGAGTTTAAGTGAATAGTTGGTGGGGCTAAGCATGACTGATAGCCAGGCAAAGTACCAACGATTATAAAGGCTATGCTTCAACTTGATATGAGGGCAGCTTTATGTAGATATTTATTTCTTTTATTTGTTTATTTAATGTTAATGGTTTAAGCAATTAAAATTATTATGTATGGTTTATTTAATTCACATAAAAAGTATAAGTTTATTTAGTTTGATAACAAATATTATTCTTCTTCTCTCGCAGTCTCTTGTATATTCAATAAACTTTGATCAACTTTCCATTTTAAATCTGCTCTTCGACTTCTATCTTGCAATTCTTCTATCAACTCTTTCGCCCTTGAGCTGACTCTTTACTTAACTTTTCCCTCTGCCAACAAAAATGGATTTGGTTTAGCTTAGTAGATTAGTTTTACAATGCATGTAATACCCACTTGTTAAGGGTATCAATAAGTGCATATAAATAATTGTAAAAACATCATTTAAATATCTTGAAAAGTGACAAATCTTTTTCACTTCCCATTGCGACTATTTAAACTGTTGCCAAAGGCTTTTTGTTTCTCACACAATTCATAGGTTACATGTAACATATGATGTTTACATAGGTAAAAAATATAAATAAAATCTCTATAGATGTATTGGTTTTTTGTCCCTTAGTGATATAATTTCTCACTCTTTTTCTTTTGCTAAAATATTATGCAAGCAAAGATTTTATCTTTTTGTTGCTGCAAAAGTTGCAATTTGCTTAAAATAATAAAACTTCATCGAAACAATCAGGCTAGCAGTTGGTCAAGAGTATAGACAACTTCATCAATGTATAGATACCACGCAAGTCAGTTGTATTTGTTTGTGGAGTAATTAATAATGCACAGAATACTTATTTTATATGCATTTATATTTATTCATAGACAGTTACAAATCAATCAACATTTTAAATAAGTTTATTATGATTAATTTATATTCCAATGCTTCATACTCTGCAGCAGAGTTTGTCCAGTTTACAGGGTATTTACACATGGCAATATCTTTGTGAGTCATTTGACGAATATTATTGCTTTTGCCTGCTCGTTTTGCCAAGTCTCTTTTGAAAATACACACATATTGCAAGTTGTTGTCAGGCATTTTAAGCGATTTTTCATATTCATTACTTTTATCAGTGACTATTGCAGAGGGTAAATGTACTTTAAAGAGCAGTTTGCAATGAAGAAGAGAAGCTTATGGAAAGAAAAAGATCTTTTTGTTTATCGTCAACAAGTAATACAAATTGTTAACAATTCATCTGTGAGTCAGTCTGATCTATTGTGTACATATCTATCTGTCTTTTCTATCTATCTATCTATTCAATTTTTTATAAGAACATTGCATCAAATAATATTCAAACATTCAATTATATGGACCGTACTATTGAATCAAATAAAGATTTCATGCATTTCTCTGAATTTTTATATTTTTTTTTTTTTAAACTTTCTTATAGCTTTTAAAATATCACGCTTTATTTATAAATATCATTTACAAAGTTTGCCTTAATAGAAACTGCAATATAAACATGAAATAAATTGTATCATAACTCATCAGCGGCAAGAGTATAAAGCAATCGAGATGAGCAGGCGACTCTTTATATTTTAATTAAATGTTTATAGCCACCAGTAATCAGTCACTGTGGGCTATGGAACATGCAATGAGTGAATGAAGGGAGAGGGGCAGAAGAGAAAGGTTTTGCCAATATCTGCGATTACTTAGTTGGAAATATAGACACATAGTTAATTTAATGTTTATTGAGCGAGCGCGAAAGATAATTTTATATGAGTGGAGAGATACGTTAGATACATATAGAGTGGTCATATGGAGTGATGGGGGGGGGGTCTATGAAAAGGGTTGTTTGTGAAGGCAATGGCACCTGACATAAGCTGAGGTGTGGCCCATAAAATGATGATGGCCGCAAGTGTTCATTTTGTGTTAAGCTTGCAAAATTGTGTTTTGCTTATTATATTTTTGCGCTCGCGTTGCACATGGCGTATGAGTGATGTTTATAAGAAAATTATGCAAAATGCATATTAAAAAAGTAAAACATAACCACACACAGAGCACGCTCTTATGTGCCCGTGTGTGTGTGTGTGTGTGTAATAAAAATGTGAGCCAAGAGCTTCTTATGGATTAAGCATGCCAGCAATTTTGTGGTGCACTGGGAGAAAAAAGCGAAAGAGAGAGAGAGATAGAGAGAGAGAGGGAATACGTAAAAGTGAGATGAAACGTGTGTAAACAAGAGCCACACAAATATTTAATACATTTTACTAGTAAACAAGCCAGGCAGGCAGGCAAGGCAGGGCAGGCGAACCTTGACTGGCTAAAAAAATATACCACAGGTCTCGCTGGGTCTCTCTCTCTCGCTGGCTTACCTGTTGTAGGGGCATGGTAATGTTAGTGTCAGCTGCAACAAATCTGTTGCAAGCCCAGGGCCAGTGCAGGGCAGGGGGGGGCAGGGCAAGTGGAGGCTGCTGGGCATGTCAATAAAATTGAAGTGCGCGTGAAACGTTGACGGTGACTGGCAACGCATGTTTGCACTTTATGTACAGCACATTTGGCTTTAATGCGGCATAATCACCAAACAATTTCATTTCTCACACTCTCCATCTTCCCCCTCTTCCCCCTGCCAGTGTCATTGTCATTGTCTTTTGTCTCTTTGCTGTTTGCTGTTTGTTTTTGGCTGTTTGGCGTTGACTTTTGTGCAAATGTCAACAGTTTTGCAGGCTGCACGCAGCGCCATAAACGCATGTGGCTGAGGCAGAAGCTGTAGCTGTAGCTGACGTTGCTGCCATTCATTCGTTCCACTGTTTGCCAATGCCGAGCCGCAGTGTGTGTGTGTGTGTGTGTTGCGGGTCACTTAAGTTTTATGTGGCGCAACGCGTTACCAAATTGCGTTCAAATTGCGCACACAGATAACAGTTTTTCATTACGCCACATAAAAGTGTTTTGGCTGTGTTGTCCTGGCAAATTGCTATGCCAACACGTGCTTCACTTTGCAGCTTGTGTCAACGACGACGACAAACGGAAAGACTTGAACAGATCTCAGCGAGCAACAGGCAACAAGGCGGCAATGGCAGCAAGGCAGCAATGGCAACGTGCTGCCAGTTGTCCAGCTTATGCCCGTAAAATTGCGCTGGCAGGCAAACCCAGGCTGACACATCCCCTCTTCCACACTTACCCCTCTTTCCACCCTTCTAGCTGTGCCAATTTCCATTCCCAATACGCATACGCACTGTCTGTCAGCACTTAACCGGCAGCAGCAAGATTTGAGGGCAACTTGAACTGAGTCTCAGTCTCTGCCTCTGCCTCTGCTCTGTCTCTGCCTCTGTCTCTGCTCTTGTTCTGTCTCCTTTGCCTTGCCTTGCCCTGTCTCTGTCTCTACCCCCCTCCCTGCCCTGCCTATAGTTAGTTATATGCCCTGGCTTATTTGAGCACTGGCGCCAGTTGTCATTATAGTCATCTCGTCATCGTCAGACAAGTTAATTTTTCAACTGCCTAAACGGTCGGAAGTAACTTTCCGCACTGATTTAAATATGTCGCGCATATAAAAAAAGCCAACAGCAGCAGGAAGTGGAAGAGGGGAGAGAGCCAGAGTGTGTAAGAGAGAGGGAGAGAGAGAGAGAGAGAGAGGGAAATACGCCGACAATGGCAACATTTTGTTATGCTAAAGCGAAGCGAGATTGATTGGCGCCCGTCGAGTGGCGCCCCCACTCTCCCCTCTCTCTTTCTCTCTCCCTCTCTCTCTCTCCCTCTGTCTGCTGTGCAATTTGCCAGGCTAAAGTTCTGGCCAAGTGTGCGTGCGTGGTGTATAAGAGTGTAAGTGTGGCATGCTTTTAGGCGCTGACAATGAGCAACTTTTGTGCTTATCATGCGTGCAAGTTTCGCCGACGTTTTAATTGAAAAATACTTAGCAAACTCTTGTTCTTACAGTCTCCTCTCTCTCTCTCTTTCTTGCACTCTCTCTCTCTCTCTTTCTCTGCTGCTTGGCACTTGTAGTTGTTGTTGTCGTTGTCATAGTCACAGTCTCCATCTCTGTTTCAAGTTCAAGAGAGTGTCAAATGGCAAACACTTCGAGCTTCAGCTTCAGCAGCAGCAACGCTTGAGTGCACTTTGGCCAGGGCTGTGCAACAACAGTCACTGCTGGCAGTTGTTGTGCATTTGTTAAATAGACACGCAGTTACCACACACACACACACGTACACACACAGACATACAACGCCTTATAGTGAGTCAATAAGCTCAACTCGATTTTAATTGCTGGCTTAAGCTGCACGACGAACTCAGCCGAGCGGCTGTGCCACTAACCCAAAATGAGGCGACCGGCATTTTGCGCGGTTATCAACACAGTGCGCTCTTTACTGCCTGGTCTCTCTCCTCTCTCTCTCTCTCTCCTCTCTCTCTTCTATTTACTCTCTCTTTGCGCTCTTTAGCTGCGCTCTTTGGCTGCTCTTGTCGTTGCTATTTTTAATTTTGTCCTGCATTATGTTTAAGCTTTTAATTCCAACTTCAAGCCAAGGTGTTAGGGTTGTGTGTTTAGTGTGTGTGTGCTTGTTAGTGTGTGTGTGTGCATTGTTGAAAGGTGTTTGCTGCTTGTCTACGAGCTGGCCACGCATCACGTCCAGCTCTCGTGGCTGGTTGCACGTTTCACTCTTTCTTATTACGCGCTCGTAAAAACAAACTGCCGCCCAGTTGCCAGAGTTGCCCTGCGTCTGAATTATTTCCATTAACTTACACACACACACACACAGGCACACAGGCACACACAGGCACGCATGCACACATAAAGAGTGCAACGGTGTGCGTGCGCAACTTGGACTTGGACCTGTTTGTCACTGTAATAAAGTTGGCAACAAATTGCCGGGCCGCGTGTGCCTTCCCTCTCTCTCCCTTCTCTCTCCCCCCACTGCTCTTCTTGTTAATCCTTTGGCCGCGCGTTAACATTTTGACACGCACGTGTCGCACACACTCGCATACATTTTTAAGTGATTAAAAAAAGTGCACAAGGGCAGAGAGAGAGAAGGAGAGAGAGGGAGAGAGCAAGCATTTAAATGCGCGCAACGTGCAAAATATAAATTGTTGTCAAGTTGAGAGGGGGGTGAGAGAAGAGGAGGGGCAAAAACCAATTGCAAGTCAAAAGCCACAACTAGCCGCTTATCAGCTACAGTCACAGGGAAAGAGAGAGCGAGAGAGAGAGAGAGACAGTTGGCATTGAAACAGTCACAGCATCCACACAGGATCCACACAGAGCCGAGCACGCACATCGTTTCGTTTCACTTCATTTCGTTTTTAGTTCGTCGTCGGCTCGTGCCAGCTCGTGCTCGTGCTCGTGCTCTTGCTCGTGTGATGCTTTCGTCTCGGCTGCAATTCGCTTGTGTTGTTCGCAATCAGTTTGAAAATGTCCCTCGTGCGGTTCGGTTGATACCACTAAGGCGCTCGTCTACACACCCACACAGCGTAAAAAGAGAGAGAGAAAGACACACGCCGCGCTCAGAGTGCACAGCAAGCGTTAAACAATTCTACGAAAGTAAACAGCAACAAGAATAAGAAGGCAGAAATATTATAACTGTACAGTGCATAAGCTCAGCGCATAAATGAAAATACAACAAAAAGTAAAACATATAAAAAAAAATTAATAATTGCTTGATAATCTTCAGGCTCAGAGCTGCTGCTGGCCCGGCCTAGTCCCCGTGGCAATTTGCATTGATGAACTGTGCAGGCAGCGCGGCGTGCATAATAAAAACCAAACCAAACCGTGTAAATCATCATCGATACTCAAAGGTCTTGCGAGCCGTAAAGCAAAGTCAAAGCCACAACTGAAGACAGTCTCGACCTTTGAAGTCGCTCTGCTACGTTCTGCTCTGACTGTCTGTGTCTGAGTGTGTGTATGTGAGAGTGTTCTGTGTTTGTGTGTGTGTGTGTGCGAGGAAAAGTGTGAAAAAGTACAAAATAAATATTAAAAGCGAGACGTGCATGGATTAGAAAAAGCATAACCAGCCACAGCCACAGCCACAACGGCAGCAACAACAGCAGCAACAAACACAAAATAATAATAACAGCAGCAATAGCAACAGCAGCCGCAGCAGCAGCAACAAAAACGGATCGCAATCAGGTTGGACGTATTGCTAGCAATAGTTGTTGTTGTTATAGTACTTCTTCATCTGCTTCTACTACTTCTTCTACTTGGGGTTATTTGCCTGAATAGCGCGCTTGAATGCGCCACAAGGCAACCAAGCAGGAGCAGGCAGCTACATATAGCATAAGTTTTGACCTCTTGCTAGCCCCCCCTTTTCCCACCCTCCTCTATGACTGTCGCCCCTTCACCTTTTCCATTAGGCGAACGGTCGCACGCGCTGACGCATAATTTAAGAAAAGTTTTCTTTCCCATTTCGTCGTTGCTTTCATCTTCAAAGTGAAGCGAACCCAAATCACGCCTGCTCTGCCTCTCCCTCTCTTCTCTCTTTGTCTCTGTTTCACTTGCTGGGTCTATTCAAAGTGCCGCTGTGCCGCTTAAGTGGGTTAAGTTGCAGCACACACACGCACCTGAGCGCGAGACAAGACCAACAACAACAACAACAATCGGTTGACACCGCACTGGCAGCAGCTTGATTTATGGCAATCGAAAGCTGCAGAAAACACAACTCACACACACACCACACACACACACACATACACAACACTAACACACAGCAAGAGAGCGGCCCTCTTACACACACACTGCCAGAGAGCTGCCCACTCCCAGCCACATGTCTATGCACCACGCTTGGCCACCTGCTATTTACATATGAGCCTGCCTGCTCTGCTCTCTCTCTCCTCCCTTCATTCCCCTCCCTCCTCCACTCCCTCACATCTGTCTGCTTGCAATTTCCCTGCGTCCAACTGGAAACTAAATAATTATATGGCACACAAGTACTGAAGTCGCCCAGGAACAGAGACAGAGAGAGAGGGAGGTAGCAGAGGAGCAGAGGAGCAGCTGCGTCTAGGTTGAGTTTAACGAACATTTATGCTCGTGCGGTTGTTTATGCTAAGCTCGAGTTATGTGCCACTTAAGAGGCGTGGCAGCAGCCGCAGCAAGGGCACATTTGCCGCACTCATACGCCGTGTGGCAGCAGCAACAGCAGTAGCAGCAGCAGCCGCATCCTCATCAAGAATGAATTAAAAGTTATTTTAAATTCGTGACACTCGCCTAATTTTGCATGTCTGTTTCGCTAGCTGTAGCTGGTGCTGTGCCTGCTGCTGCTGCTGGTGTTGTAGCTGTCTCTGCTGCTGCTGCTGCTGCTGGTGTTGTAGCTCTGCTCAAGGGCTCTCTCGCGTCATGGCAGCAGAGCTGACACCTGCCAGACAGGCAGCCAGGCAGACACTCGTAGTTACATTTGTGACTGTATCACACACACACACACACACTCTGTAGCACTCACTTTGCACTCACTCTGTGCACACTGGCGGCACACTCACTTGCACACTCACTCGTATACAGTGAGTGCCAGCAGGCAGTGTATCTGCTGTGCAAGTGAATTAAATTTCAAATGTTTCTTAATTTACTTTTTCGGTTTCGCGTTGACAGTTCAAATTGCTATAACAAATTTTCTAACGTTACGCATGCCATTCATTCATTCATTTCACTTTTCACTCGAACACACACACTCACACTGCACACACACACACACTCGCTCTGTGAGGGGCGAGCACATGCATAAGTGAAATATTATGTACAACTGCCGAGTTTGTTTGCCTTCTCTCTCTGCTCTCTCTCTCTCTCTGTCTGGCTTTGCGCCTTTTTTCGCGTGCTTTTCTTTGCTATTTTCTTTTTGTTTTCCTATGCTTTTCCTTTCCTTTGCTTTCCTTTTTTTGGGTGAAAATAAATGAAGCCATTCGAGCGCAATCAGAATTTCGCATTAAAGCGTAGCACACACACGCATTGGCATTCCCAATTGATGACGGAACAACATTCGAATGCTTGAACAACCAACAAACAACAACAACAACAAAGGGAATATAGGAAACGCATTACAGCACTGCCTGAGAGGGGGGAGGGGAGGGCAGGGGCAAAGCCAGTTACCTTGCCAGGTGTGTAGTGCGTGTGTACCTGGCACCATTCGACCTTAACTTTGCTCGAGTCTAGGCAAATGAAGAGTGCCTTGATTGCCGTAAACGCAACACTAAATATTCCTCGATTCATATCTGTTATGAATACAGAGATATAGTATATGTATGTGTATGTGTGTTCATATATTTTCGTTGCCTTTTATAGCAGTTGGACATGATTTGCTTATGTGCATTCCCTGTTGACATTGCGAAGAAAGGTTACGAGTTTATGAATGTGCAAGTGTTTGCTCAGTATTCTTTACTATTTATGAGCTAACAGTTAGGCAGAGAGGGATTTAGTTAGATATATGCGAGTCTTTATCTTTGTATTCATCTTTATATGGTTAATATAACTTAGTGTTTATCATTTGTATTAAAATTGATTGCCGTGTAGTACAAAATCTATTAGATTTATTAAAACTTTGGTGATTTACCACAATTATTATACTTTTTTTAAGGCTCCTATGTATTGTCTCTTAACAGTTTTTTCTATAATTTTCATATGTAGTTTGTGCTGTATTTTCATAACATGCTAAACTCTTGTTTATTATCTATTTTATTTGACAATATTTATTAGTTATATAGATATCACTTCATTTGCAACTTTTATAGTATTACGATATCTAAATATAGTGTTACATTATTAAAAGGAACAAATATAACAATATGAAATTGTTTCTGATTTAGAAAATCCAATATACTGCAGAGAATTGTCAATGATTTATAAATTTCTCTATATTTTTTAAGCTTTCCTCACAACATGAATGTTTTGACGACCTTTATTAGGTATCATATTTATTTAAAGCCAGCTGTAAAGTTGATATCCTCATTAAATAATATTGTTGTGCTATACAAAAATGTTCTTAGACAAGAACATTATAATTTGTCAATCTATAATAAACACTTTTATTAGAATTTTTGTATGTTGTGCTGAAATGAAAACTAATCTTTGATTGCTCCAAATTCTATACCACCTCTCTATCACAAATAAATACATATGTATGTATATACCTTTTAAGTAGTTCCTACATTAGTAATATCATCGCCAAAAGTTCAAAAAACCTCTGCAGAGTACAGGGTATTCCCCTAGCCCATGCAGTCTCGTCGCCCCTGTCCAACTTGTTTATTCATTTATTTGGCAAAAAGGCAATAAATATTCCAACACAAACGGAACTTCAATATTTTTGTGCAGCATTAAAAATAAATGAAAAACAATTCCCCTAAAATAGAATACGAATGTACAAATCGTAAACTTCTATGCCAGAGAGTGAGAGAGCTCTGTGAATTTTTTTTCCGCTTGTTTGCAATTAAATTCAACAAAGTATTTTGCTATAAAGGATTTGCTGTTGCTGCTGTTGCTGCTGCTGGTGGTGTTGATGTTGATTGTTTGTTGTTGTTGTTGGTTGATTTTGCAGCACGTTAAAGGTATTAACTGCAGTGCTGCCACAATGTGCACTTGGCAACGACGTAAATTAAGTTGGGGTTTTTGCCGTTGCATACTTTGCGGCCGACGCGCAAATCCCATTCGCCTGACGCACTTGAGAACTTAGTTAAACGAGCTGAAACAAGTGGCTGCCGCCGGCATCTCCTGCCCCTTCTCTTTCTCCTGCTGCTGCCAATAATGTGTATCACTCTCTAACTCACTTTCTACCTCTCTCTCCCCCTCTCTCCAACCTCTCTCTCAGTTAACTCGAGATGCAAAAAAAATTACAGCGCAGCAGCTAAATAAACACAGCGCGCGCACTCGAACAACTTTTTCAGTTGCTCTGCAAATGAAATATGCTCACTGTGTAGGGCGCAACTCAATTACAACTTATTGCAGGCACTGTGCAAGGCATTGCCTAACGGAAACAGATGCGTGACAGCCATTTTTATTTGTCTCCAGCTGCCTCTCCCTCTCTTTCTCTCTTCCTGCCTTGCTGCCGTCATTGTCTTTGGCTCAATAGTTGCCGCACTTTGTTGCACTTTGGCGCTGCCTCAAAAAACGCTTCAACGGAATGAAATTAGTGTCAAAACGTTGCAACTTCAACTTCGACTAGACGGGCCACTGGCAATGACAGCGGGCTTCCCCTTCCCCTCTCCCCTATACGTTTCCCTCTTGGACTTCATTCCCGCAGCGCCTCATGCACTTGCATTTTCACGGCGACTAGCCGCCACTTGCCACTTGCTGCTTGCCACACTGCCCGTTACTACGCGCAACTCTTGAGCTCTTGTTTTTTTTTGTATTCTCCTGGACAGCAGAGGGAGACAGACAGATAGACTGACGGAGGGACAGACAGGCAGAGGGACAGTTAGACGGAGAGACACTGATGATGACGATGATGACAGAGAGAGTGATAGCCTAGCCGTGTAGCTCGCCCACAGGCCGGCAGAGGGCATAATCGCCCTGCTCGTTATCTGGATTGCCGACGGCATTTCTAAGAGCAGCAGCAGCAACAAGATTAGCACAGCAACAACAACAACAACAGCAACGGGAGCAACAGGAACAGCCATCGTTGCCATGCGCCATCATTGCTACTGGAACTGCAGTTGTTGTTGTTCTTGTTGCAGCTGTTTTCAGTTGGCCAAGGCATTTTTAGCTGATTAGGAATGCACTGAAACAAGCTGAGTGATAAACCTGAGGATTTCCTAGAGCGTTCTGACTTATATTAACTCTCTTGGGAATACTTGAAAGAGGAAGCTGATACTGCGGCACAAGGTAGAATGTCCTTTAGTAAAATATCATAGGAAATCTGTATATAAACAATTATGCTGTGGTAGTAATCTAAAGATATATAACTCCATACATACTCCATACTCCATGCCTTAGATTCCTATAAGAAACCCTCAAGTTCCCTTTTATGTTTAAATATATTTATTTTCTAGTGTCCATGCTCGCACAGTTCACCCCCTGCACATTTAGGCAAACAAATCCTTAAAGAACTTGCCCAACTAAAGCATTTAAAACTAGAAATTCCTTTTGGTTTATAAACTGTCTACTTTTTCGCGCTTAACCATTCATATCACTTTATTGCCCCCTCAGACTACAGGGTATATATAGTATAGGAAAAAGCATTGCTGCAGCGCTGAATGAATTTGATGAAGTGGTCGCAGGGCAGCGAAGAGGCATCAGCGGCACCAGCAATAACAACAAAAACACCAAAACAAAGAAAGGGCACAAAAAGAGCAAAGAGAGAGAGGGAGAGAGAGAGAAGGGAAATGGTATTCATTGGCTAAGGTGAGGCACGAACTCGTCGTTGTTTTTGCCTTTCGCTCTTTGCAACTTGTTTACCGCTGAGTTCGTTTTTATTTCCTTTTTTTTCTTGTGTTGCCACCTTCTATTTTTGCTGGCTGGTTGCAACGCGATGCTTTTGCTAGCAAATTGAATGGGTTTTCGGCCAGAGTGCAATGCCCCAGCAACAACAACAGGAACAAGAACAGCTGCTACAATGGGCAACATAGGTAAATGAAGTGGGAGACTCTGTTTCCTTGCACTGAGGGGAATTTAAGAACCCAATGCGGTCATGGCATTGATTAACTTCAATCAACAGCGGGCTATCTTATTCAGAATTAAAATTTATTGCCAATTTGTGGCAAATTCGATTAAGCTTAAGTTCGCGAACACAAAAGGCCGAGCAAAGCGAAAGCAAATCAAATTGAAACGAAGCCCAGCCACACCAAGCAAAAACACTCAGCCGGACATGAAAGTGAGGCTGGGAATTTAAATCCAATAGATAAAGACAGACGGCCCAGCAGCAAGCACAAGGCAAGAGGCAGAGATGGGGAACATGGGAACATGGGGCAGCTGAAGCAACGTCCACACTTGCCTCCAAACTGAAACTTGAAAAGCTGTTGAAGTTTATTGGAAGGGTCTCTTTTGACCATCAGGTCGAAGGGTATAAATATTCAAATCACGTGGGTGGTCTCAGCACATTGAACCGAGCACAGCCTGTCGATACCTCGCACTCTCCCTCTCTCCCACTTCCCCTCTCTTGCAAGGCAAAGAAATTACTTATAGATTGAATGAAATTGTCTTGGCCATGGCCAGTGTCAGTGGCAGAGAGACCTAGAGAGAGAGAAAGACTCTCGATCTCGTCCATTCCTTTGCAATATATTTTTGATCAATTTAAATGCCAGGCTAAGACAACGAAATCTCTTCGCAGGCGTCGCCTAAGCCCTTGGGGGAGTCCACAGGCATTTGTGCTGCCTGTGTGTGTGTCTGTGTTTGTGTGTGTGTGTATGCTTGAGAGTATTTTTAGCTAAGCATGTAATTAAAATTGAAGTGAAGCGGATGGCGAATTGATGAGCTCGTCGAAGCAGGCCTTAAAACTTATCTAATAAGTGTCAGACGTGCAACAGCAGAGCAAACATGCCCCAAAGTGTCAAAGTGTGGCCAATACACGCAACTGGCAACGTGGCACAAAACTTTGCGATTCACTTTCACTTTCACTTTCCTTTCCTTTCTCTCTCTCTCCTTGGCTGGACACGCATTTTATCACGTTCGTCGCGCCAGACTGTTTTAGCCTTGTTCTATGCGGCTTGTTTATGGCTCAACACAACGATTTATGTGTCGCATATTTATTTATGAACAACAATTTGCCGCCAGCTTTAAGGCCAGACTTCCGCCAGCAATCGTAAATTAACAGCGACCCCCTGCAACAAATGTAAATAGTTCAATAACAAAGGCAATGCCAATAGAACCAATATACTATATAGTCCCCCCCCCCCTCTCCGGTGCTCCTCTATCCCTGTACATACTTTTGTTTCTCCCAATTTCAATCGCCATAACAATAACAAGCTGCAGGCCCAATACAACTCGGGCCCTCAAACAGCGTCTGGGGACGGCAATAACAAGTTGACATGTTTTATTTATGGAGCAAACGTAAACGAGGAGCAACGACTGAGCAACACAGCGACAGAGCGACAGAGCGACAAAACGACATCGAGAGTAGCTGTTAAAATTGTTTTAATTTGCTGTGCGTAGCGACAAGAAAATGAACAAGCTGCTGTCACTGCGGATAGGTCAGGGGCCAAGCCTAGCAGGCCCCCGCATGCGAGAGAGAGTTGACACTTTAGCCATTTTGTAGCCAAACTGGCAGCAGACAAAAGTTGAGAACTGCTCAATTAATCAATTGAGAGCTTTTGCAGTGAATTGAAAAAGTGTGTAGGAATATTCCGTTAAAGCGCTGTACAAGGTTATCAAACTGAAGAAAAAGTTTAATAATAACTAGAAAAATAAAATACTTACTTTAGTGGTATATACTAATGAAGATAATATTTAATTATTTTTTATTTAATTTATTCAATATCCTTGTGCAATTTCAATCCGTTCACTTGGCTTTCTTACGATATAGTGACGCTCTTCCGCTCCTTGCTAATTCAATGCTATCGATTGGATTATCTTCTCCATTGATTGCTGTTGTCGAGTAGTTAGACAGCAAGAAGATTCACGTGATGTTACTGAATTTAGAAATGATTTCCCGAATTGCAACTGAGATACTTAAAGAATTAATAAAGGCTTAGCTCTCTAGAACTTCAAAATATTCTAAAGAACTAACTTTTTCAAATTGTAGGTTGATGTTGATGGTCTGCACTTATTGTTTCCTCCTTATTGTTTCCTCCTTATTGTTTCTGACCCTATCTATATAGTCTCTTAAAAACTCTTAATCCAATTTAAACTTGGTATTCACATTTATTGTATCAACTTCTAAGCTTCTTCCATTAGCATAGTAGAAATTACCCTGGTGTACGCAATCTTTTAGACACATAAGATTATATTTGACTTTTCAGACATCTCGTTCATATTTCTTATATTTTAAGAACCTATTCCACATAAATCAGCAAAGCCCAGACAAATTGCTAGCTATAAAAGACTGCCAACACAAGGTCAATTCGTATCAAGCTCTGGCAATCATAATAAACTAACAGCACTGACAACTATTAAGGTTTTCCCAAACTAAACAAATGACAGAAATTATGATTAATAACTCGAAGAAAGAATGAATACATTCGTTGTAATACATGTTTAGCTACTAAACAGCTATGGCTTGTAGCTGTTTTTTATGCAGTTAGCCATGTTTCAGCAGCAGGGAACAACTCTGCTCAGGGCAGGGGAAACATACATAAACAAACATGACTGCAAATGAGTCTCGGTTGTTCTCGATGTTGTTTAGCTTTGCCCTTCCCCCTCCGGCTGCTGCTGCTCCTCCTGCTGTTGTTGTTGTTTGCTCTGTGATGTTGTCGTTGTCGTTGCTGGTTAAGTGACCAATGGCCAAAACGCTGTTCGACCTAAAGTAATAATTCAATTGCGCAGAGCAGCGGCAGCGGCAGCGCTGCAGAAGCCAAGATTGATGGGGCGCATTGAGAGTTGCTTTTGGCGACATTTGTGTGACGTGTCGCCAGCGTCTTCTTGAATTATGTATGTGTGTGTTTGTGCCTGTGTGTGTATGTGTGTGCTTGCGTGTGCGTTGAGGCGCAAATGTTCAAGCTGCAAACTTTGTCAACTTTGGCTAACAGAAAAAGCTAGGAAAAAAAAAGCAAAGCCTGAACTCGGCAGTGGATTTAACTTGGCTTTGAGCGGCGGCAAGTGTCAGCGGCATAGCCAAGCAGTCATAGCTACCCTCACCTACAGCAACACGCACACACACACACTGGCACACACACACATACTGACACACACAAGACACTTGGCAACTCTCGGCTCTAGCTAAGCATTTATACGCATTAAAGCGACAGTCAACTTTTTGACCAAGTTTGCCTCGCTCTCTTCTCTCTTTCCTCTCTCTCTCTTCTTCTATCTCTCACTCACTCGGCAAAGTTATCAAAAATTCCACTTGCGCCGTGAATCAAGTGCCATTTACTGATTGTACAACGGCTACGTAGACCATGGCAGCAAAAGAAAGAGAAGAAGACAGAGGAGAAAGAGCAGGAGCAGGATGGGGAGGAGGGAACTAAAGCAGGCTCTGTGCGCACGGAAAGCAGCTCTTAATCCGCTTCACATTTTATCAGCGTTCTGACACTGCCTCAATGTGTAGCAGCCTGCCTCTCTCACTCTCTCTCTCTCTCTATTTTTTTTTGTGTGTCTGTGTGATCACGCGCATTCATAAGTTGGCCTAAACTCGGCCCGAAGCGCTTTTAAGCGCTCTTAACGCACAAAACTTGCCGAGTTTCGAGTGCGTCACCCGGGCTGCTGATGATGCTAAATCGACGCCTAATGCCGCAACTAAGCCCTTAACTACAACATTGACAACTGCCAGTTTCGCTTGTTTATCCTCCTGCCCATTTCCTTCTTCTTCATTCTTCTTCCTCCTTTCGCCTGACTTGTCCACTCATAATGAATTAATCGACAACTTGCAACACATTTACATTTGAGGCACGAGCAGCAGCTTTTCTTTTACTTTGCCTACCTCCATGCCTTCTGTTACCTTCTCTGCGTTCTCCTCTGCTGCTGCCAAAAGTATTTAAGAGCTTCTTATTAAGACTTGCTTAAAAGCTGTTCAAGCCAGAAGTAAGATACAGTCAGGCCCGACTGATAATAAAATACTCTTCGCTTAATTTTGAAAAACTTTTACAAATACACTAAGAAAACCTAAAAACAACGTCTTCTGCCACCTATTGCTTTCTAACTGCAACAGACATGTGCAGGCACACTTCGCAAATACTAAAGCATACCAGCAGGGGCAGGCAGGCAGTACTGTAGCGCTAAACTGACTTGCATACCTTCTGTGTTTATCGTCCGATAAGATTGAAGTTTGGAAGATAAATAGATACTACAGCCAGCTTATCACATATCAAAATCAGCAAGTTGTATATTTTACACATCTCTTACAAATCGAGTTGAAAACTTAAATTTATATTTTTCAAAGGCGTTGGGCGTGGCAGCCAAAATTGGAAATAAACTTGATGAACTGAAGATATTTACAAATCTGCCTGTCAAATTCTGTGTCTCTAACTTTTAAAATAACCGATGCGATGTCTGTTCATAATTGTCTAAAATTGGCAAAGAACTGCAGTTAGTTATGTGGTCAAAGGTAAAAGTAAATGAACAAGTAAAAAATATACATGTATACCCTGTAATTGGTGTAAGGGGAATAGAAGTTTGTGTAAGAAAATTCTATTAAGCTAAACTAGAATATCACTCACCTTCAATTACTTCCAGAGTATCTCCAAGTTCAATTCTTGGCTGCACTTTTAAATAGTTACCTTTTCCTAAACTATGCCTGCGCTGTTGTTTTTTCATTTACAGTTTATTGTTGTACAATTTTAGTAAAATTGTTAAATATTTATCTTCTACAGTTGCCACACGCTACACGCACTTGCCACACACGCGCACACGCACACGAGCTTGCACATTGTTGCAGATATTAAGTTAACATTGTAGGAATATGGCAAAAGCCAAGCCAATACCAATTGCAATAACAAACTGTGCACACACGCACACACAGACATTGTGCATACGCCACGTGGCCCTCAGTGCAATTGGGAATATCAACAGCGATTTTGCCAAATTCGAATACCAAAATCAAGTCGAACTATGACAAACTTGGCCAGGCAGGCAGGCAGTACCTAATACCCTTCCCTCCCCTTACTGAGTTATTGCAGAAATACGTTGCGTGCTAAGTGACTTTTTAAGGGGGGCAGGGGGGCAGAACTACTTGTGTATTATGCAAATGCGGCAAGTTTATGGTTACGTACATCTCTCTGTCTGCCTCACATATGAGTTTTAAGTGAACTTTCGGGCATTATAACAAACAAGGCCCAAAAAATATTGCATGAATTTGCTTGGCCAGCGCACAAAGCCAAGCAAGTGACAAGCTGAAGGGCCGACAGAAGGACGGACGGGCGAACGGACTGTGCAAATATGCAGAAAATAGACAGCACGAAGAGAAGGAGAGAGGAGGGTGTGGGGTGCACGAAGCACACGCACACAACAGCACTCGTGCACAGTCAGTTGAGTTAACAATTGGAATTTAAGCATTCAACATTTCTTGCTGCTTTGTGCATTGCGAACTGAACTTTTTACTGTGTTACTCTTGCTTTCCCATCCACTGACAGATAAATCAATCAAAGTTTTCGTCTTTTTTTCTCCACACATGCCACACACACACAAAGAGAGAGACAGACAGAGAGAGAGCGAGACGGGGAGAGAGTTAGAAATGTTATGTACAGTCAAAGATTTCCAATTAAAAATTCCTTTTTTGCTTATTTTTGTTATCTGCCGCACAAAGCAAAAAATGCTAAATTAGCTTAAGGCGCTTTTGAGCCTGACTATTGCCGAGTATGTGTGCGTGTGTGTGTGTGTGCGTGACTGTGTGAGTAGTGCGCTTAGCAGCAACTTTTGTATAATCGAAAAACTTTTGCACTTACACAATGAAAAGCGCCCATTGGGCCAATGATTCTCAACAAAAAGCCACACAAATTTGTTGTGGCCATAACGATATCCGGCTGCACATTATGCTGATTTCCCTCCCCCCACCCTCTCTCCGCGCCATTTGCAATAATAATTCCCGACAAAAGCGAAACTCACTCCTTTGACGTGCGATTTTTCCAGGGCATAATTAATCATTCTCCTCTCTCTCTCTCTCGCTCTCTGTGTGCCAAAGTTTTAACTAAAAATCGACATCAATTTTAATTTACTTTCCCACCACGAATCGGGTTAGGCAAATGTCGAGAGCATAGACTGGGGTAGAGGAGGGAATGGAGAGGGCTGCCAGCTTAATGATACTCGTGCAATTAGCTTGGGTTTTTGTCGTCAATGCTGATTGTTCGATAATCAAGTATACGCGGCATGTTGCCAAAAGTTTGGCGTGATTTGCGTATTTTCAATCTCTGCTTCGCCTGCTGAGCGCCTCGCATCGCTTAACAGTTAACAATTTGTCTAGGGTATTGCGCATTTTAAACAATTTGCGGCCGTATCAATATTTGCCGAATGTGTTTTGAATATGAAATGAGAAAGGGCAGAGCAGAGCGAGCTGGCAACGTGATAAATAAAAAGGGCAAGGGTAGCAGATTCTCTGCTCCCTTGCCTTCCCTTTCATCGCTCCCCCTTTCATCACACTGCACCCTTGCCACACTCCAAACACAACGTGCAAATTCATTAAAAATTTGCTGCCACACAGAAAAACGAAACATGGCGCACACAATACACACAAATCCGCAAAGCAAATAAAAATGTTTGCGGCCTGAAAGGGAAATGTTGCCGAACTTTCCCCTCTCCCCAGAGCTGCTCCTGAGCTTCCCAATTCTGTATGCTGTAACGAAATGCTAAACGAACTATTTGTGCGTCTCTATAAATAAACACGGGAAAGCGTTCTTGTTTCTCGTTTCCCATTTCTCGCAAGGGCTACGGCGACATAAATCGAATCTTATTTATTTTGTTTTTGGCAATTTTTCTAAGCCGAGTGTTGCTTGCAGAAGATAAAATATATTGAAGACCTTAAACCCAAAAGCATTGGGTTGACCCAAAAGCACACAGAGGCCACGCACACACACACACACTCCTTTTCCCCACTGCAGGACATGCTCAGCGTTGTTTGTGGTTGCTGCTAATGCAGAAATCTTTTTAATACTCTCTCGGTTCAGGGGCCTAAGCGAGGTTGGGCTCGGTAGTTGCTGAAGAAATAAATATGTATATATTTTCATTTGAATGAAACTGAGAAAATAAACCAAATATTTTTGAATATTTTTAATATATTTATATATAAATATTTCTAGAAAATAAAAGAGAAGAAAATAAAGAGAAAGAAAATGTTTTGTCTTATATATTTTTATAGTTAATCTATGCACTATTAAGGCTCTTAAATATATAACATATTTCAAGTTTTGTTTTCTACTTTTTTTCTATTTATTCAAGTTTAGTCCTTCTTCAAGTTAGTGTATTCATTCGTCGCCTAACCGCCATTTTATTTATATTTCTTGTTGCTTTATTTATTTGCAAACAGTTTGCCAAAAATTCGGGTCAACATTATGGGCAGCTATGCGTCTAAATATGCAAAGGCAGCGGCCTGCCTGGCAACCCTGACAACCCTGGCGCACACTGCGTTGTGTTGTCTCTCTGTCTGTCTGTTGTTTAGGGGCAGCACAGCTTCAGCTTCAGCTTCGGCTGCCCCTTCAGCAGCTGCTGCTGCTGCTGTGGTTGCTTTTGTGTCTCCACTGTAGCCTTTCACACAGAAAATTGCAAACAAAGACACACAGACACAGACACACACGAGAGTGAGCGCAGCGAATGAATAAATAAATAAGCCCGAGCTGGAGTCCCGCTCGAGTGTGGTGGGTGCACCCCAAACTATTCGAAACATACTCACTCGGTGACTGTGACTGACTGTGCTGGCATTTTTGGACAACGACACGAGTGCGAGTGTATGGCAAATGAAATGCCGCGCAAGAATTTATAGAAATTTATTTGTACGCTGTTCTGCTCCTGCCCCGCTCCCTCTCCCTCTCTCCCACTCTCTCTCTCCATCTGGCTACAAAGCAAACAAATCTTGAAACGTGCCCATAGCCTGGTCACATAATGGTAGCAGCGCGCACGGCCGGTCACAGACACACCAAATACAAATACACCCACACACGCAGTAGTGCGTTCTTATTTGTGTGTGTGTAGGGGGTGTGTGTGGGTAGGGGGGTGTGGGGTATACCACACGGGACACGCACGCACATTTGGCGAACCATGAAAGCGAGCCCGAAATTAAATTTTCGTAAATTTGATTTGAAACGCGTGCGTGGGAAATTCATTTAACGCGCCATCCAACTGCAGCTTGAATTGTGTAACAATTGTAGCTGCTTTTTGGCTATATAATTGGCTGTTTATGCCTCAATCAGGTTAGCCACAGAGAGAGAGACTTTCCTCTACTCGTAATTGTTCCCTTGCTGCGGCTAGAGAGAAGCTACTCAGATTTTGCACATTTCGCTCACGTTGTGTCACGTTTCTCAAAATATGAAAACGTCGACGGGTTTTTAATGAAGCCAAAAGGTATAAAGTCACAAAACTAGAGCAGCCCCAACCCACACATACACACGCACACATACGCAGACTGGGACTGTCCCCTGGCGAGTGCCGGAATGGACAACACACAATGAAGAACTTCACAGCTCGCTCTGATTAATACATACGTGCACTAAACGGGGCACTCTGTCCCACTGTCCCACTCTCGTACGGTCCCACTGTTCCACTATCCCATTGTGCGGGCTAGTGTCGCCTCCAAAGTCCGGCAACAGCGTTACGGTCATGTACGCAATAATTAAAAGTATCGAAAGTTCAAGCGTGTCTCTCTGTCTCTCTCGTCCCTCTCTGTGTCTGTGTGTGTGCGTGTGTGTGTGTGTGAATGTGGGCACTTGTCGCTTGGGCGCGCGGCCAGCCACTCACTGCGGCTGATTGCAAATACAAAGATCGAGGGCAGCGAGCAGCGAGAAGGGAAAAGGCAAAGATATGCGACGTTACGTATACGATATGTGGCCGACGCGTCGCAGTCGCATCGGGCTGTGTGCGGTACGTGAGCCTTAACAATCGTATGGGATTCTTTCCTTTTGCACGTGTGTGTGTGTGTAGGGTGTGTGTGTGGTGTGTTCCAGTTGCCTGGCCAGTCAATTTAGGAGCATGGCATAGATTGCCAACACACGAAACAAAGCAAACGACAAATAAACAAACAAACAAACAAACGAACGAATGAAGGAGAGAGGTAAGAGGGTGGCATGGAGGTAGAATGGGAGTGAACGTAGCAAACGTAACGTTGCCATGCTCATTCCCATACCCAACCCAGTCTCCCTCTCCCTCTCCACTCTCCCTTCCATTGTGCTTGTAGTTGTAGTTGCTGCTGCAGCTCACGCTACGTGTGTATAAATAAAAACTTTGCAGCAGTCGCCAGCGGCGTCCGTAGCTGAAGGTAGCAAGCAGATATCGAGATAGCCCCGCCCCCCTGCCCCACCTTGCTAATACACAAAGCACACTTAAGTTATTGTTACTGTTATTTAGTTAGTTTACGCCACTTTGTATTATGTGTCTGGCCGAGTGTGTGTGTGTGTGTGTGTGTAGGTGAATCTGTCTCTGTGCGGGCTTTGTCTGAGACCGTATTTGCTCTTTATTGTATTGCATTTCTTGTGCCCACTCCCACATCGCATCCCCAGCCCTAAAGCCAACCCAAGCTAAGCATGAAAAACCTCAATCCTGTTTGGGCTGGGGGTACAAACAAGCGCTCCACATTGATTTGATTGATTTGAGCTGCGTCAGCTGCGCGCGTGAACTGTCGATGAAAGATACCATAGAATAAGGGACAGAAAGAAGGTAGAGAGAGAGAGGGGGAGAGAGACAGCGGGAGAGCAAGCGGCTGGCGCCAAAACAAACACGAACATCTACACTGCCAAAATTGTTGGAAATTTACAAAAAATAAAGCAGCCGTAATGTTGGGTTGGGTTGGTCGACCTGGCAGATGCTCTCTCTAATTGGGAATCATAAATTTTACGGTTTGCCAAGCACGAAATTAAAGTGCTGAATTTATTTTTAAAGCCAAAGACAGGTTGGCCTGGAGATCAGCATTAATTTCAGCAGAAATATGAATGGAGTGAATGAATTTCCAACTAAATGCGGGTGCGCTTTGTTTAGTTGCTAAACTGGAATTACTTTTGGAAATATTACAGAGGATCTCAATAAAAAATATATATGTAATAAAATATTTAGCGGCTTTGTAAATAATGTAGTTGATAAAGGGACATAACATATTTCTATTTACATTTAGTCTGTGTTTATACGAGTCTCGCTTTGTCAAGGGACTCTCTCTGCAAAAAGGGTAGAAACTACTACACTAACATAGACAGCATTTAAAATTGATGCTCTTCACACTCCCGCTAGACTATATATGTGTGTGTATGTGCGTGTGTTTACTGCCCAGAAATATATTTCATAGGCTTAGGTGCATGGAGAATCTACTTCAGTTTTTTATTTGGCGCCAGTTCTCTGTCAGTTACATGGAAATGTACTTTGCATGAATTTGTACAGCGTGCTTGATTTTTTATTTATGCATCAAACGGGCAAACCAAATATGTCACATGGGTGTGCGTAAGCTGTAAACCATCTGTGTGTACGTGTAAGTTCCAGCATGTGCAGGGTGTGGGAGTGTGAGTGAGTCAGTGTGTGTGGGAGTGGAATGTTTGTCCTGAGTGCGGCGAACGCACTTTTTGTTGCCTACTTTCAGGCACGCCCAAGAAAAACCCGATTAGAAACGAAATGTGCTCTAATCTCTACGCTTTATGGCATATGTAGAAAGGATATTTTACACATATATTTGTATTTCAAAGTTAATGCATGTAAGAGGCTCCATAATGTATTGTACAAGTTGTATTATTTAAGAATTAAAACCAGTAAGCAAGGCTAACTTCGGCATGTCAAAGCTTCTATTAGCACTTCGAACTTTCTAGTGATGATTCTAGTGATAGATAATAGTGCAGAATTGAATGGAATGAATGTGTATACTCAATGTTATGTCTTACTTTTATTGACACTGTTATTTCTTAAATGAAAACTTGTCTGCATACAAAAATCCCCGTTTCAACCGATTGTTCCTATGGCAGCTATAAGTTATAGTTATTCGATTTTGATGAAATCTCATGTGCATTATATATACTTAAAAAAGTCCGAAGTAGTAAATTTGTTTGCAATATCTTGACAAAGAGCAAAAATATGCCGATAGTTTGTATGGCAGCTATACGATATATCGATCCGATCCATCTCGTTTCAACTTATTTTAAGCGTGCAACAATAAGAAGTAAGTATGCCAAGTTTCATCAAGATAGCTCTACTACTAAGAGAGTAGTTTGCCTTGCAACAGACAGAGGGACAAAAGAACCTCTAAGATGCTTAAGGTGTTTCTCCTGGTGGAAGACATGGCATCACAGGACTGCATTATCCCTTTCTATTAACCCTTGCCTGCCTAGGCAGCTTAGTCAAAATTAGTTTCTTTTTTTTATGGGGAAGTCCCTTTATTATTTTTCTTTCATTTTTTCTAATTTTTGAGTGAGCGCAGGAGTGTTTATAATCAAACGACCCAGCTGCCAAAAAATTTTAGCAAAAGTGCTCGTAAAAATAGTTGAATTAATTAAAATTAGTTACAAAATTAACAAAATAAGTTTGTAAAGCTCTTCAAAATAGGTAAGTCTATTATAAAAGTATAAATTTGTGTGTGAAATTTGTTTAACAAGAGTGTGAATTTTTTTAAAGTTCATGTTGCCAAGGCAACTGGTCTTAGAGGTAAGTAATAATTTTTTTGTTCACATAGGCATGCGTCCAAAGGATTAACGATTGGAAATTCGAAAATTTGCGAATTTGATTGGGAAGATTCAAACGACGAAGATGAAAATGAAGATCCAGAAAATAAATGGAAGTCTTGGAGGCATTTATAGAAGAACCTCAACAACATAATAGAGCAAGGTGGAAATATTGAGGATGAGCTTATGAAAGCACAGTGCTCAATTTCATCGAAAGCGGCTTTGATGAACATCCAACAAATTTATGAAGTCGATTTAAATAATTTGAGATGGAGGCGTTATGTCTCAAAAGAAAATAATATGGATACTGAATGGAGAGCCATCAGACTGCTGGCTCCATCAAGTCGCCCATTGAATATTTTAATTCATTTTTTGATGATGAAATTTTTGAAAGATATGTATGGAAACCAATAATTACGCCTTTCAAGATAAGGAGTGGAGTGGGGGGTGTGGAGAAGGAGATAGGCGGCTGCTACCTAGGCGTAGTCAATCCAACAATGCGTATGGCATGGTCAATGATTTTAAATTACCGTAATATCGACGCTTCCACGAAATAGATTTGAATAATCATTTTTTCACATAAATGACAACTGTGTGAGACTAGACAATTTAAATTTTATGGAGATGAGGTGGTATTATTGAGTTTATTTTTTTTTAAATGTTTTTTTTTTTTAGGGGGGGTGGGGGTTTAAAATGTTTTAATTAGATGCAAATATTTTTATTGCCCCAGATGGGCATGAAGGGTTAACACAAAATAAATGGATATATTTCACTACATCTTTGCCATAGAAAACAGCTAAAAAAGAACTACATAAAATATATTTACCACTTGGTTTATCTAATCGAGTGCAGAAATCAAGAGTTGCTAAGTTTCGGTAACTTTCTACAGTTATTATAATGTTTAATAAAAGTTAAAAAACGAGCATTCCATGCAATTGCATGACTCCATTATGCAGTGGAGCAATGCAATTGTGGGCAAGCAGGAAGAAAGCTGCATTGTGTAAGCGACTTATTTGCGGAAAGACTGAATGAGACGGTTAATAAAGGTGCCAACAGGGCGCAGGCCGAGCAGAAAATTGTCAACACAAAGAGAGAGAAAGGGAGAGAAGAGAGAGAAAGATAGAGAGCGAATACAAAGAGCAGGAGAAGCAGGTGCAAAATGCGCACAAAGGAGCACTTACTCAGCGACTTTCAGGCAGCTCATCAGGCAGGTTTGACCTGGCAGCAGGACAATCAATGATGAGCTGGGCAAATGACAAATAACATGATTGTCAAGTGAGCAACAGAGATAGAACGAAAGAGAGAGAGAGAGGAGAGTAAGAGAGGGGAGGCCCTCCTTGGGGCCCCTCTAAGTTGTCGCAGTTAATGTTCACTGCGCAAACATTTTAATAAAAATGTCAGCTTATCCCTGCTGACAGGTCGCGTGACACGCTGCCAGCTACAGGCGGCAGACGCAGACTTCAGACTTCAAGTGTTTCTCTCTGCTGCCAGGCCCAACTGATGTATTTATGATGAGGATGAGGATGAGCATGGGCATGGGCAGCAGCATGAACACAAGGGAGGGGAGGGGGAGGAGGGGGCTATCTCCCCCTTTTGGATATGTGAAGCACGTTTTGCGATTTTCTGATTTTTCGCTACAAAATCCATTTGGCGCGAGCCTCTGCATCGGCTTACGGTTTAGTTTATTTGCGTGAAAATATTTAAAAGGCACCCACCGTGCCGCCATGGTGGCGTAGTGGCGGCGTGCGCTGTGCGGTGCCATCAGAAATCAACGCATGTAGGCCTCATAATTCTGTCAGCGTCATAAACGCGTCGCCAGGCTCAACATGGCGACTGCATGCGGCCGGAATAATAAACGACTGTATCCAACTCCGTTCCGGCCCGACCGCTCGAACATATGTATATATGTATGCGTGGGCATGTGCATGCGGGCCACACACACACACCCACACACTAGGACACACACGCACACACTTGAACACACTCCCAGAGGCAGGGACAGGCACGCTTTATGTTTTAATTTGATTTGATTTGTGTTGTGCAGGGCGCCGTATGTGCAAATATTGTTAAGGCAACCAAATTTGATTTATCACGCGCCACACGGTGCGCCCAAGGGGCAACAACAACAACAGCAATGGCAACAACAGCAACAACAGACCGCGGGTGTCTTAATTGGTTTTTGTATGCGAATTTCGGGCGCGCCAAATGCGACGCCCAAGGGGCGACAATTAGCTGCAGTCAATGGGACGGACTGGCCACCTCTCCCCTTGCCCTGCCCAGACTCCTGCTGTGGCTAAAGAGTGTGGTCAGCGGGGTGAGGGTAGATACTGGCAAGTTGTTAAGTGCCCGCAGCAGCAGCAGCAGCAGCAACAACAATTACAACAGCCAGCTGAGCTGGCAGCCAAGGCTGACTGCCAGTCTGCAAGGCAATTGCGATATGCATTGGCAAAAAAGCAGTTGGCAGTACGACTTGAGCAGTGCACAGACACAGAGATATACACAGTACACCCTTACAGACACAAACACACACTCAGAGACACATACAGACACCCACACGCACAACTGCAGTTGAGACTCGGCTTGGATCTCTAACTTATTCAAGGCGGAAATCGATTTACTCTCTTGCCAAAAATAATGGCGAACTTATTTGTATAAAATGGCGAATTGCACTGAACTGCGCGCTCACTCACACTCACATATCCGCCTAGCCAATTACCCATATCAAATTGAATATGTCACAATTGGGATTAATTTCAATTTATTGTGCGAACTGCGAGTGTCTGAAGTGTCATGTGTGGAGTAGTTACTGCGTTACACTTACGACTGCCTTTACTGCTATTACGATTATGTGTACCTCTTTGTGCTGCTGCCATTCTTCTTTTACTTGTTAATTTCTGACACCATCTTGATGATCACTTTGTACTTTATACTTTTTCTTCTGCCTTACACTACTACTGCTTTTATGTAGTACTGCCTTTTCTCCAGTATCGGAGTATTCTACCAACTCTACATTTTTTTCTTTGATCACACTTTCTTATACTACTGCTACTTATAATAAATTGCTTATTCTCCTTCTACTTCTGCTAGATGTTCTTCTTTGTTTATATTACTGCTTTTCCTCCTACACTGTCTAATTTAGTACTTATTTTGTTCCCTTTTCCTGTTTTACTTCTTTTCTTCTTCCTTACTTCTTCTTTCTTCTCTGATTGTAAGGTTTGAATAGGCGTGTCTCTATTGAACCTATAAGATTTATTGTACCCCTGCTGAACTTACAGTTCTATTATCAGTGAACTGTTCCTTATGAATTCTAAGATATCTTGTATTGAATACTTTTTTTTTCTCCTACTATTATTTCCTACTGAGTCTGCTTCTTTTTTCTGTATAACATCTACTACTTATTATATTACTTATACTTCTGGTACTTCTTCTTCTTTTCAACTTCTTCTTCCCCATTTCTTACATACTTTGTCACTTTTGCTTCACTGTGTTTACTTCTTCATATTGCACATATCTTGCCACATCTTCCATAATATATTCTACTACTACTGCTTCTTCTACTACTTCATCGGCTTCTTCTACTCGTGCTACTTCTTCTTCAACACAGCTACAGCTTTTCTTCTTTTTCTCCTACGGTTTTACTACTCTTACTTTTATCTCTACTTATGCTTTCAGAGTGTCATACATGTTCCTATTTTATATTCGAATTTTCTTCCATTAAATCTTCTACTACTACTGCTACTATTTTGCAACTTCCTTAACTTGCAGTGCTTCTACTTTAATGTGTCTGTTACTCCCAGTTCGACTATACGATTTTACTTATATTTCCTTTCTACTACTAAACTCGCTACAGCTTCTATAACTATTCGCACTGTTTGTAGACCTTTTAGTACTTGAACTAGTCAAATTGCAGCACTTTGCTTTACTGCCACATTTACTACTACTCGCCCAGCCACAAGTGAATATGACAAACACCCACAAACACACACACTCACCCATCCTCAGGGATGCCAATGTCTTTAGCATGTTAGGAATAGTGTGAATGGGACTTAAGAACCAACGCAGGCAGGCAGCAGCTGCTGCTGCGTCAACTGACTTTGGCAGCGCGCTTTGAATTGAACTACAATTTTAATTATGCAGCATGTGGGTGGCAAGTTGCAGGGGGAGGGTGAGGGGGGCACGACGAGGTCGCGTCGCCTGCCAACGAGTGAAAATTAATATAAAATAGCAGAAACTTTGCCTAGTGCATTACGAAATTGTGCGCAGAATGCCCCAAACGAGGACGAGGCACAAGGGAGAAGGGAGAAGGGGAGGAGGGAAGAAGGAAGGCAGCTGCCTGCCTGCCTTGCGGCTCAAATGCAGCCGCAGCCACAGCAGCCAAGTGCATAAAATGTAACGGGCCAGTCAGCGGCCCGTTAGTTAGACACCTCCTCCCCCGTCTCTCGCTCCCCCCCTTCTCCCCCGGGGGCAAAGGCCGACACCCGGCAGCAGCATTCAGAAACAATTTGCAGCAGATTATGAAAATTGCTTAAGAAATTAAATTGCTGCAATGGGAAGCGGACTGCGCTGCTCTGACTCGGCTGCGGGTCCGGGGCTAAATGTGGCCGTACAATGGGGTTTTGTGGTCGCGTGGGCCATGGAAAATTTGCATTTCCATTTTGCGGCGACCGTCGCGGTCACACAGAGAAGGGGTTGGGGGGGGAATGGCAAAGCTACGGCAGCGTATCGCGCATCTAAAGGTTTCCCAGGCAGTGACTTTGATTTGCCTGGCACGTAGCATAAAGTCAAAATGGACAAAAAGGATTTTTCGTCTACTGCTGTGGCTACTAATTCAATTTGCAATAACCACAAGAATGTTGCCTACAACAACAACAACAAGAACATCAAGAGTAGCAACAACAACATCTAAGGCAAGTTGAAAGTGCTCCTAATTATGTAGAGCACGGCCAGCATTTTGGTCAGCGAAAGCAGCTTAGCGAGCACATGAACTTTATTAAAAATATTTGAGCCTCCCCCTTAACCTCAACTTCAACTTACACTTCCCCCCTGTTCCCCTGTCCCTTCCTCTGCTCTGCTGCCCTGGCATTTACATACTTTTTAGTTGCGTTGCGAGTGAAATTTTTATGAGCGCAATCCTCGGGCCTATTTGGGGTCTCTGAGCACGCGCTGCGCCTATAAACTTGCTAGAACCATCCTCCCCTCCCCCTAAACTGGCCACTCCTTGCCCTGCCTTGCCCTGTTCTTGCTGTTCAATTAGCATAATAGGCACACAATAAGTACAGAACGTGAGGACGCGACTGATCCTTTTGGCAAATAAATAAATACATAAATACAGCTTGAAAGAAGAGGAGGGAGGGGATGAATGAGGCACATAAGCATGCTAGCCAGTTCTTTCTTTCTTTCTGTCCTTCTCACTGGTTTCTTCTGCTGTCATTCATTTTGCAAAATGGACAGCAGGCAGTCGGCCATCATTTCCGGTTTGTTTACGCAAATCGAGCGCATTTCGCATAGTTTCCTATTGCCAAAGCTCGAACTCTTGGCTGTACCCCGAGCTCTCATGCATATCAACTTGAACCCACATACACACACACCGAGATACACACAGAGGGACACACTCATGTACACATTTATATGTACTCAATGTTTTTCTTGTGGGAAAATTTTATGAAAATGCTTTGCAAATTGAATGAAAACATATTGACTATGCGCTGGCAATGGCAATGGCGATGTCGATGACGATGGCGAGGATGGCGAGATGACGATGTCAACGATGGCAAAGGAAAACAACGTCGTTGACGTTAGTCGTTGCCGGCCCAGTGGGATGGGGGAGTGGAGGGGGGCACTCGCACGGAAGCTTTGCGTTTCGACAGCAAAACGTTTGATGTAAGCACTGTAAATACATGTATATTTGCGCATATACGAAACTTACACACACACACAGACAGAGGGAAACTTATACGTTTACGTCTGGTATTTGTATTTGCGCCAAGTTGTTAGAGATGGGTTTGGGGCGGGGGGAATTCGGGGTATTTCTGTGAGCTTTGCGGAGCTGCTTGTGCGGTTTTTGAATATGTCTCATTTGAAATTGTTCCTTTGCAATTTGCATGGCATTTCTGTTCTTCTTTATACACACACACACACACACAGAGAGAGAGAGACACAATTGGGGCACATCAATATGATGTTTTTGGGAATTTGATTTTTAAAGCGGCGCCTAAAAGATGCCACAGAAAATACGCGAACAACGCATATTGGAATTCAACTGCGAACTGTGTGCAGAAAGGAAAAACATTGACCCCAATGGCTAATAGACAACATGGCGCATAAATTCCTAGCACCACCTCCCCTTCCCCCTCTGCTGACCCATCCTGTTGCTGCCTATGCCACGGCCAATTGGCTGCAATATAACAAAGTGCAACGGAGCGAATGTTGAGAGCAAAACAAAAAAGTACAAATACAAATACAGCTACAAATTCCCAGTGTAGCCTAGGTAAGCGACATATGCAGCAGGGGCAAGGGGGAGGGGGGGTATACGACTAGACCGGACTTTACCCAACTCAACCCGACTGAGTCAGACTATGCCAGCGATTCGACCCGGCGACAAGGGCGAAAGCGGGCGCAAAAAGCATGCAGGCATAAAAGGAACAATAACAGCAACAAAGCGGGTCACTGAGGGGGGCTTACAAAGGGGTTGGAGTGCAGAGGGGGGATGAGAGGATATACTGCTGTGCAGTGCTTTTACATGTATACTATATATATGTGTGTGTGGTGTGTGTTTGTTTTCATGTACAAATGGGGGAGTTCGAGCATTAGCAGCGCATTGTCAAGCAGTTTTGTAGTTTATATCCATGCCAGAGCGCACAACAACAGCAGCAGCAACAACAACAACAACAACATAACAGAGGTATGTGGCATAAGGGGCATGATACTTCAAGCAGCTTCACTTTGCAAAGGAATTTTAAGGTTTACATTGATCAACTCAACGATTTGCAGCTTAAAAAGAATGGAAACAGGGAAATGTATGAAAATTAAATTGACAACAAAATAAAAATATGAAATTTAATGACATATTGGTAGAAACAAACAAAAATAATAATAATAATAAAAATGATATTAATATCAATAAGAATAATACCTTCTAATAATATTATAAACATTTTTAGAAAATTCAAAATAAAAATACTAATAAGAGTTATAATGAAACCTACAATTAAAATGAATAAACATTCGTAGAACATTGCAAACAGTCTTAAAAGTCACTAATACTTTTATTTTTAGTATGCCACAACATAAACTTTATTTCTATTTATCTACATTATTCAAATTAAATTATTCTTTATCTACAAAACGCCCCAATTCTCCCCCGCCCCCCAACGAAAGCAGCAAAAAAACCTCTTTCCTTTTGTTAGTCAAACAAAAAATGTTGTCTCTAATCTTAACAAGCGATGCTCGCTCCGCATAGCATGTTCGTGACATAAAATAGAATACATAGAACTAAGTAAAGCAAAACAAATGCCCCCCTGCACCCCCCTTGGACAACACGCAGAGGACCTTAGTTCAGCCTATATTTCGGTTGTCTTGCATAATTAAATCAGATCACATTTTAAAATTCCATTTATATTTACCTCTTGTCCGTCGTTCGGCTTGACGGACGAGCTCGTAAATCATGATTAAAAGCTTCAGGCGATACACACACAGAGAGAGAAGGATAGAGGCAGAAAAGGAGAGATAAGAGAGAGAGAAAGACGCACAGCCAGAGCAACTACATCTAACCCAATCCTGAAGCAACTCGAACGGGAAACTCAACTTCGACTATGCCTAACACGTAGCAAGAAAAGAAGAAAGTAGAAAGGAGGAAGACAAATTTAAACAAAAAGCGCTGTGGCCAACGAGACGGCAAGCCAAGAGCAGCTTGCTATTGTTGTTGTTGTTGTACTTATTGTTGTTGTTGCTGACTGAGTGACGAGGACGCCGACTGGGCGAGATTCAATTCTGGAGATACAAGTGGCAAACAACGAGTAAGAGCAGCAGCAGAAGCTGAGCAAGTCGCGCCCGCTAAAGTCGCGCAGTCACAGTCAGCGAATGCGGTGACTCACTTCACACACACACACACACACAATGGCACACACAGCCTGGCAGACACGTAGGAAGAGACAGAAAAAAGCACGACGGGTATAAAAACTTGATACGGCACAATATTGTACATACTCCCCGGTCTTATATCGCATGTTGTTTGGCTTGTATATAAGGCGAGATAAATCAAATGTGGCGAGAAATTGCAACAACAACACCAACAATAACAACAACAGTCAGCAGGCAGTCGCCAGGGCTGCATAAAAAAAAGAACTAAGAAAAATAGTAAAGCGAAAATGCGAAAAATTTATCCAATTTGGTAAAAATTTAGGTCAGCATCGACGGGTAGAGCAGAGCAGAGCAAGCGCCACCAAAAACGTCTGCAAAAGCGCAGCTGCCATTGTCGGTGCTTTGTGTGTGTGTGTGTGTGTGTGTGTGTGTGCAAGAGGACACAGGAAGAGCTCAAGTGCAACATAGGACAAGCGGCAACAGCAAGTGCCGCCGCAGCCATTGTCCTGCCAACCTCTTTTTATCAACTGCTCTGCTGCTGTGTGCAACTTTTAGATAGCTGAGATATGCAACGTCCAGGCTTTAAAACTTCAGCGCCAGGCCGCCACAAAAGTGAGCCATGATAAATATGGCACAAGAGTGGGAGGGAGACGAAGAGAAGGAGAGAGAGCGAAGACAAGATGAAAACATAAATATGAAGTGACACGAAACTTGTGAAAGTACCAAACAAAATGAAGGACTAAAGCGAAGCGAGCGTAATATGCCAATGCACACAGGCATTAGATAAGAGTGTAGTAAGAGAAAAGTAAGGGAGAGAGAGGTGGGAAGGAGGGGGAGTAGAGAAAGAGGACAGAAAGAAGGGTCTCTCTCTCTCCCCGGCGGGTACTCTTGACAGCTAATGGCACATGAAATGAGTAAATTATCACGTGGTGCAGCAAACTCTACTCTTCATGCTGCTCTTCCTTCCCTCCCCCTTCCCTGCTACTCTTCATACTGCACCCCTGCCCAACCCTGGCTAATTTGCAGCGTGTTCGCACGCTCCCAAAAGAAAAACCAACAAGCCACAACATTGCGTATACGTGATATGAGCATTACAGCACTGCTGTCTGATTTCGCAGTGTGTGCTGGGGAGCTGCCACAGCTAGGGAGGCAACTGTGGCTGCTACTACTGCTGCCAGTTGGCAGTTGGCAGATAAGCGAAAAATGCAGCGTAAAAAATTGAACGCATATTTCACAAACACAAATGACAAGCAGGGGAGCTGCTGCTGCTGCTGCTGCTGCTGCTGCTGCTGCTAGTGCTACTGCTGCTGGCTGGCAGGTAGTCAACTCGGTAACCAGGTGCCACCTTTGGCAATGGCCAATTCAAGCCAAGGCAATGCAAGCCAAGCCATGCCACGGCACGCCAAGCACAGCCAAGCCGGCAGACTGTGTGCATTTTCTGAATTATTTCACACGATATGAACTTTTGCAACAAGTCTCAATAATTCTCCAGGCTGCCAAGATGGGTAATGAAAGAAAAGCAGTAGGAATAGCACAAGGAGTAGAGAGCAGGAGCAGGTGAGGTAGCAGGAGTAGAGACAGGAGTAGCTACTGCTGCTGTTGCTCTGCATTAAATCAATGAATCGAAGCGAGAGCGAACCGAAGCGGATGTCAGCAAGTTGCCATTTTGAGAAATTAAAAGTGTCCGTTGCCGTTTTCATTTCCGCTTGTGCCCTTCCGTTTCCTGTGGTCGCTTAAAAAGTCCGGTTTCCGTTCGACCACACCCCGTGCACAGTACAGAGCAGCGCGGGGCAGGGCAGGGCAGAGCAGAGCTGGAGGGGACGCTGCCTTAAGCCCAGGTAATTCCCCAAAACGCAATCCTATTAAAAAAGATCGCAGTGGGCGTTCAAATTGCTTTTTGTGTGGGCCCCAGCCACAAGCAGAAGAAGGGTGGGGATGGGGCAAGGCAAGGTTCGGGGCGGCCGCAAAGTACTCGATAATGATGCCCCGGCTGCGCCAAGGGCCACCGTGCGGCACCACGTTAATAAGCTAGCTAATAACCCAAGGCGACCTGCTGTGGCAAATATGCTACGGGAGACTGCCCCTGCCACTGCCCCTGCCCCACTGTATATAGGCAATGTCCAGGGCGTGGCAACGCCTTTTCAGTTCGTCAATTTTAATGTGCCACTCTGGGGCGGGATATACTCGGAAATCGCTGCTAAAAGTAATTCAGTTTTATATTAAAAAGATTCGCGTACCCTCATTTGCATTGTGCGGCGCGCTTGGAAAGTAATAAAATAAACAAGTGTCCTGGAAGAGCCCTGAGAGAAAAAAGAAAGGACAAGGCAAGGGCATGCAATGTCAGCAGAAAGAGGCGAGAGGGAGGGGGGGGGAAGGTATGTGGACAAAATGGTGTGAAAGTGATTTATATTTTAATTCAAAAATGAATTATTTAGCACACTTTTTAATTCCTCTTCTCTTCTTTCGTGTGTTTACTTTACTTTGCTGGCAGACCCATCTGAAATTCTGATTACTTTTTATTCGCTTTTATTTGGCAGTTTATTGCATTTGACCCCCCCTTACCCCTCGACATTGTACTCGAAAGAAATGCAAATAAGTTCGCGCTACATTTAACTCGCGTGAAGAGGCCTGTTGACAGTTCGAAAAAGGAAACTAAACTGGTAACTTCATAAACAATTTGGCAGTCAAGTGTGGTTGCAGGAATACATTAACTGTATGCCCGACTGCGCAATACCCTTAATTATGTACAGCGCATAAATATGCTTAATGTACTATAGAGACATCTTGAGTACAGTGGTGTCGACTCTCTTAAGCAGATGCAAATGGAATCAGATCTTGTATGCTCTTTGTCGTGCTATGTTAACTTGTTAGAGGAGTGGAGAAGAGGGGCAGAGAGAGGGGCAGTAGAGGAGGGAATAAGTGAGGCTGCACTCTGTTTGGCGTGTGTGTGTAAAATCGACACTAAATTTGAGCGGGGGGCTGAGGCAGGCAGGCAACTGCAACTGCAACTGCAACTGCAGCTGATTATTATGAGCTGACACAGTGGGCAGCAAGTGCAGGGGCAGGGCGCGGGTTAAAGGCTCTGTCGCTGTAGTGCGCCCCCGGGCACGAAAGTCAAGTGCAGAAAACAACAAAAAGCAAAGCCGAAACGACTAGCTGAATTTGCAATGCTTGTCAGAGAGACTGCAATGACAGAGACAGAGAGAGAGAGAAAGAATGAAAGACACAAAAAAATTTGAATATAAAATGCGTTATGTGTCAGCGGGGGCTGGTAGGGAGAGGAGGAGGGGGTGTGGGTACAGGTCAGGGAAACTGGGAACAGTACGACAATGGGCAGATCCTGCGGCAACAATGAAATTGCGTATGTAAATTTGATGTCGTTACCAACGGCGTCGGCAGCATTGCTGAAATAATTAAAGTGGAATGCGCTGAACAGAAGGGAGAAAAAAATGGACAGGGAAGGAGGGAAGAGGAGGGGGATAGAGGGAGAAGTAAAGGAAGAGAGAGAAGAGAGTGGTAGGGAGAGAGGCAGGGAGTGTGGCAGGCAGTGAGACAGTGCGAGCTGCAAGGAGAAATGCAGAGAAAGAGGCAGAGAGAAAGGCAAGGCGAGAGTGGCAGGGAAAGAGGTAGGGAGACAGGCAGGCAGAGAGACTGGGAGAGATATAGGTAAAGGAACACAGAGAGATAGAGAGAGAGAAAGAAAGGAAGGGAGAGGAGCTGGCAAGGTAGAGGCAAGTAAAGAGAGAAAGGGAGACTGAGGCAGGTTGGGCACTGCAGCAGGGAGCAGTGACAAGAGCAGCCCCTTCCCTCCCTGCCGCCTGCAATCGCAGCATGTGGGTGGCAGTTCAAGTCGCTGTTGCAGTTGGCAGTTGGCTGCCTGCCCTGCCAGGCACTGCACTCCCCTCCTCCCCCCACTCTTCAATCCACACTCCTGCTTCCACTGCGTGTGTATGTTGCTGAATTTGGCCCTGTTATGGCTTGTGTATTGCCAGCTTTGCAGCTTTTTGCGGCCGTCAAGCCGCAGCTCTACACTGCCCCCCACCCTTCCCCCCACTCCCCTCTTGCCAGAATGCTGCCCACTTGTTCGACCATATGCAAAACAGTTGCAACGGCAGCAGCTGCTTCGCTCTTGGCTGTTGCATTGCAAATGCGACTGCGACTCCGAGTCGGAGACTGAGAGGATGACGACGACGACTGTGTCTGACGCTGAGTGCAACTTGTCAAAAAAAAAGCAGAGAAAATTGTGGCAACATGCTGGGGCAGAGCAGCAGAGACAACGCTTTGCTTTGGCATAAATATGAGTGCCATCAAATTAATATGCGTCGCATATGGCTGACGATTTTGTGGTACAACATGTTAAGTGCATGCAACGGCAGCTGCTGCTGCTGCTGCTGTTGCTGCCTGGGGACTGCTGGCTGCATAATGCTGGCAGCGACGCCCTCGAGTTGACTTCGCAGTGGCAGCTTTTTCTTTACTTGCCACACTTGCAACACTCTGCCACACTCTGCCCTGAGTTATGATGCTTAGTCGCATCGCTGCAGCTGCAAAGATAACGTACAAGACGTTTAATTTCAGCTCACCTTTCTTACGCCCCCCTCTGCACCTGCCCCCCCTCTTCCCACGAGCTGCTGCGCAGCGTAAAGCTTTTACTGGAATTGTCTGCGGCATGTACCGCTTGCGGTTGACACTCGCTCAGTCTCTCTCTCTCTCGCTCTCTTTCTCTTTGCACATGTGTTGCACTGTCAGCTCAGCTCGAGTGTGTGCTGCAAGTTGCTCAACCTGCCACCTGCCACCTGGCAGCTGTGCCCTTTGTCAATTTCTCAAATGGATTCCCAGAGTTGCCACACACACGTCACAAAGTGTCACACAAGGGGAAAGGAGGATGGGGGGGCAGCCAACTCCACTTAAAAGTTATGAGAGGCCGCTTTGATTTTCTTTGCCGCCTGCCGCCTTTAATTGCTGCTGCCACAATTCAAGCAGAGCTAATGGCATGTGAAATTTGTTGACAAAAAATGCGTGAAAATTGCTCAGAGAGTGGTGGGGGGGGAGGGTGTCAAAGGAAGGGGACAGCAATAGGAAATTTGCTTGTTCTAGAACAAGAAACAGAGGCAGCAACACGGCAGCTGTTGATTCAGCTCAGCATAATCGCAATAAAGGGCAGCACGCTGCGTTGCCTACGCCCCCTGCCCAGTCACTGTCACGCAGTTAGACGGTCAAAGGGGGCGTGTCGATGGCCAAAGGCGTATTAGGCACGCATCACTGGGCAGCCAGGCAAGCAGGCAGGCAGGCAGGCAGACAGGCAGGAAAAAAACAGCTGCTGACCCATTTGATTAGGCTCTCTCGGCTTTAAAGGATATATTGATAAAGGCATAGCGCATGTCTGTCCAGCTGTCCGTCTCTCTCTGTGTGTGTGTGTGTGTGTGTGTGAAAGGTACGTTGTCTTAGTTGAGTCAAAGGTTCGCTTTGACTTGCAATTAATTTGCTTTTGTTTTTTACACTTGACTGCGTCGGACAGAAGAATGGACAGCAGGACGGACAGACCTGAAAGCCTGCCAGCTGGAAGGATAAGCGCAGACAAGTGGGCGAGGGGGCATGCGAGGGGGTGCGGGGGTAAATGGGCATTTTGCCGAACCATAAATTATTTTATTAAGCCACTTTCGGTGCCCCTTCTGGCCCCCTTAGGCATGCCCCAAAGTTATGTGAATTATTTTGTAAAAGTTAATTTCATGCAATAAATTCAAAATCGCGTTGCCAACAACAAGTCTGAAGTGTGTGTTGGCAACGCAGCAAAGTTTTTTTTTTCTATTTATTTTGTATTTTGTTTTATGACTGTGTTGTTTGTTGGCCGTGTAATTAGTTGTAGATGGCGCAGGCGCAGGCCAAGAACAAGTTGAGGCAGAGAGCAACTTGCCCCAAAAAGTATGCAACGCAATTACAATTTCACCAGGTGATTAAATGCTACGTAATTGTTTTTGTTTTTCTCTCTCTCTTTCTCTCTCTCTCTGCGCTGTTTCTGCGAGTATTTCTCTTCAACTGCCTCTCCCCCCTCCCCCCCCTGACTGCCTGCCTTGCCCTGCTAATGGCCGTAATTAGTTGGCTATCATGAGGTATGAGTGAAGAGAGAGAGAGTGGGGGGAGGGAGGCTGCTCATCTAATTTATGCTCGCGTGTCTTGCCGCAGTTTGTTGCCATTGCCAGTGGCAACATTTAAATAAAATCGACTTTCCTTTTTGGCCAATAAAACTTTTCACTCAAAACGATAATTGCCCGCATTTGTCGCCGTCGTCATCGTCGTCGGCGCGTTGTGGCGCTGCCACTTGACTTTGTCTCCCGGCGAATTCGACGCCCCGGCGTATGTGTGTGTCTGTGTGTGTGTGTGTGTTTGTTCTGTGCGGCACTTGGGGCATCAATAAAAATCTCTTGATAAATGTCCAATTTAATTTTGTTCTTTCACTTATCTCTGGCCTCGGCGCGGCCAGCCTTGCTGCCAGCAGTGCCTTCTCCTCTCCCTCCCTCTCTCCCTCCCCCCTTTCTCTCCCAGTTTGCCAACTCCCACATGGATTTCATTTCTTTTATGTGCTCGTTTTTGCTTCCTCTTCTTCTTTTTCTGCTCTATTCTTTTCTTGCCTCTGCCTTGATTCCGTTCTGTCTCGTCTTGCCTCGTCTCGGGCATTTCTCACACTTTGGCGGCTTCTTTCTTATGCTCCGCAATCATGATCTGGCTGAAAATGGGCATATTTGTGCCAGCTAATGTTGACAGCCAATTGAAGTCGATGGCCTGTACAATTGAAGCCTGTTCCCCAATGCCAGCCAAGGATTACAGTTTTTGTGTGTCCCCAAGGGGGGCAAACCCGTTCATTGGAGGGTTCAGCACTGGGAAGTACTTTCTAATTAGTTAAGGGTTTTTTTGTGCCTGATATGTTGTAACTTTCATTGGGTTTAGTTGGGGTACATGTAATACAAATATTTCTAAGTATTCTGAAAGAAATTTAACAATTTCAACTGTTGAGTAAATTTTAAAAATATATTTTAAATGCTCAGAAAACTTTTGCAGTTTCCAGTATACAAATTTATATTATAAATGTATTTTAAACTCCACAAATAAACTACAGATATTCTTAAATATCTCTCAGTTATAGTTTAATAAATTCAAAAAAATTCCTAAATTATTCTCAATAAAAATATGAAATAAAATCCAAATCTCAAGTGAAAATGTATAATCAACAAAATATTTCTCTATATTTACTTTTCTTTCTTTTGCTGCTCTATTTATAAATTATAAATAGTTTATATATCTTAATCTACACAAATAAACTGCCATGTTTCTAACTATCTCCCAGAGAGATCCAAAAGTATTCAGTCGCATAAATTCTAAAACATTTCGCAATAAAAATCGTTATTCAAAGTCAAATAAAATCAAAAATCTTTCTCTATAAATGTCTTTATTTTATTTCAAAATAAGAAAAAGTTGAAGAACAGATAAAGCTTTTACTTATATATAAAAACACAGTAAATAAGAGTGAAAAATTCCCTCGAGTACAGAGCATATCGAATCAATGTCGTTAATTTTTTATTCCATTTTACTTGGTTTTTTTTTTGTTCGTATCCATTAGAAAGTCAAGTACTCTAGTTTCTTTTTCCCTGTCTCTCTCCCTCTCTCTTCCTGTCTCTCTCTCACGCTTCACTTGTGCTTTAAATGTAATTTAATTTGTCTTCCCGTTTCCACTTACAGACATCGCCGCCAGCAGACGACGACGGCGTCTGGCGCCGGAACTGTCTAACGGGTAAGAAATATGCTCGAGCTTTGATTTAATTGAACTTGCGCCAGCCGAGGCACCAGATGAGTATGGCAGCAGGAGGAGGGGGGAGGGGGGAGATAGACATTGCCCTGCAGCTGCACTCTGCTCTCTTTTTTTGTATGGCATATTTAAAATGCGGTGGCTTATTAAACAGCAGCAGTGCAGCGCAAAGGGCGAGCTGACGGCGACAAATGGAATGAAGGCTACTCTGGCCAAGCAGCTGCTGGCAAGAGCCAAAAATCAATAAATCAAAGCCAGGCGAAGGGGGGGTGGCAGTGCTGCTGCTGCTTGAAGGCGACGGCTCAAATGTCGCACGACAGCGCGTGCCGCGTGCTGCAATGCAAACAATGCCAAGCTTCCCACACCACAAAACACCTGCCACACACACAGACACACATACACACATACACTCGCTTGGTGTCTCGTTTCAAGGCCGCAAGTTTACGACCAGCAGTTCGCGATATGCTGGCCCTGGCAACAGGTTAGAGCCAACAAACATGCCAAAGCACGTTATGCAAAATTAAACGCTGCAACATTGGCCAATACGATACACGACTCTCCCTCCCCCTCTCCCTCTCTCTCACTCCCCATCTCCCTCTCTGTGTGCAGCGACCACATGAGGCAAATACGCATAGCTTCGCGTTGGAGAGCAGCTCAAAAGTTTTGCGTTTTAAAGGCTTAGCCCTAACCCAGCTCCAGCTTCACCATCAGTGGAAACAGCCCCAGCTCAATCCCAGGCCCCCCAGAGTGCTCTCTGGCTGTGACTCTGGCTCTGCTGCTGCTTTTTATACCCTTGCAGAGGGTATATGTATTTGGGCGAAGAGTTTGCAATGAACGTTAGCGAGATATCTCCGACCCTATAAAGTATATCGTATATTCTGAATCAGCATCAGCAGAGTAGTCCATCTAGCCATGTCAGTCTGTCTTTTGCAAAGCGAACTTGTCTCTTATTTTTAGGGCTATCTTGATGTTTTTAACTATTTTGTTAATTGTCAAGATATTACCACAAATTTACTACATCAGACCTTTTTTATATATTTGAGATGCATATGAAATTTCATCAAAATCGTAGCACTATGACATATAGCTGTCATAGGAACAATCCGCCGTAATGAAGGTTTCTGTATGAAGAGCAGTTTATATTGTAAAACTGTACCATCAGTGCCAATCAAAGTAAAACACAATATTGCACATAATTAATAAAAAAAAAAAAAAACCTTTCAATTTAATTCAATTCAATTAATTTCTTTCTTTTCACATTTAAGAACTTACTTTTAATTTAAAATTATTCTTAGTTTACGAGTATTTCAACTTAAAATTTAAATTTTAATTATAATTATTAATTTTTTTACTTTTAAACAGTGGACTGACCATAGTTCGACTATAAATTAAATTAAATTACCTGCACCATTATATATAACCAGTATAGGAACAATCGGAGAAATGCAAGTGTATAAAACTTGCGGCATGCCCAAGTTTTCCTTTCTTTCTCGTTTTTTTATGCGACGCGCTGTGGGCTTAAAAAGCAATTCCGCAACTGTTTTTGCCATGCCGCACGCCATGACAACATGTGTGAGTGTGTTGCCGAGTGTGTGTGTGTGTGTGCGTGTGTGTGTTTAAGCCCCATGTGGAGTCCTCATTCAGTTCCCCTTTGGGCTACAGAGCTGCGCTGAGCAATGCCAACAATGCTGTCGTTATCGTCGTTTTCACTTCAATTAAAAGTTGGCAACTTTTCTTGCCTGCTTTACCTAAAAAGGCAGCGAGTTTTACTGCTGCTTCCACTTCTGCAACTGCCACTGCTGCCCCTTGTGCTCCTTCTATTGCCATTATGCAGATTCGTATAGCTGATTACCAAATTACAAACTGTAATGGCAGCAATTGTTTTGTATACAGCTGGCATATGGCACACGCTAACGGTAAAGTAGGCCGCCAAATTGTCACACAGAACGAACAACTAAACTGCACAAGGGGGCAGGGGAGAAGGTGGAGGAGGTGGAGGAGACTGTGGCAAGTGCTAAGCCAAACTGTTTGCCGTATGCAACATGCAACACAGGCAAGTGGACGAGTGAAGAGTAGAGAGTGAAAGAGGGAAAGTGTGGAGGGAGGAGGACAGGCAGGTCGAGCTCACTTGGCTTAAGTCGCTCTTTAAAGCACGTATACGCCGCGTGGGCCCAACGACTTCCGTGCTATTTACGCACCAGCGCATTGCTTGGCTCGCTGCCTTGCTGGCCTTACTAACTGTTGTTCTTGTTGTTGTTGTTGTTGCCTCGCAGGCCACCCTCCCTTGCAGCCTGCCCCGCTCTGCCTTCTCGCTGACTGTCAGGAATTTCCGCGAACGTTAATTGCGACAAGCCAACACTCGGTGGCGAGCGACAAAGCGACAAAGAAATACCATCTCACTGCTCCTTCATTACACCTTTTGTGTGTGCTTGAGCGTGTGTGTGTGTGTATGAGTGTGTGTATGTTGCTCTTGCTGAGGTGCAGCACTATGCAGCAGCTGTGGCATTAGTAACACAGTCCAGTTTAAAGACGATAGAGAATTGCTTGAAATGTGCAACGATTGTGCACAGAAGGGATTGACTGTTATCGATAATTTTAAACTACTGCGATAACTCAATAAACTATTGCGAAAATTGTTACCACAATCATTTTTAAGTTCCACAGTATTTTACCAATTTTGAGCTTAACTTAAGTTCACAAATATATCATATATTTTACATTTATTATAGTTATCATTATAGATTGTTTAGCTCTTTCATTTACAATATTTTAAGTTATTTTTAACTAGCCAAATCATGTCTAAAATGTTTATAGTATATTATCAAATACCACTCTTAATTCAAATCTACAAATACATCGCATAACGCTGCATAATTATCGATATTATTATCGTTTTTCTGCCAGCGAAATTTACAAAATATCTTCAAGAGATTTTCAGACCTAGTTAATATCACTGCAGACTAATCTATTCTGCAGTGCTTTCTTAAATTTAGTGCTTAAATCGATTCTTAAAATGTATTTCGCATCTCTGCATATTAATCGATATTTAAATCAATTTATTTCTCCCGCCAAAATTATGGAAAATATTTTTTAGAGACTTTTAGCGCTTGTTTATAGCCTCAACCAACTCCACTCTATAAACCCTATCATATATAGCGCTAGAATCCATTCTCAAAATATTTATCGCACATCTCTGCATATTAATCGCCATTACTATCGATTTTTCTAAACAAAAAATGTATACTTTTCTGCCAGTGACTTCCAGCTCATTAATGAAAATTGGTTAGAGTATTTCTTATGTATATTGACTCAGTTATTTTTAAAGGTCTGCCACACACAACAACAACAGCAGCAGCAACAATAATAATAATAGCAACAGCTAGCAATGGCTGCTTGCAAAAATGCTAGGGAAAATGAGGTGGCAGAGAAGAGAGAGAGGGAGAGAAGCATGGAGAGGGATAGCAACCATTTTATAGATGCGCCATTGAGCGCTGTCGCCTTTTGCATCAGTTCTTTGGCTTTTCGAGCGGTTTTCTATACTATATATATATATATATATGTATATATATTTAGCGCTCTGCTTCTTTTCAATCGTGTCATTAAAATTGATTTTGCAGCAGCGTAGAAAGAGCAAAAGAATAGATGGGAAGGAGCTGAAGAAGGGAGTGCAAAAGGCAACAAGGCGCCGCAGTGTGTTGGCTTTTCTATTTGCCAAACGACAAAGAATTTGCTAAATTGCTTTTCTGCTTGCCACACACACACACACACACAGATACACATAGACACCTTGACAAATGCCAGCTACGTCTCGGGCTCGTGCGTTTGGCTTTGCAATTAGTTTTTGCCTTTGGCCGCAACTAAATGTTGCATTGACTGCTTAGACATATAAAGAGAAAGGCAGGGAGACAGAAGAAAAGAAAGAGGGGGACAAAGAAAATGGCAGAGCATGTCGGAAGATAGTCTGCGTGGCACGCAACATTCTTTTTATTGTGCTGCACGAGTGGAGCATTGTCAAGTTATTGTTGCGACTTTGGCAACTGTAACAAAAGCGATTAAAAGTGCCATAAAAACCCTCGGCACCATTAATAGCGCAATAATATTATCAGCTTATGTTCGATGCCACGCACACACACACGCACACACACACAAACAGAGGCTCACACATGCTGCGATCGTCCGTTGATGCCAAACTAAACTAAACTCAACTTTGTCTTTTGTATTTTCATTAACATTTATTGGTTTTTTACTTATACTTCCGAGCATAATAATCTCGTCAGAAGGGAGCCAGAGGATTTGCCGCCTGTGGGGTCGCTAAGCCAGTGCAGGCAGGGGGGAGTGTGTGTGTGTGTGTGCCCCAATATTTTGAGGTCGTATCAGCGTCATCATAAAATAACGTTAATGACGGCAACAAGGTCGTAAAATCAAAATTTCTGCTATTTCAATGCTGGAAACCGCTGCGATGCTGGCGTCGCTGAAGCTAACAACTTTGCAACAATGTTGAAGCCACAGATGAGCTAAACCGGATGACGCCACAGTGTGTGTGTGTGTGCGTGTCTGTGTGCGTGTGCCTCAGTCAATTGTCTAGCAGCACGCGGCGTATGCGTAATCTCACACAGAATTTAATTACTTTAAAGCCCGCAACGGTCCGCGGTCACTTTAGATAACTCATTCACAAACCAAAGCGTTATCTATGCACACAAATACACTCGTTATAGGTGTGTGTGTGTGGACTGGATTTAGTTAAGCACTGAGCGATTTTCGGTGCTGATTTAAATAAATTTTACATTCAATATACTTGTAAATTTTATTTAATGCGCTGCAACAGCAACCTGCTCAAGGGAAAGAGAGTACGTACTTTGACAGTCTGTGAGTGTGTGTGTGAGGGCGTGTGTGTGTGTGTGTGTGTGTGCCTGTTTCTGGGGCAGCACTTTAAATATTCATTAGACACACGACAGCTGGCATAACGTGGCAGGCAGCACGTCAGCCTGTCTTCGTCTGTCCGTCCATCCATATTCAAGCAGAGGCCAAGACAATCCTGGGCAAAACCCTTTTGAGTTCAGATCAGGGTCGTCGTCATGGTGTCAAAGTGAGCAATGACATTTGAAATTAATTTCAATCAGCGAAATGTGAGACACAATCGGTGCCTGCTGCTGCTGCTGCTGTTGCCCCAAATGGGAAACTGAAAACGTGATGCAAAAAGCAAAAAGAAGCTAAAGATTTTGGCCATTTTGTGGTCCATTCTCTGTACGCTTTATGGCTGTGCCCAGGGGAGGAATTGACGAAGAGGGAGAAGGGCTCTTTTATATACAGTATATCACGCGATACAGATTTTATCACTCGAGCGTTAAAATGTCGTAAATGTCTCGTTGCTGCTGCTGTGGCCTAAGTAAATCAGCATAAAACTTAACCAAATGAAGACAATCAAAAAGTGACCAGGCCGGGCATTGCATATGTCTATTTAGACATTCTGGTGTAGAAGTAGAAGCAGCAGAGGTAGAACTAGAGAGAGAGAGAAGCAGTGGGCACGGCACTCGAGAATTGAGTTACTGAGCAGGTTGCTGCCGTTGCTCCTGGTGCTGCTGCTGCTGCTGCTATCACTTGTTTGTGCTCATCGTAACTGTGGTTCCTACAACACACATACATACTGACACACACAATGCCACACACACTAACACACACACTGGCACACACACAGACACACATATTGCCTAGCTTTGCGCTCCAAATTATGCCATGCTGTCAGCCTGCTGGAGTTTGCCTTTTGGCCTCATTCTCACAAAATATTTGCAGCAACAGCAACAACAGCAACAACAACAGCAGCAACAGCAACGGCAAAGCAATATGGTAAACTATATAAAAATTTGCTAGGGCAACGCCCCGAACTGGGCCCCAGCTGATGGACAAAAGGTCGACACAACGTCAGCGTCATTGTCGTCATTGTGCCTGGGCCTGGTCAAGTGGCAGACAGCGGCAGAGAGAAGGGCCAGCCGAGACTGACCGGGGCAGCACAACCACAGTAACAGCAACATAACACAGCAGCAGCAGCAAGCACAACAACAACAATAATAAAGACTTTTACTGTCCTAATAAAAGACAAACAAAGGACTCTCTTGCTGCGCTGCCTCTGCCTGCTGCCTGCTGTCTCTGTCCTCTGCCTGCTGCCTCGGCTAGGGAGCATTTTCGTATCGCAATTTTCATTATTTTATTTGCCTATAAACGAAGCCATATTTCTGCAAGTGTATCCCCTACATACACACACACACACACACACAGCTGAAGTTGTATCTGCAAATCTAGCTGTCGCTCTACTCTATCTCTTTCTCCCTCTCTTCCTCCCCCTTCCCTCTCTCACTCCCACTCCCTGCTCTAACAAATTTGTTTATTCGCTTAGTCTACACAAATTTGAAGCAAAATAAGTAATTAAAAATATCATAAAAACGGAAAAACGAACGAGTTCTCGTGTTCTCATAAAAATCAATGCCGGACAGGCTGGGGCCGCAAAAACAAATGTGCAGAACACTCACTCGGAGGGGGTCAGTTGGGGTCAGGTTGCTCCACTTTAAACGATAAACATGCTCGGCGACAACTACAGCAACAGCAACAACAACAGCAACAACTACAGCAACAACAACTTGTAAGCAATTAAGGCAGCGTATTGGCCAGCTCGGCCGCCGCTTACTGTCTGCGTACATCGAAGATAGCACATGTAACAGTCAGTGTATATGTCTAGCAGGGGTGTAGGCTGTGGGGGGTGGTCTGTGTGTGTTTGTGTCTGTGCTTGTCTGTAGCTGTGTAAACAAGGCAGATCCCCTCTCTCGACCTCCCCCCCAACGGACAACGGCAATAATGTCGGTATCCCTGACGACCTCGTTGCAGCTTTATGCTCTATAAAGATGAAGAATCAACTTTGGAATATCAACTATATAAGAAGGTGCTTAAAATCGAGCAGAAAAACAAAAACAACTAAAGTAGTTTCAAGATTTCTACAAGTTTCATAAAGATTTACACAAGTTCTTTACCATATTTAGCCCTTAACTGACCTATCTTGACCTAACTCAACATTTCTCATATCTGCAATTCTCAATCAGTTATTGCTAAAGGGTATTAACACTTCGATCTCTACATAGTGCATCCTCCTCTCTCTACTCATGTTCTCGAGCCTGTTGTTGTGAGAGCTTACAGATACGAAAACAACTTTTGGATCCGTAAATAAATACAATATTTGCCTTTTGGACAAAGTGAATGAAATAAGGCTGTGCAGATTTTATTCTGCTTTGGCCGCCGTTGGGCAATTAAGGAGTATTAAGGTATTTAATCAAGCAGTTATTTCGCATTACGCGCGTTTTTCACTTTCTCTTTTTCTATTTTTATTATATTTTGGGAATATTTTAATTTTCTTTCGTTGCGTTTTTGCGCTGAAAGAACTTTCATTGAATGCAGCAAACAATGAAAAGTGATTTTTTAGGTGCTTTTGTTTGTACTGAAAATTGAGGTCGTTGGCACAGGGAGTGTGTGACAGGGGGAGAGGGAGTGTGTGTGTGAGAGGGAATGTGTGTAGAGAGAGAGGAATATATATAATGTTACCCGCAACCCATAGGGCAGAAGGGTATTATAAATTTATGCCACAGGACAGTATACTCTATGTAACATGCAGAAGGAGGTAAGGAAAATCACACAAAATATATACAATATATTCTTGAAAAACATTAGAAGCTGAATCGATATAGCCATGCCTGTAAGTCTGTCTGTCTGTCCGTCTGTGTGCATGTTTATCTGCCTGTCTGTCAGTCTATCTGCCTGTCCGTTCGTATGAACATCTATATCTCAAAAACTATAAAAGCTCATACTACCAAATTTGTTGACAGTATGTTTTATTATTGCGCGCAAACAAAGTTTATTGTAGAACTTGTCCACGACCCTTTTCGCCCACGTTAAGCGATTAACACCCAGTTGCAAGCGAAATGTTAATGCCAGACATGGAAAACAAAATGGACTATGATTATTTAAATGAGCTCTAAAAATTTGTTTGTGATTGAAGAACTAACTTAGAAGTTATACAAGAAATAATATTAAAGGCTTACTGATTGCCAAGGCGCCTCCACAAAGTATGCAACAAAAATACGCTAAACATAGAAGAGGAAATATTAAATATATCAGGTATATCACAGTCGACCACACTGAACTGTAGCTTACTCGTTTGTTATAAATATTTTTGTGTCATGCAAGTTTGGCTTACGGCTGAAGTGCCTCGCCTGGTTGCATGGAACGTTAAATGCTCAACGACAAAAAGTTGTGTGTGTGCGAGTGTGTGTGTCATTGTGGGTGTGCGTGTGTATTTGTCTTTGCTATTGTTGTGCTGAAGTTGCGCTGTGTTAATGAAATGCGTTCGGCATTTTTAGCTGCTGCTTGCAACTTGTCGAGGCCGAGTGAAAGTTTTTTCAGCGCCCCAGATGCCACCACCCGCAGTGCCCCCCTGTCCACCCCCATCCCTCCTCTGTCCCTTGGTTACTGTTCAGTTGCCGCGCCCACTTGGCGACTGTAATTAAATGCAGCGCATAACTACTGCGAGCTTTTGCAACATTTACACACAAGTGCACACACACACACACACCACACACCCATTTTTAAAGTTTTTTCTCGAGAGAGAGGGAGAATTTTTAACATTTTGACCTAAAATTTCTACTGCGCTGACGCCGCGCCGTCGCCGCACTAATGTCAAGTATGCTGTAAGCAGAGCTGTCGGCGTTGTGCTGAAAAATCAGGGTTTTTATGTCACATGTGCGGCAATTAGGCGCACTTATCGTATGACTGCGTGTGTGTGTGTGTGTGAGCCACAAAACGACTTCAGAAACAAAAACAACAAACAGACACAGCCAACAACAACAACAACAACAATTGCGGGTAATCAAGTAATGCTCATTTGGCAATCAAGGAGAAAAAAAATTGAAGGAAAAGCATACGAGTTAAGCTGATAGAGACATGTAGAGCAGTGGAAGGGGGAAGGGGCACAGAGAGAGAGAGGGAGGGATGGGGAAGGGGAGAAAAAGACGAGAGGTGGCAGGAAGTTGTTGACTGCACATCAAATGTGACATGTTAATTCCAGCAGAGCAAACAGCAAACAGTGTTCAGTCTTCGTCTGCCTTCTTCCTACTGCTGCCTTCCTCCCCCTCCCTTCTCCCTCCTCCACCTCGTGGACTGACTGATTGAAGTGCGACGCCTCAGCGATAAGCACATTTAACTGTGCAAACGTGACGTCGCCAGTTGCCTTTTATTTTCGTTTCCGCAGATCCTATTAAAAAACGTTGCTGCCTACAAATGCATAAGAGGTGCGCTACACTTGAGACTCAACCACACGTGAGCAGAGCAAGGGTGAGTGTGTGCAGAGTGTATATGTGTGTGCGTATGTGTGTGTGAAGAAAAAAGTATGAGAGCGTGTGCCAAATTATGCTTTTATTGCACTGCAAAATGAAACAAAAGTGCAAAAAAATATGCGAATTTAAACCGCACAAAATTGAAAGGGGCTGACAAAAAAATAGAAACCCCTAACGAAATTCAATGCGAGGAAAAGTGAAATAATTATTTATCGACCATTGAGGAACATAAATTGAAAACGAGATAAGCTTCATATTGAGCATGAAATACAGCAAAAAACATGGACAAAGAGAGTGGTTTGAAGAGTTCCAGGGATAAGAAGAGACAAGGAATAAGTTTAAAAGAGAAAGAAGTTTGTGGGTTCGAATCCTGGAGAAAGGCATATTACTAATGCATTCTAATACATCAGAATGAAATATCTCAATTAAAAGACAACAATCAGTTTCTAAAAAATTTAGTTGTTCTTCACTAAAATATTCGAAATTAAAATAAAGTTAAACAGAAAAAAACATTTCATTTAAAACAATATATGATCAGAGCCTTCTAAGCTCTAAGACAAATTGGTTTTAGAAGACTCAAGTTGCTGGGCTAGATCTGACAAAGTATATTCTTAGCTAGCATCAACAGATAAGTTAATACAGCCAAGTTTGCTGTCTACGTGTCTGTATGAACGCGCTGATCTCAGTAACTAAAAGAGCTAGAGACATCAAATCTGGCATTGAAGTTCCTGTACATAACACGCAAAAACTGTTCATTTCAAATTCCAGATATGATCAACCAGCCAAAAACAAATCACTTGTCTTTCAGACAAATTGCTTTAATGCATTACCTACAAGTTTTAAGACCTACAATAATCATCAGCACAATTCGATTAGTTTCAACTTTATCTACAAAATCTGTTCAACATTATTAAACTCTAGACTTAAATATTCAATCGCAACCCAAACTCTTCTAACTTTATGCCGCAGTAAATAAAACATTGCTAGGCCAAAACTGATTTGATTTATTCCCGTAAGCAATGCCTACAGATAATTACCCAATGAGTTATTACCCAGCACGCAATCTGCGAAAACAATTTGGCTGCTGGGGCGGCTACTTGTCGAGCAACCCTCGTGCATTTATTTTAATTTATTTGCCTCGTTTTTTTTTCCTCTTTTCTTGCACCAAAAAAAAGAGAGTTGCCTTTTTGAAAAAACAAACTTTTTGCTATGCTTTGCTTTGTGCAAAGAGCAAAAACATGGGCAAGAACAAAATAGCAAGAAAGAAGAGGGAAGAGAGAGGAGGGGAGAGAAGAGAAACAGAAGACGAAGTTGCTGAGAAAAAGAAGAAAAAACATTTAGGATGGCAGTTTTGCTCGTGTGAGTTTGTGTGTCGAGCCAAGGCAGGGCAGGCTGTCAAAAAGTTACTTATTTTCTTTTTAACAACTTGCATGAGACTTTTTGCGTACGTCCTTGTGCCCAGTACCCCTCCTCCACTTCCTCCCCCTTCCCTTCCTACTCCTCATTCAGTGCCTCATGCTGATCTGCTGCTGCTGTCCTGATTGCCGTGCTGGCCCTGTGTGTGTGGTGTTTACACTGCTTTTGCTTTTGATAAGGTTAATCAAAAGTTTTTTAATCCATTCTGCATACAGGCAAACATAGACCGACACACACACACACACACATACACAGTGGGAGCTACATACGGCCAAAAAGGGATCATCAGCCTGCCTGCCTCCTGCCTGTTTCTCTGTGTGTGCTCATTATCCTGTCCCACTCTGTCCCTGGAGCCACTTTGAGTGCCCGCGGCCCCTTCAAAGTTCTTGCTGCAAAGTGAATTTCATTAATGCAAAATTATATGTATTTATTTTCTTGGAACGGAGTGTACCCTGTACCCTGTGCCAGATTGCCAGCACTCGAAACCGAAACCCGCTAAGCCGAAAGCTGTTTAAAAATCGCATAATTTATGCGCCAAAGTTCAACAAAATCAATTTGGCCACAGTCAGCGCGAAACTTTGCAATTAAGCGAGACATTTGGCAAGGTGTAGCACTGCCACGCCTACTACTCCCCTCGCACTCCTGCCCCACCATCAGTGAGGTGCAAGCAGCGTAACTTTTGCGATAACTTTAAATCATCTAATTATGAGACGACAACAACAACTGAGGGAGCAAGGGGCAGAGTCGGCATTTAATTTCCGCTCACATAGAGCGAGATAAAGAGAGAGAGAGAAAGAGGGAGGGGGAGAGAGCGCGTCCTGCTCTGCCCATGCCACTGTCCAAGTGGCCTTCCGAACTGACACTTTACTTCATTTCTGCTGACTGGAATTAATGGCTTTTGTTGGCATAGTTTTAACGCTTGAAGTTCGACGCTGTGTGTACAAAATTTATGTTCGAATTTATTGCAAAGTTTATTAGACAATTCCCTCTCTCTCTCTCTCTCTCCCCTTTTCTCTGTTTCTTTTATTATTTTCTTGCTTTTTTTGGCGAGTAATTTTCGCCAAAGAACGCAGTAGGGAGGAGAAATTTTTGTGAAATTTATGAGCTTCATAAATGACCAAAACATAAAGACGGAGCTACAGACGGCCTGGGCCAACGCTGCGTATGAGCAACGGTCCAATTGCCAGCTGAATTAGATAGCAAGTGGGCAGCAGGAAAGGGGCAGCAGGGGGGGAGGGGGAGAGCTCTGTAACTGCTCTTCACATTACATTACGAAATGATGTCGGCTGAATGCAAAAATGCCATAAATATGAATGAGCTGACGAGTAGCAGCAGTTGCCGCTGCCACTGCCCCTGCCCCTTCCCTGCTTGCCCCCTTTCCAGCCCTTACCCCTTGCCCAGCTAACCTCTTCCACCATCATTGCTATCCCTTTTGGCCAACTGCTGCTGTACTTTATTTGTTACAACATATTTAACTGTAGTTGGGCTCCTCCGGCTTACGTCCGTCCAGGCAGAGTCTGCACCTGCCGCTGCCGCTGCCACTGCTGCCACAGTCTCTGCCACTGCCACTGCTGCTGCTGTGCTGCCTGTGGCAGCCTTTTTAGTTTTTCCGCTTTGATTTATGTAGGCAACAGCAAAACATTTCAAAAGCAACGGGCAAACAACGCAAAAAGCGGCCGAAACTGTGTCATTGTCTCTCTCCCCCACTCTCCCGCTCCCTCTCCCTCTCACTTGCCCCACACTCACAGTCTGTCTCTGTCTCTGTCAGAAGTTTGCTCATAACTTGCCGCAGCCCGCTGCCCGTTGCCCGACGGCGTGGCCCAAGTGCCTGCCACTTGTTGTGTCTCATCAAAAATGTATTAACGAGCTTGCAACGCAAACGATTTTTATCTGCCAGCGTTGATTTAATTTTGAGCTTGCCCTACATGCCACGCCCCACTCCCGCCCCACTCCCCCCTGGGCATCAGCAAGTTGATGTGGTTGGTCCGCAAGTTTGACTTAGATTTGTATCGCTGGCATTTTCAACACGTGCATGCAAAGTTGCCTCCTCTCCCTCCCTTTCTCTCTGGCTTGGCAAACTTTTAATGGCGCATTATATCATGCGATAAATTATAACAAAGGCGGCGCATAAAAAGCGTTAACATTTAGCCACGCCTCCCTCTCCTCTATCTCTCTGCCTTGCTTGACAATTTTAATCACCTGAAATGGAGGTGCAAAACAAGCCAAATCTGTCAGTCAAACCTGACCTGATTTGACCTGAGCGCTGCCTTTAAAGGGCCACGTCTCTTGTAAGACAGTTGCAAACAAAAGACGCCAAAGATGCCGAAAAACTGCTGGAAAAAATGCTGGAAAATGCACAAAAATAGCTGTGCAGAAGTTTCAAATGGCACTTTATCTTGTGGGTGATGTTGCAACAAGGCTGCCACGGCTGCCGCTGTTCCTGCTGCTGTTGCTGTTGCAAGGCTGCTACACTTTATTTAGTGCAACCCAAGAGAGAGAGAGAGCGGCAATAACACGATGCCAGCGACTTGTCAGTGAATTTATGTGGCGAACTATGAGCAAAACAAGCAGCACCCCCGCGTCTCCCACGTCTCTGCTTGCCTTGCCCCAAAAAGTTATGAGTTTCGTGTCATAAAATGCCACAAGAGACACAAGAAGAACAACTGCGATGCCACCTGCAAGGCCAAAGAGTGTGGCAGAGAGTGTGTGTGTTGTGCTTGCCTGGGTGTGTGTGTGTGTGTGTGTGTTGTGAGTGTGTGCTGTTTATGTAAAAAGCTCATTTCACGCTTCCGCTTCCGTTTTCTATTATGCCCGACAGCAGCCGCAGTGGCAGCAGTGGCTGTGGCAGCATCAGCAGTCGCATTAGCCAAATGCCAACGTAATGTGGAAAAACAAAATCATAAATTCCCAATAAAATAAATATGAATACTTTTATCCTTGGCTTGTATGTTCTTCTTGTTGTTATCGCTACTATTGTTGTTGTTGTTGCTGTTGTGCCGCAAAAGTTTCGCTCAATAAATATGCCAAATGCAGCCAAAAAACATAACTTCAGTTTAAGCTCGGGCAAAACAAAAGATAAACCCAAAGGGGGGAGGAGAGAATTCTACACATCCCCCACTGCCACTGTCCCCCCTCTCTCTCTCTGTGTGTGTTTGGCAACTTTTGTGAGGCTGCTGCTAAATAAATTAGCTGAAATTAAATTAAGAAAACGCGCTAATGAGTGCGACTATCGTTGGCAAATCAAATTAAATGCAGCCTGTGCTGATGAAGAGAAAGTAAAGGGGGAGAATGAGTGAGAGAGAGAGGGAAAGCAGCAGGAAGAGGGAGAGACAGAAAAGAGACAGAGGAAAGGCTAAAGAGATAAAGTGAGGTATAGCAAGGCAGAGAGAGAGAGATAGAAGGAGCTCAGCCTCAGGACGGCTTTGGGGTGTGTGCACGAGGTCTGACTGCATCTGCAGCTAACCAAGCAGAGATGGAGGCGGGGCAAGGAGAGGGGGCTTTGTGTGTCATGGTGGCAAAGACAAACATTAACCCCGAAATGGCAAAGGCACGCTTCAATCTCAGTTGACATTGTTGTTGTTGTCGTTGTTGTTGTTGCTGCTGCCACGCAGCGTATCGGCAACAATGTGGCAACATAAAACTATTACCACGACGACATGAACACAACTCCTAATTACCCAGGGATTTGCATTTGTCTTGTGCCATGCAGACACACACACACACACACACAGAGACATATACACTCCCACATACACACACACATATACACTCAAACACACCACACACACACAAACACACACACACACTGTCCCACATCCGCTTATGCCTTGTGTTGCCGCACGTTGGCATCATAAACGTCGCCCTTATCTGCCTTAGCTGCCGCTCTGTGCCCTTTTCTAGGCAATCGCTGTGCCACGCCCCCAGCAACAACAAAAAACGCCCATTGCTTGTGCCTCTGCCACACACACACACACACACACATACACTTTCTTTTTTGCTTCTTTGCCTTTCGTCGCTGGCAAGGCTTCTTTAATTTTATGGCTTGTCGTGGCGACGCAGCCGCCATTTTCTTTTCAGTTCATTGCTGTGCGCCAAAATGCTTTCGTCACTTGCCACGTGCCCCGTCCCCTCCCCCCTTGCTACACTCCTACCCCACTAAGCTCACTATTAAGCCAGAGTGTCATTAGCTTGTCTCGTTTATCTTTTAATGAGTGTAAAATAAAAATCGCTCAAGTACGGACGCAGTACGAAGTGTGGCAAAGTGAGGAGTGGTAGGAAAAGGGGGAGGTGTGGCTGCAAGGCATGACAACGTATCGTCTTCCGCATGCCACCAAGGCCGACTTCAAACAGCAAATTATCGAGGCTTTTAGACAGTCACTTTCACTCGCTCCATTACTTCCACTTTCCCTCTCCATGTCTCTGTCAAGTTTGTAACTTTTTCTTTTCGCTTCTCTGTTGCTTTCTCTCTCTCTCTCTCTTTCTCTCTCTCTCTATCTTTTGTATATTCTTCATTACTCTGCCTTCTTCTCTGCCTTCCTCTCGCTCAGACTCTATTTGCCCTTCACCTCAAGACGCCTTGACGCTCTCACTATCATTCTCACCTTACCTTACTGTGCTTGCTCTTTTTGGGCCTCTTCCTTCCTTTTTCACTCTTTCTATATCCATTCTCTCTCTCTCTCGTTGACTCTCTCTCTCTAATATATCGTCGTTTTTTCCCTCTACTTTCTTGTTTGCCTTCTCCTCGCTCAGATTCTTTTTGCACCTCACTGTGATTTTCATCTTGTCACTTACACTATCATTCTTTTCCTACCTCTACCTTACTAGCTCTTCTTCAATGTTTCTCTCTTTTTCAGACTCCCTTTCTCTTCTTTTCCTTCACACTTTTTCTTTTCCTCTCTGTCATTCTTATGTTTTCATCTTCCTTTCTTCATCTCAGCATCTCTTTCTGTCTACAGCACTCTTTACTTATACATAACTTGAAGTCTTCTTCAAGTCTTCTTCAAGTCTTCTTCAAGTCTTTCAGCCCTTCTTTTTCTTTGCCCCTTTCTCTCTCTCTCTGTGTCCCTTTCTTTTTTTCTTCTTTCCACAGCGCATCTTCCACTCTAGTTAAAGTATTCTTCCAGTTTCTGCTCTCATATCATCATCATAAACCAATTTTCCCTTCACAAATTTATCTGATCCCGTCGCATAAAACTTCTCTCATGTTTCATTAAACATAATGTGTGCTAAAATAATCGCATATTTTGCCAAACTGCTAAAGTTACCCACGTACTATTAATGTCCCCCCCCCCTCTCACTCTCTATCAGAGTTTTTTCACTTTTCTCGTGTCTCTTAAAGTTCCATTCCTTCGTTTCTTTTTATCTAAATGAATCGCTCGCACAGTGCTCCATCAAGCGGTTCCCCTTTTGGGCTGCCGCTTCACTAATTCCACACTTTGCCACAGTTCTTTAATGCAAAAAGCAATGTTCCCTCATCCCCCCTACCCCTCCTCTATCCACTCCTGTGAAAAGTAAATGTTTGCAAATCAAGTATACGCCACGTTGAGCGCCAACTGTCCAGCTATATTTCAGCCACTTATTCCCCGGCGAATTTCGGCTGTCAGTTGTTCCCCTCCCCCCTCCGCGTCCCTCTTCACTCTCTTTACATTGTTCTTGCTTAAGCTGCCACTTAATCCAGTCGCCTTGCCTGCCAAGAGCAAATACACCTCGTCCCGCCTTGCCACGCCCCTCCCTGCTCCCAGTTCCCCTGTGTATGTTTGCGTGCGCAACGGGGCACGCGTTATTTTTTTTCTCCTGTTCTCAGATCGCCCTGTAAGCCCTTAATTAAATATTAAATACGCCTAATTGCGCATTTCATAACTCAGGCAACGGCAAAGTAATTAATTATTTAAGTTAAACTAAATTGAGCTGAGCCAGTCACGCCGACACACACACACACACGCACACACACGCACACAAGCACACACACAAACTTTCACCCTGTGCCCCCTCGAGCGATGTAAATAAATATCCCAAAAACGAAGGCATAAAAAAAGAACAGGTGAAAAATTGCAAACAAGTAGTTGAAAGGTGACGGCTTTGGTTGCCCTCTCAAACGTCGTTGAGATTGTTAAGAGTTTGTTGCGTTGTTATACCCGCTAGCATAGGTAAGCAGGGTATTATAGCTTGGTGCGAACCAACAATAAGGCAGAAGATGGCGAAGAGTGTTTGTATACATACGTTGCATCTAAGTCGAGTCGCTATAGCTTTGTTTGTCTGTTTTCTGTCTGTATGAACATCTATAACTCAGAGACAATAAAAGCTAGCACTACCAAATTTGGTGAGAATATGTATAAATACTGCGTTTTGATAAAGTTTGTATTAAAATATAGCCACGCCTCCTAACGCCCTAGTAAATCAATATAAATCGAATTGGCAATCATAGTGTTAATGCCAGAAATTTCATCTTTGGCACTCACAATAAGTGTAATAGTCCAACTGAGATCTGCAAATTTAGTTACAATCGGATAAACAACAATGAAGTTATTAAAGAAATAAGTTTAAAGAAATACTAATTATCAACCCCGGAAAGTATGCAACACAAACAGACAGGCCAAACAGCATACGTAGTTGAATATTTAAGACATTCTTTTCTTCACGTGGGTATATCGCAGTCAAGCACACTCGACTGTAGCTTTCTCAGCTTGTTTGTTTTAAGCAAAGTGAACAGGCCGCTGGCTGCTTGACAGTGTGGAAAATGCAAAGTTATTTCAAATTAATTTACACTTACACAAACAGGCTTCACTTACATGCGACGCGATTACAATGGCAGGAGGCGCATGTTAAAACTTGCAGGTGGTAACCCTGTAAATGCTCATTATGAATGGCGCCCGAAGCGTTAATTATGCAAGTTGGCGGCAGGCGCGCTTTTCCTATTATTTTCCTACGACTTCTTGCTGTGTGTGGGTATTAAGTTTCCCCCGATGATAAGCTGTGAAACGAGCGTGATTAGCTCAGCTTCGGAAAACGGAGCTCGGAGCTTAAATCATTGAAATGCGAACCGAGAAATCACAACACGATGCCGTCCATTGTTGAGCCACAATTTGAGCAACTTTTCAGTTTTCGGTGGTTAGAAAACTTTCACAAGCCAGAGACGGAGAGAAAGTGGGAGTGGAAGGGAGAGAGAGATGGATGGAAAACTTGCTACGAAAAACTATTTTCATAAATAGCGGCGGACAGCGCCACTATGCAAACACACACAGACACAGAGAGATAGCGAGAGAAAGAAAGGATGGCGGCGTCGTCTGGACTTCGTCATTCTGGCCGAGTTTTTTGGCCAACTCGCCAGGCCAGCTTGAATCCTTTAAGTTTCCCTTTGTTTCCCACAGTAAATGTACTAATGCCCGTTTTTCACAGTGTGATTTATCGGTTTCGAGGTTCACAGTTCGAGTTGCAAATGCATTTTCCGTGTTTGCCCCAGCCCAGGCCGCAAGCCAGGCAGGTCAGACCCCAGCCAGCCAGGCCAGGCTAGGACTTTGCCAGGACTTGCCATTCCGGCAACTAACTAATACAAACTTCAAATAGCCTTCCTCCCCTTCCCCTTTCAGCTGCCCTCACTGTCTTCTGCCTCTGCTGCTCTATCTCTTTGCATTTTGGGGGTGTGCACAAACTTTTTGGCTTGCAGAATGTCAACTCATTTGAGCTGGCTCCTGTCTCCCTCTTCTACCCTACGTCCTTATAATAACTTTGTGATACACTTTGCGACAGGTTTGAGCAGAGCAAAGCTGCCAGCACATACCCTATTTTCGGCTTCATTTTGCAAACAATCTCATTCTGCGCTGTTTGCCGAAGTGTTTAGAGAGACAGAGAGCGGGAGAGAGAGAGTGTGTGTAAATCATTTAACCTACTTTGATCTGAAGTTCCCTTGAAGGAATTAACAAGTAGTAGAGGTTGCCCTAGAAACACATGTGAGTATGGAAGCATATCCTGCAGATTAACTTAGATTCTTGATAATTGATTGATTGACTTGCATTGACAAGATTGAAAGTATTGACAATATTACAGTCAGTTATAGAAGGGCTTGAAATATGTAGACTTCTCAAAAAACTATTGATGATTTGCCCAATATATAATGCAATAAAGAGTCAATGTAATTAGTCTTTAGTTTCTTCATTTTGGAAAAAGTTTTATGAACTATACATATATAATACAACTAGTATATGAACTCATATTATTCCGCTTTCAAATCACATGGCGTTCAAATTCGTTGATACTTAGTGGTTCGATATATAAGGGAACCTTCCAATGTAGAGAATAGTCGGATAAGTAGTTAAAGTATGGCTTATCGACACCCCTAAAACGACAGGGTATATATAAATTTTTACCTACATTTCCAAATTCTAATTTTAGTGTTAACACAATTTACAGTACGTTATCTCTTTTTACATGAAAGAAAAATATTGTTTATCAACTGTACAATACAAACTTTAAGTTTCAATTACCATTCAGTTAATGCTTAAGCTCAATAATTTCAAAATTCCAAGAAACATAGTTCAAATTCAGCACCTCAAACTATAATATATGCAAAGTGGCTATCAATAAACGTTTGTTTCCGTCTCTACTGCACTAATCATATATGTAACATATAATAAGTTAGTTTAGCCAATCCATAATCCGTAATAACTGTGCACTTCCGGAGGTCGAACCGCGGTCCACCTTGCTATGCAATTAGCCGAGCTGAGGGCAAGTCGAAATGGCAAACCGCGTGCGGTACTCGATTAAATATTGATCTAATGATGATGGTATCGATAAGTGGCACAAGTGCCGCCACTCTGATTAATAGCAAATATTTACGCATGGCAGCTGACCGCAGATAATTAAAGGCCCAACTGGTTGGTGGTTCCACTGCTGAAGGGGGCTTGTCATGATGATGATGATGATGTTGATGCGGTCGTGTGTAGAAGCACATGCAGAATGTGGCCAGAAAGTGACACGGATGTCATAAAAAAGAAATCAATGTCCTTGCAGGAAGTGCCTTGGCAATTTGCAATCCTTTGTGTCATTACACAAAGCTTCCGCAGGGTCGCCGGCGATGGATGTCGCCTGCAGCGACACGCTGCTGCAATCAAAGCGATTCCGAATCACCAGCAGCAACAGAGACAACGCAGCTGGAGTTGCTCTTGCTTCTGTTCCAGCTCCTCCTCCTGCTCGAGCTGAAGCTGAGGCAACGACGGCGCATTAATCCTTCATTGGCAATCAGGCGTCCACAGAGAAAGCCTTTGAGGGAACCTGTGATGAACTCTTCTGTCCCTAGAACGGAAGTTGTAAAAACGCCAACGCCGCACAAAGCAAACATGGTGCGGGGGCAGGAGAAGGAGAAGAGGGGGAATTTTTGGTGCCTGCCGGTTGCGTTTGCTTTTATTGAGCTCTCTCCTCTCTCTCTCTGTTTGTCTGTCTGTCTCTTTCTTGCTTGCAGCCTGCAGTGCCTGCCTCATGCCACTTGGGCTAACCAGTGGCACGGAACCGATTATAGTATTCCGTATTCCGTATTTGGATTGAGATTTGCCTGAGGGCATTCGTCAAACGACGCAGTAGAAACAGTAGAAGGGGGGAGCAGGGGCAGCAGGGAGGGGGAGCAGCCGCAACTGAACTGAAGCAATTGTTTCGCCAAGTTTCCTTTTTCGCTTTGTTCATTATGCGTTGCTCCTTGTGCTCCTTTGTGCTCCGCCATTGTGCTGAGGCAGAGCATAAACACTGATTGATTGATTAGAGGCTCAAGACGATAGAAGAAACGAGCGGGTGGAATATTACTAAATGTGTGCATGTGTGTGTGAGTGTATGCATGTGTGTGTGTGTGTGATAGCAGCCACTCTGGCACTAAACCTAATGAGAGGCCCTTGAGCGAGTGTCGCATCAATCAAACGCGCATTTAGCGTCTTATATAAATAAGCAGTGTGTGTGCGAAGTGTCTGTGGAGGTGTGGGGGTGTGTGTGTATGATTGCATACATGATGGCAACGATTTCTCTTGACTTGCGATTATTGTTTTCGTACTGTAGGTGAGTGTGCTGCGTTGACAGCTGGCGATTAGCAAATGAATCATACTTATAAGTGAATGATTGGCCTCGACAACACTGCCCCCCACCTGCACTGCACTACACAGCACAAAACTACACGCCACTTTAAGTGTACGTCTAAGTTTTTTAAAGCCCACTGCGCTGTCCAGCCAATTTGGACTCATACTTGCGATACCTATCTGCTAAATTGGCTACGTGGCCAGCTCGAATGGCCGAGATTGCCATGAAATAAACTGAGAGCGAAATCAATAGGAGCCTGTGCTGTGCCAGTGTTCGTTAGCGAGGGAGGGGGGGTAGGTACTTCGATACCACTCTGCCTCACTGTGCTGGCTCAGCATTGTTGCACGTCATGACTTCCGCAATGGACACCGGTCAACATCGACTCGCCCCACTGACAACCGACTTGGCTGTCTCTCTCTGTCATTCTACTCCCAAGAAAAACTGGGCAGAACTAGCTGTGGAAATAGGCCAAGAAATACCCTGGCAAACAAGGCAGGCTATATGTAGAAAATACCTATGATTACAGTGATGATATTTTTACTTATATTATATGCTAAATTTGATTAGAATCAGACATCTATTACAGATTGAAGAACACAACTTGATATACAGCTCTTATGCAGACTATTGTAATACATTGACGAATGGTTTAATGTTTAGTTATTTAATTATTAATTCAGTGATTGAGTGGTTAAAATAGTTGTATATTTTATGTATTTATTACAATCATTTGGCTACATCAAGCACGGATCTTTACAGAGATCAAAGACACGTTCTAACTACTCTAATACTTTACAACTCTAAGAAGCTAGGCCATATCCTTATACAGTCACACTTATTCGCACACAGACCCTTTCAAGGGGAAGCTGTTAACCTACTAGAGCTCACAGCTCTATGTCCATTCTCCCTGCCTCATCGCCTAGTCCTTTACAGGGTATAGCATTCACTTTATCACAAGGTTTGCCAGTTTGCAATCTACTCTACTCTACTCTTTACTCCAGTCTACTTCACTTCTCCTCTTTGTCTTCCCTTTCTCCTTCTCCTCCTATCTTAGTCTACTTCCTTCCATTTCCACTGACACACATCGGTATATGAAAATTGATACCAAGCGCTGACACATCCTGTTCCATGCGATTTTCAACTCTCTTCGTTTGCCCATTTCCTCTCTCGTTCCTCTTGTCTACCTCTGTCTCTCTCATTCTCCTTCAGTTGCCCCGTAGCAAAGTGCTCATTATCAGCTGAAATGTTGTCAATCACGGGATTTCGTTTGTTTTGTTTCCATTTGACTTTCAATTGAATTTCTCATTTGAATTTTCGTGCTAAGCATTTCGCCTCTAACCATCCCCAAAAACAAAAGGCCCGCCCAGCCACGCCCCTTTCTATGCAATGCCCTTAAGCTTCAGCTTATGATGAGTTCTCTCTCTCTCCAACTGCCTCTCTCTCCCTCTTCCTCCCCCCCCCTCTCTCTCTTCTGTGCTTATTGGCAAACTGCAAACTTTCTACATAAAAAATTAATTTGATTATTTTTTGTTAGGGGGCATTTCGCTAGCGTGCTTAGATCTGCGTTAATGACGCCATAATCAACTGTTTTATTACACTTTAAAAAAAGTTAAGCTCCTCCTCCCCCCCACACACACACACAGCTATACCACAGCTTTTACATGGCTTAGCTATAACTTTTTTTAATTACACTTCCTGCATTCTCTCGCATCGGTTCATGGCCTAAAGAATTCTATTCAAATTGAATTAAATCTGGATTTATTGAAATGTTTAGCACCTAAATGTTTTTATATCCAGCAGCCATAAAGTAGCATATATAGTAGATGGAAGGGAGACAGCCAGACTTGATGAGTTTGACTACTATACATGTATCGGATATTTCAGAGAGTTCTGAAGAGAAGTAAGAGAGAAAGGATTGCTTCAATTTTGAGGTATAAGCAAGGGATATCCACATATTATAAATAGGTCTATTTTTGAATAGGTCTACTAAGAAATAGGTCTTTTAATATCTTGAAGTTTATCACAATAAATCAATAAGTTTCTGCCTATATATCTCACTTTTAAGTCAAATATTCCCTTCTCTAAACTTAAAAACATTGAAGTATGAAGAGCTCTATAAATAGTTATATTTATATATCAAACTTAATAGCAAGTTCTTGTCTGCTTAAGTAACTTACAGTACAGTCAAATATTCCTCTCAATAAACTACCGTATCTACAAAGAATGAACTACAATATCAATGAATCCCTCTCAACTTTCTATGCATATAAAGAACTCGAAGCGCACAAGGCAAAGTTTATGTTTGTGATCGAAAATTTTAATTAAAATCATAATGAAATAATTGAGAATTTGTTGTTATAAAATTTATGCGTAATAGAAATTTCCGAAATTCCCATGGCATGAGCAATAAGAATAGAAGCAGCAGCACAGCAGCAGCATCCAACAATAACAATCATGTTGGCCAGCTGCTGGTTGCCAGAGGAGGGGCAACAATGGGTTAACAATTTCGACAAGGCAACCGCGAAGTCCAACGCTGCTGCTGTGGTGGTACATCATAATAAAGACTGAGAGGGAGACAGAGTGAGTGAGAGGGAGAGAGCTATGACTTCCTCGACTGGCTTGGCTGACTGCTTTAGTCTGTCTGTCCTGCTGTCTGTCCTTTCGTCCTTCCGTCCATTTGTCCGGCAGTCAGTCAACAATAAAACAAAGACATTAAAGTCGCAATGATGACCCGAACTTAATCGACTTGCCTACAATAATATTTAAATTTAATTTAAATGCCCCACATGGACATGAAGACAGGAGGAGTCCCAAACAAATCGAAGTATGTGCGGGTGTGTGTGTGTGTGCGTATGAGTGTGTGTGTCTCAATCTGCAGAACAATTTGCAAAACGATATGACAGCAGCAAAGAATGAACAGGAAAGGTCTCTCGATGGGCCGGCAAAGTGCACAGCTCGCAAGGTTCGCAGTTAGTTGGGTTAATGTTATCGTTGTTGCTGTTGTTGTTACTGTTGTTGTTACGGTTGTTGTTGTTGTTGACTTTGCTTTGGTTTTTATGGCAAAAGGGACAATAATTTTAAGTCTTTCGCTTAAAAGCACAAAATGATTGGAGAGTTGCTTGGCCAACGACCCAGACTGGTGCCAGTCTAATGGCACTCGCTCTCATTCCTTCTCACTCTCTCTCCCTTTTCTCATCTCCTTTCTCCTCCTTTCTGTGTTCCACTTTCTCTCTGTTTTTGTTTTTCAGCATTGCCATTTAAGCTGCGCTTTCTCCTCTCTCTCTCTGTCTCCAACTCCTTCTTGCTCTCGTGTTATGTTTATGCGTTGCTTAGCAAATGGCAAATTCGTATTGCAAGAGCTAAATAACTGTAAGCCCGTGGGGCAATGCTTAAGTTCTTAAGTCCCCTTTGAACTAATGCGTTGATATCATTATCAAATGCTGTTGTTGTTGTTGTTGTTGTTGTGTTTCTTCAATTGCTGCTTCTTCTATTTCTATTTCTTCTTCTACTTCAACTTCTCAACTGTTTCTTCTTGTGCTCAACGTTGGCAATATGCCAGAGTTGTAACTTTTGACCATTAGCTTTTGTTTTTGCGGCCTGGCAACACTGTTGCTGTTACTTATTTGTGGTCTAATTGATACAAGAAAACAATGTCAGGAGCAGCCAAGTTGGCGGCGACAAAAGTTGCAATTGCAGCAGCAGCAGCAGCAACTGACAATTGTTTTCAGTGTTGTGGTCAGTTGGCACTCGTTCTCTACTTCTTTCTCTCCCACATACACACACATACACAGTCTGGCCATGTGCTTGTCTGTCTGTCTGTCTGCCTGTCTGCATGTCCTGCTGTCAGTCACGCACACACATTCAATCCATTTCAAATGTCACACACCGTTTGCAGCTCGTCTTCAATCAGACTTGCTGGGCTCACGCTGCGTATGGGCAATGTCATTTAACACACACTCCAAACGAGGCTGTATGTGAGTATCTGTGTGTGAGTCTTGCTTAGTTAAAGGTTGTACTCTTGCTATAAAGTTTTCAAGCACGTCCAGCTGCAGAAAGTTCACTACGTTCGCTCTTTCTTTAGTTTCCACTTGACTCTTTCCCTGCTTCTCTACTGCAAGTTCTTTACGTTCTCTCCTCCTCCTTCTCCACTTTAAGCCTTATAAAGTTGTCGCACACACACACGCACAAAGAGTAGGGCGTGTCACGGTTTCAATTTGTAGCTCCGGCCAGGCCGCTTATCAATAATCATGATAGCATCAACTCGAAATATTACTTGCAACTTTGCTGTACTTACTCAATACTCTAACTCTCCTCTTTGCAGCAGCGCAGTAGCAGCAACGACTAGCAGAACATCAAGAAAAGCTTCTACATCAACGGTAAAAATGGCCAGCCCAGCCGAAGCAGGCGCACCCAGAGGCAGAGGACGAGCCCGAGGGGGGGAGCGAAGCAGAGCGAAACATGGAACGCACCGTGTGCCGACAGTCTTCAATATGCTCGCACTGTGCTGCATTATAATCTCCGATTTATTGCTGAGCGGTAAGTAGACTTGCATAAGCCAGTGTAGCTTATATAATATAAATATATATTCTATATATATATGTCCAACCTGTGAAGCATTTGTCGATTTGCAATTGCATTTATTATGCCCACTGCATACGCAAATGTGGTTAAAATTGATTATTTAATTTGCCCAATGAGCGTTAATATTATGCATTACACACACTCACATACTTACACACACACTTATACACTTGCCCGCAGTCAATTTATAAAATATTACATAAAATGGCCGCGCACTCCGTCGCTTTTTCGTTGAGCTGATCTGGTAACCAACACATTGGATTAATGTTGGTTTGTTCAATTAAAGTTGCCATAATTCCTGCGCCCACCGCATGCCGGCCAATTGTGCAATTGAAGTGAGTCCGGCTTGACTTCCAAATACCACTTAAAGCATCTCTCTGTGCAGTATTGATAAAGCAGATTGAGAGTTATGCAACAGCTAATGCAAGGGATGTGCACAAACTACACATATTTTAGACTGGGTAGAAATATTTTATATAATTAAATGCAGTGTACAAACATTTGGAGCTACAGCAAATAGATTAGATTGAGAATATAAATGGTAGAGAATTCTACATACACATGTAATTAAATGGTATTTATGTATAGTATGTATTTGCTGCCATATAACTTAAGAATGTATATAGTATACAGATCAGACAAATGCCAACGAATTATATGCTAATAGGTATGTTAAATATATAAATATATAATATATATATATATATATTATATAATATAATAATATATATAATACAGGCCACACAGTTTGTTCTTAGTTAAATGACAATACATTTTAAGCCAACAAATCCAATTGACCTTAATACATTTGTATACCCTGCAACCATTGAAAAGGGTATACGCACTTTGTGAAAATGTATGTCACAGGCAGGAAGAAGCTTGCCAGACCCTGCAGAGTATATATATGAACTAGTGTATATATCATAGATCAGGATTACTGGACGAATCGATTGAGCCTTGTTTGTCTTTCTGTCTATCTAGTTAAACTTCAACAACTCAGCTATAATAAAAGCTAGAGAAACCAAATTTCGAATGAATGTTTCTGTACATCAACAGTTGATCAAGTTTATTTCAAATGTTAAATGACACGCCCACCGCTCTCGCAAATCAACAATGTAATTTTTAAATTGCATTTGTCTTTTACGCATAAGAGATACCACTTCCCGTCTTGGACATATCCTAAGCTAACTAGAGTATATATCTCTGCTTCAAATTTCCATGCGATCCGACAATAAACACAGTATTTATGCAAGACACCTTAGCGCTGCAGTACTGCCAGCATGCCCCTGCTGGTATGCTTCAGTTTTTGTGGGCGTGCCTGCATATGTGTGTAACATTCAGAAAGCAATAGGCAGCAGCAGAGTTAGTCTTTAGGCATTCTTAGTATATTTATAATCTTTTTTCAAAACTGAACATAGGGTATCTTACTATAGGGTGTGCTCGACTGCCTCTTTCGTCTAGCTTCATTTAGATCATGGTTAATGAATATTTATACATAGTTTGCGGTTATTTAAACACGTATCACTTTAATTTGTTTCTCTGATTCTTAATTCAACGAATAATTAAATTAAATAAACAAATATATATATATCTATAGTCTATATAGTATATATAGCAATTCAAGTCTAGATTTAGTACAGTTTCACTTCTACTTACCAGCTAGCACAGTTTAAATTTCGACCAAGCATCGCTTGTACGTCGTGTTATGCATGTTTTGTGCTGCATTAAATATTGAACACGAACGCGTGCCGTAGTTTTCAATTAAATTGAAGACGGAGGGGCGGGGCTGGCGGCCCGTAAAAATAAATAACAGATGAATAAAAGAAAATAAATTGCATTAAATTCAAGCCGAATTCAATACAAACCCGACAGAGAGTCAGAGTCAGAACAGAGCAGGGCGAGAGCAGAGTCGAGAATCGAGCTCGCCAGCGGCGCCATCGTCGTCCATTGCATTGTCATAAATTAACATGCAAACGGATCTGTGTCCAGAGACGCCCACAATTCCGCGATGTCCAGAACGTATGTAATTAAGTTTTTACGCTGCAGCATAATCGAATTCAAATTGCTGGCCAAGGAGGCAGCCTGGCAACGTCGAGTGGTCGAGTGGCTGCGGAGTGTTGTACGAGTCGGAAAAGGAGAGAGTCGACAGAGAGTCGAGAGACGATGACTTGCCCAGTAGCCTCTCGAATGCATTGCACTTCATTAAGCGGCTCGGGCATGGTAAATGGGCATCGAAATGGGTGAATAGTGCCAGCGGGAGAGGAGGTTATGGTGGTTAACTGTACTGGGGGGCATAAGCAGCTTATCGTTACACGGCCGACTTTAATGCGTATTTCTTTCTTCTACCTTCCATCTTCTCTTTACTGCTGCATAGCCCACGGACTCAAGGATCTAAAGATATTCGTGCCGGAAGCTGTCATCATGGGCAATGCAGCAACATTGTCCTGTCAATATGATTTGAATAAGGTAAGTGAGACTTCCCTCACGGAGATGGAGACGCCGATGCCAATGCCTTTCGCCGGAAACGTTACGACATTGTCAACGTCGACAGCTTGCTTAATTATTATAATTACTCGCACTTTGTCTTCGTTCTCGTTCACGTTCTCGTTGTCGTTTCCCTTTTGCTTGCATTACTTCAGGCTTTTTCATTTACGCGGCATCTGCTACTGCTTTCTACTTCTGCTTCTTATTCTTATTCTTCGTCTTCGTCTTGTTCTCTTTGCAGGCTGTGCTGTATTCAGTGCGTTGGTATTTCAACCAGGCGGAGTTCTATCGCTACGTGCCGCGTGAGGCCAAGCCGACGGTCGTCTTTGCCGTGTCGGGCATTAATGTTGATGTAAGTGAAATTAAGCATTGCATGACCCTTTGTCATCCTCCCCCTTCCCCTGTACCTCCTCCCCCACTAATTTCTCAAACTTTGCAATAATGTGGCGCTTGTTTTTACTATTTCTATTGCCATTTGCCGTGTTGTTGCCTTTTAGCTTTGTCAATTAAACGTACAAATCAGAGAAAAGAGTCGCCGTGGCACGCTGAGGACGCATGTGTTTTGTGCATTTTAACAAATGTAAATGCGAAAACATTCAAATATTGTGCAAATATTTATTTAAATGTGGACAATAGCGACAGTGGCGCCAACAGCAGCAACAGCAACAGCAACAATGGTGAAGTGGAGAAACATTCAAAGCTGCAGGCAAAGCAAATGTCTGCCTCACTTGCTACACATCCCCCCTCCCTACCGCACTCCCTCTCTCTTCTCCTCTCCTTTTCTGCAACTCCCTTACTCTCCCTCTCTCTCGGTCTATTGTTGACCCATCTCTCTCTCTTTCTGGCACGCGCATTTATGCACAATTTTTATTTACAAATTTCGGCAAGTGTCGCACTAGTGTGTGTCCACTTGTGTCTGTGTGTGTGTGTGCGTCTGTTGTGCTGTACAATTTGAAAAGTGTGACTAAAACTAACTGAAATATTGCGCAATGTGCAAAATAGTTTATGGCGCCGCGTAGCAGCAACAGAAACAAACGCTGCCACCTCTCGCGCTGCATGAACGTGCGCATTCATGTTTGCATTCGCACACCCTGCAGACAGCCACAGCAAGAGGGTATATACGACGCACTGAGAGGGAACAACTGCAATACTATCTCTTCTTTACAGGGTATCTCGCACGTCGTGCATGCCCTTTGGGCGCACCGCAATTGTCGCCTTTGCTCTACTGCGCTCATTAAAGAAAGCAGTGCGGGGGGTTTTATTCGGGGGTTTCGTTTTATGCAATACATTTTCGGTTTATTGTCGGACAGAGCCACAGAAACAGAAACATCTTTTCGCGACAAAAATTAAATTATTGATTTGTGGGGGCGGGGGGGGGGCCCCCCACCATTGGAAAAAAACCGGCCCCCCCCCCCCCCCCCGGGGCCCCCCCCCCCCCCCAACCCGGCCCCCCCCCCCCCTAGCCGGGGGCCGGGCGCCCCCCCCCCCCGGGGGGGGGCCGGGGCGGGCGGGCGGACGCCCCGGCCCGGCCCCCCCCCCCCCCCGCCCCGGGCCCCGAGAAAGAAAAAAAAACCCCCGGGGCCCCCCCCCCCCCCCCCCCCCCCCCCCACCCTCCCCCCCCCACCCACACAGCCCACACCCCCCCCTTCCCCCCGCCCGAGGGGAAAAAAAAAAAAAAAAAAAAAACAAAAAAAAAAGGAAGGGAGCGGGGGGGGGGGCCCCGCCCCCCCCAGCATTTAAACCCCGAAAAGAAACACGAATCACTCGCCCCAAGGTGGTTAGAAATTATGTAAATGGGCGTGGCAGTGCATAGAATAGTCGAAAATGATAGCACGAAATTTTGAAAATATTTAAATATGTTTTCGCCTTCGTCAAAAATACCTCAAAGTACCCTATAAACATTGACGAAGGGCCAAAATAACAAATCGCTTGTCGTATAATCATAAATAAATAAAATTGAATTTGCCATGAAACGATTCTTTTCTTACTCTCACTCTCTCTCTCTCTCTCTTTCTCTTTCGTTCTGTTGTTGCGCGAGAAATATAAATTGAAAACTCATTCGCCCGCACATAAAATTTCCAAACTCATTTACCAACAGCAGCAGCATTTTTCAAATTCGCAAGAGGGCGATCTTAAATAATAATAAATAATGGCATAAAGAGAAAGAGGGGAGACAAGAGAGAGAGTATGGGAAGAGAGAGAGAGAGAGAGAGAGAGAGAGAGGGCGCGATGATGGAGCAATGTTTGTTTTTATATAAGCAAAACAAAGCAAAACGTGCGCAAGGCTAACCATATTTTGTCTTCCTCTAACCTGCACTCCCCCCCCCTCTCTCTCTCTCTCTATCCCCCTCACTCTGTCCTCTCTCTCTCTGCACTTGCTGTCTCTATAGCGGGGCAACTGGTCACATCAATCAACGCGAGTAGCAATCGGACTTGATTAATTTGCTCTGATTGTGTCTTTAATTTGCACTCTATGCGGTAGCTAAAAAACGATGCAAGCAAGCAAGAGAGAGATACAAAGAGAGAGGAAGGGGGAGAAAGAGAGAGTAGAGGGGATTAAGAGGGGGGGGGGTGAAGCCCCAGTAAAAACGAGAAGCACTGCTCAAATATTAATTTGCCACTAATTGGCATTCAAAAGCATTTTCGCACTAATTAAATATTTCGATTACAGTTGCTGTGCGAGAGAGGGGGGCGGAGGTAAGGGGCGTGGTCGGTAGTAGTGAATGTTAATTAAATATATATATGTACATATTTCTTTTTGTGTATTCCGTTTCGTGACTTATATAATCAGCGAATTGGAAACTATTAACAAAAAACGAGAGGCAGGACGGAAGCAGCCAGCAAATTGTGTAGCCTACTTATGGGGGAGCCAAAGAGGCTAGAGCAGAGTGTAGAGAAGAGGGTAGGAGAGGTGGGCAGAGGGTAGAGGGAAGTTTTGTGGAGAATGCTAAATTTTAATTTAAGCAAATTCGATTCTCGGCTTTCTGCAGCGAACACAGCAAACACAAACTACTTGAGATGCAATGAACTATGAACCGCAAAAGGTGAAAAGCGCCAAGAGGGTTTCAAGGAGAGAGAGGCAAAGAAAAAGGGGTGAGGGGGGAGGGAGGTCACTTGCAGCTTTGCTTAATGCAAATGATTTAGCCAGCGTGCAATTAAGTTTGAAGGTTATGCGCGCAGTGCCTCAATGAGCAGAGCCTCGAAACAGAAGCAGCAGCGAGTATAACACACTTTGCCCACATTATGCCACGCCCACACCTAACAGCACCTGCAGCAACGCCCACTACATCTCACCACTGAATCGAAATGAAGCTGACGCTCTAATTTGAATTGATAGCTGTGGCTAACGAAGGCAAAATTCAAAGGGCAACTCGGACCGCAAATTGCAAATGGAAAATTGAAAATGGAAAATGGAATTTTTAAGCTATGCAAAGGCACAAACCACCACAACCACGCAGTGCAGTGTACACTGTGTGCTGTGCTGTGGCAAAGAAAAGAAGCGAAACTGTGGCAAGTGCCGTAATTGAGATTAAAACATTATAACTTGACTTGTTTTACTTTTGCTAAATCATTTCAAGCAGCTAAACACGCCTAATGAGAAAAGTTGCCAGCCCTGCCACGCCCACTGCCCCCCTTTGGCACTGCCCCCCTAGGGGCGGCCATTATGATTATGCACATGTCTATACAGATATATCAGAATGTGTAGGGGAAAGAGAGAGATAGAGAGACTGAGAGAGTGTGTGAGGGAAGGGCACAGTCGAGGCTGGCATTCATACTCGCCCTGCTGAGGGTGGAAGGGAGGGAGGCAGGAAGGGGGAGGAGTGTGCGGCAGGCTGCACTTGAATGGCGGCTGTACTGTGACTGACAGGCGCTGCACTTGTGGGCGTGTAGGCGTGGCACACGACCAACTGGAGGGCAAGGGGGCAGGGCATAGCCAAGTGCACTTCTCTGTCGTCCACTTCAGCGTTATTGGAATGTAAATGTAATGCAGATTACAGCAGCAGGGGAGGGGAAGGGAGTGTGGCGCGTCAACAAACTTCAAAAGTTATTCACATGTGGCAGAGGGAGGGGGTTGCCCCCTCCCCCTCTCTTATGTCAATTGCTGCGTTATAAAAATAATAATCATCATGTTAAATGTAATTAAATTTTTAATTTAGAGACAGAGTCGCACTCGGCAATCTTCAATTAAAACACACAATTAACAGGGCCGCCCGCTGTGCCAGGGTCGCCAGGGTGCAGGCAGGCAGAAGGGAAGAGGGGGGAGCAGGAGTAGAAGGCACACAGGAATAGGATATGCCAAGTGCTCAAAAGTTTTGCGGCTTATTCATTGTCCGCAACAATAAAAAAAAGAGGCAACTGCAGCAGCAGAAAGAGGCCTGCTTCCCTTCTGCCTACATCTCCCTCCTCCACCACAGTCTGTCTCTGCTGCTGTCCTTGTCTCTCTCTCTTTTCAGGCCCTGGCAGAATTTGTGTGGCCCCAAAAGTTTTTGCACACTGTCAACACGGAAGGAATTATTCCGCATTAAGTTTGCGGTAATGGCGGCGCCAGTCACACACCAAGTGTCCTCTTGCCGGTCCTTGCTTTGTTGTTATTGTTCCGCTGCTGTGCTTGCTGTTGTTGTTGTTGGCATTTGCTTTTAACATTGTTAATAACCCGACACGCCTCCCAACCGTGGCTCGCATTTATGCAGAGCAATGTGCGCTTAAAATTAATGCACTCGGCCCCCGCTTGCAGGAAGACAACGCAGCCGGCAACAGAAGTGGCCAAAAACTTTGCGCCACAACTGGCCTCCCCTTCTCTCCCCCCCCCTCTCTCGACAGTCCCCTGCTGTGCTGCTTCTTCTCCTGCTGCGCCAGTTTTGACTGTTGTTAATTAGATGCACACAGGGACGGGGGAGGGGGACATTGAAGAGCTCTGTCGTCGTTGCCCTTGTAAGTCGCTAAAGTTTAATTGAGCACTGACTGAGGGAGGGGGAGTGGCGAGGGGTGGGGAAAGGGGCTGCAATACATTTTTATGATGTTCCTCTTTATCAGATTATAACAGAATGGAAATTAATTTGAAGCCATGACTGTGGCAAAGCTGCTGCCACAGCCAAGGCGAGCTGCCAAGGCACACTTTACAAAAATGTAGCACAGATTTGTGGGCACTTCTAGAGGTAGAAATTCTCTAAATATATGTATATTGAGCTATCTCTTGAGAGGAAGCTGGAAATAGAAGGAATATTGATAGAGGAATATAGATAAAGGAAATATAAAATAAAGAGAATATAAATAGGATTAAAATAGTCCACAGAATTATATTCCCTTTCGCAATCGAATGATTTTTGTGCATGTTGAGAGAAAAAGGAATTATTATTATTTTATTAATATTTATTCAGTCAGTTTATTAATATTTAGTTAGTCACATTTAGCAGTACAAGTTTGAATATGAACAATTTTTGCATAATTAAAATGAATATTGCATCATTCGTGCCTTAAAAGGCACTTATCATAACTTAGAATGATAGCCAAGATAATTCACATAAACATCACATAAAACTATCAACGATTGCTCAAATTGCCATGGACTACAGTGAATTAGAGACGGAGAAAGGGAGAGAGAGAGACATAGAGAGAGAGACTGCAGTCACAGGTTATGTCAACTAATATAACATCATTATCGACATCCATTAGACCTCTCAAGTATTCATTCAAATTGTGAATAACTCTGAAGGAAGGCATAACTCATGCTTGGATGAGATTAGCCAGCTGCTTAAGTGCTCTGCCTCTTTCCTTATCTGCTCTCTATGTCTAGACCATCCTCCTTTCCTCCACTCTATCTCTTTAGCTTCATTAAATTATGTCGCTGTCCGAGCCCGACTTCAATTACCATTATCCCTGTGCTGCAACACAGTGTAGTACTTCATATTGTTGCTGTGCCAGTTGCAGTTGCTGCTGCTGTCTGGCGGCCTTGGCAAACACATTTTTGACAAATGGCAGCAAATAAACATAATAAATAAAACTACGAAATGCATTCGAGAAAGGCAGCGAGCGTGCAGCGCAATCGTAACTAGCTCTGCTCTGCTCTGCTCTGTCTGGGGAGGGAATGAGGCATTCTCACATGGCGTGTGCCGTTCTCTCTGTCGTCGTCGTTGTCGTTGTCGGCAACAATGAGCACAATAAAAAGCCATGCATTTTCCAAACACCAAAAATTGTTCACAGCACACCGACAACAGCAACAATAACAAACAAAACAACAACAACAACAAACGAAACAACAACAAATAGAAGAACAACCGCAGCGGAAACATCTCATTCACTAAATTTGTGGTCGCTTTTTGCCTGCTGGCTGCCTCTGCTGGCTGCGTTAAGCAGTCGAAGTTGCAAAATGCCAACAGCAACGGGCAGGGAAATGGGAACAGTAGCCCTCCATGAGAGAGAGAGAGTGGGAGTGAGAGAGAGAAAGAGAGAGAGTGGGAACGAGCCGCCAACGCGGGCGCAGTTAGTTTCAACAAAGCTCGAGGCAACGGAAATTCGGAATGACATAATACGTGCGCATGTGTGTGAGTGTGTGCTGTGTGTATGAGTCTGTGCCTGTGTGTGCGAGAGTGTGCCTGTGTGTGTGTGCCTGCGTCTGTGTGGAGTATGTGGCTGGCTGGCTACCGCGACTTGAGTTGATACAGCAATAATTCATAAAGTGTTGCATGCAAACGAGGCAGCTGCAGCTGAGGCACATACACACACACACACACAGAGACAGTTACAACTACATGTGTGTGTGTGTGTGTGTATGTGTGGCATGCGACAGCGTTGGCAAAATTAAAATTGCTGCACAACAAACAGCGGAAACTCAGCGAGGAGCCAACAACAACTGCAGCTGAGACCGCGCCAGGAATAGCGAAGGGAAAAGCAGCAGGCGGTGCAAGTAGGAAAGGAGGGAAGGGGCCAGGGGCATAGGCAGGAGGCAGGCTTGAGAGCTTGCAATGAAATTCATTGTATTCTTACAACTCGACGCTGCTGCTGCTGCTGCTGCTCAGCCGGCGAAGCGGCGCTTTTGCAGTAAAGTTATTATTTCATAAAGCCAGAATTATTGAAACAATACTTTATCCCACAGCACACACACACACAGGCACACACAGTCACATGTGCTTGTGTGTGTGTGTGTGTGAGCATGTCATGCAAAATTGCGCTTTAGTAGCATAATTTTGTATGCCACACAATGTTGCAGCTGCAAGCGATATAAAATATAAATAGAAATTAAAAGCCAACAAATAAAAATGGAAACGACAAAAAACTTTTGCGCACAACAAAATCAACTTGAGGTTGAGTCGAGTTGAGTTTGTTGCTACTGTTTGTCGCTTGTGAATACTATTCATTCATATGAGTAACTAAAGTGAGTGTGCGTGAGTGCTTGTGTGAGTGTGTATGAGTGCGAGAACTCCCATTCGAGCGGCCACATAATTCCTCAAAATGCCAGACATTTGCGTTTGTTTGGCGCGCTTCCTGGCGCTGCCACTTCCGTTTCCGTCACCCATGCACGGCGCACGCAGAGCATAAAGTCACATGCAATTAAATAAATATGACAACAACAACAGCAGCAGAGCCAGCAACAACTGCACATCAACCACGCGTCGTGTCATCCTTAACGAACAGTTGAATAAATAAAATGGCTGACAGACTCATATATAAGCACCCCTCCCCTCCCCATCTATACATATTTGCACATTTGTCTGTCTGTTTGATTACATAATTAACGTCAGTTAACTCTTTAGGGGAGAGGAGGGGGGGGGGAACAGTTGTAACTGCGCCACAGTGAGGCTTGTTAGACAGCAAAAATAAAATGCGCTAATGAGCGCATTATAAATTTATGCTATGCGCTATGAAATATGTTAATATCGGAGTGAACAAACAAGTTAACAGCCAAGATAGCTCTACAATGTACAGTCTCCATTCTCCACTCTCCACTCTCCACTCTCCCTACTCCTTTCACCCACTTTATCTCTCTGCAGAAGGTCTTCGAGTTAGTCCAATTTGTTGCGCTCATAACTTGCTGGCAAATGTTGCATGGCTAAGCTGCACGGGGCAAGCACACACACATAAACACACCATACATAAACACCACAATCCCATACACACATCCCCTCCCCTACACACACACTCCCCTGTTATCAATACGTTTCACATTTGTTTTCATTTTACGATTGCGTAACGAGATCAACGTCGACAAATCCAAAAGCCACTAAAACCACAGCCCACAGGGCAGTGTGCGGCAGTGGGCGTGGCAGCGCTAGTTCCATACACTGTGCAGACGGGGATCAGTGGCAATAGCAGCAGCAGTAGCAGCAGCAGCAGCAGCGCCATTGATACCCAAGAGCCAATCTCAATATGCCAAATAGTTGCCGCGAGCACCAAATCAGCTGTGGCACTCTGAGGGTGAAGGAGGCAGGAGAGCAGGGACCAGGCTGGCTTGGGCTGCAGCATGCAGGCGTCCTTATCGACAGTATTATCTACGAATGAACTAACGTAGAAAGAAATGGCCAAAACAGCAACAACAACTACAACAACAACAACTAAATACAGAGCAAAGCCAGGCGAGAGTGCAATGCGCTAAAGTGTTGAAACAATCGTAAAAAGCAGTTGGCGGGGGGGAGAAAGGGGAGGGAAAAGGGAGGGAAGGAGAAGGGGCAGCCCGCAGTGCAATACAATACAAAAAGCTGCTGCCTTTCCACATGCCGAACTGGCAATGCCAATAACAGAGAAACAACAACAACATCGCGGATTAGTTTGGATGCAAATGAACAAAGCAGCCTCTGTCTCTGCCTCGGTCTCTGCTTCGGCCTCTGCTGCTGCTGCTGCTGTTGCTGCAACATGGTGCGGCATATGCAAAGCACGCAAAAGGGTTCTGTGTGTCTGCTGCACTCGAACACAAACGCAAAAGGCTCTCAGATACACACACAGACAAGCACCAACACAAACACACATGTTAATCGCATACGCCACTCTGCACAGCGTTTGCTCCATTCAAGTGGATTTTGTGAGCAGCTCGGCAAGTGGCCCCTGCAACGCTGCTGCTACTTGCTGCCAATTATCACAAAGCAAATGGCGCAAGGTGCAAGAGCAGCCACAACAAAATCCAAACATCGCACATTCTATTACACTTTGCTGTCTAAAGTATCTTGCGGTTAGTTTGGTTTGCTCAATCCGAGATTGAGGAGATTTATTACTATTTAGATCTAGCTGTGATTAATTTTTTTAGTAACTTGAAATCTATATCATTATAAAATAAAATTGAAGAGTATAGTTAGTAATTTAAGTATTGAGGTTATTCATATTACTGAAATTACAAAGAATTCACAATACTTCAAAGGCTTTAGTTTACAAAAATTTATATAACCAAGCTTGACTTAGTGCAAATTCAAACTAAGAAAACTAATCAAGCTTCAGCTGTAAATTAGTAAATTAGGATGTTTTTATTTCTTTAAATTTTTTGATTAAATGGAATTAAAATAATTTAGATTATTTTGATTAGCTATATACAAATGAATTGTTATAGATTCAATTTCAACTCCTTTACAATTTTAATTGTATACTTGGAGATATTTAAAACAAATGAGTAATTAAAATAAATGTAAACAAGAACGATAGTTACAGTTGAAAGAGTTCGACTGTAACTCTGGCCCACCAGACCATAACTATTTTAACTTATTTTGTATTGCATACTTTGCAGGGGGCGGGTAATTAGTAACCTTTTGATTTATTTCTTAAATAGCTTCTATGTTTATTAACCGATTGAAACCAAATCATCAGAAATCATTTGGACGGTGATAGTTTTTCTATTTACCAAAAATGAACTGTCTAGCCAAAATAAAATAAAGTAACACTAGTAATTCACTTTTTAATGTTTTATAGGTGCCAAAGTGGGCGTGGACAGATTTAAAAATAAACTCAAACTGTGCGTAATAATAAGACATTTTATTAATCACTTTGATTGTCTTAGCTCTCTGAGGTTTAATTGCATTAATCTCTACAATAACTAAGAGAGCCGCTCTCTTTAAAGTGTATATTACAACAAAATGGTGTAGCTTTCAAGCACTCTCCAATCCTTCTTTTACCACCACCAGCAACTAAGCCCTTCCCAGCACCCTCCTCTTACATTTTTATGCCATTTTAATCAACACACTCATCAAACGCAAATCTCTGGCTTGATGTTCGCATTCTAATTGAAGCCATTTGGCGTGGTTTCTTCTCTCTCTCTTCCTTTCTCTCTCTCTCCCTCTTTCTCTTCTTCTCACTCTCTCTCCTACTGCAGTTAACCAACTCGGACGCAACGTCTGTTACCCTGAAGGGCGTCACCCGTGAGCTGACTGGCAGCTATCAGTGTGAGGTCTCTGAAGATGCGCCGCTCTTCCACACCGAGATACGCTCAGCACACATGCAGGTGATAGAGTTGCCCAAAGATGATCCCGTGATGCAGGTGGACAAGAAGGTGATTGGCGTCAATGACAATTTCAAGGCAGTGTGCACAGTGGGGCCGTCGTATCCGCCGGCAAACATAACATGGTACATCAACGGACGCAAGGTGAGTCTGCAGAAGATAATGATGATGATGATGTGGGTGATTCTATGGCCAATTCCCGTATACAGGTATACAAGACACCACTGCAACGCATCACACACGACGCATTCGAGGGCTCCACCACATACTCCTCGCTGGAGATCTATCCGCACAGCCAGGTCCTGCAGGGCTTCTTCCAGGCCATGCCCAAGTACCAGACGAGCATATTGCTGCTCTGTGAGGTCTCCATTCTGCACGTGTTCCACAAGAATGTGCAGCAGCGCATTGCACTGAGCACAGCGCCGCCGACGACAATTTCACCCAATTTACTTGGTCTCGAGGGCTCCAAGCGTTATGCCAATGGCGATCCCGATAACTCGGCCTTAACTGGCGCTGCCCAGTGCAGTTGCAGTGCAGTCGGTGTCCTCACACTGGCGTTGGCAACACTGGCGGCGGCTCAGCTGTGACCGGGACACGTTGGACACACGCTGGCAGCTACATAAACGAGTTGCAGCTGAGGCAGCACAACAACAACCAGGGCAACAACAAGAGAAGCAACAACAGCAACAACAACAGCAACATCAGCAACACAACAAACGCATTGCGGGGGCAGCCCGCAAAGTGTAATTAAAAAATAACAAATGCAAATAATGAACAAATGCGCGGTGCATGCAAATTGTAAAAAAGCAAATTGCAAAATAAAAAACAAAAGAAAAATATAATAAATATACACAAAAGCGAAGCTAAAGAAGCAAAAAAAGAAGGAAAAAAAAGAAAAAATGTTTTCAAAACGTTCCCAGCTCAGCTCAGCCTCTCCCTCTGTCCTTGTGGCCAGGCAGGGCAACCCTTTTTAGTTGCCTTCTCTGCAGCCCTTGTTAATGTTGTTGTTGTTGTTGTTACTCCTGCTGCTGTTGTTGTTATTGTTGTTGTACGCTGAGCAAACAAGCAGGCCAGGGCCGGGGTATTTCAAATGAATATTTGCCATGCTGTCGCCGCAAAAAACCGTTCAGATTATGATTAAAATAAAATTATTTTAAATAAGCTATTTGCAAATTGAACAAAGAGCAGAGCAAAACGAAACGAAACGAAGCGATAAAAAAGCGAGAGAGAGAAAAAAAAATGGCGACAAAAAAGGTGATTATAAAATGCCGGCGGTAAATAAATTGTGCGCGCTCGAAACACAACAAAAATTGAGGCTGCAACTACAAAGATATGTTTAAATAAATACTACAAAAAAACCCCCAAAAAAAAAAATACTATAAACCTCGGCTGGCCGAAGTTGGGATACTCTTGCAGAGGGGCAACAAAAAATACATTTAAAAGGTGATTTTAAAAGAGCTATAGGAGAGTTTTTAAAAAAAAAAAACACATAGAATGCAGACAAATGCACAAAATCGTTATTTGAATCGATAGAAGGGTGCATATAATTTAATGTTTGAAGATTGTTTCATGGAAATGTTGAGCATGACTGCGCATAGTCCAATTTTGGCATACTCTTTCCAACATTTCCGACGGTATCGAATAAATGCTTCAATTATATTCATTTCAATAGTTAACCAAAGTTATGCAATTTCAAAAGGAATATTTTCATATATTTTCATTTGAAATCATCCTGCAAGGGCATTCCAAAGAAAAAAACAAAATAATATACTCAGACATGAGGCCGCCATTTTGTGGGCGTGGTGTGATGGCGAAAGAGGAGTAAAAAAAGGATAACACAGCAAATAAAATCAATAAACTAAAATAAACAACAAGAAGAATCGTGCACTTGCAAGAAGAGACATACATACAAAATGATTTCAAACTAATTTACATAAAAACAATTAATTATTGTAAGTCAAAAATAATTATACATTAAGTACACCCTACCCTCCAAAAATGACCGCAGCCTAGACATGTAAGCTATGTAAATAATATTTGTAAAAACAAAATAAAAAAAAACAAAACAACAAATGAAAACCGAAAAAGGAAAACAATGCAATGCCCCGAAACATAAACAACAACAGCAACAATAAATAAATATTGCAATGTCAACTAAAGTAAACAAATATTAATTAACGTTGCAAACAATCTTACACACACCTCTCCCCACTCCACAGTCCCCTCTCCACTCACTCTCCCCTCACTTAAGAGACAACTTACTATATATGATACATGATACATTATATGAAATCGATGTGAGTTACAAGTTGTTTTAATCGATTTCGTTATCGATATCGAAGCTGTTTGCATTTTCTGCTTTGAGTTGCGCTCATTTTTTGCCTACGAGAACGAAAACGAAACTTTGTTTTAGATTAAATGAATAGACTAAGTACTAAATTAACGCATGTTTACACAGTACACTCGAAGCGAATTAATTTAGTGAGTAAATGTTAGTCGAATAATAAACCGAAGATAAACTATAATAATAATTAGGATTAATCGCCGAGAGGTTTATGCGCAGTAAGAGGAAATAAATTAAAAGATTTCTGCATTTACGAAACTGTTGTTGCTTTTGAACTACGCGTAAACCTTCTCCATAGTCGTACATTACGGATTAACGAGACAGATGGAGAGACAGTGAGAGATTATTTCGCAAAAGAAACAGAACAGAATAATCAAAACTTAAGCTAAACCAGTTGTAAATCAAACGAGAAATCAAAAGAGAAACAAAATAGAGCCACGAACTAATAGGAAAATGTAAAATCAAACTAAACTACAGGAAAATATGAACAAATATGAGAAAATAAATAAGGTAACTAAAGTAAAACATTGAAAGAGATGTGAGAAAGTCAATATATATATATATATATATATAAATATATGAGAATATGCATAATTATACATAATTTATGAGGGATAAGAAAAGCCAAAATAAACCGATTTCAAAAAATCAAAGCACGCCAGAAAAGATAACAAAAAAAAAAATAAATAAAATAAACAACAAAAGGAAAACACGCCAATGCGTAAGGAACTTAGCTCAAAATTATAAACGATAATGGCAAAATTATATGATGAAATAAAGAAATAAACTAAACAACTGTAGAGGTGTTTTTAATGGGCGGATAAGGATTAATCTCAGTGGTCTTTTACATTTTTCCGTTAATTGAATATCAGCTTTCATTTTTAGTTTCCCTTTGAGTCTACTCCTTCAAAGTAAGATTGGCCACAACTGAAGTTCTATATAATGCCAATGATAACATATGTTTGAAGATAGTTAAACTATCGAACTTACTATCGATAAACTGACAGTAATTAGGCGTAATCCAAAACTGAGAAACTATTGGGGAAACTATGAAACTTTTGAAGTTTTAATGATAGCACTTAATATTTCATTTAGAGGACTACAAACTTATTAATATGATTAACAAGGCTGAGAAACTATTGATTGAATTCTAATTGAAGTATATTTGAAAGTTAAAGTATAAAAAAGAAATTGTTTTAAAAATCTCAATGAGATTTACAAGTTTTCTTTAGTTTAACTTCCACTTTCATCGGTTTCCTTTAAAGTCTCCCCCTGCAAAGTGACATGCTTTACATGGGCCACAACTAAAGCTCTATATAATCCCAGTCATGTATGTGTCCCTGCTCTTCTTCATACAATTAGCATATGCTTAACCTTTGCCTGCAGTCTCCAGAGCTGTCTCTCACGCCCCGTACCCTGGGTTATCCCATTGTCACACATGTGGAGTGGAGCCACCACAAGTCTCTGCCAATTTACCGAGTCGCTCAATTAGCACACAAGTAGCTTCTGCTTGGCCAGGCTGGGCTGCATAGTATTATAACCATACATATACCATACAAATGGTATAATTTGGGCAATAAGCCGGGCACAAACAGAGCTCAGCATTGGAGGCGTCCGCCTCCTGAAGATGGCTTCGTGTTGGCCAGCAGCAACACTTGCCTCAACAAGCAGTTGCAGCGGCATCTGCTGACGCAGGCGGCGAGTGCTACACAAACATGCAGGAAACAGTCTTAACACGAGAGCGCACCAAGTCGTTGCCCCCCTTCTCCTCTTGGCTGCCCCCTGCCTGCTGTGCGGCAGCGTCGTCTCATGTTTTGTAAATTAAGCAAACAAATTAAGTGCACTTGGCGCACGGGTCTCGTACACGGCGCACTTGCTGTTGCGCTCCATGTAAACACATTGTGATTGTAACAAAGCCGTATATCAAAACACCGACAGAGGCACACGTGGCCCACATCCCCCTCACCCTCGACGCCCCTTCGACCACGCATACACCCACCATACACGCCCTTGAGCAGCCAAGGACGCTGCCGTTTGCCGTTTGCAGACCCCAGAGTCGAGCCAGATCAGGCCAGCGCACAGGCTCATGCAGACACATAGACACGCATATACACACCCACGCACACACACACACTCGCACAACATGCTGTGTGTTAGTTTGTCTTAATTAGCTGGCGCACAGAGTGCAGGCCCCAGCGCCAGCCTCGGTTTGAGCTGCACGCCCATCGCTTATAGACACGACGCTAGCGAGCGCTATCGTTTACCTGGCCATAATATTATTTGCGATCCATTGGTTGCAGTGGCAGTAGGGGGGGCAACGGGGGCGTCACGGTGGCAACAGGGGCAGCAGCCACTTTTACATTTCGCTCAGTTTTCCCCAGTTTCCACTCTACCCCATAATTGTGCAGTCATTTTCATCACGATGCTTAAAGTTTTCCACGTACGCATATTGCGCCACACACACACACTGGTGATAGACGGCACACACGCATACATACGGTGTATGCGTAGCGTAAAATGAAAAGGCAAAATGTTGCCGCGTGCTGGCGCCATACACAGGGATTAAAGAACAAGTGCCACAAGAACTTCTGCTTCCATTTTTCCCACTCCACACTCCTCACTCCATTCGCCCTCTCTCTCTCTCCTCACACTTTCCCAAGTTGAGCGCTAAACGACACGCTGCGAATTCTGTGAACTTTGCTGACACAGCGAAAAGTCTGATCCCTGGGTCGCCGCTGACAACCGGCTAACAGAGCGTATACGCAATAGGCTCTTGAGTGGAAACTAAGGCAACATGGTGATAGTGAAGTGAAGTGACCGCTTTAAAGAGGCTTTGCAAGATGCGATGATTGCTTAAAATGTTGCCAGTTTGAAAGGTTTTCACACTGCTTAACTATCGACATTACTATCGATAAGTTTTAATTGATTAGTCGTACTCCAATGCTGAGAAACTATTGATGAAACCTTGCAACTTTTAACGTTTCGATAATTGCTTAAAATCTTGCTTATAAAACTATTAATGAACCATCGACTATATGTTAGTTAAAGTGCCAGCAGAAGTAAACTTAACAATGCAATGATAACCAGTTGGTCTGATTTTAAAAAAGTGAAACTATCGAACTATCGATAAGTTTGCATTGTTGCGGCGTTATCCATAAGTGAGAAACTATCGTAGAAACTATGCAACTTGTAAGTTTTAACGATTGCTTTAAATCTTTATTGCATAAAATGACTGCACAACTATCGATATGTTTAAAAAGGCTGTGAAACTATCGTTTAAACTATCGTTTACATTATAGTTGACGTTATAGTTTAAGTACATTTAACATTTTAAGAAGAAATACTTTAATTGCAACTGTTTCAGACGGCAAATCTGTAGAAATTACTTTGGCAATATTCAAATTGAGGAGGCAAATTCATAAATTGAGAAACTATCATTAGAACTATCGTAAAAGTGGCAGGCAGTAAAAGTTGTAAACACCAAATAAAACTATTTGGAATCTGTAAATGATAATAAACTATCTCAACTGCTCTTTATATAACACTTAAAGCAGCTAAACCTATTGATAGTACGTCCAACCATTGCAGCTTAAATGCGCCGCATCATGGGCTGCTTTAATTCAGTTTCAAATTTCAAATTGTGTCGCAATTGTGTAGCGCTGTGTTGGGTATTGATTAAACGGCGCCTGGGGAGCGCAGTGTGCGTTGAACGAAGAGGGAAGGAAGTGGGGAGAGGGAGAAACCAGGTCCTACGCAAATCGCAATATCAATCCCACGATGAATCCCTAATGCGGCGCTTATAATTAAATGCGTATCGGGCAACAAATAATGCAAATGTGGCTAGGGTTGCCAGGGTTGCCAAGCCGCCTAGCATAGTTGGCAGCGTTTATATTTAGGAGTATTTTGATCTCGCTACGACGACGAAGAGGAGACGACGACGACGATGCTTGCAGAATGTTCATGTTTGTTTTACGGCTCTCAATGGGGCGTGGCTGCGTTGAATGATTTGGTTTATGGTCGTTGCATGCATTTAACAACACTGGCAGCAACAACAACAGCAACAACAACACGTGAGTTAGAGCTAGGCTAGAATATTGGTTGTGCTGGCAGAAAAGCTAAAAACATTGTTAAAATGCAGCAATATTTGTAGATTTATAGCTCGCTAATCGCGGCCAAACAGCAAACGGCGGTCGGCAGAGCACAGTACAAAGGAGATACAGAGGCAGGGGGAAGGGTGCTGAAGAAGAGGGGGGGGGAGGGGCGTGTCAGCTTTAGGTGGGCGGCCAATGCTCGGTTGGCGTTGCAAATTGTAAATTGTAATGGAAATTGAAATGCAAATGCAGAATGTCCTGACATTTACGAGTGCAGCGCAGCCACTGACAGTATTGCGGCACAGCAGCAGCACTAGCAACAGCAACAACATCACGACAACAACAGTCACAAACAACATCAGCAAGCATTGCCAAAAAGTCAGCAATAAAATGTTGCAACTAAATGCGGCGCCAGGGCCGACGTTGTCACTTGGCAGGCAGCATCGCCTCGCCTGCCTTCGCTTGGGCCTCAAGCATATTTTCAATTTGTAAATGCAAAACAAGACGCTGGCCACGCCTACCCATAGTCATGGGCAGCCTATAAATATGGCACCAGGCACTTGCTGCAATTAGCGCCAAGAAGAAAAACTATTTTCCACGCAAAATTCGTTGCATATTTTCGAGGAACATTTTCCCGTGCAGCTGAGGTTGCGCTTTGACGATGCCATAAAGCTCTTTACAGACCGTTGGAACCGTTAGCCAAAGCACATCCCTCCCCTCACTCGCCTTCCCCTACTGCCCCTTGTCGCGTCCCTTTACGTTGATGAGCGTGCTTTATGACGGCCAGCGCAATGATGAATGTAACGCTGGGCGACAGCTCTGACAGCCTGCCATAAATCCCGCCAAGCGACGTGCGCAGCGTTGCTTCAGAGACGGTGCTGCCTGCATATCACCCTATATTGTATTACCAGCATGATACTCAATAAGAGACAGAGATACAGAGAGAGAATGAGAGAGAGCGCGACAAGGATTAAAAGTGCTTTAAAGTAGTTCCCCAATGCAAAATATTCCCTTAAAGTCAATTCAAAGTTGGAAAGAAACTTTCGACTCGCTTGGGCACACTTGCTTTGCCAGGTGAGCACTTGCCCCCTCTGCCACTCCCTCTTCCTTCCCCGCGCTTCTCTGCTCTGTCTCTATCTGCCTCTCACAATGGCAATCATTATAACAAATTGACTTTGCTTGTTGTGTCAGACGTTGTTTGGCTTTTTAGAAAATTTGTTAATTTTGCATTGAATTAAGATCAAAATCTGCTTACACGGGCTTAGGCAACTAAGCAGCCCGCTAGGGTCGACCCTTCTGCTTGCTGCCTCTGCTACTGCTGCTGCTGCTGCTGTGGCCAGAGATTGTTTTCGCATCAGCAACAGCAGCAGCAACAGCAACAATGAAGAGCAACAACGCAATTTTCAATGCTTTGCCACAGTTTATTATTTTTGTTCATCAGCTGAGCCTGCTGTCGACACATTTACCCCCATTTCCCTCACTCTTCCCTACCCCCCTGCACTTTATACATCCTCCCCTTGCTGCTGTTGTTTGGGGCTAACTGAAAATCCTTTTGTAGCAACAATTTGCTGCGCAAAGATTAAAACTTTTAATTTGCTTTTAATTAATTAAGTTGAAAATCGCGGCTAAAAGTCACTGGAACTTACGCCCCAACTCCAAGCAACCTCCAACCCCCAACCCCAGCCCGTACAACGCCAAGCCATCGACCCGTTTATGCTTTAGCTATGCTTGAGCAAACTACAACAACTTGCCGCTGCTTCCCGTACTCCTCCATCCTCCTCCTTGGCTTCACTATGCCTTTGGGTTTGGTTTAGCAAAATTAGTGTTGAATTCTATTTGAGGTCGCTTAACTCCATTTGCCTTGCGGTTTGCCTGTCGAAATTGCCAGTTCAACACGGAATGCGGCGCAATATGTCTACAGTTATGTTAGACAAGCAGTCAGACAGACAGAGAGACCGCTCTCAGCTACAGTTTGTAGGAACAATTCCCAAACACAATCGTCTCAATTATCGGGTGTGCTTGGGCAAAAATAAATTGATGCCATTATTTGTGAAATTGTTTCGCATTCAAAACTCGAAATTAATTTCACTAAATTCATGTATTAAGTTCGGTCAACTTCTCAACGTTTTGGCTAAATACAATAATAACACACACACACAGACGCACACACGAACAAAGTAAACAATTTTCATGCCATATGCCAAAATGATGAAATAAGTTTGATTGACTTTTCAAACAAAGCCAATTAAAATTGCACACACAGGTTTTTGGTCATGAAAAGCCTCGGGATCTCATGATAAGCCATTTTCTGAATACATTTAGTTTTGTTTAGTTCATATTCAGTTTGGCGATAGAATATCACATTTCTCTAGATGATTAGTTCACACTGCAGCTGAGCACATTTGCAGTTGAGTCGATTATTAAGTGTAATTCGTTTATTCTTGATATTGCGACAATGCATACTTCTACTATCTTCATTGCAATCTCAGTCAGTCAGGTGTGATTATTTTAATAGTCTTAAGATTTGATGTCAAGCCAGTCGAGCAAGTAAGTTTTTTGCTTACAAATTTGATATTCCTTTGAAGTAATCATAATTGACAGCTTACTATAAGTGCTGTATACCCTGCACTCTTTGAGATTGCCACAAAAAGGGGTGTATAATTAATGTGGAAGTTGAGAGAAAGGTCTGACCCATTAAACAATGGAGATACTTTCTCAAAGAGCCAGAAAACACCTACTGCTAAAGCCATGTCCATATGTCTGCCTTGATTATCGATATTTCAGTTATTATAAAACCGAGTGACATCAAATTTGGCATGAAGGTTCCTGTATTTCCTAGACATATAAAGTGTATTTTAAATTTCGGGTGCCATGCCCACCGCCTCCGTTAATCAATAATGAAAATTTGTAAAGCGATTTGCATGCGACTTGTAAAAGATAGGACTATTTAACTTTATTATTTAGTTAGCTGACTATGGTATCTGTCCCTCATCTAAATTTCAATCCGATAGGACAATAAACACAGGAGTTATTTAAGTTAGCTTAGCGCTGCAGTATTGCCTGCCCCTGCTGGTATGCTATAGTTTTTGCAACTGTGTTTGTACATATGTGTTATCACTGAGAAAGCAATAGGCAGGCAGAAGACTTCGCCTTAAAGTATTTTAAGTGTGTTTGTAATGATTTTTCAAAACAGTGCAAAGAGTATCGTACTGTCGACGTGCTCAACGGAAACTGTATGCTCTTTTGATTGACATTTCAATCTTACATTCAAATTCAAACTACTACTTGCTTACAGGGTATAAGACAGTCAGTGTGCGTGCTTTTGCCTTCTTTACTTGCTTTTTACTTGTGCAAATTTATCACTAAACTGTCAGCTGCATCAACCTCAAACTATCTCTGCCAGCTTTATGTTTACTGCAAACATAACTCCTAAGAGCATAGAAAGATAAAGAAAGAACATAAAGATAATTTAAGTAGAAGAATAAAGAGTATATTATAGCAATATCTGCCATAAATTGAAAAGCATAAACTGTGTCAAATATTTAGCTTAAAATATGTATAAAGAAATGTATTAAGTCTGTTCGAAGGCCTTTGCGTGTCGCTCTTATATAATAGATTGCAGCAGGGGAAGCAGAAGCAGCAGCTTGATGGAGCACAGCCTTGTGGCAGCAACAGCAGCAGCAGCAGCAGCCAATCGCATGCAACACAAATTTGAGGCGCACACACTCTCGATGCCGTTGTGTGTTGCCTTTCACGCCTCACTGACATTTGCTGCCGTTGCCGTTGCCGTTGCCATTGCCGTCTTGCAATGCGAAATGTGACAAGTTTTTTTAGCTTTCAAGACGACTCGACTCTTCCTCACACACACACACGTAGGGGGGGGCACACTCATATTTTGGGTTGCCTTTGCCTCACGTGCCCCGGCGCTGCTTTGTGTGCTCAACGTGACGGAAATTAGCGTGGTATGTGATGTGACTGTGCCCCCAGAACGGGTGTGCCTGTGTGTGTGTGCCTTTGCCTCTGCCTGTGTATATGTGTGCAATCGCGACTTGGCGCCATATTTATTTTTCCACTGTACTGCAGTTATGATTGTACACACACACACACACATACACTCGCACATGCCTACGTTCATTGCGCATCTTTTGAATTTCAAAATTGTTGGTGTGTACACACTTATTTCATGCTTTTGTATAAACTGACTTGTCACGCCGTCTCTTCCCCGCCCTCAAAACAGCCCGTACACTCGCTGTGATTGATGTTTGCACGCAAGCTAAGCCCGTTGGCTGCCCCCCCTTGTGCCCTTCTCTGCCCCCTCTCCTCGTTCTGCTGCTGCTCCACATGAAGAACCGCAAACAAACATTTTACATTTGAGTACGCGCCACTTTTGGTTCAGCTGCCAAAACACGAAATTGCGCATATTTGCGTTGCCTACACACAGGCGCAAACAGGCACAACACACACACACACACACACATGGACACACTTGATCAGCCACATGCACACGTCAATCTTTTATCATAATTTGAGCATGCTATATGCGCCATCAATTTGTTTGCCCAAGGCAAATTTTCACTTCATTTATTAGCAGCTGAAACATAGCCGGAAAAAGGCTAGAAAACTGCTTGCGGTAATTGATTTACTTGACTGCCTTAATTGTATGTATATGTGTGTGTGTGTGTGTGTTTACCTCTTGAGTTGCAGCGTGCGTTAATTGCTTGAAAATTGAAACATGAAATTAAATGAAAACAACGCCGGACGCCGAGCGACGAGTGTCTTGCGCCTATATCACGCATACGCCACGCATGACCGACGACAAGGACAACAACCAGCGCATGCAGGTAATTAATAAAAGTTGTCGTTGTTGCAGTTGCCGTCGCAAATGTCCATCCATGCCACACCCGCTCCACCTTCTCTTCCCCTTCTCTTCTTCTTCACTCCCTTCCGCTGACGGGAAACCGCAATGCCGTTCTCATATTTGTATATGCCTGTCTCCCTGTGTGTGCATGCGTGTGGTGTGTGTGCGTGTCGCAATCAAGTAAAATTCTTCAACGGCTTTTGGGGCTGCATATGGAAATTATAAAGTGCCCATCGGGCAGGCCAGGCCAGTCTGACTGGCGACCCCAGCGGCAGCACCGTGTGATAAGTGACAAATAAATGCGCTCTCAATGTGTTCGTTGTCTGACCGGTGCGCGTCCTTGTCTGTTTATTTCTCTCGCTGCCTCGCCTCGCCTGACAGTTGCAGCAGTGCTGCCCCCCCCTTTCCCCCTCCCTCTCACGCTCTTCGCTCGCCCACTTGCATTGGCCGTTAAATATTGCAAAATATTTCAGTGTTTCAAAGGTTGCAAAAATTATGGAAAAATATCGCGTAAAAATCATTTTTTGTCTGTGTGTGTGGGGGCGTTGTATATGTGCATATAAGTGGGCGTGGCAGCACCGTCACTTGCCTTTGTATAATTTCGAGTGTTTTTATACCGCGAAATTGCTTGCATATTTTAATGAAACGACCACATGACGCCTGCCAACGGCCGCAACATGCCCCAAGGCAGGACAAGGAAGGAAGGAAGGGGAGCGGAGCAAGTAGGGGGGCAATTGCTGCGGCGAATAACCCGTTGATCTCGAGCCGCTGACTGACAGGCTGTCAGACGCGGCACACAGCATATAACGCATATTAATTAACCCTGCATAGCCGCACAGGGCGTCGAAATAGACCATTAACTACAGTTAGCGACAGTTCTGATTACAGTGCAGAGGCTGTAATTAAAAGTAGCAGCAAAGTATAAAGAGTTTCCATAGAAGAGAAGGATGTTATAGTTCCACAAAGTATATATTCTTGATCAGCATCGATAGCAGACTTGATATAATATATTATATAACTATGTCAGTCTGTGAGTCAGTATGAAAGCCTATATCTCTGAGACTATAAGATCTAGTACTGACAACTTTAGTGGCAATATGTCTTAATATTGTGTGTAGATAAATTTTATATTTTAACTTTGCCACCCCCTTTCCGCCTCGCTCAAGCGATATAAACCCAATTACAAGCATCATTTTAGTGAAAGGCAATTCATTTTTGGTAAAAACAATGACTATCAAACTCTAAATAAGTCTGGTAAGTTTGGTTTAGATCGAACCATTAACATAGTATTTATATAAGAACTAATTTTAAAGGGTTACTGATTCACCCCGTAAAGTATGCAACACAATATGAGCTTATAGCAGGAGTCGCGCACATTCAACTGTAGCCTTGTTTAATTATGCAATTTCAGTTTGTATTAAATGAAAAGAACTTAGTTGAATATTAAGGAAACCGTCACAGTCGGGCACAGTCAACTGTAGCCCTACTTTCTGGTTTATATTCTCTATATTATATAAAGACAGTGTGCACCAAAGGGTTAATGCAAACTTAAGTCAATGTGCATTAATTGTTGAAAGAACTTCACTGTCAACTTGCTGTCACAACTAATTAATCCACTTGATGACTTTCATAAGTGTTTAATCCTCATGAATTATTCAAACTTATTAAAGAAATTTCACTTTAAAAGCTGCCTAATTGAATGTCGATGTTTTGTTAATCACACACACACACTACTCACACACACACAGAGATACAAGCGAGCGAGTATTAATTAATGCATTGACAATATTATCTTTTGGCAAGCTGCATTCAGCTGCTGCAACATCCACGAGGAGTGAGAAGGCAGGCGAGGCGGGGGGTGGAAGCAATCAAATCGCAAGCTCAGTTCGCTTGTTCGACATGCTACACGCTCACTCGCTCGCTAGCTCGCCATATAAGCCATAAGCTGGCTTCGCTTGGCTTTATTTATGAGCCAATGATATTGCCAGAGATTTGCTTGAACGGCAACGTGACAACTCTGGCAAGCCAAATGAAAACACGTGACTCGCTGCCAATTGGTAAGCAACAAAAGCTTTGGCTTCAGCTTTGAATTATGGCAAACACTGTAGCATACACAAGCAGCCCCCCTTCCCACTTCCCCCGACAGCAGCCCCCTCTCCACTTCCATAGCCAGCGCCAGAAATCTTGCCTCAAATCATTCCCATCCTCTCCCTGCGTCCAGAGCCACGTTTGCATTTCAATTTGGGTTTTCTCCGCTTTACGAACCATCCCCTCCCCTCTTAGTACCCCCTCCCCGTCCCGCTCTGGGGTCTTGCTGGCGTTTGATTTTTTCGGTGCTCGCTGCTGCTGCTGCTTGTGATAAAATCATAAATCAACGCTGAATCAGGTAAATAAAAATAATGCTCAGAGTGCGTATGCAAATTGAACTGAAACCGAGCGACGAGAAGAGAATCTTTGGCTGAGATTTGCTGCTGCAAAAATATGATAAAACTTCCTGAGTCAGTTGGAGAAAAAACTTTTTGACTTCACAGAGAGAAAGTTGAGTGCGGAGCTGCCTCCGATGCTGCTGCTGCTGCCTCTGATGCTGTTTTTGCATAATATTGTTGCAGCCAACTTTGACTCTTAAGTATGCGAGTGTGCACTGTATGTGTGTGTGCCAGAGTGTGCCTGTGTATGGATGTGTGTGTGTGGTTGGTTGAAATGTATGAAAATAGTGGGGCAATCAGTGCGCCGTTAATTAGCCAAAGTTGCTAAACGGCATAGCTAATGACGCATAAAGTTCGCGCAAAACATCCGCGATGTTTGTGCACTGCTATCGATGTGGGCGGGGTCAATTAAACGACTTTTAACACTGTGCTACAAAGTGCATGTTGTAAAGATGGTGTGCAGAAGTTGTTAATAGAGTAGAGTGAATGGTATGTTGTTGCTTCGGACAGTTTTTAAAGACCTTTTAATTATGGAAAGTGTAAACTTGACTTACTTCTGGGCCTATTATCCGATTAAATTGAAATTGGGAAAGTAAGATGATGCAATATTCATCCTAATACATACTACACCAGAAAGAAAGAACCCTGCATGCTTTATTTGGTATCTCTAACTTTTATATTAGGTGAAATCCCGACTTTGAAACGGTTTGATCGACAAAGAGACAGACAGACTGACAGAGGTATTGGCAGACAGACATACAGATGGACCAACAAAGAAAAAGATTGAAGGACAGACAGATAGGCAGAGAAACAGGCAGACAGACAAACAGGCAGACAGACAAGCAGACAGACAAATAGACAGAACAACAGACAGACAAACAGACGGACAGGCAGACAGATAGACAGTCAAACATACAGACACGGCTCAATAGCCTTGACCAGCACGCCGTCTTCTGTATGTTACATATATTATCACAAAGTAAGTACATCCTTATGGACGACTTTCAAAGGTGAAAACAATTTACTATCTAGATACATATATTCTATATAAGAGTAAGTAGTCTTATCTAAAAATAAATGTACTAAAGACTATACTCTCTATATGCAATATTCTTTCTCCTCTGTAACTAATTCCAACTCTAGTAACTCTGCTATTATCTTCCTTCTATCTTGAAAAGAATCTGCAATTGCTTTGTAACCATGTAATCTTTCCTATTTGATCTTGGATCATTAATATTGCTTGCTCTAACCTCCCTCCTTTTACTCTTTCAAATCAGTTATCTCTTTAGTCAACTGCTTGAAAACAGCATTCCCATATACCATTCGAAACATTTAATAATTCCAAAAATCCCCAAAGAATTCTTCGTTTTTAATCAACAATTTTCGTATTGGAAAGTTACAGTTAACTTTTGCAGTACCATAAATGAAAATCTCTTGGGATACCAACTTGAATCAAAAATCTCCACACACACTCGACATAATTGAATTCTGATCGGAACAAGAGTCTTTGGCCTTTGATAACATAACGTCGTCGCATATTTTGCTGGCAAGTGCACTGCCTACACACACATACACACACACACACACACACACACAAACACACACAGTCAGACACTCACTCAGTGAGGGAACTGCAACGGTTTATTAGTTCAAAAATGCTGCATTGGGCAATCGCTTTGATCAAAGGGTTCACTAGCTCGACCCCTCTTCCCCTCTTCCCCTCACTCTCCCTTTTCGAGCCAAGAGTTCAGGCAGCTTTTAGGTTACGGTTTGCGTTACGTTACGTTGCGTTTACGTTTCGTTTCGTTGCAATGCTCTCCGCTCTTCTCGCCCAGGCGTCGACTCATTACATAACCGCAAAACGCACAATCTCTGACAGACGCCGCTCAGAGTTGGTAACTATGCAGCAGCCAGGAGATACAGCCAGAGTCGTAGCTGGAGCTGGAGCCCAAGCTGGGACTATATATGCTGCCTTAGTGCAATGGAATTGCATTGAAATCGTTGCGGTTGCCATAACGATTCCATGCCGTTGCAATTGAGCATTGCAGGCGTCGCCTCAAAGTAGACTATGCTTATTAATGGACGCACACAAACAACAAGAGCAAAACAACAACAACAACAGTAAGTATAAGGGAGAGAGAGAGAGAGAGGAGAGAGAGAGTAAGACAGGAAAATCTGTGCACACTAATGGACACATTTGCTCAGCTTATATGAGCATTCGCTCATTCAAGGGCAGCTGCGAGGGCGGCGCTGGCGATCGAGGGGACGTGCCAAGGATTTATTAAAGCTACACAGACAGACTGGACATAATGGACTGACCCAAAATTCATCTACTCCTGCTCCCCAGCATGCCAAGAGCTTTGCGAAATACCAGTTAACATTTTATGTGCAACGAGACAATGACACAAACACTTGGAAATCCGTTCCTGCTAGTGCGGCCTTTGGAAAATTTCTGCTTTGCGGAAACGGACGGATGTGCTGCAGCAACAGGAATGCAGCAACCTGCTGAATGCCTCTACCACCCTCTCCTTCTCTCTCTCTGCCTGTCTGCCAGTCTGCTGTGCCATCCCGATAAGCAGCTTGACCGGCCTGGGCAGGCGGCTGCTTCACATGTGTGAAAAGCAGAACATTCAATGGGCTTCGCAATCATTTGCTAATTAAACTGAGGACGTAGCAAGAGGTGTTTTGTGCTGCGCAGTGTATGATTAAGAGAAAGACAGCAAGCAGATCGCAGTGTAGCAATGGCACTTCTTAGACATATTACAGAGTAGACTTTGGAGCCACGGAAAGTATAAAGAAATTCATAAGAGAAGATTGAAGGAAGATGGGATTAAATTTATAGATACAACTTATTAATTATTATTGAACATTAAGATAAATAGTAAGGCAGAGAAAGAGGCTGGAATATCATGAACGAACAATACAGGTTTGTTATATTTAAATATATTGTTTCTGCCTGTTACAGCCTGTTGATAGGATTTTAAGACTATTTCAATAAGTTGTCAAAGTCATAACCATAGTGAATGTAATGTGCGCTGACATTGCTTTCAATATCTTGAAAACTGAGAGCAATCAGCGCTCTATCCATGTAGCTAATAGGAATGTTATCAATTCTCAATATGGAAAGATAATTTGCACTGATTTGCGTATTATATATGAGCATACATTTAGTTTTCTTAAAGTAATTATATAATATAAATAATATAATGATATAAGTAATTACTTAAAGATGGTGCACTTACCAATAGAAAGAAGAACCTGTTCAAAGATTCATCTTGATTGCATAAAAACTGTTGACCTCAATAAATCCGTTATAGCTTGAGAAAAAGAACAGCCGTTATGTAGTCGGCTGTTCTTCTTCTACATCTATAACAGATAAATGAGTTAATAATAAAAATAATAATAAAACAGCTGCTTACTCTACACTCTATATAAAGTAGGGAAACACTTCATCTTGATTGCATAAAAACTGTTGACCTCAATAAATCGGTTACAGCTGGAGAAAAAGAACAGCCGTTATGTAGTCGGCTGTTTTTCTTCTAAATCTATAACAGATAAATGAGTTAATAATAAAAATAATAATAAAACTGCTGCTTACTCTACACTCTATATAAAGTAGGATCCCCTCAATAAAGTAGGGAAACACTTTATCTTGATTGCATAAAAACTGTTGACCTCAATAAATCGGTTACAGTTGGAGAAAAAGAACAGCCGTTATGTAGTCCGCTGTTTTTCTTCTGCATCTATAACAGATAAATGAGTTAATAATAAAAATAATAATAAAACTGCTGCTTACCCTACACTCTATATAAAGTAGGGAAACACTTTATCTTGATTGCATAAAAACTGTTGACCTCAATAAATCGGTTACAGTTGGAGAAAAAGAACAGCCGTTATGTAGTCCGCTGTTTTTCTTCTGCATCTATAACAGATAAATGAGTTAATAATAAAAATAATAATAAAACAGCTGCTTACTCTACACTCTATATAAAGTAGGGAAACACTTTATCTTGATTGCATAAAAACTGTTGACCTCAATAAATCGGTTACAGTTGGAGAAAAAGAACAGCCGTTATGTAGTCCGCTGTTTTTCTTCTGCATCTATAACAGATAAATGAGTTAATAATAAAAATAATAATAAAACTGCTGCTTACCCTACACTCTATATAAAGTAGGGAAACACTTCATCTTGATTGCATAAAAACTGTTGACCTCAATAAATCGGTTACAGTTGGAGAAAAAGAACAGCCGTTATGTAGTCCGCTGTTCTTCTTCTGCATCTATAACAGATAAATGAGTTAATAATAAAAATAATAATAAAACTGCTGCTTACTCTACACTCTATATAAAGTAGGGAAACACTTCATCTTGATTGCATAAAAACTGTTGACCTCAATAAATCTGTTATAGCTTGAGAAAAAGAACAGCCGTTATGTAGTCGGCTGTTCTTCTTCTAAATCTATAACAGATAAATGAATTAATAATAAAAATAATAATAAAACTGCTGCTTACTCTACACTCTATATAAAGTAGGGAAACACTTCATCTTGATTGCATAAAAACTGTTGACCTCAATAAATCGTGAAAAAAGAACAGCCGTTATGTAGTCGGCTGTTCTTCTTCTAAATCTATAACAGATAAATGAATTAATAATAAAAATAATAATAAAACTGCTGCTTACTCTACACTCTATATAAAGTAGGGAAACACTTCATCTTGATTGCATAAAAACTGTTGACCTCAATAAATCTGTTATAGCTGGAGAAAAAGAACAGCCGTTATGTAGTCGGCTGTTCTTCTTCATTATAACATAAATGAATTAATATAAAAATAAAAAAAACTGCTGCTTACTCTACACTCTATATAAAGAGGGAAACACTTCATCTTGATTGCATAAAAACTGTTGAGCATATATTTAGTTTTCTTAAAATAATAATATAATATAAATAATATAATAATATAAGTAATTACTTAAAGATGGTGCACTTACCAATAGAAAGAAGAACCTGTTCAAAGATTCATCTTGATTGCATAAAAACTGTTGACCTCAATAAATCGGTTATAGCTGGAGAAAAAAGAACACACGTTATGTAGTCGGCTGTTCTTCTTCTACATCTATAACAGATAAATGAATTAATAATAAAAAAAAATAATAAAACTGCTGCTTACTCTACACTCTATATAAAGTAGGGAAACACTTCATCTTGATTGCATAAAAACTGTTGACCTCAATAAATCGGTTATAGCTGGAGAAAAGAATGAGTGGCTGTTCTTCTTCTACATCTATAACAGATAAATGAATTAATAATAATACGCTGCTTATACACTATAAAAGAGGGAACTTATTATTGCATAAAAGTTACGTATTTAGTTTTCTTAAAATAATAATATAATATAAATAATATAATAATATAAGTAATTACTTAAAGATGGTGCACTTACCAATAGAAAGAAGAACCTGTTCAAAGATTCATCTTGATTGCATAAAAACTGTTGACCTCAATAAATCGGTTATAGCTGGAGAAAAAGAACACACGTTATGTAGTCGGCTGTTCTTCTTCTACATCTATAACAGATAAATGAATTAATAATAAAAAAAATAATAAAACTGCTGCTTACTCTACACTCTATATAAAGTAGGGAAACACTTCATCTTGATTGCATAAAAACTGTTGAGCATATAATTTAGTTTTCTTAAATAATAAAGAAAAGGGTCTACACTATACAGATAAATAATTAATTAAAAATAATACTGGCACTCTACACCATATAAAGTAGGGAAACACTTCATCTTGATTGCATAAAAACTGTTGACCTCAATAAATCGGTTACAGTTGGAGAAAAAGAACAGCCGTTATGTAGTCCGCTGTTTTCTTCTACATCTATAACAGATAAATGAGTTAATAATAAAAATAATAATAAAACTGCTGCTTACCCTACACTCTATATAAAGTAGGGAAACACTTATCTTGATTGCAAAAAACATAAAAAAAAACCTCTTCAAAAGGGCATTCATCTTGATTGCATAAAAACTGTTGACCTCAATAAATCGGTTATAGCTGGAGAAAAAGAACAGCCGTTATGTAGTCCGCTGTTCTTCTTCTACATCTATAACAGATAAATGAATTAATAATAAAAATAATAATAAAACTGCTGCTTACCCTACACTCTATATAAAGTAGGGAAACACTTCATCTTGATTGCATAAAAACTGTTGACCTCAATAAATCGGTTATAGCTGGAGAAAAAGAACAGCCGTTATGTAGTCGGCTGTTCTTCTTCTACATCTATAACAGATAAATGAATTAATAATAAAAATAATAATAAAACTGCTGCTTACTCTACACTCTATATAAAGTAGGGAAACACTTCATCTGATGTTTTTTTTTGTGTTGTTTAATGTTTGTGGGAGCTTGTGGTAACTATGATAATGAATTAATAATAAAAATAATAATAAAATATAAGTAATTACTTAAGTGCACTCTACCAATAGATAAAGTAGGCAAAGACTTCATCTTGATTGCATAAAAACTGTTGACCTCAATAAATCGGTTATAGCTGGAGAAAAAGAACACACGTTATGTAGTCGGCTGTTCTTCTTCTAAATCTATAACAGATAAATGAATTAATAATAAAAAAAATAATAAAACTGCTGCTTACTCTACACTCTATATAAAGTAGGGAAACACTTCATCTTGATTGCATAAAAACTGTTGACCTCAATAAATCTGTTATAGCTGGAGAAAAAGAACAGCCGTTATGTAGTCGGCTGTTCTTCTTCTAAATCTATAACAGATAAATGAATTAATAATAAAAATAATAATAAAACTGCTGCTTACTCTACACTCTATATAAAGTAGGGAAACACTTCATCTTGATTGCATAAAAACTGTTGACCTCAATAAATCTGTTATAGCTGGAGAAAAAGAACAGCCGTTATATAGTCGGCTGTGCTTCTTCTACATCTATAACAGATAAATGAATTAATAATAAAAATAATAATAAAACTGCTGCTTACTCTACACTCTATATAAAGTAGGGAAACACTTCATCTTGATTGCATAAAAACTGTTGACCTCAATAAATCTGTTATAGCTGGAGAAAAAGAACAGCCGTTATGTAGTCGGCTGTTCTTCTTCTTCATCTATAACAGATAAATGAATTAATAATAAAAATAATAATAAAACTGCTGCTTACTCTACACTCTATATAAAGTAGGGAAACACTTCATCTTGATTGCATAAAAACTGTTGACCTCAATAAATCTGTTATAGCTGGAGAAAAAGAACAGCCGTTATATAGTCGGCTGTGCTTCTTCTTCTACATCTATAACAGATAAATGAATTAATAATAAAAATAATAATAAAACTGCTGCTTACTCTACACTCTATATAAAGTAGGGACACACTGCGCAGCTGTTGGCACAACTTAATCAGTTTCACATTATAATATATATATACATATTCACAACTTCATACATAATCCACATATATTTAAGGAATAATTCCAAATTGAATTATTCAAAATGCAGTTGTGAAAATCTGTTTGCAGTTGATTCAATAAACTTATGATTATTTAATAGAACGACATGAATATTTCCAATGAATTTCACAATAAATGTGCATAATCTAGGCTTAACGTTGGTGCTTTAAATGCAAGTAAATAAATAAATGCTTTGCATTTCCTAGAAAATGTATGGAAATCAAACATGAAACTCGACGAGTTTGCTTTGCTTTCTTGCAGTGGCAATTAAACAAACTCATATGCAATGACTGAGCTAGTTGCGTGTGTGTGTGTGTGTGCTTGGTAACAGAAAAAAGTTATTAAGCGCAAATACAAACACGAGACAAACAAGTCACAGCCTTGCAGCAAGTAAAGCTTCTTCACTCTGAGCTCATCAAACTCATGTGAGTAGAAGAAGAAAATCAAGGCAAGCAGAGACACTTATAACAGAAGCAAATAGACAAACAAACACAGGCACACACACACACATAGAAAGTGAGAGAGGGAGAGCAGTCAATAAATTCTCATTTCGCGCGCTGAATTTTCCACCTGCAAGCAAATTGTACGCAAAGCAATAATAAATACAAATAAAAACATGACGCATAAAAATTACAGCAGCAGCACCGCACAACGTACGACTCAAGTGAGTCCTCCATCAACTCGAGGAGCAACTCCCTGATTCCCCCATCGATGCGCACCCAATCTATATTAAGTATACGCACTGTTTGAACCATGCATTTTAATGGTGCCGCCGCCAGGCAGCGCCTCTGGCACTTCACTTGCCCTCATCGCCCTCACATATATATTGCGCACATCCCACCTGGTTTCCTGTCTGCCTGAGCTCTGACAAAACACTCATTTATTTCAATTAGTATTCGAACTCGTCTGTCTCTCTCTCTCTGTCTGTCTGTCTGACATAGATCAAGGCAAAAGCCTCGCAGTGCTCGCAGCTTGTGTCAACAACAAATAAAACCGTCTCTCATTGCTGTGCTGTGCTGGGATTGCCTTAGCCTCTCGCAAAGATATCTAATTTCGCTGAAGAAAATGCAGCTAATAGATTGATTGAGCTGCGAGTCGAGAGATGAATTGAGAGAGAGAGAGAGAGTGGGAGAGGGAGGGATATGAACGTCAGTGTGTTCGATTGCGAGCGCATCTAAACGAAGTCAATTTAACAGCGCGACTACTTTGAATTAGTTTGCCTGCAAAGACGCTAACAAGCGCAATATACCAACTATATATAATGTATAGTATGTGTGCTTATATACAGTCTATATATGCGTCTGCATAGGAATACAACTAACTTATCAGGGCGCCAAGCCGGCAAACTTTGATTGAATGCAAACAGAGCGAGCAATGCCGCCACGCGGAAACGCTGCAATTCAAACTGTGCGCGTATCACGACACAGTGGGCACTGCAAGTTATCGTTTCTGGATCAAGAACTATCGATAGACTATTTAAAAACTTAAAGAGTTAGCTTTGCAATGAACATAAAGAGACCTCAAACAGTTATAGAAGTGATTGGTGTTGCTTTTGAGAGTTAACTTAGTGCTTCCACTTTTCGGGTGGAATGAATAGATAAGTTAATAAATAGATACTGTGTTATAATGTAGATAAGGATAAAAGATATTATAATGAATATTGTTACTATACATTTTAAATACCACACTGTGGATACAATTATTATATTTAATGTAAACTCTATTTAGGTCTATTTTTAACTCCTTGAAACTTAGTTCCTTTAAGCACAGATTCTAAATGAAGAATATAATTTAAAAATAAATATAATTTATAATTAATACTTTTATATATATTTTAACTCCTTGAAACATAGTTCCTTTAAGCACAGATTATAAATAAAGAATATAATTTATAATTATACTATCATATCATCCGATCTCTGAACACAACACGCTTCGCTCTGCCACTCAAGGAGCACAGCTGACGTTGCACATGGCCAGCGTGAATAAAGGGGAAGGGAATCCTTTCATTTATTTACGCTGCATCTGCATGTGGCGATGTTGCAAGTGCAGCTGCTGCACTCAAAGCTGCGGTGCAGGCGGAGCTCGTTGGCAGGCAATCGTTAATGGCAGCAAAGGCAGCGCACACGCACTTTGAGATTGCAGTGTAAATATTTTTGCCATTTCTCTATTTCACTTAAACAGTTATTAAGCCAATGACGACTTGACCTGGTAGAACAGGCAGACAAGGAGGGGCGGAAGGGAGAATGGGAGACAGAGAGCTGCCTTGGCAACGGCAACCGGCAACGTCCCTGGCACGTTGCTAATGTGCATCGCCATTAAGTCAGCGCTGCGTGTTTTGTTTACGCAACGCGCGTGCCACCCAAAGCAGGCAAACACTTTTGTGCAGCACTGTTGCATGTTGCAAGAGTGCTGCAGGCTGCAGCTGACAGGTGGCAAAAGGGCAAAGCGACGAGTAAAATTATATTAAACAGAGTCGGTTGCTTGGCCAACAACAACAGCAACAGCAACAATGGCAACCAAGCCACGCCAAGGCAACGCCGACGCCGCAATATCAACACAAACAACAACAACAAACTCAGTAGGAAAAGTTTAAAGCAAGAGAGAAAATCAAAGCAGCGTCGGCGAAAAATATTATGAAAGGAAGTGAAACATTTTCCATATACAACAAATTGAACAACGCTTTCGAACATTTCAAAGCGTCGCCCAATTTGTTTTGCATCGTCTATCGGGAGGCCGCAGACCTGTGTGCTGTCCCAGGTAACACAGAAGGATATTCGAAGGAACGCAGCACAAGCCGCAACTGGAAATTGATTGAAGAAGAAGCAAGAACAACAAGAACAAGAACAACAACAGAAGGAAGCCTCGTTTGATGTCTTACAGCAAACACGGAATCCTTTCAACATGTCGATGTCAACCGAGGAACTAATACCCGCCGAAGAGTCGGAGCAAAGCGGTCTCAAGTTGCCCTTCGAGACGGTGCTGCAAGATGATCCACGTGTGCTCTGGCTGAAGACAATCATCTCGAATCAGTTGGGTGTCTTTGATCCCAAATATGTCAACGGATTGATCAGTGAGAATCGTTATGCTGTCGATAACTTCTTCAGTACTCGCTACGAATCTCAAGCTGATCTAGATCGTGTGATCATGTTTGTGTGGCGCACTAACTACGACAAGTTGTGTGAGGAAGAGATCACTGTACTGGAGGAGCTGCCACGTCCACCGCCGCCAGAGAAAAAGGAGAAAAAGGGGAAGGGAAAGCGCGCCAAGGGAGGCGGCGGCGGCGGTGGTGGCACGGGACGCAAGAAGGGCGGACAAGATGTGGCAGAGTCCGAACCGGAGTTGAGGGGAAGGCGAAGGAGATGGAGATGGTGAGGGTGGCGAGGGGGAGGATGCCACAGTGGCCAGCAGTGGCAAGAGTTCAGCACGTTCCAAGCGTAAGTATCTCCTCCAGAAACACTTGATGTGCTCTACTATATATGCTGTACGAGTATAACACATACATATAACACATTATTCATCTTTCTCTTCTACTTCTCGTGATGTAGCCAGCTCTGATATGGAGAACGGTAAATATGAAGCAAAGTTTTCATTTGTTCTTTGACGGCATTTTTAATTTGGAAAGTTTTTTTGCGGCTTTCTCCTTGTTCACTTCAATGCATCGCATAAATTCGCTCACCCACGTCCAACTTCATATCAAAATCGCAAATCTTGTTCTCTCTCTCTGTCTTCCCTTTGATTCGCATCATAAATATTTAAGAGCCTCATTTCGTTGCCTTCGCCTAATATTCATTTCTTTTGCAACTTTTAATTTGAATTCGTAGCACGACCCGCAGTGCAACTCATTTGATTTGCTTTCTCTCCTTTTCTCTTTGCTTCTCTTGAGATAAGAACAAAGTTTCCTAACCGTTCATTGCATTCGAATTGCAACCAGGAGACAATGCGAATGCAAATGCCATAGAATGTGGCTTCCTTTCTCTCCATTCACATCAATCACAAGCTCACTGTGTGAACTGACTACCACGCACATTTGCCCATGCTAATATTGTTCACTTATCCTTACAGGCAAAGGCAAGGCAAAGAAGAAACCAAGCTATGTACCGGTGTTCATTGAAGTTAAGGTAAGTTAACCTCTTTGATATTAACTGCTCATTGTTATACCCTTTGACTATGGTTTAAAACAGGTTATACTACACTTTGGGCAAATGTATATAATATAGAAGTTTATATATTCTTATTCAGCACCAATAGTCAAGTTAATTGAGCCGTGTCTATCTGTCTATCTGTTTGAACGTGCAGTTCTCAGCTATTATAAAAGAAGAGACACCAATTTTGGCATTTTGTTTCCTAGAGTCCAATAGTTGACAATTATTTTTAAGCACTGAGTGCCACGCCCACTGCCCCTGCAAATCAGTAATAAAATTTTGGAATTCGATTTATAAACGACCTATAAGAGATACAATATTCTGACACAGACATATAATTAGCTGCCTATAGTAGCCATCTCACCTCAAAATTTCAATCCGCTCGTACAATAAACTTTAAAGTTATTTAACTAACCTTTGCGTTCCAGTTCTGCTTGCCTGCCCCTGCTGGTAGGCTTTAGTTTTTGCAAGCGTGCCTGCATTTCTGTTCACAGTGAGATAACAATAGACTGTAGAAGAACTTCTTTTTAGGTATTCTTAGTATATTTGTAGTGCAATTAATTTCATTTATTCCATTACCAATATAGAAAATAGTTCCTGTCTATGTGAAGACCCCCATACTGCACTGTCATTTTGGCGAAATGGCCTCACACAATATGGAACCGAAGATGAAATACGTTTATATTCTACGCAAGCATTCACGAGAGATACGTAAGTATGGAAATGGATTGGAAAATGTTATGCATAAAACCATTGAAAAGTACTTCGATTTATGGATTGTAACCAAGCCGAAGCAAGCGATAGTTCGATTTGCTTTTACAGCCGTTTTTTTATGATGATATAGGGTGCGGCATAAAAAGCGATCGTTAAACTAATGCCAACATATTGTCAACTCAAAGGGGGCACTCTACTGTGCAATTTCTCATTAATTTCATTAATTTTTTTCTCAGCTCATTTCAAGGACCCACGACAATGCTTTGCCGAGATGCCTTTACTATTTCTTTTGGGCTCGATACGTGGCTCGCTCATTGATTCACTGCGTAACGACTTGAATACGGTAAGCTTCATCAACTTTGCTTAACTCACCCTCTGACCCTCCCTCCCCGCTTACTGGTCTCTGAAACATCACTTAATGCCTCAACACAATCCGCAACCGAAATCACTCAAATTTGCGCCCTTTCGCTCATTTCACACACCATAAAACGTTGTTCAATCAATCAACGGCTTCGAAGCAGGCGCCATTGTTTCCATTCCGCCTTCCCCCTCCTACGTCTGTGTCTACTTCCTACTGTGTCCTTCCGCTGTCCATTCTTAACCGCAAAACAAAATGTGACGAATTGTAATTAATTCCTAAAACAAGGCAGTCATCTATCAAAATGGACGCGCCGGGCGAAAGATTTTTGCGCTTCAACGCACAACAGGCGGTCGAACTAGGCAGACGATAGAACCAGTGGAGAGGGGAGACGAGCAGGAGATAAGGGAGGGGGACCCACTTGCAGAACACAGCTTATACAGCCCGCAATGCCTTAAGCGACCAACGGCAAAGGCAAATTGCTTCATCATAGCCTCAAAATGTGCTGCGGTTTCCATTAGGCTGCTTCAGCAGGCTCCATCCCAACCCCCTGCCCTTCCTATGGCTTGCAAATGCTGCGGTCTGTGAGTGAAACATGCCCCAAACTGCCATAATATTTGCCTTGTGCATGAAAATAAATTGGAAATTTGCTTGAAATCGCTTTTTTGGGCAAATCAACGCGACAAATCAATTAGAACAAGGCCTGAAACTCCTGAGAGAGGTCTTTCTCTCTTCTTTATGAGAGGCCCTCTCTCTCTTTATCTATATATCTCTCTCTTTATATGCACTTACTAATATATTGTTTATACTACATATACACTATTGCAGGTCTATAAACAGGCTTTTCATTTTCAATTTCGCGAACCTACAACCGGCGATACACATAACGATAAGGATGCAACTGAGGGCGAACGCGGAGGGGGCGATGCCGATAGAAAAACTGGAGGCGAGGCTACGGAGGCTAATGAATCGGGACCGGGTCTATTGGAGCTATCCAAACCGTCGGAATTTCGTTTGAAAGCGCTTAAACAACAAAAGTATTTAACTTTTTCAACAAAGGCGGCAATGCCACAGGGGTGAAGTGGGCAAGAGGGCCCAGGAGGGGCGGACTAGGGTGTGTAGTACTGAGTAGGGTGTGTGGCCGCGGCGCTTTATTGGTTTTATTCTGACTGAAGTGCGACTGTGAAAGCGGGCAACGCTTTCTTTTTTGTATACTTTTTTCGCAGTTTTTTCGGCATTTCTTTCTTTCTTTCTCTCTGCTTTTTTTCTCTCACTCTCCTTTTTGGTGCGCATTTCTCGATTGCCCTTTGTTTTGCGTTTATCACTGGTTGCCATCGACGCGGCTACAGTTACTCGCTGGAAAAAGGGGGGACGGAGATTCCTGCATACAACCCTTTTCGCACATAAATTACAGCGCATCCGATAAGAATTTTTATTTTTTAATCGGATTTCATGCTGCCATCAGCGGCGCCAGCGTCGACGTCGGCCTCGACTGCGCGCTGTCCTTGCCCGTTGTCTTCTTTGCTCTGAAAGCCAACATTTATGGCACATCCTGGCCTGGAACCTCACTGAGCCGTGAGAGCACTGCCCTGCCATCATCCCAATTCCCCCCCTGCAGCCACTTGACCAGTTGCTGTTTTTGTTTTTTGTATTGTTTTTTTTTAAGGGGGCATCCTTCGTCACACGGTCCTTTGACGCCCCTCTCTGTCCCCTCCCTGTTATCATCCTTTGTTGCTTATTTCGCTTATCAGCTGCTTTTCATTACGCTTTGTGTTAATTTTACATGTCCAGCGCGCCTTTAATTGCTTTCGTTTGTTTATTTCTTTTTTTTTTCTGCTCGCCCTCTAGAAAGAAAAAGGCCCTAGAAACGGCTGCCAGAAAGGCTGCAGCGGCTAAAAAGGAAAGAGGCGGTGAGGACGAAGAGGATGATAAAATTGTCATAGAAATTCCCTCATCATCCGAGGATGAGGGTAAGCTGGACACACATATCATTTAATATGCTATCATCTTTCTATATAATGATTCCCCACAGCTCAAGCAGTAAAGCCTGAGAAACAGACTATCGCCGAACGTTGGGATAAACTACTAACCGAAACCAAGAACAAGGTTGAGGAGGAACATGCTCTGGAGGAGGCAACCCCGCCACGCATAATGCCCATACAGCGTGAATTGTTCAAAGAGATGGAAGAATTCGATTCGGAAATCGTGTGGACAATCAATCACATTGTGTGGGCCTTCAATTTGCCCACTTCGTATGTGCAGCCCGGACAGGAGGAGACTGAGTACGAAGATGCCGTCATACGTGTACCTTTGGATCCCAAAAGAGTTGATCTCATTCCCACCTATTCGCAAGTGCAACTCGAGGATGTTCTCGATGGCTGGATGAAGTATCTGAGGAGAACAATGAAATCGTTGAAGGATCAACCACTGGACGAGTTCACTCCCATGGCCGAATATCGCTATTGGCACAAGATGGAACTCGATCTTTATGGCACATTGGAGCAATTGAAAACCGTATTTGTGGTCACTGTGCTCAGTCGCTTGAAAGAGATGAGATCCAAGAGATTGGGAGAATGGGACAAGACTTTAGCCCAAACCGAGGAGAGGTTCAATTTGGCAAAGGAGAACGCTGATTACCTCAGCACAATTAAGGATTATTTGGACGTAAGTGGAGGCAGTAGAGGAATTCTGATTTCAGTTAATCTATATATACATATTTCCCCAATAGAAAATACGGAGTTATGAGAGTTTCAAGCTGTCAATTCTGCAGTTACCCAATGTTATGGTTGGTCTGCGTCATATCTGGACCATGTCCAGTTACTATTGTCGCGATCCCGAGATGCAGGTGCTACTCTGCCAGATATCGAGTGTGTTTTGCAATAAGGTCAAGAGTTTCATCAATTTCGATAACATATTTCGGTAAGTCGGATAGAAGAAGAGGATTACTTCTGCCATAACACTTCCCCCCCTTATCAAAGTTATACTGCTACTTATACGAGTGAAACAGCGAACAGCTGCGCCAACCTGCTCAAGTGCTGGAAACAGGCGTATAGAGTAAGCCGTCAGCATATTGAGGAATCTGGCGCAGGTTCTCGTTGGGAATTCGACAGCGTTAAGCTCTTCAATGAGGTGGATCATATTTATAAAGTGGCCATTGATATTGCTTATGTTGGACGTGTCTTCATCCAGTACGAGAACTTGTTTGGCCATAACCTGAAGGCCCTCATCTCAGAGCCAGCGATAGTCGATAATCTGATGCGAAAATGTTATCGAATGCTGAACACCCTTGTTCGCACTGTTGACTACGATATGTTCAGTCCCGGCAATTGGGAGAATTGGGCTTATTCATTGGAAATGTTCAATAAGCATCTCGAGATGGTCGAAATGGAGGCCAAAACGATTATCGATCAAAGCATTAACTCACTTCTATCCACCGAGAAGGGTATCCGGTTGCTCAACAACGTCAATAACATCGATACCCGACCAGTTCTAAAAGAGTTCGTGTCCACGAAGCACGAGAATCTCTTGCGATTCTTCATAAGCGAGATTGGCAATATCGAAGCTGTTTTTGCGGTAGAGTAGAATGAAATATGAATCAAACTATGTATACATATATATCTTTTATATATCCGATTGTAGGCGAATAAGAAGACACCCCCTATGCCCAGGCTGCAGCCAGCAAAAATCAGCGCCATCAACTGGGCGCGCTTATTGGGCAGGAAATTGAAGAATGCCGTGATGTCCTTCAAGATACTGGAAGATGATCCCGCACTGAAGAATAGCTTCCTAAAGCGCAGTGCATTCAAACAGTATTTCGAACTGATGTCCCTCCTCTATCAGTTCGAGAAGATGCTGTTTGAGAGATTCATGCAGAATGCCACGTTCATGATAAATCACACAAACCGATCGAATATACTGCAAATACAAATATGCCACGAAGATAGAAGTGAGTACAGTCGATAGATTGACCTACCTGAAACTCGAATCAATTTGTTTGCTTATTCCCTTAGTTAATTATATATCGGAGGCGACGGCAACAATGCGGGGCAAGAGTAAAATAAACGCAATAATGACTAGCTCCTCAATCTTTGGTGCCAGCATTGTGAGTCAGTCGACTATGGAGACCGATTCGCGTGGGGACATAATTGAGGAAGATGATGATGATGAGGAAGAACAGGCTGCTGTAGAGGGCTCGCACACAGGCTTTCTGTGCAGGGTCAACCGATTCACCGTGTTGACAGCGATGATAATGTGGATGGTTGGCAAGACCAAGCATGCTAACAAGCAGTTCAAGAAAGCCGTCGCCTTTTTTGGCTGCAGTGAAAGAGAAGAAAGCAAAGGATATTACGCAACTGGATCGCGAATGTGTGGCGAGTTGTGAATGTAAGTAAGACTTGCTATATGAAATGACAACTGAACACTTACGCCTTAAAGTTGCGTTCATAAATTAATCACTGTTTTACTGCACTGATATAGATTGCCGAAGACCGATGGTTACACAGCACTTTTGTCAGTGAGGAAATTAACCGATTTAAGCAAATTAATTTTGACAGAACAACTTCACTGCTAATAAATAGGGATACTAGAAATTCAAATCGATTTACAGCAGCAATGACATTATTATATATCGTACACTTATCGATACTCGTTGTCGTTTCACAGCACCGCTTCTATTAGAGAATGCTCAAACTAAAGAACTACAACGCAACTCTTTATCTTGCATGTGTGACGGACTGCAGTAATATTAAATATATAAATCACTAATGAAATATTGCAAGCTTCGTAGCGATACTCGTTGTCGTTTTTCAGCACCACCACCAACTAAGCAATAAATATCGCACACTTATCGATACTCGTCATCGTTTCACAACACTTTGGGCAAATTAACAAATGAACTTAAAAGTGTGACCGCCTTGCGTGCGTAAATTAATCACCAAACTACTTGATTCATTATATGTAACGAATTCTTCATAATGACAATTTTCTATTGTATCCTTCAGTGCTTCTTCGCGCTGCCCAACAAAAGAAATTGCCCATTTGGCGTGAAATTGTTGGCGATCGTGTGCTTATCGAATATGATTCGAATTTTTATGTCAATTTGGATCGGGAGGTGTTCGACATCTTGTTCGAGGGTCAACTGTTCGAGCATTTGGGATTCTCACTGCCCCAGGTGATCCGTACGGCAATTATGAAGAAAGACTTGATGTTTAAGGACTATGAAAGGTTGTCGGAGTCGATCAATAAATACAATTCGATAATTGGCAATTTGTCCATGTCGGAGGTTGTGTTTCTGCGCGAACATATCTACGAAACGGAAATATTCATTCAACAGGGCTTGGCACGCTTCACCTGGACATCATTTAACATTGGCAAATTCTGCGATACAATCAATTCACAGCTGCGCAAGCTCACCTCGATTGTGTCGCAGATCAATTTCATACGCTTAGATCTGCGTAATCGCATCACGAATATCCGAAACTATAATCTTTTCAATCTGGATGGCTCGAAGCCTGTGATTGAAGCACTGGACGCAGATGATGGCGTTCTTCGGCCCACAACTACGTCTTCCAAGAAACACACAACCTTAGTGAAATCAACGATAGATATAGACGAAAAGAAGGTACAGGAGGACGCTGCCTGCGGCATTGAGGTCTACTTATGTCAGGGATATATGGAGCGATTAGAGGCATCACGTAATAAGAAGGCTGCATTAATGAAACAATTGTACGACTCATTAGGTCCGGTACTCATCAAACTCGAGAGTCTCGTTCTGGGCACCTTTACGGGCAGATCGGAGAAAATGCGCAGCTACTATGAGTTCTGGGAGGAGCAGACCTTCAAGTGCATCATAGAGTGAGTGACAGCAGCTTGTTATTCATTATAATTTCTTATCAGCAATCGTTTCACAGCATGACCTTTGATAACCTCAAATGCTATATAGAACGTCTGTTGTCGTCGAAGCCTATGTTCGAGGTTAACGTTGTGCTCCTCATGTCCGAAATAGTTCTCGAACCCACGGCCAATGAGCTCCAGAGCGTTATCATTATGGCTGCCAAAGATTTTCTCCAACGGTGCGTGGCATTATCATCTTGAGATCATAATTTATCAACTTCTTTTCTCGCGATAGTTTGAAGCTCTTCACTCGCTGGATGTGTGGCACTTGCCTCAATTGTCCACTACTTGATTCAGGTACTCAGTGGAAGTTCAACTATACGTTCTTCGAGGATGTTGTTAATATTAGGGAAATAGTGGATCTCATCATTCAAATACACGAATTGGCCAGGAAAATCGTTGATGAAGCCAAGGCTTTTGTAGTACAGTAAGTAGAGAACGAAACTGCAAGATTATCATCTTGTAACATTAATCAATCTTGCCAATGTCTTGACAGATTTCGCAAGTACTTTAATCTGTGGGCCTTTGAGAAGGATGTGATATGTGAGAAATTTCTTGAACGCAATGTGACCTTGTTTGAGATCGATGAGAAATTTACATTTTACTCGACCATTGTAACCACTCTGGAGCAGATGAAACAGGAGCACACAGTGCGATGTGTACGCATTAATTTGAAGCCACTGTTGGACAGCATCAAACAGCATGCCAAGAGTTGGGGGCTAGTAATGGGCGAGACTCTGTCACGGCGTGTCAACGAAAGTATGCGAATAATGCGTAACGAAATCAAAGTTAGTATGAGTAGAACAACATTAGGAATATATTTCTGTCTCTCTCTCTCTTCTCTCTCGCAGTTACTCAACATAAATCTGAACAAGACAACACGCGATGTGGAGGACTTTAAGATGGTCATGCAAGCGATTGCCACTGTACAGTCGACCACGTTGACCAACGAGCAGAAGATACACGAAATGCAAGAGACCTTTACGGTGCTAAGTGAGCATGAAATTATGGTAAGTTATAAAGCTTGAAATACCCATTAAAATTTGCAGGTAAACTGCTATTCAAACAGCAATTTTTACAACCCCTTTATCAATAATAACAGTTCGATTTGTAGAGCAAGTAAACTTCTACTTGTCACTTAACTCAATCAGAGGAAGCATTCTTTAACTAACCTTAATGTTAATACCCCATCAATAATAACAGTGGTTTTTGTTGACAATATAGATATATTCTTCATTAAGCATCAACTCAACTCAATCAGCAGAAAATTCTCTCAATAACTTTGATTTCTATACCCCATCAATGATAATACATCGATTTGTATATCACAGAAACTTCTTTTCTGCAAGGAAGTTTCTTCTGCAGTAGTTGAACCTGATTTAGCATCGTTCTGCGAATTATTCACTGGCTTAATGCAATTCACTCGAAGTACGTTGCACGCGATACGCTCGCTGTTTGGGTATTCAAATGAGAAGTTTTAGATAGAAATCCCCCCAAAGCTCGGTCTTGCAATGCACAGCTCCATGCGCCATGCTCCATGCTGTGTTTACATATGCATATTCTGCTGGCCAGTCAGCGTCATTTGGAAATGGCTTTTCCGATTTTCGGCAAGGGGCAGGGAAACACGGTTACGTAAGAGACGAATGTAGGGGTGTGGTGTGTGTGTGTGTGTGTGTGTGTGCGACTCTGTCTGTCTGATGTGTTGGGTGGCTTTTGGTTCATTTATTGATGGCATTTCGTTTGCGGCTGCAGCGCTTAGCTCTGGCCAGACAAACGGAATTAACTTGCATTTTATATAAATTAATGAATGAATGAACAAATGCAACGACACACACAGAGTGACAGAGAGAGGGAGAGGGAGAGAGAGAGAATGAAAATTTATGCAACTGCGAGAAATTGCGGCGTTGGCGACGGCCCAGAAATCCCTACTATAGTTTTTTCCATTCAGCCATTTTCTTGTTCGTTCTTTTTTTGCCGTGCGTGTGTGTGTGTGTGCGGCGCTCTTGGGTGGGTGCTCGTTAGTAGGATTCGGCACTATTCATGATTATTATTTGCACTCAGCAATAATTGAAGGACATTGCTTAATTTGTATGTGAGTGCGTTCTCATTGGGTTCTACTCTCTTTTGAATTCTCTTTGCAGTTCTCCTATGAGGACATGTTGATGGCACATCATCTGGAGAAGCGCTGGAAACGTTTATTCCTGTCCGCATTGTTTCGTTCCGAGAAGCTGCAACCAATTAAGCAAAAATTTGCGGATATTACTGCCGGTGAAATCGAAGTATTCTGGGATGATGTAAGTTGACAAAGCCGCCCACGTCGATTAGGCCAACCGGACGAGGAGAGAGTGGGAGAGAGGAAGATAAAGAGATAGGTCGAGGGGGTGATGGCCTCATCTCTCCATCTGTCCGTCCGTCCGTCTGTCCGTCCGCATCCTCCTGCTGCATTTCCGCAATTTTGCGTTTTCTGCAATTCTGTTTTGTTTCCTTCTCTCTATTATTATTTCCTTTCAATGGCATTTTAATTGGATTTTTCCGCGCGCTCAACCATTATTGTCAATTGTTAGTGGCAACGGCGCCGTCAGCGTAAAATGAATTAACTTGAAGTGTTTATTATTTGAATTAAGGCAAGAGAGGCAACGGGGGGGCGTGGCCACATCCTGCACAAAGCGCAACAATCAAATGCTGCCACTTTACGAGACTGCACTAACTTCTTGTGTCTTTAACTCTCCCTCCCATACAGTTGGAGGACTTCATCAAGGATTGGGATGAGAACGGACCCAATTCGGTGGGTCCCGATTTGGACAGAGGTGTGCGTCTTATGGATCCCTACAGTCATAAGCTGGCCGAACGCGATGCACGACGACAGGAACTGGCGAATGCCGAGCGACTCTTCGATATGCCCATGGTGGATTACCATGAGTTCGGGCGTATACTGGCCGAGTACGAGGGATTGCAGCTGGTTAGCAACTGATATTAAACAAGTATACATATATATATATTCCTATTAACCATCTCTGCAGATCTACAAACTGTACAGAAACCAGAAGAACGCACGTGAAATATGGTCCAAGACATTGTGGGTTGACTTGGATCCCACGTTCCTCACCGAAGGCGTTGAGAGCTATCTGAGAGAGTTTCGAAAGATGACCAAGCCGGTAAGTCGCCCTCGGCAGCCTTCAGGGCGTTGTCTCTTTTATATTTTGGCATAAAAACTTTGTCTAATTGGCAAAGTTTGTCGGCCTGTTTGGATTTTCATAAAATTACAGAGGCGTTAAAACAATAAAAACAGCCAAATACTTTTGAGTTGAGTTGTGTGCACTCGCTCGACTTGAATACCCTGTTCTGTACAGTCAATATCGATGGGGTCGTTTACACAATCTTTAATTTATCTCTTTCGCTTGCTGCAACATTATTTTCATATGATGCTCTGAGGCATATCTCATAGTCGAACTGCAAAAACATTCTTCATCTTTCTACTGTTTTTTTTTTCTGGTCTCCCTCTCGCAGAAACAAGAAAAGTGAAATTTGGCCTAGCAGCGACGGAATTTTGCACCTAAACTGATTATGACAAATTGATTTATTTACTTCACTAACAAGTTTCTCGCAAACTTCCGCCCCCTCTGCCTTCTCCCCTCCCCTCGCTGCCCACTTCAGCACTCACTCAATTCTCTTGCTCTCGCTGGGCAGTCGAGCAAAGTTTGTCGCGCCAAAAAGTTTCGTCTCCATACAAATGCAAGGGGGGCAGGCTGTGCTTGCTTGCTGCAAGGGAGGGAGAGGGGAGGGTGGGGCAGGGGAAGTACTCTGCTCATATCTCGCTGACTGGCGATTGCATGCATAGATTAGCATGCAAACTATTTCATTAGTTTATCATTAATATAAATAACGCTGTACGGCCAAATTTGAATATAATCCCAAACACTACACACACACACACACACACAGACAGAGAGAGAAATTTTAATGCAGTTTTTATCATGCATAATTTTTGGGTAGAGACAGTTCCCCCTCTCCCTTCGCTGCCATACAGAAGCTGTTGCATAATCAGTGTCCCAAAATGCAAATCAATTTGTTCAATATTGAAAATAATTAAAATGCCAACGGCTGCCTGCCATGCAAAATGGTAGAAAGCGGCAATGACAATTCTGTGCAAGTCTCCTACCATTCCCCTACCGTCCTCCCCTTCCCCTGCCCCTCCTGCTGTTGGTATTTAATTTATGCCTGCACAGCTTTGCGCCGCGTCGTGCATTTTGCATGTGTAAACAATCAGCGCGAGGGCAGCGCGTTTGCATGTAAACAGACTGCACATTTTGGGGGGCACAGTGCAGAGAGGGCGTGGCAAGGGGTGGCACTTGCATTACCAGAGACTTTCCGTCATAATTCAATGTGGGCCTGGGCCTGGGCCTGGGCCACAACCACAGCCAGCAAACCGCACTATTGTTTCAACTGATTTCATCGTGGCGCTAACTAACCGTTTACCCACATCCAGGTACGCACACTGGCCATGGGCATACAGCTGGAGACGCATATGAAGCAGTTCAAGGCCACAGTGCCGCTGATGGTCAGTTTGAAGCATGAAGCACTGCGCGAACGTCATTGGCATCAGTTGATGGAGAAGACGGGCAAAGTCTTTGACATGGCACCGGATCGTTTCACGCTGGAGAATATGTTTGGCATGCAGTTGCATAGATATCAAGATATTGCCGAGCAGATACTCACCAATGCCATCAAGGAGTTGCAGATTGAGCGAGGTGTGCAGGCTGTCATTGAAACGTGGGGCAACATGAATTTCAAGGTGGTCAAGCATACCAAGGGCACCGAGGATCGTGGCTGGATCTTGGGACCAGTAGATGAGATCACACAAGTACTGGAAGATAATGCCATGAATCTGCAGTCCATGGGAGCCAGTCAGTCAGTAGCTGCAACATTTGAATAAGGATTTACTATATACTAAACTTATTTTTCCTGCAGATTTATTGGTCCCTTTCTGGAGACTGTCAATCGCTGGGAACGCGCGCTGGCAAACGTATCGGAAATCATTGAAGAATGGTTGATAGTGCAGCGCAAATGGTTATACTTGGAAGGCATATTCATTGGCGGCGACATACGCACACAGCTGCCGGATGAGGCAAAAAAATTTGATGACATTGACAAGGCTTATCGACGGGTGAGGCAGGGAGGCAGAGGGGACAGTGATATTTGTTTATGCCGGTTCTCTGTAGTATCTACTCAATTTATTTGAGCTGATTTAATGTGCGCCGACAATATGGCGACGCCTTACTTAACGGTTAACATAATACGCATGCAAACGACCACTTTGCGTATACGTAATTGTGTTGCTGCCCCCTACACACACACATTCATACACACCAAGTCGCCAGTCAGCCAGCTCTGTGTTTACCTTGTATGGGTGTGTGTGCGTGTCTGTCCGTCTGTAAGTAGATTCTCTGTTTGAGTTTGAGCTTGTGTGTGTGGGCGCTTAACTTCACTTAACCTTGCCCTCGCCACTTGCTTCGCTTTCGTTTGCTTTACGTTTCATTTGCAACATTTGCCGCCATATTTGATGCCATTTACGAAATGATTTATTATTTTGATTTGCTCTCGACACATTCACATTATCGCATGTGTACGCTAGTATATGTATATATTATGCCAGTATATACCCATCAGTTATGCGCTTCAATCGTAAAAGCTTTGGCTTGCTTTGAAAGTTATAACTTAATTTTAAGCCAAACAAGTTGTGGGAAAATGAAAGATTATACAACTTCAAATCGTATTTTACAATGCAAATACTTAATCTCTAGTTATATTCCCTTTCATTAGTAAGTTAATTGCAACTTGGGTTAGGGTATTTGTTAGACTTGTGGATACATATTTCTCCTCCTTGTATAATACATGTGTATTTTCTTTGCTCTTGCTCTGTTGCTCATTGCTTTTTATACAAATAATTTAGTAACCCTCTCTCTTCCTCTTCGATTGCAGATGATGGTCGATTGTGCCAAGAATCCGTTAGTGGTGCCATTCTGTGGAATCGGTGGACGTTTGGTTGAAATCCAAGGTCTGGGAATTGGTTTGGAAAATTGTCAGAAATCGTTAAACGAATATTTGGACTCGAAACGTCGCGTATTTCCTCGCTTCTATTTCATATCCACCGATGAGTTGCTCTCCATTTTGGGCAGCAGCGAGCCATCTGCAGTGCAGAACCACATCATTAAGGTGGGTACTACTACTACGACTACTACTACCTCCTCCTCCTTCCCATGCTACTCGGTTCATCTCGGGGCGTGGTGGGAGTGACAACAACAGATTTGCTAAACTGCCAGCAACATTACTTTTATGTATGACTGGGCGTGCTGCTAAGTGGGGGAGCAGTGTAAGAGTGTGTGTGAGAGTGTGTGGGAGTATGTTCTTGATGTGTGTGTGTGTGTGAGTGTGTATGAGCATGTGTGTGTGCTGAGTCTGTTATGAGTTGAGCGAGCAGAGAATGGCAGAATCTTGCCATAAAAGTTAATGTCACTGTTTATGCTTTCTGGCCAATGTCCAGGGCGGAAATTACAGCATTTTTGCAACACATGCAACACACACACACACAGTCACAAACACACCACACACACACACACACTCACTGCGCACTTCTCTCGCATCTTTCTCTTGCCACACGGTGGCACAGTAAACATTTCGTGTTGGTAAATTTTTATGAATTTATTTGGCTTATAAATAAAAATGTTTTTGCGCATTGATTTCACAATTTCATTCTCTTCCCCACACCTCTCTCTCCCTCTTTCTTCTGCCTCCCTCTCTCGCTCTTCTATAGATGTACGACAATGTCAAGTATCTGCGCCTGGTTCCAGAGGGCAATCACACATTTGTTACCGCCATGATATCCAGCGAGGGCGAGGTCCTGGAGTTCCGCCATCATCGTAAGTACACTACGCTACATAGAGTTGCCTCTCATCATGCTCCCCTCTCCCTGCTCCCCCCACCTTCACCTCAACCATTGCTCAATCCCTACGCACTGATTGCCAATTTTAAAATGGAACTTTTTTATGGTTCTCTCGATTCTCTCTCTGGCTGCCCTGGCCAATTTCTTTTAATTAATTTGAAGCCAGTCGGCGTTGCCGTTATCCCCTGCTGGAGATGATTGCGCGCATTCGGTTGCCATTCCCCCCCCCCCCCCCCGCCTGCATTCCCTCTCTCCCTCATCCCTCCTTGTTGTTGTCCACTTTGTTGTTGTTGGTGTAATTTGGGTACTTTGAGTTTTATTGTTTTTGTATACACTTATTGATATTGGCGACTGGGGTTTATATTTATGTGGTTATTGTCTTTGTTCCCCCCTGCCCCCCACACAGCCAAAGCCGATGGTCGCGTCGAGAATTGGATGAACGATGTGCTGGACGAGATGCGTCTCGCCGATCGACACGTAACGAAGACGTGCATCTACGACTTTGGTACCGATTTGATGATTGCAAGGTAAGCGAATGACATAAAATATATCCCCCCACCCCCAAACCTCCACACACCGACACGTCCATAAAATATATGTAGCATCGCCATTGGCTTTTATGGCCAACGATTTACATGAAGGCGACTCTCTCTCTCTCTGTATAATTTTGTCATTTGATGCGATTTATTATTTTATTTTGTATAAGCCAGCAGTGGAGAAAGGGGGGCCTCGACGCATGTCTGGGCATATATTTATGGGCAATTGTATTAAATTGACAGTCATTGGGCACTTTCGATTTCCACAGACCGGACTGGTTAATGAACTACCAAGGCGGCGTTGGACTGGCGGCAAGTCAAGTCTGGTGGACAGCGGAGGTGGAGGAGGCATTCGATCAGGCGCAGAATCATGGCAATATGCGTGCAATGAAGGATTTCTTGAACAAAAGCAACTATCAGATCGAGGAACTTGTACTAAAAGTGCGATCGAATCTATCTCGCAATGATCGACTCAAATTCAAGGCCATTTGTACTATCGATGTGCATGCTCGCGATATTATCGATAACTTTGTGCGCGACAATGTGCTGGATGCCAGCGAGTTCGGCTGGGAGAGTCAACTGCGATTCTATTGGGTGAAGTTCTATGATAATCTGCATGTCATTCAGTGTTCAGGCAGCTTCGACTTTGGCTACGAGTACATGGGATTGAATGGACGTCTGGTCATCACTCCACTAACGGATCGTATCTATTTGACCATCACCCAAGCACTGCTCATGAATTTGGGAGGTGCTCCCGCTGGTCCAGCAGGCACAGGCAAGACGGAGACTGTCAAGGATCTGGCCAAGGCCATGGGATTATTGTGCATGGTCACCAATTGTGGCGAGGGCATGGACTATCGCGCTGTGGGCACCATTCTGGCGGGGCTGGTGCAGTGCGGCGCCTGGGGCTGCTTTGATGAGTTCAATCGCATTGACATCTCTGTGCTCAGTGTGATCTCCACACAGCTGCAGACCATACGCAACGGATTGATACGCAAGCTGAAGCGCTTTGTAGTAAGTACAAACAATATTATAATATCTATATCATATATAGAAACTGATTGTTACTTTATCTTTATCTTACCAGTTCGAGGGCGTCGAGATCAGTTTGGATCCCAAGTGCGGCGTGTTTGTGACCATGAATCCCGGTTATGCAGGCCGCACAGAGTTGCCAGAGTCGGTTAAGGCCCTCTTCCGCCCTGTTACCTGCATCAAGCCCGATCTGGAACTGATTTGCCTCATCTCGCTATTCTCCGATGGATTCCTTACAGCCAAAGTGTTGGCCAAGAAAATGACTGTACTCTATTCGCTGGCACAGGAGCAGCTGTCCAAGCAATGTCATTATGATTGGGGACTGCGTTCGTTGAACTCTGTGCTGCGCATGGCTGGCGTGATGAAGCGACAGTCAGAGGATCTACCCGAGTCTGTGGTGCTGATGCGTGTGCTGCGCGACATGAATTTCCCCAAATTCGTGTTCGAGGATGTGCCACTGTTTCTGGGCCTGATTAAAGATCTCTTTCCTGGCATCGACTGTCCACGCATTGGTTATCCCGACTTTAATGCGGCCACACGTCATGTTCTTGTCAACGATGGCTACGTCCTGCTGCCCGATCAGGTGCGTGTGTCTTAGTTTGCCATACTTTCCCACTGTCATGACATTGCTGACAAGCAGAAAAATCCGGGGAAAAAAAGGAGCAGACAAGCAGACAGAGCAAAGTTAAGGAACTAGTTGTCCTGCTTGGGGAGTTCTCTTGTCATCCCTGACACTTTGACACTTTGTAAATTGCGCTCTGTGCTCGCATAATCGCAAATGGCGGAAATGTTACAAAGCATTTTACATTCCCTCGCAGGCCCAGCTGCCTACCCTACCCCTCCTACCCTAACTAATTTAAACTTTTCTCTGCTTTCTGTTGACAATTTTCACTAATACAATTTTACCATCCTGCAACTCTCTTCCACCTTGGCCATCACATTGTCATTTCCATCAAACAAAACGCTGCACAAATGACACAAGCACACACAATGTCAACTGCTGGCCAACTGATGTCATGACGTCTAACCATCCGCCTGGCGACACTGGCGACATCTTTTATGACAACTAAATCCCAACACCGGCAACGCCTTCTTCGCCTTCGCATTCGCCTTTGCCACTGCCATCACCTTTTGCTCTGCGCTACACACTGTGCAACAATCCACCTGGACTACCATTGCCTCTCGTACCGTACCGTGTGCCGTGTACCATGCACAGGAAGACAAAGTGGTGCAAATGTACGAAACCATGATGACCCGGCACTCGACCATGCTTGTGGGCCCAACAGGTGGTGGCAAATCTGTCGTCATAAATGCTCTGGTCAAAGCGCAATGCCACATGGGTCTGCCCACCAAGTGCGTTGTGCTTAACCCCAAGGTAAGTGGAACTTTGCTTCTTCTCTAACTCTCTCCCCTTCCACAGCTCTCTTCTCTCTCTTCTCTTCTGCTCTACTTGCACAAATTACAATGTCTCTCTAGGCAGTTTGCTATACTCTTCACAAAGAAAACAGCAAGCAGTTCACTTACTAACATAGTTTTACTGGCTGATGGGCTTGTCCCCAATTTAATCTGCAAATAATTCTGCAGTATCCCAGTCCCTTTTTTACTTATTTTATACTTGCATATATACTTATATCTCATGTTAAATTTAAGCAACAATTTGCAGTGTATTCACACTTCGTTGTTCTGCCTTCCACATAATTGTTCCGTATTTTCTTGCTCTGTTTTTATGTCAAGTTCACCCATTATGAAACGTTGGTAAGCAGCGGGGCGTCCCTAGTGATTTCATTTTCCCTTCATTCCTTTTTGTTGTTGCCACACACACACACACAAGGGAGTGAGTGAAAGAGAACGTGAAAGGACGAGGAATTAGAAGTGCACGTGAAATTGTTCAATTTCAATGGGCAACGTATGCCATAAATACTTATACAGTTATTAATAGGTGAGAGAGAATAAAGGAGAGAGAAATACCCGTTATTGCCACAGCAATTTTGAATCAGTTCAAATTGAGTTCTTAAATGGCTTTAACGCCTCTTCAACATACTAAGCGAACGTAATTCCAAAACACAACTTCTCTTAAATTTGATTTAACGATGTTTTCATAGCTAGGCTGAAATGTTCAGAATGGAATGATATACGATATTTAAGAAATTATTTGCAGTATAAATGTTTACATATGTGAAAGCAATTTAAAGTGGTTATTCTACAATAACTCTTAGTGATATTTATACCCGCTACACATGGGATAAAAATGTATGAAACAGTTTGAAATATATTAAAAATTGGCAGCAGAAAGACGACTACCCCACTAAGTTTATATTTTCATGATCAGTATCAAAAGACAAGTCTGTATATTTTCGTATGAAAATCTCAGAGACTATAAAAGCTGAGCCCATCACATTTGGTGGCAATATATTATTATATTATTTTAGAATTTTCCCACGCTCTTCCGCCCCCTTAAGTCGATAAAAACCCAATTTCAAGTGTAATTTGAACTTTTGACCGTTTATTTTATAACTATCGCAATAAGTATCAGCGTCTCAATCATTCCCACAAATTTAATTGCAAACGGATAATTAACATAGAAGTTTTTCAAGGAACAATCTTAAAGGGATACTGATTTTCCGCCTTCCGCAAAGTATGCAATGCAAAAATTCGCTAAGCAGAAGTTTGTTGCAGGAGAGTAGCAGGGTATATCCTAGTCGAGCATATTCGACTGTAGGTGTTTGTTCTTGTTTTTGTTCTAATGCATAGTGATATTTATAGAATATCTACTATATATTATATATATACATTTCAATATATGATTTAAATATAAACTGTAAATTAAAGACAATATTTTGATTTGTAATTTGTTCATATTTTGCAGGCTTGTTCTGTGGTTGAATTGTACGGGTATTTGGATATGGAGACAAGAGATTGGGTCGATGGATTATTTTCAAATATATTCCGTGAAATGAATAGACCGCTGGAGCGTGAGGTAAGTGCAGCTGCTGCTGCTCGGCTCTCTCTCTACTCACGTGGTATGCTGGCGAGGAGGCTAGGCAGGTCATATGTCGTGTCGCCGACGCTGTGGTAATCCCATTTGAATTGAAGTGCAACAGCAGCTAATCCCAGCACACAGTCACACACGCACACTAATATGGACACACACACACGCAGACACACAGACACACACACACACAGACACGTACGAGCTGAGAACGCTCAGCGTCAATTTTAGACGCGGGTAGAAAGTTAGCGGCGTGAGCTTTAGGATGCGGTTTGGCTGCTCTGTCGGCTGGCTCTGGCTCTGGCGCTGGGGTTGAGCTGGGTGTGCATCATTCATGCGGAAATCGCGCCATTCGCTAATAAATCCCATTGCACAACCTCCAACCATCCTGTGGTGGCGCTGGCGCTGCTGGTGGGGTAACTAAACAGACTGTTCCGGCTGGCAACTCTTTCAGTTGCTCAGCCATTTGCCTTCGCAAGGTAATTTTGCTCTTGCGCTCAGCTTTGGCGGCGCCATCGTCAACGACGACGACGACATTGCCAGCTCGAGTCAGTATCCACGGGCATTGAATAACACACTCAGGCTAATGCAATCCAACACCGTCCAACACAATTCTGCAATGCAAACAGGAGCGTCGCTATGCCTGCTTCGATGGGGATGTGGATGCACTTTGGATCGAGAACATGAACTCTGTTATGGATGACAACAAGCTGTTGACTTTGGCCAACGGCGAACGTATACGCCTGGAGAACTATTGTGCTCTACTCTTCGAGGTTGGCAATTTGATTTATGCCTCGCCGGCAACAGTCTCGCGTGCCGGCATGGTCTATGTGGATCCCAAGAATCTGCGCTTCAGTCCGTTCTGGGAACGTTGGGTGCTGACACGCCCTGAGGCGCAACATGAGCTACTCAATAACATGTTTGAGAAAATCATATGTGAAGCCATCGGATTCATACTGGAGGGCACTGATGGCAGCACACAGGGTCAACCCCTCAAAATGGTCATACTGCAGACAGACCTCAATATGGTCACACAGTTTTGTAATCTATACGATGCTCTCGTCCCCACGTGGGGTCCACCCGACAAGAATTCCGATGAACCAACATTAATGAGCTATAATACGGACAGTCTGGAGTGCTGTTTCATTCAAGCTGCCTATGGTTCATTGGGCGCGTGCTTAGTGGAAAAGCATCAGCCAGTGTTCGATGAGTATATGAAACGTACAGCGGGCTTTCCATTGGCTCAGGACACAGAACAATCACCCGCTGAGGGTGGATCCATCCCGCAGGGTAAGCCAACACTCTTTGACTATTATTGGGACATTGAGAAGAACTGTTGGATGGCCTGGGAGTGGATCGTCAAGCCGTACACACATGATCCCACAGTAAAGTTCAGCGAAATTCTGGTGCCCACAGTGGACAATACACGGACGAATCGTTTGCTTGGCCTGATGAGTGAGGTATGTTACTAGACGGGGGAGGGGGGATTGAGATGAAAGCTTTATTAATTTCTCTCTTTTGTAGATCAAACGACCTGTGCTGCTTGTCGGCGAGGCTGGCACATCAAAGACGGCGACCATCATGCAATATCTGAGAAATCTCAATCCAGTTGTCAATGTAATTGAAAAATGTCTGACGCAAACATGTTGCAGACAAAGCGCGCTAATATTGCTTTGCTTTGCCTTACCCCTTTCAGATCATACTGAATATTAATTTTTCATCGAGAACCTCATCGCTGGATGTGCAGCGCACTCTGGAGGCAGCCGTGGAGAAGCGTACCAAGGATACGTACGGGCCACCGATGGGCAAGAAAATTGCCTGCTTTATTGATGACATGAACATGCCGCAGGTGGATGAGTGAGTGCACGCACAACTGACATGCGACACGACTGCCAGAGACAACTCTGATAGACTGTCAGTCAGCCCATCCCCTTCCCAACTCATTTCTCCCTTCTCCTTCTCCTTCTCATTCCAGCTATGGCACACAGCAGCCCATCGCCCTGCTGAAGCTCTTCTTTGAGCGGGGCGGCATGTATGACCGTGAAAAGGATCTAAGTTGGAAGAAGTTTAAGGATATGACATTCTATTCAGCCATGGGCACTGCCGGCGGTGGTCGCAACGAGGTCGATCCACGTTTCATCAGCATGTTCTCGGTCTATAACATTGTGTTCCCCAACGACGAGTCCCTCATCCAAATCTATTCGTCCATCTTCATGGGACATCTTAATTTTACCAAATTCGATGCAGCTTATCTTAAAGTTGCCGATATGATGGTCTTGATGACACTCAAGTTGTTCAAGGTTTGTTATTGTTACGTGAGAGAGAGAGTTGATATTTATAGGGGAAAATCTGTAAGGAGAAACACATCTATTGCTCCTGAATAGCGCTTTAAAATCTCTCACAAATTTTATGAAATTCGATTTACATATGCAAATAACGGCAATTTTTCATAATCTGCTTTGCTGCCTCGACGCCATACAATGGAAATTATTCAATGGTCTGTAATGCACCACGACGATGAGCGCCGTCGTCGTCGTCGACGTACTTCTCCTCCTTCTCCTAGTAGCTCCATTGGTTATTCGAGTACAACTGAGTGCCAGTGCCAGTGGCAGAGGAGGCGGAGATGGAGACGGAAGTGCAGACGTAGCTCGAGTTGAAGCTGGAACTGGAGAGCTGTAGAGCTATGGAGCTGTAGAGCTGGTGCCGTTGCCATTTGCTGTTTGGCCTTTTACACAATGGTCACCCGGTTCGACTGCTGCCTAGTTGACTGTGTCTCCGCCTATCTTTGCCAGCACTCTCTCTCTCTCTCTGTGTCTCTCTCTGTCCCTGTGCAGCAGCAAAATTTGATTATGTTCAAGTATTGAACTGCAGCTGCTGCTGCTGCTTGTGTAACAAGGGGGCAATGGGCGTGGCAGAAGCATTAGTTTATGGTGCTTTTAACAATTGTTGACACTAAAATATTATCGCATTTCATTGCGTGCAGATAAAAATGCATTTGTCGCCACAATTGCCACAAGCGCAGTAGCACCAGCTGAGAACCGAGGGATGAGTAAGGAAGGGAAGGGCAACAAGTAAAAATGATTTACTCACACCTGCAAAGCTCTGCTGGGTACCCAGACCCAGGCCTGTCTAGTTCGTATGTCTTCTTTACACACTCGACGCGGCACGGCAAAAGATATTAATGTCCCCACGAAATGGAATAAAATGAATTATTTGAATAGAATTGCCGTTATTCAGGCCCAACGCTGAGGCTGAGGCTGCAACTCGATAATGGCTGTAAATTCAACTCTCAAACACTGAGACCTTCCTCCTCTCTCCTCTTCCCTCTCTCTCTGCCTCCTTAACATTTAAATGCATATTGCCGAGATAAAATTGATTTGTGTAGTGGCACTTGCAGCAGGGAAGAGAGGAGTAGGGCTTGGTGTCCTTCGTTGCCAACTGTTTGCTCTAATTACTGTTCTTGTTGTTCCTCCATCTTCTTCAGCAAGTCATTATAGATCTGCCGCCAACTCCCTCGAAGTTCCATTACATATTCAATTTGAAGGATTTGTCACGCATATTTGCGGGCATGTTATTGATTCTGCCAGTCTGCTTTGTGGGCCTTCGACCATTCGTACGCGTTTGGCGCAACGAATTCACCAGAATCATCTGTGATCGCCTGATAACCCCGATAGTAAGTTGAGATAATGTTCCACAACAGTATGGTAAACCTTCACTCTCTTACTTTTAGGATATTGAAAATGTAAATCGGTATATTCTACTCGAGATCAAAGAACGCTTTCCTCCTGATTATGAAGAAGTGCACGGATGGATCGATCCAGCGGAAGCAGAAGCCCAGGCCCAGGCCAAACTTATCATGGATGCCATGGCTGAGAGTAAGAACGAAGAAGAATTGGGTGAGGAGGAAGAGCAAACGGAGGAGGGCGGCCCGGGTGCAATAATAACTCTCAGAGAGTATGTCTTACGTGATCCATTGGTATTTGGGGATTTCCGTAACTTTACCAACGAGTCTGAGCCACGTAACTATGAAGATCTCATCGATTATGCTGCCGTATTCAGCTTGTTTACTGAGATCTTGGGTGAGTATTGCGAGCGCAAAGTGAAGATGACATTGGTCCTATTCGAAGATTGTCTGGAGCATTTGACGCGAGTTCATCGTACACTACGCATGAATCGCGGACATGTGCTACTCATCGGAGTCGGTGGCTGTGGCAAGAAGTGCGTCACTCGCCTGGCATCGTTTGCCGCTGAATGCGAAGTCTTCGAGATCACAATATCGCGTGGCTATAATGAAACCTCGTTCCGTGAGGACTTGAAGAACCTCTACAACATAGCTGGCGTGAAGCGCAAAAAGGTTGTGTTCCTCTTCACTGCCGCACAGGTCTGTATATATAAGAAGTTGGCTATTACAAGATGTATGATTGACTGAAGTGCAACTTGATTTGCAGATTGCCGAAGAAGGCTTCCTTGAGCTGATTAACAACATTCTGACAGTGGGCCAAGTGCCAGCGCTATTTGCAGACGAGGATAAGGATAGCATTGTCAATCAAGTGCGCAAGTTTGCCGAAGAAGAAGGTCTATCTGCATCCAAGTAAGTTAATTGAAATCAAGAGGCCAGCATGCGGTGGTTTTTAGCACTGCAATTATGCATGCGGTGTTTGCGGTGTTCAAGACCGACCACCGCATGCAGGTCTCTGTTACTTATGGAGTACAACTTGTCTACCTTTTCACACAGGGACTCTGTCTGGGCATACTTTCTACGCACCTGCTGTGAGAATCTACACGTTGTGCTCTGCATGTCGCCAGCCGGTGATGCACTGCGGAATCGCTGTCGCAGTTTCCCTGGTCTCATTGGCAGCACCTACATTGATTGGGTTTATCCATGGCCGAAGCAGGCACTCTATGCTGTGGCACAACTCTTCCTCAGTAGTAATGATCTAATACCAGCCGATTACCGCGACGCGATCATTGAACATGTCGTGCATGTGCACACAACCATACAGGAGTACTCCAAGGATTATCTGGCCAAGCTAAGGCGCAATAACTTCGTAACCCCCAAACATTATTTGAGCTTTATTGCCAGTTACCTGGGATTGCTGAGTAAGTGATCCTCATACCATTGTCTTACTCTCTTCTATTCTATTTTCTATTCTTTTCAATTCTCAGGCGAGAAGCACAAACATATCACAGCGCAGCGAGAGCGTCTCGGTGAGGGTATTAAGAAGATCGAAGAGGCCTCTGTGCAAATCGATGAGTTGCGTGTTATAGTGACAGAGCAAAAGAAGAACGTAGCCGTTGCCTCGGAGGAGTGCGAGGCTATGCTGGTTACCATTGAGTCATCCACAGTAAAAGCAAATACCAAGAAGGGTGAAGCTTCTGAGAAGTCCGTTGAGGTGGAAATTAAGGGCAAACAGATCGCTATTGAAAAAGATGAGGCTGAAGTTATACTTGCTGAAGCTATGCCGGCCTTGGAGGAAGCACGTCGAGCACTCTCAGAATTGGAAAAGGCGCAGATAACTGAGATTCGTTCATTTGCCACGCCCCCGGCTGCCGTGAAAGTGGTTTGCGAGTGCGTTGCCATATTGAAGGGTTTCAAAGAGATCAACTGGAAGACTGCCAAGGGCATGATGAGTGATGTGAACTTTCTCAAGAGCTTGATGGAAATGGATACGGAGGCTCTGACACAGAAACAAATCACGGCCGTTCGTACTCATATGAAGACTCAAAACCTCGATGATATGGGTAAGATATCCATAGCCGGTGCGGGTCTATTGAAGTTCGTGAAAGCCGTTTGCGGATTCTTCGATGTGTACAAAGAGGTGAAGCCAAAGAAAGAGCGTCTTGAGTACTTGATCGAGGAACAGGAGGTATCCATCAAGCTGCTCAATCACTTGAATAACGAAATTCAAAAACTAGAAGATAAACTAGCGGAGCTCAATCAGAACTATGCCGTCTCGATGAGGCAAATGCGAGCACTGGTCGAAATGATGCAACAGGCCGAGAGGCGTTTAATTGCTGCAGATAAGCTGATAAGCGGCTTAACCTCTGAGCTGATACGTTGGAGCAAGGAGATGGCTAGTTTGGGTGATCAGTTGATTGACAGCATTGGTCTCTGCCTTATCAGCAGCTCGTTTTTGGCCTACACAGGCGCCTTCACATGGGAGTTCCGCAAGAACATGGTATTCGATGATTGGCTGCAGGATATCATCTCGTTGGGCATACCCATTGCACTGCCCTTTAAAATAGAAGGTTATCTCTCCAATGATGTAGAGATTGCAACATGGGGCAACGAAGGATTGCCACCAGATGAGCTCTCTCTACAAAATGGCATTCTCACCATGCGTGCTTCACGTTTCCCACTCTGCATAGATCCCCAGCTGCAGGCTCTGATGTGGATAAGGAAGAAGGAGCAAAGGAATAACCTCAAGGTGTTATCGTTTAGTGATTTTGATTTCTTAAAGCAGCTGGAAATGTGCATCATGTACGGTTGGCCTGTCCTGTTCGAGGATGTGGATGATTATATTGATCCTGTCATAGACGATGTGCTGCAGAAGAACGTACGCATGCAGGGAGGACGAAAGTTTATCATGTTGGGCGACAAAGAAGTCGATTGGGATAGCAAATTCCGTCTGTACTTGACCACAAAGTTCTCGAATCCCAAATTTGATCCGGCTGTCTACGCCAAGGCTTTGGTCATCAATTATACAGTCACCCAGCAGGGTCTAGAGGATCAGCTGCTGAGTGTTGTGGTCGGCACAGAGCGTCCCGATCTTGAGGCGCAACGTTCCGATTTGATTGCCCAGACGAGTGAGAACAAACAGTTGCTGCAGGCCCTCGAGGATTCGCTGCTGCGTGAGTTGGCCACTTCAACGGGCAACATGCTGGACAATGTGGAACTGATTGCCACGCTAGAGAATACCAAATCGAAGGCTGGCCTGGTAATGGAACAACTGCAACTGGCAAGTGATACAGCTGCCGATATTGAGATACTTCGTAATGGATATAGACCGGCTGCCAAACGTGGTGCTGTGCTCTTCTTCGCCCTCGCCGACATGGCCACCGTGAATAGCATGTATCAATATGCACTGGCCGCGTATCTGGAGTTGTTTGTCTATTCGCTGCGCAAAGCTGTGCCGGATACAGTGCTGGCCAAGCGGCTGAACAACATTATCAAAACACTGACTGAGAATGTCTATTCCTATGGCTGTACAGGCATCTTTGAGCGGCACAAGCTGCTCTTCTCCTTCCAGATAGCCACAAAACTATCACAGCGTGATGGAATATTGTCACAACAGGAAATCGACTTCTTCATCAAGGGCAACATTGCGTTGACAAAGAGCGAACGAAGTAATCCCAGCAAGTGGTTGCCAGAGAAGAGCTGGGAGGATCTGTTGAAACTGTCCAAAGATTTTCCAGAAATGTTCGAAACATTACCAGATCATTTCTCACGCAATCTAGATGTATGGAAGGAGGTGAGTCCAAGTGGATAAACCCCTGGCCAGATCTAGCTATGAAAGCCCGTTAATGGGTTAAACGATGTTCATGTTTTTTTTGCACTCAATCCTCTTTATTTATTTTATCTTTTTTCGCATTTTTTGGTGTGCCATCTTCATGTCAACGTCAACTTCAATGCCCGTTAACAAACTCTGCTGTATACACCGTAAAATGCATAACAACAACCAACACAACAACGAACAACAATTTGGACTGCGGATGGTCGCTGAAACTGTTCCTGACTGGCATGTGGCATTCACTGGCGGCGTTGCTTCCGTTGCTCTCTCGATGCGTTGCTCATTTTGTTTGCACTTATCGGCGAATGCCCATGGTGACTCGACGGACTCGACGACTCGTTCGCTGTGCAGTGGTTCGACTTGGAGAACCCCGAGGAGGTTCCTTGCCCGGGCGACTATAACATCAAATGCAATGCATTCCAGGCAAGTGCCGTGGGCCGTGGGCCGATGTGTACTTTCGCTTTGCATGCTTTCAGCTCTCAAGTGGATGGCGCTCGTTGTCCGTAGCCGAGTCCGAGTGCTTGGTCCTTGCTAGAAGGAGCGCTGCTGCTGCCGTTGCCATCGAGCGTTATTGGATTTCGTACTTTATGCTCGTTTCTAGTGGATTATTATGTACAAGCCGGGCACATGCACACACCCTCACACACACAAACACACACACACACAGCACCGCTGTCTGGGCGTTTAGTTTTACTCGACTTTTGCTACGTCCTGCAACTTTGGCGCACATTTTCTGCTCAAGTTATTAGCAGCCTGTTTTTGTCAGCCAGCAGCAGTTCGGCTATGCCTGTGTGTGTGTGTGTCTGTGTGTGTGTGGGTGTGTGCATTACCATATTTTATCAATTTTCCAAGCCATTAGATGAGCGGCAATTTACGCCCGCAGTCGCACTTGAAACCAGCGGCAGCAAAACCAAGCTAAGCAAAGCCCAATTTGCACTTGAGTTGAGCTAGTAGAAACCACAGCAGCAGCAGCAACGACAATACAATACAAGGACCCTAGCAAGGACCCTGGCAAGGACCCTGGCAAGGACCATTGATGAGCGCTATCAATGAGAAGTTTCGTTGTCATTGTGCACATATTTTAATATCTTTAACTGAATTACTTCCCACAGAAATTGTTGTTCCTTCGCTGTTTCCGTGTGGATCGCATATTCCGTAGCATCAATCAGTATATTGTCGAAACCATGGATGAGTTCTTTATAATGCCTCCGGTTATTAACTTCACAAGTATTTATGAGCAAACCACCTGCATGATACCTGTGTGCTTTATACTCAGTGCCGGCTCGGATCCCACAAATGATCTGCTTAAGCTCGCGGAAGTGGTCATAGGTGGCATGAGCAATTTCTGTCATATATCATTGGGTCAGGGACAGGAGAAGGCGGCAATGAATCTTCTTGATAATGCACTGCGTCAGGGCATGTGGTTGATGCTACAGAACGGACATCTATTGGTTAAATTTGTGCGTGAATTGGAGAAATTTCTCGATAAAATTGAGAATCCACATCCAGATTTTCGATTGTGGATTACAACAGATCCAACGCCAACATTTCCCATTGGCATACTGCAAAAGTCACTGAAAGGTAAGTGGAAGATGTTTTAACAATCTTCCCATACATATTCCTTATCGATTTCATCTCTCTTTCAGTTGTCACTGAACCACCCAATGGACTGAAGCTGAACATTCGCTCGACATACATTAAAATACGTCAGGATCGTCTCGAGGCTTGCTCGCACTCGGCATATCGTTCCCTCATCTATGTGCTGGCCTTCTTCCATGCTGTTGTGCAAGTGAGTGAACAAATTTGTAGCTACATTCGATGGCCAGCTGTGGCTCCGCAGTGCACTTCTTTATTTATTAATCTGTTGTTTGCCGTTGTACTGAAAGCATTCGCGGAATGCACAACTGCGCCAAAAAGTTCCATCAATTGATGGAGCACAGCACAGCACAGCACAAATTGTTATTGATAGCACAGAGTTACACTATGCAGCTCAATTAATCCATTTTCCCCCCTCGCAGGAGCGTCGCAAATACGACAAACTTGGCTGGAATATTTCGTACGATTTCAACGATACAGACTTTGAGGTGTGCTCTGAAATTCTACGCACCTATTTGACACGCTGCTCCGAAGAGAAGATACCCTGGAACAGTCTGAAGTATCTCATTGGGGAGGTAATGTACGGCGGGCGTGTGATAGACGACTACGATCGACGCATTACCAATTGTTATATGAACGAGTATATGGGTGACTTTCTATTCGATGAGTTCCAAGCATTCCATTTCTATGAGGACGAGAACGCTGACTATTGCCTGCCCGACGATGAGACTGTCCTGAAAGATGACTACATAGGTGAGTAGAGCTTGAGTAGAACATGGACACGTGATGCGACATGAAAGCTCTTTACATACATAATGCATTCACAACAGCCCACATTGACAAACTGCCACTGGTCAATAAGCCGGATGTATTTGGTTTGCATCCAAACGCGGAAATCGGTTATTATACAATGGCTGCGCGCAACATTTGGAACAGCCTGATTGAGTTGCAGCCACAAACTGGTGAGTTCCTGGCCAAATTGGCCTACATACCAATTGGGTATATTGATTTTGCAGTCATACTGCCAGGGAAGTTGCTTTAAAAGCAACAGAACTGCAGGAACTTTTGAATATTAATAAGATATTTTCATAGCATTTATTTGTTATTAGAAAGTTGTGTATTTTAGTATAAACATTTATTTAAATTGCCTATAAATTGATAAATAGGCATACACATGTATTATATGTTATTTTGCAGTAGTTTTTGCATAATACAAGAAGAGAAGTTGCTGTAATAGTTTTTGATTTGCAGTGATTTGAGTATAAACTTCATAACTATTTACAAATGAGTAGTAATACTTTGAATATTTTTATAAATTACACAAATTAGTTATAGAAAAACTTTGCATCAGTTAATACAAGAAAAACTCTTTTACCACATTATACAAATATTATTTTACTCAGCAACCACACGCACATTTAGTTTTTATAGCTTTCCATTTCAATTTAATTTGCATTCAAGCCATACATAGAAGTATTTGTACATAATATACGCCCACACACACACATATGTATGGGTCTTTATCCGATAAAGTGTTTGACAGTTGGGTTAAAAAAGCGGAAGCCATTACTAGTAAATGGTTTAATTTACATGCAGCGTGTGCCAATTGTCAGCCGTTTATTACATTTTATCTTGTTGATTTTCATTCCCGACAGTGCTGGCAGTGCTGCATTTTTGGCATGTTAAATTTTTTATTTAATTTAATTAATTAGTTGCGGTTTTGCAATTAACTTTATTGCATGCGCCATTATTGCCCCGGCATACAATAGCAGGGCATGCATTAAAAATTAAAATAGACGCATACACACACGCACAGTGTAACAAACATTCATTTGTACACACACACACACACAGCAATACACACTCACTACAACACTCACACACACTCCCCGCAAATCGCTGCCAATTCAGATCAAAACCTCACCACACTCACCGCCATTCGCATCCGCGTGCGATGCAGCAGCAGCAACAAAAAACTGGTGAAAACGTCACCCAAAAGTCGATAATATTCCGTTACGAGCGTAAGCGTGTTAAAACCGCCATCAGAGAGCACTTTTCCATTTTCCATACCCGCACACCCATCATCCACACGCGTCTATGCACACGCACACACACACACATCACGTATACGTACATATGTATGTGCTTCAACGTGTACAACAGATCTGTTAAGCTGAAAATACTATATAGTACACCCTTCATATATATACTATACATAATGAATCCTCTTTCCATTTTTTGCCAACACCTTTTGGGGCACACACACAACACCAAAGCGACCATTCAGACACGGACACGGTCACGGGGGCAACAGCGTCGTCGTCAAAGCTGGTAAAGTATTTTGCGTAAACAGTGTTGTGCAACGCTTAACAGAAAGTATAAAATAATAAGCCCGAATCTGTAGCTGATTTCAAAAATAAATAGCACTGGCCCAAACATTTGCAGAGCGCACAGTCCAAAATGTTGGCAATTTCATCTCAATTTATTGAGTTGTATTTTGCTGACTGTTGACTATGCGATATCCTTTTAAGTGAATAAGCATGAATTGAGTTGTATTAGGTGTACCTTACATTGCTTAGATTAAAAGTCTTTTGTGTTAGTTTTATAATTGAACTTACTTTACTCAGCCATCATTAGCTATTTCAATATGAGAGTTCATAACTCAACAATATCTTATTATATATCTTTATATAAAATTACTTATTAAGGTCCATATGAAGAGGTCTATAATACTGTCTCTTATAGTATATAAAGTATACAGGGTAGTGCACGAAATTGCCAGCATGTGGTTGTGACAACTTGGCCTATGAACTACTTCAGTTGAGTCTAGTTTCGAATAGGTTTGAAATAGGATAAAAATAGGTTAAAAATTTAGCTTCATTTATATTAAATATATAGATTCCATTAACAACAAGGCTTGACAGTTCATATAGGTCCTCGGCCTATGAACTACTTCAGTTGAGTCTAATTTCGAATAGGTTTAAAATAGGTTAGAAATAGGTTTAAAAATAGGTTAAAAATGTAGCTTCACTTATATTATACGCATAGAATCCACTCACCATACAATTTACAGACTATCAACAAGGCTTGACAGTTCGTTTATGTCCTAAGTAAACCAATATGCCGCACTTGCATGGCGTAGTTCTCTGAAAAATGCTGATTATTTGCATATTCATGAGCTTTAGTATTTGCTAATTGACATTTAAAAAATAAAAACAGGGCGGCAATGTGCAAGGGAATTTTATCAGCACAGAGTTTAAGCAAGATAAAAACGCAAATTAATAAAAATTACTGTTTACCAATGAAGGGACAGGGAGGAGACCGAAAGAGAGAAAGAAATAAAGAGAGAGAAATGCTGAAAACAGCAGCAGAAAAAAAGCTGCAACCGCAAGCGTTGCATACATTACAGCGGTTTTCTCTGTCATTGGCCAATATCAACTAACTCCCCTTCACCACTTTCCCTTTGCTGCTGCCTCCTTTCCTCTTCTGGTTTATTCGACATTTAGGCGAGGGCTCTGGCGGCATCAGTCGGGATGAGTTTATCGACCAAGTGGCTGCGGGTATACTAAAATCTCTGCCTCCCGCCTTTGAGACCTGGCGTATACGGAAGATGATGGCAATGAGCATGTCACCCACCGGCGTGGTGCTGCTGCAGGAGCTGGATCGTTTTAATCTCCTGGTGGTGCGCATGAAGAAGACGCTCGAGCTGCTGCGCAAGGTAAGTGCTTGTCAGAGATTGCCGTGTTTGCCTTGTCCTACTCCTCCTTCTCATCTCCTCGTCGTCATCGTCGTCGTCGCCTGTCAATCGACGACAGCTCACATAAATCCTTCAGCTTTGTTTTGCATTTTGTGTGTTTATCCATGTGCCAAGTTGGCCGGTGACCAAGGAAGGTTCGTGGTCTCCAATTTGAATGCGATCCTTGGTTTTGGCTGCATTTTGTTGCCAAAATGAAATTTACAAATGCAAATGAAGTCACAGCTATTGTCTTGGCATGAAGTCTGTCACGCCCACACACAACAAACACCACTACACACACACACACTGCATATGCAGCCCCATATGAGTGTGTGTGTGCCTTTTAATTTAATTGCATGCTCTCTCTATCGACCTCTATCCCCCCCTCTCTCGCAGGCCATCGCGGGCGAAATCGGCATGGACCAAGTGCTGGACAACATTGCCAACTCGTTATTTAATGGCCTGCTGCCTGGTGTATGGAGCAAACTGGCGCCGGCCACATGCAAACAGTTAGCCAGCTGGCTGGAGCATTTGAAGGTGAGTCGCAGCTCATTAATCAGCCCCTCCCCCCCTCCCACCACGCCTGATCAGTCACTAATCAATTTTCTTGGCCCCGCAATTTAGAATCGCGCCGTGCAGTACAAGTATTGGTCCCTCTCGGGTGAACCTCTGGTCATGTGGCTGTCTGGACTGCATATACCGCAGAGCTATCTCACTGCACTAGTGCAGGTAGTAGAGAAAGAGAGACAGGGAGAGAGAGGACAGAGGGAGAGCGGGAGAGATAATCATAATTGTTCGCATTGTGCAGGTTGCCTGTCGCAGGAACGTTTGGCCACTGGATCGCTCCACACTGTTCACATATGTGACCAAATTCTCGGATTCCGAGGATATTGAAGAGCGTCCAGACACGGTGAGTTTGTAAATGCAAAACGATGACCCCCATGTGACCAGATGGGAGGAGTCAACGTCATCATCGTTGCCGCTACGAGTGCGCAATGTCCTGCCTGCCCCCCCTTCGCCCGCTTTGCCCTGGCACTAATTTTGTAATTAAGAATTCTGTTTGCATTTTAATCGTTCAACTTTTTGCAGGGTTGTTTTGTGCATGGTCTTTATATAGAGGGCGCACGCTTTGACCAGTCGACTAATCAGCTGCAGCGCTCGCGTCCAAAAGTCCTGGTCGAGGAACTGGGCATTCTGGCCGTTGTCCCCATCGAAGCGCACCGGCTTAAGCTACAGGTTTGTATGCAACCAAATGGAATGGTCAACACAGGGAAACAGAGAAAAGAGACAGAGAGATAAAGAGCAAGATAGAGAGGGGGTTGAGTGGTTTTTCAAGCTGGGTTCCACGCCGCCTGCAAGTGACAAGTACTAATGTCCGCTTGTATCTACATACATACGGGCACACACACATACATGTATATATGTATTTACGACGGCCCCAAAACGGGGGCGTGTCTTCGCTGATATTTGTTTAAATGCTGTGCACTAAATTACCAACAGCCTCAACCAAACCCGCCACGCGTCTCGTCCCCAACAAACTCAGCTAATGGGGCAGCTGTTGTGCTAATTGTTTCTGATTTTAAATGCGGAGTGCTTAAGTTTTTGACAGAGATGAAAGGCGCACAAAAACAGTTTCTATATGAGTTCGTAATCTGTACAGATACATAATATCAAGTTAGGGTTAATTAAGATTCAATTTTGACCAGACAAACCCGAATGGAAAGAGTAAAGACTTAAATAATGTAGGGATATTGTTAAGAGTAGGAGGATTTCAGTTTATAAACTTCTTGACATACTCCAGCATCTTAGGGCTTTGAGAACGGGCAATAATTTATTTCAGTATTTGTCAGAATTTAATTCGGAAACTCTATTTAAACAGATAAGATACCAGTTACCAGTTAGTTACCCTTTTTCGACTCGTAATATCCTTATAATTCTCAACAGCAGATTCTAAACGAATTATTAAGCAGCTTATGACCTTTCTGACATACTCCACCTTGCTTTGCTAATATCCTTATAATTCCCAACACCAATTTCTAAACAAATTCATCTGCTTATAATCTTCATGACATACTCCATCTTAAGCATCTTAAGGTATTGAAAATAGGGTACAATTAAATTACTAGTCACAATTTCACACGGAAACTGTACACAAATTGATAAGATACCAGTTGAATAGCCATTGACCAATATCCTTATAATTCCCAACAGCAAATTCCTAACAAACTTTTCAGCTACTTAGTAAATATTTTCAACCACTTTCCAAGCAAATTCAAAACGAAAATCTGTTGAGTTTTGACGAAGATATAAGTACCGAAAGTTAAAACAGAATAATATAGAAATATGGCGCCTGATTCTTGTATAATACTAAACATTAATACAACGTATACCTATATCTTTTCAGAACACCTACGCAGCCCCCGTGTACACCACATCGCTGCGTCGCAATGCCATGGGAGTTGGACTCGTGTTCGAGGCGAACTTGGCCACCAAGGAGGATCTTAGCCATTGGATACTGCAGGGCGTGTGCCTGACGCTGAATACAGATACATAGGTAGAGCAAAGACTGAGGCTGGTTCGTTAGTTTGTTGTTATTTTTTCAAAAGAGTTTTCTATTATTAATGCAAATACATATGTAGTTTTATATTTGCAGATCTGTATTGGCAATTATAAGTATATGTATGTATATATTGTGTCTACAATAGAATTTCTAGTGCCTTTCATTAACTTGTGACTTATGTGTGTGTGCCTGACTCGCCTTTGTCTTCTCCATCCATCCCCAATCTCAGGCCAAGCATTACCGGCGTCGCCAGCAGCCAAAGCAGCTCTTAAACTTATCCAATATTGTTGATTTCATGGAGGGCAAGAGTAGTTCAAGATTCTGTGTGCCACCGCTGTCATCCGACTCCAGATCCGATTCAATTGTCATCTCTTGTATACTAAACGTATCGGTTAGCTCGTGATTCTGTTGACGTCGCTTGGCACGCTTCAGTTGAGCAGGAAAGAATGATATCTCCTCTGCCTCGTCGCTGCTCTCAGACTTATAATCGACCAGCGGCTTCTGTTCCTGTTCCCCCGGTATGGGTAACCGGTTGATGGGTATTAGGGTGGCCGCCTGTGTTTTAGTTGCCTGCAAACAACGCACACACACACATACACACACATGGAGGATTTACCACATTTAATTTTACTGTTATTCACTCTGGGGCACACCCACCTGCTCCTCCTGGTATTGTGTATAGTTGCGCCTGGCACGCTCGACCTTCAGTTCCAGTTTTCGTTGCAGTATGCGGCAGGTGTTTGGCGGTTCGCTGCGCTCAGTGCCCCCACGTGCCCCGCTGCCATCATCGATTTCAATTGTGGTGGGGGCATAGACCTTGCTGGCGCCCCTGAATGCCACCTCAAACTCCAGATCAGACATATGTTTGGGCGCTCCGCTGGCAGTTTTCTGCAAAAAGGGCATGACAATGGCAATGGCAATGAGGCATTGGCATTGTTTAGGTGGCGAGTTGACCACTACCAGCAACACTTACCAGCAAACCCGCTGCACCATCCTCATAGATATTCGACTGTCTGTCCTCGCTGTCTATGCCGCTGTCCTCCATGCTTCGACTTAAACTAGCGTTTATCTTGTGCTTAGTAATATTTATAAAAATTAAAGCTAACAAATTGCACGCGATGACAAACACAAACAAAAATTTATCATCGCTTTGTGTACCACACTCCGAACTCCAATCCACCCCGGGGCCGTAGGGCGCAGACTCTGAAAGTTGCAAACAGCTGCTGCTGGGGAAAAATCAATAACCCCTTCGCGTGCAACGTTGCCAGACTGGGCAAGGAACTTGCAGATTACAGATTACAGATTTGAAACATGGGAAAACAACTTTCTACATATGCACTCATTTTATTTTATGCCATAATTTTAATTTATTTACAAATATTTTAAAAACTTAAATCGCTTTACTCGTTTTGCACAAATATATCGTAGAAAAGACACTATCAAATATGTTGTATATATAGATAAAATGAAAATAAGTTTTAGCCACTTGTCTCGTCTATGGATTGAATTCAAATCAAGAATAAATAGGAACAAAAACATAAAATACTAATACTATTTTTCTTTTGTGCTGGAAGATATAATCGTAGAGCAATATATATGTTACTTAGTAGAAGAAGTTCGTAATGTTCGTTATTTTGATCTATTGGCTTTGAACAAGATATGTTTTATTATTTTTGTTGGTTTTTTTTTTGGTTTCTCTGCTGTTTCTCTGCTGTGTTCTGAATCCTTTTTGTTTGTTCGTTATTTTCTGGTTTAAACTCAATTCAATGCAGAAGTCGAACAAAAATGCTAGGCTGTTTAGTTATTACTTTAGTTTATTATGGAATTAAACCGCATTGGGATGGGGCGCCACAATTTGGCCGGCCAGTGTGCAGGATCTACAACAGAACTGGGCGTAGTATTTGTTGAAGCAGTACTTGCCCTCAACGATCAGCTTGCAGTTGGCGAAGTAGGGATTGTCAATGCACTCGGGCGACACGGGTATGACAGCTGAAAGAACAAAAACAAGTTTCAATTATGAGTTTGAATTCCAAATAGTTTGTTTTTGTAACTCACATTCAATGGTGACGCGCTCCTGGCTGATGTGGTAGCTGAAGGTGTTGCGTGCCGTGCAACCATAATCGCCAGAGTCCTCGCTGTTCACATCATCAATGACCAAACGATGTGGGTTGGCTGCAGGGATTCAATGCAAATAAAGAGTTAGATATATGTGCTATATAGTATAGATAGCATCATATACGATCTACACGTTACTTACATGTTATATGCACACGGTCATTCTCATACAGCGGCACATTGTCCTTGGTCCAGGTCACATTTGGTGCCGGATTGCCCTGCACAGAGCAGGCAATGGCAATTGTGGAGCCAGGCGTGTAGCTATTCTGCGGATCCAGTCCGATTGCAGCTTGAGCGTTAACTATTGATGAGGGGAACACAATTGCAAATAAGTTGATATTCCCAACAATGTTTGAGGAAGCACAGCAAACCAATCCGAATAGAAATCATGCAAGTTTACTTACTTGGCGGGTCTTGGACCACTGGTGGTGGTACATAAACTGGACGTGAGGGTCTTGTGGCAGGTCTGCGGGTGACCGGTGCTGTAGCTGGATCAATAATGTACTGCATGTACTGGTAATCATCTGGGCTAATCGGGCGCACTGGACCCACTGCCTTGAGCGTAACATGCAACGAGACGGGGCGGCCGCCGTTGTAGGCATCGCAGTTGTACAGACCCAGATCCGACAATTGAATCGAGCGGAAGAACAACGAGTAATCGCGCGTCATCTCACCGCGACTCTGTGCCGAGCTTATGCCATAGATGCGACCATTGCGCCACCAGCTGACATGCGGCACTGGACTGCCACCGGCAGGACAACGAATCAAGGCCGGGCGATTCAGCTGCACCACCTGCGTGACGTTCTTGTCGCCATAGATATAGGCAGGAATGGGTGATTCCTCTGCCGACACCAAATCAACAACATGCAAAGCGGGTTAAGGACAAGCAACGAATGCAAAAGCAAAGCAAAGCAGTTAGTCAAGTGGCCAACACCAAAACAGGCAAGAGGAAGCATAACATGGTGGGGGGGTAAACTCACCTGTCACTTGCAGTGGCACCTCACGTCGCACTGGCTCGCCGAGTCCGTTGCTGGCCACACACACATAGGTGCCGTCATCGGATTGACGTACCTGCACAATAGTCAAGTCGCCGTTGGAGGTAAGCACATAGCGTCCTTGGTTCGTATCAATCTACCATGGAGCGTGTGGAATTAGCACACACCAACATAATATGTTAGTGATGAACTACGTACCACAACGTTCTTCAGGGACCAGGTGATGTTCGGTGCTGGATTACCGGCGGCAAAGCAGCGCAGCACAGCAATACCTCCGATCGAGGTCTGCACATCGAGCTCACGCGGTTCCTTTGGCTCCAGATTAGCTCGCACCTCACCCGGATAGATGACAGGCGGTGCTGGGGTGCGCGGAGGTTGCGTGGGACGCGCTGGGCCTACGCACAAGGCACCACAGCCATCGCTGCAGCACTTGTTCTCGCCACGACAGTCGGCATCCGTGTAGCATTCAAGGGCGCAGTTGCTGCCATTGGCCGGCAGCTGTGGGCACGCGCCTGGCTTGTTGATGTCACGGCAGACGGGCACAAACTGATTATCAGAGGCCACATCGATGGCACATTGTTGGGATTCGGGGCAGGAGTGTCGCTGGCAAGGATCCTCGCAGATGCAGCGCTCGCACTCGGGTTGATCCTCAGCTGGCTCGCGACGCACTCCGTAGGGACAGCGCTGTTCGCGGCATTCGTTGTCGTAGTTCTCGCAGTTGCTGGTGGGTATTTCGTTGGGGATTTGTGGCTCGACGGGTGCTGCGAAAAATAAATCAGTCGAATGAGAGATAGAAAGAGATAGATAAAAGAAAGAAAGAGAGAGAGAGAACTACCCCATTCTCGTGCAAACTTAAAACTAATGAAAGTGCATAAAACAAACTACATAACACCAAGAGTTCAACTTTCTACGCTTAGTCTAACAAGCGAATTGAGAGTGCGCGCAAGGTACATTCAGATGTGGAGTGGAGTGGAGTGTACTGTTTATGGAGTGTACTGCCATGTGGCAGGTGCTGGTAAGGTGTCTACTGTCTTACTTCCGCATTGATTTGTGCATGCTTCAAATGAACGGAAATTGTTCTGATTGCCAGAGCAACCCGAGTAGATAAACGAGACGCAGGTGCCGCGCTCATCATCATAGTACCAACGACGCTCCTGCGAAGCGTAGCCATTGCAGCGACCGACGACCACCGGCTGCCGACAGATATCTACTTGGCAGCGTGACAAAAAAAACCAAAGATTAAACAGTTGATTCAAATGGGAAACACCGTTCAACTTCGCGATTCACTGTTTACCTCTGGCTCCCAATGCCGACTGGGGCCTACGACCTGCCAGGCAAGCCGATTCACACTCGTAGAGATCGTTGAAACGATTCCCGGTGCCTTCGCAGCCACCATAGGTGAAGGGTTCGCAGGTCTGTTTGTTGCGATCGTAGTAGTAACGTGTCTGCCATTGTGTGCACGGACCCGTCGTCACGGGCTCATTGCAAACGTCTAATGCGCATACAAATTGTGATTAATATCTTACTTGTACACAACTGGGGAGAGAGAACTGTGTGAGATTATCATGAGGTGCACTTACCGACTCCCTTATACTCGCCACACTGGCGTTCACATTGATCACGTGTCTCGAATCGGTTTCCGTTGCCACCGCAACCGCTGTAACTGAAGGCAGTACAGGCCCTTCGCTCGTTGTCGTAGAACCAAGCAGTGGTCTCGTTGGAGCATTCTCCTACTTCGGGTTGCAGTATGCACACGTCCTGAAACAAGGCAGTTAAGGGGTTAACCCGATTAGGTCGTCTTATTTACTCCGATAACTTACCTCTACTGGTGGCTGTGGCTCTGGTTCTGGTTCTGGCTCGGGCTGTGGTTCGGGTTCCCGCTCCGGCGGTACCTGACCCTTCAGACAATAGTCTTGACATTGTCGCTCTGTCACAAAGTTGTTGCGGTTGCCGCGACAGCCGGTGAACTCGAATTCGTGACAGCCGCCCGTGCGCTTATCAAAGTGCCAACGGCGGGAGATCTCATCGCACTGTCCGCGAACTGGTGGTAGCGAGCATGTATCATCCACATCGTAGCAAGCATTCTGGCACTCTTCCTCGCTGGCATAGTTGTTCTCGTTGCCACCGCAGCCCGTGTAGACGAACTCATCGCAAAGTCCATCCTGGTGGTTGTAGTACCAACGCGTTAAGCTCTCATAACAATTGCCGGCTTCCGGTGCCTTGTAGCACTTGCTGGTATCAGCTGGCTGCTCCGGCTCCGGCTCCTCATCAATGTTCTCTATGCAACGTGCCGAGCAATCATCTTCAGTATTGAAACGATTCTCGTTGCCGCCGCAGCCTCCGTAGTAGAACGGCTCGCAGAGACCGCCGGTCGAGTTGTAGCTCCACTTAAGCTCCCACTTATCGCAATCACCCATAGAAGTGGGTTGCTCACACACATTACCTGAAGGACGGGGTTGGGTCTGCTCGGGTTCTGGGCGGGGTCGTTGTTCGGTTTGATCCGCTGGTCGCTGTGCTGGCGCTGGTTGAGGTGGCTCTTGTTGTACACAGCGTTGCAGACATTGCGCCTCGCTTTCAAAGCGATTTCCATTGCCTCCACAACCACCATAGTAGAACTGACGACACTGACCAAGGGACCTATCAAAGATCCATTTAAGCGCATATTCATCGCACTCCCCACGCTCCTCTGGCTCGTCGCAGACATCAACTTGGCTTGGTCTTGGTCTGGGTGGAGGAGTCGGTGGACGAGTCGGTTCCGGTTTCTTCTCACAGCGTGCATTACATTCCTGCTCGCTGGCAAACCTATTCTGGTTACCACCGCAACCGCCGTAGTAGAACTGACGACAGGCAGTATCCTTGGTGTCGTAGTACCAAGCGATGTTATAGTTGGCGCACTCACCAATGTCAGCGGGAAAATCGCAAATATCCTTGGCTAAGATAATACGAGAGAGCAGGGTGTTAGCTAGTCTGACTCTTTGGGGGAAGTTCTGCGCACATTGAAAGCAACAACAGTCGCAACAACATTGATGGGCTTACCGACTTGTCGGGGACAATGAGTCTCGCATGATTCCAATGAGGGGAAGCTATTCTTGTTGCCGCCACAACCCGTGTAGTAGAAGGGCAAGCAACGCTTCTCGGTTTCAGAGAAATGCCATCTGGCATGCTTCTCGCTGCAATCACCGGTTTGCTTAGGCAATGAGCATTGCTCTGGTTGTGTGTAGGGTGTGTGTGTGTGTCATGCAGGTCATGGTGTGGGTATGGGGCGTTGGATCAAGCAAGTAACAAACAAACATGCAAACGTAACAAAAGCCAGGCAAAAGAAAAAAAGGAAATTGCAAAAGATGCGAACCATTAACCAAGAGAAAATAAAAAGGTTTTCAAGCACCCAATTAAAAGTAAAGTAACCCAAACAAAAGATATTGATCGATAGGTAAAGCCACCTTAGATATATAACTAATCTCAAACCTTTAAGCACTCCGGGCTGGCGACAGTTGTAGTTACAGGCGTGCTCCGTGGGATAGTTGTTCTTATTGCCCTTGCAACCACCGTATCTGAATGGTCGACAGATATCAGTCTCGTTGTCGTAGTGCCAACGCTCGTAGTTGCCATTGCAGGGTCCACTGTCCTCGGGTTGTTCACAGACAGCTATGAAGACAGTAATAAATATATATCCATATCATTAAGCTGCACAACTTACGTATAATTTCGGCGATCGCACAGGTGCTCTGGCACTGCTCAAGGCTGTCGAAGCGATTGTTGGTGCCAAAGCATCCACCGTATTGGAATTCCTCGCAGCGATTGCTATCCGAGTCGAAGTACCATTTCCTGGCAGAGCCTTCACAGATGCCATGACTCTTGGGCAGTAGACAGAGATGTTCGCCAGTGTAGTCCTGGCACGATTCTTTACATTCGGCTTCAGTGTCAAAACGGTTGTCATTACCATCACAGCCGCCGTACCAGAAACGAGCACAGCCTCCATACTTGGTATCGAAGTAGTACTTGACGCTAAAGTTGCCGCAGGTACCCTGGTCCTTGGAAAGACCGCATGACTTCTGACGTGGCTCCTGAACACTTCCACAACCTCCAAATTTATCATCCAGAGCCTTAGTAACACCGTCTGGACAACAGCCGTGCTTACTCTCCACGCATGTGCAACCCTCGAAGTTGGGTCCCTTAGCAATCGTCTTGCCATCCTCACAGCACTTGAATTCAGTCTGTGAACAATGGCATCCCTGATTGTGTGGTCCCCTGGCGATGGAGAGACCATCGGGACAGCAACCAAACTGCATTGTCTCGCACGGGCAACCTTCGAATTTGGGTCCCTTAGCAATGGAGACCTTGTCGGGACAGCAACCGAATTGCGTTAGTTTCACATTGGCAACCCTCCTGTTGTGGTCCATGAGCCGATGTTTTCTGGTCGGGACAGCAGCCGTAGGGCGAGTAGGCACACTCACAACCCTCACCATTTGGTCCTCTGGCAGAAAGAATATTGTCTGGACAGCATCCAAATTCAGAGCTGATACAACAACCCTCTCCCTGGGTTCCATGAGCGGGTGTCTCGTTGTCTGGGCAGCATCCGAAGGGTTCCGCAGTGCATGCAGCACAGCCTTTTCCATTGGGTCCTGCAGCCGGTGTCCGACGATCCGGACAGCAGCCAAACTGTGACCTATCACAACCCTGTCGTTCTTCTGTCTCAGGGCGGCCTGGGGTGGTAGTAGTTGATTCGCTCTCTGCGGTACTCGTTGAGTCACCGGAACCTTCGACTTCATAAGGTGACGATGAAGTTCCTTCTGTTGATATTTCTGTCGTACTTGTGGGTGGAAGGGTTGTTGGCTCTGGGCAACCCTCATTATCTTCACCCTCAGCTGCTGTGTACTTGTCTGAGCAACAGCCGAAGAGAGTCTCGGCACAGTCGGATTTCGGACATCCCTTGTTCTTCTCACCCGACGCTGGAGATAGATTATCAGGGCAGCATCCAAACTCGGTATCTTTGCAGGTCTTTGCAATGGGACAACCCTCGTCAAATGGTCCCTTGGCTGTATGTTTACCATCAGGGCAGCAGCCGAACTCAGTTTTATCGCAATTCTTCTTCTTTGGCTTGCACTTGCGGGTAGTCTTTGTAGGAGTAAGCGTCGTTTCCCAGGTGTGTGCGGTAGTGGACTCACCATCCCAGAAATCGCTTGAGGAACTTCCTTCGGAAGATAATGAGCTTCCAGTTGATCCACTAGAGGATGTGACATCTGTTGAGCCTGAGACCTCAGTTGATCCAGAACCTTCAGTTGATCCAGAGACATCAGTTGATCCAGAAACATCAGTTGATCCAGAGACATCAGTTGATCCAGAGACATCAGTTGATCCAGAGACATCAGTTGATCCAGAAACATCAGTCGACGCAGAACTTTCAGTTGATCCAGAAACTTCAGTTGATCCAGAAACATCAGTTGATCCAGAGACGTCAGTTGATCCAGAGACATCAGTTGATCCAGAAACATCAGTCGATGCAGAACCAGAGCATCAGTTGATCCAGAAACATCAGTTGTGTCTGACACGGCTGTTGAGCTTGAAGCAGAGACAGTGGTTTCACCAGTAGAGCTATCAGTTGAACCGCTTGATTCAGTAGATGATTCTGTGGAACCACCAGTCGAACCAGTTGAGTCACTCGTTGATACACCTTCAGTGGTCGATTCAGTTATACCATCGGAAGCGGTAGTTCCTGTCGAGTCCGTAGTTGCACTGCTAGCTGTGCTATCGGTGCTTACTGAAGATCCTCCTGTGGTGGATTCACTGGATACTGTCGAGTCAGAGTTAGTAGTATCGGTGGAAACTTCAGAGGTAGTTCCTGTCGAATCCGTAGCTGTAGATGAACTGCTAGCTGTGCTATCGGTGCTTACTGAAGAACCTTCTGTGGTGGACTCAGTTGTTTCTGTCGAATCGGAGTTAGCGGTATCGGTGGAAACTTCAGAGGTAGTTCCTGTCGAATCCGTAGTTGCAGATGAGTCTATTGTTGAACTGCTAGCTGTGCTATCGGTGCTTACTGAAGAACCACCTGTGGTGGATTCAGAAGATAATGTAGAGTCGGAGCTACTTGTCTTGGTTGCTCCCTCAGAGGTAGTTTCCGTTGAGTCCGTCGTTGATGATGAGTCTACCGTTGAACTGCTAGCTGTGCTATCGGTGCTTACTGAAGAGCCCGCTGTTGTAGATTCAGTTGATACAGTCGAGTCGGAGCTAGTCGACTGGGTTGACACTTCCGTGGTAGTTTCTGTCGAATCCGTTGAACTGCTTACTGTGCTCTCGGTGCTTACTGAAGAACCTTCTGTGGTGGACTCCGTTGTTTCTGTCGAATCGGAGTTAGTGGTATCGGTGGAAACTTCAGAAGTAGTTCCTGTCGAATCCGTACTTGAAGATGAGTCTATCGTTGAACTGCTAACTGTGCTATCGGTGCTTACTGAAGAACCACCTACGGTGGATTCAGACGATAATGTCGAGTCGGCGCTAGTTGTCTTGGTTGCTCCTTCAGAGGTAGTTGCTGTCGAGTCTGTAGTCGAAGATGAGTCTATCGTAGAACTGCTAGCTGTGCTATCGGTGCTTACTGAAGAACCTGCTGTGGTGGATCCAGTGGATACTGTCGAGTCGGAGCTAGTTGTATCGGTGGAAACTTCAGAGGTAGTTCCTGTCGAATCGACTGTTGTTTCGGATGCACCGCTCGAAGTGCTAACATCTGATGTTCCTGTTTCGAATGCTGAATCAGTGTCTCCAGTGGTAACACCATCGGTGGACGAAGAAGAGTCTGTTGTTGCACCATCGGTAGACGAAGAAGATCCTGTGGTATCAGAGGAGGAAGAGACTTCCGTAGAGGCTGTGCCGTCAGTTGAACCTGATACATTTGTAGAGCTTGATGCTTCCGTAGAACTTGTAGAGCCGGTTGAGCCTGAACTGTCTGTTGAACTGTCTGTTGAGCTATCTGTGGAGCTGTCTGTTGAGCCCGAAACGACTGTTGAGCCCGATGACGAGGATGTTACACCGGTGGATTCAGAAACTTCAGTTGATGCAGAACCTTCTGTTGATCCAGAAACATCAGTTGATCCAGACACATCTGAGGTAGAGCTCGACTCAACTGTAGACCCGGAGGTCGTTGAACTGGAAGCATCAGTTGAGCTTGAGATTTCCGTTGAGCCCGAACCCTCTTCATCGTCTCCACTACCTTCTGTTGAAATACTGGTCTCTGATGTAGACTCTGAGCCTGAACCCTCGACAGTAGTGTCGGTGCTGTCTGAAGATACGTCTGAAGTTGTGGAAGGACTATCATCCATATAATCATCAGTGGTTATTGTTGATATCGGTGTTGACTCATCAAAGTCTACCGACACCGAGGCCGTCGTTTCGTCAGTGAAGTCACTTGAATCCACATCGAAGTCTTCGTCCGAGCACTCTTCCTCATCGTCTTCAATGGGCTTATCGGTACTAGTCAGTGGAAGAACTTCATCTTCAGTACAAGGCTGAGTATTACACTTCTCCGTAAGGGGTTCAAGTTTCGACTCCTCACAGTTGGCGGACTTGACTCCATTTGCAAGACACAATATCTTACGAGTACGTTCACCACCACCGCAAGGTTTGCTACAATGTCCGAAAGGTCCATTGAACCATTGACCAGGACATTCATTCTCCTCGCCTTCGCACTCTTGCTCTACCGCTGGTTTATCAGCTGCATCGCACTTTGAGTCATCCGTTGTGGTAATACCCTTTCCATTAAAAACTCCGCAGATGACTATGCGAGATTGAACACCCTTTCCGCAAGGTGCCGAGCACTTGCTCCATCCTGACGAAAACCATTGGGATTCACATTTAGCAGAGGTACACGGTCTGGTCAATTCTGGTGCCTTAGGTCCACAAAACTTGTCTGGATATACCTTTCCATTCTCTGATCCACAAATTGCTGTACGCGTTTCTGTTTTCTGACCGCAGGCTTCACACTTAAATTAAGCAGGGGTTGGACTAAGTATACAATTAAATTCAATATTTTACTTACACCACTCCACTGCGAGACGATCCAATCGACACCCTCGCAAGGGGCCAGAAGGCAGGACCTTTCCTCCTCAGGCTTATCTTCCACGCAATCCTCATCGGCCAGCTTCCGTTTGTGACCGTTCTCCTCTATAAAGCAATTAACCTTACGAGTTTCCTTACCCTCGCCGCACAACTTATCGCAAGGTTTCCATGGACCCAAGTGATACTTCGGGCAGTTCTTGACATCACGATTGCACTCCTGAGTTGTAGCCGGCTTACTTCCGACTTCCTTAAGGCAAACCGCATCGTTTTCTGCTGATTGAATACTGGAAAAATATAAATTGATTAGTTCTGTATTATTTAAAAGAACTTGACCCAATTACCCATCTGTTGATGTGCGTTCGCAGCTGACAGTTCTATTCTGGAAGCCATCTGATCCGCAACCCTTGGAGCATTTGGACCATTCACCCTCGACCCAGTGTGGAGCACATGGCTCTACACCGCAGGCTTGGGACTCCTCTGGCTTGGTCTGGGGATCACATAGTGCCGAGTCAACCTCTTGTAAGTTGATGCGATTGTGGCAGCTAACTTGACGCGACTGAGTGCCGCCGCCGCAAGATGCGCTGCAGGGGCTGAACTCCCGGTGGGTCCAGGTATGCACATCTGGCTGGCTATGGCTTAGGGATTCCGGAATACTGTACTCATAGTCCACGGTCACATTCTTGTCCTGCACCAGCATCACAATGTAAATGCTCTCCGCGATGGGTCCGCTGCATGTCAGTTGATCGGGAGCGGCAAAGCCCATGGGTTTGCGCTGATAGTTCCACCAGGCGCCGGCATATTGCATGGGGCGTGGGAAGTCAATGCGCCAATTGCCGTTGAGATAGTAATGTCCCGACAGGTTGCGAACGGCCAAATAGTTGTTTGATGGCGAAGACTCCTCAATGCGAATATTGGTTGCCCCCTCAGGGATGAGCAACAGATCGTTGTAGCCGGCGGCCAGATCATTCGAGCTGTACGTGTTCTGAATGGTCTTGCAGGTGCTCCCATCTCCGCCGCACTTGCGGCACTTGTCCTCCTTGGCATTGCTGCCCAGCATCATGTCACAGCCAACGGGCATGCACTGGCCATTCACACAGACATCTAGATCCTTTTCATTACACCGTGTACCATCAATGACCTTGTCCTTCTGGCGATAGTAGAAACGCTCGCCTTTCGGCATGCAGTTCAACTCGCAGGGATTGGCAGCATTGATGTATGGCACCCACTCGTAGAGCAAGCCATCGAACTTGGTGTCATCGAAACGTGAGCACTGCTGGGCCCTGAAGCTGGTCTCCTCCTCAGGACAGTCCTGTGTGTTACAGGAATAGTAACGTCGACTGCCGCCAGTGCAGGCAGCATCGCCATTGTGGCTGAATTGGAAATAAAGTTAAGGTTAAGGGAGATGAGTAAAAGTATAGGCGCAATTATATTATAACTAACTGAGATTCGCTTAAGATGTGCTAAGGGTCTAAGGTGCTAAGGGTCAAAAGTACTAAGGCTCTTTATTCCTTAAGAATAACTTACTCTATTCTGAGGCACTCGCGTGTCTGATAGGACACACCGCCTCCACAGGTACGGGAACAATCCGAGGGGGAGCTCCAGTCCGACCACTCGTTGGGGTCATTTCCCTCTCCGCCGGGCGTTACATAACTATCGGGCAGATACAGATTGGCACCATATTGTCTCTTTGCGCGCTGGCCATGCTGAATAGGGAGAGGAATAGAACTAAAGTTGGAGTCTAATCGAAAGATCAAGCTGGCATTATACTTACGAATCCATTAGAGTCTGTAAGCTCTTCGTACAAATCAAATGAATAGTCGCTTGGTATAGGTTCTAATCCTACGCCTCTCGTACCTTCCTTTACATTTTGTCTTTTTTCACGCAGGCCAGGCTAAGCGGAAAGAGTTCAGTTAAATACCGATCGACAGATATAGCTCTGTTTATACTTACGAATCTACTCTGTGAGTGTTGTATGGCAATGAGCAGAATGAATGCTACCAAGGCAGTTGAGCTGCAAGAGAAAGAGTTGCAAAAACAATTTAATTAAATGTCAAAGAGAGTTGCAGAGGCAAGGCAGAAACAAATTCACTTGGCCAGTCAATGAGGCAACGTCACGTGTTGACTTGTTGCAAATATTTGTTTACTTTGCCGCATGCTTCGCCGGCCACACAGACTCATTAAGTGTGCAGCAGGACGGGTGGGGAGAGGTAGAAGTGTTGCAGTCACTTGTCGCTTGTCAACGACTTTCTCAAAAGGGGCATGCCACGTCCAGCTAAGGTGTACAAATAAACTTTTCTAGGGCTTCATGAACTTGTTTTTTGCGCTCTGCTCAAAGCAAACAAACATTGAACTTGTTTTTTGCAGCGTCTCAAGCAAAGTTGTACAAGAAGGGAAGGGAAGGAAGAGAAGGGGAAAGAAGGGGGTCAGCTGGCTGGTAACTTGGTCAAGTCAAATTTCTGCAATTGCTTTTGCTAACAAATTTTTATTGTGCGCCGCCGCGTTGGCCATAAATATGCAATGCCACATAAACAAGACATAATTTAGCAGCGCTTCCTGCCGATTTGCCAAAACGAGAAGCACAAGCACAGCCCCAAAGACGTTGGCCAACACGAAGAGTGTGGGGGGTGGGAAGAGGTAAGAACAAGCAAATAATAAGTACGCGCCAGCCGGGGAGAATATATGATTATGCCGCAGACAGCCAGACGCCGCTGTCGCAGTCGCAGTGGCACAAGCCGAGGACAACTTGCGTGAATATGTCAAAAGCGTTCAATGTTGCAGGCAATGTGCATGCCCCTCCCTCCTTCTGCCCGCCCTCCAAGTAGGACTACTCCTTGTTGGTGGCTTGCCAATTTAATTTTTGACGCTGCGTGCGCAAGGAGCCTGCGTTTTGTTACACTTGGACGCCTTCGACTGACTCCGGACTCCGGATTCCGTAGTCCGCTCAGGGCACACACACAGCAGGCGTGCTGCTTATGACAGGGCCAAGAGTTGATGATAGTGCGGTGCAGGGCGGTGCAGAGCGGTGCCAAGTGTGTGGCCATAATTTTTATGCTTCTGTGTTGGCATTTTAATGCAATTTCGAGCGCATTTCCCTTTTGAAACCAATGCCAGGACACCTATTGCTTTGGCAAGTGCGCCCTGACAATGCCAGCAGTAGCAGCAGCAGCAGAGGCAATGGCAGCAACAACAACCAAGCCAAGGCACACATTTCACAGTCCATTGAGCCGGCATTGCCTTGAGCAGCTCGTGGCAGAGGCGGCGGCGGCGTCGCTCTGACGCCTTCTTATCCATTGCGTGACGCAAACAGGATACGCCAAGCAGGAACCGCTGCCGTATTCGGACCGCAGCGACGCGCTATTAATTGGGTAGTTCCAGCCAAAATATGCTGAGGCTGCAGTTCGTAATTTCTGTTTTATTTTCATTTCTCTTCCTTTCTTTTTTTTGGCTCTGCTGATTACGCAAAAATCCAGCACGAAGCACCACGTGAATGTACAAATCAGAGCAACTCTACAGTTGGCTGCGTTCGATAGTAAAATACCCTGCGGCTAGTTTGGTTATACCATTCTAAATGTACTAAGAATACCTAAAGACAAACTCTGCTGCTGCCTTTTGCTTTCCTACTGTTACACATGTGTACAGGCACGCTGTCAAAAACTGAAGCATACCATTAGGGGCAAGCATAACAGGCTGCAGCGCTAAGGTAACTTGAATAACTTCTGTGTTTATTGCCCGATCCGATTGAAATTTGAAGGATAGGTAGATACTATAGTCAGGTAACGAGATGTTGGAGTTAGACAGTTTTTTCTTTTCTATGACGCCTACAAATCGGATGTATAAAATTTAGTTATTGATATCCGAGGCCAGTGGGCGTGGCACATAATATTTAAAATAAACTGCATCAAGTGTTGGTATACACAAACCTCTCATACCAAATTTGGTGCCTCTAGCTTTAACTTTAACTGAGATCTGTGTGTTTACACAGACAGAAATAGCTTTATCGACTTGGCATGTCATACTGATCAAAACTATATATTCTTTGAGGGGGCCAAGCCTCTTGGCTTATTTGATTTTTGGTTCGTACAAACTTGTAACACTTTTCTACCCTATGAGTAGCGGGTATAAAAGTCCGGAATTGTACATAATCACATTGTACTCGTACATATGTAGGCTGGCAGCAGTGTCTGCCACATGTGGCGGCGTATGCCACGTGACAAACAGCATAAACAATTGTCGCAATCGTCAAAGCAAACGCAATTGACATGCCAACTGACCGCAGACTCCGCACAAATGTCAAACAAATAGCGGAAATGCTGAAATCCCTGCACGGAAGCAACAACAACAACAACAACATGTCCAAGCATGTCCAGTTTATTGCATGTCTGTCCCTCCGCCTGTCTGTCTGTCTCAAGCAATATATGCTGCCTTTGTTTCAGTACTATGGTCATCAATCTGGGCCAGCAACTCAGTGCTGCAAAGGCCAAGATCGCAGCAGGCGACTCTGGCAGAGCTTAACCGGCGCGTTCTCCTTGCTGATCTTGTTCAATTAACGTCCGAAATGAAAGGATTCCATTTAAACAATCTAACAATGGACCACATTGTTCTCCCTCACACACACACACCACACGCACACAGTGGCTTTGGCCAAACAATGGGAAAAGCGACTTGGTCCAGTAACAGGTATCAGTGGGTAGCTTGGAAATTGATGAACTTTTTTATATGGAGGAAAAGGGATTGTATTAGCTAAAAATCACTTAAATTGGGTTTAACCAACAGCGAGGTAATGTTGAGGGAGACTTGGTTTATAGACGTTATTTTAATTCTCGTTTGCGGAACTTATTTATATGTTTTTACTTCTAGATGCTCCAAAATCAATTAATATTTATTTTTGTCCGGAAGTAGTTTCATGTGAATCTTTAAATTATTATAAGAAAAATTATAAAAATTACAAAATATATCTAACTGTATACATATCTGATTACAATGGGGTTTGTAGGTGTTCAGCTTTAATTGCATTTTAGCAAATAATTGTAGCCTAAAAAAAACACGCAAACTCAAAGAGAAGCTAAGTCTTTATAGTTCGTTCAATTCTGATTCTTGCTTATTTTTCTCAATTGAATGTTTTCAGTTCCAAATATTCTAAGATTCCATCAAATATCTTTGTAGTTGTTTGGTGGCAAAATTTCAGGTGAATCTATTAACTATTCTTGGAAATTTGGATGATATATCTTCTTTATATGGTTAATACACTCAGACTAAAATTGTAGCTGTTAATAGTTGTGTTTAACCATCAGCAAAGCAATTCCGAGAAATACCAAGTTGATCTCTTAATAATAATGAAAAAGTAATGAAACTACAAGGAAATTACAAAATATATCCGACTATATATCTTCTTTCTTGGCCGCTCATTGCAGGCATCCATCGACAGACGGAACTGGTAGCTGAACTAGGTCGCACCCTTTGGGGGGCGTTGTTTGGACAAGATTCACCTCACATCCTCGGGATGTTTTTGAATGGATTGCTGTGCTATATTCTTATCTGGGTCTCAGTCATTCTATCTGTATCTGCATCTCAGCTATATTTGTTTCTGTGTCTTGATGTGTTTTCAAATATCTCTGGCAAGTGGCAACAAGTGCATTTTGGGGGTGAGAGACTAAAATGTTGCAATCGCCGTCATAAATAACGCGTCTGCTAATGAGGCGCAACAACAGCAACCACTGCAACAACAATAGAAACAACAACAACAAGCAACACAGCAGCACTTACTGTACAAGTGAGTGCACTTAGCCCGTCAAGCTCAAGACCAAAAACAAATTACACTTAAAATCGATGCTAAACAAAAATCAAAACTAACAAAAACTATCGAAATAAGCACACACGTGGTATGTGGCAAGTCGCAACGAATCTAAACAAAACGTGGAAAAACCACTTTTTAATACACTGAAGCAGGTGGAGAAGGGGCGGAGGCTGGGGAAGGAGAGGGGCATCTATACCTGAGAAACAATGCGCAACGTTTGGTTTGTTTATGTTAAGCCATGACTCATCGACGAGGTCGCGGCCAGCAAACGCCCCCACTTAGGCTGCTTGAAAGGCAGAGAAAGAAGGGGCCGAAGAAAGGGAGAAAAGGAGGCGGGGCAAGTTCTTCGCGCAGTTTCCCATGCCACTTGATTAACCCAGTGCAGAGTTGAGGAGGGGATGCGTTCTATTTAAAAAGCAAGAGAATGCACTGCACTCCACTTGCAGCAGTCGGGGGCAGTTGCAGATGCCACAGCAGCTGTTGCAGCAGCAGCAGCAGCAGGCCGCAGGCTCAGCCTCGCAGGCCTTTGATGAAGATGGAATTCGATGCGCTGCAATCATTTGACTTTGGCTGCCCCCAAACGCTTTCAGTGTTGATTGAGAAAAATGTTGGTATTTGCCATTGCCGGCAGCACAAGCGAGTTGCAGTTGCAATTGCAACTGATTTAATTGCAACATTGCAACAAATTGAAATGCACAACGAGCCGAGCAGATGCCAAAGATATCGTTCAATATGGATAACTGCGAATTAAGCACTTACTGCAGCCATCAAAGTGATAGTCTAGAGTGTGTGCTGGCTTAATCAGGCTCATTAGAAGGCAGGCAGTGATTAAGTGGGCGTGGCAGGGCGGGGCGAGGGAGGCAGTTGACTGGGGCAAAAGAACATCTTGTCTGCAATTATGTGCAGCCTCAGTCTGAGCCTCATTAGGCCAAAGGATACGTGTACGTACTAACACACAGACACACACACACTGAGCTGCAAATACAATTACATAGACATACAATTATAGCAAGACAAACACAGACTAATGCGAAACGCCAAATTGTGGCTGAGGTGTGGCCAGGTAAATGCTGCCACAGCAGCTGATGAGCATGAGCATGAGGCAAATGATGCCATAGCATGCAGCAGCAGCAACGACGACGTCAACGCGGCGACATTTGTTGCAACGGATGTAAATGTTTGCATTGTTGAAATTTTAATTGCATTTACATAAAGCAACGCACACACACACACACACAGACGACTCGAGCCACGTCGCCGTCTGCGGCTTTGACTGGCTGCCATTTTGACTGGCAGGCAAACACACACACACACACAAGAGACACACACACCTTGCTGTAGCATATCCATGCAATTATCAATTTCAAAATTAATTAAACTTAATTGAGTAGTGAAAATAATAAACATTGCCAGCCAGCAAGCAGCAGGAGTGATCCAATGATGCAATGAGGCCTCTGCCTCTGCCTCTGCCTTGTGTGCGTGTGTGCAACTAAGTTGCAGCTTTGGTGGCAGCAGCAGCAGCAACAAAGTTTGCCTAATGAAATATTTGTCACGCGTTTGAGCCAACGAGCAGAGCAAATGGGCAAACAGAATGCACAGTTAAGCGCAGTCACAGATTGAGAGAGTGAGTGAGACGCAACAACAACAACAACAACAGTAACAGTAACAGCAACAACAACTTACTGACCCATAAATTTCACTCGTGGCCTGTCGAGTTTGACTTGCCAACAACAAACACTTGTAAACAAAATTTTATGGCAAATGTTGCAGCGGCCACTTGAAGAGTGCAATGCGCGAGGCGACGCACCAGAGATGCAGCACAGCTAATTAGAGGCATCATGATGCATGTCTACACATCACTCCTCCCCCTTGCCACGCCCCCCCCTCCACACACAGACAAACATTGGCAATTTTCTATTTGCCCAACTCATTTGCTACAAGATTGCAACAAGCTCACAAGACTCAGCAGGCTCGAGTGGCTCCAAAAGTTGTACAATATCTACATGAATACCAGTCTGAGTGCGAGTACTCATACTCATACTCATACTCGTACTCATACTCGTACTAGCACTCGCACTACATTCGAGTATGCTCACAACTAATAGCAAAAAAAGAAAAGAAAAGAAATAGAAAATCATAAACTTTTGCCTCGCTGAACTTTGGACGCAGCTCTCGGCCCTTTGCGGTCCATCAACTATCCGAGAGAGTATCTAAATAAACAAGGTATTTATTTCTATATGCCAAGAATAGACACACAGGATGCCTGCTGGCCAATTTCAACACATAATTAGCCAGAGCAGTTTTATAGTTCTAATAAATTAGATAGCTAGCATTAATAATGGCACGCATTAGAACAAATTCCTGTGGCCTGACCATACTTTATGGTATCTGCATAAAGACGAAGGTGAATTGTGTAGTTGAAAGGCATCTGCCATCAAGTAATTTACATAACTTATGTCCTATCATAATCGCAGCTGATGCAGATTAAACTGAGCACAGCAATATTTAAAGAAATACCTTATGAAATATTGCCACAAGAGTTTTCTTGTGGTTTCAAATAATCAAACAAAAGTTTATTAATTGTTGCATAAATTTAAAGAAAGTGAAGTGTTAAGTGAGCGGAATATTTGCTAAAATAAACAAGTTGTATTGGCATTTAAAGAGGAAACTCAAACTAACTTTATAATACTCTGCAAATTTCAGTAAGGATTAGTTAATAATACAATATAGTTACTGTCTGCAATAATAGAAACATACATGATCAACTTTTAATACATCTTCACTACAAATTGGCTGTCTCTAGCTCTTCTTATAGCCAAGTTCCCTGAGAGACAATCAAGAAGATCAATGGTTCATCTCTCTCTCTCTCTCTCTCTTTTTCTCTCTCTATCTCTCTCCCTCTTTCTCTTACTCTCTCTCACTCTCTCTCTTGCCACCTTTTGATTTACAAGCTCATTTGCAATAAACGCAAGTATTTCTTTACCCTTCCCCTTTCAAGTGTCCAGCAATAAATCATGCAATCAAGTGAAACAGAAATTGAAATTCTTTATGCACAGTAAACAGTTCCGTTATTCGCTCAGCTATTTACAGTAATCGCATTTCAGGGAGCAAACTAACTAACTAACTGACGGCCGAAATGTGGAGCAGACATTGATTTATTACGCAATTATCAGGTGGAATTGCTATTCATGGCACACTGACGGCAACATTTACCTACCTCCCCACCGCCTCCTCCCTTCCTTGCTTATTAACGAATGGCTGGCGAGTGAATGAAGCTGTTCGCTGGAAAGTATCTATCAGATACTTTGCAATCTATCAGCTGCACTTTGCTGCTGCTGCAGATTGTCGTAAAGTCAACGCAAAGTTGTTCTGTGTCCTTTGTCTCATTGATTTCACTTTGCTCCTGTTCTTGCTGTCATCAGAATGTGAGTCACGTCTGCAGCAACTACCAACAACAGCAACAAAGCAACAACAACAACAACAACAACAACGAGCAAACAACGCGCATCTTTAGCCGGCAGTCAAAACATTTTTATGGTTTTTCTGCGTCTGCTGTCGGTTGTCCGGTTTCACTTGTTGCTGCTGCTGTTGTTGCTGCTGCTGCTGCTTTAGCTGCGACTGTTGCTGGCAGCTCAACTTTTTAGGCACATTTTACTGCCGCCTGCTGCATGTGACGCATCTCGTTGACCCCCTCCCCCTCTGCCCTGTGTTGCCTTGCAGAAATTTTGGATATTTTTGCCGTCGTGCGATTTTTGCTTCTTTTTTTGGCTTTTTTTCGGCGCTCTTTAGCTTGCGGCTTGTTCGGCCTCTGCAATTTTGCGACGGCATATTTTGCCTGTGTGTGTGTGGTGTGTGTGTGTGTGTCTCTGTGTGTGTTTTGGTTTTGTTTTGTTTGGCGTTTTGGGGCATCCTTTTTATCTTCCGCGTTGCAGCGTACGTCGACCTCAGCCGACAACGACGACGACGACGACGACGAGGCTATCGATTTAATTATGCACATATGACTACACATGGTTGTGCGTGTGTGTGTGTGTGGTGTGTGTTGTGCTTGGTAGCTAAAAATTAACATATTTGCGACAGGGAGACGCGCATTTGATTTAACGCCGTCCGAAGAAGGCGAAAGGGCAAAGAGAGAGAGAGAGGAGAATGGAGTGAGGAGAGTGCAGCAGGGAGGGGAATAATTAAACGCTGCGACGTCGGCGGCCTTTGTTAATTAAGCATAATGCATCAAGTCATGGGAACAAGATCTGCAAAGCGATCTGCCTTGTCTCAGCTCATGATCATTAACTGAGGCAGCCAGAGAGGAAGGAGCAGGAGAGAGGGCAGAAGAGGCAGAAGAGGCAGAAGAAGTTTGAACACACATGTGGCAAATGCAGCGTGGCCGCCCTCGAACTTGACGCCATCAGCGAGCCGTGGCAGGATGGCCCCCAAAGAAGCACAGCTGCAACAAGGAGACGCGTTTGTCTCTCTCTCTCTCTAAGCTCAAATGCTTGAATTGCATTCAATTTGATGCTCATTTGCCGCATCATTCGATATTCACATTAATTTGCACCACCTCCCTCCTTCCCCTCCCCCCTCCATGTGCAGTGCAGGCGCAACATCGTGTTGCCAATGCGATTTCAGGCACATTTCCGGCGTGCCTTATTCGTACGCTCCCCTCTGACTCCCCACTGTATCTTTGCCACATTAGATCAGCATTTATTTCTATTATTTATTTATAGCGTTTAAGTCTCAATTATGCAATCGAAGTGTTTATGCTTATTGCTTGCCTCGTGCCTCGTTTCTGGTGCCTCTTTGCAGCACGATCTGCCTGGGGATGCGTGGATCATTTTCATCGAGATCGACGCGATTCAACATTGTTTATACTTCCAGATTAACGCACACAAACACTTAATAAACAATTTGGACATACCAAGGTGTTTGTTGCTACTTTGTATTGCTGTTGCCGTTGTTGCATTCCTGTTGCTAGTGGGGGATATTTAGTGGTTTTCATCGGAAAATTATAAGCAAAACATAACAAACAGTTTGCAGACTCATCATGAGAGCATAACAGCATGAAGCACCACCAATAAGACTTTATTTTTGGCTACCTCTAAGGTCGTGCATCACATTGATCTACATTTGAACAAGTCTATAATACGCTAGATTTATATTCTTGATTCCGGGTGCTGAGCAGCGTCAGTCGACGTCAGTATAGTGTAACTGAGTCAAGTTCAAAGACGTCACGAGCCACAAAGTTTCGCTTTAACTCTGCTGGCCAGTTTATGGTCAACACAAACACGCACACTGGCCTCTGTAAGTGCCTTAAAATATTTGGTTAGCTCCATTAAAACTCGTAGGTAATTGCTATCTGACTGTCTATTGACCCGGCCCAAGACTGGGCAAATGTTTCGGCTAGTTAAACTAGTTGAGTACCTATAGGGCTCAAGATTGTTGGGGAATATGAAATACTATACATACAATTATCATGGGGAGCGAACTACATCGGAATTTTATGAAATATAATTTTCTATATAACATCACTACTGCCTGAGTTAAACTGAATATTTTAGAGCTGTATTGAATTACTTATTGTAATGAGTAATAGCCGTTTTAAAAAAATATGGTCTTTGTGTTTTCGAAACTAAATAACGGCAGATGAAAATTTCATTAAAATCGGACTAAAATAAGGGATAAAACTAGCTACTTTGATCATACATGTATATAATAAGAAAGTAACGGAAAGCAGTTGCAGACACCACAAACTATATATATTTTTAAAGCGGCCTTGCCTATTAGGACATGCTCTTATGTCTGTCTATTCATATGTATGTGTGAACACACTGAACTCAGCTATTATAAAAGCTAGAAATACCAAAATGGGCATGAAGGTTCCTGTATACTATACGCAGATTAAGTTTATTTCAAATTTTAGTTGCCATGCCCACAACCCACGCAAATCGAACAATCTTATAAAAGCATAACTTTCAACTTCGATAGGGTATATATAGCTAAATACTATTGCCACTTATCTTCCAAATTTCAATTAGTTTGGATAATAAACACAGATGTAAATTTAAGGTTTTCATAAATTAAGCGAAGGGTGTTTTAATTAAGGGAGTGTTCGACTGTTTCTATGGTGTCGAACTTAAAGTAAACTGACTAAAATAAAAGTACGACTAGTGGAATATTTTCAACGCGTTGAGTTAACTATGAAACCTATGAAATCCTTTCATAGTCTGAATCGCTACAAGTTTTTTTTTTTAACAAACTAATCATATTATTTCATAATTTAAATAACTATAAAAAAAAATATATTATGTATATTATTCCAAAAATATTCTCTAAACTGCAATCAAAGTCTGCAGAAGTGGGAAATTTTGCCAGTTTTATTTAATAATCAAATTAATTATGGACTGCAAATCAATTAAAGTTTGCTGTATTCAAAACTAACAATGTGTATACATTACAATCCATTATCGTATAAACTTCCTGTTTTTCCCCCAGAATTCCACAGAATATCAGATGATAATCTTGATCTCTTTTTGCTGGGGGAATATTCGCGCGAATTTCAATGCGATTCATAATCAAAGACACGTGTCGCCAAAAAAAAAAACTGCCGATAAACGCTTCATGTGTTGGCCACATTCTGACGCAATGCCGCAGAACAAAGCGCTGCCGGCTGCGGGCTGCTGGCTGTTGACAACGTACTGCACAGCATTTTCCATTTCCATTTTCCACTATATTGGGGCCTGCCTCAAGTGGCAGCAGTGGAAAACGTTAGGTTGTTTTTCGCGAACAACTTGAAGCATACTTGACGAATTGCTGTGCTAACTTGACGCCAGTCTGGCAGAGCCGAAAGCGAAGCAAAGGCAAAGACAAAGACGGGAACAAGTTCTATCCCAGCATTTATGTGCCCGCAACTTTACGACTCTCTGGCCAAAAATAAAACGTCGCTGCTGCTGTTGCTGCTGCTGCGGTCAACGCAGGCGATGCTGCAGATCATACGGCAGAGATATGTCCAGTGTGCGTGAGAGCAACGGAGTCTGCTGCTGAGGCGACTTCATCAAGATCTAAAGAGCAGCAGCAAAAGGCAAAGTAGGGGAGTAGAGAAGGAGGTGGATGGAGTAGAGGGGCAGCAGAGGAGTAGCAGCGGGGCAGCAGGGAAGGCATCCCCACAGCAACCTCGTCGCCGTCAACTTTGAACTGCCTGTTTCGCTGCATGTTTCAAAAAGTTTCCCCATTTTAAAAGGGGAAGGAAACGAGGGGAGGCCTGGTTTGGGGCAGGCACTTCAAAGCGCACGCACTTCACCTACGCTGGGCACACACAATTTAGCCGCAACTCTTGTCGAGGGAGGAGAGAGGAGTGAGGGGTATAAATATTTACATTTCCAATACGAAATTTTGATTTGATTTCTGTGTCCGCCAACAAAGCAGCGCGAGTTGAGCCGGTGAAAACAAAACAGGTAACTGACGGTGTAACAGCTCGACGATGGATTCGAACGGAAATTTACAGGGTGCACAGAATGTAGGCCAAATGCCAAAACTTTGATCTAAATTGCTTATGAAGCAGCAGCAGCAGAATGAAAATTCTTTAAAAATTTCCCCGTCAGTGAAAATCTTTCCCGAATGTATGTGGGAAATCCTTGGAAACGCATGAGTTCATCTCACATCAAAAAGTGCGCTATAATTAAACGTAAATACACACATACGCGCATTTATAGCCGGCACTGTGTTATTTCACATTTTTTTTCACTTTCCCGGAAAGTATATGCAGAACATAATGGGCCGGCAGAGATAATGATGATGCTGATCGTAAAGAAGTTCCAAGCAAATCTGATTTGTCAAACAATCAGTCAGTAATGTTTGCCTCTTCACTGCGAATGTTTGCTAAGGGGGGAGGAGTAGAGAGGGGTATGCTGTGAAGTGCAAGCAATCAATGTGGCAAAGGATACTCAGCAAATTGTTGGCAAACTGTTGCAATTTTCATTAACAAACTTCAATTAAGTGGGCAATGTAATTTGGCATGCAAACAAAATGCTGGCCAGGATAATGCAGAGGCAGCGAGGGAAGGAGGAAGGGGAAGGCGTAGCAATGCCTGTTGCACACGTAGCCAGGATGTGGCAGACATGTGGCAGGAGCAGCATGAGCAGCAGCCGCTGTCAAGTCAAGTGTTTGCACATGTAGTTCAAATGAAATTAAAATTCGCATTGACTGTGTAATTTGCGGGGCAGCACAAAGCGAATCAATTTCATGGCAAACACGAGGCACGAGCTGAAGCTGCAGCTCGTATCTGTAGCTGTGCCTGTGCCTGTGCCTGTATCTGTGCCTGTGGGCATTGTGTATCTGTGGGATACATGTTTGTCAAATGCTTACCGCAACCGCCTTGATAAATCCATTTCGCTGACTGATTTCTATTAATCGACACAGCGCACGTCGCTGCGCTCCACACGGGTAAATACACGGATACAGTAAGGATACTAATAATATATATATCGTATATATACAGAGTATAGATTGTAAATGGAAGTCACTGTAAGTTATTTGAACTGTGCACTTTGATAGAACATTGATACTCTTGCTTTTAAAACACTTTGCGCTTGCGCATTGACCGCACACAGGATCGCGTCGTCCTCGTTCGTTCTCTCTCTTTCTCGCTGTCGCTCTCTCTCGCTCTCTTCGCTCACTCTGCACTCACTCGACACGATCACGATCGCAACACACCCGTAGGGTTAGAGCGCTCATCAGCAACTGATCGCTCTAGTTATTCAGAAGCGGCACAAGGCGTTCATTTCATTCTGCGCTTGCGTCGCAGTCGCCGTCGCAGTCACAGTCGACGTTAGCAGCATGCGATAGCGCCACGATCAGCAGGGACTGGTTGCTTCCGTTGCTAGTGCTCTACTCTCAGGCCTCTAATCAGGCCCCCAACTAGATAAGGGTCTTTTGGGCAGTTGCTGTGCGGCGTTTTTATTCTTATTCGTAATGGGCGCACTGGGTATTCCAACTGATATGACCAATTGGAGGATCCTTGGCAACCGGCTACTCACGGCCCTCAGCAGCGACTGATCGAGTGATCAGCGTTGCCTGCGTTGCATGAGAGTTTCGCTAAAGAGTTGCGCTCTCAACTGGTTCTCTCTGTCCCCATCTCTTCTCCCTCCCTCCCTTCCTTTCTTGCTGCACAAGTTTGCAACTGATCTTTATGCCCTGCACGTGTGCGCAAGATCGGCAAGTCTGTGCATGAGTGTGCGTGCGTGTGCGTGCGTGATTTACTGTCTCCATTTGTTGTTTCACATGTGGAAATTGCAGTTGCAGTTGCCCGAGTTGCAGTCCAAGTCCAAGTCAAGATCATTTGACGCCCCTAATGAGGGACATTCGATGATGAACACATGTCGACAGCATTTAGGGACCAACTGCAAGAGAGAGAGAAAGAGAGAGAGAGGATCCTTTTGCATACTACCGCCAATCCTTGTCATAATACAGTAGAACACATGACACATGTCTCTATCTGCTTAATTGCTTTCAAACACACACATGTGAATGTTTACTTTGATTTCCACTTTTTAACACGCCAGACGAATTTAGACTCGTGCACATGGCACATGATCTGCATCTGCATCTGCATCGGAAACGGGAACGGGAGCAGTATCACCCCAACTATATCTACTATCGTATATGTACTATATGTTTGTGGGAGTCTGGTATGATATTGCAGTCTGGCGAATTCATTCAACAGTTTTAGAGACGACATTGTCCCGGCATATCGAATGCACTCGGGCATATACAATGTATCTGTTACTCTACAATTAGTACGCGTCCATTCATGAATTACTCTGCCGTTATTCACGCCTTTTTTGAGTGTTTCCGCATTCCAGAAGTTCTTTTTTTTTATCTACTTCCGCATAGAATCACAGAACAATTTAGTATGCTGAACTATTTAATCTTTGGTTTCACTAGTTTCCGTTGGTTTTCTATTTTTGGACAAAGTTATATCAACTCCGATTTAACACAGACCACAAAACCTTGGCTTGAACTTACGCACACTGAAACTATATAATATTTCGGGGATTCAAAATAGTGTTCGCAGAATTTTTGGTAATTATCGGAATGAATTTACGCCGAATAAGGGTTATTTTTATTATATTTTAATTCGATCCCAAATTTTGATTACAAAAATTATTCCTATTAAAGAAAGAAACACATGGCTAAAACATTAATTTCAGCATAATTTCCTATATACAATATTTCTTTCATTGCGAATTTGTTTCAACTCCTTTTGGGGTTGCTATACACAAAATATTATTTTAAAATGTACGCTATGGGACTCATTATAAATTTCTAAGTAGAAAGTAATTACCTAATAAGTAGAAAGGCAATACCCTCATATGTGAAGCAAATCCAGAAATCGATAATAATCTTGCGCGTCATCATATGAGAAAAGCAAGATCAACTTGGAACTGAAACCCTTAACATGTGGTTTATATTTTAATGGAAATGTGGAGATCAGTCAATTGAAGAAACTGAAACATATTTTTGAATGAACTTTACTTTATTTGTAAACCTTTAAGGATATTATACATATGTACATATATTCATTGTATCAACGCCCATAGATTAATAGTTAATTATTATTATTATTTATTGAAAGAAGATGTACCGGACCTTTAAGATCTATTGTACTTTCAGCTGGGCCTATCCAGTTAAATTGTTCCCTCATGTAACCACTTTATATAGTAAACTCTAAAAAGTTGCCTACCTAGCAACACACTTCTTTTAAGAGCCAATGGTGGACATACTGGGAAACTTGTAAGAATACAAAATACCGCAATATATAGAAATTCATCATCACCAACAATATATACAGCACATAAGATCCTGAAAATTGAAAGTGCAAAATATTCAAAAACATAAAACATATTTCGCTCTTTATTCTACGGTCTCGTTTCAATGTCGCCAATCCTTAGTAGTTATGCCGAGGCTAAAAATAAAGCGTGTTTTATCGAGCCGAAGGGGGAAAGTGCCTTCCAGTAAGCTAATAAATACGCCGCAATGCGAATTAAATCGGGCAAAATTCAAGGCGCACGCAGAACGCAATGATAATAAACTTAGTAAGTATAACATATAGTTATAATCTATATGGGATTTGTTTGAAATAATCACATTCATTCATTCATTCATAAGAGTGAATGTGTGAAGCTAGGCGCTAATTGGCCACCCTAAGCGGAAATGGTTTATCAGAAGAGCAGAAGAAGAAGAAGACGAGCTGAGCCTGCGGCTTCTCTGGCGACTCTGTGAATGTGGCACTCTCTGTCTTGGTGTGGGTGAACTCCAATTAGCATTGCTTTGACCCATTTAGGCGGCTTCCGTCATGGCATGCACATGGGACTAGCCAGCCAGCCAGCCAGCCTAGCCAGGGGCGCACGCAGTCGCAGTCGCTGTCGATGTTGTCGGGCCGTTGCCGCTTATCAGTTAGAAGTTCCGCTGCCGGCAGCATCAGCGACGATATCCTAAGCGCTCGACATGTGGGTGAAGGGTGGCTGTGGAAGCACACACAGTAGCGTAGTGAGAACAACAGGAAGTCTCGGATAGTGAATTCGTTTTATATACACAATATATAATAGAAAAACTATAGATATATTTTAGAGATGATAACAGAGCAGTAACTCCGCCGCAGCAGCAGCAGCAGCTCGGCAACAATTGAAAGGCAACTCGACTAGAAACCAGGATCCCAATCCGTTTGCTGTGCCTCCATGTGCGTGGTGTAGCATTGCAGCGTGTCGCCCGCCTCGGGCAGCACCTTGGCATCCTTCAGACGCAATCCACACTCGACATCCTTCTTAATGGAGTCCACTTCGTTCTTTAAGTGTCTCATGGACTCCAGCACACCATCGTAGAAAACTTCTCCGTTACGCACTAATCTGAACTTTTGGTTCTTCTTGAGCACCCCCTTGGTGCAGCGACAACCAGCAACGGGCACCTCTTTGCGTCCCTCATTGATGATGAAGCTCTGCAGCACATTGGCTTCGCCCAGCTGCTCCTCCACCTCCACTGTGGGCAGTTTACTGCTCAGCTGCTCCTTGAGATCATCGATCAGGCGATAGATAACATTGTAGCTCTTCACAGTCACCTCCTTGGCTGCCTTGGCTTGTGGTACCTCCACTGAGAAGGCATAGATGATGGCATTGAAGGCCTTGGCCAGTTCCACATCACCATCGGTGACATTGCCCACGCCGTAGTGCACAATGTCCAAGCGACAGCGTTCGTTGCTGTTGTATGTCTCCAGTACATCCAGTATGGCCTCCACAGAGCCGTGCACATCTCCCTTGACGATGACACTCACACGGGGCACTCCCTCGTTAATGTCCACCTGCTTGACGCGCTGTCCCCCTCGCATCCTAAAGCGTCCGGCCAATCGTCGTGCCTCACGTGCGGCACGATACTGTGCATGATGTTCCTCCTCCTTTTTGCGTATCTCATCGCTGCTGGACTCGACTTTCTCCTGCTGTGCCTGATGCTCTCGATACTTCAGCACAGCGTGCGCCTTTTTCTGTAATTATATCGTAGATGATATATAGTTTATTCTATATATAGATTGCACTGCGCTTACCTCCGACTCCACTTCGAGTATCAACTCTCCAGCCAGCGGCAACTCCCGCCAGCCCAGTATTTCAACGGGCGTGCCTGGTGGTGCCTCTGTCAGGGGTTGTCCATTGTGATCGAAGAGTCCTCGCACCTTGGCATGCGCCAGGCCACTGAGTAGCACGGAACCCTTGCGCAGTGTGCCACGTGAGACAATCGCTGTAGAGAGTTTGCCACGTCGTGGATCTGTCTTGGACTCAATGACAGTTCCTTCCACCAGTCCAGTGGGATCTGCCTTGAGCCCCATTAGCGTGGCCTGCGTGCTGACTGCCTCTGCAAGCAGTTGCAGGTTGGTGCCTTTCAGTGCCGAGATTGGTATGACCTGCACATCGCCACCATGTTCCTCCAGGGCCAAGCCCATTTGGGCCAGTTCGTGTTTGCTTTTCTCCTGCAAGTGAAGATGTTATAGTGCGAATACTTTGAGCAATCTTCTTTTTATCTTACAATATTCGCTTCGGGTTTGTCGATCTTGTTGAGAGCAACAATAATGGGCACCTGCGCCTCCTTGGCCAGTTGAATAACCTCGCGGGTTTGTGCCATCACACCATCCTCGGCAGCCACAACGAGCACAATGATGTCGGTGGCGACAGCTCCACGAGCACGCATTGCACTGAACGCAGCATGGCCGGGCGTGTCCAGGAACGTGACCCTTTCACCGTTCTCTAAGGTAACCGTGAAGGCACCAATGTGCTGGGTAATGCCACCAGCCTCGCCGGCTGCCACATCAGCGCCACGTAGCGAGTCCAGCAACGTTGTCTTGCCATGATCCACATGCCCCATTACAGTCACCACAGGCGGACGATGCTTGAGCTGGTCTGACGCAGCAGGTGGTCGGGGGTGTAACGTCACGCTCCTTGTGCTCCTCCTCATTGGATACCTCAGGTGCGGCTACAATTCTCGTCTTGGCACCCAGTTTCTTGGCAATCTCCTGAATGATCTTGAGATCTTCCAGCTTGGCAGCGGGCTCAATGTTGTCTGCGCCGCGCACATACAGCATGGCTTCCTGCACATCGTCTGTGGGAGAGAGAAGGGGTTAAAATGGGATCTCCTGAGATAAGTTCAGTTTCTTACCCAAGGGTCGCTTTAGTTTGTTGGCCAGTTGGGCGACGCTCATGTGCCTCCAAATGTCGGTGGCGCTTGATATGGCTGTTGCATTGTTGGGTTGCAATTTCTTGGGCGAGTACTCTATAATTCTGGGGGATTTCTACTTAATTAGTCAGTGTGTTCCCTGACAATTAAGGATAGAAAGCGAACTCATATCGTTATAAGATGACGCAAATTTAACAAGTGTGACGTCATTATTTGTTATGCTTTTGTTTCCAGAAATTTATGGCCATTTTTTTATTGTAATTATTATTTATTGCTGTTATCATTACAAATCAAAAGCATTGCTATTTTATACCGGCCTCTGACGTCACTGCACTCTCTCTTTGCGTCACCTTGGCCGTCGAGCAACCTCACCTTCTCTTCTGCCGTTTTGCGGCGCTTGAGTCTCACAATGCCGGTAGAAATTTGTCGCTGCTGCAGCGCGCTCCGCAGTCGCAGTAATCCCGTTGCCTTCAACATCTCACACTCACCAGTCTTTGTGTCTATTTACACTATGTTTCATTGAGCTCTTTTATTTATTATTATTTTAAAGAAATACAGTTGTGTAATTATTTTGTTTTCCTCGTGAAAGGTATTCTGCTGCAGTGTGACCATAGTTGCGCAGTTTGAGAAAACCAGAAACAACAGGTTAGCATGTGTTTTTGCAATGTCAGCTGTGGTACAACTTCTGTTAATCTATAACAGCAAATGCAGTTTAACAGAAATGTTTTCAAGACTTCTAGCTGTTGCCGCAACCACGAACGGTTATTTGGTGTAGCAAACACTGCAGACTGGAGTTTATTTAGCTATTCCATACACCGCCTCACGTAAAAATGTTAGCACAACAGTTGGTGCTGGCATTGGCTAAGTGAAAAACCAATATATACATTTACTAAATAAAAAATTAAGTTGTTTAATTTACTCAAAAAGAAAAGGAAGAGCGTATTAAAAATAATTTAACAAATACATTTATATGAATTATACACAGATCTGTTTTCCCCCAATTTCTTTTGATTACAGAGTTTTAACAGAGTTATGTTATTCTTAACAGAATTGTAGCTGTTCAAACTGCTTAGCATTGCACTGCTTGCTTAGGTATTTTATCGCTTTTGGTACTTTTTACGGTCTGCTTTTATGCTGTTCCCAGTAAGCAATAATTTTCAATAGATGGCGCCAGCACAGAAGGGAAATAAATAAAGAACATTAAATTGTTAATTAATATGTTTAATTGAAGTAGTTACAATTGGTAATATGTTTGAAATTGTTGAGATAATAAAGCACAATTGATTTCAGCAGCACTTAAAGTGCTTGATTGCCCCTCTCGGCCTTTTTGCTGCGTGTGCGTCAATCAGCGTCAATCAGCGCCGTGTGCCGTGTGTGCCACATGATGGGCCTAGCTGCAAGCTCGGGTTGGGGCAGCAGGCGCAGTGGCGCAGCTCGTACCGCCGGCTGACACCGAATGCCACTTAATTCGGTTTTGAAGCGAGTTGCATGTCAAAATGATTGCTCTTCTACAAACAGCGCATCTGTGTTTGAATTATGATGGAGCGCGCAAATATTCCAAATGCAAATATTTGCGCAAAACTACACACACACACACAGGCACACACACAGGCACACGCACACACAGTCGAGCAAGTTTGAAGTGCAACACATAGCGCCAGGCAACGTGCTGACTATGTTCAGCAGCAGCAACGCCCACTGCCACGCCTACTGCCCATGCTGGCCACTCTCAGTGCGGGGGAGGGGGGGGGCGTCTAATGGCAGCCAGCCGCTGTAGCGCCGAGCACTTTTCAAACTGTGTAACCGGCACTGACTGACTTTCTACTCGTATCTCTGGCTGAGAGCGAGCGGGGCCAGCAAGGCAGGGGCAGCAGGGGAAGCATGAGGAGCAGGGGAAGCAGGAGGAAGAGGAGCAGAGGCAGGAGCAGGAGCAGGGGTAGACTGACTGTAGCTGCGTTTGGCCGGAGCTAACATTTGCCGCTTTTGCTGCTGCAGACTTCCGTTGCCGGAAATATGCTTACAAACGTTGCACGTACACGCCGTGCCAGAGCAGATACAGGGTGTCCCAAGTAGAGCCAGGCTGCACCCCTCACCGCCCTCTCAGCTGCCTGGCAGTGCGTTTTGTTTGCGCACAAGACGAAGGCGGCGCCGACGTTGGCGTTGACGTCGGCAGCGCAAGGAACTCAAACAAAATGTAACTGCTGCAAGAAGCTGCTGCCTCCGCTGCTGCCTTCTCTACTCCCCCTTCTGCTGTTTCCTCTGCTGCCCCCTCTTGCCCCTTCTCTGCTGCTGCAGACTTTGCTGCATCGCGCACTGAAAAAGTTTACAATTTATCTAGTAAAATGTAATTAGGATCCTGGTGCAGGCACCCCTCGAGCAGGGGCAGAAAGGGAAAGAGGGGCAAGGGGGAAGGGGGACAAGGCAGCTCAAGAGACAGCGCCTTTCTTTGCTTTAAGTTCGCAGCTGGTTTGCTTTAAGTTCGCAGTCTCTCGATTGCTTCACTGCCACTGGACGCCGCAATCACATTAGAAGCCTCTGCCCCAAGAATCCTGAAAGAAAGACAATCCCTGAGCAAGGCAAGTTTAGCCAGGGAATTGTTAATAAGCCCACGCAAAGCTAATCGAATAAGTCTGCTAAGCTTCAAGTAGAGGGGAGGGAAGCTGGATGAATATAGTTTTGTGGTTTATGTTTATATCTTCGACCATTTGAACATTGTCAAAGAATATATAATACATTATATAAGAATGTAAGAGATCCACAAAGTATTTACTTGCATTGCAATGACAATGCATTGTCATTAGCCAAGTCGATTTAAACCATAGATGTCCGTCTTTCAGTCCTTCAGTCAATCAGTCAGTCAGTTAGTCAGTCAGTCTACCTGTTTGTCTCTCTGTCTGTTCATCTGTCTGTCTGTGTGTCTATCTATCAGTCTTTCTTTCTGTCTTCCTGTCTGTCTGTTTAAACACACACATCTCTGATATTATAAAAGCTAAGAACCCCAGATTTGTTGTAAGCATTCCTGTATACAATGCGCAGATAAAAGTTTGTATCAACTTTAAAATACCACGCCCACCGCCCCCACATATCTTTTATTTAATTGTGCAGTTCGATTTGGAAGAGACGTAAAAAGGATAAACATATCTATGACTATGACATATATTTAGGTAACTTGAAAGTCTATCTCTTCTCCAAATTTCAATCAGATTGGATAATAAACACAGATGTTATTAAAGTATCTTACGAAAAACCACAGCAAACATTGATGTTTTCTCCAGACCTTATCTGATTTGTTTTCTTTCTTAAACATTTATAAAAAATAATCTCAGTGGAATTTAATATAGTTATTATGCATAATTTAACAAGTTTATAAAAACATTTATAATACACTATCTTGTTTAGTAACATAGTTAAAAATGCTCATATATACAATATATAAATTATTATGTATGTATTTATATTTTATTATCTTATTTATTTACTTATTAATTTTTTGATTTATTAACTTCATGTTTGTCTTGTTGTTTGTCTTTATTTATACTTGTAAACTGTCTAAAATGTAATCAATGAAAATATATTCCTTCAATTTACAAATGAAAACAAATTTCTTTTCGTTACTTGCACATCATCTACACTATCCTATACTATCTACACTATCCTTCCTACCCTTAGTTGCCCTCCCACTCAATTTCCACAGTGTATTTCTCTCTTTTCTCTGCTTGCAACGGAATTTTCCCCTGAGTGAAGAAGCTTCATAATTCATTGGCAATTTTGGGTTCGCTTTTTGTCGACTTATTTTATTTGGTTCGCTGCAAGAATTGATTTTCGTTCACTTGCGTTCACTGCGAAAATGGCGTTGCCGAGGGGCACTCGAAGAGTTTGCCCAGGCAATGGGGCAAGTGAAGGCAAACTGCTCGAACTGCCGGCGCAGAAGACATGCGCAAGAGCGACTTTTGATGCGCCCGAGAGACACTCCACACACACACACACACAGACACGGACGCAGACTGGCTTGCACACAGATACAGATACAGGCACAGACACTAAGATAGATGCGGGCACAGCCGCTCTCACACACACACACACGCACTGACGCTGGCAGAGCGACTCGCACACACACGCAGGCAGGCAGAGAGACAGCGGCGAACACGCACACAGTGAAGCCGACGAGGCGGAGCTAAGTAAACAAACATGGCCGAAAATGTTTGTGGCTCATAATCTGATACAAATGCAAATGCGTACACACACACAGACAGGCACACACACACATACACAGTAAGACACACAAAGAGATGAAGAAATTGAGAGGCAGCTGAAAACTCTCGCACTTTCTCACTTGGCTGCCTTCTGCTAATTCTTTTTTCTGCCCAGCTGCAACCGAATCTCGAGTCCCCCAGCTGGAGGTGCCTCCAACTTAAAGTGAACTTGCCAAGGTGTTAATCACACTGGCCACGTAATCAATTTAACTAATTTATCTCTAATTTATCTACTTGGTTATTTCGCTGGCTAAGCATGCGATTTGTCATTAGCGCAATATTCATGAATTTAAGCCCGATGTGCCAAAATGAACCATTAAACGATTGCAAAATTGCATGCGAATTAATTTTAGCTATTTACTATGATACATGTATGTATGTAGTATGTAGTATGCATGTCTTCTTTATGGCAAGAGAATTAAATGAAATTATAGCAAGAGAATTGACTGCAATTTCAGCAATATATATAATATTTTAAGCAACAGAGTCGAACGAAATTCTAAACATATGTTTCTGCTTTATATTATCAAGAGTATTAACTGAAATTCAAGGAAAATGTTTCTTCCTCATACTAAGAGAATCTACTTAAATTCCAATTATATATTTCTTATTTAAATTATGTTTAAATATCATCTTTATAGCAACAGAATGAACTGAAATTTCAGCAATATGTTTCTTCTTTGTAACAATAGAATTACATGAAATTCCAGTTATATTTTCTTTCTTTTAACTAAACAATCTACAGAAACTCGGGCTATATTCTACTCTACTAGTTTTCCAAAATAACACATATATGCTATCTGTTATATACTATACATATCTACATACAATTGCCAAAATGATTCAACAAATAAGAACACAAAATTGCTTAGTGTTTACTTCATTTTATAAAACAAGTTTTATCAGTAAAGTTTCTTCACACTCAATATAAGTGGAGCCATAAAATCTAAATAGATAATAAAATATTTTGTGTGTGAAAATGTAGAATAAAATGTTTACAGATAATGCAATATTTTGTAGTAATTAAAGTTTGTGTTCTTTTTGAATGACCTAGAAAAAGTGAATTGGTTGTTATTGTTCATGCATTTAAAGAGGTGTAATTTGAGTTTTTTTTTGGTAGATTAAGTTGCCATCAACATCTTTGGAACTCAACAAAATTGTCAAAATTGTTTGAGTTCTTCAGTGCCATGAAAAACTCTTGTTTTCTTATGATTCTTACAGTCATTGTCATCTTATTCATAAATTATTCTAATATTCTTTAGCATTATCAATTTGCTTATGATTTCTTATTTTGATTTATGGGTTATATCAATCATGAAGGGCTGATATAAAATGGTTTTAAAATTAGTAAGTTAAAATCTTACAAATGAAAAAGTATGGATAATTTTCAAAAGCATGCAATATCATCCATTTATTAAGTTTCTAGTTAAATGATAATTACTTTGTACCCATTTATTTTGACTCAATGTAGCGCTGTTTAAAAGATACTCACTTAACATTACTAAGCTTATAAACCGGTTTCGCGACTGTTGCTTCTACTGTTTTAACTAAAGTGAGGAACACTCGAAAAGTTTGAGCAAGAAGTGAACTAAAAGGCGACTCTCGAGCATCTATAAGTATCGTAGTTATATCTCAGTTTCTCCTCGTATCTTAGTTAGACTCATTAAACTATCAATTTCCACTTGAACTTCACAGAGGAGCCTCAGCTCGAAGTCAGCTCTTTTTATGGGGGCACTTTCTAATTGCAGTGTATGTACAGTTCATTAGCAGGGGCGTGGTCAAGAAGGGGGCAAGGCAAGTCAGCATCATGATGGATGTCCATCAACTGCAATGATGATGGTGATGATGATGATGATGATGTGGCAGATTGTGAAGAGTGTAAAAAACTTTTGAATGTCGACGCACTTCAAAGCTGGAGACACTCGATGGGAAATTTCTCGCTTGGAGTTGCCACTTGAGCGCACCTACCACAGCGCCGAGGCAGGGACTGCTTGAGTGAGCAGGGGTTTTTCTTCTCGGCTTAACAGGTATACAGGTATATACGATATAATGCGGCCCCGACTTGGAACATAGTAAGCAAAATATTGACAGAGCGGCGAGCGGTGCAAGGCAAAAGGCACCGACAATCGCCAGACAAGCGCGCATTATACCTACAATATATATACATATGCCATATAGTATAGTATATGTAGTATGCTATGCATATATGCGATATGACGTTGCCGATTCGTCGCTCACCTGCAGCAGGTAAATCGCAGTCGAAACCAAACGAAACGAACCGATTCGAGGCGAACTAAGAATTGAGATTCGACAGATTCGAGATTTCGCTGTTTACACACACACACACAGAGAGAGAGAAAGAGAGACACTCACGGGGATCGGAGTGTAGCGTAGCCAACATCCGTCCGAAATCCATCTCGGCCGTCTTCGAATGTCGCATTCAAATGTTGTTTTTAGCCAGCTAAGTGGGAAATTTCACCTGTGTACGCGTAGAGTTGATGAAGAAGAAGGGAAAGGGGAGGAATAGGGGCAAAGTGGATGTATTGATGTGGACGTGGCTGTGGATGGCGGCATAGACACGGCCACTTACAACGAATGCATTGGGACGGCGGTCTCGCTCTTTGATAATGGACCACACACACTCGCACACACACACCGACACTTGAGTTGATTGATTCGGCCGCGAGATGCAAAAAAGGAATGAAAAGAAAAGGAGAGAAGAGAAGAAAATGCATAGAAATCAACGCTGGTGGTCGCGCCTTGCCACGCCACGCCACGCTGTTAATTTGCTGCAGGAAGTTTCCATTTAGCACTTGGGCAAACAGTTTTTGCAGTTGTCACCAGCAGCAGTCGCCAGAGCAGGGACAGAGCAGGGCCAGAGCAGAGCCAGAGCAGGGCCAGAGCAGGGCCAGAGCCATTGCAGCATCTCAACTCTAGTGGGCACTACATCAAGTCCCAGGCTGAAGCTGCAGCTGGAGAGGGAGAGTGCAGAGCGTGAGAGTGGGGGGAGTGGGTTGGCTTGGTGTCGCTGGGTCAACTGTGGCCATAAATACAATATATCAAAAATGTGGCTACCCTGCCCCGCCTCCTCCTCCTCCTCCTCAGAGGGTGGCTTTGTTGCATTGTTGCGGTTCCTTCGACGGTCGCTTTGAGTGTCATTCAGCTAAATTGTTTGTGTGTCAATCAAAGATGAAAACGCGCAACGGAAAATGCGAAAATTAAACACTGCTGCCGAGTGGGACACACACACACACACAATACATATACACATGTATATACCGTATAGGCATATAGGGGCGTGTGCGACAACCACAACAAACAGCAATAACAACGGCAACAACAATTGCCACTACAACAAATTGCTTTGATACACGACAAAAATGTCAAAGTGCATTAAGCGAGGGCTGGTAATAAGCATAAGGTACAATAACAAGAGCATAAACAACAAGCACAACAACAACAACAACAACTGAGAGAATAATAACAACAACACGCGCTACACTTCATCAAGCTGAGGCCACTTCAAAAGCTCTTTGCCCACCTACCCAACAACGTGGGGGAGAACTTAATAAACTGAGTTTCATAATGAAAAGTATATGAAGCTCTATAGCTAACCTGAAAGTTTTTCAATTGCGCAAGAGATTAATCTACCAGGTATATAAAAAGGCTAAGAAAGTAAGTAAAATGTAAGTAAGTAAAATAAAGGTAAGTTAAATATAATTAAGTAAAATGTAAGTAAGTAAATAATAAAACAAGTAAGAATGCCAGAGACTGCTACCTTCAACTTTGTCTGTTCCCTCACAATCATTTCTTAAATAACTTCTGTCTCTATTCTCTGATAATAACAAAGTTTGTACAACTCACTAAGCTGGTATAAATATGGGCATACACCAAAAATAAACATATAAGCTTCAACAATACACTTGCAAATATAATTCTAACATTTTACGAAGGCTAAAGAGGGCGTGGCCTAAATTCAAAATAATATTTACTTGCGTGCAGCCATAATACATATTCTCTACAAATTTTATAGCCCTATCTCTTATAGTCTCTGGAATATAGCTGCTCATACAAACAAAAAACATGAAAAACTAACTGAAAGCTACATCTGTCTTGCCTTACAGAGTATCTACGCATCAAATATTTGTGAAGATTCAACGAAATTTAATAAGTAATAAACAGACAAACAGAGAGCGAGTTCTTGAGTAGTCGACAGTACATTTTAGGTATCTCTCTTTTCTCTCTCCCTCTTTCAATATTTACCTAAGTCCAATAAGGCTTAAAGCGTTTTCAATGTTTTTAATGAAAAGAAAGAAATGTTTATTAAATTCATGCAATTTATGATTGATAATAAACTCTTTTGCTTGTCAAAGCAATATTCGAATTTGTTTGTGAATGCATTCGAATAGTATTCAAATGGGATTCGAATGTGCAATCGGCACACTTTCGTCAGTTTATTTGCTCTTCGTTTTGCTAGTTGGATTATTCGATGGCAATGGCTTAATTTATGCAACTGTCATATTGGCCAAGCCAAGACGGCCTCCCATTCGCACTCCTTCTCTCTCTCTCTCCCTCTCTTTCTATCTCTCTCTCTCTGCGTGTCTGCCCCCCTTTTGTTGTCGCTTAAATTTACATTGAAATGCGAGACTCGAAGTAATTCGAAAGTTTGATTTTAATTTGTTTTCATTTCGCATTAGGTTAGCTGCCTCGGCAACGTAGCTAGTTGCTGTCTCGCTCTCTCTCTCACGAGTGTCCTCTCTGGCACTATGTCTACGTCTCTCTCCCTCTCTTTCTCTTTTTCTCTCTCTCTCTCTCTGTGTCTGTTTGCACGCCCAGTTTACATCACAATCTGCGACGAGAGAAGCTTCGAAGCGGAGCTGCTCCATTTGCGCGCCTCTGCCTGCCTCCTGCTCCTCTCTCTCTCACACTCCCTCTGCTGTCTCGCTCTGTCGCTGGGTGTTGGCAAACTTTTGCCTGATTTTGTGTGCTTTTAACAGTTTTAATCAAATAATTGCACATGTGCTAAATGTAAACATATTTGTTCGATTCCACTAACCAGACACGCCCCGAACGGGCCAACAACAGCTTCAAGCTCGACCTTAGTGCCGCCTCAGCCGCTGCAAATTGTGCAAAAATGGTTGAGCAACAGCAACAGCAGCAGCAGCAACGACAGCAACAACAACAACAACAACAACTTGAGTGGCAACTCGTAGCTCCAGTTGCCAGGAATATTTGCGAATGCAAACGAAACAGGAGAAAGTCCAAACAGACAAACAAATGAGCGTGCAAACAGCACAAAAGACATTGCCGGGTGGCAGGGGCACAGCAGAGGGGAACGGGCTCGAGGTTACAGCAGATAGAGAGGAGAGGGGGGAAGGGGTACAGACTACAGCACGTCTGCCCAACCAGAACAATTCAAACAGAGCAGACCAGCTACCAAGTCCCACTACCTCATGCACACTCTCAATCCTCGCCAGACTTGGCGCGTGTTTTGCCGACTCGCGTCGTTGTTGTTTTTACTCAACAACAACAAAGAGAAGAGAGAGAGAGTGGGAAAAGAGATTTTTAATTTCATATTAGATTTTTTAGTGCCTCAACTCCTGTTCCACGCTTCTCCAGGGAAAGCGTGTGCGATTGTTTACACGACTCACGTGGCCGACGGATTAAATGCAACTCGAAAATATTAAAACATTCTGCGACAAGTTGCCAAACGACACAGCAAGGGGGGTGGCAAGCCAGGCAGGAGTAGGAGGAGGAGGAGGTGGCAACGTCGACGTCGGCACCACGACACCAACAACGCAGGAAGGAATGATTTCTTGTGCCAATATTTTTCCAGCGCACACAATTTCGATTTGTCGAGTGCAACTTTGGCGCTCATCGTACTCATCATGGCTGGCGCTGGCTCCGGCTCTGGCTACGGCTCTGGCTACAGCTACGGCTACAGCTACAGCTGCAGCAAAGCTGTACAGTGCTGCTCCTGCCTCGTCCTTGACACCCAGCAGAGCCAGCGCAGTCGCCGTCGCCGTCGCAGTCGCTGTCGACGACGCAGTCGATGTCTCCTACACGAATGTCAACGTCGGTTGGGCCAATGTTAAAAAATACGTTGGATAAAACATGCATACACAGCGAATAAGAGAGAGAGAGAGAAAGAGAGAGAGAGGCAGAGAGAAACAGTGTGAGAGAGAAAGAGAGGCAGAGAGTGCGCGTCACAGGACTCGGGCTTTGACTGTGCTGTGTGCAGCCTCTGCGAGTCGCTTGCAAATCAAGTGAAATGTTTGCAAATAGAATTTGTCTGTGCTTGCTCGAGTGTTTGACTGAAATCTATATACATACATGCGACTGCGACTGCGAGTGTGTGCCCCTCCCTCTCTCTCTCTCTCTCTCTCGTGTGTGTGTGTGTGTGTGTGTACATTATGATCAGTACAAATGTGAACATAACTGCACAAATATGTACACAGCAAGTCGCTCAGCACCCCCGTCACGAGACCAGGAGCTGAGCACCAGCAAAGGTTGTTGCCGAGGACGAGGCGTGTCGGCCAAATCAGCGAGTACTTTAACTTTCCCTGCTGCCAATGGGGTATGCTATGGTGCTGCTAAAGGAAGGTACCAAGGGTATTGAGGTACTTGGATTAGAAGGATTAGTGCATGGAGTGCACTAAGGTACTAAGAACTAAATCACTAAGGTATTAAGGGACTAAGACACTAAGGCACTAAGGTACTAATAAAAGTACTAAATCACTAAGGTACTACTATGTAAAAGGACTAAGAATACTAAGATAGTAAGGCACTAAGAGTACTAAGGTACTAAAGCACAAAGGCAAGGTACTAAGAGTACTAAGGTACTAAGGCACTAAGGTGTAAAAGTACTAGGTAAGAAGGTACTAGGTACTAAGGAACTAAGAGTACTAAGGTACTAAGAGTACTAAGAGAACTAAGAGTACTAAGGTACTAAGAGTACTAAGGTACTAAGAGTACTAAGGTACTAAAGACTGTCTAGCTAACCTAAACTAAGAGTACTAAGGTACTAAGGCACTAAGGTACTAAGGTACTGAGGTACTAAGGTACTGAGGTACTAAGGTACTAAGGCACTAAGGTACTATGTACTGAGGTACTAAGGTACTGAGGTACTAAGGTACTAAGGCACAAAAATACTAATGAACTAATGCACTAGACACTTAGTTACAAAGGTTCTAAGAATACTAAGAAAATTAAGGTACTAAGATAACTAAGGTACTAAGAGTGCTAAGGTAATAAGAGTACGAAATCACTAAGGCACTTTGCCACTAAAGTACCAAGTGACTTGGATACTAAGGCACTAAGGTACTAAAGAACTAAGGTACTAAAGCACTAAGGCACTAAGTAACACACTACACAGAATGTTTATCAATTTTGCTAACCTTGTGTAAGTTCCTTCAATTTCTTTTTCTGTTTACCTTATTTCCAGGGTATCTGTCCATGCAGCATTTGCTAGTGTTTTCTTTAATATTTGTGCATATTTGACTTCACAGTCGTTTAATATATCAGCATGCTTTCCCGCTTGCACACACGCGCTCTCTCTCTCTCTTTCTCTTTCTTCTCCCACTCGCTCTCACTTTGGCCCTGCGTCGTCGTGTTTGTCACGTTGTTTGTTTTCGCAGGCGCAAGGATTAATTAGCGTGCAAGTGTCGCAAAGAGAAACAGACAGAGAGAGAGAGAGGGAGAGGAAGAAAGGAAGGGAGATGTGAAAAAAGGAGAAAATAATAAAATCATGCATTCAATTGCATCATTTGCCAAATGAAACTCAATTACGAGACGCCTTTTTGGGCACAAAGGTTCTTCGGCCTCTTTGGCAATTGGGCGCGGACTGACGAATGCGACTTGTGAATCAGTCAACGTGAGAGTGAATGACTTGAACAGTGAATGAGTTGAACTGTGAATTACTTGAACAGTGAATTACTTGAACAGTGAATGAGTGTATTGTATGTTAATATGGTAAGGTGTCTGCTGTCCCAATTGGGGAAGAGTTAGGAGTCTTTGCGACAGTTTGAGTATTTCTGTTGCAAAGGCGTTATACAAGTAGAAGTTAGGTAGATATTGTAGATATAGCTATATATATAAATTAGATATAGTTATTCTAGAAACTAATATACGTTCTGTAGCAGTAGAAAGTTGTCTTAAAGAATGTTGCCCATACATAGATTGGTTTATATTCTAATAGGGTTCGGTAAACAACAGTAAAGAGCAGTAAAGAGTGCTTCCAAATGAGCATGTTAAATTATTAACACAAACTCTAAGTTTAATTGAAGAACTGTATACGATTATAGCCATAGCAGAGCATTAGAATTCTGCGCTAACCGAGAGTGTATGTAATAAGTGGAAGCAGGCATCGGTGACTAAAAAAATAGCATGTATTCTTTTCCAGTGTTTGTATGAACACCTTTATCTCAGAGACTATAAGTGCTAGGTGTACCAAACCTGGTTATGTGTATTATTACTGCAAAAATATAAAGCTAATTATGCCTTGGTCAAGCCACCTTGTGCCTTCATTAAACGTAAAAATGCGATTTGCACGTGCAGTTTTAAAACTAAAATATTCATTATTGATGTGAATGAAAGTATCATCATTCATATGGCTTCTGATTTAGCAGAAAAACAAAATGGCTTATAAGAACTATATTTTGGTAAAGGTATAATGGTTTCTAGTGTAAATAGTTAACACAATTTCATCAATTTGTATGTTAAGTTAGGCAATGCAAACTAAAATCTTTTTCTCTTGCAATTACCTCGAGTTTTTCTAAATACATGTCAGAAATGCAGTTAGTTCTATAATCAGTAGTTGTATAAGTATAGTCAGTTGGTTCTTACTCTAGTATTCACTGTCGCTGCAGATTGCCTTAAACCTTTAACCTTTCCATTGGCAAGAGGCGCTTCTTTCGCTCGTTAGGCAAAGCATTTCGAGTGCTTTTTGTCCCATTTGGTGTGTGTGACGCAGACTGCGCCCATTGAAGCCACACCCCTTTTATGCAGGCGACCCATTATCACAGCAAATTATAATTTTTTGTCGTCGTCGTCGTCGTTGCTGCAGCTGCTGTTGCTGTCGTTGCTGTTGCTGCCGTTGCTGCTGCTGCTGCTGCTGATGTTGGTTAATTGTGCCTGACAATCTTGCAAAATATGCAAACGCTTGAATTTGACATGCACACACGAAACGGTTGGTAAATAGCAGTAACAGCAACTGCCAGCATGCACAACACACACACACACACACACAGAGAGATACAGCGAACTGACGCCACTGTCAGGCGAATGCAAATTGATGCAACGCGGCAGCGAGGCAAGTGCACCTGCATCGTTCTGCAAACACACACACACAGTACGCAGCCTGTGACAGTCCGCACTCGCCCCATCTCGCTCTGCACCTATGTCCCTCCTCTCTCTCTAGCACTCTGGGCTGGAAAAGCGAGTGGAAAACTGCATATCACAGCAGCAACTGCAGCAACTCGGCGGCCTCAAGATGCTGCCAGGCGAATGACTTTGAAGTGGCTGCTACTGCTGCCACCGCTGCTGCTGCTGCTGCCGACGTCGACGTCAGCGTTGCAGTCGATGCATGTAGGGCAGGGCATTCTTAAAAATTCATTTCATTGTCCTGCATTGTCTGACAACGGGGCATGACAGCGGTGCGGGCAAATACAGCTTTCTGCAACGGCAAGAGCAAAAGGAGGTGAGGCAGGGACTGACGCAGAGGCAGAGACGGGGGCAGAGACAGAGATAGGGGCAGGGACTGAGGCAGAAGGCAGCGCCAGCCGCCGCCATCATTTCCGTTTAGAGCTGCGTCGTCCTGCAAAAAGATGCAAAGACAGCTAAGCAAACATCATCAGCACAAAGATGGCACGATGGCTACGGTTACAGCACAGGACGAGGCAGCAAAGAGGGAGCAGAGAGGGAGCAGAGAGAGGGCACTGTTTGCACAGCGCACGACGGATATTGTGCGGCTGCTGCTGCTGCTGCTAGAAGGAAGGATGCCACGACGAGTTGTTGCAAGCAACATCAGTCAAGCAGTTGGACAAACAGCGCGAAGCGCCGGCAAAAGAACGTTGCTGCTGCCCGCGGCTCTAATAAGCGTGTGTCCAGTGTGACAAGAAGAAGCTTGCGCCATGTAGCACCTTGCAGGTGGCAAAGGCTGCTGCTGCCCCGAGCTGCTGCCACAGCCAGGCCTAACCCTAACGCAATTTGAGGCTGTGCCCAAGATGCCAAGCGGTTGCCCCGGCCAAGTGCAGCAGCAAACAGCCGCAGGCAGGACGAGGACAGGACAGCACAGGACAAGGCAGCAGACAACATCAGCTGCCCAAATCATGCCAACAATAAATGTCACAAGGCAGAAGCAGAGTGCAAGGGGAGGAAGACAGTGGAAGACTGTACAATTTATAAATATTTAGCAAGGGGAAAACGGAAAAAAGGCGAAAAACCAAAACGAATTTGTCATTTGTTGTGCCTACTTTTGCCTTTATCTGTTGCCAAATTGTGCCTCTGTCTGTTATTGTGCCCCCTTCCCCCCTGCCCCTGCCCCTGCCTGTTCCCCGTAATGAGCCGTGCAATGTATCTTTATGTAATAACACAATCTCCTGTCGCTCTGCCTGCTGCCCGCCGTGCCATCTCCTGCTGTGCCATACAAATCGCATTACACGACTTTTCGACTGCCGCATTCAACTCTAATTACCCGGTAGTTGATTGTGCCTGCCCCCCCGCCCCTCTTTCCTCTTCCTTCTCCTCACTCCTCTCTCTCTCTCTCTCTGCCTCACACTCCTCTCTTTGCTGTGCTGCTCTTTTGTCTACTCCAGCCTAACGAACGGGGCGTTATCTGTTTGTGTGTCCTGTGTTCTCTATCCTCTGTCTGCTGTCTTCCCTTCCCTTCCCTGCCCACTGCTGCCCCTCCCCCCTATTACATGTTGCCAATTTGTCTGCACTTTTGAGCTGCATTCGTACAACAAATTTGGGCAGCAACTTTCACACGCCTCAGCAGCACCTACTACGCCGCAGTCGAAGGTCATTTGGGGTCGTTATGGCTTTACAATCGCAGAGGGAAGAGGGGCAGGGCAGGACAGGGCAGGGCAGGGATGGAGGCTATGCGTATAATTTAAACAAAAGCCAGTTAGCAGCACAGCATTATCAAGCGAGTCGAGTGATAATGTTCAAATTGAATCTATTGTTCGGCCCGAAACAACTGTGCGGCTTGTTCAAATATTTTATTAAAGCGTGCTAAATGAAAATAAGTGTACATACATATGCACTCCTGTCTATGTTTCTGTATGTGTGTGTGTGTGTGTGAGTATGTTTCAGCTAAGCAAATACGTGCTCTGACAGTGCATAGAAATAAGAACAGCGCGAACTGGCGGCAAACTGAAAGAGAACTGCTCAAGAAATGCTCTATAAAAGATCATCAAAATATGATCAATATAAGATAATAACTATATATACTATATATAGTAATATATTGCACTGACTAACACTTCACATCTATAAGTATTTATACTAGTAGTGGTAGGAATTTGTATAAATAAATTAAAATAATAAAATAGTTATATATATTGTTATAGTAAACTATATAATTTTGGATTTTGGATTGCAGTATAAGGAGCACTTAAGCAGACTTCACTCTAAGATAATAATGTAATTAGCTGGCGTCCTTGTTGAATAAAAACAATTATAACAATGTGGCTACACTTTTTTAAGAAGATTTATATAAAATCAGTCGAAAAAGAGCGCAAACTACAATATGCAAGTATAATTAAAAGATATAGAAAAGATCGGTTTTGATACACTGCACAGAAGTTGTTTTATAGTTTCTGGGACAACTCTACAATATGTTATATAAATACAATCCTGCTCTTTCTGAATTATATACAATGTAGAACCCTAAGCAGCTTGGATACCAAATGAATGATCTTATAGTGTTTCGCAAAATCAAACTGCAAACCACTGTGATTGAAGAAGAGTTTCTAGTAAATTCCTTATAAGATACCTATGCTTAGGTATACTTTATTCATTCTCATGCTGAGTACTTACTCAAACTTCAACTTCATGCAAGTCAAGTTAAGCATAAAGCATCTTTTTAAGTAACTAAACAATGCAGGAATACAAAGTCAAAGTCAACTTTTCATTGCTGAAATTAGATTTACTTATTGTAGAAGTAAGCAGTAAAAGATCATTTAACAAATGAGATGTTCTGGCAGACATACCCAATCTACAGAGTATTTAAAACACATTGTTTTAGGTGCTCGAGACAGATCTCACTTCAACGCTTGTCACTGGCTTGTCTCGATAATGACTTGAGTTCCGTCATGTTTCTAACTTTCCAAACAGCTTTCGATATTGTCCATAGTTGATGTTGCTGTTGCTGTTGTTGTTGTTGGTGATGTTGTTGCTTTATTGTCGCCTGCTATTTGCACAGTTGTTGCATTGTAAGACGCAGCAGTATCACAAATAAATAGGGAACAAAATAAAGGCGAAATAACAATGTCGCATTAGGTAAACACACGACAACGACGACGACGACGATCTCTGGCATTCGTTCCAATTTCCCGCTCACACTGTCCACGCCCACAAAAGGCAACTTGAATTCTGTTTGCACAGGTCGAGCAAAGACAATTAGTACAGATCTCGGACGGAGAAGGCTCTCTTACATGCCATGATATGTAACATACGCAGCTATAACTAGATCTATTATGTTAGTTATATTTTGACTCGCGTCAAAACACACGTCAAATGTTTGCACACTCCTCCACCTTCCCCTCCCCCCTCATCGCTGACTGGGCCCAAGAAAAGGCCAAGTAGAAGAAGAGAGTGAATTCTGAATTGAAACTGCTGCTTCCGCACACATCTATCGCACAATGGCCTCATCCTCAGCCCTTGGGCAATACCCGGGCACAGACCTGTCAAAAAGAGGAGGAAAAAAAAGAAAAAACACTGTCATGCTACGCACACAAAACACATCCGGCCAAGTGACAAATTTCTATGGCAACACGATCGGGGCAACTTATGAGTTTTCGCCGACAAATGTTGAACGAGAAAAAAATTCCCCAAAGAAAAGGCATGGAATATATACGATGCTACCTGGTTTCCGTTCGTTCCTCAACGCTGTCGCTGTCGCTGTCTGTGAATGGACTCAATGGTGAATGATGGTGGAGCCACGCCCCAAAACAGTAGCGGATGCTGTATGCAAATTTGCCCATTGTGGCCCAAGTGCCGTCAAAGCGTCGGCGTCGGCGTCATTGGCATCAAGTCTTTGGCATGCAGCTCGTCTGGGGCTTGGCCAAGTGCCTGTTGGCATGGCTAATGAGCCAGCGGCACCCGTTAACTTGGTCAGCTAATTGGGGCCAAGTAGCGCACTGTCTACGGTGCGGAGTGGGGTGCAGTCGCAGGCAGCTGAGTATAAAGATTGAATAGCAAACATTTTAAAATTGAAACTAATTTACGGCGTATTGAGCTGTTGCTACAGTGAAGCTGCTTCAATTATTGAGCTCGACTTAGCCTAATAAGCTCATTAAAGACTTGGCTAGATTTTCTTGGTGAGGTGAGGGTAGAATGAGATTGGCATGGGTCTAACTTAATGTAATTGAAATTGTAGAAAACACTTTAGAAACAAATCTGACACCTTAAGCCATTAATGCAGACTAGAAAAGATTGGAGAGATATTAGCGAAGGTATTGTTATTCGTTTATTCTGCATGATAATATATTTATCTTTTTAGGTTCCAAGGGTTTTAACACTGTATGCTTACTAGACCCGTGTATGTTTACAATGAATTTCTATTCATTCCATTCAATTCAAATTGAAATTCATTTGAACTATCCTTGAGTGGAGCTATGCCTGCATTTTTAACAAACAGAAAGACAAATTGATCTTAAATTCTTAAACTGTGTCACCAGTCAAGACCATAATCGTCTAACTGTTCGCTTTAACTCTGCGATCGTCAGATCTAGCATCCTTAAAGAATAAAAAAGGCATATCCGTTCCTAAAATTCTTGACCAGCGTTAAAAAGTGAGTCCTGTCTATCTATCTGTCCTGAACATCTTATCTGTATCTAAGGGTGATTTTTTATGAGCTATAGTAAAGTTTTTCAAAAAAATCAACATAAAATTCAGAGAAATGCATCAAAACTTTATATGAATATATAGTGCTGTCCATATAATTTAATGTTTGAAGATTATTTTATGCAAATGTGAGCCTCAAATGGTCTACCCGTTTAGTCCAATTTTGGCATACTCTTTCCAACATTTCGGCCGGTATGTTTGTCTGTATGAGCACCTTAATCTCAGGAAATATAAGAGGTGGGTCTACCAAATTTGCTGCTAATATGACTCAAGACTGCTCGTAAGTAAATTTCGTTGCAAGTGTCAATGACTCATTTTTTCCCCCTTCTAAGGTTATTTTTGAAATCTAATCCTCATCTCTTAAGTCTGTTTAAGTTTCTAACTTATCTCTCAATTGAATACAAACCACATGATCATCAATCCATAAGTAATCAACTAATATAACTAATTAACCTAATATGAATAATATAGGGGATCTCAACTGGCAGCAGCAACAGCACTGAGTCTGTGTATCTAGAATGTCATTCATATAAATGGCAGGCATGGAAAATCTATCATCATATTGTGCTTTGAGCGAGTGTTGATTAATTTTGATGCTCATTGAGGCGATTGCATATTGAATTGAATTGAATGCGCTGCATGCCACGGTTGACAGGGCAGGCTGATGCCACATGCCACATACTACATGCCACATGCACCAATCGCAGTCGTATTCCAATTCGCATTTACAGTTGTGTTTGACTGTGTGTGGACTGTGGCTGCTTTTCGACTTGCTATTTGTGTTTGGAATAATTTTTAAAATTAATTACAGAAATATGCGAAATCTGTAAAATACATTTTATAATAATTTATTTATCGAAAGCATTTTAAAGAGCCAACAAACACACACAAAGTGAGTGCGAGAGAGAGAGTGAGAGAGAGATGGAGAGAAGGAGACTGAAATTAAACATTAAATGGCCATTGCTAACAACATTAACATGCATTATTTGCCTGAGGCGGGGGAGAGAGAAAGAGAGAGTGGCAGGGAGAGAGGTGGCAGAGGGAGAGAGTGTGAGAGGGAGAGAGTGTGTGTTGTTGCTGTGTATTGTGCGCGGCTGCTGCGGCTGCATGAGCCTCCAATTAGCAATAACTGTAAATGTGAAATTTGCACAAGCATAAAAAGCCTTTAGCCGCCATTTTTCATTTGTCAATTGTCGGCAAATAGACAGAGAGAGAGAGATGGAGAGACAGACGGACAGACAGACAGACAGAGAGACAGGCAGACTGAAAGACAGACAGATAGCAAGTTGAGCCGCTTTTTACAAGCCATTTTCCATTTGCCACTTTCCACTTTCCACTCAGCTTTAAGATAAGTTGTAACTACCGGAAAAACAACTAAAAAACATTAAACAACAAACTAAATTGAAACCTGCGGCCACATGTAAAATTCCATCAAAAATCGCGGCTTTCAGCAAATGAAAACTCAAAGCGAAAATTAAGTTTGCGTTGGAAAACAACAGCAAGTCAAATTTTAAGAAAATGCTAGTCGAATTATAGATACACTTGTGCGGGTAGATTGATATGTTTTAACAGTTTTACATACCTTAAACATATATTAGAATATATAAGAAAATTCTTTACTCTTAGCTTGAGGTGAGGTTAGTTAGATGTTGTCTAAGCAAAACAACTTGAAAATATGTAAAAAAAGGCAGAGATATTTGACAATGCTTACGATCTTCTATATATTGTTCCCTTTTCATCGTTGAAGGTCTGTTCAATATCATTACTTCTTCATCTTTGAAAAAATTGTCTTATATTATTTGTTATTTTCTTTATAATAATAACTATTGTAGTTTTCATTCGTTTTAATTTATATTCGTTGAACGTCTGCTCAATATAATTACTTTTTCATCTTTGAAAAAATTGTCTTATGTATATAATTTATTTTCTTTATAAGAATAACTATTGTAGTATTCTTTTGTTTTAATTTATATTTAACCACTTAAACCTAAATATTATCGTAGTTTATATTTAAAAAGGTACGTATATTTTAAAAATTATTAATAACTAACTTAAATGTATTAAAATGTTGAAGCTCTACCCTTTTCCACTTCATTCATTTATAAATTTGTTCCCCTTATTATTATCAATTATTAATACTAATTTATTTTCCATATCAATCATATTTCTATGTAAGTAGAAAAGGTCGCAAAAGTTCTGTACTCTTAATACTCGTATCTTTATGCAGAATAATAACTTAACCTTGTGTAATAAATTAAAAATTGTTATGAATAAAGTATTCCACCTAATACTAATAATAATTGACATATCTCCAGCAATTCCCTTTTCATCCTTTTCTCTCCCACCTCTGTCAAATGCACCCTCTAATCCCACACTCCCCACTCACCATGTAGAGCATCACAGGAAGGCGCAGTATTTGGCTTTTTACAATAAGCACACGGCGTGGGCGGCGGCAAAGCACCTGCACCAGTCAGTCAAGTTGCATTGTAGTTGTTCCTCTTGTTGTTGTTGTTGTTGCTGTTGTGCTGTGCAAATATTGCAGCGCCTTTTGCAACATCGCATTGCTGCGGCTCAGCGCAGTTCCGCAGCTTCGAAAATCAAATTTCGATTGCAAACGCTGCGTATACGCAATTCTTGTTGTTGCGGAGGGATTCGCGCTGCAATTCGCGCTATTTGCCCACACAATTTGCAACTTTGTTTGTGTTGTTGTTGTTGTTGGTGTTGGGGCACTGTCGAAGCAGCTTATTGTTTTCATGTTGGGGCGTGGGCGGGCGCGGTGGCGTGGCTCTCGCTTGCACATAGATACGTTTTCATTAGGAGATGCCGCCAGCTTGCTTGGCTGGCGATTAGTCAATGTCGTTCGCCGGCTTTGTTTGTCCTGTTGCAGTAATCAGGCAACTGCCCGAAGGGGGAGGGTCAGCCCACTCCCCTCACTCTCCTCCTTCTTCTCTCTGCCTTATTTACCTTGGCCAAATCCTGGCCAGCCATTTGACTTCGCCTGCTGTGGAAATATTTGTTTAATTTGCACTCGCCTTGCTGAGTTAATAAAAATGACAATGAAGCCGTTGAAGCCAAGGGCCGAGTGAGGGAGGAGGGAGAGTGAGGTAGTTTGTTAGAGCGAGAGGGAGAACACTCTGCACTCTTTGGCTGTCATCAATTTTGGTTTGTGAATTTTTAAAAGCTCTAAATTGCCTCGGTCATTGTTGTGTTTAGTCGCCTAGCGGGGCCGAAGGCGACTCCGCAAAATGATGCCAACTAATAAAAATCGCACACACACAGGCACACACTCGGACACACACACACACAGTCGTAGGACGCAGTCGAGTGTGAGTTTTTGGTTAAATATTTTATAATTAAAAAGCTAACACCGACTAACACCGCGCGAGGTGTGTGTGCAAACAATAAACAAACAAAATCCTTTTCAAATATTTACCGTTGGCATATAGCAGCGCTGACGGCGACGCTGACGTTGACGGCGACAGCGACAGCGACGCTGGGATGCCTGGCAACGCGCTTGACGTTGACGTTGATGACTGACGTCGCGACGCATGTCAACTATGTAGTTAAAATTTAAAATTTGATTTTATTGTGTTGCAAAAAAAGCAACAGCAACAGCAACAATAACAATGGCAACTGCAGTTGCAACAACAACAACAAGAACAAGAACAACGTGGCCACGTTGCACGTATTTTCATGCCTTTGGGTCATTTAATTTTGCATAATAATTTATTTGGCAAGTGCCTGAAAAAATTGTTTATTGTATTTTATGTTTTAATTTTTTATCGACACTCGCCGTGCAGAAAGAGATGGAGAGAGAGAGAGAGGGGGAGAGCTGGGGCACAACTAACAATGGCCACGCCCCTAGTCTGTTGGCATTTAATTTCAATTGCTTTTTGTCTGCTTTTTACACACATCTTTTATTTATAACATTTGCATGCGCTAGTGTTTTCACTGCCAGTCACTGTGTGTGTGTGTGCGAGTGTGTGTGTGTGAGTTGCCAACGCGGCAAAATCGCCGTGCTGTGTCACATTTCATTCACACACAGCCACAGCAAATTTTTTCGTTTGCAATATTAAACCAGAACCAGAAAGAAAGGCTACCTACGATATGCTGAAGATCTTATACCCTTATAGGTACTTATCTGCTCTGATTGTTCCTATACTAGTTATATATAATGGTACTATATTCTATGTATTCATGAATTAATTCATGTATTCATTAACAGCTTTAATAACTCCCTTCGCTGGGGAAATATAATTTATCTATGCAAATCTATACATTAAACTGATTGTTCCTATGAAAGCTATAGAATATAGTTGTCAGACTTTAATGAAATGGAAGAACGATACAAAGATACAAAAATACAACTTTGATTGACACTGATAAGCCGCGTTATTTGACAAATCAATAGTGATCTTTATACAATAAACCTGATTTCGACCGATTATTTATATGGCAGCTATATGTTATAGTAGTTTGATTCTAATGAAATTTCACCATCTTATTGTTTATATACAAAAATATTGATGTCGTAAGTTTGGTTGAATTATCTTGCAAAATAACAAAAATCGGGCAATAGGTTGTTTCGACCTATTTGCAGAGTGCAGCTAAATGTAAGAAACAAGTGTGCAAACATTCATAAAGCTAGTTCTAAGACTGAGAGACAAACAGACAGAAATGACTTGTTCGATTCCCCTGCTGATTTTGATTTAGAATATATAGTATACGATATACTTTATAGAGTCGGAGATGTCTCAAACTTTAGGCCAAAATGAATGTTGCCTCTGCAAGTGTATAAAAAAAGAAGTTGGAAAAGCCCAAACCCAATAAAATATAAAACAAAAGGCAAAAATAGAGAAATATATAAACCAAATATACAAGCTATATATAGAGAGGAAAGGAGAGAGAGAGAGAGAGAGAAGAGGGAGCGAGAGTGTGGTGCTTATGGTAATCTGTGCTTTAGAAAGATTCAAGTGAAAATATGCGAAATGTAGGGAGAAATCTATCAAACTTTCAGGCAAACTGTGCCCAAAATTCCCTTTGCTAATGTGACAGCTCTTGAGAGAGAGAGAGATCCACACATGCACACACTCACCCACACACATACACACACACATACACACACATGTGCAGAAGGGCCCCCGTTGAAAATTCTAATAATTTGTGCGCACTCCCAGGCACAAACCGAATCCATCATAAATCTCGGCCCGGCTCGATGACAATGCATCATCCGTGTGCAAACAGAATGCTAAATCTCTTTTAATATCCTTTATGTCCAGGATGCGCCATATGCGTGTTGCCGGAGCAGGCTAAGGCAAAGGCAAACTCGCACAGCACATACGTGTGTGTATGTTTGTGTGTGTCTGTGTGTGTGAGGGAACATTTTCGGGCCTTAAATGCGATATTAAATTGTAGCAACTCTTTAAAGGCAATGCGAGAAAGTTGAGAGAGAGTAGGAGCGAGAGAGAGAGAGAAAAGAAATGTATCTACAAGATACAATAACTTGTGCCAGTGCTGCTCGAAAGTAGCCGAAAAGTACCGACAAAGTATCAGCAAACACAGAGCCAAAAGAGAAGAGAGAGAGGGAGGAAGGCAGGAGAAGGGAGAGAGAAGAGAGAGAGAGGGAAGCAGACTTCAACAGAGACAAAGCTGGAGCGCATAAAACAAATGAAACTCTTGTAGCAGCCGAGAAAAGCACAAGAAAATTTCAAGAAAAATATTAAGACAACAACAACAAGCAACAAGAGCAGAGGGGGGGTGGAGAGAAGGGAGGAGGGGGTGGGTATGTGGTATCCAAAAAAAGCGCTCAAGTGCTGGCCAAAAGTTGCCGGCAACGCCACATCAAGTGTTCGCCATTTGTAATAGTTGCCCAACTGCTTCCTGCCACACAGACAAGGCACCTAGCCCTGGCCCCACAGCATGCCCCACTTTCCCTTGCCTTCACTGCTTCGCTTTGCCTCAATTGCTTTCCCCCTGCACGCCTGCTTCTCCCTCCCCCTTAAAAAGCAGGAAGCAGCAGCAAAAAATCAAAAGTAAAACAAAAATGCCAAAGGGGCAAAGCCTGCGCCTTGTGCCGGGTTGGACTTGGACTACACTTGGTATTACTGCTTGGTCTGCTGCCTTGTCTTCTCCCTCTAGCTCTGCCCCTGCCTCTCTCAATGTGGCTGCGGGCAATTCGTAACGTAGTCGAATCAATTCAAAACAACTACGAATGCAATTTAATAAAATCCGTGCACGCTGCGAAATATTTCGAAGACGATGTCTGCTGTTGGTGGTTGGAATCAAGCGCACGTAGGTTTTATTGGGCAGCCAGCAGAGTAGGGCAACAGCGGAGGGAGGCGTGGCAGGGTGGGCAGGCTAGCCTGGTATACGCTCCGGTTCTTTGGTACTGGTTCGTCGGTTCTGGTCCTGGTCCGTGCAAAGAGTGAAGCCAGCTCAGGCAGCAAAACAATAAAGCGCTCTTGTGTACACAAGGGATATGCGCCTGTCTTTCAGCTCACACACACACACACATACATACGAGGTGTGTGTGTGTGCCGCCATATTGCCAGTTGGCAGTTGCCTTTGCCAGTTGCTTGCGTTGTTTGCCGAGCGTTGTTAATTTGGCAATACCCGCTTTCAATTATCTTATAAATATGAAAATGCAGCAGCAAACGCTGCAGGCGACGCTACAGAGCTGAAGAGAGAGAGAGAGAGAGAGAGAGAAAGGGGGAGAGTGAGAGCACGTGTATGTGTGCAGACGCTTAATGAAAAACGTTTCACTTTTATTAAAAAACACAAAAGCCAACTGCACTGTGTGCCTTGCAGATCAATCAAAAAATCATGACGTGCCCGCCTCCTTTGCTTCCTCCTGCTTCTCCTGCTGCTGCAACACTTGCAAGACGCGCGAAAGTGCCAAAAGTGGCAAAAAGGAGTTGCAACGTGCCTGCCACAAAGGCAACGGTAATAAGTGCTGCAACAACAACAACAACAGTTGCGTCCCCCTGCTACACTCCTTACCTCTATTCCTCTGGCATTGCCTCTATTTCTACCTCTCCTTCTGCCTTTGCCTCTGCTCCTACCTCTGCCACTGTGCTTCCCTCTATCCCTGCCTTCTCTACCCCTCCCTCTGTTCACTCCGTACACCTCTGTGATGCAATTGCGCGCATTACGCGTCGCCCGCTTTCGCAAGCCGCACGCACCTTCCTGTAGGCTAGGCGAGGTCGCGCCACTTCGTTGCGCATCTCCGCGCTGCGCAAATATGTGAACAGCAGCAGCAAACCAACATCAGAGTGATCAGTTATCGTCACTTGCCCCTCTCCCTGCCCCCTCAGCGACACTATTTCAATTAGCAACTGCAATGCACGCGCTGCAAAATATGCAAAGTGGCTGCCACTCGCATCCGCGTCTTGCCAATGATCGAGCCACAGTCGCAGTCGCAGTCGCAGCACTTGACCCCGCCAGCGTCGGGCGTCGCCTCGTCGTCAGCCTCCGCCTCTTGGCAGCCGAGGCTGGCACACTTTGCGCAGCGTATTGCTTATTGGGCGTGTATCTGTGTGTATCTATCTATGTGTGTGAGTGTGTGCAAATATTTAACGCGAAATGCCTGAGCCGCAGCTTGCTGCTCTTCACTCCGCTGATCTCTCACTGCACTCCCCCACCCAGCTGCGAGAGTGGGCGCTCCTGTAAAATGTTTAGCAACGTTTCGCGCATGCGTCCGCGACCTCGATAAACGGCATCTCCCAACCCGTTTCCGTTGCCAACTCTCCACTTCACTCTGCACATGGAATTCCCATCTTCCTTTTCTCTTGTAACCCTTCTCCCTCATATTCCTCGTCTCCCTCTTCTAACTTGTCTTCCTCTTCCTTTATTTCTCTTTTCTCTTTCTCCCGTCATTCCTCTATCTCCTCTCTTATTTCCCTCCTCTCGCTCTTCTCCTTCTTCTTACACTTCTCTCACTCCTACCTTTCGCACACCCAACTATCCTTGGTTTTGTTTGCAAATCGATCTTGAGCGTTCGCCTTTCTTTGCGATTCTCATAGCAGGGCTTCCCACTTGACAGACTCGCGCACGCCTATCTGATCTAGAAAATCCCCTCACAAACATTGCTTAGACAGCGCTGACAATGTGCCTGTCAGATAGATAAGACTTCTGCGATCCAGATGACATATCAGTTGGTGTATCTCAGCAGGCAAGAGATAAAGTTAAAGCCTATCAACTCTACATCTTATCTTTACTAAGTATAGAAAACAAATCAGCAAGAGATCACCTGCTATTTTTAGGAAATTTATCACTAGCTAATTTAATTACGTGTACCAGGTGGTCTACAAAATGATATATGATATGATTATTCAAATATATATAATGTATAAAATATACATATATGTTATCTTAGTTTTATAGTCTGAAGCTGGGAGTATCATAATTGTTATTTAATGTTTTTTGATTACATTGTATATATTGTAGCTCTTTGATAAACTTGCTTTTTCTATAATATTAAGTGTGTTAGCTTTAAAGTTAATCAATCTATACCAATTCCTTATTTTATCTGCAGATACTTTAAATTCCTTATAGGCATTGGTGTTTTTGTTGTGATAATCAAACAATTATAATTCTAAAGATTCAAATATATCACGAATAATTACTTGTTTTAAAGCTCTCTGATAATCTCTTTATCTTTATAATTCTAAGTTATACCAAGTAAATAATAATCTATTAAAATTCCGTGTTTTATCTACAATTACTTGAAACTGCTGTTGTATCAGTTATAGTTTAAATAAAGTAGTAAATATATATAGTTTTATCGACTGCAGCTGGGAATATTATACAAATATGTACAGTTATAGCTCTTTACCAAACTCTTATCTTTATAATTCCAACTAATCCCAAGTAAAGTAACAATACGCGTTAATGAAACCATTGAAATTCCGTGTTTTATCTTCAATAACTTAAAGTTTCCCCTCAGCGACGGTGTGGATTTCCGTAGCATACTTAAGGGCTTCGATAGTGAGCACTTGAAAACCTTTATAAGTCATGTACATCAGCATTGGCAAAATCGGGTGAGTTCTACGCGCTCTCCGCGCTTGGCTCACACAAAAGTGCAAGTCAATTAAAACTTATGCAACCTCGCTGAGGCCCCAAGCCATGTTTGCTTTGGTCAAAGGCATTAGCGCGTCTGGCTAAGAGACAGCAAACCAGCGGCAGTATAACCAAACCACGTACCAGACCAGACCAAACCAATCTCAAGACCCCCGACTGCGACTCCATCCACCATTAAAAGTCAACCGAGCGCGGCATTTTTGTAGTACAGTGTGAGTACTTCGGCTTGGGATTCGTCTCAAAAAACAGAGAGAAAACAAGCACGAGAGCCACAGTCGTGGGTACGCGACTGTTATATACCTGACCAAAATGATTTCTATATATTAAAATTCTATGTTTAGCGTATTTTGTATTGCATACTTTGCAGGTATGCCTTCTAAATCAGCACCCTTTAAAGTTATTTCTTGAATAACTTTTATGTTAATTATCTGTACGCAACCAAATTTACAGACATCATTTGCACAGTGATTTTTATTATGTTTACCAAAGCTGAACTGTCTATCATTTAAATTATGCTTGCAAATAGGTTTTTAAATGATATTAAGGGGGGGGGGGGGAAGAGCGGGGAAGATGGGCATGTCTCAATTCTAAAATTAAGACAGACAGATGGGAAGACAGACAGACAGACAAACAGACATGGCTATATTAACACGGCCATTGATGCTGATTAAAGAATATAAATACTTGGTGTGGTCTGCCACGTCTCCTTCTGCCTGTAACATACATTAGCACATGGTATACCCTTTTACGAACATTTCCAATGCTCGCAGGGTATAAAGACTCACTTCTTGTTGTTGTCCGTTGCTCGTTGGTGGTGATAATGATGCTCGAGCAGAGCCAATTCAACGTTAATCACGACTTTTACTTGTCTTTAATTTTTTTGGCAAATAAGACAAAAAATGCTGGAGAAAAAAAGAAACAACAACAACAGTTGAAATGCTCAACTCAACAGGGCGCGGACGGCGACAGGTTAAGGCGACTTACGATATATACAGAAATCTACAGATATATGGCTAGCTATCGTCTGTATGTGTGTGTGTAAATTTTCACTGTCTCGTTCGATTTGTTGTTGTCGAATTCAATTTAAAATGCACGTAGTTATGTCTGTTTGCTTAAGTTTTTGACGGATATTTTAACGATGTGAGCTCAACACAAATTCACTTTAAATGTTTTCGAGCGACAACTCGTCAGAGTGAGGGAAGGGGAGGAGTGGGCACGTATATTACAAGTATGTGCGAGTGTGTGTGGCGATGGGCGACAGTGACGGTGACAACGACAACTCTCCCCCCCTCCCTCCTTCCGTACCATTCCTCACTGAGCAACGACGACTATGGCAAACATGTCAAGATATTCACGTCCGAGTGATAATGAGATGCGCGCCTTTTTTTCCAGTCGCTTATTTCGTGTCTCCTGCTTCTTCTTCTTCTTCTCCTTCACTTCTTCTTCTTCTTGCTTCTCCACAACTTGTTCGTGTTGTATTTTCACTGATAAACAAGATGGACTTACATTTTTAGGTTAATTATGTGCTAAAGTGCGCTATGACGCTGGACGAGTGAAACCCCGAAGGCTGTCACTATATAGCTGATCAGCTATATACAATATATATAAAGTCATACATGAGTTTAGTAATCATTTGTCATCGTCATCATTCCCCAGCTCGCTATTCCGAAGCCCCAAAATACTCGAAATAGTACTCGAAACCCTTATCGATCAACAATTCATGAATGCGATGACGATCTCTAATTGATATTGGCACAGCGATCGCACTCGCATGTGTGTCAACTACATACATGCTACGTATGCTATTTGTATGCGTATTTAATGAGCTGTAAACAACACTCGACACAACAGTAGACAAAATATTTGATCGTGTATTTGATCTGTCGAATGATCTTTTAATATGTTTATATATTTTTGTACTTATCAGTTACAATTATTGTTGGGGAATTTTCAATTGATTGCTGAACGGATGCGCTTGAAAGGGAAATTGTAAGAGTAAAAGAAAGAGAGAGAGTAAACGAAGACACCTAATGGGAGAGAAAGAGAGAGAAGCAACCATAGATAGAGAACAAAAGGAAAGAACTCTTTACGATCGGTTATAATAGAACTACTTGTTCTTCCATCGTGCAATCTATGGAAGTACATTTCCACTCTGACTGTAAGCAGCAAAGCTTAATAAGAAAACAAAGAGTGGAATAAAGAAATCTAATGAAAGAAAGAGAAATATTGTTAGATAGATAATATAGGAAAAGAACTCTGCACGATCAGTTATAATAGATTACTTGTTTTCCATTTGTGCATCGTTTTAAAGTACATTGTCCATTGTCACTTTAGTTAGAAAACATGAAAAGAGAAGGAACACTGAATGGATTTAAACCTAATGTAAGTAGGAAAGAAAAGAAGCAAAAAGCTCTACTTGTTTTCTATTTATATCCACTCTGACTTTCAAATAGAACTTCCTGATTGCTACCTTCACTGCATCTTTATCTTTATCTTCTCGACTCTCTTCTTGTCCCCAAGCTAAACATACCTTGTACCTTATACCATATACCTTCTACATAAATCTAATACCTGCACATATCTTCAACCAAAACTTGAAATTGCCAAACAGATTACTATGCCACAAAGCACCATTCAAGGTAGTCAGTTCCATTGTGGGGGTTGTATCGCTCTACCGAATTATTTATGATAATACCCTGTAGAACAGTCAACCCCCCGCCATAGAACGCAGGGAGTTGCCTCCTTCCCAGTGCATTTGTGCTAATTTATCAAAACTGACCCGACAACATTGAAAATTGCAAGACGTTTGCTGATGCGGCAGGTTGTTGTTGCTGTTGTACTTGTTGTTGTTCATGTTCTGCTGGAGCACAGCCAGCCACCAGTGGATGGTCCTGCCTAGGGGTAGAAGAGGGAGAGAGAGAAGGAGAGAGGAACGGGTCTCATGTCCAGCCTGCCTGCCTGCCTGCTGATTCATTAAATCAGGCCCGAAAACGCTTGTTGTTGTCTAGTTTATGGGCACGGGCCCTCAAAGCGAAGGCAAACGCAAACCAGCAGCCGCAGCGTTGCACTATGCGAGAAGGCTGTGCAAATATTTTATGCAAATGCCCATCCGGGCCCATCATTGCACGGAATCGCTCGGCCATGGCCGTACAACGGTTTGGGCCACTGAAACGAAATTAATTTGTGTTTATACATAATATGCCTGGTACAGGGAACGCCCCTTCATCCCACCTCTGCCTCTCTGTGTGTGTACACACTTAAACACATGCACAGCGCAGTGCGGTGTGTGTATGTGTGTGTGTGTGTGTGGCTGCTGCAATGAAATTTCATTATGAATATGCTGGCCAGCATCATTATCAGAGCGGCAAAACAACGCAATGCTACACGCTGCAAAGGATATGCACACAAACACACACATAGACACACACTACACACACACACACAGGCACACACTCCACACACAACATATAAGTAAATGGTATTATATGAGCTGTTGCAGCTGCAGCAATGGAGATGCAGGCAACCAGCCAACCGAATGGAGCCGGAGCCACAGCCACAACCAGCCCCCGAACCGGAGCCGTTGCCGTTGCCATTGCCAGAGCCTGAACCAGAGCCCGAGTCTATGCCGGAAGCCAGCCCAAGATCCCGAGCTGCTTCTGCCGTCGCCGTTGCCTTCCGTTTGCTGCTGCTGCTGCTGCCGATGTTGCGGTGGCTTTGGTTTTGACTGTTTGTTGTTGGCGCTGTTGTTGCGGCTGGATAGACAGCGTCCACCAGATAGACAACAATAATGCATATGTGTCTAAAATTGAGTTTAAATATACATACGCAAGAGTGGCTCCAAGAGTTCTGCAGTTGAGCAAGATGAGAGGGAAGTCAATGTATTGTAGTTACTTTCTATGGTATATAATAAAGATATAATGACAGTTAAAAAAAAATGAGAAATACAGTTGTATTATTAATGGTTTTATAGCATAATTTTAATATAATTATTTTTATTCTTGGGTCTTAAAGGAGCTAGACAACAACTTATAGAAAATGAATTAAAATGCTATAAAATAATGAATTAGCTGCGGTATTACTTATATCAAGTTCTCTTATAATAGCTTTCGATTTTTAAAGACTCGTATAATTATAATCAGCAAAAAAGGTTACCTTCGGCATATAGAAATTGTTCTATCCCTGCAGCTTTTGCTTTTAATGTCCTGAAAAGGTTCCTATGTTAGTTATATATAATGAAACATATTATATTAATATTAATATTATATTAATCAATATGTTTCTTTTAATCTTTGGCACAACAGAACAAAAACCTTTCAAAGTCAACTTTTTCCTTTACTCATAAAACTTACAAAGAAAGGTTTCTTAAAATCAACAAAATTAAAGTAAATATTTTGACATTATATAAATAGTTGTAAAATTACTTTTCAATATCTCATTTCATTTTTTCTCATACAGTTTCATATATATATATATATATAAATAGTGCATTTTATGTATTATATGTTATTTACTTATAGTCTTCCCATGTTATCGTTTCCCATTCCCAATTAACAAACTGCTGAAACTGCCATCGTTCTTATATAATTCATGGCTGTTGCGTTTGCTCGATCCATATAGAGTTGTGTATATATGCTAAGCACCACCGAAATCTGCAGTTAAATACAATATCTTGTTGTTGGGCACGCACAATGGGCGCACAAGCAGCACACAGTGGGCATAATTTGTTGGTTTTGGCACTTAGAGTGTGCGCTGCCCAGGTAAGAACAGGGATAGAGTCTTGGCAGCTCCTTCAAGTAGGCCATAATGAGTCGTTGTCTGTCTGACTGCTTCTCTCTCTGTCTCTGTCTGCCTGCCTGTGTGTGTGTGTGTATTTTTTGGAAATTATGACTGCACAGCAGAAAATCGTTGATTCATACGCTCGACTCCGCTGTGCAAACTCGAGCGGCAGTAAATCGAGTAAACTGTTGGTGCATGCGGCAAATATCGGCAACAGTGGCCCCAAGCCCGCCTTCTCCTACGTCTTCCCCCTTGCTCTCCCTGCCTTTATGGCCGCAGGAGCTGGCCGAGCCATCAGCCCTAGGCCGTATGCATATGCAGGTGACTCAAATGAAGCTACTCCGCCCATGCTCGACTCGCAACTCCTGCTGGCTGTGGACTGCTGTTGCTGCAGCAGTTGTCGCAGTTGCCGCTGCCGTTGCTGCTGCTGCTGCTGCAGTTGCTGTTGAGCAATCAATCAGCGAGCAAAAGTCAAACATTGACTTACAATCCAATCCACGGATTTAAATTGACGTATTTACCTGCCCAACGAACAACGTAGACGTTGACAATGGCGGCGACGGCGGCGGCGGCGGCTTTTGGGCCCCCAGAGGATGGGGGGGAGGCGTGGCCTGCTGCATCCTGACGCGCCTTGCGTTGTCGTCAACCCATACCCGAGTTGGCATTAAATTGGGCGACTCGCTAAATTATTGAGTTGTTTCCGTTGTCGCCTGCAGTCGAGCTCAAATGCCCAACGGCCTGCAGAGCTGCCCTACTTGCAGAGAGGGGCAAGGAAGGATAGAGGGGGTGGAGGTGGAGGGAGATGTAGTGCCTGGTTGGGGCAACTGAAGTGCAGCTGAATTCCTGGCGCGGGCCATGCTGTTTGGCCATTAAAGCTTCATATTTGTCTTTTGAATAATTCAAATTACTAATATTGATTCAAGCCACGGGTAAAAAAATGTAAACGCATTCCGAGTGCGTGTGTGTGTGTATGTGTGTGTACTAGAAGCTATTGCTATTGTTGTTGTTGTTGCTTTGTTGTTGCTGGCTGTTTGAGCGACATTTCGGCATTGCTATGCAGCAACAAGGGCAACAATCCGCATGGCCCCGCGCCTGGCGCTGACGTTGACGTTTGCCTGATTGGCGCCCCCGTCGTATACGTAATCAACGAATGTTGACCACGTCCGCCACGCACCGCCCCAGCTACAGCTACAGCTACAGCACATGCATATATGTATGTGACACACACACACACACACTAACAAACGATATATGCTTGATTGGATACGCGAGTATACGGAAAAATACCGCACGGCTAACGGGCAATGGGCAATGGGCAACAGCAGCGGCCAACGAAATGGTAGCTTGTCATGCAACTGCCTGGAACTGAACTGTTGTTGTTGCTGCTGTTGCTTTCTGCTCAATTCTGTTTTATACTTTTTCGTTTTCGTTTTTGGCCTGTCCTGCTGCTGGCTTATTTTTGTTTTATTGACAAGTGGAGAAAGGGCTGGCAGTCGAGGCGGGGCTGGTGTCAGCGGGCTGGAGCTTTTAACTAGTGTAAATAAGGTCCTCATCAAATTGTCATAAGGACTCGCAGTCACATTCGCACACACACACACACACATACACAGGCAAACACAGAGAGGCATAGACAGTTAGTACCGTAATATGCATGCCCAGCAATTGTACCCGGGCACGCCAAGCGTAGTCGTAATCGAATCGGAATCGGACTCGGTCTCTGACATGGCATACACTAACTATAGTATAGAGGTACTGTAAGTAATGCAAAAAGACTGGGAACTTATAGAATAAAAAATAGTGCAAAGTTACTAAGTTACTATTTAAATAAAACAAAGAAACATTAAGTTATAATTAATAATTTTAATTAAAAGTCTCGTGAGAAAAGAAAGAAAAAGAAATTAATTGTATTGAATTTGACTTAAAGTAGAAAAGATAAAAAGAAAATGAATAAACGATATATTATTTAATATATCATTTCATTTCAAGAAAAGGAATAAGATATATTATTTAATATATCTTTTCATCATTTTATCAGAATAAACGATATATTATTTAATATATCATTTATTATTATTATAAAATTATTTCCATTTGTTTTATACTAATAATATCAATATACCACGTATCATTATATAAATATTACTATGTTATTTCAATTATTTTATAATAATTCATTTTATTATAAATATATCAATAAGTAGTCTCTACCTTATGCAGAGTATTTCACTCCCAATTAATATGTTTTCCTTTAAGAAAATCATTCTAAGCGCCCCCAGCCAGACAGGGTATTCAAAGTACCTCACTCGCAGTTGCCACACTCCTCGCTACCTGACGTAATCATTTCATTCCCCCCAGTTTCGTTGGGCGTTGTAGAATGTCCTGCGGGAAAGTAACTGATTGATGGCGCGCGATAAACAAGGCCAACTATTTTCACTGACTCCGATGTTTGTCGACTGGTTCTTAATTAAGCCAGATGTTAGTTAGTGGACAGACAGACCCCCTTCTCCCTTTGCCCTTCTCCCTCCACTGACACCAGCTCGACTTGCACTTACGCTGCGTTGGGTCAACACTCTGGCGCCATTTTGTTTTGCGTTTCCTTGGCTTAATCAGCAGAGGCGGAGGCAGCCAGAGAGAGGCAGCCGCCATGTTTGCCTTGCAGCAGGGAGTACGATAAGATCATAAGCAGATTCCGATTCGGACTGTGACTCGCGCTATATATAGACGATTACACACAGCACCCGCTTATCGCTGCTGCTCTCTCTCTATCTTTCTCTCTCTGTCTCTATCTCTCCGTCTCTCTCAGAGAAGAAAGAATTTGCTCTGTTCTTGTCACTGTTTGCCTTGCTGTGCGTTGACGCCTTGCCGGCGGATGCATTCCTCTGCCAGGCTTATCTCTGTGAGAGTAGCAGAGGTGGAGGGGGAGTGGGAGAGAGGGAGCGGCACACACTTGGTCTCGCGGCCCTGATCGCAGCCGTGACTCCGCCAACGACGATCTTTCGTTATTTGCATTTATGCAGCACGGCAGATTAGATAAGCGTCTTCTTGCTGCCTCTTCCTGTTCCCAGCCACAGCCAGGTATCAAGCCAGGTATCAAGCAAGGTATCAGTGCCAGCGATAATGCCGCAGATTCTACGTAGAGTGCGGCGCACGGCATTATCGTATGCCAGAGATAAACCCGGGGGTCTTAGCGCGTCTGTCTTTCGTGTTTCACATTGTTGACTAAGTGCAATTTACAGCTTTTCCAGGAACGTGTACAAAATGTGCCGCCCCCCCCCTCCTCCCTTGTCGCTTAATAAGCCCTGTAAAAAGCAGAGCAGAGCAGATACGTGCACACACCTTGCTGGGCGATGAACTGCACCCCTGGAGCAGCAAGAGAACTGATTCCCAGCTCTCCGTGTGCCGCCTTTGTGGTTATAAACCACTGCCCGCGACTGTCTTCGCGTCGGGGGCGTTCCCCTGCCCGATTGGGGGTTAATGCTTTCGCAAATAGTCATCAAATATCCGGCCTGGTGTACAATTTTAGACTCGCACCACACGCACACACCACACACGCACACACTCGCACCACACGCCACATCAAAATATTAGCGCCAAACAAACAGAAGACCCGAAATATATTTCGTCGATTCCTCGCTTCGTTCATCGCATCAAATTTGAATAATACTTCGCTCCGTTTTTACCTTTAACAATGCGTCAAAGTAACCAAAAGCACTCAAATTGGCAAATATTGCTGGCCAAGAAACGAGGCTTGACCAGAGAGAGAGAGGGAGAGAAATAGAGAGGGAGAGAGAGAGAGAGAGCGCGATTGGTGTGAAAAGCAAAAGCACAATTCCTGGAAATGCTCCGCTCTGACATGTATCTACTACATGACGAGACCATTAACTGGGCTTTTAGTAATGGACACTTAAGCCACACAGACCTCCCAAAGGGGCTCGAGCTGAGCCGAAGAAGCGCAGCCAACGAGCTCATCTAATGGGTCACATGTGCTGAGCGTGGCCAGCTTAGCTAACATTGAATATATACCAATGGATTATCAATTGATACCTTGATAAACTAGGAAGCATTAGGTATACGATTTTCCAGGACTTTGTATAGTATTTAAGAGAATCCTATGGTTTACTTAAGTTTTCGGAAGGATCAATTTCCTAGAGTTTTTTCTTTATCCTAGAAACACAATTTCCTCAGGTATTCTAAGGTATGTTAGAGTACTTTACAATTTTTCACAGTTACCGAGAGTCTCTTAGAGTGGGGATCATTATAAGGAGGAAAGAATAAGGGAACCTTTTATAGGAAAGAAGTATCTGTCAAAGAATTTTCCTAGAGTACCATTGAGCATGATATACATGTTAAATGATTCCACTTTCTTGATCTGTATCCTTATAGTATCTTCATATAAAATGCAATGCAGAAGTAAAAATAATGTGGAAATTAAATTGGATATTTATTTCATTAATTTCAAGGCATCCTAAAGTATGCTAGAGTTTGCTAGCGTATCCTAGATCAGTCTTAAGTATATCATAATTTTTAATATACTTTAGTTTCCTGAATTGAAACCTAATAATATCTTTGAACATAATGCAAAAGTATAAATAATGTGGAAGTTATATTGGATAAGGTTTTCATTAATTTGTATATTATATGATATACTAAAGTATATTAAATATCTTTTAAATATTGTCTATACTCTAATTGAAATTAGATTGTGCGTTGCTTAAAACTATTTATACTTTTCATATGATTAATAACTATAAGGAAGCTTTTCTAACTTGCACACTGTAATAATATTACCTCAGATACTTTTCATTTCTCATTTCTCTATTTCCAATTGAATCTTACTTAAGATAAATGTACTTTATATTTCCTAAATCTAATTCCTTCTTTTCATTTATAAAGCAGTCAAAGTTTCATTCAATTGCTCAACTTTTAGTTAATAGCAATCGATAGTATCGATAGTTTGCATACCCCACACACACTCAACTAGCCACTTGAGCTAATTGCGGGTCCCAGGGCTGCTGCTGTTGTTGCTCTTCTTGTTGTTGTTGTTGTTGGTGGCGCCCATCGTGCTGCAAGTGGACTTCGATTGGCAGTCGGCGTCGTGCTTCGATTGTTTATTATTATCACCTACAGGTGTCGCTTCATAAACATTTTCAAACAAATCGACGACGACGACGACGTCGTAGTGGGGACTGGAGACGGAGGTGGTGGTGTAGGCAAAGGTGAAGGTGGATGTCGACGGGCTGTGGCACGACAGGCTGAGGCCGTCGTCGTCGTCATCGTCGTCGTATGGAATCGAACAATTGCTGCGTTCGTTTGTGCAGAGCAAATATTTTACAAATCAAGCGCTTTTCTGATTTTGTAAATGTGGGCTACCAATTTCCCTTGGCACACACTCACACTCGTACACACACAAATACACACTCACACAGAGAGTTGCATGAGCACATATTGACACACAACGAAAGCGCAAGTCATTGGCAATGTGGCGTGAACGAGGCAGTGACGCCTCCTCAAAAGATCTACATAAGTAAGTGCCAGAGTTGGAGTAAAAAGAAGCCAAATGGAAATGAAATGAACAAGGCAAAGAGCGGTGCAGGTCCGTGGTCTCTGCTCCGGCAAGGGCTGCCTGTTCTCTCCCTCTCTCTCCATGCAGCCATGATCCATGGGCAGGTCCAAAAATGGCAAGCTACTAACAATATTTAACAGGGAAATATTTATTATTTACCAATTTGTTTGCTAGGCTAATAACAATAATCACAACAACAACTGTGCGAGGGGGAAGGAGCGTGATAGAGAGGGGGAGGGAAGGGGAGAGGGGGTGTGTGTGTGTGAGTGGGAGAGACAACAATGACAAGTTGATATAAAATAAAAAAGTCATTCACAGTCACAGTGTAGGCGCCCCCATTTGTATGTGCCTGCTCTCTCCCTCTCTCACTTCCTCTATCTCTCTCTTTTTCCTCCCTCCCTCTCTCTTGTGTGTGTGTCTTTGCTGCACACTCTAGTGGCATGCAAGGACGTTGCAACACTTGGCAAATCGAATGCGAAACAATCACAAATATTCCCAGTCCGTCGAAGGCAGAGGGTCAGCAGCAGTAGGCGGCTGCCCCTTGCCCCCTGTCCCCACTTTGCACTTGGCAGACAAACGCTAGACGGCTGCTTGTGTACACTTGCCTCACAATTTGCCTGCCTGTTACTGCGAACTGTGACTGCGACTGCAAACTGTGACTGTAGCCGTGACTTGTGAGTATCCTTGCTGGCATTGTTTTTGTTTGCCTTTTTCGTATTTCTATTTACTCGCAGTTTAGTTTGACTTTAAATTTATTCCCACCGACATCCTGGCCATGCTGCATTCCACAGTCAGAGGCACAGACCTACAGTGACTGCCGCCCAAGCAGCGCACACACAGCTCGCAGCTCGCAGTTCGATTTCTTGTTGATTCCGCTTTCAATTTGGTTGCTTCACGGCCTTGCCATCCTCCTCCTCGTCCACGTTCACGTCCACGTCGTCGTCGTCGTCGTGCATTAGAGCTGAAGTTGTTAAGCAGCGCTAGATAAGTGCTCGAATAAACATAAATAATAAATGACATTTACTAAATAAAAATATTTGCGTTCGCATAATATTTGAGCAGCAAACTCAAACTCGACAGCTCCAGCGATTGCTCTATGGGCGCCTCGTTGGCCTCTCTCTCTCTCTCTCTTGCGTGCTCTCATTCTATGTGTGTGTGTGTGTCGGCCATGTTGGGCTACCGGGTGCCACAACTAACACACACACACACACACACACCGTGGCACACACACTCGAATGCTGTCTGGCGTTTTCCGTTTTGCTTTGGTTTTGGCTGATTTCGGAAGCAATTTTGGCACCAAACCAAACGTCGCGCTTCACGCTCTGCGTCTGTCTCTCTCTCTCCCACCTTTCTCCCTCTTTCTCTTTCACTAATATATACATATACAACTGACTGTGTGTGTGTGTGTGTGTGTGTTAAAAAAGAACCATCGCAAATTTGTGCTTTCACTTTCATTTGTTTGCTATAATAACAAGGCGCAAGGTAGACCATTTGAAGAATGTATTGTGGTTCTGTACACAAATGAGAATTTAAAATACACCCACCCCAGGGGAGGTTGATTGTGTGTTTTCGGATTTACTGTGCACTTGTTAATGCCATGTTTGGCAGACGAGCGTGAAGAAGCGACTAAATAACAGTAAATAATGGCGAAACATAAAGCAATTTATTGACTAACTTAGATGGAAGGAACTATTCAATTATTATCTCGATTGTTTATCTATTTTAAATATACATGCACAGGGGTATATCTTATTTACAGTTTATGAGAGTACAGTATATAGTTTAAAGGTTCATAGCTTTGTGTTGTATCATGCAGAAAGCGTCATATCAGAACAAAAGTGTCTGTATGACCATCTATATCTCCGAGATTACAGTACCTAGGACTACAAAATTGTTTGACAGTAAGTCTTAATATTGCCCGCAGGTATAGCTGTTTCTAGAATTTGGGCACGCCTTCTTCCGCCTCTTTAGAACACAAAAATCGAATTGAATGCGTACATTTAAAGCTAGAATGTTCATACTTGGTGCAAACTGTAAATAGAAGCATTAATATTCTTCAAATATTTATCAAATTTAATAACATTGTTCATACATCTCTCAATAAACTGTCTCAATTTAAGTTTAATTCAAATTGAATAATTTCTTAAACATTCTCACAATTTTTTGTAGCACTTTCAATGCCTCCCTACCCCACTCTGCTCTCCCTACCGCACTCAATGATGATTATCCTGTCTAATTATGCAAACTCAATTAAAGTAAATTTCCATTTCCATTCGGACAGAATACTTAAACGAGGTTAACGAATGACAAGACGAGATACGAGAGAGAAATAAAAAGAAAAGTGAAAACTTTTGCAAATTTACTTGAGCATTCACGCGGTATTTGCGCTCACTCAATTCAAATTATATCAAGCAATTGGGTTTTCCTCAATTCTGAATTAACGAACGAGTTTTTCTCTCGATTCTTTCTTTGCTGGCCAAGCAATTAGGCACGGCATGAGCAATTAAAGCGCAGTTAGTCGAGGGTTTGATAAGGAATTAATAAGCGAATCGAGTGGAAAGCTTAAGTAGTAAATGAGACTATTGGGAGAGGCTAATTGCAAAATTGGCTTATCCTGGGCTGCAGTGCAACTGGATTTGAGGCACAAACAAATGTCACAATTTGAGCCACCCTCACCACGTCCTCATCCTCCTCCATCGGGGCGTATAAAAAAGCCATCAACAGTTGCAACAATTGCGCTAAGCCGCAGCCAGACAAACTGTTTTCTGCTGCCTCAAATATCAATTGTATTAACGCTGCCATAATCAAATCAAGATCATCGGCCCGCTCTGTGACACCTCTCCGCCCTCTTGATAGTACTCCCCCTCCCTTCTGCCTGGTTGCATTCATGCTGGGAAATCAAAGCAAACTATTAACTGTTAAAATGGCATCCATGAAACCAGTGTGCACAGTTGGATTAACATCAGAGCGAGGAAACACCCGGCACCACCCCTGCAATCAATGCTGTCGTCACCAAATCCACCCAGTTCCCCTCTCTACAAGCCCTCCCCCTGCCCCCCTGCCGTGTGACCTGCTCACAAATTGCTCGCCCCTTGCAGTCACACAAATGAATAATGAAACGCTTATTGTCGCAATTATTTTATTGCCCTGATATCTGTAGCCTCAAAACATACACCGAAACGCCGATGACGCGCACTACAGTCGACTACGCAGCGGCTGCGACGTCAGCAGAGGCAAGCAGCGGCGGCATCCCTTGTCCTTGCTCTTGTTCTGCCTCTGACGATTGCCAAGAGATTTTTGACGTCGTTTTGTGCACAGTTCGAAAAGGGGAATGCACTTACAGCTGGGGTATATTGGTTTGCTGAGTGAGTTTGTCATGGCAATAAGATATGTTAACACTATTACATTTAATGATATTAATTCTATAATAAATAAATAAACATATAACACGTTTCACTTCATTTTTACAATATGTATTATATTATATTTCTTATTCATCACTCCTAGCTCATACTATATAATAACAATTTTATATATTCCAAAAACATTTAACTACGATATGATTTTACTTAAAAATGAAAATATTTATAATATATCTATGGATTCTGTTATATTTAATTAAAATTATATACTTAATGATGTGATAAATGTTATGTTTTATTTATAAACTAAAAACTATTTGATTTTATGCTAAGAATTTGATATTATTCATTTGAAATATATATTACACGATCTTCTTAATATATATAACACAAAAAGTAGTAAGTATCATTTATATATTTTACTCTTAATAATCTGACACATAGATAATATATAGAAATATATTTGTTATTAATAAATATATCTAATACCATCTCCTTATTGTTAAGTATTTTACACAATAAGTAGAATGATTTACGTTTAGCAAAATCATAACGTAGGTTGCATGTAGTGTAGGGTATACGCCCTTCGTTACGTCCGCAAGTCTCATTCATCTCAATCTTTCTTTGCTGCTGCTGCTGCTGTTGTTGTTGTTGTTCTGCTGTTGTACGTTTCAGGACAATGCACTCCGCTCTGTATTCGTGTGCTGTGGCAAGGACTCTGCTCTGCTTTGCTTTGCTCTGCCCTGGTGTGTGTGTGTGTGTCGAGCGAGTAATCCTTGCTATTATTCGGGGTTGATTGTTCGTGAATGGTGAGTGAAGGTTCTTACCAGTCTTTACAAGCAGTTAGGGGTTGCCCTTAGGGTTGTGGCTTGGACGATAGAAGCGGCGCGACGGCAGAGCCAAAAACAACAACAGTGCATTAGCACTTTAATGCGGCTAGTGAGCATAAAATGCAGAAACAAATGCGCGCCCATTTCAATTAAATGCTACATGGGGGCCACAACAACAACAACAGCAACAAAGGGAACAAGAACAACAACAAGCAGTGAAGAAACAACAAGGAGAGCAACTACAACAACTACAACAGCTCAGCATCAATAAAGCAACAATAACAAGAGCAGCAACAACTTTTGCCACGCCACCTCAACCGCCCCTGCCTTAGCTGCGGCCCTGGCTTGCCCTCAGTCCTGCCCTGCTCCCCCGCTCTCCCTTCTGCCTTGGCCTGGCTGGCAATTTATTTCGAGGGTGTTGATGGGCGGTTGTTGTTTTCATTGGATTTATGTTGTTGTTATTCTAATGCCCCTTCGCCAAGTGCCCGGCCAAACAACCACGCAAATATTTCCAATCAAAAGCAACAACAACAACCACGACCAGTCTGCGGCGCTTTGTGGATGCCACAACCTGCGTGCTAAATGGCAACATATGTGAAAATAAGCTGCGACAAATGGCTTAATTCAGTTGTCACTGTCAGAGCGACAGAGAGACATGTTCTAACATGCTGATAATATTGGCACATTAGCCAGAGATAACACGCCCACCTGGAGGCACTAAGAGGCAGTAGGGGAAGGAGTAGAAGACGGGGGAAGGGGCAACCTTTGACCTGCTGTTAGTATTATTTGACGCTACTTGACTTGAGGCCAACTCCTTGGGCCGTGCACCTGCCGTGCCACGTTTGCATGTCTGTCTCCCTCTCTGCCCCCTCTCCCCCTCTTTACTCTGTTTGAAAATAAATAAAAACTTGTTCAAAATCATAGAGCATCTGGCAGCATTTGGGTTTAGTTGGGGTTGCTCGTTCTCGACTCTGTGTCTGTGTCTGTGTCTGCGTCTGCTTTGCCTACGATGATTGACACTCAGTCGGCTTGGCATGAATGAATGGGCGCCCATTGTGAGCGCACTCGTCAGCGGGGCAGGTACCTAAGCCGATCCGGCGCGACATTGCTGCAGTGGCAGCAGTTGCAGAGCCGATTTTTATTGGCATTGCACCCGCGGCGACAGTCGCTAAGCTTCGCTCCGTGCATCGATCAATTATGCTGGATTTGCCCTTGCTGACATTTACATGTGTTCCGGCAAAGCTCTATAGCGGGTGTAAGTACGCCTCCCCCCCCCCACTTACTCTGCTTCTGCCTGCCCTTCCGCTGCCCCCTACCCTTTGCAGAGGTACCGCATTAGTTAACCTTTGTTGTTGCGCCTGCTCAATTGGCCAGAAAAACTGTTTGAGCACGCACTCGAACAGATGACTACAAAGTGCATTCCCTCCTCCTCCTCCCTCCTTCCTTCCTCCTGCGTTTGCCATTTGCACTATGAACTCTGCTGCTGCTGCTGCTCTTTTCCGTTTCTGCTTGCCGCTTTGTATGGGGGAATTCCGCCTACTTAGATCCTTTTGACTCGGCAAATCGGAAATGCTGGCTTATCCTGTTTTCTTTATTGGTTAAAGATTCCTTCTGTTGCTTAATGTGCGCTTTGTTTTCCCTGGCTTAGCTGTCCAAACAAACGGCACAGCTTCGGTACAAGGTTCCCTCTCAGGTTTCTCTGTCGTTTCTCATGTGCAGCTAGATCTTTACCAGCGCAACTCATCAAGGATGGCTGAGCCTGCGGTGAGCACCTTTTGAGCTGTCACTGAATGTATCTTTTAGTTTAAGATACTTACCAATGCATGAGTTGCGATATAGCGCCTCGGGATGTGATGTGATGTATCTGTAGATGGATTTCAATACTTAAGTAAGAATTGATTTAAGAACTGTTCCTTAAGCGAATCGATTTGAATTTCTCATTGCTTCTGATGTCTTGAATACATGCAAAACAGTCGAGGTTCTCCTTATGCTGTTCATAACAATCAATTCAAATTGTTTGCCTTGATCAGTTACATGTATTTCTGCATTGTTATATATACTTACTTAAATATGCAGTCATATTTATATTAGAATACTGCTTGAATGTATACATGAATGAGTGTAGTACCTATGCATATTTCACTTACGAGAGTAGGTATTACAAGTATTATATATATTATATTATTACTGTACAAAAGCGTATCGGCAGCCTCAGAAACCCATGTGCAACACTCCTCAAGGGCCCGTAGTACAATTGATTTAATAAAGTTAGTATTTAGTTCATAAAATAGTTCACAAAATGAATAAACTTTATACCAATTTGATCGAAATTTACACAATGCTATATTGGCAAAATCATATGCTCTTGAGAGATCTAGATTTGTGGTTCTCTTACTCTCAATTGATATCCCCCTGCTTTACATTCATTATATCCATTAGCCATAAGGTAGAATGAAAAAATCTAATAAGGCAAATGATTTATAGCTTTTTTTCAGATTGGATATGAACAGTTGAAGAACAATTAATCGAGTCTGAAAGACATCAAGTTTTATAAATAAACAATCAAGTTGAACAATTTGCCACCATTTATTGGCAAATAGTAATAGGAAATAATCGATTATATATCTGACAATATTATATTTCTAGATATCTGCAACACATAGTGCAATTTATAGTTCCTTTAGGAATAGTTCTCATTCATAAATACTGCTCATACTTCAGATTTATACACAATATAAGAATCTCTCTCTCTCTCTCTCTCTTCCCTAGAGTTCCTAACACTTGCCCAAAAACTGATTAAACTTAGGTTTGTTCATTCCTATAAAGTCAGATGCTGGAAACGGGCACATGGCAGATGCTATAAAAATGCTGGAATTGGGGCAAGCGGTTTGTGTGTCAGGCAGCTTGGGCTGAACGTGTGGACAGAAGAGAGAGACAGGGAGACAGACAGAGTGGGCAGAGGGCTGCCAATGGCAGTGACTGCTCTTCTAGAGCACTTGAGCCATTTGAAGGACACACAGGCGGCACATGGACCCTACATCCCTACGGTCAGACGTGAGCATTGTTTGGAACACTGTTGCCACAGCCAGCAGCAGCAGCAACCAGCAGCAACCACAGCCATTGCTGCCACTGCCACTGCTGCTGCTGCTGCTGCTGCGATTGTTGCTGCTGAGCTATGCAAATCCAAAAGCCCAACAGACTGACAGGCGGGTTGTGGGAGGCAGGAATGGTGGGGAGAGGGAGGTAGAAGGGAAGGGGAGTGCGCCCACTTGACAAATACCATTTTCGAAATTGAAAGACAAACTTTTGAGCAGTCGACGTTGTCTGTGTGGAAATGGAAATGAGACACAATGTGCAGCAGGCAGCAGGCAGCAGGCAGAGGGAGCTAGGAGGGAGGAGGGAGGGGAGAGAAAGGGCAGGGAGCTGCGCTGGCAACCGCATCCTGCTGACGAATTTGCTGAGTGTGTTGATTTGTTGATTCGTTTCGCCTAATCGCACCACCACCATCAGAGTCAGCTAGCTGCCAAAGCGGGCCGAGGCTGGCAGACAAACTTGTCCAGTTTGCGTTTTGTCCTGTCCCAACACTGGACCGGAAGCCCAGCAGCCCACTAGAGCCAGGCAGGGCTACGGCTCTAGCTCTGGCTCTGGCTCCGACTCCGACTGGGGCCATACGCAAATGTGTTTGTCCTGTGCGAGGAAAGTTTAACTGGATGATGCCCCGTCTCTGTTGCACTCGTACATGTGCAAATGTGTTGAAAATTTATTGACATTATTCAATTAATTATTGTGCAAATATTTTCACACACGCACAGGCAGAGGGGGTGGCAGAGGAAGAGGCTGTGGCAGAGGCTCGTAAGTGGCAGGGAATTTGCCATTAATTGTGAATTAGATTGAATGAATTTGTTGCTGTTGTCGGGGCTGCTGTTGTCGGGGCTGCTGCTGTTGTTGCAGTAAGAGCAGCAGAGCATCAGTCAAACAGTCAGCCAGTCTGTCCATCAGTCAGTCAGTCAGTCAGTCATTCAGTCCATCAGTCATTCAGTCACCCACTTGCGCATTCATTCATTTATGCAGTGAAGCGTTTTGCGCAAACATCCAGCGACAGCGACAGTTCCTGCCCCTGCTTCAGCTACATCGTCTGCCTCTTGTCCTGACTCAGGACTCCTGCCCTGCCTCCTCTCTTATGTCTTCCACTGTCTCCTCCCCCTTTCTCTTCTCCTGCCTCTTCCCAAGTCTCGTCTCCTATTCCCCTGTATCTTCTCCTGTCTCTTCTCCTGTCTCCCCTTCTATCTCTTCTCCAGTCTCTTTCCTAATCTCTTCCCCTTTCTCCCACTACCTCGTGTCTCTGTCCTCTCTCTCCTCCAAAGCTTGGTACCAACTGCGTCATTGACCATGTCCGTTTCCGCTTTGCGTTGTCCGCACCGGAAGCGGTCGCCAGCCATTGCCAATGCCCAATGTCCCTCTGTATTTGGTTTCAGGCATCGCTTTTTTGTTGTTGTTGTTCTTGTTGTTGCTGCTGCTGCTGTTGTTGATTATATCGCATTAATTTCGGCTGCGTGTGCAAATAGATTTTCAAATAAATTGAATTAATTTCATTTAACGAGCACGCATCGATTTGCCGCTGACTTGTGCCAACACCATGCTAAACATTTATTCAATCCTCCAATCAACTGTTTTATTTTCGCGCAGCCCGCTAAATTAACTAAATTGCTTTTTAATTGCGCCTATGTCAAGTGCGACGGGCTTGTGCTTTAATTCAAATTGAAACGAATCTATTGAATGTTTTTATAATTAATGGAGAGCAAGCATTTTATATGACTTTCTATATAATTAAAAAGTAATGATTAAAGCAAAATATAAATGCATTTCCAGCTGTTTCAACTGTTCTTTTGTTGTTTGTTCTTAACAATTAAAAGGAAATGTATATGAAATAGGAATAAATTCTTTATAATTAATTGATGATAGAAAAAATTCAGTGTTTTTTAGTTGTTTTTTATGGGATTAAATTGTGCATTCAGTTTAAATGTATTTATTCATTGTCAAATGTTCCAAGGAGTATTTTAATGACATCTATTTTTGCCTTCTTCATTTTAAATATTAAGTTAAATTATTAATTTCATATGTTTTATTAATTTTAGATTAGATTACATTATTAATTTCATACTTACTTATGTTTATTATATCATTTTGATTTCCTTATTTATTTCATTACTATCCAGCACAGAAACATAAAGTCTAAACCTAATAAAAATATACTGATTATTTATTAACAAAACTTCTCTTGCATAGATTACATATAATTTTAATTGTTTGATTATTTATTTATTTCATATGTAATTTATTTATGATTAAATTTCTTTATTCATTTAATTATCATCCTAACACCAAAATCAAAAACATATTTCCAAAAATAAAATGATTATTTATTAACAAAATGTTCAGCTATTTCTGCTCCTTATTTTTATATTCAATTGTTATAGCAATTAGTTGATTTATGTATTGCCAATTTAATGTCATTTAATAAACAATTTCGCATTCATTTTTTGTTTAGTCAACTCGACGAATATCCTTATCGAGTTTCGCTGGCGTTTTAGTGCCACTTTCGCCATCATCTCTGTCAATTTGCGGATATTGATATAATTATTCATGAACGCTCTCATAAATATTGCTGATGGTTTTTAGGGGCGATTCGAAGGGTGGACAGTACGTACATTTATCATATTCTAATGATTGCCGAGACACACACATATACACGTCTCCCTCTCTGTCTCTTACACATACTTATACCTCTCTCTATGTCTCTCTCTCTCTCTCTCTCGCCCTCACAGGCCATTCAAGTTGCCCATGTCGTTCTCAGTTGGCTGTCAAAACACAATTTGGTTATTAGCCACGTTGCCCGGCGTCGTCTCGCATTTCCATTCAATCCAGTCAGGCAGCAGGAAGTGCGGAGAGGGGAAAGGGGAGGAGGGCTGCCTGCTCGATAAAGGTGTGTTGCGGTCGCCAATCGATAAGCGGCCTCTGCTGCCTGCACATCAGTCACTGTCAGAGCGCACCAACCAAGCCAACACGGGCCAGCCAACCACAAATGGGCGATGGTGCCAGCTCCCCCCTGCTCCTCATCCACCTCCTCCTCCTTCCCCTTCCTACTGCCACCCACCGAATGTGATTAATGCGTTGCCGCTGCACACGGATTCAGCTAGAGATACGTTGAGCTAAAGATGCCGCGATAAGAGCGTCGTAGCGAGCGTGCTCTACATGCCAAAACTTATGCCCCATTAATACCCTGCATATTTCACACTCTCTCCCCCTCTTCACTACCCACTCTCCTCTCTCTGCAGACTCAGATTTGTTGTGTTTTGATTGCCGGGCAAAAGGTTGCCGCGTGCCGTGCCCTAGTCCAGTTCAGGTTCATTCAGTGTTGCTGCAAGGACACGTGCCCGCATTTGGACGACGTAAGGTTTCACGGATTAATTTCAATTTGCTTGCAGCAGGGGCGTGGCAGGGGGTGGTGGGATTTGTTGCTAATTATGTGTGGAATGCTTAAGATAAACAAAACACAATGCTGGCAACGACGCTGACGCTAACGTCGCAGTGCAGCAGCAGCAGCAGCGGCAGCGGCAAAAGGACAACCCGACAAAGACGGGCACTTGTCAGCCGGAGTCGGGCTACGGCTTTGTTGCTGTTGCTGTTGTTGGCCTAATCCGTAAGTGTCGCTCACAGGCACGCAGCAGCGGCAGGCGCTGATAGAGCACACACACACACACACACACACAACACACACACGACACACTGACACTGAGTGGGAGTAGGTAGAGGAAGAGGGTGCAGCAGCGGAGCCTGGCATGGGCATAATGATGTGGCGACCGTCAACATCGACGCGTCATCGACAGCAACGGGAGAAGGGGGATGAAGGAAGGCAGGCGGGGGGGCGACACTGCTTCCCGAGCCAGTCTGTTGGTCAAAGATAACGGCAATTTATTTTCAAGTCATCATTTTAATTATCCCGTTCGCAATGTTGGCCAACCTTGCGAATGGGCGCGCCGCGCATTAAACGTGGCAACAGCAACAAAAAACCATAGCACGCAGCATACGTTGACGCGGGCAGCGATGCCAGCAGCGACTGAGAGAGAGAGAGAGAGAGGCGACGTCGAGTGCGGCGGCCGCCATTTTGCTCATTAAAATATAATATGTATTTTTTAATTTAACTGAAATGTTTGCACAAAAATTTTCTCGAAACAAAGTTGAGCTCCGTGTGCGTTGTCTGCCCCGCCCACTCTGCACTGCCTTCCCCACCCTCTCCCCTGTATGCTCTGCAGAAAGACTTTTCCAACTCTGTTCGCCATTCTCGCTGAATTTGTCTCTGCGCTCAGCAAAAGAAAACCCCTAGAAAAGTGGAAAAAAGTGGGAAAATTACAAAAAAAGAAACAAAAAATATTACAAACCTTTTTGCATTTTATTTCGCTTCCTCCTAGACCCAGATCTAGATACAGTTTCAGATCCAAGCCCCCCCCTCCCCCATCAAAAGCACCACTTGGCCACGCCCCTTGCTGCCGCTGCCTACTGCTGTCATGCGTTTTCATTTTACCGTTACCGGAAGCGTTCATGGAAAAGTTTCCGCTTTCATAACCGAATTTTAATTAACTTTCGAAAACCTAATTACAAAGTATTATTATAATGAAAAAGCAGTGCACAAAGCGAGCGAGGAGGGGCCCCCTGGCCTGGCCTGGGACGAGCCACAGCCAAGCCAGGCGAGCTTCCTACTCTGCCCCTGCAGCTAAATAAAAAGTGCGGTGACTACACGACGACGACGACGACGGCGATGATGTTGCCTCCGCCATTGCTACGTGCGCTGTCTTTGCCCCAGCACTGTGAAGGGATTGAGGGTTGCTGGGGGCGGGGGGCAGGAAGGTAGCACACAGTGGTGGGGCTCTGTGCCGCACTACTTCCTGTGTATCCATCCGGCATAAGCTGGCGCCGTGTGCTCTGAGAGAGAGTGAGGGGGGAGAGGGAAGGGAAGCGAAAGGGTTGGCAATGCCTGCCATTTTTATGGCAGAAGCTCTTTCATGTCTCCCCACCGAACCGGTAGACCTGCCCTACCAACCCCCAATCCCCATTCCCATGCCCACCTCCATTTGCACTCCTCGCACGGCTGGCTGGTTAGCTCGCTCTGTGTCTCGTTTTGAAATTAAATATTCCATTAGAAAATTACTACAAGATTGTGGTTTTTAGCAGCTGCAGCTAGACAGCAGAGGCTGGCGGAGCAAGAGCTGCTAAAGCTTACCAGCTAATTGGATGCCTGCTCTTTGGCCCAGACTCTGTAGGACTAAGCTCAAATTTGCATTGCCGGGTGATATAAAATGAATTATAATTCTACAGAAATATAAAGATGATGGGGTTAATTAGGATAAGGAATATAGATCATATATTGAAAATAAATTTATCTATAAGAACTATACCAATTCTTAAAAAAATTTACAGCAAGTTAAAGAATCAATTATTGAATGATTTTTAAATGTAAGATTATTAAAATACCTGATTTAATCTTTAGAGTTTTTAAATGGTTTGTTATGAGAACACTTTCACACTTGAACTATCAGATTTTGAACCGAAACCCTACAGATCATTTACAATATTCAAGAAAATACTCTTTTAACAATCTTGTATAGATAAGAATAAAATAATATAACAATAGTATAATAAACTAATCCTAACGATTCAACAAATTTACAATTCATGAATTCAGGATTTAACGAAATTACAATTCTTGAAAAAGAAAACTAACCTATTTTCGACTTATTGTAAAACGAAAGCCTACAGAACATAAGCTAAATACAAAAAAATACTTAAAAACATTTGTCATAAAAAAGTTCTTGAAATAATAATATAATAACCTAACCTAAATGATTTAACAAAGTTTCAATTGATGAAAAAAGAAATAAATCTCCAAACTAACCTATTTTAAACCTATTTCAAAGCGATACCATACAGAACATTAAGAATATACAAGAAAATACTAACAAGATCTCTCATAAAACAATTCGTGTACTGGAAAACAATATACTATATGGATTAAATTAAGTTTTAATTGATGAAAGAATAAATATATCTAAGACTAACGTATTTTAAACCTATTTCAAAGAGCAAAGAGTCTTTTTCACAAAAATCAAAATACTTTAATTAAGTTTAAATCTAAATATATATTCAAAAATACTTTTATTTTTTTTTGGGAACTGTTGAACACAACTTACATGTCTGCTGTTCCTGTCTCCCGCTTGCTATCCTGCACAATCACATGTATTTTTAATGCCCTACAAAATGTCATGACAATTTTTGTAATTGTATTGTGGCATCAGGGCTAGCAGTGGAGCTAAAAGGGGCAGGAGGAAGACTAAAGTAAAAAGTTCAAACTTTTTTTTAATAGAATTTTATATGGAAACATGTTGAAAAGCCCGAAGCCACGACTTGCCTGTCATATGCGAAATAATTACATATTGATCGCATGCACAGGCAAAGCAGCTTTGGCTTTGGCTTTGCCAGTTATGAATAGATAGCAGTTAGGCGGACATACTGACAGACAAAAAGACAGGCGGACAGACAGGCAGCCTGATATGCCTGGATTGCTGGAGCACAACAAACGCGGCTGCCTCTGACTCAGGAACCCCCGGAACGAAACGTCTTTGCAGCGCGCATGTCTGTCAACAAAAAGAGAGAGAGAGAGAGGGGATGGGAATGGGATTGGGAGTGGGGAAGGGACACCGACATAGATGGAATGTGAATAAAATTGCTAGGGGGATGGATGAGTGAAGCAACCCCAAAGCACAGATTTCGAAACCAGTTCAATTCATATGGGGTTGCACGCCAGCAAACAGCAAAAATGAAGAAACTCCATGGCCGTCGCCGTCGCCTTCTCTGACTCCCACTTGGACTTCAACTGGCAGTCACAATGTCAAGGAAAACTCCGACAAAGCAAAGGGGGATAAATCGAAACCGAACGCCATTTTCCTCTGTCTGGCAGGCCAAACAAAGCGTCCGCTTTTACGAGCAACTCGCCCTCGCAGTGGGTAAAAAGGCTATAAAAAAGCGTATTAAAGCGACGCTCACAGAAATCGTTATAGTATATATACGCGTCTGTACGTGCTATATAGAATGTGACCTTCCCGGGTGGTTAATTAAAAAATACAACTGCTTGTTAAACATGACCGGGGTCTAGGGGGGCCCCACAGATAAGTGGACACCAGCAGCAGTGAGCAGGCACTGCCAGGCACTGGCAGGCACTGGCCAGGTAGTGTCGGAGAGACACGGCACTATTTCTAGATTCTTTTAAATGAATCACAAAGATAACCACAACTATGGGGAGTACTAGGCTATATACATGTGGATGTTATAACATTGTGTGTGCGTGTGTATTGGTGGCTGCATTCGAGTTGGGATCAGTCGCTGGTCGTGTTTATATTGCCAGAGATAAGAAGCAGCGCAGATAGGCACAGTCCTAGGTGTCATATGTATATTACCAGAGAAAACAAACAGGGATAGCGCTTGGGATAGGCATGGGACTGCGACTCGAGCTCGGACTGTGTTGGGTTAGTCAGGACTGTCACTTGGCTTGTTTACCTTGTTTCGTTGCAATTTACGAGTGCAGTGCGATAAGCTTTATCGCTGCAAGTAGGGAAAAATCGAGCAGAACTAGTGGAAAACTGCACTGTATACTGTATAGTGTGTACTGCATCCGATAAGATAGGAACTCTTGGAATCGGTCGCTGAGTTGGGAAGACCACGGCACGTTATCGACGCTATCGGTCGTTAGTTCGTTGGCTGGTTCGATGGGGCCCAGCCCAATCAATGTAGAAGTGCTTGTTGGAGGTCAGTTGTTTGAGTCAACAAAGAGGACGCTTTGATTAATAAGAATCGAGTTGTTATTTCATTTTTTTCTCAATTTTTTTATATTTCAAACATTAAAATAGTCTTTTTTTAGTTTTTCGCATGATTTATAATAATATTATTATTAGATTTAACTAGCTTTAGATTTTGGATTCGCATTTTACGTTGATTTGCGCTGCTTCTGCTTCTGCTGTTGACATTGATGAATTTTATTAGTTTTGTGTATTTTACATTATATTTTATTGATTTGCTTTTTCATTCATATTTAAACTATTTTTTTGTTTTGTTTTTTTCTGTTCTTTTTTTATTAAGTTTAATCAATTAGCTTAGCTCAATGTAAAAATGCGCACAATAATAAAATTAATATTAAAAATTATTGAATAATAATTGCAGTTTCTCTCATCCAATCTTCTTCATCATCATTTCGTGTGTGTGTGTGTCTTTTATTTACGCTAATTAAACGGTAAATGCTATACAATATTTGTTTATGTTTGTTTGTGTAGCATACAATTTGATTAATTCTCAAGTTAGTTTAAAAATTTCTGTGATCTTTTCTCATTTCTTTTTTTTTTTCGAAGTTTAAATTTATCTGACTTATTTATACATTCCTTTATAGACTACATGTGTGTGTAGATCTGTACATATATATAATATATATATATTTCTTCATATGTATAGACTAAATATTTACATCTGAGTGCTTAAGCCTAAACGAATTCGTACAAGAACATAAAGAAACGCACAATCGATTGTTTACTGTTGTTGTTGTTGTTTTATAGAGAAATGATATAATAACTTGGTAAACTATATCGTATAAATTATATATGATAAAAGAACGTGACGTTTTCAATATATGCATGGCCAAATTGTTGTTGTTGTTGTTGAAGATTCTTAGGGTTGTTGTTGTCGGATAAGATTTGTAGTTTTCTTTCAGTTTTGTTTTTGGTTTTTGATCATTTGCGATTCGAATTAGATTGCCTTTGGATGAAAGGATTTGTATTCAATGAACATTACACACAATCCCGCTCTCTCTCTCTCACACACACTCACTCACTCTCTCTTTCACTCTCTTTCTCTCTCTCTTGAGATACTCTCTATCTCTCTCACAGACACATTTAAAATGCTGAACCGATTTGATTGTTATTGCTTATTTTTGAGGATAAACAAATGGCACGGAATTTGTGGTTTTATAGCAAACATAAATGTTAACAAAGATCATCGCTTAACGGCTAAAATGTTAAAATGCTAAAATGATATATTATTAATCATATAGATATATAGAATTAATCAATAATTATGGTACATGTGGCCGTCGTCGCTGCGCTTACAACTTACAACTACATCACTTTTTTACTTGAATTCCTCAACTCAAAAGACGAAGAAAAGGCAAAAACGAAGCGAGTGCTTGCCGAAGAGTGGATCGAACTACTTTATATATATATACACAATCAATCAATGATGGACGAGCCGACCTACTCACGTGCTCTCTCTCTCTCTCACTTCTCTCTCTCTCTTTTGCGCTCTGGCTCTGTCTATGGCTCTGGCCTCAAAGGATGCGCTCAGGTGCTAAAAGCCATAGAACAGCCGCTCGCTAATTAGCCCGGGATCAGAAGAGGGACCGGGACCGTGTCAGGGACTGGCAGCGGCAGGTAGCCAGACTGAAACCGAAACCGTTCCATTCCCCATACCCGTACCCGTGCCCGTACCCCCTCTCCGTCCCCATTCCCGTCCCGCTGCCGATCCCGGGCCGAGAGCTACACAAAGCCGCGCCTTGTGCTGGGCTACAGCAGATTCTGCAAGGCGGCGGCGCTGTTGAAGGTCAAACTGTGATTCCAGTTGCGATAACTTGCTGCCGCCGCATATTGCTGATAGTTGTTGTAGAGCTGCTGCTGCGCCGCCTGATGCTGCTGCAGTTGCTCCTCGCTGAGGTCGCTGGTTATGTTGGAGGAGTCCTCCTGCAGCTCTGCCGACAGTTGACTGTGCAGCAACTGTTGCTGCTGCTGCTGCTGATGTTGCTGCTGCTGCTGTTGCTGCTGCTGCTGCTGCTGTTGTTGCTGCTGCTGTTGCTGTTGCTGCTGCTGTTGCACTGTTGCTGCCAATTTCTGTGAGTAATTGACGGCCACCGCTGGCTTGTTGTTGCTGCTGGCCTTTGTTGTTGTTGCATTTGTAGCGGATGTCAGTTGCTGCGCCGCTGCTGCTGCCGCCGCTGCTGCTGCCAGCTGCTGCTGCTGCTGTTGTTGCTGCTGTTGCTGCTGCTGCTGGTGGTGCTGCTGCTGCTGTTGCTGCTGTTGCTGCAAGTGTTGCTGCTGCTGCTGTTGCTGCTGCTGCTGCTGTTGCTGCTGTTGCTGATGGTGATGATGATGATGGTGCTGGGAACTGCTGCTGCCACCAGCACCACCAGCACCACTAGCACCAGCAGCACCACCGCCAGCGCCGCTGCTAAAGCGCAGCATCTGCTCCGCGCGCCCTTAAGCCAGCGGGTACTGGTGATGTCACAAGCTGGTGGTGCCGGCGGGCGCGTGGTAGCCGAGGCTCTGGTAGTACGAGTCCTGGCCTAAGGCAGCGTGTGAGTTGGTCAGGGGACTGAGGGCGTTGTAGCCGGCGTACTGGCTCATGTCGTACATCTTGATGTCCGCCTTGGACTCTGTGGGCAGCAGGCGATTGATCGAGAACGGGTGGCTGGAGGGCGTGTAGCCGGAGGGCTCCTGTTTCAGTGGATGCATCGAGGAGTGATAGTCGCTGATAAGCGACGGATGGCATCGATTGGCCATCATGGCGGACAGCTCCTCCTGCTGCAGCTGATGGTGCTGATGGTGATGATGCGTGGGCACATGCTGTGGCTGCTGGCCGAGGCACAGTTCCGCATTGGCATGCAGCATGGCCAGCGCCTCGGCATCCTTGCTATGTGCCGCACTCAATACATTTACACCCGCCAAGGCAACGCCTCCGCCAATGCCCCCACCACCACCACCTCCGCCTCCTCCCGCCTCCTTGAGGTGCTGATGATGCTCGAGGCGACTCGTGTGATGATGATGATGCATATGATGTGAGTCCTCGTGGTCCTTCTTGCCCGGACTCGTCGCCTCCAGGCTGCTGTGCGACGGACTCTTGTGCAGCTGCCTGATGGCCTCCTTCTTCTCGTCCTTGAAGCGCTTCTGCCGGCGCAAGTAGCAACCGTTCTCGAACATATTCCCCGAGTCCGGATGCAGTGTCCAGAACGAGCCCTTGCCCGGCTTGTCCGGCGTGCGGGGAATCTTCACAAAGCAATCGTTGAAGCTCAGCGAGTGCCTGATGGAGTTCTGCCAGCGCTGCTGGTTCTGCCGATAGAACGGGAACAGATCCATGATGAACTGATAGATCTCGGAGAGCGTCAGCATCCGTGTCGGATTGTTCTGTATGGCCATGGTGATCAGGGAGATGTAGCTATAGGGAGGCTTCGCATGCGTATAGCTGCGTCGATATGTCGTCGGCTTATCCACTCCCCTTCTGCCCAGCGAGTTGGGTGAGCCCGTCTCCATGTCCCTTGGACCTGGTGGCATGGTGCCATAACTGCCACTCAGACCCGCAGACATGCTGGCCGCGGACATGGCCATGCAGCCACCCATGTTGCCCAGCGGTGATCCCATGCTGGCATAGCTCATCGAGCTGGGCGTCATGCAGTTGCCGCCCATGGAATTCATGGCTGCCGCCGCGCCCATGCTGCCACTCATGCTGGCCACGGCGGCGGCAGAGTCCAGCACACTGGAGCCAAAGGTGGCGGCGGCTTGTGGCGACACCGAGGACATGCCGCCGACTGTGAGTCCCATGCTGTTCATGGTGTAAGCGGAGCGCGCCAAGGGACTCATGCTGCCGCCGCCATTCGAGGTGGGATTGGGATTGTTGGGATTGCTGGTGGGCACGGCACCGCCGCCGCTAGAAGGAGGTCCCCCCCACACCGCCAACGCCGCCGCCAGCGCTGGACATGCTGACGACGGGGGCGCTGCTGGGCGGCGGCTCCGCGTAGAGCTTCTGCATGATGTCTATGGTGGTCTGGTGGGGACTACCCTTGAGGAAGCTGTTCAATAGTTGCGCCGTTATGTTGCCGGCTTTTCTAACGCAGCGCGCGTTCCTAGTTACTTGAAGAAATTCTCAACGCGTTCCAGCGACGCGTTCGTATAAAAAAGGAGGCAAAAAATTAAATTTAATTCTCTTTTTTTCTTTTGTTTTGTTGTTTATCTGTTGTTGTTGTTGTTGTTGTTGTTGTTGTTCAATGCACTGTCACTGCGTTAATTAATTGCAATATTTGTTGCATTTTTGTTGTGCACTGCACTTGTCATCACTTCTCGTTGTTGTTGTTGTTGTTGTTCTATTCTTAAAGCAGTTGCTGTTGCCACTGCAATTGCTGCTGCTGCTGTTGCTGTATGTTGCTGCTGTTGCTGCTGGCTTGGCTTGGCTTTGGCATTTGTTTGTGCACTTGTCGCCCGCACTTGAAGCTAAACACTTTGATTAATTTATTTGTGTGCGCGGAGCTGATGCCTTGTGCAAATTTGGAAATAAAATAACGTGGCAAATATGACTCTATTTTAATGCGCGCCGCGCCGCAACGAACCGACGCACGAACGTGAATTGTTAGCTTGCTTTTTGGCCACTGAGTCTGAGTCTGAGTCTGAGGTTGCCGCTGCCACAAACGCTGCTGCTGCCAGGCTGCTGCTGCTGCTACGTTCACGTTGCTGTAGCTGTAGCTGTAGCTGTTGCTGCTGCTGGTCCGCTCGAGTGTCTCTTTGGCTTGAGCTCTTGAATGTGACTGTTTGCAGAGGGGAACGCTTGTCTACTATTTGGCTTGCGCTTGCTGCCAACAAATATTGTTCGAGCCGCGCTCAAGTGCCGCCGCCGCCGCTGCCGTCGACAATGACAGCGCACAGCGACGTCGACAGCACGAGCAGAGCACAGCGCTAACTCGCTCTAGCACACGCTCTGCCTTGTGCTCTGTTCCCCTCTCACACACACTCACACACACACATGCAGAGAGCCAGCGACGCACACAATTAACCACCGGTTGTCGGTGTGTCGGTCTTGCCAATGACAGGCTTTGGTTCTCTTACGTACACAGCGCGAGCAGCGCAAGCGCATTGGCCAGCGGGCTCTTGTATCAACAGAGCACACACAGCAGGCAGCGGCTGCCTCTGGTTGCCAAGACAACAAAGGGGCGGAGCCAACAGCAGCAACAGCAACAGCGACGGCAGCAGCAACGAGCAGCAGCGATGAGCGAGCAACGCCCTCGATTGTGTCTGTGGAGCAGCTGCTGCCTGCAACACACACACAGGCGCACACACACAGGCACACTTGCACACACACTGAGAAAGAGCTGGGCACATTGAGAGACGCAGAACTGAGCGCCCTAATGCCGCATGTTGTCGCCGTGTCGCCGTGTGAGCGACGCCATGTTACAGTTAACGATTTTCTCTAATGCGATCAATAATCGCTCGCTCCCGCAGCCCCCTCCCCACCTGCCTCTACCCCAGCCCCTGTTAGCAGCCCGATCCGGGCCGAGACGACGACGTTATGTTTAGCCAGAGAATGTTGGCGGCGCTTTTTTGACAGCAGCAAAAACAAAAAGAATGCGTTGCTCCAAAGAAGAAAGACATTAATAATACGCGAGTGTGTGTGCGAGTATGCCTGTGTGTGTGGGGAGTGTGTGTGTGTGCCTGTGTATCTTTGTGTGTGTGTGTTATGTTTTCTTCCTTTTTTTAAGCTTGCACATTTGAGGTTAAGGTACGCCAATGTCACACTCATTCATTCACATTCGTTGCGAGGCGTCGCGAGCAACGGCAGCAACAGCAGCACAGCACAGCAGCAATCGCCGCCAGCAGCAGCAGCAGCAGAGGCGACGGCAACAGCAGCAGCCGCATCTTTTTCATTTTGGCAAGTCATTGCGAAAGTGACCCAGTTCTGGTTACTGTGGCTACCTGAACCTGCTGCAGTTTTCATTGATGATGCCAAGCAGCACGCGTGCTGCACATGGAATACTTCCTGCAACAGCAACAACAACAATAGCAACAACAACATCGCCAGCGAGCATTTATGGCCTTCTCTGTGGATAAAACGCATTTTAATTTCGGTTATAAAAACTTGAAGCAATTTTCGCTTGACGCCTTTCATTGTGCATTCCGTTTAACCCTTTCGCTCTTAAAGTGTCTATGAGTGTGCCTGTGTCTCTGTGTGTGTGTGCTGTCTGTGTCTCTGTGTGTGTGTGCTGTGTGTGTCTCTGTGTGCTGTGTGTGTGCTGTGTTTGTACTCACTCATGATCACGGCCATAACTGCTTTATGGCCAGGGCAATTACATCCGCGTCCCTTACACGTCGTCCTCTTACTCCCCCTCCTTCTGCTTCTGCACTGTCTGCACAGTTTTCATTGAACATTTTTACTCAATTATGTTTTACCTGAAAGTGGAAAATTGCACGGAAATTCCATGTTGTGTGTGCTCAGTTTTTCGCAAAGCTTTCACTTCATTTTTCACACAACGCCTTCAAACAAAGTCCGCAAATCGAATGTTTTCCCCAATCCTCGACTTATTCATATCGCAACTACTTTCTAGGGGTATTCAAATGAGATTTAACGCGCCTGACAACAAGTTGGCAAATTTGTGCACACTGATAAACATTTCTTTGAGTTTGCTAAATGAATGAGTTCAATATGGGGTTATATATTTATCTTGTATTGTTTTGGTATTGAAGGAGGGTGCTTTCTAAGCAAGAATTGGTTTGGTTTTGAACTGTTTAATAAGCAAATAACTTTATGACATTATTTTGTGTTGCATACTTGCAGAGGGTGCCTTGAAAATCAGTACCCTTTAAAATTGTTTCATAAATAACTTCTATGTTAATTATGATATCGCAATCAAATTTTTAGATATCATATGGACAATGGTAGCTATTGTGCTTACTTAAAATCATTAATTATACTATTAATATGACGCTTGCAATTTGGTTTTTATCGTTTAACAGGGGCGAAAAAAGGTGTAGCCAAATTCTAAAATAGGTTTGATCTGTGCTCAGTAATAATATAGATTATCACCAAGTTCGTTAGTGCTAGCTCTTATAGTTTTTGAAATCTAGCTGATCATACAGACTGATAGACAGACGAACATGAACGAACATTCTTCTAGTATCTGTTACAAACATTTTAAGTTGACACATAGTTATAATACCTTTCTACTCTATGGATTGCGGGTATTAACATAGTCTTTATAGAGAGAACTCTAATTTGAAACCTTTAGTGAATTGTAAAATACTTTAATATTGTGTGGTGAGCAAGATTTATTTATTTATTAAATAGACAAAATTGACTTTTTTTATGTATAGAATAAAGAAGACAAAGACATCTAAATATTTATTCACCCCATGAAACTGCAAAAAACTAGTAGAGTACTTATGACACACACAATGATAAAAGTTGCAAAAAGACTACCAGATAAACAGGCATATTATAATTTTCAATTTCCTGCAACGCAAATGTTAAATAATAAAATCATTTATTGAGTCTGCTCAACAAACAGTGCTAACTGTCATTTCACTCCCTGTTGCCATCTCTTTCGCACTGTTTGCTGTTCTATCGCAGTCTAACCTAGTTTCTTGTACAGCATGAGATATTTAAAGGCGGTTTGTTCCGAAATCAACTGAATAATTCTACATGTAAATACAATTTGCAGGCAGGTGTGTGTGTAAAGAGATGTGTGTCATATTTAATGCAGAACTGTCCAAGACTATAGCTGTAATATGATTGAGATACAGATACAGAAACAGGTAAAGATACAAACCAACAACAGACTCAATGCTTGTGTGCAGTTCTAATAATGTGCTTAAATATTTAATATTTTTATTGTTCGCGTATTTCCCAGCGACTCATTAATGTGACGTAAAGCAAATACGAATACGAATACGAGTGCGAGTGCGAGTACTCACAATAGCCACGACAGTCGAAAAAGGGAATCCGCATACGCGTCGTATTTATTTACCTTTTAGTAATTTATCTATTTATTTATTTGCTTTTAAAGGGCGCCACTTTCGGGTCGGGTCAGCACGGATGCCACTCGTTACGATTCCGATTTGTATTCGTTTTCGGTTTTCAATTTTGATTCGTATTCGTTTTATATTCGTTTTCGTTTTGGGGCTTGTCTAAGCTGCGTTCAAACCTTTTAATTAGTTGCAGTCGCGCGCCCACGCGGCCAATAAATTTGGCAGACGGCGCGATTTATTTATGGCACCCGCCAAAATGTTGTTTTATTTGTAGTTTTATTTTGTTTTGTTTTTGTTTGATTTTTTGTCAGCTTTAAAATGTTGCGCTTTTTGTTTATTTTAAGCGCTTTGGCGCAGCGCATGCGCCGTGTGGAGCTGACTTTACACACAAATGTCCATTTTGACCAAGTTTTCACAGATAAATGAAGTTGGCTACCGTTCATTCTGTATGTGTGTGCGAGTCTGTGTGCGTATCAATATAAAATGTACAATATTTATTTATATTTTTATTATTTCTATTTGTTATTGTTGATTTATTTGTTTGAACAATATTTTCACACAAATTAAAATACTTTGCCGACTCGTTGCCTGCGCGCCACGTTAAAATCAACAGCGACAACGCGTCTCTGTCCCCAACATCAACGTCAACGTGAACGTCAGCGTCGGCGTCGACGTCAATGCCGACGCACGTGCTTTTCTCTCTCTCGAAATTTATTATATTTTTTTAACTTAACCCAATTATCGCAGCTCATTAGTGAGTATTTAATTGTTTGGCAAATTTCGCATAGCGCGCAAGATGTGCGCAACGTTCTAACACGCGAGGCAAACAAATCGCCAGAGCTCATTCTGATTCTGAGTCTGCCTCTGGTCTCTGTATCTCAGTATCTGTTTCTGTTTTAGATTCCCTCTTCGAACTGGGATTATGTGGCTGTTCCTGTTTACTCGACACACACACTTGTTTCTTTTGTGAATACCTTAAGACTATACAAAATGGCTATATTATATTATTTAATGATCACATGGCATTTTGTAACCTAATTTGGCCTTTTTTGTCCGTATGAACGGCTAGATCTCTGGCGCTATAAGAGCTAGGGCTATCAAATTTGATGACAATATGTCTGATCATTGCACGTAGCATCAAATTGTTTTAGAATTGGGCCACGCCCCTTCCGCCGCGTTTATCGACAAAAATGCCAATTGCACACGCTATTTTAAAACTAGATCCTTCATTTTTGGTGTGTACAATTATTATTAACATTCAAGTGTTATGCGAAAACTTTGTTGCAATCTTATAGTAAACAAAATGTATTTAAGAATGAGTTTTAGTATTTCAAAGAAAGAACCCTTGGGAAGCGGGTATATTATAGTCGAAATCACGCGACCTTTGCTTTTCTGCTTGTTTGAAACTCTTTCAAATGAACTTAATAATAGCTTAAGAGAGAGAGAGTAGAGTGAGATGAGTATAACTTAAATATATATACATAGGCTCACTATATTCAACAGCTCAAACCATAAACTATACTTCTTCATCATTATTTCCAATTTGGGCAAACTTTAAAAATATATTGCAGCTATTTCTAGCAGACTTCAATTTACACTGTTCTAATTTTAGAATGTTGCTAATTTAATTTACTTGATATACCTAAAATAGCTCCCCCTCTCTCAAAAGATTTAGCATTGTCAAAGTCTTTTGCATGTTTCTTTAAATATTAAGTTTATCTCAAAAATATTTTACTACTATACAAACTGTACTGATCTCAGCTCACAATTAATTAACCGTTCTTTCTTCTACATCGATTAGCTAAATCCGATTTGCGTCATCCCTAACCGGTTTTAGTTTCAAAATGGTATTTTGGCACAGAACTAGCTTGCCGAGCTGCGAAGCTTTGAAAGAAATTCAGTAAACTTTGGACTTGTCGAAGAAGTTCAGCCCTGATCTCCCTATCTCTTTCCCTCTGTCTCTCTCTGGTTGGGAATCTGTTGCGTGTGTCGTAATGAGCACTGTCATAAAAGCGTCTTTTGTTTTACGACCGCACAGTACGCGCGTGTTTGCCATAGACAACAATGGACAATTTTATGGCCAGTCGAGCCGCAGCATCCCGATTGCCCCGACATCGTCCCACGTCCAGACAGTCAGACATTGTCAGCGAGGTGACAACGAAACTAGAGCAACCAACACTGACAGGGACAGGATAGAGAGAGAACACGAGGTGCCAGGCGGACCTGGCAAAGGAGGCAAAAGGAGAATCGAGAGTATGTTTGCACTTCTCTCCGTGTTGATTTCGCGCTGCAGAACGGGGTCGCCATCGCGCATTAATTAGAGCACGCAATGGTCGGCGGTTACTTTCTTTTGGTCATAAAATGCTCTAGCTGGGATCTGCTCTGTGGCTCTGGTAGTGCTCTGGGCTCTGGTAGTACTCTCCTCTGGTACTGCTGACAGTGCTGGCCTGGCGGCTCTTATCTAAATTAGGATGTTGTTTGTTTGCGCCTGTGTCTACGAGTCGCCTGCACTATTTGCGTAGGTGTTTCATTTCCGTTTCACAATTTATCTGGCGAGTGTTTGCACGCAAGCAGCGGCGCGTACTTGCCGCGTCTTACCTTTATATTTTCTACCTTTACCCAGATATGGGTGTGTGTGTGTGTCTGTATACCTTTTCTTCTCGCACTCGAGTGTTTTTTCGTGCTGTCTGTTTCAGATTTCAGTTTCAGTTTTCTGCTTTTTGGGATTTTTCTGCTTTTCCCTCTTTCCACTTTCACATGTGATTCGCTCTTTGTTTTCTTATCAATTTTTGGCGCGCCATTTTCTCTTTACCCCCCTCCTCTCCATCTCTCTCGCTCTCTCTCTCTCCGTTCCTGTCACTTGTGTCTGTCATGAATCACGTAGTAAAAGTGCATTTTAGAAAGACCTTCTCCGCATAGTCCCACTGCAATGCAGACAGACACAGACACAGACTTAGGCACAATACAGTGACAGCCAACAGTGTGCGCCCCCATAGCATTTGATAAGCGCCTTTTCGGGTGCGTGGCTTATCAGAAAGCCGCCCCGACTACGACATTCAAATCGTATAAATCACAGCCTAGTCGCAGTTTTCGCCTTATTATTTCCACATTTTATCTATTTGCTGCGCTTGGCCATAAAATTCGTTTTTATCTTTGTGCAAACACTGGAAGGCTGCGACGCTTTAAGACCCGACCGACCTTATTTTCATGTTCCGAATATAAAACGAATAAAGAATTCTTTCTCGTTCTCGTTGCTGTTTCTTTTCTTTATTCTTTATTCGCATTTCATTTTAATTAAAATACACACTCGGGTCAGGGACGTGAGGGCGCACAAGGCACAGTCACAGGCACAGTCTGTTCCAATTTCGTTTAACAAATATAGTCTTTAATCTGGTATATATTAAATACTAAATATTTAAACTCTTTTTTCACGAAATTGCTTAATTGTTTTAAGAAATTCTAGGGTAAACATTCCATAATATTCTTTCCTTCTATAATTGATTTTAATTTCGAACCGGTTCTGTATCATTTTTACACATTACATCCCTAAAACAACAACAACAATAACAACAAAAACAAGAGCTCAACTATTTGTGTGAGAGCCTAAATTGATGATGCGAAACAAGAATTTGTTGTTCGAAGCTGTTTCTCACCATCATACTCAGAATACCCTGTAAGATACGGGGTTCAATTGCCTCGATTGGAATTTCTGTCTAGAAAAGTACTTACTGAAATTGACTTAAATGTAAACTGATACTATTTCTGAATAAATATGAGCAAATCGCAACGATTCACGTGAGTTTATTCACTTGGCTCACTATCTTCATACTTTGATTCCAGTGAATAGTACGTCATTTCTTGGAACTGCAAGCTCATTGAAATGGGGGAATAGAGTTCGTATCTCGAGAATAATTCGAGACTAATCTATTTGAATTACCTCAATAAAAAAACGAGAGTAGAAATAAGAGTTTCATTGGGTATTTTCCTTGTCGAACTAAGCAACATATTCTCTCTGTAAGGAATAATCTCTCTCTATATGTCTCGCACTCTATTTGACACCTATCTACGTATATCAGCCCACTAAAGAGACGAGGGAGCAGTTAGAGACTTTATGTATCCATAGTCGATCTAAGGAACACATTCTCATTTGTGAAGATATGTCTCCCTATATATCTATGTTTCTTCTCTCTCTCTTTAAGACTTATCAACGGAAATTACCCCACTAAAATGTCGGGGCTGGAGTTTAAGATTCCACTAAGATTCCACTGAGTAATTTCAATGTTGTTCAAAGCAACACATTCTCTCTATTAGAACTAAGCTCTCTCTATATCCAATTCAAGACTATTCTTGAAGGTCTCACGGGATACTATCTATGTAAGGACTAATTTGTTTATATGTATATATGTATCTCTATTCCAATATCTCTCTATATCTATAGTATCTTTATACATCTCTACCTCTTTCTCTCTATTTGCGGCTAAACTAATACAATTACTTCACTAAAAAGGCAACTATAGAGATGGTTGTCTTTCTAAGCTACCCCTTTCTCGTTAGAAATCCTTTACATCTATCTCTTCATCTGCATTATCACAGGGTATCTTCATAGTGCATCTCCTTCTTACATTCTTGCCTTTAGTTGTCTCCCCCTAGAAATGCTCATGGAAGTTAACACATGTCCGCTAATTACTTATTCGTTGCCTGAAAAATTAACTTTCGAGCTGCGCACGGCGACAATAAGATCGCCGGCAAACTTGGGAGCATAAGGTTCCTATCGGAGGCAGAGTGCAGTGGCAGAGCTAAAGGCAGCGGCAGAGATAGAGATAGAGACAGCCTAGGCAGGCAGCGTGGCAGCGCGGAGCCTACGACAAGCTCCGCAGCTCGAAAGCTGTCAAATTGTCGAAAAGTTTTGTTTTTTATCGTGCTTCATGTTATTGAGTGGCCTTGTTCACATACACACGGACAGGCAGGCAGAGTGGGAGAGCGATAGAGCGCGAAAGAGAGAGGGGGCTGCCGACTGCAGATACATTTGTATCTACACATGTAGTAGGCGCTGATATAAACAATTCAATTAATTGTAGTACACCAAAATTCTGTCAACGCGTGAGCTTTGCGGCCTTACGCGAGGGGGGGTTGGATAGGGGGACTGGGGTTATTTCGGTAGTTATTGATTTACAAGCGTACACTATCAGAAGCTATCAGAGCGTTGTCCAGTTGGACTTATCGCATCGTGCGTTGTGATTTTTGGAGTGTCGAAACGCCTAAGCAAATATGATTAAAGCTATGTTTGCACTGGCCGAGCGAGCGATTGAGTCTTAATTACTTCCGAAAACAATGACCAATAGAGACTAATTGATAAAGCAGGCAGAGAAGGAGAGTGTGGGGCAGGGGAGGAAGCGATTGCGAATAATTACAGGGTATAGATAGGTGAGTGCTGTGTGTGATGTGGGTAACCGGTTGGGGGGCTATCATTCATAAACTTTTGACTGGCTGACACGCAAATTGGCTCTTGAGCCAACGCGCAGACAGTCAGCGCAGAGAGCGAAGGAGAGCCGGAGAATAGGAGAGTAGGAGAAGCGGAAGAGCCGGAGAGACTTGGAAGAGCTCTCTTCTGAAGAGCTCAGCATTTGTTGGGGCTGTTGATCGTCGACTGATGATGACTGTGTAAAAAACAAAGCGCAGGCTACACAACTGGCACATACAACTCTAGATGCTTGAGATGTGTTGGCCGTTTGTGTTAATCCCATCGAGCACGGCACATCATGAAGTAGCAACAGCAACAGCAACAATAGCAACAGCAACAGCAACAGCAACAGCCACAGCTACAGCAGCAACAGCAGCTTAGAAACTGGAGCTGCATGCGACTGCGGAATGAGTGTGCTCGTGCTCGCTCCATTGGAGGCTCCATCTCCGTCGCCATCGCCATCGCCATCTCCATCTCTACATCAACCGACACAAGTGACATAAGTGGCGCTTACATGACGATGCGTGCGCAGCCAACAAGCAACAACAGGCTGAGGCAGAGGCAGAGGCTGAGGCAGCAACAGCAGCAGCAGCACCTTCTACACCTTCAGCCTCTGTCTCAGCTGTGCCCAGCTTCAGTCTCAGTCTCTGGTTCGACTTGGCACTGTTCTTGGACTCGTTCTCAGCTCGAGCATTTTGTGAGAGTCATGTTGGGGCACGCTGATAAGAATGTGTTAGCCATGGAGTTGTTAAAAGCAGCGCCGCAGGTGCAGCAGCTCAACGTGTGTGGTCCTCCAGCTCCAGCTTTGATAAGAAGTAAATTTTGGAAGCTATGCACCCTTGCCACAGCACACACACACACGTGTCCAGCTGGCCGTGGTGTGTGCTGTGCCTGCCCTCCTGGCTGCCCTGCCTGGTTGGCCATACGCATGACATGAGGCTGACGCAGACTCGGACTCGGACTCTGGCTGAGGCTGAGGCTGACGCGCCAAGTGCCATTGAAAATGGCCAAGTCATTGGCATTTCAACTCGACATGCGGCACCCTTGTTAGCCGCGCTGTCGGAGCCGTCGTTGCGACGCGTCGCAACATCCTTCGACGCATAACGGCTCTGCTCCTTTCCCCTGCCCCCTCCTCCTCCTCGATGACACAGCAGAGTCCCCCGAGCAAAGCGTTAATTTAATAATGGCCAAAAATAAAAGTAAATTTGGTGCAATATGAAATCGAAATTGGACAGTTGCTCATGTTGTAGGTGTGTTTGTTGCTGTTGCTGCTGTTACTGTTGTTGTTGCTGTGTCTGTTCGTAATTGTTTCACTCGGCTGCACCAAAGTCAAAGCTACAAAGTCAATGACATTGAGCAAACAAATATCGGAACGGAGTCTATAAAAAAATAGAAAATAGAAAAGAAAAAAACGAAAGTCAAATTCAATCGATAAAAGGCGCACAGAACGAAAGTTGGGTAAGGAAGGAAGGAAGGAACTGAGGAACTGAGTGTAGCCTGAACTGGGCATAGTATGGTTTAATAAGTCTAAATATGATTATAAAGATATAATATGAATTTAAGATCCTATACAGATATGTAAATAATTATTAAAAGAACTTTAAAGTGTCAAACAAGTTGTTTTAATATAATAAACTGTAAATTTGATTGTTATTAAATTATATTATTTATAACTTTGTTTTCACAATTTGGAATTATTTAAATAAGAGAATATTAAAGTCAAATAATCTAACCTTGTAATCTTTATTGAATAAAGAAGAATTAAATTAATAAAAAAGAAGTTCTAATACAATTATATTTTATTTATTTATATTTATAATTTATTAGCGGAATTCTCAGGCATTTGAAACTGTATAATATTAAAATTGTATTCCAATTAATCTATCACAACAAACAACTATAAAAATATTAAAAATATCCAGAAATACAGAAATATGTATATTTGTACATATTAATGATTACCCATATACAAATTAGTAGTCTAATATTCTCAATTAATATTTGAACCCAATACAAATTTTATAATGTTACTTATAAGGTAAAAGTACTTACCTATAAGGTAAAATTTACCTATAACAATATTCACAGCCTAATAATCTAAATTAATGTTTAAATTTAACACAGATCAATACAGACAAGTAAGACTCTAAAATATTGCTTTGTCATGGTTTATGGAAATTTTCAATAAACATAGAGAAGATCTATAGCATAATTCGCAGTCTAATAGTCTTAATTGATTGTTGAACTCATTTCAGATATGAGCCAAATAAGATATGATGATTAGCTAGCTTCGGCCAATAACTTGTTTTGTTCTACGCACAGAAATCAATCCAACTTGGGGCTCTTGAGTCTTCGCACAAGGTCTTGCACAGCATTGTAGGGCGTTTTATTGGAGACCGCATTAATTTGCTAGACAAACAAAGTTTCTCAGGCTTCATAAATAGTGCGAACAACGTTGGGCAGCTACTGCATCAGCACTTGACACTGGGTACTGGGCATAGGGTACTCTGGATACTGGACACTGGACATCGGGGAATGCGGTGTGAAGTTCTTGTGAATCACTCGCTTTGGTCGGTACAAAATCAAAGAGACGTCGACAGAGAAGATTCGATGTTGGACCTCGTCTCGGGCAAAAGCATCATAAAATTGTGTGCGTCTTGTGGAGTTCATTGATTTGGGTTCGCTTCGGTACGGTAAGGTACCTTTGCCTCACTCTGAGGGAGAATGAGAGAGGTAACTCAATCAAAATATGTTGGGAAACGCGCACCGCGGTGGCACTCTATTAGCACCTTTAAAGCACAGTTTACAACAAACATTTACAACTGTCAATTGGCAACAAAGCAACAGCAACAACAACAACCAGAAGAAGACAAAGAAGAAGAAGAAGAATTAAGGATGCAGGTCAAACAAAAGATACCGCCGACGCTGTCGTCGCTGTCAACGTCGCAGTCGAAGTCAACGTCGCTGTTGCTGTTGATTTTTAGGGAGCCGGTGATGAATTGCATGCAATTTGTTAGCATTAAACAACAAACTAATTTTCAACTGGTTTGCCATGCGATGAGAACATACAGGTACTTGTGTGTGTGTGTGTGTGTGTGCGTGAATCGTGTGTGTGTGCTGCAGTTTGAAAACGAAATTAATAAAAATTTCACTTGAATTGACAAAGTGGCAGAACGCCGTGACGTTCAACCGACGACAAGTGGCACTTGACAAGCTGCCGAACTTGAATATATATGTATATATATATTTTATGCGCACAATATCCCATTGTTATATAGAAGCTGAAGCTGACTGACTCTCCGATGTTTTACCTGCTTCGATCAGTCTGCTAACCTCGTCACAGCTGGCGATTAATCTTGACATTGAGACAGCAACAACAGCAACAATACAATATGACTATGGCATATATACTGCTCATATATATAGACATATCTATCTGCTACACTTGTGCATTGTGTACATTTATACAATATCTTCTTCGCTTAATTGCCGACAATCAATATCAACAGTTTTTGAGTTCTTCTCACAGTATTTATTTCGGGCAAGTGCACGTGAGATCATTATCGATAAGGACTCGACTCACGTGCAGCACACGCGGCTCTCAACATAGAGAGAGAGACAAGTGCCGGCACGCAATGGCTGTGTAGGACTCCCAGGATACTACACGACAAGTGCAGCTCATCATAGTCATCATCATCATCATCGTTGTCGTTATCCTCATCCTCATCGACATCGTCCTCAACCTAACCACAACTACTTTAATTACACACTTAGCTTGCAGGCACACTCCGCGCATTACACTGTGCTACCAAGGTTCCAATTGTTGCTTAGGGGTGTCATCTTTAATGTTGCGTGTCCAATGGGGGTCCTCTAATTAAGCAGTGTGAAATTTGTCTGATTATTTATTTGTGCTTATTTGTTGTGCATTTTTATTAAGCTCCAAAAAAGTATGCTGTGTTTTGTTTGTTCTTTTGATTGGGATCTGTCAAATAAATTGATAAATTGATTAGTAATTGATTGAATGAATATTTATGAATATGATTATTAGTTGCTAAGCAGATCAATATAATAATACTGTCGTATAATTATTTATTTCTCCCTCAAAATGAAGACTACAGCTGCTAAACCTACAACGTTGTACTACTAAAGAACTTAATTATAAGAAAATAAATTAAATTTCTCTATTGTTATAGTTGCATTAAGAACGTGCAAATAAAAGAGGTTTAAAATATAAATAGTTTCATTGTACCTGCACCCAGTTGTGCAGTGTATTTTCAGATTAATAACTGTAGCAAGCCGGCGGCATAGAAGCTTAAATGGGGGCGCAGCAGGTCGCAGGGGCGTGCCGCACCGCAATTGTAATGCAAAGCGTGCTCGAGTGTGTGCGTGTGTGTGTGCTCGTGTGTTTGTGTGTGTGAGTGGGGGGAGTGTGCGTCGTCGTACATTGAATGCCGCTGGCGCATTGCAAAATTCAGTTTCGGTTCACGGCGATGTTGAGGACGCTCAAGTGGCGACCCGCAGGGCTATTGACAGAAATCAAAACGGGCCAAGCTCAGCAGCTCAGAGTGGCTCAGTGGCTCAGCCGAGCAGAGCCGCCCAAATGGCAAACGCTTTTTTTGCCGGCATGCTGAGCGCAAGCTGTGCGGGGCTGCGGAGAGGGGGCGGGGCTGGTGGGCTGCCGTTTTGTCGGCTTATCACGGCATCAAAACAAATTCGTTTGAAATTAATGCGGAGATTTGCTTTCATTAGTTCGCTGGCCGGGCGCAAATGTAACTGTAAACAAACACAATGGCAATAGAAGGCATGAAGGGCACTGGGGTATGTCGTACTAGAAGCAAAGCCACCAACATTCGCATCCACGACACGCTCTGAGCTGCGGCTAATCCCAAAGCAAAACTTTTGCCTCTACGCAGGGCTGCTGCTCTTTGCCTCATACTATTCCTTCCTCTCTTTCCCCTTTTCCCTTTCCTTCTTTGCCCGTGCTGCCCCTGTGGGTTAGTCCAACTTTCGGCAGCAAGGCACCCGCCACGTGTGCCACCCCTTATGCATTTGAATCGCTTTTTGAACAGTGTCATCACGAGGACTCGCACTGTGTCTCGATGCTCCTAATGTGACAGTTTAATTGCAGGTGAGACGCGTGGCCGTCGAGCCCGCCAAGCGACGATGATGCAATTAGACTGCTAACGACTTTCCCATTGTCCTGTAATGACTTCTCAGCTCAGCTCAGTGCGGGTGTGGGTGTGGGTGCGGGTCCTGGTCCCTGGTCCCCGGTCCGTGCCAAGCCATATTCAGGTATTGTACGGATGCAGTGTGCCATGCAAAGCTGTTTGGTGTCTGCATTCAGGTGAGTAACGCGCACAAAATGAGTTTTAGGTAGACTTTAAGCGACACTTTGTGACACCTTTTCAAAGAGATTGGGGTGTTAAGTTAATAAATATATAAGTAAATAAAATATATAGAACTATTATTGTTCTTTTTACATTAGTAAACTCATTCAAAAACTTCTAGCTTGCAGTTCCTTTAACAATTAAACCCTGTAACCGGACGGGAAGGTTACATTCGGTAAGCCAAAGGGCTTATTCCCTTGCTGGGCTTGGCCTCAATCTACTACGATTGTTCATGTACTTGTTATATAGAATGGTATAGAATCATATGATTTATCATATACACTCTCATTACTTTACTTTAGAAATATGTATCTGATGTTTGTCCTTATGGAAGCTATAGGATTGACACTGATAAATTATTTCGAAAATCATTACTGTTCTTCAAAGAAAAAACTTAGCAACTATATGATATAATAGTCCAATCCGACTCGTTCCGACTTATTTAGAGCATGCAGCAGTAGGAAGTATGTGTGCCAAGTTTTATCAGGATAGCTTTAGGATTGAGGGATAGACAGAGGAACTTGGCTAGTTCTACTCCTCTGTTAATGCTGATTCAAAGTATATAGATAGAGGAATGGAAATGCGTTAAAACTTCAGGCCAATTATAATATAGATTCAGTAGCTTTATAATAATTAGAAAAAGTTTTCCTCCCTGCAATTAAACATCATAGATTTACGTCTACTCTATCTGCGCCTCTCCTCCTCTCCCTCCCACTCTCTACATCTCTATCTCCCTTCTCCTCTCTCTCTCTTTGCCATATTTAAAGATGTCAATTAATTAATTCTCAGACTTGACGTAGTTTACTCATGAATATAAATGAATTAACCATGACCCACTCTCAGTTATAGCTGTAAATTCTCACAATTTTTACAATGGGAAACTAGATCAAAGGCGTTGCCTCGTATGTCCCTCCTGAGAAAGGGAACGCTTAATTTAGTAACCACCCACAAGGACAAAGAGGCGAAAGTGGAAAAAACAAAAAACTTTCTCACATTACATCACGGATGGGCGAGGAAGAGAACGAATCCAAAAGGAAGCGAGACATCGTTTAATATTGATGGGCAAAGGTGATGCCAGAGTTTCCCATTGTGTTGTTGTTGTTGTGCTCTTGTTGTTGTTGTGTGTTTCAAGTGAATATTTAATTAAATTGTTTTCTAATAACCAGGCGCAACTTTGTCGGGGCTGTGGCGCCACGCGCCAGAACACAGAGCACAGCACAGGACACGCGGCGACCAGTCGGGCGGGACACACCTTGTTGTGCCAACAACATTAGCAAGGGCGGCCCGAAAAAGGAAGCCGCCACCGGCACCACCAGCCCTTTTCGCATGTTCCTCAATATCCTGGCCAAACTGGGTTATGTGCTGCCTTGCTCTCTTTCTCACTCTCCTCTTTCTCTTTCTCCCTCCCTCTCGCCCTCGTCTAATTTTCCAAATTACGCACCATCAATCATCGCAAGTTGCGACACGAGCTTGACGAACGTCGATGGCATTGGCGCTGTGTCGATGACGCTGACGATGATAACGATGTCAGCTATGATGACGACCATGATGACGATAACGATCATGATGATGATGCTTTCGCTACGGGGCCAGACCACCCACCCGACCAAGGAAATGACCCGCCAATCAACAGCCAATCCCTGGGCGCAGGCACTTCAAGCAGGCGACGCTGCGGCAGCCGCAAGAAAAAATTAAATTAAACTTCAAGTGGCCGCAATGTTGCGTGCGTGGCAGCAACAGCAGCAGCAGCAACGTCGGCAGCGGCAGCAGGTCCTGCCACGACGCGACGCAACTGCAACGACACTGCGTGTGTTGACTGTAGGAAATGTTTGTGTTGTTTTTGCTTTTGTTTTTGCAATACTGATTATTGCCCATTGTTGTTGTAATTGCTGCTGTTGTTGTCGTTGTAATTTCTGTTGCTGTTGCCATTGCTGTTGCTGTTGCCATTCCTGGTGCTGTTGTTCTTCATTTTCTGCTGCTGCTGCTGCTGCTGTTGTGCCGGGCAATTAACGCTAATTGCGCTTAAGCATGAGCGGGGACTTTTGACTTTTCAACGTGTTTTTCGGATTGTGTGCAGGATTTTCCCAATTTTCTGGATCTTAACAAATCCTGGTGGTATTTTTGTTTAGGCTTGACTCTTTGACTAAATATTTATGCAGCCATGCCACAGGACATGTACAGCTGAATGAAAGTAAGAACAGATTAAAACTGATGCCGGAAGTGCGCGAAGAAATGAATGATTCCGAGAGGGAAACCTATTAAAGGTTGATGAAAATTGGTAGGTAATTGCCTTATATAATTCTTTATATGTATACAACTTAGGATATATATACAATTTATTATAGATCCCTTCATCTATGGAAACGTCTTGGGCAATCTGTCAGTTTGTTATATATGAATGATGCCTAGTCAGAAACCGTTTGAAAGAAAATGAAACCTGCAATTTAGCGGATAGCATTATATAGATGTACTACTCTAAAAGTACAGCATATGTATAATCATATAATATCATTCTATAAATGTGTAAAAAACTATAGATACATATACAATTCCTTCCTCCTAAACTATACAAATATTATAATTATATGCAAATACTCGTTAGTTTGCAATGCATGAATAATGGATGATCCCTCGTAAAAAGTCGATTGAAAGTGAATAAAACTTTCTAAGTTAGTTACCTAGTATCATTATATCATAAATGTATAAAACGTATGATATCATAGGTTTACTATATTCCCCTTTAGTCCATCTGGAAATGCGTTTGTCCAATCTCTCAGTTTGTCATAAAATCAACTAATATATCAGTTGAATTTTCGCACCCAAAGTAAACAGATCGAGGAGCCTTTGTAATTAGATTTGCACTTCAACTAATGAAAGAGCTCATCGTGCTGAACAGGAACGAGGCTAATGGAGGCTATGAGGGGTAAGGGGGCCTCAAACTGAAGGCTCGGCAATGCAGTGCAATTAAGAGAGCTCAATCAAAGTGACTGCGACAACGAGGGCTGCCTCACCCAAATTACATTTATGGAATTATTATTGATGTTTGGCATTGACCACCAATCAACCCAGCGCAGCTCCAATTCCCACCACCCTACTCCTCCTCTCCCCACAACCCCTCTCCCTTCGTGGCGTATGGCATTTCCAATTTGGTTGAGTAGCCTCGCTGCCTCGGACATTGGGCTGACCAGTTGGATTGGAAGGCAGACAGAGAAAATCACAAAATGCTGGCAGACAGCCATTATATTTAAGCTGCCTCCGATCTGCGTTATATGCACTATATACAGGGTAACATATCCTACACCCCCCTGCTCCCCCTGCCCGCTTCCACAGCAGACACACGCACACACACGTTGGCCAAATTCCATTCCCACATACTTTATGTGTATTATGTATGTACATAGTTGATTTGCTTGCTGCTCGCTCAGTTTTTCAATACACTCACAGGCACTCACACACACACACACTCTACACACACACTCATGCATATTTTGGGGCCATTTCATATGCAGAAGTAACGACGCTTGCGATTTCATTCATGGCCAGGAACTATCCGTCGATTGATTTGCAATACTCGACATATCTGCCTGTCCATCCATCTGTCTGTCTGTCTCTCTGTCCGTCCCTCTGTCTAATGATGAGGTTTGTTGCTGTTGTGCTCTCTGCCTAACTACCAAACATTCGGCCATATACACACACACACACACACACATACAGTTGACTGCCTGACTGTATGTGTGTGTGTTTGCCATCGTTTTTGGAAATATTATATGCTCATACCTCCGTTTTCGAGTAAATTGTGTAAATATTTGCGCTCGTAAGTGGATTGGAGATGGATGAGTTTATCAACAGCGTAGTCGACTACGTCGCATCGCTGCCATCTCCCTCTTGTCTCCCCTTCCCACCCTGCACTCTCTTCTCCCCTCTCTCTTCACTCTCTCTAGCTGTCGCTCTCACTGCACAACATCATTTTCACATGCGTAGCCAGCTGGCGATTGCCTTTGCCTGCCCGAGGTATCCGTATCCCAATTCCAGTTGGAGTCCGAGTTCCGAGTTCGACTTTGCACCTTCCCCGATTCTTTGCAATCTTTTGCTTGGCTGGGACTTGATAAGAAAGAGTTGACTGTACTAAGTAGTTTTGACCTTTCTGAAACGAGTTGGAATTTGCTTGACCTTGCGGCCACAATTTTGTCTAGTTTACTTATACTTATACTTGATAGTTAATATGTTCTAATAGTTGTCCTTATATTGTTTTATGTTTAATTAGTCTGTTTATAGAAATAATTTTAAAGTTGATTATATCAATGAGCTTCACATATGAAAACTTAATTCAACTCCAAATATGTCACTTCCTTGATTTTATATTTCGTTTAAGTAGGAAGTGCTGCCAATAACTAAATCTATCGTGTTGTAAATGTCAAATGCGGCATAAATTGTTAAATGATGGCTAGAGAAAATTAATAAAATGTCCTTTCGGTAAAGGTATTAATTTAATTTAAATTTATTTATTAATTATAATCAATTTAATTTTAATTTTTTATTAAATAATGAAATGCCTGTAATGTTGGATGGTGTCCAGACTGAATGCAAGCAGTGCCAAGCAGTTTCGTCTTCACTTAATGCTGTCATCCGGGACACAAAACGGATCGCGTCTAGGGAAATTCTAAGATTTGACTGTAACACCACTCATGGCAGGCATGTTCGGGGAGGAGTAAATTCCCCTTTGGGTTTGCAATGTAGAGAGCCTGGGAACAGTTTATTGCAAACAACACAGCAAACTATTCCCAAATAAGGTTTGTTTACTTGCAGCCAGCCTCAAAAGGGTTTGTGTACTTATTTTCCAAGGCGCAAACCAGCGCAGTATGCCTGAAACTGTGCAATTAATCGCAAACTGTGTTTACAGTTTAAAGACAGTCACTCTTAAACAGTTCAATAATTTCAAAATAATTTTTAAATTTCCAGTTATTTTTATTAAATAGTAACTTTATAAGGCAGTTAGTTCATTAATTGGTAATTAAAAACAATTTAATTCGAGTCAATTTTACAAATATTTACACTACACTCTAAAGGGTCAAAGTACGTTGCATCAATTAATTAAACTATCTAAAACTATCACAGGCAGAACAGTAATTAAGCACTAGAGAGTCCTAACTACAATTACAATTACTATGCATACACGACGATATGAGAGCAGCTCCAGCAGCGTGCCATCTATAGGAACTTTGAGAGGTAAGCCCAGAAGGGATTAGCTCATATGATTCAGGGGCATATTGGCCTCCCACAGCTTCATGTTGTTGTCGAGCACCTCATGGAACCAGCTCTCCTTCTCGGGCTGATCGCGGAAGACAACGTTGAGTGCCTTCAGATCCAACTGGAGGATGGCATCGTTGCCCAGCAGCGTGTCCAGGGAGCGCAGCAAGGTGCTGTTGCCATGCAGCTTCAGCAGGGTCACATACTTGACCACATAGTACTCGTACTGCAGCTTGCGCCTCGCCCAACGCTCCACTGTGGCATTGGCGCTGGCCGAGCGTATCTGGCCGAGATGCTCGGCAAACCACGGCGCAAAGTAATTGTACAGATCCAGTTTCGAGAGCCCATTGAGGCCTTTGCTCTTGATGCGCTCTTTGATCATCTTGTAGTTCTTGCGATTGTACACGAACACCTGATACAGTGAGTTGCCCGTGGTGTATGAGTTGACGTAGTGGGTGCCAAAGTAGTCCATGAACTGCATTGCCGACGTCAGGTTGCCCACCTGCAACTGCTGCACCCGTGCACGCACATCTGCCTCGAGGGGTTGATTGATCGGTATTTCGGTTTTCAGTTTTCCCGTCTCTCGAAAACGCACCACACGCACCAACACATACGAGTAGTCACCCTGTATAAAGGACGTATTGATGCCCAACTTCTTGGCCGCATTAGTGGGGAACCAACCGCCCGTGAAAGCCTCCCACGGCCTGTCCAGGCGATCAATGGTAAAGTCCCGGAAATAGGCCTGGAACAGCTGGCGACGATTCTCACAGAATTCCATGTGAAAATCGCCGTGGAATATGCCCGGCGTGGTATCCTCTTGACTGTCCGTCAGGGCGCTTATGTTCTGTGGAGAAGGAGATGAAATAATCATTGATTAATTATGCTTTTTTAACTATACTAACTCTTATTATATTATTTATTATAATTATCTTATATTTTTTATACTAAATTGATTGACTCAAGTAAAATATTATATAGTATTAAAGATTATATTTTTATTTCTGTTGCATTCTTTGTGCTTCTCAGAATTGTTGAGGAGCTTGGAATACAATCTCTTATCTGTAGCGGAAATACAAATAATATATTCATCGAAGTCACATGTCAATATGACGGATTTCTTTGGTTTTTTTGTTTTGATTTGTAAAGACTTAAAAAATTTTTTAGATTAGAATGCGTTTGTTGCTAGTTTAAATTTAATGATGGCATCTACAACAAAGAAGCCTTGAATGAACCTCTAAATGCTGCAAACAAGTTTGAAGATCTCTAGAGATTAACGGAAGATAACTTAAAATTAGAAAAGATGGCTATTTATCATGACGTGGTATGGGGATGTGGAAAAAAAATCATTAGCAAGGTATAGCCACAATGTTAAACGAAAAGTTTAACCTAAAAAGGGGTAAATTGAAAACCGGGGAGTGCGGGGTATGGTCCGAATTATATTACATTTTTAATATATGTATTTAATATTCAATATATTATCACTATCTATGTTAAAATTTTAATGTATATATTTACATTTATTGCAAACTATTGTTAAATTTAAAAACAATATAAATATTGTTTATTTTGAAGAGGAATAAATATTTAAAAAAAAACACCTATGGTTTATATTATCATTTAGGGGGGGATGTTTTATTTAATAAATATTTATTATATATATAAATATATTATATATTTTATATTATATACATATATATATCATTATATTATATATTTTATATTTAACTGTTCCTCACCTTATAAATATTTCTTGTGGGCTCCTTAAAAATCCATTGCTCATTCTCGGCGCTGTCATTGTAGGGTATCACTCGCATCGATATGCCCAGATAGCCGTAGCGCAGGAATATGTTGATGGCTTTGCCGATGCGCAGCTGCGACTCTCGACTGCCGCTGACCGCCAGCACAAGCAGCGCCAGTGTCAGCAGCCACAGCCAGTGGCAGAGGCCCTGCTGTTGCCTCCGTTGTTGCCCCCTGCGGTGCGGGCAGCCTCCTCCGGTGCTGGTGCAGGAAGAAGGGCAAGGGCAGAGGCTCGAGCGGTGGCTCAAGCGCGGGCGCGGGCTCATCACTCAGCAGTTGTTGCTTAGGCATGCAAAGGAGTCTAAGAGAGGGAGAGAGAGAGAGGGAGAGGTGATTATAGACACTTGTTTTTAGCAAGTTTGTCGAAATGTAACCGAGTCAGCGAGTCAACTAGGCAACTACTCACTCAACTATAGTCTCGGCAAGCTCCAATTAAATGTATACTACACTATACCCTCTACTCGTTTTGTTTCTTTATTGCTGTTGTTGTTGCTGCTGCTGTTGTTGTTGCTGCATTTAGCGTGAGCCAAAGATAATTTATACGAGCTTCGCGCTCTAATTGACCGTGAACCGACGATTGTCGCTGCCGTTGCTGAACTTGAACCGCGACAAGGTAAAAGCGCTTGCAACGCGATGAGCTACTTAAGTGGCCACAGCTGGGCAAAGACACAACTGGATCAGCAACAGCAACCTGCTGTGTTGCTGTTGTGTGTCTTGTGTGTTGATTGACCATGCAAATTATTTCCTTAAGATCTTTTTGTTTCTCTCTCTCTTGCTCTCTCTCTCTCTCGGTAAATGTTATAACAGTTTGGCGCACCACTTTAAACCGGTTTGTGGTTTGGCGACGATCTCTCGCATTTGGAGACGAGGAACCCGCAGCAGCAGCAGCGGCAACAACAACTGAACTGGCACAACGACAACTGCTAACCACATTGCAGCTTGTTGCGCAAAAGCTGCTTAGAATTACCGTCGTTATCAACAGCAGCAGCAACTACAGCACAACAAAACAACAACAGCAACAACTGCTTAGGCAGACGTGTTGAACCGGTCAAAACACAAAGGTTAAGCCATAACACTCAACAGTCGGGTGTTAGCCAGCTTTATGAGTCACAGCTGCCGACACTGCGCGCTCAAGCGTAACGTTTGCCAAAGAGCAACAGCAACAAACACATCAGCAACATGCACAATAACAACAACAATAACAACACTAACAGTAGCAGCAACATCCAATGATAACGGTCAAAATGCGAGCATTCGCAGCGAACCGTGGCATCAACAGCGGCGTGTGTAGGTGACAACATTGTGCGCTGTGGCCGAGCAATGCCCTCTCATCCAAAGCATAACAGAATGAGCATGCAGATTGTGAAAGGCAACACACACATACATCTACAAACACATTGAATGACAGACATGTTTGGTGTGTATTGTATACTTGAATCAATCAGCAGCAGCACAGAAAGAAAAAAAAAGAGAAGCCGACTTAATAATTCGCAAATACATAAACTAAACGTGAACTTGTTTCACGCGAATATCTGTTTATCAGCCTGCATGATGTAAGATTTGTTCATGAATACCCTGTAGCAGCAATAGTAACGGGGGCTATGCTGGCGTACAGAGAATCCGCACAGCCGTACTTACGTACATATTCGTTATCAGCATCAAGTGAATAATATATGCTATTAATTTGACTTCGCTTGACATTGCTCGTATTCTTTTGATTATTTATTATTACTTTCAGATAAGCCTATGTATTCTCCGACTTTTTATTGTCTCTTTGTCCACTCAGCTACAGTTGTGGTTTTCATTCAGATAGTTATTTATATCGTATAGCTGTCATACAAAATAACGCAACTAAATTTACTTTATCGGATATATATTTAAAATGCATAAATATGCATAATATGCAAACTGGGACAAAACATTGAATATACACAAAATCTTTTAATTGTGCACCATTATATAAAACTAGTATTGGAATAATCGGAAAATATAAGAGCCTGCAAGGGTATAGAACTGTTCGTATGCCGAAGGTAGCCTTTCCTTTTTGTTTTCTTTGTTTTCTGTTTGTCACAAAAGATATATAAAGCTTTCCTTGTAGATCTATAATATATATCACAGCTAATAAATTAGTTTTATTAACTTTGATATATATTTTAGATCTACAAGGAAAGCTTTAGTATTATCTCTGAGATGATGCAACGCGATTTTACTTTCCCGAATTGCCTGTCATCCTCCTCCTTCTTCTCTTTGATACATTCTTTGGCTTATAAACGTGTGGCGTGAAGTCGTAGTGTATTATATGGGGCCCAATAAATCCACCATATCCAGGACGACCCTTGTAGTAGAGTCCGATGCCGGCTAGCGGTAGGGGCGGATTTGATACCACTTTCTGTATATCGATAAAGGGCACAGTAGTCTGCGCCGCATCTGCATCCATGCCAGAGTGGGTGAACTCGACAAACTGATTTTGATTGGAGTGTTAGATTGAGCTGGCAATGGTTCGTGTCGGCTCGTTGGTGTTGTCAAGATTCACTTTTTGTCGCACATCTTTATTCGATTGCCAAACACTGTTCACCTTGGGTTGTATGAGCACACCCTTTTGAAAGTCAAACTGACTGAGACGAGCCTCAAGGTTGAGATGTCCGCCCAGCACACGGAAACGTACCCCGGTGATGATAAGACGCTTATCATCCTTATTCATGATGTCACCCAAATTGATGGAACGCTGATGGTACGATAGCGTATGATAGTCTACACCCTCAGTAACGTTCCAGAAATTATAGTTATCGACTGGTTTCCACGACAGAGTCGATTCATTGATAGCGCCATATGGTAACAGCTGACCCTCCTGTATTTGCAAATGGAATACGCGATTCTCTTTCACAAAACGCAGACCGGTGACCACTTTGTTCTGGCTGACATCCGAAACGGATTCACGTAGATTGAAGTAACGATCGGACTTGCTGCTTTGATCGTCACACAAACAGAAACAGTAGCTGCATTGCCAAAATAGCCAACGCCTCCAGCTCTCCGCCTTGGTGGTGCCCCGTGTACATGCCTTGTGTTGTCCGAGCACACGTCCATTCTCATACTCAATATACTCGTAACGTCTGCTGCTACTCGATGCCGAGGGACAGACCCACATGTCAGAATCAACAAACTGACAATTGTAGATGCGACCCGAGCAACGTGGCTGGTGGGCACAGAATTCATCCATGTAGCAACCTTGATTAAGGGCAGATTGATAATCGCCACAGCTTCCAAAGCATCTCCCATCTGTATTCATATCCACTTCGTTCTCAATGTATCCCTGCAGTAGGCGTGTCACCTCATCATAGGTCACACCCGGTATATGCTTGGGAGGATCACAGCGCCATAATATTCGATCACTGCGTTGCATAACCTCCTTCAGTAGTTTCAGTGTGCGCTCCGTACGGATCTCGTAGTTGTGACGCATTATTTCCGCCTCAGTTGAGAAATTCCCATACCCATAGAGGCGCAAAAACTTCCAGGAGAAATCAATCATGGTTTAACCCTTCAGTTCTGCGAGTGTAATGTGCGTGTACAGTGAGTACACAAATTGCTGCTCCGATTGCATTGTTCGGCACATTTCCTCTGTCTCCTTATATCTGTCTGCTAGTTCACTTAATAAATGATTGCCTGACGCATCTTCAGTGCCCAGTAGTGTTCGGTGAAGTAGATCCATTAAATGATGCACTGAAAAATCAGTGGGACTAACGGTCCATTTAGCAAATGTGATCAGGGTGTCTATCTCAAGTTTATCCTTGTGCGCCTCAAAGTTTTGCATTTGATCAAATCGTGATGATATGCGATTTATTACAGCCTGTATATCGAACATTTTGGCTGATAACGCGACATTCTTAGTAACCATATGACTGACAGAATTAATGGCCAATGCCACGTATTCAGACTGCTGCGCTTGAGTCGCGTATATTTTCTTGCTAACCTGCTTGAGACTCTCCAACACTTTCCTTTGCGGATCCTTCAGCAAGGGATGTTCAATTTCCGTTTCTCCCACTATAATTTCCACCATGGATCTTATATCAACCGCTGCCCCAATAACTCCGACAGCAACTAACGCCGGGTTGGCAGCGATTCTGTTAGTTACAGTGAATAGCAGCAGCAACAAGGACACTGCGATTTGCAACAACAGCTGCATCGTTTTCAGTTAAGTTGAAATGCACCAAGTCAAGTGCCAAATAAATGATTTAAATTTGATAAAAAGACAACAACCGCGGCGACACACTTGACGCAACTGTCGGAGTTACACAGCCTGGCAAAGATTTATAAGGCAAACATATGCTACAAAGATATGAGACAATATACAGACGACTATATTTAATAATCTTTCGCTGTAATAAGTACAACCAGTAAGGAAAGCAACAGTGGCGCAGCACGCGACAGTGGGATACCCTTCGACCTATGTATGTATGTTCCTATGTATGTACACATATAAATATGCACATGCTTTGAAATAATTCCCGACAGATGGCTCTCGCGCTTCGCGTTCGCCCGCCTCCTTTGTTAGCTGACACAAGCACTTGGTTTTATGCTCATTTTATTCAGCTTAGTATATGTTAAGGTCAGAAAGTTATATCTTTTATACAGCGTTTATAAATTGAGTTCAAAAATTAAATGAATGATTTGCGGGGGCGGTGGGCATGGCACCCAGCATTTGAAATAAACTTGATCTGCGTCTAGTACACATAAACCTGCAGGACAAATTTGGTGTCTCTAGCTTTTGAAATAGTTGAGATCTGTGTATTCATCTGGTCATCCGGACAGACAGACATGGCTCAATCGACTCGGCTAGTGATCCTGAACAAGAATATATATACTTTATGGAGTCTGCCACGCCTCCTTCTGCATGTTATATATATTTGCGCTAAGTTAGTATAACCTTTTTGACCATTTTCAATGGTCGAAGGGTATAAAAAAGAAGTATATGAAGAAACTCTTTCTTATCAACAGGAAATATTGTATATGAGAAATATATAAAAATATTTATGTACAGGGAATTCTTATTTGATTACCAGGAAAACAATCAAATGATTATAGTTTTCTAAGAATTGATGAGCTTGAGGACAAGTCTTTTGAAAAAATTCAAGTAGTACCAGTAAGAAAAGCAACAGTCGAGCGGCACGCGACAGTGGGATATTCTTCGATTTATGTTTCGGTGTAGTTTAATTTGTTTATACACATATTAATATAAACATACAGATGGCGCTCGAGCATCGCGCAGGAACTTTTTAAACAGTTTTCTAAGCAATTAAAAAACTTCACAAATTATTTCAACAGCTTTCCAGAAACTAATACAACTTGAGGAATTCAATTAAATAAAAAATTTCCCGGAATTAACAAAACATTAAGTTGATTAATGCGTGTTTGTCGTCACACGCAACGATAAGATTCGTGCGGCAATTTAAAATGCCCTCTGAAAATTGACCGAAATATCAAATATAATTGCATTTAATCACGCCGTAATATTCCTCATTAAACACATATACAATACAGCGAATCATTAGAACGACATGATTTGCGTTTTATGAATGCCATGTGTGAAGGGAATATGAAAGCAAACTGTCTGTTTTATGGTTCTGTATTACGATCTATAACGACCACTATGAGTGCCCCTAATGCTGATCTAATCGAACCAGTTCAAGTGTTTCCGGCTTTGCGACACTCTTTCTTCTTTGGCAGTTGTCAAAGGGGGCTTAAGAGACCATCGTTAAGTTGTATTTATTATGATATAATGTTCATATGTGGGTCTCGCAGGGTATAGTTATTGTAGGCACAATACGCGCGTAACCTTGTGCAAAAAGACCAAAAACCCAAAAACCCAAAACCGAAACTGAACCGAAATTGAAAGCCAAAAGACAGACGGACACAACGCACTGTAGACAAACTCATACACATACACACACACACCATACAGTGGGCGTGCAAATGAATCAAAAATTCAATGCGCGCGCGAAGTTGACGATTGCGTCCGATACCAACTTCGACTTCCACTTCGACTTCGACTGTGACTGTCTCAGCTCTGTCAGGCAGCCAAGCAGATCGTCTCCGTCAATTGGAGATTCTTTATGCGCCGCACTGTGTCTGGGTCTGCGAAGGGCACGCATAAGGTCTGCAGTTTATGGTTTTATAAGTGCCTGCACACACCCACACACACACACAGATATAGGTACAGATACATACATATTTTTGAGTTATGCACAAGTCTGTCTGCGTATAATCGTTTCCTTGACAAAAAGATGAGCTCAGATTGCTGCACAACTAGAATTCACAAAATCACATTAGGCAACAGATCTCAAGCTGCTACTCAGGGGAAAGGGGTAGCGATAAGTTTTGAGAGAGAATTTTTGACTTGGACGAGGACAAGTTGCTTAGCTCGCCTCGGCTCGGCTCGGACTTGACTTGTTTGCCTTATCGCACGGCCAACTGACATCAGGGGCAAATGCGCAAGGCGCGTTTATCATTATTATGTGCTACACACACACACACACACACGAACACACTGTGTGTTGATGGACAGTGTTAAAGGTCAATCAGCATTCTGAAGGCAAGTCGACACACGTAATTCTTCGTATAATTTTGATAAGCGATATTAAGTAACATCGGTTTGAGATAGTTGTTCCACTGCATGTTTAGGTTTCAGCAATCGCACTCTTAAAATTCCGGCTGCCTGCACACAGGCACACCGACACACAGGAACACACACTCACACTGGATACACATACACGTGCCTTCCCAATTGCAATTAAAAGCCGGAATCTTTCGACTCTAAGCACGAGCACAAAACACACACAGTTCGTGACGCGGACAGTGCGCGAGACTTGGTTCAGACGCGGACACGACTTACACCGCGCAGACTCGACACAAAACTGAAACTGCTCGTCGTGTTTAGAGTCGGCAGCAGCAGCAGCAGCAGCAGCAAACAGCGACAACGCAACAACAACAACTACCAAAACTCGATCGCTTGAGAGAATAAGCCGAGCGGCGTCGCGTCGCGTCGTATCGCTCCAGCGCACAGTGGCCTAGAACTGAACAATTTGCGGCGCAATGGTTTCGCACCTGTCTATATATTAAGCCAAACTATTACGTTTAAGGTAGAAGAGCTACATGTATGTGGTCACTTACGTACTCAGTGATTTGAATGCCAAGCAAAATTCATCTTGCATGACTAACGCATTTAACTGCTTTGAATTATTTAAAAAAAGTGTTGAGGTTGAGAATTTGATCTCTTTTAATTATTTAGATAATGGACAACATCATTTTTATAGTTACTTAACATCATAACTACTTTATGACCTTTTGAGTGTGTGAATACAACGAGATCATACATACAGCCTTTTCCCAGTAGATTCAATTTTATAGATCTTTAAAAAAAATTTAAAGACCTGCTGCAAAAAAAAAAAAACGTGTTGTAAGTTATATCTTTTTATTTTTTTTACTAACTATTTATTTTTTCATTTTATGAGTTAACAGAACAGTTTACTCATACAACTATTTAAATTATAAAATTAAGTTGCCTTTTAATTTTTTCTGTTACTTGAAACCTTAAGTACTCTATGACCTTTTGATTGAATGACTGTGAATAAAAAGAGATTACTTTATACAGCCTTTTCCATGCAGATTTAACTTTACAGTTCTTTAAACATTTTAAAGACCTATTTTAAGTTAATTAAAAACATTTTGAAACTTTAACTCAATATTTTGTTTTAATAACTTTTTATTTTTTTATTTTACGACATTAACGGATAGTTTTCTTTACTTATTTAACTATTTAAATTATAAGATACATATAAGTTGCCTTTTAAATTTTGCGGTTACTTACAATTTTAAGACCTTTATAACCTTATAAGTGTGTTTTAATAAAATAATGAGATCTTTCATTAAAAAACCAACAGATCTGCATGCAATAAATAAAAAAGTTATAGTATGATGTATGATTTAAGTTTATTTCACTAGTTATTTTCAAAGGTTTTACGATATAAAAATTCAATAAAATCACGTATTTTATATTCTAATATTATATCTTATACATTTTTCATCTGTTGGTGCAATTCTGGTAACCACTGTGCTGCATCTGCAGTTCATTGACTGCCGGACAGATGTTCTGCTCGCTTGCCCCTGTCACGCCCGCCCAACTTACACACATGCACCACACACTCACACGTACTTCTGTACACAGTGGGGCGCAACAACGGTAATAGCACATGACACAAATGTCTAAATATCTCAGCCCGACTCTGGTTCCGTCCATGGTGTGTCGTTGTACCTCTGCGGTCTAGCGGCCCAGGTTCCCCACAGCTTTTCCGCCTATTAATATTTCCCGGCACGTCTGACGCGCTTCCACATTGGCATACTAAAACGGCTGGAACTCTCGGGATCTCTGGGACCTGAAAGTAATTGTCGTGCTGTGTGCGAAACAAATTGAAATGATTGCACTTTAACTATAACTTGCGCAACGCTTCGATAGAATTGTGGAGCAACTGCATGAAATTTAAACCTTTGCAACTGCCGGTCAACACACTCCGCTCTACGACGCGAACAAAAAGCCCAAAACAAATGCGAAAAATATGAAAAGATAAGAAAAAACGAAAGTATCAAATTTATATTGCCTTGAAAAATATGCAAAACCAATTTGGGTCAAATTCAAAGCAGTTTGTCGGAGTAACGAGTCGATATTAGCGTCATAAGTTCGCGAGATAACGTCATAGTATCGGGCGGATCTTATAAAGGCCTTCTGTATCTCCAGCGAACTTATGGTACCGGATATGCATATGACTCCATTCCGATTTGTCGTTGCTGGACTAACGTTTCAATTAGAAGCCCCAAACGAAACTCGAACTCCAACACAATGAATTGTCACGATCATTTGCGCAATTCGTTGAATTCCGCCGTCCATCAGGGAGCTTCTAAGAACGGGTGTTCTTTCTCTGTGTTTTTCATTTTATTTTAATTTTGTTTTCGGCGAGACCATTTCCGAAAAGCAGAGTAAAAAACTGGTTGAATTTTGTCTCCCTTGTACAGACGAATTTACATATGTATCCGATTCAGCTTTTTGCCTCATTGCAATTCTTGTTACCATATACTTACTTTGTATATTTTGATGTTTTTTTTTTTTACCCAAGTTTCTGTTTCTTGTTGTTGTTGATGTTTTTTAGGGTACCTTTCCAGTTAGCACGATTTATTGAAAAGTGATTTAAAATTCGATATTGAGTGTTTATTTCTTTTTTGGGTTTTGTGTTTTGTTTTGTTTTATTGATTTTGAATTCGCATTCGGATTCGTTTTAATGTTTTTTTATTTTTATTATTATTAATCCCATGTTTAAACTATGTATATATAATGTCATTTTCATCATTCATTTCAAATGATATTTACTAACTTCTCAACTATTTGCACATATCGATCTTATTCCATTTATATTTTAATAACAATTCACTCAAATAGCTCGAATAGTGCCAATCTAATTACTTATATTGACATTGGGGATCTCATAAGTATCATAAGTATCATCATTATCATAATTATCTTTACCCTCATTGTGCTCATCACCTCATTATGAGTACACTACATCATTATCATCATATCCTTTCATTGCCATTCATTGTCAACTCTGGAAATTAGAGAAAAATTCTAATTCACTTGACTTGTCATCGTTTTATTCTTATATATTGTTTGTTTGGTTTTGTTTACCATCAATTTATTATTTGTATTCTGTTTTCTTTTTTCTAGTGTTCTCTCATCGATTCTCATCATGTATGTAATATCAACAATAAATTTTTTACTTAAATTTAATGTGAAATTATCTTTCTTATTATACAGCTACAATTTGCTCGCATTCGCTAGGAAACAAAAGAGTCACAAGAATTTTCGACAAAACAAAAGACACATTTCATAGATAATTATAATAATAAGGACAATCGACATTATATCATTATACATTTCTAGCCGGAATGGGCCCCGTTTCATCATTCATACATTCATACGTTGGTACAATATAAAGCCAATATAATCGTAAAATATAAGATTTTGATTCTTGAGCATTGGTGTTGTGGCTGGCACACCCAGCCGACTGGGGGCTGCGAAAATATACATACAATACATACAAATACACTGTTCTATGTATTTATAGGTTAAGTATAAGTACTAGTTAGTTAATTTGGCCACTCGGCTGCGTTTGTCGTGGGTAGTAGGTAGTTTAGTTCTTGTTTTGGGTAGGTTCTTCTTCTTCTCTGCTTCATTGGGAATACATCATCTATGATTTACATTGCTTCCAGCTCTCCCTCTCTCTCATTGTCACTTTCTCCTTCTATTTCTCTGTCTGCCTTCTGCTGCGCTCAGAACAACTAAAGGAAATTCGATAGACCAGCTTGGTGTAAATTGTTCTCAACCATCTTGAAACCATAGAATTGTTAGTGTAGTAGTTCTTGTGGGTTAACTCCAAGTCGCCTATTGTGTGGGTGTGTGGGTCTGTGTGGATCGGATCTGGTTGTTGAAATAAGCTCCGGCTCTGTTAGGGTATTAAGGGTGGTTTAAATTGTGGGAACTCGCTGATTGCCACCAAAATGTGCTGCATGATGCTAAAAATTTAAATGTTTCTCTTTCTTACTTTGCATTTTCCTTTCGTTTCTCTCTCTCTTTCTTTTCACTTATTATTAAGTCTAATTGTAAGAATCAAAGTGTTGACCAATATGTAGTACTTCTTCTTGTTGTGTGTTGTGTTTTGGCGCTATAATGTTGGCCTAAAGTAAGAGTGTTCCACGTAGCATTAGGAAACCAACTGCGCCCTCTGATTGCACGGCTCCAGTTGGTGATCCGTTAAGTTTACTTGAAGTTTGGAGCTCTGCATATTCTACGACTCTTTTACGTTTAGAAGAGAATTCTAAAAAAGTTAATTAACAAAAAAAAAGAACCATCTTTCAATCAGAAAAAAAACAAAAAAGGAGCGCATTTCCCACTCTCAATAAAAACAGGCCATCGACCTATAAAAACTCATGAGCTGCATATATTGTTCTTCTGCTACCTCAATGTATTCATAGTTCTACGCGATGTTGTATGCATACATCATACATCGTACATCTCACATAAGACATATAGCATTAAAAACTTAAAGCTGCGACGCTATCGGGTGGTTCTTTTTGCAATTACTCTTCAATTTGTTTATCTTCTTTTTTGTATATTCTTCTTTTTCGGGGTTCCTTGATTTGGTTTACTAGAATTAGCTGTCTGTGTGTTGTTGTTTTCTTCTTGTTGTTGTTGCTTATTGGCTGTGGGTTAAAAGGAAGTGCTCGCTATATTTAAATCTTATTAAACTTGATCTGATTTTCAATGTATCCAACCTGAGTTTGAGTTGTTCAAAAATATATATGTGTATATATATTTAATAATATATACGCGTGTGTTAACGTGTGTCTTTGATGTGCACACACCCCTTTTAATTTGTTTTCTTCATTTGTTTTCAATACTAAATAGTGGTTCATAAGGTATTTCACTTGACCGTTAATTCTTATTGTTGTCTTTAGTTATTCTCTGTATGTGTGTTTGTTGTTTTTGTGCTCACTCTATGTTTTTGTTTCATTATTTTTTGTTTTTGGTTTTTTCAATAATTTGCCATTGTTCAAGTGTTGTTTATTATAATGATAACGCTGTGGCAAGTAAATGACGCTTATATTGTTTGATTGCATTTCCTTTTAAGTTCTTAATTCAATTAATTCAACTTCAACAATTTTTTATTCATTTTACTCATTTCGCATTTTGTGTGTATGTGTATGTAAGTGTATTTATTTGTTTATGTATTTCATTTATTGCATTTAAAACCGTGCACATTTTGAGTTATATTCTTTAAATGTTTCATTTTCGTTTTCGTAATTTTTAAATACTTTTATTTTCGTATTTGTTTTTTTTTGTTTTTGTATTTGTATTTTTCTCTTTACTTTTTAATGTGTATTTAATTGTTTTAACTTGTTTGAAACACTTGAAATTGCTCACATCATACTTTGTTTTCCTATTCCCTCCTCTGCTGCTGCTGCTGCTTCTGCTCTTGTTGTTGTTTAATGAGTTTTGTTTTATTTGTTGTTATTTTGTTTTACTTTGTTCTATGTTAGTTAAATTTAATTACGTAGTTTACTATAATTTACTAACTCGTTTGACGCTCGCTTTTCAAAAGACTTTCATGTCGCAAATAAATATTGTAAACATTTTACATTTTTGTATTTTTAATTGCTGGAGTGCATTGTTGTTGTTCTTGCTGTTGTTGCTGTTAACTTAATCACTAACAAGTGCAGGATTTACATAAGCGTTTAATGCTGTCTGGCAAATGAAATGGTTAAACAAGATACACACATAAAAAACAATAACATAATAGTATAATAAACAATAAACAGTCTGCACTGGAAGGCAGCTAACTGGAATGGCAAAAAATACAATAGAATATCATTTAACTTAGGGCTACAAATTAGAAATCTTAGTTAAACATTTTCGTCTTTACGTTGCGACTGCAGTTCCCATAATACCCATTCTATATAGATCTTTAGATGTGTGTGTGTGTGTGTTGGGGCGCCAAGCGCCTCTCCTCTGTGAGAGTGTGTGTGTCTGTGTGTGTTGTATTTGTGCCTTGTTAATACTTAAATGGTGTCTGTCAACTGGTGCTCTCAGTAGAGCGCCACATTGGAGGCCTGTGTGTATGCATCCCACTCGCAATCGCAGCCATCGAGACAGTCGGGGCATTCCAGCTCACTGTCTTGTCAGTAGAGCCAAGAGACTGGCACCCATTGTGGTGTGGTATGTACACGCTCAATGGCCGTCTCCAGCGTGGCAATCGTCTCGCTAATATCGTTGTTAACAATGGTCAAGTCAAAGAAATGACCATACAGTTGACGCAGCATATCCGATTCTTTGGCCAGACGCTCCAGGCTCCCATCGTACTGAAAAGAAACCAATTTCCCAAAAACAAGTTAACAAAAAAGCGGCAACAAAGCAAAGGATATGGGAGACTTACATCTGCTATGTTCTGCAGTGAGGGTGCCGCTATGAAGACCACGTAGGGCGTGAATTCAGCTGTTCGCAGTATTTTGAGGGCCTGCGGCTCCACATCCAGTATGGCCATTTTACCGTCAGTGTGTATACGTCGTATGGTGTCCAGTTTGGTGCCATACATGGCATCCTCATGGGTGCCTGCGCAGAGGGAGATGGTTACAGCACACACATGATTGAGATAAGGCAGATATATACACACCATATTCCAAATACTCATTGGCACCGATATCGGCCATCATTTCGTCGTGCGACACAAAGTAATAGCTGCGTCCGTTCTCCTCCTCAGGCTTAGCAGGTCTCGTTGTATCTACAGAGGAGATTATAGATTATAGCCAGGTAGTCTATACGAACAGAACAGGTTTGTTGTACTCACGCGGTATGGGATAGGCATACTTATCGGGATACTTTGATATTAAAGTATTCTTTATATGCCGTCGGCCCACGCCATGTGCGCCTAATAGCACCAATGTCTTGCGCTGGAAGTTTGGATCACCCACTGCAAAGAAAGAGGAATCATTAATGCATAAACCCATTAAATACTTCTATAATTGCTTACCTGGCACCTTGACAACCTCTTCGTATGTGACCACATCGAGCGTATCGAATATGGCATTATGTTTGGCCAAATACTTGTCCCGACACTGCTTCTTCTTGCGCCCGAAAATGGAACAGTTAACTGTGGGTTATACAGAGTGCGATATGTGAGTAAACAGTGTCATATATGATATATCTCGTTTGATATACAATTAGTTTACTCATTAACAGGCATAGCATGCTCTCAATTCAAGGTAAATGCATTTAAAATTCACATGGCGCTTGATTTATTATTCATTTATTGCTTTAATTATCTTCAATGTATACATTATTGAACCATAACCCAATGGGTCTTAAAAGCAATGCCATATATCACTCACTGCAATGATGTGACATGCGCTTGATACGATACTAAAAGCTGATGATGATGATGATATTGATGATGATGCTGGACAATCTTTGGCATACTATTTAAGCAATACGCAACTACGTATGTATGTACAGAGACAGATATGATGTCATTCTATTTCATACTGATACTGTTGAGGCAATATGATATAATAGTTACTAAAAGCATTGTACAGGTTACAATCGTTTGTGCACTTGATGAGTCTTTTCGATTAGTTGACATACACTTGCAGTGGATATCTTTAGTAATTGAATAAGATATGAATCATATTCAAATGCAAACTTCCTCTGCAAGAGTATTCGCAAATTAACGAAACTGCTAGTTGAGAATGGGACTGACTTGTGTTCAGTGGATTATCGTGGATTATCTTGGGTGTGTGTTGGGGGGGTGCCGTTTTTGAAAATGAGCTTTGCTACTGTTTGGTGATTATAGAAATTCGAAATTCGAATAAACACAAAACTCAAGAGAAGAAACGTTTAAAGTTCGGTTTGTTGTCAAGTTTAGAGTACGTTTTATTGGGGTCTAAGGAGTATTAGCTACCTGCTGATCCATCACACCCATCTGCGTGAGCGGAACATCCAGCACCCGGCTCTCCTGCATTACATTACATTATATATATATATTTATATATTTATATAGCATGTGTGTGTGTGTGTGTGTGTGTGATTGATTCACGATATTGAGTTGAGTTTAACATAGATACGCATTACCTACACATGTGTCTGGATGTCTCTGTGTGCGTGAGTAGAGTTGAGTGTGTCTTGGGTCTAGCTGTCATGAATTTCTTATAGCATTTTGACTTGAATTTGGCAACGTTTTTGAACTACTTTTTGACATGCAGTTTGCTTAGTCTAGTGTGTATGTGTGTTCAGGTGTGTAATTGTGTGTGTAGAGGATGGTAGTATGTGTTTTAAGCTACGAATTCATCACACACTTTCCAATATAGTATATAATTATAAAGCATACGATTATATTTTGCATCCAATTACACATATAAATAGCACACACATAGTTTGTATACATATGTATCTTATGTATGTAAATGTTAAAGACAGAGAGAGAGAGACTGACAGACAGAGAGAGAGAGCGGGAGAGAGTGTGGCACTGAGATAACTAGTAATGCAAACTTACCCTGCTCCTGTTTGGTCTTATCAACGGTCTGACAGGCAATGCGCCATTCCTGCAGTTCCGGTGATGGTATCAGGCCCGCCGAACCGCCCACCGTATCGAGTCTCGCCTGCCACCAGTGATGATCGTCCTTGCTAATGATCTACAACAGGACAAGTCATTAGTATTGGCTGCCAGTTGTTGATGGTATTAGCTAATGGTGCCCCTGCCTACCTGCAGTATATCGCCGACTTGGAATGCAATGCCTGCCTGGGCGCAGGGTATAAGCTCATCATCCAGCGGATTATAATCGAATTGTGCACGAACAAAAATCTGCACAAAAAAACAATGAAAGAGGAAGAAAGAGAGGAAAGAGAGAGAGAGAAAACCTTTTAGTTGCTGACACTGCGGTAAAGGGATACCCTAATGCATGTGTGTCTGTTACCAATCAACATGGCATTTGCAGAACAGGAACAAGCGAAACGCATTTGATTGTGCCTGGCACACAGCTTGATGGGCAGTCGGGGATATTAATTAGAGGAATTTTGCGCTATGCGGTGATTTCTAATGAGCAAAGCCTATTTCGATGTTGTAAATGGACACGTGTGTGTATGTATGTGTGTGTGTCTATTTGTGTGTATGGGATAATTATGATTAACGAGTGCATTGCCGCGAATCTGATACTTACAAGCACTGGAGCGGGTCTTATCCTGAAAAGCTGCATGTTGTTGTATGGGAGGAAGGAGGAACGGGGTGAGAGTGAGAGAAGCGACGTTCGAGTCATTTTAATGAGGCAACAAAATAATTACATAATGGATTTTAACTATGGACAGCAACAACATCAAAATAGTTACACTAACACACACACACAAAACGTTTATTCGACATGTTCTTGTGTGTGTATGCGCTTTAGGATATTTGAGATTCTTAAATTTACTCAACTTACACATCCAATTAAAAATAAAGTAGTTTTTAGTTCATTCATTAAATTGTTTACTGTGAGTTCTTCTTTAGTGCGGAATTTCATATGGCAAAATTAAAGCACAAACTTGAAGTTTCTACATATTAAAGTAAGTTACCCTTCTTCATGTGTTGAAAAACCTTAACAAATACACTAGGAATACCTAAAGACAATGTCTACTGCTGCCGACTGCTTTCATACTCTTATACACATGTGCAGGCAAGCCCGCAAAAAACTACAGTATACCAGTAGGCGCATGTATGGCGCATTATGTAGCAGTGCAGAACTGCTGTATTCATTGTCCAATCGGTTTAAAATCCAGAGAAAAGATAGATACTATAGAAGGCTAACTATGTATCAAAGTCAGATACTAGTATCTTTTATACAATGCCTACAAATCAATTTGAAATGTTGATAAGTGATTTATGTAGGCGCTGGGCGTGGCACTTCACTTTTGAAATAAACTGTACAGTTAATGCAGAAACCTTCATCACAAATTTGGTATCCCAAGCTTATAAAATAGCTGAGCTCTGTGTGTTCACAGACAGACAGACAGACAGAAAGATAGACAGAAAGCAAGACAGTCAGACAAAGGGTAAACAAATATAAATAAACCCTATCCCAATGTTTGTTTAACCTTATCGCTTTTCAATAACACAAAAATCAAACCTAAAAAAAACCTAATTGAACAAATCAAAAATGAATTTCATTCTTTGAGGGGGAACAACAACCAGAAACGACGTCCAATTATTGAACTTTTTAGCAATATAAAATATTTGTATCCTTTTTTATGAAATTCCGCACCGAAATAATTGAAAAATTCTGAATCGATAGAAATTTGACAACTATTTTTTAATTAATGCTGTATGAGTTGAATGCCAACCAACCAACCAAAAAAAAATAGGAAAGAAATCTACAGTCGACTATGCTCGACTGTCATGTACCCACTAGACATAATTTATACTGTTCGCCGAATGAAATTATTTCTTGAATTAAATTCTTCTTCTTAAAATAATCATTTGATTGGTCATAACTATAGTACTAAACAAATGGGGACGGACATGGTTATATGGACTTGGCTATTGATGCTGATCAATATAATATATATCTTCTGTCCGTTTAATACGTTTTAAATAGACATAGTGGGTATATAAACGTATAAAAAAGGTACCAAAATATTTCAGTTTGTTCGCGCAACTTACCTCACAGGGCGGCGGTGCGCTGCGGTAAGAAGGAACTATTTTAAAGGTAACGGAACCGCGTGCCTCGCGCTGCAACAGAGAAAAATAACACGTGAGTGGGAGTGCAAAAGAGACAAAGAGGAGAGCAATTGTGAAGGGATTGTGAAAGGAAGGGGGGCAGCAAACTTACCAGCATTCGTTGCAATTGACCCACCGACTGATGTTGCACCGGCTGCCCATTGATTTCGCGTATCTCGTCGCCCACATGCAGCGTGGCCTGTCTGTGTATCATGCCACCGTGCATGATGCGTGCCACAATGCAGCGTCCGTCCTCGGTCATTTTCAGCGTGATGCCCTGCACAGAGAACAAAGCAACGAAGGGGGGCAGATTGAATAAGCTTGCCTGGCAGGGGGATAAAGTGTTCTCTCCCTCTCTCTTAGACTTACCATCGGTTCATCGGTGTTCTTCTGGAATTGCACAAGACGCACTCGTGTCACATGCTGCAGCTCGCCGCCCTCGACATTGTCCAGTTCATCGCCATTGAGATACGGCACCATGGGCGGTGGTGTGACGCGCAGCGCCTCCTCGCCATAGACATCCCGTGCGACAACGTCGTGTGTGTGCAGCAGCGCCTAAAGAGAGAGAGAGAGTAGGAGAGAGAAAGACAGAAAGAGGGACAGCGAAAGTCGCCAGTTAGAGATGTTGGGGAATGCTTCACAAAAATTATGGCCAGCAATTAAGGCTGCCAGTTATTATTATATGCGGCCTGAAAGCCATTGCAAAGCCACTTGCTGTGGAAATTAAATTTCCGATTTGCCATGCCTGACTCATATATCATAAGCCACACACACACACAGTGACACACAGACCCAAAGAAGTGCCTGCCCGCCCACAGACACGGGTTAAAGCGCTTGCCTCCCTCGACTTGTTTACAACATTAACTGGCAACATTTGTTGCGCAGCCTCGCACATTTTGGGCACGCACATGAACCCCACATAAACCCGACTGAGAGGGGAGTAGGGGCAGAGGTAGGGGGCAGGAGCAGAGGTAGGGGAAAGGCAAGCTGCCTACGGTTGTTGCTGCCAAAAATAACAGCAATTTATTACGACCTCTCAAGTGCAGCAGCAACAGCAGCAGCAGCCTCTCTTGCAACCCCAATGAACCTCAGCCGCAGTCTGAGTGCCCGCCACGCCTACCCCCCCGCCGCTGACGCCTACTTGACTTGGTTAAGGCACTGGCTCAGGCTCAGGCTCAGGCTCGTCTCGGCTTGGCTTGGCTTTATACAATTTCGTTTTTAATAAATTATGTTTAATAACACTTTGAATATGCTGCGAAATTAATTTGTGCGGCGCCTCAACAAACCGCAAGACAGCAGGGCCAAAAGGCAAGCCAAGCTAGGCAGGAAATAGGTACACACACACACGCTCACACACACACACACCCACACATCCAGGCACACTGTAGGCCATGGGTAATGTCATAAAAAAGGATTTTACTGCGTGCCCATGCTGTGTGTCACTTGTGGCCGCTGCTCACCACACACACACACACACACATATATATATACAGAGAGTATATGTACATATAAATACGCATACATATGCTAAGCATGGCTAGGCCATGTCAGCGCCTTTTGTGTGTGCCGCACCATAAAAAACGCAATTTTCAACGTTGATGATTACTCAATGCCACAAACACACGCACAGCGAGTAGTGTATGCAGGAGAGTGGGAGAAAGAGAGTGGAAGGGAGGAAGTACGTGAAGTACTTGCCATCTCGCTTGCACAGTTGCACGTTTCATTTCCGCCACAGACGCTGATGCTGACGCCGCCTCACAACATTATACAAAGCCAGCGCGGTTGCCTTTTTAGTTTGGTCTCTCTGTCACTAGTTCGTTTTCCACTTGCTGACAGGCAGGCCAAGAGGGGGAAGGGCCAGGGAGGGAGAGGGGAAGAGCGACACTGCTCTGACAGCACTTTTCGTTGTTCTCGTTTGGGCGCAGCTTAAAAGTAAATTGGCTTTTTCTACTCTCTCTCTCTCTCTCTCACTCCTCTCTTGCTCCTCTGCGTCTTTTTTAGCAATTTCACGTCTTGTTTTCTTTTTTTTTTTGTGCCGGCTCAACTACTGCAAGCTGCTAAGCTGATTTCACTCACACTGTCACAAGCACACATACACCACACGCTCAGCCATTCATACACTCAGTCACTCATGCACTCACTCATTCATACATACACTCACTTGGCATTCACTTCGACTAAATATCCGCAATGCTGTGCATAAATATTTCATAATGCTTTTAACATACTGCGATTTGTTCATCGTCCACATCGGCCACAGAAGTAAATCAGAAAAACATATACATATAATATACGCATACACCCATATATTATGCCTATGTGATGTGTGTGTGTGCGTGTATTTGGCATGTGGTTGGACACGCTTTTACTGCACTCGACTCTCGCCTTGACACTTTGATTGAATTTTGCGGATTTGCCAGGCTAATCGATGTGGTCGAGCACACAAATATAGTACATACAGCATACAGTACATATATATTGTATATATATATAGGCCTATATATACTCGTATATATATCACACGTGCGCAGATTTATGTAATGCTTATGAGCAAAGCAGCAATATGTTCTTTGAACTGCTCAATTTATTGGAAATTCTTAGGAAAATATTCAAAGGACATGCTCAAATTTGCTTTTACTTTTGGATCGGAGAAAAAACAACAAAGAGAAAAGAAAGAAAATAACATTAATGTAGATTTTTTATACCCTGAGGGAATTTAAAATAGTCAAGAAAGGGTATTCTAACTTTGTGCAAATGTAACATACAGAAGGAGATGTGGAAGACCCCACAAAGTGCGTATATTCTTGTTCGGGATCACGAGCCGTGTGGATTAAGCCATATCCGTCTGTCTATCTATCTATCTGTTTGTCTGTATTGCTGTTTGTTTGTCTGTCTGTCTCTCTGTGTGTCTCTCTGTATGTCTTTGTGTGTGTGTGGGTGTTTTTTGTGTGTTTGTCTGTTTGTCTGTTTGTCTGTCTGTCTGTATGTCTGTCCGTACATTTAATCGTCGAAATCTAAACTATTATAAAAGCCAGAGACAGCAAATTTGCCATGAATGTTCCTCTATACCATCAGTTGCTCAAGAATTTTTCAAATGTTAGTTGCCACGCCCACCGTGCCCTCAAATTAGTAATTAAATGTTGAATTTCTTTTTTTCGCAACGTAAAAAAGATATGATTTTCTGTCTTCGACATATATTTAGCTGAGTATAGTATCTGCCTCCTTTGTAAATTTTAATACAATCGGATTATAAACACAAAAGTTATTCAAGTTCACTTAACGCTACAGCACTGCCTGCCCCTGCTGGTATGCTATAGTTTTTGCGGGCGTGCGTGCATATGTGAGTTACAGTAAGAAAGTCATAGGCAGCCAACAGATTTAGTCTTTAGATATTCTTATTGTATTTGTAAGGGTTTTTACAAACGAAGAAGGAAGAAGGGTATCTTGCTGCCCTATTGTAATCTATATTTCTTTTTCTTTTTTAAGATATTCCCCAAAGCGCAAGCTGCAGTTATGGCTCAAACTTTGTACTGAAATAATAATAAATATTTGCTATCCACTTCTATTATGAGAAATATTTACAATAATATAGAACAATGCAAGCAAATCGGATTATTATTGTTGCATAACAATAGAAGGGGAGGGGTGGAAAAAACACGCTCCCCTTGCCCCCTTTCCCCTCTTTGCCTTGTGTAAACCCATAAAAAAGCAATTGCAACGTTTAGACAATTTTTTGAAATATTAATTTGCTACACGGGCACGTACTATATACATAGTTTCACCACTCCACCCCTTCAAAACTTTACCGGCTTAACTAGTTCACATTGTTCAATTTTGATTTTTCACTGTATTATGCAATTAGTGCCGATGGCTTCATAAAACTGCGCTGTCGAACTTTTCTATCCAATTATCCAGAGAAACTTTTAGAGCAGCAGCAGCAGTTGCCAAAAGAAATATCCACTTTCAGCTGCGCTACAGCACACCTCTCAACCACCTCAACCCACTTTCCCTTCTGCCTACACACCCACTATTGCCTCCTCGACTCACTTCCACTGCCCACCTTGCCGCACCGCAGCCAAATTCGACTAAATAAATGGCTAATACAATTTCCGAAAACGAAATTATGTACTTGGAATAAAATTTGCTGAACTTGGCAACTATTTAAATATGGCAGCAGGCAGGGGCAGTAGGGGGAAGGGCAAGGGAAGGGAAAGAGGAGACAGCGCAGTCATATAACTGGCAAAGCGTCCTGCGCGGCTGTTGCTGCTGCTCGGTTAGCTGTGCAGCCGCCGGAAGTAAGCGGTAAACAACGTAATCTGATTTCAGTTAAAGCATGCCACACGCCTCCTCCCCCCCACCAGATTGCCATGCCTACTGTTGCTGCCTGTGTGCCTGGCACGCCTGCGAGGCACGCCCATTGACCAAGCGACAGGCCATAGTTAACACCAAGTTGTTGGTCCAATATAACGGTAAATTTAATAAACGCTTGACAGGCGAAAAGTTGAGCAGTTAAGTTTAATGCCTCATTAGTCGTCGCAAGCTCTTGCAAGCATGCCCCACCCTCCTCTCTTTCCCCCCTTACTCTTTCCCCTTCTCTGTGCCTCTGTCTTTGCTCCTTCTCCTTCCCACAGGATCAGCATATCCTCGAAAAGCCTATGACATTGATAGCCAGCGTCGTCAGCAGCAAACTTTCTGGCCAAGCAAATGACGCCACACATTGACCCACCCACGCACACACACAGGCAAACACACACACACACACACACACACACAGGCACACACACACCACAGCAAGGCAGGCAAACATATTTGCCCGGTACATGTGCCTGGCCCGCAGCTGACTTTGATTTCCATGATTAATACTTAAGTGCTTGTTAAAGTTTTGCCACACACACACAGAGACACACACACACCACACAGGCACACACACAAACAGACTAATTCCCCATGCACAGCTGACACCCGCTGCCAACGGATAGCAAAATATGCAGATGTTAGTTAACCCTATGTCCGCCTGATCCTAAACAATCGCAGCCCATCCCCCTACACGCCCCCTCCTGCTCACACTTGTTTGCCATTAGTGTGTGTGTGTGTGTGTGTGTGTACCCTGCTGAGGCAGCAACAAACTGCAAAACACGCCTCAAGATATTGCCCAACAACAAGAAGAAGAGCAGTGTTGGTCAACAGTGTTGTTGGCTATGAAAAGTCAGCTTAAGTCATTGCCATCTACAAGCGGACAAGGCTTTAACTCAAAGTGGGCTTATGCTACAGTCCCTGACACGTGATAATACCCAGTCTCCAGTCCCCCCCACAGCCCCAATTGGCACAGTTCATTTTTGAGGTTATGCAAAGGAAGAGCCAAGGTTTTTCTATTCACAAAACAAACAATTAAACGCACTTTGATTGATTGTGATACATATAAAAAGAGTTTAATTTAAACATAGTTTGTCATTCAGTTTATATTATAAGCTCATCATTGAAGAGCTAAGTAAGTGAGAGAAATTGAGGGATTAGTGAATCAAAACATGATGCAGCAAACAAACACAAGTTCATATTTAAAAGAAGAAATCTTGTTCAATGCACAGGGCAAGAAATCTGCAATCACATAAAGTTTATATTGTAGAAACAATCGGCTGACAAGAGAGTTTTTGTATGAAGATTAGTATTCTTTTTCGATTTATCTTATGAGCTCCAATCAAAATCGCCGTAGTCTCTTTTATCATAAAACTTATTGCTGAACTCGATTTAGAATTCGTTAGAAGTTGCCATATTAGCTCAGTCTTTGTTCGGTTGTACTAAATAAGAATACGCAGTTTGACTTAGAAATGATCTACCTCTTTGAAATAGTTAAAAAAGCTGCCAAAAAAAGAAGTGTACCAAGGGAACTGCACATAATTATGAAAATAACCCTTACTTATTTTTACAACTTGCTGCCACGAGTAATTAAGCAATGAAATGCACACTCTATATTCCGTTTATTGAGTGTATAAATAAACAATCAAATCTGGCCAATAAACGGCCAGATGTGCAGCACTGCAAGCAGACTCTCTCTCTCTGCCGATGTGATTATTGTTGTCCATGTGGCATGCTTCATGTGGCTGCTCCTGTTCCCAGTCCTGCTCCTACTCTTCCTTGACTGGTCTGCGGCTGCTTTTATCAGTTTTGCGCTAAGCCAGTCAACGGCAACTGTTGGCGAGCCAGGCAAGCCACGAACTAACTAACGACAAGTCCCCTCTTCCCCCCACCATGAACCACATGAACCTTATTTGTTGGTTTTAATAATTACACAGCACAACGGGGCAGCAGCAAGAACTTCAGTGGTTGCTGTGATATTGCGCTCTTTAATATGCCAGGCCAGACTTCAATTACACACGTAGGTAATGGCCAACTGCGAGCTGAGACTGACAGACTGGCCAGGAGGAGCAGCAGCAGCAGCAGCAGAGCATCAGGCAGGCTCCATTAGCCAAAGCGGGGGGAGGGCGGAAGAGCGCGGCACAGACCGAACACGTTGACAGCTGAATCATCCGGATTAATGCCGAATTTTAATTAGTACAACGTGCAGGCAGGATGAACGTGCAAACAGACAGAGACAGAGAGATAGAGAGAGCGAGAGAGGGAGATACAGAGACATATAGAACGACAGACAGACGGACAGAGAGAGAGAGAGTGAGAGCGACAGACAGGCAACGAGTGAGTTAATCTTTTGGTTTTCGCCCGGACGTTTTGAGTTTCCCTACACTTCCGGCACGTAGCCTGCCCCTCTTCCCCCCCTCCCCTCTCTCCCTCTTCCGCCATCCCTCCCCCCCTGCTGCGCATAGTTTTGACACTTGGCGCCTTATCAGACTGCTTGCAGCAGGCTTAAAAACGCAGCCAGGCGCAAGTTTTGGGGCCAAGCCATGCTGGGACAGCAGTTGTGGTAAACATATGTCAGGCGATCCCCAAGTCCCTCACACCTCACCCCTCCTCCCCACTACTCCCTCCCCCGGGTACAAAACCACATGGACTAATGAGCACGCATCATATGCATGATTAATTCGTGGAATGAAATGTTCTTCCAGGTTATTTTGCGCCCGAGCAGCGTCGGCCTGTCAAGCTGTCAGTTTACGCTCAGACTCCTACGTTCCTGTCATGTCTGCTTGTGACGTCTGATAAGCTGGCAGCTGGCAAACAACAGAAACAAACATACACAAGGTGGGCCAGCAAAGAAAGGAACACAATGAAAATGGGAAAAAAACACAACGACGACGACAAAACTCACGAATGAAGTTTTACACTCACTTTACGGCGAAAACTCATTTGCAAAGATGAACGATTTCGCTTCCGTTTTGCACACACTCCCCTCACTCAAAGGGGAGAGGGGGTAACTGTTGCTTAGCTGACAAGCACCGAGACACAGTCTTACAGTTAACATTGGACTCCAAACACAACATTCACCGTACGACTATGTCACGGTAATTGAGCGTTCTCCTCCTTCTCCTCTTTCTCTTTCTCGGGCATCCTTCGCTGAATGGCGGCACTTCCTGTCTACTAGTTAGCACTCTACACACTCCGACACACCCGTACATCAACGTACATCACTGGGCACCTGCATATTGATTGACGCGCGTAATATGTTCACTGCCAAAGTCTTATCAGCCGCACAATGGCTGCGGCGCCGTTGTGTTTTGTCGTTGTCATCTATATATCCTGCAGCAGCAGCGGTGAGGGGGGTGTTAATAGATAGAGGAGAGTGCAGGAGGGGGAGGGGGGAGCAGTACCGGTTGTACCTTGTAATGCGCAGCCATCTATCTTGTCCCCTATACCGTGCTGTCAAGCGCAAATCATTCAATTTTTGATGCCCCGCCATGGACCCAAAAAAGAATAGACCCATACGCACACACAGCAATAGCCGCACACACACACACCGCACACACACACCCGCAATCCCAACTAGAGCAGAGAGAGAAAAAGAGAACTACAAAATTTCTCGAACAATGGCGAAAAGGCAAAATTTCGCTTGGTTGACTCTGCTGCGGTTGCTTGCAAATCAGCTTATTATTTTGGCCAAACAAACCGCACACACACACACAGACAGAGACCACAAATTTCTGCTGTGTGTGTCTGTGTGCATTATGCACTTATCTACGCCATCTATCTGCGGTGCGTCAACTTCTTCCCGTTGCTCAATAGACAACCAAAAGGGGGAGAACATTGGCAAAGGGGGGCAGGGCAGAGCATAGAAATCAAAACGAGCACACATAACCCACACACACGCACAACTCACACACACGACACCTCACACACCCACAGGCATAGCTCTCACTCAGCCCCCTCTGCTGCTGCGCCTGCTGGTTAGGCAACACTTTTTTTTTTTGCTATCCACATTTTCAGATTTTCTTCTCTTTTTTACAACATTTTATTATTATATCACACACTCAACACTTTGGCGCAGTGTCGATGTGTGTGTGAATGTGTGTGTTTGCGGTTTGGCTTTGTTGCATTTGATATATGTCTGTGTATATATTTTCATTCAATTTCAACTAGAGAAACAACGCAACGGCACAAAGGATGCCATAACTCAGTTTTCTAACAAGTAAACTAATTATTTCTTGACTTTTTTCTCACACTCCCTCTCTCTCTTTCTCTTTCCATCTCTGTCATGTGCCAATGTATGCCTCTGTGTATGTGCTTGCGTGTGCGTGTGCTCTGCTAAATTGCAAAATAATGTACACACTTGGCGTTGTAATCGCCATTGTTGTTTGGATGTTGCTGCTGCTGCTGGAACAGCCTCTAACTGCTTGTTCATGCCATGCTGCTTGTTCATCATCATCAACAGCAACAACAACAGTAACAACAGCAACAGCAAGCATGCCCTGTACGTGTGTACACACATCTACATATGTGTTGTGTACACAGCACTCACTCGCACTCACACACACACATTTAGAAGTGCTTGCGCTTGTGCTTGTCTTGTCTTTCGGCTTGCGCCTTGCGCAATTAACGCATTCACAAATGAAGAGTGTCAAGGCGAACTGGGCTGCCTGTCTGTCTCACTCACTCCCTGTCCTTCTCTCTATACATCTAGCTCTCGTCCCCTTTCTCCCTCTGCACCTTCTCTCTCTCTCACCTGCAGCTAGGCAGTTTTCCTCACTCTCTCTCTTTTCGCATTAGCAACTGAAGTTTTGCCAAAAACTTTTCCAGGATAGTTAAAAAGGCTGCTTAATTTTTAAGTTTTTTGGCTTTTTTTGGCCGTTTTTGGCTTGCTGCTCAAACGGAATATTGCACAGTTTTAAGTGCATTTAAAAAAAAAAAGAGGCTTAGGGACTGATTATAATTTGGCCAATGTGGAGCCATTAAAAAGTTGAAACCTATAAGTACGCAACGGCGACAAGAAGAAAAAAAACAGCCAGAATTCTTTGGAAATCTCCAAAGTGTCGTTAAAATATTTTCTGATATTTTTTAAGTAAAAGCAAAAGCTCTCTAAGCGCATTAAGAGTGCTAAGAGTCAAAGCTGTCTTTGAAAATATTGATGGAAATATTGTAAGAGAAATGAAAGCGAAGAACTTGTGCAATTATAGCATAGAAATAAATAGAGAAATATATTTTAATGAAGGGAATAATGATTGTAAGTAGAGAAATATTTCAGAAAATAAAGAAATATCAAGGTTTATATTTATGTACTATAATCTCTCTTGAGACGAAGGACAATAAAGTGTTTAATGTAATATATTCTCACTCTATATTTTATAAAATCTTTACATGATATGTTGTGGAAATGATATTTTTGTTATTTACGTAATGATATTTTAAAAATAGTTTTATGCAATATCATAAAAACATCATTTAATTTCAATTATACGTACTCATAATAATATGTCATGATAAATTACTGAGAAATATTTAACATAATATTTCCAATGATATTTTTGATATTTTTAGTGATATTTTAAGCACACTTTTATATAATATCATAATTTATATGTTATTTTCCATATATTATTCCCTTTTATGATGGAAAGTGTAGGATAAGAATTTATATTTCAATATCACATGATAAATGACAAAAAATACTTAATAAAATCCTTTTAGAAATATTTAAAAAATTTTATGGAAATTTTAACAATATTTTTATAGCACATGCTAAAAACCACCATAAATATCTCTCTCGATATTGCCTTTTCACATACTATCAATCTTTATGTTATTATCCATGCATAATTCCCTGTTGATGCATACGCATCATTTAGATTGCGTTAATGATATCGAATATATCAAATAACTGTGCGAATCGTGCCATAATCATCATCAAGATACAATTTTCATTAGTTATTGTTGTTGTGAAAAGGTGGCACGCATTAATGTGGCAAAAAAGGCAGAACAGGGAGTAGTAAATGGAGATGTTGTTGATGGGAAAACAGAGACAGACGCTTCACAGCCTCCCCCTCTCTCCTTGCTCCACACTTGTTGTGAAAGTGACATTAAAACTTTGGGCAATCTAGCATGGAAATGCCATAAAAATGTTGTTGCTAGCTTAGCTAGAATCGTTGACATCGTTAGCTTTAAACTCAATTTGATGGGGCGAACTCGACCACACCTTTTGCTAGTAGTTTTGTCGTTTCGCTGACAGGATGATCTGGCATCAGCATCAGCAACACGAAAAGAAGAGATGAAAAAGAAAAGGCCAAAAGCGCCTTGAAATTAACTTCCCACTCTGCCTGTCAAGACGACGAGCCCATAACGAGCCTATTTGCAATGCTGCCCCTGAGTCTAGCGACGTCGTTGCTGCCTCTGCTCTTGCCTCAGCTGCCCTTGCCTCAGCTGCCCTTACCTCAGCTGCCCTTGCTGTTGCTGCTTGTGTAATATTTATGTAAATTTGCCCCGCCCCGTGATAAAAATTGAAAGGCGTAATGGTTTGTTGCGCCTGCCTACTTTGCATATGACGCTGCCTCTCTCTCTCTCCTCCTCTCTCCCTGCCCCTCTTGCTCTGCTTTGTGTGTGTGCATTTGGAAATTGTTCATTATGTACACACTGTGTACTGTTTGCTGTGTCCCTTCCCCTCTCTCTTCCTCTTTGTCTCTGTGTACGTATTGTATACAAATGACATCAGGCATATTAGGCGCTATAATCGAGTGGAAGAGAATTATTTTGTGTGAACTAATTGCATTAGTGACGTTCAATTTGACGCCGGCGCCCAGGGCCAGGACCAGAAGTAGAAACTCTGCCGCTAAACGCCAATTGTCACACACAAAGAGCAAAAGCAAAGGCAACAGAACAGAGAAAAATAGAGCAGATTTCCCTTACTCTTTCTACCTACCTCCCTTCCTCCCTCCCTCCCTCTCTTTCTCTATCACTCCCCCTATTTTATTTTAGTTTCTGCTTCTATTTCTTTTTTGGTTTAAGTTTTCAAGCCAGCGAACCCACCATAAAGAGAGGGAGAGAAAGATTGTTGATTTTTTGCGCCCTTCGCTTTGTGCTTTGCTGCTGTCGTTGCCTACTTTCAGGCGCAGTCAACCGAAACCCGTGGCTGCCACTGATTTGGGATACGGCATATAAGTAGGACATGGGATAGTAAGGGGACATGGGACATGGGACACGGGTCATGGGTGCACGCGGTACGCGATATTCCTGACCCAAACTTGGGATACACCGTGCCGTACCGTCAGGCTTGGGCAATCATGTGAATCGAGCTCTTTATAATTTGCAAAACTATGCGAGTCACTAAATTTACGTGCGTATGTGTGTGTTTTTCTGTTATAACAAACGAAACGAACCGAACCGATTCCCTTAAAACAGTCTCACATTTCCATTTCGTAAATGTTCTAGAGTTCCACAGGGCTCCCAAACAACCCTTCATAAAATTAAGTAAAGAGTTTTTTGTTGGTATTGATTTTGGTCAATTTCCATTACAGAAATCACATCGAATATAATATAATATTATACAAAATCTGCGCACATGTTTAGTCAGAGAATATTGTAGTAGCAGATGGTATAATAATAAATACAGTTTAGAATTGGCAAGATGAAACAAGCAATGCAAATGTCAGTCGAGCTTGCTCAATATTTAAATATCATCTTCCCAGTTCCAAGAAAACTTGCATAACTTCAGTATTTCCAGTTCAAACTGATTAAAACTAGCATTTTAACTGCATATAAGATACATTTAACTGTGTGCCAAAGCAGAGAGTAAAGACTTCAATACATCGTCAAATAATCACAATTTTGTTTTGCATAGACGGTAGGCGTGGCATCTAAAACTCAAATTAAACTTTAGCTAAGTAGAATATACAGCAATCTACTTATCAAATTTGATGAGTCTAACACTTATAGTTACTGAGATCTCGACGTTCATACAGACACAGACATGACTAAATCAGCTCAACTATTAATGCTGACCAATAATAATAAACTTGCTGGGCTCTGCCACGCCTCCTAGAGCCTGTTGGAAAAATTTCCACAACTTATCGATTGCAATACATTTAGATATCGTAAAGCTTTTATTTTCCCACTCAATGAAAGTCAATTCCCTCGCCTGAAAGTAGACTACTAATTTATTGAACACACTTCCCGCACCAAATCGAATTGAATTCTGTGTGTGTTTATCTCCTGCGGTTTTTGTGCGTGCCCCTGTGTGGCATGGGGCATGTGGCATGTGGCACATGTGCGTGGAACAGCCAAATAAAATAATCTTACATGTCGTTGACACATTTTTGCCCCGAAAATGTCTGGGCCACTTGGGGGTCTCCAGTTGGATTTGCTTACCTGAGTATGGAAGTGCACAGGATGCCACAAGGTTTGCGTAAGGGAGAGAAGGAAAAAGAGAGAGAGAAGAGACATGCTTGGGTTAGTTAAGTAGTTGGTAAGTTGAGGTACACATACTATATATATAGTATATATAATCGCACGCTAAAAACAGTAACAAAAACTACAACAACGTAACTGAAAAAAAGGCGCAAAAAGATTTTGTGGCAAGCTGTGGCTGCGTTTTAAAGGCAATGCAATTAGTTAACGGATTTTAGACACACACATACACACACACACACACATACACAGTAATATAAATATATATATGTCTAGTTTATCAAGATTTTGTCAGTCTTTTGTCGGTTCTGATTCTCTGTTGGCTCACCTGATGTCCAGAGCATATGGAGCCATTGGGCACACGCACACGAAATGGACTATGCACGGGGCAGGAGGTGCGCGGTCCCCAGCGCGACGAGGCCGCCTGCTGCAGGGACAGCGCTGAGCTGCAGGGATTGAATAGGGCCGGCGGTGGCGGGCAAGGCGGTGCCGACATGCTCAACGAGCTGAGGCCGCTCATGCTGCGGCAATGTCCGCCAGACAACATGGCAACATCAGCAGCCGCTGAGCATTGTGCACTGATCGGTATGCCTTGACCGCTGCTGCCGACACCGCTGCCGCTCATGCCGCTGCTGCCACTGCTGCCACCGCCGACAACACTCCCGCTGCCACCCCCCAAGAGAGACATGTGCGAGCCGCAGCCACCGGACATCAACGATTGTGATGTTAGCCCATGATGCTGGCACATGCCCCCAATGCCGCCCGATGGTGTCACGCTCGCTCCAGACCATTCCCGTGACGATGCCGCTGCTGCTGCCGCTGCTGCTCCAGATGCTGCTGCTGCTGCCGCCGCCGCTGCAGCCTGTGTGTCACCTCCGCCGCCGCCGCCACAGTAGTGATCCACGGTAAAACTGTCTTGGCTACCAGAGCATTGCAATCGATGCGGTGGCGGTGGCGACGATTGACGCGAATAAATGTTGTTGTCCGTTCCACGTGGTGCTGCAAGCTTAGCGTGGATATGATATGCTGCTGCTGCTTCTGTGGCTGTTGCTGGTTTTGCTGCTGCTCCTTATCAACCTCAAGTTGCTGCTGCAGTTGCTGGCGTTGTCTTGCTGCTTGTTCAAGTTGAGGTTGCTGTGGCTGAGCTTCAGCAACTCTAGTGGCATCTCATGTGCTCTCTTGCTCACTCTTTCTTCCTCTCTCTCTCTCTCTCTCTTCCTTTCTCTCTGCTCCCTTCTGTTACGACAAGAGAACAAGCAGAGTTTCCACAGAGTTCCAAGTTTGTCTTTAGTTTACAACAATTGCAGCAACTTTGTTGCAGTTGCCGCTGCTATCACACACTCACTCACACACATACACACACACACTGACACAAACACGTGTCATGCATGCGTATGTGTATTGTGGTATTTTATGTACGCTTGCTATAATTTATAGCGGTGCTATAACTCGTTCCTCCACGTTGCGTGCTGCTCAAAATTATTGTTTCCTTTAATTGATTTATGTCGCTGCTCCCTCTCTCTTTCTCTCTCTCTCTCTGTCTCTCTCTCTCTTTCTCTCTCTGTCCCTTGCTGTGCAGTGTTTGTTTGTTTATTTATTATTGTTGTTGCTGTTGTTTTTTTACTTTAATTTAAATGATTTCTCTTTAGTTTTTAAACATCACAATTGTATTTATAATTTTAATTATTAATTATTAATTATCTTTATAGTTATTTAGTTTGTTTAACTGTATTTAATTGCTGTGCTCGTTTTTTTGTTAAATTATTGTGTACATTTCACTATTTAGTTTCAAATTTTGAGTTGATTTGGTTTATCTTTTTTTAGCATGCGAGTTCTGCAAAAGAAAATCATTGAGAAGCTCAAAATTAAACCAAATCTATTGAGGGATTGCAATGTGGAGCGACAGAGGGGCGAGTGGAGGGTGTGGGAAACCGGGGGGAAAGATGTTTCACTTCCAGCTCTAGGAAAATAAAATGAAATTATCACAAAATGAAACGCATAAACATCTATGGAATATTCAAAGTGCCCACGGATTTTCGACTTTTAATTAAGCCAACAAAAAATTTAATTTTATGCGCTTAACTTTGTGCCCAAAAGAGATAAGCAAAGAGAGAGAGAGGGAGAGGAAGGGGGAGAGAGAGGGATAGAGTCAGCAATATACAACAAAGTAATATTCCAAAATACCCATGGGATGAGCGCTATCTAAATTGGTTGAGCGACCAGTGAAAATCGTTTGGGGAAAAAGAACCCAAAAAAAAAAAAAACGAAAAATAAGCACAAAAGCTAAAATGGAATGTGCTAGACTGTGATATACCCACTAACAAACTGACCAACTAACTTCTATGCATAGATTATTTTGTGTTGCATACTTTGCAGGGTGCGCCATAAAATCAAGTACTAGGGTCTTTCTTAAATAACTTCTATGTTAACTATGCATAATTGCAAAATTTTAGATCTCATTTGGACGTTATTTATTATTTAATATGTAATTATTGTTTTTACCAAAATTTAACTAGCATTAAAATTATGCTTGAAATTAGGTTTTTATTGATTTATGAAGGCTGAAAGAGGCGTGGCCAAAATTCTAATTACACTTTATCTGTGCGCAGTAATGAAAGACATATTCTCACTAAATTTGGTAGTCCTAGATCTTACAGTCTCTCAGATAGAGCTGTTCATACAAACAGATAGACAGACAGATGGCTATAACCATCAGCTATTGATGATTCTTAAGAATGTATGTACTTTGTGGAGTCATACATTTTCGATAGGCACAAAGTTAAAATACCCTTCTACACCAAGGCTAGCGGGTATCAAAAAAAACGCAGACACGCACAACAACAAAAAAAGTATAAGAAAATTGCCCTCAATTCTATGTCCCCTCTCTCATTTCCCCTCTCTAATATGCTACTAGTATTTATGCTAAATAGTTTGCAGCGACTTTGTCGAATTAAATTAAACGGGAATTGTGAAATGCCCAAATAATGCTTGCCAGACACTCTTTATAAAAAAAGGACGGGGGAGTAGGAGTTGGGCAGGGTGCAAGGGGCGACTTGAGGGCACAGAAAAAGGTGCTGAAATGTTTGTTGTTTCGCCTTCGCGCTTCCGTTTGGCACACACACATTTTAGGAATGCTAATGTGGAACGCTGTCGCTGCTTCCGCACCTTAATTGAATGGCAGGCAAGGCAAACGTGCCTGGGACAAAGTGTGTATAGAAGAGTCTAAAGCCTCAAGGGGGAAGGGGTGCAAGACTGCGGCAACTTTGCAGCGGAACATACGCGAATAAAATAACCAAATTCAATTCATAAAATATTCAACGGCAACGACAAAAAAAAAACAAATAAAAATACCAAAAATAAAAAGAAAAAGATGAAGAAGAATCCACGCGCTTTACTGAAATGTTCATACAGCTCTTCCCCAAAAAACCAAGTTAACCCAAAGAACAGAAAATGTTGCTCAAGCATAGAGAGAGAGAGGGAGAGGGGGAGTCTTTGTGTGTGTGTGTGGGTGGATATTGCAGTTGGGCTGGGGCCAAGTAAATGATACCAAACACTTTATGTGTATTAGTGCAGTGTGCTCTTTTGTGCCTCTGCCTGTCTGTGTATAGGTGTGTGTATGCATAGGTATATGTGTGTGTCTGTATAGGTGTGTGTGTGTATAGGTGTTTATATACACACATTTTTTGATAAGGCAAACGTAGACGGAAATGGCATAGGAAACGGAGGCAGGCAGCAGTGAAGCGCGCACAGTGGGGGGTGCAGGGGCTAACAGAGCGAGTGAGGGGGTGCAGGGGGTAGCTGCTGCTGCTGCTGCTGCTACTGAGCTTGAGCCAAGGCAGTGAAGTGAACGAAATTTGTGGAGTGTATAGAGATGGAGATGAGTTCTGGCAAGAAGTGAGCAAACTGAAGGGGGGAGGGAAGAAGCTGAGTGAGCAAAGGAAAGCTGGAGTGAGAGGGAGGGGGGTGTGGAGGTGTGGGAGGTCGGGGGTCAGCAGGTGTAACGAGGGTTGCTACGGCTAACAGCACAGTCTCGGCCTGCTGCCACTGCTGCTGCTGCTCGTACTTACTGCAAAGTTGTTGCTCTTGCTGCTGTTGTTGTTGTTGCTGCTGTTGTTGTTGCTGTTGTTGTTTCTATTTTAGTTGCTGTTGTTGTTACTATTGTTGTTGTAGTTGTTATTGCTATTTTATTTGTTTGTGCTTTTGTAACTCGTTGTTGCTGCTGCTGCTTCTGTTGTTGTTTGTTTATTGCTGTTGTTCAATTTTATTGCAAGTATTTGCAGTTGTTGTTGCTGTTGTTACTTGTTTTTGTGCCTTTAACAATAATATTTGCAGTTTTTTTTTTAGATATTTTTTAGTTCTTTGCGAGGGTTACTCGACAGTTTGCACTTGCTGCAATTGTAGACCGCACATTAAATAATAAGCCAGCTGTCGCAGTTTAATCCGATTTCAGACACACACTCATACTATAGCACACACCCATACACACACACACACACCCTCCCGCATGAGACAAACAGGAGAGAAATGCGATTAATTTGATTCAATTTATGGCACGTTCAGTTTGGCTGCCGTGTGTGGGCATGAGAAAATCATTGATAATCATTTTGGTCAAATCGATTTTGCGAATTGCGGTTCGATTTGCACAGCATGCCTGCCATGCCTGCTTTGCTGTGCTTGCTTAGCCTGGTTGGCTTAGGCCAACAGCAGCAGCAGCAGCAGCAGTAGCAACTGCGAGACGAGACGTTGCTGCTGCTGCGGCTGCGGTTGTTGCTTCCAAAGGCACGAAGTTGCCGTCAATGACAACGACAACGCAGCGCGAGACGATGAGAGCAGCCGCACTCGCGACTGCAAATCGTGCCACGAACAACTCAAACTACACACACACACACACACACACACACACAGACACAACAACAACTCCTCCGGTTTCTGACAATATGCAAAAAATCAGCAGCAGCAGCAGCGAGAGCTAAAATTCAATGGCATGAAAAAAGTCGCCAAAGGGCCGGGTGTGTGTGTGTGCCTGAGTGTGTGTGTGTGTGTGTGCGTGCGTGCCTTGACAACGATTTGCCTTGAGTTGCGATTCATTTTTTCTCTGTGGCATGTGGCCGTGTGTAAAAATCAATTTGATTCGAAACTTTGTTGTTTTCTTCTCCTTCTGCAGTTGGCCATACACAATTTGTGTTGCCTACTTTTTTAAGCTGCAGCCACACCAAAATTTCATTGCCTACGTTTTTGGGCTGCATAACTATTTCTTTCTCTCCGTCCTGGGCAACTTTTCTGCACTTGCTGTTTAAAATTAAAAAGTTTTTCTCGCTCGCTTGTTTTCTGGTTTTTTTTTTTCGTTACAGTTTTTCATTCTCAGTTTTAGTTAGCGCCGTATGGCAAAGCGAGGAGGACGACGACGACAACAACGACGACCAGGACGAGACCACGATGAGGATGAGCACGATATGTGCCTCTCACACACACACTCACACACACACACACACTAGACACACACACAGCATTTGTCGTCGTTGCTGCTGAAGTGCTGCTCATACTGAATGCTGCTGCTGCTGTTTGTGCTGCTGCTGCTGCTGCTATTGCTACTGCTGCTGCTGCTGGTGCTCTCGTTGTGTACCCGTCCTATCCAGGCAAGGGCTCGCGTTATACTGCCACAGTTCCAGCCAGCAAGGTGCACAATTATAGACTGAACTGCCAGTTATCAGCAGCAGCCGCACAAAGCTCTCCCAGCTGAATAACACAGTCAGCAGCAGCAGCAGCAGCCAACAGAGGCAGCAGCAGAGGCAGCGACAGCAGCAGCAGCAGCAGCGACAGCTTTTCACCTAGCAATCAATTTCCGGTGCAGATGGCAACTTTATGTGCGCCTTGTATGCGTGCAAGCGACATGACTATAGTGTTACAAATTTAAGCTGCCCGCCTGGGTGGGTGGCAGATGCTGCTGCTGCCTCTGCTGCTGCCTCCGCTGCTGCTAGTGCTGCTCTTGTTGTTGGCGCTGAATCTGTGCAGGCTGCTGTGCTGGACATGCGCAGTTGCCTTCACTATGCGTCACACTACGTATGTTGTGGTGTGTATGTGTGTGTGAGGGAATCTGTGTGTGTTGCTTGATTCTTCTTTTTGTTCTTCATTCCATTTCTTACTATAGGCATGCGCTGCCCGCGTCGCTGCCCACGTTGACGTCGACTGCGCTGCTATTTGTCTAGCAAGGAGAGCGCAGCAAGTAACGCAAAGGGCTGGCGAAAATATTCGTAATTTATGGCGCAATGTCTGCGCCACGTAGCCGTTAACCCAATCATCGCCGGCGTTGCCCCATCATCATCATCGTCATCAGCAGCAGCAGCAGCGGCAGCAGCAACATTCACATCATCAGCAACAGCAGCAGCAGCATCATCATTTGAGCCTGATCATCAGCAACCTCCTCTCAGCAGCCTCCTCTCTGAGCCTCATCATCATTCTCATCATCATTGCTGTTGTCATCAGCCTGCCTCATCATCAGCAACAACGAGTTGCCGAGGCTGCCTAGGCGGATGCTGCTGCCGTTGCTGCTGCTGCTGTGGTCGCATTGCTAAATCATGCCAACGGGCATGGTCCAAACTAAAGTAGGTGACTTGTGTCACACACACACACACACACACACATAGATAAGCATAGAGCACTTCTTATTTGACAACCGCATGCGGGCAGCTTCTACTTTTCCAAAAGGAATCATGGCCAAAATGAAAGAATGCCGATGCCGCAACCTAATTACAGTACTAGTGGTCTAAGCTGCCCAGTTGCGAAAGGAATGTGCAAACACACAGCCAGTCAGGCTAGGCTCAGCTTAACCCCCCCCCCCCACACTCCTGCCCTCTTCCCTCCCTGCCTTCCCTTCTGGTTGAGTTATGGAATCTGTGCTGAAACACAGCAAATAATTATGGGAAATTTTTGTGCTGAGAGAGACAATCGATTGATTTACAAGGACAACACTTGCCCATCTTCCCCCTCACCCTCTCCCTCTTACCCTCTCCCCCCCCTTCAGGCTGTCACGTTTAATGCGCAACATAACAGGCTTTTAATTAATGCACAATAAAGTGCAGTGCGGCGTGTGTGTTCGCGTCGAGTGGCGGCACAAATCCGAATACATTTGGAGCTCAAGGTTCCTACTCTTCGCTCCTCCGCGCCTCCCTCTTGCCGCAGCATCGCCGAGTGTAGGTCAAGGCCTGAGCACATATAGAGTGCATCCAGAGGGCAGGGAGGGGGAAGCGTCTTATTGTTGTTGCCACTGTTGTTAGCCAATAAACTATTAACAGAAAGCTCGGTCAAAGAGCAATTTGGTAACAGAATGTCATCGCATCGCCTGGCTGCTGCTGCCAATAGAATTCACTTGCTGCCAGCAACACTCAGGACTGCAACAGCAACACAGCAGCAACACAGCAGCAACAGCAACGATTATCGTAAAACTCTGCTCAGACATTGCGACATTTGTGTGCGTGTGGGCGTGTGTGTGTGTGTGGCCAAAAGGGGCACGCTTAATGTGTTAGTGGGCCGGACCGGGCTGGGTTGAGCTGAGCCGGGGCACGGGGCAAGCAAGCAAGTCATGTGTCCGGGCCAATTCTCGTCAGGTAAGGCAAATTGTGGGGCTGCCAGTTAGCCTGCTTGCTTGTTGACACGTTTAAATGTCGGCTCACACACACACATACGCACACACACACTCTGGCAACGCATTTAATATTTATTTTGCCTGTGTGTATCTTGGCCAAATCACACAAAAACAAGTCAAAGCTACATCGAAGCAACGTAATAAAGCTGATGCTGTGCAGGCACTGAGAGAGGGGGTGTATAGGGGACTGTATAGAGGAGTGTGGAGGAGACTGTGGGGGGAAGTGTAGAGGTAACTGTGGAGTGTACTGTGAAGGTAACTAATGGGAAAAAGGGGGGGCAGCACAGGCTGAACTGGTGTCAACTCTGTATTGGCCCATGGGTCCAGACAGTGTCGTCGGTACGAATAAATGCAAATTCAATGGCCATTTGTAAATTGATTTTGGCATCATCAAGACATCTACAACAACAACAACAGCAACAACAACAACAACAAACAAACAGTCCCCAATTGCTCCGTGCAGAAAATTGTTGCACAATATCTTTGCCAATTTTATGCGAGTTGTGCAATTTTATTTCGATTAGTATGAAAACTGAAGCAGACACACAATAACTTGCAAAGACATTACCAGAGCCTGTTTAACGCTAAATGTGTGTAGATTTTAATTAAATATGCTAAGTATGTTTGTAAGTTGGGAAAAAGGGCTACAGTTATAGCCAAAAATGGTTGAGGTTTATTTTAGAAAGACCTGTGATTATAACTTTTCAGACTAATAATTACAAAAAATACTCATTTAAATTTGATTTAAATTGTTATATGAATTTTATAACAATCAAAATCATTTACCGACCAATAAAACTACATCTTTTGTATATTTATGTTGTATATCTCATATATAAATCCAAATTATATGTTTATAAATCGTTCACAACTGAACTTAAATTCTACCTTTGCAATTAGTTCTTTTCGATTTACGAAAGCAGTAGGGGGCGTGGCAAAATTCTTCAACATACTATATCTGGTTGCCATAGTAAGAAATATTTATACCAAATTTTGTAGGCTTAGCTCTAATAGTTTCTGAGTTATAAGCGTTCATACAGACAGACAAATTCATTTCAAGTCATTTACTTGCTATTAAAACTACCTAATTGTAAAATAAACTGCAGTTTTTGATTTCAATGAATTCTGTATATGAAATAAACATAGAAAACGTGCTAACTAATTATTTATAATATTATTATTTTAAAATATGGGATCAGATATACAAATTGATCTATAATCTAATGAGTGTCTCCTGTAGAGAAAATTTCTTTCAAGTCATCATGTCACTTTAGTTGGAAACTTTCAAAAATAACAAAATCTTCAGCTTAGGACGTAAGTCATATGTTCTTTAAACCAATTCAAACAATATTCCTTTTTTTATGAACATAACTTTCTGCTGTCCAACCTTGTCTGTGTTTTCTCTCCTTTTTTGTATCAATCACTGTACTGTGTATTGGTTAGCATACTAAGGCACCCTGCCCTACTAGACTCTACTACTCTCCTCATCCCTTTTGTCTTCACTGACTTCAAACTCTTTACACTTCTTTGTTGCGCTTTCTTCTGTTTCTTTTATTCATTTACACCATCCCTTTTTTTTGCAGCTTTTCAGTCCGCTTTGCTGGCAGATAATATCTCAAAACAAGTTACCAAGGCGACAATAATATAGTGGACAATATGAAGCACATTATTTGCCTATGCCAGGCACAAATCTATTGTTCCCTTTAGAGTTGAGTCCAATTTCTTGCTTTGCTTATCAACTCATACGCCTTCTCTACTATTTGCTTGTCCATCCGCATCCAGTTGTAAATTGTGCTCAATAAGATCTGTTTACAAAGTAAATTGCGAGTACAAAGCGAAAGTAATAAGCCTTTCAATTATGAAAGGAATATACATTTAAATATGATTCTTGAATCGTGTTTGGCCACAAAGACAAAGTACGAAGAGGTTTTCAGCTTGGAATTCAATTCTGTTTTTGACATTATCTTAATGTTGTTGAATTTACATAACTTTAAGAATTCCTAAACCTCACTCAACTCAACTTTATGCATATGCATATAAAGCAAAGTTCAGTAAAGGTAAAAAAGAAAGAAAAGAAAGCAAAAGGTAAATAACGTTGAAAGTCAAGAGGCAAATTTTGAGTTCCTCAACTAGGTAACTTTTCAGCAGTTAGGCTAGAGTACAGCTTGGGCGGCTTAAAAGGGGCACACAAAAAGGGTTTTGTGCTCTCGACACTCCAAAACAATTACATAAAGCAAACTTCTACAGAGATGTCGACATAAACACAGTTTTATTGGACTTAAGTATGTTTAGAGAATACCAACAGAGAGATAGAATGAGAGAGAGAGAGAGAGGTTGCACAACCAACAAACTAACATCAAATCCGCATTCATTCATAACAGATGAGAGTTAACGTGGTACAGCCGCAATTCCACAAGCATATAAAACACGTATCTACTATATATATATATATATATATATAGATGGGTGTGTGTGTAGGTATATAACGTTTTTACGGCTGCAGGGCTAATAATTTACCTGCTGATGTAAGTTGTTGTAGTATCGCGTGATGTGCGGCGGCAAAAGTTCAGCTGTCTCCAGGCCAATCCACTGAAAGACGCTAAATTGTGGCGTCGCTGTTGCTGTTGTTGTGGCAGTTGTTGTTGCTATTGTTGTTGCCGATACACTGTCGCAGTAGCAACAGCAACAGCAACAACATGCAGCAGCCTCCTGCTGCTGCTGCTGCTCCTGCTCGTGTTCCTCTCCATCATCGAGCAACACGACGACGTCCATCGCCATTCAAGAGAATCACCCAATGAAATTCTATGCTAATTCCGTTTGCCCTCGTTGCCTTCTTCTTCTTCTCCTCCTCCTCCTCCTTTGCCCTCGACTCGATTCGGCGCAATTCTGGCCGTTTTATAATTTGTTGGTTTTTATTTTTTATAGTGCGACACATTTGAATTTAAATTGAGTTATAGATGCCGTCACCACCGCCGCCAATTTATGAGCCGCGAACGAGGGAGCAATGTTGCCAATGACAGCAGCACAGGCAGTGGCAGAGGCGCTGGCAGAGGGGGCTGAAGCAGCGACAGCGGTTGCCCTTTTGTCAATTGCTCCCATGTGGCATTTGCCGCCAAACACGTGGCTGTAAACTTGGCTAAAGGCTGAAGGCTGGAGGCTGCTGCAGGCCTCCTCCTCCTCTGCCTGGCTGTGCCTCTCCTGCCACTGGAGGTTACTGCGGAAATTCGCGCGTAATTGGCACACTGACACGACACTACACACTCCAGAGACAACTTGGCGCGTTTACGTTCACGTTCGCATCCACTGCATCCGCTATCCGCAACGGCATCCGTATTCGCGTTCGCGCTCGCATTCGCCTCCTGCCTCTAATTGGGTCAAGCGAATGGAGCGACGTGGCTGTGAGTCACTTAAGAAATAGAGACGGAACGCGACGCGACTTGACTTGACTTGGCTTGGCTTGACTTGACTTGACGAAGGTTTCTTGCCCGGCACACACACACACTGCGTACGGGAGTATTCCCCGAGCTTTGTTTAGACAACCCTTTCAAGAAGGTAGAGAAGGATTCAAAGCGAGAGAGAGAGAGTGTGGGAGAGAGAACTCTGGGAATAAGGTAGTCTCGCGAAATCGCTCGTTAGCCGCCTCTTTTACACATCACTTGGCAATTGTCAAATAAATCCAACTCGGGCGGGATGCGTCGTCGTCGTCGTCGTCGTTGCGTCGCTGCGTCGTCGTCGTCGTCCCTCGCGGCGACTGCGCCGCAAACTAAACTGAAATTTGTGCGCGCTTTTTTGTTTAAGTCAATCACGGATGCTCGGTTGGTTTGTGCAACGCACACACACGCACACACGGGGCACACACACACACATGCACACTGGCACTCTCACACACTTTAACACGCTCACTCGCACACACTAAGTGTGTATATGTATTTGTATTGCCCCTGCAGCAACACTTTGGCCAACGATTGCGCTCACTGCACTTTGCAGCGCAGAGTCAAGAAAGAGAGACGCCAGAGAGAGAGACAAAGAGAGAAAGAGAGAGAGAGCAGGCATATGCAAGTGTGTAAGCAAGCCAGAGTGAGAGAGAGTGCGAGTGAGAGAGAGAGACGCAGTGTAAGTGGGATTTGCAGTGGATGGATGGAAGCTTGGACTGCGGCCGAGGCCTTTACAATAGTTGTTGTTTTTAACTAACGCCTACTCACTCACACGCCCACTCTCTCTCTCTCATCCTTCCCTACAATATCCCCGCCACCTTTTCCTCTTCCTACACTCTATACTATGTACACAGCATTAACACATTCGCTCATCGCTAGCCGAGCCTGCGTTTTGTGCAATTCTTCATATCGTCTGTCATTTTTATCCATCTTCATCGCCATTTTTTGCTCCTCCTCACGCCCTTTCCCCCTTTCCTGCCCTCAGCCTTCTCTTCCCTCTCTCAGTCATCATTTTTTGTGGGCCATGAATTTATGAAAATGAGTCTCTGGCAACAGAGCGCAGCTTGCGTCACACAAAGCGACAGAGAGACAGTGGGACATTGGGACAGTGGCACAGTGGGGCAACGTGGGCAGCAGAAGTAGCGAACAGAAAGTGTTCGGCACAGTGCGATAGATAACAAACTGAGTTTGTCTGTGGTCAGCAAAGAGATGACTAGCTGATACCCTGTAGAATATAGTTTAGCTAGGTATGGTATATGGAAGATATAGCATAGATTTCTGCTAAAGAATTCTTTCAGAGGGAAACTGAGATTGTCTAGAATGTACAAAAGTATTATTAACTTATACCCTGTAGAATATAGTAAACAAAGGTATAACAAGTCATGAGAAATAAAGTGTAGATTACTAATAAGATGATTTAATACACCTTTGTATCATTTTCAATCTTTTCAATCATTTATTTACTTATGTATGACTTTGTCTTAGTCTGCAGAGAGATGCCTAGCTGATACCCTGTACAATATAAATAAAAAAGCAAAGAATATAAATAAGATAGCTGGAATTGTTACCAGACAGCTATACAGTATAGATTTCAGCTAAAAGAAGGCATGCTTCATGATGAACATTGATCAAATTCACATTTTTATCTTCTTCAATCTCTACAATCTTAAATAAAGATATAAATGGTCATAAATTAAACCTTAAGTAAAGTGAAGCCTAATAATTTACAGCAATTTAACTTTTGTGACTTGCTTAATTTTATTATAATATCTTACGCATCTAAAGTCACTTCCAGTCTCTACCTTAAACTGAACTGCCTTCCACCCACTTCCATAATCGAATCTCCACTTCATTCTACTGTTAAGCACTTCTAAACCTTTTCGATAGTTTGTTAACCCAACAAAGCCGTACAAACACAACTAATATATTTATTAAGTACCAGATTTATCCATATGTCCATAGGAAGCACTCTATTGTTGCATAAGCCTTCGCGATTGTTGAATAAATAAATAGCTAAACACCCTTGGCAGGCCAGAGCAGGGCAGGCAGTTGCTATTTGTATAGGGTATATAGGGCGGAGAGGGTATACAGAGGGGGTGGGGGCATAAAGCTCTTCGCTGCTGGCGGGCAGCAAAAAGTGTAGTCTGCTTCAAGGAGCAATTAACGACAGTGGATGGCACAGAGTTATGGCTTTCATATCACACACAGCCCAGGCGCAGCTGCACACAAAAAGCCTAGCACTGGCATACCCTGTAGCTAATTACATGGTTATATATACTCTTGTATATAGTTATTTTACTGATTGTTATATATATACTATATATATGATGGATACTTCTATCTTTAAAGTGCATTTCCTTACAGATATAATGACCTCAGTTCTTACTTTTATCACTTTACCTGCTTAGCAAGGGTAATCTCACTTCGTTAAGGGTTTCTTTTTTTCTCTCCAATTCTCTCAGAATCGTTAAATGTTATTCTGCCCCCTTCAGGCGCGCTCGCCGTTGGTATGTTGCAAATGTGTGTGCCACACGCCAGCGATGGCAGCAGCGACGGCACTTGAGTTCTCTAGCATACTTTTCTGCGCAAAAAGCCTTTGGGGGAGGAACCACAGGCACAGCTACTGATGCCACTGCTGATGTTGCTGCCGACGTTGCTGCTGCTGCTGCTGCTGCTGCTACTGTTGAGCCGGTGGCAACAGCAGCAACAACGTCCGAATTTCATTTAGGTTTATTCTGATTAAATTGTTTGTATTTTGGTTGCATTAGCAGGCGCAGTTTGTTTGTACACGTTCTCTCTGTAAGTGTGTGCGTGTGTGTGTGTGTCCGTGTGTCCCTTCTGGGTATATGTGTGTCACAGTTTGGCCGAAGGATTAGTGACTGCCACGACGGGGGGTCTGGTTAAAAGTGCTGGCGCTGTTTGTTTGTCCAGCTTCGGCAGTTGCCTGTTTGCTGGCACTAAATACATTTCAAATTTGTTTTGGCTTATGCTAAAACTAGCCGAGGAGAGACCACAGATTGATATGACCACAGCGCAGCTAGAATGTGGACAATCATATGCTTGAGAGCTCTCACACAGCACAGCTTGCCACGAAATAAAGCCACAAATACATATATACACGTTATATATAAGCGTACGTAATATATACAAATACAATACAATATAAAAGGGGGGGCTGCAGACTCACCTGCAAGTGCGGCGCAGCGAGCAGCTGCATCAGCTCATCCTTGGCATACTTATTGCCCACACCGCCGCCCACCGATGACAGCAGCTCCAGGACATCGCGACTGCGCGCCACAGCCTCCGCTGTGGGTGCTCGCCCATTGGTTGTGATGACCGACGAACTGATGCGATCGAACAGTTGCAGAAACTGTTGCAAGCGGCCATCGCGTAGCATATCGCGCAACACATCCGCATCCACATGCGCATCCTGCAGCGAATAGATATCATCCAAACAGTCCAATATGCGCTGCACTGCCTCAATGCCCGCCTCCTCGTCGGCCCACTCGTCCGGTGCGCCAGCAATGGGCACTGCAAAGGCAGAAGGTGTGAGTTAACAAGTGGATATATATGTACATATATAAGTAGTACGTACTGTCCGCATCTGTGGCATACAATGGATCCATGTTGGTGCCACCGGCAATGGCCTGCACAGCGCCCTTGAGCTTGCGTCGCGCATTATAGCGCTTCAATTCCTCAACCGTTTCCGCCAGATGTGTGCGCTGCAATTTATCCCGATCACGTATCCAGGGATGTTCCAGCACCTCAGTTATCGATAGTCTGTGATGTGGATTGGCCGCCAGCATTTTCATGACTAGATCTTTGGCATTTGCCGAAATGGATTTCCACTCGGGCGCCTCAAACTGAAACAACATATATGATTAATATATAATCGGAATATACATAATCCATCCATTCAAGCATTCTCCCACTCACCGACAGCCTGCCGCGTGCTATTGACTGTTGCAGTCGCACGCCCGAGCCCAAAAAGGGTAAACGGCCCGATAGCAGAACATGCAACATGACACCAGCACCCCAAACATCGCAGCCTTTGCCATACAGACGCCTGGTGACCACTTCCGGCGCCATATAGTGCGGACACCCGACGCGTCCGTGTGTTTCTATGGTTTCACGCGTGCCCGGCAATTGTATTGCCGAACCAAAGCCACCCAGTTTAACCGGCGCCGAATTGTCCACTGTGGCCAACAGAGCACAGGCCGGCCTCACGTCCCGATGCAGTATGTCGTTCTCATGGCAATACCGCAGTGCCTCCAGTATTTGCCGCATGTAGTGACTGTAAAACAGCAAGAGAAACAGAACAGAAACATGTCAAATATACATAAATGAATTATGCACGGCAAATCATGAAAGCAACTAATTAGTACAGCTGCATTTAGTATCTATTCATTTAGAGTTTAATATTTCGACATTGTTCGAACTTGTTTTACTCAATTTCGGGTGTGCTTTGTTGACTAATTGCGGTATAGCCAGAACAAATTTACAAACTATATTTTCAATTCTCAATTAGGGAATGTTGAAAGCAATTTTTGTGAAATTGATTCAACACAAACTTACAGAGCAGAAGCTAACATATTTAGAGAGCTAATCAAATATTGAAGAGGGCTATGAATGCAACAGTTTACAGTGGAAATAATTTTAAATATGACAAGGGAAATGCTTAAGTGTGGCAACCTAATGTGCAAATAGTGTAAACTAGCAAAAGGGGAAAGCTTTAATGCTTTTAATTGTATTGATATATAGCTTGACATATTATTTAAATAAGTTTCCCTTTTCATATTCGACAAAACATGGCACATATCGTAGCAACTATTATAAGGCATAATTATAATAAGATTCTAATTAACAATTTGGCCAATTTAAATTGACAATCAATATCATATTAATTTGTGTAAGGTCTATATAGTTTTTTGGAGTACCCTGACTACATTTTTATATATTTATATATACAACACAATTGACTTAGCTGCCGTAAGTACTGTGCACACTGCTTTCATGCATTTGTCTTAAAAATATAACAATTTGTAAATGATTAAAGCATTGTCTGCAAAGAATTAAATGCGGGTGTCTAGGCAGTACAGTTAAGCACATAATATATGCAACTATATTGCAAATATGTATACATTATATACACTTAGACATTATATACATACAGTATATATATACCCACATCTTACTACATACTATAGGTCGCACAAGTGTATATTCAACCTACAACAAAAGCAGCTAAACCAAACATTTGGTTTGTTATTTAAATTACTTAATTCAATTGAAAAGCCAGCTTAATATTCAACACAAATCATGCTTAACTTAAATAATAAATTACTTATCAAAAACATGCGTTACTATTGCATTTACAAGACAGATTTCATTTGCATTTCAACTGCCTGAAGCCTTATTTATGCTGCCTATTGAAATACTCAATGCAAATGAAAAGGTTTCTTCGAATTAATCACAAAAATCAAGCTTAACTTAAACAATCAATTGCATATGAAAGACATTCACAGTTCTTGCAATAATAAATGCTAAATATAATAGCTTTAAACTGCATTTCAGCTGTCTGGCTTCCTTCTCTAGTTTCTTTCTTATTTCTTAACTATTTACAGATTTAATTTACATTGCTTTACATATTTCATTGCCTGCATATTTCTTGAATTTTTCAACAATTTGTGCAATAAATTAAACATCAAATAGTTCGTGCCATCATAATTGGCAATTGGCCGTGTTGCCTTATTGCCTTATTGGTGTTGTTGCCATGCTTACCAGGCCACTGCCTCGCTGTAGACAAAACCTGCAACGGCGCGTCGCACAACCTCAAAGCACAAATCGGAGCCTTCCATGCTGCAAGCAAAAGGAAATATTTAAGTGGCCTAAATACAATTGTAGACACAGCGAGGGAGGGATGGAGACACCTCTTTCTCTCTCTCTTTCTGTCTCTATGTGGGTGTGTTATACTTACAATTCGAAGACCATGTAGAGCATGCCCTCGGAACTGTAGGTCTCCAGCAGCTCGACAATGTGCGGATGCTTTAGCATGTGACATATTGTGGCTTCGCGTTTCAGATCTGAAAATGGCGGCAATTAGTTTAGTGTTATTACAATGAGTAACAGTTGTAGAGCCTCCCTGCCCCCCTTCGTCTGCTCCTTCTGTCTCTGTCTAACTGACTGACACCAGCTGCCCCAAGAGCCCTAATGGAATTTGGCGCATGACTTATGTGCCTGCCATGTATCATTCATTTAGTCAATATAGCCAAGCACAATTTGGGCCTCATTGCATTGTGAGCAATTTCTTTTTAATTGGACAATTGGAACTGTTGAGGCAGGAGCAGCAGCTGAAACTGAAGCTGTCCCGTACAGCACGTGCGAAATACTTTGCCACGCAATTAGTAGCAACACAAATTGTGTATAATTTGCCCAGATTAACTATAATTTATTCAGACAGCAGCTAGGTCAAGTTGTTGCTGAACTTACCCGCTGTGCTCAGTCCTGGACTGGCCGTAAATTTGGCCACATCGACGATTTTGACAGCAAACTGCTGGTTGGACTCCCTGTGTATGCAACGTCGCACAATGGAGAAGGGTCCTCTGCGTAACGAAGATAGAGAAAGAGAGAGAGAGAGAGAGGTAGATATGAGTAAAGATGTTGAAAAATTATCAAGCGATTGGGACGCCCTTGGACCCAACAAACGATTGCCTAGAGCATCGTTGATGTGCGTATGTCAGAAGCCGCATAAATATTAATGCATAATGTAGCAGTCGACACCGAAACTTGGCGAGGTCTCTCTCTCTCTCTCGAGTGGGAGTAGACACCCACAACGAAGTGGGTTCCCGCTTGGCTTGGCCAGCTCGTCGACAGATGATGATTTAGTGCGTAAGAGCGTAAAACGCATAATGAGCTGAGTGGGCTAGGGAAACTTACTTGCCAATGACCTCGCAGAGTTCGTAAACATCGTCAAAGAGAATTTCGTCTTCGGTCATTTTGAATAATTGATGAATTAATGCCTGTGCCCGTCTGGCTCAATTGCTTTCTCGAATATTGATGATCTGCAGCCGGCGAGGGGGGAAAAGCCCCTTTTTCTCCTGCTCCTCCTGCTCCTGCTCCCACTCCTCCACCTTCACAAAATTTTGCTCTTTTTGCTTGAGTTGTAAGTGTGCCTGGCCTGTGTGTCTGTATGTGTGTGTGTTGGTGTCTCTATGTTGCTTCGTTGTAATTGATTGCGTTGCTGCTGCTCCTCTGCCTCCGTTAAAGATTCATTTCGTCACTTGTAACTGAAAAATGACACAGAAAACTTTTTAATGCAATAAACAGTGAAATCTAGAATAAACGGAAATTGAAATGGGCATTCATTAGGGGCACCAGTCACTTCATTCCCTTACACACTCTATCATACACCCACTCACTCACACACACACACATATTCATTGCGATTGGCAACGTGTCAATCACAGGTGGCCAAGCCCACAGAAACAAACGCACCCAAATCAATTACAGTGCCACAAAACACGTTACAACAGGAAGTTTCACTGTCAACACTGTTGAACGATGCGACAATTCGGGATTCTGGGATTCAGGAGAGAGAGATTCAAATTTGAATTTGAATTTCGCCGAACGGAAATGGTTGCCTGCGGTCCTTCACTTTGTGGTCCTCCCCGCCGGCACTTGCCCCCTGCCTGGCAAATATAAAAAAAGGTAAACAAGGCACTCAGTCAGTGTGCTACACTGTCCGACACAGTTGCGTGTGCCTAGATAAACAATGAGTGCTAAATAGAGTGTTCCCAGCTTCTTTCATTTGCCTTCTTCCTGCTGGACACACTTCAAGTCGTACACACACACACACACACACCCGGACACGGATACGGACACAGTTACGGACACTCACTGCTCTCTCCGGTTTTGGCACTCCAAAGTGGGAGAGGCGAGAGAGCAAAAGGCGAACGCAGGCGCAAAGCGAAAAGCCCAAAAATTGTAAACGTACGACAGCACAAATTGCCAGAAGGGGAAGTGGCAGGGACGTAGAGTAGAGGGGGGAGTTATGGTAGAAAAAAACAGGGAAACGAACTAATAAGGCATCCTGGCAAATCCGGGAACGGTTCGTCGAGGGAGATTTACGGCAGGAATGTGCAACAATTTACAATGCACTCGCAGTGCAACTCCCTCGCTCTCTCACTCTCTCTCTCTCTCTCACACACACTCCCACAGTCTCTCTCTGCTCTCTGGGGGCACATACTGACAACGGCACACAGGATCAGCAAGGACACATTCATATTTAATGCCGCAGCAGAGCGCGCAATGGGCGCGGTATGGCTCGGGGCTCGGGCGAAGGTTTTACCTTCGTCGTGTGCCGCCGCTGTTGTAAAATTCCTTGACACTTTCAACTAGGCGACCTTACCACATACTCACACAGACACACACACTACACACACAGAGACACGCACACACACAAGCTTACGGCAAACTTTGACAAGTGCCACCGCCTTCACAATTAAGAAATTGATTCTTTGTCTAGTATTTTTACAAAGGATTTGCATTGCTCAGCCGCTGCCTGCACGCCCACCTCATCCGCCCCTTTACACACACACACACACACACACACTCGTATATTTGGTGTTTTTTTTTGTAGGTGTACAAACCCCTCCTCCAATCATATCGCCGCACACTCGATTTTTTGCACAGAATTTTAGATTTCAACCTGTGACATGTCCATAGATGCGACGCCTATTGCTGCTTTAGTATCACTCGTGGGTTGTGCACACTAATTATATATTCTAATTCATTTAATATTGCTATTTATTCTTTTATTTTAACTTAAAACAAACACGGCCCGTGAATTGATTGGCAGAGAACTGGTTACAACTGAGCTGGTTCGCAGTGAACTGAGCCAGGGCACTTGTTCGGTGCGGTTCGTGAACGGCTCACGGCAGGCAAGTGGCAGCATAACAACAAATCGCATGGTGTTGCCAGACCGGGCATGAAAATGTAAACAATGATGTCATTTCAACGATACGGCAGTGCTCTCATTGAGTTCCAATTTAAGAAACTTAACAGTTGCTGCTGTTCGTTAACAGCGCACTGTTAAAATGTTTCTTTGAGCTGTCACCGTCTCATAGCGCTCTTAACGGCGTTGATAAACCGCTAACAGAGCTGTGTTAAACAAGCAGTGCACTGCTTGGACTGATTGCAATACAACAACAAGTCATGACATGATCCATGTTGTTGTATTCGCTAATTAGCATGCTCGGCAGGGTTGCCAAATTAGCCTTTTTCAGACAACAGCCATATTTAAAAATGATAAATTTCCCGCAGTTCGCTATTATTATGTTATGCTATATTATGGTAGTAAAAATAGGAAAATTCTTAATTTGCCGCTGTCCGCTGTTTTCATGTTAGTCCCGCTATACAACAAAGCTGAGTTGGCAACACTAGTGAGTATAGTTTAGAAAAAACAACTCTTTTTGCAAAGCGGCTCTTTTAAAATTGATAAGGAAGGAAATTAGTTAGTTTTACAACAAATACGGGCTAAAAGAAATAAATGTTATTGCACACGCACACGAATGCACTTCAAAAATTGTAAACAAATGAAATACGTGCGTCAGTGTACTTTGCATTTCCTATTAGGCATATTGCCATATAGGCCCATTTAATAAACCCATTAGAAAAAGTATTAAGACTTCAGAATTAATATGCCGGTCACAGGGGACGCGCCGAAACCCACACATACAATAGGTGCGTAATCTTTAAATCAACTCTGCGTATACAAAACGAGGGACCCTATGTTGGGTCCCCCAAACATAAACATCATCAATTACACGAGTCTCGAACGGCAACAAGAACAACAACAATGCGAGAAACCGTAGGTCGCCTTTGTGCGTTGGTTGACAAAAGGAACAGGCAAGAAAGAACGAGAGGGAGAGAGGGGAAGAGGGAAAACTGGCAAAAGGCGCAAGCAGATCGAGAAGAACCGCAGCCACTCAGGTGAAATCAAAATCAAATTCAACGCCAACGAATTGTCGTCGTCGGCGTCGGCGTCGTCGTCGGCGTTGGCGTCAACGTCTCATCCCTTGTTGCACTTTCTGCCTGCCCGCTGCTTGCCCTCCGCGTGCCTGCTGGCAGCGATTGCGGTTGTCGTTGTCGTCATTATTTGGACGCGTCGCGACTTGCGACTGTCGCGCTTAATGCGTGTGGATTGGACATGGACGTGAACGTGAACGTGTAGGATTCGAATTGACATTATAAAAACTGGTTTGCTGCCAATATATTGCCGGTTACGCGTCGTCCTACGCAGTCACAGCGTCGGCGTCGGCTACGGCGACGTAACGTCGACTGCGCCCGCGTCTCTGCCTGTGTGTACCTGCCCACTTGACAGCGATTCCTGTTGTTGTTATTGTTACTTTATGTGTTGTTGTTGTTGTTGTTGTTGTTGTTGTTATTGTTGTAATGGGTCTCTCTAGGATATTACCTGTAACAAGCTGCCGGGTTGGAAAACAAACCAAAACAAAAAAGCGCGCCAAATGGGGAAAGGCAGAGGCAGCGGACAGCGCAGTCGCTGTTCGCATGCTGTCTGCGTGTGCTGCCTCTGCTGCTGCTGCTGTTGATGCTGCTGCTGATGCAATAATAATAACAATAGATTATGTGTCAATGTGTAGAGTTGTGTGTGAGTGTGTGTGGATGTAATTCGAGTACTTGTACAGATACGCACACAAATATAGGTACACATACACACATGCATATAAAGTATGTATGCATGTTGTACATATACATAGTTGCATCTACTTTTGAGATCGTCGATAAAATACACGAGTTTACTATGCGCAGCAAGAAGTTGTTAAAGATTATTACGAAATGCATAACAAGTTTGCAAGCTGTGGAAACCCTAGAAAAACACGTACAGAGCATAGGTAGAGAGAGCCAAGCGTAGATCTAGAATTATAATAATAAAAATCATATTGTGGTCGTGGATCGATTTCAGCAGGTCGAGAGATTTGTCTTCAACAGAAAGAAAGAAACACGTTTTACGACAACTTATGAAATTCAATAAAATTATATATGTATGTATGTAGGTGTATAATTAACAGATATACAAAGTAATATAATGCACAATATATAGTTAAGACAACTGAAGGGATTTTTAGAGATTTGTCTTTAACAGAAATAATAAATATTACTTAAACTTGAAAAGTGAAATAATAAAATTGTTCATATATGTATGTAGGTAGATAATTAACAGATTTTCTAAGTGATATAATGCACAATATATATTATTTATCACTTATTAATATATGTATATACAATAGTTGTCTATATATATATAAAAAACTTAAAGATTGATAAATTTAGATATTTCACAAGTGTGCTTAATAAACATAATAAAGACAGCACAGCTCATTGACCTTTTCTACACAGATAACATACAATATGAATAACAATATATGGTATCCAAATCGAAAGGGGAAGCATTATAAGTATAGCGAGGAATACATATTTACTGAAATCCCCTATACAGGCATTACAATATCTTGTTGAACAAAATATTTATAGTATTGAAAATTAATAGAAGAAAGTAAATAAAATATAAGTACAAAATAAATGCATAGATTTCCTAAGTAACGTGCTTAGGTTAAGTGCATACACATATTTACTAAATCAAAGATCATTATATCATAATGATAAACAATGATATTCCAGAATATAAAAACCCCCATTACAATGCTAACAAAACCAACTATACAAAAATATAAGATTACTTCAAAATGTCAATAATAATCAAATTCTAATTTAAGATGCTTGTAACAGTAAGAGTTTAAGGTTTAACCAGCACCCTACTTAGAATAATATTTATAATTATAATAATAAATGTAATAAAGCAGTGCACACATTGATGTATGGCATGTATTTAGTACCTACATTAAATCTTTAGTCATCTATAATTTGAATTCGCAACTCTGTTTACATAAACAGTTAGCAGTTTTGGAGACTGTTTATCTCCCTTCACCAAGGTCACTAGCAGTCAACTGTACCTACTTACTTAACTTACACAAGTTAACTAAGTACCGACTTTTCATATATATTTATGTATGTATAGGAATTAAGTTCCTGTACAGCTCGAATTTCAGTTGGGTGCCCCCAAAAAAAAGCGTAACTTGTACTTAATATCGCTTTGTTAACGGATCAACGGGAACAGATCATCTGGCACAGCAGCAGCAGCATCAGCAGCAGATCATTTTGCTACGCCCCCGTCGACCGACATATGCTGCCACCCCTGCCCCTGCCCCGGCAAACATCCCCTCATCAGAATCATGCCATACTGATCCTTTGCTATATTGATGTATGTAGTCAAATTACGTTGCCTGGAAATGCATCAGAAACGCATATTCATTTACCGTAGACCTGCCAGATACGCTGACTCTCGGCTCAGCTCGGCTCGGCTCGTCTCGCCTTGGCTCTGGCTCTGACCTGGCCGTGGCCGTGGCCCATATGGCGGGTCGGCAATTAACTTGGGATGTCATTAACCAGCCTCGTCGTCGTAGGTGAGAGTCGGACGCAGACAGAGACTGACATATGACAGGCATCAAGCACTGGGCTGGACATGGCTGGACATGCCCAGTGCCAGATCAGGCTCGTCGTGCCATGCTCAGACTCCGACAAGCAGTAAGAACGCCCTCGCCCTCATCCTCACACCCTCTCTCAACCTCTCACTCAATCGCTCTCTCGGCCCTTTCGCCCGGCGTAACCTCCCTGCTGTATTATGTTCTCTGACGTTCCACCTTGGCATTAAACGCTTGATTAAATTTCACTACAAATGGGTTGGGCAGCAAAACAACACACACACACACACGCACACCATCACACGCACACCTGCACATGCACAATTGTATGTATGCATATTTAAATGGGGAAACAAAAAGGTCATATCACTCCCAAATGACCATATGGCGATTATATGCGACTTTCCTCTAAGATATTCATATGCCGATATTTTGACTGTCATGCTTGGCCGTGACGAGCTCATTAGCTGTCAATACCGTTAGACCTCTGCATACAAAGGGAACCTGGTATTGAACATGATATATGATGGCAATGTGAGAAATTGCTTGTTTTATAGTTTCAAATGGGCAGTCGAATATTGACATATGGTCTGTTAGGATCGTTGGATTTCTATACTTTTATGACTATACTTAACAACTTATCATTGATATGGATCTAACCTTAGTAAGGTGAACAACTCTAGTTTACATTTGCTATGAATTATGATATAAGAGACCATTAAAAATCTATTTAATTCGAAAAGGAATCTATTGGTTTCTAAAACTTAAGAAAATAAAACATTTTTTTAAATTATTGAATTAGTTTTAAACGAGTCTTCTAATCTTATTTTTAAATTTTACTGCAGAAATCTTAAGAAAGTTAAAAAACTTGTAGAGAAATAATTTAAATTAAACTCTCATTCATATTGCTTTAATCTTATCAAGGTAGACAACTTTAGATTATGATATATAGAGCTATACAAGATTATTTATTTTTAGAGGAATCTAAAAGTTGTTAAATGTTGTTCAGATTATTCTAAGTTTTTTAAGAGTCAAATAAATTGTTGAACATTTTAAGAGTTTAAAACATTCTTTTAGGAAAATCTTCCTATTATTCAAGTAAGAGTTTAACCATCTTATATAGTTTTCTCGAATGTGAAAAAAATGAAGGAACTTTTCAGATTATATGCTGTTGTATAGAACTCTAAACATTCGTAAGCAAATGAAGTACCTTCTTAAATTCTATTTCCAACTTCTTTCTCATTGAAATTAGACTAACCCCATTCTAACAACGAACAGCATGTTAAATTTCCTTTAGTTTATAATATATGAGAGCCTTTGTTGGTTTCGGGTATCGAGTTCATTGGGGGGGAAAAGGTCATTCAACGCATTCCTTTTTGTCTTAAACAATTCATTGGATTTCCCTCAAAACCGTAACGAATCGATTTGTAGGCTTTGAAAACTGCCTTTGTATTTCAGATCTCTTTAGAATATGCCACGACTTGAGTGCTCTATAGACTGCAGTTTAACTGCAGTTAGAAAGCACAGTTCTCGCATAACTCATATGAAATTCTTTTCTCTTTCTCTCCACCTTCTCCCTCCCCCTCTCCCGTCTGCTTGCTTTTTTGCCTATCACACATTGCTGCATTTCTTACATATCATTTCCCATGCATCCGGCAAAGTGGCAAAGCGAATGGGGAAGCCTAAAAAGTGCTTCGATCCGGCAGCGGAACGTGGTGAGAAAATGTTTTGCATTATTTACATTTTTACTGCACTCGGTTGAAGCTCTCTTCTTCTTCCTGTTGCTTGTTTGTTATGCTTTGTTGTTGTGCTTGCTGTCTGTGTTCTGGCTAACGTTGTTGTTGTTGCTGTCTCTGGCTGTGTCTCTTTTTCAGCAGGACATCTGTCATTCGCGCGATGCGTTCTCGCGTTCGTCCGTCGCGCTTGCTTTGGTTTTTGGTTTTATCGCTTCGCTTCCTGTCGCACCACTGAACCTGTTGCTCTCATTAACAAATTGTCAGGTGTGCTAACGTCGCGACGTTGCAGTTATTCGTCATGGTTTGCTTAATGAGCGCACAGTCAGCGCCGACAGACAGTCCGTCAGTCAGACTGACAGGTAGTCAAGCTGGCCGGCTTTATGAGCATCCAGAACATGTTGGCAATTCAACTGTAAAAGCATTTAAACGGAAAGTTCTTCCCCGCTCTCTCACACTCTCTTTCTCTGTCTCTCTCCCTCTCTGTTTACCTGCTTGTAAACAAACGGCAACTTAATCAATTCGTTAAAATGCTCAAACTTCAAGTGATAACAAACAAAGGCGAGACGTAATGAAAGAAAGGTCCAAACCCACAAACACAAAGACGGCAACAAACCCTATGCCCCTCTTCCCTTTCCTCTCTCTCCTATGCCCCTTTTCTCTCTGTGTGCCTCTGTCTGTTGCCCGTTTCCAATAAGCAGCCACAGTCGCATGTTTATTTTCTCACAAACTCGATAAAACAAATACGAAAATAAACGCGGACTTTGGGAAGCGATTTTGAAAACCTAATCAAATTAAGCAGCCGCCGCTGCAGCATCTCTTGTTACAGGGTATAACAAGCAAAGCGGGTATATTGATATGAGTATATGACAAGCACGAAAGCTACAGTTGAGTGTGCTTAACTGTAATATACATACATACTAATCACTCAAGCAACAAGATTTATATTATAAATATTAAACTTAAATTTTAAGGTCAAGATATTTACCCGGACAGACGGAGAAGACTATATCAACATGACTATTTATACTAAATAGGAAATAACATTCACTTTATGGGATCTGCCACGCCTCCTTCTACTTATTACATACATTATAGGTTGCACACAGCTATAATACCCTATCTTTCCCTATGGAGAGGGGAGTATAAACCCTGCCCCTACTTTTTTGAGGTTATGCAAACTGTTTGCAGTATGTAAATTTTATATTTTTTTATTAGAATACCAAAAATTAATTTACTGTTATACTTGATTTTCTTTATTCTTTCATAATATTTTGTCATCTGTATCAGTCTATATAGTCATCCAACTTGACAGATCACCCATTTGCATGCTTCATTAGCTTGCGTGCCTTAATTGATCTCTGAGATTAAACAAATAACGTTTATAATTACGTTGATGCTATAAATATTTCTGTACAATTTCAATTAAAGCGAATTAAATCAATTATTATTAACTGTTCTCTATTTAAACAGATGTTTTAAAAGGTTTATAAGAAATGGGCTTGTGTAAATAAATAAATATAAATACATTTTTCTAGAATTAAACAAAAACAGAAGCTTTTGTAGCGATGCAGTTCGCAATGAACTTTGATAAACTTGAACGTAATGGAATCTTAAGTTAATAACAACTACTTTGCTTAGTCTTAATCTATTTGAATCTAGTTACAGGGTATTAGAGCCTAGACTATCATTGCAAGACTCCAAATCTTCGTTTGCTTGGCAACCTTAGCTGTATCTCTTTCTGTAGCTAAAACTGTAATTGTAGTTGAAGTTGTTCAGGTTTTTTGGAATGAAGTATCTATAAATATTGTTATCTATAGAAAGCAGAAGCTGCATTTCATATGTATCCCATAGCTGTACCCCAACATTCAACTGCATCTTTAATGAAATACGTATCTTTAGCTATAGGCTATTTAGCAAAATACTCTGAAAGTATCTTCTCCTAAAGTACTTTCTGCAGTTGTATCTATAGTTCCTTTTGCTCATTTATCTGTAACTCTAGTTCCATTTGCATCCACAAAAGTATTTGTAAGTACATCTACAGCTGACTACACATATCTATGTTGCATCTGTGGCCACTTACCACGCCCCCTGCTTGCCGCATCTTGGTGCGTAATGAAATATTTCAATTCCAATTCGAATCCGAGTGGTTCAAACAGTGTGGCCGCCGCATCGCTATGTAGGGGTTGCATCTTTCTCGTAGCTGGAAATAGCAAGAGGCAGCAGCAGCATGCAACCAAGTGTGGCATTTCATGCAACACACGCCAAAATGTGCTGGGGCCAAACAGTAAAAGGGGGCACGTCCCCGCACAACAACTGCAACTGCAACTGCAACTGCAATAACAACCTCGACTCATCATGCCTTCCCGGTTGTTGTTGTTGCTGTGTGGTTATCGTTGTTGTTGTGTATGTTGTTGTGCATGTTGTTGTTGTTTATGCATACGCATGGGGCATGTCTCCCGCAACTCTAATGACTCCTCCAATGCCAGCCAAATGCGACGCTGTCTCCAGCTTCGTCTACGTCTGTATCCATCTGCATCTGTCTTTCTGCTTCTTCTTCTCTGTCTCTGTCTCTGCCTCTGCTCTGCTCTATCTCTTTCTCTGCTCCCTCTTCGCTCTCCCTACTTTATGCCTGTCAGCTTTTCCAACACAATGAAAAACATTTTCCTGTCGCCGACTGAGTTCTCAACATTCTCCTCTCTCTCTCCTTGCCAATCAACCTCGTCGCTGACTCTCTACCTCTGTCCCCTCCTCCCTCTGGCTCTGTCTCTCTCTCTCCCTCTACCTCTCCCTCTACCTCTCTCTCTGCCTTTCTCTCTGCCTTTCCCTCTGCCTCTGCCCTTGCCCCTTATCCCTATGCATATGCCTATGCCTCCTGACTCTGCTGCTGCATCTATTCCTGCTGCTTTCTCTGCCACTAACTCAGTTGCTGTTGCTACCTCTGCCTCTGCCCCTGCCCCTTCTCTTTCTCTATACCTCTGCGCTTGCCCCTACCTCTGTGCCTGCCCCTGCCTCTTATCCCTGTACTGACGCCTGCCCCTTTCTACTGCCACATTCAACATAATAAAAATCCATTTGATGTCGATGACTTTTTTGTTTTCCATGCGTCGTCGATGTTCGATGAATCTCTCAAAGCAGCACAACACTCACACACACACACATGCACACACATACACCCTGAAAGGGGCACATTCAAATGTGCATGTGCCGCATTGTTGTTGTTGTTGTTCTTGTTGTTGTTGCTGTTCTGCTCATATATTGTAAACGTTCTCTAATCTCCAAATGTCATTGAACTTTTCCTTTGCCACAGCAACAAACACACGCACACACGCTATACACACACACACGCACACACACATACAGTGGCACACATGCCAGATTAAATAGCGTACATAGTGTTTTATTATTTTGTTGTTTTATTATTTTGTTATTATTATTATTCGCGAGTATTTTCCGCATGTTGTTGCCCTTGTTCTGCCCACAGCGCTGCCAGCGTCGCTGCCAGCGTTGCTCTGCCTGCTGCTGGTGCTGCTACAGATTGTGCCTAGCATTATCTGTGCACCTCCTGCTGCTGCTGCTGCCGCTGCCTTGTCGCGTATTTTATGTCATAGTAGAAGCAACAACTGATGACAACGATAACAACAGCAACAGCAGCAACAACAACAGCAACAACAATTGCACACGTGCATTCTGCCTCAGCTGCTGCCTCTGCCTCTGCCTGTACTGCTGCTGCTGCTGCTCTGCAATTATTTCCAATTTAGCAGTAACAACTTTGAGGCTGCAGCTGGATCTGGAGCTGTGTGTAGCTGCAGCCCGTTGCTATTGTCTTTTCCACAGCCAGTTCATTGGCCGCCACTTGCAACAGCAGCAGCAACAGCAGCAGCAGTGGCAGAAGCACGGGTGGGGTCAGGCCGTACAGGGGCAGGCAGTGCAATTACTTCATGTACGCGAGCTACAATAACACGGAGAGTCCGATGAGTAGTCAAAAGTCGCAAAAGAGTCGCACTGTACGTAAACTGGTTGCCAGCATCCTGCTAGATGATCATGATGATGCTAGTGCTGCCCCAGCTCTAGCTGCAGCTGGTTACCTCTTGCACTGTCTTGCCACTCCCCCCCCCCCCTGAGTGGGGGCACTGCTATCTATCTATCTATGCTGGGGCCAAGCTAGGCTAGGCTGAGCTGGGCTGAACTGCGCTGCGCTGAGCGGAGCTGGGCTGGGCCACAAGCTTTTCGCAGGCGGAAAAACCAGTTTTATGGGAGGCCAGAGCAGGCTGGAAATGATCATGCCCCAGGAGCAGCTAAACAGAAAACAGCCTGCCTAGACCTGTTGCTGCATGTTGTCGTTGTTGTTGTTGCCTTGTTGTTGTTGCCTCGTTGTTATTGTTGCCTGCCTGTTGCTGTTGCTGGCAAAGCGAAAGGCTATTGACTTGTTTTTTCTATTGCCCGTCTTTGGGCACACTTCGCTCCTCTCCCACTGCCCCAGGCCCTCCTCCACCTGCTCCTCCTTCTCCTGCTCCTCTCTCTCTGTCTCTCTGTTGTAACACTTCCTCCTATTCAGCTGGGGATGTGTGTGTACATGTATTTGCCTGTTCGCTGCAGTTCGTTGAACCGCGTCACATTCTAATGTCCAGCAAAAGTGTTTGGCGACTTGACTGCGCGTGGGTGTGAGGCCTCCTACAACCAACAACAACAACTCTAGCAACAACTCCAACTCTAACAACAACAACAACTCTAACAACAACAACAACTCCAATCTAACAACAACAACTGCATAAACAATCAGCTCTATTATAATTGCTCGCGGCTGAATTGAAATCGTAATGAAATATGTATTGAGGCATATCACAGAAATGATTGCACATTGCAACCAGATGCAACAAAAGAGACATGGGGTGGGGAAGTCTCCTTCAAGAGAAAACTTAGAGAAATAAATAATAAATAAATACTTTTGAATTTATTTTGTTAATCTTTTTGGCACTGACAATACTTAAATAGTATTTTTATATTAGTTACAACTTAAATTAACTGAAATACAATTTCATTTAACTTTTAGCTCATTATCTTATACAGCAGCGCTTTATAAACCGTTGAACCAGTTTCTAAATAATATTTCCTAATATTTTGTCAGCCTTAACCTAATTATTTAACCGGAAATACCGTTTATGAGTCACTTTTTAATATATTCCAAGTTTATTTAACATATTCAAGGTTGTCTTGAAACAGCTGTGGAAATATAGCTGATATTGTACGATTTACCCCTTCTTTTTAATTGCATTAATAAATTATATTATGTATATAAATTATAAATATATTATATATTTATATAAATTACGCACATTAATTCCAAAATTTAGCTAGTTTCTATAAAATTAAATAACAAACATTACATTAAAGAATGACACATATTATATATGATAAGTATGATAAGTATAATATATTAAAGTTAAACTAGTCATTATAATAATGAAAAAAATAAAAAACACAAAATTAGCATAACACAAAATTAAAAAAACCTTTAAGTGATCTATTATGATCTTTCTACGACTCCAACTTTCGGTTTCTCATTTCAAAGACACTCTAATTAAACTGCTCCACATTCGATGAGAGTCAATAGAGCTTACTATAGAAGAATCAAAAGAAAACAGGAAATGACAAATTTCAACTACAACTTTTCAGAGGAAATGGAAATCGTTAAATCGAAATAATTTTCCACTCTCTATGCTTTGCTAATGACTTAGGAACCCATGGAGATGCACTCGCGCTACATCTACATGGACAAATACATCATCAAGAATGTTAGTAATAGTACTAATTATAAATACTTGTATAAATAACAAAAAAATTTCTCAATTGTCAAAATGCCTCTTCATCTAATTTGAATGCTTACATAACCTATATTTAGATAGCTCTAGTATACCTAACTATACGTAGTACTTAACTATATCAAATTCAAACCTCCAAAGTGCCTGCAATTTTATGCAAATTATTTAACAATACGTTATCAGGTGGCACTGTAATTGTGGCGAACAAAGCTTTTGCAATTCAATTACGATAATGCATAGACAATCTGTATAATCGGGGCTAAGTCTATGCCATGGCATTAGCTTAGTTCACAGCGCATAAAATACACTTGCACGCGATGTTTTGTTTGTTTCGTTTTTTCGTATTTCGGTTTCAGTTTCGTTGCCACGAATAACGAACGGAGCAAAATATATCATTTACGCCTAGTTTTGAGCAACATCTGTGCCAATGTGCGTGGGACACATTGGGCCGGTCCCCTCCCCCCTTTCAGCTGGGCCTGTCCATCAACAGTAGTGAGGATGGGTTGGAGCTGGCACTGGGACTCTGTGAGTGGAACTGAGCTTCGGTTAATCAGTCAGCGAGTCAGCGAAGCGTGAAACGCCATTGCCGATATCTACGCGCATTCAATTAATGAAATCAATAGGAGACAGACGGGGGGGACAGACGGAGGGAGAGATGGAGGGACAGTTGCAAGTGGACAACGGAACATACTTAGCTCGATGGGGTCAGTTGCAGGCTGACCATGTCGGAGCCAGATTGGGCGACAGTTGGTCGCGTGGAGCGCAGCGCGCGTCGCCTGCTTGGGGCACTGTATGTGGCAGCACGTTGGCTCTCGCTGCTCTCCTGCCGCATTCAACGCGATGGCCAACAGATTCAGCTGAAGGCGCCATGTCGACAGTGCAATCGTCTGCTGGTCATACTCAGGCGCTCCATACTGGTTAACATCTATTGGACCGTAATGCCGGAGATCTTTCGCAAGGCCCGACTGACAAAGAGCTACGCCGATATCTTTGCCATGTTGCAATCCACCTCGGTGAGCCTCTTCGCTGTGGTCTCTTTCCTGGTGCAGGTCACATCGGAGACACGCCTTCTGGCCATTGTGAATCGATATATACTGCTCTATGGGCGCATCTGTAAGCTGCGACAGACTGAGGAGCTCTTCACGCGCAAATTCACTTGCCTCTATGCACTGAAGTTGCTGCTCACCCTCTTCGGCTGCCTCTACGAGTTGCCACAAATGTTGCCACTGCGCTACATATTCGAGCTGCATGTGCCACGTCTGATCTCTGGGCTGATCGGCATCTACTTGTGGCTGGGCACACTCTTTCTGCTGGACGCCTGTTTCCTTGGCTTTCTTGTCTCCGGTTTGCTATACGAACAGCTGGGCGCGCATATTGCCGCAATGTTGCAACGTATGCGGCACATAGATCAATATGACAATCTAGACGAACCGGAGTTGGTGCCAAGGGAACGTCTGAGTCGCTATCAACGCATGTGTTTCCTCTGCGATCGTGCCGATGAACTGGACTCCTGTGCCGCCATCTATAGTGAGCTGTACAGTGTCACACTTCACTTTCGCAGCATCTTTCAGCTGCAGATACTCTTCTATATCTACTATAACTTCATTGTGCTGCTGCTCATGCTGTACGAGTATATCTGGAACTATCTGGAGGCGCAACAAGGCGAACTAGTTCCCATCGTCATGATCTGCATCAAAATGGCCAACATTCTGCTGCTGATCATGTGCGCCGACTACACGATCAGCAAGTCACAGTTGCCGCAGCTACTCCCCCTCGATATCATCTGCTCCGACATTGATCTGCGCTGGGATCAGAGCGTAAGTTGTGAGAACTGCTCTCTACTGATCTCTAATGATCTCCCTCTCTGGCAACTAGGTGGACACCTTTCTCTGTCAGCTACAAACACAGCCTTTGCAGATCAAAGTTCTGGGCATACTCGAGCTGAACAACGCCTTCATACCCGTCATAATAACTGGCATCATGACATATCTCTTCATTCTGATACAGTTCGGATTTACGGGAGGTTTCGATGTGGCCGATGAAATTGTCAAACGAAATTTGACACTCGGCGGAGAACAAAGAATAAATTAGCATAATATTTATGAAACTACTTAGCGATCTATTATAAACTTTATACGACTCAAACTTTCAGTTTCGTATTTGAAAGACACTCTAATAAAACTGCACCACATTCAATGTGGGTCAATTAGCTTAGAAGAAGTAAAAGAAAACAGAAAAAGACAAATTGCAATTAAAATTTTTCAGAGTAAATGGAAATCGTTTAATCAAAATTGTTTTGCCACTCGCTATGCTTTGCTAATGACTTAGGAACCCATGGAGATGCGCTCGCAGTACATCTACATAGACAAATACATACATATGTATATCCACTACAATGTTGCTCCACTCTATAGTCTTGGGGTTTTATGAGCTATGACTAACAGGATGGAAGAGCAAGAAGAAGATGGCAGAAGAAACGCTTTCTCAGCCCGAAATTTCTTGGGTTTCCTCTCTCTATCTTTCACTGAAATGAAATTTCAAATTTATGCCGCCCATATTATCGTTCATTATATTATGCACCGTGTACGTAGATTTGAGTTATATGCGTTTACAGAGTCTGCTGATACAATTGGAAGTTGGGTGGTGCTGGGAAGTCGGAGCTCGTTAGGCAGCAGAGACTAACAATCAGAATTCGGAGCTAACACGGTGTAATTATCATAGCTTTGTCTGTCTCACTGTCTGTCTGTCTGTCTGTCTGTCTGTCTGTCTGTCTGTCTGTCTGTCTGTCTGTCTGACTTGTCAGTTCCTACAACGCCCACTCTCCGCATTGTTCCGCTCCCGCCCGCTGCTACCATTATCAACATCGTCATCTACAAAAGCGTCTTTGTCTTTGATTATTTTTGGGCGCCAGCCGAGCGTAACGCGCTTGTCACGCCTATTATACCGACAGGCACTGTTCGAGCCCCTACATCACAGTGTGCGTATGTTTGTTGCTGGGTACATTATACTACATACGAGTATGTACCCAATGTATGTGCGAGCTTAGCTGGCAGTGTCGTCAGCTGAACCTGAACTCGGCACCGTTGCTGCTGACCTGTGTGCGGAGTGTGCGGTGTGTGCGGTGTGCAGTGTGTGTGTGATCCGCTTGGCGAAATACTCGTGCAGCGAACAAAGCAAACAAAACGGCAAAAATAAAATACTGAACAAAATAAAACAGGCGAATTACGAGAGATGGGGCGTGCTGCTGTTGAAATACCCTACATTAGAGAAAGGTACTTCAATGGATTAAATGAATGTGAAGTAGAAGTAAAAGTAGTTGGTGAAGGGAATGTTTAAATAGTAGTAGAAAGGGTGGTGTTGTATTTGTAGAAGTGGTATAAGCAGTATAGGTAGTGTTAGTATATGGAGTAGTAGTCTTGGAATGAGTAAAAATAGTAGAAGTACTAGGAGAATGTCCAATACTTATAGTATGAGTAGTAGAAGAAGTATTAGTAGTAGTTGTAGTATTTAATGAAGAGGTAATATACTTTATTGATGTAGGATTAGTAGTAAGAGTGGTAGTTGTTCTATAGTAGTAGTAGGAAAAGTACTTGTTCGTATTGTAGTAGTAGTAGTAAAAGAAGAAGTAGTAGTAAAAGTAGTTGTATTAGTAGTACTAGTATTAGTAGTAGTAGTAGTTGTATTAATAGCAGTAGTAGGCGTACTAGTAATAGTAGAAGCAGTCGAAGTAGTAGTAGTAGAAGTAATAGTTTTATACGTAGTAGTTTTATACAGTAAAATAAATGATAGTAGTGATAGTAGTAGCAATAGTAGATAGTACAAGTTGCATCAGTAGTTGGTAATAGTAGTATGTTGATATCCTTATATTGATATAGTGACTAGGAACTATTCTTCAAGTATTCCTTGTTTAAAAGACTCATCTTTCAATGTGTTACATAATGCACTGCAAATCCATCATACCCTGCCTCTAACCTAACTGCAAAAAAGCGAAAAAAATAATCAGCTAGATTGCAACAAGGTAAATTTTTCACTTTTTGGTCTGTTGCACACGCGCCGCCAGCCCGACAAAGCTCCCAATTCTTCCTGACAGAGCGCATTCAAATTTCTTTCTTCTGCTTTGTATTCGTTGTTTTTGCCCATTTGGAGCTGATGGCCAAATGCTGTGCCCGCCCTGGCCTGGCCCAGAGACAAGCCATGCATATTTCCGGCCCTCCTCGCCAGCGGCAGCCTCAACCTCAGTGCGGGCCGCCCCATTAGCCAGTTTCGATTTCCTGCCTCCTCCAGCCCAGCCCAGTTCAGTTCAGTTTAGTTCAGTTCAGTTCAGGGCGAGGTCCGGCCGGACCATTCCAAGTATTTGCAATGTACTTAATTCGTTCGACTCTCTCTCTCTCTCTTTCTCAGCTGCTTTACAAAAATTCTTAGCACACCCAGTGAGGGGTAGTGGGCGGGGCAGGGATCGGGAACTGGGCGGAGGCTATGACGGAACCTCTTCAAAAGCGTAGTTCTTACATTGTTCACCGCATGCCGGCGCTGCAGTTGAAAGATGCCGCACACGCCAAGCGGCCTCCGTATAAAGTACACAAGAGGAGTGGGTGGGGGAGAAGTGGGGAAAGAACACTCAGCTCCCAAGCTCCCAGTTTCATGTGTAATCATTGCTGTGGTTAAACACTGCGGTTGCCTCTGTGCCTGCACAGCTGCCACAGTGTGCGTAAGCAGTGTGTGTAACTAGCGGCACTTTGAGCACAAATTAAATACGCATTCTATGCAATTGTGGGCCTCACACTTACCACACTTATCAGCAGAGAAGGGAGAGGGCGGGGGAAGAGTACAGCCTCCTCGACCTTTGCTACAAGAAAGAAAGCAAGAAAGCATAAAATGTCACCAGAGAAAAGCAAAGAAAGCAGGAAAACTGCCCCTATTTATACACTTCCAACACAATCAAGAGTTTCAGAGTTAACATCCCGCATTTAAATTCTGAATACCCCTCACCACATTAGGTTGAAAAAACTTACTACAAATTTACTCATTGTGATATTGAAAACTCACTATAAATTGTTCAATGACAAGCAAATTTGTATACCAATATACCGAACCCTGATCAATTTATTTATGTATTGGAACCCGCATCCTGATAAATATTCACTCAACATCTAATTGAGAGGGGAGTACAGAATTTCTGTAAACAACTTGCATATTTACTTTTGAAATTCAACAATTGAACTGAAAACTGTACGATACAATAAATATAGTAGATCTAATCATTTTGAAATTCCCAAAACAATTTGCTAACCATATTCATCATATCATATTATTATTACAAGGGGAGGTTTGAAGAAAATTTATGCATTAAGCAGAAATAAGACATCATTTCTTAAATATTTGCATTTAAGGTTTAGTCCCAAATAAACTTAACCTTCATACAAAGTTATTATTAAAAATATCCATTAAAGTACAACAAATTTGACTAAAAACTGTACCGAACGTTTTCAATATGTCAAAGTATTTATAAGGGAAGGTTTACTTGAAATAGGTTGACAATAAGTCAGAGTTACTTAATGTTTTGTGAGACAATGAAAAGGAACACTTTTGTGAAGGTTTAATTGCGATAAAAACCAAGTAAAGTTCCTCTTAGAACAAAGTTCTTTATAAATACCCTTAAAAATCTCTGGGAAAGTTTCCCAAATTTCAAAATAGCTCATTTAATATATTATTGAGTATAAGTACTCAATACTTTACAACTTGAGTAGCTTATTCCGTAGATTCTACAACTAGAAGAAGTACCATACCATACCAAATCAAAAGTATGTTTAGACTACCCCAAACAAAACCACAACTTCTACTACTAATAGGCAAATTCCACATCTTGAGGAACAATAACAAAGTGTACCCCCGCAGCATCAACAATTGGCGTCATCTCAGTCAAATCCATTCAATTTGGTATACTTTCACTTGCGAATGCTCGGAAACAAAATAGAAAACCAAAATCGTGCCGTCTTTGTCGATATCGTAGTAGTAAGTATATGCGGGGCACTACACAAGCAGCAAGTGCCTCGTCTGGCGATGCGGGTTCGTATCGTGTGCTCGTAAACGTGACACAAACAAACAACTCTATTTGTCATATCTCTCGCTCTTGCTCTTGCTCACACAACAAGAATACTTGTAGTATTTGTCGTGTTCGGGATCTTCCGAATTTGGAACGTGACTGAGCGGGGGCAGGCACAGGAAGCGGCACGCACGATAAACACGCCTGCCCAAATATTGTTTGAACTTAATTTGGAGCAAGAGCAGAGACAGCGCAGTGAACGTAACACGAGCAAACATCTGGTTATATGTACATATGTTATAGATGTTCTACGTGCGAGTACTATATGGACTGTCAGCCTTATAAAAATAATAACAAATTCCACAATGACTGTCTCTGTCTGTGTGTGTGCGAAATGCATAGCAAATCGAGTGGGCAAACGAATACAAAAACATGCCGTGCATGCTATAAGCATGTTGGACATAAGACCCTCGCTTACCTTACCCCCTCCTCTGCCGCCTCCTACAACACGTCTTTGCACGGACCGCAAGCCAAGCACAGCAAATGCCAATACTCGTTTTGGCCTAAATACACAAGGCGTCAACAAGTGGGCATGCAAACGGTTTCGGTCTTGAACGAAACTTTAATGACCTACTGGGGAAATGGGTCGAGCTAACGCTAACTGTAGATAACATCATAGTGCAGGGGGGAACAACTTATATCTAAATTAGTTGAATGCCACAGAAAAAATGAATGTCAAATGGAAAACACTTGATAAAACTTAGGGGAAAACTATGATAACAGAACTTCAAAATATTTGAAATAATTCAGGGTTGAATATACAAATAATTTTGTTCATTTTTAATGATTGTACAATGATAATATTTTCACTGATTATAACCAAGTATGTTCTGTTTTAAGTTAAAAAAGAACTGAAAATCTTTAAAAATATTGTAGAGAAATTGAAAAAGAAGTTCTGCACAAATTTCCTAATATTACAAGAAGTTATGAATGAGGTTTCTAATAATTACGTGTATATGCAAGTATTTTGTTAAATAACTTGAAATTTTTTAAAATAGTTAGGAGACAATCAAAAAGAAGTTCTGTAAAAAATTCTAAATTTAGAAATAGCTTCTGCAAGAAGTTTCTAATGGTAATATCCAAGTATTACGATTTTTAATTGAAAAGAACTTTAAATTTTATATAATATTTCAGAATTTATATTAAAATGCTTTTTTATTAAAGGTTTCTGATGATTATTATACCCAAAAAAGGTTAGTTTACTTGGGAAAATGCAAAGTTAATATATCATAATATTCTCGACCATAATTAACTCATCATAATATGCAACAGAAGTCACACATAAAGTAGATAAATTGCCATTAACCTAACTATATTCATAGATAACGAATTGTTTCTATTCGGCCATAAATCACAGAAGCAAGTCTTAGATTTCTCGAGCTGCTTTACGGTTTCGTAATCAACGTGCATAAATCAATGGATGAGAGAGCGAGGGACAGAGAGGGAGAGGGAGAATTTGGCTAAGAGGCTTTTCGCGATTGTTTTTATGTCTTGTCGATACTTTGTTGCAGTCGATAGTCGAGGAGGGCTGCATGAATCATTTGCAGCGTATCCCAAAAGGTATGCGACCTCAAACCAATGCGTCATTTTGCTGCGCGACGATCCACACTGATATGAGGAAGGGGCAGAGGAGGGGGCACTGGGGACTGGGCACGCACACACGCTTAAAGCAGACGCGCTTCGCTTTGTTATTTGTGTGTTCGATGAACCGAAATTGGTTGCTGACCCACTTTCCACCAAATTAACGCACTTTATGGCAAATGGAATCCACAAACAGCAACAAAAACGAAAACAAAGCGCGCACACAACGGCAATAGAAAGAGAGCGAGAGCATCGAAGAGAGCCGCGAGAGCAGCGGGCGTGGGAGAGCGTGCGAGAGCTTTACAGATTGGGGCCGACGACGCTGTCGCCGTTGCCGTTGCTGTTGGCGTCAGCGTCGTTAAGAAAAATAATATCAATTTGTTGTTGCTGCTTGTGTTATTCATCTTTGTGTTCTCCCTCTCTCTCTCTCTGTCTCTCTTTACGTTTGTTTCTGCTGTGTCTGTTTGTATGTGTGTGTGTGTTTGCTGCTTGTAATTTACGCAACTTTGCTGTCTGTTTGGCTACTTGTCTTGTTGTTGCTCAAGCAGAGGCCGGGCAGAGGCAGCGCAGCACGAGATCAACAACCAGAGCCACATCTGCAGCTGAGCCTGTTGAACTTTTTGCACAACACACACTCAGCTCCAAAATCCGAAATCAAAAACCTGTTCCAAGCTTGAAGCTTGCCACACGTCTCAGGCAAATCAAAAAAAAGCTGGCTCAACCAGAGGCCTCAAAGCTTGACGTCAACTGCGAGCTGACGACGCTACGCAGACGCTCAGTCGCTGCTGCCGCTGCCCGCTGTTGCCTTTGCTTTGCCTGTGTTGTTGTTAATCTTTGTGGACTGTACCTTTTTTGTTGTTTGAAAGGCAAAACTTGTTTGTTGTTGTTGTTGTCGTAGAGAGCTTTGACTGTGTGTGCTTTGGCTTGAGTGTTGATTGAAATCGATCTCTGCAGATCTCTCCCCCTCTCTCTCTCTCACTCTCTGTCTGCGCAGCTGCTGTGACTGTTGTTGTTTTTATAGAACATGACCTTGTGGCCTCAATCTCGGCAGATACAAATTGTTAATATGTATGTAAATAAATGTGGTCATCTCTCTTTGTATATATGCAATTTAGGCGGGCCTAAAGTGAGACCTGCTCCATGTAATTAATAGTGTAGCACAGTGTAGCCTGCAGCCAGCCAGCCTCTGCCTCTGCCTGCGCCTGCTGCCTCTCCCACTGCCTCTGCCTGAGCTTCTGCCTCCTTCTCTGCCTGCTGCCACGCCTAGTGCTTGTCGTTTTTGGAACGAGCACATAAATGACGCTTTCCTGTGTACTTAAGGTGTCTAAACTTGACTACCGTGCAGCAGCAGCACCCTGCAGTAGCAGCGCAGCGTCCGTAACCTTGCCCAAGACAACGGACTGCGCTGCCCTTAGCCGCTGTCGATGCCCATTACTGCAGCCAGCACTCAACGCAGCTCTGCCTGCGCCACTGTCCACTCTCCATGCAGTCCACACAGTCCACACTGTCCACAGTCCACAGTCCTGTGTTCTCTCCGCTGCTACTGTTGTGCTTTTTGTTTTTGCTGTACCCAGAGGTGCCAATGCAAACGCAGACAGAGAAAGAGAGAGAAAGAGACAGAGAGAGAGGAGAGCATGACAAACAGTTGCAGGCAAAGCAAATAATTAGTATACATCGATTATCTTGCGCCCAGGCTCAAAAGCAGTGTATATGTATGAATGTGTTTGCCTAGATGTATGTGTGTGTGCCTGTGTTGGGTGTGTGTGTGTGTGTACCTGGCCCCGCTGGCTACTGTGCAATCGACGCTGACTTCAAACTGGTCCAGCTCCAGATGTTGGCACGTCGCACACGCGCTGCCACTGCCGCTGTCGCTGCTAAGACTGATGCTGTGCCGCCCCACCGCCCTCTGCCGACGGCCCTCTGCTGCTGTTGCTGCTGCTGCGCCTACGCGCGCGCGCGCCCATTGCAGCCCACAAAACAAGTTCCCCCGTTGGAAGGCATTCTCCATTCGCCATGTGTGCAGCCATAAAATGCGCCAGAACTGTACGCAGTCCACAAGTCACATGCAGCCACCAACAACAACAACAGCATCAGCAACAACAAGGCAGCGACGTCGACTGCGCGACGTGTGCTCAGCTCGTGCCAATTCTTCTTCGCGTTTGAGTTTGAGGTTTCTTCGACTTTTGCAGCTGCATGTGAAGACGACAAAACGTTCTTGTGTGCTTATGAATTCGCACAAACAAATAAAACGCATGCACACACACAGACACACACATACATACAAACACATTCGCATAAGCATATGTATTTGCCAATAATATATGTACAGTGAGAGGCATACAAATACAGTCGCTTGTGGTTTTGGCGAACGCCTTAGAAGGTCGCCCGAGAGAGCAGAGAACGCGAAAACATTTGCATTTAATCAAAGTCGTTTTTAATTATTTCCATAAAGACAAGACGGGAATGTAGTTTGGTATTGTTAGAGTATACATATGTCTATGTTTGTATACATATGTATGCATGTGTATGTACATATATCTACATATGTATGTGTGCATAAAATTGTCTGCATGTTATGCCAAAAAAGACGCGAAAACATTATATATATTAAACATACGAATATTCAATTAGGTTACTCAATAAAAATAATGGAATAATAATTAACAAAATTAAAAAAATAATTAGATTTATTGTATATTTTTATTTCCAGCTAATTAACTTTATAATAATGTAAGTATTTTATATACTATTTGCAATAAAAATTGATTGAGAAATAATAATCTTAGGTTTTCAATCAATTAAATTGCAATTAAATAACAGAAAATTATAAATATAACAAACTTTAAGCATTTTTATGTGTGTGTATTAGAGTGCTGCAGAAAATGTATTCAAAGAGGGAAATGAACCATTCAATAAACAATTGGTTTTATTTTTTGAGTACAGTTTTAAATGAATGTAAATGAATGTTGCAGTTATGCTTACTATGGTTGTACAGTACAAATTCAGTTCAGGGTTTTGCAGTTCAAAATGAGTACAGTGTACATTAGGGGCAAGTTAACAATGTAAAGACATTCGTCGCAACATAAGCTCCTCGATTAACTGCTAATATAATTGCTGGACATTTATTATTAACTTTATTAGGAAATACAGGATCACTCAATATCTTAATGAATGTATTCAAGCAGGTCTCAAGTATAGATATTCCAAATAAAATTGATTAAAATAGATTTAATATTCATGAATTACTGATAAACTCAATCAACCATACCCTCCCCCCTGATACAGCCGTCAGTTCAAAAGGTAGCAACTTTCTCTTTTCACTCGTCACACAACATAATCAAAACAAAACAAAATTTCTAACACCATAATATGAACTTGAAATTCGCATACGATATTTATAGTTTCGCTTGGTTTATTTCTGGTACACACAAATTGAACATTCATTCGTTTAGTTCATTTCAGTTTGTACGAATACAAATTACTTGTGCGTGGTCATCATTTGTGTCTGATTGTCTTATAAGTACTTGAAATAATGAGCTCATCTAATTGCAACCAAAAACGCAAACTTGACTTATCTCCAGCGGGCAAACTTGTACAGTCAGATCTGATAAGGTAAGGTATTAACTTTATACATATGTACATAATGTATAGTGAAATTCTCTAGATAACTGTTTGGGAATGCCTTGAGGGGATTAACCTCTAACTAAAAGTTATTTGCCAAAAGTTACGACTATTCTAATCTCTTTTTTTTTTTTGTGGGATAATTAAGAAATTATATAGTGTAATGATTAATGTTGTGGGCACGATGATTATACTAAGCCACACAATGAAAGAAACTTCTTTGGGTAGCTAATTTGTGTAAAGTGCTTAACTATAGTGCGCTGTGATTTCTTTTGTTGTTCCTCTCACTCTCTCTCTCGGTTTTTGCAAAAGTTACAAGTGAAGTGGATAATTTGAAGTGTATCCACATGGTCAGGTGCAGAAGAACTCTCTAGCGAACACCTTCCGTTTTTCGGTTGCTCGCCTAATGAGCTAACCGTCGCGTCGGATGTTGTGTTGCTTGTGCAGCCTTCACACACTCCTCCGTTGGAGGTTCTCGACTGCTGCTACCGGCGGCGGCAAGCAGCACCGGCCAGCGGCAACTGGCTACCGGCTACCGGGCTATCGTATCGTACAAAGCAGACACTCACATAATCTTGATTGACTTACAGCTTTCAGCTGGTAATGATGATATTTTCATCATCCGTTTGTTTTATCGGAATATTCTTTGGCGCTGTTCAAGTAGCTGTACATTTCATACAAGTCGAGAAGTGTACGAAGAAAAAGAAGAAGAAGCAGCAGAAGATGATCAAGCATTACCAGGTTGAGGCCTCTACCTGCAACTTGAACATGAGCCGTGTGTCTATTGTCTAGTGAAATGTTGAAAGCATCATTAATTTTTTTATATCTTTCGCCTTTAAGTCGAAACTTTAATATGCGCTGTCTACATGTATGTGTGTGTCTGTGTGTGTGTGTGTGAGGGAGAGTATGATAATTGCAGAAGGAAAAAGAAAAGAGAGAGCCAGCGCACAGTAGACGGCAGAGTCGGGTGACCCATAATTACCGCACACCGGTCGCGGCCAACAGACAGAACAATCATGGGAAAACCAAGTGGAACTTTGTATCGTTGTGTCGTTGCTTGCTCTGGTTGTTCTTCTCTTGCCCCCCTTATAAAGTACAATAATTTGAGCAATGCCAATGCTACGTTTTATGATTATCTTGCCCGTTTACACGACACGCACAAAAGGCACGAAAAAAGCACGCAGCAAGGCACCTCTCGTGCAGATTTGCCGGTACCAGTTCCAGTTTCATTTCCAGCAGCCCCAGCTGCAGATGAGATAATGTTGTTCCTCGTCAGATTTCGATATTATTTCAGTGTTTTTTCTTCATGTTTTTCTGTGTTGCTGTGCCGCCTTTGCCCTTTTTCGCCAGCGCTGACGCAGCCCTTTTTCGAGGCGCCCCTCCGAACAAGTGCAGCGCACAAGTGCAACCTTATCTCCGCACTTACCTTTACCTCTACCTCTACCTTTACCTATGCTAATTAGAGCGACGGCCTCGGCCTTGTTTTTATGCGCTTTTAGCGTGAACTGTCCGGCCGACTGTCGGTCTGTCCCCTCGTCGCTGCATAAATTTTCTGCTCCGCGGCGGGGTAATTTATGCGCCAACTTTCATGGGAAAAGTGGACGTGAAAAACGTTAAAGCATTAAACGGAAATTGGAATTAGTCCTGACAACGGATTCTTTTTTAATATTTCTTGCTACAAGGGGGGGGTAACAGAAACAGAAACAGTATAACCGCAGGACAGGTGCGCAGAGTACACTCCCCGTCACATGCCTCGGAGCGGGGAGGGTTGTGCAGGGTTGACTGGCGTGACGGCTTACAACGATTCACAATAGACTCGACTGCATTCTGTACTGCACCACGTAGGTTAAGTAGCTGACCAGTGCGGAGAGAAAGACCAAAATCAACTCGTTCGATACTTCGAAAAGACCTAAAGGACGCACGCTGAAATCGGTATAGTTCAAGCGATTGTAGAACATCTCCAGCTGTAAAGATTAGAAAACGGAATAGAGAAAGAAAACAGTTTCTATTGTTAGAAAGGAACTTCAAATTTAAAGTATTTCCGAGTTGGGTATGGCAAGGTAGCAACCCTAATATCAAATTTCATGCTTGCAGTGCCTTTGTACTGCAGTTCGGTTTCTTTATCGATCATTCCACACTTCTGCTGCACTCTTTTCTCTGTAGTACATATGGTACTCAATATAGTACATGTCTTTATGGAACCTACCTTAATGTGCCACTTCTTGCTCTCGGTGACATAGTAATTATCCAGGCTGAGTCTGCGTACCACACGTGAGCTACTGCCAGCGCCGTGTATGGCCTGCGTGAGCAGCATCAGATCCATTAGTAGCTTGAACTCAAACACCAATGTGCCTAGTCCATTGAACTCACTGGCGACAAAGAAGAAGGCAAGCAGGGCCATTGTGATAAACCAGAATAACAGCACAAAGCAGAGTGGAATGTCGAAGAGTCGCCCAAAGTTCTCCCCGATTTGCTGAATGTCCTCGTAAAGGGTCAAACACTCATCCAGACGGAATGCAGCAGACCTTAACTCTCACCGCTGGACTCCACCCGACTCTCGTTGTTGTTCCAAAGCCAGTAGCTGCTCTCGTAACTCTACTTGCACATAACGGTTCATTTGATCGTACAGTGCGCCCACACTAAGGTAGGCCACAAAGCAAATATGACAGATCATGGAAGAACTGAGAGACGAGAAGGTCTCGCAGAACACCGTAAATGCAAAGCTAAGCGAGGGCTCATCGAGTATGGTGGGAAGTAGGTAACCCACTTGATAGACATGACAGATAACGCCGAGGATCAGCAGACAGAGCTCCCTCCGACCACCGTAGTGCATATCATGACAACCGGGCAGAGCGTTAACCCGACGAAATAGATCAATAAACCCGTTAACCAGTCACAACAACTTCTGGCCATAACAAAATTGCATCACAACAATGACCAGGGCACAAATCGCACTGCACAGCACGCGTGTGCAGACGAGGACATTCAGTTGATTGAAACTCAGAGCGAGAAAGAAACCCATAAAGAAATACACATAGAAGAAGCTAAGTCCCAGGCGGAACAACAGAGAGCACCACTTGAACCACTTGCGATCGCGAGCAACCAGACGACCGTCGTTGCATCGATCGCGTTTCACGCGAAAACAGACGATGCCCAGAAGTGTGGCAAAGTGGCAAGTGAGCCGCAAGATGAATGCGGCAAGCGACGAGACGCTCAGCTGGCGTTGACTACCGAACATGACTAAGCGCGAGATTATGCGGAACTCTGCAGCCAAGCGAGGCACAAACGATGTGTGTAGTAACACTTGCAACGCACTAATTGATTGCCCATCGATAATCATCTCGGCAATTAATTATGCAAATGAAATCAACCACAAATATACTGTTATTTTCGATCACATCTATATTTAGTTTAATTGAATTAGTACCCATATATATATACAACATCAATATTAGAAGTAACCTCATGTAGTTACTCATTCGAAAGCGAGATAAGCGTAGAATTAGCATATGGCATCGAATAACCTCTGTAGTAGGAAGTTCATATTGTAATTAGTAAGATCATCTACATTTCTACTGCTACGAATATCTGTTTCCGTTGTGAAACAAGTTTCTTAAGTTTCATACATCTGCATTCTATACTGCATTATATAGGTTAGATAGGTTACCACAGCGGAAAAATATACTAATATAAGTTCGTTGGATACTTCGAAGAGTCCCAAAGGTCGCACACGAAACTCATAAAAGTTCAAACGACTCAGAAACATTTCCAGCTGAAATGAAAGGAAGGTAGAAGAAAGGTTTTCAAATGAATTGAATGTGATATATTGCAGTTCTAGAATAACTAAGTTATGAACTACCAAGTAAGATTCAACTATTAACATTCTAGGCAACCCTTAACCCATTGCTTGCTAGATGTTCTTACCCGCATGTGCCAACTTTTGCTTTGGTAGCAATTCTCCAGTTTGAGTCGCTGTATCACACGCGAATTGGCCGAGGCTCCGTCTACGGCCAAGATGAACAGCAGCAAATCCGTAAACATTTTGACAACGTTCAGCCATAGTACAGCACTACGGAAGCCATTGCGAACAACGTGATACGAGATGACAGTGAGGCTTACGAACATTACCAGCAACATGAGAAATATGGTCAGATCCATTAGCTTCTGAAAGCCATCGCTGACGCGTTGTATCTCATCGTATATGGCCACACACTGATCAAGCCGATACTCGGCAGACTTGCGTTCCTCCTCACAATAGGGTTGCTTCGCGGAGCGCAGTTGACGACGTACATAACGATTCATCTGACCATACAACACGCCAATGCTAAGAAACGCCACGAAGCAGGTATGCAACATCAAGGTGACATTGATGGTCGTATAAATTTCGATAATAATTTCGAAAGTCGAGTTTAACCATAAGAGTAAAAACGGAATTTCATAGCACACACAGATCAGCTTGAAGATCAGCAGAGTTAGCTCACGAATGCCACCGAAACCTATGTCCTGGCAACCAGGTAGTGCCTTGACACGTCGAAACAACCGCAAGAAATTGTTAACCACACGCAGCACTCGCTGACCGTACCAAAGCTGCATAATCAGAATGTTCAAACACAGAATAAGCCAGAAAATAATAAATAAATAATACATCATAAAATTCTGGTCAGTGGCATTCAAGATTCGTTTAACGTTTATATAGAAAAAGCAAGAGTACATCACAAGGCGCATCAATAGACAGAACCTCTTTTGCCAAAAGTGGTTCCTGGCCACAAGCGAACCATTCCTCGGATTCACTTCTATAACGAACCAAAAGAATCCTAGAAACCGCGCGTACCGGCTACCGTAATCCAAGATACGAGACGAGACCTTGCCGGCCCTCAGCTGTCGACGGCTACGGAACATGACTAAGTGAGAGAGGTACCTTATAACCCAACGAGGCACCCATGATGTAAGAGAACTCCAACTGCAGTACACTAATTGATTGAATATCGATTATCATCTATAAAGTGAATTACGCAAATGAAAAAGAAATTTAAAAATGAAATCAATTATTTTTGATTAAATCTTTTAATTAATTAAAGTACAACATATACAAGTATAGCAATGACTTGAAGTTACTTAAGGTTTACTCATTGATTTTTACGAAAGCAAGATATGATTCGAGTTTTTGTGTTCTGGATGGTCACATAATTTCATTGCAAACTACAGTATGAATCCCACTTGATTTCATACTGCAATAAATAGGTTAGATAGGTTACCAGACCGGAGATATACACTAATATAAGTTCGTTAGATATCTTAAATAGTCCCAAAGGACGCACACGAAACTCGTAAAACTTCAAACGACTCAGAAACATTTCCAGCTGAAATGAAAAGAAAATAATTAAATAATACGGTCTTTTGAGTGTCTCAAAAAGTTAAAGAAAGTGTGAAAGAAAGTAAAATTGAACCACCTTGAGCATAGTAAAACATTTTTTGCAAAAGTTAGGAATAATATATCTTAAGCTGGATTTGCTTACCCGCATATTCCAGACTTTGCTTTCGCAGACGTAACAATTCTCCAACTTGAGTCGCTGGATTACTCGGGAACTCATGGTAGATCCGTGCACAACCAAGATAAGCAGCGACAAGTCGAAGAACATTTTGAATCCGATCACCAATATACTAACATATCGAAACCCGGTGCACACGGTGTAATATGCGGCACAAAGACATGTTCACAAAAAGGATCAGCAATGAAAGGCACAAGGGAAGATCCATTAGCTTCTGAAAACTGTTACTAACGCGTTGTATCTCATCGTAGATTGCCACACACTCATCCAACCGTTTCTCGGCACAATTAAGCTCCTCCCGACTGGGCTCAACACCCCTGGATTTCTTCAAGGAGCGCAGCTGACGTCGCAGCTCGTGGCGCACATAACGATTCACCTGATCATACAACATAGCTACGCTGAGAAAGCCCACGAAGCAGCTATGAGTGATCAATGTGCCATTGATGGTCTCATAAATTTCGACAACACTTTCCAAACTGGATTCTAGCTTTAAGAGTACGAAAGGTATCTCGTAGGACAGACAGATCAGCTTGAAGATCAGCAGAGTTAGCTCGCGTTTGCCACCGAAACCTATATCATGGCATCCAGGAAGTGCCTTGATTCGACGGAACAACCGCAAGAAATCGTTAACCAAACGTAGCACCCGGTGATCGCACCAGAGCTGCATGAACATAATGATGAAGCACCAAATAAGATGGCAGATCACCCGACTCAACGGTGCTAGATTTCGTTTAGTAAAGTTCAAGGATCGTTTCCAACATATATAGATATACAGACTAGTGATCAAAAGACGCGTCAAAAGGCAGAACCTCTTGTACCAAAAGTTCTTCCTGGCCACAAGCGAACCATTCCTCGGATTCACTTCTATAACGAACCAAAAGAATCCAACAAAGCGCGCATACCGGCTACCGTAATCCAAGATACGAGACGAGACCTTGCCGGCCCTCAGCTTCGAACGGCTTTCAAACATGACTTATCGAGAGACTATGTTCAGGTTTACAACCAACTGAAGTATATAAACTTAGTCAGTATAAAGAGAACTCCAATTTCAATAAGTTAATTGTTTCCCCAATCGAAATCGTCAGAGGAATTAATTACGACGAGCGATTGAAAACTTTAATTAACTATAAAACCTTCAATTTTCGCATAAAATCGATAAAGTCTTTTAACTTTAATTGAATTAGTAAGTGATATAGAACATTGATAAGTAAAAATGACTAGAGTTAAACAATGACATTAAAGGAAGTAGGATAGTATGATATAATGATATGGTAGTTCAAATTTGATGTGTCTGCATGCCATACTGCACTATATAGGTTATATAAGTGACCAGACCGGAGAGATACACCAATATAAGTTCGTTGGATATCTCGAAAAGTCCCAAAGGACGCACACGAAACTCGTAAAAGTTCAAACGACTCAGGAACATTTCCAGCTGCAACGAAATTGAAAAAGGATTAAGAGTTTAACCGATTAAAGACTAAACTAAACTCAATGAAAGGTTCGTTTCAAAGACTTACTTACCCGCATGTGCCAGGTTTTGCTTTCGCAGACATGGCAATTCTCCAGGCTGAGGCGCTGTATCACCCTCGAACTGGTCGAGGCTCCGTGCACGGTCAGGGTGAACAGCAAGAAAATCTGCGAATATTTTGACTGCGAGCAGCCATAGAAGAACAATACGGAACCCGCTACACATGACGTTATACGTGATGGCAGCCAAGCTCACGAAGACGATCAACAACAAGAAACTAATCGACAGATCCATGAGCTGCTGAAATCTGTTTATGACACGTTGTATCTCATCGTAAATGGCCACACACTGATCCAGCCGATACTCGGCAGACTTTAACTCTCCTCGACTGGCTTCCTCCTCACTTTGTTGCCCCAGTGATCGTAGCTGGCGACACAACTCGTGGCGTACATAATTATTCATCTGATCGTACAGCGCACCCACGCTGAGAAATGCCACAAAGCAACTATGCGAGATCAACGTGCAACTGATGGTCATATAAATGTCGAAAATGCCATGCAATCTTAAATTGGGGTTGAGCAGCATAAACGGGATCTCGTAGAGCACACAGGTCAGCTTGAAGATCAGCAGAATTAGCTCACGCTTGCCACCGAAAACCATATCATGGCATCCAGGAAGTGCCTTGACTCGTCGGAACAACCGCAGGAAATCGTTAACCAGACGCAGCACTCGCTGACCCCACCAAAACTGCATAAACATAATGATGAGGCAAGAGATAAGATTACAGATGACGTGCATCAATGTCAGCATTAACAAATTCTGGTCAGAGTAACTAAGCACTTCATTCACGACCGTATAGACATATAAACTAGTCAGCACAAGGCGCGATAAAAGACAAAACCACTTGTACCAGCTGTGGTTCCTGGCCACAAGTGCACCATCTCTCTGATTCACTTCGATGCCGAACCAAATGAATCCCACCAAGCGCGCATACCGGCTACCGTAATCCAAAATACGCGACGAGACAGCACCAGCCTGCAACTGACGACGCACTTCGAACATGACTAAGCGAGAGATAACCTACTAGCACCTACTGAGTTATACCTTTCCAATTTCCATACACTTTATTTGTTACATCAATAATCATCTCTAGAACTAATTAAGCTAATGACAAGCGATAGAAAAATGAAATTAGCTAAAAACTTGCCACATCTTTTGCACTGTTTGTGATCCATATCAATATTTATTGGTAGGTTCAGTTGAGTCAAAATACATAGTGTGCAGAGGGGTTGAGCAGTTGGGATTGAGTTAATACATTTCTGAGACTATGAGATAAGCAAATAATTAGCTATGTCTTTAGTAATAATACTATATAGTTCAATATTAATCAATAGTTAAATAACATAAGCTTGACAATCTCAATTTCCCTTTGCTAACTGTTCATAAGTTTATTTGAGTATAGTTTAGTATAGTTTACATATCTTGCAATTGCATCCTTTATTGCATTATGTAGGTTAGATAGGTTATTAAACCGGAGATTTATACCAATAACAGTTCGTTGGATACCTCAAAGAGTTCCAAGGGGCGTACATGAAACTCGTAAAAATTTAAACGACTTAGGAACATTTCCAACTGCAACGAAAAAGAAGTTGAAGTTGAGTTACAGAAAACGATTCACTGCATGTTTATAGCAGTTTAGAAGATTTAAAATTTACGGAGATTGAAGAAGATAAAACAATTGAAGATGAAACAAGTATATCCAAGTCTTAAGAAAGGGATTCAAATATACAACTTGAGCTTATGCTTTCAGTAAGAACTTACCCGCATGTGCCAGGCTTTGTTTCCGCAGATGTAATAATTTTCCACATTTAGTCGCTGGATCAATCGCGAACTGATCGAGGCTCCATGAACGGACAAGGTGAGCAGCAGCAAATCGCAGAACATTTTGACCACAAGGAGCGACAGACCAACATTACCGTAATCGAAACGCCCAACGTAGTACGAGCAGATAGTCATGCTCATAAAGAGGATTACCAACATTAGAAATAAAGGCAGATCAATGAGCTTTTGAAAACTGTTGCACACACGTTGTATCTCATCGTAGATAGCCACACATTGATCCAATCGATACTCAGCACACTTAATATCCCGCCGACTGAAGTTCTCTCCACTTGACTGCTCCAAAGAGCGCAGCTGATGACGCAGCTCGTGGCGCACATAAAGATTCACCCGATCATATAAGACGCCCACGCTGAGGAAACCCACGAAGCAGCTATGTATGATCATCGAGCAAGTGATGAAAAGATACAAATCGAGAAGCAATTCAAAAGAGCCAAACAAGTGAAAGAGCAAAAACGGGATTTCGTTGGAGAGACAGATGAGCTTGAAGATCAGCAGAGTTAGTTCACGCTTGCCACCGAATCCGATGCCATGACAACCAGGTAGAGCCTTAACTCTTTTGAATAACCGCAAGAAATCGTTAACCACACACAGCAGTGGCTCAGCCCATAAGGAATGTAGTAATAGAATGATTATGGAGCCGATAAGGTAGCATATTACGCGGATCCACGTATGCGTAGCCAGGTTATGGTCGGAAATATTTAAAGCTTGATTTATACCAAAGTACAAAAATATAATTATAACTACTATACGCGCCAAAATGCAAAACCACTTGAACCACAAATGGTTTCTAACTTCAAGTGATCCATTCTTCAGATTCACTTCGATGCTGAACCAAATGTAACCCACGAAACACGCGTACCGGCTACCGTAATCCAAGATGCGCGCCGAGACTGCACCGGCTCTAAGTTGCCGTTGACTTCCGAACATGACTAAGCTAGAGATAGTGTATTACCTTTCAACAAACTGACGACAATTTAATGTCAGTATCGTATATATAGGGAACTCCTATATTTCAATACACTAATTGATTGCCCGTCGTTTATAGACATGGGGAATTAATTACGTCGATTAGAAAACGAAATTAACTAAAGACTAGTACAATTATTCATTTCACATCAATATTTATTGGTTTAATTGCGTAAGAACAGTAAAAATACTACAATTTATAGGAACATATACCGCAACTAGAGGTTAGCTTTGAGGTTTCCCCATTTGTTTTGCATTTGTGACATTTACGAGACAGTGAGATAAGCAGACAATTTGCAAATGACATTAAATGAGCTAAGTAATACTTATGCAATCCATGATAAATAGTTAGGACACGTTTGTTTTAGAACAACAGTTTCCCTTTGGGTTTACTTAAGTTATGGTTTACTTTCCATTTAAAGAAACCCGTTTATAGTCTAAATTAGATTCGACTGCACACCATACTGCAGTATATAGGTTAGATATGTGACCAGACCCGAAAGAAATACCAATATCAGTTCGTTGGATATCTCAAAAAAGTCCAAGAGGTCGCACACGAAACTCGTAAAAGTTCAAACGACTCAGGAACATTTCCAGCTGCAATGGAAAAGTGAAGAGAAAAGTATTTAAGTTGAATTATGTTATAAGACAATAAGCAATTTAGGTTTAACTTTTGGCTAGATAACCTTCTTGAGACTTAAGTCTAATCAAGGTCAGCTTAATATTCAAGATATTCTTGAATATCATTGAAGGCCATCAGTGACTTATTGCGGATTATACTTTTATAAACTTTTGCTAAAGTTATTAACATTAGTTCTCATAGGAATGTATAGACTTCTAGTCCCTTACCCTCATATGCCAATCGTCACGTTCGCAGACGTAGCAATTCTCCAGGATCAGTCGCTGGATCACTCGCGAGCTTGTTGAGGCACCGTGCACGGCCAAGGTAAGCAGCACCACATCGAAGAAGACCTTAACCACCAGTAACCACAGACCTGCATTCCGGAAATTGCTGCACATTATTTGATACGAGATGATAGTCAAGCTCAGAAATTGGATCAGCAGGATAAGACATATAGGTAGATCCATGAGCTTCTGATAGCTGTTGCTGACACGGTGTATCTCATCGTAGATGGACAGACACTCATCCAGACGATACGCAGCGGACTTGAACTCTCGGCGACCAGCCTGTTTACCATTGGGTTGCTCCAGGGTGCGCAACTGGCGACGCAGCTCGTGGCGCACATAACGATTCATCTGATCATACAATGCGCCTATGCTGAGGAAGCCCACGAAGCAACTGTGCGAGATTAGCGAAGCATTGATGACCGTATAAATGTCGAATAAGATTTCCAAATTGAACCTGAGATCAAAGCGGGAGAACATAAACGGAATTTCGCAGATCAGTTCGTAGAATACGCAGATCAGCTTCAAGATCAGCAGAGTTAGCTCCCGTTTGCCACCGAAAGACATGTCCAGGCAGCCTGGTAGTGCCTTGACCCTGCGAAACAAGCGTAGAAAGTCATTGATCACACGCAGAACTTGCTGACCACACCAGAACTGCATGAATATAATGATGAGGCAGCAGATGAGGCAGCAGACCATGCGCAGAGAGAGGAACGTAGCCATATGCTGATCATCTGACAGTTTCATGACTAGATCCACACGGATTAAGACACCCACAATGGACACTACGACGCGTATTAATAGGCAGATCCACTTGTACCAGCAGCGATTCCTGGCCACCAGGAAACCATTCCTCGGATTCGCCTCGACGGCAAACCAAATGAATCCCACAATGCGCGCATACCGGCTACCGTAATCCAAGATGCGAGCCGAGACCGCGCCGGGCCTCAGCTGACGAGGGCGTCCGAACATGACTAAGCGATGAGTCGAACCCGCCTGCGGAATGTTATGGGCATACGCGGTGCTTGGCCAATATTTATAGAGCACAGAACTGTCTACCTGAAGGCACTTGAGAAGGCGATGGCCTGGTCAAGGTCGATCAGGCGCTGCAGCACCCTCTCTCCACACTTATCTGAAGGGTTCATTAGGCTAATGGCATAATATTATGATAAGCGCACTGTTTGCCCGTTTCCCACCTTCTTCTTCTTCTGCTTTGTTCTTCTTTTCTTATTGCCTCCGCGTCATAAAACTGAAAGGAACAACTCGTCCATATCTCGCGAACTGAACGCGGTTGTTAAAGATAATATTTATACAGAGTATTGATTTGACAAAATGAATTGGTAAATTCGTTTCCACTGCTATCGCAACTTGAAAGGGGTTGTGTGATTTGGACGGTTGATATACATATAATACGATATATATAATTTCTTTGTCTGAAGTGGGACTTAACTTGATGAGGGGTTAGCATAATCAATATTTATAATAAGCAAAAGTAACCTAATGACAAGAGTAGAATCACCTAAAAGCTTAGAAACCTCTAAGTTATATTGCATTTTGTTTCTTCGAGGGTTTCTATACGTATATGTATAATTCATATCTTTCACTCATGTTGTAGCTCATGTTCCCTTATGTTTCCCAATATATCAAACAACACTTTAATTTTGAGCACCCCCCTCTGAGTACTAAGGGTTCTGCAGCTCTCACGCTTCTGTATTCAATGATCGGCCACTTAGGACCTTAGGACTACCATAAGCACAATACTTAGATATGCTTTCGAACTGCACTTGAAGCATGTGAGAAGAAGACAGGCTTCCTTCGGGCATTTATGTTTCTGTTTCACACGCTCACGATCCTGACTCTGACTCTACTTATTTTCTCATTGTTGTTGTTCTTGTTTCTTCAATCTGTTGTTGTGCTCACGCTCTAAGCTCCCCCATGTAAATGACGCCCCCCAATTCATGCGATACGTGTACGTGATCTTCTTTCATATCTCTTATGATACATCTTCCTATGTATGCTGCTACTGCTACTCCTACACCCAAGTGTGTCTCTGTGTTGTATGTGTGTGTGTGTGTGAGCATGATTACAACACAGAGCGCGATTTGCGTTCAGATCTCTGAGAGATCTTTCAAGTCTGTCAGTTCCACTCGCTGCTGCCATTTGAAAAGAATTTTCACCTTGTAGTTTTTATTTTTTTCACATTTTTTTCATATCTTTTTTTAGGTAATTACAGCACAACAACAAGCAGAAGAGGGAGAAGAAGAGGTAGCAGTGGAAGCAGAAGACAATGCGAGGCCAGGGGACAACGAACGAGCACGTACATTTTCCAGCATTGTACGAAAATTGTGGGAACAATCAACGAAATGAACCAACTGAAACTGAACGAAAAGTGCTTTGCATGTGCTCAGTTATTGTTGTTGCTGTTGTACCTCTTTTTATACCCTATACACATGGGGTAGAAGGGTCTTATAACTTGGTGGCAATCAAAAATGTATGTTAAAGGCAGAAAAAGGCGTGACAGACTCCATAGAGTGCATATATTCTTGATCAGCATCAACAGTCGAGTAGATATATCAAAGATCGTCCGTGTGTCTGTTTACCCCTCTATCTGTCCGTATAACAACCTAGAACTCAGTAACTATAAGAGCTTGAACTACCAAATTTTATGACAATGTGTCTTAATATTGCGCGTAGATCAAGTATATTCTAGAATTTGACCACGCCCCTTACATCGCCCGTTAACTGACCAAAACCATATTGCAAGCCCAATTCTGAAGCAGATAGTTCAGTTTGGGTAAACATAATAACCATCACTCCGGAGATCCAAAGGGGGTCATTAAAGTTTTTAGTTATTTAATTAGTTAAAGTAAGACTATGAAATACTTAGAAAGGGGAACTGATATAAAAGACGCCGCCTGCTAAGTATGCAACACAAAATACGCTTAACATATTAGTTAAATAAAATCTTCATTGCTTTCTTCAGTTAGTTATAGGGTATATCGATGTCAAGCACACTCAACTGTAGCACTCTTAATGTTGTTGCTGTTGCTGATTTGCCGCAAATTGGTTTAGCTCTGGAAATTGCGAAACGACAGAGAGCAGAGCCCAGTCAAGTGAGCCAAGCAGGGGAAATCATGCGAAGCGGCGCAGCCACAACTTGGTCAAGAGATTAGAGCAAATCAAGCATAGGTCTTGCTGGGGCAGCCCCAGACGGTTCTCAGTGCTGACCTCACGTACGACACGCAGACCTGAAATATGTGTATGCAATTGCAGCAGTGGAGGTGGGGGGTATGGTTTGTGGGTCGAGATCAAATGTCAAGGAATTGCAGGAATGCTTTTTAATGACTACAGAAAAGGGTTGATTGATTTCCCTTTGTCTGTCCTTGGCTCGCTTTTCGCGCTTTTCCGGCCAATGCAGTCGGGGCTGACATTAACGATGATTAATGCGAAATGGCGCAAATACGAAAACCATAAAAATTTGCCTCTCTTTCTGCGCTGCCATTATTTATTGCGATTTCTTTTGCGCAGATTCTTCGAGAAAATGTGAAAGCCGTCGAATAGGAAAACACACAGACACATCTGTGTGTGTGTGTAGCTGTGTATGCAGCTGAGTGTGTGTGTGTATTGTGGCCTGCACAATTTTTATGGCACCAGAGCTTGACTTTACCGTTACGCCAAGCGATGGCAACAAATCAACGAAGTCAACGTCATAAATTGTTGTTGTCGTTTTGTTGCTATGCGCTTTGAATTTATTGCGAGACGAATGCAAAAGAAAAAAAAAACCAAATAAACCAGAAAAAAAATATAGCTTCGGCATGCCGAAGATCCTATACACTTGCAGGTTCTTCTTTTCTACGATAGTTCCTATACTAGTTATGTGCAATACATATCATGGTGCTATTGACAGCCAACATATTACATATGTTATAATAATACCAACCGCTGGACAAGTATATCAAATTATTTTATGACAATCTCTATTTACAACTGATATTGATAGATTTTTTCTAAGTTGCGTTGCAAACTCCTAGTCAAAATGAATATAACCTCTGCAAGAGTATAAAAAGCGCAAGCGAAAATTGCGGCCAACGCGGCTGCCTGCACACACTCTCTTCTCCCCTGCCCGTAACTTCACTCTCTATGTCGCGCTCTCTTTGTCATGCCCTCTATTGAAATTGAGACTGCCTGCAATACATGCACGTATGCGTGTGCGTGTGAGTGCAATGTGAGCGGAGGCATTCAAAATCTTCAAATTACATGCTAATAAGCCGAGTAACCATAGCAGGCAGCTTTTAAGTGGGCAAACATATGAGTGTCGGACATGCTTGTTACAAAACGCACAGCATGTAATTTACTTTTGCGGAATGCCGTAATTACATGCGAATACAATTGTGTGTGTGTGTATTTGCGTATGCCTACTAGGCATGCAGCGACGCATGCACACACACATATGTATGTACACACACACATAAAGAAACACTCTTCAAAGGCGGTCTACACTTATGCAAGATTTAATTGAAAAAATTCCTATAAAATTTGTTCTTATTGTTTCGAATGGGGGAATAAATCGAGCTCTCGACTATTATACACATTTTAAACAGAGACTATACAAAGTGTGTTGTGTAATAATGAAAAATATGAGGTTGCGCGACTGTTAAATACCCTAGATTTACTTATACATACATATGATCAGGGTTTGATATTCTTAGATATTTATAGTTGATTGATATATTAACTATTTTTTTTTTTTTTTTTTTTTGGGGGGGCTTTTCCTGTTCCTCCCTTTTAGCCCCCGCGATATAAGAGGAAAATATAAAACATTATTACTATTTTTATGTATGTATGTTAATATTGTGTACATATGGTACATAGAATTACAGGGTATTGCAACAAATACGTCTACAAATACTTCAAATTCCATTGTTGTAGTGCAATGTTCAAATAAAAAGTCTTCCGTTCTTTTTTTCTGCTTTTACTTACATATCTACATGGATTAAATTCCTAATACACATACAATGTACATACATACAGCAGTGTATGGCATATGTACAACATTGGTGTGGAAATTGGGCACATGGGTTACGACGAGTGGCTGCCGCAAACTGAAGCAGCATCAATCATCATCAAGCCGAAGCCAACGCCGACGCCGACGCTGAAGCCGACGCGTCGTTTGCCTAAGGCCTGCCGGAAGTGACAGCCAATCTAATGTTAAGTGCCCTCTCCACAAGCTACACAACATTACAACTGGAAAGCATTTTCTCAAATGTCTGCAGGCGTCGCTGTCTGTGTGCAGCTACAGTGAAGCTTTATCTATGATGAATAAGCGAAAAAGTTCATGCGAGGAACTTATCGATGCCTTATAGGGGCATCAAGAGAGTATCAGGACCCGAGGGTAGTTCCCTAAAAACTTACAGGCATGTGGTACTCGTACCCGACTACTCAATGTCTGAATGGAAAAGTTATAGAGAAGATAATATTGTAGAAACGGAATTTAGCTAGTAAATCTAACTTCAATTCTTAATGATGTGTAGTATCGAATGGAATGAAACTCCTCATCAATTATGGTTGATATCTCTACTTGATTATAGTATCTTTCCCCTTGAACCATTTTCATTAAGAATTTGGATTGTATGAGTCGATTTCTATAGATTAGATTTCTTAGGATCTCTGCAAAAGTTATAGAAAACAAGGAGTTGAAACTCCTCATGAATTATAGCTGATATCTCTACTTGATTAAAGTATCTTTCCCCTTTGAACAGCTTTTGCCAAGACCTTTAACTGTATGCGTTGATTTCTTAAGTCACTATAATAAAGTTCTTTGGAAATATGCTACCCAGCATCTACAGCATGTACTTACTTCCTGTTGTAAGCGCCAGCACACACACAGTTATTGGCCCTGATCTACAGTTACACAGCGCTCTTGCAGCTTTATTTACACTCGTGCTATCTTAACGGTTGCCTCACTGTACCACCAAATGTGTTGCCCATTGCCTAGAAAATGTGCATATAGGGGGGCTTTACACAGACCTTTTTCTGCATTAAGTTCCGCTGACTCACCGTTTTTCTTCTCCCACTCTCTCTCTTTCTCCCTGTCTTCTCGCTTTTCTCCACACTGCAAACAAATCACACCATCAATGGGGCCCCCATTCCCATTCCGACAACCACTTAAGCAAATAAAAAAACCTTTTAAACTTTTCTTTACATTCGTATTTTTGTTTTATTTCTTTTTTTGTGTATTTTTTGTTTGTTTTGTGTTTGTTTTTTCTTCTGTTTTTTATGCTTTTCTTTCTCCGCTCTTTTCTTTGTCTGCTTAAAAATTACAATAATAAGTTTTGTATTTTGTTTTCTCATAATTTCAATGTTTCTTGTTGTTGTAGTTTATAGTTTACAATTTTAAGTTTCATTTAAGGAAATATGCACAGTTTGTGTTGCTTTTTGTTTTCATTTTTTAGTTTTTTTTTAGCTTTTTTTCAGTTTTTATCAAATTCTTTTCATCTTCGTCTTCTACGCAAATATACACAGTTCAAAAGGTTTTTAAAATTGAGTTACAAATAAAATAAAATAAAATAAAAAATAAAAGAGAACAAAAATAAGGAAGTTTGTTCAAACTTTCTGTTAAATACAATAATTTCAATTAAATTATATTAAGGGGCAAAAAATAATAATTTAAATTGATTTATTGAGATCATGACCAATTGTAAATACTCTTTCGGCACACGGTGCGCGCGCTGCCAAAGCCAGAAACACGCTGAGAACGCTTTGAAATTTGTATGTGTGGGTGGGGGGGTGTATGTCGGGGGAAGGGGGGAAGGGAGGGGTGCTTGTATAATAATATGTTTAATAATAGTATCTCTAAATCCAATGCACAATGAGAGAGATGATCATGATGATGAGATCTACAAATATGTGTGTACTAATAATTAATAATAATAATAATAATAATGCTTAATTTATATATATTTCCACTAACAATTTAGTGATTAAGTAATGTCATTACAATTTACGTATTGCCAATAATAAAACAGTTACAGTTACAATTACACGTTACGTTTTTAGCTCTCTCTCTCTCTCTCTCTCTCATCATCATCGATTGATTGTTCATTGTGTATAATTCTCATACTTTTATCACCCACTGTGCATCAGTTTTTTGTTGCTGTTGTTGTTTTGGCTCTGCACGCGCACTTTGTTGCTGTTGTTCTTGCTATTATGCGTGTGCGTGTATATGTATTATGTGTGTGTGTGTGTGACCAAGTCAAGGACTGGTTTGATTTTGTTACACATACATATATAAAAAACATAAATTATTATTATAATTATTAAGGGTTCTACTAAATATATAAATATCAATTATTGCCGCTTTTGTTGTTCTTCTGCTTGTGCTGATTCATTCTCTTCTTCTTCCTCTCCTTTTGCTGCTGCTACTTCTCCTTCTACCTCTACTTCTCCTTTTGCTGCTGCTGCTGCTGCTACTACTACTTCTCCTTCTCCTTCTCCCTCTCCTTTTGCTGCTGCTTCTTGCACCTCCTTCTGCTCCACCTTCTGCTGCTGCCCATTTGTTGCCCCCATTTTGCTATTATGGCTCGTCTCCTTGTTGTTGTTGTTACTGCTCTCGTTGTTGTTGTTGTTATTGTTGTTGCTGTTAATGTTGTTGTTGTTGTTGCACTGCTTCTGCTGCAGTTCCAGCTGTGGTTTTACTATTTTGCGCACCTTAAAACTACCTGCAAATGAAAGAACAGAGTAAGAGACGCAATTAGATACAGTGCAGCAAGTAAGTTTGCACACAAACACATACATACATATGTATGTGTGTGTGTTCCAAGCAAAAATGCAAACGCTGTTTGACCTTCAGAATGAGGCGGCGTTAAAAGGGAAAGCAACGTTGACGATTGGCAACAAAACGCAATTGCAAAGCAAACAAGCTGTAGCAGCAGAGAAACAAACATCGATAAAATGCAAAAAACACACATATACACACACACACAGATAGACATGCCTAGCCAGTCTCGCGGAGTTCTTATCAGGCACATGCAGTGTGTGTGGGTTCACTTATATTGAAATTGAAATTAATGTTTATTTTCGGTACAGATACATACATATGTATGTATGTATTTACTTAATGTGATTCACTGTGCACGTATGCACATATGCATGTGTATGCATATGTGTGTGTGTCTACCTGGCCATTAATTGCCACAGTCGAGTGCATTTGCCTCTTATCAGCAGCAACTTTCGAGCTTTCTTGTGCAATCAAAACACACACAAATCGCATGAGTTGTTTTTGTTGCTGCTGGTCTCTCTCTTTTCTATTTTTGGTGTGTCTTTCTCTAGCCTTAATCGGCTAAATTAGTCATAAGAGCGCAGCATGAAGAAACGGGGAGAGGGCGTGTGTTTGCGCACAGATGTGCGACAAATGGCAGCTTCCATCGCCGTCGCCGATGCGCAGCTGCGCATTGACCTAAAAGCTGTGTAAGACAGCGTTAGAGATGCGCAATGTCACGACGATTGACAGCCATGAGAGAGTAACTTTGAGGAGCAGAGAGCAACCATGAGAGAGCAACTATGAGAGAGCAATGTGATGAGAGAACAAATGTGCAAAGTTGCACTGAGTGCCAAGTGCACATGTGCTTGCAAAGCTTATCGATTATCGATTATGTTGCTCATTTTTCAATGTCAAGCACGCAAAACAACTTTGGGGCAAAGAAAGTCACAGGCAGTGCTGACAATTTAGCTATATTCCCATCAAGTCTGGCTACAAAGTACAGAAATAATAAATTACATATACATATATATTTTTATGTATATAATATTTATAAAACTAACTAAATAATTCCAAATATATATACAGTAAATTCCGCATAGACTCACGCCGTGCCTAATGCGACTTACGCAGCACCAGCACGCGTTCGGCTCTAGCATAGAGAGAGATGAAGAGAGAGAGAGAGAAAGAGACAATAACGCCAGCGGCGTTGTAAGGCAATTTACAGTTAGAGAAAATAATAATAATAAGCGGCAAACGACAACAGAGAACGCGTCAACAAAACGAGCAGAGAAGAAACGTAGAACGCGCTGGTATGTGGTTGTTGTTGAGCGGGTGTAATAAGCTTAGAGAGAGGAAGAGGAAGAGGGAGAGGGAAGCCTGTCTGTCTTTCATTATAAGCATTGTAATTTACCGTTATGGTCACGCAGCTGCGCTAAAGATTTAACAATTCATTATGCGTTACAGCGCTTTCTACGAAGAAGAAGAAAGACACAAAGAAGAACAACAAGCAGTGAAGAAAAAGCTACAGCAGAGAACATAAACAAAACACAACACACAACACAAAAATGGAAGCAAGAGAAACACGAGAGAGAGAAGGAAAGAACTTACGAAATCCGCGTCTGATACGAAGTTTTGTTTACGAAATGTGTGTGTAGCGCGAGGGCGAAGAAAACAGGAATGACGACAACACATAACATAAATATTTATACTCACACACATAACTCTTTCTCCCTCACACACATGCATGCGTATTTATGAGGCCGTGAGAGTTGTTGCATACATAATTTTGGCTTTGGCCACTGTCTGCAGAAGCTTCCAAGCCGGGGGCGTGGTAGATAATAAAGAAAAAGGCCAAAGCAAAACAAAAGCAAAAAAGCCAAAGCAAAACAAACGTCAAATGCTGCTAACTGTAAAGTACAGTGGAGGCCAAAACATCAACGCAAAGTGGGACTCGATCAAATGATCGTGCGTGAATATCCGAAAATAGACGAATAAATCTACAGCAAACTTGTAATATAAACTGTACAGTTTAATATCTTATAAGAATCCAATAGAAATATAAGAGGTATCACGGCATAGTTTGTATAAGTTATACATACATAGTATATAATATTGTACACATTTAGTCAACTTATATTCAACAATTTATAGACCTAATACACCAATACATATGTATGTATGTACATATATAAAAAAACTACGACTCTAGAGGAAAACTCAGATTTAAAGATTTTCGAAGAATTAACGAAGGTTGACTGCAACGTTTGAAAAACTTAACATATGTACATATAGTACAAATATTGTTGTTTAGTGTAAATATATTCGCAATTAATTCGAAAACCTCTTAAATATAAATAATAGACTTTTTGTATATAGGTTTTATGTATTCACAATGTAGAATATTAACCAAATACAGTCTAAATATACATATGCCTAATTTCCTTTGTAGCTAAACAAAAATATTCCAAATTTCATTTCTAACACTCTTTCTTTTCTCAATGTGCTAAACAAATTTGGGGCGACAATTTGCGTCAATTTTGGACCTGCCACAAGCAGCCGGCAACAGAGACGTAGAGACGCTGCTGTACTTACGCATAACGAGTGCCTGACCTTCACGTCGAGTTTTGAAAAACAACATCAACAACATGCGTGCCTACTACGTACTACGCAGCCCACATACACACACACACCGAGACAGGGGCACGCACATTAAAGCACACACATACAGTAGCATATGCATACATGTGCAGAGCTTATCAGCGAAGACAAACTAAAAATAAAAATCACAAATTCGCGCCAAAACGTAAAAGAAAACAACAATTTCACATATACGTATAGCCAGCGTGTGCCAATGGAAACAAACAAAGAGAGCAGAGCAGAGCGCACGCACACACACACACATACAGGCTGGCTCTCTCGATAAGGGGCTGTCGACAAGCGGTCTGTCTGCCACTGTAGTTGTGTGTGCCTGTGTGTGTGTGCGTGTGAGTGGGATGACAAGGCGTATGTATAAGAGTAAACGACGACGTTTTCGCTGTGGGTGCGGCCTCCATGCAGCAGAGCCAGCGGCAGCGGCAGCACCAGCAGCAACAACAACTACGTAACGTACAGTCGCTCTCAGCGGAGTGTGCCAAGTTTTCTTCTTTGATTCGTATTATTTTTTGTTTTTTGTTTTCATGCACTATGTACGCTGCACATGTGAGTACGTCTGTGTGTGTGTGTGTGCACATGCATATTCATGCAACAACAATAACAACAACAGTACATCGCGTTGACAGTGATTTCAATTTTAATTGAGGCCCCTCGATTAATTACAAGACAACTGCAGCTGGAGCTGCTGCTGCGCCCACTGACGCAATCACTGGAAGATTCTTTCCACTGCCGGCACAGTGGAATATTTCGTCGATGCCCGCTCACATGTTATTTCTGTCAAAGTAGCTAAAAATAAAACAAAAACATTTTTGATTTTGGCGCGAAAATACAACATTTTTGTCAATTGAACTACGCGCTGTGTGTGTCGACGTTGACTGCGCAGTCAGCTTTGGCGACGTCAATGTTGTTATTCAATCGTTTCTTTCGCGCTTTTTTATCTTTATGCTCTCGCTATTTTACGTGTTTTCATTCTCGTTTTCGCTTTTTATTCACTTTGCATGTTTGCTGTTATTTATTCCTTTTGTTTGGAAACAAACTCTGGCAGCGATAACAACAAATAAACTTGGAAGGCGCACTTCCAGTACCAGAGTGAGAGAGAGAGAAGTGTCTGATCGATTGCGAATGAGAGTAAATAAGTACGTCGTTGATACTGCGTATCACACACACACAAAAATGGTTATGAAAAAGGCAAACGAGACCGAGTAAAACGACGCAAAAAACAAAACGTCTATCAAAACAAAAAGTGTAGAAACACGCGACTTTGCAAACAAAATAAGGCGCGCGAAAATGGAATTGGAACAGCAAAAGGAAGAGAGCTTTTGCAGAGCTTTTACGCATTGTTTGAGCTTGGAATGAGACGACAAAACAAAAAAAAGATGAGACAAAGGGTTATTGTATTAAAGTGCACATAACAAAGGAAGGAAAGAGGGGGCAGGAGAGACAGAGAAGAATGTCAATTTATAGGGCACTGCACCTGAACGAAATACGAAGATGTAAAAAGGAAGCAAGGAAAACAAACAATAAGTGACGTCAGCGAGGGTTCACTGCAACGAGGGTTGCCCACTAAATCAGGTGATTGGCGAGGGATGATGATGCTCTACTGGGGGTGTACATACATATGTATGAATGTGAGTGGGAGAGAAGGAGGGTGGGTGGTTGTTTTTACTTACCCTTAATGCCGTCTAGGCGTCTATATGGCGAATATTTTTGCTCATTCTTTGGATTAACAGAGATCAGGATTTTATTGCACTTATTCAACTGTTCCTGTTCGTCCAGCCAGGCCAAATTGATATTGAATCGCTGCCTCAGATAATCCTTCTGCTGCTCCTGCTGCTCCCAGAGCAGCGTGTCGACTTTGCTCTCCTCGGGACTCGAGTCGAACAGATTCCTTTTGATGCTCTTCTTCGACTCTATGGCAGGGCGGAAGGGTGCCGGGGGAGGCTTTGTCTCCATCAGCGGTGCCATTATTAAGTTTGACATCATTCTTTATTTTTTTTTATGCACGCTATGCAATCTTTTCTTAGTTTTAATTAGTGTATTTTCTTTTTTTGCTTTCTACTCTTGTTGTTTTGTGTGTTGTGCTTTCACTTTTGACTTTTCTTCGTGCAATTTCTTCACACACTCAAACACAAACACACACACACTCACTCGCGGTCTCGGGTGTTTTAAATTAAGTAGCGGCAAAGTCACGTAGTATTTGAGAGAGCATTGCAAATTGCAATTGTTGCTTTTGGCACAATTCTTGTATTTAATTTCTATTTTATTGTTGCGGCTACGAATGCGAACGCAAAACTAAAAGTCACCAGACAACAACACACGACAAGCACGTCCGCACAGCTCAACCACTCAAACTGAAATAACATTCTGTTAACATAGCGAGAGTTTTTATAGCTAACAGCAGCGAGAGTAGCGCATTTAACAGTGGTCTCTCTCACGAATTTGTAAAGAGAGCGCGACGGACTTTTTCTCTTCGTTGAAATTGAGAATTATAATAGTTAAAGTTGTGATGCCTGAACAGTTTTTAATTTATTTAGTGACGTTAAAAAACATTACGTCATGAGATTAACAATACAAATTATATAAAAAGAAAATTGCAAATATATTTACAGTAGTACATAATAGAGAATTAAAAATAAATAAATACAGCTTTAAATATTTAATTTATGCAGAAAAAAAAAAATAAATTAATTTAAAAAAATATTCCAAGTATTTTCAAAGTATTTTATATAATTTTAAAGTATTTTATTAACAAAGCAAAACTGATTTTTCATGTTAAATATACTGCGCAGTGAAAGCAAAACGTATTCAACTTTACCGTATGAAATGGATGCGTGATATGGGCTGTTATGTTACCTAAAAATTAAGAGAGCGCACGCAAGTAAAAATCTTTTTAAAAGAGAGACTCTGCTAACTAACAGCGCTATCAGCTGATCCAAAAGTACGAACATACACAGAGAGAGAGAGATAGAAAGACGAGACGTAGTTAAGGTTTGTACGATTTATTTAAATATTACAAGAAAGTTTAGTATGTGTGTGTGTGTATGTTAACATGTTGTTGCTGGTTAATGTTTTTAATGATGTTTAGGCCCTAGTCCAAGGTCAGAGCGCGTTTCATGCAGCATTAAACGGCCTAATTGGTTAGACGCGAAGCAAAAACAACAAAACAAAAGCAAAAACAAAAACACTTTCGCGCTTGCGGCGACGCGGCTCATTCAAGCGTTGCCCACAAAACGAAAGTGAAAACACAGTTTGAGAGCGACTTAGACACGTACACACACACATAGGCATACGCTGTTATATATGAATATATGTGTATATATGCATAAATGTGCGCCTTGTTTCTTGCCATATTGCTGAGTCACTGGCAACAGCTGGTTTTGAGACGAGGCCAGGGCCAGGGGCATGGGTAGGGGCAACCAGGGCCAGGCCCAGTTTCAGGAATTAGTCATTCATATTGGCAAAAGGATTTCAATTTGTTTAAAGCCTTTTGCGTTTTTCGTCTTCTTTGTCTCTGTCTCTCTCTCTGTGTGCGTGTCCTGCTCTCTTTTGGCGCGCAACTCTACCTGCACCGCAGCCCTGCAGCCAAGGGTTGTGATTGTGGTTGGGGGGTTGTTACAGGTACGCAGTGCAACCCTCGCGCCAAAAAAAGAAAACGCGCTCTTGACAATCTGTGAAAATCGACTGCGTTTTGAAATCAGATACGTCATTTCCAATGAAAATGCGTTTCAATTTGCAGCCCAACCACGCACTGCGCACAGCTACGTTGACGTCAGCGTCGGAACTGCAATTGGACATTAACAGTGAGAGTATGAGTGCAAACATGGGGAAGGGGGTGAAAAGATAGATGTATCACTGTTACTGAACATAAACAGTAACATAAGTACAAGACTGGGCATAAATGCCTTGATAGGTGAGTGTGAGAGAGGGGGAGATCTATGTAGTGTGTATGTAGATCTAATTCTGCAAGTCGACGTCGCTGTCAGTATGAAAGAGGGGGTGACTCAGATCTAAATTTGCACGTTGCATAGACGAGGACATGTGCGGCGCTCTCACTGTTACTGCAACTGGGCATAAAGTGAGAATGCAGTGAGAGTAACTGCGAAGAAGGGAGAGAGTTAGATCTACTATAAATCAACGCCAACATAGCTGTCACTGTTACTGGACACAAACTGTAAAAGAGCGAGAGTGTGTGCGAGAGAGGAAGGAGGGCTACATACATACATAGAGGTAAATCAGCGTGCCGCCTGGCATTAGCGCTGATGTCACTGTTACCACTTTGGACTTAGACAGTAGGAGAATAAGAGTGATAGAGGGGGACATTCACATTTGGTACTACACAGAGTAGACTGCAAGAGAGTGACAACAAGAGACAAGGGGAAGAGTGCGCTGATGCTGCTGGTGCTGTACGCGCGTGCGTGCGATTTTGTGTGTTTGAATGTGTGTGTGTGTGAATGGCTTTATCAGCTCACTTACGTGATCGGTCTGCTGCTGGGCTACTTTTGTTGCCAACTTCCGTTAAAAGCAGCTTGCGCTGCAGAAATCTCATGCTGATTTGTCATCGGAACTTGCCAAAAACAAGAGAGTGCACAGAGATCAAACAGTGGCGCACGTACCACAAAGAGAGAGGAAAAGAGAAAGAGAGAGGGAGAGTGGGAACACAGTGAGTGTGTTCGGTACGGAGAGGGGGAATAGTATGGCACGCGAGAAGGTTAAGCCTTGCCGCAGGCCGTAAAAGGCCTAACCCAGCTGAGGGATGCCGAGCTGCGCTGCCTGCGCTGACGTCACGTTCGGCTAATTAATAAACGAGCTCATTAAACGAATTCTTTCTCTCTCTCCGTCTCTCGGCAGACTGTGTCCCGTTGCCAGTGATCGAAGGGGTGGGCGACACAGTGGGGCACGTATGTCAGCGCACGTGTGCCGTGTGTGTGCCTTATGCCGTCTGTCAGTTCATGTACAATGTCTGTCTTTATGCAGAGTGCACGCGGAATGTAGCTAGCAGATACATTAGGGCGAGCTATTTATGGAAAATGCAGGCGCAATGTGCTCCCTCCCAGTCCCCCCCTCCACTGCCCGTGCCGGCTGCTCTCCCTCTCCCACTGACAAGTAAAATATCATAAATTTTGTGCACAGCTGAGTTAAGCAGGGGCTGCCGCCAACGCTGACGTCGACGTCTACGGCGACGTCGCTGCTGTCGCTGGCAGCGCCTCTTTTGCTTGATTTCGTCTTTTTATTTTTTTTGAGGCATCTTTAAATTTTGCGCCAATTTGTGCGGCTGCTGCTGCTGCTGCTGCTGCTGCGACTGCTCTGCCTCTCTGTGCCTCTGCCATTGCTCTGTCTCCCTCTGCTCTGCCTCCCCCTCCCCCTGCTCCATCCCTCTGCTGTCGTCCGCTGCTGCCGGCACTGCCCTCGTCGAATACCTGCTGCAAATTTTGAGCAAAATTTTTGCGCCAAAAGCAAAACCTGAATCTGACACAGCCGGGCAGGGCTGATGCATCAGGCATCAAGAGAACCGGGCCCGCAGTATCTCCCTCTCCCTCTCTCCCTCTTCCCCTCCCTCTCACATTTCCCCTTTCCTTTCCGTTTCCGCATCGTCTTCGATTTTTTTGAGCCACAGCTCAAACTGAACAAGTGCTTTGCTTTGTTTTTGCTTCTCATTTCTCGTTGTACCCTACATTGGAGTATTATGCGTTGCTTATGAAGTATGTCAGGTACAGGTAGGATAGTGTAAATATATTCTATACATATATTCTTATATATTCTTGTTCAGTACGTTGAGTCAAAGAACTTTCTAACTTTTCTATACGTTTCAATGAGTCTCTCTCTCCTGCGTCTCTCCTTTTTTTCTGTAAAGCGAGTCTCACGAGAAGTGAGAAAAAAATGCGACAAGTTTGTCATTCAAGATATACAGTATATATTGAAGGTGGTAAATACATAATTTATATATTCTTGTTCTCTATGATGAGTCAAAAAACATATAAACATTCTCCCTATACATTTGCATATTTCTCTGTCTTTCTCTCTTGTTTCTTGTAGGATTAAAATAGTTTTAAATCATGTATAAAAGATAAAGCTGATAAAAACTGGTATTGATTAAACTGAAAATTGTTTCTGGTTTGTTTGTTATCCCCCCTGAATATTTACATTTTAAGATTTCAATATATTTCAAAACAAGTTTCTACAGATTTACATCATTATCCTATACGAAAACTTCTTTTATCAAGAAATACTTAGTCCACCGCATCTCCAACTTAGAGTATCCAATGTTCGATAATCTCGAGATATCTTTAATTTGCCTTACTTGTTTTTTGTTTTGCTTTTGAGCCACAGGCTGGCTCAAAGACGACGCAATACTTGTTTTTCTAAGGGGCTAAGGCGCGCGGGGGCAGGCAAGAAGAGTGACGCCAGAAAAGAAACATCTGCTCCCGAAAAGCATAGACCGGAATTGTCGCTGTCTTCTTCAGTTGTTCCGATGGACTTTGAATGCGAGAAGGGTTAAGACAAGCGATTACGATTTTTCGTTTTCTGATATCAGAAGAGTGAGAGGAGATAGAGATAGTCTTGTGGTATTTTCACTGATATATGTTGATAGTTGGTGTGATAGATAAACAAATCTACTATCAATTGATCATGAACCCTATCCTGCAGTTATCTTATCTTACATTGAACATAATCTATGTGCTATCAGCTTTACACAATGAGCTCGTATTTAAAAATTGATAATGAAGAGAAGGGAAAGTAGTTAAGAGTATCATAATAAAAGCCGTATAAAGATGGGTAGGAGTATTTTAGTGAGAGATAATACACATTTACAGCTTACTTCTCTGTAATCTACGAGAGATATTAATATTTATTTGCATTTCTTTGAGTTCTTTACGGGTTTCTCGATACAGAACTTCATTTAAAAGCGAATTACAGTTGAAAAACGTAGAATAATTTCTTATCCCAATTGCAGTATGCAGAATTTGCTACAGAAAAGAAAAGAAAGTTGTAGAGGAATGCGATAAAGATTATTAATACATTTAAAGTGTTTAATGCTCACTTCTAATAAGTTCGCTCAATTTCTTCACAGTTTTCACAAAAAAAAACTTGATATTGTTATATCTCAATTGCAGTATACAGAATTAGCCACAGAAGAGTTGAAAAAGTAGTTAATAAGGTGTGCGAAAAAGATCAATTTTCCTTAACGTATGTTAATTCCTTAGTCTGATAAAAGTATATGCAGCTTACTTCTAAGTAGTCTATATTATCTATCAGAGATATCCAATATTCTTCGAATTTGTTCAAGTTCTTCTCTGTTTTCTTAAAAATAAACAGCGAAACACTTGAAAAACTTTGTATTTTGTGTTATCAGATATAACAAAAGATCAGAGAAAGAAGGCGAACAGTATGAAAACGTATTTATAGCTTACTCAATGAACTGTTTAAACGTATTTATAGATTACTTCACTGTAAACTGTTTAATCTATGGGTGATATCGAATATCGGCGAATATTCGACGAGTTCGTTTAAATTCCTCTCAGTTTCTACTAAAAGAAACCCTAGATTGTTATAGAACTTCTCAAATAAGCAAAATAAAATTGATAAATTGTGAATATTGTCATATTCCAATTGCAGTATGCAGAATTATCCGCAGAAGTATAGAGTAAGTAGCTAAAGAGACGAATACTCTGAGAATTCGATCAGGAATTTCTCAGTTTTCACAAATATTCGAATATTCGTTGAATTTGTTTAAATAGTTCTCAGTTTTTACAAAAAGAAACACTAGAGTGTCATAGAACTTCACTATAATGCGAAATCAACTCTGAATATCGTCATATCTCAATTGCATTAACTCATTACGAACAGTTAACCCACGTACTACATAATTTTGCCATATATGTTTATAATCTCTCAACTAATTGGGTCAATTTGCTGCAGTCCAGTTGCTTTCCCAATTGAATTATGAGCGTCAAGGGGGAATTCAATCAGTTGACCTCTTCGCTGTTCCGGTTCTTATAGGATACAAGAGAACGAAGAAGAAGAAGATTGTCTTGTTTGTAGCTTTTTGTAATTTTGTAATCGTAGCCCACAGCGTTAATTTGCCTCATTTATCTTAATTTTCGGGGCAGGGGGCAGGGGTATGGGAGAAGACAACAACGAGAGACGGACAGTGTCGGCTAATTGCAATAGCTATACGAGTCTGGGCGCCCATAAATCTCACGCGCCTCCGATTGCAGTTGCAGACGCGACGTGTCCGGTTCTCTAAGCGCATAGATAAGAAGCGCGAGAGTGGAAAGAGCAGAGCAGAGCAGAGTAGAGCGTCCGCAATTAGGCGAACTCCCAGAGGAGACCGAGACGGAGACGAAGACCCACCAGCTGCCCCGTTTCGAGTGACCAATGTCCAGCTCATAATTCAAAAGAGTTGCAAGGGCTGAGGGGTGCGGGGTGCGAAGGGGAGGTTAGTGGGAAAGTCACAGGCAGACAGAGAATTGTCAAAGGGGTTGCTTAGAGAAATCTGTTGATAGCCCGAAGAGGCGACAAACAGCTCGCGAAGTAAAGATGATATACTACCTAAGTGGCAAACAACAACAACAACATACAAACAGTGCAGGGCAGTTGCATAAATCAAAGTTGCTGTGTTGCATGTTGCATGAGCAACTGGGTCAGTTGAACGCTACCTCTCTTGGTTGCATGCAGCACGCCAGTTGCCACTTAAACGCGATTCGAGTCGCTGACCCACTTGTGAAAATCTTGGCGAACCGTTACTTTTCGCACCCAAACTGGTTGCCACAACGCGAGTCGCAAACGCGAAAACTAGCGACAATTGTCAAGCGAACGCGACCGTCTGGAAAATGCCAAACAATGTAGAGAGAAACAGAGTGCATAAAGAGTGCGAGAGAGAGAGAGAGAGAGCTAGTTCTCGTGCGACCAGCATAATTGATAGACATTAAGATCGCAGCGGCTTTCCAACTGGTTTTCCTCACTCCGCCTTATTTTTAAAGTCTTTTCAAGCGCATTCTGCAGGCTTTTTTATTGCCTCTTCTCTTCACTTCTCTTCTTTTGTTATGTATTTTTCCTGATTTTATTGTGTCGTTTTTCCAACATTCTCTTCTTTTTTTTCTGCATTGTGTTGTTGTGCCCGCAAACAAAAGAGTTTTTCATTCCATACCCATTTCCACTTCAGGTTCAGATGAGTTATGCGCACGGGGTGTGGTGACCTCTGCTTGCCTCTTGCCTCCTGCCTCTGGTGGTTGCATGTTCTGCGGCTCTTTAGGGTTTTGAATTTGAATTTTTAATGGAAAACCTCACATCGATCTCGACCCCACTGTTGGACGCTATTAAGGTAATGCGATACGTGGCAAATGAAGCTGATTCTGTCTGGTTTCTCTGTTGATGATGATGATGTGGCATATGGTCAGCCTGCTCTCTCTGGTCACTATTTTTGGCAGCTTGGATTACAACATTGTTGCGGCCACACACAGACACAAACACACACATAGCTCGAACTCTCGCCTCAGCTGCCCAAATATTTTGGCCCGTGCTGTCAGCAAGCTGTCTAATGGAAGTGGCCGATTTTCAGCTGTATAGACTATAGCCTGCCAACTCCCCCATCTCCTGCTTCTGCTGTCTACTTCCCCAACTTCTTCTGCTGCTACTTCTGCCCCTTCCCCCGTACCAGCTGTTAATATTTATTACAGCCTCCTCTTCTCTTTGCTGCGCCGTGCGATAAAAGTTTGAAGTACATATTTGTATTGCATATAGCACCTTCTGCCCTGCTCCCTCCTCTACTCTCCCTGTCCTGCCCTGTGCCCTGTGCCGTTCCCCTATTTCCATACGCCGCATCCCTATAACGCGATTCTCTCTCTTTCTCTCTGTGCCCTTTGTCTGTCGTCGGCGTGTGCGCGTTTTGTTTATTTTTAGTTGCTGCTATTTTAGTTTGGTTTTTCATTTAGTTTTCTCTCTTTTTTATTGCTTTGTCGCACACCCGCCCTACGCCTGTTTGCATTTCCATGTCCATCTCCAATGACAACGGCGGCATCTGCAACTGCAACTGCAGCGGCGGCTGCAACGGCGGCTTCTGCGGCTGCAGCGGCTGCTGCGGCTGACTTCCTGTCTAAATTATTGCGCATTTAACGCAAACACATGCAAAGCGAACTCAACGATAATGAATAAAATGGAAAAATGGCAGGAAAAGCGAACTATATCAAGGCACGAATATAAGTATACCCTGTATAGGGCAGGCATAGAGAACTGTGCAGAGACTGTGCACAGAACTATGCAGACAACTGTACAGAGATCGTCACTTGATACAGTGGCTCTCAGCTTATTTCGTGCACGCCCTGTCTGTTCCTTCGTATATCTTAATAATATTTCTTTAAATATATATTATTGTTTTTAAAGATTTGTTACTCTTCATTGAATATGAGTATACGCTAACCAGGGCAGGCATATAGAACTGTGCAAAGATCGTTTCTAGATACAATTGTTATCAATTTGTTTTGAATTTTAGATCAAAAACTATTCTAGTATATATTTTCTAGTATATATTTCTTGTATATATTATTATCTATTATGATTTGTTACTCTTCATTAAAGATATATGTATGTATATACCCTTTCAGTGTAGAAACAATTAAAAATTGTTGCTAGATATACATACATATGCAAATTATAAGAACTGCTTGAAGAAGTGAATGTGTATCTTGTTTCCTAGTAAAAGCAAACTACGCAATTTTGAGTGTAGTTTATTACTCTTGTTGCTGTGTTCGCTTAATCGTGCGTGCACTGTACCCCTAATTGGCACAGAGCATGTTCTCTATATAGTACTTAGTTATAGTAGGCACTAGGGTGGGCGCGGGCCTACTTTTTGAGGCCCGGCCCGGCACGAGCACGATACCTAGTCCCAAAAAAAAGCACGAGGCCGCAGTTTTTTTGAAAAAGCAGGCCCGGCCCAAGCCAAACACGAATTTCAAAAAAAAACCCATGCAATTTTTTTAATTTATAGTATGTAATATACAAAGAAATTTAGTTAAGTCCAATACTTATTAATAATAACAGTGTTATAATATACAGGTTTTTAAATATAACTTATGGCAAGTTCTTATTTAAAAATAAAATTTTTTCTAAGTTTGAACTTTTTAAACGTGTACGACGCTCATTTAATATTATTACAGAGGTAGAAAATAATCTTTCGCTCGTCGCTGAGCTTGCCGGAATGGCTAAAATGTAACGGGCAAGTCTTTTCATTAATTTGAGGTCACTACATTTCCAAAATTCTAACACATTTTGGTCTGAAATGGCTGCACAGCCATTTAAATATTTTTCGATTTCAATATCAAAAGAATTTAATTGTAACTTGGTTTTTTGGAATTTTTTATCTTGGTGTGGGTGGCTTTGGGGGGCTTTTGGGGGGCTTAGGGGGTTTTGGCAACGGGGCCAGAAAGGCCCGCGCCCACCTCTAGTAGGCACTAATCGGTGCAGTGTTCCGTTGGCATTTATGGGTTACAGACAGAAACACACAAACTAGATTTAGTATTTATATACTTGATATAGTAGTAATATGCGGAAAATTAACATACTCATTTGCATAATTATTACTCTACATTTTCATACATATATTTTACTCTATACAGTCCTCAATATTTGTAAACATTTGAGATAATTGGCTGACTGACTGTTATTACTTATTGAAAACTGATTAAATATTTAGCTATAATCGCTTAGTAATCGAGCACTTAAGCTGACAACTAGTGACACTTGAATGAACAAAGTCGTACAGTTCATTCCGATAAGAATTGACTGTTTGATTTTGTAATAGACACTGACGATGAAAGCCGAAAGAAGAAGAAAAATACCCTTTATCCGCCCCGATGCTATGCATATGCGTAACGAATGCGAATCACTCACATTGATACGATGACATGTTGGTGACGAAACGCCCGCATAGTTACGATGCCTGCGCAAGGATAATGTGCAATTCTATTGTACGAATCTTCAACGCTTTATGATGCCAGCAAAATATCAGAGACAACATTGATTAGCTGCGTCATTAAACTGGCGCAGTTGCAGCTGCTGCCGGCAGAACTATGGAACATGGAAAGAGAACCCGAACTGAGCCAAACTGAGCTCATTAATAAGCCAATCAGTTGGGCCAACATAACAATTTATTTTGCTTAAGGTTTCGTGGTAGCACTTAACACCACTTAACGGTAGAAGACAGTCGATTAGCGAGCCCAAGAGAGAGAGAGGGAGAGAGGGAGAGGGGACAGGGGAAGAGTGGAACCACTAAGAGGGAACTGACCACTAAACGAGCTTCAGAACCGGGCGGCAACCAGGCACAAGCATAATTATTTTGACGCCCCATATTCTTGCGTAACTTGGCCACAAACGACGGACCCTGTGGCCATCTGTACACGTATGTGGCCCACATTTAGGGCACACCAGACACAGATACAGCTAAAGATTCGACAATGTGCTGCATGATGATCTTCTTAATTGAAATACTTCAGCATATCGTACATAGGAAGATATTTATATCATCCATCAACACGAAATAGGGTTTAAAATTAAGCAATTTTATGTTTAGAAACTCAATTTCGTCTTTTTCGGTTTCTTTGTAGAAAATGGAATATCATATATCAATTTTATAGATATTGTTAATAGATTTCTAGGATATAACATGTAACATGTTAAAACTTTAAAGAGTACTTGGAAAATATTGTTTATAAGTGAAATGTTAACCACATTTTTTCTGGTACTTTCTTCACAATCAAAAAAGATACATGAGATATTGAATTTAAATACCTTTGAAGAATTGTAAAAGACTAGAAGAACTATTCCATACACGTATTTAAATATCTTTTGAAAATACAATAGATAATTGAAATTTCAATTAGCTTTGCTCTGGTTCTTTCTTCTTTTCAAGTGAAAATCTGCAGTGAGAAAGCCCGCTTTATTTATTTATTCGGTATGATCTATTGAGATTTATCAACACTAGAGAAGGGAACAGTTTCGAATTACGAGATCATAATGATGTCTATATCTCGATGTCTATTTATCGATGTAATTTTAATAAATATTTGCCACATTTGCTGGCGTTGGCGCATTCGTTGTCTGATTCTGATTTCGATGCGCGAAGCGTAAACAATAATTAGCAAAGAAACAAAGAAAAATGTATATATTCTATGAGTGTGTGTGTGTGTGTGGGAATGTCTGTACGCCTGTAGGTGGTACCTTTGTGCGTCAGTGTGTGTGTGTGTGTGACGATGTGTGCTCGCTTAGCTTTATTTATTTTTGCTGCGGCTCTTGCAGTCGATTTCTTAATATTCGACGATAAGCTGTCGTCATTCACGCACACACACATACAGACACACAGTCTTACATAGGAATATGCCAAGTACATACTAAATTTAGGTACATGGCGGTAGTCAATTGTACATGTGTGTGTAAGTGTGTGTGTAGCTCGTAGATGCAGGCGAATTGCTGCGCTGATTTGTGCAAATAAAAAACATTTGCCGTGCTGCCAATTTCAGTACAGTGCACATGCAATAAGGTGAACTAGAAAAATAAACAAATGTAGTCATTTTTTAAATTTAGATAACTTTATTTAAATACATACACATATATACGTATGTCTGTAAACTCCCTTTATCCCGTATTTCAGTTCAATGTCTGTCATAGCATTAAAATATAATTCTGTTCTATATTATGTTTGTTCAACATAACAATAGATGACTGTCCTGTCCACTTGTGGTAAGTTTTAAGTCTTATAAAACATTAGCAGCATTTAACTTGCATAATTGAAATTCTAATTTTAATAGATTTCCTTTTTTCTATAAGTAAGCAACTAAAATCCATTGTACATATAGAGAGACTATCTAAAAGTTTAACAAACATCGCATGACGAGCCCCTTAATGTTTTTAGTTCTTATCAAAGTCATTGCTAATTAAAGTGACTATAGCTGTCATTTTTAAACTGATTATATTTATTGAGTTTTTAATTGTGAATTACAATCAATCGGACACTCTAATTGACTACTTGATAATTAGTGCCATGATATTGATAATAATTTATAAACACATAACAGTGATTTCATTATCAATATAGACGCGGTAGCAAATAAATAAAGAATTTATTCCCGAGCAATGTGTAGCCCCGTTATCTCGACTCAAACTGTCTTTTGAGTACATATTTGGATTTACACCTAATAAAACATTACATAAATAAAGCTTGTCAAATATTTGCTAAGAATCAACATTTTATTGTGTGCGAAAATAAAGAAGCACAAAGATTTGTTTTTTACTATGCGATTATAACTGATAAACGATGATATAAAAAGCTTCAAAGGTAGTTTCTACACTAGTAGTACGCGCTACAAATTAACACTACAAAATCGTATTGAGTTAACTTAAAAAGTTAATAAATATTTATGAACAATATTGAATAAACATAATCATAAATAATGTATGTATAAACAACAATGTAAACAATTCCGAATAATTTGATTTTGGTATTTCAAATTCGTATTTTTGTTCGCCAAATTGAATTAAATACCATACGTTATCGATAACCAGGCCTGCCAACCGTTGCGATAAAAGCGACAAACCTTTCGACCGGCCAGCTGTTATCAGCTGTTTTCCTTTTCGCTTTCAAGCAGTGTTGTAAAATGCATTTGTTGTTGTTTTATAATCGCGAATTTTAGTTAAATTAAATTCGTATTGTTTTTAAATAAAAATGATACGTAAATTGCATTGCGTACTGCGTTTGCAGGGCGCAATTAACCAGACACTGTACAGACAGCGTGCGCCAACGATCTTCAAGAGAAATTATGCAACAAATGAGGGTGGCGGTGTCGGCAATGATAAGAATGCTAACCAAGGTGGGCCTAGGAGCGCCGGCTCGTCAAAAAGTCTACCTGCCACACGAAATCCCTTTGCGGCGACACAGGAGAAGACGAAGAACACTTACCTGACAATGGTGGAAATCTTTGCTGATCGGGACGTGCATCGGCGCAACCATGTGGAGTTCATCTACGCGGCACTCAAGCACATGCCTGACTTTGGTGTGGAGCACGACCTGGAAGTGTACAAGGCGCTAATTAATGTGATGCCCAAGGGAAAGTTTATACCGACAAACATATTTCAGGCTGAGTTCATGCACTATCCGAAGCAGCAACAGTGCATCATTGATCTTCTAGAGCAGATGGAGGATTACGGTGTGATGCCCGACTACGAGATGGAGGCAATGCTGCTCAATGTGTTCGGCAAAAAGGGTCATCCGTTGCGCAAATACTGGCGCATGATGTACTGGATGCCCAAGTTCAAAAACCTTTCACCTTGGCCCCTTCCCGATCCGGTGCCGGACGATACACTCGAGATAGCCAAGCTGGCAGTGGAGCGCATGTGCACTGTAGATCTACGCTCCCAGGTGCAAGTGTTCGAAACAAAGGAAGTCAAAGACTCGCTGGACGACACCTGGATTGTCAGTGGCATGAGCCCGGACCAGTCGAAGCTGCTGCGTGAGCATTCGCGCCAGAAGGCGCTGTACATTGAGGGTCCCTTTCACATATGGATACGCAATCGACGCATCAACTACTTTACGCTGCGTGCCGATGCCGACGCCGAGTTCTTGTCCCAACTGGACGAACGGCAGCTGGACAACGATGATGTCTCGCACATTGGCGTCTCATTCTTTGGCCGACCGCCGCCACGCAGACACAATCAGCTGGGCAAGGTGCGCTCAGTGCATCAGCAGGATGATGGCACCATCTTTGCCATCTGTGCCACAGGCACATCCACCAAGGACTCGCTGCTTTCTTGGATACGACTGCTGGAGGCGCATGGTAATGCTGCGCTCGGCGAGATTCCCATACTATTTAGGTTTACATCTAGTCTGCCCGAGAAGGCAACAGAGATCGAGGGACCTTCCAATCTGCCAGCGCAAACGAGTGATACGACGAGTAGCAACAAGGAATCGATCTAAATTATTTGTAAATATTATTAAAATTAAATCGAAAACTGTTGAGCAAATGTTGTTTCAATTTTTTATGGTCTAGTTTATTATAATTATTAAGTATGCTTGTGCAAAATGAAAATTCGTACATCAAGATCAATTTGTAATCGGTTAGCTGTAACTACTATATACTCTATATATATATATATGTATATAGGGAGATACATACTGGAGTTGAGCTTAAACGAAAAATCACAGAACTCGAAACTAAAAGTACTGAAGATCTGCTACAACACACACAAAAGTTAATTAGTTTTAAACTCTATTCGTAATTCGTAAGTAATATGTACATTTCTATATATGCTTGCATTGAGATATATATGTATATGTATTGGTAAACTATGCCATAAGTAATTAAGCTGTCAGCTGGCTCAAAGTGCAACAGATACATCAGAGAGAGGAGGAAATGCTACTAGGTACTCTTTGCCAGTGATTTGTTTGTGTGTGTGTGTCTTTGTGGGGATTTACTTCGCTCGCGTCTTGTTCACCGGGAACACCTGAGTGACGACGCCTATGCCCTTGCTGGACATGCCCTCGCGGAAGAGTATACGCATGCCAGGACGCACGTATTCGGGATGCCCGACAAACTCGAACATGACCGAGGCGGAGTCATTGGTGCCCAACTTCTCGCCGCCCATGATGCCCCGTATGACGGCCGTCTGCCGAATGCTGCCAATGTGCACAGTGGTCTGAAAGCCCACATAAATGGCAGTGGCGTGGAACAGCACTGAGACTTTGGCCTGCAAGGAAGAGAAGGATCAATATATGCATATGCATTCATTTATCATGCCTAGGCTGCACTCTCACCTGAAAGAAGTAGGTGCCGTAGGGCTCATCAACGCTGCCAGAGTCACTGAGCAGCACCATGCCACTACGCAGCGATGGCAGCTCCTGTGTGGGTGTAAACGACAGCGACGCACTCTGCCCGGCTCGCACCACACGGCATGGCGCCTTATTGCGGTGTATTGTGTGCACAGTGACCGCATGGAAACTGCCATCCGGCAGGGGTCCAATCTTCATGGGCATATTCTCGGTGAGCACGCCCTGCACCAGCAGACCACCTACAACTGGGCCCACATCGGTCACACGAAAGATTTCATCAATCTGAAATTCACATGGCTCCAGCTCGAGACGATCCTTCTCTGCATTGCTTATGCCCGGCGAGAGCACGTACAGAAATTTGGTGACTAGATTCAGTCCGGTGCCCGTGACATTTGAGACACAAAAGATGGGGACTATGTTCTCGGACACCTGGTTCGAACCCGCCGAGATGGCCTCATCCGTGTTGGTCACCACAAACGGCACCTTGCGGCACCCAATGTTGGTGAGCAGCGTGCGCAGCTCCTGCACCGTTGCATCTGGTGATGTTATATCGGTTTTGGTAATCAATATAAAGAACGGCATGTCCAGTGCACGCACGATGGCCAAGTGCTCCTCGGTGGTGTCGTTGCAGCCACTGCCAGCCGACACCACTAGCATGGCGTAGTGAGGGGAGTAACCACTCAGCGCCTGCACTGTGGTGCGCATATACCGTCGATGTCCAGCCAAATCCATGAAGGTCACCAGCTTGGTGGAACGATCGCTGATCTCCTCGGCCGTCATCATCTCATTATACTTGTAATTGACCACATTGCCCAGCGCATCGAATCCCAGTGTCTCGTGTGAGATGCAAGAAGTGCGACCTGTGAGGTGAGAGGAAAGATTAGTCAAGATGGCAACAGTCTTGTCTACGGGTAGCGAGAAGATATCTCTGAACTACGGGTAGCACTCTTTCTTCCTATGGGGGGAGCACTCTTCTCTTTGGGGTGCATTCTTGTCTTTGGATTGTCTATTCTATGTCTATTCGGATAGTACTCTTCTTTATGGGAAGCACTTTTCTCTCAGGAGATAACTCTACCTTTCGGGTAGTACACTTTCCTACGGGTTGCACTCTTCCCATCCAGGCATCACTCTTCGCCCCAGTCACCACTCTTCCCCCTCTGCTTACCCGACTGTATCTCGTGCATGTGTCGAAACATGTTGAGTCTCGCCCTGCCATGTCCATTGTCCAGCTCGTCCTGCGTGAGCACGCCCAGCAGCGTGGATTTGCCCGCATCGGCACCGCCCAGCACTGCCACCCGCACCTCAATGTTGTGCTGATCATCGGGTATCTTCCGCACCAGCACCTCAGCCACAGATCGCACTGGTCGCACCGCAATTGTCTTGCGCCTGAGCACAGATGTACTTGCGCCCAGATGATGAGCCATCTGCTTGAGCGTGGTCAGCGAGGCATTCATATCCTTGTCGCTGAGACCCTGCAGATGTCCCGCATCGGAGACACCAATCTCATAGATAGCCTCGCCATGTCCCTCGCGCAGGCGCCACTTCATTTGTGTGACCAAATGCTCGAAGCGTTGCTTCGATGGATTCACCAGCTTCAGCTTGTACTCCACATTGCCCAGCTGTGGCTCTGGTGGCAGTGCGCCCTGCTCGAAATCGAATATCAAATTGCCTTTGGCATCGGTATTGCTGCCACTGCCACCACTGTTGCTGTTGTTGTTGTTGTGGTTGCTGCTGCCACTGTTGCTGTTGTTGTTGCTGTTGTCATTGGCATTGGCATCCGACTCGAACTCGCTGCTGCCGCTGCTGGTGCCATTCAGCTCCTGCTCCTCATCGAAGCCATCGTCTGGCTGATTGGGATCGAAGAGACTCAGAAACGATTCCATTGCACGCAGCTAACTGCAAGTGGGGCAGGAGAAAGGGGCAGGCGGAGAAGGAGGGGGGAGGAATAGAACAAACGAATAGCATAAAAAACAAGTCAAAATTTATTGGCGCATTTGGCGCAGCGCACAGTGGGAATATTTTTGGCGTTGGCCTCTTCGGGGCTTGCAACGACCTTGAAACAGTTTTGTTTATGTTTGCTGCGCCGTTGCTTTCTTCTTTCGCAGCTATGGTACCTTAAGATCACATACACACACATACACACACACATACAAAATACATAATTGAATACAATTATTTATTTATAATATTATTGCTTACTAAATTTTAAAACACTGTTTCTGTTGGTTATCAAAATTTACCGTTGTGCTGCGCTGTGCGCCTATTGTGTCACTGGCACGAAAAAAATCGATTTTGGGGACGTTCGCGCGTTGGCCCAGTCTTCGTATACACATACACACACACACACACACATGTGCACATATGTACACACTTTTGTACCCATGTACCCGTACATCTGTAGTTGAATGTAGTGTATTTAGCTAACTCACTGTGGCCCACGCTTCGCGTCTACCACACACACACACACATATGAATATCTACCATATACACACACGTATGTATGTTTGTACACAAATCAACACATACATTCACATACTGTAGTCTGTGCTTTTATTTTCCGCTACCTTTCGAATTTGTTTATAACTTGTTCTTCTTTGTAACTCATACACACACACACACCTGCACTCATTGATACGTGCGCAAGTGTATCTAAAGAGCTTTGTGTTCCTTGTTCCCCTACTATTTCTGCGGAGCATGTCTGCTGTGCTTTAACAGTTGCGCCTCTCAATAAATTTTGTTCTTATCATAACATATTTTTGTACATTTTGGTAAATGCTGTCAGCGCTTATCTACAGCTGAGGTTAATATTTGAAAGCACAGTAAAAACTCAATTTACTGATTCTTATTTTTATTTATTTAATTTATTATGTTTTATGTACAAGGTGAAATATTTATAATTTGCACTGTTCTTTTTGGTTTAGTTGACCTTTGCGAAGCGCTTTGAAGTACTCTATCCTTTTCTTAAAACTTTGTTTAGTGCATTTTGTTAAATACTTCTTTCTACCTCAGATTAAAAATATAAAATATATATTCTTACTGTTCAATTTTACACTTTTAAACTACAAAAACTGTTATTCATTTTATTATTTAATCAAATTGTTTGTGTTATATTTGATTTGCTTTTACTTGACGTAAATGAATAAATCTTTACACTAATATTCAGTTCAGTGCAGCGCTTACGAAAGTCTGATTGGTTTGGCCCACGACGCTCATTATTGGCCCGTGTTTTTTCGTTTGTTTTTCGCATTTTGACGTTGTTGGCACTGTTTCTTGGTTTTCTATACAAATCCCAAGCTGTGTGTACACACATTCGTGTGTATGTGCATATGTATGTGTGTATGTATTTGTTTTGATCAGCTGCGACGACGACGCTGAATGAAGAAATCAGATAAGCGATTTGCACTTCTGGCGCAATTATTATTATCTGCTTTTTCGGTTATAATTGAACAAAAGCTTTTGATGGCGGGGAAACTACGTTAATAAATAAGTGCATATATATAGTAAATAATCTTAAGAGCACAACATAAGTACGTGTCAATTGTTTATAAATAAATGATTGTAAACTTCTTTATGAGACGTGTATTTTTAAAACTATTTTCTTCGTATTGGAAACTGTTTTATTCTTGGAAACTCTATACTAGATATTTCATCATACTTATGTACATTTCACAACTGATGAAAACAGACTTTGGGTTAAACCAGTTTTTGAGTAATCTTCTGCGTGCAATTTCTATGCAATTTATGTTGAGCAATATTACAATTGGATTGCGTGAGACAATTTCACGGATGTCTTTTTTTTTAGATTATGTTGAATTCGACGCCATTGAACACATGAATTTACTTAAACACGATAATTTTGGTAATTTGGCGCCATTAATTGCCAGTTAAACAAATACTTTACTATTTTTTTTTTGCATTGTTTGTAAATAAACTTTTGTTACATTTTGTGTATATGTGGGACGTATTAAATCTAACTAAAATAATAAGCGTATTCCCACTTGTCACTTTGATTTTATATCGATGACAAATAACATAGACGACTAACAGCTGACTGAATGAATTTCATAATTCAATTAAAATATGCAAAGAATATACATTAATGTTGTGGTATCAATTGAATTTCATGCAGACTTGAGATATGTTGTGTTATTAAAGAGAGAATGATTTTTAAATGAATTAAATTGCGTAATGCATGCTGAACAGCTGTTAACAAAAAGGGGAGTACCACAGGGAAAGTTTAACAGAAACGCAAAGTGAGCAACGTAAACGCAAATTGCACAACGTATGGTTGTTACGTTAACATAAACTACGTTTTCTTTGGCGCGATGTTGTTTTTTGCCATTCACAAATTGTTGGTTCTTGCCAATCACATTGAAGCACCAGCAAATACAATTTAAAAACTTGTTTATCAGGTGTTTCACTTAGTTTTGGATCGTCGTCGAGATAGCGACACGTTGCCCTTTTAATACCAATTAAAAAGCAAAAATGCCAACTATATATCGTGGAACAATTGTGCATACAAAGTCATTCGATGAATTCGAGACTTTTGAAGATGGATTTCTTGCTGTCCAGGATGGAAAGGTAGGAAGAGATTGCAATAGAGTGAATCAATTATCAGTTAAATAAAGTTCCATTATAGATTATTGGCATTGGTAGTGATTATACCAACTGGTTGACGAAGCAGAGCTTCGAACCAAAGTCATTTAACATTGTGCAGCTTACGGAATTCCAGTTTCTGTCTCCGGGGTTCGTTGACGGACACATTCATGCGCCGCAATATGCGCAGATTGGATTGGGAATGAATGTTTCATTGCTAGACTGGCTCAATACCTACACCTTTCCCACTGAGGCCAAATATGTTAACCAAGAGTTTGCCAGGCGGATCTACAAAAGTGTAGTTGTAGGTATATGAGTTGTCGATTGCACCCTATATATTACATAGTTTACTCTGCTTATCAGTTACGTACTTATATTGCCATCGTATACACACGCACAACATCTGCCGGCGATACAATCTCTTTACACACACACGCATTCACACTTGTTGCCCCCAGCTGATAACTTGATACTCCCTCTCTCTCTTTCTTTTGTAGGAAGCTACCATCCGTTGCGGCACTACTCTGGCCTCCTACTTCGCTACCAACGACTTGGCGTCCACACTGATCTTGGCTGACGAGGCGGCACGTCAGGGTCAACGAGCACTGATAGGCAAGGTCTGCTCCAATTGCAACAGTCCCGACTTTTATGTGTGAGTTCTCAATTAAGAGTAAAAGCAAAAAGAATCCATTATCAATTAGAACAATTCTCTCTCTGAAGCGAATCAACAGATGCATCGGTGGAGGGAACGGAGACATTTGTTGAGCAAATACGCAAATTGAATAATCCTCTGGTGCTGCCTACGATCACACCACGCTTTGCGCTCAGCTGCAGTAAGGATCTGCTGAAGCAACTGGGCGAGATTGCCAAGCGCAACGATGTGCACATACAGAGTCACATAAGCGAGAATCTGCAAGAGATTCAGGTTGTCCGGGATATATTCAAGAGTAGCTATGCTCGTGCCTATGACGAGGCGGGACTCTTGACCAAGAAGGTTACAATTTATATAATACATAATTTATTATATACTCTCTATATGATTCTCTCTGCAGACTGTCATGGCACATGGTGTGCATCTGGAGGATGATGAGATAGCTCTGCTAAAGGAGCGTGGCACTTCCATCATTCATTGTCCCGCTTCGAATACGAATCTTAATTCGGGTCTGTGTGATGTGCATCGTTTGATCAAGGGTGGTCTGACTGTGGGTCTGGGTACAGATGTATCTGGCGGCAATTCCGTTTCCATACTGCACTCCTTGACGCGTGCCCTAGACGTGTCCAAGCACATTGACTTCTTCAACAAACAGAATATATATGGCACAGGATCAGCCAAGACGCCCAATCCCGATTACAAACAGTTGACATACAAACAGGCCTTCTACTTGGCCACTTTGGGCGGTGCCAAGGCATTGTCGCTGGATCATGTCACGGGTAACTTTGAGGTGGGCAAAGATTTCGATGCTTTACTGGTCGATGTGAGCATCCTGGAGAAGCCACCTCGATCACTCACTGTGAATGAGCTGGTGGAGAAATTCATTTATACTGGCGATGATCGCAACATTTTGACCGTCTTCGTGGCTGGCAAAAAGGTCAAGGGACACAGCTGTCAACCGCAATAAGAAAGATAAAAGAGAAAGCATTTACTAACAGTTCCATTTCACAGAGAAACGCATAGAGAATTTATTACATTATTACAGTGTATCTATGTTATATGTGTGTGTGTGTGTGTATGGGAGGATCACTTTTAAATGCTGGAAATTAAAGGACTTCTAAAGTAACAGTAGATCAAGCGTTTTATATCCTATTTAGTACATTCGGGATTGGTCTACCATACACATCATCATTATCATCGGCGCGTTTACAAACAGTTCATTATATATAGATATATATATATGTATTTACTTTACTTTATATAAACTTATTCAGTTTGTATAACTGCATAGGCGTGTTTCGAAATCACATATTGGGTTTGGGACCAGGTCATATTTGTTTTTATGCATCTTACGCCAATTTGAATTGAATCCTGTGTGCCGAACTATTGAGTATATATATAGATCAAATGGAAGAAGAAGTAACTCTCTTTCTCTCTCTGTCTGTCTGTCTTCCTTTTATAGATTTTGTGAACACTCTCTTCATAAGTTTTGATTGGAATACCCGTTTATCTTCGTGTGTTTTTCTGGATTTGTGCATCTTGTTTTGGGAATGTGGGCGGCTGCTGGGCATATTTATTACAAAATTAAGTAAATTGTCCATAAATATTTTAGAATTTCAAATCGGGCTCTCATTTTGGGCTAACTAAAATGTGTACACCTTATGCGGCATACACAAATACTTTCACTTTACACATTAAAGCTTACATGGCTTTACACTAGTTTCATCTAATAGAAGAGGATAGTTAAAACTATTATTATATATAGAAGATATATATATATATATGTATATATATAGCGTTTTAAGCATTGAACATATTTTGCTGTGTGGCATCGTTCTCGAAGTCCGTCCATGCATTATTTAATTCCATAAAAATCAACTTTGCAATTTCCTCATGCTCGGTTCCGTTATGCTGAAAGAGATTGAGGCCGTAGAGAGGAAAACTCTTGGAAAATGATCAGTTACATACCTTGTCTGGATGCACTGCTAAGCAGGCGCGTCGATACGCTTTCTTTACCTCAGCCGGGGTGACCATGGTGGACATTTCGCAGCGCTGCCACTTGGCATTCTCCCACAGCACCGTGTGCATGGAGCAGAGCAGGGCGCGTATGTTGTTCTTCTTGCCATCGGTCTAAAGGATTGAAGTGATGTTAGGAAGTGAAGATAATGATATAGTTCTATAGTTCTGCTGCTTACCCATTCCATAATGCGAACTTTCTTGGGATCCATTTCCTTCACTAGCTCCTCCTTGCGCATTTCATTGATGGAACGCGGACCCTGATGCATTTTACTGCCAAACGAGTAACCCTGTTGCCCAAGTATGTCCGCAAATATATCTGAACCCTTGGCTCCGCCTCCAGCCGCCTGTTGCCCTGTCTTGGGAGTATCGAAATGAGTGCGACTGTAGTCGGGGCGTGATTGAGTGGCCTGTGGTTGTGGCTGTGCATGCGGCGATGTCTTGGCAAATGCCGGCTGGGCTTGGGGCTGAGGCTGGGCCTGCGCTTTGCCGAACGGCATCTGCGACTGCGACTGGGGTGGACTTGGTGTAGGCCTGTGTGTCGGGCTGGATAACTGTGTTGGCTGCGGACTGTGGCCAACTGGTGTGGTGCTAGCAGATTTGGAACCAAGCGTGCTACGATTGAAGTTGATATTAAGATCCGACGCCAGGTTGGCAATGTCAGCAAATGGATCCAATGGTTTTTGTGGTTGCGTTGTTGGCGATGCTTCTGATTTGCGCGGCGCTGCGGGCGTTGTCACAAAAGTAGGCACGGCGCCCACAAAAGGCGGCAGATTGCTGCTTGTGGCTGTGGGTTTCAAGTTGGGCGTGCCAAGACCGCTGCTCTGATCAATGGAGCCAAAGATGTCAAAGAGATCAGCATTGAGTTTGGGCTGCTGTGCTCTGGTGGTAGACTGTGGCGGTGGCAACACATCGGGAATGGGAGCTGAGCCAATGCCCGTGGAATCATCATCCCCAAAGGCGCCCAACAGATCAAAGCTGGCATCCGAGCTGGGCATGGCGCTGGCTAGCGGGTTGGCAGTGGCAGAGGCTGCACTCGCACTTGGCTGTTGATTCAAATTGAGCAAATCGATGGGTGGCGATGGCTCCGGCATTGCAGCAGGCGCATCGTGAGCAATTTCAGTGACATCGGGCAGTACCAGCGGTGATCCGGCGCGCTCGGGTTTCCTTATGGACGACGGCGGTGTAGAACGTTGAGTGGGTTTGGTAACTGCAAAGCAAACAGATATTAAGCTGGAGGTAAAGTATGAAGATTCTTACAGTGCAGCTTACCAAAGTTATCGAGCATCTCGGCGTACTCCAAGTCGGAGCTGAAGAGATTTTGTGCTGTCCGCTTGGATTTGGCAGGCAGCCATGGTGGCTTATGGCTGGGAAGAGTTTCGCTGTCCGTCACGCTCAACGACAGGGAGACACAGAAGTTAGCAGGCACCTGCTCCGGATCTGGCAAATCGTCAAGATCGTGCGCATTGAAGGTAATCAATGTTTCAGGCTCTGGCACAAAACCAGTGTTGATTTGGAACTGACAAATCTTGAGACCCTGTGGACGCACCATACCCTTGAGGGCATTGCGTGCATGGTACAGCACTATAGTCAGATCTCCGCAGACAGTCAAGTTGATGGGCAACACAATCTTGCCGGGACCCGCAAGGTGCAGACTGCAGAAGAGACAAAACTTAAGTAAAGAAACAACTATAGCAGATTTAAAGTCTACGTACCGCATCTTCTCGTAGTCCTGCAGCGTGGAAAGCAGCAGGTTTTCATTGCAATAGACTTCCATGTAGATGCGGCAGCCATCACGTGCCTTGGTCATGCGCGGCACAGGCTGACAGCTGAGCGAAACCAGGTTGAAGTTCTTGTAGTGCGGCAGCAGCGGAGTCGGACGCAGAATATCCCCGAAGTAGTAAAGATAACGAAACTCAGAGGGTCGCAAATTGATGGTGTGGCGCTTGACGGCAAACACCTGCACAGCATCCTCGGGTTCATGCAACAAATTAGCGTACATAAGCAGCGCACAAATGACAGTGGCAGCTGTGCAGCCGCCAGAGTCCCCAGTTTGCACAACCACCACAGACTTGGCATCCGCATTGAGGAAGTTGTACATGTCTGCGGCGACGGTGAAGAGACCCTGCACAAGAAGAATAAAGAGATTAGACTAGAGCCTGTTAACAACTTGTTCTGCAACTGCAAACTCACCTGCAAATTGGGCGCATGTGCCTGGGGGCAACCATAAACAGATCCCGCCTCCACAGTACGCACTGGCGGCGGCAAACGCGGCACAGTTCGTGCTCCAAAGTTGTAAATGCTTATCTTCTGCGGCACAAAGCGACTCTCCAGGGATAGACGCACATCCTCAATGTTGTTTGTCTTGTAGGTGGACTCGAAGCCATCCGAGGGGCAGGGCATCACCAGAACCCTTGATGTAATGTGACTAATGTCGAGGTCAGTGCGTGCGATTGTCTGCTGCATGGTTTGCATAACCTTGGTCGAAGTGTCCTTTAAGTTTTTGAATAGCGTGCCAGCACCACCGCGCAGCGAGGACAACAAACTTCCATTGCCATGACTGGGTGCCGCAGCATTGCCACCATTTGTTGCCATGGCAGCTGGTGCAGCAGGATTGCTTGTGCCGCCATTTGGATTGTCACAATAGAACTCGGAATGGCTTTGCTCGGGCAAAGTACACCGCGCTGGGCTGCCACCTGGCGATGTCTCGATGGGAATGCCACGCAAATCCAATGGCCCCTTCAACGACCAATTGTGTGTTTCGGCAATGGCAGCCAAACGCTCCAGCACCATGGAGATGTCAAAGCGTTCCGCTGGATTCACTTTAAAGCAACCTTTGATTAGATCACGGAAGCAATGATAGCGCGAATCTGGAGGCAGTATATAGTTGGCATTGATGATGCGCAGTTTGCCACCATCCTCGTACGGATGCTTCTGATAGCACAGGAAATACAATATGCAGCCCATTGCCCATATATCTGCCTTGGGACCAATGGGATAATTCGACCAGGTGTCCAGCATTTCAGGTGCACGATACATGGGCGTGGTCACCGTGTTCAACTGATCCTCCAGCATGTTGCGTTGTTGTGCACTCCACTCAAGGGTGGGCGACAATAGATCTCTGCTTGCCGAGCCAAAGTCGCACAGTTTGATCTGCTTGTCATTGCCAATCAGAAAGTTTTCAATCTAAAAAGGAAAGGAAGTTAATGACGAGTTAGGGAAATTCTAGAAGATAATAAAACCACTGCTGATAAGCTCGACTTGGTCTCAGACAGACAGAGAGAGAGAGAAAGGAACTCAACATTAAAGATTAAATATACTATGCAAAAATATTTAGGTTATTCCAAACAGAGATAACAACTTAGCTTGCTTGCTATCAAGCAATGTTCATTGACCTTAAGTTGAGATTTATCAAGCTGACGTGGTCAAGTTGTCAAGAACCGTTCTTAGTATCCCACCTTGATGTCCCGATGTGCTATGGGCGGCGTCTGTGTGTGCATGTGGACAACGGCGCGTGCCATTTGATAGAAGATGCGCAGGACAACTGGCGGATCGAGTGGCGCATTATTCACTCTAAAGCAGTCAACCAAAGAGCCGCCTATAAGGAGAAAATAAAGATAAATGTCAGTTTATACAGTGTTTACAAATGATATAGCGCATTGCACTCACCCTTGCAGAGCTCTGTGAGGAGCAGGAACTGTGCTCCCTGTTGGCCACTTGGAGCAATTGCACTGGAGCCAATGAAGGTGACAATGTTGCCATTTCCGGAGAGCTGTCTGTGCACATTAATCTCATTATTGATGGCCTGGCAGGCCTGTTGATCAGCGCCGATCAAGCGCTTGAGGGCGTATTCAATGCCAGTTTTCACATCTTGTGCGACATACACAAAGGCATAGCCGCCTGCAAAAAGAAGGGGGTAGATTGATAACTACAATAAAACACACACACATAGACAGACTGAGAATACTGATAAGTGGGGGCGTGCAGTCGGCTAATTATTATAATTACTTATGTTCATATATATCAGTTTATATAACCAAAATTAGACTTGACTGGCCACACATACATCTGTATGTGCTGGTTATGGGTGTACATACATATGTGTGTGTGTGTGTGGCATGACTCATGGGTCACAGAGAGAGAATGGCAAACCAAGGTTTGAACTTGCAACCACAGAAACCAACACCAGCACCAACACTAATGCAGTGTAAACATCTCATTCGTTTTACACACAAAGCAACAAGTTTTCTTCACATTCTGTTTCAACAAGAAAATCAGAAAGCGTAAACAAAGAGCTAAAGTAATTGATGTTGTTGTTGGTGTTTGGTGCAGTGGCACTGCTGGAAACGATCACAGCTAATGCTGCAATTGCCACAAGGTTTTTGACTTCACTTCCTATTGATTTTTATGAGGGTAAAATAATCACACAATGGTTTTTTTAGTACCTTCAGCTATGACACATTTGGTGCGCAGCCTTTGGCCAGCAATGTCGATGATTTGTCCAACGTAATCGTTGTCCAGACTGCCAGTATTGACTGTGGAGGCACCACCAGAAGCAGCAGCTCCGCCACCTCCAGCGCCTGCCCCGTTGCCACCTTCATCGCCTACGCTGTTGGATGTGGTGTTGTTGAAGTAGTTAAAGTTCAGCGACTTGAAGAAATCGCCCATGTTAAACGATTGAAGGTGCGTGATATTCTATCGAAGTATGTTACTGCCGGGTGTTCGCGAGCTAAATTGTCTATTGTTTATGTTTAATTTAACCGAGTTGAAACATCTTCGCTGCGGGACACAACAAAAATTGCTGCGTTGGTTTGGTATTATTTGTTCTGTTCTGGTATTTTTTGCTGCGTTGGACGGACACAACTGGTCAGCTGTTCGACTAACAGTCAGCTTAACATTGGCAGTGCCTAAACACGAACTGCACTGCTAATAACAGCATTGCGAATTAAGCTTGCAGGAAACGTTGTGTTCAAAAATAAGGAAAACTAATATTAAAAGTTTTGATTTAGTTATAAAAAGATGTTGTTTACTCTATGATTTAATAAATATAGTGTATTAAATGGCTGCAAATGCGTTTGAGGTTAAATTTCAAAATCGAAAGTATTTTCCACCACTACAGCGAGATTATGCAGTGCTGTTATGTGTGGAGTAGGCTGTTAGGCGTGGAGTAGTAATGTTAGGTGTGGAGTAATTTATTTAAAGTACTTAAAAAACAATTTGATTTTAAATCATTTTTAATTGAGCGCAGCTTAAAGTACTTTAAGCTCTACCTTTTAAATTAAATTATTAAGCTGGTACTTCTTATCATTCATAGGAGGGTAACTGACCTGTGTTATTTTGTTATGAAAATTCCCCTGCCTAACCTTGCGGGTGGAAGTGTCCCGCATCTTAACAGTTTGTGCAAGATAATATGCATAGATATTGTTTATGGACGCCTCGTAAGTCAACAATTTTCCAACCTTATTTCTGATTTTTTGGCTTTGAACTGAGGCAAGGTCGTTCATTGACAAATTGTTTGTCAATTAAAGACATCTATGTGAACACAAGTGTGGGCAATAGCTGAAGCTGTTTCGATTTCCGTCGAGACTTACAAATGTTTTGAAACTGAAAAAAAAAACAGAAATCAACAAATCATTGGGGAAAATACACACTGTTGCTTTTATTACACTTGTTGTTGTTGTTGTAGTTGTTGTTGCTGTTGTCAATGCATGACAACTCAAAGAAAGAAAGACCAAATACGATTTTAAAAGCCAAGTCAAGAGACTGTTCGTTACGGATTGCGATGCCCATGACAATATATTGTTTGTTGTTGTTGTTGGTTTGCGTAAATTGAGCATCGCATGTAATTTTGACACATTTCAAAGTGTCAAGTGTGCAATTTTGTTACATTTGCATTTGCAGCAGACGTAACAAATGACGAGGCCTCTCTTATCGGCAACATAACTGCAGGAGGAAGGGGGAGGAGGAAGGGGCAACTGGCCAGGTCTACAATTAGTCGAGTTAATGCTATCGGCCAGACATATCTAGCATTGACACATTTTCAGAGCTGCTGCTGCTGCTGTTGCTGCTGCACTAATCGAGCATTTTCCAGTCGATTTAGTGGGCCCATTAGAAGTGTTATGGCATGTGTATTGGGGCCACACAATGCGAGATATGCAAACATTCTGTTTGGACAATTGTGGGGAAAAACCACACACAGACAGACAGTACTCGAGTGGACATCAACAGCATCAAGTGGAGCACAGCCTTGTCAGCGAAACAGCATGAGGCACCTTGGACTACTCTACGTGCAGTTGACACTTGTGGTGCATCAAGTATACGCCGAGTATTACGCGCCTTTGATGCTCTACAATCCACAAAATGGTCATCAATTGGAGCCAGCACGTTATCTGCCTGCACTGGCCAGGCAACAGGACTTTGTGCCCAGCATCAGTGACAATGTAGTGGAGCTGCCCAGCATGGGTCGACCGTGTTCTTGCCAGGATTACAAATGCCGCTGCTGCTTGGGCATAGGATTTGGCAGCTTCAAGCAAATGCTGTGTGTGAGCATTCGTTATGATTGGCGGCAGTTGAGTGTGGGTTTTCAGGTGGAGTTGAATAACTATATGATGACCGGTTTCCGTATATCACCACGTAATCTGCCCGACTTCTGTACGCCCCTTATGATGCCCATTCCACTGCTCACCTGCCTGCGCATCTCGAATGTGCAACTGGAGGAGAGCAGTATGCATATTTGCATCTCTTTGGTCTTCAAACTGATCTTTCGACAGATCTTCGAATATAAGTTCAACTGTCTGCGCTTTGCTGTGAATGGCGTGGCCATTGTGCCGGATGGAGCTGTCTTTGGTGATGAGCAGCAGAATCCCAACGAGGTGCAGATGCTCAACGATAAGCTACAAATCTACCAGACTTAACTACCGTACACACACACACTCATACATACATACATGCACACATACATTGTTAGCTCTTGCATCCCTCTCTCATTCTATTTCGTATTAAATTTAACATTAAAAGTGAAATTTTCGTAAATTAAAAAAGCTATTTATTCAACAACAACAACAACAAAAAGGTGCTATGAAAATTGCGAAAATTGTTAATAAAAAGCCAAGCTAAGTGCCCCGTGTGTGTATGTGTGTGTGTGTGTTTGACTTGAATTTGTATCTGTATCTCAGCATCTTAAACAAGGCACACAGCACACAGTGACGAGGGAACACACCTACTTCTTCTCTGCTTCTTCTTCTGGCCGCACTTTCGTTAAGCATGGCAATTATTTCTCTCCCTCTGCTATCAGTAGGCATGCATCTGTCGAGTGCAGAAAACAGCAGAAGAAAAGAGCAAGAAGAAGAGGCAGAGAAAGAAGAGCTGCCAAGGAGGGGCGACTGATTGTTTGTCAAACTTTGAGCTGCATCTCTATCTCTCTGTCTGTAAACGCAACTATCGATTGCCAAAGTTGATTTACTGCAACGTGAATTTCACTAGGCCAAATGAGAGATGAAAAGTAATGAGAGGAGAAGAAGGGGAAGCAAGGGGTTAATAACGTTGCACAGATCAACCTATTGAATTATTGACCTCGACGGATGCGCAATAAATGCTGGAAAACTTGTGGAGAAAAACTTAATAAACATTTGCGCTCTTTTCCATGATACATAAATCATATAGGCAGCAATTATAACACACCAGGGCTTGCCATAAATTTATATGCTATAATTAATGAACTTAAGCTAAATTATATGTTTGCGGAATTGAAACAAATCGATTTGCGTTTGTTCCCGCGCCTGTTATGTAAGTAATGAATTTAGTGGATCTGTTTAGACTGTTCCCGCCCAGGTTATGTAAGTCACACATTTAGGGCGTATAACGCGTGTTGACTTGAAGATCAATCAGCAATGGGCTCAACCTTATTGAGTGTGGCGCATGTAGAGACAGATAATTATATAAGCTGTTCCCTATGAGAAGCTATGAAGCTTTAAAATTTACTAGATATCTGCCTAAACTGTTCCCCAGGCACTTAATCTTTAAAATTTAATGAATATCGCCTGCAGACTCAGTGATCTTTCCAGTTTTCCCAAAAAAAATCAATATTGCTTTATTAAACTCACAAAACTGTCTTCAAATACAAATAAGCTCAATTTCATTGAGTATAGAATAAGTAGGTTCAGAGACAGGGCCGTACCGACAGTCTAGCGGGCCCTTGTGCAAAAACTTCTCGGGGGGCTCTATTAGCAAGATGTTCATTTACTTTCCATTGAACGTGAAGATGTCAGTTATCAGAGAAACAAATCACATCGAATTTGCCTTGAAGCTTTCAGTATACAAATTGTTTTGACTACTCGTTCCATTTTTTCCAGTAGCAGGCTGCCCCGGCCAGTCGGGGGCCGCACTACGGGCCTGTTCAGATATCTTTGTAAGTAGCAAAACTTAGTAGATATAGCGTAAGTAGATTTTGAGATCTGCCAAATCTGTTCCATAAGGTAAGTAACAAATTTAGTACCTTGGAGATTTGTTCGCAAATAGAAATTGGATCAATGGGTAATGGATTTATTAACTGTAGTGCAAGTAAATTTCAAGATCTGTCTAAACAGTTCCCTTTCAGATTATGTAACTACTACAAGTTTGTAAATATATCGCGTGTAGTTTCAGAGATCAGTGTTCAAAAGGGAAACAGGTTGAACCTTATTGAGTGTTAAGACGACACATTCGCGCACGTTGCAAGTTGCCAATACGCGAATTTGTCATGCTGTGAATGCCAGAGATAAATCACAGTGAGCAAATCACTAAATCACCAAGTCACCAAATCACTGATGCAGTCACTGAGGCGAGACAAAACGACGCCGACTTGCAAAGAAAGAAAGAAAGAAATGAAACAAAATCTTCGCTCTGCTCTTGTTTTTACAAAAGTTGTTGCTGCTTGATGTTGCTGTTGCTGCTGTTGTTGCTGTCGCAATTGCGCAATTGTTCGCTCATTTTGGACGCGTTGTTGTTGTTTTTTTTTTTGGCATGCTTGAGACTGCGACTTGGCCGCGTCGGCCGCCTCCGTCCCACATTTGCTGCTGCGCGGCTTTGTGTGTTTAGCCGACTGCGGCTCAAGCTCAAGCGCTGCTGCTTCTCTCAGAGCTCGAGTCTCGTGTCTCTTTGGCCAGCTGTTGCCGCTGCCACTGCCACTGCCGACGTCGCTGTCACTCGCTGTTGGTGTCGGCCTCCAAACACACACACACACACTCATAGATACACATGGCTCACACACATGCCTGTATGTATGCATAATAATTTTTACTTTTTTTTTCGCTGTCGTTTTCCAGCCCGTTGCTTTTTTACTTGCTAGCAAAAGTTTTTCATTTGCGTTCAGTTGTATTTCGGTTCGCGCTGCGATCTGTCGCATATTTCGTCGCTGTTCGCTGTTCGCAGAGATACAAGATACAAGTTACCATATAAAAGATACAAAATACATCCCATATAGTACCATATAAACGGCATCAGCAAGGAGCAGCAGCAGCAATTGAACTGGTTACCAAGAGAGTCTCAAATACTAACTGTGAGTTCCAGAAGAGTAGGAAATAATAGCAGATAACAATAGTTATATACAGTAGGGGTATGCCTTTTAAATATTTCATATTTATATCCAACTCACTTTCAACACTTAACTGACCTATACGATCATGCATAACACTTGCAAGTGCTCACTCTAGTCTAGTCTCTGTCTCTCTCAAAAGGGGGTATTCGAAACTCTTTTGCGTGGGCTGCTTTTCGGGTGTCAGTGTAGTCAAGTCAAGTTGACGGACTCTTGTCGGAAAGTAAAAAGAGTTTCACTTTCAGTTGCGACACTTGCGCTTGGGCACTAAAAGATACATTCATCCTAAGCTCGGATGATGATGCTGCTGCTGGTGATGGTGATGAGTAACCAGCAGCAACAGCAGCAGCAGCAAGTGTAATTAGAGAGAGGCGCGCGATGAAAAAAAACCAAAGCAAAAAAATAATTAAAAAAACACAAGAAATAAACATAAAATAAAAAAAAAAAGAAGTAACTAAAAAGCTTTTCGAGAAGAGGTGACTGCAAGTGGAAGGGGAGGCCATGTAGGGCCGCAGCATCTTTAAACTTTACGATCTTTGAAATTTCACATTTCATTGCAATAACTACAACAAGAAGAAGTACAGCAACAACAACAACAAGTACAAATATTTATAAGTGAAAAATAGCAGACAGCAAAAATCATGTAAAGTTTCTCAGTTTTGGGTGGGAAATGTTAATCGTAAAAAGTAAAAGTGAAATTAATGCAAACAACAACAACAAGAAAAAATTACATTAACCGCACGGATACATTTGCATTTCGCACATGACAACAACAAATTGAAGAAGCAACTGCCAAAGAAGAAGAAGAAGAAGGGGAAGAAGCAGCAAGCAGGGCAACAATAACGAAGACTGATAATAATAAGTCGGCGATTGTTGGCCCGACTTCAAATGATATACGAACATATACTGGACGCATCGTATTAATCGCTTTTCGGACTTTCGGTCAATTTTAACTGCGATTTCGATGCAATAAATGCAGCGCGTGTGTTAAGGGGGGCATAGAGGGTAAGGCCGATTAAGCCGATTAGGCCGGTAAGACGTAACTATACCCACTATATTAAGGAAGGTCTGCCGCGTGGGTAGTTTGAGTTTGTGTCACATAATAGGAGTAAGTGGGAGATGAATACAAATTTTATGTGTTTCTACTATCTACTGTAGAAAGAAGCACTTATATAATCGAGTTGTCTCTTTGCAGTATTCAATTTAGCTATATTTCTTCTAGTTGTGTCAATTTTGTTCATTTATTGGTTTAGATAGTTAAGATTCATTTTAGGTTACAGATATTTACTGATTTACAAATTCCTAATAGAATTATAATAATATTAAAGTATATAAATAAAAATGACTAGAGTTTTTAAACTTCACATATCTCTTTTGTTATTGTAAACGTTTCTTTAAATTTTTAGTAATTTTTTCACTGTAAAATTTCCAATTGTGAGGTTTATTTAACCTATTTAACATATTTTCTCATGTCTGTTTAAGTTCTTATATTTAAACAGTGAGGTTTGCTATAAAGGTTGCTTGAAGTTCTTTGATAAGTATAGTATATTTAAATGCAAAATTCGATATTTAATTCGGCTGCTTTTCAAAGGGTATTTAGAAGTTGTGCTCTAGTTTGTTTGAGCATTTGAATGCAGTCTTTGTTGGTCAATCAATTGAAAATGCACACAGTGTTGCCAAACGCAGCTGCAAGTTGTTGTTGCTTTTACTGTAGCTATTCCTATTGTTTTTGTTGTCTTAGATGTGTTTTGTTTCATTTTCATTTGATTGACAAGCTGACAAAGGTCTCTAGAAATCGCAGCTGAGGCAGTGAGGCACCACTGAGGCGTCACTTTGCTGCAATAAAAGTGAGAGTTGCCATGGATCGACATCGACCACCATATAGAAGTTGACACACAGTGGGGTTTAAAAGTCAACGTACAGCGAGTCAGAGTTGCGATCTATTAACGTAATACCCAATTAATGATGGCAATGGCGATGGCGATGGCAAATGTGAGGCACGCCTCAGCTCGCCCGAGAAAGCCCATCATTAAATGTGCGACGCCTGTCGGGACAGCAACGTGTTGCAGTGGTTACAATTGGTAAATGTTGTTGCTGTTGTTGCCACTGTCTGCTATTGTTGCTGCTGCTGTTCGAGTCGCATGCAAATTGTACAAACGCAGCAAATTGGCCAAGTTAGTTAACACAGACAAGATTCAAATTTAAATATCAAACAAATTGCAGAGAGAGAGAGACATCATCATAATAATTGCACTGCGGCTTGCAACATACTATTTTAAGTATTTAAGTACTACTTGACAACAGCAATCCCCCCGAGAGATGAAAGACACAAATAACCAAAAAACACCAACAACAACAACAACAACAGACACGAAACGACGCAGCAGTCGCATTTCCTGTCCCGCTTCAAACTTGAAATGATGTAATTTTCATTGAACAAAAGTGACAAAAAGAAAACAAAAAAAAAATAAAATGTTGAGCAGGAAGAAGAGGGGGGAAGAGCAATATATGAAATGACGCGAAGACGGAACGCCAAAAGCTTAAAAAAACCAGCTGACTAAGGCAGCGCCTGCGACGCTGCGTCGTGACATTGAAGTGAAGTTTGCAGCGACGCTTTAGCGACGGCAACGGCGGACAGCGGCCTACAAACGCTGGAGAGAAAACCAGATACTAATGCAACAGTTGAGCATGCTTAACAGTGAGATACCCTTTGTCTAGTTTTGAAAAACTGTTGCAAAGCTTTATTTATTTAAATTAATTTACATATATTAACATTTATTAAAGTGTCTTTTGGCTTCTACTGCTGTCTCACTCTTACATCCTCGCAGGGAAGCAAAAGGGGACTAAGGTGACTTAAATAACTTCTTTGTTCATTGTCCGATCGTATTGAAATTTGGAGTAGAGGTAGATACGAGGGTCGTTTGATAAGTCCGTGACTTTTTGTATTTGCCCGCACCTGCTCTAAATACAACACTGCTCCTGTCAGCAGTTATCGATTAACAGCTGACTGTAAAATTTTGAGAAAGCTGCGTTTCTTAGTTTGCGTTTTATAGGCATTGAAAGCAGACGATCTCGTGAATTTTAACGAAAATGGAAAAAAGTGAATTTCGTGTGCTAATTAAGCATTATTTTTTGCGTAAAAATCCATCACCGAAACCAAGGAAAGACTTGATAAATATTATGGGGACTCTGCACCATCAATTTCAATGGTTAAGAAATGGTTTACTGAGTTCCGTTGTGGTCGTACCAGTACAAGTGATGCCGAACGTTCAGGTCGCCCAAAAGAGGTCGTCATGCCAGAAATCGTCGACAAAATCCATGGAATGATATTGGATGATCGGAGAATGAAAGTGCGTGAGGTAGCTGAGGCTGTAGGCATCTCAACTGAACGGGTACATCACATTTTACATGAATATTTGGACATGAAAAAGCTTTCCGCGCGATGGGTGCCGCGATTGCTCACACACGACCATAAGCGCAACCGTGTGACCATTTCAAAGGAGTGTTTGGCGATGTTCAACCGCAATCCAAACGAATTTTTGCGCCGTTTCGTTACCGTAGACGAAACATGGATCCACCACACCACACCAGAGACCAAAGAACAATCAAGACAGTGGGTTTCCCGGGTGAACGTGCACCAAAGAAGGCCAAGGTGGGTCTGTCGGCCAACAAGGTCATGGCCACAGTTTTTTGGGATGCACAAGGTATCATTCACATCGATTACCTTGAAAAGGGTAAAACGATCACCGGCGAATATTATTCAGAGCTTTTGGACAGATTCGATATTGATTTGAAGCAGAAACGACCGCATTTGGCGAAAAAAAAGTGCTGTTCCATCAGGACAATGCACGGGTGCACACGTGTGTAGTCAGCATGGCAAAATTTCATAAATTGGGCTACGAACTGCTACCCCATCCAGCATATTCTCCAGATTTAGCCCCCTGTGACTATTTTTTTGTTTCCAAACATGAAGAAATGGCTCGGCGGTAAGAGATTCGGGTCAAATGAAGAGGTCATCACAGAAACAAACGACTATTTTGAGGGCCTTGAGAAAACCTATTATTTGGAAGGAATAAAAAAATTGGAAAAACGCTGGACTAAATGTATAGAGCTAAAAGGAGATTATGTTGAGAAATAAAACGCTTCTTTGACGAAAAAAAATATATTTTATTCAAAAAGTCACGGACTTATCAAACGACCCTCGTATTATAGGCAGCTATGTATACTATTTAAGAAACAACAACATACAATATTTGAAATAAACTTGATAATCGTATGATATACAGGAAACATTGTGCCAAATTTGGTGTATCTAGCTCTTATAATAGCCGAGATATCGACGGTTAAACAGACAGACAGACGTAGAGAAAGACAAGCAGGCAAACAGACAGACAGACGGATAGATAGATAGAATTGCAGACAGAGAAATGAACAGAAACAGACTGACGGACAGACAGGTAGAGGGACAGACGGGAAACAGACAGATCGATAAACAGAGAGACAGACAGACAGACGAACAGACACACAGAGAGACAGACAGACAGAAGGGAAGGCAGACAGACAGATAGACATAGACACAGACAGCCGCTCAATTGACTTGTCAAATAACCCTGAACAAGAAGTTATGCACTTTATCACGTCTGCTACGCCTCCTTCTGCCTGTTACATACATTTGCACATACTTAGTATACCCTCCTTAATATATTTTCAATATTTAAAGGGTATAAAAAGAGACCAAGCGTGCTCAATAGCAAGCGTTGACTTCTTTTTCTCTCAGATTGTTTGCTGTTGCTGCTGCTGTTGTTGTTGCTGCTGTGCAAAAAGTAAAACTTGTTTTTGTTGTTACAGTGCGCGATGATTGCGACGATTTCATAACAACAACAACAGCAACAACAACTGACAGCGAGTTCAACTGGGAGCACACGGCGCGCAGTCAGCCGCGTCGCCGCTGCCGCTGCCGACTTCGACGTCGTCGTTGACGTCGTCGTCTCGTTGAGTTGAAAGTGAAAGTCCAAGTCCCCCCGACCCAGACCGGTGCCCCGTCGTTCCTCATTCCCGGCTCTGACTCGGCGCGGTTTGGGCCACATTGGTGGTGCTGCGCGCTTACCCAGTTTGCCAGTCAACGTCGTCGTCGTCGTGCCGTGAACTTTGCCGTGCGCGCATTTATTGAAATTGCAATTCATAATTCTCCCAGTCACAATTCGCTTAATTGTTTTCGCTCATTTTGTTTGGCAAATTTTCACTCATTAGTGGCTTGTTGTTAGGTGTGTGGTTTATGTGTGGCTTGCGAGTGGTGTGTGTGGTGTGTGGTGTGTGGTGCGCTGTGGCGTATGCGTAATATCGCGTATACACTCGGTCAACTCGTGTTTTGCAGCCTCATTATGCTGGGGGGCAATCAATAGGCCAGGCTCAAATTGATCTTCACAAATTGCGCTAAACGCTGCCATCGATTGCCGGCGATTGTTAAACAGGTAATCGAACTGAGTTGCATGAGGTTATACGCCCTGCTGGGAGTAATTACCATTAAACTCTGGCATTAGTCGCAGCAGCAGCTCAGTTATCTGTACATGGGTATAAAGTGGTAGGGGAGATCGTTTTAAATGAGATATGTTAAGTAGTAATAGATAGAGAATGAATTGAGTAACTATTTAGAGTAAATATGGAATGATCTATTGATCTAATTATAAGTGTGTTTTTCTTTAAAATGTGGTATGATATGTTATTACCTCAATCAGTACACAAAAAAGATCATCAGATCGATAAGAGTAGAAAAGGAATTAAAAGAGTAAAAGATCCATTCCGGGATAAGCTATTAATCTTTGATCTATTTGATTTACATGAAATTATCTACAGTTTTTTAAATTTGTGCAATAATTTTCAATAACAATCGAAGCTTATGTTCCATAACTCTTTAAAAGTAAATAAGGGATTCTGTAAGATTTGTAATAGAATACTTCCTAATCCATCGAAATGATGATAAAATCGTGGCAAATTTTAAATTTATATTCGTCTCTTTTAAACTAGAACAGTTTAAACAGTTCGAGACTATGAGCGTTAAATAAATAAAATATAAATAAAACTTATGTGTATACTTTATAAATGCATTTCGTTACAATGTTGTATTAAAGTTAAAGTTAAAGTTAAAGACTATACATTAATCAAGAGTTACGCCCTCTGCTTTGTTTGCAAAGGGTCAACAGTCTGGGCCAAGTTATTGACTCATTGTCGCAGTGCAGTCTCTGTCTATGCTTGACAGGCGCACACATCACAAGGGGGCGTGACTGATGCCGCCCCAAAAGTGTCGCCCTGTGCTGTCTTGTTCAATTTCCTCATCGCAAACGAAAGTAGCGCGTTGCAGTTTTTAATCTCTGTTTCGCTTTCTGAGCGCAGCGCACATCGACACGGACACACGGACACGCAGGTGCAATAAAATATGAAGATGCACCCGGACAAGCCGAGAGGGGCAGACTGTGGTTGACTGACTGCCTCAGGCCTGCCTGCCTGAGTGCTTGACTGACTGTCAATAATTGAATTAAGAGCAGACGCAGTGACGAGCCAGAAATATTCAACGAGGTGTTAAAACAGATATCACAGCGTCAGGCAGTGAGGCTAATTAAGCAGCGTGAAAAACAACTGCAACAACAAAGGCAACAACAAATTGCAGCTTAAGTTGTGTCAGGCACTGAATGCCTACGCAGTAGAAGGGCAACATGAGAGAGATTTACATTTAATTATAGGCATTAAAGAGTACAACAAAGTGGCAACTTCCTCATGGTGCAAGGTACTAACAAATTGGTTGAAAAGTACTCGCACCTAATTATCATGCCGGGTTATGTTTAATGGTTTGTTTAATGTTATACATAGTTACTGCAGAGTAGAGTTGACAAAGGATAAAGGGGTTTATTTATATTGCATATAAATAAAGAAAGAGAAAGGAGAAAATGATTAGAGAAAGATGAAGAAACAAGAAAAGAATGAAGGATATACACGAAAGTAACTCCAGAAAGAAAGAAAGGCTTTCAAAAGACGTTTCAATTGCAGTTACTTAACAAAATTCTTCAACATATATTTCTGTTATATTTATGCATTCTACGTTTAAAGAAAAGAAAAAAAAGAGACTTAAAGAAACCTGCTAAGTTAAAGAAAATAAATAAGAAAAGAACTGAAAGACGCAAGAAAATAACTTAAGTTCAGTTCTAAAATGAGATTGATAAACAAATATTTCTTGACTGCCGTGTTACGAGCTGTTGAGCGACATGTTGTTATATGATGTATTACTTAGTCCACATCTTAAACGTGCTCTAGATATTAATGCATTTTTAGCTACAGTTCGTTGAAACTAATGAACATTTTGAAACTCAGAAAAGCCTTGTAAACAAAAGGTTTAAACCAGTAGAATATTACGTGCATAATCTTCTCAGAAATACGATAATAATCATAAAGTGAGCAAAATATTAACAAATCATTCTGTTTCTGAATATGCGGCATACAAAGTTATAGCTTATTTTGTATTTTTGTATTTCTTATTAACTTCAATAAACTGTTGCTCTCGGAGCGCATTCGCCTCTCGCAGGGTTTGTGTTAGGATCGTCGTATAAGTAATACATTAAGTGCCTGTCCACTAGTTTTAATATGAGATCATCTTATCAGTTGTTTAGTCTTATATCAGAGAGAGAAAGATGGAACACATCTTCGACTTATGTTCCTTATGAAGAGTTTCTCTCGCTGATATATCCTAAGTATATCAAAACTGGAGCTACTATTAGTTATTGTACTATATATTCTGGCACAAATTCAGTCTACACGTCTTAGTTTCATTATGCCTTACAGTTATTACCATGTTTCTGTTTCTCTATTCCTGAGATCAAAAAGAAACTCATACGATAACAAAACTAATCCAACAGTGTGAACTATTAAAATTGTTTTGAAATTGTCTTTTAATTGAAATGTTAAATCACAGAAAATACTCCGAATTTTGCAACCTCCAGTTGAGTTTACACTTCAACACACACACACACTTAAACACTCCCCCACAGCCTAAGCTATATGTAAGATTAACGCACAATTAACGCTGACTAATTTGTTGGTATTTTGCAACAATTTCACAGCGCACGCACCGAGAGACATCGCGATGGCCGCGTCAACGACTTCCACGGGGCACCTGAGTGTTGTTACGACACTTGTCTTCTGCCTGGCCTGGCTCTGCCTAGCTGTGGGCGTGGCAAATGCCAGTGTCAACACTGTGACAGGCAAGCCAGCGCTGCTGCGCACTGAGCTGCGCTTCGGACGCAATCTGGATCCCTCCAAGGTGCGCGTGGTGAATGTGAAGTCAAGCCAAGGTGAAAATGTGGAGATACTTGTGGGCAAAAACAGTCGCAAGGCACGTGCAGAAGATGCCGCCGGCTCATTCTTTGTACGCAGCTCGGACGTGAGGCGACCAGTGGCCAGTGGACAGGCCAAGAGCAGCAGCTCAGGCAGTGGACGTCAGCTGATCTTCGAGCACACGCCGGCGCTGCTGAAGCAGAGCGAGTTGTCGCAGCAGCTGCAGGACTATCGCCAGCGCAAGGCAGAGGCAGAGCAGCGACAGGCCAAGTTCATACAGCTGCAGCTGGCCAAGGCTCAGAGCAAGGCGCTGGAGCAGCAGGCACTGGACACCAGCGCGCAGGGCAGACAAGGACGCGCTGCCTGGCAGCCTGTGTACTTCCAGGCACAGCCCACAGCAGTGCGCAGCAACAACAACAACAACTTCTCCTTTGGCGTGGATCGTCAGTGGCAGCCTTACTCCTATGCTAGCTCCATGGAGACACAGCCACGTGTGCTGCGCCAGGCAGACTCGACGCCCTTCAGTTTCCCCAGCGACATGCAGTATGCTGCCTCAGAGCCGGAGCTGGAGTACCTGCAGAGAGATGCACGTGCCTATGCCAGCAATCGTGCTCGTCCTCCCCAGAATCTGATTACCAAGCACAACTACAATGTGCTGCCACAGAAGACCAAGTACGTCAGCTACATGCCCCACTCGGTGGTGGTGACAGCCAGTGCCGGCGTGGTCACGCCCTCAGGCACGCCCACACGTCGACCGCCTACAGCTACAGTACAGTACAGCAGTCCGCATCGCAATCCCATTGGCCAGAGCACACACAACGTTGTCGACGGTCCCGCGGTGCAACTGATCGAAGGTGTGCGTGTGCCAGACACCGCCGAGGATAAGGTGAAGACCTGGCGCAATGCACGTGTGCTGAACAATCAACTGGTGCCATATCCCGAGGGTTATACGCCGCCACGTGTGCAGATGCCCAGCTTCGATAGATAGACAGACGGAGGAGGCTTCTTTCAACGGGAGATCTTGAGCCGAGCTTGCCAACACTTTTGTTAACGGCTTCCCGTATATACCATACTATACTATATATATATTTATTGATTTGTTAAGTTATTTATAAAGTTACCTATGTAAATGTTGCACATTAAACTTGTAAAGGAAACGAGCTTGTTGTTTTGTTCTACATGAACTGATTGACGGTCATGATATTGAAGTGTGCCTTGCGCCACAGGCGAATGCAGGAGCTTGTCTCCACCACAGCGTACACCACATGCACGGGACTCGTCTGCATATACCCATTCTCGGAGAGCTTATAGCGATAGGGTAGCTGCAGTTCGATGTGCACAAACACAGCAGGATGCTTCACCTGAATCGTTAGGCTGACGCTATTCCGCACGCCGTTGCTTGTGGTGTGGCAGGTCTTTGAAGAGATTTCGAACTGTGGAATGAAGTAAAGGAAGTTTAAATGAGAGTTGTGGATATGTAAGGAGTCAACCTCACCTCCAATTCCGGGTCCTGTATACCCTGTGCAGCTGCTATGTTGCTGGGAAAGTAGTAAGTGCGCGAGATGAGCTCGTGCTGGCGACGCAGCTGGAACTCCAGGTATGCATTGTGCGTATTAAACTCGCCCTCTAGCAGTTGCTTAATGGGTATGATCTTGTCATATTGCACTCCATTGGGACGCAGTGTGACCGTCCAGTTGCGTGACTGTCGTGGCAACAATTGTGACCACAAATGCACATTGGCCACCACAAAAAGATCATTCGTATTCATCTTGGGATCATCGCAGATCAAAGTAATGTTCAGCGAGTCCTTTGGTTTGTCATAGAGCGCGACAATGGCAGTGGGAGCGAGAAAGTCACGTGCCCAATAGTGCAGCAGCTTGGGAAGTAGAGACAGAAAGACTTTACTATAGAGGCATCCTCTCTATGATCTACCTAATCTGCCTGATCTCCTACCTTCCAGTTGCCATAGAAATCAATGCCCGACCAAGAGGGCGCCACCCAGACATCGTTGAGCTGCCAGTAGAGGGCGCCCATGGTATTGTGATTGGTGTCCCGTAGACTGCGATACAACCCGTCTCCACCTTGGTGGCCATGGCCTGCGCAATCTGACTGAAGTAGATCAGTGCCTCATTGTAATTGTCGTCTTCGGGCAACGGCAGCGGCAAGTGACGACGGATCAACGTTGTGACGGGTGCCATGGCCTCTTGATGATGCTGTCGATGGGAGATCAGCTCGGATAGATTGTCACCTTCGTGTAGCACACGCTGCCAAGCGACAGAGCCGGGCAAAGACTGAAATCCGTACTCGCTGGCGAAACGGGGACGTGGATATATCTCCGGATCCCAAGCGTCCTTTAAGTAGTCATAAAAGTGCACTGCAGGTGGGCAAAGGATTAGGAATTGTAAAAGATACATCAATAAAAGAAGGTTCAGCCTTACCATCTCCATTATGTTTATCCTGCGGATTCTCTGATATATAGTTGTCCCGCTCACTCGCCTTGCCATTGGAGGGGGACGACACCAATGGAGCAGGACGCGAAGCATGCGATACAATCTTCAGTTCATGTAGAACATTTGCCAAATAGAGTTCCCTGTACTCGAACTTGAAGCGATCCAAGTGGGTTATGGTCTGATACCAATCCTGCATGAGGGCAACCTCGTTCTCATTGTTGCCCACAAAGATGGCCACACTTGGATGATGCGACAAGCGCTTGGCATTCTGACGCACCTCCTCGCGAACTGAGGCCAGGAACTCCGGCGTTGTAGGGTACATGGCGCAGGCGAACATCATGTCCTGCCAGATAAGTATGCCCAGACTGTCGGCTATATCGTAGAAACTATCCGATTCATATACACCGCCGCCCCACACGCGCAGCATATTCATATGCGCCTCCTTGGCAGATTCCAGTAGATAGGCAACTGTAAGAGGAGGGTGGGAAGCGGGGGCATTATATAAGCGGCATTAACTAAACTATACTATATGTTCAAGCTCTTTATCTGGCATCTATTTACAACCATTTGAATGCTCAGTTGCGGTCGCACGCTTCGTGGAACGTTGGATTTTCCCATTTGGTTGAGGTCGGGGTTAATGTTAATAATAATAAATAGTACAATTTATACCTATATATGTATATATATGTATGTTACATTAACACCACGCAAATCTATCATGCAATTACAAACAAATTTTCCACTCTGAAAAACCCAGAGATTGTCAGTTTTAATTTGTCAATAATGAGATTGATTTCAATAAAGTTAATTAAATATATTATATTATATAATTATATTTATAGAGAAGATGATCCTCGTACTGTTCAATATCAGTTTAGTTGATATTGTTAAAGTTAAATGAATTTAGAACTAGAAATCAACAACCAATAAACTTTAATACTAAAGTGAATAACTGGCCCCAAATAGTCTCAACCCATTGATTGTTGATCTCTGATTTCTTGTGCCCAATTGATCTTCAAGGCACTGATCGTTTTAAAATATTTGCAGCTCATTTTCAAGAACTATTCCCTTTATTGTTTTGTTTCTTCTTTCTTGTGCTCAATTGATCTTCAAATGATCGATATTTGTCGCTCATTTTCAAGAACTATTCCCGTTACTCTTGATCCCAATTGATCGTTAAAGTAAAGATCGATTAGAAATATTTGCAAGTAATTTTTAGGAACAGTTTTTTCTACCATTGTATTGTTTTCGTACTTGTGCGCAATTGATGTACAAGGCACTGATCGACTAACAATATTTGTAGATGATTTTGAAGAACTGTTCCCAAAAGATCTAAAAGGTAATGATCGATTTGCAATTCATATTTTCAGCTCACTTTCAATTTCAAGATCTATTCCTACTACTCATGTACTTTTTCCAATTTTATTTGCCCAATTGATCTACAAGACACTGATCGATTTGAAATGCCAAGAACTGTTCCCCCTCTACTCACTTTGATCAGAGGTCTGGTTCTCTGGCAATATATTCGATGGTATATAGTTGCTGCCCTTCATGAATATTTCCAGTCCATTGACACGAAACAGAAATGTATTGCCCAGCCCATCCGGAGCGGGTCGCTCCACCAGCTCCAACGTACGAAAACCAACGCGCAGCGATTTTTGTGATTTGGTTTTGCCACGCACCTTGGCTCCCCCAGCGCCCAGCCAGGCGTTGAGAGCGAAGTGTAGCGGATAAAGCTTCTGATCGCCATAGCCATTGGGCCACCAGGTGACAACGTTGCCCTAGAAGTAGCAATTGCACTTGACATAGTTGCTCACTGATCAATCAATTGCCGCCAATTGGCGAGCGATACTCACAATTGGCACAGCCTGATCGAACTCGATTACCGGAGACAGGTAGCTAATGGGTTCCGTTGTGTATTTATCCACAATCAACGGCTCGTCGAGCAGCTCACTGAAAGCAGCAAGTGAAATGAGTGAGATACAAGTGTAGAGAGAGAGAGCGTCAGAGAGACAACTGGCCACGGGGTCAACTCACACGGCATAGAAGACCAATTGTGCATAGAAGTTCTGCCTGCCCACTGCGTCCAGGTAGCAGGTGATGTGCATGTTCCAGTGCGTCTCATTGCGAGAAGTATCCAAATCTACATCGCGCAGCAAGGCCACCTCGTACATCTCCAGCTGTACACTCTTCCAGAGACCCATCGATGGAGCTGCCAGTCCCCAGTCCCAGGCAAAGCTGGCCTGCATTTTCCTCAACATATTCACATGGCATTCACCATGATAGGACTCTGGCGGGCAAGCAGGTGGCACACTGCTCTTCACGGCATCCAATGCATGTGCCTTGGCTCGTGCTGCCCAAACGGGTGAGGTGATCTCCACCTCCAGCACATTCTCATCTTGCAGTATCTTCGTGACATCGTATGAGTAGCGCACAAACATGTTGTCAGTGCGGCCGAGGAACTGACGATTCAAGCGAATCTCTGCTATGGTATCGATGCCATGGAAGGTCAAATTGACACTGTGCACATGTCTATAGTAATCCGAATCATCTGACAGAGGGTAGAGGGAATGATGTGCATTGAAGTTCCTTGTAAAGCGCTTTCTACTCACATTGAAAACGATTGGTGTACGTCCAGTTATCGTAGGCCAACCAACGCAGCTTCACATCGTTGTAGGACTCCAGCAGATCAGTGCCAAAGATGCTGTAGATGCCCGAGGGTAGTGTGCGATCATCAGCAGTGAAGGCTGTAATGAGAAGACACTAGCATGAGAAGGCGAAACTAGAAGAAGGTTCGTGTAAGGTAACTTGAATAACTTCTGTGTTTGATCTTCAATCGGATTCAAATTTGGAGGAGAGAAAAACATTGTTATCGACTAAGTGTATATCAAAGTCAGACAGTTTTATCTCTTATACGTTACTCACAAATTGAAAAGCAAAAATAAGTTATTGATTTACTAGGGCGTTGGGCGTGGCACAAAATACTTGAAATACTCATTAGCTACTCACCATAAAGAGGAACCTATAAACCAAATTTGGTGTCTCTAGCTTTTATAATAGCGCAGATCTGTGTGTTCATTCAGACATACATACAGGTGGACAGACATATAAACAAACAGGCAGATAGACACGGCTAATACTAGGCTAGGATATTAATGAAGAAATTACTCATCATGAACTACATACAATACTTGTATAAGGTCTGCTACTCCTTTCTACGCGTCGCTAATCTTCTTTACCAATTATTCAAAACGTATAAAAAGAAAATCCTCTCAAGGAAGCTGATTTTAATCAGTGAAAGCGACGCTATCAAGTGATAAGCGGATTAAGAAATTAAGTACCGATTAGCGTGTTTAATCGATAATAGTTGAAAACGTTTAATTTACGATTTAATACACTTTGATCGATTACACTACAGTTGACAGGTCTCTCAGCTGATTTGCACAGCTGATATGCTGTTATGTTACTTACTGCCGTTCTGATTAGATATGCTCCAATGACTGGCCAGCTCGATGACTTCGACGGCATCAGCTTTGATCTGCTGCATGGCAAGCAAACAGATTAGAAGTCCATATCCGATGGCAAGACTGGCGCCAGCTACACGTACATTCTTCATTGTTTAGTGTTTTTTGCTTTTTTGTTGTGGACGCGCACTTGAAGTATCCTCATAAATTATTATTATTTGGTTTTTTTCTCTGTTTTGTTTTGTTTTGTTTCGCTTGGCGAAGTTCTGGAAGCGCGAAGCTGCCTCGCGTTGTTACTTTGATAATAATTATTAGCACAAAACGTTCTCATATATCAGCAGTAGCAGGTATGTCCCTTGCCTGCCCCGACCCCACACACGTATAAGAGTAGCCGCGGTTCGGTTTGCAAAACTCGCGAATGCGACTGACGCCGGCAAAAGCAGCTGGCGAACTGACGATTCGCGCCTAGCGATACTCGACTATAATGTGAGAGAGAAGGAGAAAGAGAGAGAAGAAAGAGAGAGAGTGTGTGTGCAAGATAACGATCTGTTTATAATGCGCTCTCTGCGAAATATCACATCAGCTGTTCCGTTGAGTAGCAGCGCTAACTATAGCCAGAGCCGTGCGCCCAAAAGTTGAGCAACTTTTGTGGGTAAATTTAGATAGCAGATTAAGTGGAATTATTTGTGTAAATAAGAACTATATATAAGAACATTTGGGGGGCTTTAGATAATTATTTGATAATAAGAACAGTCTCCCTCTCTCTCTGCAAATTGATTTCATTTGCTTTCCCTTGACAACTAATATATCTTTTACTTCAATCATTCCCTTCTATGATTTGCTTTAAATGCTTAACGCTTTATTGTCACACAAGTATCTCTTCAACTTAAACTCTCTATATACATATAGTTATAGCATATACTGATTCATGGTGCGTACGCGTATATGCTCAGCTCTGATTCTCAGGCATTCCGAATCGAGTTCAAAGTGCAAGAAGACATTCTGTCGCGGCACAGTCTGTGTGAAACCGTTTGTTGAGAACCAGTGACGATAGCTGGTATAGTTCTCGTGAACCAGTTCCAGGTAGATAAATAGAGCAGGGTAGCTAACAGTTATGCGCAGACTGAAGCTGTTGCTATACGGCATGCCGGAGGAACAATCGGTATTCAGCACCTCAAGCTGGAAAAGTAGAGCAACATAAAGTCTTGTACATAAGTTAATAAGGTACTGCGATACTCACACTTAATTGCGGATTGCGTATACCCACAATATCCTTAATGGGCACCGGATAGAAATAGTTTTGAGCTACAATATGTTCCTCGCTGTCCTTGAGAAGAATTTCCAAGAAGATTTCCGACTTGCCACGATTATCGTACATCACCGAGTCCAGTGAAACATTCTGCTGGCTTATTAGATTGGAACCCTGCGAATTTAAAACAAATATTATATCCACAATGTTTGGAACTAGTTCTCTTAACTCACCAGTCCAATATTTCGTGCGATTGTCGACTTGGGAAGTATATCGTTCCATACAAAGGTGTTGATGAATATAGTAAACAATTGCATATCCCGATCCTCGACGTAGTCCTCACGTGTGACAGTTATATTTAACTGATCACCCGCATCATTATATAGTACAATGATACTAGGAGATGCTAGAAAACTCTTGGCCCAATAGTAGACCAACTTGTAGTTGCCATAGAAGTCTATAAAGGACCACGTTGGTGCAACCCAAACATCATTGAGCTGCCAGACCAGAGCTCCCATAGTGGAATAATTCGCACGTCTACTGCGAAATAGTTCCACATCCATTTTGGTGAACATGGCCTGAGCCACCTGACTGAAGTAGATGAACTCATCGATATTGTCCTCCCAGTTCTGCAGGGTAAACGGCAATTGGTAGGCAATCAGACGGAGAAGAGGTATAAAACCCTTGGTATCATGCTGTCGCTGTCGTATCAAGGCTGCCAAACTCTCCTCAGTTGCATTAGCACCGATAACTTGTAGCCAGGATGAACGCATTGGAAGACTGGCATAACCAAACTCAGATACAAATCGAGCTTCTGTTTTGAAACCCGAGGTGAGTGTATCGTCCTCATAGAAGTGAACTAATGGAAGAGAGTTGGATTTAACATTACTTATACAGATCTACGCTTGAACTTTCTCTCCCACTTACCATCTCCATAATCAGGACTCTGTGGATCTGTGGCCAGTTCCTTGGTTGCCTCAACTATGCCTATTGAGGGTGTTGAAATCATGGGACCCGGACGTGCCTTGAAATCATTTCTACAGATAATACTCAACTCCGGCGCTAGATTACCCATGAAGAGCAGTGTATACTCTGCCTCAAGACGCTGAGCATCGGCCCCGAAATCCGAACGATTCTTTACCAATAACAATTCGACTTCATTGTTGGTTACAATCATGGCCAGACTAGCATGATGCCCCAATCGTTGTGCATTCTGTGAGGCCTCCAGACGCATGGAGGCCAAGAGCACATTCTCAATGGGATAAGTTGACTTCGTGAAGGCCATATCCTGCCATACCAACAGGCCATAGCTATCGGCCAGACTGTAAAAGGTGTCAGACTCATAGAGACCGCCACCCCAGACGCGTATCATGTTCATGTTGGCCGACTGAGCTGATCTCAAGAGATGATCCACTGTTGAAGAGAAGATAATGTGACATATAAGTATATATAGTAGATTTAATTGATACTTAGTAAACTCACCCACATCTGCATCAGCTGAAAGCTCCGGTAAGGTGGAAGCGGGTACATAGTTGGCACCCTTCATGAATATGGCATGATTGTTTACACGAAAGTAGAAGGTGCGACCGCGTTCTGCAGAGGAACATTGATAATATTTATAAGATATAGAAGTTATTATCATAACTCCACCTACCATCCTTATCCTCCACCAGCTCGATGGTGCGAAAACCTATATTCAGCTGCTTCTGTGAGTCTGTGCGTGAACTTAGACTGGGTCCCTCCACACTGCGATAGCTCTTCAGATTGAAGGTGACGGCATAGAGCTTCTGCTCACCATAGCCATTGGGCCACCACAGTCTCACCCTATCCTTGGGCACATGTATCTGAAATTCCATGTTTGTAGAGTGATAGCTCATCAGGTGTTGCGGCACCACATAAGGTTCATCCAGCAGCTGACTGAGGAGGGCATAAAATAATGAGTTAATGAAGCTAGAGACTCCTTTTCTCACCTGGCATAGACTATCATTTCCGCATAGAAGCTCTCCGAGTCGGATGTGCTGATGAAGGCACGACAGTCCATGGTCCAATGTGTATCGTTGTTATTGATGGCCACATCGACATCCCGCAAAATGGCCACTGTGTAGTACTCAAGGGTGACGGGCTTCCAGATGCCCATGGAGAGTGCAGCCGGATTCCATTCACCACCAAAGCTCATCTGCATTTTGCGCAACATGTTGCGATGGCATTCCACATTGCCACGTGATGCGGGGGCAACTTGCTGGCGAACTGTTGCCCTTCTCCTGCAGATGATAGGCACGTTCAGCCGACACGGTCAGCGGAGAGAGCAACTCGACCTCCAGCACATTGTGGCTGGGAATCATCTTCAGCATGTGACCCACCACAAAGGAATAGCGCACGAACATGTTGTCTGTTTCGCCAAGTAGCTCTCCATTCAACCAGATCTTGGCCACAGTATCAATGCCATGGAAAGTCAGATTCACCAAACTATCCTGAGCAAGTTCATCGGCTGGAAATTTTGATAACTTTAGTAGATCTTAAGTCTTCCCTTTGTCAGCTAACCTTACCCAAGTCAAAGGTGGTGCTATAGATCCATGTCTTGTTGGCAATCCAACGCAGATTGATGTCATTGCCAGGCCCCAATATATCGCCATAGGTTTTCTCCAGTGCCGTGTAAACACCTGAGGGTATTTTGGCCACATCGATAGTGTCGCCTGGAATTAGCCGATATTAGTTTAGTTAAACTATTTTGTTGACCTTTCTCAAATCACGGGAGCTGCAGTTAACGGCATTTACAACCAATTAAGTTCAGCCCGAGTATCGATAACATTCAATCCGCAGTCGACGTCAGTTTGTGCCTTATCTTATCAGCAGAACCTATACAAAACACTGCTCTTGGGGAGACCGGGGCTAGTTGCAAAAAACTTGATTAATTTGGCAAAGAAACAAGCAAGACGGGTTTTTTCTGCTGCAATTTGTCATCAGTTGGAGTAACCTATATCATCTCCCTGTACCTACCAGACTCACTGTCCTTCAGTGTCCAACTATTGGTTAACTCCGTCACTTGCACCTTCTTCGCCTGTGACTGCGACACAGCGATTAGCAGTACCCAAATCGAAAGGTTTATAACAAATTTAAACATTTTGCCTTTGTTTCGCACTCAATGTCGCATTTATTCTGCTGGCATCTGCCAGTCTATACACAAGTATATATTTGATTTTGGTTTATATATTAAAATCTTATCATTCGAAGAGTCGATCGAATTCGTTCAAGTTCGTTTCTCTGCACGCGCTGCACGATGGTCTCCAATCGGAATCAGTTTAATAACTGAGCGAACTAACTGTGCGACACACTTAGCAAGTTATCAGCACCACATTGACTGTGGTGAAATTGGCCCACTGAGTGCTGGGATATTGGTAATGTACTATATGTACAACACACTCAACTTGAAGTGTGCAGAGAGCATTTTGAGTTTATAATCATATCTGTCTCCATTTTTATACCCTTGACCATTGAAATGGTCAAAAGGGTATACTAACTTTGTGCAAAATGCAAATGTATGTAACAGGCAGAAGGAGGCGTGGCAGACCCCACAAAGTATATATATTCTTGCTCAGGTCACTAGCCGAGTCGATTGAGCCATGTCTGTCTGTCTGTCCGTCTGTCCGTCTGTCCGTCTGTCCGTCTGTCCGTCTGTATGAACGCACAGATCTCAGCTATTATAAAAGCTAGAGTTACCAAATTTGGCAGGAAGACTCCTGTGTGGATCAAGCAGATCAAGTTTATTTCAAATGTTAGGTGCCAGCCCACCGCCCCCACAAATCATAATTTAATTTTTGAACTCAATTTGTAAGGCTGTTTAAAAGATAGAACTTTCTGACTTAACATATACTAAGCTTAATGAAATATCTACGTAGTCTCCAAATTTCAGTCCATCGGACAAAACACAAAGTTATTTAAGAAGGAGCAACCCAAGGGGGGGCGGGAGCGAGCGCCACTGTCGGGATTAATTTCAGCATGTGCAATGCAATGTGTATGAATTTAGATAGGAACCTGGGGTCCCATGTCTTGCGCGACTGTTGCTTTTCTTACTGGTTGATTATATATTTTTAGGATTATCTCAGGTCAGTTTCGTCGCAACGATAAGAACTGTTCAATATGGTTTATATTTATTTATTTACTATTTAAAGATTCTCAATATTTCTACCAAATAATTCCCTTATGGTGTTAATAGATAATTCGATTTTAATCACATTTAGAAAAATATACAGCGTTATTTCTTATACGATATAAGTAGACATTGCTCGTTTTAAAGTTGATATCAAAAGAATGTTTAACAATTATATTTGGTCAATTATTAAGTATTATTAGTAAGATATACTGTACTTATTACAATTGATTAGCATATATATTTCAACTAGTTTGCTTTGGGTGCAAATGGAATACAAGGATCAAGGATCAAGGGTCAAGCGAAACGGTGCTACCTAAGTAAGTACATGCTAACAGTTATATATGGGTATATTACTTGTTAGTCCCAGATTCTCTCTTCAATTTGCATAGCTAACTAAAACTATATTGCTCTCACTCACACACTAACACTTACACTCATACACACTCACACACCTCATTCACACAGACTCGCTTTATGCTCCACTCTAAAACGGATGCATAAATATTGTCACAATCAACAGACTCATTGTGATCAATGATAGATAGTTGTGGGCGTGTTCACCGCCTCCCATCGCTGCACGATACTCGTCCTCGGGTAGATATTCACGTATGTGTCGCGTCTTGTTCATCATCCAGTGGAAGGCCTTCATGTTACCCAGTCGCTTTAGTTCGTCCCCCACTTGTTTCCGTATGATTGCATTATACTTGTTCAGCATTCGTTTCTCATCGGAACTCAGCATAGAGCCATCGATCAGCTTCGGCTCATATGGCACCAGTGTGACCGTTTGGAAAGCCAAGAAGCGTTCGCCACTCGTTGTTGTCTTGCCCGTGTCCAGCACCTCCAGCACATTCTTGATACGCACTCCGTAGTCATCGCGCTTGTAGAAGCCGGATTCTGGAAGAGAGGTAGATTAATAGATATTTATATAATACTCGTAGATCATACATATAAAAAGGAAACTGTATATTATATAAAGAGTACCTTAGAAATTGTTGAGTGAGGATATCTTTGAAAGGTTATGGAGTAAGTAGTTCAATTTGAAAACATTCTGAAAAGAATTGTTTGACTGTCTATTCATTCCCAAGTGGGTTATACTTGGGAATGAATAGACAGTCAAGCAATTCTTATTAGAGCTTTGCAATGATAATGCTGATCAAGAATATATATATTATATAAGTAAGAACATTGTTGAGAGAGGATATCGTTGGTAGAATATGAAGTTAGTAGTTCAATTTGAAGAGATTACCCAAATTGAAATAGAATAGACAGTCAAGGAATTCTGGCAAGATCTTTGCAATGTCATTACATTCATCAAGAACCTATATATACTTTACATACATATGCCTTAAAAACGTTCTCTAATGCTCACTTTATGTATATTTCTCTCTCTTTTCTATATATTTCTTTTAAGTATAGAGTACCCAAGCAACTTGTTTATCTAAATTGGAATTGAATAGACGGTTTTCCAATAATGACTGAATCTTTGCAATGAACAGGAACATATATATTTTAAATATATTTTATATACGCTCTATTTCTATAGTCCTCTTTGCTCTATCTTTTCTATATATTGTATTTCTTTTAATTATAGAGTATCCAATCAACTACTTCACTTACCACTTGAGAAAAAGTATCCCTCCTTAAAGTGATAACTGCTGTTCTGTCCATAAGAAACTGAGATTGGAGCTGTTTGGAAAGAAGAAGCCAAATTAGTAAATAAAATAAGTACAGCATTTCCTCTTCACTTACGCTCCTCGACGGAACCGTAGGCACCTATGCCGTGTCCTGTTGCCTGTGGATAATCGGTCATCTCGTGCCACACCTTGGCACGCACTACACTGTCTACACCAGAAGGTGACACCGAAGCAGGGAATATGAGATTGGATATATGTAGAATGCCTGCCAGCACAGCTGTGTAGGCTCGCTTCATGTCACGTGTGGGGTCGCCGAAGATATATGTGCGGGAGACATCGGTTGTGCCCTCCAGATACTGTCCACCCGACTCGATGACAAGTAGACTTTGATCGGATACCTCAATGTCTGTGACATTGCTGGAGATGTAGTAGGGCAGTGCCGAGTGTTCTCCATAGGCGACCACAGTGCGCAGCGAGAGGCCCTTAGAGTTGTCCTGGGAGAGACGCAGCAGCTCGATTTCATACTTGATCTTCTCCTCGTACCATTGCTCTGTGTAGAATCTGGACTCCAAGGTTGCTCATTGCCTCACAGATGGCGGCGCCATCACGTACATGTGCCTTGCGCATGCCCTCCTGCTCCTCGGAGTTCTTTTGGGCACGCATGAAGATGATGGGCGAGATGTGCTCCACTACATTCTTGGTCGGCACAGCTGCATAGATGGCTTCGGAGGCACCTGGTTCCTGCACACAGGGAGCTGGCACAAGCACACGCTTCCAGACCTGTACATAGGTGCGTATATCGCTCCAGATCTGCTGATACTCTTTGATTCTACAAGAAAAGGGGAGTTTAACTTAGGTCTCCACGAAACTTGCTTCACCTACTTCACGCAGTTTTCATTGTAGCAATCTGTGCGCAGATGCAGATCAATGTTGATACTGATCTTGGAATGGTCCACATAGAAGAAGATATCAGACTGGCTGACAATGGCGAAGGACTGTAAAGGAATCAAACGTTAAAGATCAGTTCCATAGATACTTCCTATCAATGTCTCACCTTCACAACTGGTGTGTAGGGTATATCTTTGCCACGTATATTCAGCAGGTAAGCGATCTCCGTCAGCGACGTTATCACCATGGCATCGCAGCCAAGATGGTTCAGTCGTCGCCTCAGTTCATGCACCTTCTCCTCCCACTTCTCGCCCGCAAAGTCACGTGGCTGCACCTCAATCACATGATGCTTGGGCGGCTCTGGACGTTCTGCATCCCAAATCATGTCCACAAGATTCACATTGATGTGCACAAGTTTGAGGAACTTCGCAGCCAAGTCACGTTCCCAGCTCAGCCACAGATGATGCGGCACCAGCTGTGGATCGGCTCCAATGCGCTTATTCATATGCAACTGACTGCCAAGCCAATCGGCAATGCTGACATTGCCGCCGGCCAGGAAAATCTGCCAGTCACAGTCAAGTTCTCCGTCCGCCTGCCGCACAAAACGATTCTCCAGCCAAATGGCGGCGCCACCCTGTGTGATCGCAGCCACAGCCAGATTGCCCGTGTAGCCGCTGAGATAATGCAGACGTTGATCGCGTGCCGCCACCTCCTGATTGAGATGCTCGTCGGTGGAGGGCAGTATATAGCCATAGATCTCTGGCCCCTCCAGGGTGGCGCGTATCAGCATTTGTTCACGTATTGCCAGCAGGCGATTGCGGTACGGGGTATTCGGCTGCGTCTGCAAGAGAAAGAAGAACAGCTCATTAGTCTTGGCAACTCGACTGGGGGTCACAGGTCATACGCACCGGTTTGCCCCTGCGGTATTGGCAAATCTCACGACGATACCCGCTGGGCATCTCCGCGGCAACAGCGCACAGCACTACAAAGGAAAAGAACAAAGAAAAAACGTGTGAAAATGTGTGAAAATTGTATAAAAAATGTTGATAAATATAACGATAATTGTTGTGCATATTTTATATTTATATACCTATTTTATTTGCATATTTCTTAATGGGCCATAAATATAAAACCCAAAAATAGCAACAAGTGCGTCACGAAAGACGAAAGAAAATTCCCACGAGCAAACTGAGACGATGGAAAGTGAAAATTTGTATCGTTAAAAGTCAAATGAAAACTTAAATCGTTAAATACTCGTATATTACGAATTTTCACTTTCTATCGATGGTAAATTGAGTCATTTGGCATAGCGTGGCGTACTTGGCGTATGCGTAAAGTCACAAATCCAGCACAACTGTTGGCGACTTCCGCTGTGACAGGTGAATGACAGCCATTTTCATTGCCAGAGCGCGCGATTTGTCAAGTGAACAGTGAATACTACGAGAATATACTATATATATATACTGTGTATATGGATATATATGTTCGATATATTTTGTCTGCGTGGTCCGCTTAATAAATTGATTTATGGCCATGTCGAGGAGACAAGTTGGACCCCCGCGAATGAATGCGGGGTATAAAGACACGATCGTTAACTAAGGTATTCACATTTTAGAAGTATTCCCTTGGTCAACCTCAAGAATTCCGCTTAATTTACAAATCAGTATTATTTCTTTGAAATTTGCCTAGTGTATTTACGCATTGTACGATATACCCAGTAATGTGTAAAAAAGGGAGTATAATAGATTAATATCAGCAAAAAAGAAAGATTTTTTCACTCGATAATGAATATATAAATATCTTTCATGAATCATAATCTTAACAATTCTGTTGAATTAATTTGTACTCACAATATATAACCAAAACAAATATAAACCCAATTGCACATCATTCTAGAGAGTATTCTACAGTCGTGTCATCTTCTACTATTATAATCTTTACGTATTTGAATTAATAATAATTTTCCTGTTAATGGGCGAGATCTGTTCATCTGTTGGAAATAAGTTTATGCGCTTACAGAGAAATATGTGGCAAATACGCTTGTGTACATACATATAGTATACACTGTACTCTTGTATGTGAATATATATAGTTCCAATGTTCATGTTTTGTTGGGCAATATATAAATAGAAATTATGCCTAAATTGTACGAACTGTCGGCTGCCACTGAGTTCCACTGACGTATTCTTCAACTGTAAATCTTGGAATATTTTTTATTCTTTTTCTCTGCCTGAAAACTGAAGGTCATGTTGTCTAGTGTAATGACTTAATTCAAGTTTAGTTGGCCATGTGCAAAATTCTTTATAGTTTCCAGAGGAATTCGTTTAGTAACGGGTTGTAGTGCACGCATATTAGATACCCTGTATGAGAGGAAGTTTTATCTTAAGGTTTATATATATTTTTAAGAAATTGAAAGTATGTTTTGGTTGATCTTTTCTACTTTTGAGGAGTTTCTTCATCTATATTCGTTAACACTTACAGTATTTTATTATTTTATTTTTAAATGATGGTGATTTTCGTTTATCATCGGAAACATTTGTCGATTTCAATAGTTTTCAACTCTATCAATGCTCCAGTTTAAAGAGATTTATTTTTTATACATAATTTTATTTGATTTAGATTTTAAAATCTTTCTAACAAAAACGTTTTGTCGATCATACAAACATCAAACAGTCTTTTAGCATCAGTTTTAAATCTCTCTACACTGTTCAGACTGTATCAAACTCATAATACCCCTCGGTGCATCATGTACAGGGTATCAAAACTATAAAATATCGTAATTCGTTGCAGAAGGCAATAAAATAAACTTGGCAAAGATATGGGCAATTGAAAGGGTAGTAATCTAGAAGGAGGCACAGGGGGCTTACTTACCCAACAAGATGCTCAGCAACGTGCGGCACAGTCCGGTCCATTTGGCTGTCGTCATTGTTGTCTGTGTCTGCACTTAAAATTCCAAACAGTGCAAACCATAAAACTACGCGAATTGTTTGCTTTCGGGTGGAAGAAGCAGAAGAACAGAAAGAAGATCATGATGAAGTATAAACAAATCAAATGCGTGCAATTAATGCGAAAGTGCAAACCAAGAGGGAGAAAGAATCTCTTGGCGATGCACTTTTCCGGTTAATGGCCGGAAAATGTGAAAAATGTTTTGTCTAACGTTGCAAATTTCATTTGGTCTGCTCTCGTTGCAGTGTGCCTCGCATATGTTGTTGCAGCACCAGCAGCAACAGTTGTTGTTTGCCTTATTATGGGCGTGGCAATAGACAACGGTGGCCCGTTAATATGGCACACTCGTATAACAATTAGCAGGGCGTTGGCTCTGGCGCTTTCTACTAATTGATATGCCAGTCGAAGGGTTCTACCTTGTTATAACTCATGCAGCAAAGCTGGTCAGAGGCAAAGGGGGAGAGGAGGGCATAAGGGAGACTCCCTGTACGTGCAGAAAAAACTATGATATCAGCCGAGCTTACTCAATTTATAGCTTCCGTTCTTTGGCGGTTTTGGTATAAGCAAATTTGACAAAATTTTGTTTTTTTTTGTGTTTTACAAAATATTTTAATTGTTTTCACCTTAATTGATCAAGCGTTGACAAAGCAACACGCACAGTCACGCTGGAAATGAGCTGCAGATCGGGCGTGGGCGTATTACGGATTGATTCAGTCGAACGGAACTGACTTGTTGCGTAAGCCGTAAGCCCAAGAGGGCAGCCCAAGCGCAAGTTGATTGACATAGATTGAGGCGGATAGACAGTAAGATACTCTTCGCACAGTTCTGAGAAACTGTTACGAATGCAGTAAAAATTACGAAGTCTTACTTTCTCACTCTTACACACACCTGCAGGCATATGCAAACTAAAGCATACGAGTAAGAGAAGCGTGCGCTTTGAGGGCACTAAAGTAACTTGAATAACTTCGGTCTGTATCGTGTGATTGGACTGAAATTAAGAGAAGAACTAAACATTTATGTGAGATAAGTATATGTAGAAGTCAGAAAGTTTTATCTCTTATACGTCCAATACAAATCAAGTGGAAAAATTACATTAGATGGGAGGGGTGGGGTGTCAACAATATTTGAAATTGTCTTTATCTACTTAGTAAGAACAGAAAGTTACATACCAAATTTGCTGTCTCTAGCTTTTATAGTAGCTGAGATCTGTGCGTTCAAAAATGCCTCCCTCTGCCTGTTACATACATTTGTACAAAGTTAGTATACCCTTTTTTGATCACATGCACGAAGTGTATAAAGATTGACGCCGATAAAGCTTCCATCAGTTCAGATCGGAGGCAATCAATATTGAATTGTATTTAATATTATCATTAAGAAATTAATTTCGTTTGTGCTTTGCATGCAAAGTAATTGCCGATGTGCCTGGGCGTAGTTAAATACATATATAATATAATGTCTATTTAGTATATATGATATTGATCTTGTTATTGTTGTTGCTGGCACGCCCCACACACAATTGAAGGCGATTTGCCATTTATTACAAATGAAACTTACAAGCAACATCAACATTTTGTGGGCGAACTTCGCAATGTGAAAGCCTCGCGACGCCTCCGCGCTGCAATTATCAACTTGACTTTGGCACACAATCAAGACAAACTCAGCTATAACTATAACTATATATCTATATAGAGTATATAATTATGTTGTGCTAAACTGTTGCCAACAGTTAACAATAATATATGAAATTGGCATGATGAATGCGAGCTCAGCAGCACTCTCTGTCTCTGCCAACTGGCCGTGTGCCCTTTTCTGTTGCGGTTAGCTGGGTAAATATATACCACAAGTACACCACAAGCAACAACAACAAGAACAACAACAGCAAGAACAACAACAACAACTACATATTGCCTGCAACACACCTGCCCCAGCACAAATAGGCCAAAAGCAACAAGAAGCGGGACAGCAACAAGGCAATTTATGGGCGCGCTTTGTTTATGCACCGCAGGCCACAAGGGGGAGGAACAGAAGGCAAGAGGGGTTAAGAAAGAGGGGGCTTCCTGCATACGCTTGCGGCTGCTTAGCTTCACTTCCTTCTCTTCCCCTCCCTTATCAACATTGAGTGCATTTTTCTTTTCAATTCATTTTCATTTCAATTTCAATTTCATTGCCGCGGCCGCGACCAAGACGAGGAGAACACACGCATTTCAAATGAGTCACACAAGAAACTTAGGCAACGTTGTGCCAAAAATCACAAACACACACACACACGCACATGCATACATATATATTTTTATTTATTTAATTATATTTATAGTGCAAGCATAGCATGTATAGAGCAGATTTGTGAATGTTTTGTATTTTCGCTTTTAATTCATTTCAATCTGATGCTGATCAACAAAATAAGGAAGTCAGTTTCTTTCGAAAATACCCTGTAAATCGAATGTTAACTGAGTTGCTCTGATTTTATGCTGTTGTAAATCTATTAAAGGATTAATTTTGAATAAATTAAGTTGTTCAATTTACTGCTGGGTATTTTAAAGTTCATACTAAGTTTCATTTATCAATCATTACTTTAAATTAGTTTGTTGTTTTTTTGCTTAAACTAAAAATAATATAAGACACTAAGCAAAACATGAAAACATTGTGAATAAATCAACAAAAAGACATTTGCATATGTTGTAGAAAAGTTCGTAAAACAAATGTTAAGAAATAAAATGTTAATGTACGAAATTTATATTATGCTTATAAGTTTTTAGATTTTTATGGCACCATTTCTTGTTATTTATTGCGTATTATAATCAGTAGTTTCACATTCTTTGATAATTGCTAGATTGATTACAATTTATTGAAATTTTTTTGAAAAATTCCTTGATTATTTATTTTTCATTATATTTCATTTCTTTTTAAGTTGATGATTCATTCATTTTAAGCATTAATTTTATTATTTCAGCATTGATTTTTGGACTTCCAGCTTATTTCAAGTTCTTTTGTATTTAAGTTTATAAAATTGAGCGCAGCAATAGAAACATAATCATAAATTTAAAAAATACGTTTTTGTTAACATTTACTCTGTTTCCGACACTCTCTAAACACTTTTTGAAGCGAATTAAAACAAACATTGTAATTTATTTGCCTACGAAATGTTTCCAAAATTCTTCTTTTTTTTTTTGAGTTTTTCATTTTATTTTCTGATTCAATTTCGACACAACACAGACACCTTGAGACTTAAACAAATTTCATGCTTGTGCGCCAAAAGCAAAACCAATTGCGAATCCTTCTCGTCCCGCACTCTGTGCCTGGCATGTCTAACTTGCATGCTGGCATTGCGTATACGCCGCATAAACTCTCGCACAGCTGTTTAGGATAGCAGTAGAAAAGAGGCAAGAAGAACAACAACAACAACAATAACAACAACTGCAGCTTTAGCTGCATAGTGTACCTTGTGTGGCGTCTATTTTATTTCTTTCTGCACTCGCCAGGGAATTCGAGAGAGACAGCGACGGCGAGCGGCAGAGCGAGATAGTTGAGTGTGGAGCGCAGAAATCCAGATGCCGAACCGCACGCGTGGAAAGCAACAAGCAAACTGAACAACATGTTTCATGTTTGCTATTTTCTGTGGTTCCCAATGTGAAAGATGAAAAAGCGCTCACACACACACCACCACACACACATACACACTTGCATGCTTAGACTCACACATGCATGCTTGCATACGCTATTTAATTCGTTTCAAAAAAGAATTTATTTTGAACGCATAAAGGCAGTGGGAGAGCCACACAACAACAGCAACAACAATATAGAGCAACAACAACAACAAAGTAGAGCAACAACAGCAACAACAACAAGGCAATGTTCAGTGAGCGCGCGGCGCGTGAGCGGGAGCTTTGGCAAGTCGCGCGCGGCAGACGCGCGTTAGACGAGCAAATGACAACGCGCTGCCGGAAAATGGGTTAGAAGAAAAGCAAAGGCAATAGGAAACAAACATGAAAGCGACAGTCGAGTGTTACCGGCAATAAGATACCCTTCACAATTATTACAAATATATTATACTAAGATTTGCCATAGACAAACTTTTTGTGAGTTAAATAACTTGTGTGTTTACTGTGCGATTGAGTTGAAATTTGTAGGAGAGCTAGATACTGTACTAAACTAAGTATATGTCCAAATCAGAAAGTCTTATTTTTCCGTTTTTTTTTCTATAGCACTTAAAAATCGAATTTAAAACCTATATACTTGATTTGCCCTGGTGGTAGGCAGATATACAGGCTGATAGACTGACCGACAGACGGCCCTGACTTGGCTAGTGATCCTATTCAATACAATATACAATACAAAATACATTTTGTAGGGCCAGCTACGCCTTCTTATAGCTTCAACATACATTTGTACAAAGTAAGTATACCCGTTTTCATTGGTTGCAGGGTATAACAACCTCAATGCTTGCCGCACTCTGCTCTTGGTTGCAGCACAGTGGCTGGCTGCAACCTTTTGTTTGTGCAACTTAAGCTCAACCATTATTACTTCAACTTGAGGGTATCACTTTTTATGTGGTTTAAATTTCTCCCGGACACGGATAGGGAAAGGGACAGACTGTGTAATCCCTTCTTATTCCTCTCTCCTTCTCTATTTTAGACTTTCCCTCCCTTCCCCTTTCTATGGATAATTTAGCAATTGCTGGAAAGCAACTAAAACTGTGAAAATTATGCTGTCAATTGATGTTTTATTGCTTTTAAATTGATCACGAATCGAAAGTTCATTTTTTGTTTATTTTTTTATATGTATTTTATTAATTTACCCACTGTGCGGGCGATTGCATAAGAAATCCAACGATACACAAAGATGTTTCATTGAGGAGAAGCATAGGCAAACAAGTCTCTTAATCTCAAAATGAATTTGTTTATTTCGATTCGGTCGCCTTTTCATTTTTCGCTCATTAAGCTCTTTTAGGGAAGAAGAAGAACAAGAACAACACAGTATCAATAGCATAGACAACTCAATCAAGGAGAGTACACTCTATCTCTCTCTGTCTCTCTTTATATATACTTTGTATACTCTGCTCTCATTTTAGGTTGTAACTTATGAGGCGAGTGGTGAAGTTTATAATGAGCCTATTTATTATGCAGCACATTAAGAACTTTGCACTCTCTTCAGCCTAGGCACACTGCCACTCTACTCTCTCTCAAGAGAAAGAGAGAGAGCTCTATTTCCCTCTCTCTCTCCCTCCCTCTCTCGATCTAGTGCGATCGTGCTCGTGTCGTTTGTGAACTAATTAAAATACGTCTTTGATGCACACCGCCTCGGCAAAGCTTTTAATCCAATGCAATTAGTCGAACTGAGGCCATAAATTGCGTTGGCTGCCGATCGAAAGTGTCGCAGCTCTTATGCGTCTCTGTTTGACCTTTTTGAGCTTTCCAAGGGGGCGCCAGACCCTGATTTGTCAATATGTGTTTGAGGTTTCGAGCATTGCAGCTGATAAGAATTTTCAATTTATAAATGTATAAAAAGACATAGATTAAAATTAAAATCTTAAGAGCTTGAATGAAATTAGTTTTTTTTTTTTGTTTATTTATTAAGTTATACGGGGAAATCCATTTACCTTTTTGTGTCCTTATCATCTAATAATTCAGCCCAAATGGGCGTATCAGTATGAAATTAGTGTTTGTTATACCCTATAATACGGTTGATATATGATCTGTGATGATCTACTATATATTTTCAAAATTCCATGCTGAAATTGTTTTTGAATCAATTTTAATTGTAATTTTGAGTATTTAGTAATTGCAACGATATATACGTAAAAATGTTGATATTTTCTTCAAAGAAATTAGAGAAAACCAAACAAAAGTGTAGCATACTGGAAGTAGGCAGGTTGCTGTCAGCCGTGGGAGTCGCAAATTGGTGGAAGCAAGCTGCTCAATTGTCACATAATGTAAATGAAAAAACAATTGCAAAAAAAAAACAAATTGCACTGTATACAGAGTCAAGTGTTGCATACTTCTTGGCAGTTTTAAAAGATGATAACAGTGAAATGTTAAATTTTGTAATTTCCCCGCCGGTCGCCCCCTGCCACCAAAAGGAGCGTTATAAAACCGGTCTTTATTTAAAACAAACGAGAGAAACTCAATAGTCAGGCTACAAATTTGGAGCCTTTTCCAGGCCGGGCTGTATACCTTACGAACTTGAAGCGGTGTGTACTGATAAATGAAGAAAAAAAGGAACAAAATGGAAAAAACCGCAAGTCGCTATCACCTCTAGTTTTCCTGCAATTTCGAATTGAAAAATGAAAAAAAATGCCGTTATTCGAAAAAATTGACAGCTTTTTTGACGCTAACAGAAAATAAGCGCTGCAGGGTATGCAATACAAAATCAGTTTGTTATCTGTTATTTATTCTGTTAAAATATATTAATATGAATAAAAAACGCTAGATTTCCCGCTGTCCGTCATTTTATAGCTTGTCTTGCTATAGAACTTTTTGTAAACAGCAAGATTTGGAAGAAAATAACAGGATTCCCAACCCTAATCTTAAGCTCAACAAAAATAAATGCAACACAAAACTCTTTTAACATTTTATAAATCGAGAATATTTATTCTGACTGCTCATCAGAGACTCATAAAATGTGTTTGCTTAGATCTAAATAAAATTCCTAGAGATAAATAATGTTCGTGTGGGTTCCTGAACAAAGACAGAAACTTATCGAATAGGGTGTGTTAAAATTACAAAATATGGCAAATGTTTTTATCGTTTGTTTTTCTGTAGTTTTCGATTTTGTTTTTTGCAATTCTCTTTGTCAGTGTATTCGCAGTTAAAAGAGAATAGAAATGTGAAACAACCTGTTGGAGGAAGCTCTAGGTGAGGAGTGTCTTCGCAGGGTTGAACTCAATCTCATGAGTTAATAAATATTTACAATGCAACCGAAGTGCATTCAAGTTTGTGCTAAAGATCTAGAGGCATTCGTCGGTTTCCTCGTTTCCCATGGCGATGACGACAGGCGTAGATAGATCCACATCCAAGAGCTTGAGCTGTGCATCCTCCTCATCGAGGTTGTCCTTACCCAATCGCTGTTCTTGCATTTCAATGTCCAGTGTACCGTGTTGACGTTGGAACGAAAGCAGGAAAATTACCAAAGAGGTGACGATGAAGACAACAGCAGTTCCCGAGCAGAGAGCAATGATCAGAGTGGATCGGTTCTTGTTCTCCAGCGAGTGATAGGCGCTGCTCTCATCGGCCAAGTTGTTGTCAAAGGTCTGACCCGCATTGTGAGGTGGATAGGAGACTAGGGGCGTGGCGGTGCTATCCTCCGCACGTGCCTTTGCCTCATCTGCCGTTAACTCTTCCGATTCCTCCGACGATTCCTTATCAGCGACAGCCTGCACTACGGGCAGCTCAGTACCGGTTTCTTCACTTTCTGCTGACGAATCATCATTCACAGATAAATCAACCTTAGCTACCTCCGGTACTGCTGGCGCTGCTGTGGAGCTTGCTGCTGAACTCTGTTCCTCATCGATCGATTCCTCTTGATTTACTTCGGTTTTCACTTCAGTCTCTTTTGTGGGTGTCAAAGAGTCTTCAACAGATTCCGACGAGACGGACGCTGGAACTGGTTCTGCTGCTACCTTCACAGCTGCCTCAGTTGATTCCCCAAGCTTTGGTTGTTGTTGTTCTTCTTCAGTGGAGATTGACACGACAGGTTGCACTGGCTCCTTATCTTTTTCATCGCTCTCAATCACATTCTCTTCGATGTCATTTAAATGACTCGATGGTTCTTCTGTTTTGTTCTCCGATACAATCTCAAGATTAAGCTGATCTTCCTTGTTTACAGTTTCTGTCTCTGGCTCGGATGTAACCGGTTTAACTTCGGCTTCTGCCACGGGCTCGACTGCGGAAGCTGCTTCGGGAGAGGTTTCGGCTGCTACTTCGGGAGAGGTTTCTGCTGCTACTTCGGGAGAGCTTTCGGCTGCTACTTCGGGAGAGCTTTCGGCTTCTACTTCAGCAACTGGTTCCACCACAGGTTGAATTGCGGGTTCGACTGCAGGTGCTGCTGCTGCTACGTTGCTTCGACTGCAGGTTGGCTCCGGCTACTTCAGCTGCTGGTTCCGGTACTTGCTCGTCTGCTACTTCCACTGTTGGTGGTACCGGCTCTGGTTCAGCTTCGACCTCCTCTTTTTCTCCACCTGTTCCTCCTTGTTCAACACAATGGGCAACAGATCCTCCACTCCCTTGCTTTTTGGTCACTTGATGTTTGGGTTCTTCGAAGTTGGGTTTGGGTGTCGTCTCTGCTACATTGAGCTGCTGATGTTCCTGCTCCAAGGCTAGCAGATTTGTATTCGTAATAGGTTGTTCGGTAATCGCACGGTTCTCATCCAGTATAACAGCAACTAGATCACTAGTGACACTTGGCAACGGTCGCTCCTCATGCTGTGGCTGTTTCTCATGAGTGACAGCGCTGTCCACTGCGGATTGAGATTCCTCTTCAACTGGCTTAGCTTCTTGCTCCTCTGTTGCAAGTGTCTTGGGCTCACGCACACCTTGAGCTGCATCTGCAGAGGGAACTAACATTAAAATCAGTTCAACAAGTTCATTCAGAGTTCACTTACCTGTTGGCTCAATATGAACCTCCCCTGGCTTCTGCTCGCTTTCTGCATGAAGCTTCTCTCCCACCACCGGCAAGGAGTCTGCCTCAATTTCCGATTCCACCTCACTCTTCACTGCATTGCGTATGCCCTGCTCCAGACCTTCGTCGCCCAAAGACACGAAGCTTGTGTGCCCGAAGTCGTCGGCTGCCTCTGCAGCAACATTCACGATCGACTCGTTGACTGCGGCAGCGCTGCCAACTTCGACTCCGGGTGCTGCAGCTTTGGCTGCTGCTGGTTCTGCTGCCTCTACTACTGTTTGTGGTGAGTTGTCCTCGTGCACTGGCTGCTGTGGTGGAATTACAGTGGTGGCTTCCTCAACGTCGACAGCAGGCGCATTGGTTGTTGTCTCGGCTAAATGGTCAAAGTAAATCAATGAATGGAATGAGTTTAGTTAGTAATTTATACTATATTTAAATACATACTGTAGATTATGTTTATTGTAAATATTATGAATAATAGAGAAATCGAGCTTTCCCACGTGCTTGCGCATAAGAATATTCCATCAACTTTCACTGTTGATTTTTCAAATTTATTATAAAAATTTATGTTTATTAGAAAACTACACGAAATGCATTTGAAATAGACTTTGTATTAATAGCCTAGGCGCTGCATAGATTAACTGCCCATTTAGACGGATAATCAACTAATATAACTGCCATGAACAGAGTTATTTTATGGCCACGAGACAAACGCATTGAAACGAATGCGAATGGGAAGTAAACGAATAGATATTTACAATGTTCGTGAGTGTGTTCACGAGTGTGAGTATGAGTGTGTGTGAGACATTATCAGCGTCATCAGCGCGCGTACATTTTCTCACACATTCTCTCATTCACAACTTAGGGTTCCCTCTGCTACCCGCACTGTGCCTGATCAAAGCCAACTCCGACGACGTCACGACTGCAACCCAAATTCTTACGAAGGAGTAGAGGAGTAGAGGAAGAAGACATACACCACCCTCGCCTCATAATTCAAAATGCGTCCAAGTGGTCGAGTCAGTGATTAAAATTCCAAACACACACACGCATGACAATTGCAGCAACAACAACAACAACAACAATAGCGGGGCGACTTATCGAGGAATCCCAAATTAGTAACACAATAAACAAAGCAACGAGGCCGTTGGAGGGACACAGCCACGCCCCGCCCCAGCTCCTACTCCGTTCAACAGGCAGTTGCCCAAAGTAGCTGCCTTATTTATGAGTCGATTGTTGCTACACACACACAGTTGCAGATACATATATATCTCATAGATGCAACTGCATTCGTGGAACTCAAAAATTAGTTACGTATCTACGGCCTGCCTGCCTGCGCCGCTCGAGATACGCATCTACCACAGCAAGACAATCCCTTTGGGAATGCAATAAAAATAACAAATGCACAAGGGGAAGCAGTAAAGAAGAAGAAGAAGGAGAGGGAGAGGGAGAGTTAGAAGACGCAGCAGCCCAAGTGTCCAAAATGTCTTGAAATGGGACAAACAAAAACAGAGACAAATCCAAATGAAATGGCATTTACAGCTGAAATAAAAGAAATCGATTTTCCTCTCGGTTTTCACGGCTGCCTGCTTGCCTGCCCCGCCTCTCTCACTCTCTCCTCTGCTGCACCGCCTGCTGTTGCTGCTGATGCTGCTGCAGTTGCCCAAACCGGAGCAGTATCATCTGCCAGTTCTAGTCGCCTCTGCGATAAATATGTGTGACTAAGTATGTGTATCTGTATCTGTGTGTCTCTGTGTGTGTAGGAAAATTATGTTTTTGAACGTATTGAGATGGTCTCATGTTGTGTGGCATGTTTCCAAGGTGGCAGAAAATACGTACAAACATGTCTTTGGGTGTCTGCATGCTACATTCAACAAGGCAGCAACTCCAGCCCACGTTGTTGTTGTTGTAAGTCAGTCCCTATTTCTGTATGTCCCTTGGCAAAACCACATCAAAATGCAGTCAACATGAAAGCAGCAAAAAAGAAATAAACTTTTTCTCTTAAAAGGTCTCCAAAAGAAGATTATTTGACAGACATTTTATGGCTCTAGTTCTTTTGCACTGCTAGTGCTGTGTGCTGAATTCAGTGGAATTCATTCTTTAAAGTGAGAGTATTTTATATGCAATGTGTCTTAGCACATCCGCATTGAGTAGGGAGGATTCTTCTGCACTTCCTAGTAACTTCCTGTAACTCCTTCATTTGAAAGTCCTCAAATTATTTGATAGATATTTTAGCCCTGTTAGTGCAATTTCTGTGCTGAGTTCTCTATACTTTATTCAATCTTTAAATTTAAATAGAGTATATTCTAAAGAAATGTTCTTAAGAACTTCTGCACTTTGATAAACTTGTAGGAATTTCTATTAACAAAAGTTCTATGCCTTTACACCCTCTTATTTTTCTCCCTCTTATTGCCAACAATTCAAAAGTTTAAGTCTGCAAACTCTACCAAGTTTTCTTCTAAAGAATGATTTTTTTAGCTATTATCTTTTTGACACACCGGTTTAAACAACTGACGCACGATTCATGTTTTGTATCACTGTCAAACATCTTCAGTTTGGTCTATAATTTAACCATAAATCATCTTACAAACAAACAACGCTTGCAAATTATTAGAATTTTATTAACAAAATGCGTGCATTTCTCTGATTTTATTTTTTTTTTTTTAAATTTTCTATATCTCTTAAAAAATCATCCTTTATTATAAAATTCTTCAGCGCAAAAACAAATACATAACTGTCATTCAAGCTCTTCTGCTTTTACTTCTTTATAACTTCCTGGTAACTCTAACAATTCAAAGTTTAATTCTGCAAACTCTACCAAGTTTTCTTCATCTATTAAAAGATTCTTCAGCTCTTAAACTGCAACCAAACTGTCATTGAAGCTGTTTTCTCCCGCTAACTTTGCTTAGTTCTTGTGAAAATGATGATAAGCACATAAAACTTTCCCCCGCGTCTGCTACATGTATCTTTGTTTTTCTCTCTATCTGCATTATGAGACATATCTGCATTTCCGCTGACAGTTTAACACTCGATTCGGTCACTTTGCTTCCGCATAAGTTGCAGAAATTTCAAAGAACTCAACGACAAAGAAAGCTAAGCTAATACTAAGCTGTCTGCTGACTGTCTCTCAATGTCTATCTCTGTCTGTCTGTCCGTCTGTATATGTTTTGCTGTATGAAAGTTCGTTGAGCTGGTACAACCCCTATTTGCTGAACCGCTCCTGTGTTATATGCGCTTTATCGCACAAATTGAACTCGGAGGGGGAGCGACTCAATTGCGCTGCGGCTAAACATTATTGAACTTTCGCACGCTGTTGACCGCAGTCGGAGCATGAGCAGGGGAAACGGGCTAGTACGAGGGGGGGGAGTAGAGTTAAAGGAAGGGCCTGTTGTTGTGGCTTTTTGGCTAGGCGCCTCTTCCGTGGCATAATTACGCCAACTGCGTTGCCTGTTTTGAATGATGCGGGGAAAATGCGATGCTGCAGCCGCAGCCGATGGCGCAGCGAAATAAGTCAAAGGCCTGATCTCAAGTCAGCAACAGCAACAACAACAACTACAACAACTACAGCCAAGTACAACAAGTTTATTACGACAATCGCGATGATGATGATGCTGCTGACGCAGTTGCAGTAGCTAAAGTAGCTGCAGTTGAAGTTGGCGTGGCTGAGTCGAGTCTCTGTGATACGAGGTAAATACAAAATACTTACAAGGCAGCGCCAAGCACGACGTCAGCAACGCGGCAAGCAGCAAGGCAGGCAGCAAGAGACGATGTGTTGTTCCTGTTGTGGCATCTGTTGCTGCTGCTGCAGCTGCCCCATGCATGTCTTCCAGAAATTGCCATATTGAATGAATGATTGATTAGCCTGTTTCGATGCACCATAAAACTGGCCTGCAAAGCCGGCCAACAGCACGTGGGGGGAAAGAGTGAGAAAAAGAGCGGGTTTCTGCTACTTCTTTCTCTTCTTCTTCTTCTTCTTGCTGTCTTGTCTTGCTTTTCCTCAATTCTCAGCTGTCACTTTTACTGCCTTGTTGCACTCTCCGTTGTCGGGCGTAACGCGAAACGAACCGTACGCGTTGGCCACTCGCAAAGAACTAAAGTCGAGAACGCGTGCGCTCTGGAATTTTGTTGTCGCTTCTGCCACGGCCTCTGCCTCTGCCTCTGCCTCAGCCGCAGCCGCTGCCTCTGCCGCCGCCCGAGCCATGCACACACACACGCATGCAGACAGAGCCGCGCTGTGTGACGTTTTGTCGCTTAGGTCGAGACCGGGCTGCCTGTGTCTATCTCCTCTCTCCTCTCTCTCCTACCTCTGCCTCTGCCTCTGCCTGTACCCCTCCCCCTCCCTCTGCCTTTCTTCCTTGCCTCAGATCCATCAACTTGCGACCGTTTGGGCTGCATTTATTTGCTTTTGGATAATAATAGTTCATTCGCAGGCATGCGGTGGCTTCTGTCGCTGCCGCTGATGAGTGGGCCTATGCCCCTGTGTGTGTGTGTGTGTGTGGTTTGTGTGCATTTGTGTGCGTGTGTGTGTGCGGCCTGTGTGGGTCTGATAAGTGCCTAGCGCCGGGGCAATTGCTGCCCCTCCTGGCAAAATGTTCTTGTTCTAATATTTTCACTTGCCTCCATCGATAGACTCTGCTAGCATTATCTACAACATTATCATCTTCATCATTATCAATATCATCCATATCATTATCATTATCATCCACCTCTGCTTCTTCATTATCATCATCTTCGAGGCCTGCTTTGCACGCACTTCTCGCCGGACTCTTGGGTCGTCGCTTTAGCAGCTGCCACTGCATAAGTCGCTGCCCCGGCTTCTGACGCAGCCTCTCTCGTCTCTGCCTCTGCCTACGTCTCCAGCCTCTGCCTTTTTCCAGCTTATGCGTGGTACTCGCACTCGCATTGTTTATTGGACACAATACGCAGCCCGCCAGACAAAAGAGAGCAGGCACAATAAAAAGTAGAAACAGCATCGACGGTCAACGAATTGCAAATCATTCGCATTGAGCGCCATAAAGATATAAAGCGTATGCCATAAAAACTATATCTATACGGAAATCGAACTGACTGTAGAGTAAGCAATAAGCAGTTAGCGTTTTATAATACTTAATCTCTATATTTGGCTAACTCTGTTTTACCAGGACGCAACCCACTTTCATTACATATCATTTACATTTATATCAGCTATCAGTGCCATAAACTATGACAGCAGCATGATTATTTGATTAGTTTACCAAAATTTGTACAATAATCAGCTGCATCACTTTTAAGATTTAATTAGTATTGGAGCTATACATTCATATTACTTATTATGGGAAAGGAGAAAGTATTCAATTAAATTATGTTACAAAAAAGGTATTAAAAGGAAATATCATATGTATTTATATTATTATAGAAGACACAAATCGAAATTTCGCCTTAGGCGGAATATGAATGTTTCTTCCTTTTTTTTTTTTTATGTATTATATGTATATTATGTATAGGCATTATATGAAAGTATAAGAACTGTATAAACCAAAACATATACAAAATGTATACATATAATAACATCTAAACATATAGAAACATAATGTTCCCACTACATCTGCAACTCTCTGCCTATCAATGATCTTCATTGTGTATCTCGCCCAGTCAGAGCTGCCACAACGGTTGTTCAAGTGCGCGCCCAGCTCGACTGATGTGGACTAGGCAGACCGACCGGGGGGGTCTTTCACTGTGCGAGAGAGGTGATTGAAAGGCCGGTCCATTGACTGACTGAAGCAGCCCAGCACGGCACGGCACGGATTGGCTCGGCTCAGAGCTGACTTGGTTTGCTGGCTGCCATCATCGACAGAATGCCCAAACAAAACTTCTCGCATAGCTGTCGACATGGAAGATGACAACGAAACGTTTGAATCGCTTACACACATATTTACATAATGCAGGAGTAGACGAATACACACATATATATATAAATATAGTATGCATGTGTATATACCTTATAGTGTTTGAGCATTTGTAATATTCATGTATTTTTTGTTTTTCTTGTAACATTTTCCATTACGTGAGCTCAGCTCGGATGCGGACTCTGAGTCCGAGTTTGAGTCTGAGTCTGGCTCGGAGTGGGACTCTGCAGCCAGACCGCGAGTCGACGGCTTGTTTGTGTTTTTTTATTGATTATGCCAGCAGCGGCAGGCAGGTTACCCCGCCCCCTCCCTCCACCAACGAAAATTTGACTAATGTGAGCGCGCCTTCAGATTCAATTTAGTCGTTAAATATTTAGATTTTGCTGTGGCTCTGGCTCTCGCCGCAACAGGAAGGAATCAATTGGTTTCCCTATGGACAATGCGAGAGCAAGAGAGAGACAGGGGAAGGTAAAGAGGGGGAAGGTGGCAACAAACCATGCTTAGTCATAACGAGACGCCGTCGAGGTTGCCACTTCCTGCTAAGGCCTTAAAAATACTTTTATTCCTTTTGTTGTATGCTCCGTAACACGTGGGAGTGCATGCAAATGGGGTATATTAGGCTAAGCTAGAGGTAGCTGAGAGATAGAGAATGATATGTTTATACTTATATGAATATTTGATAGTATTGCTTTTGTTTTCTAGTTGATTTCAGCAACTAAACGAACTAAAAATGCATAATATAGAATTTATGGGGTGGATGTCGTGAAGAATGGTTTAAGCACGACTGGGTAAAGGAAATGTAAATATGAATGATCATGATAGATCTATGTATGTATGGATATGTATATAAATGCAATAGTTCTTACCTATTGTAATAAATAGGAAATGCATAAATAAATAATGATAAAAATGAACTCTGTGAGAATTTCGTTTTCATATATAGAAAGATATCTCACCATACATTCCGTGGTATCCCTCAGTCACGCTAAGTGCAACATTTCCATCAGATTTAGCTTGTTGTTGTCCACTGCGGAGGCGGGTGCGATATTGCAGTTGTTTTCCACTGCCCCTTCTTCATCTTCTCGTGCGGCTTTTTGTTTATTTATTTCTCGTCTTGCCGTTTACGATCGGCAATTGCCGTGTTGAGGCTCACTCTGCAGTCGCAATAGACGAGCTCTTGTTAAATTTGCCACGCCTCGTGACTCAGAGCTGTCCTCCAGGCTGGCAGGCAGGCAAACAGGCAATTCCCCCGGCAGACCAAAGTAATTAAAATGATCCGCAGACGCGACAGCATAAATAGCAGTGAAGGTCAGGTAAGAGCCGGCGTTACCTGCGATCTGTTGACTTAGGATTGTCTGAACATTAAGAAACAATTAGCGGCAGATTAGCGATATTGTTCGTATTGTTATTAGATTGTTCTCTCGATTTGACGAGAAGTGTGCATGACTCTCTGCCTTAATCGGTTGCAGTTTATGACCCGCTGCCCCAAGACGAACACTGATAAACAGTACATACACAGTACTGCATATAAGTATGTATACTCTTTGACTGTAACGCTGCGATAAGCAAGGCAGAAGGGCCGGACTGTGACTGCAATGGAAATGCTTCGCACAGGGCTGGGGGGTATCTGAAAATGACCGAAATGCGAAGAAAATAAAGCGACCACAACTGGGTTTTTTTGATTTATCGGACCTCAAGAAGAGCACTCAAAGTGAAAAGTGAAATGTCAACTCATTGTCCCTTCCTGTAGGTCTGAGAGGGGTAAGGGCAGAGGGGGGGAGGGTCCGAACAAGCCTTTGATTTGCTGCCGCCATTTTTTGTGGGTTTTCGTGTATTATGCAGATGTTTACCGTTTTGTCGGGTTTTCAAGTTCAAAACGCAGTTCATAAAACGAAGCACGACGAAAGAAAGCGAAAGCAGTCCGCAAGTATCAAGTGTCCATGTTTTCATACTCTTTCTTTACCCAAGAAAAAAAAAGAGGGAGGGTAAGACAGTCTTATGTGCATTGTTACATAACTGATGTTTCCGAAGTTCAGAAATTTAAATGATTACGACTGACTTTCAATTGCTGACACTGGATTGTCCCGGGATTATTGTTTTTATTATTATTATTATATTGGAAATTTGAGCAAATTTTGGAATTATACAGAAATTAGATAAATATTAGTTATAAATGCTTCTAATCTGTAGTGATGTGATTAATATTTTCCAACTATTTGCAGATCTTGTAAAACGATTAAACAGATACTGATTTATTTCTATTATATGGTTTACTATGCTAAGCTTCACATATTTTATAATATATATTGGACTTATAAGACTAGTATTTCTGTGTTATTAGAAGATCTTGTAAAAATATTAAACACATACAGATTGTTTTCTCTTCAATACACATTTTTTTAAACTGAACACAAAGTTTCGCAGATATTTAGTAAATTTAGGATTAGTATTTGAAGTTTTTCTGACATTTTTGAAAATTTTACAACAGGAATAAACACATATTTATTGCCTTCCATTAAATAGTATTTTATAGAACTATAATCGCTTTTTTAAAAATGATATCTAAGATTTCTTTCGACAGGTTAAATATATTTTTAAATTTTAAATATATAGTATTATATTTACTTTGTATTTATTCTTACAAAGTTCTAAGACCTTAGATTCTCTTATGTGTTATCAGTTCACCCTAAGAACTCTCTGTATATCTCTTAAGAATGTCATATGATATAGTACTGAAACTTATTTCCTAGAAATATCTCAACTAAAATACTAATTGTAAAATTAAGCGAGCATTTAGTGACTAACTCGATGAGCTAATTGACATACCCCGCTACACACGCAGAGTAATGCGAAGTGCGAGCAAACCAAATTACATAATTACTCTCACAATTATCACATACATCGTATAGATTGTCAAATACAGTCAAAACAAACAGGGCCGGCAAACAGATTTGGCAATGGGGCTTATTACACACTACATAGAATCCATTAGCCCCAAAAAGAAAGTCAGGTGAAAGATGAAATGGAAAAGAAAACGCAAAAAGTAAACAAATTATGAGGACAGGCACACACAGAAATCGCTTAGGAACCCCCCTCCTCCACCTCTAAGAGAGGCTGCCCGTGGCCTCAATCCCTATTAATTACCTACACTCGCGCCGAGCTTTAATTGCTGTCAACTTGCTGTCTCAAAGTCGAGAAGCTGTCGCCGGCAGCGGCAGAGACTGAGGCAGCACGCGTCGGAGCTGGCGGATGTGTCACAATCTGCTAAATTAGCGTAAACTGTTTTAACGCCAAACTAAAAATAAAAACAAAAAAACATTACTCGCCCCTGGCAGGGGGAGAAGAGGGGGGGGGTGTGACTTGCCCAATGATGGTGTAAAATGTCTAGGTACTTGCGATACGAATATGAATGCTATTCATATGGAACGTGAGTTGTCAACCAGACGTGAGCAACAGATGTGCGCAACCGACTGTAAGATACCCTACGCCCTGTTAAAAACGTACTACAAATTATTGCTTTCTCCCTCTCACACACAGGCACGTACATACTATAGCATACCAACAGGCGCAGGCAGTGCTAAGGGCACTAAGTGAACTTGAATACTTCTGTGTTTATTATCCGATCTTACTAAAATTAAGAATAGAAGTAGATATTATAGTCCGCTAAGTGCAGATTGCAGTCAGAATGTTTTATCTTTCATATGTCGCTTACAGATCACATTGAAAAAGTTAGTTATATATTTGAAAGGGCGGTGGGCGTGGTGAGCAACCTTTGAAATAAACATTATGTGAGTACAGTATATAGGAAACTATCTGCCCAGTTTGGTGTCTCTAGCTTTTATATTAACTGAGATCTGTATGCTCATACAGACAGACAAACATACAAACACATAGACAGACAGACGGACAGACTGAGCGACAGACAGCCAGACGGGCACACGGACAGACACACAGACAGAAATACAGACCGACTTATAGACATACAGAGAGACACACAGACATACATGACATACGTGGGACACACAGACATACAGACATACAGACATACAGACAAGACAGACATACGTGGCTCAATAGACTCGGCTAGTGATCCTTATCAAAAACTTGCAACATACAGTTGCACACAGTTAGTATACCTTCTTTTGACCTTTTGCAATAATCGTAGGGTATAATGAGTGTATGTACTCAGACACTTGCTGTATATGGTCATTATGGCACGGGGTCAGCACCGGCAATAACTTTTGACCGATTCCGAAACCGAAATTCAAATTGAAATGGAAATCAAAACGGACTCGTTGTTGTTGCTGTAGTTGCTGTTTGTGTGTGTCATTGAGTGTGTGTGCACAGCATTTTACAACCCCCCTTGTTGGCGTGTTATTAAAAAGCCATATAGACAAAAACAAACAACAATAAACAGCAGCAACAACAATGCAAACTCTTCGCAATGAAAGCTCCTCGCGGCTACTTGGCAGCACGTGTGGGCGCCGGCAGCGACGCCAGTGGGAGGGCAGCGGCGATTCGATTGTTTTCAAGCACTTAAACGCAGTGCTGAACATATCAATAGGTAAACATATGTACATAAAGTCATGCATGTGTGTGTGTGTGTGCATGTACGAACGTGCACATGCTTGTCTATGCTTGGGCCTAGACCAAAAAGATCCTAAATAAGCAGACGCGCCGTCGCTGCTGGAACTCAGCCACTGCGTGCAGCGACGTCAGCAGAGCCAGCAGCAGAAGCAGAGACGGCAACAGCAGCACTCACATTAGGCAACAGGTTATTGCAATTCAGCGAAAACAACGGCAAACCGACGACAATGCGACGTCGCGTCGTGCCAAGCCAAGCCAAAAAATGTTTGTAAGTAGCTCCCAAAAAATGAATACACTGCAACAAAAACAGTGGCAAGTATGAGTACTTGTGCATGTGCAGGTTATGTATGATAGATATTCCACAGATTTGTCAATGCACGCGAGATTCCCAGAGAGGCAACGTGCTCTGAATGCAGCTCGATTATGCCATTGTCTTTAGAAAACTGCAACAATTAACCCCGGGAATACATGGTGCAGTTCTTTGTATTTTATATAATTACTTTATATCTTTTTATAGTTTGTGATTTATGTAACTGCACATTGAATATAAAAAGTAAGCTATAAATGTGTAATTTATGAAATGTGTGATTTTTTATAAGCCATAGGAAAGTTTTTCAAAAAAGAACACATAAAATTCAGAGCAATGTATGAAATCTTTATTTGAATCTATAGTACGGTCCATATAATTTAATGTTTGAAGATTATTTCACACAAATGTTGACCGTGAATAGCCGTAACAGTCGATTTAACTGATCATAAAATGCATGAAGCGCGCGATGAACTTTCTTAACAGAGCACGCATTTTGATAGTAAAACTCAATAATTTGCAAGCGTTAATTATTTGTAAAACGATTCATGGTTAAAATATAGACTAAACTGAAGATGTTTGAGAGTAATACAAAATACGAAACGTGCGTCAGTTGTTTAAGCCAGTGTTGTCAAAAAGATAATAGCTAAAAAATCACTATTTATATACTTATATATTATTTATATACTATTTATATACACTTATACCGAGAATATAATGGCAAATAAAGACATTATAAACTATCATAGTAAACTAAACATTATTATATTGATTAAGATTATTCTGTTCTCAAATAAAGAATCATGTTTATTTAAATTAAAATTTGCTTAAGAAATTAAAAAATATGTACATATTAGAAAGGAGTATACCAAAACAGCATAAGCTAAGATAAGTTAAGTTTTTAATATGCAGACTCTTTTTTAACGATTTTATTATATTATATTTTATTATAATTTAAGATAACAATTTAATATTATTCACAAATAACTTAAAAGAGGACTGAATTCTCTTAATTGTATTTTCTTTATCCCATAATAGCTTTAAAAATGTAGCCTTTTTAGGGCCAAAACAATAACACGCATTCCTTAAAGAATTTCCAACTAATCAGCTCTGTTTCTTCTAACAAAACTTGCCCATTTGATCTACTCACTACATAATTTCTCGCAGTGTTCTGTTCAATTATTTTGCAGTTGCTTTCGATTCTCTATCGAACACAGTTTGCTGCTGCCCACTGTCACCGTCGCTGTCGCTGTCTGCGCCTGCGTCGCTGGCGTTGACACTTTTCGCATTGGGTGTCTCTTACAATGGGGCCTGTTATAATTAAAAAATTGCCATGGCATTTCGCCAAGTCACTGGCGGAAGTTGATGGCCAAGGGAGGCGGGGGGACTGCCCAATTGGCCACAAGTATTAAGCGCAGTGTACAAAGCCGCAGTCGCAGTCGCAGCTGAACGTTGTGCGGATGCGCCGGTAAGGCACACTCGACATGCAGCTGGCTGCCGCTGCTGCTCAGTAGCTTCAGCTCAGCTTCAGCTTGGCTTGGAGCTTGGCAACAGCGCCGTCTGCAACGGCGACGGCGACGGCAACGACAGTAGCCCTGCGACGCGACGCTGGCTCATTCAGTCGGTCCGCTCAGCGCGTGCACAGTCGATAAAAAACATTCGAATCGAACACGTTCGCTGCGCGCGCGACAAACGAAGGCAGCACAAGACGAAGACGAAGATTCATTCATATCCATATCCACATATATATATATCCATTTGCCGTGCTGATAAGTCGCGACTTGCTTACGTTCGTTTTCGTTTGGAAAGCTTCCGACTACGCGACTTTCTCGATCCTCGCAGCTTTCGTGCGCGCTCTCTCCTCGGCTGCGAACCGGTTCGCAGTTGACCCCTTCCCCTACACCCCACCCCCTCACTTGGTTGACCCTGTGTGCCTGCCTGCCTGCCTGCATTCATGTAATCGCTGTCCTGCCTGAGCATGAGAAGATCGCTGCATTTGTGCCTGGATGTCGTCATGCTGGCGCTGCTGCTGCGCCTGGCTGTGGCCAGCATACGCAACTCGCGCGAAATTATTATCACAGATGCGGTAGGTGCCCCCCTTCCCCCAGCCCCTGTTCCTACTTGCTCTACAGTTGCAACTGAAACTGGGGGACGCCCAAGCGACGCTGCTGCGCGCAGCTGGAATGCCTAATTAGCCCGAATATCACAACGCACGCGTCGTTTGGCCTCCAAATGTCAAGCGATAAATGTGCCAACTATGTGTGCAGTGCAGGTGTGTGTGTGTGCGTGCGTGTATAGAGCCTGTGTGTGTTTGCTTGCCTGCCTGCCAAGTTAAACTCCCTCACAATTTCCTGCCTGCCTGCCTCTCAACAGGTGCGTCGCATTCAACACGATGGCTACAATGTGGAGCAGCACACGGTGATCACCAAGGATGGCTACGTGCTCACCCTGCATCGCATACCGCAGCTGCAGCTGCATGCCAATGGCAGCGTGGCCAGTGTACTGCGTCGCCCGGTGGTCTTTCTGCTCTCTGGGCTGTACGCCTCATCGGATGTGTAAGTAAACTACGAGAGGGGGAAATTAATTTACTCAACTTCAACTTCAACTCCCACTGCACCTTCCCATTTCCCACTTCCCCAGCTGGCTGCTCAATGGCCGCGAGGATTCACTGGCCTATCTGCTGTGGCGCGCGGGCTACGATGTCTGGCTGGGCAACAATCGGGGCAACATCTATTGCCGCCACAATCTCTGGCTGAACACAACGGAGCGTGAGTTCTGGAACTTCAGTTGGCACGAGATGAGTATCTACGACATGCCCGCCCAGATTGACTATGTGCTGCGCGCCAGTGGCGTCTCTCGCATGCACTTTGTGGGCATCTCGCAAGGTGGCACTGTCTTTCTGGTGTTCAACTCCATGCTGCCACAATATAATGCCGTGTTCAAGACAGCCACGCTACTGGCGCCTGTGGCCTATGTCAGCAATACACAGAGTGGTCTGGCCAAGATCATTGGACCCATATTGGGTACACGCAACTATGTGTCCAAGATGCTCGAGGGCATTGAGATGTTCTCCACGAATAAGTTCTTCAAGAAATTCCTCTCGATGACCTGCCTGGACAATGAGAAGCCTCTCGTCTGCATCACACGCCTCTGGCCCGCTGTGGGCTACGACACGAGGTTCCTCAACAAGACCCTCCTGCCTGACTTGATGGCCAACTTTCCTGCAGGTGGTTCTGTCAAGCAGCTGATGCACTACTTCCAGGGTTATGTATCCACACGCTTCCGGCAATATGACTACGGCCCGGAACGCAATTGGCTGCACTATCAGCAACTGGAACCGCCCGAATATGCGCTGGAGAAGGTCACCACGCCGGTGACCATCTTCTTTGCCGAGAACGATTATATTGTGGCGCCAGCGGATATTTGGCGACTGGTCACACGATTGCCCAACGTGGAGGCCGTCTATAAGGTGCCCTGGAAGCGCTGGAATCATTTCGATTTCATCTGCGGCCTGGGGGTGCGTGAATATATCTTTGATAACATTGTTATATCCATGAATCGATACGAACAGCGGCGACGACGATGACGACGAAGAGACGATACCAGTGAGAACTTCTAGAGTAGCTAGATACACATATGTACAATCACAAACACATATACACACTCACACAGATACACACACACACAACTTCGACTAGTGCCAAAAACTTAGCTATACGAGAAAAAATGCATCCGTAGTCGTTGCCCCTTGACAACGACTGTGGACGCGTGTACTGATTAATAAATATTTTATTTATAATTTCGAAACAAAGTGATCTTTAAATTGCTCAAGATCTGAAAGATCTGATATATCATGTTTACTGAGAAAAGGTTTATCTAATGCACAAAAGGTTTTCTGTTTCTGTTTTTATATGTTTGCTCTACTTTTTATGTCATTTTGGGATTGAATTGTTCCAATTTTGAATCATTATTGATCTGCCAATGAGTTTTCTATCTAAAATTTAAAGATTTTATCCCTTAGAACCTTTTGCAAAGTGTTTCAATAAGATATCCCATGTTAACATATCCTTTTCAAATATCTCCAGTTAACATATCCTTTCTCTTTTCAGCATTGACTCTTCACAACTTTGAGGTATTCTGATCTAGTGTGGATCGTATAATATTAATAACGCATATTATACGATTCATATAAGATCGAAATACTTCAATAAGTCCTATTATACATATATGTATATAAAAAAAGGTGTCATCTACCAATGAACACCCGAAGATTGATTCAAAAGCCTAAACCTTGTACCTAAAGATTGAAGTACTCTGATCTTATATAGGATTATCATATGGTACGATCTACTACTAAGCTAATGTGCCTATGATCTTTATGAATACAACAGATTGATCCGCAAACCTAATCCTTAGTTGCCTGTAGTGAATTACAATACAATATGAACTAAAGAACAAATCTCAATGATCCAATGATCCAATCTCTTGCACACTCTCATTCAACCACATAACAGAGCCTGGAGGAAACAGAAACTGCTGACAGTCGGATGTGTTTTTTTTTAGCTATATTTACATCGGTTTCGTTTTCAATTTTTCATTCCTTCTATGGTATTTACACAATTTGTTGTCTAATTGGCGGTGCTCATCTTGAGCTCGACATAACGGTGCAGTATCATCGCCTTGCTGGTCACAAGAGGATGACTTAGGGTACCCAAGAGTTTCTTTGCTGCCAGCAGATCATTCTGCATGGCCATGGCAACTGCAAGATTATATCGCACCACATTCTGGGCGGCATCCAGGGATTTCAATTGCCAGTCGCGTGTCTCCAAATCGAGCACATTCAGTGAGCTGAGGAACGTGGGATCCAGATACTCCCGTGCCTTGGCCACCTTATCCATCATGATCAGTGCCTCGCCTGCATACATGTGACCCAGCAGCCTAATAATTGAATATATATGCTAGAGTTAACCATCATAGTTTGATATATGATCTACCTACTTGTGGGCATCGGATAGTCGCTCGGTCTGCAGCAACTGTATGGCCATTTCCAGTGCAGTCACCTGATCCCCCAGACGCAGTGAAACAAAACTGTGCGCTGCATAAATGGCTGCCAAGAGTTTCTCCATAGATTCCAAGCTTATGGGTTTCGATGGATTGCAAAAGTTATTATCCTGCTGTTGGCTCCAGAGCAGATACTGCTGCTGCTGCGAGGGATCCTTGAGCTCCAGCGTGTCCTCCGGCGAGGTGGTCATATGGAAACGTGCCTTGTGTTGCAGCGCCAAGGTGAGGGCACTACGCAAACAGAGTGCAGCAAACTCTAGCGTTGGCTCGGGCACAGCAGAGGATTGGCCGCTGTGGAAGGAGGAGAAACAGACAAGCATAAACTGGGGGCACTCTAGGGAAGATGCTTCGGACTACTCACGCATATGGCTTGGACGAGGATGAGTGCATGACACAACCATGAGAAAAACGCTCTGGTTTCTGTTGAAGTGAGGAGATATTAATCTTAACCTCTTCCAACTCTTTCTCCTCTCTCTCCCTGCTTACCGTTTCCTGCTCCATGATGCAGGCCTCGGCCATGCGGTGCCAGAGACGAGGATTGTTATGATACTGCTTGATGGGCACCAGAAAGCATTGGAATGCCTCCTTCGGACGACGCAGATGCAGCATGGCAATGCCCAGATTATACATTATCTCACAGGAGCTGGCCGAGCCCATGGTCTGCAGTGTGCTTTGGCGCAGATTGGCCGCCAGTTGCTGATCGAAGCGCAGCGCATTCTGAAAGAACTTGGCCGCAATTGCATAGTGACGCACGCGCAGATGAATGACGCCCATGTTGTTGGCAATGCAGGTGCTCAGCTGCGGAGTGACGGTGCTGGAAGGCAGGTGAGAGGGAGGAGAGTGGATTAGCTGCAGGCACAAAGGTTGCCCCCACAACTTACCCCGCTTGGGTGCACTCGTTGTTGATGCGCATCAACTGCTTGGCGGCCATTTGGAAGTCCTTCATGATGTAGTACTGCTGCGCCTTGAGTGCTGCAAACTGTGGCGTGCCATCCTCCGTAATGACCACCGGCTTGCGATTGAGCACCAGCGTCAGCAGCTGCAACAACTGCAGTGTGCTGTCGCCGCCATTGGCAACACGTGCCACGCTGCCATCCAGCTGTCCGGTTGCTGTTGCCGAGTTGTTGCCTGCAGCAGCAGCAGCAGCTGTTGGCGATGTTGCCTCCTCAGTGCTGCTGCTGCTCGAGTTCGGATTCGAATTGGGATTGGGCGTGGGACTCGGACTAGGCGCACTGGCCACTAAATTGAGTTTATACTGCAAGTAGTCGAGGAATGCCTCAGCGCGATTCAACTGATTGGTGGCAAGGAGCAGCTGCAATTGCAAGGTGGCCACCAGGGCGGACATATGCTTCTCCAGCGCCTCCAAGCGTGTGACCAGCGGTGCAAGTCGCTCCAGCGCCGTGCCGTACATATGACGATGGTAGTAGATCACTGCCTTGTTGTAGCGTGCCACAGTGATGGCGCTGCCAGAGTTCTTCAACGACAAACCTCCGACCACTCCAGCAGCACCAGCCCCCGTAGAGCTTCCACTTCCCGGTGCAGTCTTCACCTCCGACAACTTCTCTAGTTCCTGCAGCAGTGTCTGGTGCTGCGTGCAGCCACCTTTGTAGTAATTGACCACGGCTCGATTGTGGCGCAAAATCAGGCCGCTGCTCTCCCCCTTCGTTTCCAGCTGCTGCAGCAGCTCCAGGCAGCGGTCATACGCACAGCTGCAAAATGGTTATGTGGAAATGTGAAATTCAATTGAAATTGGCTTTATTTGACTCCGTGGCACTTACTTGTTGAACTGTTCGTGGGCCTGACAGAGCAAATTGTAGTTTTCATCATCGCTGGGTTGCGTTTTTGTCGGAGAATCCGCAGGGTCCATGCCAAAAATAAAAAAACAAAAAGAAAACACACATTGAGATGACAACCCTGTTCCACCAACACTAGCGCACACACACGCACTTTAATCTAATGTCATGTGAATATGGTTGTCTCGCTTGCACACACCGGCAAGCGGTATTTTTTTGACAGCCCTGTGCGCCTAGGCGCATTTAATATTAATTAAATATTAAATATATATTATGTATACATTAAATGTTAATATTTAAAAATTTTGAGCATTTGCATAGCCACTTTGTTACAACTTAATTATATACAATTTTGAATAATTTAAAATTTTCCAACACTGCCAAGGTGGCATGAAGTTCCGATAGTTTATTGCAAGTTTAAAATTCGATATTTTCTTTTGGTTTCGTTAGGGCAATTATGATTTCTTTAAAAGCAAGGCCACGAAATAAAGCCAAAAGATGTGGAAAGATAATACTACTTTGAAATACATCAATGTAAAGGATATTTGGATCGGATATAAATTGATACGAAAAGTGAATATACTAAGGGGTACAATGCCGAGCCAAAATCGACCACAACACTTTTTAACATAAAAAAAGATTTGAATTATAAAGTAATATTTATAACAATTCTATATATTTATATATACTCTTCCATACAGACAAGTTTCCTTTTTTGCTTACCTTAAAACTTTACGGAACATCAGAATTTATGTTAAAAAATATATAAAAATTGAGTTCAATTTTTGCTTGAGTTTTGTTTGTCAATCAGAATGGAAGTCAATGTATCCGAGTGTATTATATCAAGGGTTTAAAACACAGCCATTATAAATATATTATATTCCCATAGAGAGAGCGAGAAAGAGAAACACACGCAGTCTGAGAACTTTAGTAAAATACATGTATTATTATTGAAATTATTTTCGTAGTCTCGATTCAAAGTACCATACACATATATCGCTTACTAAAATGATTCAAAAATATTCAGTAATTCTGCAAAAACACTTGCAAATCGTTTATTCATATACATACAAACTATTATATATAGTATTTACCGTTTCGAGGTGGAGGGTAATTTGTTTTTATTAAACTTTTGCTTTTGTTGCTCAATGCAATTTTAAAACTCATTTCAAATTTTATACAACGACTAAATTGAAGGAGCAAGGGAGGGATAGTCTGGAATCGCCAGAGTGAAGGGGGGACGGGGAGGAAGGTGCTCGTAGGATTTCTGGGAGAATTGGGGACTTAACTGAGCATACTATATGTCCTGGCCAGGACTCAAGCAGACAACGAGAGTCTCCAAAGGGGGAGAGTTATAGAGCATTATATACACTATTGGATAAATTGTATATTGTATATATAATTTTATATTGAATGTACTATACTATTGCATGTAAACAATCGAATTTAGCAATAAAAAATTCCCAATAGTTCAACTAGAGACGCTCAACAACAAGAACTGAGCGACTTTCGAGCTTGGGCGTCATCTCTCCCGCTTCTCCGTTCGTCTTCGTCTTCGAAAAAGCAGTTGCCGTTTAATTTTAACATCTATTTTTTTGCTTTTTTTCTCTTGTTATTTCGTTATTAGTTGTAACTTGCACACACATACACACGCATTGATTTTCCTAATAACCTTTCGCTTAATCATCATCTCGTTATTGTTATCATCTCATCATATTTTCAATTAATATTTATATATTCATCGTTTGTTAAGTTTCTTCTTCCTTCTTCGTATCCTTGTTTGTTCGTTCGAGAGTTCTGTTGCTTCACATTGCATTGCTGTGGTTTCTCTACTCTTCTGGCAATTCCGGCGCAATGGTCAGCGTCTTATGTGTTCCGGATCTTGCCGGGCACGTAGTTTTTATCAATGATATTCTCCTGCAGGAACATGTGCAGGCAACGCTCGTTCTGCGCCAGCGGATGTCCAGCTATCTTGTTGATGAACGCCTCCAGACCCTTCCGTCGCTCCTCAATGAAGTTCTCATCGAACAGTCCCTCATCTCCGCGGAAGGGCATTTGTCGTTTCCAGGCCTTGCCTGGCAGTGGAGGCACCACAATCTATAAGAGTAACATTATCAGTTATTTAGTTAGGGTATTTGCAGCTTGTGTATGTCTCTACTTACCTTGCTGTCCCGTTCCAGCTCATTTCTTAGCCACTCGAAATCACTGTAGCGACGACGCACACTTGACTCCTTTACCTTGAACACCGGCAAATTGGTCTGGGAAAAGAGAAAGAGAGATAGTGAGACATAGAGATAATTTGTAGACGAATCCAAATTGAATAGAGAAAACCAATTGAGTTTAATGGGATGGGACTCAACTATCGCTTTATACGTGAATTGAAGTTATTAATGTGGCCGAGCTGAGCACCCATTAAACATTGATTATACATCATCTGTGGGCAGATGAGCACATTGTGCGACTGTTAGATCAATTCCCAAATGGGTGTAGATAATGCTCATGTCATTTACAGCCCCGACTTTGCCCATTTTTTATTTGCTATATAAAAAAAACTACCAACGCCTTCCAGTTCCGGTTACGATACGTTATAATGCTTGCTAATTTCATACGATAACGAAATGCGAAACGGGGCTGCCTGAAAGCTCAGTCGAATGATCCCGTTGCGTGTCTGGTGTGTCTCGGGAGCCCGCATGTCATATGATGTTATTCTTGTTCCACCCATATCAGTGCATGACTCAAACGAATATTTAATGCTGTCCAAAATTGAATTGAAGCTCCGAAAGCAAACAATGCAGCAGCAACAGAACGCCGCCTTTTGTTGTGACTAATAATTATCGCACAGCTTGAAAGGCGTATCAACACACACAGTGACATACACACACATACTACCAGCACTTATTACATCGAGTAGTCACACACACACATAAATATGCAGGTACTCATATTACTGTTATTTTATCGCCGTTTTTTTTGCATAGCCCCTGCAGTGCCGTTACCTTTGACCCCTCCTTCACCACCCTAGATCAGGGGAAGTGACAACGTTACTCACCCTCATGCGCACTTCGTAGTCCGTATAACGCTTCTTGCCGGCCGCCATGGTGGTCAACGGATTGACCACGTCGATTTCAAGGAAATTCGCTGGCACTGCATACGCATCGTCCAGAGTTTGTTTCTTTACATTGAGACGGCGTGTGGCGTCGGCGGTACCGTCGGACTCAACCATCATACTGCTCTGCTGCTACTGTTGCTGTTGTTGCTTACAGACACGCCCCTTTTTGTGGTCAGCCTCTGCCTGCCACGAAATGCCGCAGCGTCCGCTTTGGCTACAATGCAAATGAAAAAGAGACACAGAGGGACACACACACGCACACACTTACACTTATGCACACACACAAAAACGAGTTTTAGTTGTAGCTGTGTTTGTTGTTGTTGTCGATGGTAGCGCTATCTCTTTGTGTGATGCAGTTGTTTTTTTTTTAAGTTTTCAGAACAGTTTCAATTTCGACGGCCGTGCTTAGTTCGAATTGCACGCTGTTGCGTTCGTGTTATGCCGCATTTGATCACGTTACCAATTGTTAACTAGTATAATTTAATTAATTGTACATAAAAAACACTTTCTACGCTTAATCCAATAATGCCAAAAATATATGCCTAAAAATGCCAGCACAGTGTTGTACTTGCAGTGCAGGGTTGTAATTGGTGCAGCGGGCTAGTGTTGGACAGTCGTCGAGCATAAAATACCGGAAAATATGGTCACACGCAAAGTCATGTGATGGCACGTGACGTCACAACAAATTTTACACTGGATTGGCCCGTGTCAGAGTAATTTTTCTTCGTACTTGCAACGACGTCGCAGGCCAAAATTTTGCGTGTGTCGCTCAGTATTATTCGAAACGGAAAAATTGTATGTTGAAACGCCTGCTCAGATAGCATAAATCAAACACAAAACATTAAATTCTCAAGCAGTCAAATTATAATTAGTTTTGTTTTTATTCCAGCTCGAAATTTGCTGTGCACTTTTCAGGCAAAAGTAATCGCGTATAGACAGAAAATTCATTCCGCAAAATGAATTCCGCACAAGCACTTAGGGAGCAAGTCCTTGCCGTCTCTCGGGATTTTATCTCGCAGCCACGTTTGAGTGAGTATCTAAATTTATACAAAAATGAAACATTGTGTCGCAATTAAATTGCGAAAAGTGCAATTGAAAATAAGTAAAATTTTGACTGTGCCCGAAAAAGCAAGGGCAAAAGCAATTGGCCGCCATGACAGTTTATACGAATCGTGTGCCAAAGAAGAAGACGAAAGAGAAAATCAATATAGTGTTTTGCCAACATTAAAGCATCCCCCACGCAAGCATAAACATGCTATATATCGAGAATAATGTGTATATAATCCAGCTAAACTCCATCAATGCCAATTAGACCCACAAAATTCAGTCTTATTGAAAATTTTCAGTGTCACATGACTCTGATCGCTGAGCTCAGCTGTTTGCTATTGCCATTCAAAGCGCACACAACCAGAGAGCACCTGACTTGAAAATGGTGGGGCTAGGCAATGGGCGAGAGAGGAGAGAGAGAGAATAAAAATAAAACGCAACTATTTATTATTAATCTTAATATTATGAAATTTGACTTTACTACAATTGCAAACATTAATTAGCTGCAATCGATGAGTGTTTTTTATATTTATGTAACTCGCGCACACACACACACATACTGCAGTTAACTCTCACTCCTCCCCCATTCTTCCATTCTATCGTATTTCTTGTGCTCAATATGCAGCTCGTGCTTTTATCGCAAGCTGCTTAAAAAACCGTTTTCTAGTCAGCTGACTTCGCCCTACGACTTTTTGACGTTTGTTTTCTTATCGGATTCTTATTGGCAACCACTTGTGCTACGCTCTGCTTGCGTTCATGTGATAATGTAACCTAAAATGACGGTTAATAAAAATCTTTAGAAGTGTTAATTATTTTCGGTTGATAAAAAACTATAGAAACAACACAAATAGATAATTATAATCCATATTTAATTTATCTTTCATTTATGCTACAGCCTACAAGACCGTGTCCGGTGTGAACGGTCCCTTGGTCATTCTTGATGAGGTGAAATTCCCCAAGTTCGCCGAGATCGTCCAGCTGCGTCTGGCCGATGGTACCGTCCGTTCCGGTCAGGTGCTGGAAGTGAGCGGCACCAAGGCCGTTGTCCAGGTCTTTGAGGGCACCTCGGGTATTGATGCGAAAAACACTCTTTGCGAGTTCACCGGTGACATTCTGAGGACCCCCGTGTCCGAGGACATGTTGGGCCGTGTGTTCAACGGCTCTGGCAAGCCCATCGACAAGGGACCCCCAATTTTGGCTGAGGACTTTTTGGACATTCAGGGTCAGCCCATCAACCCCTGGTCGCGTATCTATCCCGAGGAAATGATCCAGACCGGTATCTCTGCCATTGATGTGATGAACTCGATTGCTCGTGGCCAGAAGATTCCCATTTTCTCAGCTGCTGGTCTGCCCCACAACGAAATCGCTGCCCAGATCTGTCGTCAAGCCGGTTTGGTCAAGCTGCCCGGCAAGTCTGTGCTGGATGATCACACTGATAACTTTGCCATCGTGTTCGCCGCTATGGGTGTCAACATGGAGACTGCGCGTTTCTTCAAGCAAGATTTCGAGGAGAACGGTTCCATGGAGAACGTGTGCCTGTTCTTGAACTTGGCTAACGATCCAACCATTGAGCGTATTATCACACCACGTTTGGCTCTGACTGCTGCCGAGTTCTTGGCCTACCAATGCGAGAAGCACGTGCTGGTCATTCTGACTGACATGTCCTCCTATGCTGAGGCCTTGCGTGAGGTGTCTGCTGCCCGTGAGGAGGTGCCCGGTCGTCGTGGTTTCCCCGGTTACATGTACACAGATTTGGCCACCATTTACGAGCGTGCCGGACGTGTTGAGGGTCGCAACGGTTCCATCACTCAGATTCCAATTCTGACTATGCCTAACGATGATATTACCCATCCAATTCCCGATTTGACTGGTTATATTACCGAGGGTCAGATCTACGTTGATCGTCAGCTGCACAACAGACAGATCTACCCACCAGTCAACGTGTTGCCATCTCTGTCACGTCTGATGAAGTCTGCCATTGGTGAGGGCATGACACGCAAGGATCACTCTGATGTGTCCAACCAGCTGTACGCTTGCTATGCCATCGGTAAGGATGTGCAGGCCATGAAGGCTGTGGTCGGTGAGGAGGCTCTGACGCCCGATGATTTGCTGTATCTGGAGTTCTTGACCAAGTTCGAGAAGAACTTCATCTCCCAGGTGAGCTCGCCACGTGCCTCAATATATAATCAGGTTTTACTTAATATTCTTTTCTGCAGGGTAACTACGAGAACCGCACTGTCTTCGAATCCTTGGACATTGGCTGGCAGCTGCTCCGTATCTTCCCCAAGGAGATGCTTAAGCGTATTCCAGCCTCCATCTTGGCTGAATTCTATCCTAGGGACTCGCGCCATTAGATTCTGTTTTAAAATTGTTTTGTTTTTGATTTATGTCCAAAATTTTGTTTCATTCATAAATTTAAGCTGGCGGCGCAGCGTGTGCGGCGCGCCTCCTTCTGCAATAATCCGCTGTGTATGCGTCTATATACATATATATATATATACATATTTATATGTGCATTAACTAAACAATAATACATACCCACAAAGCAGATATTAATAATATCGCAATATCTATGTTTAAATCCTGATTTGTGTATACACATACATATATAGAGAAGAGCCGAAGCGCGCAGCCTAAACAATAACTAGTTAAATCTTATTCTAATCACCCTGAAACGAGTGTAAACTATTTTAATATGTGTGTGTTTTAGTATTCAAAATTATCAACTTAACTGAAATGTACATAAATCTTCAATTACCTATCCCATTTTGCAACACACAAACAAACAAACAACAAAACAAAACAAAGAAAACAGAACATGGATAAAGAGAAAATACTACCCCCATTCTCCCCCCACACTATTATTATTACCTTCGTTACCCGTCGATCATTTGTTAAAGTTTACAATTTTTGTTAGGTTTTAAGTGTGTGCTTTGTAAATTGTTTATTATTTCGCAATTTCGATCTATATATATATATACAACGTACATATATATATCTCTATTCGCATACAGAGTCGTAGCATTCCAAAACCAAATTTGAAAAAAAGAAAACCTTTGCTTGCTCCGCTTTTGCTCTTTTGTTTTCTTTCCTGTTTTTCTCTAGACGATACATCAGTTCGCACAAGTATTAAAAAGAAGAAAATAAATACATTATCTTTTGTTTCTGTATTCTCCCCTTTACGCCCCCTTAACCGTCCTCGTCCCAACCCCCCTCTACTACTGTTGTGTGTTCCCTGCACCGAAAAAGAAAAAACCTATGTGAACAATTTGTACAGCAATTGAACTCAACAAATAAGATGAAAACTATACTAAACAATGAAATATTAAGTGCAAAAATTGCTTTGAAAATGCAACAAAATGTTTTTAAATATGATAAAATGAAAAGTACATACTATAAAATGATATATTACTTGATTATTTGTTTGTTTATTGTCCTAAAGTAAATAGAATGTTATTTAAAGTTGAAAATATGCATAGAACTCTTTGTTTGTTGTGTGTATCTCTTAGAGGATCGGGGATCGAAACAGCCGACATACAATATTGTTAATGCCAAAATCATGCGAGCAGCGACAACAACAACTTGATCACAAAACCAATAAATGTTCAACACATACGAATACATTTAAATAAATATATATATTGAGAAAATAATTCAAATATCTTACAATGTGTACATGTTCTATTATTATGTAATATAATATGGTTTATTGATGAATAAATTACATGGAAGGTCATGTTATGTTACATGTTACATCAAAAGCAGTTACAGCTCACTGAAAAATGTTAATTCGCCGACTTAACAGACTTTAATCTCTGGATCATTATGTTAAGACTTATTGTTTTAAGTGTTGGAAATCGTGTTTGCAATGTAAATACCAATTGGTATTTTACTCCCACACGACATTCACAATATATAACCGTTATGGCTTCAACTCTGTTACCGCGCTGTTAAAAGTTCTCGCATGTTAAACCCCATAGCATGGGAAATGATCATTTTCCTGATATTTTCTCTATTTGTATGTATGTTATCTGCGTAGGGGTAGTCGTGGTATGATGTTTGAAAAGTAGGAGGAATTCGACTGGGTGTACCCAAGTATCACTTCAATTTTGTCTAAAAAAATAACTTATATTATTTACAACTCTTCAACGAAAGATTTCATGCTCACTTGCGTGCTCTATTTCTGCAGTTTCTTATTTCTGAAATACGTATTTGTATCTTGGTTATGGTACCGATTGCACACAAATGATATTGTGGATTTCGAAATAATTAACTAATAGAAATAGATTTTGTTCAAATCGCTAATGACAATATCTGTTATCTAAACATTCTATTAACATCATATTCAAAATTAACAGTCAAAATGTTTGTTGCAACCTGCAATCGTAAATAGGCAAACGAATAGAACTCACCACAGTTGGTAAATTTCTATATTCACCTCTTCTTTGGCTTTTATTCTATTGTGAACATTTAAATGGACAAGTGGCGTGGATAAGAAGAAAATATAAAATTTTAAATCTAAAGTGTGTTTGATATGGTGTTTGAAATATTATAATATGTAAGTATATTTTCTAACTACCCTTTTCTAACCCTGGTCGCCATTCATTCGGCCCATTTGCACGCATTGTTTCTATTAAAAACGTGTTTCAAACCGTTTTTCCAAATTTGCAAAGGGGTCAGTCTTGTTCTCCTTTTGTCACAACCAGTTATTATTATTTTGTTAAATATAAAAATCAATTAATACTCGTTACTGTGAATTTAATTATTTAAAAAGAGGTAGCTGGACTTCCCGGCTACTGCTCAATTGTACTTTGTGCATTACGAAAGTGTAATTTACACTCACAAATAAAAAGGCATTCAATGTTTTATTTTATTAATGAGCTGATGTCATGTTTGAAATAACAAGTAAATACATTATTATCAGCTGCTTCGCGAGATTGCATTCTCTTGTAAGATGCATCCCGCTTCAGGCGAGCAAAACGCAGTTTTGAATTAGATTTTGAATGAGACAGTCGTGTTCAGTGTTCATTGAGGACTATCTTTCGCGTGTAAATATTTATATATAGATGCATATAATATATAGTGCAAAATGCTTGAGATTAAGGTAATATTGCTCAGCGTATTATTGACAACGTGTCTTGCAAAGCCCGCTCTAGAACCGGATACAAATCTGGCAATTGAGCAGGACAACACGAGTCCTGTGGCTGAACCAGTTTTGAATCAAGAAGTCGATAATACAATAACAGCTGAAGGCTCGACGACAGTGACTCCTGAAGACACGACAACGTTAGTGTCGGCACCAGACTTAAAGCAGGAAACTGAGAACATAATAACAGATGCCAATAGGGAATTTTTAAAGACGTATGCGGCCAAGATGCTCAGCTATATGAATCCCACAGTGGAACCATGCGATGATTTCTATGAATACGCATGTGGCAATTGGAAGCATGCAATGCCTGAGAGACAGTCAACACATAAGCGGAACAATTTGATGGATATCGTCTATACACTGGCAGATGTAACCGAAGAATTGCTTCTCTCAAATTCTACGCTGGCAAAGGATTTGGGCTACGAGGATGAGCTTCAAATTGCACAACAATTCTACAACGCGTGCCTCAAAGCAGAGCTCTATCCGCTGCCGGCAGCTGACCCCGCTTATCTGTCTCTTATCAGGTCGATTGGAGGCTTCCCCGCAGTCGACAGTGAAGCTTGGCAGGCAGCTAACTTCAGTTGGTTCAACATGAGCAGCCATTTAAGCAACTATGGTGTCAAGGGATTCATCAATGAAGAAATATTGCCCCAGTATCCATTTATGCCTTTCTTCAAGCTGCCACAACTGGGCTTTGATTATGTTGTGCACAGCGATAACATCGCCACCAACGAGACCAAGGGATACAAGCTCAACGAGAAACGCATGCAGGAATATCTCAAGGCTTACGGACTACCGGACGAGAAGGTTGCTGAGGTCATAGCCGGTGTGTTCGCTTTCTGGCGCGATGTCTTGGCCATTGGAGATCAATTTGAGGAGGATGCCGACAAGTGTATGGTTATGACGGATTTAAAGACCGAGGAGCCATTCCAGGAATGGAGTAACTACTTTGACATTGCCTGGGGCGGGCTTAACTTTTCTGATGCTGATGCTGGTCAGGATTACTATTGTCACTTCTACTACACAGAACTGGACAAGGTTTGTGCCAAGCATCCGGCGGCAGCTGCTAATTATCTGGCCATGAAACTACTCTATCAGATGGATGCCAGGCTGAAGAGTACCAAATTTCAGCGCGATCATTGTATACTCAACGTTGAGTATTCGCTGCCCTACCTGACGGACAAGCTCTACATGGAGGTGAGTCTCCCGGTCTTAACATATTGATTACATATTTAAATGAATGCTCCATTTCAGAGTTACTTTACTGATGAAACCCATTCGGATATTCATACGATCATTGTGGAGCTGCGCAAGAGTTTGCGCGTGCTCATTGAGAATGCGACTTGGCTGGATGAGGAAACGCGCACGGAAGCGCTGTATAAGGAATCCAAAATTGTGCCACGCCTGGGTTCATTCAAGGATGAAAAGCTCTTGGAGAACTTGATACGTGCCACGAAGAACCTGACCTTTGTGCCGGATAGTTGGGCCCAAAATAACATCAATTTAAGAAAGTTCCATCAGTACCTAAGGCGCTATAATGGATTCCATTATAGAGTGATTTCAAATGACACCAAACCGTTGGAACTGCTCGTGGGCATGCAGGTGAATGCGTTCTACTACAATATAGATAACTCCATCAATGTGATGGCGGGCATTCTACATCCGCCAGCCTATCACCAGGCTTGGCCCAACTCACTCAAGTTTGGCACCTTTGGCTACCTTGTTGGTCACGAGTTGACACACGGTTTCGATACGGTGGGATCCAACTACGACGGCAATGGAGCAACGCGCAATTGGTGGACCAATAAGTCTGAGGAGGTTTTCCAGGAACGTGCCCAATGCTATATTGATCACTTTAATGATTATCTGATACCAGAAATCAATCGCAAGATCAACGGCAATCAGACCAAAGATGAGAACATATCCGATAGTGGCGGGCTACGTGAGGCGATGATGAGCTATCGTAACTACATGAAACAACAAGTTAAAGACAACAAGGAGGATCCTTCGCATGTGCTAAACGATGAGCAGATGCCCGGCCTGGATCTGTCGCCAGAGCAATTGTTTTTCGTGGGCTTTGGGCAAATCTGGTGTGCCGCCTATGAAGAGGAGCATTACTGGGAGGAGCTGACTAATGAGCATACCATGGACAAGTATCGACTCCTTGGTGCAGTCTCCAACAACGAAGATTTTGCGCAGGCATTCAATTGCACTAAAGGCAGCCGAATGAATTCGGACGCTGAAAAATGCCGTATTTGGTAGATGTCGATGTAAATCCAAAAACTGTATGAGCAACTTTACTTCCATTGAGTGACTTATCTATGTGTGTCTGTACATTTAGCAAGTGCATGTATGTATGTAAATTCTACACTTCTTCTTCTCCATTACAACCCGTCATCAAAGCCTCTGATTCTTGCGCGCCTCCTCCAATTTGTTACACTAAACGCAGTCAGGTTCTTCTCCACTTGATCCATCCATCGAAACCGTGCGCCGCTTCGTCGCCCAACACAACCCTGTTTGGGGGCACCCCCCCCCCCCGGGGGGGCCGGGGCCCCCCCCCCCCGGGCCCGGGGGGGGGGGGAAGGTGGGGTTTGGGGGGGGGGGGGCCGGCCCAACCAAGCTCATACAGTTCGTGTTTCATTCGAATGCGAAAGTCGTCCCCGGCACGATCAGGATCTGCGTAGTTTTTTCCTCTCAAACACTCCAAGCGCTGCTGCATCCATTAGTTACAATACTCATTCTTTTGTTTACCATTCATTTATTTAGTTGGCCACTGGTTTCAGTATAGCCCAGATATTGCTCAATACGACACACAACACTTATTCACAATAAAGCTTTAGTAATCGTAAAAAAAACCGCAATCAATTTTAAGATGACTCTATTTAAACGTTGTCAAATCAATCACCTCCTTGTGGAGAAAGGGCAAAGCTTTGCTGTCAAACTGAGATGCAAGCCGTAGTAGCCCGCTTGATAAAGTCCACACTATGAAACCGCATATCTTTCAATGGATTCTTAATCAAACAAGGCACTGGCCTAGAGCTAACGGGTCCAAGATGCAAGCTTCACGAGTCCCTAAGGCAATACATCAGCATAGGATCAAGTTAATTCGTTACTACTTGAGGAAGGATAGTCAGGCAGCAATAAAGGCACTTTGAAATTGCAAAATGAAGTCGAAATTAGTGATAGATTAGAACCAAACCCGACAAGCTAACTAGGAGAGAACAACAAAACCACAATTTTAACAAAAGTCAATGATAAGGTCAGAGCCTTTAAGTGGCGTAGGCATGAAATATTAACAATGAATAGCTAAGATTGAAAGAGACAACGATCCGCACATTAGACAGGAAACGAACACCAGTATTCTTACAGCTCTACTTACGACCCACTTTATGCCAAGAGCACATCCTAATAGGTAGCAAATGCAACTTGTAGATTCAGCAAGTTCTAGGTCAACACATCAGAGCAACTATGCAGGAATTGCGCCATAGATGATGTGCATAGCTAGGCAACTATATTCCTGGAACGTGATAAGATAAATTTGAACAACTGAACTGAATAAGAAGCTCTGCGCTCAGCAGCGCGTTCACTAGATCTACAAGGTCACGCAGAACATTTCCGATTGATCTTATCGAGACGATCAATAACCGATGTTGCTGTCAACTAGTTTGATAATTAAATTTAGCGCCCGCTGATTCAATTGCACTTTGTGTATTACGACTGTGTGATTTACACTCTGTAAATATATACAACATACATATATACAAATAAGAGAGAAGCAGTGTGTCAAAATACTATTTTATTGCTGAGCTTAGCTGAGGTCATGTTCGAAATAACGACTTCGTACATTATTATCAGCAGCTTCGCGAGATAGCATTCTATCGCGACATGAAGCTCAGCCCAGTAAATTCAGTACTTCTGCCGTGTCAACGCAGTTTTCAACTAGATTTTGAATGAAGCAGTCGAGCGATTGTGTTCATTGAGGATTATCTATTGCTTGTGCTTATACATTGATGTATAAAATATATAGTGCAAAATGCTTGAGATTAAGGTAATATTGCTCAGCATATTATTGACGACGTGTCTTGCAAAGCCCGCTCTAGAACCGGATACAAATCCGGCAATGGAGCAGGATTTAAAGCCAGTTACGCCACTAGAGAGAGCTGGAGAACAGTCGAGTCCTGTGGCTGAACCAGTTTTAAATCAACAAGTCGAGAATACAACAACTGCTGCAGACACGACGACGTCTGTATCAGATTTAAGTCAAGTTTCAACTCAAGAAGTTACTGTTGAAGACACGACGAGAGTTACTTCTGAGGACTCGACGACAGTTACTGCAGAAGAGACGACAACGTCAGTGCCGGAACCAGATTTAAAACAGGAAACTGAGAACATAATAAACGATGCCGATACGGAATATCTAAAGACGTATGCGGCCAAGATGCTCAGCTACATGAATCGCACAGTGGAACCATGCGATGATTTCTATGAATACGCATGTGGCAATTGGAAGCATGTGATGCCGGAGAGACAGTCACAACATAAGCGAAACAATTTGCTGGACATTGTCTATACGCTAGGTGATGTCACAGAGGAATTACTTCTCTCCCATTCTACGCTGGCAAAGGATTTGGGCTACGAGAATGAGCTTCAAATTGCACAACAATTCTACAACGCGTGCCTCAAAGCAGAGCTCTATCCGCTGCCGGCAGCTGACCCCGCTTATCTGTCTCTTATCAGATCGATTGGTGGCTTCCCCGCAGTGGACGGTGAAGCTTGGCAGGCAGCTAACTTCAGTTGGTTCAACATGAGCAGCCATTTAAGTAACTATGGTGCCGGAGGACTCATCAACGAGGAAATATTGCCCCAGTATCCATTTATGCCTTTCTTTAAGCTGCCAGAACTTGGCTTCGATTATATTGTGCACAGCGATAACATCGCCACCAACGAGACCAAGGGATACAAGCTCAACGAGAAACGCATGCAGGAATATCTCAAGGCGTACGGACTACCCGACGAGAAGGTTGCTGAGGTCATAGCCGGTGTGTTCGCTTTCTGGCGCGATGTATTGGCCATTGGAGATCAGTTTGAGGAGGATGCCGACAAGTGCATGGTCATGACGGAGTTACACACCAAGGAGCCCTTCCAGGAATGGAGTAACTACTTTGACATTGCCTGGGGCGGGCTCAACTTCTCTGATGCTGATGCTGGTCAGGATTACTATTGTCACTTCTACTACACAGAACTGGACAAGGTTTGTGCCAAGCATCCGGAGGCAGCTGCTAATTATCTGGCCATGAAACTACTCTATCAGATGGATGCCAGGCTGAAGAGTACTAAGTTCCAACGCGATCATTGTATACTCAACATTGAGTTCTCACTACCCTACCTCATGGACAGGCTCTACATGGAGGTGCGTCTCCCAGTTTAAGTATAAACGCAAAATATTAAGCCAATATTTCCTTTCAGAGTCACTTTACTGAAGAAACCCATTCGGATATTCATAAGATCATTGTGGAGCTGCGCAAGAGTTTGCGTGTGCTGCTCGAGAATGCCAATTGGCTGGATGCGGATACGCGCTCAGAGGCACTCTACAAGGAATCCAAAATCGAGTCACGACTGGGTTCATTCAAAGATGAGAAGCTCCTGGAGAATTTGATACGCGCAATGAACAACCTGACCTTTGTGCCGGATAGTTGGGCCCAAAATAACATAAATTTACGTAAGTTCCGCAAGTATTTAAAAAGGTACAACGGATTCCATTACAAGGTGCAATCGAATGAAACCAAACCATTGGAACTGCTCGTGGGCATGCAGGTGAATGCGTTCTACTACAATATAGATAACTCCATCAATGTGATGGCGGGCATTCTACATCCGCCAGCCTATCACCAGGCTTGGCCCAACTCACTCAAGTTTGGCACTATCGGATACCTTGTTGGTCACGAGTTGACACACGGTTTCGATACGGTGGGATCCAACTACGACGGCAATGGAGCAACGCGCAATTGGTGGACCAATAAGTCTGAGGAGGTTTTCCAGGAACGTGCCCAATGCTATATTGATCACTTTAATGATTATCTTATACCCGAAATCAATCGCAAGATCAACGGCAATCAGACCAAAGATGAGAACATTGCGGATAGTGGCGGACTACGTGAAGCGATGATGAGCTATCGTAGCCACATGAAAGAACTGGTTAAAGATAACGAGGAGAATTATTCGCAAGTGCTGAAGAATGAGCAGATGCCTGGCCTGGATCTGTCGCCAGAGCAGTTGTTCTTCGTAGGCTTTGCACAACTGTGGTGTGCCTCGTACAAAGAGGAACACTATTGGGCGGAGCTTACGGAGGAGCATACAATGGACAAGTATCGAGTTCTTGGTGGGGTTGCCAACAATGAAGATTTCTCGCAGGCATTCAACTGCATTAAAGGTAGCCGCATGAATTCGGATGCTCAAAAATGCCGTATTTGGTAGATACGGGACGAACGACTTATGTTAAGTGACAACAGATAAGCAACTTCATTTCCATTCAGTGTCTTATGTATGTGTGTGTGTGTATATGTCCGTACATATAGCGAGTGTGTAAATATATGTCTGTATATGTATATAAACTACGCACAATAAAATTGAATAATCTACACGTGTCCGCATTCGATTCTATTCATTTCCTCTAGTGCGTTGTTGTTTCAGATGACTTGAAGGCATTCGATCCACGGTAGTTCTCAATGAGCAGCGACTTGTAGCGTCGTAGATGCACGTTGAGCCCCTCCTCGTGTTCCCCTGCTGAGAGTATGACGACACGCGCGATAACCAAGTGGGACGGATTCGTTTGGCTGAAGCCGCGTATCACATCGATCTCGTCACCCACTTCCAGCTGTAGAAAAACAACGTGAATGTTTATTATTTGCTTAACTCCATTGAAAGCTGACGTGCTCACCTGCATGCTCTTCTTCTGAAGTTTCTTGCCATTCACGCGTATTTTGCTCTCGTAGAAGTTAGTCTCCACTTTGCTGTCCATGACGATAGAAACAGTTTATTGAATTAGAAGTGGAAAAAATAAGAAACATATCATATAACCTAGGCAGATACAGTTAATCTTTCTGTCATTTTTACACTACGAGATGCTACACTCTGTCCACTTATATCATTATATATTTCTTACTTTCTGGCCATGCCCAGTCCGGATTTAAGCAGCGCATCTGCCCGCAACGAGTTTACATTGGTTTTGATCACCTTTGAGTCGCGCTCGTCCTTGAACTCTGCATCCTCCTCGTCGTCGCTGTCCACATCCTGTGCTGATCTGGAGGATTTTTTGTCATATTTTTGTAGTGCTTGACTTGTGTGAAGCGCCGCCGCTCTATTGTTTACAGTTATTGCAGCTGGCACTGTTAACCTAGTTGTGTTTACTAAACTGCACGTTGGTGCTATTAACAATTTTTGTAGTCTTGACAAATGCCGTAAATTTCTGAGCATTTTTCACTGCGGCTTTTAAAATTACGATAACAATAAATAACAACACATAACCTAAAAATATGAACAGCTGTTCGCGTTGCCAACTATCAGTTTGCAATTTATTTGTTAGCAGTTTGTTTATTTTTGTTTTTGTTGCGTTTCTTTTTTAGGCTTTTTATCGGGATTGGGACGAATCTGATGCACAGTGAGTGGACGATAATCACTTAAATCTGTCCTTAAGAAGTCATCTTCATCTGCTTCCACTTCCATGCGTTCATCGGATATCGGCACTTTCTCGATAATTTCCTTTGTTTTGGTATTTTTCTGAACAGGCTCAACTGTTGATTGCACTTTCATAACTAAATTACTGAGCGCTGCGCCCAACTGTTTCGTTTCCGTATGCACATCGACTTGGTCCAGCTGCAGCACGGCGCCATCTGAGCAGGAGATGTAATCTCCACTCCACTCCTTTTGTACTGATTCGACCCGTGCAATCGATGGCTTTATAGGGACTTCCTTTGATACTTCAGCCTTTACTGTCTTCCTCGGTTTTTTGTTAGGTTTGGCTGGAAGTATTGCCACCCTTTGTTGTTGTTTTACAGGTTTCTTTCGTTCATTAACCCACTCGGTTAACTTGGGGCTTATGGTTTTCAATTCCAGGGGCAGCACGAGTATTAATGCTCGCACTCCAAACAATTCGTATGTTAGTTCCTCCAGTTTGGGTTGAGCGTATAGAGGCGCCGTCGGCACCTTGTCACCAACACTGCTGGCAATAAGTCTGATCACATGCGAGGGACGCAGACTCAGCGAGACGAACACACACGAGAAGCGTCGACCATTTATGGCACGCAGCGAGCTCTCTAATCCCAGATGTATATGTGTCTTTGTGGCAAATGTTTTCTGCGGGTGCTTACTCTCATTTATGGCCGTCCTTACAATGCTGCAGAATTCGAGGATTTCGTTTTCGGGAAGCACAGGACTGCAAATCGATAAGTTAAACAGTTGCATGTCAACTATAACTTTGCTGTTCACCTGTGTTGCTTGTAGGGATTGGCCAGAATAGTCCGCAATTTGGGCAGCACCTTCTTTTTGCCCTTCGCCTCCTTTTTGTTTAATGCTAGCCAAACTCATGATAGATATAAATATTTACTATTTTACACGCGAGCGGCAAATCTAAAGAGGAACTAAAAATAACCAAAATACCAAACGCCGATAACAGATAACTTGCACACAAAAAGCAAAACAGTGCTGTAAAGTGTTTCCAACACTGTTAGCGAAGTTTCACACCAACCGATGGTGAAATTTGCAATTTCACCATTTAGTAGACAGCTGTTTGTTTTCTCCAAGCAACGCACGTGTAGTTTTGTTTACAATTTAATTTGCGAAAATGAAACCGAATTCGCAGAAAAATCAAGGAAAATTTAATAAAAAACCTAACCAGTTCCATGGCAAATCCGGCCCAAAGCAAAAGTACAACCCAAAACACAAGAAAACAGTAAGTAAATGGTGGACAAAGCAACAGGCTAGCGGAGATTATCATTCAACGTTTATTTACAGGAGAACAAGCCAAATAAACCAGAAATACGTAAAATGATACGCCAGCAAAAGGCTTCTGAGGCGGAGGCAGAGCGCCTGAAGATCAAAGCAGAGAAAGAGCAACGCATGAAGGCGTACAAGAAGCAGCGTCTGGAGAAGACCAAAGCCATCAGCAAGCGGACGCAGCGCGGGCAACCGCTGATGAAGGATCGCATGCAGCTGCTGCTCAAGCAAATCGAGGAGATGAAGAAACGATAAGGAATACACGGAATGGATACGTGGAACGATATGTTCAAGGTGAGGAGTATATACCGTTAAATTACCGCGATATTTTGAAGTTTCCGTGCACGCATCAAATTAAATTTAATGCAACCTGTAATAAATTTTCACGCCCTTGACTTCCGGCCGTGCGCAACCCTTTGATTACGCGCTTCTTCTGCCAGCACACGCCTCCTTCCACACTCATATGCAAATTTTTCGCGCTGCAAATTGGTTTTTGTCAAACATTCTTTTTTTTTGTATTTTGGCGCCTTATCAGAGCCATTTGCATCCTGTGCGGCAGCTGCCACCCCTTTCTTGCCTCTGCCTCCGATTCGACTAATTCCCGCGCGAATTCTACAGCGTAACCCAACAAACAAGCCAATTTGTTGCCACCCAACGTATCTATTGAATTCTCCGCCCCCCACGATATTTCCACACATAATACAAATAAAGTTTTATGCACATTCGAAGGGGAATATATCCGTTTCCTTGCGGAGAAAATTGTGAATAGAATGAAGGGAACAAAAGTTGAATTTAAGGAGAATTTGAGAATTCTGGGAGAGCAAGTAATATGCTGCAATTGATAGGATCTTTCATGCATAAATTGTTTAATATGTTTCAGGCAAATTTACGTTTTATAAAACATTTATAGACATTTATTTTCACTAATGTTTTTGCTTTTTTGTATTTATTTGGGAATCTTGAGTTAAGGAAGACAATAACTAAATTTTAACAGAGGGCAGTCAACAATGTCAGTTAGATTACCGATTAATCTACATCAACTAAATATAAATTTTAATATATGCATGAAGTATACACAATTATAAACAACTATTGTCGAAATAATAGGAATGATTTTTCTGTATTTATCTTCAAAATGTAATAATTTTCTGTATTACTTATTACTATGCCTAATATTCTTTCAATTATGAAGATTATTTCGAATTTTATAAGTTAGTAAAATATATATTAATATATCTTTAGTTAGAAATATATGCAGTTTTGTATTTTATGTAAATATGTCAATTAAAACATTTAAGATTTATAGAAACTCTCAAGCAACTTCAATTTTTACTCAGAACTTAACGTTTTTTAATAGATATAGTTCAATATTCAATCAACTAAACTCTATAATTGTTTTATTATAGTATTAAATATAATATTAAATATAAATACGAGTATAAGCCAAATTAAATGATTCATCGATGCATTCCAAACTTAAACCTGTTTTCGCATAGATCACGAAATTCCTCTGTGTTTTGTGACTCAAAATCTGGCTTATTTTGTTTCGACGGAAGAAACTTTTCTGTTGCTGTTTGTTTTGTAATAGAAAATTGCAATTTATTGATAAATGCGTGAAATATACAATAAATGTTCAGGCAACATCGAAAGGGGGTAATAATCGCAGCCGTTATGCTGCTGCTACTACTCGAAACCCACCCGTGCCCAAGATCCCAGCAACGGCATAATAACAATCAGCATGTGGTCTCATATCCGCTGTCGGCGGGTCCTGGACAAACACAGAGAAACGGAACCGAGAGAATGGAAAGGGAATTCTCGTTTGCGAAAACTATTGCGTTAACCCTTTGGTAGCCCATTGACACAAAATCGCACTAAATCAAAAATTATATTTTATACAAATAAAAACGACGATGCGCAAGGACGGAAGTAGCGTCGTTCTCGTTGTTGTTGTCGTTGCAGACCCCGCGCACAGCCCTGCAGCCATAAATCTCATATAGTTAAATATTGAATTACGCAGGATATGGGGATGCCATGGATTGTCGCTGGCTGGAAAAAGTGGGAAAAAGGGTTCTTTTCTACTTTCATATTTTCAATTTAGTGGGTCAAAAGGATGCTCATGCATATGTGCCTACACACATGCAGCCCCCCCTCCCCTGCCCTGCCCTGGCCTCATCCCCTTGTGACATTTTGTCTGCGTTTGTTTTGTTGCGCGTATTTAATAAAAATCTGAAGTTACGATTATTTCGTTAGAGGGTTGGACTGATTTGAAGTGGAGTAGGGGCAGGGGGAGGGAGGTTAGAGCAGTTTATGTGTCGATAATGAATAGTTATGGTTATTTAACGGCCTCGTATGTATTGTTTGACTCGCTCATAATGCAATTTATGCATGTTTATATTGGTCCAATGGGTACTCAATGGGTTAAGTGGATGATGAGTGTGAATGGGAACGTATCCGCGCGGGTGTTTGGTTTTTTTTCATTTCATTCAGCGTAGTCGGGGACTCACTTTCTCAGGCTGATAAGAGCTGATCTTGGGGTTCATTCATGTTGTTTTCTTAATCTTCGCTTCTCTATTTAAGTCTTCTCACACTGTGTATGATTCAGTCTGCCGAGCTAAGCTTAATTGTGAATAAGTTTATTTTTTTATTTCAATTTTGTGTCTGTTTCGTTATACCAATGAAGTACTTCAGGTGCCAGTGGCTTCTGCTTGTCGTCCTTCTACTTTGTGTTGGCGATATTTATGCGGCCCCCAAGCGCAAGCCCAAACCCAAAATATTTCACTTACCTAAATTGCCTAAAATTAACATAAATATTCATCATAATAGTGAGTTTAACAAATGAATAATGTAATGAAATATCTTTGATTTATTTTGCGTTCTATTGCAGACATTCGCATTGGCTGAAGCTTCTACTACAAGGCGATTTCTAGTACTTTAAATTAGTTCTAAAATGTATGCATAAGTTCTGTATAAGTGTGTGTCACCTTATCAGCTGAATCCCACGTTATAGCATAATAAACTGACTAGATTAATGATTCATAAAAATAAACACATGTTTATTGATTACACAAAGCTTGTTTGTTTTTTATTAAATGTTTAAATGTTCGCACTGATTCAAGGGGGATTTTTTCTAACAGATCGAATTCTTTACTTTCTTTTACTTTTGAATCCTTATAATATTTATTGATTGTTTTTTCTGACAAATTACTCGTATATAGTATTTAAAATGTTTCAAGATGTCACAATATTGTGTGATTTATGTTTCGCTGGAACTCGTTTGAGTTTCAAAGAAATTTAAAAAGTTATTTTAAACTTCTTGTAGGCATGTTGGTTATCAGTTTATCCTGCAAAGGATTTGTATAATAAACTTCGAAAAGGTCTTAAAGAAAACAGCGAAGTATTCAAAAAGGTATTTGCCTATAATGCTGTGCTGTATATTCACTGATAAATCTGATGCCATTTCGTAATAAAGTTATGTATACGATTTCTGCGTTCCCCTCTGGACTTCGCATAACTTAGCGGCTTTTGTATCTTGTTAACGACTCTGCGAGCTAATTAAATTCCTGCAATTACAAAGAAAAACAAACAACGCAAGAGTTTTCCCCGGTTTCATTTTCAATACCGGCATGGCAAAGAGAGAAACCAATCTGTGTGGACACCCCCTCCAAATTAACACCCAAGCCAGAGGAAGAGGAGCCTTCGCTGAACCGTAAAATGTTTTTCCAACAATTTCGGCTGACTCTCCACATAAATTGTATGAATACCCCCAATACACTTGCCCAGCGACTCTTCTTATCTGGCTAAGTTATTAACGGTTTAAGCTTAATTGCAAATGGCGACGCGCAAATTAACCGTACGACGCAACTGTACCCCTTGGTTAGAAGAGAGAGAGAGAGAGTGAGAGGGGGTGTCCCCTGCCTTGCTGCTCTCCGGCCATTAGGGTAATTATTTACAACAATTTCCAAATTTTACACATGAACTCACTGAATTACAATAAAACGACGCGCCGCAACAACAAAATGTTTTGCATGCACTTTACTTCTTTGGAGTGGGGGGCAGACATAAATAACACAAATACCGCCTGTAAATCATGTCTGGGTGTGGGCGTCCCCGCCCACTTTCCCTCGGCATGTAAATTTGAACATTTTCAACAATTTGCAACACTTTTTGGCGAACACGTGACCAAAGTGGGCTGCTCGCAACCCTTTCCAGCACAGCATCAACTTCTGCATTCCCCTTACCTGCTTATACCCCCACTCCGCGTCTCATTGGGTTGTGCGCATAAATTTCAATTAAAATCGAAAAGCCATGAAAAATGCAAAAAATGAAAAATGGGAAACCCCAATGACAGTGGCTGCCAAAAGTTGGTCACTTTATCTGGGATTTTAATTGCGTGCAGCAGGTGCAGACGAGCGTGAAAGTGGCCTGCGTTTGGGGCATGCAGGGCGGGGCAGTTTGCCCCAGCTCCCCCACCCTACACTGAAAGGATGCGACAAATGCGGTCCACATATTTCCGTAGTTTATTTTTTAATTAAGCCAGCACGAAAAGAGTGCGAAATTTGATATGACACGCTTTAAATACACTTTCAGAGAGCTGTTGGTATGCAGGGTATACCAATGAGTGCTTAAAACTGTGGTAACTCTTAAAAACATTTACATTTAGTCTACATTCTATCGTTTTACAAAAACAATAATTCTTTATCTACCTGAAAATTCAAAATCCTCACTCAGCTATCTAATAACTATATACTTATTTTCTTTCTAATGACAGTAGTACTCTTTAACTAACTGCATGTTCGAACATTCTACCCGCGATTTAGATATACAATTTATAAGAAATCTACACTTTCGATTGTGATTATCAATTCCACATGAAATTACTTTATATCAAATAGATTTTTTCCATTTAGTTCAATTTCTTTAAATTAAATTGATTTTCACCATTTTCAATGCCCTGCCTATATTGACAGTCTTATCAAAATTAAAACCACACCTACTTTTTGGGGGCGTTACGTATGGCATGACACAAGCAAAATACCCTTGTGTAGGGCGTGCAAACAATTATGCAGCATAACGACGTAGTTCCAAATAATTGTTAAATTGCTCACAACTTGCTGAGGTCCGAGTCGGGGTCATCAAAGGGTTCGACGGCATGTGGAATGACTTAATTTATGCAAATGAAAGTGAGTTTTTTTAAGGGAATCCTCTCTCCAAAATAGTTGACCTCGTGTCTAGCATATTTCACACTTCAGCAGGCAGCTCAAAGCAATCCATCAATCCGATTCAATCTCATACAATGCCATGCAAGTGGATGCAATGGATCCGCTTAGATAGACATCGCCAGCAGTCACTCGTCGCGCCAAATGTCAAAACTATAAGCTGACACTAAAACCATCGAGGCACTTCAACCATGCATAGAACACTTGGCCAACTGGTCGTCGTCGTTGTCGTCATCGTCGGGGGTTGATCCGGCGATTGCTCTTTAACTTTTCCTCAGCGCGCTTGGCAACAAGCGACGCGTGGCGCTTCCTTTTTCACACGCCGGTCAAAAGTACAGTTGCCTCTCGCTCGCTCGCTCGCTTTGTTTGGGTGTTGACTGTACCGTTAAGGAGTGCTCGGGAAGGGATACAGCGGGTGACGACGCTTGTTTATGTCCGTGTCATCATTACATAACCTCACAAAACACAGCATAATTCACTTCCTGTGAAGTGAACGTGCGTGGCGTGTGGAGTGTACACTGAGCGAAAGTGAGAGAGGGCATAGTATTGGGAATATTTAAAAAGCTCCCCTTTTAAAAAAAAAGATAATGTTATAAAGAATTATATATATAATTTCTGATAGTTCAGTTAAGATTTTAGGCTTAATAAAGTTTTCCCTCATTCCCTATAGAAAGTTTCTATTAGAAACTTCCAATTAATGCTTAGTCTTGAATCTAGATAAAAGTAGATGAAAATATAAGATTAATTATATATATATGTACTATAAAGTATATAGAGTTGCTTTATATATAAATAAACTTCCCAATCTGCCCTTCAAGCCTGTAAAATTGAAGCAATTGAAACACCTTTCTTTTCTATAATATATTTCTTTGACATATACTTGTAGTAAACACCCATTTTTCTCTCAGTGTAGTAGCATGCCCTGTGAAGTGTGTGTGGAGAGGGGGGTGTGTAGTGCACTGTGTCATCCCCTAGTAAAAGCGTACGTGTAGTTTAAAGTCGCATAACTCAAAAATTAAAGTGACCATGCGACAATTTTCAATTTACGCACTGTCCATAAATCAAATTGTGTTTACGAGTAGCCGCAGGACATCCTTGCAAGGGGAAGGGGAAGCAACGAGAGTGGAGGGAGGGAGGCACACACAGTGCTGAAGGAGGGTTCAAAGTGAGATTGCTCGACTTTACGCTGCGATGCTTTGATGAGTTTATTGAAAAATTGCGTGACATTTGGGAGGTTTTCGGGCTGATTTGTCGGGGATACGCTCGGAGCACTCTCGTTTCCCAACTGATCTCGGGCATGTGTGACAGTTATGAGAGAACGAAATTCAATTTAATCAAAGTTGTGGAAAACAACAACATCGACTGAAGAGACAACAAATAATCGCATTAGGGGAGGGAGAGAAAGGGAGAGCGGGGGCTAGACAATTTGCGGATTTGTCGCATGTGTCAAACATTTTGTTAACGTTGACAGGAGGCTAAAAAGCGGACACATGTGAGAGTGAGTGTGCCAACTCCAGTGTGATTAGCTCTGGCAATGGCATACAATTTTTAAATTGGCCTCTTCCCTGCCCCAGCCACCTGTCACCCTGCACTCGTTTCCTCTCTCCCTCCCTCTGCCTCCCTCCCCTTGTTGTGCTATAAATCTGCAAGAAGTCTTAACCATGTCAGCGCACTTATTTGCCAAGTCTATTCAAATGCCCGTCGTGCAACAGGAAACAGCCTTTCCTTTGCTTTCCTTCTTCTTCGTCCTGGCATACAAATTCCTTTGGCAAATCCAGCACAAAGCTAGTGACTTTGATTTATAACAGCGGGGCGTAGTATTTTTAATTTACAAACCAAAGCAAACCGATGTCCCTTAACCCTTTCTCTGCCTCTAAGTCGACTGTCTGCATAATTATGCTGTCTGTGTGGGCGTAGGACTTTTTCCCCGTTCCCCTTTGCAGTCACAAATTTATGGCCAAGTTCTTAAGATTGAGAGAGTCCTCTATCCACTTTCCTTTTTCGTAGAGTTTTAGTTTGTTTAACGAGCTTCGTCTGATTGCCTCATCTTGAGGTCTTGCTTCCTCAGTGGTCAGTTTGCCTCTCTTGACTAATTTGTGGTCAACATTGGAAGGCTTTGTCGAGTTTTATCAATCAAGAAAGTGGTACAGTTGATTTGCTTGGTTACCTTTGAGATATAATAAATAATAACTGACTTGTTAGGCATATGTCTTGTTTTCTTACTATAAATAGGTTACATTTATTTAATTTTTGGTTACTGCATGCAAAAACAGTTTGAAGCCCGATTTCTATGTCAATTTAGAAGTGCGATTTAGAGTTTAAAAAAATATATTTTAATTTATATAATAGTTAAATATTTTTCATAGAGCGTTGTATAAAATATTTGGATTATAAAATTAGTCCAATTTCATTTAAAATTTATGCAAAAGTGAAGCAGAATCAATATTAAAAAAAAATCTAGAGCAAAATATCATTGTCAAAAGAAATTCTTGATATTGTTATTAATGATTTATATATATATATATATATATATATATATATATATATATATACAATGTATATATATTAACAAATCATTGATGCCGAATCAATTTTGAAGAGGAATTTTGAGCAAAATATCACTGCCAAGCAAAATTCTTGATATTTAAGATGATTTAAAATACTACATTAATCAAGAACAATAAACAAATCTTTTATGGAATAACAGCTGTGCTGTCAATTCCTTCCAATAATAATGCTTTAACATACAAGGAAAGAATTCCTAAGTGAATAAAATGATTAGATTTATAAGAGTTGAACATCCAGACAAAACCAGAAACTTAAGTAAAATATTTAATGGAATACAAACTGTGATTGCTTTCCCTATCCATTCATAACAACTATCGCAACAATAAACTACGAGGGGAATTCCTGAAACTCGCAAAAGAGTTTATATTAAACATAACTCCTTGAAAAGTTGATCGAAACTATCGTCTGGCTGCACACTCCCACAGACTTCATAGAACTTGCCGCAAGCTGTCAAGTCGGTGACAATAGATGACTGCATCAAATGTCAGCGCTAGAATGCAAGGGTGGGGGTGCAGACGAGGGAATCGGGTCGGAACGGGGTGCCACTTGAGTGTCGTCAACACGACGATAACTTTCAGCAGTAATTTCTGTAAAATTCTACGACTTCGTAACTAATTAGCGAAAACCATAAAAACAATGAGCGTGGCGCGGCGCGAGACCACAAAATGTCGAGCGAACAAACCCAACTTCCCCTTTCCCCCTCCACTCCTCGGGCAGCAGGGAAGGGTGTGCAGGGGTTGCCGCTTGCCTCGCGCTGTTTCTAATGAACTTTGACGTGTTGTGCGATGATGCGGATGAGCAAGAGGTCGACGCTGTGCGGCCGTCAATGTCAACAAGTGAAAGTCAGTGAAGATGGGCAGAGAGAGTGAGAGGGGAAAAGGAGAGAGAGAGAGGGAAACTTGTGCCATAAAATGCATTAAAATTAAAAACGTGTTAAAATGCTTGAAATCAACTTGTTGCCCTTAAGATTTTAATGAGTCCTTAATGAGGCGCCAAGAAAAACCAAACGCGCTTAATTCTCTGCGCAGTTTAAAGCATCGTAAATTTGTAGAATCTAATAACAAAAGTCACAGCATATGCCACGGCTGTGTGACTTTTGTTGTTGTCCATAAATTATGGAAATTTGTTTCGAAATTACCGAAAAGTGAAAGAAAAAATAATAATAATATGAAACCAATGGCCGCACGTTCGTAATAAGGGTAAAAGGTCACACGCAGCAGCACCAGCGGGTAGCCTGCACTTAGTGGGCGTGGCCGGCACGCCCTTTGCTCTTTTTCTAAATAAACTGAAAACTTCCCTTTTATTTCGCATTTTGTAATTTGTTTTTCTTCGGCTGTAAAACACACTGAAATATGAGGAAAAAATTGCCACATTTTAGCATGAGGGCAGGGGCAGGGCTGCCAAATGGATTTTTTATATTATTTTAGTTTTTTTTTTGTTCCGTCTCTTATTAGATTTACGCCGCGAGGGTTGATCGGGCAGTGGTGGGGCGTGAGAATGGGCCTACGAATAACGCACGACTGACTCAGCGAGGCAAATGCGAGCAGACAACCTGCAAGCTGCTCTAATCACACTCACACTCTTTGTCTTTCTCCCTCTCTCTCTCTGTCTCTTCCCCTCTCTCTCTCTATGTCTCCTGTGATATCTGCTAGCATCCACACATAAATTAAGTATGCGACATATGCAAAGGCGTAACACGACAACTCAGGTGAAATTTATTGGAGCAAAAAATGCTGGAAAAGTTTGAAAACTTACACTGCGCAACAAGAAAATTTCTGCAACAAGTAATTAGTATAGGAAGGTTTAAAATATGCAAGCATTTTAAAAATATAAACATGATGTTATTGAAAGAAGTAGATGAATCAAATATACAACAAAATGAAATAAAGTGTACTTAAGGTTGAAGAAACAAAACAACAAATAAAATAAAAATTGTTATCTGAAATCTTTGATATGGTAAGTAGACTTTGTTTGTAGATTCTATAAGAATTATTTGCAATTAAGTGTTCTTGATGAGAAACCTTGTTTCCTATTGTTTCACAGATTTTGTTTCAGAAACTACAATATTAAAACTTACATAATGTTGTCCACTAAAAACTATTATAATTTAAATATGTAATGCGTAAATTTACTCATCTGCTGGCAGGACAGTGTAATTAAGTGGGGAATGTGTTGCAGGCAGCGGGGGCAACGGCGGCTCTGAGTAAAGTCAGTCGCAACTCGTTTTTCGAGGCGGCGCTTAATTTTTAATGCCAGTCCGTGAAATTTATTGTGGCGCCACAAATTTGAGTTAATCTCCGTACTGCCAAGAGGACTTAAGAAGGAATGGGGAGAGGGAGGGAGTGTGGAAAGGGGAATGAGACAGCACTGGCTGATGATGCGCAAGTTTAGCGGGTGGTTTTGCAGCATAGCATAACGCGCTGACTGACTGTACCCGAGTGAGCGTGAGCAACAGTTAAGGGGCAGGCAAGGGGGGGCAACGTACGTGTCGCTGTCTCTTTAAAGTCCCAGTTGAAATCAGCGCTGATTTGACAGAGTAGTTGTTGGTCAGGACGGGGTCGAGAGGTGTGATAAGTGCTGTCCTTTGTTATGTTGCGACGGTACATGCCTCAATTTGGTCATCAATCAATTGCCGAGAACTAACGAGCCGACGAATCTCGCTCTCATGTGTCCTGTCACTGCCCTACAACAAAGGACTAGATGAATGAATGAGGGCAGGAGGGGGAAATTGTTGAAAATGTGAAATGGCAAAGAAAACTGCGCACACGTAATTCAGCTTAGTCGTGCCGAGGTTTGCAACTCCTTTACGTGCACTGACCATGAGCGATGGGATACAAATTCAAATACCAAATTGAAATCGAGTCAAGTTGCTATAAATTACACTGCCACGCCCCCTCACTGCATAAAGTAAAGGCTTAGGCGGCAACCATAAATATTTATTAATTAAATTAACTGCAGAGCACAAAATTCAAATTCAAATTCAGATATCAAGCGAAAGTCGTTGAAATAATTAAAATTCATGTTCCACTACGGAAGGGGTTGAGTTGCCATGGAGTGCTGTGTGTGTGTGTGAGGCGATGACGCAATGATCGCCCTGGCAAAAGTAGATGATAACACAATTTACGATACGCCACAAGGCCATTAAAATATGCCCGCTTACTCGGGCCACGACATCTGGTGGGGAAATTAATGATAATACGTGGGGAAGGAGGTGAAAGGAAGTGTGTGGATGGGTTATAATGACAGACACCAAGAAATACTCTGCAAATTGACTACTCCAGTTAACTCTAACTCAAATTTGCGCTTAAAAGTATGCTATACTTTTTATTGCAATTCTTTTAGTGATTAAAAATAGAATTAAACTCATTAAATATATTAGAATTATGATTATATAAAAGTTTCTTTTGATAATTAATAACAATTTCAATACAAATTTGCCCCAAAAAGTATGCTATCATATCTGTTGAACTCCATTTTACATTACTGCTCTTACTGCCCTCGCTCTCTCGCACATGTTAATGCCAACGAAAGGGTTTCCAGTGAAGTTGCAAGCCATTTGCATATGTCTGCACATAATTTACAAAATTATAAAATTATAACCTTAATTACGGCCATGAGGCGGAAAACGTGTCGCTGCTGTTGCTGTGGCTAACCAAAATGGCGGCCTGGCACAGTGGAACATGTGGGTTAATAGAGGACTGGGAAAGGGGGCGTGGCGTATGGGGTTAAGTGGTTTTGCAGGTTGAAAGCGAAACCGAAACTGACGCGCGTTTTAATGAGCAGCAAGTTCAAGTGAACAATTTAACAATTCCTCAAATGTTCATTTGTTCATTTGCAATTCAAGTATTCAATTTGGCTTAGCAATTGTCTCCTGGGACAAAGCATAAAAGAGACAGGGGAAGGAAAGCACGGGTTGGCTGGCTGGCTGGCGGGCATTTCATATGCAACGCATTCAATTAAATTGGCATAAATTATACGCTCTACAGAGTCGAATACAGCTCCTGGCAGCAAGGCATAAATCAAGCGCTTTTGACAGCTTTTTCCTTGGCTGCCACTTCATATGCAAATCAAATGTAAAAGCAACAATTCACAAAACATAAACTTGTCGACCAGCCCGTAACCCCCACGAGAGTCACCAACTCCCCACCTTACTCCGCCTTCCAACACTGCTGGCACATTCAGCACGCCGTTGACTTCAACTTAAATGCTGGCCGCAGTTTCCTAGATCTGCGGATTAGCGACGGCGTTTACATGTTAACACTGCGTACGAACGACCCAACAATATTACATTTCAAAGCAATAAAATGCGAGGGCTACCCTCAGCGAATTTACAGCATGTCCAGTGCAGCAGTTTTTTTTTTGCTTCTCTTTCTCTTTCTCTTTACGCCTTGGCTACGTTTTCGTAATGAGGTGCTAATGCTGTGTGCGTTTTTTGTGCACGATTTATTGGCGCTTTAATTGTCTGGCAGCCCGGCAAGAAAATACCAACAGCTGCCAGAGTTGCCAATGCGTAAATCAAACTTATGGCTTTCTAATGAAAAGTTCAATAGCATTGTTAGTATTTTATGAAGCTATCGATAGAAATGAATATTGTGAATTTATAACTATTGTTTACGCACGATTAAACCACGCTCGGCGGTAATCAATATTGATAAGTCTTTGTTGCGACGCAAATCGCAATCATTTGTTAAACTTAAACCCTTTGCAAACAAAGAATAAAGTTGTGGAATGAGAAAGAACCGATAGTGAGAGTGTCGTCTAATGAGGCGAAGCATACATGGAAATATTACAAAGGATCACATGAAAATAGTAAAGCTGCACTTCGCCTGCGTTCGCCGTGATAAATGGCCAAACAAATGGTATGTTCGGAGTGGGGCGTGACAAGAATCCAATCAAGTTGTATCAATATTCACGCTCGGCCAGCGGGACACTGGACATTGGTCAAGTGAGCTCAATAACAAAACTAATATAGAAATTAGGTGTGTAATGTGCTGAGCAAAGCGATAAATATTTCTTATTTCATCCGAGCTTGACAAAATATTTGCAAAATGTTTGCGCCGCACTAGGCACATAAGTGATATACCAGGACATGGGGTTGCTCGCTGTCCCTTTCCCTGTGTGGGCCTGAGAATGTACGGAGTGGGAGGGAGTACACTATAGTATATGGCACAGGGTGGTGTCCATTTCAAGTGTTTGCCACATCTGACATTTGTCATCGTGATTCGGCCATAAATACAAACTGCGCATCCATAAACAAACATTTGCCAAGGCTCGCAATTTATGAACAAAGTCTTCCGACGCTACGCTACTTAAGAGATATTTTTCCATTCTGCTGAGCAATTACATTCTTGCCTATGGAACTACATGAATTTAATTTCTTTATTATTTTCAGAGCACAGCGCAAAATCACATATTTTGTTGGATGCCTGAAAGAAAGGATAAAATAGCATTTATTAAACATAAATATGTTATGTATTTTGATGTACAATTGTTCTACAATCTATTCGCGACTTCAAATCGTACGTTATTCGTTATGTGGCAGTGCCTCTCGGTCGGTTGACTTCCCTTTGTCTGGAAACACGCGTAACAAACAGTGGCATGGTATTGTACGGATCACTTGATTATACATTCATCGAGGTCCACAGGAAAATTAAATGCATTTATATTTGGGCCTGAAACCCCATATCACATACTCTCCGGCATTGGCCCCTATGAAATGTGCAACACTAATAGGAGACCTTCTTGAAATTCATACAAAACACTGAACCGATAAAAGAGTTATAATCCCAGCAGGAGTGCAATATATTGAATAGGACAGATATCTTTTTGACAAATAAGGTAAGTCATTTTGAGTATCATTTTAGTTCAATTTTAAATGCTTTATGGTTATTCCTTTGATCTCTGGCACTGTAGTTGCTGCAGTTGCCAAATATACCGACGATACTTCATTAATATATAACAAGTATTACTATAAGTTCTTGCCACACCCATTAAACTTTGCTAGTTTCATCGCACTTTCTGCCATATAAAGTCAATGATAAAATGTTGCTACACATGTTGATAGAGCTGATTAAAATCGGCACTTAAAGCATTCTCAATGTGGAGAAATTGCCGGCTCACTTGCAGCTTACCCCGTCGCAGAACCTGTTTAGCGCCCGTGGGCCGAAATTCCAATTTAAATTTCATTATGAAACCAATGTGTCTGGCTTTGATGTGCTCACACACATCTGGTTGTGGATGGATGTATGTATGTGTGGCAGGGAATATCAAATGGCAAACTATCGATAATGATGTTAGTGCAGTGTGGCAGCCGAACGTGCACGAGCATGTCAAAGGCAACGCCCACCTTGAGAGACGTGAAACGGGACTTAATTAAAGACAAGTCGCATATTTGTCAATGGCAACCAAAAGCAGCCGCAGAAGGCAAACAATCGCATGGGTTAACCAGGCAACATAGCACACACATCCATTTAAAGCACACACACTCCCCCTCACTCACACACACATCCACTCGCACATCAATCGCAACCCTTGGCTTGTATTTCATCACGTGAAACTATTTTAATGTGTCGCAATTAAATTAACATAAATTTCGAAAGCAGCCGCCTGTCAAGGCAGCCTTACAAATTTGTAATCCTTCAGCGCACGTTTTCTCTTGTTTTTGGCCCAAAAATGCTTTAGCGAGGAGGTGGAGGTTGTTGGGGTGGGGTTTCGCTGGTACCTTCCATGCAAATCGCGCCCAGGGCCCAAGTTGATTGACGCCACACGACGCGTTAATAACTTTAGCAACGCCCGCGTCCTGCGGCGCATGTCCTGCGGCCAGTTTTGACGATGATGATTATGATGATGACGCACTATTCGCTTGGCAGAAACTATGTTAGCTCTATAATTATCTATATGGCGTCGTCTGTCGTTGTGTTTGCTTTAAATCGTCGCTGGTTTTGGGGCTGGGCTAAAGTTATTTGTTTAAGCATTTGCTCTGCTCCGCGTGTCACGCAACCCAATTATGCCGCACAAACATGTAACTGTTAATTGGCAGCCCCGTCTCCCCTGGGTGCTGCGACCTGAAGATAGTTTTCGCCCGCCAGTCAAAACATAACTGAGATTGCCGCCGTTGCGAAAGGGGTTAATCGTCAAGGGTCCAGAAAGGGTAGGGGTACCTTCTTGGTCATGTTATGATTGCATTTTATTGTAAGTCGCCAAAAATATAGTTGAATGAATGAAGTGAATTCAGTTCATTATAATTGGTCTGTTAAGATTTCGTTATAATTAGAAAACTTTGTTCATAAAGTATAATAGATTGGATGCTTAAACTAATATTAGTTTTTAATTATATTGAGCAAACAACTGCTATAATATGGTATAAGAACGAATTTCTATCCGTATACATAACTTTAATATACAATATCATAATTTGGTCGTAACCTACCTTCATATGAATGAATATTTATCTTTGTTTTCCGTTATCAATCTTGTTGTAATTACCAAAGGATACGCGTGGTAGACAGTTTCCAAAATCGATTTACATGCTGAAGCGTAAAAGTGTTTTGCATACAGCAGTTGAAAGTGAGATGTAGTTGCAGATACAGACACGCATACATATGAACATATGCACCCAGCAGATACATGTATCTTTGTATCTACGTAAGTTTCAGATACTTGGCTGCATATGATTTATGATGCAGACACAACGCGCGCTGTTTGTCCAAAAGATTTACGACTACTTCACTTGCAGCACAACCACACCGCACTCACACACACTCCACTACACACACACGCGACACAATGTGGGATGAGTGTGCAAAAAGTAGAGTCCTTCAACATGAGGGAATACTGAAAGTCGTGATAAAGCAGCAAACACTCGCTACTAAGCTTAGCGTGTCGCAACCACACACACAGTCACACATGACATGTGCTTAAAAGCTTGACACGAGTCACGAGCAACTTTAAAGCCAATTACACGACTTTCGCGTGTCTAATCCAGCGCAATTTTCGTGCTCGGTTTGGTTTTGAGTGAAGAACTTATGGATACTTCATATTATATCATTATAACCTACTTATATAAAATATAGAAGCTCGGGAGAACAATAATTCACAATATCATCAAACTTTTATTTGATAATAGAGATTTCCTAATGAAGGAAGATGTAAATCCAGAAGTGTTTCCTCTTTTTATATTCTTTATTTTGCAAACTATAGGTTCATCAATATCTGGATATATTTATAGACAACTTGATAAAGTTACTTTCGTTCATTAATACATATTTGCGTTATATGCAGGCAGTTCAGAGAAGAATCAAGAATCTTTAATTTGCAATGCCTTAATTCTGACAATGTTGACAATCGAGTGAACCATACTATCAGATAGGATACCGACTGAAGACTGCTAAGCACACCCCAGTTCTTTAGGTGCAGAGCTAGTCAGATAGTTAAGGAATTTGCTATGTTAAGTAGAGCCTACTTACATTTCGCCGAGTTGATCAAACTCTTCTCCAGTTACACACTGGGCAGCTGTTTGGCACATACCTTGGGCTTATCACCTATTCGGCACAGACACATTCTTCTTTTTTTTACCAATTTCTAAATATAGTTTGTAGAAACACATTAAAATAGCTCGTGAGGGTTTTTAAATGAATCAAAGATGCAATTTATTTCGAATTGAGTCATTGAATTTTGTTTTGAATGTTCAATGTATTTGTTGTACACTTGTTATATTAATCTCGGGGAAAAAATATGACATCTCCGACCTCATATATACATAATGACATACATACATATACGCGTGTCTGTTTATATGCAAAACATTTTAAAGCTGTTGCTAGACAAAATTTAGAATATTTATTAGTTGTGCTCTTAATATTCATGTCTATGTCTGTGTTTTGACCTTAGATTAATATTATTTCACTGCCAGCTGATAAATTTATAAAATGTACTAGTGTTTGTGTTCTTATATTTTCAAATTGTTTTGACATACAGACAAGTTTATAATCTGAGTTGGGAATATCTATATTCTTAATCTATATACATTTGAAGTTCTATCCACGTCAGGAAACTCCGAACACGAGTAAAATATGATGGGGCAAATTGATTACTGCATAGCCCAAGGCCATGGGATACAATGCCCTCGAGTACCATTCGTTTCATGCTGATCAAATCCATTAAGGGGCAACCAGAGTCGCCATCGCACGAGCCCTTACCAATACCTCCATTTTCCCCGATTACTCCACCGCAGATCTGGTTCTCGTCAAATGATTCGTCTTCTTTTTTGCAAGTTTCTGTACTGTTAAGCGGAATCATTACAGCTCGTTTTCTATTTGTAGAGCCGATCTCGAATGATAAGCCCCAACCCGAAAGAGTCAGTAGGGTACTCTTAGCCACCTCCGGCATATTAAAAGGCAGGCAAATTGGTCTTAGCTTATCCGTAAAGATAATACTTCGACTGAGACGTAAAAGTGCTATGTCAGAATGGAATTTACCTTCCTGGTAGTTGTCATGCACAATTATTTTTGAAATGCCAAACTCTTGGTATTGTTGACATCCTATTGCCCCATAATCACAGGTGGATTTCTTGTACAAATCGGACTCAGGACATACGGAATTTTGGTTGAAGTCTCCCATTCAGCCAAGCAAAACTTGGAAAAATAAAAATTATATTCTAGAGACCACAACCTGCTCCAAATCGATAAATTGTGTTTATAAAGTGGAGTATTAGGCATAAAGTTCCATGATCTTGGATACCTTTATACTATACACTAGAACATATTAAGCTATGTCCTAATTTGGAATCCAATTGTATTATGAAGTTCCGCTTTGCTACCAAATGTTCATATATTCGTCACATTTTATGCTTGGCTGATAAGTTCAATAAGCTTGTGTGCCAAGTTTCGTCATGATAGCTCTGAAACTAAGCGACTAGTTTGCGTTGCTACAGATTAACGCATGTACAGACAGGCAGACAAAGCTAGCTCGACTGCCCTGTTAATGCTGATTAAGTAGGGGTCAAAGAAGTCTTCTTCTGCGCTTAGCAAAGAAAAACACAAAGAAGATTGCCAAGTTTTAAATTAGACTCGACAGTGTTGATTTATTTAACTGCATAAAAGTGTTGTGCAGCATTCTCAGCATTTAAATACAATTAAATTTAATCGAAGAGACCAACCTTTGTTTCTATCCAGTTGAGGAAGTAATTAACGGAAGTGAAATATGAAATTGAGAATGGACCACCGCAAATTCCTTTGCCGTGGGACTTAATGCCTACAAGGATCATACGACCGGGAAGGAACTCATACATCAATGGGGCACCATCATCACAATGACTGTTGCTGGTAGCTCCATTAGCGAGTTGCACCGCGCATATTTTACCCTTGTACACTAAACCCTCAGTTTCTATACACTTTGTCGGATCCCTCAGCTCAACAGCCACTGCTCGTTTTACTATACCATTATTATCCCATCCGGAAATGGTTAACGAAGTGTTGGCAGGCAATTGGTTCATATCAAAAGGAAGGCAAATGGGTTTTACACTGTTTCCAAGTACAATATTTCTATCCAGTCGCAGCAGCGCAATGTCATTGCCATGATTATGCTCTGCATTATCTTCCTTGTAGCTTTCGTGTACTATTATCTGCTCTATGCCAAACTGCTGATAATTCTTACAGTTGGGCTTTCCATAATCACACTGGGGCGCCCGGTAGAACTTTCCCAGTCGTACTCCAGTTCTATAGATTGCAAATAGTTTAAAGAGATTTACTAATTGTGTAGGGTATACAACTTACAAATCGCCATTTATTTGGATTCGTTTTCCAGTCACACAATGGGCAGCTGACAGCACAAATCGGTGGTTTATTACCGATCCAGCACAGAATGCATTAGCTTTATTATATACAATGCTAGCCAACCATTTGTAATCATCAGGTGCAGCTATGTTTACACTTGTCTTCAGATCGTGATTCTTCACTAATGTGTCGCCACAGTATGTGGGAAAATGCGGTTTGGTTATTTCGTTTTGAATTCTCTGTGCGATCGAACTATGTACAATGTTTGATGGACAACAGAATCGCACATAATCATCACATCGAGTCAATGAAGCAGCTGACTCTCCACGACATTCCTGTCGAGGTACACAATATAAACTTGACCCATCGTTAGTTTTGCATAAGGGATCGAATGCTGACAGTTCTTGGCATAAAATAGCCAGCAGTATAATTCGCTTCATTGTGCGTCACACGAGTCGCAAAGTCTGACTGAATTTGCAAAAAAATTGGGTTACTCGTGTATAGCCTTATCAATTTCTTAAGAAATTATGTTTTGTCTTTGTTGACCGAGGGTATATTAGTTTGCATTATAACATTTAATTAATCTCGGGGAAAAAATATGACATCTCCGACCTCATATATACATAATGACATACATACATATACGCGTGTCTGTTTATATGCAAAACATTTTAAAGCTGTTGCTAGACAAAATTTAGAATATTTATTAGTTGTGCTCTTAATATTCATGTCTATGTCTGTGTTTTGACCTTAGATTAATATTATTTCACTGCCAGCTGATAAATTTATAAAATGTACTAGTGTTTGTGTTCTTATATTTTCAAATTGTTTTGACATACAGACAAGTTTATAATCTGAGTTGGGAATATCTATATTCTTAATCTATATACATTTGAAGTTCTATCCACGTCAGGAAACTCCGAACACGAGTAAAATATGATGGGGCAAATTGATTACTGCATAGCCCAAGGCCATGGGATACAATGCCCTCGAGTACCATTCGTTTCATGCTGATCAAATCCATTAAGGGGCAACCAGAGTCGCCATCGCACGAGCCCTTACCAATACCTCCATTTTCCCCCGATTACTCCACCGCAGATCTGGTTCTCGTCAAATGATTCGTCTTCTTTTTTGCAAGTTTCTGTACTGTTAAGCGGAATCATTACAGCTCGTTTTCTATTTGTAGAGCCGATCTCGAATGATAAGCCCCAACCCGAAAGAGTCAGTAGGGTACTCTTAGCCACCTCCGGCATATTAAAAGGCAGGCAAATTGGTCTTAGCTTATCCGTAAAGATAATACTTCGACTGAGACGTAAAAGTGCTATGTCAGAATGGAATTTACCTTCCTGGTAGTTGTCATGCACTATTATTTTTGAAATGCCAAACTCTTGATATTGTTGACATCCTATTGCCCCATAATCACAGGTGGAATTGTTGTATAAGTCGGACTCAGGACAGACAGAATTTTGGTTGAAGTCTCCCAGGCGCACTCCAGTTCTGTACATTGGAAAGAAGTTAGAAAACCCTCCAGATTGATCAAGTTTACTTTACTTACACAGCACCATGAGTTTGACTCTTAGTTCCAGTCACACAGTGGGCAGCTGTTAGCACATATCGCGAGTTTATTACCGATCCGCCACAAGTACCAAATGTAGATTTGTTACCATATTGCAAGCTAGCCATCCAGCTGAATTGAATGGGAGCCACTTCGCGTCCACCTCTCACATGTGCCTTAGCACACATAGGAGTTTCGCCGCATTGCAGTGGAAATTTAAGAGTTGACTGAATGCTATCCCATTCATCCGATTTAATTATATCCTTTTCTGGGCAACAATACAAGGGAGTATCTTGCACGGATTTGCATTTAGCTGGCATCGCGATTGAGTATTTACACTGATGCAATTCTAGGCAGTGACCGTATCCGGCAGTTTTGGGGAAACATATGCCGTGGCATGCTGACAATGCATGCACTAGCATTACGATTAGTATAGTCCCTCTCATTGCGATATCACTGAATTGCCAAACTTGACTGAGCTGCTGGGAAGAATGTTCTGTACTTTTATTAGTTAAATTCCCCATTTCTACATGCATGTTCTACACATATATGTATATATATATGTATATATATATATTAATTTATGTATATTTAAGAGTATATACCTATTATCAATTTTCAAACATTTTATTACTTAATATTATTATTATCACTTGATTTGCTCATGTTCATCTGTCTATCGGTTCGTTTGGCATGAAGATTTTTGTATACCCTACGCAGTTAAAGTTTATTTCAAACGAGTAAACGAACAAAAATGCAAACAGTTTACGTTTACCCTAAACAAGCAAAGCTGCCCGCCCTTGGTTATGAACCACACGCGCATCCCACAAGCCGATGACGTAACATACTTAGGTATTCATCTGGACAAGCGGCTCACCTGGTGGTAACACAGAGGCCAAGACGATGCACCTGAGACTAAAAACAAGGGATCTACACTGGCTCTCCCCTAAGCCTAGAGTACAAAGTTCTTTTGTATAACTCCGTTCTAAAATCCATATGGACCTATTGCTCCGAGCTATGGGGCAATACATCGATAAGCAACATCGACATAGTACAGCGAGCTCAGTCTACAATTCTGAGAACCATTACTGGAGTTCCATGGTATCTTCGGAACAAGCATATACACAGAGACCTAGAAATAAAACTTATCATTGAGACAATTTCAGAGAAAAAGCTAAAATACAAAGAAAAACTAGCCTCACAAAATCCCCTTGCAAGATAACTTAATCGAGTATTCAGCCAAGCAAAACTTGGAAAAATAAAAATTATATTCTAGAGACCACAACCTGCTCCAAATCGATAAATTGTGTTTATAAAGTGGAGTATTAGGCATAAAGTTCCATGATCTTGGATAACTTTATACTATACAATAGAACATATTAAGCTATGTCCTAATTTGGAATCCAATTGTATTATGAAGTTCCGCTTTGCTACCAAATGTTCATATATTCGTCACATTTTATGCTTGGCTGATAAGTTCAATAAGCTTGTGTGCCAAGTTTCGTCATGATAGCTCTGAAACTAAGCGACTAGTTTGCGTTGCTACAGATTAACGCATGTACAGACAGGCAGACAAAGCTAGCTCGACTGCCCTGTTAATGCTGATTAAGTAGGGGTCAAAGAAGTCTTCTTCTGCGCTTAGCAAAGAAAAACACAAAGAAGATTGCCAAGTTTTAAATTAGACTCGACAGTGTTGATTTATTTAACTGCATAAAAGTGTTGTGCAGCATTCTCAGCATTTAAATACAATTAAATTTAATCGAAGAGACCAACCTTTGTTTCTATCCAGTTGAGGAAGTAATTAACGGAAGTGAAATATGAAATTGAGAATGGACCACCGCAAATTCCTTTGCCGTGGGACTTAATGCCTACAAGGATCATACGACCGGGAAGGAACTCATACATCAATGGGGCACCATCATCACAATGACTGTTGCTGGTAGCTCCATTAGCGAGTTGCACCGCGCATATTTTACCCTTGTACACTAAACCCTCAGTTTCTATACACTTTGTCGGATCCCTCAGCTCAACAGCCACTGCTCGTTTTACTATACCATTATTATCCCATCCGGAAATGGTTAACGAAGTGTTGGCAGGCAATTGGTTCATATCAAAAGGAAGGCAAATGGGTTTTACACTGTTTCCAAGTACAATATTTCTATCCAGTCGCAGCAGCGCAATGTCATTGCCATGATTATGCTCTGCATTATCTTCCTTGTAGCTTTCGTGTACTATTATCTGCTCTATGCCAAACTGCTGATAATTCTTACAGTTGGGCTTTCCATAATCACACTGGGGCACCCGGTAGAACTTTCCCAGTCGTACTCCAGTTCTATAGATTGCAAATAGTTTAAAGAGATTTACTAATTGTGTAGGGTATACAACTTACAAATCGCCATTTATTTGGATTCGTTTTCCAGTCACACAATGGGCAGCTGTCAGCACAAATCGGTGGTTTATTACCGATCCAGCACAGAATGCATTAGCTTTATTATATACAATGCTAGCCAACCATTTGTAATCATCAGGTGCAGCTATGTTTACACTTGTCTTCAGATCGTGATTCTTCACTAATGTGTCGCCACAGTATGTGGGAAAATGCGGTTTGGTTATTTCGTTTTGAATTCTCTGTGCGATCGAACTATGTACAATGTTTGATGGACAACAGAATCGCACATAATCATCACATCGAGTCAATGAAGCAGCTGACTCTCCACGACATTCCTGTCGAGGTACACAATATAAACTTGACCCATCGTTAGTTTTGCATAAGGGATCGAATGCTGACAGTTCTTGGCATAAAATAGCCAGCAGTATAATTCGCTTCATTGTGCGTCACACGAGTCGCGAAATCTTACTGAATTCTCAACAAAATTGAGTTACTCATGTATAGCCTTATCAATTTCTAAAGAAATTATGTTTCGTCTTTGTTGACAGAGGGCATATTAGTTTGCATTATAAACATTTATTCGTTTGCCTTAATAAACTGAATCATCGTTATAGTTAACATCTTTTTCGAAGCTGTAAATTATATTATATAGTACTTATGATATTGACTAGTTATATATCGACTCGGCATGTTGATATTGATCAAGAATATATATAAAATACTTTACAGTACTGTAAATAAGACTAGAACGATTTGCCTAAATAACACAGGGCATCTCTACTTTCGTGCTCCAAGTAGCCTATACAACAGTGTACTCTCAAATTTGGGATCTACGAACTGCTGAGAAAAATGCTCCATAATGTAGATTAGCTGTCCTCAGAAGAACCTTATATTCTCATATATATAGTACATATATGTTTGCCTATAAACAGTTCTAAAATTTGTAGCTGATATAGAATATTATCTCAATTTCGTCAAGTTTTGCTCGTTTTCTAAATGCAGAAACAGTGAATAATAATAAAATACAGTGGTCTATAAATTCTTTAAGGTTTTCATAAAACGCAAGACAACTATATACCATAGCTTTCATAGGAACAATCGGACGAAAATAAAGAGTGCTATAAACAAAATAAATGTCTATAGCAATAAGATGTAGAGATTAGAGGGTGCTCGTAAGTTATTTCTAATTTGCGTTTATTTAGCTGTCTGCTTAGAAAAGTCTATGAACAAACTCGGACATTAGCGCTGATAAGCGATAAACAGACCATCAATTGTTTGGCCTAATTGCTTGATCCACCCTCGCAGTGCACTTGCCACAATCGGACTTCGCATTTGATTAGCGTCGCGTCGGCCATTAAGCTATCGCAGGATCTGAAACTGCTTATAAAAATCAACTGATGGCCAGCCCCATCCTGTCCCCATCTTCGCCAGCACTTCAGTCCGCTGTCACATGCTATAAACATCATAAAACTATTCAGGCAGCAGCCAGGACTGAAGAAGTGGCAAAAAAACTAAGGGACTGCTTCTTTGTCTAGTCTTCGCTAATAGAGTTTCCTTGAGCGCATTGCCAATTTGGCTTTTCCGCTGCCAGCGACGCTTTAAGGAAATCATTTTTATTATATCGTAGCTTTTGTAGTTTCCGTTTGCTTTGTCCGCTTGTTGTTTCTATTCCCTCTTTGCCAGTTGTTGTTGTTGTTGTTGTTGTCTCAAGTCTCGGACATTTTTGTCTGACGTTTTTCGCGTATCTCGAGAGTTCTTAAGTGCCGCCTGGCCAAGCAACGAGTTGAAACAGACAGGCCAAAACTCTCTTACTCAGTCTACCCCCGCATCGATACACGATATCGAACAGATTAGTGTCGAGTCGACTGCGTTCCCGCTTCCCTTCCAACGTTCTTCCTCGTTTAATGATACAAAAATCGCTTTAATATCATCCTAAAATAATATTGCAGACAAAGAAATGCAGCTGCTGCCGCAAGCCACAATTTATTCCACCCCTCACAAGACATTCAAAGGTTCTGAATTTTCATGCCCCACTTGAAGATGTCACAACAAGTAAACAGCAGAAGGAGAAGGAGAAGCCCACGCTAAAGTAAGCTAATAACTCAGCGCGTAATAAATACGAAAATCAAATGAAAACAAGCCAAAACTTCCGTGAGTTCCCCAACAAATTAAAAGAGCTGGGAAAACTCCAAATATTCGTGTAAAAAAAACCCTCCAGACTGGTCCGCCGTGGCACAATGCTCGCATTTTTAAACAGTCGCATAATTACACGTTTAATTGCAGGCACAAAAAATATGTTCGGGGCAAAAACTCACTTGAAATGCAGACATTGAAATTATTTCCATTTGAAGGGGCAACGTGAAAACTGTTTTGAGGAAATTATGCAAATGTTGAGCGGCAATGCAAACGGTCTTCTCCTTTCGACTACTTCACAGCGTATCCGTTTCCGGTACAGCATCTCATTACGTGTGCTGCCTTTGTAAGTGAAAGAAAAAACGAGGAAAAACTGTAAGTGAAAGTTCGATTTGTGTAGCAACAAATTCACTTAGCTTCGGTCGCTGTTTTTCCTCGACCTGATGTACGCACATTTTTGGTTCCATTTATTAGATTTGCTTCAATTTGCCGCAGCAACCCCTCAGTCTGTTTCAAATTGTTTCATTATTTTTTTAGCGCGCACTTTTCTGAATTCGTAATTAGCGCTAAATGGCGCGGGGGTAGAGTAGGTTGATTGGGGAAGGGGAGCAATTTAGTCAAGTTCCGGACAGCAGGTTTGTTGTTTTTGCTGTCGGATTTCTTTACCATTTTTCCGGGTAAACTTTCTTAAACATTTGTGATATTCGAAGTCAATTTACTCTGTTGCAGGAGTTGGCATATATCCTATACCATGTTATATTTTATATTTCTATATATTTATTAGATAATTTTAAGTATATTTCGAAAAAAGATTGCATAGATCTAACATCACAATTAATGATGCTGAACAGGTTATAAGTATTCACATTCATATAAGTTGTATTCCTTACGAGTATCAAAATCTAGGGCCATAACTTCTATTTATCAATTGTAGAGTATGTAAAAGTCTGTACACAGTGTGCTGTTCTATTGCCTAATTAATAAACCCTTCGCACGCTGACTGCACATTGAGCCTTGTGCTGCGCCCCTCTCCAGCCGCCTCCACGTTGTACTCCCTCGATTTGGCTCTTCGATTTTTGAAAGTATTCTCATTAATGACTTTGTATCTTTGCCTAATCCCTGCGGCATCAAGTGGTGGCTGCCACTGCACTGCAGCTGGCAGTTTCACACGTCCAGCTTGATGTTGCGGGCTTATCAGGACGAACGCAGACGAGGATTAAATGATTAATAAAAATTCTTAATGGGAACAATTCGACAATCGAGTCATTGTCTTCAATATGATGCGCACTAAAACATTTGAAGAGATCGCTACTGACTGCAAACTGCCACGCCCATTTCCAGTTGCCATAAAAATGCAAATTATGGCATAAAAATGCACATTGGCACATGAGTCACGCCGTGAGGCCGTGACACTTTTTTATGACAGCCGAAGTCGTGTGTCGCGGCAGCACATCAAAATTGTATAATATCAATTTCTAATTGCATAAATTTGGCACAACTTCAGCATGGAAGGAACAAAGGAGGAAGGGCGTGGGCGGGGGGGTAGGGCAATCATAAAAATTAAAGCGCCTTAAGGTGTCTCTCACCTCGCTACAGTGCAGTGTCCCGTGGGGCGTTCGCATCGGTTTTGTTTTTATTCGACAGTCGCAATGCCACACAAATAAAAACAACCATCAAATTGCGAGTTAAATTCTTTTATTATTCGACTTAATGTCATCTCTCTCGGCTCGGTTCGGTTCGGTTTGCCTCGGCTTGTTTCGTTTTAGCAGAGACAATTGAGGAGCGAGCAAGGTTTATTGTTTTTGCGCCGCACGCCGATAACGTTCCGTTTAGATGTTTGATGTCTTTGCCAGCGTAAACATTGGCCATGTCTATACACCCACGGCCTCCCTTTGGGCATCCTTAACGGCGCAATATATTTGCAGAACATTATTAAAATCGCATCGCCTGCGTGCCGATAAGAGGCATGGTCGGATTTTGGTTGCTTTTCTCGCGATTATTTTGATTTGCCGAGCTCCAACTGTGTACTGTTGACTTTCACCATCTACCCAAGAATTGCTGCACTCAGTCACAGTGAAAACCGACTCAGAAGTGGGAATACTCTTGAGCTCTAATGGTAATCGGCGTCAACTAGTGATCAATGTGAAATTTCAACATCTGTACTTTTTTCATTTTCAATATTTTCCTTTATCAGTAAGTAGGAAACCTACCGTCTAATGTGCCAAACTGTGATATACCCGCTGTCCTACTATTACTGGGGCCCGTAGGTACCACGCAGCGAAAGCATCTATAGAGACCTCCACATAAATCTTGTCAACGAGAAAATTCACATAAAAAAGAGTAAATATCAAACAAAGCTCGCCGCACACGAAAATCCTCTCGCAAAGTCGCATATGCGAGGCTGCAGTCAAAGAATTACTAGGGCCGTATCTAACTAATACAATTATTTCATATTGTAATTAATCTGAGTTATTTAATAAGATTTGAATAATTATTGTTCACAATAAGAGAAGATCCAATAACTAACGCAATAAGTTTAAAAACAAAAAAAAATTATTTATTTATTTTAAGCAAGATACTTCGAGTAAACATTGCAGAAATGTGATTACGAATTCAGGGCTTATCAAAAAGCAGATAGATTGCAATAGAAATAAATAAATGATTTGAATTGAAATCAAATTCAAGAGATACGAATTACTTTATCTCTGTTAACTGTAACATGTCTTTAACATGTCTGTTACATGTCTGTAATTATCAATAAGCCTGCTATCTCTTTGTGTAAGGAGAAGGGGCTCTGCTTGATTTATGACGGAAGCATTGCTTTGGAAACCACATGAAAAGCTCTCAGCTGATACGTGCCAATAGACTAGACGGCATCCAACAACGTCACTCGCCACAATTGCCCTGATTAATCCACTTCAAACAGTTCACAAAGCAAATCGCACGATTGCAAAACATTTTGGCCCTGCGACTCGCGAATGTGACAAATTCGACGGTGTATTGAGCAATAGGTGAGGGAGGGGTGATACTTTGATATCGCTACGTGAGCGCAGTCTGATTGCATTTACGTGTCGCTCTTTGTAGCACCTCAAACATTGCAACAATTGCCAACACCCCGATGGCATATACCGTAAACAATGAGACTTTTAAGACCTGCACAAATATGAAAGTATTACTTACAAGAGTTTGTTCAGATTCCACTGTGCATTCAAGTTCAGCTTGCGCATTCTACACCCAAAATTGTTTGCTGTGTAGAAGGTACCTCCCTCTATAAAGACCCTACACATGCCCAAGGGCTGCTAATCAGTTGCATTTCTAATTATCGAATGCACACGTTCGCTTCGCATACTGCAGATTTCAGCAGGCCATAATACGCAGCTGCCTAGGCGCTACCTATGCTCACCCCTTGCTCTGGTAGGGTTCCCTTTCAGTTTCGCAATTCGACGCTATCTGTGACGTGCTGCCTGGCATCGCCGACGCAGACAGCGGCACGTCGGGAATTCTCGAATCGACTTTGGGTGAAACTTTAAGTAAATCTGCTTATCTTGTTTCGAAAAGTTTCGCTACGTGCCGCCGCCATGGCGCGGCCTTTGTTGTGTGCAGCACCCACTCCCCCCCCTTCATTGCACGCCCATCCTGCCCAATGTTGAGTTCATTGTACAGTTATCATAATGCTGACAAAGTTTCGACAGTCGTCGCATTAACTTGGCTATTGGGTCTCCTATCGCAGGGCGCACTTTCAATCAACTCGGACAGCGGTCATGGCAATGGTGCGTTGTCCCTCCTCCTCCTCCTCCACTGTTGCCAAGTGTTGCATATGCAATGAGTGTATGTACCCTCCCTCGCTGTTCCTCTACTTTCAGTGCGTGGCTATTTCATTGAGTGGAAATTAATTGAAATTCTTGCTTCCGGCATTTTCAACTAAGTCTGCAAATCGAAGGCAAATGGAACAGTCTCCTGTTCGGCCTCCCTCTCTAGCTGTACACAAATGTGCCACACAATGGGCTCGTCTAGTGGGAAAAGGAGTGAAATGGTCTAATGACTGATTTGTTTGACTTACAAATGAAGGGGTAGGTGCTTTGGCATTTGCTAAATTCTGCATCTCAAAATAAAGCAATACTTTTAGAGATTAAATAGTTATTCCGTATTTACTGAAGACTAGACAGTGATAGAGGAAACTCTAAAGAACGCAATAAGAGTGTTAAATCTATTATAAAGCATATATACATATGTATATTAATTAAAAATTAATATAATTAATAAAAAATTAATATATATTATATATATTATAAATACAAATTATTTAAGTTATATATTATATGTATTTTAGTAATCTACATAAGTTTAATATATTGCTTAAATTATTCTATTAACTTTACAGTATTTGGCATACTTTGGATTATTATATTTATAATGTTTAAATTGTTTACACGCCTGGAATAATCCTAACCCGACAGACATAGGTTGACGAATGCAATAGCTATTTGTAGATATAATACAGTAACATTATAATCCAATTCATGTTCCTCTCAGATTAGACCTTGAACTGCTACACCTTGAATTGCCACATTTATTTCAAATATATATTAATGCAACCTTATAAGGAGTAAGGCTGCATAACATACACCAAAATGGTATGCATATTACTATTAATTTGACCAAGCCCCGTACCTGGTAGAGTAACAGACCTTACATTTGATAAGCAGCCTTCCTTATACCAAAAGAATATATATAGTAGAACTATCATGTTTATCGACAATTATAGCCACAAAACAGTTTTATAGCGGTTTGTCTGTTGCTACCTCCCAATTTATCGCCACAATGATGATAATTTCTGTGCGCGTCATCGCGAGAAGGGCGTGAATTGCCCGTTAGTCGTTGGCGACGCCTCGGCAATTGCAATAACTCGTCCGGTCTGGACGAGCAGCTGCCAGATGCCGCATCCGGGTAACTTTGCGGCGCATGGGTAAGCGTAATCCACGGTGTGGGTAAACGAACAGAACAGAAGAAAAAAACGCTATTATCGTTGAAATTGTCTGCCAGGCGGCAAGAAATATGGATTAAAATGTTGCCAGTGTCTGCGCTGGGCTGAAGCTGAAGCTGCGTCGACTTGATTTTTTAAGTGCCAAGGCGCTTTTGCAATGCACACGCCCGCCCCCCTTGTGTAGCCTGCCATCGTTTACATTTTTTCGCATTTCGCTCTCACACTGTCTCTCTTCTTTCCTCTCTCTCTCCTGCTGTTCATTTCAGCTCATGCATACGAAATTAGTGCGGTGGCAGTACGGTAGAGGGCAGCACTGTGCAGCACTTGCAGCGTTTATGGCTTACAGCGAGTTAATCGCGCTGTCATTCAGCCACTTTATATTGTCCGTATCCGTACCGTACCCGGTCGGACTGCACACGGTCCTGCTGCTTCTTCGTCCGCCATCGCACACTTTTCGGGCAAATCTCGCGCTCGTAATCGGCTTAGGCTGTGCGAGGCAAGTGAAGCGCTTCTCAGCTTCAAAAAGGCAACAGAAACATCGCAGCTACTGTCGCTGGGACGAAAGCTACGGCAGTTTCAAGAATTCCTAGAAGAAACTAAAGAAAGTTAACTTAAAGTTTGCTTCACCTATATCTTTTAATTGCATGGCATGTTTTAAATGTGTATAGCTATTTTGCCATTTTGCGATAGTTTGCACGATAGTCAACTGTTTTAATTTTCTCTTGTATGTTTTAATTGAACATCAGTAGATATATTTGGAATTGATATTTGAAATTCAAATTTCTTGAAATATATCTTCGTATACAACTATTGAATAAACCCTAATAAGTGTTCATAATCCTATGTCTATATCTAGAACAAATACTACTAAAGTTTCGCTTTGATATTTAAAAATCTTACGTATAATTTAACTTATAATAAATGTATAAAAATCGCATTATTTGAGTTTCATATTTAGTATTAAAATGAAATTCTGAGCCAGCAGACAAGCTGTCCAATCGAATATATATACTATATATATGTATGTGTATTATATGTATATGAAATACTTTTATCTCTTAGCATTTCCGAATCGGTTGCAGTTTCCGGTCATTTCGATTTTCCTGTTGATTTTTAATCAGCCGTAGGGGAGGCACGTACCCTCATTTGGTAGGTGTGGTCGGCACATAAAAACAGATTTTAATGTTGACCAAACGACGATGGTGGGTAAGGAGTAAGGGGCAAGGGGGTAGCTGAGACCGTGTACGAGAGTCGCCTTTGTCTTTTACAACTTGTGGCCGTCGTTAATTTTTATGTTTATAGCGCAAATTTTCGCCTTGCTGCACACACACACACACATCTCCGTCTACGTTCGTCACTCCATCTCCAGCCGCCTACTTCCCGGCCAGGCTTCTGTGTCTGGCTCAGATTCAGAGTCTGGCTCTGGTTAAGGGCATGTGAGTGAGGAGAACTCTGTCTGAGCTGCGGGCAAATTTGAAACCGCAAAACTGCCATCGATGGCTGGTTGAGGGGTGCAGGAGAGGAAGGGAGATCAGCATGCGACGTCGTTGTCGGTAGTTAAAACAATAACAATTAGCTGCAAGTCGACAGGGTCGTTGGCGACACGCAAAAATTAATTAGACGGCCCAAAATTGAGTTCGAGATGCTTGTGCTGCGGGCTGCTTACGCCGTAAAATGCAGCTAATGAAAATCAGCACATAGAAAAGCAGTTTGTACACACAGTACAGTATATACCAATATATACATAATAAAATAATTTATTTTGGAAATAATTGTGCAGTTTTTAAAACAAAGAACATTTTCTCTCTGTAGACTTCATTATATTAATTAGAACAAGGATTATAATAATTATGGATCTTACTATCTGGCTGTTTTTTGATTTGGAGATGCACTGCAACCTTGTAGATCTATTGTACCCACTGCTGAGCTCAGAGCTCCTTATCCAGTTTAGTTACTTAAGAATTGTGCCAGAACTGGTCGACCTTATTTATTTCGAGAAAGTGCTTGCTTAACGACACACTTCTATACAGAGTCTATGCCGGACATACTGTGAATAAGTGCAAAGGTGTCTCGGTATCCAACTCGACGAATCATTATGCATTACTAGTTTGCTAAGGTGTGAGATTAATCTGCAATGCTCTATAAGTGTGAATGCGTCCTCTAGGTATGCTCATGAGGTTCTTAATTCGTTTCATAAACTGCTTAAACCTTTTGAGGTTGCAGTAGTCTAAAATAGACTTCCATTATCGGTGTTCCTGGTGCTTGTTGCCAGTCCAACACGTGGTTCTATGTCTGCTCTGATCTTAGCTACTCCCTGGTAGTATTATATTTCTATCTATGCCGCAAAACAGCTCAGTTGTCATTTATTAATATACGTAGTATAAGCTGGCTTACCTTTCAGATAACTATGCATTTTAACTATGTTATTTTCCCAATACAATTAATAACCTTTTATTGTTTCCTTTAAATATATATATTTACCATCTACACTTTCTTGAATTTTCTTCCATTACCTCAACTTAAATTCATTAAATATAAACTAAAAAGCTCTTGAAGTTATTTCTCTAAAAATTAAAGAAAATATTTCCCTTGAAATACTCTCTAAATTGCTTAAAACTTTATGGAAACCTTACGATTGCGTTGCAGTTTCATTTGTTCCGCCTCATCCATCTTAAGTTTTGTATCTAATCAGAAAGTAAAAACGAAAACTGAACGTGGCAAACAAGCCGGAAAAACTGCAGCAGAAAAGTTTGACGGCCCCCCAAGGCGGAAAGGGAAGGACATTGCACGGACGTGTTGGCGGCAAATTGCAAAAGGATAATTGCGAAACTAAATGCCAAAGTCAAAGTCAAACAAAAACGCAGACACTAATGAAATTTCGATCAAACTTTGTGGGTGAACAAAGAGAGAGAGAGAGTGTATGTGGGGGAGAGAGAGGGAGAGAGAGTCGCAGTCTGTGGCTAAGCAAATGATGATTTATTGAGTTTTAATTTAGTGCGCCTGGCGGAATTGCCATAAATATTTGAGTGCGCCAAGCAAAAGTTATGCTCATTGCAAGTTATAGATAGGGTATATGCTTGTGCAGTAACCCCCACCCCCCTCCCTCCTCCTTCACCATTTCCTCTTGTGCTCTGCCTTTCTCACTCTCTCTGGCCTGTGCATAATTATGGCCAGGCGTACAGTTGCCTTTCGGCTTCTGAGCTTCTACAGCGGTGGCGCGTGCGTTGCCTAACGCATGGCCGGCAGCTGGCAGCGGTAAATCCTGATGCTGCTGCTCCTGTTCCTCCTCCTCCCCTGCTGGCGTGTGTCGACCCTCGGCAATTTGGCAATGTGCGTATGCAAATTCGCCAAACGCGCTCTGGCCACATGTCAGGTTTTTTGTTTTGTTGACCATTTCCGCTTTAACTCACTAAGCAGCACAACAACAAACAAAGTCGCAACCCTATGCAGCGCCAGCAGGGTTGCTGCAAATACCCTGTAGCTGCAGTTCGAATGAGTACAGTTTAAGTCCACATGTTTACTGGTTAGAAAAACCAGAACATTTATTCAAATCATTTTTAATGCTTGCAAAAATGAAACATAAATTTTCCAATTTATTTCTTGACCTTTATAACTTTAACTAATTAAATTAAAATATATATAATAAAATAACTTTTAACTAATTAAATTAAACTAAAATATAATAATATAATAAGGAACAATTCTTGAAATAATACAATAATATTATGTTGTTTTATTTTTTTTCCCCATTTTATTACACATTAGTTTTTTTTGTCAATATACAGCGTGCAACTTTTACAGGGTATTTCTATTATCTAGGCTTTTTTGTAGAGCTGACTTGGTGTGTTTTTGTTTATGGGGTGCGCTTTAAAAATTTCGCAACTTGTTTTACCCACTGACCTTGAAAAGTGGATTTATTCAAATTGACTGCCAGCTGCGTCCACCCCTTGGGATGGAAGCGTATATCAGCATACGCAAATCTCAATTGAAATCAGCATGCGAAGCTGTGCGGCTTCAGATTGCAGGCCAACCACTGCGAAATTCGATACACAAGTATATATGTATGTATAGATAACATATATAATGATTATATACATACACTCTTAATGCACGCAAATTTGCGAATTTCGCAAAGCATTTCATTTGAGGAAAGAACAACAATGGAACCTTATCGTGCACTTGCCCTTGGCATACATTAGCCCAAGTATTTTCTCCGTGAATATGTTATGTTTGTATACGATCTACCCGTATTTGATTCAATTTATTTCGCTAATCGTTCAATCTCGGCGGATTGTTGGTTTTCTCTTTTCGACAAATTGCTTGAGTATCGATTTCAAAGTGTGCGATTGACTATGCAAATCGGTTTATCCATGAATCAATTGTTTAAATCGGCAATATGTCTCTATATAGAAATCTGTTGAGAATATCATGTACCATGTTAACGGAGTTTATTGGACTCTTGTCATATTTTCCCACTTTTTGCACTTTGTACACCCATTGAAGATATGCATAAAACGATATATTCACTCTGTGCATATATTTTAGTTGTTTAAAGCACTTTAAATACCCTAAGGAGCAGCAGTAATTATTAATTACTTTGGGAATATGCGAATTATAGGGAAATTTCTATTGTGGGGAAAAGTATTTTGTATATTATATTAGATGTTGTTTTTTTAAGAACTTGCCATTTCTTATCAACAACTGAAATTCGCTTGACTTTGGCTTGTTTGACTTTCTAATACCCTCGACTATTATCTTCCACGCTAATTATGTATATGAAGTTACAAAATTGTACCCTGTTATAAATATTAAAAACTCTACAGAGTATAAGTAAAATGTAAAGAGTTAAGTTGCGAATATGATAAACATTGTTTTTGCTGTCTGCTGCAAACTTGTTGCCTTAATTTATATGCCCTCTCTGCGTATCATTTAAAGAGTATGCGTTATATATTTGCAATTATATTATGTTATAAGTACATAAGAAACGTATATGTATGCATAGAATTTGCAAATGGCAGCCATGCTTTAAAGGCAGCAATCTTCATGAAGCTTATGCAGTGTGACTTCGACGATCAACGTGAGATCAATATGAAATTGTTTTTGTTATTCGTGATACTTGTGCAAGTGTGGACAGCTTTCGGTACGAGATGCCGCACAAACGGAGGAACATTGGGCATTTGCAAATTGCTAAACCAGTGCAATGTACAATACGACATGTCGCGATTATTGGCTAACTGTGCTGATACTGGCCTGCATTGTTGTCCAAATGAATCGAGAGTTTCCTTTGCCAACATCAAAAGTTTCATCGGTAGATCCAGTGCCAGTTACTTTGCCAACCACACCAAGAGTGCCTGTGCAAAAGAATCAAGCGACAATTACTTTGGCAACAAGTTCAAAGTTTCCAACAGATTGCGGAGACACGCCAAAATATCCAAAAGTACAAATTGTTGGTGGCGAGGAAATCAAACCCGATGAATATAGCTGGCTAGCAAGTCTACAGTATGGAAACAATATCACGGTTGGCTTCTGTGGCGCTTCAGTTATCAACTCCCGGTACTTGCTGACGGCTGCTCACTGTGTGACTGGATCAAGGGTTATAAGAGCTGGAGGATTGTAAGTTTAGTCTATAATGAATACAAATCAAATTGATTACATTAAAACAATTGGTGTATTCTCAGAACTGGCCTGCGACTGGGAGACTTCAATGTGAAGGATTATTGCGATTACGGCACTAACAACTGCACAATTTACCAAGAGTTCCGCATTGAAAAGATTATAGTGCACAGCGAGTTCACAAGCAAACTTACCCATCGTTCTTAATGACATTGCTCTGCTACGGGTTGATAGACCGATTCAGTTTGGACCTAAAATGAAGCCCATTTGCCTTCCCTTCGGAGAAAACAATATATCAGAACCGGAAGTGAGCAGCATTATGACTGTCGCTGGATGGGGTCTTACTTTGGTAGAAAATGAAAAGCCAGCAAAACGTGCCGTGTCCATTCAACTCTGGAAGACTAAAGATTGTAATAGAGTCTTCCATGTGGATGGATCACATCTCTGCGCTGCCGAAGCTGGCAAGAACTCATGCAATGGCGACTCTGGTGGCCCGCTTATGTCCGAGTTCGCTATCCGACGTATGGTCCTCGAAGGTATCGTCTCTTATGGTGTACAAGATTGTAAAAACAACAAATTTCCAGGTGTTTACACACGAGTTCGCCATTTCTATGACTGGTTGAACCAGCAAATGATAATGTAATAGAAAATGTACAAAATGCATACAAACTTGCGCTAATAAAAATAAATAAAATACGTAAATAAACACATTCCATATAACATCTTTCAATTATTTAAATAAAACATTCCCCATAAATGTTGTGGGAGTAACCTGGACATGCATAATGATATCTTTTTAGCAGCTTTTCTACTTTTCAGCATTTTGCATCATATACTCATCACCTCACAGTTTAAATGTGTTTATAAAGGGTGATTTTTTAAGAACTATAGGAAAGTTTTTCAAAATATAGAATATAAATTTCAGAGACATGCATGAAATCTTTAGTTGAATCGATAGAGCGATCCATATAATAGAATGTTTGAAGATTATTTCATGCAAATGTTGACCGTGAGTGCGCTCCAAATGGTCCATCTCATATCTCAGGAATAAATGCGTCAATTGAAGCGGGCTTGTCTGTATAGACATTCGATTTAACACAGCCACACAAAAAAAAAATTTTTTTTGGAAAACATGTAATAAAAGTCAAACTTTTGCATTTTGGGAAAGAATACCGAAAATTTTAATATTTCATCAATTCTTAATTTAATAATAAAGCAATATTCTTAATACATTATGTGCAGTAAAGTCTCTCAACACGCTATTTACATTTCAGCCTGAGTTCATTTCAAAATTTCTTAAATACATAAACAGTATATACATATAAACGTTTATACATATATATAAACATATGTATATACATATAAACGTATATACATTTATATACACATATGTATGTATTATATATTATATGTTTTCATTGTTTCATACTTTCGGGTTGTTAAATAACTTTTGTGTTTATTGTCCGATCGGACTGAAATTTAGAGACTACGTAGATATCGTATATGTTAAGTCAGAAAGTTCTATCTTTTAAAATCACTTAAAAATTGAGTTCAAAAAAATTAAATTTGATTTGTTGGGCGGTGGGCGTGGCACCTAACATTTGAAATAAACTTGATCTGCGTAGATCCATCATAGTCTTCCTGACAAATTTGGTAACTCTATTTTTATAATATCTGTGATTCATGCATACGGAATGCGGGAACGGGCAACGAAAAACGGACAGACCGACATAGCATTGCTCAGTGCAACTCGGACTCGTGATCCCGAAAGAATATGAATTTTATTGTGCTCCGACGCCTCCTTCTGCCTGTTACATACATTTTCATTTTGCACAAAGTTAGTATACCCTTTTGACCATTTTCAATGGTCGAAGGGATGAACAAAATAAGAAATAATTAATAAACGAAAATTCGCACCCGCCCTCAACCGGGAGTTGAACGCACGCACTCTCGCGCAGCCGTCCGCCACTCTAACCACTCGGCCATTGCCTCATTTCTTCGCGCATCGGCAAAGCTGCATTGTGAACCAATTCTGTTCCCATACAATGCAAATAAAAAGTTTAATAAAAGCTGTGTGTCTGCTAGGATTTGAACTTCGGTATGCTTGCGTAAATTAGGTCTGCCTAATTTTTATATACATGTATGTCCAAAGTGAGTTTAATTCGTATCATATCTCACTTATTTATAGTCCGATTTTTAATGAAATTTTCACATAACGCCCGGGGCAAGGTATTTGTTGTGTTTGATAAATTTTTTTGTTTGGTTGGGTTTTTATTTGGGGGGTTGTGTGGTTTTTTTTTTTTTTGGGGGGGGGGGGGGGGGGGGTGTCCAAATTTTAAAAAAAACTTTGAGACACTGCAATATATATGTATGTTGTCACAAAATTTGATGACTCTAGCTCTTATAGTTTCTGAGATCCAGGTGTTCAACAGACAGAGGAAGAGGAAGAGGAAGAGGGGAGGGGGGGGAAGGGTCACCGGTCGGCTACTGATACTGATTCAGAATATATAGTTTATGGGGTCGGAGATGCCTCCTTCTGCCTGTTACGCACATTTCCGTTCCGACAAACACAATAGACCATGAATTTTTTTAAAATCCATGGCCTAAAAATAGTCTTCTTGAAACCACATGTAATAAAAGTCAAACTTTTGCATTTTGGGGAGAAAAAAAACTTTAATATCATCTCACGATCACAATTTGAATACTCCAGCAAATTCTTAATTTATATATATAAATCAAAATACACTTATGTGCAATAAAGTTTCATCAAGTCTCTCTATTTACATTTCAGTCTGAGTTCATTTCAAAAATAATTCTTGGAGAGACATAAACAGTATATACATATAAACGTTTATACATATATATAAACATATGTATATACATATAAACGTATATACATTTATATACACATATGTATGTATTATATATTATATGTTTTCATTGTTTGCTCTTCTCGTGTTGGGTTAATTTAGTGATTATAACGACTGGGCTTATCAGCTTCTAGAAGTATAGTAGCCTTGGCATATAGACTTGTTAATACCCTCCCCGGTTAATGCCTTAAGTTTGACTGCTTGTGTATATGTTATAATTAATTTAAAATAAAACTGAAAACATAACTATCAAATTTGTTTTGTTGCTCATTGCTTACTTGTGGCGTAAACTTATATACCCTCAGTAGATGCCTCGCATGATGCTTTGTAATAAACTGTGATTATATTTATAAGCTTATATATATTGTATTATATGTATATGTATTCTCAATGTGGAACGGGCATCTAAAACTGGCTTACCCTCATAACGATTGCTCAGTGCAAATCCGACAATCGCTACGAAACAAATATGAATTTCATTGTGCTATTAATAGTACTTCTAAAAGTGTTAACGGTCTTCTGTAGATGTCACACAAAAGAAGGATTAACTGGCCTTTGCAAACTCTTAAGCGAGTGCAATGTAGATGCATCGCACTCACTGGATAGATGTCACAATACTGGCAAGCATTGTTGTCCAATAGGTTTATCGATATATAGTTCGACAGTTGCTCCGACAATTGCTTCGATAACTTCTACCACAGTGCTTTCGAGAGTTGCTGCGAAAAAATCTCCGAGAGGGCAAAAATTCCCAACAGACTGCGGATGGACTCCAATGAATCCCAGGGCACAAATTGTTGGTGAATACATTGTCGAACCTGACGAATACAGCTGGTTGGCCATTCTGCTGTATGGAAATGGGAATTCATACAGAGACTGTGTCGGTGCAGTAATCAACTCCCGATACGTGCTGACGGCTGCTCACTGTGTGACTGCAGCATCGCGAAGAAGCGCTGGAGAATTGTAAGTTTAGTTAAATACACTTTAATAAATCAAATTCACTATTCATCATAATGCAATGAATGTATTCACAGAACTAGCGTGCGACTGGGTGCCTTTGATGTGAACGGGCGCATATGCGACTACGGCACTAAGAGCTGTACACTTTACCAGGACTTTGGCATTAATGAGATAATATTGCACGACAAATACAGTGCAGTCAACAGTATTGTCAATGACATTGCGCTGATTCGCGTGGACAGAGCGATTGTGTTTGGACCCAAGCTGACGCCCATTTGCCTTCCTTTTGGAAATAACAACATAGCAGAACCGAGTGTGAACAATGTGTTAACTGTCGCTGGATGGCATCTTAGTGTGAATAACAATGACTCTCCAGCTAAACGTGATATGGCCACAACTATCTGGGAGACAGACAAGTGTGAGAATCCCTCCTTCGATAACAAAAAAAATCTGTGCGTTGTCGAATCTGGCAAGAGCATATGCAATGGCGACTCTGGCGGTCCCTTGATGTATCAGTTCGAACGCAGACGCTTGAGCCTTGAAGGAATCGTATCCTTATGGTATTCAAAATTGTACTCAATCTAGGAACTCCTGGTGTTTACACGCGAGTGCGCTTTTACGAAGGATGGTTAAGACATAATATTCAGATGTAATAAGTAAAATGTAATAAGTAATCCAATATCAAACTGTACACACTGTACATGAGAAATTGAAAATAAATAAAATGCTGCTTTGACCTGTGTATTTCGCATATAGAATATGTTTATATGTTTGTAGTACAGCCTTCAAAATTCTATTTTATTTTTATTTTTTTCATAAACACGAATATGATTAATTAAATCTGTCGGGAATAACCTATCCCATCACTGTGTATAACGTGCTGTACATATGTACGTACATATTATGTATATTTGTCTGCCATCTGACATCTGCAACATATAATCAAATGGTGTTCGTGTTAGTAAATACTGGGATTTTTTAACGACTGGAATTATCAGCAAATTGAAATAGCTAGAATTGAATATAAACTTTATAATACCTTTGTCATTTAATGTTTAAATTTGACATGCTTGTTTCAATCAAAATTATTTAAAATAATTTAAATAATGTACACTTTTGATACAACTTTATTTGAGGTTGTTAGTTTTATCATGTGTACAGAAAGAGTGTAATGCAAAAGTGTGTTTTGCTTCGATATTTCTTACTCCTGGCATTCAATCAAATACAGTATACCCTCTACAAATGTCAGTCATATAAGGCCAGGAACAGATCGAAATTACATGCGTTTAATTTTATAGGCCAAAAAATAATGCAAAACATGGGAATATTATGATTATATTATATATATATACATACTATATATACATAAAATTCCCGGAATTTTGGGAAAAACAACCCGAAGATCAAGTGAAGGTTATGCAGTACAAGTTTGACGATCAACGCCAAATCAATATGAATTTAATTGTATTATTTGTGCTACTTTTATAAATAGTGACAGCTCTCTCTGTTCAAGGTGCCGCATAAACGGGGAACACAATGGTTATTGTGTTAGACGGAGCGATTGCAATATGTACGTCGGGTCCTTGTCATTGACCAGTTGTTATGGGACTGCCCTGTATTATTGCCCACCAGGTTCTTTGACAATTGGACCTACCTATAGGGTATAACAATTAAGGTGAGCGTGTTGGCGTAAGAGTGAGAAAGCGAAAAGAAGAAGACATTCTCTTGGGGAATTATATGTTGGGAATATAAAGTATATAAATAATCAACAGGGGAAATACTATACTTATGCAAATGTATTGAAGACTAGACTTTTTTTATGTTTCAATTCTGACCCCGGGGTAATGGGAACTGATAAACCTTGTGTCAATCATATTCGATGAATTTAAAGACATAAACATGATTTAAAAAAAACACTTGGCCTCGTGTAGATTATTCAGTGCAAATCCGAGGATCGACGCGAAAGCAACATGAATTTATTAACATTGTTTGTGGTACTCTTACAAGTGTTGACAGTTCTCTGTACAAAATGCTATTCAAATAATAGATTAGTTGGTAATTGCATGTGTCCCTTTGATTGCAATATACCGGATAAGTCTCCGCCGTTGACCCGATGTGCTGACACTGGATTGTATTGCTGTCCAGAAGGTTATTCGAGTGTGCCTACGATAGTAAAGTCTAAATTTCCAACGGACTGCGGAAAGACCCCAACATATCCTAGGGGACAAATTGTTGGTGGAGACCCAATCCAACCCGATGAATATAGTTGGTTAGCGGCTCTGCGCTATGGGAATTCAACTGCATTTGGTATCTGCGGTGGTTCGGTGATCAACTCGCGCTATGTGCTGACGGCCGCACATTGTGTCAAAGGTGTTAATGTTGACATATTGGAAATTTGTAAGTTTAGTCTAGACCAACACCTAGACAAGTTCGTTAGATAATGCAATTATGTTATATCTACAGAACTGGCGTTCGACTGGGAGCCTACGATGCGAACAAGACCATATGCGATTATGGCAATGAGACCTGTACACATTACCAGCAGTTCGGCATTGATGAGATAATAACGCACAGCGAGTACAAATATGACTTGTTTCATTCTGTGCATGACATTGCGCTGATTCGCCTGGACAGACCAATTCTGTTTGGCACAAAGTTGAAGCCCATTTGCCTGCCCTTCGGAGACAAGGCTAGATATGAACCAGAAGTGGGCACCCTTTTGACTATCTCTGGTTGGGGTCATACAATGAAAGATAATTATTATCCAGAGAAACGTGACGCGGTCATCTATCCTACAACTGTTGAGGACTGTAAGAAAAAATTCAATGTAGATGATACACATATCTGTGCTGTAGGAATAAAGGAGAACACATGTAATGGTGACTCTGGCGGTCCCTTGATGTACCAGTTCGCAGCCCGAGGCATGCTCCTCATAGGTGTCGTGTCCTATGGTGGTTTAGATTGTACCAACACAACTATTCCTGGTGTTTTCACAAAAGTGCGTAATTATGAGCAATGGTTAAACGACAATATGCATATGTAACAAGTAAGCAAATCATATATGAAGTTGTCTGATTTTGATCGGGAATTAAACACAGTTACACTGCCTAAGAGTGAGAGAGCGAGAGCGAAGGGTATCTTACTGTCGTGCTCGCTCGTTTGTCTGCTTCACATAACGCTGTGTTATGTTATCATCTCTGCCAGCTAAGCTCCGTCATTACTTGTATGTGCTCAAATTAATATTTAAATAAATAAATTCAAACTTTAGCATTTGCGAATTGATAATAACAGCGCTATGTTAAACACAATAACATTGCAGTTTCTTATACTCGTATATGTACAAACATTTTCAGTAAAGAAATAAACTTTTGATTAAATTTTGAAGTATAAATTAAAAAAATGATTTCATGTTTCTTGTTTTCTTATCTCTCGATAGCAAGAGGTATTTCATTAAAAGTTCACAAGTCAAGCAAGTGCAGCGGAGTGTGTGGAGAGAACGAATGGGTTATTTATTATTGGCGTGCTGTGGCACAGCTGCCTTACAGTGCCTGCAAATGGCATTGCAATAAAACGAAATTAAATTGCTGTTTTGCATACACACACACACACATAGACATGCTGCTCATAAATTGATATGAGCCTTTGTCCGCATGCCAAAAATAATAATGGCTACAACAAATGAAGCAACAGCAACAGCAGCGAATCCTTTGACAGCAGCTGGCGCCGCTTGAGAGGCAGAGGCGGAAATAGTTTCTACTTGTGCCACAACTAGTTTTCCAGGGTGGACCAAAAAATGTGTGCCATAATTGCTTGGCGCGTTTATTAAAATGCATAAATTAATAGGAATTTTGATAGTAGGGGGCACCTTTAGCGCAGGGCAGACCATGTGCGGCACTTAAAAAGGGTTTAGGACACGCAATTTGTGCATGGGCTTATAGCCAAACAATTAGACATAGAAAAGGTCGATCCCCATTAGAGAGAGAGAGAGAGACAACCCTCAGATAAATGCACTAGAAATGACCGCAATTACAAGTGAGACCCCTGACTCCCTCCCCTGATACTCTACCCACAGGCTATTATGGACTTCTACTGCCTTAACCGCAAATCAGCGCAATTAATATTAAGTGGATTAATATTTAATGACCGCTGCACGCAGTCACAGTCCGAGTCCAAGTCCGAGATGGAGTCCCATATGTCCAGCTCATTGTATCATAATCGCACTCTTAACTTTTATGATGCCATTGCCTTTACGATGGTTTCCGTTTCAGTTTCGATTTAGTTTCGCTTGTGGTTTTAGTTTCCCTTTCGGTTTCGCTTGAGTTTGCCTGTCATATTCTAATTACAGCATAACACGCGGTTATTACCAGGATTTTGATGACCTATGAACCAGGCGCAAAAAACACTAAGCAACAAAGTCAAGCACAAAACGAACTAAAGCAAAAGAAAGAAGTAACTTGTGAGTAAAATTAATAAAATTGAGGATTAAGCGAACAAGTTTTGATTCTATATACATACATACATATTCTGTTATTATTGCTTTAATATGTACTATATATGTAGCTATTGTATAATCTTCTTCTATATAAACATATTATTATTATACAAGTATGATATAAAAACGTTCAAAAATTTTTGACTATATGCAATAAGTATAAAATATATAGATTTGCATATGTGTACATATATATCATATACATATATAGTATATATAATATAAATATATGTATATGTGCAACTTGGGTATAAACTGTTTGTTTCAAGTTCAAGTCAGTTCAGTTCTTGTGAAAAATACACGATTGTTTTGATATGAAATGAAAAGGTTTTATTTCATAATAGTTCAATGTAGGTTTCATAAAATAAGTTAGTTCTTTAGTTTAGTCTTAAGGTCGTCGTAGTTAATGTTTTTAATCTTTAATATGATCGTCGTTTATTAATTGATTGAGCATCAGCCTTGCTCTTTTACATCTACGTCGTTGCCAGTCCGTCGACTGTTACTAAGGCCATCTGACTCAGCGTCGCCACGTCATTCGCACAAATATATCGTACTTGTATAATATATGTTTATATAGCAAGCTCTCTATAAACATATTGAAAACACAATCTAAAATGCATCAATTCTGTTGCTTTTCGTATTTTTGTTGAGCAGTGTAATTATTTGCCCCGTGTTTCCATGTGGGGCATTAAAATCCCAAATTGACGTGCATTTCACGTGCAAGTGGCCCGTAGACGAGTGCCGTAAACACACACAAGTACAGACACACACACAAGTACACACACACACAAACTTGGCAATAATATGCTCATTGAATGGGCGTCACTAATTGATAAATGTATCTTCTGCGTGGCTGGGCTCAATATTCAGAAAGAGAGCTAGATAAGGACCTAGGGTAGTGAGGGGGGGACTATAGAAGAGTTGCTTGAGGCCTGGCAATGTTTTGATGATGCCTCATTTCAGTAAAATTATATACAAATATTGCAAAACGCATCCGAATGCGAGATAAGGAAACTGCGCTGCAATTAAAACACGTCAGTCTCCAGCAAAGGGCAGTAGAAAGGGAAAATGTGGGAGAGGAAGGGAGTCTTACTATTACGTAACTCGATGAGTCTACGGCTTAGTCAACTGTCAAGATGGCTACAATGGCGAATGGGGGCTCCACTTATCCGAAACCCGCTGACAAAGTCGTGTGCAACTGGCGATAAATGCACGAGTGAAGCGAAGTCAATGAGGTCTTCCCCGGCGGAACGTGCCTTCGCCTATATCAGCCAAGTGGAATGGGAAGTGCTCGCCAGATAAGATAGGATTGCCCACGAGTCCCACACACACATATGTGTGTCCAGAGATCTATGTAATTGACTCAACTAGCCTCAACTAGTTGTAAATTGAACTTGACTCCACATTTCTTCAAAGAGAAAGCCTTTAAAGGTGGACTGTAAATAACGCAGAATTTGTTGCGATAGTACGGTTATCTACTAAAGGTAGATGAGACGCGTTGCCAACTGAAGCAAAGGCAAATATATATTATAATATTACACATATATTTATATTTATAATATATATTTATTATATTTATGTGCGTAAAATATATTAAAACCAGAAAGAAAGTCTGCATACTCGTCTAAATTATTTACTGATGGTTTCTATCCTCATTGTAAAGTAAATAAGTTCAACGATTATTCTTGGGGAAAATCATATTATACAGAATAACTTAAAGTAACATATGTATGTATATAACATAGACATATGTGACATCATGAAAGTAAAACGAATTTTGGGAATCTCCTCACTACTGGACTGTCTTATCTATATATGTATATGTCGAAGTAGGAAAGTTGTATCTCTTATAGGCCACTTTTGAAATAAACATTTGAATCGACAGCTAACATTTGAAATAAACTTGATCAGCGTATGGTATACAGGAATCTTTCTGTCAAATTTGGTATCTCTAGCTCTAATAATAGCTGGGATTTGTTTGTTCACACAGATAGACAGACAGACTCGGCTCGGCTAGTGATCCTCAGCAAAAATATATATACATGTGGGGTCTGCCACGCTACATATAATTGCATAAAGTTAGTATTCCCTTTTTTTACAATTTTCTATGGTCGAAGGTATAAAAAAATAATAAACAACCTTGTAAGTTCTTATCTCCTCCGATCATTCATATACTAGTTAACATATGTACATATATATAATGGTTTAGTATTGAATAATATTGTTTACTTATTAATTGACAGATAAATATATATTAACTTCAATCGTTGAACATATACAACTGTTTTATGTTTCCATAAATGCTTAGTGATATAGTTTCCATATTTTGATAAATAGAAAAAGTATATATAGGTTAAATGATAAACTGTAGGCTTTATACCAAAAGCCTCCATTTCGACTGGTCGTTCCTATGATAGATATATGTTATATAGTTGTAGTCCGATTTTGATGACATTATAGTCAAAAGAGCTGTGTTTAACAGAGAAGTGTCGTATTATAGCGTATATGTCGTATATAGCTATCATGAGAACCATACACAGTAGCTACAATGTTTGTGGCTGACCTATGAATAGTAATCAGAGGCAAAGTACACACCCGGCTGGTGGCTTATCAGCTGCAAAGAGGAAAACAAACAGCAGCAAAACGTCTGCCCAGATGTGGCTATATATACAAATATTCTATATCTTTAAGGCATGAAACTAGAAGAGCGATGAGGTTTTTGTTTTATTTTGTTTATTTAACTCGATAATATAATTATTTAAAGATACATTTGTTCAAGTGAATGCAGCTGACTTAAACCTTATCACAAATAACTGTGAGTGTGTGAAGGGTATAGGTGTGTGTGTTGGGTGTGTGAAATAATACGCGATTGCAAATCAAATGTTTTTTTGTTGCTCTTTGTTGTTGCTGCTGCGCTTTGATTTATTTATGGTAGTACTAAAACTCAGATGACAATTCAATTTAAGAGAACGCAGTATGGGGTTGGTTTTCGTTTATAGTTTGTTGGAATAACTGTAATACTAGATAATTACACAGAATGAGGAGTGAATTTTGATAACGGAGAGAGTTGAATTTGTAGAAAGAGACAACTGCTTATTGCTTCTGCAGATACTCGTCGAACAGGTAGATAGACAGAGACGGCTCGTTGACACTGACCAACTTGGACAGATCGTTGGCATAGCCCGACAACTTGCGCACAGACTCGGCCTGCTTGGTGAGGAAGTTCTCCTGCAGATAGTGTGCCATCTCGGGATCGTGCTCCTTGTTCTGGCTGGAGCCGTGGGTGGCGCTGGTGTGCACATGAATGGCGCCCACTGTCAATTGCTTCTCAGTGTCCAGGGCACGGGCCAGAGACTCGATCTCATTCAGATGCACCTCTGGTGGGATGGCACTACCCTGTTTGTGGGCCTTGCTCAAATCGACAGAACCACCACGGCGGGTCACCTGCTTGATCAGGGCAATGGTGTCGTCAAAAGCGCGATCGGACAGAGATTGATAGAGCTTCTGGAATCCGGGGCGGTTCATCTGGTACGAGTTGAAGTGGGTGGCCAGCAGAAGGTATTCGTAAGACTTCTTCATCTGCAACTGGATGTAGTCTTCCATCTTGGGCTGCAAGTGCTCAATGGCGGCATAACGTGCATTACACTTCTTCACTCCACCTGCGGAAGATGATAATGAAGAGAAAGAGGGGCGATTATTAGCCTGGGTGTGTGGTGGGCAATACGAGGCGTGGCGTATATAGGAAGTATGTATATTTACGCTTACTTTCGTCTGAGAAAAATGCCATGATCGCTTGTTTTTTATAAAATATAAATATTCAAAGGCAAAACACAATTACAGTTAAAAAACCGGAATGAGGCTGCACTCTTACATACGCACACGCACTCGGTCAGGTGCACTCTCTCTTATTTTCAGTCTCTCTTCAGATGCACACTCTCTTTAGAAATTGTACTCACCGTTGCCACCACTGCCGCAAGCATTCTGCACGTCCGCTTGACAGTATAGTTGTTCTTCGGCCTGCGCAAGAGCGCAGATTCCCGCAACGAGGGCGAATGCAATGAAATATTTCATATTGTTGTGTTTACTTCTAGAATTAGAATAAAGAAACCGAATTTCACAATTACAATTACTTGTCAACAACGAGTAATGCGACACAAAGGGTAAAAACATCAAAACAACACGGCGAAACATCGCCTTTTGCGTCGTAGAGTTTTCTTGAATGTTCTCTCTGTCTCTCTCTCTTTTTGTGTTCACTCTCCCGACCCTGAGCACGCATAAGAAGTTAAAATTTTGTATTTTTTTCAATATTTTCTTTGCCTCTGCACTAGTTTTATTCACTTTAATTAACTAACAATTGCATGGACACTCACTTACTGTAAATTGTCCCGAATAATTGCGATTATTTCGAGTTTTTCACCTCAGCTTTTATATCGTTTATGTGCTGCTTGTTGGAAAGCAAATCGTGAACTGCTGTTTATAGCGTTGCGTTTCACTCATTTCTATGCCGTCGCCAGTAGTGAGTGTGAGAGTATGAGTGAGTGCGCTAGTGTGAGTGCCCGAGCATGACAAGTTTGTGTGTGTGTATGGGTATTTTGTTTTGCACTCGCCGCCTCTCAGCTGGGATTTTGTTGTCAGTCAAACATGGCTCCAGCAATATGGCTGCGTCTCTCTTGTTGTTGTTCTCTGCGGTTGTTTTTCTTTGTGACTCAGACACTATGGTGAGCACGACCCTATAGGGTTACCAAGCAGAGCAATGTCTCTGCCATGACTTGCAGTATTCAACAGTGGCGCATTATCAATTTTATGATTTAATCACAAACGTGCTGAATTTCTAATTATTTTATATTCTATTTAATACATTTCAAACATATTTATTTTTATATTTGATGTTACTTATAGTTATCAATAGGGCTTATCATTTTCTGCAACAATGTTATCTACCACCAAGTGTCCCATCACGGGCACCTGTCGTTAGTTGCCAAGTCTGCACTGATTGTCAATCGGAATCTTGATTGATAGCAGAATATCCCAGATTTCGGTATGTGCTCTATTGAAGGGCAGCATTAAAACATCAACAGAGTACTTGGCAACCCATGACGTGTTACAACTCACAAGAAAACATGTTGAGCGCATTCATGCGGGTATTAACTCAACGACACCCTGTACAATTTGTAATACGTACAGTGCGTATAACAGTTCAATGTACGACATATTAATTACTGCCACATATTACCAACAATTGTGGTGTCTGCGTTTAACATGATTTACAGCAGACCAATAATCATTTCAGATAACAGTTATTTGTAATACTGCCCAACCAATATACCCTTTCCACCCGCAGTCGATGCATGTAACAAAGAACAGCTGACTCGACTCGAAAGCAGCCTCAGCTTCTGTGGAGCGACGGCCATGTTGCCTACAGCGGTTCAATTTTCTATTGAGGACGTGTGGAAGTACCCAGAGAATAGTACCAAATTAAGTACTCCTATCAAATGGCATATTAAATTATCAATGCGACAATAATAATACGACAGCAATGGCAACGGCGACATATTGAATTGATAAGAGCGAACTCACAGACTGAAAACACACACACATGCAGTGTCGTACTCACAACGTACACGTACACGAGCACACAGACACTGCGCTCTCTTCACGTCAGTGAGAGCTGCCAGTTTAAAAGTGTTTTGCTCGACACTGGCAACGACAGTATCACAGTGCATTCACATAGCGAAGGCGCGTAAAGCAGCAGAATTAGGAGGCAATCAACGTGCAAAGATATAGAAGAATCATAAGGTACCGGAATATTCTATAGAGTAAATCCGCGGCATAATTATAAAGCCCAATTGAAATCAAGAGCAAGCCGAGCCTTCTATGCCAGTGTGTGTAAAGGCAGCTTTGACTGACAGGCGACAACTGCGACCCGATAACTGAGCGACTCGAAACTTATATTTAACATTGGCAAACGGACCGAATCGTTTTATTTTCATTTGTGCCCTTAAGCAAGCATCGACTCAATTCATTTTCTAACTGCAAGTGATTAAATTTGTTCTGTGATTTTGTGTAAAGACATCGTCAACAACAACAACAGCAACAACCCGAAGAACAAAAATGATGAAATTAACTGCGAGTATTTGCTTGCTGGTCGTACTGGCCCTGGCCAATCAGGCTCAGGCCGATAGATTGAAATGTAAGTATTGAAAATTAACAATAATAACAATAACATTAAGTTGTGCGGCCCAAATGTTTAAACAAAACAAGAAAAATCTGAAAAAACCAATAAATTTCGACGCAATTTACTTTGCGAGAGAGCGCGAGGCCAAACAAAGAGAGAGTAGGACAGTGAGACTGAGAGCGAGGGAAGCAGTGTTACTGAGTAGCAGCAAAGAGTAAGCGCGCATGCATAGTTAAGAGAGCGAATATGTCTATGCTCACTCACAGCTGTTTGTATGTTACTCAAGTATTGATGTACTCTCTTCACAGCATCACTGTGGGAATTTCGTGCATGTTTATTAATATTAACTCAATTATGTTTTTGCAAAGCTCTTCTCTAATTTGCGACTAGCTCGATTTCATTGTGTAACAAATTATTTCAAGTACCATATACGTATTATATAAACCTCGCATAACGGAAATGCCAAGAGTGTGAGCTTCAAGTCAGTCTTTGTTGTTTTGTTTTTGGTTTTTTGCACACGGCGTTCCACACACACACCCACAGTATGCTTAGTCCAAGCGCGGTTGTGGCGGTGCGAACGAGATGGAAATAGAAGAGAGCGCGATATTTTGCACACGGTACTAAACCAAAACAAATGCCGTTACTATGGCGACACTTGCGCACGCTACCACAGAAAGCACTGGGCGCGATGAGCGAGCGACAAAGAGAGTGAGAAAGATAGATTGAGAGAGGCAGATTGCAAGATGGGGAAATGTAACTGCACTTTGGGTTTGCACACGCATTTGTTGTTCTAGAAATTTGATTAAGCAATTGCAGTCCACCTCTTGGGGGTTAACCCCATTTACCCCTAAACCCTTCTCACAGCGAGTGTTGTGCGGGATATAAAGCAGCAAAAGAACATGTATAGCAATGAAAATACAATCAAGGCCAAGTCCAATGCTGAAGTTTTCCCTGAATCATGTGTGAGGAAGCAGAAATGCACTTCTAGTAATGAAATGCCCAGTGACGAAATGTGCCAAGAATCAAGTGTGCTTACGTGTAGGTTTAGGTAGATTAAGTAATCTTTGCATTGATGTTTTTATAACACTCTTCTACCCTCCCCCTCCCATTGCAGGCAACGTCAAGACGAACGCGGTGTTCAGCGGTTGGCCGGACATGAACGATGCCTGCATCAAGGCTATGCGTGAGCAGATTCAGAAGGAGATCTTCGCCTCTACCACATACCTGGCCATGGCCGCATACTTCTCCACTGACACCGTCAATCGTCCCGGATTTGCCGAACACTTCTTCAAGGCAGCCAAGGAGGAGCGCGAGCATGGTTCCAAGCTGGTCGAATACCTGTCCATGCGTGGCCAGTTGACCGACACCGTTAATGACCTCATCAAAGTGCCCGTAAGTACCTCAATCTATTATAATCTTTAGGTATACTTTTCTATATCATGCTCTCTTCGTTTCTAAAAGGCTGTCAAGTCGCACAAATGGACTGGTCTGTCGGCTCTCGAGGATGCCTTTAAGCTGGAAACCGAAGTGACTCAGTCCATTCGTGCCCTGATCAAGACCTGCGAGGGTACTGCCCGTGATGGTGAGGACAACGACTACCATCTGGTGGACTATCTGACTGCCGTGTATCTGGAGGAGCAGCTGACTGGCCAACGCGATCTGGCCGGCAAGATCACCACCCTGGAGAAGATGAAGAACACTCACGGCGAACTGGCCGAGTTCCTGTTCGACAAGAGCAACTTGTAAGGCGTTACGGACGCGATCCTCTACCGGATAGTCCAGTCCGTATTCATTGAAACTAGTTTATACTGTGCACATTTCAAATTTACTGTCAACAGTCGCAGCAGCAGCAAAACTATCGCATCATCTAGTATTTTGTTAACTATAAATTTTGTCAAGTTTAGTCCATAATTAAATCATACAGAAAAAAACGTAAAAGTTTTCCTCAATTTTTTTTGCCTTTGGTTTGAAAAATTAATAAATATTTTGTTCGGTTTGAATTCGATTTAATTTCCATGCACAGTTAAATCATCAGCGTTTTTTTCTTATCTCCGTATCTGCCACATCACTCCGATTGAGTGGGCCTTACACACGGACTGTGGCAAATATTTATTAATGACAGACTAAGTTGTGATTTATTTACAATATATATGTTTAATACGTAATCATTTTTGTCATCGCCTTGCGCCGACAACATGAGCCCAAGTTCATGCGAAAGGTCTGTCGTTGTCGGGCATCCCAAATTGAATAATCCATTTACACATCTAGACATTACACACAAGTACAATATAAACATATACTATATAACTTATATACATGTATATTTTTCTGTCAATTAGCCAATAAACTTATTAAAACTGATTGAATAAAGCGAACAAAATCAAGTTACAAATGTGTGTTTAAAGATCAATTGGAACGGGTGCAATGCTTGTGTTAAAGAAATGAGCCCAGAATATGACAAGGAAAAGAGAGAGTCCTTGTGTGACGGTTTGACGTACTGCCAAGCAATAACATAGATCTTGTAAAGGGTGATTTTTTAGCAATTATCTTTTTGGCAATACTGCTTTAAACAGCTGACGCACGTTTCGTGTTTTGTATCAGTGTCAAACCATGAATCGTCTTACAAACGAACAACGCTTGCATATTTGTTTGGAGAACATTGAAGTATTTATTCGTGAGATACCAGCCGAAATATTGGAAAGAGTATGCCAAATTGGACTAAGCGAATGGACCATTTAAGTCACGGTCAACATTTGCATGAAATAAACTTCAAACATTCAATTATATAGACCGCACTATCGATTCAAATAAAGAATTTCTTGAATTTCTTTGAATTGTATATGTTTTTTTTTGAAAAACTTTCCTGCCAAAAACCCTTTACTATGTTGAAATGGGCGATCAATATTATTCAAACCTGCACAGGATCGAACCGCCAACAGGCAATCCCAATGAGCCTTATTATGCTATCTTAAAACCTAATCTAGAAAGCCTGAAGACTTCCGATCCAAGTTACGTGCTACGTTTGATTTGTGCTCAAATGTTTTATGGTCACGTCTTGTGCTACCGGAAAGCTAATCTGAGCAATCGCATTGTCTATTCCGTTTGATGGAACGAACTCCCTGCGGCTCTATTGACCCTTTCATGTGCCTCGCCGGCCCGGGGCTAATCTGATTTGGGAACACACAAAAGCAGAGCGGGACCAGAGAATAAATATAAAGAATAATTCATAAGTCACTTGTAAAAATGTCGTGCACTTGCCACAACTTCCCCTTGCCCCACACTCTGTGGCAAGTCGTAAGTCGGGCTAATGTGTGTGCTACGGTTCACCCCCTTTGGTTGTCCCGATGATTGACAGGACATGGCATGCATTGAATTATGATAAATTGTGGCAACTGTCAAATGGATTCGATGATGTTTCCTATTTGTGTTGGGCTTCCTCTCTGCCTAATACCCTACCTCTCCTCATCCACGGACGTGCCGGCGAGCGTGACCAATGCGCACGTCAATGGGTTGTCAATGGAATCTCTCTCTCTCTCCCTCTCCTTGTACATTTTAAACAATTCCTTGAACCAATATTTGAACAGATGTACCGTTAGCTAATGCTCGTACTATGGGCGTGGCGGGGCAGGACAGCACAGCAGGCAGGGGGAGGTGGTTTTAAAATTGCATCAATTTTCATATTCCACAACAATAGGCCGCAATTTTTTGGCAAATATTTAAGAGCAATTTTCCCGGCAGAAGAAGCACAGACTCAGATACACTTCAGCATACAAATGGGATTGCGTACTCCGCACAGAGAAGACAATGGTCATTGGTCATTGGATATTGTGCACCCTGGACGAACTATTAATCTTGCAGAGGCACGACAAATTTGCACGATGATAACAACTTTTGCTATTGGATACGTTCGTTCTTCTTGGCGCATCATTTTTATTGCGTTTTTTGATGGTCAAATTTATTTCTTTATACCCTGTAGATGTACGGGAAATGGGTGTGATTGAGGCAAACAACAAATATCTGGCAGGATAACTGAATAAACTGAAAGTGAACTTCTATCTAAAGTTAGAATTGGCAGTAGATGCGTGATTAAATGTTAGAAAGGCGATAGCTTATAATCAGCAAAGATAATAAATATGGTATCTATTAACTAAATCAGAGAAACATAGCCACTCTTGGGAACCAGTGCACAGTATAACTAGTTTGTTTCTTAATATTCGGAATGATTTATAGTTATTGTTATAAATTCTGAAGATATAATAGAAATAAACCTAAAATGTATAGAAATGTATTCATAGAGCTAGTGCACAATTAATAGTTTATTTCCTTAATATTTTGAATGCTCTATAGTTATTTCATAATATATATATTCTATAAATTCTAAAGATATAATAAAAATAAATATATATATATATATACATATATGTATATATAATAATATATGTATATGTAATAAATTCTAAAGATATAATAAAAATAAACCTAAAATGAACAGAGATGTATTCAAAACTAAACCCATATAACTACATTAAAAGGTATCTCTTAGTGCTGCCTGCACTTGTCTACTAATATCATATTTTATGTGTTTTTTGTCGCTATTTTTTGCCAAATAAAAAGGCACAGAAAAATATTCATTTGGACGACGTACGAGTGATTTATCCTGTGACTGTGATGCTGATAAAAACTTGTACCGCTTATCGCGTTGACATTTGCTGTGCCTGTTGACAAATTTGCAACGGACGATGGTCGCCACACGGTTCCTCTCTTCAACCCATGCGACCCTTGTGCTCTTCTGCTTCGCAGGCATAAAATGGAAATGTGAAAAACGTGGAAAATGCATTGGCTGCAGTCGAGAGTCGAAATCCTTTTTATTGCGCCGCAAAACGTTGACGGACTATGTCTACGGACATGATTTAGGACCGATTCAGGTCGCTTGAGAACCGGTTCGCATACGCTTGAAGTGCCTTCGCAGCAGGACCCCCCCGTGCGCTGCCTCGTAATTCATAATCGGAACGGGACAGTTGCTTTGTCTGTTTAGACATCGTGAAAGCAGCGTACTTTCTCCCGCTGTGTCCTGTTTGTCTTTCACACTATAAATCTTCCCGAAACTCGCGATATATGACTAGCGTAACGCCAGGGTGAGGTGCCGTATATGAAACCGGTTTGTTATCTTTGCTAGTTAGGAACTTGAAGAGCTAAAGGCTGAGATTGATAGAGGAAAAAGGGGGGATTTATACATTCAAGCACACTTTTATGTAAGGTTGGCAAAGATAGAGATATATAGTAAATAGATAATATATAACATACGAATATATTTATGTTTTACAATTCAACAGCCTATAGAAAAGGAAATTCCCGTTTGCAGAACAAAGATAGAAAGAGACAACTATACGATATATGCATTTTTTTTTGCCCAGCTGTTTTGTGATAATTTCGATAGTATCGTCACTAAATTATAGCAGGCACACAGAAACAGCAACAACTGGACAGCAAATTATCAATTCATCAAAGAGAGGGAGTTAGAGGAAGAGAGCTAGAGAGCATAACGATCAAACACACAACATAAGATGAGAGAGTTCCAGGCGCACGCAAACAGTAGACCGACATAAAGCAAGAACAAGATGATAGATGAAGAAAGGAAGAGCAACGTGTGAGAGATTTGTCGATCAAAGCAAAGATCACGCTTGGCTGTACAGCTCACGGTGATCAAAAGAAGTCAAACCGAGCAGAAATAACAAGAAATGCACAAAAGTAGAGCAACCAAGGAAAAGTATCACAAAATGAAGTAGGAGTGCACAGGGTGCCGGACCTTAACTCGATCAAAACAAATAACGACTATAAAAAAATATACCGCAATTCCAAAAAATATAAAGATATGCTAGAATTAGCAAGATGGAGAGAGAAGTAGGGAAGAGAGGTACACAGAGAAGGACAAGAGGAAGTGCGCATATGAAAACGAAGGCAGCCTCGAGTGTTTTGTTGGGTTCAGCCCAAAAAATTACACCAGGCGAGCAGAGAAAATAGCACAGACAGCAAGCACTAAGTAAATAGGCGAAGATAGAGCGAGAGAGAGACGGAGTGTGAGAGGACTAGAGCAGAGAGGGTGTCGCGTGTCAAACTCGATCAAAACAAAGACAGTCTTGAACTGTACTGATTGGTTGAAAACAACGAGAGCATAATTGCGCATCTTCTAATCCTCTCTCCTTGCGCTCTCTTTGAGTTATCTACTTTCAATTATTTTTTGCCTGCTGCTATTGCTGTTCGCCTGCTGTTAATTGACTTCGCAACGAAGAAATCTTTGCAAAATCTTAAACAGCCTAGCAAAACATGTTGCATACTTTTCGGCTTCACTAAATGATTATTTGCTGCAACGTATGTAGGATGGGGAATGGGATAGGAATTCCACTCAAATAGTTGTTCAACAGACAAATGTGTGTTTCGCAGGCACTTTCTAATGAGACAATGTCGTCAAGCTTTTTGATTAAAATTCAACAGACTTACCCGCAAATACTTGAGGCTCTGCACTCTTTTCCCCCTATGAGAAATGTCTGTGCACATTGTTGCCTTGACGCACGGCAGGCCGAAGCGTTATTGAAATGTCTCAGCAGCTGTCCAAACAACCCGTCAGGATTGCCACCCCCCCTCCTCCCACTCCTCATGGTGCCCATGGTGCAACCCTTGCCGGGGCCAAGGCGTCTGCTGATTTAGCATATTGACTGCAAGGAACGACAAGTTATACAAGATTTATGCGCAAGGATACGTGGCGACCCTCGCCAGGGCCAAGGAGAGTGCAATAAATTTGATTTGCATATTAGCACACCAGCCCGAGAGCTGGAGACGGACCAGGAGCAGGAGCTGCAGCCAGGGATATCACTTTGGGGCATTGTGCGAAGGATTTCGAGCACGAAATCTCGCTTAAATTGGAAATAAATCATTAAAAATATGTGCGAGAGTCCTTTTGTACACTTTATCCAACTATTTCGAGCATGTGTGGCAGCAGTGAGGGGGGAGGGGGAGAAGGTATCTCTACCAAGAGGCTGGGGTTGGTCATCTTGTAATTCCCTTTGATTTATAAAGATAACGACACATTGTCGTGCTTAAGTCGCCTTCCCCTGCCTGAAAATTTGCATAAATTTTGGCTGAAACTTTCCTGGGCTGGTCAGCAAGCATCACGTACAGTAATTATGACTTATCTCTACACTGAGAGAAATGTGCCTGTCTTGAGGCATGCAAAGCAAGGTAAGCCTTTATAAAGGATTAGCGAGATTAGAGTGTTAAGTTTCTATGATTCCTTTTTGATTGTGTTAAATAATTTCAGATAGTTTTTCTTCTTTTAGCTTTCTTTTTTGAAATTTCACCCAGTGCATGGCCTGCGAAAGAAGTTTTCTAATTATGCATGCCCAGACTTATGACTAAACATGCCCAAAGTTGTTTGAAAAGTTCTTTGTTTCTTTGGGGAATGCTGCTCGACCTCGACTGACCATTTTCATTGACAGTGAAAACGAAAAGTTTGAAATTTTTGAGATAAACTCTTCAGTGTCCTGTGTTGTGTTTATGAGTCTGCCTCCACCACACACACACACACACGCCTGTGTGAGATTTCCCTAGAGAGTAATTTTGTGTTGAACTTTTAGGGGGTACGACCCAATCGCAAGCAGTTCAAAGGCCACAAGAATGAAAGCGAATGAAATCTGATTTGCCTGCTCAAATGGGCAGCATCAAAGGGGAAAGAGGGAGGGAGAGAAAGAGGAAGATAAAGTTGAGTGCATTAAAACTAAACTGCAGCGTCCGCGGTTTAAACTGATTCGTGTTCGAGCACAATTGCGTATATGTCTGTGGAAAAGACTTCCCTACACACCCCTTTAGGAGCAGGAAACAGAGAGAGAGAGAGAGTTATGCCGCGTACATAGCTCGCTTTTGATTTAAGCGCGTTGTTTGCGCTAAATATTTGCCATGCCGGTCACGCAGACAATTGCAGACACGCCACGTACCACGTACGACCACGCACCACGCGCCGCAGCCACAACCAGTGCCACAAGCAGAGCCACAGCTGCAGTCAACAGCCAACAAGGCAACGTCTGAGGGAACTCCTGCCCCTGCACCCACTTTCTACACAGACTTATCCCTGCTACGACTATTTTGGTGCGTCTTGTTTGATTTCCGCTTCTTGACTGTTTTGGACTAACAGGGACACGTCTAGCGATGAGAGCGTGGCTTCCCAACTAGCTTAGTGTTTATCAAATTGGAACAGGGTTTGAATGCATATAGAATATATATAGTTGTAGTTTAAGTTTAAGAATTTTTATTCAAGTAAATGTAAATATAATGTATATATAATGTAAATATAACTTAGATCTCTCCAGCAGGCTTTAATAATTCTCTTTCCTTTACAGAAAGCAGCAATAGTTTAGTGAACTTTATTGGAACCATCGCTTAATCTACATTTAAGCGCACATGACATTAAGATATAACTAAGATCTATCCAGAAGGCTATAATAATTGTTTTTCCTTTTACAGAAAACAACAAAAGTTTTATGAACCCAATTGTAACTATCGTATAATCTACATTTAAGTGAATAACTCAGCTAATATATTCCCAAAGTTCTGAAAATTTGACAAACAATTAGATATAACCTTGATCTATCCAGCAGGTTATGATCAACACACTGAACCTCTTTCCTTTACACTTATTTATCATCATAATAACTGCAAATTAAAGACAATTTAAATAAACTATCGCATTAAACACACTGCCTCGTGTCACGCACCCTACGCACTTCACTTAGCGTGGCAGCCACTGTGACTGACGCTAAACAGCTTAAGCTTCACAAGCAGACATGTCCACGTCGGCATCCTCATCCTCATTGTCAGCCTCATCCGCATCCGCTTCCTCATCCACATCAAGCTGCACGTTCGCATCGAATTCTGCAGCTAAGTGCGCTGTGCTACAGCTGCCACTTCTGGGCTGCCACAGTTGTCTCTCCCCTTTGCTACATACCCCCCTTGCCATGCACTGCTGACTGCAACTGAAATGCCGTTATAGTTGTAATTGTAGTTGTTGTTGTTGTTGCCATTGAAACTGGAGAGTGCATTAGCTGCTATTGAATTTGTACAAAGCGCGGCACCATTTGGCCTTTTGTGGCTAAAATTAATTAGCCATCCCCACCCCAAGCACGCACACAGGTGCAGAAACTAATTGGGGAACAATAATTGCAATGGTAAGTCGAAGGATCTAAGGCTCTTAGTATAAATAAAATATCTGCCACTTGAGCTTATCGGCTCAAGGCATCGCACGCAATTTCGCAGGCCAATCGAGCACAAAGACCCAGAGGTCTACTTATCGGCATCCATCAAAGCGAGGACTCCACGAGTGTCCACTCTCTCGATTGCCCCTGTCACTCCTGCCCCCATCCACCCTTACTTGTTTGTCCAACACAAAATGCGCAGTTGGACTGCCCTAAGCAGCAGAACACTTTATGTGCAACCCTTTTGGTGGTACCCCCAGGGAACAGCTGGACGGCACTTGAGCAGCGCAGGCAAATGGAAAGGGGTCACTTTGTGGGCAGAGGGCAGGGGAAACGGGTGCGAGAGAGGTGTGGGAGAAGCAAATAGAAAAGAACAAGCTAGTTCAGGGTGCTCCTTGCAAGATAGAAAGCTTTGATTCCCATCAAATTGAGTGTGCCTAAAGAAGAGATACTAAACAACTTGTGACTTTAATTGAGAGAGAAACGAAAAGTGAGATAAGAGCACAAAATAGTCGAAAGATATTTCCGATATATTTTAATTTTATATACATATGTATGTGTAAAGTGTTTCTTGACATACTGTATGTCAGCTGCAATTATATTTAATACAAAAGTATCAAATTGTATGTTAAAATCTCTTCAGTTTAGTTTAAGAATAATAAAGTGTTGAATGTTTAAAATTACAGGGATTGCACAAATACATTTTGTGTATCGTATAAGTATAACGCGATGCAGCTTTAGTTTTTTTGCACAATTTGCTGTTGGGAATTATAGAGTTTTTTTCTACAAATGGGGCGAAGAGTATCTTAGCTTTCGCTAGTTTATTAATTATTTGTTGGTTTCTGTTAATTTAATATCAATTTGCTAGAGTTCTCATCAGAGAAGTTGTTACCTAGTAAAGATTTTCTGTTGCTGTCGAATCGATAAATATCGATATGTAGCGATTTCGACTCGCCAGCGCGCTATAATGACTGTACTCCACATAACTTTGTCGTGTGGGAGAACTAAATATAAAGGTTAAAGCCAACAAACCTAATTTCAACTCGTGACTTTAAAGAATGTGAAGAGAACTAGAAAAAATAAACAATATGGTGTTGGCAGTTAAAGTACCAGATATAATTTTCAAAAAGCCTATAAATAGTAATTAACATAAGTTAAACACAACCAAGTTTTTTAAAGTTTTTCTAAAAGTATATCGCAAACCCATAAAATAGAATTAAGGGCAATTATAATCTAAGCTAATTTGTTTCTTCCACACAATCGAAGTGCGAATCGAATCGCGTGCCAATTCTTTAAGCGTGCAGATTATTCTCAGTAATTCCCATATGCCGATAAGAAGTTCTTATAAGTAATACAAAAGGGATGTTGGATAAAGTTTGCAATAACGACAAAACTGCAGGCAAAATTCAATGAAATTAAAGCAAATTATGGGATTTTTTTTTTAATTGCTGGGAATTATTATTATTATTACCACTTTCAATATAATTTGATTTAAATAAATACTTCTAGGAAATTATGTTTATATGTTTTGCCCACGGGTTACGGGGCCTATAAAAGGCGTTAAGCTTAGCAGAGTTTATTCAGTGCAAATTTGTCGATCAACGCGAAATCATAATGAATTTAATTGTATTATTTGTGGTACTTCTACAAGTGTTGACAGCTCTCTGTGCAAGGTGCCGTATAAGAGAGAGGCAGTATGGCTTATGCATTAGACAAGAGGATTGCAATGTGGGCGACAGGTCCTCACCATTGACCCGATGTTACAACACTCCCCTGCATTGTTGCCCAGCAGATTCATTGAGAATTGATAAGGAATCGGCTTTGAGCAGAGCTGAGTCATGGAAGACGGTTCCTACGACGGCGGCTACGACAGTTCCTGTGAGAGTTGATACGACAGTTCCTACGACGGTGGCTACGAGAGTTGCTACAACAGTTCCTGCTGAAGTTAATGATTTAAAATTTCCACGAGAATGCGGATACACTCCAATGTATCCAACTCCTTAAATTGTTGATGGTTCGGAAGTCCAACCAGATGAATATAGCTGGCTAGCAGCTTTGCGGTATGGGAATGCAAGCATATTTGGATTCTGCGGTGGTTCGGTGATCAACTCTCGGTATGTGCTGACGGCAGCTCACTGTGTGACAGGAGGCAATGTTAAAGAGGCTGGAGGATTGTAAGTTTAATTGAATGTACAGACCAGGCAAGTTCGTTACAATTAATGCAATTGTTTTATCTACAGAACTGGCGTGCGACTGGGTGCCTACGATAGGACCGGGCAGATATGCGATTACGGCACTGAAAACTGTGGGCATTATCAGGAGTTCGGCATTGAGAAGATAATACCGCACATATACTTTAACAATATCATGTTCAATGGTCGCTATGATATAGCGTTGATTCGTTTGAATAGACCGATACAGTTTACGCCGAAGATGAGGCCCATTTGCCTACCATTCGGAGGGACACATAGAGACGAACCGACTACGGACAACATTATGACCGTCTCCGGATGGGGTCGTACTATGGAAGCAAATGAAACTATAGCAAAACGAGCTGTATCCATCAATCTCTGGTCAGCAGACAAGTGTAAGGAAGAATTTACACATGGGGATGAAAAACGTCTCTGCGCCGCAGGTGTTGGTAAGAGTTCATGCAATGGTGACTCTGGCGGTCCCTTGATGTATCACTTCGATCGCAAGCGCATGGTGCTAGAAGGTATCGTTTCGTATGGTGCATTGGATTGTACTAACACGGATTTTCCTGGTGTTTACACACGAGTGCGGAGTTACGAGGAATGGTTGAACTTGAATATAGAAATGTAAGAAGTGAATAAATTAAATGTTTCAATAAAGTATCTAATTTGATTACTCTGCATGTGAATATAAAACTTGTGATCCTGAGCAAGAATATAGAAACTTTATGGGGAAGAGTAGGAGCTCCTCCTTCTTCCTGTTACATACATTTGCACTTTGAACAAACTTAAAGAAGGTCGCAGGGTATAAAAACAAACTGCATCAACTACAGTCAAGGGAGTACAACAACAAGATACTATTCGATCAGTCATAGAGAACGTTACAGACAGCGGATCTCAGTTATAATTCCCAACAGCAAATTCTGCATACATTTTTTTTCATTCTCACTAAGGACTAAAACGTTGACGTGAATAACTTTTGTGTTTATAGCCCGATTGTATTGCAATATGATAGGTTCAAATAGAAGTTATCTATATAATAGAGAGTAGAGTTGTTGATTTGGGTTCGTTTCAGGAACTTAGTTCATTAGTTCATTTTTCCATGAACTATAGTTCGTTCGAGTCTTTTAGTGCGTAACCTAGTTCAATCTTTTGTTTTGCGTTCTTTTGGTCTTTTTTTGTGGTTTTTTGGTCTGTTGTTCTTATTCTTTCATTGGCGCCCCCGAGATGTCCGAAGAATTGAGTGAGAGCAGCCAAAAAGTTTATGATATAAAAAATCAGTCATGTAATAAAACTCCAATCTTCCCAATCCCAATAAAAACTCTAAATGTTTTAGTTCTTGGATGATTATAAACGACAATGGTCGCACTTTATTGAAAGATTTTTTTCATTTCGTATTTGCAAAAGTTTTGTTTTGTTTTTTTTTTAGTCTTTTTCTGTTTAGTTTTTGTTTTTTTTTTGGGTTTAAAGTCTGCCTGTTTTACAAATGTTTCATGATTTTGCTGCAATACGTGTGGATATTGCCTTATATAAAATATATATATGTATATATAATTAGAAGTGTAATCGTTTTATCATATAATATATAGTAAATGTTATTTGTATAATGTTATTATTATTAATAAAGACATATATATATATATATGTATATATATATTGTAAGTGCTAAATGGGATTACAATATGTAGTGTTGGTAAATGCCGTTGCTTTATTTACTGAATTTCGATAGAGACATAAATAATTCAATTGTTTCGCCAATAAAATGTTCAAGTGTTTTTTTTTCTTGTGTGTTCTTTGTGTGTTTACAATTTTGTTGTTTTGTTTTTTTTGTTTATTTTGTAAATAGTTTTGTGTAAGCATAAAAAGAATTGTTTGCAAAATTATTGTTGCTCCTTTTTATATTTTTTGTGTCATGATTAAAAAATATATTATAAGTTTTTATTATGTATTTGTATTTTTTTTTTTATGGTTAGCTTAGTTTAGATTAACTTTTAGGTTAGGATAGCATTTCGCATTGTTCTGCTTTCTAGAGGCGGCTACGGCTAAGTTAGGGTTTTATTCAGCTTTTAAAATATTTCCTGACCAAGCTGAGTGAACAAAATTTGTGTTTGAAATAAATTTAAAGGGAGGAGAGGTTTTCTTTTTACAAGGATTTAAGAGTGGGGTCTGTGTGGGAATTTGCTTATCCTCAAAATTGCTTTCCTTTGCCTTTCGAATCTCGCTCTTCTTCAACTTCAACTTTGCACTCGCGTCTTGCATCTTTTAAAAAATCTTTTCACAATAAAAACAATTTGTACTTTCGAAAAGGGGGAGGGGCGCATTTTTATGTTTTACTTGTAACTCTTACTCGTTTTGTATATTTTTTCGTTTATATTTTGTTGCTTAGCCTTCTTCTTCGTCGGTGTTATATTATGTATGTATTATGTTGATTTCGCTAGGGTTCATTTTATTTATCATTTATCGTTTTTCTTTTGTTTTTTTTTTTTCGTTTCTTATCTTCACTTTTGTTTTGTTACATTTGTGTAGGAGTTGCAGGAGTGCTGAGGTTCAAGTTTTTTGTATCTTTGAATGTTTTTTCTTTGTAATTTCTCAACTTTTCTTTATTTTGTTTTCGCCTTTCGTCTTGTAAAATACTCGTTTTGTATATTTGCTTTAGTTATTTGTTTGTTTTTTGTCAACAAGGAAATCAAAAACAGATACAATAGATATTTTCATTTTCATTTATGTAAACCAAATGGAGAGCGGCATTGCGGGGCTTGAGGGGGGGGAAGAACGCACTGGGGCAGTTGGATTTCTGGTTTCTTGTTTTCTGCAACATATTCACTTCGTACCTTCCCCCCTCTCACTAGGTTGCACAATTGTCTATTTTGTTACATTAACTTTTGTATTTTTTTTTTTTTTTTTTTTATATATTTTTTTTGGTTTTTTGGTTTTTGTTCAGGTCCAAAATCAAATTTGACTAATTCAAGGAATTAAAGTTTCATTGCATCTAAATAAGGTAGAGTGTACGTTCGTTTACCATTAATACATATCATATTTGCATTATTATTATTTTCATTCTCAATAATAGAAACGAAACAAGAAACTTAAACAAAATTCCACTATGGCGCTTAGTTACAGTTAGAAAGAGACAGGGATAGTGTGTGTGTGTGTGTGTGAAAGAGAGAGAAAGAGGAAACTAAACTAAACTGAAAACTTGAAGGTACTGCACACGACGCCGCACGCAGGCCACGCCCATACCTGAGCAGCAGAAATTCTTCTATGTGAGTAGACGTGTCTACGACGACGCGTCCTCAGTATCCTTCACAGCGTTGTCTCAGTGGATCGTAAGCTCTACGGAATGGGATCCACCAATTCGGTGTGTGTTTGTGTGTGTGTATGTATGTTACTAAAGGTGTGTGTGTGTGTGTGTGTGTATTTATAACGAAACATACTACAAAGTTCAATAATGACGACTTTCAAATAGATTATATATAAGTAGTACAATGAAAACTTCATATACAATATATTATGCCATATATAATAGATATTCCATATTCCATATAATGCGTAATAATGCAATAGTAATAATAAGGTTACGTGTTAAAAGATAAACCATCCTAAATACTCGCACTGAATGAATTTCTTTTGGTTGATCTCTTTGTTCTTTTATTATTTGAGGGGAGTTCTTCGAGCAGAGGCTACTGCTAAAAATTTCACTACAATAGATTTTCATTTGTGGCAGCTTCGATTTTGGCAGTTTATTCATATAGTAGGTATATGGTATGGTATGCGTATATAGCTTGGATGATATTTATGTATGTTATGTATGGTATTTATGTTGTTTATGGGATCGTTAAAAGTCCTTTACTTTAATTGTGGCTTGCATGCATGAACGTTCTTTAATAAATGTCTCTTGAATTTTACTATTAAAATTTCTCCATAATTTGCATTCGAGTAGTAGGTTCTCTTTTCTTTCGGGTATTCCTCTTTAACATTTATATGAATTGTATATATTTATTTGGTAAGAATTAAACTAGAAAAATTCTAATTTGAGGTATGTATTCCATTAATTTGTAATTGTGTTTGTGTTTCTTTCTGTGTGAGTGTGAGTCGATTAGATAATAGATTACGTTGTCCATACTAAGAAGCGTGCTTAGTCTAGACTCTAGAGCTTACTACACTAGCTAGTATATTTGGTATTTTTATCGGTATTTGGTATTTTTATGTAGAATCAAAGCGATATTTTAGGTTGACACTGAAAGCTTAACTAATTATATCTAAGATTATTATTAAGCAGCCACAAAAATATTCGTAATTTTTTGTTTGCCAATTAATCCAAAAAATGCTCTCTGAGCAACATATTAAGGAGTGTGTGTGTGTGTGAATATATTGGGGTGTATGTGTGTAAAATTTAGTCACAGTTATGAGTTGTTGTGAATACTAGATGATTGATTGTTTTGGGTATTTGCCAATTTATGCAGACTCTATAAACCTAGTTTTGAGCTTAAGTCAAAATATACTGAAAATAGACATCGAATTTTATATATTTTAAAATAGATATTTCGCCAATCATATAGTGTTAATTGTTGGGAAGGTTCGCTACAAAATACCACATATCATTACTCATGCTCACAGATCGAATCCGGAATTACTTTTTTTGAAAATATCTCACAAAATACTCGTAAGTATTTTCCATTTGCAACTTAAAAGCTAAGCCAATTTTTTTGTTGTTTGCTCACAGTTAGGAGATGCTTCGCGCTTTTCACAATTTTCACAATAATTACCAAAAACTTTCATCGTTTTTCATTTTGCCTTTACCAATTACGAATTAAATATCACATATCGGGGAGCTCTTTTTGGAAAAGGAAACATAGTTAAGAAAATGCAAATAAAATTCTCATGAAAAATGATTGTTTTTCCTTTTTTTTTGTTTTTTTGTAATTTTGAAATTTTGACTTATGTTTGTAATGCCAATGAGTATGAAATAGTTTTGTGGCTGACCTAAAATAACTAAAGACTATGCGAATTGCTTATGGGAATGCGTGTGTTGTTGTTGTTATCGATGGAAAGTGAGGTTAGAATTCCCTTCGATTATTTTGTTTCTTTGGTGTTTTTCTCTTACATATCGTTTGTTGAAACGACTCGTTAAAATGTTATTAAAAAAATGTCTTAATTTTATGACTGTGGCATGTTTGTGTGTGTGTGTATGAGAGTCTGTGTGAGAGCGAGATGACTGTATGATGCTGATGACAGATGACCAGTGACCGATGACTGATTGATTGATGACATGAAGCGATTATATGTTCTTCTTTTGTTTTTGATTTTACAACATTTACATTTATCGGTGGATAAATGTTTCACTTTCCTTTTCATTCTCATTTTTTACTTTATTCTTTATTCATATTCTCTTTCGCATTGAGGTATTTGGGCTCTGCAACACTTGTTGTTTTGTTTTTGGTTTACATAGTTTACATTATCATTAACAATGAGGTAGAAATTTTTATTTGCAGTTCGTTACGGGACCGTTTTGGTTTCGGTCTCTGTTTGCTTTGTTTTTGCTTAAATACTTGGAAGTCCTTTGAATAAATCGTTCAAATACCTGAATTGCTTGGATGTTTTGCTTTGTATGTGTTGGTAAGTATGTTAGTACATAGTATAGATATAGATTGATATACTTATTACTTGTAAGTATATATCCTATAAATCATCACGTTGGCTGCTCTCTACGTTATTCGTTATATTCTTTCGAGTTTTAACTCTTCAGTCGATCAGTCTTTGTCATTACCATTATCTTTAGCTATAGCTTACACTGTTTTGCCATTGCATATCTGGGTTGCTTTTGCTCACATCACATTATTCGTTACACACATGCACAGACACAATCGGGTTGCCGCTGTTGTTGCTTTTTGCCTTTCAGTCCTATAGGTTAAAACTACCTTACGATCGATAGATTAATTACTGCACTAATCACTAGATACTATAGACTATATAAATATATATGCTTGAAGAACAAAAACACAACATCAAGGAATGATATACAGACATAGATACTACGTAGTAGGCTTGTATAGAGACTACGACTAGTTGACGTGAGGAGAATTTCAAGCATAAAGCATAATCAATGATAAAACATAGGGCACGGCTAAAACCTAAGCACAACACATAGATTTCTAGACTTATAGAGAGAGTGAGTGAGTGAGAAATAAATGGCAACGATTGTTCGACAATTCATATAGATTAATATTCAGATATTCAGATTCATATGCAGCAGCACGAGGGCTCCTCAAATTATAATACATACACACACGACGTACGTATGCATGTGTGTGTGCGCGTATGAGTAAGTATACGATTAGTTTAGAATAGCTTATGCATTATGGGAATTCTCTTTCCAACATTCTCTTTCTTTTTTTTTGGGTTCTAAGCGAGACCAGGCCACGGCTACACTCACGTAAGGAGGTGCCTTTCTGTGGGGCCTTTGGGCCCTCGCTCGTATTGCTTGCTCAACACTTTTATTTCGCTTTTGCTCATTTGAAGCCTATGCTAATTATAGTATGTATTTTAGGTTTTATGTTTTGTCTTATGTTCGTTCTCATGCATGTTTAACCGACTGTTGGTCCACTTTACCAGCGGCTCGTCTACCCATGCTGACCAGCTATCGGTTTTTAGTTGTAGTGCTTAAATTTAGCCAATGTATGTATGTGTGTGTGTGAGTGTTTACGCTAAATACAAATACAATTAAATATAATGCCTGTTGCATACACATAGTTAAATACAATAATCCCAATAATAATCATAATGATAATTCGAGAAAAGAATTCGTTTTCTTTTGTAATTTAAAATTTGTTCATATGCTTCTTCTTGTCTTCATCACTTACACACAAAATCTAGCTTAAACTCTAACAAGTGCAGCCCATTAACTATATGTACTATATAGACCAAGTAGTTGGCATATACTAGATCATATAATATCGTAATTATCAATAGAAATACGTGTAGCTTCTTCAAATCAAACGTAGTGGAAAACTTTCAACTGAAACCGAAATAATATTCGAATATTCGATACGAACTCACTGTACAATCAATGTTCAGGTAACTGAAAGGGTACGTTCACATCGTCGTCAATTAGGAATTATGAGGAATTGATTTAGTTGTTAATTGTTTTGCTTTTTATTTTTAATACGTTTTTTCGCGTTTTTTTTTGGTTTTTTGCTTTTGTACTTTGGCAAGAAATTTCTTTTAACATAACGAGAACAAACGTGAACAAAAATTCGACTACAACATTGACAAAGACAAAGATGAAAATTCAACTAAGAAATTGATTTAGTGCTTTGTAGTAGTAGGTAGGGACAGGAAGGGGGGAAAGGGGTGGCAGGGCGGGGTGTGTACAGGTAACTCAGTAAGCAAGTTAGCTAAAAACCAAACGATAAGTTCATCAAATACACTTCTCTTTTTCTTTTCTGGGCAATTACTAAGCTATTTTATGCGGCGATTAACATGTTCCTACGTTGTACAAATAATCTTGTAAACTATATATGTTATGGTATGTGTAAGTGTATCTAGAGATGCGACTAACAGAGGTATACGGCTGCAGCTTAAGCTAGACGGGACTTCTCTCTCTACTGAATGCTAAAAGCAATACGTTTGTTTCGGTAAAGGTTTCATCCTCCATATCGACTCCACTCTCTCGGCAGTTCTCTCGTCCGGCAATTGATTTTTCTTATCTTTTTATTATATTTTATTTAATTATTTTACTTGCAGTTGTCAATTACTAAATAATAATACAAACCAACCAAAGTAAATCAAATCAAACCAATAAAAACGAAAATAACACTCAGTAATCATTTGAAAATTCAACAAAAATTGTTTATTTATTAATTGTAATAATAATAGCAAAAAGTTATGTAGTATAATTGTTTTTTGTGATTTTTTTTATAGTTTTTTGTTCAAGTATAATTAAATTTATTTAGTTTTCAATTTATATAGATATATATTTATATAATATATTGTAATAATAATAATAATAAAAAATCAACTAAAATATTCAACTAAATTACATTAAAAAGTAGACAAGATGGGGGGATAATTTGTGGGCGTGTCAAAGGGTGGTCATGAAACACAAATTAAAAGAAAAGGAGGCGCTTAAGTGTGTGTGTGTCCGTATGTGTGTGTGTGTGTGTGTGAATTACAAATTACAACACTGGGGGCTGCTTTTTCTTTCGTTCCTTCTTTCCGTTTTTGATCAAACGTTATGTTTACACAAAAAGGTACAAAGTATTATTATATTACACATTAAAACAAAAATAATGCTTAAATCAAAAAAGTGTGCTAAATTTTGTGAAAATCAAACTAAAAGGTGTCGAAATGAGGTTGGGTGGTAAGAAAATAAAAATAAAGAAGACAAAGAAAACAATCACTCGCTGTGCGCTGTACCAAAAAGGAATACCATGCAGATTGTTTGTATTGAAGATGGAAACTTGGAACCAGTTGAAATTGCCTAAACTTTACCAATTTGTACATTTCGTCATCAGATGTTCTGAGAGAGCGCTCTGGCTGTGTGCAGAGTAGAGCTATCAAAAATTTCGTTTTCTTTAAGAATTTTGGTGTAAGTTTAAACAATTTTTGCCTGCCGAAAAATGTTTTGAAGATCTCTGGTACAGTGGGGCACACTTGACTTGCAATTGCTTTCTCCGATGAAATGAGAAGTATAAAAAATAATAAAAATATTGTTCTGCATGTGATTTTTTCATTGTTTATATAGTATAAGGACTAAAACAAAAACTGTCTGCCTTTCGTTTAAGTATGCTTGTGTTATATAGTATATTATTTTACTTTCATTATCGTGTTGTATTATTGATTTTTGCTAAGGAGGTAATATAAATTACATTTAATTGTTTTTTCTCTTGTTATTTAGTTATTTAAAAATTGTTTAAATTATGTATTGCTATTCGTGTTAGGTAGAAGTGAATGTCTGACTATTATTATATTTTAAGTTAGGTTAGGTTCTGTCGTTCAATACAACTTTTTTCGCTATTATCCGTTCAAATTTCATTTTCTTGGTGGCTGAGGTGGGCATTAGTAGTATTTGATTTATGTTTATTGTAATGTAATGTAATGTTATCTTTCCTTTATCGCTTTCGTTTATCAATTGCCTCAACTGCAATTGATCAGTTTAGTTAAGAGTTTTATATATATTTGTATTTACTTCGTAGTTAGTTTCAACACTTTACTTGCACATTTAACTAAAACAAAAATAAAATTCAAAACTAAATCAACTAAAATAAAAACACGGGCTGACTTATACGGTAGTTGGTGGTGCTGCGGTGCTGCCTTCGACCTTGCATATATATCGTATGTATGTAGGTAGGTATATATATATGTGGTAGTATATATACGTAATTATATGCCAATCAATAATATCTAAACAATTATATATATATATATTTATACGTGGATGTGTGTGAGTGTGTGTGTTGTACGTAATACTTAAATTTAGACGAAAATCTCTTCGATTCTCTCAAGTAAATGCCAAAAAATGTTTGTATGTATGTAGTTTTGGATAGGTAGTATGTAGGTTTAGGTATGTATGTATATGTATGTGTGTATGCACTTAACTTAGGTATATAATTCTATATAGGTAAGTATGCAAAACGAGCAGCAGCATCTTTTTTCTCATCTTCAAATATATATCGTGAATAAAAGTTACTATCACTTTGAATTTTCCCATTCTGCTTGTTTCATGTTTCTATTTGGTATGTTAAATGGCGGCAAATCTCTAAAATGCCTATTACTATTTTCAAGTGTTGGAAAATGTTGTTCAGCGGCACATGCAATCCAACGAGTCAACCACAACGAAGCACAAGTATAGCCTAACCCCAGGCGCAAGCCCAGTTGGTATTCATTGGGGGGTACTTCAAGACAATCAGGACAAAAGTCACCAAAGCAGAGGCAAAGGGGAACGATATGAAGGGGGATAAGGGACATGGGATTGGGTGTTCTATATATAATATCAACTTTATCACACACTGCTGCATATTATTATTTTTTTGTAATTTTTTCAAAATTATTTACGTCACGTAACGTTCACAAATCAAGGGGTATAAGTTGTATCAAAATTCTATCACACGAGGGAAAAACTGTTGTTAAAAAAAATGCAAAAGGAAAAAACTAACAAGAAATTTTAAAATTTTTTTTAAAAATGATTTACGTTGCGTAAGTTCACAAAGGGAGAAATATTTCATATCAAAACTCTGTATCACATGACTGCAAACTGATCACAAGAGGGAGAAGATTGTTTTTTAATTTTTTCAAAAGTATTGACGTTGAGCGTAACTTCACAAAGAGAGTATGGGAATTTGTATCAAAAAGTGTATCACATGACAGAAAAATGGATTTTTTATAATTTTTTTTTTAGAAAATTGTTTACGTAGCGTAGTGTCACAAAAAAGAGATTATCACATGACTTTCGACAGCCACAAAAGAAATGAAAATTCAAAAAAAAAACATACGGCAAGAGATGCTTAATCTAAATGCATTCACAGTTATTTGCGGGGGTTGGGTTTTTGAATTTTTTTCAAAAAAATTTTGTTCGCAACGAACAGAACACAACTCACAGTTTGAAAATGCATTTGAAATGTTTAACACATTATTTTCAGGGGCTGGGGGGAGCTCTAAGAGGGTCTGGGGCAAGGGTTGTCACAGTGCTGGCTGTTTTTCACAGGCTTTTCAATTTAGACATTTTCTCAAAATGTTTAACACAGAGGCGGGGCTGGGAGGGGATTGTTTTTAAAATTTTTATAAAATTTCTTTTTCACAGTTGGAAACCGCTTCTTCGAACTGCACTTTGCAAACACAGTTGCCCGAAATCGTATAGCACCAGTAAGCAGGCAACATTTAATTTTGAAGAACTGTTGCGCAAGTGAAATTCAAAGAGCGGCGCTGATTGAGGTTAGGTTACGTACGAAGAGCATGCCCAACTTTAGTGATACCATGTCAAATGGCATCTGTTGGCTGCGTCGCAATTCACAGATAGTTTGACGAAACTTAGAAGAAAATTAATATACCCTCTGTAAAGGGTATAAACACAGTTGCTGCTGTTCGTATTTTCTTTTATAAGTTTTGCACGGGTAAACTTTCTGTCACAATTTTAGGGGGGATTTGCTTTTAATTCGATTAAAAGTGAAGATTACAAATCTATCAAAATTTTTACACAATTTCGAGTGGGAAATGGGGCAGGAGATTAATGAGGGGGGAGTGGGGGGATGAATGAGTGACTTTGGTGACTTTTGTAGATGCGCAAAATATAAACAGAAAACAGGAAACATTGAACCGCTCTTTAAATTGTTGTGGGGATGCAATACCTCGTTAAATTTCGAATAAAAAATCACTTGACCTTAAATGCTAGTATATATTATTATTATATATCAATAATATATTATTACGATAACATTAGAAAACTATCGATAGCGTGTAAGTGGGTGCGACGAAATGTCACACACACACAAACAAAACACTTTTACAGAGAGATCCATCACATACGGCTGTTCTGCTAAGTTGCCTTGCCTTACTACAAATAGATAGTGAAGAGGGGAGTAGGGAAGGGCAGGGGGAGCTAAGTAGAGAGTGGGGGGGATTTGAGAGGGGGACCTACACTATAACTAATAACCTAGAAAATGCGATTAACCACATTGACAACTAATTACTTAATTAATTACTAATTAATGATCACGCTGCGCCGAAAATTCTTGTTGATAACTAAACAAAAAAAAAACCTTATCACTTAGGATGATGGGCGGGCAAATCGATTGCCAAACTGAAATACCCTACAATTAATTGAGCATGCGGGGTAATTGCTAGTACATTGTTTCGTTTCGTTTGGTGCTGCTGGGAACTGCATGTGCCACTAGCTGTGTTATCGATAGATCAATTAATCGATCGATTACTATTGCAATTTTTTTGGAGAAGTTCTTTTATTGTTTTACTTTCTTGTTTGTTTCTGTTCAGTAGTGTGTTGTTGTTGTTGTTGGTGTTGCTTTGCCAATCGCTTACTAAAAACTAGAAATAATTACCAATCGTTTAGGTAAAGATGTGTGCAAACTTATCGATTAATTTAGTATGTAAAATTTTTTAACTTTTATGCTTCGATTAATTATATATAAATATATATACGTATTCGTTTAAACATAGTATATACCGTTTGTTTTAGTATTTTTTCGTTTGTTTTTGTTTTTGTTTTTTATTGAGCCGCACAGCAATTTTCATTTGTTGCAATGAACATAAAATGCTTTGCTTATTCAATTTGATTTCTCATTCTCTCTTATCTCTTCTTCACTTTCTTGGCTCTCTTCTCTTCAGTTTCTTCTTCTTGAATGAGTGATGTTAAGTTGCGCATTAGGTTTCTCTTTTGGTTTAGTATAAAAATTTGCATTTATAAAATATAACTAAAAATTGCTTTCATTAGGGTTCGCCCTTCGCCTTCTTTCTTTCTCCTTCTTTGCTTCTTCTAAGTTCTTAAAAAATCAGAGAAAATTTTGCATTTTCATGTTGGAAATTTGCTTCTTGTTTAGTTGTTGTTGTGTGTTGAAATGTTACTGTTACTGTTAAGTGTCTGTTAAATTTCGCTAGAGTAACATTTGTTGCTGCTGTTGATGTTCCGCTTAGTTCATATTCAAATAGTCATTAAAGAGCTGCATGCAGGCAGCGCCACCTGCTGGCTCTACATCGAACAACTGTTGCTGCTGTTGCTGCTGTTGCTGGCGTGCCATGTTGCCGCTATGCCGCCAAATGTTGCTCATCTCGAGCAGCAACTCTCCAGCCGAGGAGGAAGAATTCGAGCTAACATCGGAGCTGTTGCCATTGGAGCTGGAGCTGTTGTTGTCCTGGTGATGGTTAATGTGCAGATTGCACAAGAGATCGCTGAACATGTCCGGAGCCAGCACAGTGGGATTGCTGCTGTTGCTGTTGTTGCTGCCGCTGCTGTTGGCCGTGGGCAATTCCCAAATATTCTTGGCATAATGCCATCCTCCTCCACCCCGCCACCACCACCACTTGATGAGGCACCCGATGAACTGGTCAAGGAGGCAGTTGGCGATGCAGCATGTGGCAGCAGATCTTTGCCACCATAGAATGCCGATGGAGAGGTTTGCTGTGCCCAGAGCAACTCCTTGCTGTGGCTATGACTGCTGCTGGTCGGACTGAGCGATGGCTGTGAACCAGAGCCAGAGCTGCAACCGCTGCTGCTGCTGGCAATGCCAACACCATTGTGCGAACCAGAGCTGGATGATGAGGCGCAGCCCCACAGCGCCGAGATCGCATCTGCCTGGGCAGGCAGCGGCTGCGACCAGTTGCTCTTGTGTGTGCTTGAATTATGGCTAATTAATAAGTTACTAATACTGTTGCCAGCAGCACAAGTGTTGCCTGCTGCGATGTTGTTGCTGGTGTGTTGCTGCTGCTGCTGTTGCTGTTGGTATTTGCTCATGACATCCGCCATGGCCATTAGGCTGTTGTTGAAGCTCAGCTTGTGTTGCTGTGTGTTGTTGCTGCTGTTGCTGTTGTTGCTGATAGCTGGCAGCACGTGCTGCTGCTGCAGCTGCTGTTGCCATATAAGCAGCCTCATTGGCGGCTGCTGCTGTTGGTGCCTGCTGCAGTTGTTGCTGTGGCTGTTGTGGCTGCTGCAACTGCTGCTGTTGCACAGGCTGCTGCTGCTGTGCTGGTGGCTGCAACTGTTGCTGCTGCCTTACCTGCTGATGTTGCTGCGCATGCGGATGGGCGCCAATCAAATCGGGATTGATCTGCTGTTGCAACGGCGCCGAGTAATCGATGGCCGCGTTATAGAGCTGCTGCTTCGCGCTTGAGGCCGTTGAAGCGCCTTTGGGGGGCGACTCCAACGGGGCCTCATGTTATGCGATCGCCTGCATCCGCGTCGCGTTGCTCTTGGCATAGCAGTAGCTCAGTGGCTTCACAAAGTGCGTATCCTGCGTGTTGCAATACGGGCAGGTGACGCCGTGCGAGTAGTCGCTGTAGAAATTGAGACGCTTTGGCGGATGCATCAGCATCTTGAAGCAGTTATTGCACTAGGGTGGGAGAGAGAGACGGTAAATGATAAGTGGGAGTAGTCAAAACTGATTTAATATGAGACTTTATCTTAGGTTAGGTCAGTTTTAATTTATTTCGATTATAGTTTAAAGCTTTTGAACTAAGTGTAGCTTTAAGTTAAAGAGCTAAAACTGATTTGCAGATATTTTGTCAGTCAGCACTAAGTCAAAACCTAAACTGATTTCTAAGATTTTATAAACCGTAAACATTAAAGTTGTGATAAAGCTTTGGCAACCTCTGATAATTATAATTCTAATTCTCTAATGCAATGCGCTTTCTTCAATTTACTCCAATATTCAATTCCTTTTAAAGTTTCTTTTCGCTAAAGAGCTTAAAGCATTCTCTACTCACTTTATATCGTTCGGCACAGCAGGGCATGGCCGCAAAGATATCATAGGCGTACATGGTGCCCAGCACCAGACTGGAGCCATCCCAGGGCTCATTGCAGAATCTGTAGAAAGAGAAAGAAAGTAAAACAGAATTACGATTTGCATTTACATTGCATTTGCAGTTTGTGTGAGGGGAGGTAGATGAAGGGGTATGACTGACTTACCTGCAGCTGATGACGCGACTACTGGAGGTGCCGTCCAGGCAGCTCATGCACACACAGGTCAAGTAGAGCATGCGTCCCTCGTATTTAACCTGCAATGTAGAGAGAGAGAGAGAGGGCATTAAATAGGGCGGCAGACAGAGTACAGAGAGGGCAAGGTGAGAGGGCAGGGCACAGTGCGGCACAGGGAGCCAGTCGCCAGTTGCGCATAATTCATTGTCACAACAATGAGAAATGATTTGCAGCAAAACTTTCTACTCGCAACGTTCTGCCTTCTCTCTGCGGCAACTCTGCAAGGAGACGCGACATAATAATTTCAAATAAAATGCAAAATGCATAACAAACGCCCACGAGGACGCAGCAACGTTGCCCCAGACGAGGCTCCCAGTCAGAGCCAGTCAGAGTCGGAGCACACTCACAGCGCAGTTGGCAATGAATTATAAATCCAGGTTTAAATTAAAGCGCAAACCAGCCAAGGGGGAAGCAGGCAGAAGAAGGGAGTAGGGTAGACAGGCACACACACCGGAGAACCCCAGCGTGGCATGACAAACAGGGAATCACATTGTGTCCCTCCTCCTCCTCCTTCCTTCTTCTTCTTCTTCTCCCACAGCAAGGCGAGTAGGTTGCGCACGTGGGTTGTGCCTGCCGCCTGCTGCAACTGCAACTCTGTTGCTGCCTCTGCTGCTGCCTCTGTCGCTGTCGCTGCCTCTGGCAGTTTATTAGGCGCTGCCGTAATTATGCTGACTTAAATGGGTCATAAATTGCGGCTTAGGTGCGCCCAGTCTGCACTGCAAGAAACTGAATTGCAGACGAAATTGCTCTGTTTTGATTATGATATCGATAACTCGATTAAATTCTAGTCTATCTTTAATTTATAATTGAATTTTGCAGAAATGGGAAACAACGATAACTTATTGTATTGGAAACGTTGCAGTATATTGATTATAATATCGATAAACTGTTGAATCGAGTTAAATTCAAGATCATTTTGTTGTACAACCTTTTCTTGATTTTTGAATAAGATTTATGTAAATATTTGGAATATTTGGGAAACATTGATAAATAATTGCATTGCAAACGTTGCAGTAATTTGATAACGATATCGATAACTTGTAGAGTCGATAATAATCTACTCCGTTCTTTCTTACAACTTTTCTTTGAATATTTTAACATAAATAATTCTGTTTATTTTGCATAATATATCGATAACTTACTGCACTGCAAACTCCTTCCTAAATGACTTTATAAAACAATCCTATTTAAATCTCCTAATCAACTTTGCTCATCTTTTTAGTCTCTTTCTTTCTAATTTTTTAATTCTTTTTCTATAGTTTCTCAATTTATTCTTCAATCAACAAGTCCACATTTCTCTCAGTGCACGCCGTATGTGCATTTTGCTTTTCCCATAATTTTTACTCGGACAGACTTGTGACTTATGCTCGCTATAGCGTGCTTCCTCTTCCCCTCCTTTTTTGTCAAATTTGCAACAACTTCGTAGGCTAATTGCAGTTTGAAAGTTCTCGGCACGTGGGCGGTGAAAGCGGCCCACAACAGCGGACAGCGGACAGCGTACAGCGGATTATGCGAAGGCCTGTTGCCCGTTTGCCCTGCAATACCGTTGCAAGTTGCATGTGGGTGTCACAGGCTCAAAGTCATTTATTAATGATGAACTATGGTAGCAGAAGAGAGAGAGGGGGAGCAAGACTTACCTCAATGCAGCCGCTGGAATGCTGCTTGGGACTGAGAAAGAACGATCCATCGACAAGGGGATAGCGATCGAAGACCAACAGCTTCTCCTCACACAAAATGCATGCAACGCGACTCATCTGCGACTGGGCCAGTGAGGAGAGTATAAAGAGGCGTGTCTCATCGTTGCCATGATTGCCCTCGTCCTCAATCTGCAATGGAAGAAGAAAAAAGAAAAGAAAATGAGATACAAAATAAGTAAAGCATATGCGAGGCTAGTTAAAAGTTTACAATAAGCCAAGCTAAAGTATAATCAAATTTTGTATACTGTATAAAGGTGCTACACAACACAATGCGGGCAAAATATTCAATATATTTGTGCTAGAGTTGATGGCGGAAAAAAGGCTAGAAGCGAAGTCTGCAGAAATGTAGAGGCAGCTACAAATTTATATGCAGCTTTTCGATTTCATTGCTCCTTTGTTTGGTTGCAATGTATTTCAAGCATAGTTTAGCTGAAAAAAGGCTAAATAGCATGCACTGACAGCAGCAGGAAGGCGATGCCGGCGCTGTCTAAGCGCCAACAAATGAAGCATAAAATCCAAACGTGCTCAGGCAGTCGAGGGACATGTGCTAGTGTGTCTACCCATAGAGTCAGTGTGTGTGTGCCAGTGTATGTGGCAGTGCTGTGCCAGTGTATGTGTGTGTGTGTGTGTGTGTGTCTAGCTGGCTAAGCCAAATGTCCAACAGAGGAGCCAAATTGAAAGCGCACACACAGTTCAATTCCCCAATCGATAATCAATATGGCGAGCCGCGACGACTCCTAATAAACCCATCAAAGCTGCCATGCTGCCTTGCCACCTACAAACCCTTCCCTTCCCCCCTCTCTTTCCCTCTACCCCTCTGCCACACTATGCCACACAGTGCTGTGCAAAGTCAATAGCCCAAAAAGGTGCCAAAAGATGTTGAAGGATGCATGAAATATGCCAAGAGAGCCACAAAGCAGACACTAATCAAAGTTTGTGTGTGTGTGTGTGTGTTTGCAGCTCAGCACAGGTAATTGCCGTTTGCCCAGGTGACGCACAAACACACACACACCTGTACAGAACATAGCAACACAGACATGCTGAATTATTTAGTAATAATGTGAACGCACAAGACATGAAAAGCACACGTAGCTCTAATCAATTGCAGCAATGGGACTGAAGTTACTACGTGTAGCAGTGGCGTGCACTAAGAGGGGCGAAAGGGGGTAACTAAGCAGCCACAAGTATAGCCTGCCATAAGCTGATTTAATAACAAATACCATACATTATGCTCACTCTCCGCTCTCTATAGTTCTTTCCCATCTCCCCTCCTCAACTGCCTTAGACACTGTCCATGTCTGCTTAGTTTAATGCACTTTTAATAAGACGCTTAACTGAAATATCTCAATTTGTACATTTTCGCTTAATGCTTACGTCAAATATTTACACAGAACTTCCCAAAGGATCTGCAAGCTAAAGAAGAAGAGAAGAGGATACACACAGAAAACAAAGAAAACAAAACAATCAGCAAATTAATATTTACTCAAGGTTTGCACTTGAGAGTTGCCACGCCCAGTCCGCCCCATACACTCAGTGACTGTCTCTCATAAATTGCGAAGCAACAATGAAATCAAACTCGATTAATTAATGTTTGCGTTAATGGGCGGGCGGACGGAGAGGGGGTGTGGCGTTGTGTAAACGATATGTTGCTTGCTCATTAAACAAAAGCTGCAAATTTTAGTGGGCAATCGAGTTGAGTGTTTTGCCTGTCTAGGATTACAATGCCCCAAACAACAACAACAAGTACTGGCAACAAGTACTGCCAACAACAGCAACAACAAATACTGCCAACAACAACAACAACAAATACTGGCAACAACAACACACTGTCGCCTTCATTTGGTTGAGGCATAATAAATTTCTTTAACCTTTGCTACGTGACAATTTGCTAATTTGACTGGGCCGCGGTCAACGAACGCAGCCAGTTTATACAACTTGCCACATGCCACATGCCACAACAGCAGTCAGCAGTGAGCAGCAACAACAACAACAACATGTTATACATAATTTATGAATGTCGCGTGTTTGATGAAAAGCTTTCTGTGGCATTATCCACAGTTCGTTATGCTTTGCTCACAGTCTCACTCTTTCTCTCTCTCCCACTCTCTCCTTCTCTGCATTTCGCTCTCATTCGTCTTTCTTTTATTACCAACTTTTCATTTCAGTTTTTGTCAATTGCAGAAGATGATGAAGAAACTTTTTTGGTTGCATGCAGCAAAGTTTTTGGCCAAAAAAACTCAAGTCAAATGTCGAAGTGCAATAAACTTTGTGCATTTATTTGCTGCTTTAGTTGTGTCTGCGTGCAGCAGCAGCAACAACAACAGCAACAACAACAACAACAACATCACTAGCAACAATAGCAACTGGCTACAACATCATGAGCAACATTTGGCGCTAATGAAGCCATTCAGTTGTCATTTGCTCTGGTCAACATAAATCAGCAAAGCCGACAGTGTTTCCCTTTGACCATAAATATCAATATGTAGAAGAAGGGGGGAATGTAAGGCAGAGGGAGGTAGAGTGCAGACGGGGCAGACTGAGGGAGTGGTAAAGTAAGGAAGTTGCATAGTGAGTGTAGGGTGAGTTGGCTGTGCACAACAAAAACAATAAGCAGCCAAAAAGGAATTCAAATACAAATCAATATTATGAGCAATTTTAGAATACCCTGTAAATATCAATTGATCAAACAATTAAGACCACAATCCATAAGCAATAACGTATAAAGAAGATTGTTGAGAAATCTAAATAAATGTACAATCAAAACTCTCTTAACAAACACCTCTCTTAGGCGGACACTGCATTTAAGCAGACTAACAATAAACTGAATTCTTTTTCACTACTTGCTTTTTGCTCAAACAATGTTCTTCACTTGAATAGATTCTGCATTGCAGACACCCCTTGACCCATCAAAGTTTACAGTCTTGTTGTTAAGTGTCCGCTCAAGAGAGTTTCTCTGCTTGCCATTGAATTAATTGTATCAACTTTATGCACATATTGTTTATGGTAAAACATTGAAGTTCAATTAAAATGTTGATAAATTAAGCTTCAGTTTGCTGTTTCACTTTCACTTGCAGGGTATCTGCAAGTGTCACACACATACACAGCTCACCGTCCATTTCTACATATTCCTTTTGCACTTACAACCACACCCCCAACTTCCTGTTCCCCCCTCTTTCACCATTTCTGCCAAAAGACAATGGGCAAAGCAATTCGAATCATTTTCAAGGTACAACTGATTTTCATAAACACATTAAATTAAATTGCAATTGAATTGGGGTAGAGAGAATAAGAGGGAATGAAAGGGGAGGAGGAAACTGATGAATAGGCGGTAAAGTGTCTCAAAAGTTTTTGCTTGCGATGCCATTAAAAATGTAATCCTAGTGTCGAGGCCATAAATATCGCAGCGGCATCGATTGGAATCGCCCCACTCCCTGTAGTTACAAATGATTCACGATTCATTCATACTCTACGAATAGTTTTACACTTTGTTGTCTATGCTTTGCTTTATATGTGCACTCTAATAGGTTTGGCTAATAGGAAGCAGTAATTGAAATTCATTATTATTATATTATATTTTTATTCACTTTAATTCTTCTTTCATTCTTCACTTTAAACTATTAAAATTTATTTACACCCAAATCTCGCTCTATTCTAATTCCCACCGCACCTTTGTTTATCTGTCTCCTTCACTCTTGCTCTCCCTCTCTCCCAGCACTTTCTCTTTTGCTTTCGCCCCTTTTTGACATGTCGCTCTTTGTGCTGTTTTAAAAAGCAATAAAGCCAGTTGATGTTTTTTAACTTATTTAAGTTAAACAAATGAAAAACTCAAAAGGCTGCCATAGGGGGGAGTGTGTGTATGTGTGTGTGTGTGCCATGTGTTTGTGTTTGTGCAGACAGTCAACAAACAGGCAACTGCCTTTAGGTGTACAACACACACACACACACACACACAGACACAACTAGCTATTAAATATTTAGCTTGTTTTTTCACAGCCAACTGCGACTTAATTTATGCGAAGCAAAGCGAAACGCCTCATTAATCCACAATTCAAGTGGAAATTGAAACTGGAAATTGAAGTTGAAGCTGAAATTAAAGTCGGAGCTGAAGCTGAAGTCGGAGCTGAAGTTGATGCTGCCTACAGAGCACATTTATACTGTGGGCGTTCTTTGCTTTGATGCCCATTTACGATGTCAGCGTATTTTATTAGGCCTGCCATGAAAAAGCCGGAAAAACTATCAAGCTCTCAATTGATGATTGTCATTTGTGGAAATTGAAAAATTTCATATGCTGCGAGTGGGTGACAATGAAGAGAGAGAGAGAGAGCAGAGGCAGAAGAAGTGGAGAGAGAAGAGTCAGAAGTAGCAGTAGAAGAAGAAAAAGTACAGAAGGCGTAGCCAGCGATAGTAATGAAGACAAAAGAAAGTTGCGCCAGGCGAAAATGAATTAAGAAAATGCCACTCAAAGGCGCTGTGTGTGTCTGTGTGGGCGTGGCAGTGCGCCTGGCTTAATTTGCCCAAGTGCTGTCAGTTTAGATCACAAATGACTTTTAATATTGCGACAGGTTGGGCTAGGGTTGAGCCAATGACAAACTACTGTGGGGCCGGGATGGAACAGAGTCTATGACATGCTGACAATGAAATGGAATTGCAAACATGCTGACATTTGCCACGCCCCCCCCTTTGCCACTCCCGCCCTTCTTACACCATTCAACTTCAGTGTAGAATATGCTTTAAAATCAAGCTAAGCGAGCTGCAGAGCCGTAGTTAAAATGAAATATAAACAGACATACAAAGTACAATGCGCTAGACTAGTTAATACCCTGTATATATATAACGTAGGAGGTTATTTATACTCATCACAACTATATAAAATACTTATTTTCTATACTGTCAATATTCCATGCAGTATCCTAGCTAATATGCCCAGTTGGCAGCCACTTTACGTGGCATAAAAACATAGTTGGAGCTTGTATAAATAGCGTAAAAATAAATATAAAGCACATGCCAGCAGTAGAAAGAGAGGGGGAGGGAAGGGCAGGCAGCACTTTTATAAATGAAATGGAGTAATAATATTTTGCGACAACAAACGCGGTAAGACGCACACAGGGCAACACAGACCAGACCAGACCAGCACCAACAGCAGCAGTGGCAGCAGCAGTGGCAGCACAATAGAATGGCAACAAAAAGGGATAAGGGCTGCACACAGGACGCAGCTGTGGCTGTGGCTTAAAAAGGTGGAGAGAGAGAGAGAGGGAGCGCAGCAGCTAAGCAACAATGCAACACAGCGAACGATGTTGCAGACAAACAAACATTTCAATAAATTTACAAAACGAAAAAGAAGCAGACAATGAAAAACACGCAAAAGGAGTGCCAAGCCAAAAGAGTAAAGCAGTGCAGTGCAGAGGGGGCGAGGGGGGGCGAGGAAGGGCGAGGAAACCAAGCCAAGCCAAAGCCAAACGAAGCAAAACAGATACCAGACCAATGCCAGACAGACAAGCAGACAGAGGGACAGATAGAGGGACAGATAGAGAGACAGACAGAGAGACAGACAGAGGTATAAACAGATAGAGGGAGAGACAGAGAGAGAGTGATAAGAGAGAGGGCCTACAGCAGCAGCGCCAGTGCAGGCGACACTCCTCTGCCTTGGGGGGGGGCTAAGACAAAAGGTACCAAAATTGGTAGCTGAAGCTGCACTGAGCCAGGCTAAGCGCTACTCCAAAAGTGGCTTAAAAGCGTGTCGCGCTTCACCTCGTTTTGTTGCCGCTTTCCCCACTCGCTCTCTCCCTCGCTCTTCCTGTGGCTCCACCTGCATCTCGCGTCATTTGCACTTAATTCAAATGCGCGCAACACACAATTGCAGAGGAAAAACAACAACAAGCGCTGAGGGAAAATGCAAAAAAGGAAAAAAAAGCTAAACAAATTTTTCTTGACATTTTTATACCCTTCGACCATTGAAAATGGTCAAAAAGGGTATACTAACTTTGTGCAAAATGCAAATGTATGTAACAGGCAGAAGGAGGCGTGGCAGACCCCACAAAGTATATATATTCTTGCTCAGGATCACTAGCCGAGTCGATTGAGCCATGTCTGTCTGTCTGTCCGTCTGTCCGTCTGTCCGTCTGTCCGTCTGTCCGTCTGTCCGTCTGTCCGTCTGTCCGTCTGTATGAACGCACAGATCTCAGCTATTATAAAAGCTAGAGTTACCAAATTTGGCAGGAAGACTCCTGTGTGGATCAAGCAGATCAAGTTTATTTCAAATGTTAGGTGCCAGCCCACCGCCCCCACAAATCATAATTTAATTTTTGAACTTAATTTGTAAGCGCTCAGCTATTATAAAGGCTAGAGTTACCAAATTTGGCAGGAAGACTCCTGTGTGGATCAAGCAGATCAAGTTTATTTCAAATGTTAGGTGCCACGCCCACCGCCCCCACAAATCATAATTTAATTTTTGAACTCAATTTGTAAGCGCTGTTTAAAAGATAGAACTTTCTGACTTAACATATACTAAGCTTAATGAAATATCTACGTAGTCTCCAAATTTCAGTCCGATCGGACAATAAACACAAAAGTTATTTAAGAAAGTATGAGCATAAAACCAAGTGCTTCTGTCAGCTAACAAGGGAGGCGGGCGAGCGCAAAGCGCGAGCGCCATCTGTCGGGATTAATTTCAAAGCATGTGCATATGTACATACATATATGGGTACATACATAGGAACATACATACATAGGTCGAAGGGTATCCCACTGTCGCGTGCTGCGCGACTGTTGCTTTTCTTACTGGTTTTTAATGCATTACGAATTCTTTCGTGTCGTCTTATTATAACTTCATTAGGCGCGTGGCTGAGTTGACTGAACTCGACTGCTGATGTTGCTGTCTCTGTTCCACTCCCTCTCTTTCTCTCTCCCTCCCTTCCCTGCCTCTCTCTGTCACTGGCCATATGCCAGTTAAGTATGACAACCTTCAAAGCACTGGCATGCTCTTTTTCTACGCCCCATTCACTTTCAGTTGCTTTTAATCCGTTTTGCCAAGCTACCCCACAAGCTGCTGTTGTTGTTATTATTGCAGGGTATTTGCCAGTGAACTCTCTTGGTTTATTTATGCGCTGACTTTGCTTTTCCATTTTCCGCTGACCCTTAAATATCAATTTGCAAATAAATTGTATTTGTCCTCTTAAGTTGTCTGTCTCTGTCACTCCCTCTCTTCCTCTCTCTCTCTCACACTCTCTCTCGCTCTGCTTATTTATGTGCTGTTCAATGTTCTATGGCTAAAATAGCCTTTTATTGGCCAATGCCATTTTGGCAGCCAAAAATTGCAATTGAGAAGATTTCTCTTGTCGACGCCAATAAGTATGCTACGAATATTTGCCTTCGCTTTTCACAGTTTATTGAACCAGCGACGAAAGAAGACTCCAAGGTTTTTCATTTAAAATGAAAAGCAAGCAAGCTCGTTAAGTATGCAAATTATAAATATTAGGGAGCAGGCATTAAGTGCGCCATTTGCAAAACAATTAATAGGCTTAAATTGCAGTGGAGAAGTGCCATTTTTATTGAAGACTCTTTTGAGCTTGGCAAAAATAATTAAATTCGAGAAAGAAATTTGAAACTAATTTACTTTATGTCTGGGAAATTATCCTTAATTTATGTAGAGTTAATATTACTAACTTTTATCAAATATATTTGCAACTTACTAGAAAAATTTATTTATATGAATTTTATATTTGTATTTACTTATTTTATGCATATATTTTGCATCTAAGTTTCTCACTTTGCAGTGCACAAAATGTATTTAATTTCATTTCAATTTAAATAATATTAAATGTGCTTCTTCCTTTTGCTGCATTCTATTATCTTTTTCCCATTCTCTCTCATCTTCTGTTCCCTATAAATATTTTCCCTAAATTTGCTTTAAATCTTGCTGTAATTAAAAGTATTCCTGGCACTTAAAAAAGGGTTTTCTCGCTTCAGTTTTTTTTGGGAATTCCTCCTTGCAGTGCATTTACATTTCACGCCATTCTCCCTTTTTACATTTATCTCTCTGTGCGGCAATAAACGTGTGTGCAGTGCATGCCACGCCCCCGTGCTTAAGCGTGCCATTTAAATGCATTTTGCAGCACTAATAGTTTTATTATGGCCAATTTTCATGCACAACAGGCAATGCCAGAGGCAGCAGCAACAAAAAAGCAGCTGAAAAAGTGGTGCAAATTGCATGACGACTGCGAACGGCGACGGCGAAGCTATAAAAGTTAATTGTTTAATTATTTTTCTATTTTGCTCCCGCGATATGTTCTCTACGTCTCTCGCTTTCTCATCTCTGCCTCTCTTTCTTTATGTTGTTACAGTAGATTGCGCTGATTGGAACTTAAGCTCCGGCATATTACCAAGCTTGACTAAACGAACTGTAAGACATTTGCGAGAGTGCAAGAGACAGAGAAAGAGAGAGGTAGACTGCAAGAGAAAGAGAGAAAGAGAAAGGTAGAGTTAGAGAGAGACAAAAGAGGGAGAGAGAGAGACGCACAAAAAGTTGTAATTGTTTGTTATTTTGGGTGTAATTTCTTCCACTCAATGTGATACAGAGTCGATTTAATGGTTTCTGCGTGCGTGCATTACAAACGTCTACCTCTCTCTCCCTCTTGCTCATATACTCCCTCTCTCTCGCTCTCCATCTACCATCTATCTGCCTCTCTCTTTTTCTTCGCACCGCTTGGCAATGTGTTTTATTGTATTGCACTGTCTATTTTTGCTTTTCTATTTCGCTCTGCCCGCTCTGTCTGTTATCGCTGCCCGGCGAACGGTGCGTATGCGTGATAAACTAGACTATTTTTATAGCGTTGCGCCCCCTTTGGCTTCTTATCGCCATTGCGGATCAATGAACTTTACGTTCTATAGCTGATAAGCTGTTAGCGATGAGGAGGCCTCACGACTCACATGGGGCTTGTTGCATTCGCTGTTCTCTTATCACACTCGCCTGTTGCAGCGATAACAACTGCAAAGTGTTGCAAGTTACGAGTCTACCCCTTCCCCGCACCATCTTTTGACCCCTTCTTCTACACGCCCGCTTCAACTAATTGGTCTCGCTGCCTCTCTCTCCCTGGGGGGCGCGTCCGGCAACAGTTGAACCAAATTGCATTCCTTTTTTGTATTTTTACTTCTTCCACATTTTTGCACTTTGCTTTTTTTTATCAGTCGCGCATATCTTTATAATTGCTAAAAAGCCAAGCGGAAAAAGTAAAGAGGGAGGGAGAAGGAAAAAAACTGAAAGCAAAAGCTGAAAATGGCAAATGGCTGTCTGCATTTTAATTACAGTGGCACAAAAAGAAATTCCAACAATGGGCGAAATGGGCATTGCAAGTTGCAACTTCATGGCAAAAGTTTGATTAAGAAAATACAGACAAACACACACACACACATACACATATTCAGCCAGGCACACATACACACAGACATATATACACACACAGTCGTTCTTGGTGACTGCAAAAGGGGAAAAGTTCAAGATGAAGTTGAACTTGCTTTGCGGCTCAAAGTTTTGCAGCCACAATTTCAGTTCAAATATATATAAAGTATATAAGCATATAGCATAGATATATCTATATATATCTCTCCCTATATAGAACATATAATTAAGGCAACAAAAGCGAAGCCGGGCAGACAACAAGCAGAACGAACGCGCACATAATGAAAATGTCAAAATAAACACGACATTAAAAACTCAAGCGAAAGCGAAACAAAAGCAAAAAAACACAGACAGCAGCAGACAGTGCACTTCAGGACGATTTTAAAAGGCCAATAGCATGCACACACACCCACAGGCACCCCCTTATACCAGCTAATCCACATGTGAGGCCAATAATCGCGCCAAGGTGTCAGACATGGCGTATACGCAATATCGCTAAGTAGCTTCACCGCACACACAATGCCGCACAGTTTTCTATTTAGCATTTCTAATTAAGCTCAGCGTCGTTGGGACTTTTGCCCGCATAATGACAGCAGACAGCAGGCACACCCACTCACACACACACACTCGCACACACACACTCGCTTTCAACTTTTGCTTTCAGTCAACTTCTATTTGCAGCATGTGCAGACGTCGCTGCTGCCACGCCTACGCAACGCCCAGTGTTTAAAGTGAAAAACATTTACATTAATAATTAGCAAAGCACTCTCACTAGTGCTGTCCTGCTCGCACTTTCATTCTCATTTTACAATTAATCAAGTCAACAAAAAAGAGAAGCTAAAAAAAAAAACAAAAAACAACCTTAGACAGTTAAACTGTGCAAACAAGGTGCGATAAGTGTTGAAATCAGCGCAGGCCAATGACCAGCAAAGGTGGTGGGAGAGAGAGAAGAAGATAAGGGGAGAGAGAGAGAAGAAGAGCAGGACAGAGAGAGGAAGAGCAGGGGGAGAGAGAGAGGCACTGCCAGAGAGCCAGCAGCTGTTGAAAATGAAAATGATTTAAAGCACATGGAAAGCGACGACGATAAAGCAGACATGCTGCCGCAGGAGCTCTATTCTATCTCTCTCTTATCCTTCGTCCCATCTCCCTCTCTCTTTAGACCTTTGGTGGTCTTTAAAGCTCACTTGCCACGTGCTTGTATTATCGCTTAAGTGCTGCATACGCTTTAGCTCTTGTCTCCAGTTACACCTCATCATGCGCAGAATAATTTACAATGCTGAACAATTGTTTCTATTAAATCTAGAAAATTAAGTTCTCTATTTGGTTTGAAGTACTACTAACATTTAAAATTTAAATTTATACAATTAATGAATTAATGAAAATTAATTTTATGAAAGCATGATCTTATACTGGATCGTTTATCGATGAATGTCTGATCATTGTAGATGAGTTACCAATAACATTTTGTACTTTGTGTTATTTCTTTATAACTAAAATTAACTTTTCTATACAATATCGGCGGGGAAATAGAGTATATAACCGAGTATATTAAACGAAAGCTTTTAAATAATATTTTATTTATAATATTTGCACAATAAATCTTGCCAAAATGTGCTTCAATATTTTGTAAGGTTTCTCTTGACACTGCAATTTAAATAAACGATCGAAATGGAAGTGAATAAAGAATAAAGTCGCAAAGAAATAGCAAGAAATGAAATAGAACACTATAACTTTACATTGTAATATAGCAGCTAATGACATACAAAACAGCTATATATGTATCATACTCTCCCAACTAGTCAGGCTTTACTGTAGCCAACGTCTGCTCTTGAGCGGATTTTGCTGTGTAAGTGGGTAAATTTTATTGCGGCACTTGGGCAAGTTTTCAAGGCTCAAGCACAAGGCAAGTACCAACACACACACCTCTAAAAACACACACATACTACTACACACACACACACCCACTAGCTACACACATGCTCAGGGTCGACCAGAGCAGTAATTAAATTGCATTTACTCGTCCAACCGCGTTGCACAACTTTGTGGCAGAGAAGAACGAATTTTGAACCTGAAATTCGAGCTGAGTTGGCTCTGAATGAACCTGCATGTCGTCTCTGAGTTATCATGGTAGATAATTTCATCACACACACACACGTACATGCATACAAAAGCAACTGCAATTGTCAGCAACAAATAAAAGCGAGCAAGAAACTAACTTCAAAGCAAAAAGACGAAAAAGACAAGCAAAGGGCGTAACATGAGATAGTGGTATGGAAGGGGTAGAGTTGAAGGGGGGCGTGTCGGCACCCGTCGATAATTAATTTTGCCATCAAGGATCCTTTTCAGTTCGCATTACATTGCCAACTAAGCGACTTATAAAGAAAATCAGCTAAAAGAGATGCGAAAAAAAGAGAAAAGCAAAAGGTGAACAGAGAAAAAAAAGTCAAATCAAAAAGCAATAAAAAGCAATACAAAGTATAATCAGAGAAAAAGGTATAGGGGGCGTGGCAAGCAGGACATGCAGCAGTTCAGTGCACTCTCTCAAGCGACAGAAATATTGGCGATTTTCATGAGATTTCGTTTTCGTTTTCGATTTTTGGTTATTTATTTAAAAGAAGCTTAGACAAAGCCAACCAGAGAAGGAGAATGACAGGGAGGGAAGCCATGGCAAAGCCGGGAATAAAGCAGAAATTGCAAACTTAAATCAATAAATAAAGCATAAAGGCGCACAGCGACTGCAGCTAAGAGACTGAGTGCAGGGGCAGGAGTCAAAAGGAGTCGCGTCAACGTCATTAAATCAATGCTGCCGCCTGTCGTTTGCCGGCAATAGATAACGAGCAGGACAACGCGGCAACTTGAGAAAGACAGAGAGAGAGAGAGGGAGGGAGAGATAGGGAGAGAGAGGGAGAGCGAGTAGGGACGGAGGGAGTTAGCTGCTGCAGCAGTTTGCCAAGTTTACCAAGTGACATTAGCACAAACGATGCCACGTCGCAAGCGATGCTGCACATTAAAATATTCACATCGAGAGATCTCGAGAAGGAGCCAAGTGCTGCCCCACCATGCCCCCCCCCTCCCCTCTGCTCCTGCTCCATGCCACGTTGACAATGCGTTAGACAATGCCGAAAACACCATTGAGGCGTGTCCTGGACATGAAGTGGCAAAGGGGAAGAGACACAGAGCGCGAGGGAGAGAGAGAGTGAAGCGCCAAGAGTGGAGTGCTGAGACTCAAGTGCCGAGGCTAAAAGCCAGTCAAGTCCATCAGGTCTATGGTATAAGGAAAGGCGACGCGTCTCGACGACACGACGCCAACGTGAATCGACTCGATTGTTTTTATGCACAAGCCATGGCAAATTTTGATTGAATTGCCGAGCGCACAACGAGCAAGTCTGTCAACATGATGGATTGCTTTAATCAAATGCGGCACACAGACAACAGACAGCGGCAAATTTAGAGAGACATACACAGACACACACAGCACTGTAAACTGCATGCAGTATATACTGAAAATATACCAAAAAATTAATGTATTTTACAAGCTGAAGAACACTAAATGAAGAACAGTTTGTAGTCTTCTATTTTCATAAATATTACTGAGGTGGGAATGCAAATGTAAATGTTTGTGACTTGTTTCTTAACAATTTGAGTTATTATTAATTTAATTTAAAATGCGGAATAGGAATAGATAGAGAAGACTTCTATTTAATTTAACACAAGCTTAACTCTATGCGCTTCTATTATTGCTTCTTATATTTTCGTTTTATCTTTATTTTCAACTAAAACTCAAAACCATTCGTAGTTAAAAATTGATTTAATAAATTATGAAACTATCATTGATTCTAAAGATCTTACATTGAGCAGGTTACACTGATACTATTCCTACACTTCCACTACTGGTTTATGCACTGTGAATGCTCTCATCAAAACAAATCCGTGCAAAATACAGCTTTCAACACTTTCCTAAATCTCTAACCCCAAATCGGCACACACATTCCCAAGCCTATTAACAAGCCATCAATGCTGGCCTTGGCCTTAACAACAACTCAATATTTTGTGGCTTGTTGCAGGAAGTTCTATGCAGAAAACCGAAAAAAGAGGCCGGTCACGTGACAGAAATAACTTGGCAACATTTAGCTGTAGAATTGTCTAGCTATGGCTTAAAGCAAAGCCCACCAAGTAGCAAACGAAGAAGGGGCAACAAGGGGCTAGTCAATAAAGTCCAATGCCAAGAGGCAATGGGAGACTAGGAGACAAGGAGACAACAAGAAGGAGAGACAAGCTAAGCGAAATCCTTTAATGTGCTGTTAACGATAAGCCAAAGGGGGATATGCAAAGGACACACTCTTGGCCAAAACTAGCAGCGAATATTAAAACAAATAAGCCAAAATAATGGACTGGCCCGCAGGCAATGCCAGCCAGACAGACAGACAGTGCAAGGGGAAGAGGGAGTAAGGACAGCGCGCAGAGCAGACTCCCTCTCGCGTTTTATTTGTCCTCGTCGTTTGACCCATGTCAAATAAGTTAAACAGCAGGGAAAACATCTATAGGGCCACATGAATAGAGGCAAAAGGAAAAAGGAAAAGCTAATCGAAAAGTTCAGTTAAAAAAAAAAAAAACTCTGCCTGCCTCCACTTTTAATTTAACTGCGTCTGGTCAATGACTTTCGCTTAAATATATTTATTTTAAGCGCAGCTCAAACATATTTACACTGTAACAAAAAGAAGAGCACGAAATGCAAATATGTTTGCGAGATGCGCGACTAATTTGTGCCAACTTGAAGCTGTCGAAATATAGAGAGCAAATTGATGGTCACACCAAACACAATTCAGGTACACACACACACACACACAGAGGGGCATTAAGAGAGAGGTCTCTACTGGGGCGCAGTTCAATGAACTTTACCTTTGGCTCGTAAAAATCAATAGGCAGCAGCGGCGACGCCAACTGCGACGCCGACTGCGAGGCGTTGTCGAGTTTGGCAGTTTTTAAAATGGCCAACAAAAAAACGAAATGTAAAATGTAAAATGCGCATCAAAGGCACTTCAAATATCAGCATAATCGTTGCCAGAAATGAGCACGCTGCCCTGCACAAGGCAATGAAGAAGAAGGGGGGAGAGGGAACCGCAGCGGGAGTCAAAGGCGCGCAGCAAAGCGTCGTCATCAAAGTCAGCAACAGAAACAAGCTAAAGCAATGGCAGGCTGCACATTTCAGCTGCTGTGCTTGGAAATACTCTGTAATGTTAGGGAGAGAGAGAGATTGAACATATCTTGTCTATTGTATTCCTTATGTTATTTCTTGTATTCCTCAACTAAACTCTTGTTTCCAATTGCTACTTAGATCGACAGCAATATTATATATAAAATGTATGTAAAGTTATTATAGCAATAGGTTAATAATATACTGATAATAGAATTGATTTGCAGTAAAATCATTAAATACAATATAAGATCGTAATAACTTGCAACTTTATGTAAGGTTTCCCACTGTATAACGCTTCAACTGTTGCGCAACTTTCAATTGAAGTTACCAGATGACTAACATAGCCGTTATGTCGCTTTATTCTACTCTCTTTCGCATACCCAAGAATATAATTATTTTATATTTCTTTAACTATTTCTACTAATTCTTTGCTTTATTCTAAAAAACTTCAATTTAACCTCTCTAATACCCTATCAAGCAACACTTGCAGGGCACATTACCTCTTATGAATGAATCAAAGGCAGCAAACACTCATCTCACACACACACTCACACACACACACTCACACACACACACTCACTTACACACACTCACTTACACTCACTTGCACTCACACTCCCCCTGTGTAGCTGTGCCAAGTGCCGATTGAAGTGGAAGTTTTGTGCACAGCGCAGACAGCGCGGCATGTCACGCTATTTTTAGGCAGCAAAACGATGAAAATGAAAACGAAATTTACAATCTGCAGTTCGTGCTGCCCCCTCTATCTCCCCCTTCACCATTTGGGGGTGTGGCAGGCACATAGAGCGAAAGGGGAAAAAACGTGACAAATCTGTGAAGGCAACTTGGCCAGCGCGGAAATGTACGACGATTGGCGGCGATCGATACGAACACGATCATATGCACAACTGTTGTTGCAGCCGTTTAATTGAGTTGTTGCCACACCCACCCCCTCCCTCACTCGAGGCGTGCAGCAATTTGCTGCATTGGCACGCGCGATAAGCGACAGCAGCAGCAGCAGCAGCTGTGGCAAGACTGGAGTCTCTCCCTCTCTCTCTCATTCTCTTATCTGATTAGCTGCTGCAAATTATTAATTGGCTCAACATGTGGCACGGCCCCCCAAGTGGCAGCTTTTTACGCATACGCCGCGTTGCACAGAAACAAACGTGGGGGGGTGATGAAAATGGTGGCCTGGTGTTGACCCCCTGGCGAGTTGCAGCCAACAAGTTGCACAAGCTATTTGATCGACTGCCTTAAATAGAAATTGGCAGTTGCTGCACATCTGTGTGTGTGTGTGTTGGCAAATTTATCTGCATTGTCAAGTCAAACAAACCATTTGCACATAGCAAACGTGTAAATGTGTTGCCAACTGCTGCCAACGGCACAAACTGTTGCCAACTGAGCTGCTGCCAATTGGTAGCGCAATGTGGCTTAACAAGTCAATGAACGCTGACAAATTTGTGGGCTATGAAAAGCAGTAAAGCGCATGTTGTTGTTGTTGCTGTTTTTATCGTTGTTGTTAACATGCTTTTTATTGCAGCGCAGTTATTATTGCAGTGGCTTTGTTGTTGTTACTGCTGCTAGATCATGTCTAGATCGCGTCTACATCCGCCCCAATTGCATAAACGAAACAAATGGTATTTTACTTCCCATTTTTAAAGCTTTTTGTGGTTCGAAATGTTACGATTTATGGTTTATTTGATTTTATGTGCCAGTAAATTTGGTCACAAAAATTTATTTATGCATAAATTGAAGTGATTCTGCATGAAGGAAGAGGGGAAGATTTTGAGAAAAAAACTTTTTACAATATTAATGAATTATGCTGCACAAAAAGCGAACAAACCAAGTTTCTAATTTAAGCAAAGTCAGTTTAAATATTAATATTATAAATAAAATAAATTATATTATATTATATTATATTGCTTATAGATAAGTAAATGACTTTAAAGAAAACTTGAATTTCCTCTTCTAAACCTGTTTAAAGTTTTTCTCTTTTTTATAGGCATTAAATTGCACATATACCTAATGTATTCCACTCAAAAATGAGTATAGTACTTATTTTCTGGAATTCGCAGGAAGTTTGTCAATTTTTTTCCAATTTGTTTGCTGTTTTATTTCGATATTCTAAAACAAACCTTAAGCAGTTTAAAGTTGTGCATTGAAGATGTGCAGTGACGATGACAAAAGCATTGTCTACTTTTTGGCTGGCCTTGAAAAAGTCATACACAATGAGAGCGAGAGTGTTCCCAACACAGAGAGAGCCACAACGGACTGCAGCGAAGAGTGGGTGCAGTTAAAGATCGTGAGAGCAAGAGAGCAAAAGCTCTTTGGCTAATTGCGTCGCATTCAATTTGACAGCAGCAGTAGCAAGACAAGAGAGCAGCAACAACAAGAAGAGCAAGAGAAGCAACAACAACAAAGCACATGCCGTTTTATGCATGTTTATTTTATTCTGGTTTTTTGTTGTTGCCGTAGTAGTTCGCGTGAGTGAATAAGCTCTATGTGTGTGTGTGTGTGTGCTTTGCTAATTATTGTCATAGGTTAGTGTAGGCAGCAGCAGAGACGCTGACGTCAACGAAAGTAATAAAAATTAAGAGCTATTGCGAAACTGAAAGCAAAAGTATTGTTGTTGTTTTTTTTTTTTGGTTGATGCTGCTCTTTGCATGTTATTGTTATTTGTTGCTGTTATTGTTTTTTTTGTTGCCATTTTAATGGTGCTGCTCTCTGCGCTGGCATCTTAGGAATTTTAACAGCAACAATGTTGTCCACACACACGCACAGGCTGGGAACTCTCAATAATTTCGGGTTGACAAATACTGCCCAAATACATTAGGCATTGGCAACACTCCTCCTGTCGCTCTCTTCCGCACTGCCGCTCCTCTCCTACTGTCCTACTCTGCTGTCTCTCTCTCTGCCGCTCTTCCCAAATACATTAGGCAATGGTAACACTCCTGCTCTGCCAGTCTTTCCTGCTCTCCTACTCTGCTGCTGACTCTCTGCTCCTCTGCCCAAATACATTAGGCAATGGCAACGCTTCACTCTCGCTCCTTCTTCACTGCACTCTTGCTCTCTCGACTCTTTAGTATTTTGTTTTTGGAAATACATTTTTAGTATAAATTTAAGTGCTTTGCGGGGGAGGAGGGGGCATCCAACCAAGAGGTCAACTGCGACTGCACATGTTGCCAGGCTTATTTTGGTAGTTTTGTTGTTGTTTTTGTTGCTGCTTGGCAACTTGTCAAACGCAACAACAACAGACAACATGTGGCAGCCATCTTTGTGTGTCGCTTGCTTTATAAACAAACACATTGCGTCGTTGCGTTGTCATTAGAATGGATAATTGTCAAGTTTGATTGACAGCCAAAGCGACAGCCTAGAGAGAGGGGAAATGGGAGGAGAGTGAGGGGCAGGGGCAGCCAGAGGAAGCAACAGCTGGACAACAACAGCAACGTGTGGCAGATGTCAACAGACTTTATGTGTTTTTATGGCTATCGAGCAGAGGCGCACAAACAACTAATGTACAAACACACATACTACCTATTTGTGTGTGTGTGTTTGGGTTTGTATATCTAGCAACATTCTTGCCACAATCTTGTTAGACACTCTAACTCAATTTAAGCTAAGCCAAATGCACGATTAACTTACGACTTGGTGCGAGTAACTCTTGCAGCTGTTGAAAGGTTTATATACTCTATAAGTAAAGAGTAGCTTAGCTACTATAATGTATAGATTTCTCTACCAGCTACTTCTAGGGGGGAAGGGTATTATAACTACATGTCGACTGTCTGTCTGTCCTAGATCTCAGAGACTATATTAGCTAGATTTTTATAGCTAAATTTACTGTCAATATTTGTTATTAGCAGATAAAGTGTGTTTTAGAATCTGTCCACAACCCCTTTCATCGATAAAAACTAAATTCCAAGCCTAATTTAAATGCAGCACAATTCATTTTTGTTAAACACAATGACTGTCAAGCTGAAAATGATTTCTGTAAATTTAATAGCAATCGAATAATTAATATAGAAGTTATTTAAGAAATGATTTAAGGAGTTGCTTATTTTCCCAACGTATCAAATAGAGTTTATATTATTAAATGGTATAAATTGGTTTAAATATTTTGCAATATTTTATACCTAATAATTTCTAATATTTAACATTTGTATTTCCATTTCATTCATTCCATTTCTATATGGCATAACTGCGCTGACTTCTTCAGGCTGCCTCTGCCCACTGTACATAGTGCATACTCCATTCGTTGCGCATTCCCCATGTTATCTGCCTCCCCCTCTCTCTGCTTTCCTCTTACATACTCTCCCTCAATCCTTCCTCTCGGTTCCCCTTTCATTGCTGCATCTCTTTCTTTTAGTTTTCCTAATTTGCATTCATCAGCAGCGCGCGCACACAAAACTAATTGCAAAATGCCTGCACATGTGTGTGTGTGTGTGTCGCGCGCTGTGCTATTTCTATTTTTCACATTTTCCACACACACTCGCACACACACATACACACTCGCACACATGCAACAGCGCGCTGTTGAGCGGGTTAGCGACCGCAAAACTATCTGACATTAGATTGCGATGGCGGCCAAACGACAACAGCCGACGTTGACGGCGACGTCGACAGCGACAGCAACAGAGACGCAGGCAGAGCTTGGTTGAGGAGGAATTGGCGACGTTTGGCATGTATACTGCGGGAGAGAGGGAGGCAGAAGGGGAAAGAGAGGGAGAGAGAGAGAGGGAGGTTGAAGTAGAGAGCGAGTTATGACACATGCCTATCAATTTGACTGCCCCCTTGTTTCACTGCCCACTCTGCGGCATTTTGCAGCAACTTGTGGCATGGCAACAGCTTCAACTATTTATTTATTTATTGTTTATGTTGAATTTTAAGTGCAAACTGCTGTTTGTGCAACTGCAACGCAATGCAATGTTGTGAACATGCTCTCTTATTGCTGCCAGCATCTTGCACAGTAGATAAGAGAGAGAGAGGAGAGAGGGAGAGCGAGGCGGGCGAGAGAGCGTCTGATTTAGATCAGAGTGTGGCACGCTTGATTGAGCCGCTCGTTCGCTTTTATTGCCACAACAAATCAATTTTCACAGTGCAACAGTTTGTGGCACTCCCCGAAAACAACTTGCAGCCAATTGTTGCCTGTTGCATTGTCTGTTGCAACACATGCAACGCGCGCGCTGTCGGTTGCAAGTTGCGCTGCAGCCTGCGTTGGCGTCTCAACGTCAGGCGCCGTAAACTCGAAAATTTGCAACTGCTGCATCGAGGGGGGAGGAAGGGGAGGCGGCATTGCGAGAGTTGTGGGCGTGGCCGTGTGTATGATTTCTTAATTGATTTAGCAGCCATACGAAAATGTTATGCAAAATGTATGCTGGCATAGCGGAAATGCCCTCGGCTGCCTTAATATGAGGCAACGCCCACCACAACAACGGGCAGGCAGGCAGGGAGGCAGTGGCGTGGGCAGAAGGAGGGACAGTGGTAAGAGAGAGAGCAAATGAACCCCCCATTGTCAAGAATGTTGTGCAGTGTATTCCCTTACAAACTTCACCCTCATTGCCCCCTCTGCCTACGCCACTGTGCAACAACCTAAATAGGCAATCAAAATTCGCTTATTAAATTTACCTTTTTGGGTTTTTTTCAATCGATTTTCAAATCATTTTTGATCTTTTGCCGCACAGGTTGTTGTTGCTAGTGATCTTGTTGTTGTATTATATATTTATTACTGCTCTTACCGTTATTAATTAACAGCGGGGCGCGCTTTTTTTGCAAAAAAAACCCAAAACAGCGGCGGGGGGCGGCGCCGAAAAGGGGGGGGGGGGGGGGGGGGGGGGGCCCGGGCCCCGCCCCCGACAAGGAAAGGGAAAAACAAAAAACACCCACCCAAGAAAAAACAGAAAAAAACCCCAAAAAAACAACACCCCCCCCCCCCCGGCGCACCCCCCAACACACCCAAAACCAGCCCCCCCCCCCCCCCCCCCAAAAAGAGTTTTGGGGTTTTTTTTTTTTTTAAAGCCCCCCGGGTTGGGTTTATGTTCCCACCCCCCCCCCCTTACCACAAAAAAAAAGGGACTCCCCCCCCCCCACAAGAGAGGGGGGGGGGGGGGGGGGGGGGGGGGGGGGGGAGAATTCAAGATATGTTTTGTTTGGGGTTGGAAAAAAAAAACAAAAAAAAAAAAAAAAAAAAAGTAAGGGGGGGGGGGGGGGCCGGCCCTTGTTTGGGTAGGCACCCCCCCCCCAAACAAACCAAAAAAGTTTGGTGAAATTTAAAAAAAATAAATAATATTGCGCTGAGATTAGGCTAGTGAATATATACTATATATGGTATGCACACTTTATACTATATTGTCATTAAATTTATATTAGATTTAAATTCAATTAAAATAATCATAACAAGTTTTGAAGTGAAGCAATTTAAACTTGTTGTGCCAAATTATATGTGAACTATTTTCTGATAAGGTTTTATGGGCAAGTAATATGATATGTAATGTTAGTATGTACATACATAAATATAAAGCACAAATAATATAGTTCTTAATATAATAACAAATGTTTCTGTCAGAGATCGATATCACTTTTTCATTTAAGAATCACAATTTAACAATTTTACTTTTATATATTTCTATTTAATTTTTTCACATAACACAGTCTACATAGTATACTAGTTAGTTGCAATGATTAATAAATAAATTTCCTAATATTATAATTTATATTATATTGCTACAGTTTATACAATGCTTTTTTTTTGTCATGTAAATACATTTATTATCATACAATATCTCATTTGCCTTCATAAGCTCCAAAATCTCTTTAGAATCTTAACTATATTGTGTGTACTTCAGTCTTATTTGTGTCATAAAGCAGCATCAATTTATTAACTCTGCCTGCTCATACCCTTCCACCTCCCACTCTTCCTCCCCCTCTGTCTACGTCACCCTCTCTGGCACAGGCGAAATGCAAATACAGTCTGAGTCAGAGTAGTTGAAAGATGGAGAAACCACACAATTCCTTATCAAGCAACATGTATTAACCGTTTGGTAAAGTCTATAATTTAGCATTAAATTATGCAGATAATCGCAAGCAGGGGGGGGGAGACACTTGAGAAGGGGGTACTCATGCATCATATTTGTTGGACAATGCCAAACTTGGAGAAGAAGAAAAAGCAGCAGTGTACATCTTTAATTTGGCCCCCTCCAAACACACAAACAATACGAACAATTTATTTCGCAATCAATTTGACAAATGCTTTAAGCTTGTGTGTGTGTGTCTGTGTGTGTGTGTGATGGTGGTGCAGATAGCCAGCAAGCACATGTGCAACTGTCCACATTGGGCAGTTTTATAGGCCAACTGCAAAGCGAAGTTCGCGTGGTTCGAGTGGGGCAAGTCGTAAAGTTGTCATTGTCTGCCAGTGTGTGTGTGCGAGAGTGTGTGTGTGCGTTGAGTGTGTCGCATAAATCGCTAGATAAATTTACCAGCGATCACAGCGCAGGCAATAAAATACGCTGCTTAAATGCTGCGAATGTCTAAATTAGCGATGAGCGACATTTGCACTGGCATTGACCCACTGTGCACAGTGTGTGTTGCTGCAGCATCAACAGGGGAGTTGGGTGCGAAGGCAACATGCAACGCGATATGCTGCACAAAAGGTGTTTATTATAGAGCAGCTGAGTAAGAGAAGGGAGCGTAAGAGAGAGAGAGAGAGAGAGAGACCAGACAGTGTGGCAATTAAAATGAATTAAAGGCGCCTCATTAAGGTCAAATTACGGGCCCAAAACTTGTCGTTGTTTATCATTTGTCACACACACACACACGGCGCCTGTAATTATACACTAACTAATAGTTATAGCCTCTAGCCACGCCCCCTTGCCCCTCTTTTTGTGAGGTGCAGCAATTATTCTTAGTCTCTCTCCCTCTTTTTATCGCAGGCATTTGCAAGTTTTCAAGAACGTCGGCAGCGTCGTGCTCTGTAGGTGTCACACATGTCGATACGAGTTGAGTCGTGATATCGCTTGGAATTTGTGTTTGGTATGCAACTTCATTTAAATAGAATTTAATAGTTGCAACTACACTGACAGAAATTACGAGCAGTTCAAGTCGCCTCAACTATTCAAATTTATTGCAAATAAATGATTTAAAGCAAACTTTGTAGCTATTTATAGGATTGAATTTGTTAAGCTTGAGAAATGTTTGCAATATTTTCAATGTCTGACAAAGTATTGCCTTAACTTCTCAAATTTATAGCAAATAAATGATTTATAGCCATTATAGAACAATTTGAAACATTTGTATAACATTTATTAAAATTTTTATTATTATTAAGTTTAATAAATGACTATAAAAACAGTTTTAACCTGTTTTAAACCTATTTTATAAAACATTCTGTAATAAATTGAAACATTTCAAGCTTACTTTATTTTATTTCCCATCTGACTAATTAGGAAACAATTTCTTTTGTCCTATAAAAAAAAACAATTCTATTTATATTCTCAAGTTGTATTATAAATATTTGCCTTGATCTCTTTTGTATGACATCAAATTGTCGTAGCAAAACAATCAAGCAAATAATTGCAAAGTTTATTCTACATTTTTTATGGCATTCTTTATGGATCTACACAATCAGCAGTGAGTTCCATTTCATATTTGATTAGGCGCACATGTTATAAAGAAATAAACTGCAAAATTTCCTATGAAAACGACAACGTTTTATTATAAATAGATTTTTCAACATTTTCCACTATATTTCCTTTTATATCAGCATTATAAAGTTGCATATTGGCATTTCATTTATTTGTTTGTTTGTAATTTTTGCATTTTTCGTTTGCCTTTTCAGTTTGTGTTTGTTATTAATTCATTTTTGTCATGGACGCCCATTTATGGCCCCACTGTGCCGTTCATTATCGCGTAAAACCCACAACGAGTGCCCCTCCCCACATCCCTCAACAAGTCAACTCCAGCTGTGTTTCACCTGCCCACTTCAGAAAATCCCCGAACATATTTTAATTGATTTCGCTGCTTAAATGTTTGGTGTGAAATAATAAAAAAAATAACTCAGTTTGAAAAAGGTAAAAAAAAACAAAATAAAATGCAAAAAAATTCACAAATTCATGTAATTGCATGTTAAAGGCAAAGCACGCTGAAGGACGTCGAGAGAGACGCGTGTAGATTTATGCACAATTTGTGGGTGTGTGCGTCTGTTTGTGTGTGTGTGCGTGCAGGTGTAGGTGTGTGTGTTTGGGTGGGTGTTAAGTGATTCATTTTAATGTAGACTGTAATTAACTGCATAGAAAACAAGTTAATTAAATTAAGTGCGATTAAGTGCGCTCAAAATTATCGAAGGATTTTCAATTTTATATTTTATAATAGATTTTTATTTATTATTGATATTGTTGTTTTCATTTGTATGATTATTTTTATTATTATTATTTTTATTATTATTATTATCACTATTTTTATTATCATATTTTATTATCATTATCATTGTTATTATCATTATGATTATCATTATATATATCATTGTCATTATTATTTCTTTGCACTATTTAATTTGATAATTTAGCTACATTTCCTCCATTTCTTCCTGTTTTTCCCCCGTCTCACTAACGCATCTTCTTTCTAGCCATTCTTTTGCCCACCATCTTTCAGCTATTTCCCGCTAACTAATCGTCTCACTCATAATTAACACATTTAGCTAATAACTTCGAGCGAAATAAACAACATTAATCACGCTCTAATGGCAAATTAATACGAAAAACACACATGGACCAAAGTCGAGAGCATTCACTCTCCACTCTCACACGAATACACGAGTGTATTGACAAGTATTCACTAGCTGAAACTTATATTGAAACTTTCAAGGCATGCACACATGTGTGTGTGTGTGTGTGTGTCTGCCTGGTGAGCGGCTTTTCCAATAACAATAAAATAAATCTTGGCCAAGAAAAACAGATAAAAGCAGCATTTCAAGCTGGTCATAAAGCAAAGGCAGCGACAAATACAGAGAGAAAGAGAGAGAGAGAGAAAGAGCAGGCGACAATGACAGAGATGGCAATGTCTGCACAAGGGAGAGAAAGAGAGGGAGAGGGAGAGAGGCACAGTCAGTTAGACAGATAGTCAGACAAGTGGCAAGTTAATTGCATTAAAAGTGAAATAAAAAGCGAGCGCGACAACTCAGCTCAGATAGCAGAAATTATGAAGTGCAGTGTGCAAGTTGTTGCTGCCTGCTGTTGTTGTTGTTATTGCTGCCATCTGTTGTTGTTGTTGTTGCTGCCAGTTTGTTGCTGCTGCTGTTGATTGAGGCGCATAATCAGCGGGGCGACGCCATCTCGAGCGCATTAAGTTGTTAACAGCAAAAATATTTGCTTCATTTGTGCTATGATTGCAGCGAAGAGGGAAGGGGATGAGCGGGGGGAGCGGAGGCAACGCAACATCCGGTGGATCAGCAATGCTGTTGCTTGTGGCAAGTTAGCTTGGCAACACATCTGCTTTTAGCTACGCCAACTTGTTGCTAATATGATTGCCATCTCAATAGTCTTTGCAGTGACCCCTCCACTATTTCTTTCCCCTCTCTCTCTCTCTACCTCTCTTTCTCTCTGCTTTACCCCTTTCTCTATCAGTTTGCATTGCCATATTCGTCACGCGGGCAGCTTGCGCAACGTTTCTTGGCACTCTTGCCACATTTTCTTATCTATAAATAGTTTTGCTGCTGCCCACGCCGCGGTCAATAAACCCGCGACACATGCAAATTGCCAGCAGCAGCAGCAGCAACGACAGCGGCAACTGCAACTGACTGCAACAGCAGCAGCAGCAATAGCAGCAGCAGTCAAACGCAAACAATTAGCAGCAGTCGAAACAATACACAAAGCAAACAAAAGAGCAGCCAACAACGAGGTGTGTTGGAAGGGGGGTAACTACAGCAATTTGTCATAATGAAATATACTATACCCTATAGATAGTTAACATAGATCGATAGAATCCATTTACTGTGAGTTGCTTTATGAGAAAGGTTTCTCTGTTGTGAACTATAATGTAAATTAGTAATTTTTGTTAGCTAGAAAAAAGCTATGTATATTATATTAAAGTTGATTTAATATGATATAATATATAGACTGTCTGTAGCATATATCTCTAATATCTCTTTAACTTTACACCTACCATAATGTTTCAAGTAAAATAAATATTATTGAATGAATAAATATGAACATTTTCTGGAATATTTTAGTATTCAAATGAAATTAAATTTCATAATGATAATACAATTATATACATATATTACACATATATAATTGCAATACATACATATTCAGCAAAGTTCTTAACAAACAAATTCCCATAAAATTTCCTTAAATTTCTCAACTTTAGCTATATAAAATAATGGAATAATATGATAAATATCCATCTAATAATATAGCAAATATCTGTAGCAAATATCATGTAATTTATCGTATAGAAAAATGTTTCTAGGCACTGTAAATATTTTTGATCGTTAATTCGTGTAAAATTCTAGCCAATTTCTCGCCTTTATCTGACATGCCAACAGCAGGAAAAAAAAAGCTTACTCAAATATTAAATACAGTATAAACTACAGTTATATTGCACAAATACTATATATAGTATTATCTCATCATGCCATAAACGCGCTGCCGCCTGCCACTTGCATGAAAGTACGCGAGAGAGAGAGAGGCAGAGAGAGAGAGGCAGATTGAGGGAGAGCGCGCACAACACCGACCTATCGCACACTTTTTGTCATTGTCGGTTGTCGCTGGGGCTTTTTTTTTGCCTCAGTTCGTGTTGTTGCTGCTGCTGTCGGTTTTGTTGCCTTTTGCTATTATCAGACTGCGACGCTGGCAGCGCCGTCATGTAATGCGCGTAACAATTTCATTTTCTGTTGTTTTTGTTGCTGTTTCCTCTGCTCATGTTGTTGTTGTTGTTGTTGGCAGCAAAACGTCGTGCATTGCACTCAACGTTGCTCAACGTACGATGCGCGCTGCGCTGACGTGGGCGGCCCTCGTTTAAAACAACGCCAGCAGCGACGCCAGCTGCGCAGCTGCAACGTTGTTGCACATTACCAAATCGTATAATGAAATTCATCATTAGTTTTTGTTGTTGTTGTTGCTGTTTGAATTTGACTAATTGCAACAAGCAACTTTGGTTCGCTTCTTGTTTTTGTTGTGTTTTTCTCTGTGTTGCATGTGCAACACAAGCGCATTTGCTGTTGCTGTTGTTGCAGCACTTGTTGCCTGCAGCTGCTTGACTTCTAATGTTAAATGTCGCATGTTGACATTAATTTGCATTGTTTTAATTTGGTTAAGCATAGAGCGAAAGAGAGAGAGAGAGGGGAGGAGGGCAAGAGCAGTCTAAATAGATTGGCAAAAAAGTGTTTAACAATTTGATTTCAGAACGGATGTTTTGGCAACGTTAAACAGACTGAAACTGGCACACAAAACGAATAAGAACACATGAAAGAGAGACAGAGACAGAGGGAGAATACCTGAGAGAGGGAAAAATATAGAGGGCAATATCCAGATGATATTGAGAGTCTGTCAATGATGTGTTGCCCTTGTGAAGCTTCAATCGATGTGACAACAAAAGAGTTTACAAAAAGTATTCAACGGATTCGAGTTTTTTAAACAGTTCTAATAAAGAAAATTTGTTGAAATTTTGCATAAACCTAAAAAACACTTCGATTGATAGATACACCAAGTTTTATTGAACTTATGCTATGCTGAACAACGCTGATTAACTGAAAAGATATATCAAATTTTGTACAGTTCGAGGTTATTGCTGAAATCTTGCAGAACCTTAGCAAACACTTTCGTTGACAGATTGACAGACTTTCATTGCGCTAAGCTGATTAACTACAAAGATATATTGCATCTATGTTAGTGCACTAGTTTAACTCCGAGTAACAAACAAGCTGACACCTTGCTCAGCTTCCTACATCCCTCCCTCCCTAACTAGATCAATTAACTTAGCTCAATTTATGTTAATCAACTGTCTGACTAATTAATGAAGCTGCTCGTCATTATCAACAACAACTAAACGAGTTGCCACATTAAACAGACATAATTAATGCAGAAGAAGAAACCTGTTTAGCATAGCGATACATAGACAGATTACTTGCCTAGTAATGCCATTATACCAAATGATCAAAGTCATTCACAATGGCATAGCCTGCAGATGATGCAAATTTCAAGAGATCCAAAACAGAAAAAACACTGTTTAATGTTAATTGACAGACATTAATCAGGTTCCATCAAAAATGTGTAATGAAGTCGTGACAGACGGGGGGACGGACATTGCATTCGATTAGGCTAATCGGTTTGCCAGTGGATCGCTCAACAAACACTGCACGCGCAGCAAGGGTTGCCCCATTCGAGTGAACAGCACTGTAGCGAAACGATGACGTCGTCGTCGTTGTTGTCGACTGCCAAAGATCAACGTGCAGCAAAGTGAATGCACTCGGTGTGTGCGAGAGACTCATGGCAACACGGCCAAGTGTCAATAGCTGCTCATCAACTGCAAGTAAACTAACGTTGCTTGCGAGGGTAGCTCGATAAATGTTGGTTGAAGATCAATGACAGTAGGTGTTAGGCATGAATTAATAGGAATTATTGACCGGTTTGGTTAAGTATTTTAGATAGAGTATTATTAAGGTTAAACATATATAGATAAAATGATAGATGAATGGAAGGAATGAAATACGAATATGTAGAAAGACAGATAAATTAAGAGACTATGAGCAGATGGGAAGAAAATAGATAGTTGCATTGATATTTACATGAACAATTGATTGAAAAATTGATAGATATGTAATAAGTCAGATATTAAGAGCCTTAAAAATTCTATATAGACAGATAAATTGATGGACACTAAGAGACTCCAAAGTTGGAGGTCAGTAATAAATATGTAGAAAGATCAGCTAGAGGATTGACAAAAAGTTCTACTGCAACTGCTTGAAACATTTATTGTATATATAAAATAAATAACACCATCGATTGATAGCAAGTAAAACTGTAGTTAAATTTTTAATATTTATGTTTAGTTTACTTTATGTACAATACTTTGTTATTCTTTTTATATATTTTATATACTTTTTTTTCTTTATTTTATCATTTCTTTCATCTCCTTTCCTTTTCCTTTAATTCCTCTCCCATTTCTCCTACTCCCAGTTACTTTTCACACACCCTTCGCGCTCAATTTGAATTTTTACATATTTAAAATTTGCATTGCGTCCGAAATTGCGCAAAATTGTTGACAAGATGCGTGCAGCCTCTGTTTCAGTTGCAGCTACCGTCGCTGCTTGCAGCCTCTGCTCGGCAATGCGCTGGCGAATCTTTATCGTATCTTTTTTTCGCATGGGCTTTACCTCTCCATCTCTCTCTGTCTCCCTCTCTCTCTCTCTCTGCATAGGTAGCTAGGTAGCATTGATTTGGAGCGATGAACTCGTCCGGCCTTCCACCTCCGCCCAGTTGGCTGCCCTCTTGACTGCCATCTCTTTCTCTCTCTATCTCGCCCACTCTTTCACTCGGCTGACTTTTGTTTACATGGATTTGCATTGCGGGCAAACTGCAACAACAACAACAACAATAACAAGAACAACAACCAGAGGAGCAGAATTACAATAATAACAACGGCATGCAATTATTTAAGTGTATATTACGACTTGTGGCAAGAACAACAATAACACAAATAACAACAATAGCAACGATAATTATGCTGAGCACTTTTACGATTCAATTAACAAAACTTAGAACCGCAGTGAGGCGAGTCGAGGCAAAAGGCTAAGTAGAGGAAGGTAATGAGAGAGAGAGAGGTTAGACAGGGAGGGTGGGGACAATAGGTAAAACCGTCTGTCATACATATGTGTTGTAATAACAATTTGAAATTGTTGAAAAACACTGAAAAAATGCACATGAAAAACGCATAAAATGCGAAACGAAATGATTATTACGGTTTCACTTTACTTTTGCATGTGTGTTTGTATGTCCAAGTGTGAGAGAGTGTGTGTAAGTATATGGGTGTGTATGGGTGAGTGTATCTGACCCAGACAAGGTTTATAGACTTGTTTTTCCCCAACAAAACAAACGCAATTCGAGAAATTCTAACGCATAAGTCACGTCCTGTTCTGTACTGGAACTCTAGCATAGAATCGAGAATAGTGCGGCCTCTATTTCGACAAAAAGAAAATATGTGAACATGAAGGAGAAAAAATAATGAAACATTACAATAGTTTAAGTAGCATATAGTACTTTAATGTGTACTTATAATAATACTGCAGCGAGGCTAAAGTATCGAGAAATAGAGCAGATCAGATTTCCAATTTGTAAAGAGTAGGCAGACCTTCTTATTTTGACTGAAGGGTTTCTCATTGTTAACCCATACCATGTACAGACTGTAGCACACACATACAGTACACAATACATAAAATACAACACTCAGTCTTATCTTTCACGCAAACCCCCCTCTCTCAGTCAACGCCTTTTCGACTGATTAACTTGCGCTTAAAAAAAAACATATTTAATATTTTTTTTACGACTCAAAAGTATAATATTATATGGCTTTTTATGGTGTCTACATCCTTGAGGCAACGGCTCTGATTGCTTGCCAGTTGCTGTGTGTGGTGGTGTATGTGTGAGAGTGGTGTGTGTGTGTGTATTATCAGCTGACTCAAGCCCCCCTTGGCTTGCGTTGGGCCTTTTCCCCACTGCTAATTGGGTCGATATAAAACGATTTTCTCGACTTAAATTCAATTGCGATATTGAATTGATATATACATATATATATATATATACATATATATGTATATATATATACATATATTACATAAAATTCTATGTTATTGTTTCCATGTATTTATTCTTTAGTGTTGTATGACGCAATTTTGGTTATTTTTGTTCAATAATTATATGCAAATTTTTTGCGCTGATACAATAAAAAATGCTGCTTTCAAACGGATGCCCGTCGCAACAATCATTAAAACATTAAAAAATGAAACAATAACAACAACAATTGTTACAAAATCAAACTAGAGAACGCGCTCTGAAAATTTGCATGTAAATTTTCTAGTTAAAACAGCAATAACAACAACAACAAGAGCAACGATATTCCACTGAATGCATTTCCCTAATGCGTCGCTGACATGCCACAAAAATAGGTTCAGAAAATACGCTTTATTTTGTATGCTTTTATGTTAATACCCTGTACATGCTAAAAATGGCACAGACAGGGTATAATCAAATAGTGATACTACAATCCCAATTATAATGTACTTTGTAATTGTTTACCTTATATGGTGGGGTAGTTAATGTGTTTGCTAAAAACCCTATTTGCCTTTTGAAATCTATAGTATCTCAGTTTATAATCTCTTGACAAAAATTACTATATAGAATTGCTATAAAAACGGGCTGATAGTATTAGACTAACCAAAAGTTTTCTTAACTTATTTACAGAGCATCTCTAGTCTTTCACTCGTTATAAGTAGTGAATTTTCCAGGTTTAGTTTCCACAAGTTTTCTGCGTAAACAATTGCATAGGGCGTTATTTTTTGGGTTAATGTCTCATTGTCTTTTACGCTTAACAACGACAACAACTACAACACGGTGGCAGCGACGACAACAACAAATAGAAGCAGGCGATACAATTTTCATGATAAATAAAATTATTACAAATGCAGAAATGGAAAAAGAAAGAAAGAAAGCCCAAGACACTATGAATTCTCTATCAGATATTTCTTTATATATATACGCATGTGTATAAGTGTGCGTGTATGTGTGTAAGCAATTGTCTGATTTATGTGTGTTCCGATAAAGACAGAGACATAAAACATACTGCATGAAATATGTGCCTAGAAATGTTGAAAATTCGATTCCAGCGAAGCCACACAAAGTTGTTTCAGGAGAAAAAGAGCTCTGCTTAGGCCTCCACAACGATTACGATTTCCAGACTTTAGATTAATCACGTACCAAGCTGAGTTTAGCTGGAAAATGCTTCGGAGATGACCTCAATTTGATTAACTAGCTGCGAACACGGCGACCCTAAACGATTAGGCAGCTCCGACTAGGTGCTGCCTCATTCTCTCCCTTCCGCTGCCTGGGAGAAAGTCGGCGCAATATACCGAAATAAATTATATCACATTATGTAATCTGATAAGCGCGTCGTCTGTGGTTGCTCGCGGTGGCAAGAGAGAATAAAAGGGCAGGGTAAGTTGAGCCATCGACAATGCGCAGCCGCAACGTCAATGCGCCGTCCGAGTGACCCTCTTCAAATTGCGGCTGCACAAGGATCATCATCGGTATCCTAACAATGCTGTTCTCCTCTCTATCTTTCTTCCCCCTATATCACTCTCTCTATCTATCTATACGAGTATCCCTCTCTTTTCTCAGGTAGTCACAACGAGGCGACAAAACTTTACCTTGCGGCAAAGATCTTTTCGTTCATCTCCTCTTCTTCTTTTCCTTTATCTTCTTCATAATTCGGTAGTGCTCTGCTTTTGTTGGGTTTCTCATTGTAAAAAAGTTGCCCAAAAAAACAAGACGTAGGAAATTTAAGACGACACCATCTGTACGGGGGGAAGTGGCAGGCAAGGTAAGCGAAAAACAAAAAAATACAGAGATCGGATGTGTAAGAACTCTTGTAAAGAATTCTGTTGTAGTTATACAACGTGCTAAAGGAATGTGGTTTCTTTTCAGAAACAGAAACAGAATATGGAATATGTACAGAGTGATCCAATTTACCACACAGGCGGTTAATATTGATAACGATATGAGTATTTTTAAGAATACCTAATTATAACCGTGAGTCCGATCTGAAGAAAACATTCTTAAGAAAGTATCTATAAAAATAATAGCACATAATTGTAGTGTAAGTGTATTATAAACTTTACCTCAGCACATCAATTAAAAAGTGCGATGTACAAATTGCAACCAATTTACTTATTCCATAATGTACCCATTCTAGAATTTAACACCTCTAGAAAAAACACCTTCTATACATTTATAAAACTTATAAATTTATTTTAATATCAGACTTATGACAAAAACGATTAGAATATAAGAATATGTCTGTGTCGAATTCAAGCAACAACAAGAGTCTTCATTATAGAGAATTAAACTGATAAGCGCAGAGAATACAATTGTTTGAGGCAGCAACAGTTTTCAGACGAAAATATATAATATTTATGTATTTATTGTATTAATGTACACATGCTGTATGTATAATTAAAGAATATGAAGCTTAATCATTTGAATTTGACCTATCTCAGAATTGTTTGCTTTCATATACATAAGTGCGTATTAAACTTTGAATGTATATATTTCGTATATATTTACTATATGTATTTAATATATACATATATGCCGATTCCACCATAGAATTATCAAAAGCTAGTACATAATTTAAATGAAATGCACAGATCTTACTTGAAACCAAATTAAATAAAATTAATTCAGTTGATTTTGAACTTTCTAACGAAATAATCATGAACGGCATAAAATGGTTGCTTTTTCTTCAAGGACTAGGAGTCCTGAGTGCGGTTAAAGAACTGAGAAACCATCCTGATTGTGGAATAACTCCAAAGTATCCACAGGAAGCAATAGTTGGTGGAAATGATATTCAACCTGATGAATATAGTTGGATTGCAAGCCTGAAATATGGTAATGGTAATACATTTGGATACTGTGGAGGATCGGTGATAAGCTCGTCGTATGTGCTGACAGCTGCTCATTGTGTTCAAGGAGAAGCAGTGAATTTCCACGGTGGATTGTAGGTATGCTAAACATGACCAATCAACAGGTTATCTGACCAGGTTTAAATCTGCAGAACTGGAGTACGTTTGGGAGACTTTGCCCGCCGGCCCTATTGCGATTATGGCGCTTCTAATTATCATAACTATCTGCATTTCGACATAGCAGAGAAGATTGTTCATAAAGATTATGGGAAGGATATGAACCTCACTTCTCACAATGACATTGCTTTGTTGCTCTTGAATAGAAGAATTCTTTTTGACAGCGTATTAAGACCCGTTTGTCTGCCCCTTGACAATGTGCCCGTAAGAAGTGACATTCTGTCAGTGGCTGGATGGGGTAAGACGGCCAGACAAAACGAATTGCCGAAAAAAACGAGCTGTTGATGTACCTCAAGTGACCGACCCCAATTTTTGCCAATTTCAACACCAGAGTAGGATGTGCGCTGGTGTACCTTCCGGCAACTCGAGTGTTATCAAAAGCACATGCGAAGGCGACTCTGGCGGACCGTTAATGCAGGAATGGCAAAGAAGAAGAATGGCGATTGAAGGAATCGTTTCGTTCGTAACCGGTGGCCATTGTGTTAATCCGTTTTATGTAACGCAATGCACACGAGTTCGTTATTACCTCGATTGGATTAGAGATCATATATCTGATGATGCTGATATTCTAACAGAAATTTCGATTCCAGATCAAAAATTTCCAATAGATTGCGGATATACACAAAGTTATCCTAAAGTAAGCAGTTTTGGTTATGTAAATAATGTCGGAGCAGATCCATATAGCTGGCTAGCATATCTGCATTATAATCATGAACATAGCAACTTCACTATGACCTGTGTCGGTTCAGTGATCAACTCTCGCTATGTGCTGACGTCCTCTCGGTGTGCAAATAACGGGCCTTCTTCCCACAGATTTGTAAGCTTAGTCTAATGCACACTATTCAAATTTGTTATATTTTGCAACTGTTGTATTCACAGAATTGGCGTGCGATTGGGAGCATATAATGAAAGCGGCCTTATATGCGACCACACCAACAAAAACTGTTCGCATTATCAGGAGTACGGCATTGGGGAAATAATACCGCACATAATAGTGATGGCATTGCACTGGTTTGCCTAGATAGACCGGTTCACTTTGGACCAAAGATAAAGCCTATTTGTCTGCCATTCGGAAATAACAGAATAGAAACACCGCGCGCAAGCACTTTTACTGCCGTCGGATGGCGTACTCATGGGGATGGAAAAGCTGCTCAAATTTTGTACCATCCGTCCCCTTACTAACGATTTCTATGTCGTCCCATCCCTAGATAAAATTAAACCATTTGCCATAATGTATCAGTTCGCGCCTCAACGTATGGTCCTCGAAGAAATTGTTATTCAATCCGCGTAATGATGTGTCTTTTTCTGCTTACACCCCAGTTCGTCATTATGAGAACTGGTTAGACCAGAACATGAAAATGTAAAATGTGACTAAATCAAATATAAAACCGTACATTGCATAAATAAACAAGAGCGAAAGAAATTTAAATAGTAAAAAGCAGTAAAAGCAACCTGTAATTGCAATAACTTTGTATATTCAAATATAATAAAGATATGTAGAAAACTTGATTGTTCCAATGCCAGCTATCCTTTATATGTTTAATACAATGTCTGACTTTTGTAATTTCAACAGCATAATAAATAAATAAAAACCGTCTGTACCGTAAATATTTTAAATGGCATAAAGTTATTATAATTTCTATTCCAGGTGAAGCGAGTATAAACAGCAGGAGCCTTTATCAATTATACATTACAAAATCCTATGGAAAATCTTTTAAACAGCTTAAATCGTCATATATAACTGCATATAACTTAATAACAAATAACCCTGCTGCTTTAATACTTTAAACGTACTCGATGGCACATTATCAAGGCGCGTTATCAAGGCACATTTCACTGAGTTCTCGAGAGTGTTACGCGCGAATGGTTGCTCGAGTGGAGGCAGGCAGCAGCTGAGCTTGGCTGTGGCACTTAATCCGCTTTATATACACTTCATATTTTTTATATTATAGCGACTATTAAGGCAAGTTATGAGTACTTGCAACCCTTTCTTTGTGTATGTGTGTGTTGTGGCAAGTGAAATTGTAATCAAAACTCTATCCGAAAAGGTGCACCAAATGGGCTTAAAATTAATTGAAATTGTATAATAAATATCGCTGCGAAAGCAGAGAAAGAATAAGGAAGAGAGTGAGAGAGGGCAAGTAAATGCAAACTGCATAATTAATGTAAATTTTGCCTAACGCCAGCAGATGATTTGTGCATAATTTAAGTGCGAGACAAGTTTAAGGGTCCACTTTATATGCAGGACAGCAGGCAGAAAGAAACAAGAGACAAATAAAGAGGCCAAGGAGAGAGAGAGAGAGAGCCGTGTACGCTGTTAAAAGTGTGTAATATGCTTTTAATTAGATACTTTTTGCTCAACATATTTTAAAGAGTTACCATTTTTGCTTTATCCTACGTCAAATTCCAGACATGCCAGGACGTTATCTACCTCGCTCACTCTTCCTCCTCCCTCTTCTTCTTCTCTAACTCTCTCTTTCTCTGTTCCATTTTGGTCCATTGTCGTTTGCATCAAAAGCACAAAATGCACTTTATCAGACTGGCAGCATCTACTAAAGGGACTTGAGACGAGAGCAGTTGCGACTTTTTGTCGAAAAGCCCCAAAAGTGACTTGAACAAGCAGGAGAAGAAGTCAAGAAATGTATATATATATGTATAAATGTATAATAAATGTAACTATATATACTATACTATATAGTAAGTTGTCTTGCAAATTGTGAAAATTACATTTGGCAAGCAAATGCGCTCTGCCTTTCACTCTCTTTCTCAGCGATTTATCTCGACGGACATTTAAATTCATAATTTTTTGCATTCAAAGTTCTCTCTGTCTTCCTCTCCCTCTGACTCTCCCTCCCTCTCTGGCAATGCATAAAATTTATTTAAATTGCCAACTTGCTGGCGAGCAAAGCAGACGACTTGCGGCCATTTTGTGCTACATGCAACGGCAACAACAGTGTGCAACCAGCCAGACGCAAAGGGGCAACAGGAGCAACTAATCCCATAGCGACGCTACATTTTTGCGTCTGTAACTAAAATTGCGGATTATGCAAATAATTGCCAAAAAGCAGCAGCAGTAACAACAACAACAACAACAACAACAACTAAACAAGCAACAACAAAAGTGAAAACATGCAAAGAAATACGTTGCATGGAGTTAGATGAATCTGTCTGCATTTCCAATTTGCCTGCAAGAACATCGCGCGAGCCCCGCAAAATATGCAATTACTGTGTATGCATCGGCGTGCTGCATGCGGCATGCTGCATTGAGTGGCAATTAACATTTTTGTTGCACAAATTAGCAAACGAGACAGACAGCAAGACAAAGAGAGAGAGAGAGCGAGGGACAGCGGCAGAAGGCGTGAGAGCGCAGCAGAGGCCGCGTATAATTGCAACTTGCACTTGCCACACGCACGCGTTGCACAGACAGTTCCATGTCTGGCCTTGCAACACACGCACGCGCACACACACACACACACACACAATTATTTCCGTTCAATGCACATGAAATCAACCCTCAATGGATATAAGGGTGCATCGTATATGGTAAGGCATAAGAAGTGTAGTAAAGTGAGAGGAATAATTGAGATATGCATAGAAAAAGTATCTTTAAATGGAACAACCTATATAATGTACTATATAATACACAACATATTCAATATACTATATATTATACTATACAGTAGTTAAGTTTTGATATTTAAATACCTATCGATATGTTTAAGCATTGCATTCCTTTGGGTTCAACAATTGAGAAAAGAAAGATCCTTTAAAAAGTTGCATAAATTTAATTTGATCTTTTGATTCTTAGGTTTCTTTTATTTAATATATTTTATAGGAACTATCTTGAATAAAATTCTAATCTTCATTAGTTTAATTAGGGCAATGTTCCAGTGATTTTGAATAAAGAATCTATAATTTAATTTTATATATTTAATATTAATATAGAATTTTTACAATTATATGGAAGCCAAGGCAAGGACATCCATGTAAATATTTGCATTAATATTTACTTACATTACATTTTAAAACATGCAGACTTCAATGCCTAACCTCCATTTAAATTCTTCTTTGTTATACTTTAAGATTTGATAGCATATAAAAAAGAGAGACATTTGTAGCATTAATTTACTACTCATGTCTCTGTCTAGCTCTATCTTTGTTTATTCAGCTGTCGAACCTCCACATAACACACTCAATCCTATCTTTTATAGTCTTATTATCATTCATTCCATCACTTCAATCTCACTCTCTTTCCCCCCGCTGCTAAGGTGTAATATGGTTTTCCTGTTGAATAGACATGACTATTTGTACAGTTCATGGGGTTTTCCTTTCGCTGTTGTTAGCAAAAAGTTGACTCATTATTCATGCCCAAACCGGTTAGCCCGCCCCTCTAGGGAGTAGAGTCCAATGGGCATTGTACACATTGTTTTCGTCCTACAAAACGCTTAGGCAAAGGCAAAAAGGACCTTTGTTGTTGCTGGGCTGACTTACTGATGGCGTCGCCAATGCGGCAAATCAACTGTCGAAGCTTGTCAGAGCAGAGAATCAACTGAAGGATCAGTTTGAAAAGCCTGCGCAGTTGTCTACTGCGTCGTTATGTGGCAGCATCAAATGCGCAGTAAAACTGAACCTTACCAGTTCCAGTCACATTTGCACAGCATATGAAATTGATGCGACATTTGAATAAAGGACTTGCGAAGTGGGAAACAGGAAGGGGGGCAACCTCAGATAGGCAACTACACACAATGCGGCGAATTGAGACGCAAAATAGATTGCGCGTCAATTGATCACAATCAGAGGCACGAATGGAGCGCAGTTTGTTCACCTTTTTCAACTGTTTTTCACGCTTGCCACCTCAAGCGGCAAGAAGGCAATAAAAACAGAAGGGCGGAGGGAGGGGGGTAGTTGGGAAAAAGCGCTCTCTGCAATGTGCTAATAAAAAAATACAAATTTAACCATTGTTGTACTGAGCTGCTGCTGCTGCTGCTGCTGCTAATAAAATGCGAATGCGACCATAAACTGCAAAGGGACTGGCAACCATAGTGGAGTCGCGGCAAAGCCAACGCGTCGTATGAGCAATGCGCAGCAAAATTCGTTAAGGTCGCAAACTAATAAAACTTTTGCAGTTTAACGCAGCGGAACTTTGGTCAAAAACAACAACAACAACAACAAGAACAGAAACAAATGAGAACTTTTTGGAAATTTTACAACTTATTTTTGCAAGGTGCAACGTGCAGCGTGCTGACGCAATATGCAACGTGAGACGTGCAACGTGTGTTTATTAGAAGCATTTGAGCGCACTGTAAATAAAATGCGCCAGTCCAGAAATCACAAATTGCTAGAAGTAGAAAGAGAGATGGAAAGAGGGAGAAAGAGAGAGCAAGAGAAGTGACACATTTTGGTCTATAAAATATTCGAATGTTCACGACGTGCTTTCTTCTCCCAAGGAGTGCAATGTCTGCAATGTCTGGCATAAAACGAAATTGGCGAAATTGAGCTATTCTACAGTTATGGACTATAAGCTACGTTACTATAGCAAGTATCTACAGAGAACTATAGGGAAGACAACTGTAAACAAGTATTTCAGGATTAGGGAAAACCCAAAAGAATGCAATCATTACAGGTGAGTATATATTTTTGTTGATATAGTTTTTAACTTTCATATATTATTATAACTTGCATCTATTCTTATTTTCTTGTGGTTTCTAACCTTATCTGCCTTTTTCTGTTCTTCATATGTAAGCCATATACTCATATATTATATTTCCTCCTAACCTCAGATTCCTCAACATTTAAATCGTCTGATATTTATAGCTTTCCCAGCAAAACTTCTGTGGCAACTTTACTCTTGTTGCACTGTCTCAGAACTTTTTCTTGTCAGTCATTTATTGTCAGAGGGCGCTGAGCTAAAGTTGTGAAAACTCACCTCGACACACACGATTAGATTTATGTGGAAAAGTCAAAGACAACGTACCTGCAAAGAAAAGAGAAAACACATGAAATTAATATCAATTATATAAGAGATTTTTTTTTTGGTTTTTATGCTAGAAATTAAATTTTAATTACAGTCGTCGCGGTGGGGTCAGTGTGGGCCACAAAGCGTACATAAATTGGAGCAGGAACTCTACGAGTGAAAGTTTTTTCATTTTTTTTGTTTATCCTCCAGTTGAGCTGAAAATCCGAGCAGCAGTTTTCCATTACAGGATGTCGGATAAGCAGTAGAAAGGATATGGCAAGAAAGGGACGGAAAGGCAGAGGCAACTGTCAGCCTTTGTCCGTGCAACGAACAGCGTCATAAATATCACATTTGTGGCAGACACACACCCACACACACACACACTCACACACTCACACACTCATGCAACACGACCGTCTACGGCATTGTGTTTAGTGCTGCATACAGCACGGCGGCGTCGCCTCTCGCAACGCATTTGCCATTTTACGAGGTGCAAATAAAAAGTTTGCCATAAAAATGCCATAGACATGTGTAGAGCAGGAAAAAGCAAACGGCGCATAAAACTGCAATGTCTGGCAAACAGGCAATCGGAAATGAGCTCTAAGAGAGAGAGAGAGAGAGAGAGAGAGAGACGAAGATGCAGACAGAGAGTTGCAACAACAAATACCGTTACGTCTGCTGTCACTCCTTAAAGTGCAACATTACTTTAATTAATTTGATGCTGGCCAAAGTTGCCACTTCATCATGCAACACGTCATGCACAGGTGCCATTTATAAAGCACTTTCCACACACCTCCACCTCCCCCCCCCTGCTACCCTCTTCACGCTGCACTTGAGCGCTCCTTCTTCAAATTGTAATCCTGACAAAGCCAGCGCATTTATTATTGAACCATTGCCAAAGCGACTTGCTACGTGCCACGCCACCAACAGAACTGAAATGCAACAAATTATTATAGTTAGCGGCAGGGGGGGGACGTGGCACATGCATATATCACACGCGACCAACTATCGATATATTGAAATTGATTCACAACTTGAGCTCAAGCATATTAAATAGATTTTCCATGCGAGGCAAGCTAAATTGATATGATCTAAAGGAAAAGTCGGAAAATTCAATGTGAAGAGTGCATAAGCAGTTAGCAAAGAAGAGAAATATAGCATCAGCTGCTCTTTATGTTGTAATACTCAAAATAGAGAATAGATCAACTCAAGTACTTGCATTTATTTGTTGTTTTCTCCCGCACACTTTTCTTTTTTGGCTTTTTCCGCGCTGTTTAGCAAACTTCAATTCGCCAAAAGTACTAAACTAAACTAATTAGAAAAGTTTGCGCAACCTCAAATTGAATTACATTTCGTTTACAGAGCTGATTAAAGCGCTTGCTTGGAGTATCGCGGAGAGAGGTTTGCTTCGATTACACTCTGAGCGGTATTTTGCTTTATATAAATCATTGAGCGGAAGTGAAGACAGCAAACAAACGAAGTCTGTCTTCCCTGTCTCTCTCTTCCTTCTCTCTCTCTCTCTCTCTCTCTCTTCCTGTGCACCTAAAAAGTTGCTTGAACTGTATTGAATCGGTAAAAAGTTCTGCTTATCAGCGTCGCGACATCAGCAACAAGACTGGGAATTTGCCAACACGCCCCCAATATACAATGGCAAAGCGGACAACTGTGCTGTGTGAGGTGCAAATTTCGAACAGAGAGAGAGAGGAGGAGAGAGAGCTAACAAGCAACGAGCATAAAGAAACCTCTTAGAAGTCAAGTCTACGGCCAAGTCCTGCACAGGGAAAGGGGGAGGCCGTAAAGGTGACAATAACTTAACGAGCAATGAACCTACAACAAGCTCAAGTTCGACTCGTTTTTGTTGTTTCTGCTGTTGCTGTTGTTGTTGCTGTTGCTGCTCTTGACGTTTGCTGACCGGCGACATGGCGCGCAAGGAAGTGCCACTAAATTGTTGCAGATAACAACAGCAGCAACAGCAACAGCAACAACTGTGCAGCAGCATGTGGTCGCAGGCAAGCGCAGACAAGAACTCAAACTGGTAACTGACCCCTTCCAAGTGTACACTGTGCAAAAGCAGACAGTGTGCTGTGGAAAGGTAAATAAATACAAAATATAAAGTATATTTCTTGCATTGCTTAAGTGCAAGTTAGTCTTTATCGATTGGTACAGCAAGTTTATATAAAGGGGAGTTCTGAGAAGAACTTAACAAGGTCTAAAAATATTTAAATAAAGTGAACTTTAATAAAGTGAATTCCTTTACGATTGCTTCAATGAATTTAAGATGCTCCTGACTCTATCTGAATAATTATAATACATTTATTATATACTATAAAATATAAAGGTATTAAAGAAATCGTTGAATGTGCTATACATTTATCTAAATGAACTCTTTAATTGCAACTTCAATAAAGACAATTATATTAGGTGTCCATCTACACACTTTGTTTGACAATATAAATTTAATAATAACTTTGTGCAACAATAAATTTCATGTATTCTCTCTGCTCTCCACACACACCAACTCCTTCTCCTTTTCTCGCTGTGTAGCTGTCATTCGCCTCGTGTGCCCGCCTGCACAAGCATAACAAAATGTTGCTCGTTGTGCATTTTGATCAGTCGCATTTAACATGTGCGCACGAGTGTGTGTGTGTGTGTGTGTGCAGCAAACGCGTCAATTTTTGGCAGTTATTTCGTATTGAGAGCAGACACACACACACACGACACAGGCATCACACTGCACACACCTTGTACAACGCTGCGTATGATAAATGGCAGTTGAACTACCTTACGGATTTGCACGTGCAGCCAAGAAGAAAGCAGACAACGAACCCGCCGCCAGTAGGCGAAACGGATAAGAGAAAGAGCCAAAGGCGTGGCAGACAGACAGAAAGATAGACAGATAGAGGGAGAAGGAATGAGTGAGAGAGACAGCGAGACGGTAAGACAGACAAGACACTCCTCTTTAAGCTGGCATACGAAATGAGCTGTTGAAATGGCAATTTAAGTGACTGTCAAGGAGCTGCTCACTGCATCCGGATAAAAGCACAACGCGCTCTATAGATACATAGATAGATGGATGTATAGATAAATAGATAAAGTTGGTGGGTAGCTGGAGGATGAGATATACAGAGAAATACAATAAGTACAACACACTTTCTTGTTGTCGCATTGCCAGAGGCCAGCACACACAAATACTTGTGGGCAAACAATTTGCACTCACTGTTACACAGTTTACAGTCTGACGCGCCTTGCTGGCTGCCTGGCTGGCTGGCAGCAGCTTTTCATTCGTGATGGATGCATTCTCTCTTGCACAGGCGACAAAAAAGATACACACAGCAGACAAGGTAAGAAATTAATGCATCAAAGCGTGCCAGACGACGATGACGATGACGATGACGCCCCTCCTTGGCTCGACTCAAGTGGCAGCAGCAGCAGCAGGAAGTGCTCGAGTGTAAGTAAAGCGTTTGGTTTGTCGCATCTTACAGCTCTGTCGCTGCTTACACTTACTTCCACTTCCCCCTTCCCTTCCTCTTCACCTTCCCTTTCTCCTCTCTTCCTCACCTTAAAGTTGCAATGATTAATCGTTGTTTAAATGCAATTTCAATTCCAATTTCCATTAATTAAGAAAAGAATCCGCAAACAAAATATTAACAATATCATTAAAAATTCCATAAACTGCAGAAAAGAAAATACCGCACACAATGCACACATTAAAACAAGCCGCAAGATTATTAATAATAATGAAAAAATATAAGTAAAAATTCAGTCCATTTTTAAGCTGCTTGAGCAAAAAGTCATTAATTTGATTTGATGACAGTTTGTGGAAATTCAGCAACAATGCCTGAGTTTTTTTCCATCTTCCTTTTCTTTTAGCCTTTTTTTTGTTGATTTTTTCTTTTCTTTTTTGTTAAATATTATCATCATTTACATGTTGCATGCCGCAAGTGTATTCCACATGACGTCACCGATTCATTAATCATACGCAAATGAAGCAAATCAAATTGAAGGAGAAGAGAGCAGGCAGAGGCAAGCAAGGCAGGGTATCAACGGAGCTGCAGTTGCCATCATCATCATCATCATCATCATCATCAGCAGCAACAGCAACAACAGCAACAACCTCCCCATGCTCTCATCATCAACGTCATTAATCGTGCCACTCTCACTTTCCTCTCCTTGTGGCACCCAGCAAGCGAGGCACAGGCGGCAATTAAAGTCTTCGTTGAACGCTTTTAATTTTTGATGTCAAAGAAAAGATAAAAGAAGAAAAAAAAATACGAAATTCGTAATAAAAAATGAAAAATTCAGCTTGCAATTTTTCATTAAACAAAATTAAAATGCTGATGACGCGATGCAAAGCAGCGAAGGAGAGGGGGGAGGGGAAACTAACAGACAGAGAAGAGACAGAGAGATGGGAAGAGAGGGCACAGTCATCGGTAGCCAAATGAAAGACTGCAGCAAAAAGACGAAACACATTGAAGAATTGCAATGAAAAAGATAGAAGAGCTACTCTTGCCAGCTACCCTGTAAATGCAGGCAGGCCTAAAGCAAGGAATCATTTAGAAACTTTTCTCAACTACAACTAGCACATTCCCAGTTAAAATATACACACAGTTGAAGTCAAGCCAAACAATAAACTTATATTACTGCCATCCCTCTTTCTACCAGTCACTACTACCCTGCAGCAGAACAACTACAGGGTATGCGATGTGCAGAAGATAAAATGCTGCAATAACTCTACATTAATCATTACAAGCGCAGACAAAGCGCTGCAAGCTGGGAAATTGTCGCCTGTGTGTGTGTGTATGTGTGTGTCGAGTGGCTTTTCATCCTCCATTTGTTTGCTGCCAGTCTACGCTGCACATGCACACTGGCGGCTTGCAACATGCAAAAAGACAAATGCCACATAATGACCTCCATGTAAATTAAACAAGCGCAGCAAGCACAGGAAAAACTGTTTGGAAAAACCCGCCGAAAAAACACACACAAGTCAGAGGGGGGTATTTCCACAGCTCCTCACAACAGCCAGCAGCAACTTGAACACATGTTAAACGCCATAAAGTATGCTATAAGAGCACAAAGGTTGTCGGGCAAAAAACCATAGGAGACAGTAGAATAGTAGAAGTAGGATGGGGGCTGTAGGGGAAGTTAAGCCCGCACGTCATTAGCCAACAACACTGCCCTCCCTCCCTCTCTCCCTGTGGCCATAGAACTTTTTCGTTTTGCACAGCCACAAAATACAAACACGTGCAAAAAGCACAGGCCAGGCACGCAAAGTATCTACACGGACACGGGCTGCAAAGGACATTAAACCCAAGAACCGACTGCAGAGAGTGAGAGAGAGAGCTGTAGGGACTGATGTAGGGAGAGTGAACTGTAGGGAGAGAGTGAGAGAACCTGCGCAGGCGCCTTGCATAGGCCAAAAGCTTTTCGGCCGTCTGCTCTCATGGCCATGGCCGTGACAATGAGCAGAGCCGCATTCATTGTGGCCATGGCCCTGAAAACTCAACTCAACTTCACCTTCACCACCACCCACCCCATGCCCCTATTCAACTCACCAGCAGGCATGCCTGTCCTTGCACTTGGCCTTTGCGTAGGCGCCCAACGACTTCTCCAGCTCCTGCCGCCGCCTTCTCTTCCTTCTTCTCTTTTCATGTTTATGTTGCGTTCAAACATTTTTGGGTTGCGTAAAATGTTAATAAACTGCGACAGCATAGGAAGCGAGGGGAACAGGGGCAAGCACTGACTTGGGGAAGCTGCCTATTCGTCTTCTGAGCATTTGTCGGGTGCTTTGACCTTGTCCCCCCTTGTGCCACTCCCTACACTTAGCGACGCCTCCGCTGGGAGGCATTTGGCAAATGTGCCGCACGCCGTTGCCCTCCTCCCACCATCCCTCCCTCTCCACACCCGACGCGCCTTTATATATTATTCAAGGCAGGCTGCTATATGCGTGGGAAAAACAGCTCAACAAGGAGCAGGGGCAGGAGCGGGGAGGGGCAGGCGTGCAGGAGACAAACGTTAAGCTTTAAATGGACATTTTATGGCATGTTCCATGCTGCTAGACACAATTTAATATGAAAGGTTTCTGAACCTGAGCACGATAAATAGCCCCAAAATAAAAATAAAAGAAAGCCCCAAAAATGAAATAGAAATAGAAATTTTTCTGCTTTGAGAATAAGTTGAACTTTTCATTTGTTTTTCTTTGCTGCGTTTTCTTCTTCTACTCTTTTTTTTTTGTGGGTTTTACAAACGAAATTTAAATGCGGTCGCTTTATTTTTTGGCTAATTCAAGAGGCTTTTGACATAAAATTGATTGGCATTTTGGGGATTTGTGATGAGCTTGCCGTCTGAGTTTGAGCACACATTGTATGCACTGGTTAAAAAGGGGTATACCAACTTTGTGACTGGCAGAAGAAGGCGTGGAAGAAGCTACAAAATATATATAAGTAGAGCATATATAAAGTATATATATTCATGATCTGTATTACTAGCCGAGTCCATGTCTGGTATTATAAGAGCTAGAGACATCTAATTTGACAGGAAGACTTCTGTATTTTCTGTATGGATCACGTGTATTGCAAAGGTTGGTTGCCACGCCCAGCGGCCTCCTGCAAATACACAATTGAATTTTCCAATTCGATTTGTAAGCGTGCTATAAAGGTTACAAGTTGACTGTCATTGACATATACTTTGCTGACTATAATATCTAGCTCTCTGCCAAATTTCAATCCCATGGAAACATAAATGCAGAACTTACTTCAAGGCATTGTTAATTAAAGAACATTGAGATACTTTCAAGTCTCACAAAACTAACAAAAACCATTCTATTTTCCTGCTTACAGCATAGGCAATACTGCATATGTTGTTTGTACTCAAATCTCTTGGCATATTTAATAAAACTTGCCAGGCTTTAGTTAAGTTTCTACTTTTGCAGCAGGTGCGCCACTGGGGGTCACTGGCTGACCACAGCTAGCAGAGGTTGCAGCTTAAGAAAATTGTATAAAAAATCGGTCAATGCACAGTGGGCAGCTGCCACCAAAAATATGTATATTTTTATGCAAAACTTTATCGCCTAATTGGCAACTTTGTAGACGGTGAAAGAAAATATAGAAAAGTCATGCGTAAATTGAAAAAAGAGCCAAAGGATGCATTGCACAGGCTGAAACTGTAGATGAAGCTGAAGCTGATGCTGATGCTCATCCTCGAGAGCATGTAGCCTCATAATGGCGGTAATAAAATGAGCTTAAAGCGCATTACAGCGCCAGGGACCCTGCACTCCTCCACTCTCTCTCTCTCTCTCTCTCTCCCTTTCTGCTGCCCTCTTGGCTGTATAATGGCGCCAACTTGTTCCCTCTTTCATTTTATGGCCAGAAATTGGTAATTTCGTGCATCGATGGCAGACGGCGTGCAAGGACGACAGCACGAAAGAAAAAGAGAGAAAGAAGAAGAGGGGAAAGCAGCAGAAGAAGAAGAACGGGGGCCAAAGGCGACGCATACAAATTGTCCATAAAAGACATTGCATTGGATCAAAGCAGTTTTCTATTATCGTTGGATTATGCGACATAAGGAAGACAACGACAGATCAGCCAAGTAACGAGTGGGTGGAAGAGAGAGAGAGAGAGAGAGAGGGAGAGAGAGTGTGTGTTTGTGTTTGCTGTATGATGTCTTGTGTTGATTAGAAGCTGAGCCAAAGGCAGTATTACAGTCCATTAGATGCACATTGTGTGCGGCTTCTCAAAGAGCTCTAGTTTGATCACGAGAGAAAGAGACAGCTACGACATCAAATTAGTTTAACAGACTGTAAGTATCTCTATATAGCCAGCCATATATCTAATATGATTTCATTTAGATTAATACTCAAACGAAACGTGTCGTTGCCAAGTGCTTGGAAACTATCGATAAAAGAAATTGCAAGCTGGAGACTAAATTCATTAGTGTTGAAGATGAAATTGAAGGTAGTAATGATTATCGACTATCATCTATGATAAGTGTAACTATAACCTTATTACCTTAAGTAGAACTTGCACATTAAACATGAACACTATTCTTTTCTAATTTCCCTTTCCTTATTACCTTTATTATAGTAGACCTTGCACATTATATAGCACTTTCAGAAACTTCTTTTTCTAATTTCCTTAGCAGGCTTTGCTTTAGTTACTACATATAATATACTTGTTTAAGATCTTGCTTCCTTTATAATATTATATCATTTCTTAGATGCTTCTTTGTCATTTCCCTTCTTGAAGTTTTTTTGCTATGATGCCAGTGGAGTACGCCCCCAATGCCTTTATGCAGCTGCTCATTTCAACAGACTCTGCTTTCAGTTACTTCCTTACTGATACTCTCTCTCTTCTTCGCTTTCTGTCTTTTTCTTGCTCTGCATGTTGCTTATTTATGACTCTCACATTTTGCAAATGGCATTTCGTTTTATGATAAATGATTGGTTATAATTAAAGTGGCTCGCTCTGCGGTTTTTGGCCCTGCAGCAAGCAGCAAAGAGTCCTTTGGCTGCTGCTGGTATTGCAGCGCAATGACCTCAGAATGAGAAAGAGAGAGAGGACGAGTGCGAGTGAGAGCAAGTAAAGAAAGTTAATAATGTGCAGCAGGCGTTGCTGCTGCTGCCACTGCCACTGCCACTGGCAGTTGTGTGTCCTGCCACCATGTCCTGTTTCACTGTTTTCTCTCCTACGGCTGAATGACTTTTTGCCAAGTGCCTGCGGGCTGTGCTTCCTGTCCAGGCCAGCTGGAAATGAGCGCCAAAAAGAAAACACAAAACACAAAACGTGCAAATAAAAATTGAAAATTGTGCTACGCCGCACCCCGCATAGAGACATGTGTCCAGTTATTTACAGCTGCTGCAAAGGACCTTGCAACAAGGCAGGCCAGACAAGAAAACTTAACGCTTTAATTGGAATTTTTTATAGTTTTATTTATGCAAACAAATGCAAAGCAGACAGACAGAAAGACGGACAGAGAATTCTATGTAAACTCTACAAATTAAGCAATTTATTTTCATTAAATGCGAACAAAGAAGGCAAAATAATCAAGAAAATTTCAAGAAGCTACGTTTTTTACGCTTTCAAGCATGTCGACACCCACAACTTCATATACAATCTTGATCTGCGTACAATGATATGAGCCTTCTTCAAGTTCCTGAGACATGGCCTAAATAAACTTTTGGTATATTCAACGCCGCGGGTTAATTCAAACTTTGATGGGTAAAGTGATTACATTATTTCCAGTGTAATATCTATAGTTTTTGCAATTCTTGCCCTTATTTCACTCACATTTTCCCCCTCCCTTTCGATATGCTCTTCCCATTGCACCCCTCTCATCGCAGAAGACTCCTGAACTGAACTGAACGAACGAGCATATGTTGACAACACACAAGCAACAATAATTAAAGAAAAAGACACACAATGTTGCAACAACAACAGCGAAACTGAAACAGAAAACGATATAAATCAAAGTCAAGTGAACAACAGAAACATAAAACTAAAATGTGCTACTTAAATGTGCCTGCCAGATTGAGAGCGCGAGGAGAGACACAAAACGATACTATACGCTATACGATACTATGCGATACTTGGGAATGAAACTTGCCTTGAATCGGAAAATTATTTGCACATTTATCAGATTTATTGTTCGCAGACTTTGCTGTTGTTGTAGTTTCTCCTAATAGACAACTGGGGGGCGAGACAATGCCAACAACAACAACAACAACAGCAACTGTAACAGCTACAACAACAACAAAACATAGTAGGTGTCTCTCGTCTAGAGTTTTTGAGGGTGGCTAATGACAAACTCAGGCAATTGAGGCGGCAGCGGGAGCAGATTATGTCATCGTCATCGTCATCGCGTCATCGAAACGAGAAGGCGGGCAAATGTTTTAATTAATATGTTCAACAAACCTAACTGCATAAAGTAACATAAATCTCTTGAGTTTGTCATTTGCTAGTTATTGCAACAATTAACACAATATTCAATCGATTCGCAACGATCGAACTGTGTACGCACTGAAATTATCGATAGTTACAAGTGTGTGCAGTAGTAATTTGAAGTGTTATCAAAGAGATATACCTTTTCGCTGATCTTTGACTCTTCTTGATAGTATTCATGCCTATGCAAGAGAAGAGTAGAAAGCTTCCGTTTCTTTAATTTTGCTACTGAGTGTCTTTATAGCAATACCTTTTTCTGCTATGACACAGACGACTTCAGCTTGGAATATATTGCCCTAAGTGCTCATAAAGTCTTTGTAGAAAGACCTTAAATTAAATGAATATAAAGATATTAACAGTATAATTTACTTAATCAAATATAATGCAAAGTCATTGTCAACAAATGTAATTACAATCAATTCTCGATAGTTAACATTCACATCAAGTGATATATTAATATAAAATCATTATCACCATATTCTGTAATGTACTCCAAAGACAATCGTTTAATTTGGCTGCCACTTAGCAGTCGTATAGCGATTAAGATATATGATGTATATATGTATATTGTATGCACATATTTACAGATATGTTGAGTAAAGCGCAACGCACAAGCAGCAAGCACAGATGGATCTACTCAGTGCTGCCGTTTTGGGTCATTAGCAGCACAATAACTGACTGAGACAGACATTGACTTACTGCGATCATCATCATCATCAGTATAATCATTATCATTCACAGAGCATTATTATCATTGTCTCAGTTGCTTGTTGAACACTTGGGAGCGCTGTCAAACAGTTGACACTCGAGCAGATGCGACTGTGGAACATGATCATGATGATGAGATGATGATGATTACTGCTCATCAGCGCCGTTGCAGAGCAATGGAAACAAACTTACAGCGGACATTATGTCAGTCAGCTGTCATCCCATAAGACGCAGACGCGACTCCGTACTCGTCTGAGACTGTGACTGTGACTGCGACTGCGAATCATGTCTCCTGAGTCAAGCTTCAATTGCATTTAAAGTTTGTTGATCTGTCGCCGCTTGAGTTGCCGGCAAATATCGTATAACAAAATATTACCCAAAAAATGTCATAGTATTATAAATCTAAATTCAAGTCGAGCTGCTGCCTCTTCTGCCGCTTCTTCTTCTACAGCTGCTTCTCCTTCTCCATTTGCAACGTGAGGCCAATTTCACTTGCAACCAAATGAAGCGTTAACTTGAAAAATTGCAATCGTTGCGGTTCACTGCAACTCACAACAGCTGCAACAATGCAACATTAATTTACTTGTCTCTCGAGCCAAACCTTAAAAATTTTCAATTAACTTTTTGCGAAACAAAAAAAAAAAGGAAATCAAAAATGTGCAAAGACAGAGAAATGCAAAGTTTATTGCAACATTTCTGTAATCATTTGCAATGAAAACTATAAAAAATAATATTCGATAAATAACTGATATATGATATAAAGGCGCTTGTCATATTCTCACTTTATGGCACAGTCGATATATGCTATAAAATTCGTATGTATCGAAAATTTGCAAAACAAAGACGCGCTTTGTTTTTGAGCTGTTAGAAAGAGGGTAGAGAGGGATCTACAGCGTTGAAGGGGAAGGGGAGGGGTCTGACACTCAACTTGTAGACATTAAATCGAAATTAAATCATAAAATAAAACTGCCAGACGAGGTTTTATTTATTTTTTGCAATTCTTTTGCAATTTTTGTTGTAGGTGTGGAAGCAACAGATCGCTAACAATTGAGAGAAGAAAAGAGAGAAAAGAGCATAACGACTTTGAGATACTTTGCAGTTAATAACTTTATTCTGATTAGAAGACTATAAAAATATTTTATACAATTTCCGTCACTTTCCCTTCGATCTGCCTTAGGAAATTCTAGTAGAAAAGGCAGTAAATAACTAAAGAAACTTTGCTATATGTATATTTATTTATATTTTATATATTTTTTTTACATACACCATTCTCCGACATTTGGTTTATATTTAATATATATTACATATTTTCCTACACTTTTCAAATTTCTCAGCACTTTTCTAGCTATAAAACTTCGCAAATTGCTCTCCCTCTTCGATGACTGACAATAAACAAAGAACAATTTGCATAAAATATAATAAAAAATAGCTAACAAAAATTTGAGTTGATTTTATAGCGCGGTTTCGTTGAGTTTCGTTGTATTTTTTGTGCAGCTCATTGTAAACAAATGCTTAATTGTTGCTGCTGCTGCTGCTGGCACAATGCAAATTACGCTTCACGCTTGGCGTGTGGGTTGGATGCGAAAGTGTATTTCGTGTTATTGTTATTGTTGTTGCTATTGTTGTGATTTTTTTATTTTAGGTTAAACAAGTACATTATTTTGTGCAAGTGTATGAGTGAGTGAGTGTTTTGAGCGCGCTCGTTAACAACAAAAGTCAATGCATTTTTAATTTGTTTAATGCGCGCGGCGCATTTGTCGTTACAATTAGCGCGCCCAAAATGCCAAAGCCATAGACAGAGTGTGTGCGGAGTGTGTGTGTGTGGCTCAGGTGTGTGCAAGTTCAAGTGTGTGTGTGTGTGTCAGTCAGTCAGTCAGCCTGTGGCTAATAATGCGAACAAGCCTCAACAAAAGTTCAACAACATTTCAATGTCATTGCCGCAAACTGAAGGATCACTCTCTAATCTCTCTTGCAGGCTGTTGGCTTTGTGCCTATCCCTCAACCCCTCTCTGTGCCAGTCCTCTTCCCCTCTCTCTCTCTCTCTCTGTGCCTGCCCCTCTTCCCTATCTGTGCTTGTGCCTGTCACTCCCTGTCAGTCCGTCCTGCCTGCCTGCCCGTTGTCGGCGCCAGCATTATCCTGTGTCGACATAACCTAACGAAGGGAAATGCCGCACACAGCAAAGGCAAAAACGACATCTACACAACAACAACATTAGGGGGTGTGAGGGCTGAAATTGAAATTAAATTTTTGCCTCGCAAAATGCCATTCAAAATTGTTGTTTGCTGCAAAAAAGGACATAAGACGTGCATTGACCTGACAAAAACAAATGTGTGCGGCTTGTGTAGAGTGTGGTGTGTGTGGTGTGTGTATTGTGTATGTATTGTGTATGTTGTGTGTCTGTGTGTGTGTATGGTGTGCGCTGATTGAGTGTGTGTCTGCAGGCTGTGTGTATTGTTTGCTGCTTTGGGCTAATTTTAATTAAGCACAAGAAAACAAGACGCAAACAATGTCTGAGCTGTCGAGCTGCCCTCAACCCACCTTCCCACGCTGTTACCCACCAGCTACCACGCTCGGCTGCTGCTGCTGCTGTTTGTGGCACGCACATAATTATTCATCTCTCTGCCACTTGTGCAAATTTTCTTTGCGGTTTTGTTTGCAATTGCCAACAATTTGCACAGGCGCAAGATGCAAAAATTGAAATAAATGACAATGTTGCCCCCCTCCCCCTCTCTTACACACTGTCTCTTTGTCTGGCTGCAACTGCTGCAAATGTTGGCAACATGTTGCCATGACAATGACTCGTTTGCCTTGCTCTGCTCTGCTCGTGGCGCCGCCGTCGTCGCTGTCTGCTGCAGGCGGCACAGCGTCGGTCATGTCTACCACAATGCACATCAAATGCTTAAATGACAACACAACAAACAACAGCAACAACAACAACAACAACAATGTCGATTACAACAACATCAACGTGTGACAATGCACTGTGAGGTGCAGAGAGAGAGAGAGGCAGCAGTGCGAGGGACGCTACGACAGTTACAATAAATGTCATGTTAATGGCAGTCGACCAAAGTCGACGCACATCATTTCCAGCTGCCAAGCCAGAGCAGACTCCCCTCTCCCATGCTCTCTCTTCCTCTCTCTCTCTCTGTCTCTACCTCTTTCTCTTTACAGTCCCTCAACAAGCTGCCAGTCTGCCAGACTCTTCCAGACAACTCTGCCAGACCCTAGACGATGCCACTCAACACTCAACTGACAAACATGGCCCACAGTCATACTTACCTGTGTAGCTATCTCCCTCTACCTCTCTCCCTCTCTCTCTACCCCTCACTCACTGTGTGTGGGCGTGGCTAGAGCAAAACTTTAGCATAAGCCGCAAAATGCTTTAAATAGAATATTTGCACAATATGTTTAAGAGCTACATGCAAATGCATAAGTTGACGGACCTTGAGTACAGCCAGAGTTGCCATATGTATGGAAATATAGAGATTAATATAGAGTTGAATATATTGATAATTAAATATATATAAATATTCAGCTATAACTTGTAGTCAATTCTATAAAACTTTGCGCTATTTCTCAAACCTTTTTTCGCACAATATAAATAAATCATCTTATACTTTCTGATTAAAGCCTTCTTATATCTTTCTTCTGCTTATACCAAATTCTGTGCATGGACTAACTTTCCATTCAATTTTAATAAATTCTATATTGCTATATATCTCAACAATTGTAGAGTTTCAGTTTTAAGTTGAGTTTAATAAACTTCTAATTTACTTGCAAATTATTGCTAATAAAACTTGTTTTTTTTTCGGATTCAACTTGCATTATCTTCTACAATAGATCCGTCATTTCTTGTTTAAAGCTCTATTTCACACATTTCTTTAAATCCCACAAATATCTTCCTTCTCAGTTCTCTTCACTTGCTCAGTGGCAGCAAGCCGAGCTTAATAAACCTCAAATTTATCTGCAAAATATTCAAATCGTTGAAGCGTTGCACCGTTAACTGTCAGTGCAAAAGCTGCGCTATGACTGATATTGGGCCATAAAGCACCAACATGCCAGTGCCAAGTAACAGCTACAACATACACTAACACACACACTAGCACACACGCACACACTCACACACTGCCAAGCAATCCTACGTACATGCATAAATATCTTTACAGTCTGCCTGAGTGCATATTTTTTTTGGAATTGCATAAATTATTCTCGGCTTGGCGCCTGCCTACGAGACGCATTTTTGCATGTGGCCGCCATTTTGACTTGCATATGCTATGCCACCACGCCCACAGTGGGTTGCTGCTGACATTTTGGGCGCAATCAATCTCAAAACTGTCAGCAACTCCAAGAGTGTCAACTAACGTGCGAAAATATTCCACAACGAACAGTGACCCCAGTCGGACTGTCCTTCATACTGTCTGCCTACCCCACTGACCACGCCCAGTTTTAACAAGCAAAGTGGCACAGAATTGTTTAAAATATTTAAGAAACTAAAGTAAAACTTAATAATTGAATACATTTCTGTGCAAATGTTTGTCTATCTGCCTCTCTTGTCCTCTGCATTTCCCTCTCTTTCTGTGCATTTGCCACACATGTGTTCCGAACGTGCTCATCAATCATTTATAAAACTTATTTTCTTCTTTAAAGTTCACTTTTTTTTTTTAGCACAAAGATTGATTGGATCGAACAAATTCAGTTTGATTCACAGCACTCGCAAGTTGAATATACTCGATATCGAGCGAAATATTGCACATGATAACTGCAAGAATCTTAAAGCAATGTATAGCAAAGTCTGCTTATATGATGCAAAGTCTTCAAGATGAGGTATACTGAAATTTCAAACGAGAATTTGCAAGATATCAATTAAAAATTCGAAAATTTCTTCCACAAACGAACGAATCTTTAAATAAACCATAGAAACTTTGACTAATTGATTCGAAGTCTTTAAGATGAGCTATAACAAACTTTCATTAGCAAATTTTCAGTTTATCATATTGTAATTCAAGTAATTTCTTTACTAATCTTTAAGCAATCCACAGTAAACTTTGCTTAATTAATGCAAGTCTTTAAGATGATCTATACTAAAATTCCATATGCATATTCCCAGTTTATCATATTGCAATTCAATTACTTCTTCAATACATGCAAGAATCATTAAGCAATCCATAGTAGTTTCTTCATATTCCAATTAAAATATTCCTTTTCTACGTGGAGCTCAATCTACAACAATTATTCGTCTATTCCACAGTTTATTAAATTATCCAACTTCACGAAAGAAACACGTTTATAATCCAATGTTCCCGGCTATCAATATGCAAATGTTTCGCGATCTTTCACTCTGACTCACTCTGAAGAGACTCTCCACCCCGAAAATAACGTCAAACAATTAGCAGATGTACAAGCAGAACAGAGCAAAGCGAAGCGTAATAAATGGCGTAACACGTCCAGACCTAAGTCGCAATGAAAACAGGCAACAACTACCCGAATTTTCTAAATTTCGAATTCCCGAATCGGAATCAAGCATTGTTAATTATAATTATAGCTGATTAAAGCTCGCGTACCCCGACCCGTAAAAAAAAATGTTGACAGCTGAAGACCCTTTCGCAAAATGGACTCTCTCCGCGATACGATACGATTATGATGATGGTTGGGATTATAAAAATCAGCGATGCGGCTTAAGAGCAACCCTTTTCCTGGAGGGGGGGAAAGGGAGACAGAGAGACGAGACGCCAATTGTTGAATGATTAACAAGTTGACTTGTCTTAATTAGAAAGAGAGAGAGAAAGTGGAAGTGGAAGTGGATTGGCAGTGCATAAAGTCAAAACCGGTTTGATTACGTTCCTAATCCGTTGGGTAAACAAAATGTACCACGGTTATTAATATAGCCAGGCTTCAGAATATATATATGCGCACTGCAATCAGTGCAATTGCCAAAAGGTTTGTCCCCCTATCCCTCCGCCCCCTTTAGTTGTTATTCCAAAAGTTTTAATGGCAAAATTCTTGAGGTTCCGCTGGCAACTTTAGTCTGGACTTGTCCGAAAAACTTTGAATTGTCTGTGCCGAGAAACGACACACAAGCAAATTAAAGGAATAATGAAAAGTTTTTAAAGCTTTAAGAACTTCTCTTTCACTTCTTTTGCTTGGCCAAAATCCTAGACAGTTATACAAATTTAATACGCCAACGCTTTCAACTACAGCTACAGCTACGGATTGAGTTTGTAGTCTGGTCGGGGCGATTGCATGGCATTTTGAATGGCATTAAATATTTATAAATTCAATACAAAATGCAATTCGAAATGCATGCCAAGTGCCGGCAGACTGCCAAAAATGGATGAGAGAGGGAGACAATGCGAGGGTGGGAGCAAGAAAAAAAAAAATTGAATTGTAAACTTTTTAAAAGCTTCGCTGCAGACAAAGAGAGCAGCTGGAGCATTGTGTGCACTGCGTGCAGACAGCACATAAGTTGGCCAGGGGATTCAAGTGCAGATACATTGCTTGAGATACAGCTGCAGATACAGATACATTTCGCATATAGAAGAGTAAACACAGCGACAGGTAGCCACAAACATTTTGCCGCCATTGTTATGCAGGGTCTCTGCACGCTCTACCCCTCTCTCTGTGGCCCTTTCCCTATAGTGCAATTGCCGTTATTGTTGCCACATCCTGCCCGGGCAAAGGTTGCCTTCTTCATCCTTCGTTTAATGAAATATTCAAAGTAAACTCCAAGGATTTTCATGCCGAATTTCTTATCTCCATGAAAACACATTAGTGCTGTTGCTCTCCTTCCCTCTCTCTCTTTCCCTGTAGCTCTTGTGCTTATTGTTGTTCTTTTGCTTCTTTTTGAGTTGAACAACTTGTCTCTCTTTCCCTTTTCATCTGCAGCTAATTGTCACCACTTGTGCGGTCCAACTCGGTTCAATAGCCGCACATTTGAGTACTTTATACACTTTATACAATGCGGGACATATCAATATGATAACTGCAAGCGCAGCATAAAATATCAAAACAAGAGTAGAGAGAGACAAAGAGACCTAAAAAATCTGCCGACATTTGCATTGGAGATGACAAAAGTGTAAACAGAAATCTAAAACGAATCTCTTTCGACTTGTGAAGCACCACGAAGTGCAAATACTCTTGCGCAACAGTTACAAGTAATTAATAGGAATTATAAAGAATTACAATGTAATTAAAATACTAAATAAAGTACTTTACAATACAAACTTCTACAAGATTCTTCACTTTTCTCTCTCTCCCAACTCATTATTATCTCATTATCTGTTTTTAGCTAACCAAGTGCTTCCCACAACCACAACAACAATAGCAACAACATCATATCACACATGCATGTGACACCTAAAGAAAAACGAAGAAAAACTTTTGTTCATTACAGCGCAAACAATTTTATTACAGTCTCTCCTCTTCTCTTCTGCACTCTGTGTTTTTCCTAAGAATTTTGTCATTTTCTTTACCAACACCAACAGCTGGAAATTATCTTAACTTTGCGCTATGCAAACAATGCCACAACATAATCCAATACACCATCGTATAATCTACTGCCCGCAGCCTCCCTCCCCACCGCACCTCATCAATTGCCATGCCCTGCCCCAAGAGCGTATCCAATTGCTAGTTTGCCAACTCTGGCAGTTTCTCTCTGCCTTTTATCCAGACATCGTTTATCGCCATCGCCAGCGTCGTCTCGTCGTCATATGTGTAAGTTGTTCCAAGAACTGGCAGAAACTCGGGCCATTTGTGAATGAATGAGTGAGTAGCGAGTGTGGACTGTGAATGAATGTTTACATACACAGAGCGGGAGAGAGAGAGAGAGAAGGGAGTAACGGGCAGCAGTATAAAAAGCTAAAGTCAGCGCATTCAAAACGAGCTGATTAATGCGAAAATGCGCGCAAAATTAACTATTTCTACGTATTCGATTAGGCTGCAGTTGTAGTTTCCCCCTTTTGGCGATTTGCATAACAAATGCTATAAAAATTTTATAGCTATAACTTACCTTAACTTGATAAGAATTCAAACGCGTCTTTGGCAGCAAGTTGAATGATGAGAAATCCACGCGACGTGAGAAGATGCCATTGCAACCAGATGTTGAGCTGCAAAATAGAAAAGAAGTGGGGGAAATTGCAATTTAGAGAGAAATGTACAAGATATTTGCATAGAATTTGGAGTAGGATATGCATAAGATTAGCTAGATACTCTGTAATATTAAGCATACAGTTTTGATGTTTATTTAACTCTTAAAATGTATATTATGATTATTCATTATTCTATTACTTTAACATAATTCCTGTATATGAAATTAACAATGAATAAGCAATACATTGTCAATGATATTAACAATGTATTCACAGTTTTATTTAACAGTTTTTCGATTATTAATACATTAACAATGCATTAGCAGCGCATTAGACTTGAGGAGTTACTCCTTTAACATGAATAGTTTCCCCATTTGTTGTATTTAACATAATTTATATCACAAAGATGTATACAATGCATTAGCAATACATTAGCAATGCATTATTAATACATAACTAATTCATTAACACTGCATTGTTGAGGTATTAGTCAATAATGACTCATAAGTGTATTATTACTGCATTACTAATGCATTAACTGTATTATTAAAGTTAAAATGCATTAGTTATGCATTTTCGGCATATTCCCTGTGTGTATACCCTACAGCGAATATTGTACATTGGGTATACTCGTACCAATTGCATTCGATACTTCTGTCAATAAATATGTACGAGTACATATTGCATTTATTATGACAGGCAGCTCCAGCTCACCCTCCACTTCCTCCTCACACACCTCATTGAATTTTCATATTGGAATTGTGGCAGCTGACAACCAAACGGAAATTGCATGTGCATCGCACAAAGTGTCGTCTCGACCAGATAAAGATTTCCTTCTGCCACCAAAGAACACGTAGACAACGACAACAGACAGACAAAAGAGACAAAAGAGAGAAGTCTCCCACAGCTCCACTTTAGACTATTATTAATATTGTAACTGTAAAGTTATCATACAAATACTATATACTTTATTACGTGACTTTTCGAAGCACAGCTGTCAAGCCAATAATGACCTAATCGCAAAAGGAAATACCTATCTATATATGTACATGTATATTGAATATGTAGAGAGTATGCAAATTGCGAACCTACAAACTGACGTCATTGGGGAATTGAAAGAAGAATGTTTTAATCGTAAGACCTGAAAGCCTGATAAACCTATTATAAATTTAAAACAAAACTCATAAGAGCAACAAATACATTTTCAATACTTAAAGCTCTTATTGTTGTTGTCGTTTCTTTATTTTTTTTTTGTTGTCTTTGTGCTTTGTCACGGCCCGTTGAAGCATTTCGTTGTGTTGTGTTTAATGCCCGAGCAAATAAAGTTATCAACAATTCTCAATAAAAAACAAATAAAGCAACAACGTTAAAATTTGTGCAAAAATGAAGGAGGCAAAGAAAGAAAGAAATACGAAACGAAATGCAAAAAAAAATGTCGACAGCAAAACAAACGAATTTTTTTGTGTGTTCTTTGTTTTTGTTGTGAATGTCTCTCGCCTGACCTTGACATTGAATAGATTAAAATTAATTGTTTAAACCACAACGATTTGTATGTGTTATCTTTCGAGTAGTCAATACGCTATGCGGGCCCCAAGCTGCGCTTACTAATGGGAGGGAGAAAGAAAAAGAGACTCACACTCAGGCCTCTCACGCGATCTCTTTCCCCCTCTCGCCTCTTATCGAATTAGCGCAATAACAATTACGGGCGACTATTTTTAAAAACTCAAACTCAAGTGCTGTGAACAACTCAAGCACACACACACTCTCACACTCTGTGCACTAATAATTCTATGAGGCAGCTCTCTCTGTGAGAATTTCAAAACAAACAACTTGAGGGATTTTCTTCTTAGTCAGCACTTTTAGTTTGACTTGACTTTTCTACTCTGTAGATGAGCTGGGACCAGAGAGGTATAGTTAGTACCTTGTTAGAGATCTAAAGCACTATTTGAACTTGCCAACGATCATCTATTGTAAATTTCTACTATCTTTCCCATGGTATTTCTGGTATATGCAAGAGTTCTTAACAAAACATCGATCATATAGATTTCATACAATTTATTTCTTTAGTTCTTTATTTCCTAGAGTATCTGGCAGTCTAGCACAGCCAACTAGAGCTGCCTTATTAGTCAGTTGTGTTTATTTTTTCTTAACTTATATTTTATAATATACATTTTGCTGTTCTGTTTTTTATTTACACCTTGTCTCGAGTCGCGATTATATAACATAAACAAAGGCGTGCAAAAAAATATAAATACAACAGGTAAAGGCAGAATGAGAGGGGCAGAAGGAGAGGTAGAAAAAGTGAAAGAGAGTAGTATAAACAGCAGACCGTCTGTCTACGTGCCGGCAACCACCTCAACCCCTTCTCATTTCTCTCTCTCTCTCGCTTGCACGTTCATTCGATCGCCCGATCTCGCCCCCAAAGTAGAAGAACAAGAAGAATAATTAGTCATATGCCGCGCGGCGTTGTGCTTATCAACAAAATGAGACAAAATAATAATTTATTTTTAAAACAATTACACAATTAAGAAGGCAAAATTAACAGAGCAACAGAGTAGTATGAGAACATGGTGGGAGGTCAACGCGACGCTAATAAAAGGCAAAAAAAAGAGTAAACAATTTAAATATATTTTCATTTTTTTAGTTTGACCTTTTCGTAACTAAATCCCAGCAGTGCAAACCTTTGACTAGCCCAAGGCATTTAATATTGTGTGTTTTTTTTTTTGTTTTATGTCGATTGTTTATGATTGTTCAACTTTTGGCCACTGCGCTCCCCATTGCAGTGAACCCTTTTGCGCTTTTTTATGAAATGGGCGGTGCTAGGGTGCCCCGCCCCATGCAAATAGCGTGCGAAAGCGTAGCAAAAAATTGTTCCCATTAACTTTTCATTAGTTTAGTTTACTTTATTTATTTACACATTGTATTATTTTATTGGTATTCATTCTAATCGGATTTGTTTATCAATTTGAATAAGTATGCTTCAAATTACTCTGATTACTCTATAATAAACTCAACTTCCATTTTATTTTAAATTTTAATCTGTATTTGTATTAATTATGCCAATTTATTTTGGTCTATTTTTGGTATTCATCGAAAGGTATTTAAGCTATATTTAGTGCCTGCTTTAATGATATTGAAAACATGAAATAACATGTTTTTTTTTATCGCTTTTTTCTCAATTTGTTTTGAATTTATTAACAGCTGCAGCTGCTCGTCCAACTGGGCAAAGTGCAGATTCATACAATATAAATATATAAATATATATATAATTTTCGATATTTATTTTTTTATTTGTTTTTATTGTTTATTAATGGAAGCAGCGCGCACGATATGCACACACAGCTAATGAATTTTAATGGAAACTCGGATTATATATATTTTTCTTCTCTTTCTTTCTTTTCGTTTCTTTTTGTTGGGGGGGAGGCCCTGAAACACGTGCGTTGAGCGACGCTGATTGCCAACCGCCGACTGTTAATTAAAAGCTCTTTGAATGGTTATTTTATTCATTCGCATTCATATCGGAAGAGCTAAATACTCATACTGGCACTCACAACACTCATCTCATCGTCGTTGCTCGTATTTGTATTCCAATTCGGACTCCATTTAAATGCCAAGCACCCGCACAGCTCCAGCTGAGTTCGGCGCTGTAATTTATCGCCGCTAACTTTGCGTCTTGTCAAATTGGAGTTAGGTGCCTGTCTCCCCCTCCCTTCCATCACTCTTCCACGTTCAAACAACTTCTCAGAACAAAGGCTGAATTAGAATATTAAACATATAACGCACACACAAGGCTTTTCTGGCCTTTTTTCGGTGGGTCTTTTGCTTGGTTTTGGCGCTTTTTTGTGGTTCCAACCAGCTGACTTTGACCTTGCGACGGCTGTGTGTTTGTGTGTGCTCAACACATACCCTAACTCAGCTTGGGGTAACCTAACTTGGCTATGAGTTTTACTTAAGATTAAAGTTTTGAAAATGTTCGACACTAATACACATGAAACCGAAATGCTGCTGTGACTGGAGACGAGTTTACACGCATTGCTGCTGCTGTATTGATCTGAAACTGGGCTGCTATATTATCTTCGTAGTGAACGTTGTGTTTTGTTACATGGGACTTTGCACAGGAAGCTGTAAGTTGCGCAGGAGTTTATAGAGTAATTTTACCATGTCTACTCGATACACTTAACTCTCGCTACTTTTATCTCTCCTCGCTACTATTTCTCTACTTCTTACTTCTTTCACAATTTCTCTTTGTGCTCTCTACTCCTATTTCTTCTTGATATTACTCAGTACTTTTGACTCTACTCTTTATTTTCAGTTAATCGCAAGAACCTCATTTGGCTGCTCAATCGTCTGGGCTTTATGCTTGAGCTGGTGGGCTGTGTCATGCTGTTTGTCGGCCTCTTTTTTGTGAGTATTATATATTGTTATTGTCAAAATTATATATCATCATTCTTCCAGCAACATTGCGATTTTCTCCTCTATTATCTGATCACACACGCCATGTGCATTTTGTTCGCTATCATCTATAACTTCATTTGGATTTCACGATGTATATTCTGTTTCTATGCAGCAATTTTATCAAGTGCTGGCATTGGTTTGTCACGTTCGATAAAAACAGTTACCTTTCAATCTATATCGTCTCCCTCTCTTTCTACAGTAATCAATGTGTACTGCTGGTTCATTATCTATATATTCTATCGTCAATGCCGTTGGGAACAATCACCAGATTATGATCTCAAAATTCTACCACCAAAGAAACAAAAGAGACATATACAACAGACAAATAGCAAAGAGTAAAGAATTTAATATCAATATTCCTATTTATAATTTATATTTTATGTAGAAATAACACGATTGTACAACTGGAAAATACTACGACGGAGAGCACGGATATTGTGTAAAGCATTTTGGAGAGAAAGAACTTCGAAAACATGAAACATTTTCAATTCAATTAAAAAAAGTAATATTGATTAATATATTTGAATATATTATTAAGCTTATCTTTCTTGTATATAGAATATTAACTTCATGTTGTATAGTGTATTTTGAAGTCTTCATACATTTTTTCCCCTTTGGCTTGTTGTCTTAAAATATTATTTTAGCCGCTTTTATTTTCAGTGGTTGCCTTTCCGCTGTCGCAGTTGTTGTTGTTTTTAGCTTGTTGCCCAAATTGACTTGTTGTTGCCCCCTGTGTCGCCTATGCTCATTGTGTACTTTTGGCCAAAATTTCACACTAATTTGTTAATTTGTTTTTAATTCCAAAGACAAAGAAGCAAAAATGCCGCAAAATAACTTCAAGTTTTCTCTCTCTCCTTCAACGTCGAGAAATCTTTGCGGATTTTCGCAATCAAATTAAAACAATGCCAAATCGAATGAAATAACGCAAAAGCAAGCAAAGAATGAGAGCAGCATTTTCCAGCTGCTGCAGCAGCAGCCAGCAGCAGTAGGAAAAGCTGATCTAGTGCATCGCAGCACTGCGAAAAATCACTTCATTTCGTTAGCAATTTTCAATCACGTGCTAAGTGCTGTCAGAGAGACAAGGCAGACGGACAGAAAAGAGAGACGATTTGTCTGCAACGTTAGCATGCAACATGAAGGGGCAGCCACAACAACAGTAACAGCAACAACAGCAACAATTGCTGCATATAATTTTGTGTGTGCACAAACAAAGGCAGAAACGACGTGGTTAAATGCAGCCCAGACTCGAGTCGAGTCGAGTGGCAGCAACAATTTGCCCTATCACGTACAAATTAAAAATGTGAAATGTGCTTCAATTTGGTGCAAGCACCGCAATCTGCAATGCCCGATTACAAAACAAAACGAGAAAATGAGAACTACAGAAACTCAACTGCAGCTGCACACAACAACAGATCAACGTACAACGGGGCGTATGAAACATATATATTTTTTTGCGTGTTTAACGCGTCTCTACATCAATTTATGCAAATTTGCTGCCGCCAAACGAGTTGATACAAAACATTTATTTATTATTATGTTCAAACATTCACCATAAAAGGTTTAAAGCGTCTGTCAATGAATTTCGATTATAAATATATATACTTTTTTTGCTCGATGTCAGCTGCTGCTCGTTTTGCTTTTGTCAGCTGACACAGAACCAGTTTTACTATATTTACATATAAAGTATTTATTATAAGATATTTATAACTTTAGCATAGTTTTGCTGGCGCCCCCAAAAAAACAAAGTGAATCGCAACGAATTGATAATTAATTAATAAATTCTCTCGTGACAAATTATTGACAATTCGTATGCCTCTTCCGTTTGGCAATAGATCAATAAAGAGAAACGATCGGAAGACTTCATGTGTTGTATATGCCATGACAATTGCCTTTTAGATTTTAAATTCGATAATTGTTGTTGTTGTTGTTCTGTTGTTGTTGGTGCCACACCTAGCAATAAATTTTGAAATACACATAAAACAAATATATATCGTAATACCCAAATAGACGTACACAATTTTCGTGCTGCACCTCACGTTTTTCACATCAATGTTTTCCCCCTCAACAAATTCAATTTTCCACGGCCTGCACTAAGCTTCGTTAGTTAGTTTAGTGTGTGTGTGTGTGCGAGTGTATGCAGTGTGTGTGCAGTTCCATTTCCATTGCTAGTTATTGATTAAATTTGGCACTTGAACAGCTACCAGCCTGGTTTGGCTTTAGCCACGCCCCCCCAAACCACCTTAAAGCGCCAGGGGCATGAACTTTTCAAAATCCCAGCACACACACAGCGAGAGTGAGAGGAGGCCTATGAGGTCAGGGAGCTACCTGCCAATTTGTAGCCTCAAGTGCCGCACAATGAGAGAAATAACAATGCAACCGAAAAACCAAACAGAGAAATATGAATCATTTTCTGATTGCAAGTAGCACCAGACAGGAGAGGGAAGAGCAGAGAGAGAGGGAGAGGCAAGGGTGGCACCATCGATTGCACATTCGAAATGGCAAAGTTGAGCGAGAAACGAGAAATCACAACGAAATCCTTGCCCAAAAAAAATAAATAACAAAAATCTATTTTACTTTTTACTTTCATTTCTCACCATAAAATTCGATTTTTGTGGTCTGGGAAAATTATTTGGAATTTGCAGAGTAAATTATTTCAATGGCTGTAGGGGTAATATTAAATTATGGTTATTTTGCTGTACTTGTACATTTCATAATTTTATGTATTGCTATATTAGCACAATTTATTATATTACTTTATTCCTAAATTTCAGCAAACATTTCTTAATAGTTGCACACAATTTTAGCCATTTAATCTTGTTCCTTTCAATCAAACTACAGTTTGAAAGTGAAAAGTTGTGAAAACCACTTGAGATGATGATGGAATATGGTAAACAGCGACTGTATAAAGTCGATATAATAGCTATGCTCCTTAAAAATCCTCTTTCGCATAATCTCATCGAATGAAAACGCATTTTAACGGCAATTTACGATGTTGAAATTGAAAATTCTCCGTTGTACGATTGGGAAAATGTGCGGGGGCAGAAAAGAGAGAGTGGGGCAGGGAACATGGAAAATGTACAACCATTTCCACTTTTCAGTGTATGCTCCCACAAAACTGACCGCAAATCGCGGCGACTGTAAATTGATTAATGGCATTAAATGCTTAAAACAATTTTCCCAACAACAACAACAAAAACATCGACAAGTTGTTCGTTGTAATGTGAAACCAAAAGTGGTTAATGTTGCTGCCTTCGTTGCTTGCTTGTTGCTGTTGCTGCTGATCTACGCTTATTAATGGCCCCTGTTGTTGTTATTATTATTGCTGTTGTCGTCCCCAGCCCAATATGGTCAAACGGCAACCCGTTTCTTTGCCATATCGGTATAGTGCAATCTTCAGTCGATATCGAATTGCCCGAGCCTAAGCCAACAAAATTTGTGGCAATTTCATAATTTAGCCGTAAATTAATTGCGCAAATTGTACTGGGATCGACTGTGATTTACGTTAAGCTCATGAATAAATAATATTCAGATATATATCGAGTAGAGAGAGAGAGGCGAAAGCTAAAATTGAAAGAGATTTATGGAAAGAAATGTCGTTACAGTTACAAATCTATCTATCTAACAAGTACAAGCCCACCTGGCGGGGCCCACAATTGCAAATCGTGTCTTGCTCAAGTACAAATCAAGCAAATTAATTTACAATATGTTATTATAATGGGAATAATAATAATATTAATGCACATTGCATAGATCGCAACATGAGCTCATTAAACATGCAATAAACCAATAACAATAATAACAACAGCAATGGATTACCAAAGGCAACCCACATATTGACAGGCAAAGAAAACAATAATGAACCAAGCAATGAAAGAAACCTAATTAAATGAAGTAACTAATTGCAGTTCATAACTTGAAGATACTCTGTAAAAAAATTAGTTATAACTGTGTTAATTTGATATGTATTTTCTATAGTTTGCGCTACATTAAGCTTTGCATTAGCTTTTTTATCGTTTTCTGTGTCATTTACCACATTATTTTCTACATAATTATCTGCATTATTAAATCTAAAACTCGTAACTTTTAGTTTTTTTAATACTTTTTGTTTATATTGTTGTTTATTTCTTTCATTATTTCGTTTATCACTTCTTTCATTATTTCTTGCATTATTTAAATCAATATTTGTCTCATTACTTTTTTTATTATTTATCTGAAATAATACAATCGTAAGTAAATTCTGCACTAGACAAACATGCTCCCATTTCAAAGACTCTACAGGGTATTTGACAGAAACTGCACTTGAGCACAATAGCGCACAATGGTGCAGCATACATAAATCATAGCAAAAGTCATTGCAAAAAGGCCAGAGCATGTCAGATGAGATCAGTTCCCCCTCGCAAGACAACACGCACGGGCCAAGCCAGGCCAGGCCAGAGACAGAAAGACAATAGACACCATAGCGTCAATTTCGTAGCTCTGACTCTGGAGAAGTTGCTGCGCTGCCGTACCCAGTGCCAGATTGAGGTTCTCTTGAACTCTCAAACCCGGTAGCAACAGCAGCAGCAGACGACGGCACACGGGCGTGTGCCATGCCGCCAATTGGCATTCCAAATGCACTCGAAACGTGAATGTCATTAAAGTCAGCCTCAGGTTGGGTTGATGAGCGAGGCGAATAATGCTCTAAGAGTTATTGCATTTAAATTTAAACTAGTTCAGCTCATTTCGATCTTCGTCGCTGGGTGCGCCGCCACTGCGCCACGAACTGAAACTTTAACAAATAACATAAACAACAAACAAGTTCGCTTTCAGTTTCATTTATCGGTTTCTTAAAGACGGAGACGAAGACGACGACGACGACGACGTTGGCGAAAAGTGCAAGAAACTCATAAATAAAACTCAATGTGGGCAACACATTCAGCGTGTGTGTGCGGCGGTCAAATAAATAGAAAATTAGCCCAGACATTGCCGTAGTCGCAAAAACGTACGAAATAGAGGCAGCAATATGTTTCTTCTCCCTTCTCTTTCGGTCTCTTACTGTTGCTACTGCAACATAAAGAACAAAAGCAACACATACACACACATATACAAAAAAAGCTTCTACTGCCTATAACAATCTCTAATTGCTATTAATTAATTGGAATCGTCCAGGCGGGGCCACTCAGCCAGCCATACATATAGTATATTATAGTATTATGGTATATAGTATTTTAATATCAAAGATTCATTTGGATTTTGTTTATGCTCTTGCAAGTTGGTGCTATCAATTAAGGCAACAGCTACAGTTGTGTCTCAACTAAGGGAGTACCCTAAGAAAATGGAACTTTATAAGAATGGAACTTTATAAGAACTTTATAATCTGAAGACTGAAATTTTGTGTATTGTTCACAAAATAATTATATATTGATATGATAAATCACTTATTTATATGATATACCATTAATATAAATAAAATTTTACTGATTTACAAGATATATCATAGATTTATATGATATAACACCGATTTAAATGATATATCACTGATTTATATGATGATATATCCATGATTTATATGATATATCACTGCAATTTATTTTAATTTAGTTACATTTCTGCTTTATAGCATAACTTCAAGTCCATCACTTCGATCCCTTGACTTCTTCATTTAATAGTTCATTCCTGGCTTTAATATCGACATGAACACACAAATTTGATAGTTATTGCTTGTACTCTCAAAACGCTTACACAACCAAATAAATGCTACAAAATACTGTCATAAAATCTATAGAAATTAACCGTTAACTGGCAATTGAAACAATTCGTCAAAGCTGTCATAAAATTATAATCGAATAATCGAATTCGCAACGTGAATTAGACGAGTCAGTAAAAAGTAGAAATAGTTCAAAATTTGCGTGTAAATCGCCAACAAATTAAACTTGCCACAAAAAACACACACACACACAGCATAGACACAGACTCCTTTACACACGAAGACACACACAGACACACACACATGCTGCAAACTTGTTAATGAAAATGCCACAAAATTCCCATAATGCATTCTATGCATAGAGCCTGGCGCTCTATTGCTTGCTCTATTGCTCTCTCGTTCTGTTCTGTCCCTCTTCCACTTAACATGGACAACTTCACGCTGTGCTGGCCCCCAAAGACAGTGGGACAGACAGACGGACGACAGTGGGGGGACAGACTTAAAGAAACTGGCGCGCCAAGCTGTGAAAAGTCTCATTAGTTTGGACAAATATGCAATTTGATGTTGAGCAGTGTTGTCTGCGGTGTTCATGTTGTTGTTGTTGCAGTTATAGTGTTGTTATGTTGTTACAGTGTTGGGGTGTTAAAGCAGACACTCACACACAAACACACGTATAAACACTGCAAATGCGAAAAGTTGCCAAGTTTCTCTACTGATTGCCGCAAAATGTTGCCGGCACATGTGGTTTGCTGCTGTGGCGCTCGCGTGTTGCGGTAGCAAGTTCAGAGACACACACACACACACACAAGGAGCCGCAACAAGACAGACAGTCAGACAGCTGGGACAGACAGACGTCATAGATACGACGACATATGCCAGCCAGGCGGCGACTTGATCCCTTTTCCATTGCTCACATGCCATGCCACACGCACTGACTTTTTTCGCAATTAAAATGGACTTTTGCATACCAAATTTTTCTTGGCGTGGCATATACCCTGTAAAGGGTATGATACACTAGCAGTAACTGTAGGCAAAGCAAAGTGAAAGGCAGTGTCTGGAATGCTTACAACGCACAACACTTGCAGCTTTTATTCTATGACAGGGCATCTCTTAGTCCATCACTGCCGCTCTAATTTCATAATTTTTTTCATTACTTGTAGACATTTTTCAGAGGCGTCAAATTAATTGCCACAAGTTCTGTATGTGATTGTAATTATTTTTTTTGTATTATTATTTTTTATTATCATTTTTTTTTGCTGTCGCTGTTTTCATTTCTGTTCAGTCTCGTTCGATAAATTACTGATAGGAAGAACGAACCTCAGAGTCTGCAAGTCTAATTCCCAGACGTAGCTCGTGTCTGAGCCTGGCTCTGTTGCTGTCTCCCTCTCTCCCTCCATCTCTACTGCTGTCTCTGTCTGTATGTGTGGCAAAGATTTGCGCAAATATTTGAGCAAATGGAATGCAAAGAGCTTAACGACTTTTGGCTGTTGTTTGTCTGTCCCGAAGTCCGTGTCCGATGTTTGCCCGCCGTTTGTTTGTCTGTCTGTTTTTTGGGCACAACAAACATACACAGAGAGACAGAGAGCGAGAGGGAGGGAGGGGAAGAGAAGAACACACACACACAGGTCGAATCGATAGTCAGACGTTCATTTACACGTGTTGCCTTTGCTGTAGACAGACAGGGAGACAGAGCAAGCTAATCGCTTGATTTTGATTTAATTAATGCCCCTTAACTAAATAGATAGTTGGATGTGTGCATAATGTGCACACACACATTTAATTAGATTGTATCCAGCTCCGCCTCTCCTTCTCTCCTCTTCCCTTCATAGAGTTCAAATAGAGTTCGTTGAATTTGCCGTTAAATATTTAAACAGACGCGTAAAACTGGTGGCAAAAACATCACACACATTTCAAGTTCGAAGAAGTGCAAATACTAAAGTAGAAATACCAATGAAATACTAACGAAATACTATAGAAAAAATACCTAGTCAAAGATGAGAAACTATGCATATTTGTATCTTAAAGATGAGCTAGCAAATTGAGCCGCCAACTAAGCTTGATACGCGCCGCTAACTGCCGCTGGGCGTTGGCGAAATAGCCGCAAAAATAAAGCCAAAAAAAAGGAAAAAAGTACAAAAAAATTATTCAGATGATAATTAGGCAACGCGTACGCGTTGAAGACGTTGCTGCTCTTTTTGTTAGCCTTGTTTTCTTGGCAATTAATTCGAATTGGCAATATTTTTGTGGCAATTTATTTCGGATGCTAAACAAAAAGCAATCAGCAACGCACGTTCCTCGACTGTAGATGTCGATGTATCTGTATCTGCAACTGTATCTGTGGCTGTCTTTACTGCCTGTATCTGTAGCTGTATCTGTATCTATATCTACTGCCTCTTTCTGTATCTGTATCTATATCTGCACTCCACCCATTATTATTTGCTTGCCACAATTTTCGCATTTTAGTCGCCCCCAAACTGACACATGACATGACAGGCCCACAACAGTAAGAAGAAATAAAAAAAGTACCACTCCAAGTTGAAATCTATCGAGCAAATGGCTTGGGCTGCCTTAGAGCTTCGGCAAAACTGTCTGTGATCTGTCTATGAATGCACACACACGCGTGATTTATATATTCAATTAAACTTGCCGCCGTCAAGCAACAACTACAACAAATCGAACAGACATTTTTCAAAACTAACAAAAAATACACAACACTACGCACACAGAGTACCTTACGTTATGTTCCCTAACGTTACGTTACGTTAGAGACTTCAAATCAGAATTGCAATCACCCTACGTCTTTTGCAGTGAGGTAGATTAGTACTTTATGTTGTTATTATCATTATAACATAGCCCAACTTCTGGCCACTACTTCCTGGAATCACGATTACAGTAATCTGATTTTATTATCGATAAACTAAACACAACACAAGCATTTTACATGAACACTACAACGTTTAATCTAATTGAATCGAGTCCAACAACATTTTCCGAGATTTCGAGCAACAGATACGACTCAATCATCATCATTGCCACGTATAATTCTGTGGGCAGAATCAATGTTTGGCAATTAATTTTCAAAAAAAAAAGGTTTACAACATTTGGAGTTATCTAACCACAACATTTTGTATTACAACATATTGCTGTAAGTGGAAGAGCGTAGGAAAGAGAGCGCTATAAAAGGTTAAATAAAATTGATGAGAAAAGACGCCAAAAGATTTAAAGCTGATAAGAAAGTTTGTACTTTTTGAGAGACTGATAGAACATAACTATAACATTATTTTGATATACTAAAACACTAATAGGTATTTTTGTTGCATGTATAGTACAACAAAAGAATTTGTTAGATATTCATTTATAATTTGTTTATACATATAAAATAGTTTAAGTATTTTTAAAGGGTTTTTTAGTGTAGTATAATTTAAATTGTTTATATTTTTATTTGCTTTGTCCGTTAACATTTATTCAATTTAGAATTGTTGTTAGTTTTTATTAGTATTTATAATTATAATTTATTTTAGTTTATATATTTCTATATTTTTATATTTTTTTCTTTTTATTTTTGTTATATATATTTAAACTTATTATTTTATGTGTTTATGGATCCTATTTCAGACAAATCATGTTGCAGGGTTCTTAAGTGTTTCGCAATGCACCTTAGGTCAGCACTTCATTATTGCTTTTCTTGTTTAATTTAATAATAATAATAATGTTGCTGGGGATTGCCACTGTAATTTTTACTGCTGCTGCTGCTGCTTGTGTTGCTGCTCTTGTCTAGTTATTTATGAGCGCCGGCAATAGGCTTAAATTTGTAATTAATTCAAGGCTTTTACGGCACATTGCTCTGGCGCAATTGTCGAAGCACTTGAAGCGAACGAAGCCAAAGCCCATTGCTACTGCTGCCTTGCCCAATAATTGTGTAATTTTTATTTTAGCTGTCACTGTCGCCGACACACACACATGCTCACAGTGTCTGTGGTCAGTCAACGCACAACGCTGAGCTGCAAATTAGACAATAAAACAAAAGTTGGCGCGCGCTAGCAATAAATATAAAACAACAACAATAAATACTGCTACAATTACAGCTACAACTACAGCAACAATAGCAACTAAAAAAATTACAACAAACTCAAACACACTGCGCTGAGTCAGAGCGCAGTATTGTCAAACGGTTAATGGGCGTTGACGTGAAAATTCTTTGGAAAAATTACAGAAAATTAGTGAACGTTGAGTGAGCAGAGAAAGAGGGAGAAAGAGAGAAAAACAAACAACAGGGAATGATGAAATTAGCTGCTCGAAAATGCAGTTTGATGAAGGCACATACACACACACACATACACATACGCACAGGTGAGGGCCGTCAGCTCAGGTGGCAATTGAAATTAATTAGTAAACAAATACAACAAGTCATCAGGTCGATTGTCTGACCAGCAGCAGCAGCAGCACGGCAGCAATAATTAGACCAAGACCGTAAATATGTTGGCCCACGCAAGATGACGTCGGCAACTGCTGTTGCCTTTGCTGTTGCTGTTGCTGTTGTTGCTGCTGTTGTTGTTGTTGTTGCTGTTGCTGCTGCTGTTGTAATGTCTCGCATGTTGCACCCTCACACCTCGTCGCACACGCACACATCAAATGTCAAGCGCCGCTTTTAGCCAGCTCAAAATGCCATGGCCAGCAAAGTGGTGCGACAGTTTTGTGTGTCTGTGTGTATAAACAGGAGCGGATTCGTTGGGCCCACCCGCAGTTGGCTGTGTGCCCCTTGTGAATTGAAGTGAAAACTTACAACGCGCGTTGCTCAAATGAAAAACATATGCAAATGAGACACAACAACAACAACAACAACAACGAAAGAGAAGTAGAAAGAAGAAAATAAAAAGAAGAAATTAAATTAAATTCATATGAAAATGTGGCAAGTGCCCGACCCTTGACCGCCCTCTCCCCCTTTGCCAGCATAACTCCAAACTGGCCAACATGTTAAGCGATATTTATACGCGTTTTTCCCTAGATTTCTTATTAAGATAACCCCCCTCCTGCCAGTAGGTAGCACAGGTAGTCAGTCGGCAGGTATAATTGTTGCCTGTGAAGTTATGACAACAAAAAAAGGGCATTTCTCATGGCATTCATGAGATAAGGGCCGAAAATGCGGCACAATTAATTCAAAGCCCTCATAGACAAAGGCAACAGGGGGGAAAGAAATTAGAGATGAAATTAGAAGTGATGGTGACAACTCTTGGAGTGGAGGGGGCACTGAAAGGATACCCTGTGCAGTCAAAGGTTCTTGATATTCTTCAGACATTTCTTTAAACTTTCTAGTTCCATTCTATTCTCTGTTTTGTTCTCTGTTCTATTCCCTATTATTTTGTACTTATTTACTCTATAAACACTATATACCCTTTTGCTAATTCAACAAAGTTTCTAGGGTATTTTGACAGCTCATTGTCGAGTTCTTTTCTACGTTGCTTGTAGTACTTATAAATCCGCGCGGAAAGTTAATGAAAACAGGAAATTTATATTACTTTTTGTATTTCCCTCTCAAGATATGAGCATAACGGAAAAATGATATATGCACAAGCAACTTTGTATTATTATAAACATATGATTATAAACAGAGCAGATTAGATATCAAGATTGTAATTTAAATAGAATTTAAAGTGTGACCAATTTCCATTTCAGCATCTTAAAAATATTCTCAAATAAAAACGCACTGAATACAATTCGAAATCAAAATTGTTATCGCCATTGTCGTCATCGTGACATAAGAGCCCTCACACCCCCACACAACGTACAAAGCAGGCACATTTAATTAAGATTTCTGCGCTGTTTTTATTTATAAAAATAAATATAATGTCGAGTTAACTGTATTGGCGATAAGACGCGAGCTGTGTTCGCACTGTAAGTCGAAAAAGATAAAAATAATAGAGCCAAACAAAGGCGCGTTTCACAATCGAAAATAAAGAATTAAAAAAACAAAAACTGTTGAAGCAAATGCCTCAAAGACAAATAAGATAAAAACAACACACATAAAAATAAGAATAAAAGAAAATAATAGTTAAAATGAATATCAGCACATAATGCTAGCGCAGACCACAACGAGTGTCAATAACATGACTAATTGTTCAATATGAGAGAGACGAGGGTGTTCAATATATATAGCATGTAAATATATTATTAAAAGTGAAATCCCCTCGGCAATTGAAAAATTATTGACAGCATATAAAGGGCATTGATTCATTAATTTGAGAAGTCGCTCCATCATTATATCGTTCAAAATGTGCGATCCGATGAACTCATTGCATCATTTCCTTTGAAATTGGGCTTCGTTACTGACAATTTGTTTTATTAGTTGCATTATTATTTTTATTGTACATTTTTTATTATGCCTTAAATAATTCATTATCATTTGCATTATGTATTTCAATTTTAATTGCATTACTATTTACATAATAAATTGAATTATTATTTTCATTACTAATTGCATTACTATTCACATTATAATTATTATTATTATTTTCATTATTACTATTATTTTCATTTCACATTTTATTAGTAATTGCATTACTATTTTCATTAGATTGTTCAATATTACTCTCATTGTTGTTTTTATTACAGTTTTCATTTCAAAATTCATTCCTCTTTTTATTATTCAATTCATTATCAATTTAATCATTTATTATATGCTTCAATCTATAATTTTAATTTTGCTACCGTTCTCATTACTCATTTCAATACATTGTCATCTGCACTGATAACATCATCAATCAGTCGATTCTTCTTCTCTCGAAATGATGAAACCTTTTAGTAAACTTCTAAATGCACCTGACTATTCCGCAAATGCTCTGCCGTCCAATTTGTATAATTAATAATTCATAATCAACATAAATAATATAAGCGGTTTGCATTTGTCGAGGCGCAGCTATCGCTACAAAACGTCTAGAAAAAAACTTGTTGATCATGAAATCGGAACTGTCGGCAGACAATATGAGAAATATATATTTTACTGTTATTATAATGGACGCCCACAGTCAATCAATAAATTGCAGTATTGACATTCCATTAATTACAGTTAATTTTAGATTTAAAGATTTAAAGTGCAAATTGATATGGAAATGAAAATGGGAAAACAAAACTAGAGAGTGAGAGAATCTAAATGCAATTTGCGAGTGTGAATCATTTGTGCACTGATTATATTCAGTTGAGTATGCAAGTATATGTATATGGTATATCTGGTATATACTGTATATGGTATATACTGTATTATATCTGTATTTGTGTTGTGCTAGGCACATGTATTTACTGTTAGAGCAAGTTGACTTAAAAGTGCATTGAAAATTTCTAGCAGGCCCATAAACAACAATAAATGTTGATGATGTCAACAATTTGAGCACTCTTATGTGTGTGTGCCTTAGTGTATGTAGGAAGGGGCGGGGATGGGCAGTCCGAGGGGGGCGTGGGTGCTGTTTAATGTGGGCGACAAGTTCAATTTCATTTCATTCATTTGGAACTGTCAAGCGACGACGTTGCTGCTGGCGCCGCAGCAACAATTTTTCTGCTAAGTAATTTACAATAATTGTTAACGTTGTTGTTGTTGTTGTTGCTTCTGCCATCGCAATTTAAATGCAAATAATTTTGTAAGAAAATTTACATAATCTTAAATTTGAATATAATTACACAAATTGGAGGCAACTAAAGCAGCAACAGCAACAGTAGCAACATCAGCCGTGGAAACTTTAGCTGGAAATTGCCTGAAAATGTAGCAAAATCAGCCTCAGCCACGCCCCCCCACTTCAGTTCAGTGCGCTTTCTACAATAGATTACAAGTTAATTTCTGAACAGCGACAACAACAAAGCGTAAAGGTTCAACAAACGAAAAATTGTGCAAAGGCAACAACGTGCAACAGTGAGGGGGGCAACAGCGAGGGGCAGCAACACTACACAATGAGCAGCCACTCTTGAGGTGTTTAAGCAACTTTTTTTTAGCTAAAAACTAAATTTATTTGCGCTTGCAGCAAACTGTGGCGCCACTGGCAACATGTTGCCAACTACGTTGTCTGCTTGCTGGCTGGCAACAATTAATGAAGATGATGTTGCAAAAGCAATTTGTTGCTGCTGCTGCTGCCTGCCTGCCTGCCTCATGCCACACAGGTGGGCGTGGCCGTGGCCGCGACGCAGCCTGAAACTGAAAGCGACGCATTGTCGACGTCACTTTCATTTTTGATCGCGTTGTTGTTGCTATTTCTAGTCGTCTTGTTGTTGCTGTTGTCGTGCCAGGTGCTTCGCAGCTTAATTAAAAATTGAGCAGCAACAAAAACAACAAAAACAACTACAACTATAAATACAACAACTACAAACGAACGATTTCAGTTGGCAATTGCAAAAGTGCGCCCCGAGGCGCGTTTAGTTCTCACGCCATAGACACAACCACAAATGCAACTAGGTGTGCGTGAGTGTAGGTGTGTGTGTATGTGTGTGTGTAGGGTATATAGCATGTATTTATTTAAATCGTTAGAGAAAACAAACACGTCAGCGAGCGTTGCACGCGTACTGAAATTTTAAATACGTTGCATTGTTATGATTGTATTTTTGCGGTTACAGTTTTTGTTTATTTTGTATAGATATTAATGTATTATATAGTATATATTTTTATACATTTATTCCTATTTTTTTAATTTTTTTTAATTGTATTTTATTTATTTATTTTACACTATTAATTTTATTTTATTTATTTTCTTTATTTCTTTATTAATTCTTATTGTTTTTCTTTTCATTTTTATTTTATTTTATTTTCATTTTTTCTTTAATATTCCTTTTAATTTTTTCAGTCAACGTTTCACCCAATTGGCGCAAGAAACGTGCCAAGATCGGTTCCAAAAAAAAAAATACACAATACACAAAATTAATATGCAATTAATCGGGCACAACAAGGAACATGTCGTCAATATAAAGCAGCAACAACAACAGCAACAATTGCTGTACGTGCACATGTCGCAGCAGCAGCAGCGGGGCACGATAAGCGATCAAAAGAAACAACAACAACTGTGAAGCGACAGCCAAAAAGTCATCTACTGCCGAACAACAACAGCAACAACAACAACTTGAGGCACTTTTTGGGGCAGCCGTTGCTGGAGACGCGCGCCGCACCCAGAAATATGTCAAAGATCAACTGACAAAAATCGTCGGACGGCTAAAGCAATAAACAAAACATAAAGACGAAAAAAATGAATGCAAAAAACAAACAAACAGCAGAGCAAAAAGTAGGAAACAAACAAACGAACACACAGCGCAAAATGCAATTGAAAACGAAACTGAAAAACACACACAAAACTTGAGCCGTGAGAATAATAATTAAAATCCACAGAAAATACTACAAAAAGTACTACAAAAAATACTAAAGTTTGCTCTTTTTGTTTGTGAAATTTATGCCATCGTCCAGTGGGTGGGCAGCAAAGGTTAAGCGCACGGGGCGTGGCCTGCGACCACATTAAACTGCAGCCAACAAAAAAACATAAATAAAAATAACAAATGCGAGAGAGAATACGAAACATAAATAAAGCGATGTCTACGCTGAAATGGCAAAGGAAAACTGCAGGTGTGCCGCCCCCAAAACAACAAATTTATATCTAATCGCAGCACACTGCTAAATTTTGTTGCACAATCTGAGCGCGGCACCAAATCTCTAGCCGAAAATGTAACTAATTAAATCCCGCTAAATGACATTAGCTTAAAATGTCACTTTGGCGGAACAGATAAGAAGAGATTCGCTTGCATTCGCTTGCGCAACGCTTAACTTTCTAAAATTGAGAGCAAAAAACAGCCAAATCCCCCCGAAACTCTTGGGTAATGCTGTTTAATTGCGTTACTTAAAGCCCAAAGCAACGTAAAGCTTTAAGATTTGCATTAATCTCTTGATCTTGGGATTAATTGTTGCTTATTTGGGTGTATTTAATTTGATTAAATTTTAAGTTATTTATCTTGAAGTGTGTTGGAAAGCTCTTCCAGTTTTAAGTGTAGAATATTAAAAACTAAGCTTTAAAGCACATAACTAAAGCTTAAATTACTTAAATATTTGTTTAGGTCTCACTAGTTGCAAGCTTTCATAGACGTTTTGCTAGTTTAAAGTGTGGAATATTTGTAAAATGAAGCTTTTTAAGCACCTGAAAGCATTCAGGCTGTTTTAAGGAAAAATTTTGATTCATTATGTTAATTTTCGTTATACTGATAACTTCTTAATGATATATTAAATTTATTACAAACTCTTAAAGCACGTGAAAGCTTAAAGTTGTTATAATTCCATCTAAATTAGGTTTTTTATTACTAATACTAATTGTTTATTACCTTAACAACTTTATATGATCACTTAAGGTACATAAGAGCTCTACTTGATTTCTTCTTAATCAGCAAACCTTTCTTTACACTTTATGTTTAACGTTCAGCACTTTCTATTTTTATTGATTAAAGTCGTTGACAGCTACCACTAATGGTATTGAGACACTTAGTCAAGCTACTAAGGTTAGTACCCCAGCACTTTTACTATCTCTTCCGTTAGATATGCATTTCAAATTGCGTTTTACATTTGCAAATGTCAAATCAGGCGAAGGCCGCGCGCTTCAGCAGTAGCACAATGAGCAGCATTGATAGAACCAAGGCCTGAAATGAGGGGAGGGGGGCCTGACGCATAATGTTATTGATCGATTGATTGTCCATTATAATAATTCTGACGATTACGATAACATACAAGAAAGAACGTGTGAGTTGAGGAAACAAACTAATGAAAGAGCAGCCTTTCTTTGCAATGTAAATGAAAGTCAAAAGAAACCAAAGTTTAGCATTGATAAGAGCAAAGCGACTGTTTGCTCAAGTAGACGGCCCCCCTACAGGCCCAGCCCCTTGTCCCACACACAGAGACACCCCTTGCATGCAGCGCTGTAAAAAGGCTGAAGTCACTTGAGCCTTGAGCCTGAAATTTGCAGTTGATTGTAAGTCACACAGACACACACACAGACACAAAGCTTGACAGCTGATCTTCTCAAGTGACCCACTTGGCGCGTGTTTGCGTATCAGCTACAACAACAACACTTTCATTTTCACAGCAACAACAACGACAACAACAATGCGTGTCTCTTGTCTCGCATTGCTTTGTTTAAATTTGTATTTCGTAAATATTTGCGCGACGCGCGTTTTTTTATTTCGTATTTCTTTAAAGTTTTTTTTTCTTGTTTTTTTAGAAAGTGCGTGTGCAATTGAATTGTTTTTTTTTTTTTTAGTTTTAAGTTAAGCAGCCGCCCAAGTCAATAAATAACCGCTTCAAGTCAATAAATTAGGCAAAAAACAAAATACAACAAAAATAAACTTCAACTAAAAGCGGCAGCAACTACTAAGCCAGCAGCAGTTGACGTTGACTGCGACGGCGACGGCGACTGCGAGGCAGGCGAATGAACGACGCGCCGACAATGCACTTTGCCAAGGACAGATTCATTGAATAGTGCGACTAGTCTGTGTTGAAGTACAGCTGGGAGAGTGAGGGGACGAAGGCAGAAGGGGTACAAGTTGAGGTAGAAGGTAACTGCACAAGTATGTGTGCGTGACTGTGTGTGCATCTTTGCGAGGGCAGCTCAAGCAAGTTGTGAAAATGTAGACGACAAGAGCGAGAGAAAAAGAGGTTTTTCAATTGAGCTGATAATAGAAAGATTATCATTATTAGATAATAATAATTATAAAAAATATTTAATAGTCTGTAAATCATAAATGATACTTAAAAAAAATCTTGAAAAGTTTAGTGATTCTTATAAACTCCACCCCTTTATCATGGTTTTATATATTAAAAACTATTCTTCTCTTTCACACTTAATACCAATTAAGTTCTGTACAATTCTTTAAACTATTTCAAACCTTCTTCTATTCTTATTTCTTTCTCACATTTTTTTCCTCTACAACTGCTCATACCACCCTCGCTGCGTTCTATTCACGTCTGCTGAGCCGCTATGCGTTGTTGCATAGCGTGAAAATCAACGCCAACGGCGCGCACCACTGCTGCTTTAAAGCATTAAAATAAATATAATAAAAAATAATAAAGAAATGACTACACGGCGTATGCGCAATATTGACAGTGAAATCGTAGACACTCATACGAGCTGCTGCAGCCACGTTGTATGTGCACAGCAAATATGTAGCTGTGCAGTATACGAAACACACACACACACACACACACACACAGAGAGACAAACGCATAGGTAACTGTGTGTGCGTAGTTTAATGGCCGCTGAAACAAAGCGCAAGGTTGCAACAACAGCTACAACAACAAGCAGCTGTAAATCGAGGGGAGCTTAAGAACTCTAGGAAATGCCAAAACACACATACAACACACACACACCCTCTCTCACCCCGTTTCCTTCCTCTACCAGAGTCAACTGTCCGAGCGTGTCTGCATTTTGGTTTTTAATTTTTAAATATTTGCCATATGCCACCAACAGCAGCAGCGGGAGCAGAGGCAGGGGTAGGCGTGGCATACGTACATCAATGCTTTGTTGCCATTGATGCGGCTCACGCTATGCCAGGCACGTACTGTGCGTGTGTGTGTTTGCACTTCAAGGCTTCGCTTTTTTTCCCGCATTTCTGCCGTTATTTTTTGTTATAGAAAATAAATTCTTAACAATTCTTTTAGGCTAACTCAAAATTGACAGCTGCCCAGCAGCGTCGATAGACAGACAAACAGGGGAGGCGTATCTGCGCCCACAAATTGCGCTTGCAATCAAAATATGCAAATTGTATTTGCTTTATTCAAAGGCGCGCGCGAGCACTCGAACAAGCGGAAAATTTGAAAGTTTTCGATGGCTAATTAATAGTCATAAATTGTCGCGCGTATTCCATAAACTTTTCACTCGCCTCGGGAGCATTTTGTTTGCCTAACTGTTTGAAAAGGGGAAGAGACACTGATGGAGGGAGGGAGGGAAAGGGGGGAAGGCCACGTAACACAGCAAAGTGCATTTACCTTAAAGTGCAACAAACGTGTGTGTGGCGTGCAATCAAATGGGCGGCGTGATGTGCGAGAGTGTATGTGTGTGTGTGTGATGTGTGTGTGTGCGTCTGCCATGCGTGGCACGTTATTTTGTGCAATATTGTGTTGTTGCCCCAACGGTGCGTTCGATGCGGCAACTTGTTTCCAACTTGAGCTCAACGCGCGCCGCCTATTGAAGCTGCCTAGCGTCGGCCTGCGCAGCGTATGAGTAATATGCGATATAAATTTAAAACAAGTTGTAAATTCTAATAAAATATGCTTTAAAATTAGTAAAAGCATTATAAATTTGCATCTTATGCGAATAAAATGTTTAAATAAATTAAAAAATAAATAACAAATTAAATAAATAATAATAATTAAATAAATAATAAATAATAAAAATAAATAATAAATTATAATAAAATAAAATAAATAAATTAAAATAAATAAAAATAAAATAAATAATAAATAAAACAAATAATAAATAAAACAAATAATAAATAAAACAAATAATAAATAAAATAAATGATTAATATAATAAATCATAAATGATTAATATAATCATAATAATAATAATATTTAATATGAATAAAATACAATATAAATACCCATTGCAATCACACCCGTAATGCAATTGTCTAACTAATAAACACAGCACTTAAGCTGCCATCAAACTCCAATTAGAGGAACATAAATGCAAAAAATAAATTCAAATTAAATTGCAGACAATTTTTTTGCAGCCGTCATCTACAAATTTGGTAACTGCAAGTCAAAGTTAATTTGACAGACAGAGTAAAAAAATACAAATATCAAAATAAATAAAAAATTAAGCAAACACAGAAATAAAAAAACATTTTGGCAAAAACGACAATTGACAACGCAGCAGAGACTGGTAAACAATGCTTTTTATGGCAAGCAGACCAGTGCACGTGTGAGTGTGAATGTGTGTGTGTGTGTGCATGTGAAAGAGTGTAGAGACACACACATGCATCTATGCACATATTGTCTACATATATGATATGATATGATATTTATTGTGACTAACTGAACTGAACACAATGAGAGGCGCGCACACAGTCTAAAGCTTTTTTCAATAATTCAGTTTGACATTTTTGGAATGAGAAATTTAAAAAAATATTACAATGAAAAAAATGCAAAATAAATGGAATTGTTGGGATTAGAAATATATGGAAATAAAGTGAAGAATAACATAAAGAGAAAAAAGACAATTAAAGGTAAACTGTAAATACATTGGAATTGAATTGAAAAGTGTCAAGTTTAATATAAAAATTGAAGATAATTCTTGAAGATATTATTGAAGACATCATTAAAAATATTATTAAATATACGAGTATTGTTGATAATATTCTTGAAGATATTGTTGAAGATATTATAAACAATATTATTTAAGATATTACTGAAGATATTATTGAATTTATTATTGATAATATTCTTAAAGATATTATTGAAGATATTTTTAAAGATTTTCTGGAATATATTAATGATAATATTCATAAGATATTATTAAAGATATTATTAAGTCTATGGAATGCATTTATAGAAATATCCGACAAGTTTAATGAGTATTAAATATACTACATTTATTTACAGATATTCCCAAACATAACTATACCATATGTACATATATTCATAATCAACATCTGTCAAGCTGTTCTACACAATTTCCATTAATTTTCTCGGAGAAAAAAACCCTTGGAAAGTGTTGTGCAATTATGCAAATTACAGTTAGAATGCTTAATTGCCAGGACGCAGGACGCTGCATCAGCAACAATGGCAACAGAGAGGGGGAGAGAGAGAGGGAGAAAGAGTGCGAGCAAAAAGAAGAAGCAAAAGCTGGTAAAATGGTAAAAATAAAAGCAACTCTTAACGACTTTGGCTCTCTGGCTCTGTGTGGATTATGTCAGACGACGTTTCGGTCAGACACAGACGCAAACAATGCAAGCCACAGAAAGAGGAAGAGGCAGAGGTAAAGGGAGGGTAGAGAGGGCAGACTGAGCTGTGGATAGCTGAGGAATTGGCATATAAAAAGCGGCAACATATAAAATGCCCTCAGACCAGAGGCGGAATGAAAACGCGAATGAAAATGAAAATGTTGAATGAGCGTGAAAATGTCCACAGAAAAATGTCCATGACACAAGGTGGGCGTGGCAGTGCGGTAGGGGTCAAAGCAGATCGTGTAATTAGCGCGTCTGAACCCAGAAACAAACACAACAAAAACCCGTTGCCTCCCTCTTCCTACACCAGACAGTCGCATAAATCACAAACAACGCGACTCTGGCGGCGCTCCTAGATGTCCTGTTCTGTCCTATCCTGTCTAGGGGCCACTCAAGGCACAAGCGCTGTCGAATCTGTCTGTCTGTCTGTCTGTCGGTCTGTATATCCCTGCCACGTCTGTCTGGCGCCAGGCGAAAAGGCAAACATCAAAATGAAAATTGGTAGCGAGCAGTAGCGCGTTCCGCCAGAGCGTTTAAATATTTTATCGATTTAATGTGCGAATTTTATTATGCGTTCCTTAGAGTCGCTTGCACTATTCCCTGCTCTCTTCCCCCTGCCTTCCCGCTACCACTCCCTCTAGCTGTCTCAGTCTCCTTGGTGCGTCTTGTCTAATAAGCCCAAGTCAGCCCATTGTAAGTCACATTTGTAAGCCGCCAAGGCAGGCAAAGTTGGCCCACGTTGTGCCAGGTGCCTGCTGCTTGTGCCTGCATTATTTACGAGCTTCGCGCAGGGTGGGAAAGAGAGAGGGAAAAGGGGGCATCTTTTGGCGCATGCTAAGCTGCTTAAGTAAAGTGGCAGCAGCGAGAGTTGTTGCAGCAAACGAGCTGCTCCCGCTGCGCAGGAAGCCGTGTAGCAGCAACAACAATAGCAACAACAAAACAACGTGAGCAACTACAAAACTACAACAAAAGGGGGCGCTGCCACACTAAGCCAAGTGCACAAGAGCAGCGCAGCACAATTTTAAGCAATTTTAAGCCCCTCATCTTTTGTTGTCGTCTTGGGTTCGCCACTTAACCTAACCTCAAACTTAAAACTCCACAAAACTTAACCAGCATTGCCTCTGCTGCTGTCGCTGCTGCATCTTCTGCCACTTCATCTTCCTCCTCATCCTTCTCTTTCTTTCTTTCTTTTCTTTACTGCTGTTCAATAAAAAATAAACTTTAAATTTTTCAATTAAAAAACTTTTCACTAGCGAATTTTAGCAGCAGAGAAGCAGCGTCTGGTTTCAGTTTCGCGTTGACTTTTTTCTTTCAGTATACCCTGTTTTGTGTTGTATGCGCAGGGTATACTCTTTTTTACCCTTCGACCATTGAAAATGGTCAAAAAGGGTAACTAACTTTGTGCAAAATGCAAATGTATGTAACAGGCAGAAGGAGGCGTGGCAGACCCCACAAAGTTATATATTCTTGCTCAGGATCACTAGCCAGTCATTGAGCCGTTGCTCTGTCCGTCTGTCCGTCTGTCGTCTGTCCGTCTGTCCGTCTGTATGAACGCACAGATCTCAGCTATTATAAAAGCTAGAGTTACCAAATTTGGCAGGAAGACTCCTTGTGGATCAAGCAGATCAAGTTTATTTCAATGTTAGGTGCCACGCCCACCGCCCCCACAAATCAAATTTAATTTTTTGAACTCAATTTGTAAGCGCTGTTTAAAAGATAGACTTTCGACTTAACATATACTAAGCTAATGAATATCTACGTAGTCTCAAATTTCAGTCCTGGACTAAACAAAAAGTTTTAAGGATGAGCATAACAGGCGGGGGGGGGGTTGAGGCTTACTGGTTTTAAATGGAGTTGAAAGTATATTGACGAGTAGGCAGAAGTGTAGATGATAAAATTACCAAGAAATATGTCTGTCAAGTAAATAAAATTAAATAAATAATATCCAAATTCAACATTCATCAGAGCATATGCTATAATTATACTCTACGGAATTTGCTATACTTTACTACAGAGTATATGCTATTCTACACTGTCTATATGCTATTCTACACTATCCCTCATTACAGAGTATATGCTCTTCTATACTCCCCTCAGTCAACTCTTGCATTCGTGCTTCCTTTCTTTCATTCGCTCTCTTTTTTTTAGCAAGTTTCGGTTTCGACTGGGACTTGTAAGAGTCCCAACTTACACAGCTTGCAAATGCAGCGCATAACTGTAAATAAGTTTGCCGCCATTTGCGGACTGAGCCTTTTATGCCACAGGAGCCCCGTAGCCAGGCACAGCAGAGTCGGAGCAATGCCAGGGACAGTGGCCAACAAAAAGGCAGCAATGACAACAATGCAAACTGAGAAGGAAAGCAGGAACAATGTTGTCTCTTGCGGTCGCCTGCATGGCTCTATCTTCCCCCCTCTCTCTCCATCTTCTTCTCTCTTTCTCACTCTCTTTCTCACTCTCTTTCTTGTCCGTCATCCCGTCTGGCACTGTCCTTACTTAGCATGTAAATAATGTGCAAGAAAATTATGAATGCAGCTAATTAGTTGGGCGACGGCGTCGCCAGCTTCAGCTTCTGCTTCCATTTCTACTTTGCCTTTGTCTCGTAGTACAACGTGCAACTTGCGGCGCGTTGCATATTCATTATGTCATTGAACCATTAAAATTCCGCTTAAATGTTGCCTGCCACAAGCGCTGTCGGCTGCTGCTGCCGTTGCTTCTGCTTTATGTTGCCGCAGGGAACGTTTAACTTAAAGCGTCAACAAATCGTAGAGAGATCAGCACAAGCAGTCAACTTAACCCCCCCCTTAACACGCGACCCCCCCCTTTTACACTACTCACCCGCCCTTGGACACGCCCCTTAATTGCTCAAAGACAGCAAGTTGTGCGCCATTTGCTGCGATTTATTGCGCTGTGTGTCCCGCACTCGAGACGCGCACTTGAACTTACCTGCAAAGAGAAGAAGGTGAGAAAAGCTTGTATAAGTACATATTGTTATATATATTATATAAATGTATAGTATATGGTGCTATATATAGAGGGGGATTTATAGAAATTAACTGCATTTTTCTTCGTATATTTATTTTATCACTTTAGCTTAGAGTTCACAATTGATGCAAAGATATGTGCAAGGAATGTTGGGGATTGCTTGGTTAAGTGAAGGATTAAACGCAGTGCTTGAGTTTTTTAGGGTTCGGCATTATTAAAATACTGCACGTATTCATAAGTGTAAATGAGTGAGAACCATACTGCAAATATACATACATATTTTTAGATAGATATAATAGTTAGATATATAGATATAAACAATGTATTAATTCATTGTAATACTCATTACATATTGTAACCAAACCTCCCTCAGTTTTATCTACAATTCCCAAATATCTCATTAATTTTTACTCAAATTTTCATGGCTAATTTTCGCATTTCATTCCATTGTGTTTATCATAGAAATTTGCACTTTAATTTAACCCATTTCTAACACATTTCAACAACTGTAATTTATTATTTTACATAGACAGAAACATTTTTGTATACAAACAAAACAAAAAAACTTTTCTTTTCATTTTCATTTTCATTTTGCTTTTGCCTTTTGTCTTTTTGCGCAAATCTACATGTAATGTACATGTATCTTTTGTAAATGCAGCGAATTCCTGTCTACCCGTGTCCCCCCCTCACTACTCCTTCCCTCCTCACCCAGCTCATAATACTCATTTCGTACTGCAATATTTATGGCATAGGTCGCTGCCTACTTATAAAACTGATAAGACGAGTGCGCTGCACAATGCAATACAGCAGTACAGAAGGAGGTGAAGGGGTGAGAGGGGAGAGGGGGATAAATAGCAGCAGCCGTCAGAGCAGATGCTACCTTAAGATTAAGGCCCCAGTTACAATGCCAGCAGCAACAACAACAACAACAACAACAAAAGAGCGAAGCAACCGCAACGTGGCAACGGCTTTTCAAGGCTTTTGTTTTTATTTTTACCGTGTAAAGTTTACATTTTTTGTTCGTTTTTTTGCCTGTTGCTTCTTCTTCTTCTTTTTGTTAACAGCAATTTTATCGCATGCATAAACAAAACAGACAGACAGACAGAGAGACAGACAGAAGAGAGAGACAGACAGACAGAGAGACAGAGAGTTGAACGTCGACTTGTTTCGAACTTCGAACTGACTTTCAAGTTAACAAAGTCATGCAACATGGCCATGTGCAACAACATTTCGTATACCACTTGATTGCCATTGTTGTTGTTGTTGTTGTTGTTGCAGCTGCAGTTGCAACAGTCGACGTTGTTGTTGTCGCTGTCAGCGGCTGTAAAAATTATTGCAGGACATTTTAACCAAAATGCCTGAAATGCCCCAAGTTTTTATTTATTTACGCGCTGCATTTATGCAAAGCATTTTCCCTCTACCTTGCCCCGCTGCCCCCTTTTTCATCTCTCACACTCTTCTTTTTTACAGGCACAGCAATTATAAAGCTACAACAACTGCAACAACAACAACAACGACGACAGCAGCCCAACGAGGTCAGTGGGAACCCTGGAAATGCTGTTGTAAATATTTATTTATAGGCCAATTCGCACATTTATCATGCAACAGAGGCATTTTTCACCTGTATACCCTGCATGGTGTAGGAAGGGTATGCTAGACGCTGTACACATGAAGAAAGTTGTGCTGGAAACTTTAATTGTTTAAAAAATAATGTATTTTAAATTGTTATATTATCTGCCAAAATGAAAGCAATAAATACGAAACAAACTTGAAGAATCTTGAGAAATATATGATAAGATGTAAAATATATCATATGATATGAAATATATATACGAATAATATAAGAAATATAGGAATATATAAAGGCACCTTATCTATATTAAAAAGATAAGGTCAATCAGTTCAGTTATAATCTGTGAATTCATAAGAAACACTAAACTGATAATGAAGCTATTAGCTCATCACGGTTACAATAGCTCTAATAAGTTGCAATACCAGATGCCCTTTTCAATAAATATAATAATAAGAAACACTGGACTGATAATGTAGTTCTAAACTCAGCAGGGTTCTTCTAGTTCACATTACAATATCACCTATTCAATAATTATAGTAATATAAAATAGATCTTTGCTCATCATAAATATCACACTCTATTCTTAAGTTTTCTAACAGTTTCATCAACCAATTTCCAGCTAAAAGTCACACTTCTATACCCTATAAAATTACATTTCACTGTCCCACTGCACTGGTCGAGCATTCTCTACTTGCAGCTCCCACTCTTTGGAGACTTTCTTTCACTCTCGTCTTGTTCGATTTATGTTCCATTGATTTAAATCTCAGGCAAATGCAATTTTTATGCGCTTTTTCGTTAGGTGAAAAATATTTATATATACATATATAAAACTTTATTATATATCGAATCGAAGTCGAGCCCCAAAAAACGAAAGTGTTTGCAGAGTTGGGGACACACAACCTCGACGACGATCGCAATAAATGTTGCATTTTTATTATCATTTTTCTTCAGTTTGTTACTTTATTTTCCTTTTTTTCTTGTCGTGTTGTTGTTGTCGTCCCAGGCGCACTCGAAAGTGAAAGTTGCCTTTTTGGGAAAAGACATGTGAGTGTGTGTCATGTGTGTTCGGTCTGTGTGTGTGTGTGTATACGTTCGACAGCCTGTTAAAGATCTGTTCATATCTTTCATTAATTTTGTCGCTGGGCTGAACGCGATAGTTTTTATCGTTGTTGTCGCTTTTTTTTAATTGAATCAACTGACAATTTGGCGAGGGGGTATTTTTAGCTGTCTGCCCCCCTCCCTCTTTGCTCCCCTCACTCCCTTTCCCCTTCTCTCTCGTTTGCTTGTTGCATTTTCAAACATTTTACATTTATTTTTTTAATTGTTGCTGGCGCCTCAAGAAGTTCAACAATCTTGCTTGAGCAACTGTTGTTGCTGTTACAGTTATTGTTGTTGTAGTTGCAGCAGTTGCAACTGTTGCTGTTGTTGTTGTTGCCGTTGTTGTTGCTGCAATAGATACATTGCAATTTGAAACGCACCGCCTTTCAACAAGCCGCCGCAACGAAGCGCGCCGAGACGATCATTGCCAGAGCTCATTGGCCTGAGCCAATTGTTGTTGTTGCTGTTGCTGCTGCTGCTGTTGTTATTATCATTATTAATTATATCGGTGATTGGGTTGGCAACATTGCAGTAAATTATGGCGTGAGAAAGTTTTGTGGGAGTTATGCAAAGGGAAGTAGGGGCAGCGGGGAGATTGCCTGGCAATTGATACTTGAACTTCGTTTTAGCAAGGGAGGGGGAAGCGATTAAACACTAGTTAAAGGTACTTTATTAAACTTTAGAGAATTGGTACATGATCTCATAACATGAACATGATGAAATATTAATATAAGAGACTGAATGCCAAAGAGTGTCTAATAGAATCAGTATTTATAAGCAAACCCAGTGTTATCCACAAAATTATGTCTATAGATTCTTTCCAAATAAACTCCTCACATAAATATCATAAAACCTGAAGATGGAAACATAGAAAAAATGATTAATATATTATAGATTTGATTATAGTTCACATTACAGTTACTTAAGAACATAATCCTTATAAAACAGACGAAACTCTTCCATAAATCCAACACAAGTTTAAATTTTCAATTATTCACAGTGAGCTTCATCTATTTCTTGCTCTAAAATATACTCAAATTGACTGTAGTTACTCCCTTTCTTCCTTCCCCTCCCTACCCCCCACACCAGCTCTTCAATTTTTACGCAACTTTTCACACACAACAAACTGAGCAACTCGCATATGCGGCATGTTATTATTATATAAAGAAGAAGCAGAAGAAGAAGCGACCCCAACGATTATTGACACCTACTCAATCACGGCATCAGTCAGAGAACATTTCGTCAGTCCCTCAGTCAGTCAGTCAACGAAGCAAACCAAGCCACTCCCACCATTCTCACGCCCACAACAACAGCAAGAGCAGCAAATGAAGCTTAAATTTTAATCGACACTCGAAGAAACCCCCCAATGATGATGATAATGTTGATGATTTTTTTGTCGCCTGAGAGGATGCTCTCTCTTTCGCCTGATGGTCCTGTTGCTGCTAGACAGATGGACAGACAGACAGAGAGAGAGAGAGAAGGGCAGAGTGAGTGAGCAAGTGAGGCAGAGAGAACGTTTCGACGTTCAAAGTCATTTGGTTTTATGATTATTAGCTTGTTTAGTTCACTCTCAAGTAGACGTAGATGTTGCATGTAATAGCAGGAGAGAGAGAGAGAGAGGAGAGGGGAAGGGGTAAGGGGGCTGCTGCTGTTTGCGGCTGCTCTTCAATTTCTTTCTTTCTTTTTAGCTGGCGGCAAACATATTCTTTATGCTTATATAATATCTATTTAGTTGCACTCAGCAAGTGCTTAGATTGTTGTTAGCTGCTTGTTTGTCTCTCTCTTCTCCCTCTCTTTCCTCTCTTTCCCTCCCTCTCTCTGTCTCTCTCTAGCTCTCCCTTTGTCACGACTGATTGCGCTTCTTGTGCGATAACCGTTGCCATTTGTATCTTTCCATCTTTTGCACATAACAATTTGACGCTTCATGACTTTTGATCGGTTACACGTAGGAAGGGACATATGCTTTCAGTTGCAGTTTGCTTTTGATACCCACTGTGTAATTAGTTGGCACACAGAGCGAGGGTAGATTAGTTGATGTGAAGACGGAGTGTAGATGGAGAAGACAGAGTGCAGAGAGCGTAGTGTGAGCTGCACTGTTGTTATGAGTGATATCAATATGTATAACACTAGATATATTTTATCTTTCCTGCTGTATAATACACATTTGAAGGCATATACTAGACTTCTGCTTTGGTAGACATATTTTTAAATATATGAACTTTACATTCTCTAAACTTCATCAGTATAACTTGGCATACACAAAAGTTATAGACACTCAAAGTTATCTCTTATTTCTGAGCAGTTATTTCAAATATTTATGAAATTTTCTTTGTTATTTGGATAAAAGATATAGCTATTGGATTGTTAAGGTGCTTGATAGTCTGGGGAACTTCAGGAAACTTTGTGGATCTTGAGATTCGTGAGTGTCAAAGGTGTATATTACTATTTTAAATTGAGAAATTATAAAGATCTTTTGTATTTCAACATCTTTAAAGTGATTGTTTTCGACTTTGCAAGTAACATTATCTATATACATATACTTATATATATCTAAAATCATTTAGAATCTTAAGTTTCCGAAGTACTAAAACTCTATAGAATATATTTATATGAAATAGAAATATAAATTTCCCCCATAATTTAATTCCTCTCTTGCTTTAATCTGCATGACCTTCATTGCGTCCACACAGGGTATTCCCTTAGTCGTGCTACACTTTTTTGTATACAACTTCGCGGTTTTTACAACTTTTGAGTTTTGTTTAATTGAATAAGTGCTCGGGGCATGGTCGGCAAATGTCAATGGCATTGAAAAAGAAAGGAGCAGACTCCAAACTGCTGCAGGCGTTGCAAACGTTGTGGCAACAACAACAACAGCAACAGCAACAACAAGAGTGCATGTTGTTTTTTTGGTTGGTTAATGGGTTAGCCGATTGCGAGCATGTGGCGTTGATTTGCGGATTTACGGCGCAGTCCAGAGAGGCGACTGGCGACCCCAAATTAAAGTCGGGCCCCAAACAGCATGACGAGGACATAAAACGCCTTACGATTGCCTGTTTTTTCACTCTTTTTTTTTGTTGGTTGCATGCAACATTAGCGAGCGCAGCAGCAGAGGCAGCAGCAGCGGCAGCGACTGCTGTTATTTTTGGTGCCTTCTGCTCGCGCCTTCTTCTCTTTATGGCAATAAAAGCAAATTATTTTTACGATGAAGCAGCAAAATAAATAAATACACTCGGTTTCCGTTGTTTTTGTTGTTGCTGCTGTTGCTGATGCATTTTAATGCCCCCTAAAAACGTCGACATGGGCGTGGCACTGAGTAAGAAGGAGCAGGGTGAGAGGGGTAGCTAAAAAGAAAGGGCTACACCAAATTTTGTTGTTAATCGAAAACGAAGACAAACAGAGAAACATGTTTTCTCTTTCTATATGTGTTCTGTTTATGTGTTTGTCTGTATGTAGTGTAGTGTGTGTGTATTAATACACATCCACAGAATTCCAACAATTACAACCATAAATTGCTGGCTTATTAGGCACAAGGTGCAACATTAAAAGAATTTCGTGCAAAAAAAACATAAAAATTGTTCAGAAATATTTCCAAAAAATAATTGCACAAATTTTAGCTTGATTTGCACCAGTTTTTAGCGGTAAATTTACAGAAGAAAGCTGCAGGAAATGATTTTAAAATGTGCTGTATAATATTGAGACAAAGCTTCTCTATATAAAAATAGTTTAATAATTATTAAAAATAATTAAACTCATTAATGGTATAATTTTTCTATTTTCTTAAGAAAATATTGCTTTATATATTTACAATTTTATTTGTATAACTGTTTGTTTAGTTGGTGCTATATTTATGTACATTATAGTGTTCAATAGATCAACTTCAGTTGCCTTACAACACTTTAAAACTCTTCAATTTCTTCTTGGCAAATCCTCTTTAAAATTGCCTTCCTCGCTCACTTTCGCTGCAGCTGGCGCTGTTAATTAACTAACCCATGTACAAAAATACGAATAACCATTGAATATACTCAACAAAGGTTGATTTATGAATGCCACACCCACTTGCAGCTCCTCCTCCACCCCTTTGACAGTGTAAATGAAATTGCAACTGTGGCCAAAACGGACATAGAAAAAAAAAGGATGCAAGCGACACAAATTGCAAATCAAATGCACACAACGATAGAGACAGATCTATTCACAATACACTCACCCACACTCGCACTCACACAATCAGTCACACACTCACACATTCATATCTGCACTCAGCAAATGCATTTTGCATGCAAATTGCATATTGCATGGGAGGGGTTGAGGGGGGGCAACTGAATCGTTTTAATGGATATCAAATAGGGCACAAACAAACATAGCGAGTGCACTCACTCCCTTATGTGAATGAGTGCAGTGTGTGTGTGTGTGTGTGTGAATAAATGTGAATTTGGGAGTGATGTATTGCATAGCATCACCTACCCCCTCCACCTCCCTTTCACATGCAGAGTTGCATATGAATGAGTGAGTGTTTGTGTGTGTGTGTGTGTGAATACGCACAGTCACGTCGTCTCTCTGACAGTTTTTCATTCTTTTGCTTTCATTTACGAGCCTCGTTTTTACTGTTGCCAGCTTTTATTTTCTCTCTCTCTCTCTACGTTCTTTTTTTTTCTGTCTGGCAGCTGCTCCTACAACAACAACAACAACAACTACAATGGGAGCCAAGCGCAATATTGATTGCAATTTCAGCTTGCAGTGAGGTCGACGCCGAGCCTTGTATGCTGTCTCTGTCTCTCTGTCCCTGGCCCTGACCCAGCCAGCACAGAGAACCGACTCCAAATCCAACTCCAATGCTGGCTTTGGCTTTGGGTCTCGGTCTCGGTCTGTGCCTCGCCTCGTTTTGCTCACACAAAAGCCTAAAAGCCACACACACACACACACAGACAGAGAACAGAGATAAACACAACACACAACACACATACAGAGACACACACACACAGCAGGAGTTTGCTGGCTTATGGCCAACAAGAGCAGGAAACTGCTGAGCCAACTGAAGTGAAGCCTTTCAAGTTGCCAAAGCCCGCAAATATTTGTGAGTGTGTGTGCGTGTGTGTGTGTGTACTGCAGCTGCTGGTGGGTGTACGCTAGTGTGTGTGTGTGTGTTTGTTTGCTGAAGTTGCCCTGGCATTGTCTGTTGGCAATGAAAATGCGACAGGCAACTGCAGCAAAAGGGAGTGCAACAAGAGGGGGCAGAGAGAGAGAGGTAGAGGACGCAACGTCAGACATGCGCCGTTCCAATAGGTACTGCAACTTGTGTGTATGCGTGTTCGTGTGCGTGTGTGTGTGGCGTAGGCGCAGGCAGTCAGTCAGGGCACATATGCACACGCGCACACAAGCAAACAATGTACTGCGCCCCAGTTGCAACAGACAGCGAAAAAAGGCTTCAATTTTTGCATTCATGCATTTGCTACTGCCTTGGGAAGTACTTTTTGCAGACGTTGTTACATAAGTTATATACAAGATTAAGGCTCTGGAATGCATTTTTAATAGGAATACTAGCAAGTTTTTAAGTATTTCAGGTTAAGTTTAAACAACAAAAATACGATAAAAAACATTAAAAAAATACTGTTTTTGGTATGTAAAAAATACCAAATTTATAATAAAACACCTTTTTTGCTTATTAGTTAAACATGTAAAATATTTGAAAACATAAAACGTACGTATGATTTGCAGAAAAACAAAGTAAATAATAAAAAGAAACCTAAAAAATAACATGATATTTTTAAAATACCCAGTTATAATGAAGTAAAAATGGAAAAAGAAAAAAAAAAACAGGGTAAAATGTCTAAAATTACGATAATAAGTCTTAGTACAGTCTAGAATAAGTATTCCTTGATTTTTTAAAGCATTTTTACAGTATTTTTACACTATTTTTACAGTATTTCTTAATAATTTTTAAAGAAAGTAAGTTAAAACTGCAATCAAAGCCAAGAAAACATTGTTTTAATCATTTATTCCACTCATTCTACAACCAAGAATAGGTTTTTTTAGATTTTTCAACAGTATTTTGTAGTATTACTGGTATTTTTGCCAGCCAAGCACCCTCACATAGTACTACACTCGTAGTACTACACATGAATTACTCAATTTAGACACTCCTTTCCCACTGTGCCACTGCTTTGTGTCTATACTTGTAGGGAAGTGTGTGGGATTTGTTTTATGCAACTGAGCCCGACTAAGTGTGGTGTGTGTGTGTGAGGTTTTTGTGCATGTTGTGCGTGTATTTTTGGGCATAGCTTTCATTAATAGCTACTGCGGTCAGGTGTAGACAGAGTTGGGGGGCAAGACACCACAACGTTGCATACTTGATTTCATTTTAAACAAAAGCTTTGCCCACACACACAAAATAAGGGAAGGGATCCCCCTCTCTGTGCTGCAATTTGAAAATGGATTGCAAATAATTTGATAATTTCGTTAGTTTAGTATTTCCTCAATTTGTATTCGATATTCTGTTAATAATTTATCGTACTTAACCTCAATTAAGCAATAACTGCAAACGGTCTTAGTCCATTTCATGTTCATGCCTCGCTGAAGCCCCCGCACTATATTTGAAACGTTAAACAAACCTAACCTTAGACAAAACTCACTCTATGTTATATATATTTACTACTATATCTATAGGCGCTATATATAAGCACAGACTACTCATACTTATGCATTTGTGTTTCAATTTTCCCCCCCTTCAAATAGAAAACATTGTTCATTATTTTAATATTGCAGATTTTATACTTCAAGTCTAGACGACAATTTTACTACGTGCTCAATTAGTTGCTATAGTACTTTGAATACTACTCAGTGAGTGCAACTTACAACCAATGTATTCACTCACTCACTCACAATATTCGTTTGACATTGTTGTTCCCAACTGGCAACAATATTTCATAATTTTTACTACACTCGATGAAAGGCGTAAAGGGGGAATGGCGTGGGAGGGGAGGGAATGAGGGGAATAGTATTGGTTTCGGGCTGGGGTACGTCGAACAAGTCTGGAAGATTACGTCGTCTGGCATCGAGAACGGAGACGTACAATAACAACGACAGAAAAAGTCACGCAATTTACGTAATACTATACACATAAATGTAGAGGGAAGTGATTTTAAATAATTATAAAAGGGTGTATCGATAAATGATAAGTGTCAATAAATATTAATAAATATCGATTCGTTTATCAAACGAAACCTAATCGATTTTCAACAAAGTTTTAGTTCTAAATGCTATCAAAATGTTGCTAAACATACAAAATAGTTGTATAATCGATTTTCCAATGTTTATCGATTATCAAAATGTATCGATAAATACATAAATATGTGAATCGACCTCTCCCATGCTCACAAAATGATCTGTTCCCATAGTTTATCAACATTCGATATTTATCGATTAATATCTATCAATTTATTGACTATCGATAACTATCGATAAACATAGACTTTCATTAAATAAGAAGCTATTCAACAAGAACCTTTACACACATCATTATAATATCATTATTTTATATTCCACAGGGTATACCACAGTCGTATCCACCCCAGCACTTCTATTCATTATATTTTCACACCAAAAAGCAACGCCGACTTCCGCGTGCCCGCAACAACACACTTGGCTGAGGCGTCGATAAAAACAAAAACGCAAATGTTGCTTTTTTTATGATTATTATTTTTATATTGTTTTTATTTTTTCATTTCGCTGCTGTTGTTGTTGTTGTTTTGGCTAAAATGCAGCTATTCTTGGCTGTGCGCCCTGTCCGCCTTACACAATTTATTTGCAATTGCGCGCGCCGTATTACGCGAAAGGAAACAGTGAAGGAAGGGGAAGACAGGGGGTAGAGAGAGAGGGGGCCACATGTGGGTGTGAAACGATGTTCCAACATTTGCATTTTTATGCAAAATGAGAGAAAGAAAGAAGGCGCAGGGGGAGGCTAGAAACTCACATAGAGCATGACTAATCACAAGACAGGGGCGGAGGCTGCGGTAGGGAGGTACATAAATCATTTGCAGACAAAAACAACAACAGCAAGAGAAATCTTAATGTTCTTTTCGTTGTTGTTGTTGTTACTTTTGTTGCTGTTGTTTATGAGCTTCAAAACAGGAAGGGCTTTTCTGCACAGCGCTGTAGGCAGCGAAAGAGAGCACAACATAATACAAAAACACGAAAACAAAACAAAAAACACACACTCAAAATGAAACTTAACCTTGACATTGAATGTTGAATAAAGAAAAAGCCGGCAAGCTGAAAAAAAGAGAGAGAGAGACACAAACAGACACTCTAATGCGACCAACTCCCTCTCTCTGTCCCCTCCAAATTCCATAAATATTTTAGCCAGCAAAATCGAAAGTAACCACAAAAGAAAGAAAACAAAAAAATAACCAGTGTTGTTTATCAACCAAAAAAATACAAGCTTTATTCGCCGCGTGTGGCGTTAAAAATAGCAAGCAAAAATATATTTAACAACAAAAGAAACACAATAAAAAGAGAGCGATAGGAAAGTGATTTTATGAATTAAAACGGCGCAAAAACAACAACAAAACTTAATCGCACATTTCAAATCTCTGATAAGAGAGTGCAGCAATAGAAGCAGAGAGGGAAGGAGAGAGAGAGATCTGTATCAACAAAAAACACAGCAAAAGAACGCGAAGCACAAACACAAAGTGTAAGCGAAAACAAAAAAATGAAAACAAATCATGCGGCCTTGAAAAACTGGAATAGAAGAGAGAGAAGCACGCAGCGGCAGCAGCAGCAAAGCAAGTGATCAAAGTAGAGATCAAGAAGAAGACTAGCAAGAGGAGGAAGAACAGAGAAGAAGAAGAAGAGCAGGAAGAAGAAAAAAAACAAGGAAGAACCTTTGCAAAGAAGGAATAAGAAAAGGTTTTACAATACTTTGTGTTGTTGTTTTTGGCAGAGGGTTGCAAAAAAAAAAAAGCACAGCAGAATGAGAGAGATCTGCAAGATAGAGAGAGAGAGAGAGAAAGAGAGAGCGAGCCAGCGAGAGCGCAAGCAAAATAATCAACAAGAAATAAAAGCAAAAACAACCAAAAATACAAACACGATCTAATTCTTTTTTATTTTCATGCCTCTTTTGGTTTCGTTCTGCTGCTGCTGCTTCTTTCGCTGTGAGCGTGTGTATGTGTGTGTGCGTATTGTTGTTGTTGCTGTATTTTTTATCGAGCTGGAATAAATTTTAATGTGCTCGACGACGAAATACGGAAATATGTATTAAAAATGTTGGGCATATAAAGCAAAGAAATAAAAGTCTCACACACACACACACACACAATAATTTGTTTGCCATGTGTCGCAGCAGAGACAGGCAGAGGCCTGCTAATGCAACAGTGTGAGTAGGAAAGAGAGAGAGAGACAGAGAGGGGTAGTGTGTACCAACTGTCAAACCTTGACCCAAAGTCGTGGAAAGAGCAGCGCAAAATATACGAAAAAAAATACAAACTGAATTCGACAAAAGTGAAACTCGTCACACACACGCACATAGAAGGAAGAAACATACAAAGCGCAGCGCAGTTACTGCGCTGCAACGCAAGATCAGCAGCAACTGCAAGAGAGCAGCAGCAGAGAGAGAGAGCTAGGCAGCGTACAGTGGAGTCAGTTTGTCTGCTTGATTTGCATAATGCAAGTTGAACTTCCTCAATATCAAATTAAACGAAAATTGCAAAAAGAAAAAGAAGAGAAAAGAAAATAAATGAAAAAATAAAACGTAAATTTCATTAAGTAAATTTGCTTAAAACAAACTGACAAATATTGAATTAATTTTTATTCGTTTCATTCTTTTGCAGCTGTTCCACAGCGCTTGAGGGAGAAAAGGAGATGGAAAGCAAACAAGCGAACAAGCAATTATCAAGGTTATATAAGCAAATGCAACAACAACAACAACAATTGCTTCATAACAGTGAGCAACAAAGTTTGTGCAATTATTTAGAATATTTTGAGAATTAATTAAACATAATTTGCTTTAATTATGTGCTAATAAAATACTTTAATTGAGTGTTGAGTTTGGTTTTTTTCTATAAAAAGGTTTATTTTTAATTAATTTAAAAATATAATTACTTTGAAATATTAATTATTTAATTAATTAAAAATATAATTGCTGTGAAATATTGTTTGAAATTTTTATAACTGCTGCTTTAGTTAATTGGAAACGAAAATTAAATTAAATTTTCATATCAAACATTTAAATTTATTTTATAATTTTGTTGAATTAATTTTCACACAGCTCTAAAAAGTATTTTTAGTCGAAAAATGTGAAATATTTGCAAGTGGGAATGAATTTCATGGAAAACATTGTCAGTCTGGAATATCTGGAATATTCTTATTGGCAACGTAACGCATTTTTCACACTGCTTTACACACTATCAGTGTTGCCAACTCTTTGGCTCCTAAATAAAGCTAAACTGGCCCTTGAAAAAGGCTCGAATAAGCCAAAAAAAAATTTGTTGGGAGCAAAGAATAGCTAAATTATACAAAGAATAGCCAAATTATATAAAAATAAAGCACAGTTGCAATAAAAATATCCATTTTCAATGGTAGAAGGGTAGAAAAGGGTATTAGCGATGTTTTTAATGCCAAAAGTTAATGCCAAAAATAGCTATAATTCCCGATAAACACAATTTATGCAATTACAAGCTAAATCTAGTGGGAAAATAGCTAAATTGGTAGCACTGTACACTATTTGCACTATTTTTAAACACATTTCATAGCATTTTTATATACCCTTCACCATGTTGCACAGTGTAAATGAAATTCCATTTCGTTTCTTTCTCTCTCTGTCTCTCTATCTTCCTCTCTTTCTTTGCAAATATTTAAACAAATTATTGACATTTTTCTCTCGCACACATGTTGGGGAAATTTTCACTTTCAATGACAAATCTAACGATGGTCAGGGGAGGGGGCCATGGCGAGGGGGATAGGGAGTCAACTTACCGCACACGTTCCGAGTAGAGTTCGACCTCCTTGTTCTTCTGCTGCTGCACAAGCTGCTGCTGATCAAAGCTGGCCAAAGGCTTAAAATTGCTGATATTCGCCAGCGCAGGCAGCGACGGTGGCTGCGACGGTAGCTGCGACGTGGGCAGCGCTAGTGGCAGCAGAGATTTGGCGAGTCCCAAACCATTGTGGGGCAACAACAAATTGTTGGCATAGTTGTTGTTGTTGTTGTGCAGTAGTTGCTGCTGCTGTTGTTGCTGTTGCAAGTGCAACTGTTGCTGCTGCTGCTGCACGGGCGACAGCGATATGTCTGCGCTCGACTGCGAGGCGCTGGCAGAGGGCGAACTGGAGCCGCTGGAGCTGAGGCTGCCGGCACGAGCGCGCAGATCCAAGCCAAGCACATTGTTGCTGTATTGTTACTATTGTTGCTCATCAGAATGTTGCTCAGCGTGGCAACAACACTTGGCTGCAACACATTGCTGTTGTTGTTCCCATTGCTGTTGTTGTTCCCATTGTTGTTGTTGTGGGGCAAACCGGAGCCAATGACGCCGACATTGGGATTGGGCGTCAAGTTGCTGCCGCCATTAGCAGCAGCGCTGCCAGCATTGGTATTTAGCGGCGTCAAAGCGACGCTCTGCTTCTGACCACCGCCGCCACCAACACTGTTGTTGTTGTTGCCATTGCGATTTCGCTTCTTCTTTGCCTTCTTTTTGTCATCATCCTCGCTGCTGCCGTTGATCAGCGTCGACTGCGCTGGCGCAGCAAAGCAAACACCGTTGGGCGGCCACTCCAGATCCTTACGCAACTGGCCACGCCCACATTTGCATTGGCATTGCTTATAAATCAGATCATAGCCCTTCTTGGTCCACAGCTGCTGCTGACGCTGACGCTCTGACCAGCTGCGCGCTCTGCCGCTGCCCTTTAGCTGCTGCAGCACACTGGCCTCCCACTGATCGAAACAGTCGCGGTGCATATATTGTCCCACATTGCAGTTCTCATTATTGCAGAGCACACGCACACACTCAGACAGGCCCTGTTCGTCCAGTGAAATGAGTGCATCTAATTTGGCACATTCACCGTTAGGATAGCAGCAGCGCGTCAACTGAACGCCAACGTTTAATGTTTGCTGCATGGGCGCCATGTTGATAGAGGAAGAGAGGGCAGAGAAGGATGTGCCAAAGAGAGTGCGTTGTTCTTGTTGCTGCTGCTGCAGTTGTTGTTGCTGTTGATGAGATTGTTGTTGTTGCTGCGACGACTGCTGCTGCTGGGCTGAGACGCTGACGCTGCTGCTGTTACGACGCGGCGCCATAAATTTGCACGTGTATTTGTGTGTGAAAAAATTCTCAATGGATTTGCATGTTTTTTTGTGTGTTTTGTGTTTGCTTTTGTTTTGATTACGTTTACTTTGGGCTCTCTGTATAAAAATCTTAGTTTTGTTTTACTTTTACTTTTGTTTTTCTGTGTGTAAATTGCAGTCTATTAATTTTATTGATATTTCTAAATTTATACCTGAGCTGAGATTACAACGCACGTTTCTAGTATCAAAAAATTGAGTTTTGTTTTTATTTTACATTTCGCACAAAATTGTTTGTTTTTTTTTTACATTTCGCACAAAATTGTTTTTGTTTTTTTTTAAATTTATATTGTCTCGAAGCGACGCGACGCCGGTTTTTATTTTATTTTGTATTTTTTTGCACTGCACTTTTTTTTATTTTATTTCGGTGTTTTTTTTATTATTTGTTGAGCGGGAATAAATTGAATATTTTTTTTGTATAAAAAACGTTTTCGATGCCGTTTTTCTTTTTTTTTTTGTTTCCTATGTTCTGCGCTTCTTTTGCATTTTGTCGCCTTCTTTGCTTCCACAACTTCTTTGCAATTCTCTGTGTTTTTTCGCTGTTCGTAGAGAGCGATGCAAGAAACACAACCAACCAGATCAAAAGCGAAATTCCAACTAAACCAACGAACGGTACAATCAGACGTAGAGCCGAGCAAACCAAACGAACCGAACCGAACGAATGAACGAACACGAACGAAGCGAGCGTCGACGACGACGTCGGCAGCGCGAACGCCGAACGAGGAACAACAAGCTGAAATTGAAATTCAAAACACACATACACACACGTACGACAGGCGTAAGTGCTGCCGGCAGAGCGAACGTTCACACACACACGCACACTCAGACATGCTGGCGCACACGTTTCGTTGGGTTGTTGGTGGGTGGACTGGTCGCTGCTGCGGTCGACGCGACATCGCAACTGCAGACGACGCTGCGGTCGACGCAGGCAGCGCTGCCGACAGTGAAGTTGCATGTGGTGTTGCTGCTGTCGATCTGCTAAGGGTGGGTGGGTGTTGGGGTGGTTTGGTTGGTTGATTTTCACTTTCCACCACCACCACCAGCCACGGAAAATGACGGTCGCTGTGGAAAATGCTTGTTTTTCATTTGAGGAAAATTTCGCATCACTTTTTTTGGCGCGCAGGATAGTTGGGAAGGGGGTGAGCAGAGGGAATGAGTATCTCATGCTGCCCCAGGGGGTTGGTTGGTGGAGCAGCAGCGAAGAGTGTGAGTGCGAGTGAGTGGAAGCAAAGAGAGAGAGAGAGAGAAGGAGCTATTCGAAAGCAAATTCACTTTCAATGCGGCTCGAACATAACTCGAACGATTTCCCCTCGAACGTGTTGCGCTGCGTTGTTCGACAGCGAACGTGTTCGATGTTGTGGCCGTCGTCGCTGCTCTCACGTGTGCGGCGCTGCTTCACTGTGTTTGACTGTGTGTGAGTGTGTGCAAAAAAAGCCGGCAAAACAAGCGGCAGAGAGAGAGAGAGAGCGATTGCATTGGAAAGTGAATAGAGGAAGGAAGAAGCATCGTTTGACTGGCCAACAAATTATGCTGCGCTATATTCTACGGGCAGGTATGCTATGTATGATGTACATTTATACATATATGAACGTACGCCTGTGTGTGCGTGTCTGGGTTGAACTTGACAACAACAATAATATTTTCAATGTCCTGCTTTACCACACACACGTACACTTACGCACTTCCATTGATTCTGTTCTGGTTTGTTCTGGTTAGAATGGGATCCCTTTGCTGCTACACTTCTACATATGTATGTATGTACATAAGCCCAAAAAACACACAAATACATATGCACTGACACACACACACACACACACTTGTGCAGGCAAACACAATGGCACCCGAACAACAAAACTAAGAGGCTTTGATAAACACAAAGCGAAGACAGCCTGAAAAAAATACAAATGCGAATGGCAACGAATTGACAAATACACTGCAGGCCATAAGTCTGTGACTACTTAACTTGTTTATTGAGTTATTTATTATTAATTTAAAAATATTATACTATATTTATATATAAATATCATTTTAATATGATTATTATTTATATTAGTTATATTATTCGCTATATTTACTTCATTATCAAAAAATTTTAATTTCACTTATTATAAATTTCCATATATCTGTCATTTGCAGCGCATTCATTGTGTCCATGCAGCTGTCTTTGTTTTTTTCACAGTGCTTTCGATTCCTGTTGTTGTTATTGGTGTTGAATATCGCAGTGTTCTCTGTAGTTGCGCTCTTCACATCATCGACTGCTCTTATGTACATACATATGTATGTATATAAGCATGTACACGGCTATGATCGCATGCATGCTTATGTGCTTGTGTTTTTTTTTGCTTCCCTTTGGAGTCCTGTTTGGCAGCGCAACGTTGCGCGTGTTTTGCGAAAAAGAGGCAATAAAAAATCAAAATAAGGGCACGTGTAGGATGGCGTTTGATGGGCATATAGAAACGTAGGCAATTGTAATACATATGGATGTACACACATATGAATACATACATAAATACAAACATACAACCATGCATTTTGTATATGTGTGTACGTATTATATACAGCATGTGTATAAACCGCATTTGCATTAAAAAATCGATAAATAATTAAACAAATGCTATCGATATGTTTGTCCAATTTATAAATAAATATAGAAAAAATTGTATTATATAGATTGATATACGAGTATGTACATACATATATATGTATGTACATGAATACAAACCTATATTTATGTATGTATATGTGTACGTTTGAACATAAAATGGTACACATGTACGTAATATGTGTGTATTTTATTGTAAATTTGTTCGTTATTAAATACTAACAAAAATACTACTCGATAGGCAGCAGCTATCGATATTTGATTGCATCACAAGTTCTATAATATGTCAACGTCATTAGAATTAGTAATGTTTTTTATGTAATTATTAATGCAAAACCATACAATGTGTGTGCGTATGTCAAGTAAATATGTTTATATGTACAAGGATAAATAAACTAAAAGACAAGGCAATATTGAAAATATACGACGAACAACAAAAATGTGCTAGAAAGAAAATGTGTATTATACAAATATACAAGCACACATACATATGTACATATGTACATACATATTTATGTACATGGATGTGTATGTGTATGTATGACATACATATATGTATTTGTCTGCATATGTACATATGTATGTATATATATAGTACCATCAATAACTCTACAAAACAGAAAACAATAAAACTACACACAACGCGCGTGTTGCAAAAATGTGAGCAAATAGAACAAGAAAAAACTGCAAAACACACACAGACACCCATGTATGTAGATACAAACATTCATATGTACATATGTATGTATGCATTCTGTGCAGGTATGTTTGTGCGCAAGATACATAGATTTCTTATAGGACAGTGTGAAAGAGGGAGAGAGAGGCAGGATCTGGCTGAAAGTCAAGGCCTCGTCCAACTGGCAAAGTCAACTGCGTAGTTTGTGACCAACTCGTGTTGTTGTTGCTGTTTTTGCTGCTGTTGCTATTGTTGTTCCTGTTCTACCTGTGTGGAGCAGAATGGAAGCTGCACGTTGCTGATATAATAATTAAGTCAGGTAGGCAGATCGTTCGGCCATTGCGTAATAAGTTCGACAGTGTGCAGAGGGAAAGAGAGAGAGAGTGAACACGTGTGAGTGTGTGTTGTGTTCTTACTGTATTCTTGTGCTAGCTGAAAGGATCGCGGCAAATGGCAATGGGAGGAGGAGAAGCAGTAGGAGAAGGAAGGAGCACAAAGCGGACTAGTTTTCCAGCAGTTTTTTATTGTGTGTGTTGACCTAATTTTAATGACGACCAGAGTTGCCTTCGTTGCGAAGAAAGGGAATACAAATCTCTGATTCGAATGAAAGAAGTAGAGTAGAGTAGATGAAGAAGAAGAGTGCGAAGCAAAGAGGAATCTCAGCCTGGGGCTGGGGCCATATATTTGCTTCTTCTTCTGCTCTACTCCTGCTCTCTCTCTGCTTGTTCTTCGCGTCGACGACACGCATCAAGTTTAATTTTCATAATTAATGGCAAGTTGAGGCCCGTACACGGGCCCCGGGGGGCACATTGGCGGAAAGAGTTGCCATAAATAAACGTCGAGATGCTTCGGTTTCTTGATTTTTTTTGGGCACTATAAACATGTGCCACACTCTACTTGACACGTCATGTTGCAAGTTGAGGCGCAGACCAAAAAGACTTCCTGTTTTGCGTGTGAAAGCGTGGCGACGCTGTGTGTTTGTCCTGCCCCAAAAGATACTATACTTATGTCTATATATGCACCATATGCGCATGTGGGGTACGTAAGATGTTTACCGATTCGCCAAACTTGCGCAAGATTTAACATTTTGCGCAAGAGAAATCGAGTCAGCGCTTCTGTCCGGTGGTAGAAAACAGCCGCCACAGCCTCCTCTGACCCTCGCCACCCAGCAGAGTGTGGACCATTACTAGAGAGGATATCGTGACACGAACTAACAAAAGCTGATGTGATCAGTGCTCAAAAGAAGGAAAAGAATAAAGAAAGGCCAATAATGCTGACACTTTAATAAAAAAGAGGTAAGTAGCTTAAACTACTAGACGTAAAAATATAACCTAATCAACTTTATGGTACTTAGTTTATAAGAAATATTACTATTAGTATTTTAATCTAAAGTTTAAACTATTGTAAATTGCATAGAAAAATTCTTGTGATATTCAAAAACTTGCAAAATTTCACATTATGTATAGAAATAATGTATAGAAATATCAATAAGACCTGCTTTCCATCGTTTTTTCGGAAATGGATTCGACAGCAGTATAGGATTAAAAGATCTACATATGACTTATACAAAATGAAGTCTACTGAATCGACGCACAATATATAGCACGTTAAAATCAGTGACAGCTATTGTTATCTGCACTACCATCTCTAGTCCTTTCTTGAGGGTGTGTCAGTGGTACACGACAGGCGGCAGAGCCACCTCCTGTTCATACCCTACCTCACTCCAACCCGGCACGAGTTACGCATAGAATATAATTTTCTGTGTTGTGTGTATGTGTGAGTGCGCATAAAAGCAAAAGCCGAGCGCTGGAACGGTATTATTTGTAATTACCCACACTCCCACATTTATCCAATCGGAAGCGACTTTGAAACCCAAAAAGGGTTTGAAATTTTCAATGTTGGCCTGGCAACACGGTCAGCCCGTGTACATAACAAGTTGAGCAGATAAATAATGCGCTATATACCACACACACACACACACACACATCTATATACAATCGTACATCTACAGTATATAGTCTCGTATGCGGGTCTTTATGGCACAGCTGAGACCGAAGGGCGTCGTAATTTGGTTGCCAAATGCAACTCATACTTCATTTTGTCTGCGTTACACCAAAAAGGGTCGTCTGTTATTTAGCACGACGTCGTGGGCTGTGTTTCCCTCTACCACTTTATCTTTCCCGAGCTCTTTTCCCTCTCTTCGATTTGCAGAAGGATTTGATGACATTGAGTTCCCATTTAAGAGCACTGAAAACGAGGAAAATAAAGTCTGCATTCGCTATGCACATGGCCTATTTACCATCTTGTCAAGTGACGCATACTTTTTTTAAACTGCAGCATAAGAACTATCCAATGAAAAGAATATACACATGAAAAAGTGAATACAATTGGTTGATTATTTACCATTTATTATAATAAACTGTTTAATATTCTTGATAAAAGTGTAAAAAGTGCAGTTCAAAGAGAAGTTATTGTTACTTAAAGTGAATATTTGTGATATTATCTTACACATAAAAAAGTGAATACAATTGGTTGATTATTTACCATTTATTATAATAAACTGTTTAATATTCGTGATAAAAGTGTAAAAAGTGCAGTTCAAAGAGTAGTTATTGTTATTTAAAGTGAATATTTGTGATATTATCTGTGTGCTTGTGATATCAAGAGTAACTTTATAACATTTATTGAACTCCTTCGATCAAATTCATTTGCCTGACACAGGTTAGCAATGAGAAAGCTATCTTGATCATCTGAAAGAAGCATAAGTTAGCCCAATCAATGTAAATTGATCGTCAAGAATATATCTCACCCGCCCGTATGTGGCTAGAGAGATAGGGAGTACTCCCAAACCGACGAACTCAATAGGCTGCTGAACATTTTGCATGAAATAGACAAGGGCCATCTTGTAGCGTTGATTGGCGTTAAACCAATTTGCGTGAAAAATTGTCATTCCCAAATCTTCGCAGTCCTTAATAATGAGATCGCAAGTGTAACAGGTTGGGAAGGACTGCATGGAACAGGCTATCATGTACCATGCTGAAGAGAGACCGGTTAAAAAGTTGGAGAAGAAAAGGAGATTAATCACCGTAGAGGCCGTAATGAAACCAATTGCAGTGAACTGCACAAAGAGGGAACTCGAGATCAAAGGCCGCATATTAGCGTAGTATTTGAAAAATATGTAATCAATATAAGTAAATCCATTATATAGTCCGACATTACTCCAGTATCATCTTGTGATCCTTGATGCATAGCACGAGCTGTTCAAAGTTTTCCTCCTCACTGAAGCCGGCATTCATTCGCAGTGCCTCAACCCGCTGAATAATTAGCTTGATATGCCCCCGTATGGTCATCATAAAAATTAAGGGCATACAATCAAGTACGACATTACTGCAAACCGCCAAAAGGACGACCACATACTCTATTGTCGAGGCAATCCAAAGATTCTTTGTACTCTGGCGCCAGTCGACAAATGGATTATACAGATTGTAAGGTGCGTGTCCAGACAGCATAGAACTTAAATACATCAAGTTGAGGGACATAACGTATGCAATAAATAAATTTTCGAACAGGTTATACATTTGTTGGTGAATGCCTGAACCTGTAGACGTTCCTTCACGGATACACAGCGTTCGTACATAATGTCCAGCATCTCTTTCATCTTATCCACACGCCAGATGTTTGCCAATAGTATCAGAATCTTGATCGATAAGGTGGGAATGTTGAAAAACATTGCCAGAGAACTCATTAGTTCATTTGATGAAATCGTATCGAAACTCCAGATGAACGGCAAGATGAATGCAATTGGCAAATATATTTCTAAAATCCATAAAATCAGCATGCTCCATAGCCTATATAGGTGTTTTGTAAACCTATTTTCAGTCGGCGGTGCACGTAATCCCAACATAATCATGCTATATTCCAGATATTTGCAAGCATAGCGAGACTTCAATAATTGTCCATCGTCGGGTTCTGTCAAATGTTCGAAAACCATTTTATAAGATTAATTTCTTTAATCAAAACTTGGTTGGCTCTAGTAAAAACTATGACTGAATGGTTCGATCAGAAAGAGGTGACCTCTTTATAGGTTAACAGCTATGCGACATGTCCTTGAGCTGCAATTGCAGTTTATTATAAATATTTTATACATGCAAAACAGCTGGATAAAATTCTTCTTAGTATGATTTGCACTTTTGGTACTTTGAAAAAGTTGTGTATATTAAACAAGAGGATACCGTGCACTATATGATAAGACTGTAGCTTCTCTAGAATTATAGAAAACTTGCAATAAAAACTCTTTATTGAGACGAGTTTTTAAATCTTAGACAATTAAGAAAGACGTAATTTATATTAAGTTGTTAGTTTCATTTCCATATGAACTGTAACTTTATTCACTATTGAAATTACACCTATCAATATGTTTCCCTACACAATCGACTCTATCCATACGTCATTTTCTAGTTGAATACATAAATGAGTACACAATAGTATATATTTACAACCACACTCTGGCTCACACACTGCCATACACATACACATACATACGGACGCTCTCCCTAGCATATGCGCGTGTTTGTGTAAATGAAAGCGGCAAGTGAAAGTGAAAGAGACAACAAATTTCGAGCTGAAATTTCATTTGTCCTTTGCCACCTTCATTTCCCTTGCGGACAGAGAAAGAGCGCGTTAGAAGGGACAAGGACAAGCAGAAGTCGAAAAAAAGGAGATGGAGAAGAGGAAAAGAAACAGACGCCTGCCGAGAACAAGATTTTCGAGGCGCACGCACATTTTTCGGGGGTATTTTTTTATGGTCGACAAGTCGTTACATAGTAGATGTATACATACTACATAAAAGAAGTGTATACAGGGTGTCGTAGTAAAGCATTAAACGATACATGCTGGTTACAATAAAATTTTGGAACATATCCGTAACAAGAGGGACTGGCTCCGCCCACAGTAATACCAATATGTCGAATTCAATGGGAATAATACAAAAATGAAAGGAGAAAAATAGTATTTTACTGTATTCAGCAAGATGCATAGTACATTTTAATGTGATGTATTCATTGGACCTCTTCGAATATATTCATCTGTTTGATGAATGTTATCAAAGAGAACGCAAGCTTGACCATCTGAAAGAAAAACTAACTCAGATGTACAATCAATAATAAATGCTTAGATCCGGTCGTACTTGACTGTAAGTGGTCAGGCAAATAGGGAGGACTCCTCCGCCGATGAATCGAATGGGCTTCTGTGCGCTTTGCGTGAAATAGATAAGTGTCATCTTATAACGCTTCTCAGCACTGTTCCAGTTGGAATGGAAAATGGCCATTGCTAAATCGTTGCAGTCCTCAATAATGAGGTCGCAGGTTAAGCATATTGGGAAGGACTGCATTATACAGGCTGTCAAATACCAAATGGTGGAGAGACCCGTAAAAAAGTTGGCGAAGAACATCAAATGGATTAGAGTTAAAGCCAGAACTAATGCCATTGCAGTGAACTGCACAAAGAGGGAACGCGAGACATAAGGTCGCATCAGATCGCAGTACCTGTCAGATAAGGAAAATAAGTTTTTATCAATACTAATATAGATACTTCACATATTTACTCTAGAATCAACTTGTGGTCCTTGATGCACAACACGAGCTCCTCATAATGTTGCTGTTCCTTCACGTCGACATTTTTGCGAAGTTTTTGCACCCGTTTAATGAGTAGCTTAAGGTGTTCACGTACTGTAAGGCCAAATATGAAGGGCATAGAGTCGACTATGATGTTGCAGAAGTTTGGTGGGAACAGAATTAAATAATCAAACGTAGAGGTAATCCACAAGTTTTTAGTGCTCTCCCGCCAGTCGATAAACGGATTGTACAGATTAAAGGGCGAGTATCCGGAAAGTACCGAACTGAGGAATTTCAAAGTCGGTACCATGATGTACATCGTGACGTAAAGATATGTTACTACATGACAGCGACTGGTGAAGACGTGAACTTGAAGACGCTCTTCGTGCGAAAAACATCTCTTATACATGTCTGCAAGTAATTTTTTGGCCTTATCGATACGCGAAGCATTTATCAATAGAATAATCAGTTTCATCGAGATGGCTGGCACATTAAAAAGTATCACAAGGATACCAACAATTTCATTTGGTGTCATCGTATCAAACCCCTTCCAAAACGGAAGTGCAAAGGCAATTGGTGTGTAGACAGCTACAATGCCCTTCACAATGTATCCCCAAAACTGATAGATCTTGTGATAGTTTGGATTCAGTTCTGGTGGTTGTCGTAATGCGAGTATCTTCATGCCATACTCCAAATAATTGTAAACATCTTGAGGTTGTAAAAGTTTGCCATCCTTTTGTTCGTTACGGTATTCGAAAACCATTTCTTACTCTGTTGCCACAACATTCGAAGCTTGTCCAATGACTAGAAAACATTTCCATAATGCTACTATTTATAGGAAATGCAGCGTAGCTGGTAAAACAAAGAAGAGTCATACGATTATGAATGTTTAATAGAACAACTTGTATTGTGTTATGATTTGCAATTTTTTTGCGCCCATTTGAAACATTTAAAATGCAACATGGGGAAATGAAAAGGACCTTGAAAAACGGCTGCAATGAAAATGATAAGAACTTATCGATTACTATCGATTTTAAACACGGTAACAAGAATCTGAATTCGTTATATATTTTGAAACATAAGCTAGATACTTCATACTACATTTCTAAGTGACTTATAACGTGTACAGTAAATTTTCCTGTGATTCTAGTTCTATTAAGGTGTAAAGTATATTCATTGCACTTCTTCGAATATATTCATCTGTTTGATGCATGTTATCAAAGAAAACGCCATCTTTACCATCTGAAAGAAACAAAGCACAAATTAAAATTAATTTACATTAACTATGCTGATCAGATGTCACTTTGCTGTATGTGGCCTGACAGATAGGAAGGACTCCTCCGCTGATGAACTTAATGGGCTTTCGTACATTCTGTATGAAGTAGATAAGAGCCATTTTATACCGCTTTTCTGCGCTGATCCAGTTCGAGTGAAAAATGGCCATTGCCAATTCGTCGCAGTCTTCAATAATGAGGTCGCAGGTAAAGCAGATTGGGAAGGATTGCATCATACAGGCTAGAATATACCACACCGAAAAGAAGCCCGTCAAAAAGGTGGCAAAAAACAGCAAATGGATGACAGTGGATGCCAAAACAAACGCGATTGCAGTAAACTGTACAAATAGGGAACGCGTTACATAAGGTCGCATCAAGTCGCAGTACCTAAAAGATGATGTAAATTAGCATTTATCTATTAGATACTTTCAATACTTACTCCAGTATCAACTTGTGGTCCTTGATGCAGAGCACCAGCTCTTCAAAGTGTTGCTGTTCCATTAGCTCGGGATTTTCACGAAGTTTCTGCACTATCTTAATGAGTAGCTTGAGGTGTTCACGTACAGTAATACCAAAGATGAAGGGCATACAGTCGACTATGATGTTGCAGAAGACGACGGGCATTAGGATTACGGAATCAATACTCGCAGTAATCCACAGGCTCTTTGTGCTCTCACGCCAGTCGATAAATGGATTGTATAGATTAAAGGGTGAGAAACCCGACAGTACCGAACTGAAGTATTTGATAGTTGGAACCATAACATAGACCAGAGTATAAAGATAGGTTATAGAATGACAAAATTTAGAGATTCCGTGAACCTGAAGGCGCTCTTCGTGTGACACACATCTCATGTACATTGCGTCAAGCAGTTCCTTACCCTTACAAAGGCGCCAGAAATTTGTCATCAATATTATCAGTTTCACTGAGATGGCGGGGACATTGAAAAATATCACAGACATGCCGACAAGTTCATTTGGCGTAATCTTATCGAAGTCCTTTCCAAAAGAAAGTATGAATGAAGCGGGTGCATACGGTATACATATGAACTTCACAACAAATCCCCAAATCTTGTAAATCCTATGATATTCCGGTTTAAGGTCCGATGGCTGTCGTAAGCCCATTATTTCTATACCATTCTCAAGATACTTATAAGCTTCCGAAGATTTGAAAAGCTTTCCATCTTTTGGTTCTTCACTGTATTCCAAGTCCATTTTCAAAACTGTATTCGCTATACTCGCAGCTAGACTGTGCAAATATCTCTCATGAAAGCACCATTTATACAAAATTCTCCTGGGAATTATAAATATGTAATAGAAAAAAAAATAAACTTTGATTTTCTTGTTGTATGATTTGCATTTTTTTAAGGTCCCGTGGCAGGGTATTTTAAAATTCATCAGGGTCAATCGGTGATGACCTTTTGAACTACAATGAATTGCATACTTTGCAGGCTATAAATAAGTATTTTTAAATAAACTTTGTGGTGTGCAGCAAACTTATCTAGTTAATTTTACTGCCTTATACAAAATAAAATATTCTGGAAATAGACTTTTTTCGAATGCTTAAAAACGGTATATAAAATCCTGTTCTTTTTTAAATTATTAAAAGTTTTCTTAAGGTTTGATATACTAGGAACAAAGATGTAAATTAAAATAACTATAACAAAGAGAAGACGAATAAAAACAACCTATATGACAACAAATCATCTGCTTCTTGACGTTTTCTCCTATCACGTATGCATATATGAACTCAGACCACTACGTATTAATTACTTAAATAACATGTGTCAAGCTCATATAATTATTAAAATAATAAAAGCATTGTATATAAAGCAATAAAATCAATGCGGAAATGTGTATGTATGTATGTCGTTGCTTGGTACTATTTAATGTTTCCTGGATATCGCCCATCGTCTGCGTTATCAACAACAAGTGGTACAGTATTAGTACAAGGCAGACTTTCTAATACCTTATCATTGTACGCTTGAGCTTTGACTGCTACGTTCAACGAAAGTTATATAAATATATTATACGAGTATAAATTATTAAATACAAAAAAAGTCATTATGTGTGAGGTTTGTTTCGATATATGGAAATATAACTAAAATGGGTTTGGTAGTCCGTTGCTAATTTCTGACGCCAACTGATACACCCACTGCTAAGTTCGTATACAGGATAGTCGACTGTTTTAATTGTGTTTTTTATTAAACTTTTGGTTATTTATATAAAATGATTCTGGGAATTGTGCAAACTTGTTTTCCCCACGGAGAAACTGGACTTATAAAATTCATTCAGCTTCATAAAGATTGTTCAGTACAAATTATTCAATCGTTGCGGAATCAATATGAATTTCACTGTGTGTTTTGTGGTACTTCTACAAGTGTTGTCAGCTCTCGGTTTTCGTTGCTACACAAAGGATAAGCAATTTGGCATTTGCATGAGACAGAGAGATTGTACAGGCAATGGATCCGGAGCACTGACGAAATGTGGCAACACTGGCTTGTATTGTTGTCTACAAGGTGCCTCTGGAAGTCCTGCACCAGTTGCTTCGCCCGTTGCTTCACCAGTTGCTTCACCAGTTGCTTCACCAATTGCTTTACCAGTTGCTTCGAGATTTGATTCGGTAGTTCCTTCGACAGTTGATACTACAATTCGTTTGGAAGTTGCCTCCACCAATGCTTCGATAGTGGAGTCGAAATTTCCAACAAATTGCGGATGGACTCCACTGTATCCTACAGTACAAATTGTTGGTGGATATCTGGTCGAACCAAATGAATATAGCTGGTTAGCTAGCTTGCACTATGGATATCAACGCAAAAATCAATGTGGCGGTTCTGTGATCAACTCTCGGTACGTGCTGACTGCTGCTCACTGTGTGACAGGAGAAAGGGTTGCCCTAAATGGAGGATTGTAAGTTATTTTTAATCCAAACCAGTCAAGCTCGTTACATAATGCAATTGTCGTATCCACAGACAAAGCGTGCGACTGGGTGCCTTCAATAAGACCGAAGATATATGCGATTACGGCATTGAAAACTGTACGAATTACCAGGAGTTTGGCATTGAAAGGACAATACCCCATAGCAACTACAAACAAAACTTGTATCAGGTTGTTAATGACATAGCGCTAATTCGCCTAGATAGACCAATAGAATTTGGACCCGCTATGTGGCCCATATGCCTGCCCTTCGGAAAGAACAGTATACAGGCACCGGAGCCTAACTTCACTTTAACTATCTCTGGATGGGGTCTTACTATGGAACAATTGGAAGTGGTAGGAAAACGTCATGCAACAGTCAGCCTCTGGCCGTCAACTAGGTGTAATGCCATGCGTACTGATAACAGACATCTCTGTGCCGTTGGACCAGGCAAGAACATATGCTCCGGTGATTCTGGGGGCCCACTGATGTACCACTTCAAGCCCCGTTATATGGCCCTTGAAGGAATTATATCCACTGGCTTAAGAAATTGTAATAACACAGAATATCCTGGAGTTTTCACAAGAGTGCGTAGTTACGAACAATGGTTAAACAATAATATAGAAATGTAAAAAGTGAATAAATTAAACAGCACAAGAAATGTTAAAATATAAAAAGAACTTATGATAATAAGTATGGTGATTTTCCCTATGTTGATGATTTTATACCTTGTGCAGCGTTGAGCTTATGGGGTTAGCATCCTTGGGCACTACGATATAAAATATTGCATAATTATTTGCTCGTATAAAAAAAATTTCAGATTGAACCCATGAAGCTTTCAATAGTTGTCTAAATTAAGTAATCATCACCCATTTGAGATATTCTAGGTATTATTTATGATAACAAATACCGATTTGATCGCCACTAAAAATCAATTTAAAGTATGCTTAAAACGAGACTTACCAAACAATGATACCAAAGAATTTTATACGATAAGGTTGCTTTATACTTTATTTGTAGGATTGATTCTAAAATATGGTTCTTGTGTGTGGTCTTCGTGATACCAGAATTACCAAGATAGAATAAGGACTTCAAAATCCATTTCAATATTGGATATAGACCTAATTAAAGTCCTCTCTCTCCCCCGAGTCCTCTCCTTCTTCTATAATACTGTCTATTCATAACTATATACGTAATACCCCATTGAAACAACAAACCTTTCTCCTGATCTCCAGCTCGAAAACCAGTGACAGATAAACGCCGTCATAAAGGGAATGTGACAAGTGGGTGGGCTATAGAAGGGAATACACAAACATACATACACCAACTGTATATGTATGTGGCTCTATATAGAAAGCTCCATATACTCCACATACTTTTGTATTATGTATGTAAAAATAATGCAATTTTCACTAACACGCTGACCTTCAACATGATTTTCGCTTGTGAGGCTTAGCGAGAGTGAGACGGAAAGAGAGAGTGACTGCGCGGGAGAGAAAGAGAGAGAGAGAGAGAGAGAGGGAGAGTGAGAGACAGCGACGAAGCAGCGGAAGAGGCGAATGCCGAAAAAAAAGAAGTGTGGCAAAAGCTAAAGGCAACGCAATATAGACGATGCTATATACCAAACGAATGTCTGCTGCATAATCCACATGCGGGTTGCACACACACACACACAAACACACACACACACACAGTAACGCGCATATAATCATGTGCATGTGCGTGTGATTTTATAACATGAAATTGAAATTTGCTGCATGAAAACGAAATTTGCAGCATGCTGAAAATTGAACGAAGGCAGAAGTGTGTGAAAGAGAGACAGAGAAAGAGAAGGGGAGTGGGACGGAAGAGGGCAGGCGTGTTGTAGTTAGTAGTAGGACCGGCTGCAGTCGGGTATGAGGCATGCGCGCGCGCATTAGGCTGCCACATGCAACATAATGGCAACTCCAACACCAGCGTCGCTGTCGCAGTCGCCGCCGCAGTCGACGTCGCTGCTGTCGCTTCGTTTTCAAGTGCAAGTCCAAGGGCAACTTCGTGCAACTGCAACAAGGAATGGAATGCGACTGCGTTGGCGTTTGACAGCGACGTCGACGTTGACTGCAGCAGCAGCGACGCGTCGCCTTCCAGAACCTGCTGTGCTGCTGCTGCTACTGTTGTCTGCGCGGTAGACCTTGAAAGCAGCTTCGTGTTGGGTTTGCCGTCGCCGTCGTCGTCGTCGTTGTCGTTGTCTGTGGTGTATATACTCTCACTACCACCACAGTGTATACTCTCCACACACACACACACACACACACAGATGCCTGCATACTTGCACTCTCTTTTGCGTGCTGCATTTGTGTTGGTTTTGCACGTTTCTGTTTTATCGTCATGTTTCTATGGCCAGCGCCAGGGGGAGTGCCTGTAGAGGGAGTCAGGTACGGTGTGGGAAGTGGGGAGGCAGGACAACATAAAAGCTCGCTGCTGCTGCTGAGTGGGTAGAACTCGCTTTGCTGCTGCTTCTTCTACTGCCGCTTCTTCTTCTCTCTCTCTCTCTTTGTCTTTCTCTCTGCCTGTGCTCGTGTGCTCCTCTGTCCACTTTTTGACATTTCGCCCACTTTTTCCTGTTCTTCCGGTTTTTGTTTTGTCTGCTTTCCTGTTTTCGACCCATAATCCTGTCCCGTGCCGTCGCAGTCGCCGTCGCCGTCGCTGCTGCTGCCTCAGCTTATGTAATGCCAAAAACGTGTTCTGAGCTTCGGGCTTTGTGACAACATTTCTGCCTATGTGCGAATTACCAATTGATGGAAATTTTAAAAGTGTATTTGGCATAGAAGAAAGAATTTATAAGACTATATATCAGATACAGGAAATGGGAAGTAACATATTATAAAACTTGCATATATCATGCTTTAAAAAGATTATTGGTTATAAGTTGATCAGTAGTTATCATTTGTGTTCATTCTTCCTGATCTTTTTTATTGCTTAAGTCTTGGGCTATGAGTCTAGATTATGAATTTCTATCATTTGAACCTAATAATTTAATAAATATTTCAACTTTAACAAAACATAACTTTTTTGGGTATCTTAAAATAATAGGGGTTTTCATATTAAATCATCTTTAAAAACAAATGTAATCGGTTTATTGTCAATTTAGTGAATTATAAGTAAATTTAATATTTTTAATTTCAAATTAAAGCAAGTAAAAAGATTATTTTATTCTATTGCAAGGAAATAGGTCGTGGGATCTATAATTTTAAATATTTTTTTGTTTCAAATGGTTGCAAAAATGAAATAATTACTGTAAATATTTTAGAAATATTTTTATGTGATTGCAATTTATGGAACTGTTAGTTTTCTTGAAATATTTCGTAAGAATATTCCAATAAATTTGTGAAGTTCTGCAATGGAGAAAGAAGAATTCAGAATTTTAGTTTTATTTTAGTATAATATCTTTGGCATATAATAATAAATTCAAATAAAATGCCTAAGATTCTATGTGCATCGGGTTCCATTGATACTTTTATATAACTTGATACTTTTATATACTTATATATACTACCTTTGCAGTTTTTCCTCTTTACTATAAATTGCATTTAAATGATATTATATTCAATGAAACTTCTTGGAATGCAAAGTATCAATTAAATTTCAGTTAAAATACAAAATTCCCGCTTGTTTTTAGCCGATAAAACATGCCATAATGTAGCTATTTCTTTAGTTGTTTTTCTCGTATTTTGACTACAAACTTCGCTTGCTCGTTTCTGTTTTATGGCATTATCTATGCCAAAGCGGAGTTAGAGAGAGAGAGAGGGAGGAGAAATGAGAGGGGGGATGGAAAGTTGGCAGCCAACACGTGGTATCAAAATGTTACCCAAAAGCCGTGGGCCATAAATAAACCTCAATCGCAACGGTGGCTGCCCAGGCAACACACCCGGTCCACACAGCCCAGTCTCCATCTCAGGCCCAGTTCCAGTCCCAGTCTCCATCCCAGTCTCAGTCCACAGCAAACTCAGGCCACACGCTCAAAATCGAAAACCCGAACCTGAATCCGAACCCAAACTCAAACCAAAAGCCTGAGCTGCAGTTGGAGTTGGAGTTGGAGCCCAAACGTTGTGCGCAGCATAAAGCATAAAACATGCTTGCTACAGCAGGAGGGGGCAGGCAGCAGTCAGGGGGGCGGGGGGAGGTGCCGCTTGCCACGACTTTACTCTCACAGCGCCGACGCAGTGGATGCACCACCAACAAAACATCACGGCCATACAACTCCGCCTCGACCATGCCCCGCCGTTGCGCCTGCCGCCCACAAAATCGCAATACGCGTGTCGCTCTCTTCTCGCAGAGGAAGGAGTGAGTAGAGAAGAGTGCAAAAAAAAAGAAGAAAAGAACAGAAAAGAAAAGAAGCAAAAAAAAACGCGCACATAGAAAACTTTCCACGTTCTTGATCGTGAATTTTCTATGCTACTGGGCCTTGAAACTTTGACAGAGAGACTCAGCAGGAAGCAGGCGTAGCAGCAGGATGGAGAGGAGTAGCGAGCGGAGGGATTTATGGAGGAAGGTAGGTGGTGTGCTAGAGGCAGAGGGCAGGAGGGGAGTTGCCGCATTACGTCAGTGCGGCAAAAGCAGTGAAGTAAAAGGGAAAACTCGCCTTCTCTGCGGAGTTTTAATGTCACTCACAGATACAGATACAAAGCGCCAGATACTTCAGTGTATCTGCAAGTATGTGTATCTGTAGCTGTGTGTATGTGTCTGTATGTGTGTGGAAAGCATTCTGCTGTCGTTTTTCTTTGGCAGTTCTTTTTTGCTGCTTGCCGCTTGTTATTTTCCGCTGCTTTGGATTTCCTGCCAGTTATTTGGCTTCGCTGCGGAGTTTCAAGCTAAAAACGCCCTCCGTTTTATGGCCAAGCCAAGACTTTGGCCGAGGTCGTGTCTGTATCGGTCTGTGTGTGTGTGTGGGACAAGGTGTTTCATGTTGTTAATGGCTCTGTATGCCTTGCTGCCTGCTTTCCTTCTTTTGCGTTTCATTTTTTCCATCTGTTTTTTCCTGTCAATATGAAGAACTCGCGCCTTTTTGAGTCTTATTTGTTTTTACTGCGCAGCCACATTGATTCCCAGATATATATATGAATATATATATGTATATATATTTATATGTGTATATATGGGAATATATGTCCGTGCATTAGCATAAATATGCCTTGCGGTCGCCTTAGTGAGTCATCACGAGAGAGGGTTGGACTGGGCCAATAGAAACTAAATTGGTTTCTGTTTTTCCTTTTTTTTGTGGTCATGCCTTGAGCTAACATAATCTAGTTAGGTCTTAGGGTTCGGCAATATAAACTAAAGATATGAGCGGCATGGGGAATATAATAATGCGGATATTGGCTACAGACTACGAAATTACTCAAATTATTATAAGGGAGAGAGAGAGAGTTATGAGTAGAGACATTATGTCTTGAGGTTCTTAGAGCTCTTCTAATGTAATTTCTTTAAAGGTAATATGGTTAAGGAAGAATTGATATTTGCCTATGATGCGCAGAGTGATTTTCTTAATAGAAATGAATTGAAGTGACTCTATAAATGTTATACAATTTAGATATACTCTATTTAAACGTTTTAAATAGTGCTCTACGTTATTAAATGGATTCTTTAATAGGAGTATCGCTTGCTATGGTGTATAATTTAAGTATACTATTTCATAATGTTTTTATAAGTAATCTTTAATAGAAATATCCCCTAATTATTAACTAATATTCATTCAAAAGACATTTCATATGTAAATCACATTCATAATTCGATACTTATTATTATATGGATGCTTAAATAAGCATACCCCTTTGTTGTTAGAGTTTATTCCTTCAGAGCACGAAATCATTTGCTAAATTCCTCCATTACTCGAACCTGTGAATCACTTTAAATCTTCTTGTTCACAGGACTCACGCCTCTTCTACCATTCCAGAACTTTCTTCGCTCTTCTATCTCACATTCCATGAGTGTAGATATCACAATATTTAAACACAGCAATCTGCACTTGCTGCAGAAATGATTTCTCTACCTATCTAGAATAACCACACATTCATACATACATAACTCCGTCGTGTGTTCTGTGGTAGTATGAGATATTGTAGCTCAGTCCCTTTTTAATCTTATCTGGTTTGTGCCACGTCAGTCGCTTCGTTGATTTTCCTTTGTTTTTGCGGCATGTGAAAAGGAAAGTGCTCACCAAACACACACAAAAATAGCTAGATACGTGTGTGTGTATTTTTATGCCAACCCCCACATAGACAGAGTGCATATATATAAACAGAACGCACAGTTACAGATACATTTGTATATACTCGTATATCATACAGAAATTGCGTAGAGCTCCTCCCAACGGCAGCTAAAAATGGCAACGTTTTCGGCCTTTTGTATTTTGGCGTGTTTTTTTATTTACAAATTTCCATTGAATGTTCTGTGTTTTGTTATGCAGATATATTAATGATATATCTTTATACATATAGCTATGGACAGCTGTCGTCACAGCGGCTTAGCAGATTAATTGCACTGCGCGTAACCGCAGTTTGAACTCCACTTGACTCGTTCCTTTCTTTCCATCTCTCTCTTTATATATATATATATCTCCCTCCCTTTCTCTATCTATACATCTCTCTCTATCCCTTTCTGCAATTGTTGCCAAACTGAGTTTACAAATTTCCGATCTTTCAATTGGCATGCAAAAACTTTTTTCCACATTGTCATGCAGTTTTTATACCCTGTAAAAATAGATGAAGAGGGTATAGGCGTATAGGGAGTGTAATAGAGGTACTGTATAACATAGTTATGTGGAGAAAGAACAACAGAAGTGCTGTGTAGGGCACATTATGCATGATTACAGGGTATCTAAATGTGTTGCCAACGAGAAAGAATTCTACAATAATTGTTAAGTTTAAACCAATATGTTATAATTATTTCATATAACCTATTTCTAATATTGAACCTAAATTCAAGGTTTCTACAGGGTAGTTTATAATGAAACAATATGTTTATTGATTTTATAGACTATTTAAAGGCTTTTAGTGGCATAGGATTTCATGTTTCTGCATTTAAAACCTATTCAAGTCTCATGTAAGCTATTTAAGTCTTATTTTAGCTATTTACAGGGTATATTTATGCCCAAAATGACTGCTAGCTAGTTAATTTTGGGTATTTTGTGTGCAACAGTTGTTGCTGTTTGCCGTTGTGCTTTCCACAAATTGAACACTGCAATTGTTTGTCAACCATGGACCGTTACATCCGCTGAAATTGGATTAATGCGCCTCTCTGGCTTCAACTCTCTGACTAACCATTGCCCACTGTATGTGTGTGTGTGTGTGTTGTTCGTCCCACTGTTGATCAAATTTTGCATGTCCATTTTAACCCTTGTGTATGTTGCATGCCGAAGGGCCAAAATGCAATTAGACCGTGACCGTGGCTGTGTGTGTGTGTCCACTAACTGTTAAACGTCACTGTGCAACCTGCGGTAGCTTCGTCAACTTCAGCAAAACTTTCCCACAGGATTTGGTACCCCTTTTGTAGTTCTTCTCTGTCGTTTTTTTTTTTTTTGGCGTACCAATTAGATTAATTTGCCTTAATTCTGCAGTTGATTACAAAACATTGCGCAATGTCTTCGCCCCAGCGTGTCTGTTCTCTCGTCTTCTCCCCAAAACGAACAAACTTAAAACATAAATCAACACATCCGCTTGAATTCCAGGAACCGCCCAGCAGTAGTTGAGCAAAGAAGTAGCGCTCAGTCTATTTCATTATAGTTGGAATTGTTATTCATTAAAAATAAATAAAAATTGTTGTCGCAGTGTTGTTTTTATACCCGATACCATGAGGGCAAAAAGGTATTTTTACTGCGTCAAGTAAAAATGTGTTTAACTGGCATTAGAAAAAGTTCTGAGCCCGCCAAGTGTATATATTCTTATTAGTATCAATAGCCGAGCCGATATATCCATATTCGTATGTCCGTTCTTGTGGAAATCTATATCGCAGACACTGTAAGAACTAGAATGCAAAAAAATAAAATACGTATTATTAGTACGCTCAAGTATATTTGAACATTTCGTTACACCCCTTTTGGCCCCGCAAATTGATAAAAACTAGAAAACTAAGCGTAATTAAAACTGAAGAGAGTTAAGTTTTGGTAAACACAGTAACTATTATCTTCCAAATGATTTTAGCTTTAATTTTATTGCGATCGGATAATTAACAAAGAAGGTATTTAAAAAATCATTTTAAAAGGCTACTGCTGTCCCAGCTCCTGCAAAGTATACAAAAAAAAATACGCCAAATAGTGAAGTTAAAGGCAGGTAGCGGGTATATTTCAGTCGAGCACTCTTCACTGTTTGTTTTTGCTTGTTTTTTGGGGCTACATACGGAGAGCTGCCCTCGACCAATGAAAGAGTCTCGCATCATTGTATTGACAGGCGGGTCTAGAGTCTACGTGTATGTGTGTGTGTGCGAGGGCGGGAGTATGTGTGTGTGGCTCATCGCTCAATATGCGTAAACTACGCATTTGGCATTGGAGCTGAAGTACGAAACAAAAAACGAGACCCGAACGAATTTTGGGCATAAATCATTCCACATGCTAAATGACACATGATGGTGGATTGGTCTTTGGTAGGATACAAAATCAGAGATACCCTACATTCAAAACATTTTATATGGTTAGAATAGTTAACATAAATTTCTACATGATCCTTATGTTTATTCAGAATATTTAATGTATGAGAACGATAAATGTTCCTAGCTTAAAGATCTTTAAATCTAATAAAGTCAAAGTCTGTTGTATTATTTAGCTTTATTTTAAGAAAATAAATATTCTATTCTATCATAAATATTCTTTATTTAAATAAAATCCATATAAATATTCATTCTTATATCCGATATGTCTATGAATACTTTCTAAATTGCATTAATAATTTGGATTATATGTTTTTTATTTATTTATATAATAAACTCGTATTTCATGTACAACAGTTATTCAAATCATTTCAATCATCGAGCTAATATACCCTGCCTATATATAGTAGAAAGAGTACTCGAACAACAATGAAAGAACACAATCGAAATCAAAATCTGCCGAAGAAAAGCCTCACACAATCGACGCATAAACATTTCGCTGGGGGAATCGAAGCATGAGAAAATTCTTTTTTTTATATTATTTAAGATCTGAGGCAGCCCCAGCTGCGGCCTATTAAAGACTAGGCAAAGCAGTGCCGCATACAATGTGGTAAATTAACAAATTAAAACGAACCGCTTTGGCGACGATTCGCCTCCGACTCCGAGCGTATTCTCAACCCAGAGACAGGGTCAGCATCGCAGGCAGATCGACCCCCGACTCTCGCTTCCTCCTCGACCACAGATCGGAAATCTTATGTGCTCAGCTGAGCCTATTTTGTTGGCATTTTATGTGAATTTATTAATTTTTTATAGTCGTAGATTTTGTGAAGCTTATGGGAAATCAAAGTGCCGACGCCAGACTTCAATTTGGTGCGTAGCTCAAGTATTTTTTGCCTGCCTTCTCAACGGGAATGCTATCATTTTTTTTGGGACATATTTTGGGATTCATGTTTGAAAGTTGTGTAACTTTTCTTAGCTCGAATAAGAAATGATAGGCAAATAAATCTGAAAATAAGATTTGGATATTTACACTGCAGTAATCCTCACATTATAATTCAGTTGATAATTTTAGGGGGATTAGAAGAGATCAGTTAAAGATCAAACTGAAAATTTTTTTAGGTAATAATAAATATATAACTGTGTTTTCTAAAATGCAAACCTAATTTAAAATACTTCAAGTGTTCCTTCATATTCAAAAACCCATTGTCACCTCATAGCTCATCAAATTTCATACAAATTTATTTTGATTGCACAATTGAATTCAGCTTAAAAAGGCCAAAGTTAATTAAATACAAAACCAATGAATGAATATAAATCAATTCGTGTAGTGTGGAGGTCAAAAATATTCATAGTTTCGTTTCATTAATGATTTGTTCAATGAATTTCTTTGGAAACGGACGTTAACTCAGAATTCCGGGTATAAAAATTGTTTAATAATGCGTCCTCCTAAAATGCTGCTATGAAATTGTTTTCGGATATCTCTGTCAAAAGCCAGTTGAATGGCCCATAATCTCCAAGTGAATGGAGCTACAGGCAAACAATGAGAGAATGTTGTGTGCTCGGGCCTAACCACTTCATTAGCACGACGAGGCTTATCAGCAGTGCCAGCCAGAGCCCAGCCAGCTGCCCAGCCCCGAGTGCAGTACAGACCAATTCAGCGGGCCAACAAAACCCGACTGCAGTACCAGCAAACAACAATAACAACAACAACAACAACAACAAGGAATATAACAACAAAGAGCAACAACAATTTATCTAGCCGAGGCTTATTTGACAAATTATGTGGTGTCGACGCGTTGGCCATCGATACGACCAGCAGTCTGGATAGCAGTGGCGTAGTTAGGAGGGGGGATGAGATAAGGAAATTAATTGATTGAAATATTTGAAGAATTCTTTATGATTTTAAGAGGTTATATAGATTTGAATGAGAATTTTTGATTATAATATATGAATTATTTAATTTGCCGTATTTAAGTATAGTATAAGTTCTATATGTAGTAACATTATAATATGTATGCTATATTTAAGTGTTTTATAGATTATTTCAAAAAAAAAAAATTTTAAGTTTAACAAGTTTTAATATCCTTTCAACAGTATTTAAAAGTATTTTTAAAACCAAATTTTATAAAGTATATTAAGTATTATAAACTTTCCATAACTACATTCTACTTCAGTAGTACCTCAACTTATTATATATATTTAAATTATACAATACTTTTTATTCAGTTATTATAACCCTCAGTACCCTCTTGCCGTACGTCACTGTCAGAGCTCTCAGTCTCTTTCTCTTAAGTAAGTATTAAGTATTAAGTATTAAGTATTATAAACTTTCCATAACTACATTCTACTTCAGTAGTACCTCAACTTATTATATATATTTAAATTATACAATACTTTTTATTCAGTTATTATAACCCTCAGTACCCTCTTGCCGTACGTCACTGTCAGAGCTCTCAGTCTCTTTCTCTTTCGCTGCAAACTGTGCCCAGGGCCCGTCAAATCAGTCAATCACGCGTTGCCCAGCCCCGTCCGGCTTTTAGGCTAATAACAAGACAACATTTGGACAGACTGCAGGACAGACAGACAGACAGACAAATGGTCTAAATGATGGACAGAGGAGGGTGCAGCCAGAGGGTGCTGGGAGAGAAGAGACGCCATTTCATTAGGCGTCGAAGGTGTTTAAACTTTTTCATGGTCAAATGTGGCAACAATTTGTTGCAAGCTGCCAGGTGAAAGAAAACCTTGTCAACATTGTCAATGCAGTTCGTGTTCGTGTTGTTGTTGTTGTCGTGTTGTTGTTGTTGTTGGGCAGCCACCCACCCCGAGAGCGGGCCTTGGACTTGACTGTCGTCTTGGTTTCAATGCAAAGACGACGACGACGTTCTATGCAAATGCCGCGCACAGCTGCAACAGACTGCAACGCGGCCTAGCAACAGTGTGTGCAACTGTGTGTATTGTTGCAACTGTGTGTGTGTGTGTGTGTGCAACTGCTGGTATGTGTGTCTGTGTGTGTGCAGATTCTAAAGTTAACCGCATGACGAATCACTTCGCATAAATTGAAACGCTACGTTGCATGCGCTGCGTCTGCTTAAGAGCTCCAAAGCGACTGAGCGGGGGCCAAGGCGACGCGCCTACATAGGGACAGGGAGGGGGAGAGTGGCACTGGGGGGTACTTTTTGCAGCCGTCGCCAGTGCTCCTTCAGTGCAAATGTGCGTCGCCATTGCCGACGCCTCATAATTCTTCAAATGCGTGTGTGGGGTTTCTGCCCCGTTGGGCTGCATGGGGGCGCGTTGCGTTGAAAGCCTTTGACGGCAACGACGGCGACGGCGACAGCGACAGCGACGTAGTGACGCGGCAGTCGCAGCTCGTTAAATCGTGCAGCACAAGCCCCCAACCGTGCCCCTCAACCCGACAGAGCTATCAATGCTGCGTTTTACTTGCTAATTACGCATACACGCGCAGTTGCAGTCGAGCTACTGCAACTGTGTGAGTGTGTGTTTGTGATTATGTTTATGCGTGCAACTTAAGCAGATAAGAGAAAGAAGATCTTTGCAGTACTAGTTATCATCTTAAGACTGTTAAGAAAGTTCTCTTTAAAAACTCTGAAAGAAAAGTTTGGAAACGTTTCCTTCTATTGAAAACTCGGAATCCTTCCAGTTCTTTTTACAGACTTTTAAAGATCATGAAACTTCTTGAATTTATAAATAAAATAATATTTTTTTAAGTTAATTTTTTAATTCTTTGTGTTATCTCTCAAACCTATTAAGCTGAGAACCTTTTCTTTTTCTGAAAATTTGTCAAGTTCCTTTCACAAACCTTTTCAGATTATGAAACATATGAAACTTCTTAAAAGAATATCATTTATTTAGGTTACTATTTAGAAGATATGTCAAGTTATTACATGTATCTGCAAAACTAAACTTTTCAAATTCATTTCTTTATTATATTTTCGTAAGAAAATCCTGAACATTCCAAACAACGAACAGATTCTGGAGATTTAAAGTACTTTCTTAATTTCAATTTTAACAATGTTTCTCCATTATCATTATTCAGTGCTGGCCACGAAATTCGCACTCTGTTCTAACAAACTTCCACTTTCGTTGATCTCTCCCTCTCTTCACAACATCTCTGTCCGCACGAACCTAATCATAAATCCATCTCTCTCTCACACTCTCTCTCTCTCTGCCTGGCCTCTTGCTGCGCCTATTTGTCTGTGCATAAAGCGATATAGCAACGTCTATAGTTGTGCATAAATAAGTGCGGATGGATGTGCACAGGCTTTATATGTATACGTTTGTAATAACTTATGTCGTTTGTGGTTTATCTTCGTATATTCTTTTCATTTTTACCTTCCACGACGACGACGACGACGACGTTTGTCATCATCTGTAGCTGAAGTGCACTCGAAATGGCGTTTGCTGAACTTGCCGCAATGCAAATTGTTGGGCCTTAAAGCTGCTGATTATTTGCAGTAATAAACCGAAAGATATCTGAGTTGAAGCATCTACGCTTTACGATCTCTACACTGCGAGAAAAATTGTGCAAAATTTGAAAAGTAAAGTTAGTTGAAGAGAAGTTAGCTAGAAGTTAGATTCAAGTTATAGCTGTTTATAAAAGATTATAAATATAGTTTTAAATATATTGAATTAAAACCTCATTTCTTACTGATTATAGCAGATATTTAAAATGTTTTTCTGGTATATTATTTATATAAAATACTTACCTATATTATAGTAGTTTGTGGAATAAAGATGTAAACAAATGTATATAAAGTTTCTCTATGGTTCTTAAGAATTTATATTCTTATAGTCAATTTTATATGTACTCTTATTATGTTGAAAGTGCTTTAAATCAGTATGTTAGATAGTATTAATTCCAATATATTCTCCCTAAAAATCATTTTTAAAGATATTGAGGGGTAAACTTTATAATTCTTCTTTATTTATATTTTGTAATTTTTTGCCGATAATTAACATATTCTTTAAAGAGTTAATTATCTTATACTTGCTTATACACTCTCTCATTTCCCCCAGTGTACACTCACTGCACGCACTACCCATAAAAAGGGTTTACTGCTCATCAGTTGTAGCTGCTGCTGCTGCTGTTGATAATAATGATGATGATGAAGTGGAAGAAGCAGCGCAAGAGCGCAAGACGATCAAGCCGAGTCTCGTACCGGTCTATAAATCTATAGTTTAATTGGATTAAATTATGCCTGGCCGGGCTGGTTCAATGCAAGCGAGTTATCTCCCTCCCTCTCTCTCTGTCTCTGTCTCATTGTTGTTGTAGCTGTTGTAGTGATTGTTGTCATAGGAGCAATTGACAAGCCCATATGCCCATCAATTGCGCGAGTTGGGTAGGTCGCTCTCAACGGACACATGCAACTTTGTTATCTAATTTCTGAGACATGTCAATACAGATTAAGGTCACACGTATCAGCGAGCAATGTAAAGCCGACAATAGAGATTACGACCAACCAAAAAAAAAAAAAAGAAAAAGGCGAAATCTTCCAAATGGAATGAAGGCGTGTACTTCGCCTACGTTTCAAGCCGAGCGCGCTTGTTAGAATATAAACCAAATGCTGCAACGATCTGCAGCAGTGTCTGTCTCTGTCTCTTTCCCTCTGCAGACTCTTGAACTTGACACGGCAACAAGTTCCACTGCTGTTAGCATTGTGTCTGTCTTCGCATAAACAATAATAAATGTGGCAAAAGGCCATGACCACAGAAAAAAGAGAAGAATTAATGTTGCAGTCCGTAGGAGTCGAGTCTGGTCCAGACTTGCTTGAGCTTGTCATCAATGGTTCTGGCACTGACATCGTCGTCTTCGAGTTCTCTTTCCTTGCCTCCCCCTCAACCCTGCTTCTCCTTATCTGCTACTCCTTGAGGCCTCAACATTGCACACTTCAAATTTATGCTCCTCATCTGTCGTGGTCGCAACTGTCAGATACAAAGCTGCAGATACTTTTTTACTGCGCTGTCTGCGCTGCATGACTTGCTTTTATCCTACAGAAAGTAAGGGTGTACTTTGGAGTAGATTTTAAAATTGTTTTTACATATTTATTCTCAATTTTAGAACTAGCAGATACGCAGTGTAACTTGTAGATACTTTGGCAGCTATTACTAGCTAGTTGCACTTATATCACCAAAGCAGTGAAGCTCAACTAACATTGTTTTATTGAGCAGTTTATTTTAAGCCTCTTATACCCCTCTGTGTTCATTTACAGGGTATTTGCTGGCTGCAAATGAAATGCTAACCAAATTTGCTGCCAAAAAATTGTGCGCTGTCCGTTAATGTTAACTGTTTGCCAACTTGGCTCATTCCCACAGCACACACACACACATCTGTAGCTGTAGCTATGTGTGTGTGAGTGTGTGTGTGTGTGTGTGTGTGAGGGAGTTTCAAGGCCAGGCAAGTGCAACAACGAGTGCTGTCGGTCTCACGGAACTGCAGACGGAATGCTTCTTATTTTTATACTTTAATGCCTTGGCGTATCTGTCGACACCAAACGGCAACAACAGCAACTGCTGCAACAACAAAAGTAGCAAAAACAGCAACAAAGTAGCAACAACATCAGTCGCAGCAACAACTCAAGCAGCAACAGCAACAACTAAAGCCAAAGGCGCTGCCACATTCAAGTTGCAACTTCGTGCACGACGTGTAAATATTGTTTCAGCCATTGTGCGGAACAAGTGCGGGGTATAGCGACTGCTGTAGGAAGTGGTCGGTGGCAAGGGGTGCAGGGGGGGGTGTTCGTCCAGTAAAAGAAAACGAAAATGTTGTCGAGGCGCATTTAGCGCTAACAATGTTTGTTCTGGCTAGCAACATCGGTTCCAGCTCCAACTCCAACTCCGATTCCGATTCCAAACAGCTCGTTCCGCTGTTTACTTTTGCACGCCGCTTTTATGTTGATCCCGCGACAGGGAACAGAGGCACCGCACTGCCCCCTATTGCCCACAATCGGCCATTCAGACATGCCCCTACAGTTTCTTTTTCTTTACTTAGCTGCCCAGCGGGAATTTTCTCATTGGGAAATTGTTGGAAAGGAATTTAACATACATTGTATAGGGCTGTTTATGGTCAATATAAATGATATATCATATATTACTTTATATAAATGTTGAATCTTTAGAAGATTTTAAGCAAGTTAAAATAACTAAAATTATTTGAATTTATAGGGAATAGAACTATTATATTCCTTTATAAAACTGTTGCATTTTCAGCAGGTTGAATACAGATTATAGAAATGAAAATTTGTTAATGCAAGATTTGTTAATTTTAATCGATTAACTTTTAGATGTAGAAAAAGTTTAGGAAGAAAGACCTAAAAGATATACAAACACATTGTTACATGTATTTTTTTATTTATTTTCTCAACTTGTGATAATTATAGTTTAATTCCTGATAAATTCGCTAAATAAGCAAAAAAGCTTCAGTAGTTATATTTTAGGTTAAAGTTTCATAATCTGTCTCCAAGAAAATGTATGAAAACATGTGTAGTTTCTATCACCAAGACAACACAAGATGCCTTTTTTCTTTGCATTACAATTCACATGACTTTTCCCACACAAATATTTCCCGCTAGGCTATTTGCCAGTCAGTTTCAAGGTTTTGTATGTGTAGAGGGTGGAGCAGAGGGAAGTAAGAGGGCAGCGGCTTACTCCGCTTCGTTCTCGGCATGCCAATTGCACATTTCAATGTCACTGAGGATCGCAGCAGGGATTGCCCAGCCATCAGGCAGTCAGGCGTCTCCAACTGTTGCCGACTGCATAGGGTGTTGAATGGGCTCCACGGCTCCCCATCATGTGTTAATTGTGAACGGACCCGACTGTGCACATTGGACAGATGCAGCCAACAGACGCAGCTGCCCTAGCGAAAGTGAAAAAGGGAAAAGTGAGTGAAGAGAGAAGAAAAAAAATAATTATGCTTATTAAATGCGATGATCATAAATCATCTTTATGGCAATTGAAAAGCGCGCTAAATGCGCCGCCTGCCGCGGATTCTGCTTATTTTTTTCTAGCATAATAAATTCTAAAACTAATTTCCGTAACTCTCGAGGCAGTGCAACCAGGACAACCCTTTGAAGTAGCCACCCTCGGGCCGACCCGAAATTAGTCGACTTTTGTTATACGATTTGTCGTTGTTGTTGTTGTTATTGTTGTATTTCTTCGTTCGTTTTTTGCCATTTTTCGTGGCATTTTTAAATTGAATTTTAATTTTGTGTGTTTCGGGGTCCAGACCCTGGTAGCAAATTTAAATTGAGACACATGCAGGCGCCAATAATTAAAAGCGCCCCTTATCCTTTTGTGCATACCCTGTGGGCGAAGAGCGGTGGGAACGGGGTATATTGAAATTCTCTGAAAACTTATAGTCTATTTTGTGATGAAATATTTCTATAATCTCTACTATGAAACACCTTTAATGTATGGTGTTATGTAAAATTAGAAAAAATTGTTTTGTAATACTAAAGTGTAGGAATTATTTTTATATTCTTTACAATGAAGGTCCTATAATGTAGGGTATAAGCAAAATTTAATAATGTTTGTATTTGAATAGAATGTACAGTCTTTTCTCTAGAATTTTATAGTATTTATTTGTAATTTTTAATAAAGTATCTTAAATTTTTAAAATGATCTAATAAGTATTATATTAAAATATATATAATATAATATAATAATATATAATATTGACAGAAGAATCAATCTGAGTTAAGTCATAACCCTTAGTCGTTCAGTCCCCACTCAGAGATGTTCTTATTTGTTGCTTCTGTCGCTCGGTTGCAACTGTTGGCAACCTTGTGCGACCCTCTTTGGCCATGATGCAGTACATTTTCCACATGAAAAAGCCGCAAAAACTCCGCGATTTTCACTTGCTTTTTTCCGCTTTATAAATAGAATTTTTTCAAAATACTTTTTTTATTGGAAATGGGTTAAATTTAATTGCTTTTGTCATTTTGATTTGCATTTTCTGCTGTAGGCAATTTGTCGACCCAAGCGGGAGAGAACAAAACGTTCCCCAGGGCGTCGTTCATCACGCCAAGGAGGCACGCTGCCCTCACTCCACGATAGACTGTATGGCTTCCCAGTGTCAAGTAATTTTTCAAAATTTATTTCTAACTTATTTTTATGCTGTATTTCAACCGTTTCTTTGTCGCATAATTAGAAAGTCAGACGAAAGATGCGTTACGAAAGGGTTAAAAGGTCGACCCTGTCAGCGGGCGAGGCCATTAGTTTTGGATTTATTTGGACTTGTGTTTGCGTGATTTATGTAATTTTGACTTATGGCAACTTATGCTTATCAGGCTGCAGCTCAATTAGCTCAGCAAGTGGAGCCTGCTACGATATGGTATATTGTATATGTATATAGCATGTTTCTCTGTGTCTCTCTCTCTCTCACTTTGCTCTGTGTGGTGAACAAATAGTTTGTTTCATTGTTCGATTTGTATATTTGCCCACAATTACGCGTTTAAATTTTGAAGCTGTTTTCTTCGAAATTATTTTGTAATTTATAGCACTTGCCAAATGAGTCGGGAACGGAACGGAATCTAATGACATCTGAAAACGAACGACAAACGAACGAGCTATTCCCACATTTCTATGTTGTTGAAATAACAAAAAACACATGCTACGCGTGTTTTGGAGCAATACTTACAATCACATATCTGGAAAGAGAAGGGGGTTACATACTTAGATGATCCCAGTGGAGCAAGGGCTGGTTTCAAGTGCGTGTTAGTATCTTGTATAAATCATGTGTATACAACTAGCTACAAAAGCAATTTTTGTTTTCAGATACCGCAAATGGAATTTATTGTCATGTATCGTTTAGAAACAAATGGTTTTAACTGTATTTCACATAAGGTTGTTGTGATAAGTTCCTATGTCTGCTTAAAAAAAATTAATTGGATTTTGATAAAATGGGTTTCAATTAAAATACAATTATATATAGGATGTACATACATGGTTAAAGAGCTAACCTAACCTGGATACTGATTTAGAATATATACCATATACTTTATGAAGTCTGAGATGAGTTCTAAGGTGCATTGCAAACTTGTGGCCAAACTTAATATACTCTCTGCAAGGGTATAACAAACCATTTCACTTATCGGTATTCCATACTCAAACTTTTAAGAAATATACAGATTATGTACATGTGTATGTACATACGTATACTATGTACGAGTACATATATTATGCTGATTACCAAATGGATTATTCTGCCAAATGAATTTGTAGAATTTCATATCAGAAACGGTTTATATGTAAATAAAAATAAATATGTTATATATATAAATATAAATATAATACTTGTATATATATATTAAAATGAAATGTATAAATCTAAGCTAAAACCTTAAACGAAACTCGAAAACCAAAACGAAATTCAGTTGAGTTTAGGATTTCTAACAGAATGAACATAAACGCGAAATGTTTTATACTATTACTTCAAGTAATAAAAGTGCTCAGCTTTGTTGACGAATAGAAATTTCCAACAATTTGCGGACACACGCCAATGCATCCAGCAGGACAAATAATTAATGGACACATCATCAATCCTGATGAATATAGTTGGGTAGCGAGTTTGCAGTATGGAGGTAAAAGCACATTTGGGCACTGCGGAGGGTCTGTGATCAACTGACGGTATGTTCTGACAGCTGCTCACTGTGTAGGTGGTGAAAAAAGTTACTAAACTTGGTGGCGTGTAAGTAAGCTTAGCAAGACAAGCCAACAAATTTGACTAACTCGTGTTATTTCACAGAACGGGCGTGCGTTTGGGAGATTTTACCCATAAGGAATATTGTGATTATGGCGCACCTAATTGCAACTTTTATCATTATTTCAAAGTCTCTGATATAATAAAGCACAAGGATTACAGAAAGGACGAGAATAAAGTTTTACTCAATGACATTGCCTGGCTCCGTTTGGATACCCCGATACAGTTTGATAACAAAACGCGGCCCGTTTGCCTGCCCAATGTCGATCTAAAAGAACCGGCCAATAATAGTATTCTCACTGTGGTTGGATGGGGTAGAACTTTGGTTGAAAATGATCAAATGGCAAAACGAGCTGTAGTTATACGAATTCTAACCGACCACAAAGAATGTGAGTTTCCACACGAAAGTCGGATGTGCGCAGCTCTACTTCCTGCTCAATCAAACGTTATAAAAACTACGTGCGATGGAAATTCTGGAGGACCTTTATTGCAACAGTGGGAAAAACTAAAGATGGTAATCGAAGGGATTGTATCATTTCAGCAAGGTGGTGTGTGTTCTAACAACGTCTTTCCTACACAATACACACGAGTTCGGTATTATATGAACTGGATAGAAGACAATATGTGTATGAACGATGATTGTCCAACAAGTACTTGGATCGCGGAGCCCAAATTTCCTACAGATTGCGGACATATGTCAATTCTTAACGGAGAAACTGTTCGACAACATAAATATAGCTGGTTAGCTACTCTCATGTATCAAAATGAAGGCTACCAGTTCTGTGTCGGTTCAGTTATCAACTCTCGGTATGTGCTGACGACTGCTTCGTGTGTGGAGAAAGGATGGATAAATAAAAGTGGAGATCTGTAAGTTTAGTCATGTTTTTACCAATTTACTTCGTTACATAATGCAATTCTTGTATCCACAGAACTGGCGTTCGACTGAGAGACTATGATGAGAATGGGCTTAAATGCGATTTTGTCCCTAAAGGCTGTATGCAGTACCAAGAGTTTGGCATTGAGAAGATAATATCGCACCCCCATTACAATGGCACCGAGTCCGATCGCAATGTGGTCAATGACATTGCGTTGATTCGCCTTGATAGACACATACAATTTGGTACCAAGATGAAGCCCATTTGCCTGCCCTTTGGAGGTAACGTTATACCGGAAAAACCATTGGGCAACCTCTTTACTGTCACCGGAATGAGTCGTACTAGAAATCCCATGCGCAAACGTTCGGATAGTCCTACATCAGACTATCTTGAAAATAGTTGTAACGAACAGCTTTCTGAAAATGGTACACGTCTTTGCACTGTCAACTCATGCTGTCGTGACTTTGGTAGCCCCTTGATGCATATGTTCGTTGAACGTCGTATGGTCCTTGAAGGAATCGATACCTTTGGTTTTATGCACTGTAGTATTTTTGCTGCGGAATTTACTCGAGTACGTAGTTATGCTGACTGGTTGAACGATAACATGGACATGCAATAAATAAATATTAAATTTCAAATTAAAACTTTTCAAATCAATGATATTCTCTTCAAGAATATTATCTTAAAATATTGATTGTTTTCATTTTGTACAGTAACATGTCATTTCTTCTATAAACAGAAACAATAAATATAAATATATACTACTTGAGGTCTTTGTGTTCATACAGACGAACCTGCTGCTGTATAGGTAACGGGTATAGCAACACAAATCTGTTTAGTTGGTCCAGATCTACATAGAATGTATTCTAAAAACTTTTCATAGCACTTCCACAAACTTTTCAAAACAACTTTTGGTAATTCAATTTGTAAATTTGAAGTGCTTCATTTGTTCGAGACTTCTGCAGCCCTATACAGTATATATATTCTTAAACAGCATCAATAGGAAAGTCAATTTGCAAGCCAAAGCTTGTTTTTTGAACTCTGTTGATGGTAATGAAATCAGTTATAAGTTTCACATATATGGTACACACCTTTCGTCTGCTGCATAGTTTAGAATTTCTGCTAAGATCTGCGTATTATCCGCTTCTCTGCCCCTCCCTCTTTCGCTCTAAGTGATTACTAATCATAGGAAGCTATATGGCATCCCATTGGCATACCAGCTGGACTGAGCTAACGCAATCTTGCACAGATGATGTACCGCGCCCACTGCGGGCGGGCTGTGGCAGCGACTATCGTACGTTCATCTGAGACGAGACGGAGCAACGAGCGTGCCGACTATTTTTAAAAAAGAGCCGCACTCAACTCAACTAAACTGAACTGAGGAAACGTGATCGCCGGACGATAGTTTGCGCACGATTTGCGATTAATCAAGCGCGAGTAGCAGCGATACATCGAGGCAGGGCAGGGCAGGCACAGACAAGCACAGGCAAAGAGGCACCCAGCAGGCACATCCAGCAGCAGCAGCAGCAGCAGCAGCAGCAGCCGCACATCCTGCGCTGGGAAATCAGTTTTAATCATTTTGAGCCCGCTTCGCAAAGTGTTGCAACAAAGTTGCCGCAGTTCTTAAGAAGAGAGTGAAGAGAACCCAAGCCGGTTGCATGCTCAGGGCCGACAGGGCCCAGTTGGACAACAATGTCAGCAGCAAATAATTAAATGGCCATTGTGGCAGAAGCACAAGTATCTAGCAGATACATTCGTGGCAACTGCAAAAACATATGGTTGGCACAAGAAACCTCCTGCCTTACTTTAATTTCCAGCTCCTTGGTCTGACACACATAGATACATGCTGGCTCTACCTACTGACACCAAGCAGATAGGGTAGAAAGAGGGGGGAATGAGGTACCCCTCGCTGACGTGCAGAAGATACAATTGTATCTCAGCGCTTGCAATTCTGCCGCCGCCCTTTTATGGTGCTGTTTGCGTTTGCGCAGCAGCGCCGATCGTTGTGCAATCAGTGGAGCATTAAGTGCGACGGCGACCAGGGAGCAGGGAGCAGGAACCAGGGCCGAGGCACGCAGACCCAGACCCAAGCCCAAGTCCAAGTCAGACACGCTGCCCGTACAAAAGTTGTTCCATTTTTATGCTGCGGCACGTAACGATGGGACGCGATATATATATATATATATAGTATATATAGCTTTATATACGCACACATACAGCTGCAAGTGGAATCTGCAACTTGGCGCTGCTCGAGGCACTAAATAAAAGCGAAACTTGTTTGCGACTTGTTTGTCTCTTTCTCCCTCTCTCTCTCTCTTTCTGTCGTTCACTTCATTTGTGTTGGGGGGCCTTGAATGGGATCCTGTGCTGTGTGTATGCGGTATTTCTGCATTTCATGATTCAAATTATCAACATTTGCAGTTGGGGAAAAAATGAGTGAAATACGAAAAATAATGCCTCGACTGTATACTCGAATTGTATCTGTATCTGTACTCGTATCTGTATCTGTATCTGCGGCTGCCTGCCCATGTATCTGCATCTGTCTGTGTGTCTGTGCGTGATGATATCATTGCCATTGCCAATGCCTTATATGTCTGTGAGGGCTGACTGCCAGTCTGACAGGCGGGACAGTGGGACAAACAGACAGACAGACAGACAGTGGGACAGACAGTCACAGTCTGAGTTTTGTTGCGCGCACTTTAGACATTGTTTTGTTGCCCCTTCTTCTCTCTCTCTCACTTACTCCCTCTCTCATTTACTTTATCTCTTTATCAGTTAAGAGCCGCAAAGACCTTCACGCAGAGTATATGCAATTACAGGGTATTAATGGAGCAAATCAATACGCGCACTTTGCCAACTTGTTTCACTTATTTCACTTTTGAACTTGAAAAATTTGTGTTTTGTTGTGTGGCCAACCAGTTTTGAGGACCGGTTCCCCAGACATCAAATGAAATCAAAACAGTGCAAACTGTGTTGCAGCTTGCTGCTGCACTTGTTGCACACAAAAGGACACACACAAACACACACAGGGGGAAAAAAGAGTCCACCAAAAAATTATCATAATCAACTCGCACATGTGGAACAGGTTGTGCCAAAAGCCACAGATCAATTTGTGTGTGTGTGTGTGTGTGTGCAACACCATTTGCACACACTTGATGTTTATGTTATTTTTTCGTCTCTTTTTCATTTTGAACATTCATTTTTATGACAACGACAATTTGACAGAAAAAAAAAAGAGAGGAAAGAAAAATGTATTATAATAATTATCGAGACTTTTGTCCATGTCAAGCATCATCGTGTCATGTGGCATGTGCTGTGCAACAACTTCAACTTCAACGATCGAAAATTTTCGGGCATATGTTTATTTATATATGGCATGCACATCAGTTTATGTATATTCCATTTATGGCAGGTTCAACTTCAAGGACAAACTTGAAATGAATGAAGAAAAAGGGAATTTTTGCAACGCATTTAACGCAAGTGTTGCCAGGGGTATTTATCGATAAAAATACATTTTGTATAATGCCATACGAAATTATATATATCTTGCTTAAGTTGATGTCATACAATATTATAGTTTGTATGAAGCTGTCAAGTGTTTAAATGGGTATAGTTATTGCCCATGATATGCGGTCGAAGAGTGTGAAGATTATTTTGTAAACTTGGAGAAACATGAAACATATATTAAGAAATGTTCCTTTATACATAAATCAAGAGATGGGTTTTCCATACATTCTTCTCTGAATATCTTACAGTTATGTTTTGTGGTTAAAGCTAAAAGTTAATTGTCTTTTAATACTTACTATTTTAATATTGATGATATAGTTTTGCATGGTATGATAAATATCATCATATTAATATTGATATATTTAATATTTTTGATATATTTACCAACAAGCAATTGCTGATATATCCACAACCAAAAATTAGATTATTAAAATATATTTTATTTGAAATATCACAAAGAATTTATTTACACAGAAATAATATCACGATACAAAATATAGTTAAATATTAAATATCGACACTTTAGTTATATATATATTTAATTTGAATAGAACAACAGATCAGAAAATAATCACACATTTCTGTATTATATAGAATACAAATTTGATATTTTTAAATATCCATATAAATAATACAAATAAAAATAAGATGATCCTTTCTTTATATTTTTAATTTTCATATTGAACTTGTGTATTGCAATTTTCTTTATAATACCTTAGTCTTTTGGTTTGAGAGTCTTTATAAAATTTGTACTTTTTCTGCTGTTGTTGCTGAGTTCTTTCTTTCTTCCTCCCCCATTCTCCACACTCACCTTCTTTCAGTTAAGTATACACTTCTGATATACAATTTAAATGAATTTTTATTTTCATTTATTCAGTGTCATGCTCTATCATCATTAAAACGTCCAAATCGCTTCCTTTGTACCGACGTTTTTTTTTCGGCAACAATTTGCTTATCTTGATTTTACATCAACAACAGCGGAGCAGCACAACAACAACAACAACAACAACAGCAACCTGGTATAAAAATCACTTGAGCGTATTTCCTTTTGGCCCAGCCCAATGTGTCCGATTCTCGGGTGTTGTTCAGTTGTTTTCCCAGTGTTTCCTAACCACAACGAACATTTTCACACTCACTTCATTTAATTTAATTTGTGAATATTTTTTTGGGCTACCCTTACCCGAAAAAATACTGATATGCGCCTAATGATGGTGACCCCCTTTGACACCTTCGTGGCGCATGGTCCTTGTGCCCGAGTTTGTGTGTGTGCTCAGGCATTAATTAATTTTAATGAAGCTGTTGTGTTGTTGTTTTTGTTACTGTTATTGTTATTGTGCGTGTGAAGTGTCGCTTAGTTTTATTGCTAGCCGATTTGGAGCTGACAGTTGACAGCTGAAAAACGGTGACGATTAATACCCAATACTGTCTGTCTATCTGTCTGCAGATTCGCCTGGCTAAGCTCGAACGAAGCTCAGGCATTGTCTCTCGCGCTTTTTGGTCAAGTGTCTGTTCCAAGAAGAAGTTGCCCGAGATAAGATAAGGAGCCACACAACCTTTGGCTTCTTCGGCTCGTTGGCAGGAAACCAGTTTGGTTTTTCTTTTATTTTTTCGTGTTTGTTTCTTCGTTTTTATGTCTTTCTTTCTTTTTTTATGGCCTTTTCTTATTTTTTTTTTTTTGGTTTGTCAGTTCGACTGGCCGCATTTTGCAGCGCGACTCGTGCGAGTGTGTTTGTTGTGCATTCGCATTGTTCGCAATTTCATTATAGGGATTTTTCTGCCCGCTTTTTATTCTGCTTCTTTTTTTTCGCCAGCCTTATGTGCGGCATGCGGCATGTACATAAAGCAAGTGGTTTGGCAACCCTTTTTGGCACACAAACACACATGCACACGCGCACACACACATGCACACTGTATGTGCTTGCAACTTTCGGTTGCACTGGAATCACGTTGGTGTTGCATGATGCATGTTCACTGAGTAGGGTGGGTCAACCGGTGGCAATAAATTAAGTTTTACGTCGTTTCGTTATTCTTTACAATTTAATTCGGAAGTCTCTTAATGCTATACTTATATTGAATAGGGTCAAAATAAAGATGATTTGAGTTACTTGTTGATGACTGAATTTTAAAACATTGATATCAAATCAATTAAGAAGTTAAACTATGAGAAAAATACGTTAAATCTTATCTATTGGATTGCTAGTTTCTGATGTTGGGGGGGGGGGTTAAAAACGTGATATCGAAAGAATACGAACCAGCAAAAAAGCCTTTCTTTGTCATACATTAGGTTTTGTTATCTTGTAGGTATTGGCATGGATGTTCTCCGATTTTTGCTACGCTACACTGCTTATTTAAGTATATGATACAGTATTTTATAACATTATTGATTGATTCGTTAAGCGCATTGATTATCTTTCTGACTGATTTGAAAGAAATGCAGAAAAATACATATATGTATAAGACTGTATAACTTTAAGTGGTAATAATAAGTTGACTTATTGGCATAAAAAATAAAGTTATTTATAAATAAACAATTATTTATGCAGATTTTTCCTTTTGCACCTACAAATATGTTATAGTAGTCCGATATTAAATTTTATAAACATATTATTTATATAGAAAAGGATCTGTTATTTTCAAACTACATACTTGAGATATTATAATAAAAATACATACATATTTCTCTCTTGTCTTGATTGAGTGCTTGCAAAAAAAGGTACTCTTGCACTGAGTCACCCCAATCTTCCTGTACCTCTATTTTTAACTCGGCAAACTTACACACACACACACGCACAGTCCATGTGCATTTATATACTTACAAATATGCATGTGTGCATATGTATATGTGTATTCATGTATATAAAACTTCAATGTTTATGTAATTCTCGTGCGTTTCGTTTTTTTCTGTCGGTTCTACTTTTTGCATTTATTTTCTGAATTGCTTCAGCTGCTCCTGTGCTCTGATGTTATTGTTTATTCCGCTTTGACTGCATTCGGTCTCTGTTCTCTCTCTCCTATGACTCTGTCCCTGTCTGTTGTCCGATGTTTGCTGTCCGATGCCGTCTGCTGCTCCTTAGACCTTGACCACTAACATACATAGAAATGTCTGCGAACCGGTTCTCTGGCTCTCCCCTGGCTTGCCAGTCTCTTCTGCTACAATTCCCGATTCGCATTGAAAGTCAAATGGTAATTTGATTATTAGACGACACCCACAAACGGGTTTATTCTCTTGTTAAGTTTTAATTTTTCTTTTTTGGGATTTCGTGCATTCAGAGCTAATTCCATATTGAGTTTTTTAGCTGTCAACCCGTCCAATAAATGGGGCTCTATCACGCCGACGCGCTGATTTGTTGCAGTCAAAGTGCCACAGTTCAGTTGTGTACCCTGTAAAAGTTGGATGACGGTAAAGGAATGGGAAGTGAAGCATCGCTGAAAGTAAAACTTCAGAGTTATGCAAAATATCAGAATTGGTTAATTTATAAATAGTTCTTTTAGCATTTAGAAGTAAAAACATTTTGTTCTTTATTCTATAAAAATACAAAACAAATTTGTATTAATTCATATTAAAATAATCTAGAGTTTTTTTTATATATTTTTTACAGCTTTATAGCACTCTATTGGGTATCTTTGAATTAAATCTGTTTGCTCGCTTATAATTGTCTGTTAGTTCAACTGAAAACTTGTCATAATTTCTCAGTCGCACGCACAGTGGGTCGTGCTTAGGTGTTGCCTCGGTTTGTGCATTTGAATTGATATATGCACACATATTTACATATGTACATATGTATATAATATACACACATTAGATATCAAGCTGAAGTATGGGCGCGCACCCAAAGGGTTTTTTTGGGTGTCGAAATTAATTAACAAAATACTTGTAAATTTTGTTCCATAATTACTACTCTTATGGCATGCACGATTTTCGTGCGTTGAAGTTCTTCTGGAAGTCCGATTCGGACTTAAATGCCCGACTTTCCTGTTGCCGAACAATCGAAATTTGCCGCTCAATAAAGCGACTTAATAGCAGCAAGCAAAACACACCAACAACAAGAACTTAGGGCATGCATGTCTTCCGTTTTTTTTGTCGTCTCCACTCGTATTCGTATTCTGATGTTCCTATAGTAGGGCCACGGACTCACCCCTCATAAACTGACCCAGTTCCAGATGCACGAGTAGCTGAAAACCGAACGAAAACTGAGAGCTGAGCAACAAGCACAGGCAAAGCAACTTGCTATGTTATTATAAAACCAGATGAACGATACTGTCCGACATTAAGATACCCTTCGCTCTGATTTGAATAAAGGAAATATAGGAACCTTCATGCTCAATTTGGATGCTTGTGTTCGTACAGATAGGCAAACAGACAATCGATTCGGCTACTGATCTTGATCAAAAATATACACACAATGTATATAGAAAATTCTACCTGGTATCAAAAAGTTTTAAAGTTTGTATTGGGTAATTATATATTTCTTGGTGAGTGTATCAAAAATACTTGCAACAAGTTTCCTAATTGTTGATGCTGGTGTTTCTGGTGGTGCTCTATTTGCTTTTCGGCTAATTTGATCCCCTAATATTGTGGAGAATCACGTGCTCCGATTTTGATTCACATATCAGTTGACCCCTTTCCTAACAACAGGAACTGGCAAATGGAACTTGAGCATATCTCCCAAGTGACCTTGTTTACTGTGCTTGGATTTCAAAACAAGAACGAATATGCACAAGTTTTGTGTCGACTAATTGATGTTAAAGCTATTCATGAACTCGCTTAATTGAAATTGAATTGAAAGAATCTTAGAGCTTAATTTAGACTCCACTAATTCATAAACGTATATTTAAGATCTATAAATATATTCCTTTAAAAAAGATACGATGTTATTCCATAATGAACTTGTATAATTTGTTCAGTTCTTTACGGTTGATAAACTCAACCTGCAACCACATCCACTCTGTCTAATTGTCTGCAAATGGATCGGAAATAATGAGTGCACCATATGATAATGATAATGATGATTATGACGCGAAGTTAACGAAGTAAATATTTCATTATTATTGCTGCAGAATAGTCTTTTTATTTTCTCTATAAATTTATAAAGTGTATTAAAAACTCAATTATTAATTGAAATATTTTTTTATATTTTTTGTTTCATTATTTTTCTCGTTGGATTCGTTTCGTGGTTCTGATTTCTTTTAATTAAAAGCTCATTACAACAAATTGCCAATACCACTGAGAATGCCTGTGGTAATATTGAGAGCACCACCTACCACGCCTCCAGCCAGGTGAGTGGCAGCGCCCACAACATTTGCAACACCTCCTGCAACATCGGAGGCAGCTTGTCCAGCACCGGAAATGATTTTGTCACCCACATTGGTCGCATTGTTCGCGACATTGCTTGCTGCATTAGCTGAATCGGATGCAACATTGTTAGTTGCGCTAGTGGCACTAGAGGCAATGTTATGGGCAGCATTTGTGGCATCGGAGGCAACTTTGTGTGCTGCACTGGACGCATCGGAGGCAATTTGATGTGCTGCATTGGTAGCAGCGGATGCAATTTGTTGCGCTGCATTGGAAGCAGCATTGGCCACATTGCCTGCAGCATTGGATGCAGCACTGGCCACATTGCCTGCAGCATTGGATGCAGCACTGGCCACATTGCCAGCAGCATTAGCAGCATCAGAGGCAACATTAGAGGCATCAGAGGCGACAGTTTTTCCAACGTTCGATGCATCAGAGGCTACATTGCCGGCTGCATTTGAAGCATCACTTGCCACATTGCTTGCCGCATTAGCAGCATCGGAGGCCACATTGCTGGCTGCATTAGCAGCATCGGAAGCAACATTGTGTGCTGCATTAGAAGCATCTGAGGCGACATTGTGAGCTGCATTGGAAGCATCATTGGCTACATTGCTTGCTGCATTAGAAGCATCAGACGCAACATTGCTGGCTGCATTAGAAGCATCAGAGGCCACATTGTGAGCTGCATTAGATGCATCGGAGGCAACATTGCTGGCTGCATGAGAGGCATCGGAGGCAACATGAGAAGCATCGGAGGCAACATTGTGAGCTGCATTGGAAGCGTCGGAGGCTACATTGTGTGCCGCATTAGAGGTGTCAGTGGCCACATTACTGGAGGCATCGGAGGTGTCAGTGGCAACATTGGAAGCTGCGTTGCTCACAGCGGAATCTACATTCTTGGCAACATTAGATATATCGGATGCCACAGTTTTTCCCGCACTGGAAGTATCGGTTCCAACATTGTTCGCAGCATTGGTAATTGCGGATGCCACATTTTGGGCCGCATTGGCAATAGAAGAAGCCACATTGGCAGCCGCAGTATCTACACTGCTTGCCACGTTGGATGTACGGTGAGCAACATTGGATCCAGTATTAACAACATTAAATCCCAGCTGGGAAGCCACATTGTCAGCAGCATTAGCAATATTATTTGCTGCATTGTCTGCAGCATTGGCTATATTATTTGCTGCACTATCAGCAGCATTAGCAATATTATTTGCCGCATTGTCCGCAGCATTAGCCACGTTTGATCCAACGTTGGAACCAGCATTTGCCACATTGCTTGCCACATTGGAAGCTGCATTGGCAACGTTTGTTCCAACATTGTCAGCAGCATTTGCTACATTACTTGCCACATTGGAAGCTGCATTAGCTACAGTAGATCCAAGATTGTCAGCATCATTAGCTACTTTGCTTGCCACGCTGGTGGCATCGGAAGAAAGCTAGGGATGGTTACGTTGTGGGCCAAGTGATCGGCATCATGAGCCACATTGCCTGCCGCATTGATAGCCGCATTAGCTACATTGTCACCGAACTGAGTGGCTGCTTGGCCGATAGCAATACCCATGTGCGAGGCATCCTGACCTATCTGGTCGCCCAAGTTGCCCTACAAATATTCACATGACACATTCACAAATATGAACAAGAAATAACACAATGCACACAACTTACAAAGTCTTGTCCAATTTCTTCCCAAATATTTCTGGCGTCCACCTTCTGTTGCCCCACAAGGAGTACAGCAAATAAAAGAATCGCTATTTTCTGCATAGCGATATTGTTAAATTAATGTTTAGACTGAATCAAATTATATATGAAACTGAAAACATTTGCAATTTCTGTTTGTATTTATAGCTCATTCGATAAATAGCGATATGCTTATCGTAAACCATTTGCCCGCAGTTATCTATTTATCGTAGTCCCCAAAAGACCAACAATTCAAAATGAGCTTATCTACGAAAAGTGTAAATGAATGATCGTACAATTTATAAATAAAAGTTAATGAAGTTTTCAATTGGAATTGCTTTTTATTATAAACAATTTGATGGTTCATTCATGCAGAGTCACAAATCGAAATTTTTAGTACGATACATTCATTCACAATTACTTCAAGTAAACATTTATAATTTCTTTTTTTATTAATTCTCTCGAATACTTTTCTAAGTTATAGAGAATATCATTTCTTTTTTATTTAAGAGAATCGCTCGATTCGTAAGTTATTGTTCGATGTATGTATACAATTTGTTTACTCTAATTATAGAGAATCAACTTATTCATATGTTATTTAAGTATCTATTAATAATAACGTCTAAAAATATAGTAGCACTCATACTGGCGTTCTTCGGGGTTACCCTCGCAGTTTGTGATAGTTAAGCTCTTGCAGCTTTAAATTTGATCACCAACTTTTATGCAAATGACCTAAAATTATAATTATATCATTTGGCTTTTGAGCTACCCACAATTATGTGATACATATGGGGTGCGATAATGTCCCCACACATTGTTTACTCGGCAAATAAACCTGTAAATAGCTGAAAAGTGCACTGAGCTCCCTTATCTTCAGACAGTCGAAAACTGTCTCTGAACTCTGGACTTCTAATTAGTGCGTCATCAAAAATACTTGTCTAACACATTTTGGTTTGTTTTGGTTTCTTTTGTCTATAAGTTCTTATTGTCTATAAGTTCTTGTTGCCTACTTTCCTGTTAAGAGGTAACTGCGAAGCCCTTTACTATCATCTAGTTTATAAGGGGGAAATGTTGGACTTGTTGTTAGTTCAAGCATAGACAGTTTAGAATAACTTATCAATGGGGTGTCAATGTGCTCAAGATATTGGCTGCTTTGTATAGCATGAATATCAAACTGATGTCACTGGTTTTTAAGTACAAATTTGCTAATTGATGTACAGAGCAAAAGTAAACCGGATGTCGAACAATGTTTTGTGATTACCAGAAACAGATCATTCATTCATAATGCCATAGATAAATTTCGATTTCTTTGCAAGTTTTCGATCAATTTCATTATTAACCTATGTCATTTGTCATTTTCTCAAGATATTCCGCTTTTGAGTACGGGACCATATAAATATCGGTTGAGTTTTGAATAGTTTTATAGTAAACCAACTAAATTCAGAGGCTAAACATGAAGTTCCTAGTCTTCTTTCTCCTGGTCGTCGTCCTGATCTGCCAACAAGTCTGGGCTGCTAACGTGGTCAACCAAGTTGACAGTGCTGCCGAGAGCATTGCCCAAGCTGCTTCTAACGAATACCACAACATTGGTAACGCTGCCGATAAGTTTGGAGAGAATGTAGCCAGCGCCGCTGAGAAGGCGGCCGATCAAATCTCCAACCTCTTCTAAGAACAAGACCTATTCTCGAGCAGAACACCGTTAAATAAACAAGCGCATTATTAAAAATTTAATTTGTATTTTTATTCTTTGAACTTGACGAAAATGCATCTACACCTTTCAGGGGAAACTTGATATTAGAATTCTTGTATCCATTTTGATTACCAGAGTCTTCTTTGGGCTGGTTCGGATTGCGATAGTTATTAAATTCGAAATTCAAAAAGTATTCTGGTTGTTTAGATTGTCTACGAATCAGTTTTGCATTATGTCTACGATTGGAGAATGCAAGATTCAGAATAACATTTTCGTCTGCTTGTATTTTAAAGGAATTCTTCTTTTGGTGATTGGTTACAATGTCCTCGAAGTTCGCCTGTTAGGAAGTGTAGAGTTTGATAGATTGCAATATATCTATGCTTAATTCAGGGCACTTACCCAGGGGTCCCTTACTGAGTGTGTTAAGCTCAAAAACTGCATCAACAACAACAGGCAACTAAGTTCTACAACTCGAAACATTCTCTGGCATATTATCGAAAAGTTTATAGAAATTCTACACACTAAAACTAACTGGAAAATCAATTTGTTGCAGTTAGTTAAGATCAGTTCCAGTTCAACTGAATCTCACACTTATTTTAAAAGTATTTTGGTAGACTTTTAAAAGATTTCGTTGAGTTGATATCAAGAAACTGAACACTTACGATATACACTAACTACTGAACTATAAAAGAGTTTTCAGAGCTCATAGAAACATAAAATAAAAAGTGCAAAAAAGATTTAAACTGTATTCCAATAAAAAAATAGTACAAAGTAAAGTATTTAATGAATAGTAAGATCGGTTTTAAGAAATGAGGCCCTTCTTTTGGTATAGCGGTGACCTTTCTGCTTATATAATGTCCCATATTTTCCTAGAAATTAAAGTTGCACTATAGTATTTGAGATTATGGATTGTGAATGTAATTTGCTTACAAACTGATCATTGATTCGCATGCTGCGCTCTGCGCTGACTCCTTTCATTTCCTTGACTATCTCAGCCATATTTTCCATTTTCCTCTGCAGAGAACTTTGATGGCACAGTTGATGAGCAGCGGAAAAATAAACAGCAAAACTCTTTGGCTAAACATCTGGACTGGCATTGTAGGTTGTCTGAACTGAACCCAAGTGAAGTTCTGGCTTTGAGAGATTTGCATGGTGCAAGGCATTTGCAACGCTTGTGTTAAATGTTTTTTTTTATGACAGTCAGTCAGAGAGTCAGGGCGCGGCGATTGAGGGGATGGACCACCCCGCTGGGGTCGAAGGCGGCTCGTTTAGGCCGCAATTGTTGAGCATTTATTGTGATTTTTATGCAGGCCACCGATGTTTTAATAGATTTTTGCATAAAACACTTCCCAGGGTTACCTAATGTAAACAAGTTATAAAACACTCGTAAATCGCACAGCAAAAAAGCGAAACTATAGCGCCATAAAAATGCTATAAAATAAAAAGAAGGAAACATTTTTTTCATGGCGCTTGCGAATTTGCGCAAAATGCACAAATCGTAAAAAACGTAAGGGGAAGAACTACGGGGTGTACGAGACCGGAACTCAGTGCAGGGCAAAGGTGTAAGTATTTACATCTGTTGGCCCCCCTTCGACCTATGACCCTGTCACCCTTCGTCGTCCTTTTGTCTGCCCTTTTCATTATCGCGAAATCAAAATGCGTTTGTCAATGAATTAGAATCGCCCCGATGAGGTTGATGGCCCGCAAAGCGTTTGACATTACTTTTTCGACAGTTACTTTTGTCGGTTTTGTTACTGTCACTATTTGGAAATTGCGCAACTCAGCACTTTGACTGGAGAAGGGATGCTATAACTATACAATAAACATGTACATATAGTACATTCATATATCGCTATATAAAAGTTGCCATTTTGCATTAAAGAATTTATTTATATTGTGCTGCTACGAAATTGGAAACTTCAATAAATATCAAACGACTTCCACTGCCTTCTACTTATATTCGGCATTCAAAATATATTAATACATAAATATTAAATTAGTCTAATATCAAAAGAGGTTTCCTTTCATTATAATCGACTATGCAAGTTTACTTTATTTCAAAACAATTAATATTCCCTAACTTTCTCCATATTGACCTTACTAGAACTTCCACAATTTCATACCAACAGCAAAATAACATTTTCTACTACGTTTTTACGGTCTACTACTATTTTGTTAGCGTACGACGGCAACACTTTGTCCCAATCATCCCCAAAACTATACCAGCATTTCCACCTTCTGCTTGCTGTTGTCGCTCTGAGCTTAACAGGCAAATTTGACATGAGTTTGGTAGAGGCAGCGTGGCCGAGCGGTCTAAGGCGCTGGTTTTAGGCACCAGTCCGAAAGGGCGTGGGTTCGAATCCCACCGCTGTCAGCTCAGAAAATTACTTTTTTATTTGTTTTTTATTTATTTGAAATATTTTGTAACTAGCTTATATATATAAACATTTTTTTTGTTTACCCTGTACAAGAATAAATGTAAAGTAAAGGTCATTTAAATAATACTTGCTGTAAAATAAGCACAAGCTGTTTGAATCTAACTAATTTTCTTATATTAAAAACGAATACTAATTATAGACGTTACATCTTTGTAGTTGGAAGAATTTTCTATTAGAAAATAGGGTCATGTAAATTGAATGTCTAGAAATTGATGGCCGTCAACCGGCAGCGTGGCCGAGCGGTCTAAGGCGCTGGTTTTAGGCACCAGTCCGAAAGGGCGTGGGTTCGAATCCCACCGCTGTCAATTGTTTTTGTTGGTTGGTTGTACGTGTGTTTTTGTTGTTGTTTTTTTCATTGTTATTGCATGTTGTTGTTGTTACAAATTCATCGCGCCTAATTAAAGCATCGCTATCAACCCCACGCCCATTTCCCGGCACAAGCGCGATATCTGGCGTTGACATTTCCCGCGTTGTTTGAACCCTTTCTGCGGTAACATGTTGATCTTTCTAGCGGTGAGTAAGCCGCACAGTGGTCGTCCAATTTGAGAATGAAATGAAAGGAAAACGACCGGAAATTAAAAGGGTTTGCGCTGGCTGCGGGATAATAGCTAACTGTCCTGCCCGCGGGGCTGACTTTGAAATTTAACGTGCAACTAAGTGTTATCTAAATGTTTATTGCACGTTCAACTCCAAAATGTCAAAGGGATGACGAAGGAGAACAGTTTCTTGTACTTACAACTAATTTAAACTGGCACTTAATAGCTTAAACTATATAATGGAATGAATAACGTGAATGTTCTTAGCGTAAATGTTAAGATTATAGGTAAATTCAACTGCATACTCGAGAAATTCTCATGCTAATTACAGTATTTTCAGAGTATTTCATTAAATCTTTTAAAACGTCACGCCAGAGATTCTCAGAAGAAATTTCATTATCGGCTGAAATTGTATTGGCTCTGAACTGTTTTAAAAATATAATTTTATTATGTTGCGAAATTCCCTTAAATCAATATAAGGTGCAGTTATGTGAAATTTCTTTTGAATGATTATAGAAAAAATTAAAATGCTCGCGATACAAAAAAATGGATTATTATAATGCCCATAATAGGTCGTATTAATAGGAAATTGATAATGTATGGTTTATGAATGTGTTAAGCTTGGCGGGTGCCTAATTTTTGATTAACTGTGTGTCAAGAGATTAATTTATTTGTTGCTGCCTTTAATTGAGGAATTTTGCGGAGAAGTCGGCACTAGAATTCGACAAGCCTGTTAGGATTGTCCCATTTCATTTTGAAAATCAGATTTTTTTTGTGAATATGCTTTCATTAGAAACATTAAAGACTCTCTCGACACATACAAATTGATTAAGTCACTTGATTCGCATTAATCGGAATATATATGTACATATAAAGTTGTATATATTTGTTTGTGATGTAGTTAAGCTTGGCGGGTTCCTATCTCAGTTGTACTTTCCTGATTAAGCATGTGTCAAAAGAGATAAATGTATTTACGTATATGACTTTCGTCGTTGCCTTTGACTCAGGAATTCTCAGAAGAATTGTCGTGGAAAGTTTTAAGCCGCCACTAGAAGTCCTGATCCGGGTCTGATTTATATTTCATACAATTATTTTCAGAAAATGTTTAGACTTAAACGGTAATTTTAATGAGTTCTTTAGTAAAATGACGCTCATAATATATACATATATAATATTTTATTAATTCACCTGTTACGTCGAATTAAGTCATATCTGTTAAGCGTCCAAAGTGTGGAAGTGGAACAATCCATTTAGCATTATAGTATAATAACATAATATTTGCTAATATATTGAAATATGTGTTTATGAATGGGCTGAGATTGGCGGCATGCTTATCGCTGTCCAATTGTCTATAATCAGAAAAGACTTCGTTAACTCATAATTTCACAATTTATTTTTGTGATTTTTTTTGTTTTCAAGAAGAATTCTAACAGCCAATGGAAAGTTTTAAAGCGCCACTAAAAGTCGTTAAGCCTGTTAGGATTGCCCCGCGTTGAGTCTGATTAGTAAATGTATTTTATTTATTTTGAGTAAATCACAATTTGTAAGCAAGACATAGGTCGTGCAATTAATTATTGACCGAGAGTTTAACCTCTTCTGACAAATGGGCAATTCTACACATCAATGCTATAATTAATTTGTTACAGTGCACACTAACATTATCTGGGCTGTGATGAGTAACACGCGCGCTGTCACGCAATTTAGAATCGATTGTTGGGGAAACTCGTCATATTGTCGCAAACGGATTTCGACCAGACGTCATTGAGTTGAGGTTTATCAATATTATAAATATTTTGGCTTTGGGCTGGTTCAGTGCACCTTCGATTCTGAAAATCATAAATTTCCCGAGCATAGGCAACAATGCTAGCCTAGTGACACGTATTATACTTACTCTCTCACTCTCTTGACCAATTTGATGCTATTTAACAGCCAGTAAATGTTTTGACCACAAGTTAAGCCCCCTTTGCTGAACAAATGCGTCTCATTGATCAACCTGTTGCTGCGACTTCTTCGTACCGGTTCTCTCGTACTCAGACTCAGACTCACACGCGGATTCACACACTTGTTCTTATTATTATTCATTTTGTATCTCTCACTGTGTCTCACACCGTGAACCCGATCGCCTATAAAAACCCTGAGTTAAACTTGCTAAGCTCACAGTTCCATTCCGTACGTTGTATGTGCCTAGTGTCGGACGACAGATATTAAATATCAAAAGAAAATTTCGTATTGTATTTCATTCATCGAAGAAAAATGAAAGTACTTTTATTTTTATTGTGCATTTTGGGAGTGAATTTCACAACAGCTCAATGTAAGTGACAACGCGAGATCTAATGTTTTAGACCACAAGCTTTTGGGAATTTTTTGCCGAACTCAAGTGTTTAGTTAATTAAAAAAATCCCCATAACCTCAGGGGAAACACCGTGTGCATCCAGCAATCTTTGGAAAAAGAACTCCAATTAAGTGTGTCTCAAGTGTGGCCAGTTCAGTTTGATGGATTGGATTATTAATCGTGATAAATATAACATACTCCTTGATAGATAAATATATATATATATATATATATATATATATATATATATTTATATATATATACATATCTACAGTGTATTCAAGTATTTGCACAACTCGCTTTACAGAGATATTTTAACAGACAAACGAAAGCTGTTCCTGTTTGGTTCAAAAATGAATGAATGTACAGCATTTATCAAACAACAGTTAAATAGTTATATCTGTATATAGACAAGAGAATGTTTATAAAAAAATTTTTCAATATAACTGAATTTTTAAATGATATTTTTTTTAGTTTTTTTTCTGGATTGCTTTTGAATATTTTCCAATTTAAATATAATCTTTACTGTACCAATAACTTAGCATTTCAAAATCAAGAAAAAACTTTAGAAATTCGAACATTTATATTATTTTTACTTATTTTATAATATAACTATATTTTGAATGTTTGTTATGAACATTTCTCGACTGGATTTTGATATCTTTCTATATAGTAAATTCTTTTTATAAGCGTTCATAACCAAAACGTAACTTATCACTTCAAAATCAAGAGTGTTTGCGAGTCGTTATGGAAAGTTTTTGCCTCTTGTTGTGCTCCATGACCAACCACAAGAATGTCGCAACAAATTGCCATACGCGACGCGTGCTGATGGTGGTTCCCCAATGCAAACCAGTATTTGATCCTTTCCCTTCTCTTCTCCCTTCTGTTCTGCAGATGAGCGTTGTCTCAATCCAAATCAACGTGCTGGGCTCTGTGTGAAGATAACAGAATGTCAGACATTGCACTCGGTGCTGCAGCAGAACCGTCTGTCGGCCAGCGAGAAGCAGTTCATACGTGCCTCCAGCTGTGGCATGGCACCCGACAACAGACCCTTTGTCTGCTGTACCGGAGACACGGGCTATACGCGCAGTCGCCGTGTAACGCCGGCATTCTCGGATTATGGGGACTACGATTATGGTTGGAATCCAGCACAGCAAACGACATCGACACGGACAATGCTCTATCCCAGCCAGGACTTTAGACCCTGGAGCTTTGGCAATGAGCGAGTGAACAATCGCAATCCGCAATCACAGGGGCAGCTGTTCCAGCCACAACAGTCGTCAGATGGCGCCAGCCTATTGCCACAGCCACCCACCTGTGGGGCCGTGAGCATAGATAACAAGATCTATGGCGGAGAGGACACAGATCTCTATGAGTTCCCATGGTTGGTGCTGTTCGAGTATCAACGCCTCTCGGGCAACGGCCTGGCCACCAGTTGTGCCGGCTCATTGATCAATCAACGTTACGTACTCACTGCTGCACACTGTTTAACCGGACGTATTACGCGTGAAATCGGAACACTGTAAGTATCGTACTAGATACGGGGGACTTCTCTTACTTTCACATTCACCCAGTGACTTATTCATAGTATTTGACGTTGCTGCTGTTTGGGTTCTCTGAACTGAGCCACTGTTTCCAGCTAACTAATTAAATCCGAGCTGGAATCACCGTGACTCTTACGTTAGCTTTGCTTTCTGGTTTTGCATACCCTGTAAATACCGGAAACAGTAGGCAGGTAGCTGGGTTGAGCTCTCAACTATTCATTAGATTCGTATCAATACTAAAGATTTAGTTTTAGTCGAGCTCTACTGATTATAGATTGGTCTATTTTTGTTTTCGGTGCTTTTGCTTTATTCTCTTCTTTGCTCAGGTTCAAGAATATTAATTAGTTTACTAAATGGTCAAACCAGATTCAAAGTGTTTTGTCTCGGTTGCTCGGTTGTTAACGTGAATCATTCACAACGGATTGCTAGGTGAGCAAAGAAGGAGTAGGAGACGAGGGGAGACGGAGGGGAAGGTGCAAAGTGGATAACAATTTGTTATGCTCTTAATTCATTTGACCGGTTGCTTTGGTTGTTTAGTTGGCACGTTTGCAATTTGAAAATTCAATTAGCTTCCCATGCTGTTATCCGATTTCCTGCTTAATGAGCTTCAGCACTTCAACAATGCCGCATAAACAAGGGTCAAGACGTTGGAAATAACCGAATTTCAATGGGTGGCAATCTATTTTAAGCAGAAAAAATGGTCAAAAGCAGCATGCAATTGCAGAAACTAGAGGAATCTGAATTGGGGCATTTCCGAAACCGAAATTGGTTACATTTGCAATTTGGTTATATTTCTAGCTCCGGTTCCGATTCCGCTTTCAGTTCTGTTGGACTGCTGGAGTTCCGTTTTTAATTCTAATTAAGTTTATATAGAAAAGGAGATAGTATCTCACTAGCTAAGTCTGTCCGTCTGTCTGCACGCCTGTCAGTCTGTTTAAATCTTTAGATCTCGAATATTATAAAAGCTAGAGGCACTAAATTTGGCATGAAGGTACCTGTGTATCATACGCTGAAAAAGTTTAATACAAATTTTGGATACCACCGAAACCGTCTGGTTACTACTGAATTCCCTTATTGCCCCGATAAAGATTGCAGTTTCCGTACTCTGTTTCATTTTTATTCCGCATTTGGTTCATACTCTGGCTCAGTCTAAGCTGTATTGTCATCCATATATTTTTTCACACCATTCTTCTCCCTGTCTTTTTACTTGCAGTGTCTCGGCACGACTGGGAGAACACGATACGCGCACAGAAGTAGATTGTCCTAGAAACGGAGGACCTTGTGCATCGGCTGCACAGAGCGTAGGTATTGCGGAGACTAAGGTTCATGATCTCTACAAGGAGACGGCGCCCAACCAGCAGCACGACATTGGCCTGGTGCGTTTAGAGCGAAATATACGATACTCCGATAGCATCCAGCCTGTTTGCCTGCCCTCGGTGGTAGGGCCAGAGGCTAAGCAACAGGGTCAGTCGTATACGGTGATCGGATTTGGGCGTACGTTGAAGGACTTAGGACCACGAAGTGCCGTCAAGCAGAAGTTGACAGTGGGTTATGTGGAGCCAAGGACATGTAGCACCAAGTACGGCACTCTGAAGGTCAACATCGCGTCCACACAACTGTGTGCCGGTGGCAAGTTTGGCCAGGATAGCTGTGACGGTGATTCTGGCGGACCATTGATGCGCTTCCGCGACAATGCCTGGGTGCAGGAGGGCATCGTCTCCTTTGGCTACAAATGCGGACTTCAGGACTGGCCGGGTGTATACACAAGCGTCGCGGCCTACGACATTTGGATTAAGAACAATGTGAGGGCATAAGACGGTGACAACTCTCTTATTCTCTTTTTGTTTCTTTCACTTTTTCTTGAGTTAAGTCTGCAGCTCGAATTGTGATCTTGCCTATTTAAAACAGACATACTTATGGTTTGTTATATTATTATGGAATAACCTAGGTTAATCTATCTACGGCTATAAATCATATGTTTCGTATTAAGAAATCCCAGTTCGTCTGGCTTAGTGATATCTACTATTTATTGTCCATTTAATACTAAATAAATATAAGTATTTACCATATATATAAATACCATTATATGAATTTATAATTATACTAATGTAAAAGCATAAATACGAAAAAAATAAACAACAATATACATAAACATACGTGCCTTTAGTCAAAGCAAATGAACTTTTATATGTGAACTTGGGAGTTTCCCCATTGCCAGATATAAAGATTAATTTGAAAACCGCGCATTAATTGCCTTCAAGCAACAGCCGCAAGAAAGCTTCCGATTATGACTGACCACAGCAGCTGCAGCATTTGAACTTTATACTTACAAATATAAAACATATAGATAGGTTCTGTTCTCATTCTTCTTTCTTTTCTAAAAATCTATAAGAGCTATGGTAGAAAATAAAGAAAATAATGAGTCTTCAAGAACAAGTTTATTTTGTAATTTGGTTGCGCACCTTCCTAGCTCGTAAATACAAACACGAATTCTAAGTCTAACGAATTGTTTTTTATTTATGAAAATAGTTTCTATTGAAAATTAAACATAGAAGTTATTAAGGAATTACATTTAGTGGGTGCAGAGAAACCGCAGCCTGAAAGTATGCAAATCAAAATATGATAAATTAAATAATTAATATTAATGACGAAGTTAACTTTGTGGTTCAGTTAAATATACGTATATATTAGAAAAAGTTTCGCCTGTCATTATATACACATACATACATTATTTTCAGATATATAAAATAAATCAATTTGCGAATTGGGAATTCTTCAAATTCTTGTATGCTTCTGCGATTGTATTCAAATTGATTTCCTGTACTGAACATATAATGGCCTGCACGCGGCGTTGATAAGAAAAATTTGTCTTAAAATATAATAAAAATAATACATAAATATATACATATATAAATATTTAAAAATGTGTAGCCTTACATTGTTACTCATTAAAGTATATAAGTTCAGTATGGAAACAATTAGATCGAAAACTGTTTCCGTCCAACATTTGTATTTTTATGCAGAGTATAAATAATACCTAGTAGATGTTTGCCACGGATCACAACTAGTCACATAAATCATAAACATAATAATATTTAGTATGAACCATAACAGCAATCAGCAGCATCTGGGAATTCGTTTGAAATTAAAAAAAGAAAACCATATTTATATATACTAAATATTAAGAAAATAAAAATACATTAAAATGTTATCATTTTTGCGAGAAGGCGAACGTTCTGCATTTGCAAATCATATGTACAACATACATAGGGTCACACAACCTGCCTGAGGACTGCAGTCTGATGTCGGCGTTCGGTGTAGCGATATAATATGAACTCGATTATATATTTCTTTGTGCTGTTGCAAGTGCTGGGTTCCTTGGGAGCCATATGCCATTATAATGATATTCGAGGCATTTGTGTGCATACGACTGAGTGTGATCGTTATAAAGACCGACTTACAATAAATTGCGGTTTAACTGGACTGTCTTGTTGTCCACCTATTACATCAGAAGAGCTGCAGTCATACAAATACCCTCAAGATTGTGGACAAACCCCGTGGCTTCCCTATGGTAACATTGTAGGTGGAAGATTGATTCCACCCGTTGAATTTCCCTGGATGGCCAGTCTTGAATACAAGAACCGGCCAAATGAAACGGGGATCTGTGCTGGATCTGTTATTAATATTCGCTATGTACTCACGGCTGCACATTGTGTAACTGGCAGACAGATTGACGCCAGTGGAGGAGTGTAAGTTTATCAATGCTTTATAAATTCTCAAATTTCTTAAAGACATAGGCAAATTTCCTTTTAAAGTATATTTTGTTCATATCCTACATCGTTTATTCTTCATAGATATTGGACTAATTTAATATTTATATATGTACATTTGCAGATCTGCTGTGCGATTGGGAAACTTGACCGTCGAGCATCCGTGTGACTATGGCACGCCGGAATGTCAGATATATCAGAGATTCGGCGTTGAAAAAGTAATACCTCATGAAGGCTATGACCCAGACTTGTCAATATTCAAACAAAATATGCATTATGATATAGCATTGATTCGACTGGAGAGGGTTATACGGTTTGATGCACATCTGAAGCCTATTTGCCTTCCCTTCGGTATCTATAGCACTAAGGAACCCGTGGCAGAAAGAAGATGGACACCACAGTTAAGTGTTTCCGGATGGGGCCTAACCTTGAACAGTACAGACGAACTGCCAGCAAAACGTATGGCTCAACTTCCACTGTGGACCCGAGCACGCTGCTTGGAGAATGTAAGAAGAAATGCGAAGCAGATTTGTGCAGGTATACGAGGCAAAGGCTCCTGCAATGGCGACTCTGGTGGCCCATTGATGCAGAGGAAACAAATAAAAACTCCATTTGACAGGCGAATGGTCATCGAGGGTATTGTATCGTATGGCACAGGAATTTGCGCCAATCCAAATGATCCCAGCGTCTTCACACGCGTGCGAAGCTATAAGGAATGGATTGACTTTAATATGTCTATGTAGCCAGTGCTAAGCTATTCAATAATATATATATCAGTGACTGAAATATATATAGATGTGGTTTTATAAAGTACATGGTTTCTATTAAGTATGCTTTTATATTAGATTGTGCCAATAAGTAGACAACCGATTAAGCACACACATTATATCTTTATTAAAGTCTCCGTCTTTCTTTTTCATAGGAATTCTGCTAGACATTATATTATATAATGTACGTGTATAAATAATTGCCAAAAAATTGCGACACAAGAAATACAGAAAATTATTATAACATACACTGGTTAAGGTTATTGTGTTTGCACATTGATAAGCAACAAACCAACAACTCATAAGCTCTACTCAATAAATTGATCATGCATATGTACGAGTATTTGTTCTTTATGATTTTCGACAGGGCGGTAGCAACGAACTCGGTGGGTGAACTTGGATGTTTCGGAGTGTATAAAGCCACAAAGAGTCATATCTGCGCAGGAAATTATGTTAAGAATACCTGCAAAAACTTCAAAAAGACACACTGATATTGTAACATTATGTATACGATATATTGCATGTACCTGTAAGATAATATTAGATCTAGTATGATGAAATGTACTAGTATATGTCAGAAATCAGTAGTCTGCCGGGGGCCCTTGTGCACCGCACACCATGCACACGTCAAACTACGGGCCTGAATTAAGTGCGCACTTATCGGTAGACTGCATATATTGTACATACATACATATAAAATGAAATAAATACATTTATGTTCTCTTAATTAAGAGAAATACTTATGATTATTTAATTCTTTTTAACCCTTTGTGAAAAGAGTCCCGAAGTGTTTTAATTGTATGTATAGGATCAAAAGAGGAGGTGTATGAAGTGCTGCACATATAAAGTTTTGGGGTCCCAGCTCAGTTAAAAATAGAACTTGGTCTGCAATCATACAGTGGCACAATGTTTCGTTTAGTTCTACTTGCTGTTCTTCTACTGCAAACAGTGTCAGTGTTCGGGCAAGACTGTAATGGAATCTGTAGGAAGAAATGTAGTCCAACGACGGTAGTCCAACAACTAACAACTAAATGCGAGCAGAACTGCGAAAGTTTGTTGCCCACTGCAACGTCTAACAACGATAAATCAAACAAATCCCAAATTCCCTGAGAACTGCGGAAGCATTCCCCACTTTAGCGTAGGCTATATTACGGGTGGCAAAACGATCGAGCCTAATGTATATAGTTGGGTTGCCAGTCTGGAGTATAATTCTAGCGATGATTCCTTGGGAATCTGTGCAGGATCGGTGATCAATTCGCTTTACGTACTCACAGCTGCACACTGTGTGAGTAAGAATAGTGCAGCTCGATATGGAAACGTGTAAGTTATTCAACAAAGTACAATGATATTCTTACATCATTTTTAATATGCTTTGCTTGAATATTAAATATAGAACTGGTGTACGTCTCGGAAATTTTGAAAACAACAACGGACCCTACTGTGATTATGGTGGAACTGTTTGTGAACCTCATCTGCACTTTGCAGTTGCTAAGATAATTGCTCATAGTGAATACGGGAGAGCGGCCAGTGGAATGGTGATTAATGACATTGCTCTGATAAAACTAAAAAGTGAAATACAGTTCACTACAAAGCTTCAACCTATTTGCCTTCTACCTTTTGGTACAAAAAGGCAACCATCGAATTTGGTAGCTTGCGGATGGGGTAAATCTATGGAACAGCATGAAATAAGAGAAAAGCGCGCTGGTAACCTACAGGTTTGGAATGATCAGAAATGTCATAAAGAATATTATACTGATAGTAGCCATGTTTGTGCGGGACAAAACGGTACCAACACGTGCGATGGAGATTCTGGCGGCCCATTGATGGAATCTGTCCGGGTGAGAGACCATCGGCGTATGGTACTAGAAGCCGTCATATCCCAAGGTTACGTGAACTGTAACAGTAATTTTTATCCATCAATTGGTACGCGAGTACATAACTTCCTAAGTTGGATAGAGAATAACATAGATAGTTAAAAAGGAAAGATTGCCAGAATACACAAGCCTGTTCTCTGTATTACATTTATTGTATTTGGTAAATATAATAAGTACGAATATTAAATTGAGCAAGAGAAGCATTTATTGATTTTTGTTATTGCCTTTTATATTGTTTATAAAGGGTGATTTTTCAAGAGCTATATGAATAGTTTTTAAACAACAAACACGAAAATTCAGAGGAAGAAGCGCGCGATGAACTTTGTTAACAGAGTACGCACTTTTATCGTAATTAAATTCAAAAATTTGCAAGCTTTGTTCGTTTGTAAGACGATTCATGGTTAAATTATAGACCAAACTGAAGATGTTTGACATTGATACAAAACACGAAAATTTCGTCAAGTATTTAAATCAGTGTTGCCAAAAAGATAATAGCTACAAAATCACCCTTTATATATATTAGAAGTTCGATCATCCAGCATTAATTTTGTAAAAAATTTAGACATCTCCGACCCAATAAAGTATATATGTATTGTATATAGATTCTGCATGAGCATAAACAGTAAGAAATAATGATTTCCATAAAAAGTGTTTATGTCTAGTGATTGGAGAGTAATTATATATGTCAATTGTGCCCCATTATATATAACTAGTATTGAAATGGTCGGAGGACTAAACTAGACTGCTAGAGTATAAGGCTTTCAGCATCCATGAGCTTCCTTTATCAGTCTTTATACCCTTGCAGAGTGTATGTTAATGTTGGCCAGGAGCTTGCAACGCACCTTACGAGAATCAGTATCACCAGGGTAGGCGATCTATCATTGCTCTGCCCAACCCTGCGTCTGCCTGTGGAAATACAAACAAGTCTCTCAGTTTTAGCCGAAATAAAGGTTTTGGTATGAAGATCAGTTTTGATTTTAAAAAAACTTAACTTATCAGTATCAAAGTGATACATAATATTGAATATACATTCAATTCTGCACCATAATATACATAACTTGTATTGTAAGGGAATGAACCTTCCGGCTTGCCGAAGGTAGCCTTTCTTCCCTCGTTTTTTTTTCTTATATCTTTAAATTTCATATTAAGTTTGCATTTTGTATACGGTATGAATAAACTGACATAGCTCGATAACTGTGGAACAGTAAACTCTGTGGATGCATGATAAAAAAAGCTTAAATTGAAACTAAAAAGCTGCGCCCGAAAGTAGGCAACGATCTACGCACGATCAGCGAATAAAAGTGAAAACAAATATGCAAAAAAAGAAACAATAATTATAACAACAAAATAAGTAAAAAAGCTGCGCGGCTCAGCCGCTGCACGATTGCATAACCGGACCCGGCTCTGGGTACCAGTTGAGTTGACCGTTGCTCCCGTTTCGTGCGACGCCTACGTCGACTGCACACTGAAGCTCGTTTTGGTGTCAGCCAACTAACGTTTATTTATTTCTCTCTCTCTTTATTTCGCTTTTCATTTCGTTTAGTTTGTTTTCTGTTTTTGGCACTTTGCAGCTTCGGCTCTTCCGACTTCGAATTCGTTTTTCGGTTTCGGTTTCGGTTTCGATGTCGGTGTCGGCTTCTGTTTCGACTGTTTGTGCGCAGCATTTAAATTCGAATTTAATCCACGGCTGATCGTTCACGCGAACGGATTCGATTCGTATTGTGTGCGTTGTGCGATTGCGTATACGCCGTGTGTGTCGTGTTTGTTATCATCGCTTGTCTCTGGGGCTGTCTGGGCCTGCCTGCCCGACTGTCTCGCGTGTCGCAATTGTAATCGATCGCACTCTCTTATCGGCCGACCCCGCTGATGTTCGTGTACCCCAAACCCAACGGCGCATTGTGGGCGGCCAGCGCATTGCTTGCTTTTGGTCTCGTCAGCTGCCTAGCGGAGACGATCACAGAGTCGCCACAATCGGAGACGCATCCACTCGAGCCGCTCGACTGCGAGATACCCAACGAAACTAAGCGTGGCGTCTGCCTGCCAGTCAGCGAATGTGCCGCCTACTTGCAGGTCCGCAATGTGACCAATCTCAGTTCGGAGCGTGTGAACTTCCTCAAGAAAGTGCAATGTGATGCCGCGTCGCAGAGCCAGGAGAGCACAGAGCGCAGCACGGATGAGCAATACAAGCCGCTGGTCTGCTGCCCTGCGAATGGTCAGGACTATCTCTATCCTGTCATACAGTTCTCCAAGTTCGAATATCGTCGCTTTCTCGATGTCACGGCCCGTTTCAAGCGCAAGAAGCTCAAACGACGAATCCAGACAGTCGAACCGAGCAGCGGCTTTAATTTACTCAACGAGTGCGGCAAGCAGGTCACCAATCGCATCTATGGCGGCGAGATTGCCGAACTGGATGAGTATCCCTGGCTGGCACTTTTGGTCTACCATTCGAGTAAGTTCGCAAGCTAAGGAAGCAGCTTTCTGAAAGTTTCCAATACGCGTTTGAAGCTTCTTTTTGTGAGGGACTAAGATTAACACTTCACGAAGTTCTGAAATTCTTCTGATAGTGTTCATATATTCTATATATACTATATATACAGTGTTATAAATGTATATAGCAACATAATAATACATCCGTCTTTATATGTAATAAGCATCGATATAGAATATTGAGATGGAGCATCAAAGAAACTGTTTATAAAAGGGATACTGAAAGGTAGAGCAAAAGATTATCTTCAGCAAGGTTTTATTTTTATGCCATTGTTTCTATGACAAATTTATAGCATATGCAGTTTAAATAGAAAACTTTTTAAAAATGAAATAAGAAATTTTCATTATAAATAAATAATTCAAATTATATATATTGTATAAGGATTATTATAAGAATGTTCATTTATATTGATTCATCCTGTGAAAGCTTTATTATACTTTAGTGCGACTTAAATGAAATATTAATTGTTTTTATAGAACAGTATTATATACTCTATCAATCTAAATTACAGTATATTGCAAAACAGTTAAAGATTTTATAAGAAAAGTCATATTTAGATTGAGTGTTAAAGAGGGAAGTTTTAGCGAATAGAACATCTTATAGTTAAAGATTTTTTTGTTTAGTTTCATTTGGATATTTTGAAATAAATTGCAATGACTATAGAAATCGGGAAATATATATATATGATACGCACCAATACAATCACTTTATATGGAATATACTGCTACTTATACTAATCACAATTTTTATTTCTATCGACAGATGACTACGGCTGCAGTGGTGCCCTGATTGATGACCGTCACATTCTTACCGCCGCCCACTGTGTACAGGGCGAAGGAGTGCGTGAACGTCGTGGACTGTAGGTGCTACTGGTACCGCAAAGTACAAGATGTATTAATTGAATCTTACTTCCAGCAAACATGTGCGACTGGGCGAGTTCAATGTGAAGACGGAGCCCGACTGCATTGAGGAACCAAACTATCTGAGCTGTGCGGATGCTGCACTGGACATTGCCTTCGAGCACATACATGTGCATCCCGAATACAAGGAGTACTCCAATTACAAGTACAACGACATTGCTGTTATACGCTTGAAGCATCCCGTATCCTTCACACACTTCATTATGCCCATTTGCCTGCCCAACAAGAGTGCTCAAACGCCGTTGGTCGAGGGGCAAATGTTCTCCGTTTCCGGTTGGGGACGTACCGATCTCTGTAAGCAGTATGAATACATGATCTTAAATAAAGTGACTCACTAACTGCCCCCTTTCCTCTGCAGTCAACAAGTACTTCATCAACACACACAGTCCCATCAAGCTAAAGCTGCGCATTCCATATGTGTCAAGCGAGAATTGCAGTAAACTTCTCGATCTGTATGGCGTTAAACTGGGACCTAAGCAACTCTGCGCTGGAGGTGAGAAATCCAAGGACACCTGCGCAGGCGATAGTGGAGGTCCTCTCATGTACTTCGATCGCCAGCACTCGCGTTGGGTGGCCTACGGCATTGTTAGCTACGGCTTCACCCAATGCGGATCCGGGCCTGGCGTATATACGTCCGTTTTGAGCTATATCGAGTGGATTGAGAGCGTTATCAAGACACCGCCAACAAGTTGAGAATTTGAAAATTCCACTTGACGTCAGATTTTTGTCTGTACGAAGGGGGCGGGGGGCATTGACTAGGAAAGGTGCTGTTGTCTTTCCAAATATTTGTACATATTTTGCTAATTATCTAACGGCAACAAGCTGTTTGTCTGCGTATGCGTGTTTAGGAGTGTGTATGTAAGTGAGTGTATGTGTTAACAGAAGTCTGAAAAACATGTTTCTATTTAAATAATCTATTAAAATATTTACTGACACTTGCGGCTTCATTTAATCAAAAATGCCACAGAATGTTTCAAGATGCCAACTGGCCTTGGCCACAGCTTCATTGCTCTGGAGTTCGTCAGCTCCACATATAGTCTATAGTTCCAGCAGGCAGAGTGGGAGCCAGACACTGGTTAACCAGATGATTCAGCTGCGACCATAAAATATGACAACAAAGAAGGGTTTTATTTGTTTGCCATAACACTTAAGGGGCAACTTGTGTGCCCTTAGGGGGAAAGGCTGAATCACACTTGACGATGTAAAACGATGGGTTGAAGAATATAGAACATACACATGTATGTATACATAGGTTGCATTGGTCAACTATATCCATATGAGAGTATAAATTAGTATTCATATAGTAGTATATGACAGAAAAGAATAAGTTTTTTGCTTATTTTTTCAATAGACAATATACAACAGGCAGAGGGACAGACAAAGAGTCGGAAAGAGAGACAGAAAGACATACAGATACAATACAGGCACAAACAGACAGACAAACGGACAGAGAAACAGAGAACTCAAATAAACAGAGAGACAGACAGAGAGGCAGGCAGAGAAACATATAGACAGACAGTCAGAGACACAGAGAGAACAAGAGATAAATAGAGATACAAACAGTCAGAAAAACAGGCAGAGCGACAAACAGACGGAGTGTCAGAGAAAGAAAAAGAGGCAGTTAGAGAGACAGATAGAGCTACACACAGACAGATAACTCTTACAGACAGAGAGACACTCTGTTAGAGAGACATACAGAGAGAAGGACAGAGAAGCAGATACACAGACAATCGTCAGACAGACAGAGAGACAAACAGACAGATAGTCATTGAGAAAGACAGATAAAGAGGCAGTTAGACAGACAGAGAGACATGAGCGACATACAGACAGACAACTCTAACAGACAGAGAGACCGACACAGACCGGGCAGGCAGAGAAACAGATAGAGAGACAGTCAAAGAAACACTCAGAGAGACGGACAGGCATTGAGGCAGCAAGAGACACACATAGACAGGCAGTCAGAGAGACAGACAGACAGACAACTCTAACTGACTATCAGCTGTTTCACTTTTTCCAGCCAGCTGGTTAAACTTGATATTGCAGTTTTGCTTTTGATGTCGTCATTGATTGCCACACTTTGCTTTCACTGTCCATTCGCGTGCAGTTCGTCGCGACAGTTCGGGCCAATTTGAGCGGCAGTGATGCAATGCAGCGCCAGGTGGAGAGGTGCCAAGTGACAGCGACGCTGCCCAAATTCAAATCGATGTCATTCATCCATCAGGCAAAGTTGGCCAAAAATAGCCAGAGAGAAGACAAAGCGAGGCATTTGTATGCACAGTTAGCGGGTTGACCCCCTCTCGAGCACCGCACCAAGCGCTGGGACTGTGCCACTGACCAAAATTGGTCTGCACAGTGCTGGCAGTCAGTAATGATCAATATAGTCATCATCATCATCATCATCATCGGCATCAGCTGCGACGTATAATGAGCTGTGCGTCAGCGCAGTGAAAGTGAACTTGACTCTTTGATACGCTCAACTTGATGTTGAAGTTTATGTTATGCTTGTAAATGTGTGAAATAGAGTGTGTGTGTGTGTGTGTGTGATATACCGCATTAATATTCATGATGCTGCCCATGAGGCAGAAGACAGCTCGACGCTCGCTCTGTTTGCCCAACTCATTATGAAGCTTTGGCGATTTTCGGTTAACCTTGAACTACATAAAGATGTTGATCTATACGTATGTATCATAATACATATAAGCATACACATACATATGCAAGCATATTACATGTTTAAATGGGAATTGGTAAAACTTTGCTGACATTGAAAAATGTGCATGGAAATTTTTGGAATAGGTTTTCAACTTTCTTAGGTTTTCTTCAGCTTCTCAGTTTTATATTTTATCTTTGTGTATGCATGGATTTTGTCTGTCTATAAAGCCTTATTCAAACTAACCGTCATTCTTCGGTCTAATAACTATTATAAAATATATTTAAAAATTATATTGCAAATTCACTTTCACCAACTACCTTACAAGTAGCCAGGAACAGGGTCCTGCTTCGCTTGTTAGTCCCTTGTAGTCGCGTTATGTCAGGACACACAAACTAATGCGATTACTGGGCAAAATGCGAAATGGTGGGTGTACCTGCCACACCCACAGGGCAATTATAAAGCCAATTCGAAATTTTTTGTGTGTGCATAGAAGGACAAAAGGTCGTCTAATCAATTTACCGGAGGGTTGTTCCGTTCCATAATTGAGTTTCGTAACGTTTTGTTGCTGCGGCTGCGGCAAATGGAAAACAATTCTAAAGTGGACTGCAAAATTAGCCATATGCCGTATATAGTACTGAGAGTGAGGGTTCGTATACGATGCGGTACTTAGCAACTCCACAGGTGCAGAACCGTTGGCACTAAACTCAGATCGCTACGCTACGATACAATTTGTTTCGATGTAAGTTCTCTTTCTTTAATTTTATTATGATTATTCGTTGTTGATGTTTCGTTTCCATTTCCATTTCGATTTTCGCTTTCTTTACTTTTATGTCCTTTGGCAATTGCTTTTCTATTTATTTGCAGCTGAGATCCCAAATGCAAAACGATAAAAGTTTATCGAGTTGTTAATTTCGTTCGACTCATATCAATAAATGCGTCAACTTGGCGTTGACATGTCCATTAAATGTCGGCAGCGACAGCGGATACAGGATGCTGTCAAATGCAAACAACCCCTTCTCGGGGGGCGGGGCAAGGGTAGCACATACAAAGCAGAACATTTTGGGCGAAATTGTTGTGGAAACTCAATGAAATTAGAATGCCAAAAAAACAAGAGAAAGACGCAAAGGGGAAACGAAAGTATGTTAGAAATTGGCAAGTGCACGTCGCATCGGTTTCATTAGTTAATGGATTCCAATCGAATTACAGCGAGAATAAAAACAGAATTAGTGCCCAGTGTGGATAGGGTGAGAGTGAGCGAGAAGCTGAGAGGGAGACACAAATACTTATATGACTTCTTATCACGAAAAAAACATTTTGCGCGTCTATCAACGAGATGTGGAAGTACAAAGCAAGTAAGTAAAAGAGCCAGAGAGAGAGTGAATATTGTAAGATAATATGTATACCCTTTTATAGGTACATATGTTATACATACATTCCAAATAATCCGCAAGTCAGGACAATAACAAAGTAATAAAATATATGTTTTATTTTATTTTGATTCGTTTATAATATAAAACTATTAAGTTCTGCGATAGTACCCAATTTGTTTTTATGTTTGCTTATGCTTTGCACTCTAGGGATTCTCTTCGCCTTCCAATCTGCACTTTATAGTTAAAAATAACAAATGTGATATCATTCCGAGAATGCAAGTCGAGTGAAGTGTAGAGAGCATAAAATCCACAGTACATTGAAGACATTCGCAGACTAAAGATGCGATGCTTTTGTTTTCTGATCGTTGTGACAAGTCTTTTTCTGTTGCCCACCCAAACAGAGCAGCAGAACATAACGTTGTCCAAGGTGTGTATAGCACGACAGTCTTGCTTGCCTCAGCACTCACGAATGCCTCTTTACATATTTTCAGAATGAGACTCTTCTGGCAAACTCTTCTCTTCTTTTCGTTTACCACCTGAAGCCTGAAAACCTTGCGCTAGGACATTCTCGTGGCACGCGACTGCGTATGCGATTTGACCGTCAAGGGAGACAGATGAAGCAAACAAGGAACAAAGGGAATGCTGAAAGAAACCTAAAGAAAGAGTTAAGAAGAAGAAAGAATTCTATTTTAAAAGCTTTTAATTAAGTAAGACGTCCTAAAAGTATGCAATAAAAAACAAAATATGCAATAATAAAATAAGAGACTCCCCGAAAATGACCTTTCAGGGCAGTACCATGATTCTCTTAAATGAGTTGTGCATGCCAATTTCAATTATACTTTATTATTATCTCATGATTTCAGTTCGTAGAAATCAATATAGGAGAAAGGTCTTTGAAAGATTATTTCAAGGCATTCGCTTTTAATTCTTTATTCGGCCCCATTTTTATGTACCAGAGTATGACAGTGCGTTGTAATAATATGTTTCATTTAATCAGTATCAATCTTAGGTACAATTATTGTTCGAAATATATAATCTTATCATTACCAAAAAGTTATACTGTAATACGAAAATAAGAAAGCGATATATGGCAGGAAATTGTGTTCAAAAGTTTCCATTTATTGTTGATTTTATTAATTTCGAAAAGGACGATTAGGGCATCTGTAAGTTTGCTTCTATCCAGTAGAGGAAATAACGTACTCGTGTGTAGTGTGTGGCGTAGAACTCGTTAACGCAAGCGATACCTGGGACGAATGATACTATGCCTATGATCACAATTTTTTCTCTTTGCCATTGTTTCATTAACGGACCACCAGAGTCGCCACCGCAAGAGGTTTTCGCATAAATAATATTATTAGTAAGTACACCTGCACACAGTTCATACCACAGGGGTCCAGGCGGCCCGCCCCCGCCCCCTCCGCCCCCCCCCCCGGGGGGCCCCCTGTTTCCCCCCCCCCCCCCACTTCCCCCCCCTTACATTTTTATTAGGCAAACAAATGGGCTTCAAACTTATTATGTTAAAGGGAATACGTTCATTCACGCGAATCAAAGCGATGTCATTGTGAATAACCCGTCATTTTTCCAAACGGTATTGTTCGTGTATTATAGCCAATTTTTACATTCTTGTGATCCAGCAAATTCTGGTGGTGTATCCACAGTCAAGACGGTCGATTTTCGGTTCATTAACATTAACTTAAATTCTAGTGCTTGAAACAAAAGCACTAGAAATCTTATCCTGAACATGACCATCTCGTTTTGAAGCTCGAAGACAACTGAATTTTATTTTATATGTACATATGTATTTTGCTATCAGCATACTACTCGTATATACAGTGGCGTGCAAAAGCAAGTACATACATTGCATGATTTACATGTTGAGGCACCTTAAAAGTTTATTAACAAGACAAATTAATTTAGACTTTCTTTATAAGATTCTTTAAATATATCTTAACAATTTAAAGTAAAAAACAAACACACATAGGACTTACTGATAAGTTAAGTTATTTACAAAATTCAAAACTGATGTTTCCATTATTTAAAGTTTTATATAAAGTGCTGCGATTCGCCCCTCAACAATGTCTCTTTGCATACTTTGAAAATTGAAACTCTAATGGCAAACTTTTACCACCTGAAGCCTGAAAACCTTGCGCTAGGACGTTGGCGATTTAATCGTCACGGGAGAAGAAACCTTGAGGAAAAAAAAAGAAATTGGCAGAAAGCTAAAGAAGCGAAATAATACAATTACAAAGCTCTACATAAAGTAAAATGCCCTAAAAGTATGCGATGTAAATATTGTCGGTAAAATAAGAGATATTTAATGCTGCGATATTTAAACTGGTAAGATAACTTTCTTGTTTACTTATTCTTAGCTTACCTCCAATCCACCTAAACGAGTAATCCATCTTCCTGTTACACAGTGTGAAGCAGTCAGCACATACCAAGAATTGATCACCGAACCGCTACAGATATGTAAAGTATGTTGTTTTGATGTTTCTACTGTAGATTAGCTACCCAGCTAAATTAATTTGGCTTAATCGTCATTATATTAATAATATTGTCTTTTCGGTTTTTTCAATGTAAACTTAATGTTTATTAACATGTGGGTTTACAATTTATATTTAAAAAAAAAAGAAAAAATGGTTATTTCGTCGTTGGTCGTCTTCGTCGAAAACACGCGCTAGGAACCGTACACGTCATTGAAGAACTCTTACTGCTATTCAGTAAGATTCATATATCGAGCATAATTGGACTCCCAACGGAAAGCCATTTTTCTTATCCAATCAAAGTATGGGCGTACTTTTGTAAAATGTGGAGCGAAGTACTTGGTAACACAATTACTTCGGCTAAAAGATACGATGCCCACAATTGTCATTTTATGGTTTTCCGCTTCTTTCATTAACGGTCCGCCAGAGTCGCCATCGCATGTGACCTTTGCAGTATAAAAGTTATTAGTAATAACACCCGCGCATATCCTAGTGTCACTCTCATATGCGCATAAATTTCTATCTTGCAAAAGAGGTACAGCTACTGCTCGTTTTGCAACCAATGTATCGACCTCGGATGAACCCCATCCAGCCACTGTCAGCATTTCACCAACAACCGGGTCGTCCTCGTTAGGATAGGGCAGGCACACGGGCATCAATACTTCGTTAAAGGGAATAGGCTTATCTACGCGAATCAGGGCAATGTCGTTGACGAGAACACTCCCATTGTCGATTGTATAATAACTGTGCTGATGTATATGTGTGATTCCGAAATACAAATAACGTGTACAGTTAGCAGTGCCGTAGTCACAATAGTGGGTAGAGTTCTCATTGGGGCTCAGGGTATAGTTTCCCAGACGCACTCCTATTCTACGTATAAATAAATCTTGTTACATAACTATATAGATTGCTTTTGTTCGGCTTACTTACAATTTGCCGTGCGTTTGTACTTCTTTTTCACCTGTTACACAGTGAGCAGCAGTCAGCACATTCCACGAGTTTATAACCGATCCTGCACAGATTCCAAATCTCGCCTGTTTTGCATACTGCAGACTAGCTATCCAACTATATTCATCCGGCTTTATAATATTGCCGCCAACTATTTGTGGTTTAATATACCATGGCGAACACCCCCAGCCAGCACACTCTGAACTAAGAATTTCCAGTGCTTTAAGACAAAGCACAAGCAATTTTATTCCGATCATGATCGCTTTGGCCTTCGAAAGGGTATACAAAGTTTGTGAAACGGAGAGATAAAGACGCTTGATAGACAAAATTTATATATTGATGTTCGTACATTTGTTTGTTCGCTCTGTCTGACCATCTATCTAGATGAACGTCGACACCTTTACTATTGAGCTCACCAACATATAATAAAAGAATTCTACAAAATTCAAACTTTAAATCCAGAAGTAATTCAAATTAACGTTTTTTTTGTGCGAGAGAAAGATTTATTTTGCAAAAACATTTATTTAAAATAAAGTGTTGGAAATTAAAAGTCTGATAACATATTAGTGTTTTTTTTTAAATTGCACAAAGTGTATTCTACATTCGAACATGCCTCGCCTATAGATTTCATTACTTGTGTATTGGTTTATTTTTTGGGATCTGCAACTGAAGTACTTTTTGGGCAATCGAGCTTACATGTGAACATGTTCTTCTATCCAGCGTAGAAAATAACGTACTCGTGTGTAATGTGTATAATTCTTGGGGATAATCATTTTCAATTCTATTTAACAAGGTACTTTAATTTACGTCGTTGTCATAAACAATATTTGGGAATTGTTGGGTATTTCCTAACGTCTGGGCTGTCTTATCAATAACCTGAATGGCGTAAATTGGGCATGGAAAATCGCTAATACCCTTGTCGTTTTCGGGATAAGTTTCGATTATTTGCGTAAATATCAATTATATGAAATAATTACATGGTGTCCTGTTTAAAAAAGACTTATTAAAATATCATTTAATGTTCTTATTGTTCAGAAAAAGTAATATTTGGTATATTTGGTTGCCGTAAATAAAAATTTTGAATTTTATTTATGTTGGTATGCCAACCTATTAAACCGTAACAGTTGAAAATGCAAGCTTATAAGTATTATTTCTACGTTGGCACAATGCTATTATATTATGTGTTTAAATTTGAAGCTATTAATTTATATATATATATTAATATATATAAATAAATGTATTGTACATAGTAGTAGTGTTTCAACAGAATTTGCAATTATCAATTTTTTGGGGTCGGACATTTGTTGTTGTTTCTGTTCCCCTCGACAATGATGCGTAGGCTCAACTGTACACACTTGCCGCACTGTGTGGCACGTGGCAATAACACAAAATAAACAAAAATATACTGCAGTAAATAGACATCAGATTTTTAATCAACATGCGCATAATGGGAAAGCAGAGGGAAAATCTCAACGATAATCATCGCAATAAACGCGCACGTGATGCGCAAATTATGACTTTGCTTGTGTGTCGCGAAAAATTGTGAGAGAATTTGCATATTTGTCGGGGGAACAAATTATGGTACGGTACAGCACACTGCCTGGTGCCGCGCCCCTGCTGCCACCCACTTGAGTTGTTCAATATTTATTAAAAATTAGCAACAAGCTGTTAAAATGAAAATGGAAAGCGCCCAGTTGAAGCGGGAAGTGAATCGGTTTCCTTCCGTTTATCTCATTTGCGCTTTACTGGCGGAGGGTGTCAAGAGTTCGCAAATTATGAACGAATCGCTCATTGTGGGAAAGTAATTTTTCATTTATATTTTCTATTTTGTCTGCTCTCTCATTTTATATATATTTTATTGGAATTAAATTGCTGTCAACGGCAACGCAATGGAACGGAAATAATGCACAGAATCCGTGAACTTGCGACTCTTGAGCGAAGGTGAAACCAAGACAGTGGGTCAGTGCCGTGGGGCAAAAGCTATTGTGAAGCGAGTACAGTGAAATGGAATATTTAATTCCAATTTTTAGCGGCGTACCAAAACGATTTGCGTAGCAAAAACTAATTAGGGAGCATTTTCTGTTTTCATTTATATTTTTTTATTTCTGTTCTACTAATTGAAATTTTCAACTGCTGTGCAAACAATAAAGACGCCGCAGGGAGGGCGGTGGGTGTGGCTATGCAAACAGCGACATATGTAGGCCGGCGAACATGTGTCGAGCGGGCTAGGGGGAGGGTCGGCGGTGGGATGTTGGAAAAACTGTACTGCAGAAGATGACAAATTCGTGTCAAGTAAATAAATAAACAGCGGAAAAATTCAAAGACAGCACATGTGTTGTGAGTCAGTTAGTGTGTGTGTGTGTGTGTGTGACGCAACACTTGCGTCTTTTGGCAGATTTTCGCAGGCAACTCAAGTGGCATTTGCCGAAGTTGAGCGACATTTTTCGCACATTTGCAGAGCAGTACTTGAGCATGTGCAAGCTGCACTCGAAGCTGTCAGTCTGACAGCTTGCTACCACACTCACCTACATACATACAAAGCAGTGCTGCCACATGCCACATGCCACATTGGGTTGGGCAGAGAATATTTTCAAAGTCAAATACAATTTAATGGCAAGCTGAGCTAAGCAGACAAAGCCAGAGAGCCTCGCCCCAGGCGCGGAAAACTACAAACGAGCATTTTGTATACCCTACAAGGCACGCTGCGGTGCGGGTATGCTTTGCTAACATATGATGCTTAACATAATGGCATGGAAAATATAAAAAATAAAGTCAAAATATACTTTGTTTAATGATTGAAGCTGTCTTAAAGTCAGGAATATATCAACAAATTCAAAATTAATTTTTTTTTCCCTTCCGAAATATTTTAGACTATTACAGTATTTAAATAACATTTTAAATTATACTTCTTCATCATTTTCATATTCTGAAAGCTTCATCAAACTCAATGCACAATCAGAAAACTGAGTAATAACAAGCAGACTAACTACAGGGTATCTTTCAGCTCCCTTCAACAGGACCACATGTGACCAGTTCTCTTGGTCCCTTCTCTGTTTGGTTTTCGATCTGTGCGGAGAAGGAAGAGGGTGACGGGGGTACGAAATACCCACCAACTATGCAAATAACATTAATTGTTTGGCCAAACAAAGGCGATGCAAAACAAAAATAGAAAAGGGAAAATCGTAGCGGAAATTGAAAATGCTGAACTGTTTTCCCTGGGCCAAGTGATACAATTGAGAAATCGCGAAACATGTAAATTATAAGTTGCATGGAACGTAACCCTATGAGGTGACTACGATATGAAGCGGTAAATGGTAAAGGACAAACGGCAAGCGCTGCATGAAGTCGCCGAAGGAAACGACGAAGGAAGATGAAAGAGGGGGGAAGGCGATTCATTCAAATTTGATATGGGATGCTTAAAGCGGAATTGTAGTACAACAAAGCCAGAACGAGCCGAAATAAAAGTACAGCCCCAATGGCATCAAAATAACAATAACAACAACAACAACACCGGGGATAATAACAACAACCCCATAAAGCATTCGAGGGTCCATTCCGCGGGTAGTTAAAGAGGACATAGAAACACCACCGCCACCACCAACATCAGCATCAGGATCAGGCAGCCAGCGAAAGGCGCTTCCCCCTTCCTCCCCCTCCTCACTGTTCTCTTGGCTGGGTTATGAGGTGAAAATCCTGTGCTCAGCTTGCACGGGAACTTTAAGATTCGGCATCTTAGAGAGCTGGCATATGCCTGGTGCTGCTACTTTTTTAATCGCAGTTTTTCCCCATTTTCCATTTGCCTTTGCCTTTGTGCTACACTCCAGTGATTTGCATATGAATGAGCGTAATAAGGCGGCGCAAAGGAAATTAAAAGTACAGTAAAGTGAAAGCCGTACCGGGTACACACACACATGTAGCTAAGGAGCGCAGTACCATGACTCGTTCCGACTTTCGATGCCACATAATGAAACATTCCTCGAGTGCGGAATTAATAGTCCAGATTTGTCTTTTGTGTATTGTCAGAGAGAAGGCCTCAAATTGCATTCAATTGTTAAATTGAGCGGAAGCAGGAGGAGGTTCTCGTTCTCTGGGTATGGGAAAACCTCAGGTGCCCTGTTCGCCTGATCGACTGCAATTTGTGTGGAATTCAACTTGAATTGAAATAACGACTCTTTAGTTGGGGGAAATTAAACCTATACTTCCCTGCGTGTCTGATATTAATACTCTTTTTAGGGTGAATGGGTTGGTAACTAGATAGGTTAGGTACCCCTAAGACCAAAGTTTACTTGTAATTTTGGCTTTAATTGAATTACCCCTTATTCAAAAAATCCCTATTTACTATTGTAATTAAACCAATCCCACCTTCCTTTTTCATTTTACACTCTCCTGTAATTATAATACCCAGTCAGGTGGGTGAGTTAGGAATCTACGAGCCTAGTTAGCTTGAACTATTCTTATTTCTAGTTAATTCAGGATTGACTTTCTTCAATTAGCTTATATTTACTATTGTAATTGAACCTCTCTCTCCCCATTCTGTCTCAGTCTCCCTCAATTATCATACTCCTTTTAGAGTGAATGGGTTAGTTACGAACCTACAATTCAAGACTTAAGGGTTCTTGGCCTTTTCTACAGTATTTACCCTAATTTCTCTTTAATTTGGGATTGACTTTCTTCAATCAAGTCGTTGTCATTGAACCAATACTCTCTTTTCCTTTCATTCTACACTCTCCTGCAATTATTGTGACTCCATCGGAAACGAACTAAATCGAAATTACGTCGCATTAGCGACGAGTTTCGATATTGAAATTTAATCAACTTGCTTTTTCCGGGCAACTACTTCACGACGTTGATTTTTTTATTATGCTAAGCGCACAAATGAGCTGCCCTGGCTGACCACGGGTCGTCACAAGGCGGACAGACTGGGGGAGAGACACGCACGAACTTCATTGATTAACGATTCAACAAAAGACGCCGGACTTGCAGGAAAAGTTCCCTCGGGAGCAGGACGCACGCACGCACACACACTCGCACATATGAGGGGATATGGCAGGAGGGAATCGAAGGCAACATAATCAAAAATTAAAATCTCTTTATGTTTTTATGCTCGCTGATTGAATGGTTCCATTGTTGTTATTGCACTCGGACAGTTTGATGTGCTCTTGATGGACTCGACTCGACTGGACGCGGATGCGGACATCGACATGGACATCGACATAGACATGGACATGGATGGTCGCGGCTGACTGAACTAATCGACCGGGAGGGGTACCAGCGAGCACCCTCCTCGGTCAGCGGCAGTCGAGTGTAATGGATACATGCGATATTATCCCTTTTGTCTGTGGCATGCGGAGGCGGGAAATACGTCGGAAAATGTCGGAAAAGCGGCAAAATGTCGATTAACTGAATGAACAAAAGGAAACCGCGACACACGTTGCCACCGATGACTTTGTGTGGCTTTCCAGAGGAGCTAGATCACCTTTTTGGGGGTCACATTTAATTAAGCCACGTTCTGTCTTTTTAATCTCTTATCAAGTTATTAGCTCTCTTTTTACTCGGTCTTTTTTGTGGATTCACTTCTATTTGCTAATTGCAATCGTGTGTGTGGGGGGTGTGTATGGGTATGTGATGGTGTGTCGAAACTTCACGCACACTTTGAAGTAGCTTGCGCTTTGTGTCAGGTGTGAAACGGTGACAGCTGCTGCCTGAGACCTCTCGATGAACTAGAAAACTGTCACTTGGCGAGCAACCAATAACACTGTACAACATAGTTGAGGTACAAGTGGGGGGAATATTGCAGGGAATTGAATAACAAATTAAATCTTTTTGTTGAGTTAATTAAATTAAAAGTTTAAGTGTTGTAATGTTAAGAGTTATATTATAATATAGAAAAACAATACAATATAAATATATACTCTTATAACAAATGTACATTTTAAACCCTTTTTAAAAAAAACACAAGCAAAACTCATGAATAAAATGATGTAAATTTTATAATATATCATTGAGATTTTTTAGGTATTCTGCACACTGCACTAGAAAATGGAAGCACAACGTGAGAGAAATGTACTAATAATTTAAAACAAATATAATGTTTACATCTTATAAAATCTTTTTATTTCCAACTCCTTGTTGCACAGTGTCAGCCGTGGCCTGCGGGCAAAAACAATGACGCCTCAATGATGACTAAGCGCTCTTCGCGCAGTGCTTCTTCAACCCCAAGGGGCAATCCAGGGGACGAGCCAAGAGGCTCCTTCAGCTGTCCGTTTTTATTGCGATTTGCGAAAGTGAAGCACAAGGAGAAGGGGAAGGAGAAAGCAAATGCGAAAGGGAAAGCGCAGCGAGTATATTTGATTACGAAATGCGACGCAATCTAAGCCCGGACACACCCACGCATCCGGTCGAGGGGGCCGCTGCTCATTATGGCACAAGTGAAAGTGAAGAAGTAGTGACTAGGGGCGGCAAGAGAGGCGAGGGGAGATGCCAGATAAAGGCAGCAACACTCACGAGTCAATAATGATAAACATAAAGTCGCCTCGATTGCGAGGGCGGCCAAACTTGCTGACGACGAGTGCATTAATTGCCGAAATTAAATTTATTTCGTTCATTATATGCGATGTGCCATGCAAAATGTCAAGTAATCAAGCGCATCCTGTGCCCGTTCTGCCCCCTCTGACTGCCCCGCCCACCCTGCCTGTCGCCCCCTTTGGCTTGTAGTATCCTGCGGCTGGCAGTTGTTACATTTTAAATGACAGTCGACAGTGCTGACATTTTCAGCCTGTCATGTTGCTTATTAAACACATAAATAAGCCAGCATGTAGACTGACAGGACGAGCATAGGGGAAGCCAGGGGAAGTGGCAGGGGGAAGCTGAGGGAGAAGCCTTTGAGGAGCAGGAACAGCAGGTAAACTCAAGCAAACACTCGTAAAATTCCAATCAAAACGCAGCAATGAGCAACAATATCCAAGCAGCATGGACAGCATTTAAGCTGGACAATGGTCGCAAATCAACGGTAAATATGTGATGCGACAGGGGGTACTGTCCCCTCCATATTCCCCTCCACCTTTGTCAGATCCCTGCCACACTCCTTCGTACTGCTCACTAGGGTTTCCTGTACTTTTCTCAACTGTTTGTCGTGTCGTTAATCAATTAACTTTACGCCCACAACGGGGTGACTACGGGTTACGCCCCCTTACGCCCCCCTTACATGACACGACTGTCACAACGACCCAGGCTGATTCATATCCTGTGTCGGCTTGACCACTTCAATATGCCAAAGAAATCAAACACACACACACGACTTCTCCCCCCTCTCCATCCTCGACCCCTGAGCAAATATTGAAAAGTGAAAAGTTTTTTCCTCATCTTGATTTATGTCACAAATTTTGATAATTTATTGCCCAAGAAAGTGTATACTGCCCACATGATTGGTATGGTACATGGTATGTATGTTGCCAACCCTTGAGGGGTGGTCAGTGAGTTATTCGAGTGCTTGTTCAGCTACTGGTTCTGGTTATGCTCTTGATGGATTTTCTTTTTTCCCTTAAATTGCACTGATTGAGAGTTGTGCCATAATTTGCGGAAACCCTTCGAGTGTTAGTATGTCCCGCCGACTTTTTGTGTACCAATTAGATGATGACTTCAAGTGGGTTCAGTTCTCGAAATGTTTTAGATTTCTTGGATTTCAACGGGGGAAGTGAAAGTGATTCATACAGACATTTGCTGTACGTAAGTGGAATATGACAAATGATTTGCTTGATGTCTATCGAAATTTTTATATTCCAAGGCAGCTGACGAAGTCAGAGTTTAGATTAGTTAGTTGAAATCTTAAAGAATAAAGTTCTAAGGGATTACCTAATCCAATTTCGTTTGTCAATTTTAATTAATTAGAAATTTGAATAAAATAATATAAGAATGTTGTAAAGGAAAAAGGAAACATAGTTTAATGGACAGTCAACTTAAGGTTTCTAAAGGTTTTATCTGTAAATAATAAAGAGCAAAACTTACAATCTTAATTTGTATAATTGTATAGTCTTCTTTACTGCTTGAGTGCTTAAAATACTTGCTGGATTGATATCAAAATGGAATCCGGAAAAGGTCTATTCGATATGAATTAATCTGTTCCCCTCCCACATATGATTGGCTCATGTGGTATAAGGCAAGAATCTTAACTACATGCAGGCTGATTAATCCTATCCCCTTTATCTTGGGGTTCTGTATGTACCATACCCTGGGGGGGGTTCTACGGGTACAAGACTAAAAGCCGTTTTGTTGTCACATGAGAGACGTTCGTTGATGCTCGAAGGTTGGTGCGGTTTCGCACTTATCGCCGGGTAATCCTCGTTCGACGCCGCTGACCAAAAACTGCCCCTGGTCTGACCGTATTGAATCCTCTTGACTCCACTGGTGGGCCGGGGGCATTATGTAATCCAAGTCTCCTGCACCCCTTCCGTTGTCAATGACAGCGACAACGGATTCAATTTGAACTTGACGGATGGCAACAGTTGGCATGATTGACTGACTGGTGCTTCAGCTGCAACTCCTGGTCCGAAATGAATCATCGCCCTGGCAACGAAATATTGCGTCAAATTAGCCAAATAATTCGAAGTAATTAGACCTCGCACTGGCTGTGCTTCAGTCCCAGTCCTTATGGCAGTTGGACCTTCTTAAAATTCTAATCGCAAACGAACCCGCCCCCGAAATGGTCACACAAAGTGCCCATTTCCATAATGGAATCAGCGCAACGCACTTGACACTTTATAATAATGGAATTATGACTGCTTATGACCTTACGAAAATAATATCAAATGGCAGCAATGGCAACCCCTTTTTCTTTAGCATTTTTATTTTTATTTTTTTTTTTATGGTTTCAACTACTTTGTCCGTCCCAAGCTACAGTTGCCTCAAGACCCGAGCAAGTCTCTTTGTTGCGGGTCATACGTTACCCATTAGTCTGGGGTCCGAGCAACAAGGAATCCATTTCCGATATTGGGTGATAAAATTTTATGAATGTAATTTGCAGCGATTTGTTGCGTCTTCTTGTCGCTCGCCTGGTCCTGGTCCTGACACTGGTACCGGTCACATCGAAGGGGTTGTCGCTCTGCGAGTGTCATTGCGAAATTGTTATTGACAGCCAGAGCGACTTGGGGGAGTCGTAAATACAAATCTCATACTCATCCAGTAGCTGGCTCTTTGCATGCGGGCTTAAATTATTAAAAGCATTTGCCAAACGACACTAAAACGGGTTCAATGCAAAGTGGCCAGAACCAGTGCGGGAATCTAAGGCGACAAGTTTGCAGATACTTAAAGCAGTTTTGGCTTAAGCGAATTACAGTGAGTTGAAGATACAATGTTATAACGTTTGGGTAGATAGTCAGTAAGCTTAGTAGATAAAAAATGTTAATAGATATTTAGGTAAATACATACATAGATGGTTATATATAAATAAGTTATCAATTTATATATATAATTATTATATATAAAATTTATTTATATATATAAATAAATATATTGAAAGTTGAATATATAAATACTTATGATATAATTTCTGTCCTATTATATAATAATATATCAATCTCGATTTATGTGCAAAATTATATTTTAATCCTGTTACCAAAGATCTATTCCAACTAATACTGATTGTCAATGAAGACTATAAAAATGAAGACTATCTACAAAAGTTCTTAGCTCAAATTTCAGAATAAATCGAAATTACTATTATCTATCGCATATCATTAAAGTGTAACACAAAAAGACATTTATGGTGCATGATTTATGTCGATGCATGCAAATCCGAAATAAATTCAAGTCGTTTGTTTACCAATCTCACCTCGACGAGACTCTATGTAAAGGAGAAGAGGGCGGGGTTATTGAATGTACTTTTAAGTAAAGTTCGTGACACATCCCGTTAGATGCTCCATGAGATACATCGCGTGGCACTCGTAACGCCCACTCGCGCATAAATCTGTTTATGATAAATGACGTCACCTTTAGTTTACGATCTGGGAGTATTCTGTGTACTGGAAATTAGCATAGAAAGCGCATAAAACCATAAAGAGGCACATTAAAAAATCGCCAAGCCACATTAAAATAGTGAAAATGTGCAAATTAGATGCATGTTTTATGGCCATGGCTGATTTAACCCCGCTGCCGATGATACCAGAGTACAGTCTAGTGCGTGCCCTGATACCGCAGGATAATTCAAATTCTGCTTGTGAGCTGATTTATGTGCGCATATTTGTGATAAATACGTTGGATTTCGTTGAGGGATTTCTGCACAAAATTACAATATCAACTTGAAGTCAAGAGTTTTGTCGCATATGCGCATAATCAAAATCAAAGTGAAAGTAGACAAAATGCCGTAATTTGATTTATTGGCCGACTTAACGTGCTGTACGTGTTCCACGGGTCTCCTAAGTCTTCCATATACGCGATGTTTGCGAATGTTTTTGCAACTGAAATTGATTTACTTTGATTTTGCATTTTAAATCGAGGGTTGATCGGGACAGAGAATGGGATGGGGAAGGGGAAGGGACTGGTATGGGGTGGATTGCACTCGATATCACGATATCGATGTCAATTGGCGAGCGTCTTTTAGCGCTTTTGTCTCGCTGTCGCTGCCAATTTATTCTCGATATATTCGGGCACTAAGCAGCCATAATTCCCATTGCCCGGAATGACAAACACTCGACACACGGATGCGGACACGCACACGCGGCCTGCGGTGCGCTATTTTAAATGGATTTATTGATACGCTTCGCTGCCGCAACAACAAGCAGCTAAGCAGGCAGGCAGGCATGGCAGGAGAGCCAGGAGAGGAGAGGGGAAAGCGACTTACATGTTTGCAAACATTAGCAACAACAAATGCCCAGCAATATTTCAATTGTCGCCGCAATGAACCCATCAGAAGAGCGCTGCAAAAGGATCAACTACCTTCAGCTGCTCCTGTCCGTGCCTGGGAAAATGTCGAGTTTATTACGCGCATCATTTGCGAATTTCGATTTTAATGATTTTAGCGCCAGAGTTGTCGACCTCTGGGCTCAAATTGAATTTTGATTAGTTGGCAATATTTCGCGCACGCGTCGCTCCCGTTCAAAAAAGGGATGTCCTTACATTTTGATTGATTTCCATTATTTGTCAAGGCCCAAACAATTGCAGCATCCACGTGCGGTTGCATCGGAAATTTATTCATTTTTTTGGTGGTGATATACAAAATTACTTAATTTCTTCCCTGTCAAAATATGTAAATTAATTTGTTATTGATAAATTTAGAAATCTTTATCAGTTATACGATATAGTTATACGATATATCGTTTCGATTCGTCTCATTCCGACTTATTTACTCGTTGAAACTTAGATATTTGCAGTAATACGAAGCATACGAGCCAAGTTTCATCAAGATAGTTCTAAAACAGAGAGACTACCTTACTGATTTAAACTCCTGTTCAAAATTAATATACCTTCTGCAAGGCTATAAAGATGTCTACTATAAATCCTATGTTTTCATTATCAAATCAGTCATGTACACACAACTCAGACACTGCATCTACATTTTTTAATTAGTTTCATTAAAATGTAGTTGTTTTTTAAATCCAGGAAAACACCCAATGTTATTATATTCAGATCGTGTGCAGAACCAAAACAATTATTGTATTTATTTATATACGTATTATTTGCAAAAACTGATAAGGGGCAATCCACAGTGAACTTTGAAACTTAATTTATGTAGAAACGACTATCACATACGCTCTAATATAACTTTAAAGATACTGCTCTTATTATATTATGTCAAAAACATATTTTTACATTGCATTAAAACATAACGATATTAATAGCATTTAACAAACTGATTAAAACTTGCAATGTAGCTATTTTATACTTAGCTAGAAATCATTTATAGTAAAAATTATATTTATAACAACAAATATAATATAAGAATATCTGTAATTGCTTGCGGGAAACTGGCTTTATCCGGTGGTCGTACTTGCCCAGCGAAGGCGATAACATATTTCCGATGAAACATAAAAAAAAATTGTTTTTAAAATAAAAATAATCATAATTGCAAAGAGCTTCAGCCTTTGCATATTGACATGTGTATGCATGTACATACGTACATATGTACGTATATGCATAAATAAATAATGCCGCAATATAAGAAGGCGACTTCTACATTTAGTCAGATTGTTGTTTCTCAAGCGACAGCATCATGAAGTGGATCGTATTTTCAGTTTTTATTTTATTTCAAATATTCCAAGCTTTCGGGACAAGATGCAGAATACCGAATGGCGGTATAGGAAAATGTATGGCACGGGATGAGTGTGTCGCAATGCAGACGAGGTCGAATATGTTAACCAATTGTGGAATGACTGGCATGATTTGTTGTCCAGACATTGTGCCAAGTGTGGAACCGTATTTTCCAGAACCCAAGTTTCCAGAACCTTGTGGGGTAACGCCACTTTATCCCCAAAATCAATTCGTTGGTGGAAAGGGAATCGAACCGGATGAATATAGTTGGATAGCTAGCCTCCAATATGGAGATGGCAACACGTTTGGAGCCTGCGGCGGGTCGGTGATCAATACGTGGTATGTGCTGACAGCTGCTCACTGTGTAGAAGGAATTGATGTTATAAGGAAAGGGGGATTGTAAGTAAGCTTGACTTGACTGATCTACAAGAATATATCACTTGTTTTTCATCTGCAGAACTGGAGTGCGTTTGGGAGACTTCACCGCACTGCCCTATTGCGATTATGGTTCTCCGAACTGCAGTCGTTATAATCATTTCGAAGTCCATCAAACGAAGGTACACGACAATTACTATAGGGACAGAGAACATAATGTGCACAATGACATCGCGCTGATTAAAGTCAACAGAAAAATTGAGTTTAATAGTGTAATGATGCCCGTTTGTCTGCCCTTCAATATTTCCAACCCAGCTGACGGAACCATGTTGGTCGTGTCGGGATGGGGCGTCACGATGAATATGGCTGACAAGGAGATAAAAAAACGAGCTGTGTCCATTACTCTTTGGAATGAAACAGCTTGTGAAAATCAGCCTCGGACAGTGATGTGTGCGGGCGAAATTAGTAAAAGATTTGCCGAAAAAAAAGCTTCGTGCCAAGGAGACTCGGGAGGACCACTGATGCATAATTTTGACAAAAAACAGATGGTTATCGAGGGTATTGTATCATTCTCCCATGGAAATTGTATTGAGAATTACTTCCCATCATATTTCACCCGTGTACGTGAATACCTCGTATGGATAGAGAATAACATGTATATGTAAAAATGTAATGCAATAATATAAGTTTTTGAATAAAGAGAAAATATAAATGTATTGTTGCTGCTGAATAATAAACCAATAATGATAATAAAGATTACTTGACTTGACAACAACTTGCGGCTTGAATAATTTTCTAGGTTTCAACACTTATTTTCAATATACTAAGGTATTCTTTTTATTAGAATAATTTATTATAAACCAAAGTTATGATTTATAAAATATCAAAGACTAACAAGTATAACTGAAATGTGATAGAGAGGTTTATTGTTTTGTTGAGAAGAACAAGCGATGAGGTTTGATAGGCCCTGAAAGTTCCGAGTTATTATATTTTTTCAGCATTTTAGATTGTGTATTTTTGAGCGGATTTCGCACTCTTCTTTATGTTTGCTAAACAAGCTGGGAATGAAGAGAATGTTTGTCTATTTAATCTTTAACACCATTCTAAAATTCTTATCGGTAGTTTCATTAAAATGTAGTTGTTTTTTAAATCCAGGAAAAAACCCAATGTTATTATATTCAGATCGTGTGCAGAACCAAAACAATTATTGTATTTATTTATATACGTATTATTTGCAAAAACTGATAAGGGGCAATCCACAGTGAAACTTAATTTATGTAGAAACGACTATCACATACGCTCTAAATTAAGTTTAAAGATACTGCTCATATTACATTATGACAAAAACATATATTTACATTGCATAAAAACATAACGATATTAATAACATTAAACAAACTGATTAAAACTTGCAATGTAGCTATTTTATACTTAGCTAGAAATCATTTATAGTAAAAATTATATTTATAACAACAAATATAATATAAGAATATCTGTAATTGCTTGAGGGAAACTGGCTTTATCCGGTGGTCGTACTTGCCCAGCGAAGGCGATAACATATTTCCGATGAAACATAAAAAAAATTGTTTTTAAAATAAAAATAATCATAATTGCAAAGAGCTTCAGCCTTTGCATATTGACATATGTATGCATGTACATACGTACATATATGCATAAATAAATAATGCCACAATATAAGAAGGCGACTTCTACATTTAGTCAGATTGTTGTTTCTCAAGCGACAGCATCATGAAGTGGATCGTATTTTCAGTTTTTATTTTATTTCAAATATTCCAAGCTTTCGGGACAAGATGCAGAATACCGAATGGCGGTATAGGAAAATGTATGGCACGGGATGAGTGTGTCGCAATGCAGACGAGGTCGAATATGTTAACCAATTGTGGAAGGACTGGCATGATTTGTTGTCCAAACATTGTGCCAAGTGGGCAACCGTATTTTCCAGAACCCAAGTTTCCATCATCTTGTGGGCAAACGCCATTGTATCCCCAAAATCAAATCGTTGGTGGAAAGGTAATCCATGCGGATGAATATAGTTGGATAGCTAGTCTCCAATATGGAGATGGCAACACGTTTGGAGCCTGCGGCGGTTCGGTGATCAATACGTGGTATGTGCTGACAGCTGCTCACTGTGTAGAAGGAATTGATGTTATAAGGAAAGGGGGATTGTAAGTAAGCTTGACTTGACTGATCTACAAGAATATATCACTTGTTTTTCATCTGCAGAACTGGAGTGCGTTTGGGAGACTTCACCGCACTGCCCTATTGCGATTATGGTTCTCCGAACTGCAGTCGTTATAATCATTTCGAAGTCCATCAAACGAAGGTACACGACAATTACTATAGGGACAGAGAACATAATGTGCACAATGACATCGCGCTGATTAAAGTCAACAGAAAAATTGAGTTTAATAGTGTAATGATGCCCGTTTGTCTGCCCTTCAATATTTCCAACCCAGCTGACGGAACCATGTTGGTCGTGTCGGGATGGGGCGTCACGATGAATATGGCTGACAAGGAGATAAAAAAACGAGCTGTGTCCATTACTCTTTGGAATGAAACAGCTTGTGAAAATCAGCCTCGGACAGTGATGTGTGCGGGCGAAATTAGTAAAAGATTTGCCGAAAAAAAAGCTTCGTGCCAAGGAGACTCGGGAGGACCACTGATGCATAATTTTGACAAAAAACAGATGGTTATCGAGGGTATTGTATCATTCTCCCATGGAAATTGTATTGAGAATTACTTCCCATCATATTTTACCCGTGTACGTGAATACCTCGTATGGATAGAGAATAACATGTATATGTAAAAATGTAATGCAATAATATAAGTTTTTGAATAAAGAGAAAATATAAATGTATTGTTGCTGCTGAATAATAAACCAATAATGATAATAAAGATTACTTGACTTGACAACAACTTGCGGCTTGAATAATTTTCTAGGTTTCAACACTTATTTTCAATATACTAAGGTATTCTTTTTATTAGAATAATTTATTATAAACCAAAGTTATGATTTATAAAATATCAAAGACTAACAAGTATAACTGAAATATGATAGAGAGGTTTATTGTTTTGTTGAGAAGAACAAGCGATGAGGTTTGATAGGCCCTGAAAGTTCCGAGTTATTTTATTTTTTCAGCATTTTAGATTGTGTATTTTTGAGCGGATTTCGCACTCTTGTTTATGTTTGCTAAACAAGCTGGGAATGAAGAGAATGTTTGTCTATTTAATCTATGAAACCATTCTCAAATTCTTATCGCTAGGGTCCGGTAATAGTCCAGACGTTGAACCTAGATGAAGCGTATTTCTATTCCAAATTTATTGATAATTTTTGTGCATTATTGATAATCTTTATAATAAAAATGTATGTAGTTGAAAAATTAAATGTCAATAATCATAAAAGCTACGAGAAAGCGTGATGATATGTGCATGTGTATTTTCCCAAATGAATTGCACGACAGTATTAAAACGAGCTCCGAATTAAGTTAATTTGTTCTTTTGCAAGTGAAATCAACATGAGCTGGATCATATTTTTAGTGGCGTTTCTTCATATATTCCAAGCCCTCAGCTTAAAATGCACAACAAGGAATGGAGATCAAGGTTTTTGCAAGTCACAGGAAGAGTGTTCCCAATATTGGAAGTTACCACCAAACCCCACTAAATGTGGACGTACTGGCCTTTTTTGTTGTCCGACTGCTGTTTCTGTAGTTGAACCGAAGTTCCCAACATATTGTGGGATTACACCTATGTATCCCACAGACCAAATAGTTGGTGGAACTATCATCCAACCTGAGGTTTACAGCTGGTTAGCTAGTCTGCAGTACGGACACAGAAATACACATGGATCCTGCAGCGGGTCAGTGATCAACGCGTGGTATGTGCTGACAGCTGCCTACTGTGTAGTAGGAGAAACGGTTACAATAAATGGTGGAATGTAAGTATGCTTACATTGAATTATTTAGAAAGATCTCTCATTGGTTTCTTCTCTGCAGAACTGGAGTCCGTTTGGGAGACTTCACTCAAAAGCCATATTGCGATTATGGCTCAGAAAACTGTAGCTTATACAAGCATTTCGGCACCGAAGCTACGAAGGTACACGAGAATTATATGAAGGACAGCGAAACAATTGCTCTCTACAACGATATCGCGCTACTTCGCTTGGACAGAAACGTTATCTTTGGAGAGGTGATGAGGCCCGTTTGTCTGCCCTTCAATGCACCCGAGCTAACTCCCAATAGTCCATTGATGGTGTCCGGATGGGGTGCTACGTTGGATTTGATTGACAAGCCTTTAAAAAGATCTGTGGCTATACCCCTATGGAAAGAATGCGATATGAATTCTACGATCTTGATATGTGCGGGTTATGTTAGTTCCAGATCCCCTGAATTAAAGGTCACATGCAGTGGTGACTCGGGAGGACCGTTGATGAATACTCTAAACAGCCGAATGGTAATCGAAGGTATTGTATCGTTCTCTGAAGGAAATTATGGTAATAATTTCTTCCCACCATATTTCACCTGTGTGCGTGAATTCCTCGACTGGATAGAAAACAATATGTATATGAAATAGAAATCTGAAACTGTCTCTTAGTTTTGGTAAGTTCTCGTCGAATCAAAACTGAAGTAAATGAAAAAATATCACTGATTTAAATAAACACGACTAATATAGTCTGCATGAAATAAATTTATCTATTAAAATCTTTATTTTGATCAAATTTTCATAAACTTGTGTAGTGGGATATATACGTTTGAAAAATAAATTTCCATTTTGAATTTAAAGAAGATCATGAACTGGGTTTCAAAGTGTTGCTGCTCGTCAACAACTAAATAGTTTATACAGTTTATAAGATTCTTAAAATTAAGAAATAAAATCATTCTGGAACAATAAAGAAATCATCTAAAATCATATTAAAAATAATCTGTGTGTATAATTGTTAGCAAGAGTATGTATGTGTTTGAGCGAATACATTAAATTCTTCAAAAAAAATCTCTCACAGAACTGAATGAATTAGTCAATCTTTTTCATTGGAAGCGACAGCGATATGAGCTGGATTATATTTATATTGGCTTTTCTTCATGTATACCAAGCACACAGCTTAAAATGTACTACAAGGAATGGAGATCAAGGTTTTTGCAAGTCACAGGAAGAGTGTTCCCAATATTGGAAGTTACCACCAAACCCCACTAAATGTGGACGTACTGGCCTTTTTTGTTGTCCGACTGCTGTTTCTGAGGTTGAGCCGCTGTTTCCAACATATTGTGGGAATACGAAAATATATTCCACAGACCAAATAGCTGGTGGAGACAATATCCAACCAGACGTTTACAGTTGGATGGCTAGTTTTCAATATGGAAATGGAGGAACCTTCGGGCACTGCAGCGGGTCGTTGGTCAACGCGCGGTATGTGTTGACCGCAGCTCACTGTGTAGTAGGAGAAACAGTCAAAACAAACGGTGGATTGTAAGTAAGCTAAACTTGATTGATTTAGAGAGATGTCTCACTAGTTTCTCATCCGCAGAACTGGAGTGCGTTCGGGAGACTTCACCCAAAAGCCATATTGCGATTATGGCTCAGAAAACTGTAGCTTATACAAGCATTTCGGCACCGAAGCTACGAAGGTACACGAGAATTATATGAAGGACAGCGAAACACATGCTCTCTACAACGATATCGCGCTACTTCGCTTGGACAGAAACGTTATCTTTGGTAATGTGATGAGGCCCGTTTGTCTGCCCTTCAAGAAACCCGAGCCGGCTGACGGCCTCGTATTGATAGTGGCTGGATGGGGTCTTTCGTTACAAATGAATGACAAACCATCAAAAAAAGCTGTAGGCATACCTCTTTTAAACCAAACTATATGCCAATTCAATATTACGACTTTGATGTGCGCTGCTCTTTTTAGTAAGAAAATTAGTGAAGTAAAGAGTTCGTGCGAAGGGGACTCGGGCGGACCGCTGATGAATCAATACGAGCGAAAACGCATGGCTATCGAGGGTATTGTATCATTCTCTCTAGGAAATTGTGGTGAATTTCCAACCTATTTTACTCGAGTGCGTTATTATCTCGATTGGATAAAAGAAAAATATGTATATGTTCTAGAGGTTCACAAATGACTATTATGTTCTTTCAGTCTGTGTCTTCTACATAAACAGTAAGCCTCAATAGTTTTGTAAATTAGAGAAACGCATATCTATCGAAATAAAAATGTTGAATGCATAATAGCCGAGTCAACCCTCTTTTAATATTCATAACTCATGAATGACCAAGGAATCGCAAACTTAATGGACCTCAACCGCACGCTATGGCAATTGAGACGGCCTCAAGATTTCAGAATAACCCAAAAGAACAACAATAATAAATAATAAATAATATTTCTCATAAATAATTGTTTCCTCTCGACCCAATAGGCCAAAATTGCTTGCGACGAAAAATATGTTAACTAATCACCGTAGGAAAGGATTTTTATGGGTTTTCATTTCCGCACATAATCGACTTATACCACAGCAGCGACGTCATCTCGACACACACGACACACACAAAGGCACTGAAAGGACCCACACACCCTGTATAATCCTGCAAGCAGTCAACGGGAAAAACCGAAAGCGGAAATGTGGAACGTTAAACGTCGAGATGTAGGTGATATATATCAGTTGAGAATGTTGGCAAAATGTTGCGAAAAATGCTGTAGAAAAATGTCATTTCCTTTATGAATTTCGGATATGAGTAGCGGCAACCCCCGTGGTAGTAAACTGCTGAGTTTTTGACTGAATTGTAACTGCTAAAAATGTGGCAAGACTTGAGAAGAATTAAGTTAAGGTAGCATTAGTATAGATTGTGATAGCCGTATGTAGAGTATGTTATATAAATTGCGAACTTTTTTTTTTACTTTCGAGATTATTTCATGTATTTTAGGGTATTCTTTTCTTGCTTTTCGAGTTGCTTATACCATGTCCGACTGGGTTTATTTCCTGTTTCCATTTACAATTCATATGTGAATTGAGTGACCTAAGAGAATGTTGATCAGAGAATCAAGTGAAAGTCAAAGCAATAAAAGCGACAGGGGGTGCTCAGAGAGGGAGTGTCCAAGGAGCTGAGAAGGAGTTTTTATGGTTATTGGCTAAGTGGCTGATCAAGTCGCGGGACGCGGCAATTACAGCAACTTAATGACTTGTGACACTCGACCGAAGATGCGCCAAGTGGCCCGGCAACAGTTGCCATGGCCAGGAGCAATGAGTGGGCCAATGGGTCGCAATGACGGGCCACAATGGGCACGCAAATGGGCGGCCAGGGCAACGGGTGTCAGTCGCACGGCACGGCATGTCCTCCTGCTGGACGCATTTGAATACGTTGGCAGTGGAGTGTAATTAGATGCCAGGAAGGCGACGCATGCCGAATCCAAGATAATAACGCCGCGGTGGGTCTCGTCTTTGAGTGGCACTCGTCAGTGGCCTGTAAATGAAAAAAAGCAGAAGGGGAAGCAGGAGACGGAAGCGCGGCAGGACACTGCAACATTCACTTTATCAATTGACACACTACACACACACACACACACACACACACAGTGGCACACCATGGCACACCATGACAACAATGCCACTCAAGCGCCATCCCCGTCGGCAGCCAAAGCTAATTGTAAATTCAAACAGTTTTTTTTATTGTATTGAAATTTGACTAACGCGCGTCCAGTGAAATTTATTGCGTTGCTTTGATAATGACATAATATTTTACGCTTCGACAGAGTTGAGCAGGGGGCATGGGAGGAGAAGGAGATGTGGAGGGAGATGAAGATGGAGAGCAGGCACAGTCTAGGCCTCGCTGAGTGGGCAGCAAGTGGAGCATTGGGAAATTCACTTGAGCCTCAATGCTTTTTATTTAAATTTCCATTTGCTGTGCCACAGTGTGTGTGTTTATGAGTATGCGTGCAATATATTTCCATTAATTTTAAGTGGTGTTTCCGTTCTGGAATTGAAACCGCGCTTGCCCAACCCCCTTTTGCTGTAACTTGTATCTACAGCTTAGCATTCGTATCTTTGTATCTGTATCTTTCTGTTCTGTATCTTTGTTCGCATTATGTTATTGTTATTGTTATTGACTTTTGCGCGCCGCTCAATCATAATCATAATCAAAGTTTCTCCCCCACCTGCTGAAGCTGCTTATCAGAAGCAACGGCTCAGCTCGTCATTTGCATAACGCAAGCGTTGCTGCCCCTGCTGCTGTTGGCATGTGCCACTGAGATACACATACTATAGAGAGATGAGCGTACTTGTAATCACTTAAACCGCATGAAAAATCAAAAGATTCGCCAACAATTTGTTACATATTTGCACTGCGACTCAAGTGGGCCACGTGAGTAGAAAGCCGAAAAAGAAATAAAAAACTGACAGAGACATCTTCAAAAGGTAAGGCCACTGGGCAATTGCTCCGGCAAATTTGTGACCTTAATTTGCAAAAGTAAATATAAACACAGAGATACACAAGAGCAAACAAATAGAAGGAAACGGAAAATACCCTGCAAAGTACACTCGAATTGAAGCAGGCTATATGCAACTACTTTCAACGAAAGGTTGCCAAGAAGATTTATTACCAAATAAAAGAAGACTTGTGAATTATCTACTCCTTACCAAATTGTTTTAGCTTTAAAATATTGAAATGAATTAAAAAATGTTTAAATTTAAATAAGAATTAAGTTTATAATGCCTTTTTAATAAATATTATTAATATTTATTTAATATATTTAATATTCTGAAATTAAGTATAAATTAAAAGAACTAAATATACTTCATTTGCTTGTATATATACCATATCATTTACTCTTGCTGCACTACCTTTTCATACCTCACACCATATTCTAATCTTCGTCTATATAATACCCTTTCAGCGTATTTATATGTGCACACAGGGTATACAAAAAGAAAATAAGCAAAGAAAACGGCAAAGCTGCACGCAGAAAGGATTTTAAAATCTAATTTCGAATATTTGAAAGGAAAACCGCCAAGCGAACAAACAGAGCGGGTAGGGTAGGGGGAGGAACCCCTTTTAGCAAATTTACATGCTGGCAACGCTCGCTCACACACACACATCCGCTCACACACATGCATATTATTTGCACATTAGCCTCGTGGTGGACGGAGAGAATTCACATGCGAAATGGAACCAATAAACCGTGAAGCACGCAGCCGACCGCCGCCAAACAGCACCCAATCCCGCCTCCTCAGCACCCCCTTGCCAGCACTACCAGGCAATCAATGGGCCCATTGCGGACCGAGGCTAGATGTCATTTTGTCAAACGCATTTTACAGGCCCTCCTCCTTCCTTGTGCCCGAGGGGGCGAAAAGACCAGGCGACGCGTCTGCCTGTTGTTTACTTTAAAGTTTGCAGATTTTTTGCAGCCACTGTTGGTTGCTGCGGCAACGGGCCTGGGCACGTCCATGGCTGGGCTCGGGATTTCATTAAAGGGTTCCCATCGTGGTGGGTTACCAGCAGCACATTAGTCCTGTTTGTCATGTGGAACATGATTTGAGGCATTTCTGCTTCAACTGCTCTCAATGGGCGCCTGCAAAAATGGGATGCGATGAAAGAAAAGCGTACGCCATTTGCATGCTCTATTCGCAGAACAAGGTAAACACACAGAAAGTTGCGATGATCCGAGGTGCAGCTTTTGTGCGCTACTGTACTTGGAAAGGGGGCTGCCAATTTGACAGTGGTAAAGAAATACTGCAAAGGTAACACACCTACACTTATTTCTCGCTAGTGCTTATATTTAAACAGGCAACAGTCGCGCAAAACGGACAGTGGGATACCCTTCGACCTATGTTCCGTGTAGTTTAATTTGTTAAATTCATACACATACATACAATGCATATGCACATGCTTTGAAATTAATCCCGACAGATGGCGCTCGCGCTTGCCCGCCTCCCTTGTTAGCTGACAGAAGCACTTGCTCAACTTTCTTAAATAACTTCTGTGATTATTGTTCGATCGGATTGTAATTTGGAGACTACGTAGATATTTCATTTAGCTTAGTATATGTTAAACTCAGAAAGTTGTATCTTTTATACAGCGTTTACAAATTGAGTTCAAAAATTAAATTAGGTTTGTGGGGGCGGTGGGCGTGGCACCTAACATTTGAAATAAACTTGATCTGCTTGATCTACACAGGAATCTTCCTGCCAAATTTGGTAACTCTAGCTTTTATAATAGCTGAGATCTGTGCGTTCAACAGACAGACGACAGACAGACAACACAGCAGCCATGCTGGTGTGATCCGCATTTTGTGGGGTTGTGTGAGTGCTTGGTCGAAGGGTATAAAAAGATAAAACTGAACCAGATAAGCAGAATAGACAATATTTGAAATAAACTAGATCTATTTAGAAAATACATAAACTCCTATACCAAAGTTGATGTCTCTAGCTCTTATAATAGCTAAGACAGACAGACAGACAGACGGGTATGACTCAATCGACATGGCAAGTGATCCTGATTAACAATATATATACTTTGAAACGCCTCTCTCTGCCAGTTGTATACATTTGCACAACTTTAAACGGCAACAAGCATAGCTGAACACTCACAACGCAAAGACCTCAGAGAGATTTGATTTGCTATTATATAAATTCTCTCAATGGTGATAACGATTCGAAGTCTTAAAAATATTTGATATTAATGTAGCCGAGCTCAGTACAGTATTGAGAGCTGTCCGGAATGAAACATGAAATACATTACAATCGTCTTGTTTATACTGCAAATACTCTCAGCTATCGGCTTGAAGTGTCACTCTAGAAATGGTACACGCGGTACATGTACCACCTTTAGCCAATGTAGGACAGCTGATCCAAACACGTTGACCCCATGTGCGATGACGGGTCTGTACTGTTGCACGCCAAAGAAGCAGGAAAATTTGGTGCGGGAGGACTGTGGAACGAGTCCATTGTATAACGTTGGAAGTCTTGAGAGTTGGACTTCCATCGAGTCGGATGAGTACAGTTGGCTCGCTAGTCTAGAGTATGGAGATAGAGGAAAGGGATCTAGTGTCTGTTCAGGATCGGTCATTAGCGAGTCTTATGTGCTCACTGCCGCGCATTGTGTGGAGGACAATTTCGTTAACAATTTGGGAGGACTGTAAGTGTATAATGTTATATTATATTATCCACAGTTTCTATCATTTATTCTTATATACAAATATGTACTATACAACTATATATACTGAAGAATGAAACGAGCGACATAAAATCCGCTAGATCGGTTTTCTGGCCCACTGTGCGACGCTTGCACAAAGAGTCGCCATTCCCTTATCTGGCTTCGCTCTCATATGTATACATATTTTCGAATGAGAGCAACAAGTACGGCTCAACTAAAAAGAGAACCCAAGATCGAATCGAAGAACCCCGAAGAACTGTTTTGGCCTGAGCAAGAGTGAGAGCGCATGTTTTACTTCGGTTCTCTTCGAATCAAACGATCAACTTATACTCGAGAACTCTGGTTTAATTTTCGACCAGCCTGAACGATAAACTGTACGCGAGCTCTGTTTGCACAGTGGGCCAAAATACCAATCTACGTAGCTTAATTTAAATCAATAAGTGAAATTGCAAACTTGTAATATAAATTATAGAATTGTGGTGCCACATATGGAGATATCAAATGCACGCAAGCTTATCGGTTGAGTAGGAAAAAAAAGTTTGATGACAATATGCCTTTGTAGATATTTGGGATTATGAATATTCCAGTGTGCTTTTCTCCCCTTTTTGCAATATATGACGCTTTTAGATAACACCAGTTTCTCAAGGCTTTTAATCTTTGTGTTGAGCCGATAGAAAAAGCTGAAAAATCAACTGGTTTAATATTTGGACATATGTATAATGTTTATGTTTAAAACGAGAAAACTGTAGTCTGCTTTCTATTGTATTCTACAAAATGATCTCATATTTTGGCTTCAATAATTTACAGGTCAAGTGATTTCCCCTTGTTATTATTTGTTTTATTTTTGAGAGTAATATGCCATGTGTTATTCCCGCATGACGTTCTCTGACTATATTGTTGAATAATTGTGGGTTTTTCACAATTGAATTGTTTGTTATTTAGATTTCTACTCTTATGCAGGTCCGTAGCGATGTGAGCGCAGGGTGTGCAGTGTACAAGCGCCTCAGCTAGGCAGGGGCCCCTGACATAGAATAAAAAAATTAAGGATTTTGCCAATAAAAAGTCGAGAATTAAGTATTAAGTTTTTTTATTTGTATTACGAACTAATCTACATGCTGTTTTATAAAGCAAGGTAATTATATGTAATAAGGGCCCCTGAGAAGTTAGGCCCTGAGACCGTTGCTACGGCCCTGTTCTTATGTACTTGTTATCTCTAAATTAGACTTGTCATTGACTTTGAGTACGTGAACCATTAAACGATTTAATTTTAATTCTCTGCAGAATTCGTCTGACGATTTGGCAACCCGAACAGTCACTCAATGATCATGATAAAATTTGGCACATGTATTTCTTATACCCTCTACCGATAGGTTAGAAGAGGTATTATAATTTTGAGCCAACCAAAAATGTATGTAACTGACAGAAGGGGTGTTGCAGACCCTCAATATATTCTTAATCAGCATCAGCAGCCAAGTCTATATAGTTATGACAGTCCGTATGAAAACCTAGATCACAGAGACTAGCCTGCACAATAACTATAGTGTTAACGACCAAATGATTTCTAAAAATTTGATTGCTGTCGGATAATTATTATAGAAGTTATTTAAGAAATAATTTTAAAAGTTGCTGATTTCCAAACCATCACGTTATATATTAAAAATCTTGTTTTGACCAAATAGATAGCGGGTATATCATAGTCGAGTACACTCGACTGCAGCTTTCGTGTTGTTTATTCCACACTATGTACAATATTTTCTGCTGTATTTATTGAATAATCTAGCTATAAATGAAGCTTGCAAACGAATGAATATGTGCAATTTGTATGATTATTTGTACGCTTTACTTACTTGGATTTTACAGGAAAAGTAGCGAATCAGTCAAGAATTAAAGTGTTTACACAAAGAATATACCTATCTTACAATACTAGAATACTAAAATATATGAATATAGTCGAGATCGATATTTCTATTTGTTTTTATGTATATGATCATTACTTACTCTTACTTTGTTTTAATAACAGGATTGGCGTGCGACTAGCCGACAATCGAGGCCAGCACCAGTGTGACTACGGTACTTATGTATGCCCGCATTTTCAACGATATGGCATGAAGAGTGTAATAACTCATCCATCATTCGGAATAAACAATGAAGGGCGGATCACCAATAACATAGCTTTGCTTGAGCTAGATAGAAGGATTGAGTTTGATGACACAATGAAACCTATTTGCCTTCCCTTTGGGCGATCAACGCCAAATAATTATACCCCACTGATCGCTTCCGGTTGGGGTACAGCTTCGATGAGAAGAGGCAGATCCATCAAGCGTGCTGTCAAGGTACATCTTGAAAGTTGTCCGTACAGGTATGCTAATCAATTTTGCGGCAAAAAAGGCAACAGAAGAGCCTGCAACGGCGACTTGGGAGGTCCCCTGATGTACAGGAACCATGACAATGTTATGGTACTCGAGGGCATTGCAACTGAGTGCAATGATCTGGCACAGACTAGTGTCTTTATCCAGGTGCGTCAATTCGAAGACTGGATACGGGGTATCATATGGACTTAGTGTCGAGTACGAAGCCATTTCGATGTAGAAAAAGAACAACAATAAAATGAAAAAAGAATTCTATAACTGTTATATTATACTTATATATATTATGACTAATATATTTTCAATATTCTAGGATACAATTTGTTTATCTGGCCATCTGTGATGAGATATTGAATTTGAACAATTTCAGATGCGCAATTTAAGCGTCGATGACGAATATCTTTTTGATGTTTGACTAGTGTAGAACTCCCTAAATGACCAGGAAAAAGGGTGTAGGAGGGGGCACTTGAAAGTAGAATGGGGGAAGCCATCAAAGTGTAGAAAATTACAAAATTTAACGAGCAGAAAATGCGTTGTAAAGCCCCTGCAGCATCATCATGACAATTCGAAGCGGGGTGGACAGTGGACAGTGGCCACTTTTAACCCTTTCAACACGCGGCCAATTAACATGGCAACAAGGGAAAGGGGCAAGGGGCACGACACTTGACCAACAGGCAGGCAGGGTGCAAGAGCAGGGAGGGGCATTGTTTTGGCTCTAATTGAAAGTCATTGAGCGTGAATAAGTTTCATTTGTTTCTTGGCTGGAAAACATTTGTCACATGCGCTTGAAGAACTTCAAACAGGTCGAGCAGCTGGCGATATTTTTGACTGACCAGAGTTGCCAGAGTTGTCAAATGTTTGACAAATGACTGCGGCAACTGGTCAAGTTCAGGTGGTTGTACCAAATCAATTGTTGCGCCCCACTGGACACCTCATCTATGGCGTGTGTGGCATGTGGCGGGTGCAAAGTTCACTCGCCAATGCACACAAGTGTAACAGCTGTACATGTATGTGTCTGTGTGGTACAGTTTGACACTTACGTATGCAAAACAGTTACACCCCGAAAATGTCACAACCTTATCATTATGATCTAACCCAATAACCGAGTGAAATTGAAACAGCTTAACCCTTAAACGGCCCAACTCACCCTTTCATAAATAAATCACAGCGTAAAATGTTCAAGTTTCCTTTTGAAATATTGGCAAAATATGAATGCGTGGAAAACTGTTGAGGAAAATGGAGTAAGCTAATGCCGGCTCACAGTCAAACCGCAGCGGAGTGAGAAGTGTGAGATGAGGATTGTGAGTCGCGCGACAACGCGTTGCAACTTCGGCGATGACGACGACTTACAAGCGTCTGACATCAATCAAAAACTAACGATGCTACGCCCCAGTGCCTGCCACACCCCACGATGTGTCGTGTCACATGTGTGTGGCAAGAAGTCACACGAAATTGGTTGAAATTTTAAAGTAATTCCCCGCACGGTGGTTCACAAACCAAATGATGTTCGGGGTATTCAAATGATTTATGATGTTATATACTTGTATTTATGAATGAAGACTGGAAGTTTAATTTTGAAAAACTACACAACAATTTTAAGAGAGATTGCGCATTGCATATAAAGTGATATTTTATTATATTTTACTTTCATACTTGGACTTTCGTTAACTTTTTCAAAATGGCATTTATAACACCTCAAGTACTCAATTAACTTTAATTCTACATACTGTTTTGTCTATATAAAAATCTATTCAATTCTTTCAGTTGAGACCACCGTGCGCACTATGCAACGACAAACGTGAAATCGTGAACCCTTTGGGATATGCCGGCTCTATGAATAATGATGATGATGTCGCAGGGTTTGCACTCCTCGACGGGTTTTCATTTTTTCGGGCAAAATTTGCATGTGTAAATAAATCGCAAGTGCGGAATGCGCCATGTAATTTACACGTTTGACAAAGTATCAATGATATCGATGATGACATGAACGGCGGCTGCGACGACGTCATCACCCATGACACAAATCGTCGCAAATCGTTATTTACAACGCACAACAAACGTTCTGGCAAAGCGACCCCTGGCCCTGCCTCCGCCCCTGCTTCTGCTCCTGCTCCAGCCCCCTGGCACTGCTTCTGTAATGTGTGCGTTTTCACGCCAAGAGAAGGGGGAGAGACACGGGACTCAAGTCTTCTGCGTCCTCGTCGCAAATATCCCGCGGCGCATTCGCTACACATCCTTACAACAATGTGTGAAAGTTTTTTTCTGTTCTCGTAAAAAAATGAAGCGCCCCATGTGTCAGACACAGAGGGCAACTCCTCACCCCTCTTTCCCTCTCTCATTCCCTTTCCCTTGCCCACTACCCCTCCCTCTCCCGCATCCCCTTGCGACAGTGTCTCTGCATCTCTCTTTTTTAGTAGTTTTTAATGTTATTTTCTTTCCCCCCGACGTTATCCTCGGGCCCAAGGCACCCTCTCTTACTGCGGCCCCCAAGGCGCCTGGAGCGTTTTGTACTTTTAGAAGAAATTAATTTTAACCACAACTTTAGCCACTGAAATTGCAACAGTTCGATGATTAATGATTGTTCCCAGCACCACACGCAACTGTTTCAGTTCCAGTTCCTGTTCTGTCTTTCTAATCGAAATATGATATTGCCAGAGGAGGGCTCATTGTCAATTCTTTTTCCCCGTCTGCCTGAAATTATTCATTTCGTTGTAAGTGTAATTCATTAATAATCTGCCAGGGTCACTTGATAAGTCAAAAACGAAGTGATCAGATGACAAGTTTGTGGAGAGTTTCCTGAGAGTCTGTCAGGGAATTACTTTTACTTTTTACTATGAAGCCATGAAACCGTTGATATATAGTTATAAGTGTACTTTTTGAACACACCTCGTATATTATTGTGATTGCGTCACATTTCAAATATATCACAAATTCATACATGAAGTAAGTACCTCTAAAGCAATTATAATATTGTTCCGAACGAATCAATTATGTTTGATATTTTGTATTGACATTTATCGCTAATAGAGTATTTCTTGGCTGATTGAGTCACATATAAAATATACCCCTTCATATACAATATTAAGCATTAACAATTTCCTTTTGTTGCATCAAATTAAATTGAATCATTTAAAAGACTCCCACTCGCATTTGCAATTCATTCGAATCAAATCATTTGCAAAGTCAGCTCGCATCTTATTTGCCATTAAGGAACTGTCTACAGCAGACATGACACTCACACATACACACACCCTCGCACACCTCTGGGTGTGCCACCTTGGCAGGACTTGGGTGACGGGTGGCATCCGTCCGGGTGTGTTGAGTGTCGGGTTCAACAGTACGCAGACAAACATATTGACAGCTCAATGCCATTTACTCTAATGTTTAAATAAAAATTTGCATTCATTTGGCAATGCAAACTGGCGTCAGACGCAGCCGTCGGTAAAGGGAAACGGAACCCCTCCACGCCCTCCGCACATCTCTTGCCACTGCGCTGGGCCATTGTGAGTGACGGCAATCAGTGGATTGTCAAAAGTAAAGCGTTCCGCTGCGACATATGTTTCACTTAGGTTTGCGAAATTTATAAAAATTGCAAATTTCAGTAACAATAATAACAACAACAACAACAACAACTGTAACTGTGCGGCAAGTGAAAGTATCTTGACGATTTGGGCGTGTTTGCGCCTTTACCATTGTCATCATCATCATCGTCATCAGCTTGCCACGGCTGCACATGTCAACCCTCAGACCCGTCCCACCCCACGAAACCCGCTGAAAATTAATGATGTTTTGCTGGAAAATAGTTGGCGGCATTGTAAAAAGCGCGAAAACTTGGGAAATATCGCACATGTGCGAGTTCAACTGACTTCTCTTATCCGTTTCGCAAGGTTTTTAAATCTTGCAAAAAGTGATTTCTTTTCCTAACCCTCTCACCCTCTTCTGCTCTGCGGCTCTGTGCTTTGACGCGTAAATTGACATTACTTTGCTTTTTGCCAGACAACTGAATCTCTGGCCACACGTATCCATCCGTAGGGCGTCTTTTACAGCTCGTTATGCTAATATCGTGGCGCCAAAAGAGTTTTGATTAATGATGCCGATGAAAATGTGCGCAAAAAAATTAAAAATAATAGAATACTTTACAAAAGCAACAGCTGGCAAAGTTTTTAGCCTACAATTTTTCGCCTTTTTTTCAGAATTTTTCAAGACAGTCAAGAGTAATGGAGATATCATCGTATCATATTATGTTATATCATTTTCCAACACAGGTATATTCTCTGCTCTCCCTCACATTCCTCTTCTCTGCTGTTTGAAAATACTCTCCACTTACGGGTCCCATTTGCGGTCCTGTTCGACTGTCCTCATATTACCGCATACTCGACTCTTCCAATATTTAATCAGCAAGCAGAAGGGGCAGGGGGAGAGAAGAGGAGAGGGGGATGTGTTCAAAAGCCTGGCTAGTCCCTAATCAAAAAATCAAACAATTGACATTCAATATGGTCTAATTTTTTACGCTGCCATTAAACAAATTATTGGTACGGCATCGATAAGGGCACTCGCACTGTGGACAAAGGCACAGAACAACACACACACACACTAACACAAAGCAAACAGAAAATGACAGGCAGTCAGTGGAGAACCCAATATTCCCCAGAGGACCAGGCTGAATATCAATAAACCAAACAACAAACACAAGCTGAATGAAAGCTGTATAAACTGACAGGCCTCACTTCCTCCTCCTGGGTAATTGAAAGTTTAGAACGAATGTACTAGCGACCAGTTGCGCAACTGTACGTGGATTGAGCTAGACGCAGATGAATCCAGTATACTCGTGGACTGTCATATTTTAATTGTATAAAGACTTGCATTTGAGATTCATGAACAAAACATGTACTGTATATCTACATAACGTATATAGAATATGAAAATAAACATATATATACATATAATATACGAGTATGCACATAAAACAGGGCCCTAGCGAAGCGTGTGCGGTGCACTAGGGCCCCCGTCTGCCAAGGGCACACTGCTATCGTGAGTAAGAGAGTCCGAAATATAGATTTTTGAAAAACTATTGAACTTAACTATTTTGCCTATACAAAATTTAAAAGAAAATAAGATGTGCTTAGTTAGGGTTGCCAGATAGATAGATAGTGTGATATCAGTAGTTAAAAATGCAACTCTATAATTGGCATTAGGTATATTTATTTTGTAAAATGTTTTATGAACTTTACATATTCTATATTTTTAAGCAAAGTAAGAGAACCTCGCTACGGCCCTGGCATAAATATGTTGTATATATACAAACATATATATATGACTTATATGTATGTATGTTTCCTGAAAAAAAACATGTATATCATTAATGCGAGAGACCAACAATTGTTGGCTTTCTTATCATGAACAAGAAAACTTTAATTAAGCATGAAGACTTTCAAATACTCTTTTTTTCAGCAAATTTAATGACCTTTTGTTTTTTTACAGAATCTTATAAGAGAAAAGGTTAAAATCTAATAATTCAAAATAAGTGGGAGTATTGATGCGGATTCTGCAGGGGATCGTAAGGGGAATAGGAAAGTCGGGCCGTAGGTCCCACTCAAAAAATTTGAGCAAACTTTAATGTGTGAGCTTCACAACTTGGTTAGAACTGCAAAATGTTATCACGGGTGTTTTATCCTAAATAAAGCCGGGCCCCTGCCCCTCAAGCAAACATGTTGATTAACTCTCAACGGCCGCGGGCTTTTGGAAACATGTCGTTGCAAAGTTCAGCCTTGAACTTATATACCCTCTAAATTTAAACACTAAAATATTTACTACATATATAAAATATAACAAACAATATTTATTTCAATCTATACGTGTTCGTATACCATTTTAAATGGAGAGCAGTCGTTTTAAAAGCTCTAACCACCAAAGCGATTATTCAGTTCAAACATAGCGGTCGTTGAAGAATAAATATGAATTTGCTTGTGTTATTTGTGGTACTTTTACAAGTGTTAACAACTCTCTGTCAAAGATGCCGCACAAACAATAGAGAAATAGGCAGATGCATGAGCTCGAGTGATTGCCATCATAGCTTGCCCAGGCCATTGACTAGATGTAAACGGTCTGACTTATATTGTTGTCCACAAGGGGCTTCAACAGATGCTTCTTCAACAGAAGTTTCTTCGCCAGTCGAGTCACAATTTCCAACAGAATGCGGATCCACTCCAAAGTCTATCCATGGGGCTATAATAAACGGATGGGTAATCGAACCTAATAAATATAGTTGGTTGGCGTCTTTGCAGTATGGGGAAGGCAACACATTTGGACACTGTGGAGGGTCGGTGATCCATTCCCGGTATGTTCTAACATCTGCTCATTGTGTGACTGGAAAAAGAGTTAATGAAGAATTATTTTGGGTTGTAAGTAAGCTAAACCTGAATATAATACATAAGGCTATTTAACAAGTTCCTTACTCGTATCTGCAGAACAGGAGTACGTTTAGGAAACTTTACTGTGAAACCGTATTGTGACTACGGCGCTGAAGGCTGTAGTTCTTTTCTTCATTTCGGAATCGAAAAAATAATAGTGCATGAGAATTACACAGGGTCCGTAACTGAGGGTTTACTCAATGACATTGCTCTGATTCGACTGGATAAAAGTATTCCCTTTGACAATGAACTGAAGCCAGTTTGCCTGCCTTTGAATAATACACGAAAGCTGGAAGATAATATGTCCTTGACAGTAGCTGGATGGGGTAAGAGGCTGACAATGAATGAAAAACCGGAAATACGAGCAGTGACTGTACCTTTAGTGACGAACAAAACGATTTGTGAGGTTAAGGATGAGAGCACGTTATGTGCAGGTAAGATTTCTCGTTACTTATCAGCAGTACAAACCACGTGCTACGGCGACTCTGGTGGACCGCTAATGCAAGAAGATAAGCCAGAACATATGGTAATCGAAGGCATCGTATCTACCATGCAAGGTCGAAGTTGCTTTAGCGAATTTTACGCCACCCAGTACATTAGCGTACGACATTACCTAAGCTGGATACAGAAAAACGTGTGTACTGGGGATAGTTGTCCAACAAGCACTCGTATTGAAGAACGAACTTCGGTTGAGGAGCGGAAGTTTCCTTCAGAATGCGGACACACGCCACTGCATTCGAGGGCACAAATTGATGACATTGTCGAACCAGACGAATACAGCTGGGTAGCAAGTTTGCAGTATGGAAATCAAGATTCCTTTGGACTTTGTAGCGGTTCAGTGATCAACTCTCGATATGTGCTGACATCTGCTCGCTGTGTGACTGGAGAACAGATCAGGGAACATGGACAATTGTAAGTTGAGTCTAATGCAAACCAATGAAGCCTGCTTATAATGCATTTGATTACCCACAGAACTGGCGTACGACTGGGCAACTATGATGACAACAATCGCATATGCGATTACGGCACTGAGAACTGCAGGCATTACCATGAGTTCGGCATTGAAAAGATAATACCCCACGAAGAGTATAATGGCACTAACCTTTCTGTCAATGACATTGCGCTGATACGCCTGAATAGGACGATAGAGTTTGGCCCCAAGAAGAAGCCCATTTGCCTGCCCTTTGGAGGCCATCGTATACAGGAACCAACTGAGAAGACCTTGCTGACTATCTCTGGATGGGGTAAAACTGCAGGAGAAAATAAACCTTTAACAAAACGTGATGCGACCATTACTCTCTTATCGACTGAGAACTGTTATCTGCCGACTGTGCATGGACAGCATCTCTGCGCCGTCGGAAGTGGCAGGAATGCAGGAAGTGGTGACTATGGCGGCCCCTTGATGTACCAGTACCAATCCGGACAAATGGTGCTCGAAGGAGTCTCATCTCATTATATAGGCTTTTGTACTCGTGCTAGTTTCTTCCCTCGAGTGCGGAGTTACGGTGATTGGTTGAACCAAAACATGGTAATGTAAGAGGCGAATAACTCGAAAACTGTACAACGGATATGAAATTTCAAATAAAAAGTTTGCAGTATACCAAATATAATAATACAGCAAATATTTCTTTTCATTTTTATATTCGCTACCCATAGAGTACAAAGTCATTATTACTTTGTCTGAAAATATCTGTAACAAGCAGAAAGATGCGTGGCAGACCCCAATATCTATATATATTCTTGATCAGCACTAACAGGCACGTCATGTCGGGCTCTCTGTCCGTATTAAAACCTAGATCTTAGAGACTATATGGGCTACGACTACGAAAAGAATATGAAACGAGAGCAACACTCGAGGGGCACTCTACAGTGGGATACCCTTCGACCTATATGTTGCGGTGTAAAGATATGTACGCGCTTTCTAATAATTCTCGTGCTCGCCTGCTCCCTTGTTAACAGATACAAGCACTTGGTGTTATTCTCATACTTTCTTGAATAACTTTTATGTTTATTGTCTCATCAAATTGAAATTTGGAGAATACGTAGACATTTCATTCAGCTTATTATATGTTAAAGTCAGATAGTTGTATTTCTTATACCGCTCTTACACAATGATTTCCAATTTAAATTATTGATTTGAGGGGGCGGGGGTCGTGGCACTCAACATTTCAAATAAACTTGATCAGCATATAGTACACAAAAATCTTCCTGCCAAATTTGATATCTCTAGCTTTTATAATAGCTGAGATCTGTGTGTTCACACATGGCTCAATCGATTCGGCTCGTGATACTGAGCAAAAATATAAATAGTATGCTTGGGGTCTGCCACTACTCCTTAAACACAAAGTAAGTATACCCTTTTTGACTATTTTCAATGCTCGAAGGATATAAAAAATGTCTAAGCAGTACACGCCGATCAGGTTAATTTTAGATTTTTGCCACGCCCCCAAAAATTACTAAAATACCGAATTCCAAGCGTAATTTAAATGAGGACAGTTCATTTACAGTAAAGAATAAATATCGGAAAACATAGAATATATTTCGAAAATATTTTTAATGAGTTATTGATTGCCGCTCCCTGCAAAGTATGCAATACAAAATAAGCAACTCCTAGAAGTTATTTAACAAACGGTTTTGGTCACATGATTAGCGGGTATTTCACAGTTTGAAACACACCCGACTGTAGCTTTCGTGTTTGACTTTTCCTATTCTACAGTATTCATTAGCATAATTGCTTGTATCTTATTACTGAAAAGAGAAAAGGTAAGAAAGCTATAGTTGAATGGAATCGACTCTTATTGTAAGCCCTGTTCGCCTACATAAATTGTTTCTAAAATAACTTATATGTTTATCATCCGATAACGAACTATTTTGCATTAAACATGGTACCCATAGGACCAATTATTAAGAAATATAGTGCTTTCTAATGGTAATAAATCCAAAGGAAATACTTTCCATTAAATATGAGACAAAATTATAAAGAAATATTGTGCATTACTTTTCGAATCAAATTATATAGAAATATTGAGCATTAATTATGGCACCAAGTTATTAATAAATCTTTTGCATTAACTTTGGGACTAAATTATAATGAAATGGCTTTGCATTCATTGGAAAATAAACTTGATCGTAGAAATAGCAGTTTAGCTCTTATAGTCGATAAGATTTAATATAATACTTAGTCTTTTCTTTTGACGCAAATGAAAGTTATTTTATATTCATACACTCTGAGAAAGTGCCGTAGGAGAAAAATATTTATTAACTTACAAATTATATCAAATAAATTTATTAAATAAAAGTTGATTATTTATTTTATAATGATTTTACGACTCAACGAAGAGTTTAAGGGAACATTTCTAACTTCTAAACATACTATAATGATTTATTTGCAAGAAGTGTTCAATTTTCATTCTTTGTATTCACAACTAGAATCTTGCTCTATATTTTCAAATACTTTCACAGTGTTCCTTTCTTATCTTCAAATTGAATTGGCTGCACTTGACGCTCGTCAACTGCAGGCGCTGGTTAAATGGCGAATAATTGCCGCACATTTGGTGTAAAAAAGGTTGGAAATTAAATCAAATTGCGGCACACACAGATCGAGAGTTAGAGAGTGAGAGAGGGACTCTCAGATTCACACTCGAAATTTCCGCATAATTAAGTGCACTCAAAGGCGGCGTCCACTCGAGTTCTGCAGCGGACACAAGGACGACAAGGCGGCGCATTTACATGACGCGCGACGAGACAATGCAACGGCTAGAGGATTTATGTGTGCCACTTGAGGGCGCAAATTAATTCAAATGAAATGCGCATGAGAGGGAAGGCGATGGGAAAACGTTGGGAAAGCAGGAAAGTGTCGGGCAATTCTCGACATAATCTGCTGTGATTTTTCTATTTTCGGACACCTTGGACTGGCTTTGATTTGCGCTAATCGCAGAAAGTGTCAAACCTCACAAAGGGCAGGGAGGGGGAACTGGTGCCGTCTGCCCGTCGAGCTGTTTGCCTCATTTCCGCATTTAATCACCTCCAGCGAAGGGGCCGAAATTTGTGCCCGTCTTTTGTTGAGCCCATTTCGAGACCAGAAATCGGACGAACAGAACTTCAGTAGAACTAATTTCCCGTTAATGAGGGTCGCTCCTTGCACAGGCTTCTCGCATTATTCTCTTTTTTTTCTGTTGGTCTTATTAAGAGACTTTTCCCACCTCGCACACGCACACACAAACACACATGAGCCTCATTAATAATTTTTTCCTTGGATCGAGATTAATTTGTACCCTGGCGGAATTTGACGTGCGTATGTCAGTCGATGAAAAAGCATTAGGGGGTACCATTCTCTTTTATCCTCATAATCAGAAGAGCTGCCAACGGGCAAATGTGCCACACAGAGTGTTAAATTGTTATTAATTGAAAGTCAAAAGTGGGTGGTGCAAGTTTTAATTGGATTCGGGGCATTTCTATATAAAGATAAATTAGCAATTGCAAGTGAATTACGAATGGAAAGTGAATTGCGCACTATATATGGTTTTTAAAAAAATGACAATATAGAGTATAAATATGTACAGTATGTCTTGTAATATATGTATATTTTCTTTCTTTCCGAGGGGGTTTTGCAAGATGAGTATAGTATACATATATAACCGATGTGATTGACACAATGCATTTCAGATGGTTAAGGAACTTAATGAATCCAAGCGATAACAAAGAGAACATCTGATTGAGTGCTAAGAAAATCCCCTGACAAGATGCTGCGGTAATCATTCAGAGACATATAAAAGCAGCCTCGTCTGGCTTGTAATGACAGTTACACAATTTCCATTGCTGCAGTTAAAGTGAAAGTTAATAATACTCCAAGGTGAACTTCTACAAGATCTTCGTTGTTGTTGCACTCGTTCTGGCCCTCAGCATGGGCCAAAGTAAAGCTGATTTTTGGAGCAATCTCGGCAAGAGAATCGTAAGTTCCTCTTAAACGTTAACTTCACCCATAAGTGTACTCATCAATTTTGATTCCAATAGGAGCGGGTTGGCCAGAATGTTCGAGATGCAACCATTCAAACTTTGGGAGTAGCTCAACAGGCAGCCGATGTGGCAGCTACGGCCCGAGGTTGAAGCCTCCTTAATACATTACATTTTTGAAGACAAAACTTTCCTTTTTAAGTGTCAATCAATGTTGAAATAAATATATATGCATCAAGTGATTTCGAAATAAAAGACAAATATATAACAGTTTAAATTATTTCTGGGTACGCTATTATACTGTTATATCAGTACAATCAGACAAGATTCATCTTTTTGACAAAAACAGGCTACATAGGTGTGCCAAGTTTCATAATGATCTCCAAAAACTGCGACAACACTTTGCGTTGCGAAACCTACATAGCTAATTCAAGCATATATTGACGTCATCCACGTTATAGGATTGAAGATAATTCGAAAGGTGTGTTGTGCTGTCGTGAATATCAATTTGTCTGTCGTGAATGAGACAAAGTAAAATTATAGTTGTACATACATGACTAAGACAGCTAGAGTATGGTACAGAATGGATTTGCAAACAAACAGAATATACAATACAAAAGAACAATAAGATCGATTTAGTTATTTTGCTTTTTAACTTTGAATGCTCTAAGGTCTAAACAGTTTTATTCTATAATTAAATGATTAATTACTTTACATTCAAGTGACACTATTACTTGACTCACTATTGGGACTGCTTCATATCCATATGATATTCTATCCAGCCCATGTAGCTGCGCACTCGGGTATATACAGCGGGGTAATTTGAATCGCCGCAGTTAAAGCCGTAAGAGACAATGCCCTCGATCACCATGCGATTCAACTGGAACATGTACATCAATGGGCCTCCAGAGTCACCGTGGCAGGCACCTTTGCCTGGATCGCCGGCACAAATCATTCCTTCAGATATGCCCCCACTAAAAGAACATTGATCTTTGTGCCACAGAGGAATGCTGACAGCGCGTTTCGCTAGTTTCTCTGGACGACCCCAGCCAGTGGCTATCATCATGTTGCCCGGCACTGAGCTAATACTGCCGAAGGGTAGGCAAATCGGCTTTACATTGGACCCCAGGTGTATCCTGCGCTTCACCCGAATCAGCGCGATATCATAAACGATCACTGAACCATCTTTGATGTATTGTTCGTGGGGTATTGTCTGCTCAACTTCGTATACTTGATAAAAGTTACATCCGGGCGCTCCATAATCACATTTCGTCTCATGTTCGAAATCGCCTAGCCGTACAGAAGTTCTGTTGATTTGAAAAATGTTAAGAAATCTTCAAAAACAATTGAATAGTCACTTACACTCCGCCAATCTGCTGAATCCTTTTGGACTTTACGCAGTGAGCAGCTGTCAGCAAATACAGAGTGTTGATGACAGATCCAGCGCAAAATCCGTAGCTGGTTCTATTACCATACTGAAGGCTGGCAAGCCAACTGTATTCATCGGGCTGGATCGTGTAGCCTCCCCTTATTTGCCTAATGGCATACCCAGGAGTTGAGCCGCACGACTCGGGATACTTTGGGTCAGGTAATTGTGGTGAAGGTTCTCTATGATCATCGGAGGGACAACAGAACAATCCAATTGAGGCACACGTAGTCAAGGGACGGGGCTTGTCAGCCGCACAAGCTTCCTCTGTAGTGCATGTGCCACGTTGTCCATTGTTTGTAGTGCATTTTGTACTAAACACCGTGACCGCTTGGAGAAGGACCACACATAAGCGAATGAAAATCATAATGTTTTCGAGTTGAGTGCCAAAAATTTACTAATCAAATTCTCTTTAAAGAAACATACTGAAACCAAGAATCGCAGCTCTGCCAATGAATTTCAAGTGAAGAGAGTAAACACACATACACATACATACATACATTAACATATACAAATAAATATATAAATATAATAATGATTATTCTATATGAATATTTCATTGAATAAAACTTCTTTTAAAACAAATATAAGAGTGAATTAATAAGAACAAACGAAATTATGATAACGAAAATTTCCCTTAAAAAAACTGATAAATTAAGAAACTACGAGAAAATTCATAAATGAGAACCAAAGTAGACGCATTAGGCGCTTATCAGTGCTATGAAATATATATAATATACTGAAGAATATTCTAGGCTTTAGACAGTTTTATATGCGATGAGATAATAATTAATTATTTTATTCATAGTTTTCATGCAAAATTTTTGCACTTTCAGTTAATGGACTCATTGTTGAGTCGATCTCATGTCCATTGTACTATTTATCCAGTCCATGTAGGTTCGAACTCTGGTATACACGACGGGCATAAATGTATTGCCGCAATTGTGTCCGTAAGAGACAATGCCCTCGATGACCATGCGTCGGGGTTCGAACATCGACATCAATGGGCCCCCAGAGTCACCCTCACAGTTGCCCTTGCCTCCGTCTCCGGCACAGATCTGTCCCCGAATCATGGAAGAGGCCGTGGCACATCTGGAATGCTGCCACAGCCCAATGCTGACACCGCGTTTCGCAATTGTTTCTGGACGACCAATTGTAGGAGAGCGTCCCCATCCTGCAGTGGTCAAGAATTGGCCCGCAACTGGCTCTGGGACATTGCCAAACGGTAGACAAATAGGTTTAACATCGGGCCCCAATTGTATGCCGCGCCTCACCCGAATCAGCGCAATGTCGTAAGCGATCACAGTACTATCCTCAATGTAGCTTTCGTGGGATATGGTCTTCTCAACTTCGTATAGTTGATAAAAGTTACATCCGGGTGCACCATAATCGCATTTGGTCTCATGCTCGAAGTCGCCCAGCAGTACACCAGTTCTGTTTGAAATAAACCAGATTGAATAACAAAGACTTTCGAAGCACAAATAACAAGTAACGTACACTCCTCCGTCCAACCGAATCTGTTTGGACTTGACGCAGTGAGCAGCTGTCAGCAAGTAGTGCGAGTTGATGACCGATGCAGAACATACGCCGTACTTGATCCAATTACCATACTGGAGGCTGGCTAGCCAACTGAATTCATCCGGCTGGATCAGGCTGCCTCCGATTATTTGCCTAATGGGATACATAGGAGTTGAGCCGCACGGTTGGGGATACTTTGGGTAAATTGTTGGTTGCGTTGGTTTACGGTGAGTGCTAGACGGGGAATAGAACGGTTCAACCGAGCTAGGCCTCATGTCTATATGTTGCTCTATCCAGTCCTGATAGCTGCGCACTCGGGTATATACAGTGGGGTAAGATAAACTGCCGCACTCATAGCCGTAAGAGACAATGCCCTCGATCACCATACGTCGTTCCTCGAAAGTGTACATCAATGGGCCGCCAGAGTCGCCGTGGCAGCTTCCCTTGCCCGGATCACTGGCACAGATCAGTCTCTCTGACCTACCACCACTAAAAGAGCATCGGGATTTCTCCCACAGTGGAATGCTGACAGCGCGTTTCGCTACTATTTTCGGACGACCGGGCGTGGGGTCACGTCCCCAGCCTGTGTATATCACGAATTGGCCCGTAACAGGTTCTTCAGCGATAATACTGCCGAAGGGTAGGCAAATCGGTTTTACATTGGACCCCAGTTGAATTCTGCGCTTCACCCGAATCAGCGCGATGTCATAAACGATCACTGAACCATCTTCAATGTAGTTTTCGTGGGGTATTGTCTGCTCCACTTCGTATACTTGATAAAAGTTACATCCGGGCGCTCCATAATCACATTTGGTCTCATGTTCGAAGTCACCTAGCCGTACAGAAGTTCTGTTGACAAGAAATAGGATTAAACGTTTTAAAATCTTTCAATATTAAGGAAAATTAACTTACAATCCGCCAATACTGCGAATACGTTTTGATTTTACGCAATGAGCAGCTGTCAGCAAGTAGAGCGAGTTGATGACGGATGCAGCGCAAGATCCGTAGCTGGTTCTATTACCATACTGAAGGCTGGCAAGCCAACTGTATTCATCCGGTGGGACCTGGTAGCCCCCCCATTATTTCCCTAATGGAATACATAGGAGTTGAGCCGCAGGACTCCGGAAACTTTGGGTCAATCACTGGTACCGATAATTCACCGCTGGACGGACAACAGAACAATCCAGTCGCGCCACATGGACTCAATGGACGGGGCATACCAACAAACGCCGGACAATCTTCCTCTGTACTGCATGTGCCACGTTCTCCATTGCTTGGAAAGCATTTTGTACTTAGCCCCGAGACCACTTGCAGAAGGACCACATATAAGCAAATTAAATTCATAATGTTTTCGAGCCGAGTGCCAAATATTCACTAATCAAACAAAAAATAACAATCGCAGCTGTCCCAACGAAATTAAAATGATGAGAGTAAATACACATTCATCACCATATAGAGATAAATATTAATTTCATGATTATCAGTCCCTATGAATACTAAAATACATGTTTATGAAAGTACTTTCAAAATTAGTTTATATTTCATGACGTATGCGTACTGATAAGAACAACATATAAAGCCTGCAATATACAAAATATTTAAAATCAGAATACTATGCAACTTATAAGTGAGACATATTCGTTTCAAATCACAGAAAAAAAACCCAAACAAGAACAACAATATACAGTGGAATAAAAAAATATAATACAATTATAGATAGTTTGTTTTGTTTACTTTGAAATCTATAGTATTTCCATATTAGGCTTCAACCAGACACGGCAGCTACGAACACGAGTGTAGACTTCTGGCCAGCTTGTACTCGTACAATCTTTATAACAATAACCATACGCCTTCTCCCGAAGAAACTCATTAAGGGGCCGACAGAGTCGCCAGTGTATAAGTTTTTGGCTATATCAATTATATATCAGAATTGGGATTCTATTATATTGTATGTATTAGTACAGTTTCCTCTCGTCGGATGTTTAACGATCGCAGATCGTCTGTTGGGAATATCGGCTCCACATCCAGACAACATACGATAAGTAGCCGATCTCGCTACATCATGTTAAACTGTCTTTCACTCACTCTCAGATTAGCAATGACCTGAGTCTACATTATTCAAGCGACACTTGCTACAAAGTAGAAACATAATGTTTACCCCGGGCATAATGTTTTAACAGCGAACACTAAAAATCAATTAAGTTAGGTTTTCTCAATATGTTACACTTCTGAGCATTATATAATCTACAAGTATGTATGTTACATACATATGAAAGCACATAATATACAATTTTCTTTTTTGTAAGCAAAGTTAGCAAAACAAAAAACAGCAAGCCAGCAGAATTTGTTTATATATTCGTATAGTATGTAAATTTACATACACAAAGGGTACTCGGAGATTAAAGCGTATCTTGAAAACATAAACAAGTAACAAAAGCCACAGTCAAGCTCATTATTGCCTATCGGCTATTCCATTCTCACTCGCACACACAATAACTGTATATGTATATGTAGATATACATATACACAATGTGTACATCAATACATATACTAAGTATGGTATACAAGATTAAATACAAGTTTGTATACCCAACTTTGTCCAAATGTATGTCAAGTTATTAAATGTAAAGTCTATATGTATATTCTTCTCAGACAGAAGGGTATTCTACTGTCGAGTGTGCTCGACTGTTGCTTACATTTTTGCTAAGTTTGTTGCTTCGTTGTTGATGCTGACAAAAAAAACAAAAAATATATATACATACAAATTTTGCTATAAGTTTAGCTCATTTTATATAATATAATTCCCATAAGCCGTATATCAAGCGATAACGACAAATATTTTAAATTTCGTCTGTAATTCGACTGTATATACCCCCGTTTAAACTGGAAAATATGTTATGAACGCAGTAATAATACCAAACCACAACCTGGACTATCATCCATTGTTTTCTCAGACACTCATAATATTCCTACTTCTTATGAAAGTACATATGTCTAATATTTACTTAAGGTTTACTTTCTACGCTTATAAAGAAATATTATATTTCGCATTTAATACGAGTCCAAATAACAACAAAATATTTAACGGAGCCAAATTTTAGAGTGAAATACCATAATTTACTGATAAGAGTTCTGAGCTCTTGACAACCACATTATTATTTTGAAACTCTGGACTGCTTTATATGCACTACCTATTTACATATGTATGTATAACAGTATATTGTATGTATTATAATCAGTGACTTAAGCAAAACAAAAACACGTGTTGTTAATTTCATCAGATTTCTAATACTTTCATATTGTCGTTTATTTATTTTATACATAAATTGAATAATATTTAATCTGATATTTTATCATCTATCCACTTAAGAAAGAAACTGGAAAATATTTACTACCACAATGTGACCGTCCTTGGGATACGATACCCTCAAGTACCATTTGATTGGCGTTAAACATGTACATTAGCGGGCCACCAGAGTCCCCATCGCAGGAGCCTCTACCATTACTACCTGCGCACATAATGGATTCATCGTCATATTCACATAATGCTTGGCTCCACAAGTATACGGAAACACCTCTTTTTGCAATGATCTTGTTGATTTTCATTGATTTACCCCAGCCAGACACAGTCAGAATGGTGCCAACTTGCAGATCCGGCACATTGGAGGGCAGACAAATGGGTTTCAATAGTATTATCAAATCGAATAGCTCTGTCCAATCGAAGCAGCGCGATGTCATTGTGTAAAGTATGGTTGCTGTCCTTTGTGTAATTCTGATGCACTATTATATCTACGACTTTAAAATGCTGATAAGAACTGCAATTAGAAGTGCCGTAATCGGAATAGGACTTTTTGGCTGAAGTCTCCCAATCGCACTCCAGTTCTGAAGATTAGGAACTAGTTAGATATCTTTTTTAGTTTAGTCAATTTTAGCTTACTTACAGTCCACCCAATTCATCGACTCTTTCTCCTTTCACACAGTGAGCAGCTGTGAGCACATAACACGAATTGATCGCTGACCCTCCGCAGAGTCCGAATGTGCTTTCATTTCCGTACTGGAGACTGGCTGTCCAACTATATTCATCCGGTGGAATAATCTCTCCACCCATTATTTGGTTTATATAATAGCTTGGCGTGATTCCACAACCCTTGGGATATTTAAGTCCGGTTCCAGGACTGTTCAGTTGGTTTTGCTGTTTGAATATCAATATATATTGACCGGCATGCTCACATTTGTTTGACGGCAAACTTGTACCCAATAAACAGGTGTCCGAAGGGTCGCAAGTGACAAATTCAGAGCTTTTCACGATCAATAGCAGGACGAAGTGAATTAACCAAATCATGATGTATGCCCAGCGAGTATACATGTCCGACTGACTACTGAAAACTAGAACTGTTTGATTTTCGGATTGTGCTCCTAAAATTGCGGTTTTTTATTTTTAAACATATATTGAAAATAGTTACATATGTATATCAAAAAAAGTGGAGTCGCCTGTTATATACCCGCTAAAACATCAGCCGATGTCGTGGGCTATTGGATCCTCTGCTACCAAGGGCAGCTTAGCTCACAACCAGGGTAATCAGTTGTAAAGTGGATTTAAACAAATAAAGTCATTGTTCTTAATTGAACTCCAATTCTTTTTATTTTTTAACTTTGCACTTGCAAGTAAATAACTTGTACCCGCTACCAGATAGACGGGCATGGAATAATATACTTTATAGAGTCTGTCACGCCTTCTTTTTCCTGTTATTATACATATAAGCTTGAAACACCAGTTTCAGAAATAAGGTACCTGTATACTATAAGTTTTTTAAGTTTATTTCCAATTTTGGATATTAATTTTAAAATACAAAATATTTCAGCAGAGGTAATATACACATATCTGTTTATTATGAAATCATTTTAATACATTGAAATTTGCATTATTGCGTATCGTATGTTGTTTTTGATCAAAATTGAGATTTTCAAGCAAATGAGATTATATGAATGACTTATGTCATACATTCCTGTAAATTATTGAATTTAATTTGTTGATCATTAAACCAACTTATCCTATAAAATTTAGTTTTTCGACACCCTTGCAATAATGCAAAATATATATATTTTTTAAACTTCTACTGGGTTCGGGTTCGGGTTTTCAAGTTCTTTTATAGCTTGTTCTATCCATTTACCATAAGGTCGCACTTGTGTGTAGAGTGTCCCAACATCTGTTCCCGGACAATGGGAAGTTTTACTATATGCGATCCCTTCAAGTACCATTCGTCTGCGCTCGAACATGTTCATCAGAGCGCTCCCAGACTCAGTAGTGCAGGGGCTCTGGCCGGGTTTCACTCCACAATATTGTGTGTTTTTGTCGAAGTCAGCTTCCTGACATCCTGTCGTATTCCAAAAAGCAACAGCCTCACTGCGTTTTGCGACGACATCGGTGGGGAACAGTGTAGTCCACCAACCAGCCACAGTCAAGAAAGAACCGTCTTCGGGTGCGGCAATTTTATTCTTACCGAACGGCAGGCAAACGGGTTGCATCTTTTTCCCAAATACAATATCTCGATCGAGTCTGATCACCGCTATGTTATCCGTTTTTTTATCAATCAGCATCAGATTACTGTGTACCTTTATGTTCTCAATGTTGAAAAATTCATAATGCTTACAGCTTTCAGTGCCATAGTCACAAATTTCATCAACAGTATATTTACCCAATCGCACTCGGATCCTACAGATAGGAAATAATGTGTTAAGTTCAAATTACGCAATGATTGAATTTAAAAACATACGGCTTTCCGCGTGGCTTTTTATTATCTCTTTTATCAACAATGCAGTTGCCCGACGTCAACACATAACGGCTACTGATCACCGATCCACTACAGTGTCCAAAAGTTTCATTAGCATACTCTAAACTTGCTAGCCAACTAAATTCATCTGGCTCGATTTTGTATCCTCCATCCATAAGCTCTCGCGGATAGATAGGACTGTAGCCGCACTCAGTAGGGAACTCAAAGCCATTATTAGTTGACTTTTCGGTTGCTGTTTCCACTTTTACTGCCTCTTCAAGTCCGTGCACCGAAGCGCATACGCACAAAATAAAAATTGTCAGCGAAATCATGACGTCTCTCAACAAAACTCAGAAATACACTGACCAGTTTTCTCACTTACTGACTCATGAGCGTCGCTCTTATATTCAGCCGCGCAAAATTTTAGACTTGCTAGAACGAGTTATATACCCCTTTTTTCTTCTCAACAAACATTTATATTTATCATATTTACTAATATGTTGTGAATTGTTGTCTAATCAGATACTAAACAAACAAGATCAATTGGTCAGAGCAACATATTTATTTATATACAGCTGTGTGTACACTCATATACGTATGTATAAGAGTGAACTGTACCTTCTTATCTTGCTTGGCAAACAAAAATTTCAACAAATAGCAGTGTGTACATAGCAATTGTTTGTAGCATATATGTATATATATACATATATGTAATTAAAAGCAACCGAGCCATTGAGAGCAGTGCTGCCATGATTTTTTCACAAAAAAAGCTGTTTTTAACTGGAAGGCAAGAAGAAAAAGCTGAAAAATTTGGAAAAAAAGATGAGATATTAAAATTATAATTAATAAGATATTAATTTATCCAACTCTACTGCGTCTGGATTATCTTCGCTATCGTACGATTTGCTTGTGCCAAACATGCGATGAAAATGATTGGATATTTTGTAATTTTATAATCACCATCGAAATAATAACTGCATTCGAGTAGCTTGCCCAAATCATATATTTGTGCTATTGCACTGTGTTGATCAATGTACATACACATCGCAGCTTCCTGCTCCAAAGTTTTGAGTGGTAAGCTGACAAAATATATTTTGTTTTGTTCCTGGAAATTATTAGCCGTACTTGTGTGTTTTATGGTTAGTGCAGGCGCGCTCAAGTCACTGTGCTTTGCTGTAATGGTACTTTTGCAATAGCTGCAATAGACTCTTTGCTCCATCAGTTGAGTCTTTGCGAATCCATGCCTTGAACTCGTCACTTTTTAACCAAGCATCACGACACTTCTGCTTGTATTCTTTTGGCATTTTTAAATCAGAGATGATAGTTTGCGTCAAAATAGAGGTGATTTTGTCAATGATCGATAAATTGTTTTTAAAAAAAAGAGTGGCATCTTGGTGACTGTAATATCGCATTGACAGTATGCCTCACCATGTCTAATTACACCACAAGTAACAACATTGAAAAAAGCGGAAAACGTTTTTAAAAAATCCAGAATTTTGCAATTTTTAAGTTTCTCCCGCAGTCGGCATTCAAAAACCACCAGATATGACGGGAAAAAAGCGGAATGGGCAGACCTGATTGAGAGGCCCGAGAGTGCACGAATGAAAGCTTAACACACTCGTGTGTTGGCCGAAGGGCAAAACTTTTAAGCGAGAGAGTAAAATTGCCGCTTCGATCAAATCAGTCGCTGGACCGACTTTACTAAGGCTGGTTTGCTAAAGGGTTAGTCGCAAAAATAAACACTTAAAAAATCTTTTTATATACATATCAAGTTAAATTATTATTTAAAAACCGATGTACAATGTTTGAAATACCTGCAGATTGTTGCAAAGCCGATTTTCACTGAATGTTAAACTGGTATAAATATTTTTAAGTCAAGATTTTTTTTGGTGTATTGCTATCTTATAACAAATTCTGCTCAAGCTCTTCAGTAGAGTATTGCTTTTTCACTCACGCACACGTGATCCATCAAAGATCGGTACCTTAGACTCTAAGTCTCAAGTTAGTTTATTTTCTCACAGCTCTTCTCAGAATTAGGAAATCGTTAACTTTGAACACTGCAGTGGTATTGGTAGATGACGAACGCTTTGTTCGTCAACGAGACTAATTTTACTCAATGCGATTCAAAACGATATTTTAGGGTATGAGTGTATTATTCAAAATGCGTCAAATTTCAAATTTAAAATTTGACAATGCTAAATGAACGACGTCAAAGATTTAACACACTTCTGAGAAGTTTACTGATTGCTTGTATGTATATTCTTAGTAAAATTACAAATTTTGTATAATTAATTTCTGTTTATTAAGATCATAACTTTTGAGTGATTGTTGCAAGTTATGTTTAGGTTAAAGAAAACAATAATTAAATATGTATGTGTTTAGCATTTTGTTTTCGTTGATATACGATATAATCGTCCAATCCCGCTAGATCTGACATATTTAAAATAATAAGCATATGATACAATCAAGATAGTTTTAAAGCTGAAAGGCTCATTTGCTCGAACAATATGTATAGTTCTTGAGTTAGTTGTGTGTGTTGAAAATACATAAGCAAAATAAAGATGGATTTCGCCTTATAATTTAAGTAAACAAAGCACAGTCATCGAGCCGTTTAAGTGTATTGCCTTCCACAGTACTTAAACTCAAATATTTGTATGCGAACAACATTTGAACAATCTAGATTCTTTATTCGCTATGTGTATTCCACTATATCTTCTTGATTTTAGAGTTTTTGACGAATACAAGTAACGAAAGCTAACAAGAAGTAAGTTAACAATCGGCCGATTGTGAAAAACCTCTTATAATTCTTCGAAAATAAATTCTTTTTTAACTCATATACACAAACGAGACTCGTGTCGATTTCTCCACAGACAGCTCATAGTACTATGAAATCATAGTAGTATTGTATTTATTTATGAAAGGTATCAAAGGCCTGTGATTCAGAGGTATCCGCCCCGAAATAGAAAGTTTTGCAATAATTTTATTTGCCAGACGCTCCCTATGGATGATTATTCATCTGAGAATTGCGATAAAAACCTTTCATTTCATCCAGATAGAACAATTGTATTTGTGCTCGAATGAAAGCCTATTGTTGTACTCTTTGTTGGTGTTGTTGTTGCTTCTGTTGTACTGGTTATCATTGTTGTTGCTTGAGATGAAGAGCAAAAGGGATGAGCGGTTGCGGAAGCCCTGGTTATGAGGTTCCGGATCAAGGCTACCTTTATTAATTCGAGCAACTCAATGTGTGGCATCATCATTCTGGTCATAAATCAGAAAAAGAGAGCAGACTACATACACACCTACATATGTATGTAGATACGTATACATAGTACATACATAATATAAGAGCGCCAACCGGTTTTTGTTGGCCAAGAGCTTATTAAATGTAATGAATATGGCGTCTAGGTTGCAGAACTGGAAAATACCCAGTAGCTGGTTTTATTTGGAAAACAAGGGACACTGTTAAAAATTTTAACATTTCTAAGTGTGTGCACAGTATTCATATGGAAAAGAACGGGAATATCTCATAATTATATTGTTTTCGACGTCACTGGGCAATTTCTTATTCAAATTCTCGTTTATTAAGGAAATACACACTATAAAATAATATTCCAAATAATGAAGTTAAGGTTTTTTTCCCCGTTGTGAGTGTGTTATTGATATCGCGCTTATAAAGATTTTTTTTCTTAGAACGAACAAAGGTTCTAACCCATGGGGCAGGCACTGTGCGACCTGCGACTTAAGCTTTCTGAGTTTGACAAAGGAATTATCCATCCAGTTTCTTAAATATGATAAATTATGCATTCGGTCCAGGCCAATGCGAAGCAAATTAAATCGTTTCGCTTGAGTCCCGAACGTTTTCGCAAGTCTGTACATTTTCTTGGAACACTTCAGGTAGTACATCTGACACAGGACACGCCCCGAAGACATTTTAAAATTGCTGCGAATTGAATTTAAATTTGCTGATTACGCGACTATCAAACCTTGGCCGGGCTCAAGTAGTGCAAATAATGGTTATATTGAGCCATAAAAGAAATTAAGCCAAACATTATTTTAAGCTGAACCCACCACTCTACGCAGCATGTTTTAAAATTACTTTCACCACCTTTTGGGATGCTGGGTTCGGGTAAATATTATTGATACCTCGACGACTTCTCAATGGATTGTAAACGACTTGTGAAGGAGACGGCTTTGAGAGCCTTGCGGGGTATCGCGCACATATAAGTACAACACATAGTACATACATTTCACGCGACTGCCAGTGGCGGCGCAAACAAGGGGATTTTCAAAATAAGAAACATTGCAGAAGCCTATTTAATTTGGATTATTATATATGTTAATACAAAACGAGAGCAACAGTCGCGCAAAACGCGACAGTGGGATACCCTTCGACCTATGTTCCGTGTAGTTTAATTTGTTAAATTCATACACATACATACATATGCATATGCACATGCTTTGAAATTAATCCCGACAGATGGCGCTCGCGCTTGCCCGCCTCCCTTGTTAGCTGACAGAAGCACTTGCTCATACTTTCTTAAATAACTTCTGTGATTATTGTCCGATCGGATTGTAATTTGGAGACTACGTAGATATTTCATTTAGCTTAGTATATGTTAAACTCAGAAAGTTGTATCTTTTATACAGCGTTTACAAATTGAGTTCAAAAATTAAATTAGTGATTTGTGGGGGCGGTGGGCGTGGCACCTAACATTTGAAATAAACTTGATCTGCTTGATCTTCACAGGAATCTTCCTGCCAAATTTGGTAACTCTAGCTTTTATAATAGCTGAGATCTGTGCGTTCATACAGACAGACAGATAGACAGACAGACAGACAGACAGACATGGCTCAATCGACTCGGCTAGTGATCCTGAGCAAGAATATATATACTTTGTGGGGTCTGCCACGCCTCCTTCTGCCTGTTACATACATTTGCATTTTGCACAAAGTTAGTATACCCTTTTTGACCATTTTCAATGGTCGAAGGGTATAAAAATTGAATACGAGTTTCATGACGTAGACAACTTCAATCATCGGTAAACAGCCGTGATTAAAAACTGATTTGATTAGCAAGCTTGTTTTTGTTGTTTTGGACTTGGTACTTCATGATGATTCAGTTAATAGCTAATTCCTGATACATCATCATCATCATTTTTTCTATCCCCCTCTTAACCTACGCCTATGTAGCATACTATGTTATTTTGCGACGTATATTACAATTTCTGACATATTTTCAAGTGTTGCCTGGCCTTTCGTATAGATGAGTAGATGTTGTCCCGGGATTTGCGTGGAGGCTTTATGAAATTTCAAACATTTTACAATCCGCACAGCGGGCGGGCGTCAGGAAGTTGTAAAATTACTTGCAGATTTTTTTTTTCTAATTCAAAAATGATTATTACTGAAGAGGGTGTGGGGAATCAATGCATAAATTACACCTCTGCTGGTGGACAGAAGCTGATCTTTATTGTTATTCAAATGAAGGCAACGCTCGCGTTGTAATAAGAGCATTTGCGGTACTCAATAGATAATGAATGATTGACTAACACTGGCTCTGGCCCTGGCGCCTGTTTTAAGCTGTCAATAATGCAAACCATGTGCCACGGATTTTATCCATTTTTTATTTCTTTAGCCCGCGGCGGATGGGATATTAAAAAAGTCTTGCTAGGATGCGCGGATTGTCGTTCAATCTGTCGATTTCCCAGGCGAATTGCCTTAAGCCGATGGATATGCCATGTAATTAGGCCGGATTCGATTGTATATAGTCGTATTTGTATTCAAATTCAATTCGATTGCTCACTTCGGGCAGGTTGTCAGCCCCTCTCCATCCATGTACACTTGCTGAGAGATGTACTGTATTTAAGCTGCTGCTCTTATATTTACATTTGCAAATATAAGAGCAACAGCTTATATTCGCATATGTAGATGCATACATACTTATACATACTATGCATACATATATTCACTAAATATTCACTGATTATTTAATGTAAACTCTTCAGTCACGTGTCGACGTACTGCCAGGCAAATAAATCATTGCAAATCATAGCCTCACACGCACTTATATGACCCCCCGGGTAAAACCTTCTCATGCATTGCACAAGTGTTTTGACATTTTAACGCATTTTGCGCACAAAATGATTGGCAATTGTGGCCAGTTGCTGATATACGGGTCCAGGGCAAGGGTCTGACGTACGATATTCTCAAGGGAGCTCTTACACTTGTACCCTTGTACCCTAAGGGGAGAGAGAGAGCACTAAGATCTGCATGAACCGTGTGAACTGTGCACTCTATGCGGAAACCTTGAAACAACCCTGTGAAAATTGTATGCGCATTTGTAAACTAGTTTTCATTTATATTTATAATTAATTTATATTTATATAAATTCTACACATTTAAGAAACAGACCAAACTAATATACCTTACCATTAACAACTATACGGTATACACATTTAAATATTTTGCTTCATATATACTTAGATACTGATAATCAAGTTATAAAAATATTATTTACAAAAAATATCCGCTATCAACGCCGCGACTCAAATATTCGCTTGTGCAGCCCACTAAAAAAATTCTAGAAATTAATTTGAACGTTATCGCAATTATTGCTTTGCGTGTTTTTCCCAATGTTCTTTAAATTTCTAACAAAAATGTTATATGTTTTTTATACCCTTCGACCATTGAAAATGGTCAAAAAGGGTATACTAACTTTGTGCAAAATGCAAATGTATGTAACAGGCAGAAGGAGGCGTGGCAGACCCCACAAAGTATATATATTCTTGCTCAGGATCACTAGCCGAGTCGATTGAGCCATGTCTGTCTGTCTGTCCGTCTGTCCGTCTGTCCGTCTGTATGAACGCACAGATCTCAGCTATTATAAAAGCTAGAGTTACCAAATTTGGCAGGAAGACTCCTGTGTGGATCAAGCAGATCAAGTTTATTTCAAATGTTAGGTGCCACGCCCACCGCCCCCACAAATCATAATTTAATTTTTGAACTCAATTTGTAAGCGCTGTTTAAAAGATAGAACTTTCTGACTTAACATATACTAAGCTTAATGAAATATCTACGTAGTCTCCAAATTTCAGTCCGATCGGACAATAAACACAGAAGTTATTTAAGAAAGTATGAGCATAAAAACCAAGTGCGTCAGCTAACAAGGGAGGCGGGCGAGCGCGTACCACGAGCGCCATCTGTCGGGATTAATTTCAAAGCATGTGCATATGCATATGTGTATGAATTTAAGAAATTAAACTACACGGGAACATACTAGGTCAAGGGTATCCCACTGTCGCGTGTTGCGCGACTGTTGCTTTTTCTTACTGGTTATTATACCCTTCGACCATTGAAAATGGTCAAAAAGGGTATACTAACTTTGTGCAAAATGCAAATGTATGTAACAGGCAGAAGGAGGCGGGCAGACCCCACAAAGTATATATATTCTTGCTCAGGATCACTAGCCGAGTCGATTGAGCCATGTCTGTCTGTCTGTCCGTCTGTCCGTCTGTCCGTCTGTCCGTCTGTCCGTCTGTCCGTCTGTATGAACGCACAGATCTCAGCTATTATAAAAGCTAGAGTTACCAAATTTGGCAGGAAGACTCCTGTGTGGATCAAGCAGATCAAGTTTATTTCAAATGTTAGGTGCCACGCCCACCGCCCCCACAAATCATAATTTAATTTTTGAACTCAATTTGTAAGATCTCAGCTATTATAAAAGCTAGAGTTACCAAATTTGGCAGGAAGACTCCTGTGTGGATCAAGCAGATCAGTTTATTTCAAATGTTAGGTGCCACGCCCACCGCCCCCACAAATCATAATTTAATTTTTGAACTCAATTTGTAAGCGCTGTTTAAAAGATAGAACTTTCTGACTTAACATATACTAAGCTTAATGAAATATCTACGTAGTCTCCAAATTTCAGTCCGATCGGACAATAAACACAAAAGTTATTTAAGAAAGTATGAGCATAAAACCAAGTGCGTCAGCTAACAAGGGAGGCGGGCGAGCGCGTACCACGAGCGCCATCTGTCGGGATTAATTTCAAAGCATGTGCATATGCATATGTGTATGAATTTAAGAAATTAAACTACACGGGAACAACTAGGTCGAGGGTATCCCACTTCGCGTGTTGCGCGACTGTTGCTTTTCTTACTGGTATATAGAATAAGTCCGTTGTAGTAAATTTGGATGACAAATAACAAAAATTGGCCGATAGTTTGTATGACAGCTTACGATATATCGGTCCGATCCGGCTCGTTCGTACTTATAGACAGTGTGCAGCAATAAAAAGCATGCGTACCAAGTTTCATCAGGATATATTTAAAACTGAAGGTTTTCTACTTGTTTAATATGACAAATATTTTACCATGACATTAAAAATCAATGCTTTGAATGTGTTCAGAAAATCTTCAATATCCTAATGCAGTTATATATAGAAATATTTGTCAGCGTAATAGAAAATTAAAATATAGTCAGACAAATTATGCGCTCTTTATTACGTTGTTCTCGCGTCGTCTCATTCGTATGCTTCTTATCTGTCGTGTAACAGTGACTGAGAGATGCTATAGTCACGGCTGCTCTTATCAATAACTTAATACTAACCCCTGCTCCCCCTCCTTTTACGCGTTCCTCTTTTGTTTTTCCCTGATCTTAAGCTTAGAGTTAGTCGGTTCTTTAAACAGCCTACATGGTTTTGGGGTGGCCTAACTTTGATCCGGGCTCAGCTTAAGTTCTTCTTAGTTAGTTTTGACCATTTCAATGGTCAAATTAGAAAATAAAACTAAACATATGTCACAACATATAAACTCATACATCTGTGTCAGTGGTCCACTACTATTTGTATGGCTTATTGTAATATTGCGTTGAAGATGTCCCCAAAAATATGACCAAAGTCTTTATATGTATGGTATAACCGCAGGCGTATTGTTATTTTACAAATATTTTTGATAAGGGCTAGAAAATTATTGTGATTCATTTTATTAATATGATAGGAGTTTCCCACTGTGTTATGAATTTTTTTACAGTATATGTATATATGTACATACAATATTCGTATATTTGATAATGTTCTAGTTGAACCACAAATATGCTATATACTATACTTATACTGCAGATAAGGTTGCATTTTGGCATTAAATAAGTATACTATAATTTGTGTAATGCTCTCGCCCTCTGTCTAACTTAGTAAAGGCGTTTTGTCAAAATCATAAGCAATTATGACCAGGGATAATGAGTAATATGTAAAATTGTTATAAAAGTTGTTTATTCTCTTAAAAAATGTACAACCTCTATAAGCTACACAGATCTTTCCAGTATAGCTAATCATTACATCTAAAGTACCATGAATATACATAAAATGTAGAAATGACGCTCATGTATTTTCAAAAATTAAATATTCTTAGATTGTAGAAGAGTATGTGATTCGAAATGTTATTAATTTGTTTCATTCATACATAAGGTGTCTTATCATGTTCATACATAATCTGAAGACGCACAGTGTATGTTTTTGTATTATGTATTATATTCAGGTATATGTATAATATATTTTGGAACAGATCTTTTAAAAAGAGCACAACGTGCAGTACACTTCATTCATTTGTAAAACTTTACTGTTTGGTGTGACAACATGTTTGGTACCGTGGCTCTTCTACTTCTGCTTCAAGTGTTCTCTGTACTCAGTACAGTATGTTTCACTAATACGCAAGGCATCGGCCGTTGTCAAGAACGGTGGTTCTGCCGCGGGCATTCACATAGTGTTCTAGATAGATGTGCTAACTCTCAGCTTTACTGCTGTCCTTTAAGTCACTCAGGTGAAAGGAGCGTGAATGCGGTAAGCTCGCCGAAGTTTCCAACGTACTGCGGCTCGACGCCAATGTACCCTATTCGAAATATATTGGGAGGTATTCGAATCGAACCAGATGAGTTTAGTTGGGCAGCTAGGCTTCAATATGGTAACCGACGTTCATCCGGCAACTGTGGAGGATCAGTAATTAACTCGCTATACGTTCTTACCGCTGCTCATTGCGTGACTGGTGAAAATACTCTGAAAAGTAGAGGCGTGTAAGTATTCAAATTACTTATATATTAACAATATTGAAATTGATTCACATGTATTTTGTTATCTGCAGAACTGGCGTAATAATCGGTGACTTTAACAGAACATCTCCGTGTGATTATGGCGTTGCCACCTGTCGACACTATAAACACTTTCGCGTCGGGGAAATAGCTTGGCATCCCGATTATCAAGCAGATAATTCAAACGAGCTTCGCTTTGATATTGCGTTACTTCGACTGGAGAGCCCCATACAGTTCGGGCCCAAGATGCAACCGATTTGTCTGCCATTTGGGGCCAACGATAATATTGCGGAACCTGAAGCGAACACAATGTTGATAGCTGCCGGATGGGGTTATACGAGTCACGGTCATTACAACCCAACCAAACGTGCCGTCTCTATACCCCTGTGGAGCAAAGAAGAATGTAACCAGTATCCCAGGGACGCGAGTCAAGTCTGCGCAGGCCAATATGGACGGGGCGTATGTCACGGGGACTCTGGAGGTCCGTTGATGTACCAGTTTGCAGCAAGGCGCATGGTGCTAGAAGGAATTGCCTCGTATGGGTCCCTACCATGTGGTAATATGGATTATCCCGATGTTTACACCAATGTCCGTCACTACAAAAACTGGATAGAAAATACAATGAGAATGTAAACGTTACAGTTATTTTTGGTGATTAAATAAAAGGCTGATTGAAAAGTTGTATACCCAATATGAGAAACTATTTATTCGTTACTTTCTCTATTACATTTCCATTTGCTGGTCCAACCAGTCACCATAACTACGCACTCGAGTGTAAACACCAGGAAAATGTGTGTTTCTACAATTCCTAATGCCATAGGACACAATTCCTTTGAGGACCATACGTCGGCGAGCGAACTCGTACATCAGCGGTCCGCCGGAATCACCATTGCATGAGTTCTTGCCAGCTTCGACAGCGCAGATATGTGTCTCATCCACACGGAAGATTTGATTGCACATGTCTTTCTCCCAGAGTGAAATGGTCACATCACGTTTTGCTGGAAATTCATTCTCATCCATTGTAAGACCCCATCCACTGACAATCAAGAAACTGGCTGCACTCGGTTCCGATATATTATTGCTTCCGAACGGCAGGCAAATGGGCTTCATCTTCGGTCCGAACTGTATCGTTCTATTCAGTCGTAACAGCGCAATGTCATGGACCACATGGTACTTGCTGCGTGTGTAGGAGCTGTGCCATATTATCTTTTCAATGCCGAACTGCTGGTAGTGCGTACAGTTATTAGTGCCGTAATCGCATATTTTCCCGTTCTCATCATAGTCTCCCCAGTCGCACACCAGTTCTGTGGATACAACAACTGCATTATGTAAGGAACTTACTGGTTTGTATTCGACTTTACTTACAATCCTCCAACTTTTGTAACAGCTTCTCCCGTCACACAGTGAGCAGCCGTCAGCACATACCGAGAATTGATCACCGAACCACCACAAAAACCAAATGACCCTTGATTTCCATACTGGAGACTTGCTAGCCAGCTGTATTCATCGGGTCTGACAATCTTTCCACCAACAATATGTTCCCTAGCATACATTGGCGTGTCTCCACAATCACTTGGGAATTTGGACTCCACTGTCGAAGCAGCTCCAGATGGACAACAATACAAGCCAGGAGTAGCACATCTAGCCAGGAGACCGTCACCAGGGCAATCGTTTGCTCTTCTGCAAGTGCCAATTTCTTCATCGTATGTGCGGCATTTAGTACAGAGGGCTGTCAACACTTGTAGAAGGACCACAAATAATAGAAACATGCAATGCATATTGATGGTCCGATCGTTTAGTTTGCACTGAATAATCTTTGTAAAGCTTAGTGCATTTTATAAGTCCCGTTTCCTGTTGAAAATGCATTGAAACAGCAGTACATAGAAGAAATACATAGAACAAATGCATTATATAGAATTCGATTTTATTGCTAAAGCATCATAGTGACATACTCTCTGATTGACATTTGCAACGGGAATTTTAGATTAGGCTTCCTCCAGTGGAAACATCTATCGCACTTTGTGTTACTACAACGAAGCTTAGTAATCTCTGTTGATAAGAAATTACAGCCTAGAATTATTCTGTTAAGTTGTTGGTGGGGTTAAGAGTCGTATACATGTGTTATATACAAATACCATATAGGAAATATTGACGAAACTATCAATTGATAGAGGCACCTTGTTTATTTCGAATTATTATCAATATGCAACCTTATTAACATCGAAAATTCTTTCTTGCACTCTGTTCTCTGTCACTCTTCTTATTTCATTATCATTTTACTTTCTATCCAGTTCAGGTAACTGCGCACACGTGTAAACGAAACCGGAAAGAATTGGTTACCACAAGTCGAGTAGCCTTGCGACACGATACCTTCGAGGACCATTTTCTTGGCTTCGATCTGATGCATCAGCGGGCCGCCAGAGTCACCATTGCACGAGTTCTTTCCCGTTTCTCCAGCACAGATTTGGTTCTCATCCGCTGATATTTCATTCGTACACTGATCTCTGTTCCAAAGCGGAACTGTGACAGCACGTTTCGCTGGTTTATCCCTGAAAGTCAAAGCGTTACCCCACCCGGAGACGGTCAACTTGACATCGTTGGGCAGTTGTTGCATACCAAAAGGCAGACAAATGGGTTTGATCTTCGGTCCGAAACGGACAGCCTTATCAAGTCGCAGCAGCGCAATATCATTGCGCAAATTGTGGTTTGTATCCTCCTGGTAATTCTCGTGCACAACCTTCTTCACAACGCTAAATTGCTGATAGTGCTGACATGTGGCCGTACCGTAATCGCAAATGGTACTCTGATTGAGACTTCCCAGGCGCACTCCAGTCCTGCAGACACAGAATTAGTAAGTAAATCTCTCAGAGCTGTTTTCCTTTTAATACTTACAATCCACCCATGTTATCAACTGCTTCTCCGATCACACAGTGGGCAGCCGTTAGAACATATAGTGAGTTGATCACCGAACCGCCGCACTTGCCGAACGTCTCTCCACTCCCATACTGAAGGCTTGTCATCCAACTATACTCATCTGGCTGGATTACGTATCCACCTACAATTTGATGAATAGGATACATTGGGGTGGTCCCGCAGTCTGTGGGGAATTTGGGTAGCTCGAGGAAGGTGCTGTTAGTTGACCAATCAATATCGCTGGTCAGGGGGCAACAATATCTGCCGGGCTTGTCGCACTTCTCCATAGTCTGAGCCGTCTTCCCCAAACACATCTTTTGTGGCAGACAAATGCCAAAGCTATTTCCATTTGAAGTGCATTTCTGTGCGTGTGCAGAAAGCACCTGTACGAGAAGAAGAACAAATAATGCGATGCGATTCATTACGCTTATACGACGAATATCAAAGCTGCACTGAGCTCTTCCAATTTGTGCGAGCTGCACTCAGTCGTGGCAGCTTATCAGTTTGCAACGAGTTCAACTGAATTTACATATGTATATACATGTATTATATATAATAAAACGGGGCTATATAGTTTTATATAACAATATACATATGTACATATATGTGTAGATTACATTGATCTTTGACTCTAGGAGGATTAATGTGACTTTCTGACTTCACATCCGTAGCACAAATTCAATAGCTCAAAGTACAGTCTAATAAATGACAAGAAGAATATTACAACATAAATTACCATGAGTATTAAATTTATAACTTCAACTTCTTAACAAGCCTATTAAACAATATAAAACTCAATTTAATTGTTTGTCTTCTATATTTAAATTTGTCTCCATTTTAATATATCTAATTTATCAATCAGATTTATTTTATTTGTTCTTCAAATTTCTTAAATATATTAACATTACATTTGCATATTCTCCTCCAGCCAAGCACCATAACTTCTTACTCGGCTATAAACACCTGGTATGTCTGTGAGTGAGCAATCTCTTGTGCCGAACGAGACAATGCCCTCGATCACCATACGCCTGCGTTTGAACATATTCATCAGTGGCCCACCGGAGTCGCCATTGCATGAGTTCTTGCCGGGCAAGACAGCACAAATGTGGGACTCATCCACGTCAAAGTTTCTCTGGCATTTTTGGGTCTCCCACACGGAAACGGTCACACTGCGCTTGGCGGGCACTTCATTCGCGTCGGCTGTAAGACCCCAACCGGAGATGGTCAACAGGCTATCCACCGCTGGCTCTGGGATAATATTGCCCCCGAAGGGCAGACAAACGGGTTGCATCGTGGCTCCGAACTGAATCCTTTTGTCGAGACGCAGCAATGCAATATCATTTATGCTTACCTTGCGCATTTTCCTGAAACCTCTGTGCGCAATGATCTTCTCAATGCCAAAGCGCTGATAATGTGTACAGTTTATTGTACCGTAATCACATTTGTGACCGTTCTCAAAGTCCCCCAATCGCACGCTGCTTCTACAGATTGAAAAGAATTAATGTAACTAGGTTATCATACATAGTTAATATATCCATAAACTTACACGTCTTTTAAGCGAAGACCGTCATTTTCGAGAACGCAGTGAGCGGCTGTCAACACGTACAGGGAGTTGATCACCGACCCACCGCAGAGGCCGAACCTGGTTGCGTTGTCATATTCGATACTTGCTATCCAGCTGTATTCATCTGGTTGAATTTTGAATCCACCTACAATTTGATCATATGGATAAACTGGAGTAGTGCCGCACTCTGTGGGGAATTTCAAGTCTTCAGGCTGTTCATACAGCTCTTCGATTGCCGCCCAGTCCAGATCATTCGATAGCGGGCAACAGAACAACCCCTCAGAGCTGCAACTGTTCATTGTGTCTTGGGTCTGGCCAATGCAAATCTTTTGCGGGGCACAGAAGCCGACATCTCCTTTCTTGGTTATGCACGTCAGACTGGAAGCTGCCAGAGCTTGTGCGAGAAGCACAACTGCTATAGTCCAATTCATGTTGTTCTCCCGCTGAGCGATGCAGTTTTACTGAATTCATTGATTGCATTTGCTATTCGCTATGGGATCGAGAAAAAATTATAAAGTAAAGGGTATATAGGTTTGAAAAGTAAGCAGAACCCGGTTTTTCTTAAAGTTTGTTACATTGATTTTTAAATTTTTACGGAACTAATTTTAAGATAACTGCAGGATAACTACATAGCAGACCATATAAGTTATCTTCCTTCTATGTACATATTCTTTTATTTATGTATTAGTTATTATGCATATCTGTCAATGTTATGTAGAAAAGAAAGTGTATATAATAAAAAAGCAATTGATATTGCCAACCAATGTAGAGCTGATTATAGATGGACTTTGTAATATATAGAAGCATCGACAGTCATCTGGAAGACGAAGCTTAAATGCACTTATGAATTAATTAATACTAATAATGGAGATAAATACTTAACAGATTGAAATTATGTCACTTATATCTCTCCAAACAAGATCAAGTAGAATATATGTAGAAAAGATAACTTAAGTGTGTGCATAATGTGCTTGTAATTATATACCACTTACAAACATTTCTGCTCTATCGACAGAGTATGTAATGTGTATATGTGTGAATTCTGTAACTATCATATATAAAAATTATTGTTCGCCGCTTCCCGAGCCTAATGGCGATCCTGATAGGGTAGCCTGATGCAAAGTAAGAGCTGCATCTGGTCTATCAGAGAACTCAGTAAATATACGTCGATTGGTGTAGAAACAACATGTGTTGGACGGGGCTCCTTGTGCTACTGGCGAGTGTGCTGGGCTCCCTCAGTCAAAGTTGCCTCACCAACAGCGATAAATTTGGCTTCTGTGTGCCCGAGTTGGTCTGCAGTAGACAGACCCGTCAGACCTTAAAGGCATGTAACTCAAATGGCTTATACTGCTGTCCCATGGAGAATGAGTACGATTGGTCAGCGATTTCGGAACGACAGGAACAATCGCAAAATCCGAAGTTCCCTACAGATTGCGGCTCCACCACAGTAGGTGCTCCACGTGAAGTAGCCGACAGATCGATCGAGCCAAGTGAGTTCAGCTGGGTTGCTAGTCTCGAATATGGAAACGGTACACTCGGAGTCTGTGCGGGTTCGGTGATCAACTCTCGTTACGTGCTAATTGCGGTTAGCTGTGTAACTGGCAATAAGGTTCGTCAATTGAGGGGCCTGTAAGTTGTCGAATATATAAAAACCAGAGTTAAAAGTTCTAAATCAATATTCCCAATTACAGAACTGGTGTGCGATTGGGTAACTTTGAGAGCAGGAACAGACGTACCTGTGATTACGGAACTACACAATGTCAGCACTTTCAGCGCTTTGGAGTTGAGGAGAAAACAGTGCATAGTAGTTTCCGGGAGCAATCTCTTCACATTGTCAACGACATTGCTATTCTGCGGCTAGATCGAAAAATACGTTTCGGTACAAAATTAAAGCCAGTTTGTCTGCCCGTTGGAAGTGATATTACACCTGTTCCAGCAGCCGATGACTTTTTGACCATATCCGGTTGGGGTCGCACATCATTGCACCATACTGCTCCACCTAAGCGCAGTGCAAATGTTGTGCTCTGGACCCCAGAACAGTGCAATGAATCTCTCTCAATAGATGACGCCCAACTCTGCACGGGTGATCCGAGTAAACACACATGCAGTGGCGATCTTGGTAGCCCATTGATGCAACACATACCACGCGGGCGTATGTTGCTCGAGGGCATCGTGTCGTACGGCTTTGTGGACTGCCTCAATACTGACTTGCCCAGTGTATACACCAGAGTACGCAGCTATGGCGCGTGGATAGAGAACAATATGAGAATGCCCTGAAACAATATTTCAATGACCATGTGCTACATTCTCTATCAGCTAAACATATATACATGAGTTCCATATGCATGCATACATTATTACATACATACATATACAAATACAAATACAGCAATACATGCACACATGTATGTATGTCATATAATAATATTGTGTACTGATATTGAAGCATTTCAAATATATTAAAATTCTAAGATGGTGTTAAAGCTACATATGCTGATAAAGCAGCTATAATTCGGTTTCATTTATGTACATATGTATGTCAAAACATGTGTTTTACAAAGGAACAAACACATAGGTGAAATAAAGAAAATTATAAAAAAAAAAAAATCATTCTTTTTACATATGTATGTATATGTACTACTACATATACGGTATATGAATGTATATTAAGGTACTTAATGTGAACTACAGCTTTTAGAAATACGTACCTAGTTCTATTAGGCGGCACTTAGAAATGCTTTATACAAATCTAAGTTTGCTTAAGTTGTCAGTAGTAACAATATATTGCTAAACTAAATTTAAAAACATACATTTTTCGAAACTGTCTATATAGTACTAACACTTGTTAGTTAAAAAACTGTTGCTTGATTCATCTATTCAGTTACATTATGTCGACAAGTGACAGAAAGTTATCCATTTTTGAATTTATTCTGCTTCAATCTAGTAAAATCAAAAGTCTACAGAACTCAAAAGCTTTGTACAGAAAAGTCGAGATATGCAGTCATTCTACTTATTAAAATCTTAAACCTAACGATGATGTTATATTTGAGCAGTAAAATCTTAAGTACCACACATAAACCAGCAACAAAGTTGAATTTATTTTAAAAAATTCCACTCGGCACTTTAATGAAATGAAAAAAAAAAAAAACATTTATTTTCGTCTTTGCATCCATCCAACTGAACAAAAATAACTCAGATATGATCATAAATATATTTTTTAAGACGTTAGCATTCTTAGTTGCAGCCGATATTTGGCATACCAAAGAGTAAATGGCGTTGCCACACAGAAAAGCGTACAGAGAAATGAATTGAAGTCGCACAAAAATACAAGAAAGTTGTTGTCGGTCGTCTCGCGAACAAAATCAAAAGTTATAAAGCGTAAAAGTTGAAAGGTATTCAATGTTGTCAGGCCGATATTAAGTTGAAAGTGTTAACAATATTACTTCTTATAACTGCACATCACTTTGAATTACATTACAAACTAAGACAATAATCTTGCACGATAGAATGCTCATTTCATACTAAACAAAAAATATTTAAATTGTTAGTGATGGCAAAATATTCTTACTGCTTAACTGATTCCTTTTAAGGTGAACCACGTATATAAAATAATACCTTTTCTTGTCGTACATAACTTGATACTCTGATGAGGAACGGGATTTTGTCATTTGCTGGGAATCACCAGCGCACCTCAAGGTAAAGCAGAAACACGATATTTTATAAGTAGGAAGAAACGTCACACCAAAAACAAAACCAAAACAAGAAGCACAACAAAACAGCCAAAAACAAAGATAATACAAATCGTAAAGACAATAACAAACCCCGTTAATAAATAAACCTGACTTTGCAATCATTCAATCATGTTAGTCATATTATACAAGTAGCATGGCTATCGGATGGGGTCATTGGCATATTCATTGCGACAAGATGGAAAATACAAAACGGGCTAGAATTTCATTCATAAATTGTTTCGTAGTAGAGGTGTGTAAAATACAAATGATTGTTGTTGTGGTTGTGGCAAATACGATTGTGATTACCCGAATATGAATAAGTCCAGATTCGAAAACAAATTTCAATGAGCAACTAATTAGTGGAACGGAACTTAGTGGAATTCCTAGAGAGTACCTAAGATTATACAATAAAATATTATTACGTATCTCGTAAGGAAGATCAATTTAAAGGAGTGTTAACATAGTTAAAAGAGTTGATTAACTTTATATATATATATATAATATATATATATATATAGGTATAATGTGTGTAACTAAGCTTTCATTTATTATTATAATTATATAATTTTAATTATATTATAATTAATTATATTTGAGAAAAATAATTATTCTATGATATAGTCACCATATGTGAAGAATGAACTAAAACAGCCAACAATTTCCGTTCTATTTCGAAAGCTTCGCAAACGTACCGTCAAGATCGATCTTCAAATGAGTCATATGCAAATTGATTGTCTTTTTCCTAATTAGTTCTGGACTTGGTACTTTTTGTCCAAACAAAATCCCCAGTGGATGCCGCATTCTTTCTCTCTGTATGCGAATTGCAACTAGTCGTGCAGCTGCTATAAAAGAGTATATCTCTGTCAAAGAAAGCCATCAGTCTGTCAGCATCACAGCTCAAGCATCAGTTACAATTACCAGCAATCCCAGGATTATTATAAACATGAACTTCTACAAGATCTTCGTCTTTGTCGCTCTCATCTTTGCCATCAGTCTGGGCCAATCTGAGGCAGGTTGGCTGAAGAAGCTTGGCAAGCGCCTTGTAAGTTATTTTTTAATACAAACTACAAAACATAATCACTAATGATAATGTCTATATCTCTCACTACACAGGAGCGCATTGGCCAGCACACTCGGGATGCCTCTATTCAGGTACTGGGAATTGCCCAGCAGGCGGCAAATGTAGCTGCCACAGCACGTGGCTAGTGTTAAATTGTTTTATTTATTATTAAATTAATTTATTTAATCTAAGTAGATGATAATAAACCGGAATAATTATGTATAGTGTTAAAGAATATATTTATAATATTGTTTTCTTCTATTTCTGTTGAGTGAAGTAAATGTTAATTGACATTAATTATATTATTTATTTTAAAGACACATGTAGCTATGTACATATTATATTCAATGAGAGTAACGAGAGATTCTGAAGGACCAATAATGCGACAAGTAGATAGACGACCAATGTTGATTGAGGGAATCGCATCTTTGTCCAAGGTGATAGTTGTATTCACGAATACTTCGCTACATATATCACAAGAGTAAGTAATTATCTTAGATGGATACAGAAAAAAGAACGTGTGTATAGGGACAGATTATCCAATGCAACAGATTGCAGAAGCACTCCACTGTAAAGGAAAGTGGTGACCAACATTAAGGCATTGAGGAGATAATACCTTACAAGGAATACAACAACACTCATTTTCGCCTGGACAGACCAGTACAGTTTCCTTCCAAGATGAGGCCCATTTGTCTACCCTTTGGAAGCAACAGCATACCTGAACCGATTGTAAACAGTCGTTTGACTATCACCGGATGAGATCGAACTATGGAAAACGATAACTTTACAGCAAGGCGGGATGCGTCTGTAGCAAGACAGGTGTAAGCAATTCTTTTCGGTCAATGAAACACATATCTGAGAGAACCTACCAGGGTCTCATGCGATAGAGATTCTGGTGGTCTGCTGATGCAACAGTTTGCTCGCCGACGTATGGTCCTCGAAGGGTCCTTTGATATTGTGGTTTGTACAATTCCAGATTTTCCTACTGTATACACTCGCGTGCGTAGTTTCGGCGACTGGTTGAACGAAAATATAGAAAAGTAATAATAATAAATAAATCAAATAAATCAATAAACTGTACACATTCCATGAAAAATTTCATATAAAATCTTCACGAATTGTAACGTTCTCATTATATATTTTGTTTGGGTTACATATTAAATTAACACAAAACCTTGGGGGAATATGAATATACCCTCCCTGAGAGTAAAACAACAAGGAAACATGAATCTTTGTCGGTAAGGAAATGTCTTCTATTATGCTTAACAAACTGATCATTATTTTAAGAACTATCTTTGTGTGCGCAAGTTAATATTTCAGATCTTTCTAGAGCTTGTTTCGGACCAGCCCTCATGAAAAATGTATCCAACCGTAAGAACAAAATTACTTGTGATTCGAATCGCTGAAAGTATTAGGAATTTCTTTAAAATTATGTATTTTCTATATAATTTTATTATAATAAGTTAGTTAGTTAATTATGAAATAGTTTTATGAATAAATACAAAACTTGTGTGAAGTTTTGAAGTTTCACCCTCTTGCTGTGGCAGGCACTTTGCGTCTTTTTGTGCAAGAAACTACGCAAGCATTCACGGATAGAGCAATGCTCAAATTTTCAGCGGTGAAATTCCGGGCAGTCTGGGCAACGGGATCCTGTAAATAAATATAACATAATAATATAGTAATAAATCATATTATTCATTTTTTTCATTAACTTACAATTTTGTCGCCGATCTTCTGAAACAAACCAGCCTCAGACTAAGCTGATGGCCAGGATGAGGGCGACAAAGACGAAGATCTTGTTGAAGTTCATGTTGATATATTGTATATATAGGATTCTCCTAGTAAGTGTAAATGTCAATGATAACTAAGCAACTGCTGTTGACTTTGTGATGACTCGTTTCTCGATCAACAGCCCTTTTATACCCAAGGGGATTTTTAAAGGAAAAAGCGCAGACAAGCCAAAATTGTCGAAAGATTACAAAAAAGGGGAACATCAAGACACAGAGCCTATATATATCGTGTATTTTATCTGTAGTATTCGAGTTTGTTTCATTGATAAATGTATATACTAACATAGTACATATTCTAAACGTAAATTTTTGTTAATTTACTCTCGCATTATTTACGGAAACTTAAACATAATGATATATTATATTTATACTTATCATATATCCTATACTGTACTATAGTGACATGGACTTTATAAGTTTGCTTGGTAGTATAGATATTCATTGCTTTCCTGCCAATGTATGTGAATGTTTATCGTATACGTGCATGGGAATAACCACATTCATTAGGTGCGGTCTCTGAAGTCCCGTAGTAAACTGTTATCAGTACTGAAGCTGTAGTACGATTTTATGATTAATTTTGTACTGATTCAATGTCATTGTCAATGTAATATTTCTTATCGCTAGCTGAGCTTGTAGTTTCCCTGGCTCTGTTTCCATGTACTTTTTGAAGAAAACAAAATCCCCGTAGATCCAGAGCTCTTTCTTCTGCGGATCACAGCTGCTCGGGAACAGCTATAAAAACAAAATGCTCTGCCAAAGCAAGTCATCAGTCACTCAGTAGCAACAGCTCAACTAACAGTACCCAGTACATTCCACGGAATACCCTATATATTAACCTACATCAACATGAACTTCAACAAGATCTTTGTCTTTGTCGCCCTCATTCTGGCCATCAGCCTGGGTCAGTCTGACGCTGGTTGGCTGAAGAAGATTGGCAAGAAAATCGTAAGTAGCCTAAAAGGATGAAGAAATATAGTCACTAATTACATACATATATCTATATATTTATACAAACAGGAACGTGTTGGCCAACACACTAGGGATGCCACCATCCAGGGCCTGGGCATCGCACAGCAGGCGGCAAATGTGGCTGCAACAGCTCGCGGTTAAATACAAAGAGACAAATTGTTAAATTTAAAATATTTATTTGAATTAAATTTTATTTATTGAACTTTAAAAATTAAACATTTTGCTAAAAAAAATTAAGAAACCCAGATGTGTTGTATATGGCTAAGGGGCATTTTTCATTCCTTGCCAATTCTTTATATCTTTTACTTTATTTGTAAACTATACTCCCTTTTAAATTGTTTCGGAAACAGAAATTCTCCTCGCCAAGTAAGTGATGAGTTGCTCCACCCATCACCCCATTTATAACACTAATTGGCTATATAGCAACCCAAATAACTTAATGAACTGATAATATATTTATAACAAACAAACAAAAGTGAAATATATTCATCAATCGAAGGGAAATTAGAGGATTAATTAATATTTTTTTTATTAATTTCCAAGATGTATTGTACCACTAAGCAATGTGTTCATTGCTTAGTGATTGTACTTTCTATTTCATATGTTTTGCACAGCTGAGTAAATAGATTATAAATTTCCATACTATAAAAAATAGGGGATTTCTTGTTATCAAAACCAGATTCGGTTTATTTTATTTACATATATGCAAATTAATTTATTATGTTAGCAAAACCACCGATATAAACAATCTCCAACCTATATACACATACATATATAAGACAATTATAATATAGACGGCAATGCAGAAATATATCAAAAACCATTAATAAAAATTACGAGTATTTATTTTTTTTTCAATTAATGTGTCTATGAATTACTTTTCATTAATAAATTTCATTTTATTTAATAATTTTCACCCATTTAATTACCAATATAGTGGAGCCATCTAACGGCTAGCGTACGTACCAACTTATCGCAGCCCACTTCACGTGCTTAGCAACCCTGCGCGTTGCTGACGTTTGCACAGTTCAGTGTCGCGTCGCTTACTTCCTTTCCTGTCAAAATAGTCGACAAAGGTTGGTGTACATTTTTCGTGAACGTTCAGAAAAAGCCGAAAAAATGCCGCAACAAGCAAAGCAAAGCCGAAAATGAATGCAAAACGGCGTCAATCAAATGTCAGCAGTGAAAATCGCAATAAGTGACGAGTGAAAATCATTTAGGTGAAGCCGATGTAAAAAGATTTGCGCAAATGTTGCCCAGGCAAACTTTGCATTAAGACATTGAGAGAGTCGGCTCTTGCGGCATTGGCTGTTGTTGTTTCTGCTTGCGCTATTATTGTTTTATTGTGTATTTAAATGAGTGTTTCATTCACTTGCAGATGGCTATCGGCTCCAAGATTATCAAGCCCGGCGGCTCAGACCCCGATGAGTTCGAGAAGTCGATTGCCCAGGCGCTCGTTGAGCTCGAGGCCAACAGCGACCTGAAGCCCTATTTGCGCGATCTGCACATCACTCGTGCACGCGAGATTGAATTTGGCAGCAAGAAGGTGAGTAATTGATGAAAGTTACCTTTGGAAAGACCTTTTCCACTAATAGAAGTTTTCTCTCCCCTCCTCCCACCACAGGCCGTCATCATCTACGTGCCCATTCCACAGCAGAAGGTGTTCCAGAAGATCCAGATCATTTTGGTGCGCGAATTGGAGAAGAAGTTCTCTGGCAAGCACGTTGTTGTCATCGGTGAGCGCAAAATTCTGCCTAAGCCCACCCGCAAGGCGCGCAATCCTCTGAAACAGAAGCGTCCACGCTCCCGCACTCTGACTGCTGTCTACGATGCCATCCTGGAGGATCTCGTCTTCCCGGCTGAAATCGTTGGCAAGCGTGTCCGTGTCAAGCTCGACGGCTCCCAGCTGGTTAAGGTGCATTTGGACAAGAACCAGCAGACCACCATCGAACACAAAGTGAGTCCACGCACAGTTTCCCGTATTCCCATCGCGTCCCCGTGTTATTTGCGATGCGTTTCCTCAAGCGTCGTGATTGTCAAAGGGGACGCATAGTGCCAAGAGCCAATAACTTGTGCGCCACTTAACGCATCTATGCGGGCGTCCATCTCCATATATTGGCCACAAACACACACACCCATCGATATCGCCCCAACGTTCCTGTGTTATTTGCTGAACTCATCCCCATATTCAGTGATCGTCAAAAGGAACGAAAAGTGAAACCCAAGCCAGTTTTACTCCACAATGTTGAGCCTGTTTATAATCCAAGGCTCCTACATTACTACCCGCTGTCTACACAATTATATATAACTGAATTAGATTTTGAATATCTCTTAACGTTCCTGTGTTATTTGCTGAACTCATTCCCATATTCAGTGATTGTCAAAAGGAACGAATAACGAACTCCAAGCTAGTTTATACTCCACAATGTTGAGCCTGTTAATAATCCAAGGCTACTACATTACTACCCGCTGTCTACACACACATATATACAGTTGATTCCTTGATATACTTACCGTTCTTGTGTTATTTGCTGAACTCATCTCCATATTCAGTGATTGTCAAACAGAACGAATATTTAACTACAGACCCGCCTACTCCACAATGCTGAGCTGACTCAGGTCTATAGCTTTAACATTACTAAATGCTGGTCACAATCTGCACAATTTAGATACTCTGCCCCGCCTATTTGCCTCCCGAGCGCCGTTTTTGTTTCTGGTGCCTTGGGACTTTCTATATAAGCGGCAAATTAATCGCACCGTCGAGCAACGTTTTACTGTAATCCATTTAAGTTACAGCAAATAGTTCGATAGTTTTACACTCGACCTCTGATACTCTATCCCGCCTATTTGCCTCCCGAGCGCCGTTTTTGCTTCTGGTGCCTTGGGACTTCCTGTATAAGCGGCAGACTAATCGCACCGTCGAGCAAAGTTTTACTGTAATCTATTCAAGTTTCAGCAAATAGTTCGATAGTTTAACACTTCATTATAGTAATATATCTATATATAATGACTTTCTTGAATTCCAACTAATTTGTATATGTCTTTATATTGTTTTTAGGTTGACACCTTCACATCGGTCTACAAGAAGCTCACCGGCCGTGATGTTACCTTCGAATTCCCCGACAACTACCTGAACGTTTAGAGTGTGTTCCTGGCGGCTGGTTCGGTTCATTGAGGGGATTCAAAACATGATTCTGTGGTACAGAAGCTGCGTTTATTACATGAACTGAAGAACGTAATGTCAAATAAATAAAACATACAAATTTTTAAAAACTAAATAAAACCAAATTGTTTAAAACCCCAGAAAGTGAAGCAATTACAATTGTGAACTGAAATCGTATAAAGGATAGGAATGGCAAGCTGAATACTGACTGATAATGTTCACTTAACTCTATAAATTAAAAGTATTCGAGCAAAAAAGAATAATCTAAAAATGCATTTAAAGAAGAAAGTATTTCCCATTATCAATTGATTACTTTTGTTATTGGATTTATGTTTATTCCATAAAACAAATGCTGTTGAGTCCTACACTTGCTGGAAGATCCAAGGCTGGTAAAAACCTTTGTCGGATTCGTAATTAATGCCTACTTGTTCATCAAAGTCTTGTAATTTAATCTAGCAACGGTGTCAGGAATCGGTAAAAGGGAGATAATTCCTTGTTCCGTTCTTTTTCATTTGTGTAAACTTTGTTTGATTAAGTGCAACCATAAAAGGGCCACAGAAACTCCGCGAACAAGCGTCTTACAGCTTACGATGTGTGTGACATGCTGGTTAGGTTGAGTTCCCGCCCCGCCCCTGCCATACGCCCTCTGGCGACATTGTCCATGTGGAGTTTTCAATGTGCGTTTAATTAAAAAGTGTGCGACGCATATTTATTGGATTCACTTTGTAACTTTTTTGGCTGAGACAACCCACACCAGGTTTTCTCCTCCCTTCTCCACCCCAGGGAAGGGTAGAACAAACACTTGTGGCAGCGACGCGTGAAATCCTTGCCACACATGTGCCAAAAGGGGTTAATCCTGTGGCTGGCGGGTGTCTTTTTCCACTCGACTCGGCTCGATTCCCTCATTTGCATGCGTCGCTTGTAATTACAACGCATGTGGGAAATGGGAATTGCGAATCGGTAATACATATTTTGAATAATCACGTGTGCTCTGGAGGGGGGCAATGGGTGGGTGCCCAAAAAAGGATTAAAGATAGTGAGTGTGTGTGTAGCGCGGCAGGCTTCTCAATTAGACGCTTAATTTAAGACCACAGTCGCAACGCTGACAGGGGGTCGAAGATGTTGTAACAAGAGTTCACTTCAAAAGTTACGAATATCCCTATTCTATTAATTTATTTATTTATTTAATGTCAACTAAGAACAGTCGACTTAATGATAATAATATTATTTTTACTCAAATCTCTATTAAACTCAATTAAATAAATTTAATATAAAATACATTTTAAAAGTTTAAAACATATATCAAGTATATTTTCATTTTAATATTTTTATCATAGAAATTTATAAATGCTGGTCTGAAACTTCGCTACTTATTTGCGCTAAACTCAACATAAGTCAATTTCAACAGAGAGGTGTGTAAATCTGCTAACGCACTTAGTCTGGACACACACCACAATGGATGACTATGGTGAACACAGCTAATCTAGCTTTGAAAACAGCTAGAAATAGCCAAAACATCTTTTACAAACGGTTTTTTCGCAGCTCGCTCCCCTGCCGATCAAAAAGTGAGAGATATGAAGAAAACGAAATGAAAAAAAAAAGATCAGATTGAAAAATGCTGCATGTCGTCATGCCGTATGATTTGGCCACAATTTCGAATTGAAATTAGAAAAGACTGCTGTTTTCTCACTAACAGAATTATGTTTTCCAAGACACGATACCATTTTTGTCCAGTGCTCCCGCGTTCACTGCTTCGTTGTTAAAGAATAGGAAGATAGGAGAGGATTAATTTACTTTACGCCTTGTTTGTTTAAGCCTGTAGAGCTGAGAATATTGTACTATATTCATTACTCTCTTTCAGACTGGTACCACAACAAACCGCATTGATTGTCATTTTGATATTCAATTTGAGTCAACAACGAAATCACGCAATGCAACAATTTCCGAAACTATAACTGTAAATGTCGGACAGAGAACAATACAAATGCCAGACAGAGGCAAACAACAATAATAATACTTGGCACGCGTGGTCTAGGGACACGGTTTTACCCTCGCAATTAAAAAGTCTCCTGTTCAGTCTGGCTACGCTCCATCTCCCCCATCAGTGCACAGACAGCACAAATGGGCGTCATTTGTTGTAGTTGTAGTTGTTGCATTTACTGGTTTTGATTGATGGTCTGCCTGCAGACAGATAATTCGGAATTCCCCCTGGCTGTCTGCAACTATTCGATTATTGGGTACTAAAACACAATTACAGTTGGTCGATTGATATCTTTGGCATTTCATCTAAATGGATCCGTTGGAAGTAATACATATATTATTTATAGGGCCCCGATTGCCAACTGCGTTCATTATCATTGGCAGCTGACCTTGGGGTTCTTGGGTTCGCTATGGGTTTTTAAGGACTATCGGATTATTGCTTAGTATGGCTGATTTGTCAGCGGATCGATAGAAAGTTTGGTATGTGAACTGATTTTGGTTTGGAACCAACTTAGATGTCTTCAAAATCTTATCTGTTGGGTGTAATCGTGCCCAAAGTTTATTGAACTAAGGATTTGGAGAGTAGAAAACTGCAAGATTGAACTGTTTCATCTGTGAGTAATTGTCTACTAAACAATATTGAATAACATATGTTATTCCTAATCAAAACTAAGCTAATCTAGTAGATAATTAGATAATTATCCCTCAACTCATTCAATGCACTTTTTCCCAATTAATCTCTTAAATTTTAATCCGTCATCGTGACGTATACGCGATTTTCTGCTCTAGTTAATATTCAAACACACACAGACACAGCATTTAGAGGCACTTTGTATGTTAATATTGTTTGGCCTGTGCTAAGTGGAAAATGGTCATAGCAGACCTCCAGTCCAGAGTTGTGTCCTTTCCGTCTCGCATTCCCTCTTTTGCATGGGCGTTGTGAGAAAGTATTGACTGCTCTGGAAGCGCGAATGATGTCACCACAAGTTCGAGCCATGACTCATTTCTGGAGGCTAATTGCAGTCTCTGTATATGCTATATGGTTTGCCATAATCGCAATAGTTAGGAAATATATGTGGGAGCCAATTACTTCAAGAAGGGTATTTACTTGAGTAGGAACGTGTGAAGAGGGGCAAAGAAGGACAGCAAATAAAAGTTGAAAATTTGAAACTTTAAGGGAATTTCCTGACACATTATATCGTTCGATTTTATGTTGATATATTATTTTCTTATCTTTTGGGTACGCAAATCATTTAATCAATTGGAATTTTTGCAATTTTGCAGCTTACTTACGGGAGCCCCTTTGCTGATTCCCCCTTTGGGTGCCCCTACACCCATGACTTATCACTGTCTTATCGTCTTATCACTGAGCCCGTTGGCGATTGTCCCTTCAATTTGTTAACTCCTATCGCGTGTTTACAGTTTTGCACAGCTGTGTCAACAAGTGCGTCCACCGGCTGTGTCATCCAGGGGCGGCGAGGATGATTGAACGCCGGGGGGTGCCACAAAGCACATTATATACCACTTGCTAGCTTTAACCCGATGAATAATAAGACCTTCAATTGAAAAAAAAACCATTTCTTATCCAAATTTGCAATACCCCGTTGACCAGCAGATGTGAAATACTCTCGCCATTTGCCCGATAAGCGTGAAGAACAATCAACAATCAACACACTCACACATAATACAGGCACACCCCCTGTGTGTGTGTGTGTGTGTGTGAGAGAGTGTGTGTATAGTTGGCTCTCATTTTCTATATTTATCAGCGCGTTGCCATTGCATCATCTTTCGCCGCGTTGGCCTACGCCCCCATCTACCGGCGAGAGCAAACCGGTTGCCGTCGCTGTGAAAAGCTAGAAACATATTTGTTTTTCCATTATCTATTGTACTATATATATAAACACATATACATATTATTCCCATACATCTAGAGTTAAAAGAAACTCAGAAATGCTGGTAAAAATATGTTAGCAGACCACAAATATTTGAGCTGGCAGCGTCTTATCGGGCGTCCGCTTGTTATGCTTGTCGAACTTGTTGGATCTCAAGAGTTTAAAGAGTATTGCAAGTATAAAGAGTTGTTGCCTTGACACAGGAAGCACGCGCTAGGCATGTGTTCCAGAGAGCAGCGCAAGCAGAGACGCCTCACTGTGTGAATCCAGAAGACCGGCGCAGACGTAGGCGAGGCGATAATGACACTGACTAAGCGACAAGCAAACAAATAGAGAGTGAAAGAGAGAGAGAGAGAGAGCAGGAGAGTGGTAGAGGCTGAGAGGTGGGAGAGCAACCTATTGGCAGGGGGAAGCAACAAGCGTGCCGATAAACCCCAGAACTGCAAACAGAACTTTAGTCAGTCGTCGCGGTGACGAAATGCCGGCAATGTGCTTAGCACACCTAGTCTACGTAACCCCCTTTAACAGCCCTCCCTTAGAAACCGCTAACTAACCGCCAAACAGCCAAGCGCCAGCCGTTATCGCGGTTTAATACACTGTTCAAAAAGAATGGCACCAGCTTTAGCCATGTGGCTCAAGGTGATAATTTAACAGATCAACATGAAGTTCATTATTTAACAGAAATCTAACAGTTTCAATAGATGATAACTGATAGGTTGCAGTAGAAAAGAAAAAATACTCTCTTTCTAGCTTGAATACCTATTATAGCAGTTAATCTAACTGATTACTTAAATAAAACAGTTTCTTTTTGGAAAATAAGGACAAATAAAGCAGAAGCCAGCTTATTATACATATTTTAACTTATAGGTAATTCATATTTTAGTAAATTTGGTATAATAACATGAATAGTTTAATCTATTTCAGTACATATGGTGTAATAATATTACAACTTTAGCTTATTTTAGTATATATATTGTGTATTAATATTATATATGAAATGCAATGTACATATGAAAAATTCAAAATACACCTTCTATTGAGTATTAATTTAACCTATATATTCTATTATATGTTTATATATCGTAGATTAAATTTTACAATTTTTTTTTTCAATTATTTTATTATTAAAGTTCTCTGTTCATATTTTACAATGTGCAGATGATCTTGCTAAGTTTCCAAATGACATCTGATATAACTGATGTGATATCTTTGAGGTTTTAGTGCTTTACAGTTAAGTTCTCGTAGTGGGCTTCTCTCAGTGCTCTCTTTCTCTCTCTCTCTCTCTCTCTCCGACGCCTACCCAATCAGAGAAACGAAGTAACGTCGAGCTCGGAGCATGGGGAACCGCTCAGGCATTGACTTTGAACTACAATTTTCTGGCCGAGCTGGCTGGCATATTCTCGCTGCTGTTGCTGCGCCGCGATGTTTACGGAATGTGTGAGCACAACAGAGAAACAGAGTAAATAACAAGAGGCGAACACGGCGAACGAGGGGCGCAACAAACGGAAAGATAATAGTTACGGGGCCCCTCAGCGCCAGCGACAGCAACACAAAATCAAATAGAAGTGAAATAAAAATTGAATAGAGTCAACTGACGCTGTCGCTGCCTCTGCTGCCGCTGTTGCCGTTGCTGCTGCTCCACGCTCTACGCTCCATGCTCCAGCGCAACGTCGAGGTCGACGTCGCGACGCCAACGCAACGAGCGCGTCAGCTCTTGGAGGTGGATGTGGATGTAAATGTCGGGCAGTCGAGCGGCGGCCGTTAGTCATTTGAGTTCGTTCGGTTGGTGAAGAGCGGCGATACGAGAGCCGAGAAAAAAAAAAACGGAAATATTATTTTGGCGCTAGTTCCGAAACTTCAAACGGGACCGATAGATAGAGCGTGTCGCTTCAATACACAACAACAACAAATGTGCGTTCAGCATTATTCTCAGAGTATTTACAAATTAATTTCATACATATCAGAAAAACAGATCTTTCATATTAAAAAGAGCCAACGATGCGACATATCAGATCATATTTATCTCATCTGACGTCAGCAAAAATAATGTTCTTAAAACCCAAAACAAACCGTAAAGAAATTGTGGGAAGTCTACAGAAACTGCTGGTTCTTCAGTATATAGCATATATGTATGTATATAGTGTATTCCCTTAGGGGCTCCCTGCTATACACAAGTGTCAATTACGCGTACCAAGCGCAAACAAACCAGTCTTCATTATCCTTAATGTGCTGCGTAATTAGATTGTTGCACATGTGTGTGCCACAGCAATGACCAGCCCAATATATCAACTTCAATTGGTTGCCTCAACTTAACGAGAATAAAGTGTTTTTTTAACTACTTTTTTCCCTGGCAATAGCAGATATTCATCAGATCTAAGTATTCTTGAGTTGAACACGTTATTTTACGCCTCTAAAATAATTCCAAATTCCAAATTCGATATTTGATTTTCATATTGAGCACGTTTTTTATTTTTTATGTGGCATGCGGCCGTTTTCAAGTTTACTTAAACAGTTTTAATTTTGGATACTCAGCATTTTTGAGATACAACAAATAATACACAGAACACCGTACCAAACAAGTTTATATACATATGTATAGCTGAAAATATGAAGAAGATTCTCTCACACCTTGTGCAAGTATCATGATTCCAAGCATTTGTTTTGAAAAATGCGTTTTTAATTTGTTAGTTCTTTATGCGCGAGTCGCTCGGAAGTTTTCAAAACATAATAAGCTTGGAAATCTAATCTTCTTACGATAAAGAAGACCCTCTAGAGTGGGTTAACTGTTCGATATAGAGTGTTCAGTTATTGAGGTAAGGTGTTTGGTTTATAGAGTATACAATTTGAGGTGAAACGCAATGCGATAGTTATATGTGCACAGATAGTTCTGTTGACCAATCGAAATCGGTTTTTAGTGTACACAGATCTTGTGGGAAATCTAATTAGGCTTCGGCATGTTGTTCAGATACATACAGATATTACACGAGTTAACCCTGTTTCAATTACAATGAAGCAAAATGCGAGTATTGCGGCAATTAAACAATTTTGCCGCTACTAAAGTGGACAGTTGGGAATCGTGTTGTAATTATCGTCTATATCTGATTGCATTATTCATAGCGGGGGGTTAGTGAATGACAAATAATGGGTGTGGCAGCATAAGAATCGAAATAATGTTTACTTACTATCGGCGGCTGGCTAACCACTTTTATCGAAATAATAAATACAATATGTACATGTAGTACACAATTCCAGATTTATTTGTGTGCCAAGCACAGTGGAACGTGTATTCCGTGCAACTACAATCAAATTTATATTCAAAAATTTGTTTATCATCTGCTCGCCACGGACATAAAGTCTATATGGAGGCCCATAAAGGCTGCAAATGTTCAACAATTTTATTGAAAATTTCAAAAACTATTCAATTTGAGTGTATCAAAATAAACTTTTGAGTTGAATCATTGAATATGCCAAACTGTACATGTGAATTCAACTATAAATAGAAATTATTAAAGTCAATCTTTTGAGGTTATTTAGCAAACTATCGATTAAGAGCATTTCGATTAATTTGTCATTAGGAAGATATTTAAAAGTTAATTACAACTCGGACTTTGTTAATCACTCAACTAGTTGAAAATACTTCACTATTGTCTACTCCTCTTTCTATCCCTCTCTCGATAAGCACCATGGAATTTTCCAATCGCTCTTTTTCATTTTTCACATTTTTTATTATTAATATTTTTTTATATTTTACTCTACATTTTGCTTTTGATATTGACGCGCGGCTCGTCAGGCAATTGGCAATGTTTAAGAACTTATTCAAGGGGTGGTCAATTTCAGTTACTTCTCGCACCCCTCCCTGGCACTGCTCTAACTGTAAACAGTCGAGGCGACTCTAACGAATGTCAATAAAACTGATGGCTAGGCGATGGCCTCTTTTATTGTTTATTATTATTTATTATTAAGCGTAATAGAATTCGTTGTCACTATCGTCCGTCTCTCTCTCCCTGTCTGCACTGTGTTGCCAAGTTGTGGCGCAGCCAAGAGTACAATGAATTTTGTATATCAAATATAATTTATGCATGCTCTCAACACGCTTTGCCCTCGGCCTTTCTACCCGCTGTCCCACTACCCCTCGCCAATGCCTTAGGTCAAAATCGAGTCGCGTGTTTTGGCCCAATGAAAATGTTGATCAATTCCTGTGACACAACAAGAGGGCGAAAGAAACACACACACAAACATAAACAAGCAAAGCTGTCGCCTGCCGGTTTCACTTTTACCTAATTGCAATCGAAAGCAACCGTTCCAGCTCCCGTTCCTACTACCAGTTCCAGCTCCAGTTCCCGCTTGGGTTCTGGTTCCAGCACTTTCCCTTTATCAAATTAGCATGCTTTGAATACGCTTTCAGTGCGTTACAGTTTCTAATTAAAGAGCTGTGGTAAATACGGGGTGTGTCTGGGGGCCACCACAGGGGGCTGGACATCGAGGAGCACCCAGTTGGACACGTTTGTGAAGGCTTGTCAGGAACATGTTGAAGGGAATCAGCCATGAAGAAATGTATATTTGATTGGCATTAAGTTGAGGTTGCCGTAGAAGTTTTAAATTTCTCTTATCAAGTTAAATCTTTAATCTCATATCGTATTTTAAGTGTCAATTACACATATTTATTTTCTTCAAATAGCATACCATAATATCAATTTTTATTTAAAATATCATTTATATGTTCTGTCTTTCAAACTAATTTGCCATCATTTAAATGTTTATTAAAAATAAGAGTTGTACAATATATTTATAGAAAATTTCGCTATAACTAACTTTTAACGGATCGAACTAGATATGTCGCAGATAGGTTGGCAAAACAAATTATGCATATGCCGACGCCCCTGACACTGCCTTCACCTCTGCCCACGACAGACATCAGTGCACGTATTTGGCAACAGACAGATAGAGACCGCAATTGAGCTATCTTATCAGGACGCTCGAGTTGCCCTGAACCAATCGAGAACTATTCGCGGAATCTCTGGCACAAGAAGTTTGGTTGTTATTGGAACTGATTGTGATTGGCTTATATAACCAGGCAGGCTATCGAGAATTCCGTCGGTTAGTCATCAGAGCAGTTGACACCTGCTCCTTCTGACTCACGCCTTGATGTTTGGCCCCATATCGTAAAAGGTGTTGTGAGCTATGAGTCCGCAGGTGTCCCTCGAAATTATAATGTTATCAGTCGCTTGTAGAACTCTCAATGAACTTCTGTGGCACAGACGGCGGGCTGGTTAGGTCGATCGACCGATCGATAGATGTGACTGTGCCAGGTGTTCATGTTGCTTATCACGCTCCCCCGTCAACTCAACCGGTCGATTTATAGCCTATATAAATAAAGAGCTAACTTTTACGATAATAATGTCTGCCACTTTCTTTGCCAGCCATAAGAGATAACTCAGTTCCACTGTGCACTGTGCTTCCTGGTGCCGAAAATTCTCCACGCAACGTGACAAAGCGCTTTCGTTCCAATTGTTTTGCTCCTCTCTCTATCTATCTTTCTCTCTCTGCACTGCTCTCTCTTATACAGTTATTTTTGTTCTTTTTTTCACGTTTAAACAAGTGATAACACGCTGCTATTTTAATCTTTGTAGAACAAATTGCTTTTTGTTTGGCTCTTTGACCGGTGTAGTTATGCAATGCGTTTTACGTGATCAGTACGATGTAGGGAATATACAGAGCTGGCTACCCCCAAGTACCATTTATAATAACCCTCTAGTTATAGTGGTAAAACTGAAACAAGCAGTAAAGATAAACTATCGCATACATTTACGAGGGGGGGTGGGGACGGCACAGACATGCATAGTATTGCAAAGATCATATATAGTATAAGGTAAAGTGATATTAAGTACTCCAAAGTATTAAGTAGTCGATTGAAGCACACCCTATAGTTTGAGTTGAGTAATTTGAGTACATCTGAGAAATATCACCAACCATCGCATAGCTAAACCAACATGCCCGAACAATAAATCGTGCCTTACTGATACAGGGTAGGCGAATAACTAACTTAGTTTATTTAATGACACATACATAATTTACTTGTATGTAGTATCGTATATTATCGCACTAAACAGTGTATTTGTCTATAGCAAATGTTTGTGAACATGAAAGTTTGCATATTCGACTTTAGTTTTCATGAGGATAGCACGCATAGAGGAGGCGCGAAACGAGGGCTAGTAACAAGAGAGGCACACTGATAAAAGTGTCGAAACAAATTGGTTTATTGTTATAGTTGAGGACTTGGGGTAATGCGATAAGTGAGAAACCTAAAGGCAGTTATATAACTCCCACTGAAGATAAGACAAATGCGAAAAATCGAGAAACGCTATGGATGGTTCGCGCATGATAATATCTTGCGCAAACTATGCCAACTTTAGAAACTGGCAACCTAAGTTGGCTTTCGGAGAATGACTGTTAGAAATCTCACACCCTAATGTTTAATAACAAATTGACAGTATAAATAAAAAGTTGTTATAGTTATGGCGATCCTAAAGTTCCATTAGCAAGTCTCTGAAGTCGATTCACTTACTCATCTATTCTTTATTCAAGATAGACCACTGACCTAAACTACCAAGGGGTGCAACATGTGTCTATCGACGCCCACACCGACCAAGCCCGAGAGCCAGGGTGCCAACAGTGCCTGCCGTCTGGATACGATGTGCAGTGGATCAACAAATTCGGTAGACGGGCAACTAAAGCACAGAGTCAAAGCCACAGATGCTAAACAGACCAAAGCCACAAGCGAACCAGACCAAGATACTCTTGGCTATGTGGAGGAGAATGCCGTGTACAAGGAGAATCAAGCTAAGCTGAAAGAGGAAAAGAAGGTGGAGGAGGATCAGGAGTATAATCCGCAGATCCGATGGCCTGATCTCTTGGCTCAAACATTTCTGCATGTCGGCGCCCTCTACGGATTATATCTGATGTTCTACGCCAAGTTCTACACATTCCTTTGGGGTAGGTTACTGAAATCATATTACAAATCGTATAAACATAGTATCATGTAGATGAATGTACAGAATATCGTATTGCAAATTGTGATAAATCGTTTTAAATATGCCCAACATCGAATAGACTATCATATCGTATAATTGTATTTAATATAGTGCTCAATATGGCATTCAATATCGTATCGAATGTCGTATAGAGTAGCCAATTTCAACTCTTGTAGACAGCTGTCGCACTGTAATTAACATGTGTGCGATACAATTACCTAAAGCAGTATGCAAATCGAATTCGACTATTTTTAGTTAGTTTTTTTCAACATTTGTTTGATTTCAGGTTAGCTAAGCGCACGACTCGAAGAAAAACACGATAACAAGTCAACTTAGTTCACATATAGTCTATGAGAATTATCGCTCATTGAGCAATACAATGGCCTCTTGGAATATCGTTTTTTTTTATGTTTACGACTTGTTTCTTATCGATAACCAGCACAATCTATCTGATTTCCAGCTACTTCTTGTAATCGCACAAATATGAAGCCAAAAAGTACCATAAAAATGTCATATGGCCGAAGTTAGTGGGTCACTTGAAATGAATAGCAGACGAGCTTATCACCACGAACTCTGTGATTTTTTTTGACCATAATTGTTTCGAAGCTTCGAATCGAAAACAATTCTTTGAAACTGAACTGAAATTATATTATGCATATATAACTTAAGATAAGAAAAATATGAGTTTCCAACAAAAAGATGATGTTCTTGAAGCTTATAGTAACCTTATTGTTTTATAGCTGGCGAAGTCATAAAGTGGCACAGATGTCGATCAATATTTAATGGCGATATTACAGTTTACTATAGTTATCAGGAAAAGCTCCATAAAATAAAATTGATAGCAAAAATAAAAAGAGAACCAATTATTTTATGCCACAGCATGTTGACCGATATTTATTGCAAATACCTAATAGATATATGTAGATAGTTATCGACAATAGGCTATCTCAATATTTCGAAAAATAGTCCAATCTATTAAATGGGTCTCTACTCGGGTGTATCAAGAGAAAATCAATGCGTTTGTCGATCAATAGATTTACTGTAGAACTTACTATATATCAATTGAAATCGCTCTGGTACTGCAGGGGAACTTTGACCGTTGGTAATTAAAGTTAACGAACGCTTCAATTGGCACCCGCGATGAGTCCGAAATCGGTGATCAGCGCTGTTTCCATAGGGAGAGCGGAGCGATCTATTAGTGGGTAGCACAACATAGTATAGCTTGGGCTGACGCACAGGCAATAGAAATAGCTATAGGTCTACGCAAAGCATTCAGTATACTATATATAGCACGATATCATTATGTCATCGGTGTCATTGTACAGAGTGAGCAAATCAAGCGAGACAGAGTCTAAGGTAGATAGGTAGAGGGAGCGGCACAAAGATACAGTGAGATTAATCGAGGATAAGCTAAAGACAACGACAACATAAGAATAAAGTCAGCCAACAAATATCGAAGATTTGTGCAACATTTTTCTAAGTGTATTTCTATTGTTGTTTCTCCACAGTTGTCATTTCCATTTGGGTATCGGGCATCGGCATTACGGCGGGTGCACATCGACTCTGGTCGCACAAGTCTTACAATGCCTCTCTGTTCCTACGTATTCTATTGGGATTTATGTTCACCATTGCAGGACAGGTGAGTCCAAGTAATAAACTAACCAATACCCTATACTAATTGATTTCAATTTGATAGCGCGATGCGTACACCTGGGCCTTAGATCACAGAATACATCACAAATTCTCGGAGACGGACGCAGATCCACATAATGCCAAGCGAGGCTTCTTCTTTGCCCACGTTGGCTGGCTGTTCCTGACACCGCATCCAAAGGTTATCGAGAAGCGTAAGGTTATCGATATGTCCGACCTGGAGGCCGATGGAGTCGTCATGTTCCAGCGCAAATACTATATACCTCTCTTCGCGCTCATCTCGATCATGTTGCCTGTCATGGTACCTTGGTACTTCTGGGAGGAAGATCTCTGGATGTCTTTTTGGATCAACTTCAATATGCGCTTCACCTGGACCCTCAATGTGGCCTTCTTCGTGAACAGCGTTGCACACATGTACGGCAACAAACCGTACGACAAGTGAGTAAAGATTACAATACCAGAATGATCTCTGTAAGGTGTTGAAGGGTTTTCAACTAAACTGTTATCTTTTGTAGAAACATCACGCCTGTTGAGGCTCCCATTGTCTCGTTTCTGGCAATGGGCGAGGGCTGGCACAACTACCATCATGTATTCCCCTGGGACTACAAGACGGGAGAGTTCGGAAACTACACTCTTAATGTGACGACCGCTTTCATTGACTTCTGTGCTAGCATTGGACTTGCCAGTGGACGTAAGTAGAGTTTTAGAGTCAATCTGAAGTACCTTAGACCTTTTGAAAGCTTTGCACTTCACATCAGCTCAAAAGTCTCAAATCAAAACTCACAAAACATTCTCTCTATCTTCTTCATAGGCAAATCTGTGTCACCCGATATGGTAATAAGGCGGGCGGAGAAATGCGGTGATGGAACACGATTCCTTAGCGACGCATACGCGCACAAGGATCAAGTGTGGGGCTTCGGGGACTGTGACCTGCCTCGCGAGGATCTTGTTGAGCTGACCAAGATGCAGAACTGATATATGCCAGGCTGCAGTGTTGATTTAGTATTATCGGATAGAAAGAAGCCTGTGTTTTTGTTAGTCCTAAGTTACAGTTTAAATAATCTTTCCCCACCTCCCCTTGAAAATCCCAAAATGTTCTCCTCCAGCGAAACCGCTAAATCGCCGCTTTTGTTACTCTTATCGAGGGCAATAAACTAATTGAATTAACAACAGATCCGAACGACTTCTAACTTATGCATACGCTACGATCGCCAATCGCTAAAGCGAACCCCCAAAATGCCTCTACGCATTCAATATTCATGGCACTTCATGCATATGCAAAACGTAGACGACCCCTTGAGGGACCCCGCATTGGACCCTTTGATCGCAGTACTTTATACGGAATGCGATTCGCATTTAGTTACGCTTAAGCAGGCACGTGTGACGGTCGGTTGAAGCTCAGATCAAGGACTAGCAATGGAAGTAGACAGACAGCCGAAGAAGTCTGAGGATGTGAGGGAAGCACCCACGGCAGAGGAGGCAGAATACAAGAAGCGAGATGCCGTCTGGCCCGTGGTGCTCTTCTATATCCATTTGTATGTTCTGGGCATGTATGGCGTTTACGTAGCATTCACAAGCGCATCCTGGACAACGATATTCTTCAGTGAGTTCGCTAGTTTGGGAAACATTAACCCAGATTCCAATCAGGGCAAGAAAAATCAGCTGAATGTCTGGGAATAAGATTCAATACTGATCTTGGTGTAGATAATACAAATGGAATACATCAAACAACAGACCCCTTCTAAATCGATTGAACTTTGTTCATGAGTTAAATATTCCTAAACAAAGTTCATTCAAATCGAGTATATCAATTTTATCGACTATAACACAGCAAAGAAACTGATTGGAGATGTAAAATAGCTTTATATTTTAAATTCTGACTTTCAATCTAATACTTTTCAGCCGCCCTGCTCACCCTACTCGGTATGCTGGGCGTGACAGTGGGCGTGCATCGTTTGTGGGCGCATCGCTCTTTTTAAGGCCTCAGGTAGTCTGCGTGTGTTCCTTATGCTATGCCAGACTATGGCTGGACAGGTGAGTGACGCCTGTTAGGAGCGACGCCTCTGGCAAAAGCTGAAAAAAGCTGTGTGCCAAACTTTTAGCCAAGACACTAACCTGGCCAAGCAAATGTTGCAACCCAAAATGCCAGTTACGGTTGCAAACAAAGTTAAGCGATCGCGGCAATTGAGACTGTTCCAATTTCATTTTGTTTCATTACCTTCTTTATTATGTTTCTCTTCTGTCTGCTCTTAAATCTCTCTCAGGGCTCCATTTACAGCCGCGTGCAGGCACATCGCTTGCACCACGTCAAGTTCCTGCAGGATGAGGATCCCTACTACAGCAAACACAGTTTCCTCTATGCCCAGCTCCATGGCAACCTATTGCGCTACTCGCGACAGCAGGAACAGCTGCTACATGAGGTGGACATGTCCGACATTGAGGGCGATTCCATTGTCATGTTCCAGAAACGGTGAGTATATCGCATATTTACCGAATACATATCGAAGGCATATCTAACATATATCGAATACATATCTAATATATCGAAGGTATATCGAAAATATTATATACCTATAATATATATCGAACACATATATCAAATATATATATATCGAATATACATCGAATATCTATCGAATACATTTCGAGTATATATAGACAATACATTTATCGAACATATATCGAATATTATATCAAATTTTTATCGAATAAATGTCGAATATGTATTGAATATATATGTAACATATATTGAATACATATCTAATATGTATTAAGTGTATATCGAAGTGTACATCGAATATCTATCGAACACATCGAACATACAATATCGAAAATATATCTCATTCTTATCGAATATATATCGAATATAGAACTTTTTCAAATATTTATCGAAAAGTTTTGAAATAAACATCGAATATATATCGAATGTATGTATATCGAAAAGTATATATCAAATATGTATCGCACATATCATATACATATAAAATACATATCTCAATATCACCCTCTCTCTCTCTCTCCATCTCTGCAGCTACTACGTGCTGCTGTACATCATACTGAACGTAATGATACCGCTTAACACCCCCTTCCAGTACTTCGGAGAGTCGCTGAATGTTTCCATGTTCGTCGCCTTCTGGCTGCGTAGTCTGATTGTGCTGAATGTGGGCAATTTAGTCAACTCGTCTCACTTCATCTGGGGTATTCGCAAGGACTTCAAGCCCACCGACTCGAATAGCATTTTCTTCATTACAAAGTCGTTCTGGCCACAGTTCCATTACCTGCTTCCCTATGATTATCAGAGTGGCGAGTTCGGGGATTATGCAATCGGTACTGGCACCACTATGATTCGTGTCTTTGCCGCACTGAACATGGCCAGCGAACTACGCACCATCTCGTCCACGGCGGTGCGTCAAGGTCTTTCAACGGCCGTGGAAACGAAGCGACCGATAGTCGAGTGCATTGAGGAGCAGGTGAAGCTGGAGGCGACCACGTTGCCGGCAAATCATTTTCTCAACCGCGAAAAGTTCATGTGATGCCTCAGATTGAAGTTCCAACATAGAGCACACGATAAGTTACACTAGACAACAAAACTAAAGTACGCAAAAAATTAAATAAACACAATTATTTTGTTGTAAAGTTTTTTAAATGTTTCTCTTAGTTTATTTTTAAAGTTTTCTTAAAAAATGTTTGAACCGTTAAGTTGTGACAATTTTGTTGACTAGTGTAGCCGAAAATAGCGCTTCACATGTTTGGCAAACAGAGGTGCAGCTCGACTCATTTCCCAATGCCACGCCTCGATGGCTGCGTCGATATGCCCGTGCTCGAGTCCAGCTCGAACTTCGGCCTAAACAACCTGAGACAAATCAGCATAATTATTGTTTTTTTTTTAAGTTTGTTTATGTTTTTTTGGTCATTCGATTTTGCAATCGTCTCGCGACTTTCCCAAGCGACAATACTACGCGTGGGTTTTCCATTTGGTCGGTGCATCGGATGAGTTGGCGGGCGAATGAAATGAGTCGCACTCAATAAATTATCACCAATACGCAATGTTTGCCCAGCACTTGATTGATCCGTCAATATTTGTGCACTTGGACAGCACACACACACGTACGCACGCACGCACGCACGCACGCACAGAAGCCATAAAGTTACCTCAGAAAGATACTGCAAAATGCTTTGTTCTATGCCATCTCGGCTAACTATGCCGAAATCTCCTGCCACATCTCAAATATTGACTAATTCAAACACTTTACTGGCGAAGTTATCGCTTGAGTTGCGCCCAATCAGGCTGGGCGCGGTCTAGTGGAAGAATTCTGCATTATAAATTAGGCGAATTTTCGTACTTTACTCGTGAGTTCATACCAAGAGAATCTATAAATATTAGCAAAGGGAATAAACAAAAGTACATACAGCATCCGCTTAATTCGCGCTTATAGACACATATATCTTACTCTTCTCTATAACTCAGCAATTGATGCTTTGATTTGACTTACAGTTCGTAATTAGGTACAAATGGTAAGCACCTCTTATTATATTAAGTTTTTATGAACTAGCTGCATTTAATTCTGAACCTTGCGTGTTATTGTTATTTCTGCAAAGAAAATGGTTTGCTGACAGTTTAAAAAAGTGTCCCAAACTTTGTTAATATCCAACGGGTGTATGTACCAAATTTTACAACTCTAACTGCCATACATGCCGAGCTTCTGAGAGAACAACTTGAGAGGAGCCTTATCTAAGGTGCTTGCTGTACAAAGTAGAGAAAATCAATTAGAGAAAAACTTTTTTTAGATTTTGTTGATAGTTTTTTAGACAACTCACTTGAAGATGTTTAATCGCATTGAAAAACTCAATTCAATGACTTCTGTGCTGCCAGCTGGGAGTACTCATCTGGACTGCTGGGCCTATTGCGACTACAATCCACTTGTACCAATTCCTAATGGCTGTGAAGTGATTACTAATGAATTCGCCGACTTAAAAGCTGCGACGACGCAAAGTTTAAAGTTGTTTCACGACTAAAGGTTCGTTTCTAGTTTTGTGGCACGTAAAGCAGTCGATAACTCTAGAGAGACACACACACACACACCTATAAATCTGGGTATATAGCTTTTTGTTCACGCCCCAGTCGAGTTGAGCTGAGTTTTGTTGCAAATTGCACTTGCGTTTTGTTATGTTAATTTGTTTTCGCTTTTTCGCCTTTTTTTCTTATGTTTGGAGTCGACTCAAGCGACAGTTGAAGGTTGTGGAGATACGCAATTTACGGCCGACTTGTGTAATGTTTACAATATAAGGTATATGGTATACGATACATATATTTATTTATTTATGTTGTGTACTCTATACCTAATGCAGGGCCTAAGGTCCGCAACGGTACGCGGTGGTACTCGCGGTACTTGCCTATGAGGCCCTGAGAAGCTTACGTGGTGGTGGTGATCCAAAACAAATGTGACGCCTCTTTCACAGCTAATCGATGGCAAATGGTGTTTTGAATGAGGCGAGTGAATGAACGAATGAATGAATGCCTTTTGATTGTGACGCAGGGGGAAATCATTAGTGTTTCAGAACTAGTAAGGGGCTTACCTAAGCCATTTCCGGCTGCATAAATACTCCAAGTACATTCACACTCAAATCTCACATATTCGCCAGCATACTCATAAACATAACATACTCATATTCGTACTATTCATAGTTAACCGCTTTGTTCCTATTTGCGCCATTCTTTGGCCAAGAATTTTGGAACCCATAAAAAATGCTGACGCTGCGTAAAGTTGGCTAAGTGAGGCTACTGTAGGAGTGTGTTGTGTATGTATGGCTAACACACTCACTCACACACACACCCTTACACATATGTACACACACCTGTGTCTTAGCAAATAAAATAAATTGTCAAATTTTTATTACCCCCCTCTGTCTTCGTAGACGAGTAGTAGTCAAGGTCTCTTCGCTTCGTTTCGAATCTCCAACAATCTCGCACTTAACAACACCTCCAAATCGATGTGTACTTACGATCTGCGTATAATTTGCAAGCCTTAGTTGAGTATAGTAGGGAATAGTTATGTTTGTTGTCATCAATATGCATTCAACATATTTGTTTGTGGGTTTTAGGCCCGTTCTCAGCCACATTTATAGTCAGCCAACGCTATATATATTTATAATCTGTTCAGAAACTAACTACAAGTATATCAAGAACTGTTTAAGCTAGAATAGTAAACCTGAGCTTATTCATTCGTATCCTCAAGGTATGTCTGTACTTTGATGGTCTAAAGGCCTTAAGGTTTCCATTATCTTTTCGCAGATTAAGTTTAAATATTTCAAGTTTTCAATAACTATTTGCTTCGACATATACATAGTGCGACTGAGTAACTTCGAGAGCAGCAACCCACGTACCTGTGTTTATGGAACTACACAATGTCAGCACTATCAGCCTTTTTGGAGTTGAGTAGAAAACTGTGCACATTTTTTTGCGGGAACATTCTCAATGGATCGAAGACATCATCTGTGAGCAAGTTGGTTTGCCTGAAGGAAGCAATATTACGCCTGCTCCAGAAGCCAACAAATGTTATTATTATATATTCGGTTATGATCCCACTTTCATAATACTCTACCTTAAAACACTGGGTGGATTGTAAGTATGCTTTAAATTACCAATATATACTGTAATGTGATTATTTTATAATTCACAGAACAGGAGTACGTTTGGGAGACTTTACCCAAGAATCCTATTGCGACTACGGTGCTCCCAACTGTAGTTCTTACCAGTTTTTTGGAATCGAACACATAAAAGTGCACGAGAAATATCGATGGGACAACGGTGTTTTACACAATGACATCGCTCTAATTCGCCTAAATAGAACTATTCAGTTTGACAATAAATTTCAACCCGTTTGCCTGCCCACTATGTGAGAGAGCCGATCAATGGTACTCTGCTGACAGTGGCTGGATGGGGTAAAGCGCAAGGTCTTAATGAAATTGTGGCAAAACGAGCTGTAGAGGTGCCTCTAGTGACCGACTCCGACTACTGCCAGTTTCAAGATGACAGCCGCTTCTGCGCCGGCGTTGTTTCCAGTAACATGAGGTATGGAAAAGCCTCGTGCAATGGCGACTCTGGCGGACCACTAATGCAGCAATCGAGACGACAAAAAATGACGATCGAAGGTATCGTATCTTTCATCCAAGGTAGTAGTTGCATTAACAATTGCCACGCCACTCATTACACACGAGTGCGCAATTATATGAGCTGGATAGAGGAAAACGTGGGCATACGGCAAGATTGCCCAATATGTACTTCACTTGTAGAGAGAAAATTCCCGACAGATTGCGGATACACTCCAATGTATCCTAACAAAGGATATTATGTCAAACCAGATGAATATAGCTGGTTGGCAGTTCTTCTGTATGGTCACGTAGATTGGATTAGAATCGAAGAGTGTGCCGGTTCAGTGATCAACTCCCGGTATGTGTTGACGTCTGTTTACTGTGTTGACAAAACAAAACATGGAGAATTGTAAGTTATTTCCTTTTTAAACCAGATATGTTCGTTATATAACGCAATTGTTTTATCCACAGAACTGGCGTACGACTGGAAGACTATGATAAGAACGGGAACATATCCGATTACGGCGGTGCAGGCTGTACGCATTACCAGGAGTTCGGCATAAAGAAAATTATTCCACACAGTGACTATAATACTATGACATATCCTAATAATATTGCCCTGATTTGCGTAAACGAAGCCCATTTGCCTGCCCTTCGGAAGCAACCGTACACCACAACCGCGTGTTAACAGCAATTACACGATCACTGGATGGGATCTCATATTGGATACAGAAACGAATCGTATAAAACATGGAAAAGTTTATGCAAATTTTACTCTCTGCGACAATGACAAAAAAATAGTGATTAACAAATCAATGATCTGCGTCGTCGGAGATGCGGACAACTTACGCTATGGTAATTATGGCAGCCCGCTGATGAACCAGTTCGATGGTCAACGTATGATCCTTGAAGGACTCTATTCCATACCTACGCCTGAAGTGAGTAGTTACACTCAAGTGAGTAGTTACCATAACTGGTTAGACGAGAACATGGAAATGTAATAATAAAATTAATCAAATATTAAACTGTAACAATCAAATATCAAATTGCAAAAGAAATTTCAAATAAAGGTATTTAAATTTCAAAATTTTTCTTATGTGTATGTATTACTTTTTGTTTCTTATTGTTTTTATATTTATATTCCACAGCCTTCATAAGCATAAATTACTGTTTTTATTAAAGATTTATATTCCAGATAGACTGAAAACTGTGACTTTTTACCTTGTGACTGATGAACGGGCATAGCTAGCATAGGTGTTACCTACATAATACATCCTACATCCTATGTACTACACATGTACATAAATAAAATAAATAAATAGCAATACCTTTTTATACCCTTCGACCATTGAAAATGGTCAAAAAAGGGTATACTAACTTTGTGCAAATATATGTAACAGGCAGAAGGAGGCGTGGGAGACCCCATAAAATATATATATTCTTGCTCAGGATCACAAGCCGAGTCGATTGAGCTATGTCTGTCTGTCTGTCTGTCCGTCTGTCCGTCTGTCTGTGTGAACGCACAGATCTCAGCTATTATAAAAGCTAGAGTTACCAAATTTGGCAGGAAGACTCCTGTGTACTATAAGCTCACCAAATGCTTCTGTCAGCTAACAAGACAGGCAGACGAGCGCGAAGCGCGAGCGCCATCTGTCGGGATTAATTTCAAAGCATGTGCATATGCATATGTGTATGAACTTAACAAATTAAACTACACGGGTACATAGGTCTAAGGGTATCCCACTGTCGCGTGCTGCGCGACTGTTGCCTTTCTTACTGGTTATAGTTATTTATGTATGTTGATTTTGCATGTATTTAATTCGTTTAAATAATAAATATTTGAATAAAAATGATATTATTTTATACATATTTATATACATGTATACAACCTCAAATGAACTACCAACAAGGGCTGCCCCTCACAAAAAAAGGACAGACCAAGATGAAAATAGATAGACTACAGAAAAATTAGACAAAATATTATAAATTTGTTAATTTACGTATTTTCTCATACTCTATTGATATGTAACTTCTTATACTCTGTCGATTTAAATATTGTTGAAATATTTGAGACTTATTCGTTCATATCCTCATGGAATATTCATATTGACCTATATTTTTGAAATATTAGTTCCTTTTTATGATTGAAAATAAAATCAAATAATTGGCATCACGATTTGTACAATAATTATGTGGTTTTAAGAAGATTTTAAGAACAATTTTATTAAAATAATATCAAAAATACGTTTTATTTGAGCAATAAAAACCAGGACAGATCTGGCCGGAAAAATACTGAGCTTGCAGCCCGAGCAGCAACCGAGTTACTGAGGAATATCAGCGATTGTTTGCACAAGCAACTCACTCAACTTTTTCTGCAAGTGTATGCGCACTATCTCATTTCAACGGGGCACTACGGTAAATTTATGTAGTATTTGATTTTTTCGACTATTTAAATCGGATGCTCGACGCATTTTGTTAATGTGCGAAGCTTACAACATAAGCACAGCAACAACAACAACAAACGGAACAACAATTTAGATTGTCGGGTGTCTTTTGAGTACTCACTGAAGCCAAACTCCGGACGGGAACTCTTTGCGACACATTACACACACACACACAGAGACATATATAGGGCATTTTTGGTGTTTCGTTTACGTTGCACAGATCACATTGGGCGAGGGATTCCTTTTAGTGCGGGCTTTTTATTTTAGTTTGTTGTTTTTGTTGGTCTTTAATTAAGTTTGGTTTTGTCTTTTGGCGTTACGTAAAGAGAAAGCAACGCAACTCATGTTCAAGTCGCCGTCGCAGTCGCTGTTGCCGTCGCTGCTGCTGCGGCTGCCGCTGCTGCTGCTGTTGGTGAACTTCATGATCATCGAACGGTTTTTGACTTTGGTCAACACAAAAACTCAAAACTGGAGAAGGCCACAAAGCGAGGCGTACTGTGACTGTGGAACCCAATTTTAAATACAAAACATACATACATATTATACACACACACACACAAATTTATGTTGTATGTTGAGATTTCATTGGAGAGATTGATTGAGAAATTTTCATTATGCAAATAACTATAGGCAAAGAGCGAGCAGAATCAGTTGAAGCTCGAAGATATTTTGCACTCCAGATTTAGCTTTATAAATAGCCTACGTTGAGGGCAAATAGAAATTGTAAAGTCATTTGATTAGCCCTGCGCCTTACATGGCCCATTTGCATAGAGCATAAATAAATTATAATACGATTTGTTTTTTTTTATATATTTAGTTTTAATTCACTGGCGGCGCAAATACAAACGTTTTTTCGATCGTTGACACGATTTTATTATGTTTTATTCTTAATTCGATTGCCTGGCAACAGCAAGAGAGAAAGAATGGTTATGTTCGTCATGCCGAAGAGTTTATACACTTTAAGCTATAAGTATTTAACGATTGTTTCTAATTAAATTGTATATTCGTAAGGAGTTTAAACGCAATTGACATCAAATGTATGTACATACATACATAGTACATATTTTTAAACAGATTGTTTCAATGAAAATCATAAGAAAAAGTAGTTAGATTTTGTTAAAATAGACAAAGTACATGTAACAGAGTTGTAGTATCGTATTATACCGTAATAGAGTATATAATAACTTTACTTTGGTTTTTTTTATAATCAAAAATAGAGAATAACTATGGCAATGCTTCGGTTTAAATGTGAGCATTGATCTTTTCTTTATGTAACAGGTTTGTAGTAACAGGTTTATTGAACAGGATATATTATATTTGCATAAATTCGAAAATTTTTAGCTAAACTTACCTGGAAGTATTGAATGCATGATTTATTTTTAGAATTTAATGAAAAAAAAAGCAAAATATTCGCAGATGCAAGCGCTGTATAGTGTTACAATTTTGCTAAAGTTTTGACATCATATTACATACATAGAAATAGTTTGCAAATTTCTACAAAATCTCTGCATTAATACTCGTATACCCCCAGCAAGTGTATAAGCAATATCTACGCATGCTAATCAATTGGCACAGCCCGCTCTGGCGAATTCAACTCGCCGCGGCCAACTCGCCGCGTGAATGGCTGCAGTAATCGATAGTGAACAGGAAGCAGCTTCGATGAGTAATCGCTGTAGTCGTCGTCGTCGCAGCAGCCAGCAGACTTCTTGTCGTTTGTCTTTCGCTTTGCAGCAGCAGCGACGCCTCGCGTCGACGCCAACGCAGCTGAGATGCTGTGCCCAGTCAAGCCGAGCCGAGCCGAAGGCAGCAGCCGAGGCTGCAACGAAGCTTAACGCGCTTACAGGTGCCACCTAGCAGTGCGTGAATGTGTGTGTGTGTATTGTATGAGTGTGTGTGTGTGTTGTGGCATAATCTTGGCCTTAAGTTTTATGTTGCTCTCTTTGCTTTACCTTTTATGAGCCCACAGTGCGCAGTCCGCTGCGCAGCAACAGCAACTACAACAAAAAAAAAACATTCAGTCAGTCGGTCAATCAGTCAGTATTTTTTGTTTTTGTTGTCTTGGTGCTTATTTCTTTTTTTTGTTTTTGTTTTTGCCTTCTCTCTGTTTTTCTGGCATGTCAGCCCAGCAGCGGCAGCAGCAGAGGCAGCGACAGAGACGTCAACGGCAACGCCGACGCCGGCCTAGGGTACGAAATTGTACTTTTGGCTACGATCATTTGTCTACGGATCGGCGTCGCGTTGAGTTCGTTAGATTGTCGCAGCGCAGCGCAACCTGTCCAGCTTCAGATCCAAGCGAAAAGGGACAAGAAACGACCCGAAAAGACACGAAAAGACAAGACAAGCCAAGACACCACACGATCATCGATCAGGCGAGAGAGTGTCTCTGTGTGAGTGTGTGTTGCGCGCGTAACAGAAGAAAGCGAAATAGGCGACAACTAAACTAAAAAGAATAAAAAAAAAGAAAAAAAAAGAAAAGTACTTCCCCCTTTAACACTTCCCCCACCCCGCTCGGCACTCCAGCAACTGCAATTAAAATTGTTTTGTGTGTAAAACTGTGAAGAAAGTTCCAAGTGAACTCGGAGTGAACAAATCTCTCGCGTTACCTCTAGTGCGTGCCCCCTTCTCCTCCCCACGTACACCGTCAGCAGCTGCACCTCTGTCAAAATGGGTCACCTCTCTACGTCGGAGCGCGTATGCAGCAAAACTCCCATGCCCAGCACAGGCGACAGCAGCCCGCCATCTCTGCTAGCACGTCGCGCCAAACTTAGCAGCGACGCAGCAGCAGCAGCGCAGGCTCGACGCAGCGAGGACTCCTCGCCGGAGTCTTTGCCGCGTGCCAAGCCAACCACAAAGAGGATGCCGTCGCCCGTCGCTGCTGCAGAGCGTAATATACCCAACTATCTGGTCAATTATATACCCAAGGATAAGATCAATATGGAGGAATATACGCGCAACTTTAAGGGGGATAATGTGCTGGGTTGGCAGTTCAAGGCGCCACTGAAGTGGGACAAAGTTATACAGATATCTCTGTTGCACATTGTTGCCGTCGTCTGTCTCCTCTCGTATCCCCTGAAGCAGCTGCGCTTGGAATCCACTATCTGGTGTAAGTATAATATATAACCAGAAAAAAGATCTTGCAGGTTCCTAACTCCGCCGATTGTTCCTGTATTAATTATATAAAATGCTGTAGAATTGAATAACTGTCATCATTTAATATATTTCTATTAATATCTTTACTTCTAACTGAAAGATATTGTTCAATTTTAATGAAATGCCAAAAATAATAAACACTGCAAAGGTATAACAAGTGACAGAGAGAAAGAGGGAGTGCGAAACTAAGATGGAAAGGGAGAGTGAAGCTCCCTTACATCATTTCAAACGCCTTCGCCTCTGTGGCAGCTGTAATCGGAAATCATTGAAAATTATGCTTTGTTGTTGTTATTATCGTTGTTGTTATTGCTGGTGTGTAACTTTGTTCACCAACTCCCCACCACTAACTCCCCACGCTCTCTTTGGCATTCGCTCTCACTCTCGCTCTGCTCTCACTCTCACTCTGTTTCGCTCTCTCCCTCTCCATACCTCTTACTCAGTCTGGCATTATTTGCAATTTAATGCGGTCACACATGTAAAGCACAGAGTAGAAAACGTTTTTCTCTGCTTCCCTTCCTCCCCCCTCCAGCACCTGTTTTTTTTCGTGTCATCTAAAGTATTTCATAATTTTGCTTGTATTCAAGTTACATTTCGATCTTTTATTATTGAACTTAATTAATTGCTACTTAACATGCTTTTCCTCAGTCTCAGTCGCCGTCGACGTAGCGTCAGCGTTGCCAACTGCTGTGAGTGCGTCAACGTCGCTGTTGGCGTTGCCTTCGCCATGTTGAAATTTCATGTGGCTTCGGAGTTTATAGGGCTTTATTATTGCTGTTGTTGTTGCTGTTGTTACTGCTGCTGAAGTTGGCTTCGTATTTTCATAAATTTGTCTTTGGTTTGCAATTTCAGCATAAAATTGACTGACGCAGGTGAAGCGCAGGTGACAAAACGAACACTGCAACAATGTACAATGAAAAGCAATGAAAATTCAGTTGACACATATTTAATTGGGGTCTAAGAAGATACGATATAGTACAATATAATATTCGAGGTTGTTTGTAAGTACGAATGCGGTGTGAATTGGAGTAGAGTCAAAGCAAATTCTGTATACGCCCTCAAGGTCTGTTTTCTTAGCCAATATCGTAAATGGTGAATGTCATAAGAGGGCTAATATCGTATGCACCGAATCTCGTAAATGGCAAATATCGTTTTACGCACTTGAGCCCAAGATGGCAGATTTATAGCAGCCACGGTCGCGTATCTCAATACGCACGATTTATGACTCTTCCCCACATGCGAAAAACCAAAAAATTAAACACAGACGCTTGACATTGAGATTTTTGTTATTGTTGTTGGGGGGGCACCTCATCTCAAGATGTCGATGTTCGATGTTCGTACGATCGTTGGGAATTCCGGGACTTTGTAATTTTCATCCACGCACAGCAACCGCAAAAAGTACCTTACAAAATATTGTAATTTTCGCATATATTTATTGCTCATGCAGGAGTAACTCAAGAGATCGTGTCTAGACCTGGCGAGATCGTAGTTCCTTTTTTGGGGCGGCGCGTTGTGCTCGTAAATATTTTGGCAAATTGCAGGCTGACGTGCTACGTTTATTCAATGACCAAAATGAAGAGCCTGTAATTTCGATACACCCTGTAGCATGTTTTCCAAAATTAACTTGTATATCGCGATAAGCTAAACAACATCTAGATAAGTTTTACTTTATGAACAAACCATTTTGTATTAACTTTTATTACTATTTGCTATCGAGATGAACGATCTTAACTTTAGTTCAATATGTGTAATCAACCTATATTACTCATCTCTTTCTCTGTCTCTCTCTTCTCTCTTGTAATTTATGCAGAGTATCTTCTCGTCTTCAATCTGCTTTATTTTTTTGCTTGTCTTTATTTTTTTGCTTGCCGTGTTTAACACGAAGAAGCATGTGTAATGATATTAATTTGTTACTGGGGCGTTGATGTTATACAAGATGACGGGGTTCGCATCGCCAGGCACGTTTTTGGTTAATAAAATGCCGTGCGGCGCTAATGAAGATCGGTCGCAAACTAAAATCCACGCCAGATCGTTAAAGTGTAGGATAATAGCTTTCTGCCAAAAATAAAAACAAACTAACATTGACTTTAATGATATGAAATTTAGCTAAAGACTAATGAAAAAAGGAGATAAGGTCTTTGGAACATCCCTTAAATTAACTGTTTGCAAAATCTGTCAATTATTGAAGAACTGGCCTTAAAGTCTATCTATATACTAATACTTATACTTTTACTAAATCTTCTTAAAGTTAAAGAGCAACCAGAAGGGTTCAAAGTCTTCCATCTAAAGTCTTTCAATTGCATTATAAGCCTATGTATTGGGAGAGCCTCACGTGGAACCTTTTGCGCTTTGAGTTCTACAACTCTTTCGTCAAGGCCAGATTGTATACGATATATGTAGTGGATGAGACCCATTTAGGGTAAAAGTCTTTCGATCGTTTTGGCGATTATACGGTATACTATGCAAATATGTAAACACGGATGACGTGCGTGGGTATTATGCATTCTGCATTCCAAAACCGAATCCGATTAACCAAGTGCAAGGCCCCAAGGCATTTGATAAATTTGTGCAATTGCATTTGACTTTCAAATGATGCACGATGCATAACCAAATTGACTTGAACTGGTCTTGGCCCAAGCCCAGCCTGGCAAAATGTGGCAAAGAGAGAAACAGATTCACGTTGGGTATAAAATTATAAAATAAAGGTTTTCATTTGAAACCAATTTGATTGAATGCGATCGTGTTGACCTTATGATCGTACGTGTATGATAGATTGCACGATAAACCGTTTGAAGTCATTCATGTTAGTTTCTTTTGGCCATTTCTGGGTATAATCGAAACTGGTTTGGCCTTTGTCGCAACCGAAATGTTTTGAAGGTTAATCTTTCATTCAACCGGACGGCGTGTAACACCTTAACTTGACTTGGGAAAGGTGCGACGGTACCAAAAGGGGGAAACGGCAAAGAAATCGTTAATTTTTCATCAGTCAAACATTGTGAAACTAACATCTTTAGTCAACCACACACACGTGTATATCGTATATCGTATATTGTATATCGTATACACAGACGATCGTTTGTTATTTCCACTTGGTCATTGTCGCAAGTATTCGTTTTGTTTTCGTTTTACAGCATTGTTTCTGTTTCCATTTGTATTCGGTTTTGTATTTTGTATTTTTCATTCCCAGCTATATATCTGTCGATACATGTGTGTGTGTGTTTCTCCCATTGCAATTGTCATTCGTTTGCCTGATTTCTTGTCATTATCATTAGTCGTTAATGTGGCAGAAAGGCACTTCACATGAAACACTCTAACAAACTTCGCTGTACTTTGTAGGCGTTGTGGAGCTATCTTTCCCCGGATTCATGACTGGTGACAATCGCACAATGTGCTCGATCATCAATTAAAGCAGGGGAATTACATATGCAAATGTAGTGACAACTTTCCGCTATTCACAATCTCAGTCACGTGCTCACGACCGACAATAACTGCGATTACATCGCATAAAGCTGCAACATAACTGACAATTTTGTATCGTTTTCCCAGCATCTGTCAGGGTCTTCAGCCTCCGACCAGCTTCAGCTACAGGTTTAGCTTGATTTGAGCAACAAATTAACACTATGCTACAAATGCCTCAATTTCCGCAAAATGTAATTTGGTATTTTATTTTTCTAATATTATAATTAGCACGACTTTGTTGGGGTTTTTTTCTCTTTATCCACATCCACATCTTCTTCATCATCCTCAACAATTCCGACTCGTATTATTTACATTCCAGTTGGTTCGTGTGGCTTCTATTTGCTTACAATTGTCTCGTTTCTTTACCTCTTTTTATAGCCTTCTTCATGGGCGGCGTTGCGGGCTTTGGCGTGACAGCGGGCGCTCATCGTTTTTGGACACATCGCAGCTATAAGGCGAATACCCTACTGAGGAGTCTGCTGATGATGAGCTATTGTGTGGCTGGACAGGTGAGTAGATTATTAACTTGAGAGATATTCAAGTAATTAAACATTACTTTAAATCATTTAAATAAAATCAAGAAACCTTTTTTGAAACCCTTTTTTGGGCATCAAGGTTTCAGAGTTTTTACACAAAAAAAAAAATAAAATAAATATATAAGTATAAGTATTAGTATAAGTAAGTTAAAGAGTTTCTTTCACTATACCCTAATATATCTATATTTAAACACAATCCTCCCCTCCCAGCTAAATTAAATAAATCAGCAAAATTGTCTAGTAAATAGAAAAGTAAACAAAGTAAAAAGAAAAACCCTAACTGATAAAGTTCCTTTGAGTTAGGCAATATTTTTCCCTTGTTATAACTAATTAGAGGGAAACTCTAAGTCGACTAACTGTTGGCAGTGCAAAATAAAAAACTTGTCGTCATGAAATTAACATTAATTGCATCATTAAGTGCGACAACTAAATGACTTTTTGTTGCTGTTGCCAAAAAGTGTAAATTGAGGAAAGGCGCAATGTCAATTACAGCGAACTACAACTGCAACATTGGGCGGCAAAAATGTATCTGACAGATAGATTTGTCTTGTTTAATGACTGCGCCAAATGTCAAGTTGAGTTATTGCTGCACCACTGCACACTGAGTGCCAGCAGTAATGATCCGCATAGATCTCTAAAGCAAGGCATACTCGATACTCTAACTTACTATATATACGCTAAAGTTGAAGCTTAGCTGACTCTCTTTCTCTCTCTCTCTCTCTGTGTAGAACACTCTGTACGATTGGGTACGCGATCATCGTGTGCATCACAAGTATTCGGAAACAGATGCCGATCCGCACAATGCAAATCGAGGCTTCTTCTTCTCCCATGTTGGCTGGCTGATGATGCTGAAGCATCCGGATGTGCTGCGTCGTGGAAGACAGATCGATATGAGTGATATACTGGCCGATCCCGTGGTGCGTTTCCATCAGAAGCATTTCGTTTTGCTGAAGATAATCTTCTGCTTCCTGCTGCCCACTGTGATTCCCGTCTACTTCTGGGGCGAGTCGTGGTACCACGCCTTCGTGCACCAGTGCATCTTCCGCTACGTGTCCAGTCTGAACTTCACCTGGTCGGTGAACAGCGCTGCCCATCTCTGGGGCTCCAGACCGTACGACAAGTGAGTAGAACTTGTGCAATAACCCTGGCTACCATATGCAACCCTGGCTCTTTTGCTTTCTCTCTTTCTTTCGCAGACGCATCATGCCCAGTGAGAATATTTATGTGTCGATTGTGGCCATGGGCGAGGGCTGGCACAACTATCACCATGTCTTCCCCTGGGACTACAAAGCAGCCGAACTGGGCAACTACAAGATCAACTTCACCACCATGCTGTTGGATTTGTTCCAGAAACTTGGCTGGGCCTACGACATGAAGCAACCGTCCAAGGAGCTGGTGCGACGCACACTGGAGAAGTACGGCGATGGAACACATGAGTCACAGCATGGAGTTGGTGGGGTAGGTGCTACAGCAACGGAGGGACGTGGAGAGGAGTTGCACGGTGGTGGCAACAAGCAAACAACCGTTGGGCATATTCATTACTCTGAAGTGCCTGATCCCGACTTGGAGTACGATGCGGAGTCAAGCAGCACGGAGAGTGCCAAGCTGGATGAGAATGAGAACGAGAACGAGCGGCAGAAGAAGGCTACCAAGAAGCTGGCTATTTGAGGGAAGATTCCATAGATGTGGAAGAGTTTGAGAGGGAGAAGAATGAAGAAGAGAAATAACAACATGAAATGTTCTTGTAATCTTAACATTTAACTCATATTTAATGCGTGGTCTTGTCATACAAGGAACAGGCCACGTCTGGCTGTTCTATATATACTTCACAACGATATCTTGTGCAACTTGGGCGTGGGGCGGCTCATGGTCTATATCTATACAAACACACACATACAAACACACACATACGGTAATATATATATATATATATATATATATATATATATCGTGCACATACTATATATGGTATTCGTATTTGATTCATTTAATTGTTGTGTCTATTCGATACACATTGCAATGCGACACTCTTTCGATATATATATCGGTTGACACGCAACAGCAAAGGTACTCAGACATACATAAGATAGCACCCTAACTACCCTACACCTGTCTTACTATACTCAACAATCAACGAACCCTTTCCCCTACCCCCCCACAACCATTTTCAAATCGATATCCATTTATTCATTTGTCTAGGTTTAGGTATTTTAGCTTGGTATGTCATAATTTAAGAAACCATTTACAAAACACAATACACAATACAAAACTTGACATTAATTTTAATGAACAACAATGAATTGTAAATGTAATTAAATAAAATAATGTAAAATAAATAATTTACAAAAACGTACAAGTCAATACGTGTTTTTATTTTGAAATCAAAGCGGAACTTAAGTTAAGAATAACGAAAGGAATTTCACTTAGTGGCAATAAATAATTTCCCAAAATTTATGCTTGGGTATTTACAATAAATTATATAGTAGGAAAGTGTCTATCAAGATAAGCTTTTGCTAATACGATACTTTAAAATGAGAGTCGATAAACTAACTAACGATATCTAAAGGTAGTTTTCAATTTCATCATTAATAAATAAACAAAATATTCCAGTATGCTCTTTTATTTAAACACCTTTAGTTATGTCGCAAAAATACCTTTAATAAATTAGCTCCCACATTCGCCAAGTTCCAATACATTTAGCTCTCACAATCTGTAGATAACAAACTACCACGCACAATCAAAAGTAAACTTTAAACATCGCAATGAAAAGATTTCGAAAAAACATCCCACAACTTGATAATATCCCGCCAACGAACTTCATTAGAGATGCATACCAGGCCTACGTCTAAGTAAATGTGGGCAAAATCAGCATACACATTGCAACTAAACACTGATATATCGGACAAGCTGCACAACTTGAGTGACACCCACTGACCCCTGGTACAATAGCCGAAATGCACGAGCTTTCAAATACCTGTATACCCTTTAAATACTGTGGCCTAATAATAGTTTGCTTTAAATGAGGTTTTCATAGGTTATTATTATTTATTTTCATTAGGTTATTTGTAATGAAATTTGGAACTCTTATTTCTTAACATATAAATTCTGAAACTTTCATTTCAATTCAACAATAAATATCAAAGTTATAGCAAAAAGAAAGTAGCTAAATTTTTAACGCCGCAAAACTGTTTACCTTGCCAACAATCAAATTATTCCTTATCTACTGCTACATTAATTTATTGTATGGCTTAGGGTATCTTATAGTTGATCAGTAGCATTCGTTTTGTGACTTTGCTGTGTCGCAATTTGCTCACTTGGCGCCCCGACTAAAATGACAAAATGCAAATCATAAAACGCGTCACTCAGTGTGTCTTCAAAACAAACGCATATTGGTCGCATTTACAGAGACTGATCAAGCGATCGCTCAACAGGTTTCTTCAGTCTTCGGATTACGTGACCAACGTGGCAAGCGGCCCACTCCAGTTCCGTCTTCGACTCCTACTTCCACTCCTACTCCAACTCAAACTCCAACCATTGCTGTACAGTCTACGCGGGAAGAACCGACGCTATCTCCTGGCCAGGCAAAGTTAATTGGTATTTAATCGATCTCACGAAGCTCACTAGCATCATCACTTGGTCTACGACGGTTCCTGCACGTAGGCCAAGCTTGGGTGCAAAAACCTTGAAAAGGTTCTGTGCCTGCCTCACGTACGCCAAGGGGAATTCCTGATGGATCATACACACAGCCCGCCCGCAAAGTTGCACCTCAGCACTTAAGACGGCCCTTACTTCTTCTGTCTTCGGCTTTCCACCTTATGTCTTCCTCTCATGCCTCGTTAACTTTTATGCACTTCTTTTGTCTTCGCACGCTGTAAGAGCGCGGTCAGGCCGAAAGCCCTAAGCAGGTACCTAATTACAGTCCGGCCCCCTATAAAGGTCAGCATTATCAATATGTATGACTACAAGTTATACAAATATATGAAAATCATAATATATATTAGTAAAACTAACACTTCAACTCTGTCATCGTCAGCTCATTAGCGCGTCAAGTTACAAATTGTCAGATCTTGGCCTAACTATAACCCATTCACTGAGCTTTATGCGCCAAATGCCACGTAATTAGTTACAATTCAGTAAACACGGATCAGCCCAAGCTTAGTTACGGAGTGGAGGAAAACCGATGTGGTATACATATGAGTTTTCTTTATTCATAAACTGTGATAATAAAGCAGGAGTACTTTTAACTTAAACTTAACTTAACATCTGGAAACTTTTCCCAAGTTCTAAGGTCGAACTGAGAATTAAGAACTAAGAAGACCAAACAGCGAAGATCTAAATATAAATACTCTTCATAAATATAACACACAATATCTTATATCAGCTAACACAAAGAAGTTTAAGAAGTTAAAGCGGGACTACTTGTAACTTAATCTTAACTCAACATCTGAAGACTTTTCTCAAGTTTATAGGTCGAACTTACAATATAAAACTATCTTACCGAAAGTAAGACCAAACTGAAGATTTAAAGAGAAATACTCTTCATAATAACATACAATATCGTATCTCAGCTAACACAAAGAAGTTTAAATTCGGATGACCTAAATTGGAAGACTGAAGGGCGAACCTCCAAACATAGAACTTCTACATTAGATGATAGATACAGGAAACCGCAGTAATCACTATATATACTTATTAAGAAATGCATTTAAACAGGTCTATATCGTATCACCTAGTTAAGCGCTCCCGCTTGGCCAAGTTAAATAATCAAGTTTTCTATTAATACCAGAAAAAAAAGAAAACAAAAATATTTTTGTTTATAGAATTTGTAAAGATTTCGCATCATTTTCAGGGCCAACTGTGGGCGTTTCTTCTAAAAACGGTATGCGAATGAGACACGTTTTTTGAACTTCGAATTTCAGACACGTGTCGGCTATTATAGGATACGATTCTACGCGTGATTTGAATAAAGGGTCAGCAGACTTTTACACAAAACAAAGAAAATACCGTTTAAATATGTTGACAATAAATTGTTGAATAGCGACAAAGGTGTCAGCATAAATAAAACAATTGTACCCTGTGGTGTTTTAGGAAAAGAGGGTATTATAAAGAGATTTGTTGGAGAAAGTGATATCTCTAAAATCGCAATGGATAAATAAAGACTAAAATATATAAATTTAATGACAATTATTGATTATTGATTATTATTATTGATTTATAAATAAAGAACATATAAAATTATAAATCCATAAAACTTTCTCATTGTTTTACATGGCATAGAAACTTCTTACAGCTGTTGCCAGGTTATTTTCTAGTCGATACTCTGGTGCTAATGCTGTTGTTTGGGCCTATTTACAGCGCTGTCGCATTTGCATAATAAACAAAAGTGGGCTTCGTTAGCATCGGGCATCGATAGTAATGCTGAACCGGCTAAAACTATATTCAAACTCAAGGCCCTTCATCATCAGTATTCATCAGCTGCGTGGGAGGAACGGGGTAACTTGTCGTTTGACAGTTGCGTTTTTTGGATTTTAATTTTAACCTTTAACTTAATCCGAAAGTTTCGCTTTTTTTCTTTCGCTTTCAAGTAAAATCTCTAAGTGGAAAAGTGTTCAACAATTGTTGTCGAAAGCTTTCAATTATATTTTGGGAGAAAAACACCGTCTGTTCCCAGGCGTAAACAATCGCCATTCATTACACCCTACTCGTGGGTAAGCCGTGCAATTGTTAACGTACTAAAAAAAAAAGATAATATAATACCGACAATGTGAGCGCATTAGATGGGAAATTAAGCTATAAAGACTGGGTGTATACCTATAAATTTATACTTTTACTTTGACAATACTTAGCATTCGGGAAAATAATTAACAGTTATAATTCATCAGAAGGGAAATACTTTTTTAATTATAACGAAGTGAAGAAATAATCATCTATTATCAAACTGTTATCAATGTCTGCTGATGTATGATTTTCTTATCCAGTACTTAAGAAAATTAAGAATTTTCAAGTGTTGAACAATTTTTATACCCTACCTGATGGTCAGAGCGGAGCGGGGCTGATCTTCTCCGTCGTTCTGTCCGTCTGTGAACGCACAGATCTCACATTTAAAGGTTATGCGTTTTCTGTTGTGTCACTTTTTGTTAAAAAGCTTTTACTCAACTTAAAACCAGTAAGAAAAGCAACAGTCGCGCAGCACGCAACAGTGGAATACCCTTCGACCTATCTATGTACATATATTCCTCTGTATGTACACATACATATATATATATGCACATGCTTTGAAATTAATCCCGACAGATGGCGCTCGCGCTTCGCGCTCACCCGCCTCCCTTGTTAGCTGACAGAAGCACTTGGTTTTATGCTGATACTTTCTTAAATAACTTCTGTTATTATTGTCCGATCGGATTGTAATTTGGAGACTACGTAGATAATTCATTCAGCTTAGTATATGTTAAAGTCAGAAAGTTGTATATTTTATACAGCGCTTACAAATTGATTTCAAAAATTAAATTATTGATTTGTGGGGGCGGTGGGCGTGGCACCTAACATTTGAAATAAACTTGATCTGCTTATAGTACACGGGAGTCTTCCTGCCAAATTTGGTAACTCTAGCTTTTATAATTGCTGAGATCTGTGCGTTCACACAGACAGACGGACAGACAGACAGACAGACAGACAGACATGGCTCAATCGACTCGGCTTGTGATCCTGAGCAAGAATATATATACTTTATGGGGTCTCCCACGCCTCCTTCTGCCTGTTACATACATTTGCACAGAGTTAGTATACCCTTTTTGACCATTTTCAATGGTCGAAGGGTATAATGAACATTTTCAATTTAAAAAAAAATGTAGATTAATTTACGTCTACAACTAAGAAAATTCCCCATTTTATCAGAAGGAAACGTATATTTCCAGTATGTAACTTTTCCAGCTAACTAGTTTTTAGCTACAAGATCAAGGACCAAAGTCATAACCAAAACATAAATCAAAAAGTGGAATTACTTGTTTTCAAATCAAAAACAATGCGCAATATACTTCAAAACATGCGATGTTGTAACCTGAAAGGGTATGCGGATTTCGTCATAGCATGGCCAGTTTGTTTTTCCCTCTACTCTTGTTGTCATTTTCCGATTCGGCGCGGCGTAACTAACTGTTAATAACCTTGTCAAGTGCGAGAGCGATTGCCAGGCTTGGTCCACTGCTGTTTTGGGTGACGAAAATGAAAATTATTATTGACTTGTTCGTTATTTGCGTAACATTTGCAAAGCGGCGAAGCAGAAGAGACAAAAGAAAAGAAACCGGCAGAGGCTTTAGGCAGAGACACTGGCAGAGGCCGTGGCAGAGCGACGCCAGAGGCCGAGGCGTAACTCGCCGTCCCAACAGCCAAAGGTGCAACCCCGACTAATTTGTGGCCGCAATACCGGCGATAATCGTGATCGTGTCATCGATAAATAAAGCAAAAGCAAGCAAAGCAAAACAATCACAGCGAGGCGATGCAAAGCAAAGCAAAGAAAGGAAAGCAAACTGTGAATGGGTCAGCAGAAAGTAAATTGAAAGCAAAAAAAAGAAGGAGATGTTTAACCGGTATTGCCCATCTTTATCAGCGATCGGATTATATATATGAATATGCATGTGACTCCGTGTGCGTGTGTGTCTGTGTGTGTGCGTTAGTATGCTGCGATTTATGCAATTATCGATTTTGCAATTTGCATAAGTTTTTCGATGATCAATTCGATTTCCTTTAATTGTATCGATAAGTTGTTGTTTTTTTCTTGTCCAAGCTCGCGCGCGCCTTTGATTTAAGGGGGAACGCAGATTAAAAGCGGTCCCATTATGTTCGCAGCACTTTTGCAATAAACTGTTGAAACTTGATTTTTGAATTCGTCACAAAACGACGAAAAGATAAAAACATATTTAGACCAAAAAGTGCGGATGACTTGCGTGAATTTTTGAATAAGTGAGACATAGAAAAAAAAAACAACAGAAAAGAAACCCACAGACATACATACATATATGCACATCTGTTTACATAAATTTGTATATGCATATTTGCGTGTGTGTGTGAATGTATTAGCATGCCCATATGCTGTTAACGGTACAACAGATACAGGTTTGCAAGACAAAGTCCGAGGCGCCAAATTCGCCGCTCTCGCTCTTGCATAGGGTATACCTCTCTCGTTCGCACTCATACGCATCACTTGGCCGCACAGTTTGTGGCATTTTGCAAATCATTTTCCATAGTTACGAGAGATTGCGCAAAACCCTTGATGAGTGGAGGAGGCCCTGTCTCCCTCTCTAGTATAAAGCTACAAGTAACTCCGGCAGATTAAATCGCGTGCGGCAACACAAAATTACAACAAATTATGTGCGCACAAATACAAAAGTTATGTATGCACGTGTGTGTGTGTATTCGCATATGCAATTGCAAATCATGGTTTGGATGCTGGTACCCCGTCCCCTTCCCCTTCGCAGCCATCGTAACATCCACTTGCCCTTGCGCAAGCTGCAGTCGCTTTCATTTCGCCGCCGCGGCGACATTTCGCCGTTTCCGTCTCACACATAAACACGAACACACATGCATAAATCAATCTGCGATATTTTTAATCACTGTAAACAACTGCAATTTCTTACCACTAAACATATCAAATTATGTCATAATAGGAAAAATAGGAGGGGGAGGGTAGTAGCTAACATATATTTAAATATTTCTAATGCCAAAGATGGGCGACTGCTTGACAAACTCGTCCAGTTTGCTCTGAAATAGCTCGGAGGTGACCACTGTGCCGGGCTGCCACAGTGGGTCACGCACCACATATTCCACCCAGACTTTGGCGTATAGCTGTTGCAGCAGTTCCTTAACATTAATGGCAGCAATATCGGTATTCAGCACAAATCTAAAAAGAATAGGACGAATATAAATAATTAATAATTATAAATAATGGTAAATTTCCCAGTGTTATTTACTTTAATCCCGAGGGCGTTTCCAGATAATGCAGAGCATAGCGATTTGTTTTGTAGTACAGAAATCCCTCGCGTGGATCGTGTGGCGATATCTTGCTGACAAACGATTTGATTGAGAATAGCATGCCATATGTAAGTTTCGCTTCCTAATGAAATAAAAGTGTAAACAAATTATAGTTTTCTTTTGTTGACATGGCGTAGAACGTAGTACTCCCCACCTCCTCTCGTGTGATGCCGGATTTCTTGGTGCGATTCCATTCGGCATAGTGCATCAGTGTGCCCATCTTATCGAATATGTACAGATTATATATCGTCATTATGTTTATAATACTTGCAACTTATTTGTATATAATAAAATGACAACAATTAAGTTAACAATAACAACCACCGCAGCTGCAGTGTGACCATGTTGCTTACAATTGATAATAGTATATCGATAGGCGTTTGCGATAGCTAGGGTTGCCATAGACCGCTGAATTTAATGCGTTAAAATTTTTAATGATATATTAAACTAATTATATAAGTTAAAATAATCTAAATTAAATTTAATCACCTTGTGATATTATTATAGTAGTGCGCAAACAAATTTAGCGCAGATAAAGTAAGCGTTAGCGATTGTCGTAGTCGTGCGATATATTTTTGAAGTTCCTACACAATCGATGTATCGATTATTTGGCTCCTTTTTCCACCGCTTTGGCGAACTCATTTCTAATGAATATATTCAACTGAACACTAGTTTTGCGAGTAATTTCATACTGGATTTTATTTTCATCGCGGTACTGAGCCGCTTTTCTACCAATAAATATTGAATGTTAGTATTTGACTTTTACGTTAATACACTGTAGTTAGCATTTGAGCGGAACATGGCCACGAAAAGCGAAAAACCAGATGAGACCATCTCAACAAAGACTGTTGAAACCGGCAACAACAAAATGGCGTCGTTAACAATCAAGGCTACTGTGCATGAGCTCAAAATCATGGAAGTTGAAGGAGCCAAGGATCAAGGATCGATGGACACAATTGAACTGGACGATGAGGATCACAATGATAACGCGCCACTGGAAACTGGCAACGACACCAGCGATCGACAACATGACGATGAGGCTCTGCAGGAGGATGAGGATGAGAATATCGTGGAGGATGAGAGAATGTCCACCAAGTCAGAGCCGAGCAGCGGTGGTGAGAGCAACGCATCGTATAATCACGATCCAATGGATCTACTCGAACGCATTGAAACCAATCATGAGGAATCCGGCGACGACGAGGAGGATGAACTGACCAGCGGTGATGAAGGCAGTGGCAGCAGTGGCAATATAAAGCGCACTACAAATCCTGCCGAACGTTGGCAGGCCTGGATGAAACGCTGGCCCTGGCTGCTGCACGAGGAGACGGATGGTGACTGTGCCTTCTGCCTGTACTGCAATGTGGTCATCAATACAAACCGTAGGGTGAGGATCATACTACAACACAATCTTTCGCTGTACCATCAGGAGCGGGAGACGAACTACATGGCATTCAAGAACAGTGTGCTACAGAAGGTCAGAAAGTAAGTGAAGCATTCAAAAGGATCACCCTGCTCTGTTCTAATCTGTGTCCTTCCCAGGGATCACGCAGTGAAGCACGAGTTCGGTACCAATGAGTACGTGGCAATGATTAAACAGCAACGCACCAGCGAAGTGGACAGCTTCAATAACTTTAACTGGGAGCGTTGGTTGAAGTCGCATTCATGGCTGAAGCGCACTCAACCCACCGGCACCATCGGGCTCTGCAAGGTGTGCAATGTTCGCATGAATATTGAGTTTGTCTACTTGCGCAGGCGGCACGAGACCAGCAAAGGACACTGCGAGGCAAAGCGTCAAACGGAGAAACAGTTGCGTAAGCGTAAACGGAGTGTCAGTCCCGAGGAGAAGCTCGAAGAGAGTGCGTCCAAGAAATCTGCGGATGATTCACATACTTCGACTGGCGGCGATGGTGCGTCGGATACCGCCGATCCCGGCTTGTGGTTCGAACGTTTGCCCGACACAAATCCTCCGCAATGTCGCTGCACGCTCTGTGATATCCGCATGGCCATCAGCAGCTTCCTGCGGCACTCGAGGACTAATGTGCACTGCAGCAATCTCAGCTCCCATCAGCAGAAACAACTGTAAGTGAAAGTTCTGCTATTCCTACCACTTTTCCCTACTTATTCTTTGCTTGTGCTCTTCCCAGTTTGACCATGCAACGCGGCGTTTGGTCACAGTATGCAGAGCAGCATCCCTGGCTGGTTGCCGATCCCGATGATCCAACGCTGGCGTTCTGTAGCGTGTGCAGCAAACGTTTTAATTACGGACACTCGGAGATTAAACGTAAAACTCATGAGAATTCAGAGAGACATAAAGCGCTCTCGGAAGCTGCCGCCACTACAGCTCCTGATGAGGAGAAAGAGGAAGATGAAGATGAAGAGGAGGAGGAGGTGGAAGAAGAGGCTGAAGAGGAGGAGGTGGAAGAAGAAGAGGCTGAAGAGGAACAGAGTGAGGTGGAGGAACAGACAGAGACGCCTAGCAATGAAGAGGGCAGCGATGAGGAGGACAACAGTGAAGAGTATAAGGTAACCAAAAGGTGAGTGACTGCAGGAGATCTTTAGCTATTTACAGGGTATACCTATAACCATATACGCACTCCCAATTTAGACAAAAGAACAAGAAGTCCAAGCAAACCGTAGTGCGTCATTATGCCTGGCTTCGCTACTCCCGCGATCGCAAGCGACAGATGTGTAAATATTGTCGGGTGCGCTTCCACAACGAGGCGAGCAAGCAGCGCCACGAGATGAGCGCACATCACAAGAAGATGGCCAAGTTATACAAGACACGACGTGGAGCTACTCTGCAGCAGAGTAAGCATAAGGATCTAGAGGAGGAGGAAGATGACGAGGAGTTACAAACTGTGGTAAAGAAGCCAGTGCTGGAGGAGCCAATTCCCGCCACAGTGCAGGGCAGGGTGATGGTGTGGAAGAATCGCTTTCCTTGGCTCTCGTACAAGCGCAGCGAGGAGCGTCTCAATTACGCTTGGTGCAAGCTCTGCGAAGTTTCCATCTACATGCCCAGCTCGAAGTACGCGTCGAAGCATCAACGTAGCTCACGTCATGTTAGCCGACACTTCAATCGCAAACGCGGTATAATACAAGCTGGCAAGGAGGAGACGTCGCTGCTAACGGGTGAGGCCAAGCAGAAGGCAGCCATGTCCGAGTTGCAGGCCAAGTACAGTTGGTTGGAACCAGATGCCAGCGATGAGAATTATTGTCATTGCAAGATCTGTGATTCTCGATTGCCCATCAAGGTGTTCTATCTGCGACAACATGACGGCTCTCGCAGGCACAACGAGCAGGTGGAACGCCTTCGTAATGCCAGCGAGGCAACAACGATTGTGGTGGCCGATCCTCAAGCCACGCCAAGCAGCGTTGTGCAAGTGGAGCACGATGGGGATAGCGACGAAGCGTTGAGTGTCAAGTAAGTTTTGTGTTGAAATCTGTACAGATCGTTACTATATAATCCTAATCAAGTCCCTTGACTGGCAGATCCGAGTGCAGCACAGAGGAACTGTTGCATGCGAAGCGTTCGCGTCGGGAGGTGCGACGCATACTGAAGGAGGCGTTGCGTGACTCTGTGGGTGGCAGCAGGCGACACGAGGAACGTTCTCAACTGGATATGGCCAAGGATATGATCTGCTCATCCTTCGATATAGTGCAACGTCTGCGCAATCTTGAACGGGAGAGCGGAGCACACGAGTATACAGCAATGCCGGTGCAACAACAACATCAGGTCCACACAACGTTGCCACCAGCGCCACCACCTGTTCCACAGCCACGAGACACCATTGAGCTCTTCTTTGAGAGCATCACACAAACTATGAAAGCGCTGCCCGTGGATCTGGTAGCTGAGGGCAAGGCCAAGATCATGCAGATTGTGTGCAATCTGGAGCTGCGTGGCATGCAACGTACACAAGCAACACAGGAAGTATCACCAGTGAAGGAGACGCCAATTACTCCACGCCAAGCTGAACCAGAGCGTTTAACAATTGATGAACCAATGGATGCCACGCCTGAATCACCCGAGTCACGAAGCTCTTCTGTAGTCTTTGATGACGAGCAGCCTGTGCAACTCAACAACAGCCATGATAACAGTGATCTCAGTCCCAGAAAGCTACCCACACCCACCACCATCACAACCTCAACTGCCATGCAGAATGGCATTGCCAAGGAGGTGCCTATCAATTTGAATCGATTGTTGCCCAACTCCAGCAGCAGCAACACGGAAGCTGGAGAGCAACTGCGCCTGGTGCCCATCAACAAGCTGACTTCGAGTAATCCAAGCATGAGACTGAGTCCCAATCAAAATCTGAATAACAACATACGCTACAGTGGCATTAATCAGCCCTTGAGAAAGAACCAACAACAACAACATCAGTTGCAGCAACAGACGCCTGTGAAGATGTGCACAGCCAATGGGCTTGTTAAGGCCCAAGCCAATGGGAGTGCAGCCGAGAATGCCACTGTGGTAATTCGCAAAGTGCACCTCAGCAATAGATCCAATGGAATATCCAAAGTAATAACCTACCAGCAACAGATGCAGCGACAACAGCAGCAGCAAGGACAACAACAGAAACTGCCACTACGCTATATGAGCGTCTCCGCCGAAACTTCAACGCCAACTCAAGCAATGTATACGCAGACAAAGTGCACGGAGGCACCAGCGCAATTCCGAGCTCTGAATCCATCACGCACATTCGTGCGAACCGGTCAAACACTATTGCTCAGCAATAGATCGTCTTCACATACTTAAGAAACCTTCCCTTGATAGGAGGCCTTTGTACACCAAGAAGCCTTCGCGAAAAGTCTTCGTGTGTAACCAGAAACCTTCGTGAAATACACAACTCTATTTTCTTTAATATTTGGTAGATGTCAACTAGGTTTTCTTTGTTCATAAAATGATCTGATGAGCTTCCTAGCCATTGCTGCTCCTTATTATATTATGGTATGATCATGCTCTGATCATATTTCATAACCCTTAACTACCTATCGCAGTATTGACTCGATTTAAATTTCATTGAACTTGGTAACATTTGTTAATATTTGATGCACAACTTAAACGTTGAGAGCCTTATTATCGTTTAAGAATGTCTCCCATCTTGATCTTCCCCCAACACTTTATAAGTCAATAACTTGCAAAATATTGACTCGAATTAACTTGTTGGACCCCTTTGAATTTCCTTGAATTTGGTAATATTTGCTAACATTTGTTGTACACAACATAAAACAGTTGAGAACCTTATTAGAGTTTTAGAAGGTTTATCATCCCCTCATTCAACTCTGCATAGATTTGTTATTAAATTTAACTTGGTAACTTGTTGGACTTCTTAAATTTCCTTGAATTTGGTTAAAATTGGTGCACAACTATATCGTTTAAGAATGTGTATCTTATCTTATTCAATAAAAAAGAAGTTTTCCATATGAATTCATTGGGTTTTGTATTCATCTATAGATAATATAAGTAATCATAAATTTCAGCACTTTGCGAATTCAACTTGTAAGCAGTTACAAATAAATCTATTCTGATCTGGATTAGATTGTTAGACAAACTTAATTTATGCTATTATTCAGTCAATGCGGATATATATGTATTTGAGGGTATCTCGTTCAGTGTGGTCGCTGCTGCGGCTCGGCCGCGGGCAGACCGTTCTGTAGCACCATCACTTCTGGCCTCTCGTCGCTGGTGATGGTCGACAATTCGATTTCACGACGATCGCCAAGTAGGCGCCGCGTCGAGCTGTGCATGAAGGCGTTCTCGGGCAGCTCATAGACACTGCTCGAGGAGCTGCTTGTCTGACTTGGCAGAGCTACTGAAGCACTTGCTGCTGGTTGAGGGCTGGCGCTGGAGCTCTTCGCATTGTTCAGCTGCTTGCGCTCGTTGGCCTCCAATGCCTCATCAATGGGAGCTGAACGTGCGTGCAGTGGAAACACAAACTTCACATCCAGAAAGCTGCAGAGCTCCTCGATGCCATCCAGTGTGCGATTGAGTTCTTCGCTGCTCTGTTTGCCCATGTGCTGGCGCACAGTGGTTAAGTAGTTGACCAACTTGCTGCGCGCTATTTTGATCACTGTCTGCGCATTCTTCAGCTCCAGACGCAGCAGCTCGGGACTCTGTGGGGGGTCAAGAAGGAGAACATATAAAGCATATACAGAGATGTATGAGGAGAAGGTGTAGAACATAAAGATAGACGAATGAGAAGGTTATAGATGATATATAAAGATGCAGGAGGATGAGATATAGAGCATATCAGGGATGAAGGAAGAGGAGAAGGTACAGAGTTAAAGATTTATCACTTACGTTCTCCAGGTAACCATCCATGGCCACGTGATTCACATCATTAAGCTTGGCCAAGGCGGAGGCGTGAGCTGCATTCCTTGCCTGCATGTAGTTGATCTGACGATCTATGTGAGTCCCACTGGCTGCCTGCGAGGACTCCGAATTGGTGCGCGTTCTTTGACTCGGCGCCGGTTGCGGCTCTGGAGGCGGCACATTATTTGTGAAGGAGACACAATTGAAGGCATTCGCTGGATAGTCAAACTGTTTGGGATTGAGCATATGCAGGGCATGACGTAGCACCAAATTGACGTCCACAGAGCTGGGATAGCGCATCAGGTAGGTCAGCGAGGTTGTGTAATCACTCAGGAGAACTGTAAAGTAAATGATCAGCATGAAGTCAGCTGGGGAGTGGATTAACACTCACGTTTATCCCTTATATGCACCAACATGGCCACCAGGATATAGTTGGGCAGGTCAAAGCGATCACTGTCCGCAAAAATGGCATCCCAGAGCAGCAGCAGATCCAGCAACATGAACTCCCGACCAAAGAGCAAACGCAACCAGCGACTGCAGAGGGAGGAATGAGAAGGAGATGAGGTTTATATATAGATCGATCTGTGGTTCAATTGTAGCTCCGCTTACATGCCGAATATATGTAAAGGTATTTCCATTTTGAGCAGATAATGATGCAAGTGCTGGTCCTGCTTGGCGAGTATTTTATCACGTATCATATTCAACTGGCTGATAACCTCCACCTCTGATGTCTGCTCGCTGGGGGACTGTAAAATCCGAAAGATTATAAAGCTGAAACGGAAGTAACCACTCTCTTAACTTACAGTCTCCGTTTCTATGAACCCTCCTGGTGAGGAGATCAGATTGGATACACGATAATACGATTCCACTGAGGCCATAAGGCGCGAGAAGATTGAACTGGAATGGAGAAGGTGAACTTAGAGAATTGCTTGCTTGCAACTGAGAATCCCCTCTTGTGAAACGTACTAAGTATCTGCCTCGAGGTAACCTGCATTCAAGACATTCAACAGCGTCTCATCGACATCCGGCTTGGCCAGCTCAGTGTAGTGCAGCAGCGACTGATGATCGCTGTAGATCACAAAGATAATCGGCGCCAGTATCTCGTGCATGCCCTGGCGATAACACATATACGGATGCTCCCTAGCATAGTAGAACAGGATGTTTGTCATGGCATTCTGTATGAGTGGCTTGCGAAAGAAGTCCGCGCCGGGAAAGGTGCGCACCACATCCTGTCGTATGACCGCAAATAGTTCCTGATCACTGAAATATTGATTCCAGACACTCTGCGTCGACTGCGAGAGAGGATCGTCACCTTCGGGGACGGACAACTCATGCGGATTGCTCACATAATCTACGCGGAATTTCTCATATCTGAAATGAAGAACCTCTTGAGCCTTCTTCTCCCACTCTTTCTTTCTTTGTCTTTATCTCACCTGTTGCGCTGCTTCGCTCGTTGGCTATGCCAGCTGCGATGATCTTCATTGATAACCCTCAAGAGCAGCGCCCAATGGATGCTGCGAAATTTAGATACCTTCAGTTGGCCATTGAATGCGTGTAGGCGTAACACCTCTGGATTCTCATCCAACTGGGACAATAGCTGTGTCCATTCTTGCCGATAACGTTCGACAGACGTCATTGCGTTGTTGGTAGCAGATGCAACAACAACAACAGGTTCAATGGCCCGTCCCTTTTCCTCGCGTACGTTTGTTTCTATGGCTGCGTTTGCATCCGATTTTGATGTCGGCATATACAATTTAATTGCCTCGATGCCGCGCACGGTCATTGCTTAGCTGCTGCTTGAACACTTATCGTTATAATCAGCATATTTTAAAACTGAATATATATATTAATTATATAGAAATCAATCAAAATTTGGTGGTTAACAAAACAAAGCTGATTCAATTTGACAACATTACTGAGATAAGCAAACAGTGTGGCTGTATTGCTTCACAAGGGAATTGGGAGAGATTTGGACTATGTGGCAGCGCTGCGGTTTCGATAATCAACCCGCGTGACTATCGGTAGTTGGGAATCAAATTCAAATTGTATTTTATCAACAACGAAATGTTTGCTGTCATTTATGTAATTTGCACAAAAATAATAATAAATAAATATAAATAATATAAAGTATATTTTTCATAAACATGTTTTTCATAACATTGTTTTTGTCTGTTATACTTTCTGAGCACTTGTTATGTGTTAACTGCAGTTCATTTCATTAAGTTAATTAAAATATTCCCAATTTCATTATTTAATTATATCTGCAAAGAATTGCAATATTTAAATATTTTTGAGTCGATTGAAATTAAGTAAATAAAAACTAAAGTAATAACACACTAGACAAGGTGAACAAAATAACAATTTTAAGATAAATAATTAAAATCGCTTCGCATGTTGATGAAGTTATTAAGCTGTTTCCTAAATGCAGATTTCAGTTGATAAATCTTAACTAAAATATAGCTAATTTGTTTGCCAGTATATTGTGGTTCATCTAGCAGTAAATTAATGCGTGACACACTCACACACCCAAAGAATGGAGGCCAATGCTAGTGAAGCGCGCTTGATGCGCAGCGAAAAAAAAACATATCGATTATATATAATATGTATATTATATGTATATGCCCCGCCGTTAACGAAACTAACAAACCAGGAAATGAAGAAAAGAAAAAATAACAATAAACGATGTCGCGCCGGCGCAACAGTACCAACGAGACGGGCTATTAGCATAAGCATTAGCTTTGGCAGAAGTTCGACCCTATGCGCTATGCCAATATATTGCAAATAACCGCGATTGACTCTAGTTTACGGCATTAAAACTTCTCTATTTTGCTTTGTATCGATCGGAGGTAATGCCAGAGTAAGACGGTCAATGCCGTTTTTTGATCTAGTCTTGAGCGAATTTTCTAACATGTTTTCGACTTCCATTAAACTTGACCCAATGAATGCGCGTCTGTCTCTCAGCAGATGCGGCAGCAACATCTGTGGAAACGACCATAACGACATTTTCGGTGGGTGGACTGCTTAGTGGTGCGTTTCCATCGAGAATATTAAGTTTTTCGACTAAAAAGTTATCATGGTCAATAGTGAGTGAACAAGTTCATGACTTTTTGCATGCATTGGACCATGAAGTGCAGCGTACCTGTCCTGTATGCACATCGCAAAATATTTTACACGTGCACGTTTACGTGGTTGCCTTATTATCACAGGTCAAATAACTGCATTGCATTGGACCATGAAGTGCAGCGTACATGCCTTACATATATATCGAAGTTCAGCTTAATAATGCAGGGCTGCCCCTGCCTATCAATCACAGGTCAAATAAGTGCATATCAGACTTAAAATACAAAAGTATGCAGGGTTGCATCCTTGACTGCGATGCTTATTAATATATATAAACATATGTATGTATATTGCTGCATTTTATTTCAATGCTATTGCAGTTCCGCAAACACACTCTGTCACACACGCACGTACATACGCACACACACCATAAATATTCGCCGCATTGACTTCGATTCCATTTCGATTTCTCGGTCAAAGTCAATGTCAATGCAAATGCGAAACTGCAAAGTCGCAGCAGCGACGGCGACGTCGACCACAAAGACAGCGGGCTGCTTTATTTATTGTTATTTCTTGTAAGTTGTTTTTGCTTGTCTTTGATTGTCTTTGTTTACTCGTTTTGTTTTTTTTTTGATTTTCGTTTTTCGTGCAACGGTCAAGTCGAGTCAAGTTTAGCCGCTTATCAACGGACGTCTCGCCGTTTGCCTTTGCGTTGGGAACTAGTTTTTTTTTCATTTTGTGTTTTTTTTTTTTTGTTTTCATTATTTTTGACTTGCTGCCCTGTTACAATTTGCTTTGACTGCTTTGCATTTTCTATTTCCTGATGTACGAGCCCCAACCACTATTAATTCGAACAGCATGTGTTTTTGGCAGTGTGCAATGTTCAACACACGATATTTTCAATACTATTACAGATAACGAATGCCAGTGAATTTTGTCTAAAAGAGAATTTTATTCTCTTTGCGATGACAAAATTTGCACAAAAATAATAATAAATAAATATAAATAATAAAGAAATATAAATAATATAAAGTATGTTTTTCATAAACATGTTTTTCATAATATTGTTTTTATCTGTTGTACTTTCTGTGCATTTGTTATGTGTTAACAGCAGTTCATTTCAATAAGTTAATTAAAATATTCCTAATTTAATTATTTAATTATATCTGCAAAGAATTGCAATTTGTGTTTTTTTTTTGTTTTCATTATTTTTGACTTGCTGCCCTGTTACAATTTGCTTTGACTGCTTTGCATTTTCTATTTCCTGATGTACGAGCCCCAACCACTATTAATTCGAACAGCATGTGTTTTTGGCAGTGTGCAATGTTCAACACACGATATTTTCAATACTATTACAGATAACGAAGGCCAGTGAATTTTGTCTAAAAGAGAATTTTATTCTCTTTGCGATGACAAAATTTGCACAAAAATAATAATAAATAAATATAAATAATAAAGAAATATAAATAATATAAAGTATGTTTTTCATAAACATGTTTTTCATAATATTGTTCTTATCTGTTGTACTTTCTGTGCATTTGTTATGTGTTAACAGCAGTTCATTTCAATAAGTTAATTAAAATATTCCTAATTTAATTTATTAAATTTAATTTATTAAAAATTTATTAAATTTAATTATATCTGCAAAGAATTGCAATTTGTGTTTTTTTTTTTGTTTTCATTATTTTTGACTTGCTGCCCTGTTACAATTTGCTTTGACTGCTTTGCATTTTCTATTTCCTGATGTAGTATAATCAGCCAGCAGCAAATTGAATTGATGATTTTAGTGGTTATTTGTTGTATATATATAATCACACACACACACACATATACGTCTGCATACGGCAAAGTAGACGCAGTAAAAGAAGTGCTGCGAGCAGCGCGCATGACGCGGCAGCGCGTCGTAGTCGTCGAGGTGAGCTACGATTTTGCGCGACTTTGGCCCCTATCGATGCGACGATGGCTTTGTATCCATTTACATATTTTAATTATTTTCTTCTACTCTTGCTGCTGTTTCAACTCGGTTTTTGTCTCTCTCTCTCTCTCTCTCTCTCTCTTTCTGTCTCTATTTGTCTCTCTTTCGCTCCCTTTGCCTTCTTTACAGTTACAGTTACGCACTTCCAAACTCTACGCGGAAGACAATGGAAGCACGGAAGTCGTCGGACAGGCCATGGCTTGTAACGATCCGCGTCTATAATATTAATAACAACGAAGGGTATAAAAATATCGTTAAAACAGTTGTATTTCTTGTTCTATCAAAGGTCCCGTGACCATCAAGAACAGAACACATCGATAGATAGAATATTTCTTGATATTCTTTCGCAACACTGCCGTGAATCATAATTAAGAGTTCAAGCTCAGCTCTTGGGGAGTTCACATCAGTTTATTATGCTTCCAAATTCCAGTCAAGGTTCATGGCAAAGCCCGAAACCAGTTTCGTTGTTAAGAATTCTAAGGTTCTGGGTGTGCGATTAATCAAAATGTATAGAAATCATAGAATACTTAATAATTATCATAAATTTACTTATTATAGACCTTAGCATTCACTGTACTATCAATTGTAGTTGTATATTGAAAATACTACGGAGATACTGTAAGAGATCTGTAAAATTTGACGATTCTAGCCTATTTAAACTAAGTATTAAAAGATCTATATTAATAGATTCCCCGAAATGAAATAGGCGCAGGCTAAGAAGTTGTTTGATCACCCAAATCAGGTTTGCGGCTTGTATTCTACTGTAGAATTCTAAATAGACAGCAGCATTCTTAGCTCTCTGTTCTTATCGATGCTGATCATGATCGAGTTGTTAATGAAAATAGTAAAGTGGTTGGGAATTGGTGACAAGTTCTACGTATGCTCCCAGCAACTGTGGACAACACCGAGAGGGGCTCCACAGGTGCAAGGAACGCGGAAACACGCGAAAAAGAAACGAGAAACAAGTTGAAAAAAATAAGAAAGAATCAAAATGGAAATCGAACGCTAAAGTTTCAAGTGAGCACGTGAGATATTTTTTAATATATCCGCAGCAGATACTCCATTTTTTGCTTTTGGCATTTCAATGATTTCAATTTCGGACGTTGAGTTGAGAGATCGGTTAAGTTTTGTGGCATATTCAAAAGGGATTATAATTCATGCGAGCATGATGCGAATAATGTCGGAATTTACACAGTAATGTATTGTATGCTTAATTCACACTGACGTTGACGGGACGTTGCCTAACCTAACCTCAAATGCGATAGTAGGCTTAAAAGCAGGTTTAAAGTTCGAATTTGTTGAGCGAGAATCTCAGACAACTTAATTTAAATAACAAATTTATTAATCTTTAAGAGACTCGAGACTTGATTTAGTTGATTTATCATGTTGGTTGGGTTCGCCATGCTTTCTAACCTCACTTATTAAGCTGATTTATGTGCGAGTTATGAATTTCACTGCTAAACCAGGAAAAATGTTCATAAAACTTACATTTAATCGTTTCAAATGAAAACAACCGTTTCTAACCTTATTCATGCTCTGTGTACATTCACCTGCCTCGGTCACGCCCCCCTCATTGAGTATACAAATAAGCGAAAAATAAAATTAGACATATAATTTGCGTAGTTTTTATAGCCAACCACTCACTGTACCCACTTTGATTTGTTGAAGATCTTGAGTTGAGTCTTAATGGTTTTTATATGTCTCGCTGCTTGTCGAGCACTCGTGTTGGTCGTAAAACCAACACAAAAAGAGGCATGTTCTACCCCGTACCGTTCTTTCTAACGTACCGAAGATCATTAGTTAGTTTATGAAGATTGTCAATCGTTTATGGGATGTCTGCTCCAACATAGATCGTTTCACCATTTAATATATTGAAAAGATATAATAATTCTTTATAAATATTTATAAACTTAAATTGCCGACCTCCGATAGGTTGCGGGTCCTAGCGGACCTTCCTAGTGGTTCACCAATCAAATGTATCTTAAAAGACACAGAAGATACAACCGTTGTACCATATCTATATGACAAACACCATTTCTTAATGTTATTAAAGAGTGTATTTACGCTTCTCCTGGGAATTTCGCTTTCAATGTGTTTATTTCTTCTTGGCGTGATAGTCATCGCATTTTCTAGTTGCTCTTCTTGTGTGTTATCAACGCATTATCGATTTCCTCCTTCAGTTGATTCTTGTCGCCCCAGCCCCAGATGGGGTGAGTGCCGTCACCGGTGCGCCTGATACGTTTCTTAATGATGTCAGGGGACACGCTCTTGAGATCGTAAGCCCAGCCAATTTTGGCGAAGAAGTGAATAAACGGGAGAGTAACGTTAAGCGAATAGTTGCCGAGCTCTGCGGTTTTGTAGTCCCAGGGGAAGACATGGTGATAGTTATGCCATCCCTCGCCTAAAGCGAGCACTGCAACAAGAATGTTCTCCGAAGGCTTGATGGACTTGTCAAATGGTTTACTGCCGAACATGTGCGCCGCGCTGTTCACCATCCAAGTACAGTGCAAAAGGAAGCACCAACGGAACATAGTGGCCACAAACCAAGCGTTGGACAGAGTCTCATTCCAAAAGTAAATGGGTGCCAGAGTGGGCAGAATGAAACAGCATAGAGGCATCAGAATCATATAGTATTTCCTTTGGAACATCACAATGGGATCGGCTTCCAGATCGGAAAGATCAATAAGCTTTCCCTTGGCCTTGACCTCGGGATCCTTTCTGGTCAGCAACCAGCCAATGTGGGAGAAGAAGAAGCCACGTCTGTTATCGTGTGGATCAGCATTGGATTCGGTATACTTGTGATGCACACGATGATCGCGTACCCAATGGTAGATGGGATCCATGAAAGCCATAGTATTAAAGATCATTAAAATCACGCGAAGCGGCCACTTCGCCTTGTACGCGCGATGAGCCCAGAGACGATGTACGCCAGCTGTGATACCAAATCCAGAGCATAAATAATGACCAAAAACAAACAGGATAGTCTGCCATTTGGCCGATGTGACGAGTAGCCAGGCACCGTAGGCGGCGGCCAAGTGCAGATAAGTGAATGTCACTATGTTAAGCCAAACCCATTTGAGTTTACGTGTATTCTTCATGGGGACAATATCCCTAACCAATCCACCATCGATTGTCTCGGCATCGTACTCGAAGAGCACGCCCGTCGTTTCCTGCTGGTTGGCGTTGGGCGGCATATTCCTGCTGTAGTTGTGCAATCACTCTTCGCATTTACCACGGCGTAATCCGGATAGACAACCTGCGAATCGAAGCTTTTGTAAATAACTGATTACAAATTGAATGTATTTCATTTGTTTCGTTGCTTGTCGAGCACTCGTGTTCTTTTTGCAAGAAAACAAAATCCACAAGCACGTAATCTACAGTCTAGCAACAACTGTCTAGGACAACTGACCAAATCGATTGAAGGGGTATACTAATTATGTGCAAATGTATATAACTTGTGCCTGTTACATACATTTGCACATAATTAGTATAATTAGTATATATATCCGCTACACAACTGACCAAATCGATTGAAGGGGTATACTAAGTATGTGCAAATGTATGTAACAGGCACAAGTATATTTTATATGTTCCTGTTTAATTTAAATATATATTTTATGTTTAGCGTATTTTTATCTGCAAATTTTCTTGTTGCGAAACATAGAAATGTATCAAAAATGGAACAAAAACTTAAGCAAAATGTTTATACAGTTTGTTTATACAATTAGTATACATAGTACATACCCTCTAGCCTACTACATCTTAGTTCTTAAATTACTTATATTTTAATTATCCGATCGCAACCAAATTTTCAGAAATTATACGTAGGTTGGTTATTATTGTGTTTACCAAAAATGAACTGTACTGCGTTAAAATTACGCTTGGTATGCGGTTTTTATCGATTTGCGGAGGCGGAAGAGGGCGTGGTCAAAATCTAAAATATACTTGATTTGCGCTCAGATTTTCGACATTTTTGGTGGTCCTAGCTCTTATAGTCTTCGAGATATCGATATTTAAACGGACAGACTGACAGATAGACTGCCGGACAGACAGAAAGATAGACAGACAGAGCGACATTCCTATATCGACTCTGCTGTTTCTGCTGATTCAGAATGTATATCGTTTACGGGGTCTGCCACGGTTCCTTCTGCTTGTTACATACATTTTTGGTTGGCACAAAGTTAAAACACCCTTCTACCCTATGGGTAGCGGGTATAAAAAGGAAGGTTATCGAACCAACCTTGTTCAGAATTGTTTAACATATTTCATGTTTTCGATAAAAGCTGGAACAACTTAAATTGTGGGTATATACAATTTTGTATTTACTTTTAACTAATTGTTTCAATGAAAACTATTTATATATGTAGTTGTATGCAGCTATATATGGTTCGTAATTGATGTAATTTTATATGCATATTTGTTATTTAGAAAAGAACAAATCGGGTATTTTGGGAAAAATTCGAAATAAAGCTTATATACATATACATATATGTATATATATTTCTACAGAATATTTAATGAAAAATTCAGAATTCCCTCGTCCCGCAATTCTTTAACTTTACGCGCAGTTTATCTTAAAAAACATCTAGATTTTATTGTAAAAAAACTAAACTGTCAGCACTGTATCTGCAAGTGTATAAAGAGGAATATTGCACGTAACGAGACTTGAATCGTATGATGAGTTCATCGATTCTACGAGATGAATCCCTTGAGTCTCCATGCACTTAGGCATGTTGCAAATTGTTGTTTGTTTCTAGACAGATTGACAGACAACTGACATTGCGTTCTTCCTGTGACAGTGAGATACTATATGTTTAAAGTATAAGGTATATGATGCACTATCACATACACATAATTGTTACATGTATTTTTCATTTGCATAACGATTTGGTTGAGGCAAAGTGTTGCATTTCCAGCGATTTGCCAGTCTTAATTAGGCTTTCACGCACTTTAGACGCAGCCCTTGCCTTGTCTCGCCGCGATCTACAGGTAAACATTAACATATATGCATACGATGTACTTGTTGTTGTTGTTGTTACACCTGTTGCAATGCTCTCATGTGACGCGACGCATTTCAATTAACTTCAATTTCAAAATAGTTCAAGCATCACATAACCTCCGAAGAGGCAAAATGTGAAATTTCCAAAAAATGACATCAGTGCTGGGGTTAGGTTGAGTCGTGTAGAGTCGTGGGGGAGGAGGGTTGATGCGGTGATTAACTAACTGATTTAATAGCCCATTGCGGCCAGACAATTATTTTCCATAATTATTTGGGTAGTTGACTTTGTTCAAGAACTTGCAATGTTCTTGACTCTCGACTCGATTCAACACGATGCGATGCGATTCGTGCCTTGCCCAACGGCATTCTTTGCCTGCTGTGCATCTTCTTGAAATGTGTTTTGTTATTTTTTTTTTTTTAGATTTTGTATTTTTTAATGTTGCAAGTCATTATATGTTTTGGCAGCAATGGCAGCCATTAGTCGCTAATTGCCAAGTGCCAACTGCCTTTCAATTGTTCAGGAAGGCTAAGCATATGTGCGGGGTTACAAAGTTGAAGCTACACATGACAAAAGTGCTGCACAGTGGAGCGAAGGCTAACTAGAATTGATGAAAAACAAGCTATGTTGCATGATTATGAAATGTGTGAGATAAATATAATAAAGAAATGATATTTGAAATACTTATACACAGAACAAAATCAAAGATATTGTCGCACCCTGGCACATTCGAAATGAGAACATTGAAAGGGACTTGAGTACTCAATGCATACATTGCTCAACAAAAGTATAAGTACCAAGTTATCTGCACATTCTAACCAACTTGCAAGAGGACTAACAAGGTTATGTACGTACTACAGTGTTTGCCGTTACGACTTACCAACCTACTAATGATAATATATGTATAATATTATTGTTAATAAGATACATAAATTAATTGTGAGGCTTATAATTGTGAAGAATAATATGTAAATTTATTATAAAATATATATATGAATGTGCTCTAAAAACAGTTTTGTGGTATCGTAGTTATGATAGTTATCGATAAATTCGTAAATGTAACGCGATATACAATATATTATAAGTTGCAGCACTGAAAAGCTGAGTAAGAAAAGTACTACAAAAATGATAGAATGTGTGTAGAATTTCTCCATCTATAATTTGATGTTACTGAGAGAGTAATAAATGTAAACAGGTTTAAATATAAAGTAAATGATTTCAAATTACTTTCAGTTTCAGCTGTTTCTAGTGTATCAACACATAAAAACATGTGGAGCTGTAGAGGTATTATGCATAGCTCTGTGTACTCGCAGCTTTTATACATTTATAACATTAACTTTTTAATGGTTTTTATTTTATTTGATTTACTTTTTTTTGCTGTGTTCATTCACAAATGCAGAGCATAAACAGGTTGATTGATCCCTGATTGTTAATGGAACTTTTACGCATTGTACAAATACTATGGGCAAGTGCGATACAAGGCACGTGAGCGCGTGCTGTTATAATGCTGCTATTATAGTGCTGATTACACTATTAAATTGGCACATGCGTGAACTTGTAAATGCGATACTAAACTGACCCCCTCTCCACCCGAGTTGAAGTGGGTAACCTAATTGAAACCGGTTGCACACTAAATACGCGCACGACTCTGTGTGTGTGTGTGTGTGTGTATGATGGGGTTAATTTGATTGTGGTACCACTGTGCCAGGTGTTGCTTTGTACGTTGCAAGTTGTCGCTTTGCCACAAGTTGACCTTCAACTTTTGTGGTTGCGCTGACAAAATTGTAGACTCGGTCTTTCAAGCTGTAAAGTAATGTGTATGAGTGTATGTGTGTGTGTGGTAAACATTTTTAGTATCCAACACTAAACAAAAATTAGACAAAACTCATTTCAACTTTGCGCTCTGTGCGAAAAACAAAACCTCATAAACACTGCAAGAAAAGCCATGTACAAATAAATAATTATTGGTCTAAGGCACAGCACACACAAACACACATACACAACATACACACATACACAACATACACACATATCATACACTCACAGCACACACACTCAACATACATACACACACCTATAGCTTTCCACAGACCAGTTATTGTCCCACTGCTCTTATATTTGTCTTCAGAACTGTGTGCGGGGTCTTCGGGGTCTTTGGGGTCTTTAGCTGCTCTTCATATTTTGACACTTTGCGCGTCCAAATATTTACGCGGATTAAACAGCAATTAAGTTTGGTCATGAAATTGCTTTTAGAACTGTAACCCGACTTGAACAAAAATCGCATGTAAACCTCGCAGTTTACCCAACATAACGCTCTTTTCTTCTTCTCAGCTGAGAAACACTTGAATGAATCTGGTTTTGGGTTTTGTGGCGGTCTCTTTTCAGCATAATTTTCACAGTTAACTCGCTGTTTATTGATCTTGAACTTTGTCTTTCTTTTTGCGTTTAGCATGAAGAAGTCACGTAGTTTCCGAAAATAATTTCTGAGTTGAGTTAGGTCTGAATAAATTGAAACTTAGGTCTGAATAAATTGGTTTTGTGGGGCTGGATTAAAGTCGAAGTGCTTTTTCTGTAAACAAATTAGAAGCCAAAAACACCTGGTGTTATAGAATATTTGTAAACATGTTTCCCATATGCAAAACAACATTTTCCCAAATATATTATTGTAATTTATTGTAAGGTTTTTCCATTATAACCAATAAGCTTGTCTGTTTGTCTAGACTTCCCCGTAGGTCATGGGCAAGTAGGCCAACAATAATAGAGAGAAACCAAGAACCTCCACAGGAAAAAAACAAGTCTTTAATATAATTATGATAGAAACAAGTTAAACGACAACGTGCTCAACTTGACCGATAGTTGAGGCATTATGACCTGCACAGGGCGCAATAAAGAAGCAAACGAAAACGAAATTGTGCGAAACAAAGTCAAAGCCAAGTCGAGAGTTGTTTGGCAACTTGAATGTGTGAGAGACTATACCCTAAGGGGCCTACGTGTGATTAAACATATAGACACGTCTAGTCCAGTGGGAATATCTTATATATATTACAACAAGGTGTTCCCCCAGGTGCCTCTTATTTTGACAATAACTTGGCCCAAAACCAGAGCAGCCACGCGCCGCTAAAATTGAAACAAACTACATAATGAACATCAGCATAAACGAGACCCGACCCCAGCCCCATTTGCAGCCCCACAATCGTCAATCTCCGTCATAGCGCAAGAATCGTCAACGAGCCGTAGATCAATACGAAACAAAACGAAACTAAACGAGCCGAGACGAGCCGAGCCGAGCTGAGCTGAGCCGAGACGAGCACAGTGATATACATATAAAAAAGCGTTTTTTCGGCGTTGGCAATTATTGGTAGGCACTGTCGATAGTGTTCCGTTCGCTTCGTCTTTGCTCGTCTCTCTCTCGTTTCGTCTCACTTCGGCTCAGTGCGAATATATTTTGAAGTAGGCGCTTAAAAAGCTCGGCGACTCGTTCCGTACTTCCATACGCCGTGCATTCTTCGCGAATCGTGGATGTGCCGTGTGTGTACCACAAACTAACTGTATAAGTCGTCGAGAATATATACCAAACCGGACATCCTTATAGGGATGTCAAACGAACTTTTGCGTGCGTAATATTCAACTAATCCGTGGAGGATTTGTTTTGTGCAAAGTGTCTTCGAAATCGGAACGAAATCTAAAGAACTTTTCAAACACCAAGGATACCTAATCCCGAAAATAGTTACTAATCTTCAGCAAACACTGTAAAGGTGAGACAGAGAGCGAGCAAAAAATAATAATACAATTTTTTGAGGTAGGGTGCTCCAACTGTAGTTCTAAAAAATTCAACTTGAATTTCACAAGTCACCACAAAGATAAAAAAAATAAAACCTGAAAAATTCCCCCAATTTGATCGGCTACGATCACCGCGTTAATTTGCGGAAGTCACAGCTCAGAAAAAAACCACGTCAAGAATCAAAACTATCGTAAAAGTTGAAACCATTGTTGAGCAATAATAATAAAATTTGAATAAGAAGCGATCGCGTCAATAGTTTTCGTGAATCATCTGCATAAAGGAAATCGTGGAGCAGAGATTACGATCGCAACTATGGAGCGATCACGTAGCTCAAATAACGAATACAACGAATTATGCTCATCCCAAAAAGGCTGACAACTATGTACAGACACTATATATGCATAGATAATGTATATGTATATACTATATATATATTCATATGTGTACAATCGGCCGATATCAATAGGGAGGGTTCTATTGAATTCCATTTCTTTGCCCCGTAATTATGAATGCTTTGTGTACAGGCTCATAATATATATGGATGCCACGCATAATGCCCGGGCTCGGTATCGGGCTCAAGCCTGTGCTTAGACCCGGATCGGGCCTGTGCATATAGAACAGTAGTACCCCAGCTGCGTCACGTTCCCAGACGCGGGCGCAGGCGCAACTTAATATGCGTCAAACGTAGCGTACTGCGTGCGCTAGGCGAATCGATCAATGGATCCAGCTCAGCGCTGCTCAATAGCAGTAGCAGTAGCAGACTTTGTATTAGATTTATTAGTATTAATTTTACTACTATTATTATTATCATTGTTGGCTTTGTTTCGATGACGCGTTGCCAAGCAGCAAACAGACAGCGAACTAGCAAAGATCTGGCCAAAAACCTCTGGCCAAACCTTCAGACGCGGCCAAAACTTGTTGCCATTCAGCAGCACCTTGATCCCACAGCATACATATAAATAAAAATGTACCTGTATTGGTAGGTATATATATAGTTATATATAAGTTCTAAACAAAAGCAGTTCTATGCATAATTTTGCGCTGTATGCTAATAATTCCGGTAAGGATTGGTCTATGTCTCATCGCGGAGACGAGTCTATAACTGATTAGACTGCAAACTTGTTTCAGTGAAGGGGGGTAGAGATGTTGCCCAGCTGCGCGTGGCAGTATGAATTGAAACTGCTGCTGCTTCTTCTTCATCTCTTCTTCATCTTCTTCTTACCATTTGAAATTAATCACTTTATTTCCATTTGACGCTGAGTTCAATTGTGCAAACTGCCTAATTAATTGAGGGAAATCATTGTATGCGCATATCCGATTTCAATTTATATTCCAACTCAAAGTTAGTCTTTAAACTTTCAATGTCAAGGGTTTGGTTTGACCAAAAGCTCAACTTAATTCAACTCTGCCTGCGGAGCTCTTCAACTTGACATTGAACCATGCCAAGCACACGAGGCTTGGGGAGAGAACAGAGAACGCGATAGAAACGAGATACCACATGAGAATTCGATGCCAATAAGAACACTTTTGTTTATATCAATAAACAACATGCATATGTTATGAGGTCAACCGGTTCGGTTCGGCTTGAAGAGACTACACACAGATACACACACTCACACAATCTCCTAACTTCTACTGATCTTCTAGCGTTGCCAAACTGAAAACGGGTTCGCAACTGTTGCTGTTGCTGTTATTGTTGTTGGCCCTGAGCGTGGCTGGTTGCAGCTGCAACAAGTGCAATTACCAATTATCAATTGCAGAGTTACGTTGTGAGTTCTCAAGTGTCTAAGACAAACAATTTGAACTTGACTAAGCTCAAGATATACTCAGATATGTAGTACTATATCTTGCCATGTAGATGACATTTGAGATGGCATGCATTGTTCAGGTGCTCTCGAGTGTGGCGCGATTGATATCAGGTATCAAAGAGCGTGACACGAGGCGTATGCGCATTATCATATATAGGACAGCATCTATTGCATGCGAAAAGGAAATTCAAGGAAATTCCATTTAGCAATTGTGAAATCTAATTAACCTACCCCAACTGACTCAAATTTAAACTACATTTTCATGCATTTGAAATCAAGTGAACTTTGTATAATTCAAATTTAAAATTGCAAATACGATTCTGATTAACAGTTTGCATATGTCATTCACTGTACACTCTTTATTTTTTGTAATGCAACCCATAATATGCTGAGTTTATTCTAAAACATTCCAATTGAATTCCCAACTCAGGCCATTAATCTCGATTGATTTATGCGCAGCTAACTTTCTTATATAATTTGTAGACAAAAACCCAAAACTTTATGAATATTAATTGAGTTATAAAAAAAAATAGATAGAGAAACCAAAAGCCAAAAACCCAAAAGCGATTATCGATTGCCTTCTCGAGTTGTTGTTTTTTTTGTGTAGCCTTTTCATCGATGCTTCTTTGTTTCGTGTGCTGAGACTTCCGCTTTGGCTACTCTGTGCTCTTTTGTGTGTCCGTTCAAGTAGCTCAACTGGCGAAGGTCGTTGGTAATGAGTCGACAGCTGCTCTGGTCCATAGTTGGTTGGGCCAGGCATGCCATTTAGGATGAGTTTGTGCTGAGCATTCGAAATGAGCGCGATTTGCATGTGAAAGAGGGCGACGCGCTGCACCTGTAGAGCAATCAATCAATTCAGCTTAACTCAACTCTTGCTCACTTGCAGATGGCACCCAACATAATAGGCAGCACCTTTATACTCGCCGAGACGTCCATTGCGGATGCTAACAACAATAAAATGTCATCCACAACGGCTGCGCCTGCGCCCGTCAAGCAGGCGCCCCCACCTTCGGCCAAGAAGTTGGCAGCAGTAGCAGCACCAGCACCAGCACCAGCAGTGACTGCAGACACGCCTGAAGAGGTAAAGGCCAAGGCGAAGGCAAAGGCTGAAGCAGCAGCGGATGCCTATAAAGTTGACATCGTATGGCACAACGTGGTTCTCTTCATCATTCTGCACTCGACGGCACTTTATGGTTTATTTTTGATCTTCTCCGAGAGCGCCTACCTGGAGGTCATATTCGGTGAGTAGCAATGACTTTCAACTCTCTTCCTTTCTATCTAAATGTTTGTCTTTGCTTGCTCAGTGTATATCTTTAGCTTCATGGGGGTCTGGGTATCACGGCGGGCGTGCATCGTCTGTGGTCGCACAAGTCGTACAAGGCAAAGCTGCCGCTGCGCATCTTCCTTATGCTGTGCCAGTCGCTCGCCTTCCAGAACAGCATCTGGGAGTGGACACGCGATCACCGTGTGCATCACAAGTTCACCGACACACACGCCGATCCCCACAACTCGCGCCGTGGCTTCTTCTTCGCCCACATGGGTTGGCTGCTCTGCAAGAAGCATCCCGATGTTGGCTACAAGGGCAAACAGATCGATATGACCGACATTGAGCAGGATCCCGTTGTAATGTTCCAGAAGAAGTAAGTGATAGTCATGGTGCTGCTAAACAGATCTCAACTAATCTGACACCATTTACTCCTCTTCAGATACTACTTTGTTGTGATGCCCATCTGCTGCTTTGTGGTGCCAATGATGCTGCCCTACTACTTTATGGGCAGCTCTCTGAAGGTTTGCTTCTTCACCTGTTCCATGCTGCGCTATTGCATTTCCCTGCACGGCACCTGGTTGGTCAACAGCGCCGCTCACTTCTACGGCATGAAGCCCTACGATCGCTTCATCAGCCCGGTCAACTCGCGTCTTGTGTCGAACATCACCTTCGGGGAGGGATGGCATAACTATCACCACGTCTTCCCCTGGGATTACAAAGCAGCTGAGCTGGGTACCTACAACGGTAACTGGACCACCGCATTCATTGATCTTATGGCCAAGCTTGGTAAGTCGACAGAGAGTACAGATTGAAGAACGTTCCTAACATGCCCTTTTTACTCCTCCAGGACAAGCCTACGATCTGAAGTTCGTGTCACAGGAGATGGTGTACAAGAGAGTGTTGCGCACGGGTGATGGAACGCATATTGCGGCATTGGATGTGAACAACAACAATGGAGCGCCAACAGACGAGCTGGTAATGCATCTGGATCACGAGAAGGAGGAGAACAATGTATGGGGTTGGGATGATAAGGATATCAGTGAGGAGGATCGCAAGTATGCGACGATCGTGAAAGCGGACGCCGAGTGCAAGAAGGATTAGGCAGGATTAGCTATGGAAAGACAGGAGATTGCGTCTCGAATGCGAATACTAAGCATAACTATATATATATATTTACATAATATAAAGGCGTACCTCGGCTCTGATCAGAATCGAGATCGACCTTTAAGAGCGTCCACCTTGGAATCTTTGAACTGTTGATACGGTTTAGCGCATCGAGGGCAACGAGATGAGAATGAATGCTTCAATTCCAAAAACAAAACAAAACAAAACAAAACAAGACATAAAACAAAATGAAACAAGAAACCAATCAAAATCTATATTCGAGATATAAGTGAAAGTGCATTCTGCGGCAGATTGTACAAATATATATCAATTTTATTAATTTTTTACGTATATATACTAAATATATGCATATGTATAACTGCCTGATCGTTGTGTGCTGAACGAACTGAATTGGCACTAACTGTAACACAAGAGGTTCTAGTGTTAACTGTACCTAGACTTAGCAATTAGTTTATAGTTCTCGAATCTTAATTGAGTGTACATTGTTTTTAGTTATTAGGTGTGTAGGACATTAAGCCAAAATAGGTCTACTGTATATTTAATCACAACAAAAAATTGTAGAAAAATCATACAAAAATAATCCGAAAAAAAAAATACGTTAAAATTCCATAAACCTCTTTTTGTTTTGGGAAATGTAATAATGTTGTGGTAAACAAATACTTAACATGCGAGTTATCTGAAACTACTCAGCAAATGAAGCATAAGGTGCTGTCAAGGTTGAATAGAGTTCCCGTTTTTCGTTGCTTCACATATGATATTGATAGGAGGTAAATCACAGTTAAGACCTAATTTTATAGTCGGTTGTTGATTGTTTCAGGTTTAACCTCTTCGATTTTCACAGGCACAGACAGTCAGGCTGTCTGTCTATCGATTTGTCAGGGAAGTAGCGAAGCGTGCCGTTCTTATCGCTGCCCCTTGAGAAACGAGTTCTGTCACCGCACTTCTCGATTCATTTGCACACGCGTGTCTCATACATTTTTAATGAGTTTCGGCGAAGAAAAAGAAGGAGAACATGAAGCAAACTGACTTATTGAGATGCGGTCAAGAAAAATCTAGTTAAACCTCGTACTGCTGTCTGCTATTGAATATTTAGAAAAACTTATTTTTTAGAATTGACGCAAATTTATTCACTTCTCTTTTGCATTTTAAATTTTTCTTCAGCTATAAATTTAATTTAACTCCTTTTGTTTTTGGTAAGTATAAATTGTTCGGAAATCGATTTAAAGTATATAAAAAAAGTTTTCGAAATTACGTTGTGAAGATTCGTATTTTTAAAGATTCTTTTTTAGATTTCTGTAAATATTTGCATGATTTTATTGAACTAATTTGGATTGCTTTGTCTTTGTTAACTTGTCTCGTGTATTTAGTAAAGATATTTATCGTCTTTGAAGTTTTCGAAGAGGAAGTTAAGCTTAGACAATGTTGGGACCCTATAGGGTAAGTAAGTATCTCTGCTGAGTCAGTTCGGCAAACCTTTCTATTACCTTCAATTTTTAGCAGAGTATGAACAGTATGTAAAGACCTTGGAAGGAATGGTTAGGCAATGTTGGTCACCCCTTAGGGTAGCTATATCTCTGCTTTGATAAGCGAACATTTGCTAAATCAGCTCATCCAACCTCAGTGTCACCTTAAAGATAAAAGAGCAATAAGAGACCTTGGCCCTGTAAGCTTTACGATCGAGCAATGTACGGCAATTGCGTTGGGGATCTCCCTGACACCTTCACCCTCAGACAGGGTAATAAAAGACCTTGAAGACAGCCCTATAAACTTTATTGAAAACATTCGAGCAAGATGCGATAATCGCTTGGTCAGGGGTCAATGAAAGCCGTCAGTGTAGCCGTAGTTAATGTGCTGCGGTTGATTGGCGGCACTGGAGGCGGAGGCCGAGGCGTAGGCATAGAGCATGGCGGCCAAGAAGGCACCGTTGTTCATGAAGAGCGACAGAATGGTGGCCATTTTCAGTGTGGGCAACACAAACGGTAGCAGGCTTCCGAGCAGTATAGCGGGCAACACCAGTATGGGCACTGCCACCTGGAGCATGGTTGTCTTGTATGAGTTCTTCTTCTTGGCCTTCTTCAGGGCACCGCCACTGTCCCCGCCATGTACACCTGCCATGATGCCCTGCTGCTTGGAATCGCCCTCTGCCTCTGGCTCGTAGTTCTCCACGCTGGCACTTGTGCCGCCAACTCCGCCCGTCATGGTCGGCAGATTCATCAGACTCAGCTGCATGTCCTCCGTATCGCGTCGTCGGGCACGACCCATGCGCGATTTGATAGCTAAGAGCGAGTAAACAGAATGGAAGAGAGAGAGAGTGTTAGAGCAGGATAGTTAGCATTTCTCTCCACTCACCCTTCTTCAGCGTAAACTTGAGCTTGTTCTCCTTGCTGGGCACAATCTTGACCAGCATGCCGGGCAGAAAGTGTAGTTTGATGTCGCGATGCTTGAAGAATCGCTGAAAGTTCTGCACCAGTCGCTGATTGAGTTCCTTCTCGGACATTTGGCGATACTTGTCGCCAATCAGGCTGCCCAGTTGTGTCTCCTCGCCAAAGAACTGATCGAGAAAGTCGCGCGTCAGGTTGCCCGTCTGTGGCAGATGGCGGCGCTCCTCCAGCTTCTGCAGCACGAACAGCTTCGTGCAGCGCAACATGTTGAACTCGTGCAGGCACTCGTATATGCGCACGGGAATCGACGAGCCCAGGGGTCGTGTCACGCAGTTCGTCTTCGTGTCGTTGCACATTTTCAGCGCCCGCTAAAAAGTATGCAACAAATATTAAATTGATGAAATTTACAAATTGTTGATGGCGTAACGGAAATTCTTTTTAAGATATGAAGAGTTTTAATTGCAAATTGTTGAAATATTATGATAACAATTAACTTTACTGTTGTATTGTAATTTTGAAATATTTATTGTTATTATTTGCACTGATTTTATAATTTATTTATTGATTATTTATTTATTACTTGATGTCAAAATTTGACTGGTTCTTCTAATTGTTGTTTATTTTAACATAATTTATAAATATTGTATTTAAATCTTTGACTTCATATTTCCAGTTTTTTGGTATATTTTAAATTTGAATAAAAATTTAAATTTGAATTTATTAAAGGGTTTTACTTGTTTTCTCATTTATATTATTTTATTTATATTATTTTCTGTTATATACTGTACTTATATCTTTTTTTACATCTAATAAAACTTGCTGTTTGCTTGGGTTTTATTCTTTATCTAGACCATTTTGTTATTTTAATAGTGTATAACCTTGTTATTTGTTATTCGCTTGCACTATTTATGTTTCATTACTAAGTATTTATTATATTTTATTTTATTTATTAAGTCAATATTTCATTCAGTTTTACCGTCTCCAGTGCCTTGGCGAAGCACAGTCCGAGCAGTAGCTGCATAGCGAAGAGCGTTAAGCGCATTTTGCAATTTGCTCTATATAATTTTCCTTTTTTGTATTTTTACTTTTCTTCGGTTTCTGCACGACTGAACGAGAGCAGCCCCAGAGCCAAACTGAATGCAGCATCAAGATCGCAGCTCATCGCCGATCCTTGCCAGCGCTTTTCTCAACCCGCCGCTTTTCTACTTGTGTTGCCAACTGGTTTTCCACATGCAACACACGACGTCACACCCAACACTCAAGCGGCCTCGTGCGGATTTAGTTTAACGGGTCAACTGACAAGTGGCAACTCGCAGATACAACAACTTGCAACATGCAACTTGCAACTAGCCGATGCTGCCGTTGTCTTTGACCGATTTGTCTGACTTATGTCCGACCCAAATTGCTTGCCATGTCTCGATATTCATTGGGTTATTCAATGCAACAATCCAGCTGGATTATCACACAATTCGCCCAACGGCGATAAGCGAATTACGATTTAAGACCTCCTCTTCACTTGGCCTTATCGCGCTTATGCTTTTCCCCTCATATAATACTTATCGTCGTGCACGCATGGCAATAACTTGCCGCGATATAGAACTGTCCCGTAATCGCAATAATAGCAAAGCGATCAATGTCAGTATCAAGCGGTGTGAAATCGAATTTAAACACTGACTAATACTTTGAAAACTTAGCTTTAAAACTATTGTATATGTTACTTGGGTTATCAATTATATTCGAGAAGATGAGAAGTTTTAATTTAATTCTTATTGTAAGTATTAAGTAATATTGCTGTATTACACATATTGTAATATATCATATCACATATGTTCTATATATTCTATATCTTTAAGTAAGGTTTAAAATTAATATTAAGAAAAAACTTTATACCTGTCTTGAATATTGTAGGAGTTAAAGTGATCTAAATATAAGGTTTATCAGTAAGTAGATCGTTAAAAAATCATATTATAATATTTATATATTTTTACTATAATAATATTTATAGTATTATGAGTTAGTATGCTTTAACTAATATCTAAGCCCATATATTTATTTTTTGGATATCTAGGGACATAGACATTAAGTAGGATGTCTGATTCTTTTGATCTTAGTTCTTTATTTTTCAATATAGCAACCAGATTCATTGAGTAAGCCGAAGCGCTTCGATTTGAAATTTATTTAATATTCTTATATGTAAATCTAAAATCTTTATTATACTGTACCTTCTTCTTCTTCCAACATTAACATTTACAAATTCCTGCAAAAAAAACAATTTAAATTAACCTAGAAGTATTTTAAATTGAAAATATTGAAGAAAGTTAAATTATCCCACCCTATTGTTTAATTTATAAAGAATTAATTGACTGCTAGACCTTAAAATGTTTGCAATTGTACAATGAATATTTATAAAGATTGTAGACGACGCCGTCAGCGCTATCGACGCTGCTGTTGACGCTGCTGTCCACGCGCAGCGATTAGAAACTTTTATCTAAGTGCAGAAATTTTAAAATTGTCTCAAAGTGGAACGTTAGAGCCGGACTTGAACTGGTTGAGTGAAGAAGGGGAGAGAGGAGAGGAGGAACTGCAGTTAATTAACTGTCAAGTGAGAGTTTTAATATTAATTAGTGATTAGTTGTAATGGAGAGCGCCTAGCTAAATGCTAAATCGATGAATCGTTAGAGAAATTGAGCGAAACACACTCTCTCACAAAGCGTGACCTATTTCGTGACAACGAGGAAGTTCGGGGGGGGAGAAGGTGTCGCTAGACTTTCTATGAGTGCGGGGGAGCACGTTCTCCGGAAGAACCGTAAATCGTGTGCGCAGCCTTGCATACTAAATCAGCTTGGCATTTCACTTTCCACATCGAGCAAGAGCAACGAGCAAATCGCATTCAATAATTTACTTGATTTCAGTTAGATAAATAAATAGATAAATAAATAAATAAATAAATAATTTAAACTAGAAACTTAAATTATTATTTGGTTGCACGCTCGCTGAGGTAACGTTTGGCCTGCCAGCTTCCGATTCCATGGCGGGGTTTCTTCCTCTCTTCTACCACTCCTTCTCCAGCCAGACGGGCTGCTGTGTGTGCGAGTGTGAGTAGACCACGGGCAGCGGTGCTGGGGCGGCGGCATACGCTGCTGGGGCTGCCTGGACGGGCAGGGCACGCGACAACATCTGCCCGATGGCCAGCACCAGGAGTATGACACCCACGCCCAGACCCTTGATGGAGACCACAGTCAGTGCGGCAAGCAGCGTCGTTATGACACCCACGACAAAGGCACCGGGCACCAAAGCGAAGCTGATGCGACGCAGAAAGTGATGGCCGAAGGTGCGACTCTCTGCGGGACAGGTGTACAGCAGAATAAATATTCAATTAGTATATACTAAACTTCCCCCTCTTCGCTACTTACCACTCAACTCTGCATCGGCCTCGGAGCTGTTGCTCGTCTGCTGCTGGCACACGACAAGCTCGCACAGCAGGCACAGAGCAAGTGCGGCAAGGGTGAATCTCTGGGAGCTGTTCATTTTTATTTGAATTGCAAGTCTTTTTGTTGTTTCGTTTATGCGATTAATCCTGCGCTTAATCCGCTCGTTGCGCTGCTCTCCGACGCTGTTTGAAGATTGACTGCGTTGACCACTTGCGTTGTGGCTTTTATCGCTGCCCTCAGCAAAGGGGTACCGTCTCTGTAGCTGGGCGGGCTACTTGAAATTCGACAGCCGGACACGGCACGAACGTGCGCCAAAACAAGCGAATCGTGCCGCACACACACACACACACCTAGTGAGTTGTCTGTGTCTGCAAGTCAGTCTGTCAGTGCTTCATTTTGAATATGCATCGAGTTGCTCATCATTTTCGAGAGCCCACGGTTGCTGCCCTTTAGGGACTGCTGCACTCGATGTTTTGGTCATGGGCATTCTTTCACGACGCGTGCCTATATAGCATATTGGGGACAGCACCAGCAAACAGCGCCCCCTGGCGGCAGCACGCCCACAATTCGCTTTCATTTCTGTCGTTTGCCCAAAAATTTGATTTAACAGCTAATTAAACCGTCAAGCAATGCATTTCAATGCGGATACTCATTCACAAATGTGAATATATACAAATGTGAATATACAAGTATTCGTTTAGGGCGATTCACTTTCATTACCCACTGTAAAGGTCTCAACAATGTTGCCGTTAGTCTCCCTTCAATAGATAGCGAAGGCTGAAGCGGAATTTGTAATGGTTAGCTTATCTTTTAGGTATTTAAAATATATACAATTAATTTAAATATTATTTCTGTACTATACATAATATATTAAAATATGCTCTATATTATTTTATTTGGTACATATTAAGCTAAACATGAGCAAATCATAAGCCAGCAAGAACGAGAGCAACAGTCGAGCGACACGGGACTGTAGGATATCCTTCGACCTATGTTCCCGTGTAGTTAAATTTGTTAAATTCATACGCATATGTACATATCCCTATGTACATGCTATCAAATTATTTTCGACAGATGGCGCTCGTGCCTGCTTACTTCCCTTTTTAACTGAAACTACAAATGTATTTTATTCTCACTTTAATAACATCTGTGTTTATTGTTTGATCGGATTGCAATTTAGCGGATAGATTGATATTATAGACAGCTAACTATGTTTATAAGAAAGTTGTATCTCAAACATGGCAACTTACAAATCGAGTTTTAAAATTAAATTATTGATTTACGGAGGCGGTGGGCGTGGCAGCTAATATTTGAAATGAACTCAATCAGCGTATAGTGTACAGAAGTCTTCCAGCCAAATTTGGTATCGCTAGCTTTTATAATAGCTGAGATCTGTGTGTTCACACAGACAGACAGACTCAATCGACTCGGCTAATGATCCTCCGCAAGAATATACATAAAGCGCTAAAAATAGTTGCAGCTCAGACTCTGAAGAATCTAAGTATTTAAGCATCTATGGGCATTTAAGCATTACTCAAAATCCTTATATGCTTTTCATTGTTACACTTCAATCTTAACGGAAATACGCGCACTTGGTTAACGTTTCCAATAGTGCAATGTGCTATATATGATAGAGAAGAAGTGTGTACATTATGAAGAATCTAATTAAAACGTGTTCGGGTTTGCAGTTATGTGAAAGTCGTCGGGTCTGGAGAGACCAAATATGCTAGGCGGATTCTGTGCGCGTAAAACACAATTTACTTTCTAGCCTGGATTCGCCAAGTCAAAGTAGACAGAGAAGAAGCAGCGGTGACAGGAGCATGGCAAGGTGTTTGGCAGGGGGAAGAGGCAACTTTAGACCAATTCTGTCAACAAATTTCTCATGCGATTGCCGTCAAAGCGAAGAATTGAACCGTTAATCGCATTGCCGACACTACTCACAGATCAGACTACTTAGCGAGGCCATATATAAGAAGAGAGTGGGAGGGAGAGCGGGAAAGGGGGAGAGACAGCTGCTGGCAATTACAGCTAAAAGAAATCAATGAGAAATCGCAGGCCTACTCCAGATACTAACAATATTTTGACCGGCAATTTAATTGAGGAGGATTCTGAATCAGCGCAAGCACAACGTGCAAGTGTAAGAGAGACAGCACTAGAGGGGGCAGCTGGCTAGCGGCAAGCAGGGGGCAGCTAGAATGCTGACCGCGCCAAGTAGTGGCACAGTCTGGATGTGGCTGTGCCCAATTCCGATGCCAGTTGCAAGTCGAGTCGCTTTCTTTGCAACAACTGTTGCTGCTGCTGCTGCGGCTACTTGCAACTGCAACTGTTGCTGCTGCTGGCTGCTGCTGTGCTGCTGAGTTGATAAAACGCATGTGGCACCATGAATGCGCCACATTTAGTGGCCAACCAGCAGCGCAAACAGTTCAAAACAGTGTGACATGCAACCAAGATGAGCTGCCTATGGAGATGCCTCATGTTGACTGCGCTCTGCGCAACAGTTGCCCGCGCCCAGAGCCAAGGCCTGCAGCAGGAGCTGGAGCAGGAGCTGGAGCTGGAGCAGCAGCAGGACAGGCAGGAGCTGAAGAAGAACTCGCACATCTATATGGGCATCTACAAGAACTACAAGAGCACCTACCTGGGCAACAAGACGACGAGTGAGTACAAGAAGCGTCTGCGGGATCGAGTTAGTGCCACAGAGATATTGGAGCAGCAGGCAGCAGCTGCAGCAGCAGGCGCAGAAGCAGAGACGGAGCGGGAGCCAGAGGCAGCAGTGGATGATGCACTGGCGCAGGAGCTGCGCAATGAGGCGAACGCAGAGGCGCTGCTGGAGGCGCAGACCGAGACGGAGCCCAGCTACGATGAGAGCGAGACGGCGGCGGGCAAGAAGCGTCGCAAGCGAAAACGCAAAACAAACAATCGCGATGAGCAGCAGCAGCAGCAGGAGCAGCAGCAGGGGGAGGAGCAGCTGGCAGTGCGGCGATACCAAGTGGGACCTGGCTTGAATGTCAGCCTGGACATGAGCAACGACATTGTGCGTGTCAAGTTGGATGGAGAGAACCTCAAGGAGATCATCGGAGCACGCTGGCTGAGCACGGATAACAGCGAGGAGGGTGAGTCTAGCAAGGCATGATATCCCCTTGAACAGAGTAACTCCCTCTCTCTCTCTTTCAGGTCGTGGCAAGAAGTACGACATGATCACCAAGGTGCTGCCCCTCTTCATTCTACCCTTCCTCATACAGTCAGCGATTGTTCCCTTTTTTGGTTACCAAGCTGAAACTGCTGCTGGTCAAGTCCATTCTGGTGGGCAAGCTGGCCATCTTCCTGCTCATCATCTCGGCCATCAAGAACAGCAACAAGATGATGCAATCCTACGAGGTGGCCCCCTCCTACTGGGCCAGCGAGCCGAGTCGCCGTTCCGAGCTTGCCGCAGCTGCCTCCTCTGCGGGGGCTGCCTACAACGGGTACCGCGTCGAGGGCAAACCCACCACATGGGTCAACTGATCGAGGCGCACTATACAGGTTGCAATATTTATGATATGATATATGATATATGCTATAAAATGATATGATAAATAAAACACAAATCGGTAGAGCCAGCTTGACTTTCAGTTTTCAGTAGTCAGTAGATTTTTAAGGTTGAAGAATGAGAGGTTAAAGTATTCTCAGATTGCTTTGTGTTACTTTAGTATAGCATAGAATCATATATATAAAGATGCTCCACTTCTTTTGGCCGTTTAAACTCTAAAAAAGTATTGATCTTCTTCTTAATTTTTCATATACACTGCACGCTAAGCCAAGCATACAAATTTAACCGTATGTTTAACTTAAGCATATGTTAGTAGTGACTGCTAGATATTTGTACAGTGTAGTTTCGTATACCCTTATGTTAAAGCGATTGTTAACTGCAAGATAACAACTCTACAGAAGGGAGAACTAACCACATGGTAAAGTGCTGGTTAGTGTTATAAAAGGATCAATTGTCTCGTTGTATGGTAAGTTCTCCATCTATGTATAAAAGTATATTTGCCTAACAATATTTTCCCAATAGCAAACAGAGTCGTTCACTGGATACTCTATACTCACTTCTATGTATCTCAAACTAAGTATGAAAATTAACCACAACTAAAACTGTCAAAGTTTTTTTCTTAAATCAATAATATGGTTCTTTGAATTATGTGCTATAAACAAATGATTATCAAATTATGATTCATTTGTTCCGCGTAATTACGCCTACTTTGCACTTACAATATAAATCCCAGCAAGAATATGGATGATATAAACATTTATGGATATTACGGATAATTGTGTACTACGCTAATAGCAACAACTGATTGTGATACATCTGAAACTAATTACCGCAAGGCGATAAACGATTTAGGGGAATTACAGAAGATAAGATAATCGAATTTATCGTACAGTAGAAATGCACTAAAGTGAAGTAGTATATTGAATTAGTGATGCGGACAAACGTAGAAGAGCTGGATATCATAAATTAATATGTAAATAATATGAATTAAACTCAACTTTGAAGTAGTTCATTTGTATTGGGTGTCCAAAAATAAACGTAAGTAGTAAAATGTTAATATTACTGAACAACACATCAATGTTGGGGCCGCAGTTCAAATATCTTATGTAAAATTAAGTGAAAAATTAATTAAAAAGAAGCTCTCTATAGCGTAAGTTCATTAAAGATAAGCCTGATTTGTTATTCCATAAATAAACCTATCCTATATAACATACATTATGATTTAATCCCAAAATTTGTAATCGAAAGTCTGGGAATTGTGTTTTCTATTTAATTCCAATCAAGTGTTAATTTGGATTATATAGTATATTCTTTCGATTCCAGCTCTCTCTAAGTGTTCGCTATGTCGAGAGCTCGCTGTAGTTTGAAATATGATGGAATCAATGATAGAACAACACTATACTACTACTACTATACTTTTACTATTTTATTTCAGCAATGTCTTCACTCTAGCGAGTGTTTACTGTGTTGCTGAAACTATATCAGCACTTTGCCCAGGCCATCAAAGGTGAACAAAATATTTATAAAGAATAATAAAGTTGTCATAGTTCTGTTTTAATCAAAATTGTTTTTATTTTCATTCAAATAAATTAGCAATAAATAAACTTAGTACTAAAAGTGATTCAGCGCAACGCGCAGCTGTTGCAGGGCTCTGCCAGCGCCCCAATGCGCTCAGTCTACATCTCTTTCTCTCTCTCTTCCACTCTTCCTCTCCCTATGGCTTAGTAGCAGCTGTACTGTCGCTCGAGCTGCACGCAGACATCGCACTGCAGATGGAATCCCCAGACGAGTTTGCAGTTGCAGCGTCGCTCGCTGCGCACGTGCTGGGAACGCACACGGAAGCCGCAGACGCGGCAGAGCTGCTGGCAAGAGAGTCGCTCCGAGGAGCTGCCTCCAGTGCCGGCCAGCTTGGAGCACTGACGTCCACGTGTGCCTGTCCAGCGCCCACTGGCCTCGGGCTGGCAGTAGTTGGGCGAATCCTGCATGTAGACCAGGGAATCGAGTGGAATATTCTGCCACATGATCTTCAGGTTGTCCGCAGTGGAGTCCAGCTGTATGGCATCGTCGTACATCTGCAGCAGATCCTGTGCGATGCTCTCGAAGGGTTTGAGCACCTGCACGCACTGCTCCTCCAGGCACTTGCCCTGTGCCCCGGGCTGCTTGCAGTGGCATTCCTCCTCCATTGATTGCTGCAGCAGTGCACCCACCACGCGCTGATTGTGTCCAGCGGCAGCAGATCCTGCACCGAAGCGCTGCTCATACAGCTCCAATGCCTTCGCAGGCTCATGGGCGCAGGGCACATTGAGAGCGTTGCCTGTGCAGCCACAGCCAGCGATGACGCCATTGGCGCAATCACGTGTCAACTGATGCACAATAGCTGCCATGGCGATGGCTGCCACAAAGACATCCTCGCGATCCAGCTCCTGTGCCGCTGCTGGCTTCGAGTGACGCTTGATGAAGTCCTGACTCGGGCAATTCCAACGCTGCCACTTAAAGCTTCGCTGGCAGCTCTCCAGCGCTCTGTCCAGGCCGCTGCTGGTCAAGGTGTCCCAGGAGAGCGGCGCCTGGAACTGTTTGTAGCTGTAGTAGCTCAACGGCTCCGCAACAGCTACGCAGATGCTCAGTAGTATTTGTAGTAAGTAAAACATATTGTCTTTCTCTTGTTTTGTCTCTGTGTGTCCTTTCGCTTTGCTTTCGTCTCATCGACTGTTGACTGTAGGAATCCTCGCCGCGGCTTTTATAGGCGCTCCTCGTCGGCTTCGTCGTGGGAAATACGGGCACGGGGGAACAACACAAAAAAACCGGATATTTGCCTATTTTCCACTTTTGGTAGAGAAACTCCCGGCTGCGTGACAAATAACCCAACAGACTACAGGGAGACGCAATTGCGGAGCAGCCCAGTTTTGATCCTTGCTGCGATCTACCTGCGATCCAAGCCGCATCGTGCCAGGCCAGACAAGTTTCCCACGGTTAGGCAGGTAGTTCCGGACGTGCTTCATGAATGAAACTCAGCTCGGCTTCATTCACTTTCCTGGTTTTTCCCTTTGCACAATGGGTGTATCAATGCTCTGCCTCGGATTGTGTCGGGTCGTTCGTTTTCCTTCCCTCCAGTGTCGTGTGTTTTGCCAACTAAACTGGCAAAGCCAATTATATAACAAAACATATGACAAATCGAGTGTATACATCATTTGGGAAATTAATTGCGCTTTGTGGTAAGCCATCGTGAATACCCGCTCCGGCCTGCATAATTGTTCTGCAGGGTATTTCCGTTTAGCATCGTTGATTTTACTAATGGGATTATTACAATAACATGTTCGCATAGATCTTGTTATTTTAATAGAGCATCAAAATTAAGGGGAATAATAGTTGTATATATTTAATATAATAATAAATAATATTAATTATATTTCTAATCATAGTGACTAGCGTTAGTTAATAGAATACAAATAATAGCATAATAAGAATAATATTAATGTGTAAATATAATAAAAATATTCTAAATTTTCGGAGCTGTAATCCTAAGCCTTATGCCATATCCTTAAAACTGATGTTAGACCTTTGTAAATTATGTGAAGAATTATTACATTTCTTTTCATATACAGATATGATATAGCTGATAAGGAAGGGACACAACAAGGACTACCAAAAACAATAACTTGTCTATCTGATAATATTGATAGAACAGTTCAATACTCATCCCAGCTTAGCTTATCTCTGTCTTCTCTCTTTCTTTTCCATATCCCAATCTTTATTTATTATCATCCCGCACATTTCCTTAAAGCGTGTCACAATGATAAAGTCATTGTATCATATTTTCCCATGCGCCTGAAAACATGCGTGGAAATTTCGTTCTTTGGGTTTTAACACAATGAAAATACCAAAATTCTCTAATTAGGCCGAGAATCCCGACAACTCAAGCACCGGAAAGGGTTTTTTAACTACCTAAGGCGCCGGGTAAACACTCAACAAACAGACACGCACACAAACAGACGCGAGTCGAGTCGCGTTTCGATTGGCGGATCAGGTAGATATACTCTACCGATTGCTCAATTGGCTACACACATATGGGCGCCGGCGCTAGGGAAACTTGGAACACATCGCGCTGGCGCCGGGAGTTTCTACAAAGGAATCGAAAAAACGCACAGATCTTTTTGGCTTTTCTTTTCATTGGGTTTTCAGTTTAATCTATGCGAGCAAATCGTAAACCATAATGCGATGAATAATATATGATACGCTTGCACATGTCGAGGGACGCACGCTGGATTTGGGTCTTATCAAAGCTACGATTAGATAGCTAATCAGCGAAGAGCACACTCCAATTAAGATAGAGAGTAGAGTAGTCGCCTAGAGCCAGGTGCCAAGTGCTTGGCCTGAGCTCAGTTGCGATTTTGATGCCGTTCGGATTGGATTAGAATGATCATTACCGCAAAACTGATCAGCATTTGCCTGGGCCTGGCGCTGACCGCGTTCACCGTGTCCACCATTGTGCTGGCCGTGCAGAAGTCTAATCTGCAAAAGGATCTGGACGATGCGCGTGATAAGATCGATCAGCTTGAGAGCGGATTTACAAGCAGCACATCCTCAACGCCCACAACTAGCACTACATTGAGTCCCACAACGAGTGGACCCACTGCAGAGCCTGAACCCACTGCAGAGCCCGGACCCACTGCAGAACCAGCACCCACTGAGTCTCCGGAGAAGATCGATTATCGTTTGCCCAGCTCGTTGGTGCCCACCACTTATGATCTCTACTTGAATCCCAATGTGGAAACGGGCGTCTTCACGGGCCACGAGATTATCAACATAACGGTGCTTGAGGCAACGGATAAGATTGTACTGCACTCACTCTATCTGACCATAGATAGCGTGCAGGTCTATCAGGCAGATGGCTCCACCTGGTTTGAGGTGGAATCCTTCACCTTCGACTCGGTGCGGGAGTTTCTTATCATCAACTTGAAGGAGCAGCTGAAGGTGGACACATTTGTGCTACTCAATCTGGAATTCTCGGGAACTATGGCCAATAAAATCGTTGGGCTTTATAGCTCGTCGTATGTGAAGGCAGACGAGACTCGCAAGTGGATCGCTACCTCCAAATTTGAACCGACCTACGCCCGTCAGGCTTTCCCCTGCTTCGATGAGCCAGCACTGAAGGCTACCTTCGAGATTACGCTGGTGCATCCGACCATAGGCAACTACCATGCACTGTCCAACATGAATGCCGATGTGGAGGTTAACCAAGGCACCTACACCGAGGTGCAATTCACCAAGAGTGTGCCTATGAGCACCTACTTGGCCTGTTTCATTGTGTCCGACTTCGAGGCCAAGACGGTAGCTATCGATACCAAGGGCATTGGACAATCCTTTGATATGGGTGTCTATGCCACGCCGGAACAGCTCGACAAGGTAGACTTCGCTTTGGAAGTGGGCAAGGGTGTCATCGAGTACTACATCGATTACTTCCAAATTGAGTACCCTCTGCCCAAGCTGGACATGGCAGCCATACCCGACTTCGTGTCGGGTGCCATGGAGCACTGGGGTCTGGTCACGTACCGTGAGACCTCGTTGCTCTATGAGGAGGCAACCAGCTCCACTGTGAACAAGCAGCGCATTGCCAGCGTCATTGCACACGAGTTTGCTCACATGTGGTTTGGAAACTTGGGTAAGTTCCTTGGGCTAATCAGCCTGGCAATGTGCTAAACCCCTAATCCCCATTTCATTGCAGTTACCATGGACTGGTGGAATGATCTGTGGCTGAACGAGGGCTTTGCCAGCTTCATTGAGTATCTGGGCGTCGATTCCGTTTTCCCCAACTGGCAAATGGTCAGTTCGCATGATCTTAAGCTATAAATTTCACTTAATCTGAAATTACGACTTTTTTATAGCGCGAACAATTTATCGTTAGCACTTTGCATGGAGTCTTCACTTTGGATGGTACTCTGGGATCTCATCCTATTATTCAAACTGTTGAGAATCCCGATCAGATAACCGAAATCTTCGACACGATTACGTATTCCAAGGGCTCCTCGCTGGTTCGCATGTTGGAAGATTTTTTGGGGGAGACAACCTTCCGCGCGGCCGTTACCAACTATCTGAATGAATACAAATACAAGAACGCCGTAACCGATAACTTCTTCGCTGAGATCGATAAGCTTGGACTGGAGTATAATGTGACGGCTATCATGTTGACCTGGACAGTACAGGTATGTGCACTGAGAAAAATATTGTTGAGTGTTCTACGGTATTTAGAAGTTTTTTAAGGTTAGGTAGTGCTAATATTCAGTCGAGAAAAATCATTTGAATCGATTTGAAATGCAACTAGACTAACTAAATACAGTTTTTATTATTAGATAATTCTTAACAAAGTTACAAGTAATGGAAGTCTAAAGACGAAGAATTTTTTTCAGTGTACTGCAGATGAATACCTTGCATGGTCGTCTAACCCATTTTACGATTGCTTTTTTTGTAGATGGGTCTGCCGGTGGTCACGATCGAAAAGGTCTCGAACACGGAATACAAATTGACACAAAAGCGCTTCTTGTCCAATCCCAATGACTACGATGCCGAGCACGAGGCATCAGAATTCAAGTGAGTTGACATTAACTGAAGATTTGCGAATCTTCGGGCGATATCTGATTGCGAATTTCCCACATTTATAATATGCCGTTACTGCAGCTACCGTTGGTCGATCCCCATCACCTATACCACCAGCGCCAGTTCGGCAGTGCAACGCGTATGGTTTTATCACGATCAGAGCGAAAGTAAGTGTGCAACTAATTGATATGCGAAACACACTTGTCAATTTCCATCCATCTATCATATTTGTCTCGACAGTCACAATAACTGTGCCCAGCACTGTGCAGTGGATCAAGTTCAATCACGATCAGGTTGGCTACTATCGCGTCAACTACGAGGAGTCGCTGTGGCAAGCATTGGCTGATCAGCTAATCGCCACTCCAGCCTCATTCAGTGTAGGTGATCGCGCATCGCTGCTTAACGATGCCTTCGCCCTGGCAGATGCCACACAGCTACCCTACGAGATCGTCTTCGATATGACTAAGTATTTGGCCAAGGAGGAGGACTATGTGCCCTGGAGTGTGGCTGCCTCTAAGTTGACCTCACTGAAGCGCACCCTCTACTACACCAACAGCTATGCGAAGTACAAGAAGTATGCCACGGCGCTGATCGAGCCCATCTACACGGCTCTAACCTGGACTGTGGGTGACGATCATTTGAATAAGTAAGTGTGTGGTGAGCTGGGAAGGAAAGGAAGTTTCCTGGAGGAAGCCCCAGTCTCCTTTTGTCTCCTCTTTTTCTGCTACTAATTCCTTTTCCATCTAATTTCCTTAACTTTCTAGAGTTCACTTAGCAACTTTCAAGTTGATTTTCTATCTTAATCTTATTTGGCTAATCGATTAATCGATAATATCGATAGTCCATTGCTTATCGCACTGTACTTCCTTTTTTGACTATACCTATCTTGCCACACCTACCTCTTTCAGTCGCCTTCGCGTTACCGCCTTGAGTGCCGCCTGTTCGTTGGGTCTGGAGTCCTGCCTGACCGAGGTGGGTGAGCAGTTCAACAGCTGGCTGGCCGATCCCACCAAGCGACCCAGTCCCGATGTGCGTGAGACTGTTTATTACTACGGCATGCAGTCTGTGGGCAACCAGCAGATTTGGGAGACTGTCTGGCAATTGTTCGTGAACGAGGCTGATGCCAGCGAGAAGTCCAAGCTGATGTATGGTCTGGCCGCAGTGCCTGAGCCATGGCTGCTGAAACGCTACATTGATCTAGCCTGGAACGAGGAGTATGTGCGTGGCCAGGACTACTTCACCTGCCTCACTTACATCTCGGCTAATCCCATGGGCGAACCTTTGGTCTGGGATTATGTGCGCGAGAACTGGCTGCAGTTGGTCGAACGTTTCGGGTCTGAATGAACGGTATCTGGGCAACTTAATACCCTCGATCACGGCACGCTTCCAGTCCCAAACGAAACTCGAGGAGATGGAACAGTTCTTTGCCAAGTATCCCGAGGCGGGAGCTGGCACTGCGGCGCGTGTGCGTGCCCTCGAGACGGTCAAGAACAATATAGTGTGGCTCGCGGAGAATCTGGAAAGCGTGGACGCTTGGCTGGAGAAGCAGCAGAGCTAGAGAGACCCGTCCGAAAGGGGCTGATCGATCAGTCATATAAATGTCATCATAGTTTGATGTACTCATCGAATTGCCATTATAATCATATACAACTTCATAATAAAGATTAGTATGCTATGTACAGTGAACCGAATTTAATAGTGTTTTACTGAGAATACCTTGTGCCCTTTATATATGCTTAGTACACATTTTAGTAGGGATACCCATATACATAATTTGCTAATTTGCTAATACTTATCTCCAAGGTACTAGAGATCTGGGACAAAAATGCAGACATGCTTTATCGATAAGCAAATTGGCAATTCCATTGCTTAGTCATTCTTCGCTTTGCATAGGCTGTTTATACTCTTGTACCCTGTGAGTACCGGCAATAAATGAATTACAACTTCATCTCTATAACAAAACAATAACACTAATCGGGCCTATCGTACGGAACGTGCAAAAGCAAAAAAAAATAACGCCTACTGAATGACCATAGATCATAAAACTGTTTCGGGACGTTCCCGATTAGTTTTGTCAATTTGCAGCTACAACATTGACGGTGTATTAGATGAACAAGGTATTGTGTTATCGCTATCGCACTTGCTATAAAAAAGGTATACGAGCTAACCATATCGTCATTTACCTAATACCAATTGAGCAAATTATGAGTCCAGGCGTAGCGAAAGCCAAATTAGTTGCTCGTCGTCGCGCGAACAGTTAAGATGTTCCGACGGTTTGCTTTATTTTGGGCCGTGGCAGCCCTTGTCGCTGCATCGATTGTGGTGGCAGTGCCGCGAAATACCCTGGGCGAGATCTCGAAAGAGAAACTAGCTCATAGTGTACAAGGATTGGCTGACGAAGAGGTAAGCAACGATAAAATAGCAGAAGTTTATCGCGTAATTTACAATTGCTCCAAAAAATATAGATCAAGTTGAAGTTGGTAAATCAGATCGATTATCGCTTGTAGTTTAGTTTAATGGGAAAACCTTAATGAGATTAGATGCAAATCATAAACTTTAATGCGGTTTGCAACAAGTTTAATGTTCAAAACCCTTTAGTAGAGGGCGTTTCGAATTTAACAACTGAAATTTGTCAGGTTTTTGTTACATACTCATAAATCTAGTTGATTGCCATTGAGTCATTGTCCTCTCATTATGTGTACCGTTATTAGCTATGCAATACAGTTATAGTTTATCTAGATTATAGACTTATATTGTCCATAGCTCTTTGATAACATATCGATAATCGTTTGCAGATTAATTATCGCTTGCCGACTGCACTTTCGCCCACTCACTACGAACTATTGCTGCATCCGGAGTTGGACACGGGCAACTTCACGGGTCAGGAAACGATCACGATCAAAGTGATTGAAGCCACTAAGCAAATCATTCTGCATTCCCATAAATTAACCTTAACTAGCGTCTATGTATCGAACCTGGAGCTGGAGAGTTGGGAATTGGACACGGTACGCGAGTTCCTGATCATCACAATGACGGAAGAGTTGACTGTAGGTGCAGAAATCAAGCTCGGAATCATCTTCGAGGGACAAACGCAGAACAAGCTTGTCGGTCTATACAGCAGCAGCTATCAGACCCCAGCGGGACAGACACGGTAAGACATTCAGACTTTCTATAGAACGTTAAAACTTTTTCTCAAAAAGAACAGTAATGATTATAAATAATTTATTCTTATGGAACAAAATTTTTCAAAGATCAGATGTAATATAAAAGTAATGGTCGAAGGGTATAAAAAAGAAAGTTAAATCGGTCAGCTCAGCTCCAGTTCATTTGAACTAATGCACAAATATAGATAAAGAGCTAAGTCCCTCTTCGCTGAAATCTTTCGTTTGTTATATGTATTTAAACTGCTGCCTAAAAGTATGCTTCACTTTCGAATTTATAATATTAAAATCTTGCAATAATTTTCAGCAACATTGCGACCACCAAATTTGAGCCAACCTACGCTCGTCAAGCGTATCCCTGCTTCGATGAGCCAGCACTCAAAGCTACCTACACCATTTCGGTTGTCCATCCTAGTGAGGGCTCTTATCACGCCCTGTCTAACACGAACGAAGTGGTAAGTGTCACTCGATTCTATGACAGAGTTGACAACAGTAATTTCATCACTAACCTCGCAGGAATCGATGCCTCTGGGCGAGAACACATTGGCCACCTTTGGCATCAGTGTACCCATGAGCACCTACTTGGCCTGCATCATCGTCTCCGACTTCGACTCGCAGAGCAGCACGGTCAAGGCCAATGGCATCGGAAGTGACTTTACCATGCGTGCCTTCGCCACGCCCCATCAGCTAAACAAACTGGCCTTCGCCCTGGAATTCGGAGTGGCTGTCACAGAGTATTATATACAGTACTTCAAAGTAGAGTACCCATTGCCAAAGCTCGACATGGCTGCCATTCCCGACTTTGCCTCCGGTGCCATGGAACATTGGGGATTAGTCACTTATCGAGAGACAAATCTGCTCTACGACGAGAGCTACAGTTCTACTTTGAACAAACAGTCCATTGCTGGAGTTCTGGCACATGAGATTACTCATCAATGGTTTGGTAATCTCGTCACCATGAAGTGGTGGAACGATCTATGGCTGAACGAGGGATTCGCTCGCTTCATGCAGTACAAAGGTGTCAACGCAGTTCATTCCGACTGGGGAATGGTAAGTTTTGACTCTTATACTATCTGGATTTCGTGCTAATCTTATTCTCCCGTTCCGTAGCTCGATCAGTTCCAAATAATGGCCTTGCATTCGGTGCTGGAGTTTGATGCTAAACTCTCTTCCCATCCGATTGTACAGAAAGTTGAATCACCAGATGAGATCACTGCCATATTCGACACAATCAGTTATGAAAAGGCTGGATCTATTTTACGCATGTTGGAGAGCCTCGTAGGTGAAGAGAAATTCCAAGAGGCTGTCACTAATTATTTAACAAACTACCAATACCAAAATACGGAAACCGATGACTTCCTCACAGAGGTGGCTGCGTTGGTTACCGATTTCGATGTGAAACTCCTAATGCGCACTTGGACAGAGCAGATGGGTTACCCAGTGCTGAATGTGCAGCGTACGGGCGAAACTGGATTCACTATTACCCAGCAAAGATTCCTTTCTAATAAAGATAGCTACGATGAGGTTGCTGAGGCCAGTGAGTTCAACTATAAGTGGAGTGTACCTGTCACATATGTTCTGGACACCGAACAGGTCGGCAATGTCATATTCAACTACAATGAAGACGCATTGGGAGTGGCTACTACTTCTGACGTCAAGTGGATCAAGCTGAATGTCCATCAGGTCGGCTACTACCGCGTCAACTACGAGTCAAGCATTTGGGATCAGATCATCCAGCAACTTATAACCGATCCATTGCGCTTTGATATCGCTGATCGGGCGCATCTACTGAATGATGCCTTCGCTTTGGCAGACGCCAGTCAACTGTCCTACACTGTACCTCTAGAAATGACGGCCTACTTGGCTCAGGAGCAAGACTTTGTTCCCTGGTATGTGGCAGCCGCTAAGCTGAGGACCCTCAGGAACACCCTCATGTTTACGGACAGTCACGTCTCCTATCTGACTTATGCACGCAGTCTCCTAACTAATATCTATAACGAGGTTGGTTGGACGGTGGATGCTAACAACCACTTGAAGAAGTAAGTTTGGATAAGGGAGACTCATATCATATGCTTAATTAATTCGTTTCTCCAATGCTAGTCGTCTGCGTGTTTCCGTTATCACATCAGCCTGTGCCTTGGGACTCCCCGAATGTCTTAGTGAAGCAGCTGACCGTTTCAGCACCTGGCTGAAGAGTCCAGCCAACCGCCCATCGCCAGATCTGCGTGAGGTGGTATACTACTACGGCATGCAACAGACAAGCAGCGAGTCCAACTGGGAACAGTTGCTGGAGCTCTTCAAGGCGGAGTCTGATGCTAGCGAGAAACTTAAATTGATGTATGGCCTATCGGGCGTGCAGGATGCTCAACTGCTTTACCGATTCCTGGAATTGGCCACCGATGAGAGCATTGTACGATCCCAGGATTATTTTACATGTTTGCAGTACATTGCTGCAAATCCTGTTGGTGAACCTGTCATCTGGGAATACTACCGCGAAGAATGGCCACAGTTAGTGGCCCGATTTGGGCTTAACGATCGATCATTGGGTAGACTAATTACCAGCATCACTGCACGATTTGCTAGCCAGATCAAATTGGAGGAAGTGCAGCACTTCTTTACAAAATACCCAGAGTCCGGATCAGGTGCCAGTGCTAGGGTACAAGCGATCGAGACTATTAAGTATAACATCAACTGGTTGCAGGAGAACAGCGCCGATATTGCAAGTTGGCTTCAGAATGCTCGTGTATAATAAATAAATTAAATATGCACTTGAAAATACAGTTGTAAAAATAATCCTATTTGTTTTAATTTTTCACTGAGAGAAGTTGAGCTTTCGACACTGAGAAACAGATTTACAATAGCTATGCTATTATATACATAAATGGCTATTATTATAGTTTTTAGCTATAGCTATTATGCAAACAAATGAACGTTCATGTACTAAAACTGGTAGGAAATTATCTATTGTGCAAATTATAAACGTGACCATAGCGAGAACTAAATAAGTTAATCGTCGTCGGACGGATTGCTTTACTGAGCCCAGAAATACCCATTGAATGAGAATTTTACATCATTGATAGACGTGCGACGTTCGGCGGAGAGGTAATCGTCTTCTATAGTTTAACATGAAACCGACAAATCAGATCCATTACCAAATGTGACTTAGGTTTTAACTTAGGTTAATCAAACTAACCGTTTATAAATACCTTCTTTGTATCATGTACCAAAACACCTTAGAGAGTCCATGTAATTATTTTGTTACACATTATAATCTAATTGAAGCGAAGCCCCTTATATAATATATCCATTATGACATCGTGTCTAAGATAATACAGTATTACTCATACAACACATTTTTTATCTAAGCCAGGTATGCCGAAAAAATTACTTTTGATTTAAAAAACACTCACAGCAACCATTTTGTTTATTATAATTATTACACTGACAAAATAATTTAAAGGAAAATTTTATTTGTTTGTAGTTTTGGCGACTTTTGTTGGGTACCATGTTTTACAACTGGCTAATAAAAAAAAAAAAAAAAAGTTAATTATAACTTCCATAACTAACAGCCACTTAAAGAAAGGAATAGAGCTACATGCTGAAATGTGTTTGAGAGAACGAAACGGGGCACCCTACATACACGTACATGTTAAATTGTTTTTGTATTTAGCCTTGCTTATGGAGAGAGCTGTATACGTTTACGGCTTGCCTCTTCCGTGTGCTAGGAGCAACTACAAAATCAATTGAGCCAGTAGAGCAGGTTAGAAGTCCCTGATTTATCTCTTTGATTACATTATGGGTAACCGATTGCAGATTGATTATCGCTTGCCGACGGCTGTCTTGCCCGTGCACTACAAGATATTGCTTCATCCTGACTTAAAGACGGGTCAGTTCGTGGGTCAGGAAACGATCACGATCAAAGTAATTGAAGCCACTAAGGAAATCATTCTACATTCCAATAGATTGACCATAACGAACGTCTCTGTATTGGACTTGGCGGTGGGACGCTGGAAGTTAGACTCAGATCGTCAGTTCCTGATCATAAATATGATTAATGAGTTAACTGTGGATGCAGAAATTGATCTCACAATATTTTTGAGGGATATACGCGAAAAAAGACTATAGGTCTCTACAGCCGTACCTACAAGACCCCGGAGGGACTAAATCGGTAAAATATGAAGGCTTTGTATAGCAAGTTCTTACATTTTCTAACAGAGAAAGTCGTCAACATCTTTCTGATGTGTAACATCATTATTTTTCAGCACCTTTATGCTGACCAAATTTGAGCCAACCTACGCTCGTCAAGCGTACCCCTGCTTCGATGAGCCAGCACTCAAAGCCACCTTTACAATTACGGTTGTGTACCCCAATGAAGGATCCTACCATGTCCTGTCCAACATGAACAAAGTGGTTCGTGCTACCGTCATTTTCTGACTGAGGTAACTTAGTAATTTTATATTTACCCTCGCAGAAATCAAAGCCACTTGGCGATAGCACAATGGTCACCTTTGGCATCAGTGTACCCATGAGCACCTACTTGTCCTGCATCATTGTCTCGGACTTTGACTCACTGAGCAGCAGGGTGAAGGCCAATGGCATTGGAAATGACTTTACTATGCGTGTCTATACCGCACCCCATGTGCTGAAGAACGTGGAGTTTGCCCTGAGGTTCGGGGTAGCTGTCACAGAGTACTATATACAGTACTTCAAAGTGGAGTATCCGTTGCCAAAACTGGACATGGTTGCCATCCCCGAGTTTCCCTCATACGGCATGGAGAATTGGGGATTGATAACCTATCGAGAGTCAGTGCTGCTCTACGACGCAGACTACAATTCCAGTCAGGAAAAACAGACAACTGCTGCACTTGTGGCACATGAGGTTACTCACCAATGGTTTGGCAATCTAGTCACAATGAAATGGTGGAACGATCTCTGGCTGAACGAGGGATTTGCTCGGTTCTTGCAATACAAGGGTGTTAACGCTGTTCACTCTGACTGGAGAATGGTCAGTTTTACCTTTTATCCAATAAACATTATATGCTTATTCTTCCATTCTATAGTTTGATCAGTTTCAAATTAAGACCCTGCATTCGGCTCTAAAGGTCGATGCAAAACTCTCATCTCATCCGATTGTGCAAAAGGTTGAATCCCCAAAGGAGATAAAAGGCATATTTGACACGATACGTTATGATAAGGCGGGCTCTATTCTGCGCATGTTGGAGAGCCTCGTAGGTGAAGAGACATTCCAAAAGGCCGTTACCAATTACCTAACCAAGTTTCAATACCAAACTACGGAAACCGATGACTTCCTCACAGAGGTGGCAGCATTAGTTACCGATTTCGATGTTAAACTCCTAATGCGCACTTGGACGGAGCAGATGGGTTATCCAGTACTGAATGTGCAGCGTATGTGCCAACGAGGATTTACCATAACACAGCAAAGATTCCTTTCTCTTAAGGATAGCTACGATAAGACTGCTGAGGCCAGTGAGTTCGATTATAAATGGAGTGTACCTGTCACATATATTCTGGACACATTTGACACCGACATGGTCGGTAAATTCATATTCAACTACAATGAAGATGCATTGGGAGTGGCTGCTACCTCTGAAGTCAAATGGATCAAGCTGAATGTCCATCAGGTCGGCTTTTATCGCGTCAACTACGAGGCATGCATTTGGGATCAGATCATCCAGCAACTTATAACCGATCCATTGCGCTTTGATATCGCCGATCGGGCGCATCTACTGAATGATGCCTTCGCTTTGGCAGACGCCAGTCAACTCTGTTTTACTATTCCTCTCGATATGACGACTTATCTGCCACAAGAGAAAGATTTTGTACCCTGGCACGTAGCAACTGGCCAGCTGATTGCCCTTAAGAACACCCTCATGTTTACGGACAGTTATGACTCCTATCTGACTTATGCACGCAGTCTCCTAACTAATATCTATAACGAGGTTGGTTGGACGGTGGATGCTGACAACCACTTGAAGAAGTAAGTCTGGATAGAGAGACACATATCATATGCTTTGATATTTAATTCGTTTTCGCAATTCTAGTCGTCTGCGTGTTTCCGTTCTCACAGCAGGCTGTGCCTTGGGCCTACCCGACTGTCTTAATGAAGCAGCTGACCGTTACAGCACCTGGCTGAAGAATCCAACCAACCGCCCATCGCCAGACCTGCGTGAGGTGGTATACTACTACGGCATGCAACAGACAAGCAGCGAGTCCAACTGGGAACAGTTGCTGGAGCTCTTCAAGGCGGAGTCGGATGCTAGCGAGAAACTTAAATTGATGTATGGCCTATCGGGCGTGCAGGATGCTCAACTGCTCTACCGATTCCTGGAATTGGCCACCGATGAGAGCATTGTACAATACAAGGATCATGTCACATGTTTGCAGTATATAGCTGCAAACCCAGTGGGAGAGCAAGTCATTTGGGATTACTACCGCGAACAATGGCCTCAGTTGGTTAACCGCTTTGGGCTTAAGGATGGAGACTTGGGTGAACTGATTACCACCATCACCGCACGGTTTGCCAGCCAGATCAAATTGAATGAAGTGAAGGAGTTCTTTGCAAAATATCCAGAATGCGGGGTTAGCGCTAATCCCAGAAAAAAAGCGATCGAGACCATTAAATATAACATCAACTGGTTGCAGAAGAACAGCGTCGATATAGCAAAATGGATCACAGCGGTTTTCAACCCATAAGTCGCTAGATGCATAAATTGGTTATTTTATTTGCAGATTGTTTTTAATACGAACTCGTAATATAGCCACAAAAGTACTAAAATTGTAACTATGCTCAACAAAATAGAAACTGTTATTTGAATCTTAACTATTTTACCATAGCTGCCATCAAAAATGTACATACTCACCTTGATTTTCTTATTCACCACAAGTTGTGCTCTTCGTTAGACGCTCAGAAGCTCGCTGCTACGAATCTGTCAACGCTGCTCTAACTTATGCACTTAAGCTTAGTGTTCTGTGAGATTCCGAGTATAAAAGTACTGTAAAAATGTCGAAATAATATTTTAATCTCATTCTGCAGTTCACGTTGTTCTATACAGAAATAGGAAATACCAACAGCGTACTTTACAACAGCAAAGGCGATTTTAATGGGCCATCAGAATAAATACTGATAAATGCATATATATCGTGGGTATAAACCAACTCGAACTTATGATTAGGCAACAGTTTCTATTCAGATATATGGTTCCTCAATAAAGTAACTCGTAAAGTCCAAACACAATCAATTGCTGTTGGTCAATGATTTGCCAAAATAGGTTTTTTAGTTTCCTATCGACTTGCAAGTGGAAAAGATGTTCGCGACGCGAATTTGGTTGAGGCTAACATTGTGTTGGGCCCTGGTAGCCTTTGCCAGAGTCGCAGGTCAGGAGGTATGTGCCTTAAAATAAGGGTAACAGGGTTACATAGTATCTAATGCGATTTTTCACATCGATTATCGATTCCCAAATACAAACAAACAAATGCTTAACTTGGTTTTTATTAACATTTTAATAGTAGCTCTACAATTTTAATTTTACATGCTCGTTTTTTATGTTTGTAAGTCACCTCGAACTAGAATAGAAGCAGTTAATACAGCCGTAAACTCACTCGTTACGTTGCACTCAATTCAAATACCTTTGAATGTTATTAGGCATTTCAGTTTCCTGTTGGCTTTTAAACGATGAAGATCTTTGTAGCGGGATTTTGTTGCATCACTTCTTTAGCCTTTTTTGGTGTCCAAAGTTATGAAGTAAGTAAAATGCATAATTGTAGCATTACTAGCTGACTTGATGGACATAAATCACGGTTTAAATAATGTATTTAAATATTGTATAACTTATCTTTAGATCGATTATCGACTGCCAACTGCGCTGTCACCCACGCACTACACACTTCTCTTACACCCGAACTTGGAGACGGGCAACTTTACGGGTCAGGAAACGATAACAATCCGAACGATTGAATCCACTAAACAAGTCATCCTGCATTCCCAAGACCTGACAATAACCAGTGTCTATGTTTTGGGAGCTGGCGACGCTGTTGTTGATCAGTTTCAACTTGATGAAGTGCGTGACTTTCTGATCATCGACCTAACGGAGGAGTTGAGTGTGAATACCGTCTTTTCACTAGGTATTATCTTTGAAGGCCAAACCCTTAATAAGCTTGTTGGACTGTACAGCAGCACGTACCAGAACCCGGAGGGAGAACTAAGGTACTTAGGGATTTGAGATGTTGCTTGAAATGTAACTATGCAACTTATGGACAAACAATTATTAATTTAGAAAAATAGCGACTACTCAATTCGAGCCGACCCACGCACGGAAGGCATACCCCTGTTTCGATGAACCCGCCATGAAGGCTTCTTATGATATCAGCGTGATTCATCCCACTGAAGACTATGATGCATTCTCCAATATGAACAAAGTTGTAAGTGTTATTCTAAGTCGCTTTTAAAGTCCAAATAGTTGCAACATTAGACTTACAGGAATCCATGAATCTGGGCGAGAATACGATGGCCACATTTGCCACTAGCGTTCCTATGAGCACCTATGTGGCCTGTGTCATTGTAGTTGACTTCGACTCGCAGGCTGGAGAGGTAAATGCCCAGGAAATTGGCTATAACTTCACCATGAACGCATATGTCGCGCCCCATCAACTGCACAAGGTGAAGTTCGCCTTGGACTTTGGAATTTCAGTCACAGAGTACTATATACAGTACTTCAAAATAGCTTATCCTCTGCCCAAACTTGATATGGCTGCGATTCCCGATTTTCAATCCAATGCAATGGAGCATTGGGGATTGGTCACCTATCGAGAGACTGCTCTGCTGTACGATGAGAGCTACAGCTCTACGCAGAACAAACAATCCATTGCTGCAGTTCTGGCTCATGAGATAACCCATCAATGGTTTGGTAATCTCGTCACCATGAAGTGGTGGAACGATCTCTGGCTGAACGAGGGATTTGCTCGCTTCATGCAGTACAAGGGTGTGAATGCTGTTTATCCCGAGTGGGGAATGGTAAGTGGGAACTCCTTAGTCTCCATTATCAAGATGAATTCTTAGTGGTTTTTGTAATCCTTCACAGCTGGAGCAGTTCCAAATAATGGCCTTGCATTCTGTGCTTGAATTCGATGCTAAACTCTCATCTCATCCGATTGTGCAAGAAGTTAAAACCCCAGATGAAATCGTTGCCATATTTGATACGATCAGCTATGAGAAAGCGGGCTCTATTCTGCGCATGTTAGAGAATCTCGTAGGCGAAGAGATATTCCAGCAGGCTGTCACCAACTATCTGACCAAATACCAATACCAAAACACTGAAACCGACGACTTTCTGACGGAGGTGGCAGCTTTAGTTACCGACTTCGATGTGAAGCAGCTAATGCGCACTTGGACAGAGCAAATGGGTTATCCAGTCCTAAATGTGCAACGTTCGAGTGAAACTGGCTTCACCATTACCCAGCAAAGATTCCTCTCCAATAAGGACAGCTACGATGAGGTGGCAGAGACCAGTGAGTTCGACTATAGGTGGAGTGTGCCTATCACATATATTCTGGATACCTTTGGTACCGAAGAGGCTAGAAGCGTAATCTTAATTCACAGTGCTGAAGAAGTGGGAGTGACTGTTGCTGCCGACGTCAAGTGGATCAAGTTAAATGTACATCAGGTCGGCTACTACCGCGTCAACTATGAGGAGAGCATTTGGAATCAGATTATACAGGACCTGATAACGAACCCATCCAATTTCGATATTGCTGATCGGGCACACTTGCTGAATGATGCCTTTGCTCTGGCCGATGCTAGTCAACTCTCTTATACTGTGCCCCTCGAGATGTCGGCCTACCTGGCGCAGGAGCAAGACTTCGTGCCCTGGTACGTTGCTGCTACCAAACTGGAGGCCCTTAAGAAGAGCCTCATGTTCAGTGACAGCTACGTACCCTATTTGAGCTATGCTCGTACTCTTTTAACTAATGCCTATAGCACAGTGGGCTGGACAGTGGATGCTGACAATCATTTAAAGAAGTGAGCATGGGCAGAAAAGTATATAGTCAATATGTTTCATTAATTCTAATTTACTTCCACAATTCTAGTCGTCTTCGTGTTTCCGTCTTGTCGCTGGCATGTTCCTTGGGCGTATCTGATTGCCTCAATGAGGCAGCAGAGCGCTTTACTAAGTGGATAAGTAACCCAACCGATGAGAACCAACCAGCTCCCGATCTTCGTGAGGTGGTTTACTTCTATGGCATGCAGCAAACGGGTAGCGAGTCCAACTGGGAACAGTTGTTGGAGCTCTACAAGTCCGAGTCCGATGCCAGTGAGAAGGTGAAACTGATGTATGGCTTGTCGGCTGTACAAGATGGTCAACTGCTTTACCGACTCATCGAACTGGCGAGTGACGAGAGCATTGTACGCTCCCAGGACTATATGACATACGCGCAGTACATTGCCTCTAATCCTGTGGGAACACAAATCTTCTGGGAATACTACCGAGAGCAATGGCCCCAGTTGGTAGCCCGGTTTGGTCTGAACAGTCGTCAGTTTGGCAAGTTGATTGTTAGCATTACAAGCCAGTTTGCCAGCCAGGTGAAGCTGGAGGAAGTGCAACAGTTCTACATCAAGTATCCTGAGGCTGGTGCTGGCGCCGCATCCCGCCAGGAGGCAATCGAAACCATTAAGTACAATATTAACTGGCAGCAGGAGAACAGCGCCGATATTGCCAATTGGTTGGACGGAACGCCCTCGCCATTGACCGTTTAAAAACCCATTGTAAAACTTTCGATATCCAATCGGAGTAATAAATATCGATTAGAATTACCTCAATTAGAATTGCATAATTATGACATGTACTTTTGCTGCGATACTATAACAATAAAGAGGCCCCAAATCAAGTCGTAAATGAAACCAGGCATTTTATTTAACACATCCGTGTGGCGATTTTTACGATTCGAGTTGGTCATATCGTATATCGAGTCTGTAGACCAAACTCTGACTGATGAGATGGCACAAAAGTGCAATGGATATCGATACTTGCCATAAACTTTATGATAAACGTGCCATAATAATGATATGGGCAGTGGACAACCCAATAGGTCGTACACTGGTCAACAAATTGCTGGCAATTTCACAAAAAAGAATTAGGAATAGGGAAAACTTATATTAATGTAAAAGATTTCATAAAAACCATTAGTTCATTAAATTGATTAAGAATTTCAGAGTTAGGTTAACGACTTGATCTAATTTATTTCCTTCAAAATTGTAATTCAATTGAAGTTCTACAAGATCTCGACCATTTGATTGTTATATAACAGAATTTTATTAGTACTTTACGATAACATTTTATTATTTTATTTCCATAGAAATCATTCTCATGTTGTGCAGTGTTATGGCATCTGTTTATCAAGTCAAAATAATTGGTCAGATTCGACTATAACTGTTAGTTCAAATCGCGACGCGCTGCGCTGTGGAAGTGTTCCCAACAGTGCGAATCCCGAGTACAAGGACTTTCTAGCAAAATGGTTGCCTGTAAGGAATAATTCCCACTATATAGAACATTTAATATACGACTACCTTGCTGATAAATATTCTCATGGACAGGGTTGACGGTCAAGGCAGTGGCCATCTTTTTGGGCATAAGCACAACCGCCTTCTGTATTGCCACCATTGTGCTGGCTGTGGAGAAAGCTGATCTGGAGAATGATCTACAGGATGCCCTGGATAAGATAGATGTACTATCGAGCACTACAACAACTGCGGCACCCATTACGACGACTTCCAGTGACCCGACTGGCTCCGACACAACACCCAGTGGCTCCACACCAGATGGTGGTACCACGTCAAGCTCGACAACACCCGATGGTGGCACTACTCCCGACGGTGGCACTACCCCCCAGTGGTGGCACTACCCCCGATGGCGGCACTACCCCCGATGGTGGCACTACCGATGGTGGCACTACACCCAGCTCGACCTCGACCAGCGAAGCCCCCATCTACCCGACACTGCCCACGGGCCTGCCCGATCCCGAGAACGTAAGTCCTACTATATCTTTATGTGTCCAGATTGCCATAAAAGCGGCAATCCACCAATTCGTCTACTCCATAAACTGTCACACAATGCGCCGTTTTTCCACTCGATTATCTTGCTTTGGGTTTTTGCCATACTACTTCCCCTGTAATTTCCAATTTTATCTTGACTGAGTGGTCAGTTTGAACGTAGAGCTCGTAGAATTCAGTATCCAATATCGCTAGAAGAATGACGAAGCTAAAGGGTGAGCGGCATTTGAGTCGAAGTCTAAGAAAAGTGCAAAATATTTCTCAAAATTTTGAACCCTATTAGAAAACATCACAGCGGAGAGAGTTGCCATATTCTTTGGGCTACTCTGCACTTGTCTTGTGGTGGCTCTTGTGGTCGTTTTGGTGCACAGGTCCAACCTGTGGCTGCAGCTGACCGAAGCACAGGAGAAGCTAGACGTACTGGAGGATTATATACAGTCAAAAGTGCTTTCAAGCATTGCAAAAGAGTTGTGATCCCAATTTAAATATCCTTTATGTTTTTGAATGACTAATAAAGACTCCTTACAGTACTAACGGGTGACTCAGCTTTGACTTGACCATTTTATGTGCTCTACTTATCGTCTTATCTAGTTTAGCGGCGCTTTTCATTTACAGAAATTTTCCACAAATCATCAAACAATTTCACAAGTCATTAGAACATTCTTGTGATCAAATTGTTTTCAGTGTATGCAAGTATGTACCTCATTCTAGCTTATCTCACTTTGCAACAAGTTCACCTGTTATCATGTGTTTATGGATAAATTGACCAAGCATTTATGATCACACAACTATTTAGATTACGTGGCGCCTGCCGACTGAACTTGAACCAGTGAGGTACCGTTTGTACATCAACCCAAATCTGACAAGTGGAGCCTGTGAGGGTACCGTCTCCATACAGTTCCAGCTGAATGCACCGACCAACATAATTGTGGTGCATACAAAGAACCAGACTGTGCACAATCTTAGTGTTCTGCAGATGATGGCGCGCATGAGGATTGCCATAGATAAGTATTATGTTGACGAGACCCGCGAGCTCTTGATTATCGAGCTGAGGGAGGTGCTGCAGATGAGCAGGGCGTACACTCTGTCGATTAGTTTCGATTGCAATTTGGATGGTCTAGTGGGTGCCTACAGGAGCAGCTATACCGATGCAACGGGCAACAAGAAGTAAGTATGCATATTCAATTGTTTTTAACACAGTGATTACCCACAGTGCATGATCAGGTTAATGTTGGTTTTGGCGTGCAAACATTCCACAAAAAATAACAAGCAATAACTTCTATATTTAGCGTATTTTGTGTGGCATACTTATCAGGGGCGCCTTGGTAATCAGTACCCCTTTGAAATTATTTCATAAATAACTTCTATATTACGTATAGGTTCGAAAAAAAAGAAATCAAAGAATGTCTGTTATCGGTTTGTTTGACTTCAATCCCACCACACGTAAGACACCATCTGCTGTCATTTCACCACGGGCCACATAGTGCCAAAAACAAAAAAGCCGGTCTCAGCTGTTATTGAGTAAAGCTTTTTTTCCAAACGAGAGCTTAATCGCAGCGCGCACAACTGCGCTTTGACCACGGCGACTTGTGTCAGTTGTGCGAGGAAAGCTGAACGCGACGCTTGTCGGTCGCGCACATTGCAACTTCAGATCTCTCTCGCTCGGTACCTTTCGTTCGCAGTCTCTCTCGCTCGCACTCTTTGCGCGGTACGTGCGCGATCGATTTGAATTAAGTAAAGCCGCAATAAATAGAGCAATTATTACAGCAAAGAAAGAAGAAAGGAAGCCAACAAAGAGGATTTTCGACCAACTGTAAATCAAGTTGAGCGAGTGTCAAAAAAGCAACTGTAAAACGCGAAATACTTGTATGTGCGAATGTTATAGAGAGTATCAGAGAACCGTTGAGTCGCGAGAATATTATTAGTATTTTAATAGTTGATGTTGTTGTTGTTGTTGTCATTGTGAAGGCATGTGCCGTTATGGCTGTTCATCTGACTCTGTTCTAATTGAGCGCATTGAGGTGCAAACTAACAAACTAATTTTAATACACACAAATAGTAATAACAATAACAATATTTTGTATGAATAACCGTTTGAAATGCGGCCACATTGAATTGAATTCTATGCCAACTTTGACTTTCAACAATAAACACAATAAATAACCGCAAAGATCGACTTCACGCACGCAAAACAGGTTGCAACCACAGCGCATGCGTCGCCCATAGGCCGCACCCCCTTTCCCCCTTCGCATTTGTATCTCCAAACAGGCTTCAGTCTGCACGCCGCAGCCTCTCGCACTCCTGCGCTCTGCCTCTCTCTCTCTCTCTCTCTCTCTCTCTTGCAAACATAGTTCACTTGCCGCGCAAGTTCTTGGCCTTAAAATCGTACGACAACTGCGCGCGATGCCGACTGCGACGTCGCGACGTTGACTGCTCTGCCAGCACCGACTGCGCCCACTCGCCTCTGGCCTGTGTTTACGTTTTTTACAGCCTGCCGCGACTTCTATTTATGAGAAATTACTTTCTTCGAGAGGCCAAACGAAATGGGTCGACATCGCCATCGACATTGCTATCGACGTTGGCTTTAATGTTCTTTCCGGTTGTTTGTTGCTGCTACTGCGACAACAACAAAAACAGCAACAAAAACAAGAGGAACAACTTGTGGTTCATTCATTCTTGCGGTTTTTTGTCCCGTGTTTCCCATCGTGTTCTCGTGTTCTTTTCTTTTTTGTTTTGTTCTCCAAAGTTCAAGCGTCGGTATTGAAACCTTTTTCATTTTCATTGACACTGATTTCTTTTCTTTCTTTCTCTATTTCTTTCTTTTTGGTGTTATTTTGGACAACTGTCACACTGGAAGTGTGAGAGTTTCTTTATTTTTCTTATTCCTCAAGAGGTTAAATTCAAATGTAGCCACATCGTTTTTAATTAACCGGATTAGACTTCATTAAATGGCGAAAGGCCGCGAGTTAAGTTACAGTTATTAATAAGCTAGAAAGGTCGGAGAATTATAATTGATTACTATAAGTATAGCAAGTGTTTTATCTCTGTTTCCATCTTATTCACTGTACTTTTTTTAAGTACACAATTTATTGAGATTTGTGCTAATTTTCGGACTACGAAAGCTTCCACTCAACTTCCCAATTGCCGATATTTAACTTAATTAAGCGATAAGATTTGACTTCGAATCAGCTCGTGCTGTCCACTTTTCATAATTTCTCTTAAAACTGTTATAAAGATAAGGATCAGTGCTGGGAAAAATGTATATACCTGATAAACTTAGTTCTTGATAAAATTGATCATTCAAACCTATTGCCAACTATAGGTTGTGAAATTATATATTCACTTTATAAACTTATGACTAATACTCGAGAGTTTCTACATTGCTTCAGTTTCTGTTTATCTTTATGTAATTTCAAGTTGAAACTCTTTCGTATTGCGAATACTTTAAGTACATTTATCTTTACCTTGTTTATAAATATTTATGTACTCAAATTGCTTAGGTACTCCGATCACGTATTGGGGACTCTACAAAGTGACCCAATCTACTATCGCACTTGGCAAGGGGTCCCAGTGATTGTTATGTGCCTGCATATGGTTTGGTTTTTCTGTTTTTGTTTTTGTTTCTTTTGGTTATTTGTGTGGCGCACTTTGCATTTTGTTTTTCGTGAAAGTTTTGACCTTAAAAAGAGGCGAGTGAACGTTTTTTTAAATTATTCGAAATGCTCAAATTTCCCATAAACACTCATAACATTCTGTGAGTGCATTCAACCCGAACGGGCGTACATTCAATTAACTTTGCTCGCATTCGTATTCGACTCATAATGTCACATTCATTAGCAACCGTTATGCTTTGACATTTCCTCAAGCTCAGCTCGAGAACAGCCGAGGCAGCTGTGCAGATACAGATAGACTCGATCGCAGTTGCCATTGTCTCTTGCAACTGTTTGGCTTATAAGGTATACAGACAGAGAGAGAGACATGCAACATTATGCTGCAGTCGCTGCTGCTGCTGCCTTTTGTCTCTGCACCCTAATTGAGTCAACGCCAATGCGCGCATTGCATCATCGGAGGCGTCACAAAGATGAGTTTTGATCCGCCGAGCTGCCGCCTTTGCAATTTGTGGCAAACTGGCTCGAGATTAGCATACGAATATTCCTCGACAATTGGTGGCTGTAAATAATGAATACACTCACAGAGTCGTGTGAGTGGTTGTTGGCAATATCTGTCTATCTATTTGAGTATTCATGTGTTTTTATGTGTGTGCGAAGATTTTGCAAGTCTGCCTGTCTAAGACAACAGTACAAACCGCAATATTCCAGCTACTTTAGCTATGTATGTATGTGCAAATATTACATACATACAATACATATTTGAAAACTTGCAATATGGCAAACTTCATACATGCTTGCAACATCGCAAATTTCATACTTGATGACTTTTTTGATAGTTTTTCAATTATTTAAATATTTCCTGTGACATGAATCAGTTTTAAAAATTGCAACATGGCAAATTTAATTTTGCCTTACTGGCAACACTGTAAATTTCATACGTATTTGGTATGTTTTCATTTATCTAAATATTTCCAATATAACCACAGACAACACTGTACATTTCAAATTGTATGACCTTAAATAGGTTTTTATTTAATTAAATAGTTTCTATGACACAAAACTATTTAAATCGATCTTAAAAACTTGTAAAAAAAAACTTTGTAATTTTAATTTTTGATGGCTTATTTAACCTTTAAAATCAGCTCACTAAATTTAAACTCTAACAAAACTGGGTAAACATTTTTTGTTTTACTTTTACTGCATCAACTTGTTTTGGAAGCAAGCAAAGATAATCACACCATGAAGCTTAATTTATTGTTTTACCAGTTTGTTACGATTTGTTTACGCTTTCCGAGATCTCTAATATTATGTCAGCAATTGAGTTAAAGCAAAAAGAAAGCACATCAAAGCTTCCAATCAGATTAATTGCACATTTTCCACACGACGAGCTACCCCGTAAAAGTCTCGTCTAATCAGCGACAATTTCTATTGAATCAGCTGTGTTGGCTTTAAGCACGTGTCATTGGGGTCATTAACATAAAGTTAACATTGTGTTTACAGTGCGCAGGAGACGCGTCTGCTCTTGGCTCTTTGCTCTTTGCTTGCTTCCTATGCTAATATTTTCCCATAGTCGAGATTTGTTTACTCATTGCGAGGCATGAGACAAAAAGCCAACAACCTTCCTGCCAACAGTCAATCACACAGTCGACGCAGATGCCGATGTCGACGTTGACGTTGACGTCGACGCCTCTGTAGAAAGTGGCCTGTGGTCGTATCATTGCAGTGCTGCAATTGCTGCAAACGAACCTGGAAATTTGTAATACAACTTTGTGGTTGGAAAGAAAAAAAGACTGGCTACAAGTCGTTACAATTACACACAAATACTATAGCACACGGGCTTAAAAAGGCAAAATGACCAAGTCCATTACGTGACAGTAGGAGGAGTAATTGAGAGAGATAGAGAGTGAGGGGAAAGGGGGGAGATTCCACTTGATTGATCTGTGAATGGAGACAAAATCGCATCAACTTGCAATCAAATCGAATCAAATGCGACGGAAGCCACTCGCAGAGTTACGCATTCGTCTCTCTGTTTATAGGGAATAACTGTCGAAAGAGCCGAAAGAGTCATACCGTAAGAGTGATAATACCTAGGTAGACATGTAATTTGGCCTGCCCCTCTCCAGCTCGAATTACGCACACTCGGACGACACAAATATTGTACTTGTGTAGATCGAGATGACTTACTTGATTTACGTTTGACTTAATTTGTGGACTGACAATGTGTGTGTGCGAATGACAGCTCTATATAACATAGTATTATATATGAAATAGTTTCTCTTCCCTCCTGCAGCCAGACTAAAACAAAACTCAACGTGTTTCACAGCCCGTGCAGTCATTATAAATGCGACCAGTTACCGGTGCAGATGAGTCTAGTTAGTTGAGTGTAAATAATTGTGTATATAGTATATAATCTAATCAGTCGAGCAAAGTCAACGGAATGTACGCGACGAAAAACGTGCGACCACGCAGCAGCCTCTCCACAGACGACAATCATCGGATCAAGGACGCCAATCGGGCGAATAAGAAATCGCCGAGCAACACGGTCCTCACCCTAGTCGCCTTCTGTGTATTTCTGCTGGTGCTGTGCAGTTTTCTGCTCGGAGCTCTGGTTTATGTGGGCAAAAATATCGCTGACGAGCATCAGCGACAGCAGGCGAGCAGCGGCAGTTTAAGTGCTATAAACGACACGATACGTAACATATATGTGGATCGTGGTCAATTGCTGTCCACAAAACCAATATTGAGTGTACTGTCAGGTTTGTGTCAACATATCACAAAAAGAATTATTCAAACTTAAAGTCGAAATTTAAATGGCTTAAAAATACAAATTTTAAATTACGCGCCAAGCGTTTGTTTGGCCTGTAGCAATTAGCTTTTGAAATACGTGAAAAACTAATGCTATTCTATTGTAGCAATCAGCTCTCGTTAGCAACGCGCTCGAGCTCACAGCTGTTTCGCTCTTTGCTATCGAGAACGTTTAAGCACAAATTAATCGATAAACTCATCATAAATTCATCAATACCAGATAATCGCGCAGTCACTACACAAGTGCCGGCAACAACAAGGAAAATGCAAACAATGGCAGCCATTGCACCCGAAATTAAAGCAGCTAGTAAAGTATTGCAAAGTTTAGGCTTCAGATTGCCCACTGAGGCGCTGAAGCCACGCAAATACAATCTTCAGCTGAGGCCGGATCTGAGTAAAAAGAACTATACAGGGAACATAAGCATACAGCTGCAGGTGCTTAAACCGATCTCGTTTATACCCGTGCACGTCAATCAACTGAACGTGAGCCATGGGAAACTGCAGAGATTGGATGAATCTGGAGCTCCATTGGCGGACATCACGCCATATCTGACATTCGCCTATCCCGAATTTGAGTACTGGGTAACTGAATTCGAGCAGCCACTGGAAGTGGGTAACTACTCGTTAGAACTGAACTTCAACGGATCCCTAGTCGATCGCATAACTGGACTTTACCAGAGTTCATACCACGATACTCTTAAGAATCGCACCAGGTAGCATGCCACAAGCCAACCAATCAACCAACCTAACTAACCAATTGCATGCTGGATCACTAACAATCTTCCTTTGCTAACAAAATCCTTGAGTAACTCAATCTTCTTCCTCTTAGATGGATTGCCAGCACCAAATTCGAGCCCACCTATGCCCGACGAGCCTTCCCTTGCATGGATGAACCAAGTCTGAAGGCACAGATGGCCATAACTGTAACTAGGCCCTCGGGCGAAGATTACCATGTGCTCTCCAACATGCCAGTTGCCGTAAGCTCGTCATCCTGCCCTTTTCCATCCCGAGTACTGATAGTTTGTGTATTTACAGAGCGAGCAGATTAATGGGGATATAACTGAGGTAACCTTTGAAGAGACCTTACCCATGAGCACCTACCTCGCTGCATTTGTGATCTCTGACTTCGCAAACACGTCGACTACAGTTGAGGGCACTTCCATAACGCTGCGCGTGTTTGCCCCACCTGCCCAGGTCAACAAGACCAACTATGCTCTGACCACAGGAGCTGGAGTCACAGCCTACTACATCAATTACTTTGACATCTCGTATCCGTTGCCCAAATTGGATATGGTTGCCATTCCTGATTTTGTTTCGGGCGCCATGGAGAACTGGGGCTTGGTGACATACCGTGAGACTGCGCTGCTCTACGATGAAGCTACCAGCTCTAGTGTGAATAAGCAACGCGTTGCTACTGTCATTGCCCACGAATTGGCTCATCAGTGGTTCGGCAATCTGGTCACCATGGACTGGTGGAATGATCTCTGGCTAAACGAGGGATTCGCTAGCTACATTGAGTACAAGGGAGTGCAGCACCTGCACGAGGATTGGGATATGGTAAGGCATAACATAAATAGAATTCGGATCCTTTACTAATTCATCATCACATTGATAGATGAACCAATTCCTGATTGGTGAGCTGCATCCTGTGCTGAAGATTGATGCTACACTTGCCTCTCATCCCATTGTTAAGTCCATTGAGAGTCCAGATGAGATCACTGAGTACTTTGACACCATCACATATTCCAAGGGTGCCTCTCTGGTACGCATGCTGGAAGAACTGGTGGGTGAGACGAAACTGAAGAATGCCACCACACGTTATCTGAGGAGACACATGTACAGCACGGCCACCACCGAGGACTACCTAACAGCCATTGAAGAGGAAGAGGGTCTCGATTTTGATGTGAAGTAAGTAGGATGAGATGGTAACAATTGCCTAGAGGGAGAGCTCTAATGTTTGTTAGTGTTTTCTGTGCAGGGTTATCATGCAAACCTGGACGGAGCAAATGGGTGTGCCCGTTGTAAACGTCGAGAAAGACGGTAACTCTTACAAGCTTACCCAGAAACGTTTCCTAGCCAATCAGGATGATTACGATGTTGTTGTGGAGCCATCTTCGTTCAAGTAAGCAAGAACTTAATTGCCTTTCGATGTACTAAACTTAACTATGACACTTTCTTCTATAGCTACCGCTGGTCCATTCCCATCACGTATACGAGCAGTGCCGACAGCACTGTGCAAAGTCTGATCTTCAAACATGACGATACTGAGGCAAGCTTCACACCGCCCAGCACTGCCACTTGGATCAAGTTAAACAAGGATCAGATTGGCTACTATCGTGTCAACTATGCCGAGGAACAGTGGCAGGCACTGAGTGATGCACTCAAGAATTCACGTGATTCCTTCAGCACAGCTGATCGTGCGCATTTGCTGAACGATGCCAACGCTCTGGCTGAGGCTGGACAGCTCAACTACACCATTGCACTGGAGCTGAGCACGTATCTGGAGAACGAGGAGGATTATGTGCCATGGAGTGTGGGCACCTCAACACTGACTGCCCTACGCAATCGTGTCTACTACACCAATCTGTACAAGAACTTTGCGGCATACGCACAGAAGCTGCTGACTCCTATTGTGGAGAAGCTTACCTTCACCGTGGGCGAGAAGCATCTAGAAAAGTGAGTTTCTGATCATCTACATATTGAGTTGTGTTTCCTAATTGTTGTTACTTGCATTCTAGTACCCTGCGCATCAAGGTGCTGAGCGCTGCCTGCAACATTGGACACGAGAGCACATTGCAGCAGGCGGCAAGTGCGTTCAACACTTGGCTGGCTAACCCTGAGACACGTCCCAGTCCTGATATTCGCGACGTTGTCTACTATTTTGGTCTGCAGCAGGTGAACACGGAGGCTGCCTGGGATCAGGTGTGGCAGCTCTATTTGGCCGAGTCCGATGCACAGGAGAAGCTGAAGCTGATGAATGCGCTGGCAGGCATTCGTGTGCCATGGATACTGCAGCGTTTGATTAACCTGGCAGCCAATGAGGAGAATGTGCGTCGTCAGGATTACTTCACACTGCTGGGCTACATCTCGAGCAACCCGATTGGACAGAGTCTTGTGTGGGATTATGTGCGCGAGAATTGGACAAAGTTGGTGGAACGTTTCGGCATCAATGAGCGCAACTTGGGCAACTTGATTCCCACAATCACTGCACGCTTCTCTACCCAAACCAAACTGGAGGACATGCAGCACTTCTTTGCCAAATACCCAGAAGCCGGCGCAGGTACCGCGGCACGTCAACGGGCCCTCGAGACGGTGAAGGGCAACATCAAATGGTTGGAGGTGAATCAGGTGGCGGTGGGCGAATGGTTGGACAAATATGTACAGGAGCTGGCCAAGACCAATCGCATTGTGTAAAATATCATTATTGTAATTTAACTGATTTTTGAATAGTATTAGCCAAAAAAAACCAACCTTTGCAACTTGTGAAAGAAGGAATTGTGAATATGATTTTTAATGAATAAATATACGAAATAATTGAATGGACAGAGTGATTGGAATAGACCTTGTGCTCCTTGGCTCGTGTAACATTAAAATCAGCATAAAGTTGGGTTTCGCTTATTTATCGGTTTATTATCTTGTGCCTGACCCAGAATTGCGTTATATTCTCGATGCCTTGATGGAATTGCGGAAACGGAAATGGCCGACAATGTGCGCGCGTGTTTGTTTAATTTGAACGTTAGGCCATTTTATGTTCCAAGCAGATTTGATGTGACCCTCCCCCCCCACTCCTTTCTCCCCAAAAGGACACATCTTGTTTGTTTATGTTACTTGCGGACACATTTTTGGGGGCCCATAACAGCCTCCCACCCACGCCCATGGCGTCAGCAGCCCATTAAATGAAATTGTTTACGACTGAATTGAATTCGCCAACTGATTATGATGTTCTCCATATAGTAAGCATACATAACACATCGTAGATATGAAGATGTATGGTAATGTCGCTCTCCGGCAATGGCCATGTGTGGCCCAGGCACATCCTGCCCTCGTCTGCTGTGAAAAGCCAATAGCTCAATGTGCGAAAATGATGACAACATTTCAATGACAGCGCAGCAAGGGAATTGCATAAATTTTCGGTAAGGCTTCCATTAAATTACACTGTGCAACATAAGTGAAGTTTGCTTTGTGGTTAAATGTAGGTAAGCAATAAATACATTACATTACAATGTATTATTCTATAAATATATTAATTATATTGTAGATAAATTGTAAATAAATATTTCAATATTATAATGTGTATATATAATAAACAAAATAATGACTGTAACTTTGACATTTTTCATACTATTCATATGAATTTGGGTGAGCTTTAAAGAGGTTAAATGCATGTTCAAGTATACAACAAATATATCGTTCAGTTATTTATGGGACACAGTAGTGTGCATATCTATTGCATAAAGTTCAACTTATCTGATGCTTATAATAAACAGAAGGGTTCTCTAAGCCATCTTACTATTTGAATTCAAAAGGTTCTCTTCCCTAGTAGCGCAGTGTTAAACACGCCGAGCACAACATATAAATGGACAGTATTTTGCAGCCTCGCCTTGATAATCTGTCGCTGAAATGCGAGCGATTTATTTGATTTCGATTTTATTTGATTTTGATGTGACTCGTAAATCGCCACTGTTACTCGCTGTTGTTATTATTGCTTCTCTCGCTTGACATTTGAATACACTATTTAAGCACATTAAAGATTTCGCTTTGAGTCTCTCTCGGGCAAGGTCAGTTCCATATACGCACACAAATCGATGCGACCAGACTGAAACTATTTAGTCAGCCCACACAACACTCCGCACACCGCACACACACTCTCCACGAAGGACCCGATTGAGACATGATAATGCGTATCAAGACAGTTGGGCAGCAAACTTCTCAGCTCTAACTGTAAATGTAACAGCTGCAGGCGTTTAAATTGCCCCAACGAAAACAACAACTAGATGAAGAGGAATTTGGGGCACCGATTCCCCAATGCAACTGACTCGTTTGCCTTTACCCCTGTGTGGCATAAAGTGTTGCCTTGCCTTCCATCTCGCTCTGCTCTGTCTTTTTTACCTATTATCTTTCTCCGTCTCTAGCCTTCCCCTCGCTCTCACTCCTTCTTCCTTTCTCCATCACTCCCTCTCCCTTGGCACTTGGCCATGCCAAACTCATCTCGCTTTGTCGACGGCCTCATCATTGCCTATAAGGAGTCCAATTTGAAAACTCAAGACAAGCATTAGCATGTCTCTTTCTTATTTATATTTCTCTTTTTCTTTCTCCCTCTCTCTTTGTCTCTCTCTCTCTCTCTCTCTCTGTCTGGCGTTGCGAGCCTCATTTGCTTATAAGCATAGTTCTGTCTGCCATAAACACTGCCTCTTATTAAATATAAATGTTGCTCGGTGCGCTTTAACGGAATAATAACCCGCTCGGCGCCATTACGAAATTGTTTCACTTGAGTGATTTACCCTGGTTACAATAAGCTACAAAGTCTGGGCTAATAACACAATATTATTCATTTTTTTTTGAAATAATATTTTGTTGAGAAAACTACTTGAGTACTTTGAAATATGCAAATAAGAAGAGTGACTTTGAAACCTTTCAGCTTTGTCGAGTAACTTTAAAAGTTGCACTGTCCTTCCTTTTTACTTATTTAAAAGTAGACAATAATATATCTAAACATATAATGAATAATATAGTATATTATATAAAATATACTAAGATATCATATATGAAACAGTAAAATAAAATCGAATATATTATAAGTATTTCAATCCATCAATTTAAGCATTTTATTTAGACTTCTGAACATACTTTTTGTTATTTTAAAAATTGTCTTAAATATATCATAAAACAATCATTCAGATTTAAGTTAATATTATAAATCTCATATAAATGCACATTTATGTCGAGTGCTTCTTCAAGTTTTATCTGCAAGAAAGTCCTGTCAATAAAGTATTCATTATCTAAACAGTCCTGATATTTCAAGTACTAAGTATCTCATTCTAATAACTTTCAATTACTCAATTTCTAATAATATTCCAACTGCGGAACTTGTCAAGGACAATGCGAAAAGCAGATTTAATTCACGTTGATTAACGAGCAGAGAGATTAAATTTAACAACTGAACTTTATCGCAAAAACTTTTCTGCAATTGGCATTAAATTTTGCACACAGTTTTTGCGCACACACGAGGAGTTCTTAATCGATTTTAAAGTCCCAATTTGGTCAACTGGATAATGTGCAGTGCGTTGGCTAGAATTGACCCCGAAATCTGTTTGCACAATAGATAAATAAATAATAAACTTTTCGCTAATTTGGCCTAATCACTTAGTTAAGTTTGCCAAAGTTTAGCAGCTTTTGACGGACTTGGCAAAACGCCGACGCAGCAATAAACTTTACTTTGCAGTTGAGTTGAGATACAACACGATATATATGCATATTTATAGCACAGACAAACTTATATAGACTTGTAGTTTGTCTATTGTCTGGTTATCAATAAAGAATAATTTTGTACAAATATCGCAGATTGTCACGAAACTCGTTTCGCAGCCATTTAACTTGGCTTGCAAGCCAAGTTACTCATACGCCGTGTGCGCTCATACGCCGTGTTGTCCGGCCTGAACGACCGGGCCATTGACTTGCGACACCAAGATGCTATCGTCCATCTCATATAGAGTTCCTAATTGTATGCTGCGAACCGAGCCGAGGGATCACACAGTGTCAACAACTTGAATGAATTTCTCTCTCTCCCTATCTCTCTCGACAACTCTCCCTGTTTGAAAATTTTATGACCTGCAGTCGCAATTTTACGATGACGTCAAACCTGTTGGAGCACGCTACTTTAAGGCAACGCGTGGTATTGCTTCATTAGCCGCTAATTGAATTGGCCCTGTTAATGTGCCAACTATGCTTTGTTTTCTACTCTTGCGCCCACTGATTAATATCTAATATATAATTTTATTCGACTGTTGCCAGGCGGAGCTCTGATCCGGCCCCGGAAGGCTTCAGGACTTCAGCTAGCATTAATAATAGCCAAGGCTGCCGGAGGCAGCTCCGAGAATCCTCTGCCTCGCTGCGACCCCGTTGCCATTAATCTTAATTCCGTGTAAATATTCAATCAAGCAGAGACCGCCCGATGGCATCCACTTGTAATTAAAGACACATTAAGTGCTCGTAAAAATTAAAGTGTCAGCCAGCTGGACGGATGGAGAGGGCCATCTGTTATGCCCACTGTGCCTAATTAGTGGCACTTCGGTTGCAGCCGAGCGACACTTAAAACGCCGTTTTGTGGCCACTGTAATTCTCGATTAAAAGGGATGCGGCAGAAGGGGCAGTTAATTATTTTAAATTTTGGGTTAGAAGAAGAGGCATTATAGGAGAGTATATACGGTTTATAGGAGTATTAAAGTGCATATTTATTTGATTAAAATTGATTCTAGAGCAAACATTATATGAACATTTATATGCGAATGAATATAAGTACGTTTAGAGTAAATAAGTGTTACTAATGTTGCATACATATTTATATATTTCAGAGTATTCTTTAACGGTCCTACAAATTTCATAAGAATCAAAGCAGATGTATAAAAGTTATTCAAGAATTATTGAAGATATATGGTTATGCTATCAGGGCAACTTAAACATTCAACTCTTTGTTAACTCATAAATACGTCTGCTTATTTATACAAAGAACAATTGAATGATCTATGGTTTCATATACATTGTACTGATAAAGGGCCATATATACCCCCATAAATTTATATACAGCACATAAAAAGAATAACATACATACTCTTTGAAGAAACAACTGTCTGTATTTATTTTCTGTTTGTTTATTATGCACGTGATTTTGCTGAATGTTTGACCTACGCGCTCTTTTGAAATATCATTGAGGTTTGTTTATGCTTAAAATTATAACAGCAATGCATTAAGTAAACATTAAAGGAAGGGCAGGAAATATAGAATAATATAAATTTTGTTATACTTAGGAGGTATATACAAAACGTATAAATATAGTCAGCAAAGTTCACTCTTTCTTTCGTTCAAGGAAAAGAATTACCACACAATCTATTCAGCTTTCATTGCTTCTACTTTAAAATCTTTTGTGCAGTTTTCCGCTATTTATTTGGTTAATGTAATTGCCTTGGGGATTTTTGCTGAACTGAGTTTTGTTCGCCCCCTTTTTATAGAGAGTTTCAGTTCATCGATTTCACACACGCACACACACAATGAGTGTGTTTACGTATTTACAATGTGGACCCTTAACTGCTGATGCGTAGTTTTATATGGCCCTATACTATGCAGATTTATGCCTGTCTGCCGATTCTCCACAATGTGCATGTGTGTGAAAATGCATAAAATGGCATAAAACGCCTGCTGCGGCCACTGATATCTCACTCTCTCCGTCTCTCTCTCTCTTTTACTCTCTCTTTGCGCGGGCGTTGGTAGTAAAATTCTTGCTAAAGAAGCACAATAAAAAAGTCTTTAATGATGCCACTGTCTGTAATTAAAGGCCAAACACGACACACACACACACAAACTGTGGCACACATGTGAGTGAACTCTAAGCCAAAGGCCGCAAATGCATTTTTATCATTTTAATTGAATGCTTAAATTCGACTTCTTGTTTATCTTAAGTCCTTGCCGTCTGGACGCAGCTCAGCTTGCTTTCTTTTCGCTTTCTCTCTTTTTTCTGTTGTCTGTTTTTGTAAGTCAAAAAATATGACATGAGATTTATGAGCATTTGTTATTCGTTCGACAAACAAGGCCATAAATATAGAGTTCATGCAAAGCCAGACCACAATCCACTGCACACGACTGTCAGATGCTGCGCTCATCTCGCACGTGTTCCTCCACACATGCTGGTCTATGGTTTCTTCCATAACTCAGCTGTGAGTATTTTAAAGTTGATACAACTTGGAGATATGTTAGATAGCATAGACAGCTTTATATAAAGGAAATTTCATGTGTTTTCCTAATGTGTTACTTGAGATATGCAGTAAGTGAATATATTTTGTATATTACTTGTAGTGATAGTTTATTTAGTAAAGTTTTTTAATCAGTTAAGGCAGCATAGAGGTTAGATACATAAAAATACCAAGTTTCATCAGTCTAGCATGACTAGGACTCAAGATTTGAATACTTTTGTGAATATAATGTGAATATACATAGTTCAGATTGATATTTGAATCAAATACTTACATAGTTTACTATTTAAAGTGTTTTCTTCAAATAGTTCCAACATACTGTTAGTTGAAATACCCCCTCTCTTCTTTGTACAGGGTATACAAATCACCAAATAAACGTAGTACGTGGCAAATGGAACAGAACTCTCTACTAGTTGCAGTCGTATTTGCATTTGCAAATGTATTGCGCAATCTGTGGTCAAAGTAAACTGAAGTCAAACCCTCGTGATTTGCAAAAATTTCGCCTCATTTCACTCTGCTCTATGCAGAAAGAGCAGCATGCATTGAGGAAAATTCCATCGCTGCGCACGCTGCGTATACTTAATTTTTGGCAAAGGATTCCACTTGCCGACTGCCAATTTCCATTAACATTTTCGATTTGTCGTTTGTTTATGTCGTGATCCGTGGGTTTATCTTTTGCCGGCTAACTCCGTCGCGGCATTTCCGTCCTAGTCCAATCCATTTTCATTTTCATTTCCATTTTCATTTGGGTTTTCCGCCTGCGTTGCCTCCGTTTGCCGGCTAAGCCTCTGTTATTGGCAAAGTTTCGATTGGATTTATTTAAATTTATTTCCTGAGCCAACACAACTCGCTGCGCTGCTCGGCATTCAAAGTGCAACATTGCCTTGCAATAATTGTGCAACCGTGCAACCGTGCAGCGTGCCACGTGCGCCCCCATGATTTGTCTCCTGGCTAGGCTGAACTTAGTGCTACTTGGCCGTAAGGCCGCACGCGCCCACATAAATAATGACCGTAAATTAGAGAACCACACGAATGACATCGCCATCCAAATCAACTGACAGCTGTGTGGATGCCATTCTGTGCACATTAAATTCATTAACACTCACATTCGCACTCACATACACACCCGCACTCACTTCCCATGCTTCATTTTTAATGAACTGACAAATCTGTGCTGCCTGCTGAAAGTCTATAAATAAGTTCGAACGCACTCATACCACGCACTGCAATCGCATAAATCTTGGCAGAAGATGAAAGTTTAAGCAATGTGATGCACTAATTTTTAGCCTAATAAAGCGTGCCAGAGATTGTACTAAAATAATATAATAACTCAATAAAGTTAACATTATTTTATTCAGTTTCACTTCATCAAAATTCTTTTTACCTAAACATATTTCAATATATCTTTTAAGTTAAAACAATAATGCAATTTCTTTAGTAATACTCTTCAAGAACATCTAACATATAAGTCAAAAATCTTGAAGAACCAATTCATTTACTACACAGCAATTAAGCAGGCTATTAAGCTAATGAAACCCACGAGTGCAATATAAATCGAATTGAAACGAATCTCGCAGTTAAAGATGTTTACAATACATTTTCATACAATACATTTCCACATCTTGATCCGAAGCAATGCGACGCAATGAATCATATTTTATTGACGAATGAGGTATTTGGCTCCGATGACGGCGGCGATTTTCGCCTCTTGTCTGGGCGAAGAGAACATAAATCAAAACATTTTCCAAAATATTCGCGCGAAATGTATAAATAGAAAATGCAAAAGAAAGCAAAAGTCGGCGCAATTATAAGATGATAAATAAACATGTTTGTGTGGAAAATTTGTGTGCAGCATGAAAAGAAAAGCCTTAAATGATATACGATTGTTATAAGTTGTTGTTCATTATCGATAGTGTGAATTATTAATCGATTTTGCTGTCATTAAATTCATTTAAGTTGAGCATTTTGATTAGTTTTCTTAATTTTGAGGGCAAATTGAATGTGTACAGAATTATTGCACTATACTTTGTATATTTGTATCGATAGTAAGTTCTCTTATTTCCAATAAATATCGATAGCTGAAGTTAGTTATTTATCAAAGCAAAGGGAAATATATCACAGATTAAAAATATCGATACTAACCTCACTAATTTATAGTAATATTCATAGTTAACTAGATTAATTTCACATTGCAAAGAAATATACATATATCCATTGTTGTTTCAATAGTTTCAAATAAAATACAGGGTATACTATATGCACAGACTCTTGCAGTAATTGGCCTAGTCTCCCTGCCAAATATACGCAGACCACAGATCAAGTTGGCGAGTCAATGACACAATTAATTTATTTATAATTGTTAAAAACATTTAATTATTCAAAATATTGTGTTGTTCGTCGGGGCGAATGATTGAAGGCTCTCCAAGTGTTGCTTTCAATCACGATGCCGCGACTCGAGTCGTCTTGACTTGACTTGACAACTTGTTTTCCGTGTTGACATAAATAAAATGACACTTTTCTGTTGTTGTTGCTATTGTTGTTGGTGTTGTTGTTGCTGTTGTGACAGGGAAGCCTGCCCACCTACGCCGCAGTCTCGAGTCGACTCGCCTCGACTTGAGTTTTCCGTCTCGTGGAAAATTCAATCACAATATTATTGTTTGGCGTACAAATGGAAAATGTCGCCGACGCCGTCATTTTTTATTCACAGCTCGGCATAAACAAGCGCCACGCATGATGAATGAATGAATCAATGAATGGCAACTTGAGTGAGTGAGTGACTGTGTGTTTGTATGTGTATATGAGTGGGTGTGAGTGTATTCGCGAGTGCACTCATGCCTGCCATATGCGATTTCCGTTGCGAATTTTCATGGCTTGTTTACAATTAATTAGGATTGTTATTTCGCCATTTAATTCAATCATTTTGCCTCTTTTCATTTCATTTTCATTTTTATTCTTCCCACTCTTTGTTTAATTCGCTTTTTATGACTCAAGTATCGATGTGGAGACTCGCAATGCATTGTCGATACTCGACAAACTAAATGAAAGCGAGTTTTTCCCACGCTTTGCATAATTGCCAATTAGTTCACTTCAGTTTTCACTTTTTCCCACTTTCCATTTTCCTTTCACTTGCAAAGAAATGCGAAGGATTAAGCTCGTTATAAACAGTTTATTGTAAATTCTCTCAATATGCATGGGAAGTGAGTGAGGGGGAAGTGGAGGGACAAGGCTGAGCTCACATGTTTTCGCTTTAACTCGAATTCAAGTTTCGTTTCGGGATTTGCGTCCTTGACACTGACTTTAATCGCTAGTTGAGACAGTCCTCAAACGTTTTTTATTACGTTTCTCTCTGAACTTACGACTGAGCTCAATTGAAGTGATTTCAATTTGAATAAGTTACGTAGAAGTCTAAGTGGTTTCCGGGAAACTCACAAAACTCTGCCAAGCCATTAAGTTTACCTTTGAACAGCTTTAAACACAGTTTGACAAGACAAGCGACGCCTTTGATTCTCTCTCTCTCTGTCTTTTTATTCGGGCATTCTTAACAAGTTCTTATAACAAGTTACCAAAATAAATTTGACGAGCATTCAAATATAGATTTTGCAAATAAACTATGAATTTAATAACCTTGAGGCAGGCAGGAGTTTTTAATCTGAACTGAAGAAGGCTTGATTTGTTTGCAGTTGAAATATGAATTCATATGTCTACTGATTACCATAATTATTTCTGCAAATTCTTGGGAAATACTTTTTTTATAAATTGCAAATATGAATCCCCCTAGTAACACTGTTGCTGATGGCTCCATCATTCATGCTGTATTATCTTTAGCACCGATCATTATTATCTTTTGTATTTATTGACCCCGAAATAATAATACAATGAAAATCAGACCATAAATTCGCAACAATAATATTTTTATAAAGTCAGAGAAAATACATAAAAAATGCCATAAATAAAAATCAGTTGCGTTTTATATTCTCTATATACTATAACTGGATATCTAGGCGTATATCACATATGAACAAACAGACTGTGAGTTTAAGGGCTAAAGATATAAGAGAGAAAGAGAGTAAGACGTGTTGAAATGAATCAATTGAATAGGAGACTCGTTTAGTTATTTTATTTAATATTTATGGAATTGTATTTTATCATTTAGTCATCATCTATATACATTTTAAAGACTACTAATGTTAGTTCTTGTCAGTTAAATTGAGTCAGTAAGCTGCTGTATGTCGAGCAGTTTGCGACGGGGCTGGACTCCAAACCAGCTTAGACGCCCGCCAATTTATTTATATATTTTGCATATATTAAATGCCCCCCTTTAAAATAAATATACAATAACACGTGTGTCTAATAGGCCTAAATGCTGCCAGTCTTTCAGATGTTTTGCTCTGCTCTGCTCGAGTCTAATTAAGTCAGTTTGAGCTGACTTCGGTTCGATGACGGAGCTTTGTCTGAAATCCGTTGGCTCTTTAAGATAGTTTTTCTAATTCTAGAAAGTGTTTGTATGTGTGTGAGTGTGTGTGTGTGAGGAATTTATCTGAATACCTTGCATAAAGGTAGCTCTGTTGATTTCTTTTTTCTCGTTTATGCAAGGATTCTGGATTGAGTATTCAGGAATCTCAAGGTTTCGCATTGCTATGGCAACTGACGGACGGTGTCAGTGGCATTTGACTGACTCTGCGAGCCGGAAGTAAATACCCGTGTCACACACACACACGCATTCACACTCACACAAACGCACACATGCAAGAAAACTTTGCATAAACATTACCTAAGGGACTTTCGGCAATTTGTGGCAAAGTCTTTTGCGAATTTGTTCAGCAAGTTTGTCTTCTGCTCTGCTCGTTTTGTTTGTCGACGATTGAATTGCAGTTTATTCGGCATTTAAGCAGTCTCTCTCTCTAACTCTAACTCTCTCTCTCTCTCTCTCTCTGTCTCTGTTTCGCTCGCACTTGTCGCAGCCCATCAAATTTCATTTTACGAGCTTTGCGAACACTCCGACGGGGCCACTAACAATGTGCAAAATGCGGCAATGAAACAGAAAACGATACCGAAAGGAAATGGAAAGATGATCAGACTGGCAGAAAGTCAAAGAGAAAGAGGGAGAGAGAGGGAGAGAGGGATTGAGTGTGAGGTGGCATCAAGTCAGAAGTCAAAAGCTAAAGATTTGATTCCTCTGCCAGGCTTAAGCATAAATCCCCATAACCAAAAACAACAACAATCAACAGAAACCACAACAAACTGTCGGACGTGCCGTGCCAAATGAGCAAGCACAGTGGAACTTCAATACTTTTGCCTGTAATAGCACAGTGGGACTGCAAATGAACTAGGACTTTGCATTTATTGATTGAGTAAAGTGCGATTTAATATCAGGTCAAACTTCATAAGAATAAAGAGATCTGTTTATAATATAAATCAGAATTTATAGATCATTTCAAAGGGAAAAATAACGATAAGCATCATAATTAATGAAATAATCTTTTATTTATGTATATATTTATCTATCTAGTCATCTCTGTATTCATTTAATTATTCTTTTATCTGTCTTTACCTTTGTATATTTCTCTATTCATCTCTTTATTAATGTATCTATTGTATTTATATTAATATTTATATTCATCTGTCTATCGCTTTATTCATCTCTCTATTTATACTTGTTCATATCTTTATTGAAATATCTATTAATTTATCTAACTATCTGTTGATTTATTTTACTATTTATCTATCTATATATTTCAACATACATCTCAATCTTAATTTATCTATTTACTTCTACAGAACTCTTTTATATAACACTGACTTCGTTCTCTTTTGTCAAACCACTTCCATATGTGAGTTGCCCAAAAAGACCCACTGTGCCTACTTTTATGGCAATGGGGGCGTGGCCAAACGCACTGGCCGACATGTTTGGCATCTGAAATGCGCATTTATGCAAGAATTCGATTCGGAATCGGAATCAGAATGAAATCAAACTGAGAACGAGATTCGCACTGCGGGAAGCAGAAAGGGGAAGTCTCTCTCGCTTTAGTTACCATGCAAATTGTGCGTGTGTTAGTATGAGTGAGTGTATGCTGCACGCTGTTTATGTAATGCTGAATCAGAGCGTATATGTGGTGCTAATTTCCGAGTGTTAATTAATAACAGCACCACAAAAAAATCAGCCACATATTTCGGGCGCGTGCGATAAATAATTTCAGTTGGCACGAGCCGCAAGAAGTAGGCAACGGTATTTTATGGCTTAATTGCCCGCAACCACGCCCCAACGCCCACACACACGGGGCCACGATTGATAAGGCGCTGTGAGTAAATTTGAATTGCAAACTGGACTCGCATATATAGTAGAAATGGAAATCGGTGAAGGTTAATGTCTCTCTCTCTGTCTCTCTCTCTCTCTGAATAGTCAATTTATGCGAGAGTGTGTGTGTCTGTGAGGGAGTGTGTACGTGACTGTATGTGCCTGTGTGTGTGTGTGTTTGTCAAGACATAAACAACGACGTATTAGTGAATTTAAAACAAAATAAAATAATACAGAATAGAAGAAGGACTCGTTTTTTATGCGACCGTAAATTGAATTGATACAGCGCAGACAAGTAGCATAGGGCAACCAAATGGTTCCTAAATTCCGATGCTCGGGGGGGGGCCTTTCGTACTCGCACTTCTTCCTTTATCGGTCTGCGAACCGTAAAATTGATTGTGTGGTTTGTCTCCTGGCAATCTCTCCATTAGACTTCTCTTAACTTTTTGGCTCTTGGCGAAGTTCATCGAAACTATTTGACAGCCTTTGACTCACACGAGAACGATAACGATGACGATGACGAGCACAACTTGAGAATTTGATGAATAGTTTGTGGCCTCGACGTCGCATCGTAATGTGCCGATTAGCCCCGCTTAAAAGGGGTTTATCTGTTTACTCGCAAGTTGTAAAGCAAAGTTTCGGTAAAGGAAAGTTTTAGAAGCTCGAGTAATTTTTCCACAATATTTTCCACTGTGACTCATCGTCGGTTTGGAATTTTAATAATGCTAAACATTCTGCCAACTGTTGGGCAACATGTACCGGAGAAAGCAGCCACAACAGCACATGCGAATACGGCCCATTCATTTGGCGAAATTGCGTAGTGTTTGCGGTCTAGGTTGGACCTTACCCGGTGCCAGGTATGCTGCATAGTATTTGCCCACGAACTTTTCAACACATGCTGCACTTTATGAATTTGCAACCATTTATTCTCGCCTCTTTTTTCCCCCACTCTGACCCTAAATTAATTTAGCCGCGCTACAATTAAAACTAAAAGCGCCAAAAAGTGCACAGCTGGCACTTTCAGGGGAGGCTTACCCGCCCCGGCAGGGTCCCTGCAGGGGATTACCCAGTGCACCCTGTGCAGAGTGTGTTCGTGTCTATGAAAATATTGAATGCATTTCATGTGCAGATTTAGTTTGCGGCCCTTTTTGATTGCGCAATGATTTCATTAACATTTTTAATCTCCTTTCCGGTTCCGAATTTAGTTCAGACTCGGTTTTTACTCTAGTCTAAGTTCCAACTAATAAAACAGTTTACTTTAAATTTCATTCGTGTTTTAAGTTTCAGTCCTTATCTGACTTCCTCTTTTTATTCGCTCTTTATATTTATTCTAACATAATTCCCTTTGCAGCTCTTTTTAAGGTTCCACTACTGGTTCCACTACTGGTTCCACTACTAGTTTCACTACTGTTTACGTCCACACTGTTTACGACTGTTTACACTACTATTTTTAATAACAACTTTAAAACCTTAACAATTTTTGTATTAATTTAAAATTCATTTGCATTTATACACACAGTTTTAAAAAATGTTTTAGTTTCCAATATTGTTTCTCCTCAATCCCCGGCTATATTCATTAGTTAGGTTATGTTCCACCATAAGTTCCACTCATAGTTATCGTTCTAGTTCCAGTTCAGATTACATTCAAATCATAAGTTTCTGTACCTAGTTGTGATGTTCTTTTTATTACCAGTTGTAGTTCTAGTTAACTTTAGAGTCCTATTTATAGATCAAATTTTAGCTCAGGTTCCAGCTCCCTCCATCTCTATTACCAGCTCTGAGCTCTAACTCTGATTCTAGGTACAGCTCCCTGGTTGCAGCTCTGATTCTAGTTCTGATTTCAGTTCTGGCTCCAGCTGTAATTCTAACTGAGGCTTTATCTTTGTCTCTATATCCGATTCCTTTTCCTACTCTGCTTCCTGCTGTACTTCCATTTCCCTTTACCTTCCTGTCTCTGCTTTAAGTTCCACTTCCTGGCTTCGCTTACACTACTGATTCCGTCTACCCAACTACTCTGAGCTACCATTTCAGACCCGGTTCCAATGAAAACTGTGACTAAAGCTCTGCTTTCATCTGCTTGTTCTTTGTTAAATCCGCTTCGGTTCAGTTCGCTTTCATTTCGCTTTAAATCCTGCTAGTTCAAGTATATCAAAGTCGAGTCTCTAATTACTCTCGCTCTCTAATTAGTCAAGGGCAGAGAGAGCAGACATGACAGACACACGCCACTCCCACACACACACACACACACAGAGTCGCCTACACAGTGTGTGGCATTTAAAGATGAGCGATGCGCGCTTTTTACAGTTAAAAGACTGACAAACCGCTCCAGTTCCAGTTCCACATGGGGGCGTCTAGACCGAAAGTGAATTTATGCGTCCGATAGACATCTTAATTTGCCAGGGATTATGGTTTAGAGGCGGCGCGTGCTGTGCTTAAAACTTACATGGAATTCATTCTCAAGGAGGAGGGAGAGGGAGGAAGGGAGTGCTAAAGAGAGAGGAAGAGGGAGCTAGAGAGAGAGAAGGAGGGAGATGGAGTGAGCAGAGCCAGCAGATTTCAAATGAATGCGCTACTTTATTGAGTACATGAACAGCAAATTTATGACTACGCTAGAAATAGATGAGTGTGTGTGTGAGAGTGTGTATATATGTGTGAATATATGTGTGTATATATACGTGTATATGTGTGTATATCTCTGTCTCTGTTTGTGTGTGTGTTTGCTAGGAATAGAAGCGGCTGCTAATTGACCACAACTTGGAATCGTTCGGCTTGTCTGCTGCTCTTATCACAGTTATGTGTGTGTGTGGGTGTGTGCATGTGTGTTGGTGTGTGCACCTGGAATGCAGCAAGTGCTGACTCAGTAGAGCAACCGCTCCACAGGCGCATCTGTTGGCAGCTTGGCCTGCTGCTCCTTGGCTACACCAACTGCGCCTCCTCCACCTCCTCCACCTCCAGTTCACCGCTCCTCCTGCCTCTTGTGCCTTGTGCCTGTCACGCCAATTCAATTTGGACCGCAGATCCTTGAGCGCGTTTGAAGTCTTCGTCGCTTTCGCTTTGGCCTTACGCACTTTGCCACTCGACGCTGCCTTGGGCGACTGTGGCAGCGACTGTGGCAGCGACTGTGGCAGCGACTGCGGCTGACTGTGGCGTATGATGCGCGTCAGCTTGAGACGGGAGCGGGAGAGAGCCTGGTCAAGTGGCGCACTTGATTGACAGCTCAACTCATCAATGGCGCCCATCGTGGGCTGCACGAGACTCGGCAGATTCGCAGCATGCGTGCACTTGTGCCGTGCTGCCAACTCGTATTGCTCCTCCGGCCACTGCAGATCCGCCTCGAGCAGCGAGTGTGCATCCCCCACCGAGGAGAGCTGCGATATCTGTGTTTGAAGTGTGCGATGTGCAGGGGGCAGGGCGACTCCAGCTCCAGTTCCGACTACTCCATCAACTGTCGGTAGACGCGTCGCAAACAGATCCTGGCGACTGCGACTCTGCGTGCTCAGCAAGGTGGCATGGGAGCTGCCCAAGGAGCCGCGCTGCAGACGCTGTGAGTTGCGGCCACCAGCGCCAGCTGCGCCGCCATTGCCGCTGCTGCCGTTCAGCGTCGTCAAGGTGGTTGTGGTGCGTACGCTGTCCTACAAGGCGAGAGAGAGAGAAGGCAGAGGGAGGGAGGGAAGAGTAGGTAAGTAGAGGAAATGAATGTAGCTGGAGTAGTTCATACGGCGCAGTCTTGAGCAGAACAGCTCAGCTCAGCTCAGCGGTTACTTACCGTGTGCAGGCGCAGCGAGCCCGTCTGGTTGCGCCTCAGCGCGCTGTAAGTGTGCGGCAAGCCTTGCCCCTGATGCTTGCCTGACAGCCGGAACTGGCGTGCCAGCGTAACCTGCGCATAAAAAACAATTAAAATATCAAATTAACTAAATGAAAATAATGAGAACATTTTGAGAATGCTATAAGCAGCCCTAAGATACCCTATAAATAACTATTGAGCTCATTATGAGGCAGTTTTGACTATGCTTGATTTTTCCGCTTTCCTGCGTAGATAAACAGAAACACAATAAGAAATACTCATAATCAATACCATTAATCTGTATACAACATATCATAATCCTAACTCCTTTAATAGTCGAGATCTACTATGGGAATTAGAGCTGAAGAGACAAACGCAGCAATGAAGATATAAATAAAGTTCAGTTCTCAACTGTTTCGTTTTTCTTTGTAGTTAGAAGAGTTATCAAACTATAAAATCATCATGTAGATATGATATACAGTCATCTTTATATTAAATTTCATATTCCTACCTCCCCATCCTAAACAAAAACTACTCTTGCAAAGAAAGCAGAAGAAAAGAAAGAGCTAACGCATTATGACAGCAGCTTTCACTTAGTACAAGAATCTTCTCACATACTCTGCTTGCACATTATAATTTAAAATTTGTTCCAATATTCCAAAATGTCATCTAATAAATGTTCCTAAATATATCAATAGCCTCCCTTCTGCCTGCCCAGGGGAATCTCATTAAATTGTTATAATAAATAACACAAATGCCAGCGACAGGTGCAACTCACCTTGAAGGCCTCACGGAACTTGTGGCTCATGATGTTGTACAGCAGCGGGTTGATGCATGTGGAGAGGAAATAGAGCACGCCGGATGTATAGTTCAATATGTTGAAGACATCGTTGAACCACTGCGACTCGATGCGGAACGTCGAACCGTAAACCGCCATCAGGCGCTGTGCATGGAATGGCGCCCAGCAGATGAAGAATGCCACCGCAACGGCAACTGCAAGAAAAACAGCAACAACAACAACAACATCAAGAATATAATATAGAAAAAAACTTTTTGGTATCTTTGAAGTGAGAAGCTGCCACGCCTCCGCAGACCTCAAGACTCACCCAGCATGCGGATGACGCGCGTCTGTGCGCTTATGCCACGATTAACGTCGTACGAACGCCTCGGCAGTGCCTGCAGCAGGCGACTGCGCTTCAGCTTAATCCCGATGAGCACGTAGAGCACACAGATGGCCGTCATTGGTCCGCCAAAGAACAGAAAACCGGAAACGGCGAACACATGTGCGAAAAAGTCGTTATTCATCTGGCCGTAGGGAAAAAAAAATTAAATGTCATTAAAGAAGGCGAACAATAAATTTAGCTTTAAAGGGAAAATAAAAGAATTATGAACTTTAAGTAAAGTCAGCATATATCGATATATTTATATATTATTTATGTTATATGTTTTGTTATCATTTTATTATCTTAGTAAGTCTTCTATTACATTTGTAACTAAGAGGTATTTCTTTTATAGACAATTATTGCCTGGCAACTTATAGTGAAGAAAGTATTTGTTTGGCACGAGGCCAAAATCAACAGATATTCATACTACATACATATAACATACATATGGTATTTATTTTAATGGTATTTTAAGTAGTGCATATGCAATACTTATCATTGAAATACCATTGATTCTTTATTGGAATACCACTTAAACTTTAAAGTATCTTTTCATAAAATCGTCATTAAAATATGACAGCAAAAAACAAAGCAAATAAATAAATACTTTAGAGAGTTCAAATTCATCAAATTCAAATTCACAATTCTAGTTTTTTCTGTGAATTATCAACATATGCAACGCTATTTAATATAAATACTAATAGATTGTTCAATTGTCTAGAGTATTCCACTGTATTTTCTCATTTAAATATTCTTTTGAGTACTTAAAAAAGTAGCAAAAATATACAACACAAATGAAAAGAATTAATGTGTTAAATGCCATTTAAATGCAAAATAAAATAAAAAGAATTTAAAACAAATGCAAAGAAGTAAAGAAAAGTTATCTAATGCATAAGTCTAAATAAAGTAATAACATACATATTTATATATATTATACAGTTCAAAGTAGATGTATATTAACTCAAATCCATTAAGGTGCATAAAAAATGAAATAAAGTAGCAAAAACTAAAGTGCAATTAAAGAAATACTAATTGAAGTGAAGTGATGCTCTCAAAGGTCTAGTATATACTGTATTAATACTGTATACTGTATAGTATTTTCTCAGGGCAATCCAATAAAAGTGCAGAAAAACTAAATAGAATTGCAAAATAAAAAGGGTCAAAAACCTGAATTTCACTTCGAGTTCATTATCAATTCTCTTTTGCCTAATGGGTCAAAGTGCTCTACATGACTTTGTCTATGTGTGTGTGTGTGTGTGTATGTGTGCGTGTGCAAACCGTAACATATTTACCGTACATGATGAACCTGTGCCCTGGTTGACAACGGAGAACTGTATCGCCTGCGGCAGAGCGAGCAGCAGGGCGGCAATCCAAATGGCAAAGATGAACTTGATGGCACGCGACAGTTTCGACATCGTGTGCTGCCTGCGCGTGTAGAAAGGGTTGGGGAAGGGGGAGACACATCAATCAGCTGCTCGGGGGTACACCAACTACTGCTCTACACCCACTCACCTGAAGGGATGACAGATGGCAATGTAACGTTCCACAGTGAAGGAGGTGATGGTCAGCACCGTCGCATTGGCTGCGGTCTCGGAGAGCACGCTCTCCAGTATGCAGATGCCATCGGAGAAGGGATAGTTGTCGGGCTGCCAGAGGTTGTACAGATCCTGTGGCATGCCTGGCAACACAAAGAAGGAGACAGGTAGTAAGAGACTCTTCACTCATTCTTTCCCACTTGGCACCTACCCGAGCAGAGCAGTATCAGATCCGATATGGCCAAGTTGAATAGATAGAAATTTGTTGCAGTGTGCATAAAGTTATTCCGTGAGATGACAATGCAGGTGATCAGGTTGCCCAGCACGCCCGCCACAAAGATGAGGGCATAGCACACACTGAGTGTGGCAAGGAGCCCCATGGGGTGCAGCCTGGCCTGTGTGGGCTGTGGCTGCTCCAGCAGATCCTGTGGCTCGAGGCCGTGGAGGAGGCTCGTCAGGTTGTCGGCCGATATGTTCAGCACTTGGGTGAGATTCAGAAGGAATTTCTCATTGTGTAACAGCTGCAGCTCAGTCAAGGGGGGCGTGTCCCGGCCCACAGACATGTTGCCTGCCAGCATGTGTGTGTGGGCTGTGTGTGTGTGGGTGTATGTGTGTGCCTGCAGTTAAACTAGCATTTAATTGTGTGATTGAAAGAGAGGGGATGAGAGAGAGGGGGTTATCTGTGAGTATATAGCATTGATAGATTAGCTTCATCGGGCTTTGCATTGTTTGCCATTTGTTTATTTATTTGCCAGCTAATGTCTATATAATACACAAAGTTTGCCCATCAATTTGCCTTTAGCAGCTGACACGAGTTACTTCCCCCCCTGCTCTCCCCAGGTATTACAAAGTCAGGTGAGTCGTGCGTCTGCCGAAGAATTCATTTGCATTGCTAAGTGGCAATTTAATTGAAATTATTCCCCGACAGCGACAGGATACCAGGCTGTAAGTGAGACTCCAGTGAGAGCCCCCCCCCTCTTCTGCACTCCCTTCTCGTGCTGTCAAGGTCACATGCCATACCCAACATTGACGAACTGACAAACTGACAAACTCTTCTCTTGCCTTATCGCATCATGCATTCAAATTCGAAACTTTATTCATTCACCACGCGCGCAGCAACAATAAAAAGACGCTTAGTTGACATTATAAAAATACGAAATCCGATAAATATACTAAATATATATTTAGCGAAACATGATTGTCATGTTATAAATATTTATTCGAATTATGCACGTTTTCAAGAATGTTGTCGAATTCTGTTTTATTATGATATAAAACGGGTTTGTGCCGTATAGCGATTTCATTTACTATAGCAGGTGTGTGCCCTAGACACCACCTTCCTCTCTCTCCCTCTCTCACTCTCTCTCTGTCTCACTCTATTAAATATATATTTTGTTTTTTTTGGTGTGTATTTTTTTGAAGGCGCATCCCAAAAATTATGGAGCTACGATGACCATAAAGTGTTTTTTATTGTTTGACAAAACTTTTGGATTCTGCGAGAATTCCGCTTTATGATTGCGCCTTAAGTGGATCTGTTATATCTGTGATGAACACACGATTCTGCAGATAGTGCGATAATGCACATGGTAATTAATTAAATGCTAAAACGGTTGAGGGTTTTTGTTGTTGTTGTCGGGTTAATTGTGCATTGGAAACACGTTTAATTAAAATTTATTAAATGTGCGCTGCCACAATTTTATGCATTTTGAATGCCATAAACACTTTACTCTCGTATTTTCACTTCTCATTTGCATTGTGCGTTTTGCTTTCTTGTGCCTGGAGCAATGCACTCGAATTGTTTTAGTAACTAACACTAATTGTGAATTGTATTGTAAATTGTGAACAAGGTTTACGAACTTGTTGTTGTTGTTGTTGCTTATCTGTTACTTGCGAATAACTTTAGACACACATAAATCGGGGCTTTATGTAAATAATCAAGAATCATTATTACTTTTCGGTTACTTTTGTATCTCAGGCAGAAGATATTGCGTTCGCTTTCGCGTTCACGTTCGTGTTTCTTTGGCGTCGCGTTCGTAAACGTAATCGCGTTCGGGTCACGACGTTGCGGCCCACGCTGAGCTGGTCGAAAGCGACGACAACTGGCCGCAGCATCCGTTTAACAGCGACTGAATTTTTGGCCAGCAAATGCGAAGCGCCAAACACGTTAACAGCGACGCAACAGAGTCGCGTCTACGTCGCTGTCGACGTCAGCATCGACGTCGAGCAAGAACTACCGGTTGCGTGTGGCGAGCGAAGATGCTGAGGCGGCGCTGCCCTCTGGAGAGTCGCCTGCCTTGCTGCCTTGCTCTCTGCCCATTGCTATCTCCTTGCTTACCTCTCTCACTCTCCCTCTCTCACTGTCCTTCTCCTGCTGGTACTCAAATAAAAATGCAAATACTTAATATGGTGGCATGCACTTAATCTTATTTAGGGCATATTAAAACGGGCAAGCTGCTTGCCAGGACGCGCCTAATGATGTCCTTTTTGCCCCCTGCCCTCTCAAGGTCAATGCAGCCTAAGACAACAATCGCATCTTATCGCAGGCTCAATTAAAGCTGCGAGAAAACAATTCAATTTCAACGGACACGTTGTCGTTGGACAAGGCGACTAAATTGCTCGAGAGTCGGGCTGCGTTAAGTGATCAACAAAAATTGACGCGCGTCACACATACCTTACAACAACAACAACAACTGCTTATAAACATTGCTATAAACTTAAATAAATTACTCTCTGTTCTTTAGATCTTAATACTAATAAAGCTTTATATGGTTGATCTCAAATTAAATTCAATTTGATAAATATAATTTATTGTCTTTGGATAATCTTGATATTATTCGCAGTTATTTTCATTCTTGATAATTCCTATGACTTGTGAATTTATAATTAATTTGTTTAAATATACTTCCTTTTCTTCTTTTTTTCAAAAGTGCATAACAAGTTTATTTCCAAATATTCCTGTTTGAGCTCAAGTAACTACAATCTACATAACATTTCATAATTTAATGACGATCTTATGATAAACATAAAAGTTATGCAGGCATCAATGTAGAAAAGGAGAAGAATTTAGTTAAAGCGAAAGTTGAAGATGAATAGATAGAAGCATCACTTTTATATCAAGTTTTCATGTTATAATCAGCTATAATTTGTATTCACTTTCAATTGTAGCTAACAGTTTCATAATATTGAAATTGCCTTCAACATTAATAATTTCATAATAAACACAAAGGTTAATCAGGTATCAAAGTACAACAAAGGAAAGAACAATTTAAAGAGAAAAATGAACAAAAAGAAGCAGAGCACTTGTCGACTTAACATATCATGAACATAAATTTTAGCTAACATAATAAATCTCTCTCTCTCCCGCTTCTCTGTTCAATTGCTTTGCTTCAATAACCTCTTAGAGGATATCTCCCAGTCGGCACCTTGCACTGATTTGTCCGCCCACTTTTTTTAATGGCAGTTGGTGAAATTTTATGGGCTCTGTGGGCGTTTGTTAGCCGTTAGTTTTATGGCCGCGCACTGACAAATCTATCACTGGACTTTACGGACCCATAAAAGTTAAGGTCTCTGTACATGGGCCAAGCAGTGGGCCGAGTACAGTGTACACAGTAGGGTAAATTGAGGTAAGATTGGAAGAGAAATGGCGTGCGAATGACAAGGGCAAATAAATCAAGTTGCGGCCGTGTAGTCGATATTTCAATTTTTATGCAAATAATTCGAAACCATTTTTGGGCCACTTAGTCAAAACAAAGTCCTAAACAAACAAACAAAACCACGGCAGCATCCCTGAAGTGCCGGAAAGAACTTCAAACCGACCAGGAGGGCGTAGCCCCAACGTATCCCTTTTGCCATGTGGCACGTGCCAGAAGGACCTGCTCAGGCCAATCGCAACACTTCTTCAACTTGATTGCCAACTGTCGCCGCTTTTCAGCAGTCAGTTTTCAATTTTCTAATTCTGGCACAGTCAGCGTTGTTTTTAGCTCGGCTTTTCCTTAACTTTTCCTTGCACTTTTCCCACCCAGTTTCGAATTCGTTTATGTTTTTTTTCCTTATGTGACTCGCACATGACATCAGCAAACGAATCGCACATCGCGTCTTGCCACGTTTTCCTCGTTTTTCTATTTTCCTTTTTCCTACTCTATTTTCGTTTCGTTGAAGTTTTGTCATTGTCGCGCAACGCGACACAAATTCGTTGCAAGTTTTCAATTCATTTAGTTTTATTGTCAGCCGAAGTCGAAGACACAGTCGGGCCAAAAGTCATTTGCAGTTCAAGCAACCCCTTATAAATAAATAAATAAAACATTTACCCCCGATGTCATGCGAAAAACCTCTTAACGGCTTATGCAAAAATACTTCATCTCCTTTTTTACTCAGTTATTTCTTGTTTTCCAATGAAAGTCGTCGCATATAACAATAATATAAAAATACATGTACATTTACCGTTGCTTGGAGAGACGATTTATTTTAGCCAACTCCTTAATTAACAAGGAAATATTCGGTTGGTATTCCTTATAAAATGCACGTGAAATTCCTGGAATTTCCAGTGAGGTAGAAATGATTCTTTGTGCAGGTTTTTACGAAGAATTATCATATATTTAAAAATGCTAGGAAAAGAAGGTTCTCTAAGGTGTTTTAATACCAAAAATGCTTAAGAAAGTACAATACTTAAGGAAAGGTTCAAGAAATGAATGTCGAAACAATTTTAATAAAAATTTTCACCCCATTTTAATAAAATTAATACTAAATTAAACAAAAAACAACTCTAGTTTAACATATTTCTGATTAATATTTGCCCCTAAAAACTTATCTATATGATTTAAAAAACCGTTCACTGACTCATTAAACATAACCAGTTTACAAAAAAAGAGTTACGCGTCACAAGCACACCCCATTTACTGTTCATCGAGCATAATCAGTGAATCTAAAAGAAAACCAAAACAACCTTCAGCCGATTGTTTTCCCGGAAATTTGTCTAAGAATTTGCACACAAAATTTTTTTCCTGTTAATGTGAAGTCAACTCAATAAACAAATTTAATTCAATTTAGTACCTTTTTTGTCGTATGGCTTGGCAACAAAACTGTCACGACAGACAAATTTTAATTGAATTTCTTTTCTACCCAATTTCGGGAATATTTTTCCGGTTGTTTCTGTGCTCGATTTATGCCTCGCACGCACGTGGTGGCAACAAGTCAGAGGCAGTTTCTTTGACGGCTAATTGTGGTCGATCGATTCGGAAGATTGGGTAAAAGCTTGGCGGGTGGCCTTCTGGTATTTGTTCATTTGCTTAAAAGCCTAACGAATGTGCAACGTAGCGTATGAGTTATGAGGGGCATGGCTAGGGCCAAGAGGGGAACGGGTTCATTGCGCTCGACATTAAAGGACTTTGACATTCTTTGAGGCTAATTACATTTAATTAAAGAACAGTCAAATTAGATGCCTCATTGCAGAGTGTTTAAAAAACACTCTGTCCTCTCGCTCCCATTCCCACTCCCACTCTGTGTTATCGTCATCGTTATCGTTATCGTTAAACTCATTGCACTCGTAATTCACGATAAGCGTGCTGCGGACCAACCGCAGCGTCGTTCACTGCTGCGGTCGACCTTTTTTCAGTTAGCAACAGCTTTCCCCTCCCCTTCCCCCATACCCTCTCCCTTCTGTCACTACTCATTCCTCTTCACAACGGGCACATGTGCGTCCCGAACTGGAATTATGCTAATCAGTCCCGCCTCAGCTGACCAACTAAAGTGCCCCCAGAAAATTTTACAACGGCTCAGTAAATACAATTGAATTGTCGGGCGTGCGAACAATTAGACTGTACATATAGTACACATATCTATATAGAGCAGAGTATCTGCACAATCTGCTTGAAAATTGCGAGCATCTCATGAATAATCCACACAGAGAACGTTAACTGATTATGGCCAGCGATTATTTGCGCCACATTAAGTCGATATGTCCCTTCAGGCAGCAGCAACTCGTCGCTACTTGCCGAGGCAGCTGCGTTGCCTATTCACAGTTGAACTTCCCCAATTCAAATTAGCATCTGCTGTCGTCCTTGGATATTGCCAGAAACTGAGCCTGGAATACGCAAAGACGACTGTGCGACAAGTTTAAAGTGAGTTTTAACTGTCAAATATACCGATGGGAACTGGAGAAAAGAAACGGAACAGTTTAGTGCAGCAGAGAAGTGGGAGAAATAATTAGGTTTGGTCATATTATCAATGTGTCTTATGGTATTTCAAAGAGGGTCCTAGGTATATTGAGGAAAGTTAATGCATTTCTTAATTAAATTAAGATATGTTTGCAAAAATCAATATAGGAAGGGTATCTTAAAAAGCTATAAAGGTCCTAAAGAGTTCTAAGCATATTAAAGAAAGCAAATGCTATTCTAAATTTAGCGAAGAAAACACAATTTAATTTTCGGTATTTCAGAGAGCTATAAAGTCCTATAAAAAAAACTTAATTATATTCCAAATTCAGCTGAGAAAAGAGATTTTTTCTTATGGTATTGCAGAAAGCTAGCCATATAGTCCTAGGTATATTAAAGAGGGTTAATGCATTTCTTAATGTAGCCAAGAAGTATATGTTATGAATCGTATGGTATTAGAAAGAACTGAAAGGTCCTATCAAGTCCTAAGCATATTAAATAGAGTTAATGCTTATCTCATATTTCATAGAGCTATAAGGTCCTCTAAGCCCTTAGGTATATTAGAAACAGTTTAAGCTGTTCTAAATTTAACTCAGAAACGTCATTATTCGTTTTGTAATAAAGTACTTTAAGAACAAACATATCGCCTTATCGAGTAAAGTCTAACAACTTCACAAAGTGTTTTATAAATAACTTTGCTTTGATTGCCGTAAATGAGTTTCAACTCGTAACTTCTACTTTATCAGGTGATCCATAAAATGCTTTCGACAAACAGAAAATCATTTCAAATTTTGTGTTCAACTCTTGGGATTCTGCTTATCTAAACAAGAGAAAGCGTTTTATTTTCATTTGAGTTATTTATGCTTCGGCAATTTGGCGCAAGTCGCATTATGGCCAGCTCGTAATTACGACCTGCTGACAAACTGATGTCGCACAACATGGCCCCAAGCCCCGAGACCAGGGCGAAAAACAAAGCAGGAAAGCGGAAAGCAGAAAAAAGAATGAAAAGAAAGGGAATGAATGAAGCTGACTTTAAGATATCCTGGAATGAAGATAGAGCATACATAAAAAAGTATATTTGTCATTAGATATAAAAAGTATATTTATAACATTAAATAAATACTTTGTATAGCTATCACATCTTCATATCACACACAAAGTATACCCTTCTCAATCCTCATGCTGGGTATTCCAAGTGCAGAAGGAGCGAATGGAGCAAACCAACATGAAAATCCGCTTTAAAGCCACAAAGGCCATTTCCACCATTTCAATTGAATGCGTTGCTCGACGAAAACAAATGCGACCAAATGTGGCGCGATGGTTGAGCCAAAGATTAATATGCGGTCGCTCAGAAAGAAAACGAAGACGCGCCTGCAATTGCTGGAAAAACAGCAGAGCAAGAAGAAGAGGGAGAAGGAGAAGGAGAACACTAAAAAGAAAACAATATGAACGAGGCCAAGTGACGCTTTGATTTCGCGTGAGTTTTGATTGTTTTGCTTGTTGACGAAGCAGAGATAGTGAGGGGGAGAGTGGAGGAGAGGGAGAAGAAGGAGTGAAAACCAGTTGAACGCCTTGATGGGCGGCGCCATGGCACATAAATATTAAAAGTAACTGTAAGTGTAAGTGCTTTGCCCCATTTGCCAGTTGAATTGCCAATAAAAATATGCTCATCCAAGTTTTTTAATTCAATTCAATTTTATGAAGACGAACTACCGTTTATGGCGCCCACAGCTAAGCATTACTCATACGATATGTGAGACAAGTGAGTGTACAAGTGTATGTGCCTGTGTGTGAGTGTGTGTGAGCGACTCAGTCTCGGTGTCGAAGTCAAGGTAAAGTGCATGAATTTATGAATGAAATTATGCCCCAAGAAAAAGACAAAGAGAGAATGAGAGAGAGAGCGCCCTACAGCAAGAGAACATGCCTAGGCTAACAGGACCTAGACACCACTGTTAACTGCTAACAGCTGTTAATGCTTAACAGCAGCGCCGCCACTTGCTGCCACAACGCAGGCAAGGAACTTCAGTCTAACGTTGACTGCGCTGCCAAACGGACGTGAGCGGAAACTGCTAAACAAAGAACTTCAAAAAAGTTAAAACTCGCGACGAACTATTTAACTGTGCCACACTCAAGTGATAAAGAATATTGAAATACATCTAAAACAAATATATTAAAAAACATCCCAAGTGCATAAGAAAATATTCAAATAATTTAAAAATTTTCCCCCACAAAAATTGCTTTAATAAGCTAAAAATTTATTGTTCTACGCAAATCGCAGTGCCATAAAGTCCTTGCGGAAGTTCTTTTGTGATAACTCTTTTTATCACCCGCTTACACACAAAGAACGTACTAAACTTGCGGCACAAGATAAAGCAGTAGACAAAGCAAGCAAAGGAACGCGTTAAATCTTTATCCACGGCATGTTTAAGCAGTCACAGAGTCAGAAAGTGGTTTAAGGCATCGCTGGGTGAGTGAAAGAGTTCCTGCCACAAGTCGTGGCCAATTTAAAGAGTTGTCCACATTTTTGGGGTATTGTGGTTAGCCTGGACATGACTCGACTTGATTGTGTTATCTCTATGCGTGGGTCTGCACATGGCCTGAGCTTAACGTTCACACCTGAATTGGCAATTCAATTATTTCTTCAATTACCGCAATGGAACGACGCAATAGCCCAAGACTAGCTTGAGCTCCCCCGGGGCAGTCAGACTTCTCCTGCTCCTCCTCCTGCTACTGTTTCTACTTCCCCAAAGTGGTTTAGGCGTAATCTGGCAAAGGAGCACCTTAAATAATTTAAAGAGCATTTATCTCGAGACCATTAATTAACTGTGGAGCAGGCAGCGTGGGTTGTGCTCCCAAAATTATGATTAATGTTTCCAGCCTGAGAATGCTGTTGAAGAGCAACCAAACTGAAGACGTGCCAAGCCGAAGTAATGAGAAAGTTGCGGTGTCAAAGTGTCATTTGTCGAATGATGTTTAAACTGCCATGTGTGGCTTAGCTACCTTCTTGGCCAGCAGACAACAGAGTTGGAGTTGGCGTATTTATAGGCGTGCAAAACAAGCACGGGTCACCAAATTACGCAGTTGCCGCAGCCACCTGTGGCACGGGAACAAGGGGAGGTGCCTTCATAAACATATTATTATGTTGGGGAATCAATTTAAATTCAAACTTGAGCCTAATGACTTTTAATGTTGTTTGCTTTACAGGCGGATGCACAATTTGCGGCTGTCGTCTGGTCCGCTTATCAGCCATGAGCACAGCCAGCAACAGCAGCAGAAGCAAGAGCAGCAGGCGGAGCAGGCAACCAAAACTGGCGACGGCTCCTCGACTATATTAATAACATTGATAAGGGCGCAGGCTAGAAAGGGAGTCACGAAGGTCGATTAATTGACAACATGTTGCAAGGCATTCCCTCCCAGCTCAATCAATCACTCATGACTGTCAGTCCCAATCCCAATCCCCTTGCCAGTGCCAGCAGCAGCACCAGCCCTGAGCTGCTGCTGTTGCACAATGAAAAGTATCTAACACATTTCGCTCAACTGCTCAACATGTCCAATGCGAAGCTGAGCAATCTGCTGAGCCAGAATGTCTCCTCGAACGGCAGCATAATGACCACAATGACAACCAGCTTGGATAATGGCCAGTTCGCTGGGGCTGGGGCTGAGGCTGAGCCTGATGAATCCTCCACGCTGCTGATTGTGCTAACCGTTTGCTATGCTCTCATCTTTGTGGCCGGCGTGCTGGGTAATCTGATCACCTGCATCGTCATTGCACGCAACAATTTCATGCATACAGCTACAAATTTCTATCTCTTCAATTTGGCTGTATCTGATTTGATATTGCTTGTCTCAGGTAAGTCGTAAATCCAGTCGCACACTCCGCGTATACGTAATCTTTACATCTTTGTGCGCCCTCAGGCATACCGCAGGAGCTGTACAATCTGTGGTGCCCCGACTCGTATCCCTTCACCGACAGTGTCTGCATACTGGAGAGCGTGCTCTCCGAAATGGCCGCCAATGCAACTGTGCTGACCATCACCGCCTTCACCGTGGAACGTTATATTGCCATCTGTCATCCGTTTCGGTAAGTCAATCCATGAGATAACACAGTATATAGTTCGGTGGAAAGGGGGGCCTGTCTGGCAACTAATTAGCTGAAATTTAATATGCCCGTGTAACGGAATTTATGACAACATTATTAGATAAATTTCACGCTTTGACGGACACTATTCGAATAACTGTAATCAATGAATTACATAATCAGACGCGGCCACAAATACATACAATATATAGTAGACATATGTCTGATCGGACAGTAAACAAACACATTTGTTTCCGCTTGAGGCGACCTGTGTGTGTGTGTGTCTGCAATGCGATGCAGACGGCTAAAAATATATTATATATGGATAGCATCGGCTATCGGTAATTGTTTTTTACTACATTACTGATATGTCTGCTAATTAAATTGAAGCACAAAAAGTAGGGGCAACTTTGATAATGGTTCGACTTATTTAGTATATAGTTTACTCTTCAATATTTGAATATGTTACTTCATTAATATTTTACTTTATGCATAGTTCTGTTCTATTTCATATTCAATTTATGTTGTGCATTTTATGGCAATTCATTCATGTAATTCAATAAACATTTTTTATACCGAAAACCCATACGGTAGAAGGACATTAACATATTTCAAGTTAAGTTAGACATACTCTAGAGAAGAACAAGAAAACCTAGAAAATATTTCCACTTTATTTTACATTTAATATTGTGAATTTCATATTACAAATTAAATGTGTAATTCTATGAATATTAAACATATTTACATATTTACATATTTACATATACATGAACCTGTTAATTTTTTACCACTTTAAGTATGCCCTAAATATGTTAACAGTTCGTAAATACTTTATCCCTATTTAGCAGTAATTAAGTGCATCAATGTGCAAAAAGTCACGGTTTATTTGCGCAGTTTTTCATTTCTCTTTCTCTCTCTCTCTCTCATGTTTTATCCTTAACTCTTTTTCTGTTGCATCGCAATTCGCTCATAATTAAATTGTAAAATAAACAAAAAGGGAATTTAAGTTAACTGCTGAAATATTAACACAATACAGTCTGTTTTCGTTTGGGTTCGCAGCGAGAAAGCAAAGAAATAACTGCAGACTGTATGCACATCATTTATTTAAAGGCAACTTTACTTATCTGCCCGATGCCATATTTTATTTTATTGCCTTTTTATTAATACTTCGTTCTTGACTCTCATTGATTGTGCTTGTTTACTGGCAATGAGCATATAATATTTATATATTTTTAAAGTCAGACATATATGCAAATTAGTTGATGTGATTTGCTAGATTTATTCAATTTAAAACCCCCTACAAAATATTAAAAGGTTATAAAAGCTTTACTCAAATAAACTTTAACAGAAAGTGAACAAGAGTTATTTTATAAATTTTTACTTAATCTTTAACTTACTACAAATTTACTATACTGATAAAGCATCTTAATAATGTATTGCAAGATTCATAAAGTTGAAAATTGCAGTAATTCATTTCTGAAGAATTTTCTGATTAAACTTGCAGTTCATTTCTTAGCCTAAATAATTGTTGGCACTCCAAAAAGTACTTACAATTTCAAACACACTCATTAGGTTAATGTAAATATTCATAACGAATATCAAACAAGTTTTAAAGTTTACTGTAAATCGATTCATAATGTTCAAGACAACATTTCATAGTCTTCACTCAACGCGATTGCTTTCAATCAAAGTGCTGTTTAATCGCCCGCTTGATTGCCCTCTGCAGCAGTTGGTTAAAGTGAAAGCACTCGCATATTTATGGAGCTATTCTCGTTAATCATCTTTACAGGCAGCACACGATGTCGAAGCTATCGCGGGCCATCAAATTCATCTTTGCCATTTGGATGGCGGCATTCCTACTGGCCCTGCCACAGGCCATGCAGTTCTCGGTGGTCAAACAGGACGTGGGTTACTCCTGCACGGTGGGTTACTCCTGCACAACTGCCTACCCGGCTCGTAAAGCACTTGCAATAAGTACGCTCCCCTTCCACTCTCCTTTGCAGATGGAGAACAACTTTTATGCTCATGTTTTCGCCGTGTCGGGTTTCATCTTCTTCTGCGGCCCCATGACGGCGATCTGTGTGCTCTACGTGCTGATTGGAATGAAGCTCAAGCGCAGCCGATTGCTGCAGGCGCTGCCGAGACGCGCCTACGACGCAAATCGAGGCCTTAACGCGCAGAGTCGCGTCATCAGAATGCTGGGTAGGTGAGTTAAGCGGGGGCGATAAGATGCGACGCGACGCGACGACGAGACGAGACAAGGCGAGGCGTGGCGCGATTGATTGATTGAAGTCAGCAGTAGCAGCAGCACCAGCAGTAGCGTCAGACAGTAACCACAACGCGTTAAGCAGCTTGCCAAAGTTTCCCATCAAAAGCGCTCAATTTGAAATTAATGTCAACAGGCAAACACACATATCCACACATCCACACACCCACACACGCACGACAAGCCTGCGCAATTTGAAAACTTTGCGCAATGATGCGTATACGCCATGTGGGTTGTGGGCCTGTTAAATTTCTCCTGCTTGTCTATTAATCAGCTCAGTCCCCTCACTTGATGCCTATAAGGACTGCCAAAAGCTTTTTCCTGGCTGCTCCCGGAAAAAAGTAAATTGTCGTTTGTTATTATTTTTCTACGTCAACTTTGCCCGAGCGAAAGTGTTTTTCGGGTTTTAACAGAACCAACGCATAATAAATTATAATGGAAAAGTAAACGAAAAGTTTCCACATTGCCTTCGACAGATGAGGCGCTCGGAATCTTGAGGCATCTCTAACAAATGAGTGCAGCGAAATCACTTTGCAGCGTACTTAAGGATATTTCCTTTTACTTTATATACGATATTCCAACTATAAATCCATGCTCCATCAATCTACAAATCTATTCTTCTCTATCAGTAAGGTTGCCTTTCTTTTAGTTTTACCAACTTAGTAATTAACCTTAGCTTATCTTTTCTATCATACTGTATGATTTGTTTTGTTCTTTACCCCCCTCCTTGCAGTAGCTGTAGCCGTTGCCTTCTTCCTCTGCTGGGCACCCTTTCACGCCCAACGACTGATGGCTGTCTACGGCGTATCGCTGATAAATGTCTGTCGCTGTGCGGAGTCATTCAATGATTACTTCCGCATACTGGACTACACATCGGGTGTGCTCTACTTCCTGTCCACCTGCATTAATCCGCTGCTCTACAACATCATGAGTCACAAGTTTCGTGAGGCCTTTAAGGTGAGTTAGAAAGGAAGAAAGGTAGAACTAGCTGAACTACTATAATACAACAGATTTACAGATATCTGAGTGAAAAATAATAGTGATATAATACGAACTTCTGATCAGGCAAGACCTTAAACTATGATTACCTACAGAAAATACCTTTGACTGTACCTCTGTAATTACTAAGCACTTGTAAGACATGTAGTTTACCTAGGTATTTATGCTCTAACTAGATACTCATATCATAAAGCATGTTTCCAGTTCATTCCTTAGATAAAGGCCTTAGAGTGTACCTAGGCACAGTACAAGGTCTTAGCTGTACCTGTAAATGTGCCATGTTGAAACTTAAATGAACAAGGTACCCTATTTATTTTTCAAAGAAGACCTTATGCCTCTCTTGTGTACTACTTCACTCGACCAAAAAAAAACTTCTGTTCAGATAAGACTTTAAACCGTACGTAAGTACAACAGACACCTTTGACTGTACCGTGGACACGATTTGTAACCGATAGGACCTTGTAGTGTACCTATATAGATATACTGTTTCTAGGCACTCACACTTAAGACCATGTGCCCAATTTATTCCACAAATAAGTCCTTAGTATGTGCCTAGGTACAGTTAGGACCTTATACTGTAACTTTGTTGACTCTCAAGACAGTACACTATATATAGCAAAGAAGACCTTTTTTATACAAACCATACCCAACACTAAGAACACACTAAACCTAACATACAACTTAATCTACTTCTAAACAAAAGAACACACTGGGAATACCCTCCACACCATCCAATATCTACGGTGGCTACCGCCATATTTCTATTTCGTGACAATTCAATGTCATTTTGTGTGTGGAGCGATAACAGAGGGCGCACCCCAATCAACTGCAAACGATTATAGGGCAATCAGTGGCTAAATCCCTTCTAGCTACACGTCTGTCTGGCATTCCCTGCCTCCCTTCCTCACAAATACCACACTTAATTTCATTTCGATTTGCTGCACACACTAAAAATTGTTTTCTGGCCTTGCGGCCCTCTCTCTCACTCTCTCTCTCCCTTGCAGATCACGCTGACACGACAGTTCGGGCTGGCGCGGAGCCAGCAGCGTAGTCAGTACCACCATCAGCACAACTACAGTGCCCTGATGCGCCTGGGACACGGCTCGATGCGACTGCAGCCGGCCAGTTGCAGTGTGAACAACAATGCGCTGGAGCCCTACGGATCGTATCGTGTGGTACAGTTCCGCTGTCGCGACGGCAGCCACCAGTTGTCGCAGCAGGACAGCATCAGAACGAACACAACGACGACGACGATTAACAGCACCAGCCAAGTGGGCGTGACGGCTGTGTCGGTTGGAGGCGGTGGCAGAGGGCGGTCACGCAAGCAGCAGCAGGAGCTGTATGGCGGTTTGGGACCTGGTGTGGTGGCAGGAACACATCGCATGCTGCAGGCGCAGGTGTCGCACGCGGTGCTGGATAGCGCCAAGCGGCACACGCTGCTTGCCACAAATAACGGAGCTTTGCTGCTGTCGCCGGCGGCTGAGAGTGTGACCGGCGATGCGGTGGAGAGCAACCAAGTGCAGCCAGCGACGCGTCTAAAGTTGTCGCGCGTCATCAGTCGCAGGGACGAGGGCGTGCCCACGTACAGTGGCAGCTGCAGCCTGCCCGAGCAGGAGCTTAGCCACAGCAGCGACGCGACGACGGCGGCAGTTGCTGAGGTGCGACGCATGCCGTGGCGCAAGAAGCGACAGAAGCACAATGCAGCCAACAACAATGAGACGGGGGCGGCAGGCAGGGTGGGATATGCCACGCCCAAATCGCTGTGATAAGAGTTGGACAAAAAAAGAAGAAGGAAGAGGAATGCTGAGAAGTGCAAAGCAGTGCGAGGTAGTTAGAATTGAAAGGGGGTGTCTGCCAGGCATATATCATTATAATTAGTTAGAGAATAGAAGTGGAACGAAATGGAATAAAATGAAATAGAACGATGGAGAATGAAACAGAACGAATGAGAAATGGAACGGAACCAGCTGGAAAGGAACAGAGAACGTGCATAAATGCTACGAAATGAAGTGGAATAAAACGCAGAATGAATACATGCAGAGCGCAGAGTAGAATTTAAATCAACGGAACGTTGTGCACTGGAACGAGAAGAGAGAGAGTCATAGAAGCATAGAATGTAGTGGAACGAAATGGAATAGAACATAACACGTATACGTGCAAAGCGCTGCATTGCAGAATAGAATTACCACAGTATAAAGATGTCAAACGTAACGAAACGAATGAAATGAAACATTACATTACGTTCTGGAATGAAATGGAATGAAACAGAGCGCTGCACTTCAACAAAGTAGAATTGCAGCGCTACGAAACGCACTGGAATGACACGCAGGTTGAAACGCAGTGGAATGGAACAGAGTTGAACAGACTTCAATGGTAATTGATGGCCATAAAATGAGACAGTGCGCACTGCATTAGCCGCACCCCAGACGATTTATGCCTGGCATAAAGTCGACCTAAACCGCTCCGAATGATGAACCGCCTTCAAGTGGCCGCCGCATTCGAGTACATAAATTAAGTGTTAAGCTTCTTCCCTCCCCTTACCCCCCCCCACACTAACCAGAAAGTTAATAAAACGAAACGAAACGAAACAAATAAAATTGTTGCTTACATGCACCGAAAACAAACGTTGAAAGTCTTTTCTCTGCTCTCCACTTTGGTTAGGGTGTGCTGCAAAGTTGGTGTCATCTGCATGTTGTAACTGGGATAAAAGTCGAGGGGAACACGTACTCACTGCCCCCTTTCTCTTTCCCCTCTCACTCCCTAGGTATCTCATCCATACTGACTCTTGGGTATGCTTTGTGTGCGCGCTGTGGGGATTTGTTGCCTGTTGCAGCAGCATAAGCTGGGGCAATTTGCACTTGGCACCGTGACAGGGATTTGTAGAGTATTTAGAACGTCGCAAATGCATTTGCAGACAAGTTCGAAACTTTAGTCGAGTATTTATTTTCCTTTCACGCCTTGTATGCCTGCGAAAGACAAGAGATTTAAAGTGAAAAGAAGTTGAACAACTTGAAAAGGGTGCTTAGAATAATATATTAAATAAAAGTACAAATGAAATGGAAAAAGAAAGAGTTGTAATTTAATTTTCATACGATAGAACAAAACCATGCCGAACTTAATATGATAATAATGATGAATAATGACTTAAATTAGTAATAAACATGTTAAATTTTCAGCATTTGTAGCTCTAAAGCTTCCACATTCTTCAGCTTGCACAGAATGCACTATCTAAAATCCCCATTTAAATTTAAAAGAGCAAACTTTTCTAAATAGTAATCCTGAATCCTTTAATTTTAGAAATTCTCCACTTCGTTAAATCCACACAAAAATGAAATAAAAAACTTTCTCTTCGGCATTCTCAATGTGAAGAACTGTTCAACTGCAGTGCTCAAGAGATAAGCTCCCAAAAATACAATAATAAATATTATAAGGAGAACAAATGCTATAGAACAATAAACAGCATTAAAACAAATTCAGTTTCGACTTGGCCAAAGACAGAAATAATCCTTGAAGCTGGTTTAGAAATCATTGTGAATATTTCACAAAATATTTATAGTATTTTTTGTTGTTTGGGAATCTCCTTAGCAAATACTCCAAAGCACACTTAAAGGCTTTTCAAAAGGCCAACACATTTTGTGCATTTGATTTTCCCCTTTCAACCTTCTTTCTTACCTCAAAGAACATATTCATACGTTATAATACATCGCATGCAAATGAAGCGATGCAGAAACGAGCTAGAGTGAAGTGTTTTTAGTACAAAGAATTTCCCCACTCGCCTTGAATGAGTAAACTCGTCCATCATAGCATGGAAACTGATCAATCAAAGGCGCTGAAAAGTCATAAATTTATTAACCCCCCCGCTGTCAACAAGTTGAACGGCTCGTGGCGTAGCAGATTGAAATCTGTGCCGGGCACATTATGCGCAGACAGTTTCGGTTTATTATCCAGTCGACTTTGCCTTGGCACATTCCCTTTCTTTATGCCCATTCGCATTCCATTCCATTGTCGTCTGTGTCGACGCATTCACAAATAATAAAACTATGAGATAGTTTTGTATCTCATCATAAGCTTGGGGATGCTCATGATGTCCAGAATTTAAACCTACATCCTGCTCGTTATTTGCCTGTCTGTCTGCGCTTAACGAGCTCATGAAAAGCTTTTGAACTTTCTCTCTGTGACTTTATAAAGTAGCACACAACATGACCAGTCTCCGCACCCATACACCTTTCCCTTTCTTCTCCAAACCCTCTCTCTCTCTTAAAGTGCATTAAAGTGTGCTAAAAAAATGTACAAGCAATTAAAAATTTACAAACCACTTTAAACTGAAACATAGAAAGTTTCCTGCTCTCGGTTCTAGGTTACTAATGCAATCATGTGTAAGCAGCAACGCATATGAATGACAAAATCCTTACAGAATATTGAATATATTTCGTATATAAGTTTTCATGGTCTACGGCGTCTGCAGATGGTTACGATGAACTCAATTGATTTCTTCTCTTTCTTTTTTGGTTTCTATTGTTGTCATTGATGCGAGATCAAATCCCTTCAATATTTTCCAAAAATATGCAAAACTACACACATCATTTTGTGTGTGTGTGTGTGTTGGTTTTAGGCTGGAATTTATGGTTACACAGGGAGAAAGTAGCTCGAAATGAATCCGAGTGCTACCAACCTCGATATAGGTATTTGCAAGCATGGCAAATCCATTTTGATTAGTTTCAGTTTAGCCTGAAATTTATGATTACACTGAGAGCAAGGGATGCTACTAACTGAAGTAGTCAATTTTATACAAATTTATCGAACAACAACAACATTCAATAGTAATTTATGGAAAATACAATTCAGAATATCAACAATATTTTCATTATTTCTGTTAATTATTTTCGATTCATCTTATTGTGTTAATTTTCGGCCTACATTCCTTTTCTCAAGAGCCATTCAATGGCACAAAAAACGCTCAAATTTCCACCAAAGTATTGACCTTGAACTTGGGCAATAAAATATCTATTTACAGTCTTCAATACCAGACAAATTTACTTTTTAGCAATTTTTCTAGACTATTCTCGAAGTTCGCGAGAATTTGACAAAAAATAAATTGAGTTGCCAGTCAATTATAAAGTAATCAGATCGTTTTCGTACATTTCCAGAGATACTTTGCATATTTTCAACAAATTAAACCCAAATGAGAAAGAGACTTCTCTGCGTGTAGAGCACTTGCAATGTGATAACATTTTCATAGCATACTTTTCAGCACTCGAAGAGAATTTCAATTAAAACGCAATCGAATTGTGGCAACGCCACAAAGTGCGGCTTAGCTATTGCGTTTATTTGTTTATTAATCCGCAGAATGTAGGCGAAATTGAGAATTTATTATTATGCTATCTGGAAGAGGGCAGAGTGACAAAGCTTAAAGAGCAGTGAAATATTTGAAAAGGAATTTAAAACGCATTGAGACCCAACTTGACTGGCAACTGCCGTCGTAGGGTACGCCCCAAAATTTGTTGCTCCTTTTTCGGTTTCTCTTTTTTTCTGGGCCAACAAATTAAACGCAGCACACAGCACAGCCCGGTCACATTCGCAGTTCAACAAACTAAAAGTGTTTGTTTTATGGCCAACGAGTAGACTGAGTCGCACTCGCACTCGCGTTGGCGTTGGCGTGCGAGTACTTGAAGTGGCAGGCAAAAGGCAGCAGCAGGCGAAACAAAAGGGCCAAAATCGCTGGGCAGACGGCTAAAGATTAGCTGCAGCCCCGGCAGGGCCAAAAATAACTCGAACTCGACTCACCGCACTCAAAGTCGCATTCGCATTCGCATTTGGCGTCGCACTTGGACTCGACTTGTACTCGCAGTTGTTCAATTGCAGCCATACGATAATAAGACTCTTAGCCTTGGCCAAGCAGCCGTGAACCGTTAGCCGTGTCCCTTTTGACTGGCCCCATCTAAGTCTCTTTCTGTCTCTCTTTGTGCTTCTTTTCCTGCCTCTAATTACTGTGCTTAAAGACCCAACTGACTCGCGCTCTTGCCTTTAAATTCCCTTAGAACCTGCGTAGGAACTGCCGCTTTGCTAAACCAGAAACGTGTCTATTGTAATCCATTCGGGCTTAAACATTGCGCCTTTGACTGCCGCTAGAAATCCCCCTTCCTCCCTCCTCTCTCTTTCTCTCTTTCAATTGAAATTTATTAAGCAAATTTACTCAGATCCTTTTAATGGACGCAACTCGTGCGAGGCAACTGCGAATATACCATAAGTATGGCAAATACAGGGTATGCGAAGTCCAAGGTCAGAGGATTTTTAAATTTCATATTATGCAAATTTATTTGGAGTATATCTTGGAAGATACGATTAACATAATCAGGAACTTGATTACATTTTACTTAATAATTTAAATAATAAATAATTTAAATTAAGTTTAAACTTCTTAAAGAAGTTTAACAAATAAATTCAATAAAAGAAAATGTTAAATACCAAATTAAATAACAAATGTACTTCACTTATAACTGAATATCGTACTATATATCATGCTTACAGCGCATCGAATAGTCGCGCTGATCTGTCTAAGTTCTTCCCCGATACAAAGGTATCGAATACAACGCACAACTTATGCTTCCGCGGGGATTAATTAACGATTTCGGACCGAGTCGAACAATTAATTAGTGTATCGAAAGTTTTATTAATTAAAACTGTTTATTTGGCTCTGTCACAACTTTGATCTACCAATAGTTGCGACTTTTTGAACAGGCGCCGAATAGTTTGCGAAAGAAAACATGATAAACTTGAGGATAATCTAATTAATAAGAATAAATGGGGAAAATGTCATAACTTCTATTTAAGTTGCACAAACAAATCGATAGTTTTTGCAACAATAAATCAATAGCAGTGAGAAACGGAAAATAAATAACATTAAACACATGTATTTAATGCAGAGACTCTTCATGCAGTTAAACGTAAAGAATAAGTTTCAAATTCTATTTGAAAATGAATCAAAATGAGTTAAAGCCGAAACTGATTAATTAAATTGAAATATATTCATTGCTATCAGATAATAAATTGTTTATTTCGCAATTCGCATTTCGCTTCCATCAACCTGCTTTTGCAAGCAAAAAACTGTTGCCTACTTTCAGGCATGCGGTCAAAATACACAGTGAAACGAGCGAACGCGTTCAAACGAAAACATGCTAAACTAACATTTAAATTGAATTTGCATAATTGAAGGCCCAACTCGAATGACCTGCACTGCCAGTACATTTTATTATTTTATTCAACTTTTGATTTTAGTTAATTATTTTCGGTTTTTAATTGCTGTCAAATTGGTTTCAATAAGCTCCAATGACAGATAAATTGCAGCAGTTGGATTAAATTATATTTAATTATCGTGTCTGCAGAGCGAAGTGTCGTGTGTAACATAATTTAATTAGCACTGTAATGGATAATTTTCAGAAAAACAATAGTACAATTACATTACACTGTAGTGGAGATATTTTCTATTGATTGGCATAAAGAGAGGACAGAATGTTTGGCATTTTAGAAGTATTAAACAAAGTATAACCCTGTCTTAATTTAAATTAAATATACCCTTATCACTGTATCAATCATTTAACATAATTTGCTGAAACTCAACTAACCGAATCAACTTATTGCGCCCGTTGCATTTCCACGTTGTAAATAAATTTCATGCTAGGCAACATACACGAAATCAAAGGGCAAACAATTGCAGGTATTTCTAAAAAAAGGATAACTCCCAGACAGCAATAGAGAGAAAGAGGCAGAGACAGAATGGGACAGAGAGGGAGATGGCAGGCGGACCCGAGTTACTCGTTAAAAGCGACATGTGTCCGCATATCGCATCGCAGGACATGTGGGAAACATCCGTTTTACAAATTACACACAGAACACAGACAGAGACAGAGACAGGGAGAGACATGCAAGGAATCCAGCGACAGCTGTTGTCCTGCCGCACGTGCGGGCAGCTAACGGACGAACAGTTCTAACGAGTCTAACATTTCTAACGGCTGAACTCTCTAACTGAAGTTTGCCTTACCATGTAATACTGCGCGGAAGCAGCCAGTTGCCAAGGATTCGTAAGTAAGTCGAAGCTAATTGAAATGATTTCGAAGCAAGTGAAAAACTTGCACCCCTGCCTCGTCTTGCTAGCAAATCCTGTTAAATTTATCACACAAATCTGGCAGCCAGGCAATATTCAAAGTGATTTCTTTCCCTCGTCTTTCTACTTATGGGAAATATATCAAACTATGCGACCGCACAGGCCAAAGTTCCCATGCGTCAAGTGACCTTTTCATCGACAGCGTCCAAGCAACAAATCAAGCGCAAGCAAAAAAGCCATGGGAACGTCTGTCCCGGGGGATACCGACTTTTAAAGACTCTAGGCATGATCTAGTGCTTCGATTTGAGTGAAATTTGAGTTATGGGTTGTTTTGTAATAAAGAGTTGGGGGAGTTTTTTTGAAGTTGGGATGACAAAAAGAAAGATGTTGAAAGCGATTGTTCACTTCCATTTTGATGGCACTTCATACTTATTATTCCTTCTACAAGTTGCCAATAGATGTCTTACAAGTAAGGAAGCTTGAGCTTCAATCACTTGACTGAACAAGAACATATAAACTTTACCGTGCCTACCACATTCCACCTTCTCTGCACACTCACAATACCCGCAGCGAGTGTGTATAATAAGGTACGCCCACATTTAAAAATATACACAATGCATAAATCAATGCGAAACCAGCAACAAACAATGCAAACAGTGACAGCAAAAAGAACAGCAACAGCTGAAAAAGGAGCAGTGAAGAGGCCCGCGAGGCGAGGCCCCCCAACTGTAGGCTACACTTGCTACGCATTATGCAATATTTATCGAGACGGCAAACGGTAAACTTGAATTAAAACAGTAAGAAGTATGAGACAAGCATAACTTTTGCACACATTCAAATGAACTGAGAACAACGCGAATGCCAGACAGAGGCAGAAAGACGGGGAGTGGGAGTGAGAAGGCATGCGAGATGGAAAAATAAACTGGCAAATGAAAGGAAAATACTCGGGGTGTACTTCTGGCAAATAGTCAACATCAACATTAAATCAATTGAAAACGCAAATGTTCTCACGGAATCCCGACTTGATTTATGCCTTAACCCCTGCCGCATATTCCCCCTCTTTCTCTCTCCCTCTTTTGTGATCGCCTGACTGCGCCGTGGCCTTGAACAAAAGTCCAGAGCTTGGCAAATAAAGTCGGGTATTAGACAATTATAATTTAAGAATACATTATGTTGAAGCAGAAGAATCGACATGAAATTGGTGGGAACTGGGAGAAATAAATTAAATTGCAATTTCAGCATATTTTTAAAGCCCTGTAAGAAATTGTAATTAGAGAACCTTAAAGATTCGAGAAGGGATTCATGGAAATAGATCATGAAATTGTTTAAAATAATTTAATCAATTAGGACATTTTTGATACATTTTCCTATATCTAGTGAAAGATTTACAATCATATATCAAAGCTCATGCCTTATCTTAATACCAGGAAATGTTATAATTATCTATATATAACTTTGAATTATAATAGGGTTGCAACCGCGTTTTACAGATGTAAACACAATTTACTAAAACTCAACAGTAACTTTTGGGTTCCAGTTAAGTAAACTTGGTAACAACCGCGAGATAATGAAGAGATTTAATTGCTTCCGCGAATTTGGGTTTAGAGGAAGGTGCAGCTACAACTCGAGCATCTGTTAGTCAACTCATGTCGCTTTGTTACACCGCAAACAAAGACACAAATACACTTACACACACAGCAATACGCGCAGCATTGAAACAATGCACAGTTCGTAAATTAAGCGCCTAAGTAAGCGCAGCGAGACGGGGGTGAATGCCATGAACAGACGAGAGGCGAGTGTGCTAGAAGGGGGAAAAGGAGAAGTAAGTGAAAACAACCAGAGGAAAGAGAGGGGGGAATGAGTACGGAACAAGATGTGTACTTTGCCAGTGTAAACTGATGAATGAGACAACTTGCAAGTGGCAGCAAGAGTGTAGCAAGCACAGACGGTGCTGCCCTTTTGCAATCCACTGCATCCGTTAGCTACTGCTCCTCCTCCCCCCCTCCTCCCTTCCTGCCTGTTTTTCACGCGGGAAATTGGATAAGCGTGCGTCCGTTATGTGTATTTTAGCGTATTTTATTGCGACTGGCGGCACTTGTGGCATGCAGCAAATGAACACTCGCCTTACTTGCATTGTACACGTATTTACGAGCGTTTATTGTGGAACGAGGGTTGCCACCGTAATGATCAAAGATGCCAAAAATAGTATGTCTATATTTAAATAATATATACAAAATGTTGCCATATTTTGAGACATTTCCTTTAATGGCAAACATCAATTTCAAAAAGTATTGCATACTTTTTTGGGTGAAATAAAGTTTATTTCTATTTTTAGCAGTTTTGTAATTTATAACCGCACGGTCAACCCTTGCACAATTTGTTGTTTGACAACATAAACATTACCATACACCCACACACACCCACACACACCCACACACACACACCACACACAGCGAAGCACACCTAAAACTTGAGTCTTTATGGTTTTCGTACTTAAACTTTGACACTCAACCGTCGATTCAGTCGCTGGGCAACTCTGCCAGCAGCAGCAGCATGTCTAGGCAGGGAGAGAGGGACTAGGGCTGGTAAAGTTGTAATAACCCACCGACGGTGCTTGGCACCCACTCAATTAACATAATTTCGTGTTAATTGAAAAAGTTTGCTGGCCAAAATATACACGAGACAGCGCGTATTGGCCAAGCTAAGCAAAAGCAGCACAAAGAAAAAAAAAAACCGAAAGAAAAACATAAGAAATAAACGAACCTCAAGCTGCTTAAAATACGACTGCAATTGCTGTGATTAATTCCATAACTGAGCCGACAAACGCGAGCTCTTGATACCCTGTAGGTAATGTGGTTGAGCAGAATGGGATATGATGCACAAAGAGTTCAACTGATATTGAATTGTTTAGATAAAGAGACTGTTTGCCCTCTTCGTTTTGTGTTATCCTAAGTTAATCTTAAGTTTATCTTATATTGTAGTTCAGAATTTATTTTATTTATTATAAAATATATGTGTGCCTTTCTATTTTAAACAATATTACTCAAGTTAAAAGTTGTATAAGAATCATTTAATATATGACAATTTAAAAAATATATTTATTATATAATTTTAATAACGAATCCTTCGTCTCAGCCACTCAACATACCCCTTTGGCAAGCAGTTACAGGGCATGCAATGTGTACTAATACTTAAACAGCAAATTAAGTTTTTCTGTCAACCCCCCTCATGATTACAGGGTAATTGATAGTCGTGTTGCTACCCCCTGCCTCACACACACACAGTGTTATTTGCAGGTCATTCTTCTTGAGGCCCAGAATAGCGAGTTTTTAGGATGAGACGCGGTCTTAGTCACTCGGCCGCACGTCTAAGTTATGTCCCAATGTTGTGACAGTGTATCTGTCTGTGTGTGTGTGTGTGTGTAGTTGTTACTGTGTGTGTGTCAGAGAGTGTGTGTGTTTGCACGTGCTGGTGATTCTGCTAAGACGTTGGCGGTCGTGGCTGATGGGCCGTGTCAAGTCTGTGGTTTTATGTTTCATGTGGTCTGACAACAAGAACAACAACAACAAGCATAACAACAGCAACAACAACAAAAGGGCAGAAGAGGCACAACAAGCAAAACAATAACAATAGCAACAATAGCAACAACAAGTTGCTTCGCAGTCGCATTTTGACGGCACATTTTGTTTAATTTGATGATTTCATTAAATAAATTGTCAGCTGAGCCACCTCTGGAAAGAGGGGGAAGGGAGGCGTGTGTGTGTGCGTGCGTGGGTTTGTTTGGCTCGTGTTGCTACTTTGACAACGTGGCCTAATGAAAACTGTTGCAAGAAATAATTAAAATTAGTCCAAGCATCAACAGCTTGTGGCCAACACACTCCTGCTACCCCCCCTTCCCCCTACCCCATCTTTTCTGCTCCCACGCAACTGGTATACCTGGCGACGACCTTCCGCAACCGAAAGCGAGCTCAGTTTACGCACTCACCTGGCATACAAATTGGCAATACACGCGTGTGATAACAGTGATAAGAGCCTTGCCGATTGAGCTCAATGCGGGCTTTAATCTGCTTTAATGTGTTCTATTATCAATGCCGATACGCCTCGAGGAGGTTCATCCTTCACAGCAGGCGGTGGTTTAGCGTGGGCGGGGCAGATCTAAGAACCTGACAGTCGTTTATGAAAGCCAACACTGCGCTGTAGGAGGGGAGGGGCATAAAGCAACAGTTCGCGACTTCTGACAGCACATTAAGATGTATGTGTGTGTGAGGGAGTGTGTGTGTGTTTGTGTGTGCCGCAGAGATGAGCGCGTGTAGAGCTCTCGTATTTCACAGCAGCCTCGCTTTACCAACTTATTTGGATCGTATTGCAGATAAGCCTTTAAATCAAAGCCACATCGAATAAATTCGCAAACATTTTTATTGCTTTCTCATGCTTTCAAAGTCTATTTTTATGTGTTTTATAATAAACTGAATGATAATGCATTTTTTGTAGGAAATGAGGTTAAATTTCAGCACATTTAGAGGTTAAAAACGAACGAGAATATAGATTAGGAAAATATCTTATATGATTTTGCTGCAGGTTTTATGAAATTAAAATTACATTTTCATTGATTATAATATATAAGTTAATATAAATTAAACATTTCTGTTTAAAAATAGGCTAGTTAAAAAAATGTAGAATAACAAGTTCTAAATTGATCTTTCATTTATTTCACTTTTAAATTTATCCAATTTTGCATTTTTATTATGGGATCAGAATTAAACTTTTTTTTATATATACATTTCCAACTTTTATTAAATTTTTAGTAAATATCATAAAGGTAACAGTTCTAAGTTCTAATCAATTTTTACCATACTGTACAATATACATACAACATTCTCCCGCTTTGACTTTTTTGGTTCATTCCAAATATAAATTTCAATTCATTTCTCATGTATTAATCTTTCTTCTACAAGAAATTTGTCCAGCTTAGACTGTGAAATTTCTTTTGTTTCCTGTTCGAAATCGCAATTAATTTAAGATATTATTATATATGATTTAAATTAAAATAAATACATGCTATATATATATATTTGCTCTCTGCAGTAACTCAATCTCCCAAAGAACTTTCACTTCTGCCTTGATATACAGCTCACTCACTCTTCACTCATTTTGTGTGTGTTCGACACGAAGCGATTTGCTGTCAAGTCGTGCGTGCTGCTTCTTCTCACAACCAGTTACATATCCTATGTGGGCGTAACGCCGCCCACCACTGAACTCCGCCACGCCTGAACTTGTATGTTTGCTTTCTTTGGCCGCATGTGTTGACGTCTCCTACTGCTGTCACATTGTTGCTCTCTGCCCTTTGGCAAGCAGGCACAGCAGCAAGTGCCGCCCACATAGAAGAACCTCAAATCGAGGGTCTAAGGAAGCCTGCAATCAAGCCAACCTACCTCTGCCCCCTCCCTTTGCCACGCCTCCCCCTCTTCACGAACAATGTGCAAAATTTACTGCACTGCCAAAGTTTTCAGCTGAATTACGGCTATAAACTTGGCTAGCGCTGTCAGCACAAGGCAAATTAGCGATACACTCCACGCCAGAAAGGGTGAGAGAGGGAGAGTAAGAGTGTGTGACAGAGAGAGAGAGAGAGAGGGCGCGCGTACAAGCTAGATAAAGGCAGCGAGTAAATGTAATTAAAGGTATTAGTTAGCGCATAATTTGCACTGGGCAAGCCGAGGCCATTATCAAATGCAAATCTTTTGGGTCAGCCATAACCATTAGGGGTATTCCGGGTCTAGGCTTTATAACCACTACGTGTGCTGCTAAGGCTCTCAACTGGAATTGACGTTGCAAGTGGTTTTGTAAGTTAGTTAGGCGAAGGCCAAAATAAAGTTTTCTCAGTTTTAAAGTGAATGTCCTTAGTGCACGTAGTCGAGGCGAAGATGCCCTGTAAAGTAAAGTTAATAATATCATTTGGTAAAGCTTTAAGTAGTTTTTAATCGTTCCCAACTGCAGCACAATATGAACTTAGTTATAAAATATTTTTAAGGAATTTTCCCAAAGGCATTAGGGGTATTCCTGGGGGGGTCTTTAGTTGCAAACTGTGTTGGGAATTTAAGACTGAAATGCAAATTTTGCATGTGGTTTTAACTTGAGTGCAGGTAGGAAAAAGTTTTCTGCAAGAGTTGACGGCAAGACACCCTGTAAAACATAGAATTAAATAAATAAAATGTATCCACCATAATTGCACTTTCTGAGAAATTTCAGTATGTTATAAAAATTATTATATTATGTATACTCGTATATATATTATTTATTATATTATGGAAATCAGTAAAAACATTGCAGTAAATTTGTCATAAAAGGTACCCTAACATACTTTCACTATCGATACTTATATTCATACCTTCGTCGTAAACTGTTTTAATTCATTCTTTTATCAAAGGCACAACTCAAAGTGCGGCATAGCCGATATTAAAGAGCAGTTGAACCGACAACTAGTGCTAACCTGCGCAAGTCAAGTTGAGCTAGATATACTTGTATTCAGCATAACTCTCTAAAAAAAAGCTTTTCAAAAAACAAATTCTGCAAAATCCATTAAAGTTTCTTTGATGAAATTCTACGAAAGGAATTTACAGTTCCACAATAAAGAGAGTACAATTGAAGCAATGCAAAACACTTCAAGAAAAATATATGAAATCCGAAAAAAAGCCAAAATTATGCTGAATTTCTGTTTGTCGCCCAAGGACGACCTTGTCAAGTGTTGCATGTGGATGAGGCAGCTGTGTAGCAGTTACAGCTGCCCAGGCCAAAATCGCATTCAATTCATAACATTTCACATTGCCACTTGCCACTCACCACTTGCCACATGGCACTTGCCACATGCCACTTGGCATTCGCCCTTTTACTTTATGCTCATGTGCTGCCCAATAATCAGATAAAAATATTGTATCTGTCTCTCTGGTCATCGTTAGCACAAGATACGAAACGAAGCGAAACGAGACGAACTAAAATTTTCATTGAGGGAAAATAAAGCGGAACATGGAAAACAACATTTCTATGCAATTTGCCGCGAACGAGGCTCGAATATCGCAAATCGAGTGCGGTTTATGCCAGCTCGGTGGGCCTCAATATATCGACCAACGCATATCGATATTATTCCGTCAACTAGAAGATGCCGGGCCCATACACACAGAGAGATTGTGAGGCTATTAAGTTGAAATTTCACTTAGCCCAACCCGCCACACCCTCCGCATTCCCCCTATCCATCACCATCTCACTCTCCCTCAGAAGGTGCGAAGAGGCTGCAAGGAGCACTTAACACGAACGAGTTGCTATCGTAACCAGACTACACTGAGAGAATAGAATTATTCTAAATATTTTAAGAATATTTTGAGTATATTTCATAAATAATTTTAAAGAGGAAAAATTAAAAATTTTAGTAATGTATTTAAAATATACATAAAAAGTACTTTCAAATATAAATTACTGTCTTTCTTATATAATTTCATTCCTTCATTCCCTTCCCACTTCACTAAATTCACCTGCCACCCAATTTCTCTCAGTGCACTGTTAACCACAACCCAAGCCTCGACTTCGGTTTGGAAAATTGTCACAAATATTGTAAAGCGCTCGCAAAGTGCCGCCCAAGGTTGCCGCCTCTGAATCGGAAAGCCATAAACTGTGCACAGTGTTCGCACTGAGCCAAATGTTGCGTATACGCAGCGTAATCAATTCTAAATGTTTTCGACGTTTATCAGCTGCGGTTGCTTTGACAATTGCTCCAACGTCGCAATGCGATTAAAAAATTCCAGCGAATTATTTAGCTTAATGAAAAGAAATTAGGTAAAATTTTTAATGGATGAAAATTAAAAGAAAAAATTCGACTTTCCGCTTCCAGAAAAATGTATTTGCGCATCGTTGCGTCGACATTCATTCTTCCACTTACAATGGCAAACAGTTTCCCTCGATTGTTTGGCCGGAACCGAGATGACAAACAGATAAAGGGAACCACAAGACGACAACATCGAAATGCTCATTAGCTGCAAGTGGAGGGTACAAAAAGGTTGACGGGGGGCTGCAGAGGGAGGAGAATGTTTTCCCTGTTGACATTTTCATTGCACATTTCGCAATTCACACAAAATGAACGTGTTTAATTTTCAGATCTCCCCCGCTTCCACTCCCCCCCCCCTTCTACAATTAGCCAAGCGAATGCAAGTGGAACTTAAAATTGAATTTAACTGAAAATTCCTCTGGCAGCGTTGCATGAAGCGTGGCAACAGTGGAGCGTCGCTATAAAGAAACACTTTGCCTGGCAGTTTCTTATGCGTTTATTTGATTACTCAACATCATAGAAAAAGGAGTTAAACAAAATCCCTCAAGGTTTCAAATTTATTTCCGAACTTCTTAAAAGTATGCAATACTTATTTGGTTTAATTAACTTTCAAAGCGATTTACTTACTCTGATCTCCTTCATAGCCTTTATAATTATGAAACAAAGTATTTTTTTATTTATCTGTTAAATTCTATAACCAATTCTTAACAATTTTGAAAATTTAAATTAAAATGCAGCCTTTGCTTGCTTTCAGCCCCAAAAAATGTAAACACGCACGAGTTTTACCAGGTAAAAAGTATGCCAAAACTTTGGCTAAATTTCTAAATTTATTAATACCAAAACAAAAAAAAATACCTAACAATGCTCTTGTTGAACATACTCATATCATGCTGTTTGCCCCAAAACTTTGACCGAAAATATCAAAGGGAAAATGTATTTTGAGTGGAAACTTTTGTGTAAAAAACTTTTCCGCAGCCACAAACTTTTCAATCGATTCTTTTTTTAACTTTCGCAAATTATTTACAAAATTTCATGATTTATCTGTAGCTAAATTTCATTTCACATATGAAATAACGAGATTTTTCGCACACTCATAATGGGTAACACAATATTCAATAGATTATGTGTCTACTTCATTATATATGCTCAAGATTATTCCTTAAGATGTCAATAGCGAAAAAAAGAAAATTTCCAGAAGATGTTTGCTCCATCAAATTCTGTTGACATTCTTAAAGATGACTTCATCTTCTATTTGGATGTGGGCGAGGCTTAAATTCTTTATGACTTGAAAATGAACTGGCAAAAAGCAAGCGGGAATTTTAAAGAGAAGTCGGAGAATAGATGCGCTTTTTAAAAATCTTGCCACGTAATTTCAATGGGCTTTAAATCGCTTCATCTAAATCACACAATGAATATTTTATTTGAAACACATGTGAACGACATGAAAGCTGTTTGTTTTTGCCAGAGGAGAACTTTACATCCCTCTCTATTTCTTTCCCTTTCCTCCCCAAACTCCTAAACCCTTTTTAGCTCGGGCACTTAAAGCCGCAAATCAAATAAATAAACGCCGTATAAAGATGCTAAACAGCGAGAAACCTTTTTAGCCGACGCTAGCTGAAGTTTAAAGCGACGCGAACGCGTGGCAGTTAAATAAATATTGCTCATATGCCATGGCCACCCACAACAATATGTATGTCAAATATGATGCGACACCATGACGATAAAAAACGTAAGATATGGCGACTATCGGCTGCCAGGCGACACCAAAAATGAACCTTCAAAATTTGATGCTGAGCGGGTGCGAACGTGTGTGTGTGTGTGTGTGGGGAGTGTGTGCGCTTAAGAGCTTCGTTTGACTGGTCATTGTACTCACTGCGCGCGTGTGTGTATGCCGCACTAATATGCCGTTATTATCATTGATGAAAGGGCAGCCGGGCGAGTCGACTTTACGAGGGCCGCGTTCCATTTTTGGCCTAGCAAAGCGAATAAATTTGCCACATGCGCTGCCAGATTTTTTCCACTGTCTCTGCTGCATGTGAATCGAGCATAAACATATTTCAGGCTGTATGCAACAACAAATTGTCCACACACGCACACGAAATTGGCAGCAAAAAGACTGTCATTAACTTGTCCCTGGCGTAGCACACTCCCCTCTCCCCTTCCCCTAGCAGCTACCCCGTTTTTTAGGCCAATCAAAGTGACATATTCATCTTGGGATCTTACATAAATACAGGCAGCAGATTATGGCCAAGAGAAAAGACAATATTATATGGATTAGCCCGCCCCTACACAATGGGCTCTTCCTGTTCCTGTGTGCCGTGTGTGTGGGCTGCCTTCGCCGAATTGGCTCACGTTTCCTGCGGAAGCCTCGAACATATTTTTTGATTATGTACAAATAGCCAAATGGAATGAGAGAAAGACAAGGTGCAGGGTGGAGAGGGGAACAATCTACCTGATCCAACGTAGCTTTAACATACGATTTAATTGGGAAGGGAAAACTTTTATGCAATTAATTAAAATCATGTGGCAACTCAGCTTTTTCCCCCTTGAATCTAGCTGTTTTTAAAGTTCAATAGCGGTACAGCAAGAAAACTGTAGACAGAGGAAAATCGAGCTTTTTTCTTTCATCGCAATTGCAGTTGTAAAAACTGTTGCATACTTTTAGGATGTACAGAAAATGAAGCATGCTATAATTGATGCAATTAATGGGAAAAATTCCAATGAAAAGTGTGAAAAAAAAGCAATAAATATGCGTAATAATTGAAAAAAAGGAAGAAAAAAATAAGAAATCCATTTTACAGTTTGTCAAACATTTAAGTTACAAATCGACTGCTCTACAGACTCCACACAAATGCAGCTCAACTGCGAAAGGGCAAATAAAACTGTTGCGGAATTTATCAATTTATGCCACATGCGAAAAGTTACACAACAATCCCCAAAAAATATCATATGTATGCTATCCCACAATATTTCCTTTATTTACTATTTCCTTTGGCTTCTCTTTTTGGGCTTATGATGCCCCATGCAAAGCGGATGTAAAGCTTATGCAAACATGTGATTTATTCATGGAGCATTTAATATGAAGAGGAAAAATTGCTGTGGGTTGAAAAGTTTTCCCTCAACTTGCTGGAAAAATGCCGCTGCACCTATCGGGAAATTAACGGTGAGCCAAAGGCAGGCAAAAGTTTAACAATTTGAACAGTGAAGGAGAAAAAGAAGAAAGGAAAGGAAATTCAATGTGCTTTTTTCTAGATTTAAAAGAGGGATGAACTCTGCTGTGCCTCGTCTGGACTACTGTAAAGTCATGACCAGACATGGTGGGATTCATCATTATTTGTTCATCAATGCGGCGCAGCTGTGGCGTGACGTCAACAGATGTGCGAACGGCCAGAAATCGAACAAGATGTCGATGTTCATGTCGAAGAAGATGAAGACGAAGGCAGGGTAGAGACAACGCAATTAGAAAGTAGACGAGACGAGGCAGAAACAACACTTACTAGACACCAGATGTTATTGGCACATGATGCTCCACGTTCCACAACGTGGCTGGCGACTGACAAGCGAAGCCTTAAAGCTCCCTTCATCTTTACAATTTAATTTAATTTTAGTTTACAAAGTATTACAAAAAATGGCTTTAATATGATTGTCTTAAACTTTGACGCCAATCTCGCCGGGATTGAAGATCTTGACATTGCGATCATTGACCTTGTACAGCACCTCCTTGCGCGTCTGCTCGCAATCATAGCTGCCCTCCTCGAGCACACGTTCAATAAGCAGCTTGCCATCCACCTCACGAAAGACGCCGCTCTTCAATCGCAGCACCTGAATGCGCACCTGTCCCAACTTGGCCACATTGTTGTCCGTCAACTGATGAATGTCACTGTTGCTTAGCTTGGTGATGACTGTCAGATGCTCGTACTCCTTGGCCAAGTCCGCTAGAGCCTGACAGAACTGCTGCACCTGCAACTTGCTGGCACCCAAGTTGAACAGAATTGACAGATTGTCAATCAAAATGGTGTAGCTGCTGCGATTGGCATAGTTGTTGCTCAGCTGACTCCTTATATCCTCCACAAGTTGCTCGGTGAGTGCATTGACCCCATTCGAGGCATGCAACCACTTGCAACCGAGTCCCTGTCGCGCTATGTCGCTTAGCACGTCGATCACATTGAGAGTCTTGCCCAGAAAGATGTTGGAATTGTAGCCAAGCCTCATGCCAGCATTGAAATAGTGTTGATAATGATGTTGCAAGCAGACAAGCAACGTGCCTGCATTGGAGATGCGCAACCTCTGCCCCAATATGCAACTGATCAGGAAACTTCCATCCACATTCGACTCCTCACTGATGTGCACAAATCCTGGCAACTTCTGTTCGTTCAACCCGCAGGCGAGCAGCACGGAGGTGGCCATAACGCTGATAAATCGTCTCAAAAATTACGCTGCAAATAAAGAAATTAACAAATTGTGCATGAGAATTGTGAATACAAAAAAAGAATAAGTTGAATCAATTAATAAATGCCATAAAACGCTTTCAATTAATTACCAACGCCAGCCGTATTCGGCGCCGGGTCACGTGCCACAAGTTCAGGACACTTGAGTTGACCGACGACGACGAAGGCGGTGCAGACTATCAGACTTTATTTTCTTTATTTTACATACTCTGCATTTCTTATGGACAGCTGTGGGTACTTTGAAACTATTTTTTTAAGATGTAACGCAGCAGAGGAGATTGGGGTTTTCTAATCTTAAATTGGAGCAAGAAAAGCTGACAAAAATAGAATTACATTTTAATAGAATTGTCTTGTCATAAAATACTGTTTAAATATGTTTTTTCTGAGAACATTTTGATAGTTAAATTTATTTTAAAACAAAATTTAACTGCACAGTTATAAATCTGCATAATCCCATTAATTATTAGCAAAATCTCGTAAAAATCAAGCCAACATAAAATCATCTTTCATTTCTTTAATTTATAGTTGTCAAGATAAGCGTATCTGCACTTCTTTGCACTGCTTTCTCAATTTCTCTTTTTAATTTATTTACTTAGTCCGTCGGGAATGCGCAGGGCACATTTTCATTTTATTTTGTCACTTCATCATCGCTGTCAGCGACACACGTGGCCAATAACCCAATGAAAATGAAGCGCACTCACAATAATTTATTATAACACAAAAACAATATTTCACAGAAGAGAAATCAATTAAAAAAAAAAAAAAGGGAAAAACAAAAAAAAATGTGTGGAATTGGCCCATGAGGGGATCGAACCCGCGACCTTCGCGTTATTAGCACGACGCTCTAACCAGCTGAGCTAATGGGCCATTGAACGAGCAGCCGCCAAAAGGCAAATTGAACAGCCACGCTGGCAGTATAAGAGCACAAGGCAAGAGGGAAAAGCTCTGTCATGCAAAGCTTTAAATTCAGATTGTGCTAATCGGTAAAATGCATTTGAATCCAACGTAAATATAGAACGTTTTTTTTAAACAGACAAATACGAAAGTGCTGCAAAAATAAAAACAATTTACTTTTTAAATTATCCCATTGCTCTAATCTCAGACCCAGTAACAATAATCGTCGCCTCAAGTGGCTTATCTAGTAATTCTAAAAGCTAAAAACTGTTGACTACAGTTGCCCAGAGGCTGCTAATGTCAAGCAAGAGAAGCTAACAAAGCGAGCGACACTCTAATTGAACCTTGACTCTATTCTCCCTCTCCTTCTTTCTCTCTCTCACACTGAATGAGTATTGCAACCAAATAGGAATGTTCCGTTGAGTGCAGTTTAAATTACGAGCCTAATTAAAACTTATGATGGCAATGGGCATTAATTCCAAAATAATATAAACTCAATATCAAAAAATCTGAAACGAGGCGCCTGATCTGATGATTAATAATATTACGTGCTTTATGTATTCGCTGGGCAAGCCACATGGCCCGGCGAGACAGGTACATAATTTGCTTAATTATATAAAAGGGCTTTTCAAATTTGCCCCCACACACATAAATTTCATACAATGTACATAAGTCCCGATGGAAAAGAACTTAATGTTGTCTAGCTGAATGTCATAAGCGATAAATATACCCTGTTTAGGAAAGCTAAAACTCTTTCTATAGTATAAAATAATGTTCAAATTTAAAATAGGTTAATAAAATAAATTTATTCAACCTTTTTCATATTTCACATAGTTTACATTTGTATTTAAAGTTTCTGCTATATGGCTTCTATACGTAGATATATCCTTAACACTCATTTTATAAATACAGGGTATAATTATTTAACAAAACTTCAAACGGCGATAATGAACGGTCAGTGAAGAACGATTACGATACGCGATATGAGAAATTCAAACCCACTCACACACACACGGACACTCAAGTTTTCTTGCCTGTGTGTGCACAGAATTTTGTTGAGTGTACAAATTCGCCAAGCATTTTGTACCGTTCTGGAACCGATTACAAACGAGAGATAGTGTACAGTACAATTACATTGTCCAAGTACAGTGAAAATACAAAACACACACACAGGCCAACAAACAAACAAATAATAAACTGCCAACGAACGTCGCCGGCTGAAGGTTATAATAAAAAGCTCTCACCAATCTATGCTTCTGTTCACACTCTCTTTCCACACGCCTTGCTCTTTCTCTCTTTCACTCTCGCTCTTCACTTATTCTGCCGAAACGTCTGACAACTGACTGGCTTAGCTGATCTCGTCACACACTTCCGCAATCGCCTTGACCGTGCCTGCTGTCAACGACGACAGCGATAAAACCGAAGGCGTGAGAGTAGTTACGGGTCGTTATCATCGTCGAAACGCACATTGGGACGACTAGTGCAAAAGTCGTGCCAAAATGAATTTTTGGGTTGAGATTGCAAGATTAATGCATATACAGAATAACTATGCCATACCATAAAACCATTCATTTAAGTTTTGAGTAAAGGTTAAATAGCTGCCTGCGTCACCGATTTAATATAAAAAATACATGTAAAATTAATTATTTTCAAAATTCAATTAAAAAACAACTAGAAGCGACCGCCAAATAATTCTTTCACCTAAAATCATGATAAATATAGCCCTATCTATAAAAAAAATCGGTGACGCAGGCAGCTATTTAACCTTTACCAAGTTTTGTATTTTAAAATAAATTTCCATTAGAAAAATTACACCTTTTTTTTTTTTTTTAATTTGTTTAGAGTCTTTAAAAGAGCAACACTTTTTGCTACAAGTTGCCCTCAATTATGGCACGATATCGGTCTTCTTGCCACACTGTGCGGCTACGACATCTAATGGCGGCTGGCCGAAGCTGACGTCCACTCATGCACGTTCGCTCTCTCTCTCTCTCTCAGAAACATACACACACGCAGTGAACATACAACATCCACTCACGCACGTTCACTCTCTCGAAGCACACACAGACAGTCGGTTGAGCACAAAACGTGCTTGACGGCGGCGAGCTTAACGATCAGTACGATTTCAGTGCTCAAGCGACGACGACGTCGTGCTTGCCTGCCCTTCCAGCAGACGGAGAGAGAGAGTAAGAAGAAAGTCAATTTAGAGAAGAGTGCAGACCAGTTTTTGGTGTTTCGCCTTTTTTCGTTGCTCGCCGGCGAATGACGTACTAAAGTTGTTCTTCTCTCGCCGTAGTGTGCGTGTTGCGTAGTGTCTGTTCGTCTGTGTGTGTGTGTCTGTGTTGCCAAAAAATATACTACAATACCAAGTGGTAGCTAAACATAACAGTAAATAAAAAAACACCAACGTTTTCCTTTTCCAAGGTAAAGCTTCGTGCGCGTGTTTGTTCGTGTCTTCCTACCTCCGTTTTACAGCAATTTCCATGCAAATTTATTTGCATGTGTGTCTGTGTGTATTTCAAATTCAATTAAGTTTCTGCATTCTCATTGCAACTGATTCAACTTTTCAATCAGACACCCAGAGATAGTGAGAGAAATCATGGAATTATCACGCGATGTTTCGTGATCTACCGGCTGCACAAATAATGTAAACGCGCGCGCCAGTATCAGCTGTTCAAAGATACCCTCTACATAATGCGAATAGAACTACTGCTGATATGCGGGATTTGTGAATTTTTTAGGGGGCGCGACTTGTTCAATATTTTATAACACACACACACACGCACAGTAGTATAAGCATAATTTCTGTGGATCATGTGATGCTTATTTCGTGTTTTTTTATAGATACGCTTTATTAAACAGACTTTGAACTTGGCTAATTCAGTTTTATGATCAGATAAAATGCAAGGCAAGAAAAACAAATAAAACTAACTGGGAGAGCTGCTAAAAAAAGCCTTGGCAAATGCATTATGAATGCTTTTTGTTGTTACCAAGTGGAAAATGTTGCGTATATTTTGTATAATAAAAGTTTTTCTTATTATCTTTGATTGAAAAAAAGAAAAACACCTTAGAGAACTGTCTATATATATATATGGATATATCTTCTATACAATTGAGTGAAATATTTCTTGTCAAAATTTTAAATCTAAATAAATCTGTTAATACCCTTAAAGTGTCAAAGAACAATGCCACAATTCAGACAGTTCAGTACTTACTAAGTTCACAAAGATCATCATCAGCAGACAGTACAGTAAATTTCCACAACAAATGCGTAAGGGGTATACAAGAAACAGCAACAAACACAATTACTGGGTTTTTGTTGGCAAAACAACGGAAAAACGACTGATTTATGGCCTATTTGGGGGCACGTGGCGTGGATCACACGAAAAATATGCTGAACGCAATTTGTATAGGCGGTCAAAACAAAAACATGCTTACAATAAAATAAAATACATATGTATGTATATATATTGCTATTTTGATTAATAAAATTGTTATCAAAATATGATTGAACAATCAACACAATCGAAATGTGATAAGAGCGAACCACATAAACCAGTATAACGTGACTATTTATGAGTAAATAGTTTGGAACTCGAAAAAGCAAATAGCTAAATGAAAATATGGTCCATTTCTTAAACACAGTTCTATTTTCTTTTTTAATTTTATTTTTTTACGTTATGGTACACAATCGTTTAATTTATTATTATGAAACTTGTATCGGCAAAAGTTTTGCAATCTAAAAATAGTTCGATTTGTGAAATGGTAAATAAATCGAGTCGAACAAAGAATATGTTCAATTTTACAAAATACGCAAATTGCGAAATGTTTAGAGAGCAAAGTTCAAGAGGAAAATTTCTATATCACATATTTGAGGAAATGTTTAAATTTTCCGCATAGTTAATTAATTTCTCCATTAAGATTATCCATCGTACACCATAAAAATAACAAAAAGTTCAACCGCACAAAAAAAAGGCGCAAATGTTGCAAGATTTTACTCAATGTGAAACGCGTGCGATGTCCCACAATATCGGCACATAAATAAACAATTTATTATATATATTTTTACAAAATAACACTCACCACCGTAACTGAATTATTTACGTTCTTTCAGTAAAACAACCAATTTACACAAAACAACAAAAAAAACACAAGACTTGTGTGCGAATGCAAATTGCAATTAAACAGCTGTTTGCACAGTGTTACCACACGTCAAAAGCTTAAAATGCAGCAGTGTGGTAAAACTTGACAGAGATTGAATAAGAGGGCGCATAATTGATAAATTCTTAACTGCTTTTTATCAACATAAACCATTGATTGCAAATCAATACATAGTTTTACTACTTTGATGTTCAGAGTGCTCACAGAATGAACAGCTGCTTAGCCGGCATATTCAACTTGTGGCGTTCAATGTGACCCTTTTTTTCTGCACAGTGCGCCGCCGCTAGAGGCGCCAGTGTGTATCTAATACGATTAGTTGCCTGCGTCACGGCCCAGCTGTTTTTGTGTGTATGTCCTTAAGTCCAGTTAGTTCCTGGTGCGCGTTAAACGATGACATAACACCCCGACTTCCGCATTTTACATGCGACATAGAAAAAGACAGTTTTACAATTTTTGGATTAAACGTGCGTTAATTAAGTTAGGCTTGATTTAAAATTTATAAAAAAACTGACAATAAATTTGAATACTTTTCCCTTTTGTAGGTTTACTAAAATGTCCACCGATAGACAGGCACGTTGGTACTTTGGCGGCTTGGCCAGCGTAGGCGCGGCGTGCGCCACACACCCCTTGGACCTGCTCAAGGTCACGTTACAAACCCAGCAGGGCAACCTGTCGATGGTGCGCCTGGTGCCGCAAATCATTAGCGAGCAAGGAGCGCTGGCATTCTACAATGGACTCTCTGCCTCAATACTGCGTCAGATGACATACTCCACGACACGATTTGGGGTCTACGAGGTGGGCAAACAACACATCAATACGGACACATTCTCCGGCAAGATTGCACTCGCCGGATTGTCTGGACTGATTGGTGGCATTGTAGGCACACCAGCGGACATGGTCAATGTTCGCATGCAGAACGATGTCAAGTTGCCCATGGAGAAGCGAAGAAAGTGAGTTAGATCCTTAATGCTTAGACCTCTCTCTAACAGACACATCTCTCCTGCTCCCTTTTCAGTTATAAGAACGGCGTGGATGGTCTGATTCGTGTGTATCGTCATGAGGGTTTCAAAAATCTCTTCTCTGGCGTAACAACAGCTACGGCTCGTGGAATTTTCATGACCATTGGTCAGATTGCTTTCTACGATCAGATCAAGACTTATCTCTTGACCACATCCTACTTTGAGGATAATCTAATTACTCATTTCACCGCCTCCCTGGCGGCAGGAGCCATTGCCACAACCCTGACACAGCCCATGGATGTGCTAAAGACACGTTCAATGAATGCCAAACCCGGAGAGTATAATGGTCTGTGGGATGTCATCAGGCATACGGCGAAACTTGGCCCACTGGGATTCTTCAAGGGTTATGTGCCCGCCTTTGTGCGACTGGGACCTCAAACTATTCTAACGTTCGTATTCCTAGAACAATTGCGCTTGAACTTTGGCTACGAGAAGGTCAACAAATCCAACCTGTAATGCTTTACATTCCATCTGCAATTTGTTGATGTACTATGCTAATTGATTTAGTCTTAATTATTGCTAATTATTATTGAGAAATGCTTTTATTGTTGGAAATATATGATCATACACATGTCTGTGTATGTAACTAGTAGAAGAGTTTGTATTATTTGTAGATATTTATATTGTTACTTGTCGGATAAACCGCAAAGTTTATCGTGTTACAAATAAATTCATTATATTGCTTGTCGTGGAAAAACAAAGTTATAAATTATATTGATAGATAAAAGATCATATATTCCGCACTTGAAGAATTTTTGTGGTGGCTGATAAGGAAGGGTTATCATAAGTAAAGTTATGCTGGTACACTTTTGGAGTAATAAGAGTGTAGAAAGTTTAGTCTTATACAAGATATCGAGATGAAATGACAGAATGAAAATATATGTAATAGAATTAACCAAACAAGGGAAGTATATCCCCGATGTTTTATAACTTCAGCCCTCGCCATGAGCCGGCAAAATCTGATAAGAGAAGCACCTTTGCAACAGGTTCGTGAGAAACATACTGCATATCAAAACAGAATACTGCATTGCAGCAATAAAACGGAAATACTCCATTCTAAGTAGATATAGAATCTTTTATCTTCTGCTCACAGCGAAAAGTCAAAAATATTGCAACGTTATGCATTACAATGAGTCGCGCAATGGCTGCGGGACAATATCAGAAAAAAGTATAGACCGATGAACAGTTTAAATACGACTCAAACAACTTATTAATAAATAAATCCTCACGAATATATATATACTTAACTTACCACAGGAAAAATTACGTTTAACTAGTTTATTGTTAATACAATTCTTGTAATTTTGCACAAACACAACAAAACGCACGCACAAATGTAATGAGGTTGTACTAAACAGCTGTTTTGAACAGTGCTGCCACACTGAAGACAGACGCGATTAGCAAGATGTGGCCAGACCAACAACAGTGCTGTAAAACTAGCAAGGCAAAGAGCAAGAAACGCGGCAAATTCAAATGTATTTGTTATTCAATTTGAGTTTTGATTTGTCGCTTTATTCAAAGCTTATTGCTTGAAAAGTGAAAATTATATTTGTTTGAAGTTAGTATACGTTAAACAAGTAGTACTCGTTAAGGTATATATCAGTAATTTATTATTATTATTAAAAGTATTTTTTTATTTTACTGCGTATCGTCTTACATAACAAACCTACTCTACTTTTAACTTGTTTCTTTTAATTGCATTGATTTTCAAAATCATCAAATCTTGCTGACCAAAAACATGTTACGCTTCCGCTTGATCCATGTAGATATCATTGGCTGACGTGGCGTATGCGCAACACGCAACAGTTGCATGCAATAAATGGTTTACAATATAATATATGTCCAAATTGCACTGATCGTTTCATTTGCCAACGAAATGGCAATGAATTCTGTAATGGGAGGAGCCTTTTTACTGGCTCTCCTGCTCTGTATTCTACAGGTGGAAGCTGAAGAGGAGCGCAAGTTGAAGCTACGCAAGTTCGAGAAGATCAAGGAGGATGCGGACAGTTTTGAGAGTGCAGTGCAAATAAGCGAACCAGATGCAGAGGGTCATGTCACAGTCAGTGGCACCTTGAAGCAGAAGGTCACACTCAATAATGATTGGAAGGTGAGTCGATGGAAAGTCTATTATTTCCCTACTTCTATCAATATCCTCCTACTGCAGGTCAACCTAACGGTTTATCGCACAGATGATCCCGGCCAGGGAGTATACGAAGTATAAGGACCCTCCACCGCTGGGCGTCTGCCAACTGATGAGCACCTACTACAAGAACTTCTTCTACGATTCGCTAAAGAACTATTCCAATGCACCCCATCCGGACACCTGCCCCCTGCCGCCAGAGAACTATCAGATGACTAATTACCCCATTGACACATCGGCTTTCAAGAAACACATGCAGCCAGGCTACTATCGTATCATTGGTGAATTGCTCAGCGATGGCAATGTGAAGCTGGCTTATCTAAGCGAGTTGCAGGTGGAGTAACGTTGCTACCTTTTTATTTTTGGGGGGAAAGGGGCACAATAAATACCGGCTAACCTACTCGTAGGTTAACATTTGCTTCAGTACCTCATCGTAGACATATTTCTTGGCCTCAGTGCCCCAGATGAAGTCCAGATGTGCCCACTTCTCGAACGGCACCAGATAATCCAGTGCCATGTTGGGCAAATTGTCGCGTAGCTTGCGCACATCGCTCACATCACACATCCAATCGTTGGCTCCATAGTAGAGCAGGACGGGTGCCTTGGCGTTCTTCAGCTTGTAGTCGGGCGGGGTATAGCTGCCATATTCATAGGGATTACGTATGACGGAGTAGTCGAACTTGCGGAACTTGCCCGAGTTGTGCTCCTGACAGAAATGTAGATTCTGATTGACTGAGGCACCAGCAGGGGAGGTGGCCTTAATGTGCTCCAGTAGCTCCTGGAAAGAATGAACAATATATATATTATAATATATATAATTGATCTACCCCCTTTGGTGCCCACTCACATAGTCCAATTGCTCCGAGTCGTAGCCTCCAATCAAGAACACCTCGTTGGCGCACATCTCGGCGTAGCGCGAAGCAGCCTGACACATCTCGATGCCCAAGTCCTGCTTGAACTTGTTGCTCGGCATGAACTCCATGGAACCCACCAGCTCCACCATGGCGTTAGGCTGACCCAGTATGGGTGCAAAGGCGCGTGTCAATGGACTCTTCATGTTGCCCATGTAGGCAGCAGGTCCCAGCAAATGGGCAGACTTGATCTTGTCATTGTACGAGGGCTTCTCAGACATCATCACCAGGTAGACTGTGGTGCCCTGCGAGTGGCCCACATACTGCACCTGCTGCTCCCCTGTCACCTTCAACACGTAGTCAATCATGGCGGGCACGTCGTATACCCCAATCTCATTCCAACTGAAGTTCCAGAATATTTGCCAGAAAGTTGGATAATATTTGTGTGCCTTGGAGTAGGTATTGCCACGTGCATTGCCCATCCACACATCGTAGCCAGCATCGGAGAGTATGTAGGCCAGAGACTTCTCTGGACCCATGAGCACCCAGTCGGAACTGGAGCTGAGCATGCCGTGCATGAGGAAGGCAACAGGACGTTTGCCTGTGGGGCCACTCTTAGCGGAGTACGGTATGCGGTGCATGGTCAGAATGTAGTTGTCCTCCGTCTCCACTGTGTGACGTTCCATGGGGTAACCATCGTCCTCAATGCGCTCACCCTGGAGATAATGAGGCGCAGAGTATAATTATTTTTAATTTTAAAGTAAAAAGGATTAATAGAAATGGGTTAAATCCTCATTGAAATAGGTCTAATTCTATTCAATTTTGAAATGCAAATCGAATACCAATGGAAATCGTTAGAATCTATCACAATCAGTACTGAATACACTCAAGATTCACTACCTCCTTCGTCTTTCTCCACCAACTTACACAATCCGAAATAGGTCTTGTTCTTCCAGCCAGACTGAGGCCCAGTAGGCCCAGCAAAACGTACAACCCAAATATTTCTCGCTTCATTGCAAAACTGCAAATGGTACTGAGCAAGTCTGCGCCTTATATAGCTAACGATCTGAGCTATCAGTTTTACAATATCGCCAGCACTATCTATCGATAGATAGACTATGGGCTTCTGATAGAGCTCTACCCCCAGGTGAGCTCCATGCGTGCGTCTTCAGACTATCATGGTACTTATTATAGCACTATATACTATATAAAGATATATAGTCGCTCGTCTAATCAGTGCAATGTTTTCATTCTAGTCACATTTCTGTCTAATTTACAATCGCGAGACTTATCGTGATTAGAGATTTCCAATCAATATCTCTGCTGCTATAAATAAACCCCTTAAGCGGGGTCGTAAGATCTCTATAAAGTTAAATAGAATCAAAATATTTATTGCAACTACACAATGAACTTATTTCTCTGCCAGTTTTATTGATTTTCAAGAGGTCGCGGCGGCAGGTCTAGGCATATCCTTGGTGGCAGCCCCATTCCAAACAAAGCTTGTGTAAAGGGTGTTAATAATATTATTTAATTGTAGCCTCGTTAGGGTAATTCAAAGTGAAACAAGCCAAAACAATGATGTCATAAAAGGCAAAGTTTGATACCAGTTAAAAAAAGTTTATAATGGGTGGAAATTAAAAGTTTCAACTGGAATTTAAGGCGGAAGCTAAGCCATGATATAAGAATGATGAATACTCTACACTTTGCCAGGCCTCATAGCCTAAGTTTATCAGTCTTTTAATCCAACAGCGAACTTAGTTTACAGTTTTTATTAAAGCTACCCAAATCAATGCCGAATCGTTTTGATTGACTTGTATAAATCTACAGCTAAATCAACACCCCTGCATACCCAATAATTGCTATATACACACTACCCTCCTTTCTTCAGTGAATTGAATCGATATTCACATTGTCACATTCTATTGGTCTACGTAGTGCGAGTGTCTCTGCGTATCTTACACGTGCACGTATGAGCCACCATGACGACCCGACCACAACACATGCCACTCGACCCGTAGTTGACCAAGGTATATGACAGTTTATCGTACACTTCACAACCGATAGGAAGGAAATCACCAAGTAATAAAATGAAGCATCAGCAGGTTGTGGTGGACTATTGGACCATGTTCAAGACATCGGGCATGTGCCTATTGCTGGCGGTATCTGGCTATATATTCCTCAAGTAACCTAACACATCATATACCCAGTATGTGCTGCAATTAAACTGCGTTTCTTCTAGGATGGTGCAGACCATTTTCTGGCTACCCAATCACCTGAAGCAGAACCAATTGCGACTCGAGGCGATTGCCAAGCAATATGGAAAGGATTTGGACCCCGAGGAACGTGCTGAGATCGAGAAGATATTCAAGAGTGATGGACCACTCACAGAGGAGCAACTGAATCAGTTGCTTGAGAACGTCAAGGATGATACCGAGCCAAGAAGGAGGCAATTCCAGCTGCAAAGCCGGAACAGAAGAAGGAGAAGTGAAAAGTATTTTCCCATTTTCCCATTTTGACTTGTAAATAATAAACAAACACGGCTTTCGTTTTAAACAATATAGAACATATATATATGTATGTGTGTATATTATATTATTTTATTTTATTTATTTTATGCATGTTCAAACATGTTCTTAGTACAGTTATCGCTCTAATTACATAATTTACGATTAATTGGCAAAGAAATAAACAATTTAATCGGCTGCAAGCAACTGCTTTAGCTATTTATTCAGTTAGTTATCGGGTATATATATTATATTATATGTTATAGGGAAGAAAAAGAATAACACAAGCAGTTCTATTTGCTACTGATATATGTGTGTGTGTGTGTGGACTTAAAGCCCTTTCCTGCTTTCCGTCGGTCTCGAGAGCGCAAAAACAATGCCATTATATGTTGAATTTACTTCGATTTCGATTAACAAAGGATACGACGACCTCAACCTCAGATTGTTCCCAATTAACTCATATCAAATACAAGCAAGCGTTGCCAATTCTACTACAAATTACATTTAGTATTTATGTTTCTTTTTCGACTCAAAATAGCGCAAGTCTCTCAAAAATTTCCACTTTAATCTATGATGATAATATAAAAACCCTTTTCTCTACCTGCCTTCTACTTCATTCTTCAGTTTGCTCTTCATTCTGTTCCAAAAATATCACGAGAGTTTGCTACATCAATTAAATTATAATGCTAACACCTTTTTTTACCATATACCGGGAACCAACAGATACTCCAGATGTTGTACTAGATAGATCAGTTTGTGTGTGTGTGTATAACTTAGTTAATATCCAATATAGTTAATGAATGTATAGAGTTATATAGAGTTATATCTCTGCTCTGCTGATAGCTTTGTTATCTCCTTTGGGGCCCTATTGGCTTGGAGTGTGCATTGGAAGCCTGAAGTATGGATTGGCCAGATTGAGACGCGCAGCTGGCAACAGCTCAGGGTGCTCGGTCAGGGTGTCCGACAGTGCAGTGAGAAGAACTCCTAGAGAGAGAGGGAGTATCGTTTAGTATTATAAATATATATTATCAAGTTGAGGTTAAGTTTCTTAGCCTACTTACTTAGCACCTTCTTCTGCAAATCAACGGGTATGACACCCAGATTGCCCTCACGCTCTAGAAACTCGGTTAGCTTCTGCAACTCCTGCTGTGCCTCATCGGAGCCGTGGGCCAAGGATTGAGCGAACATAACCTAGAAATTTAAATGCAATTAGTTCTTTGCGTATAACTCAGTTATGAACATGTTGAAGTACTCTATATATTGTTATTTTCCGTTCTTCCTAATCTTACCTTGGCCAACTTGTAGAGTATTTCCTCTAAGCTGTACTCATTGTAAAGATACTCGACTATCTTTGCACGTCCCATGGTATCATCGTAGTCCGTGAGATCTGTGAAGAGTTTAAAAAGAAAAACCTTAAGTAAATAGTTGATCTTAATATAACATAATTCCTAGTCTATATAGCTTTCATATCCAGCCCAAATATTCCTTGTAATTGTGTAGTAAACTCACCCTGAGGTGCCTCGCCCTCCAGCGCCTTTAGCTTGTTCCAAAAGCTGAAACTATCCAGTGTCTTGGTACGTCCAATCTCTGGAGTAACAGCATCTGCTCCCTGCAGATGAATGAAGGGTAGTGGCTTCTCTGTTGTTGTTGTAGTTGTGGTTGTGGTCGATGTGGTTGTTGTGGTTGGCGGACTAGGTGGACTGCTGCGCTTGAGATGATTCTGACGCAGCTCCTCGGGGAAAATGCGATTGGCATAGGAGCGTTGCAAGAACTCAATGCCAAGACGAATATCGCGCAGGAACTTCAGAGCGCTCTCTCGGGTAATCTAAGAAAGAAAACAGCGAAAGTCAAAGGAAGTGTAAAAGGAAGAGAGAGAGAAGAGTATCGTAACGCACCAAGTTCTCATCGATAAGTTCCTCCACAGCTCTGGCCACACCGGTCTCATCGCCAGTCCAGAAAACATACTGTGCCATATCGAAGGAAGAGTATTGCCCATTCGGATTACGCAGCAGACTCTGCGCTGTCTGCAAGAGAAAGAGAGAGAAAAAGTTAAAGTTAAGTTGGAGTAACCAAAGTTTACTGCGGGGAGAACTTTGTGCGGATTGGAATACATAGAATTTCTTTGGGTTAGCCAATTGTTTGCATTGCCAATCTCTGTGAGGTGATTGATTCTTGATTGATTGTGCATAAGAACCTTGGCCGTCAGATGGGGTTGATGGCTGGACCGTCGCTCTGTGGTCTTGGCCACTGTCTCCAGCTGATCGATGAGTATATCGCCAATTGTCTCCTTGTTGAGATCATGCTCGGGCGACTTCTTCGGAGTGTGCTCAATCTCAGCACCTGCAGCGGGTACCACAGCTGGAGCTGTTTCCCCCTCAGCCTTGGCTGCTTCGCCTTCGCTTTCATCAACTGTTTCGGCTACGGTTTCTGCAGCGTCTCCAGCTCCGGCTGCTGCTTCCTCTGGTATAGCTGGTGCTGCTGGTGTAGTTGTTGTTGTGGTGCTGGGTATGCTTGTTGTGGTGGTTGTCGTTGTTGTTGTTGTTGTTGTGGAGGAAGTGGGCAACACCTCGGGATTTTGGCCAAACGCCAGACGAGCTGCACCGTAGAATGCCTGTTGGTTTTTGGGTGGTTTCGTGGATATACACTTTGGTTTTTAAAAGACACACACAGCGTTTACAAAAGCAATAAGAACGGGCATAGACATAGAGCTAAGGGGGGTAGGGAATTGGGGGGTAATGCCGTAAGGAAGTCTCTACTTTCAGCTACTCTTGAAAGTCTCTTTCAACTCCTTCTTTCAACTCTCTTTCTTCCTTCAACTTCTTACAACTCCTTCCCTACAGCATTCGTATTCCCTTTCACTGCTTTCAACTAAACCCTTCTCCGACCTTACCTTAGCGTGCACTCCCTGCTCTGGTGCCGGCTTTGCTGCCGTCTTGGGCTCCTCCAGCTGGGACCTCTCGCCCTCATCCTTAAACGCAGCCGTTGTTGTTGTAGCCGATGTGCTTGTTGTAGTTGTTGTAGACACCGACATCAGTGGCGTGGCCACCTCCAGCTGGCGCTCCAGATCGGGCAGCAGCTGTTGTGCCCCAGCCTGCTGCAGCTCCTTGCTGCTGCTTGCATCTGGTGCGGCGATCACCTTCTCCACACTCTCCTTGGTGGTGGTTGTGGTGCGTACAGTGCTGCCTCCGTCATGTTGTCGCTTATTCACCAAAGTAGGTTCATTGCGCAGCTGATCCAATTCGCTGACATCGTCTTCGATTTGGGGAAAGACGGCATCGCTGCGCTTGTCCAGGCGCATAGAATTTGAAGGATCTGCAAAGCAAGAGAGTTATACAAAATGTATAGCATACTTTCGTGATGTGCTGAAAATACTTCTTTCAAATCTGTAAATTCAAAGCCCAACTTACTATATATATACGGCAGCAGGGCCGGATAGGCTTGAGCTACACTACAGCTGGCCAGCAGAGCGAGGGCCACAAAGCTCTTTCCCAGCATTATCGTATCCTCGATGTTACTGAAAGTGACATTAGACGTAATTCATTTGATTAGCTGCCAAAAATTCGATTACATGCAAAGCGAATTTACATAAAAGTCTCGCATGGTCTTTGTGTGTGTGTGACGACCCATTGGGGGAAACAAAAACACACAATGGTACACAGACATACAGAGACATGCACACACATAAATAATGCTAAAAATAACACAAGAAATCGATAAAACAGCGGCAGTAAAACGGCGAAACCAAAGCAGAACGAGCGAACAACAAAACAACAAGGAGTAGGAAGCAGAGGTCGTAATACCCACAGAGAAGAAGGCACACGCTAACTTTGATGTGAAGTGAACTTTCCCCCCCACCCTTACCGGGGCCACCCACTAACACACACACATACACTGCCACAGTCTCAAACTGACACACGCAGCATGCCCTGTGGCATTAAATTGAGTAGATTGGCCGCAAAAGCGAATTATCGATGCATTTGGGAGCACTTGAGCACGTTCGAGCCCTCGTCACCTAAGTGGGCCCAGAACAGAGGCGGCGATTGCTGTGCCAAAAATGTGCGCTGCAATTGCAGTGCCTAAGGCACACATGCATACACACACATGTACACACATATGCAGGTCGCATGCATGCAAATTTGCATATGCAGAAAAGTATGCTACACTTCTTAAAAATACTTTTTTAGTTATTACGATTTCGCCTTGTTTAAGTTTTCCTTTACACGCTTTTATTACGCTTTCTTCACACACAAATACTATTTGAATATAATTAACTACTTTTGATTCATCACTTTACCTTTGCACTGTAGATTTCTTTAAATGCGTCCTAACTGCACAACTGCAAACAAGACTCTGACCCGAGTGTCAATTTGCGAATTGGCTGACTGACAAAGTCACAAAAGCTCTCTCTTGCCGCTAAAGCTCTCTGCCAGGATGAAAGCTCGCGTTGAAGCTTCGCTTGAGAATGTGACAAAAATCAAAGAATTCCAATGTATCTTAACTATGTTTTATTGAATTAAAAACAAACAACACAATATAAAGTTATCTAACTGCAGCCGGGAAAGGGCTCTACGCGGTTCTTGCGCAGCACAAATTGAATTTTACGATTCATATCCTCGTTGTAGATGGCTTTGCATTTCTCGAAATTCACGCGACGACGCACCTAGATGGATTCGCATTCAATAAGTTAATATATCTAATTAATTCCTGCAATATACCCACCTGGTAAGGCTTCTCGTAGAAACGTGTGCGCCGGAATTGATCAAAAATTTCTTCCTTGCCGAGTACACGATTCAACAGACGACATGCCTCCTCCACATTGTTGTTCTGCACCAGCACAGTGCGTGCTAAAAATTGTACGTGTCTCATATTAAATTTTAATTCAACTACTTGTTTATTTCACTGAATATTGTAGTTAAATAATCAGACCGCACAAACAGCTGATAATAATGGTCAAACTAAGGTGTGACCATATCTACGCAGGGCTGCATTGCAACGCAAATGACTCGTTACTTAAAAACACTCACGCATTCGCTTTATTCGCCTTGCATATATGTAAAACTGCTACCATTTGTTTTGTAATCAATACTAGTAACTGTTGAAGAGGCTGTCAGTATTTATGGCAACTGGAATTTTTCATATATTTTTTGGTATACCTTTTCAAGCAAACAGTATATTTTCGCATAAACTTTTCGGTCACATTGTTCTCGATCTTTCATACAACAAGCGTGGCGGATTCATATAGCAATAGTAAGCTGCTGAAAAGTATTCGAGATAGATTAAAAATTGTAGTAAAGTGTAACTATTAAAAGCATACTGAAAAACGGTATCTATATATATATAATTTTTTGAAGATATACTCGAATACTCGGTGAACTTCTGCTGTCAAAGGTGAGAGACCATTGAAAATCAACTGACTAATTATTCCCGCAGACTTTTCGTTTGCCTCTGTATGTGTGTGTGTATTTGCTAGACTTCTTTATGCTCACTCTTTGTTAAGTAATCAGAGAGGTAATTACAATTTTCTCGATGGAAAATGGCGTATTAAATGAAAGAATAATGCATATTTGGCAAAATCGATTAAGTTGCGTCGGTCAACTTTATTTTCTTTCATTGTCTCTACCCCCAATCCGTGTATTTCTCTGACGCAGCGTCCTGCGCTGCATCGGCAACGACGGCGGCACATGTTTCATCCAGAAATACATATGTATAAGTGTATATATGTGCACACAGACGTAGATTTCACACATACATATGTACATACATACATATGCGTTGCATCTTGCACAATTGACAGGGCCTTATGTGTATCCCACATAAATCAATAGAAAATTCTACAGCATTTTTTTTTGCACGTTGCTTTTCCCTTCGTCATTGTGTTGGTGTGTTTCGTTTCGTTTTTTTTCTTCATTCTCTTTATCATATGTCTGCTTTGTGCTGTCGTTCGCGCAGGGGCAACGGTTACCGCTGCTGCGACCAGGGCTACGTTGCTGTTTGGCTGACGAAAATTTCTAGAAGTTTTTGTATGTATGTGTGCACGTGTGTGTCCGTGTGCCTGCGTCAGTGTGTCATCGTACGATTGTGAGTGTGTGTGTGTGTACGTAAGTAGTGGTGGGTGCTGTTGCCCCTGCTGTGCGAGAGATGAGGAAGGGAGAGAGACAGAGGAAGAGAGGTAGGTAGTCGTCAGCTGCTTAGCGTCGCAACGAATTGAAATTAATTCAAAATGGAAATAGAAAATGTTTCTAGAAAACGTGGTTCCCTCTGCCGACGCAGTACTCGCTCTACCTGACCTTGAATATATTCGCATGCCGGAAGCGATATTTACACGCACAGCAACAAATTCAAAAAAAAAAAATGTGTATCAATCGCTGTTCACACGAAGAATTCAATTCATGAAAAGAGTGATCATTGTAAGTAACGTGTGAGAGAGAGAGAGACGGCACTAGGAACAACCCTAGTAAGAAAGATAAAAAGAATATGTAATTGTTGTTTACACGAAGAATCCCCGATTACAACCCTGAAAACAGAGAAAGAGATACATAAAAATATATTTAATGTTGTTTACACAATGAATTCAAATCATGAAGAGGGCTTAGAAATAGATATATATTAAATTGCTGTTTACACGATAAATACTCTACATGATAACTGAATAACAGAAGTGCAAATTAACGTATATATGAATCATCACTCAGCTTATCGTTTTAACACGCTGACCTGTCACTTTTTGTTATCTCATGATAATTGTAAAAATCTACATTGTTCTTTTTGTTTGTTTGTGCTTGCAGTTTTAATAAAAGTTAACAAGCAAAATGGTCAAGGAAACCGGCTACTATGATCTGCTGGGTGTGAAGCCCAACGCGACACCAGATGAACTGAAGAAGGCCTACAGAAAACTGGCGCTCAAATATCATCCGGATAAAAATCCCAATGAGGGCGAGAAATTCAAAGCTATCTCGCAGGCGTACGAGGTGCTCTCCGATCAGGATAAGCGTCAGGTGTACGATGACGGCGGCGAGGCAGCGATCAAAAAGGGTGGAGCGGATTCTGGTGATTTCCGTAATCCCATGGACTTCTTTGAGAAGTTCTTTGGCGCCGGTTTTGGTGGTGGAGGACGCCGTCGTGAGCGACGTGGCAAGGATGTGGTGCATCAAATGTCTGTGCAACTGGAGGAGCTGTACAATGGAGCGACGCGCAAGCTGCAGCTGCAAAAGAATGTGATTTGTGACAAGTGCGAGGGACGCGGTGGCAAGAAGGGCAGCATCGAGAAGTGTCAGCAGTGTCGCGGCAATGGTGTTGAGACGCGCGTGCAACAAATTGCCCCCGGCATTGTGCAACATATCGAGCAGGTGTGCCGCAAATGTTCCGGCACTGGAGAGACCATACAGGAAAAGGATCGCTGCAAGAACTGCAACGGACGGAAGACAGTCCGCGAACGCAAAGTGCTGGAGGTGCACATCGAGAAGGGTATGCGTGATGGTCAGAAGATAGTATTTAACGGCGAAGGCGATCATGAGCCCGATTCTCAACCGGGTGATATCATTATACTGCTGGACGAGAAGGAGCATTCGACTTTTGTGCATGCGGGCACGGATCTGATGATGAAGATGCCACTGCAACTGGTAGAGGCTTTGTGTGGATTCCAGCGCATTGTGAAGACCATGGATGATCGTGATCTGTTGGTGTCCACGCAGCCTGGTGAGGTCATGCAACATGAGATGACCAAATGCATTGCCGAGGAGGGTATGCCCGTCTTCAAGAATCCGATGGAGAAGGGCTTACTGATCATCCAATTTGATGTGATTTTCCCAGACGTTATCAGTCCTTCAGTTATACCAACGCTCAAGCAGTGCTTGCCCCCAGCACCAGAGATTGACATTCCAGTTGATGCGGAGCATACAGTTTTGGTAAGTACCCCATAGTCTCTATAGTAAAGTTACCCCCCGCTGACCGTATATATTCGCTCTTTGCAGGAGGAATTTGATCCAAAGAAACGTCGCCAGCAGCATCAGCGAATGGCGTACGATGAGGACGATGGCCAGGATGGACCACGTGTGCAGCAGTGCACCTCCAGTTAAGCAGCCAACGGGGCGGCCCACACTTAAACTAACCCCATCCCCCCTTAAACACACGCAAACAATCCTCAATCCCTTCACACACACACACACACCAATCCAGGCGATATGTAGTGTGCCCTCCACGCCGAGAAAATATATGTAATGGAAGAAACAACCCCGGAACAACAAACAACACCTGGCAAACACCTAGCAACAACAACAAGAACAACACCTGCAACACCATATAACTAAAAATATAGAAAACAGAATTGTATTATCAAGACAAATATTGAGAATATCAAATCAAAGAAGAAATCTCGCAAAACCCACAAGGATTACATTGATATACAAATTTGAAGTAATTATCTATATGGCTTTGGGTCAGTGACGCTCTTCTGACTACGAGATATGCAAACTACGAATATATATATATATATATATATATATATATATATATATATATATATATTTATAGGTATAATTATACTTATCAAAATATGCACTACATTAACGCGTGGTTCGGCAACAACAACAACAACAACATCAACAGCAACAACATTGTTTAATTCCGTTCGAGTTAATTAAAGAAAGAAAGAGAGAGCTGGGTAACCCCATGAAAAATGCTTATAAAACATATTGAAGAAAACAAACAAATAAACAATATTTTTAATTGAGTCGCCACTAAAACCGCATATAAGAAAATAAATTCAAATAAAAGGTCCGGGAGCGAGTGCGTCTAGGAACAAGTTTAAGTTATTTAATTCCAGCATAAATAAAAAGCGTTAGATTAAACGGATATAACAAATAAAATAATTAATACACAATTTCAACTATATAAATGTGAAACAAGTGTTGCGCTTTCTTTTGCACAGGTTGGGAGAGATTTACAAGGTCTAGATGATGAAGTAGTTTGTATTATTGGAAAATTGTCAGCTTTTCTGTTTTTTAATCACAAAACACACTAAATGTCTCGTGCCATTTATATATAGAGATATTTAACGGTGAGTCACATACATAGTAGAAGTGTTTTTACAGCAGTATATAATTGAATATATTGTATATATAAAAGAATAGGTATATGCTATACATATATATCGCCAATTCAACGTTCAAGATTTAAGTTAAACAGTTCCCAACTTTGGAGTCTCTAGGTCTTTTAATAGGTGAGATCTTGATGTTTAAATAAACACACACACAGACAGACAAACAGACATGGCTCAATCGACTTGGCTAGTGATGCTCAGTAAGCGTATATATACTTTGTGAGGTCTGCCACGCCTTCTGCCTGTTACATACATTTGCACAAAGTAAAAAGTAAAATCAACAAGTCTATATATTTCAAATCAGTATTAACCGAGAATGCTCGATTTGCCAACCATCTCTGTCTATCGGTTATAGCGCTAACATATCTTTCTGTTTTAAAACTATCCCAACGATACTTGGCAGACATGTCAACGGCACGCTGAAACTAGTACGAAAGCTACAGTTTAGTGTATCTGCAAATTGTATCAAAGTCGAACCACTAAAACATACATATAGCTATATAGGAGAAACCGTCCGAAATTTAAGTTTTTGTATGAACTTCTGTATTGTTATTTGAAACAATTCATTGGATTAATTAATGTTTTTATATGTACTATACATATATTAGGGACTGTCATCATTATTACATGAAAATAAAACGCAAAATTAAAAGTTGATTTAATGATTTTTATTTATTTTGTTCATTTTATGATAATTACTTATATAAAGTAATTCTTTGGAGATGGATAAGTTGTCTCTTTAATGCTTCACAACTCATCCAGTAAACAACTTGTATCGATTTTGGGCGCAGCTCAATGGGATTTAAATCTGTTGATTAAGGTGGCCAATCGTGGTACTATTAATGCTGTAAATATCCAAATAAATAAATAACAAAATAGGCATCAAATCTGCTGATTAAAGAAACAATTTTATTTTAAACTATATATGTTTGCAATGTACAGTTTTGAATGATTCAATTATTACATTTTTTTTAATTGTTACAATTTAACATTTGATTAATTCAATTATTAATTTTTTTTTAATTTCAAGTTGCAGTTTAACATTTGATTGATTCAATTATTAAATTTTTTTAAATTGCAAGTGACAGTTTACATTGGATTGATTCAATTATTACATTTCCATGTTCTGGTCTAACCAGTCACGGTAACTACGCACTCGAGTATAAACAACTATGTAATCTGAATGTGTACACCTCCTCCAAGAATTGTAGGATAAGATACCTTCGAGGAACATACGTGAGCTTGCAAATTGGTACATCAACGGGCTTCCAGAATCACCATAACATGAGTTATTGTCAGTTCCGACGGCGCAGATATGTGTTTCTTCCACTTCTTTTTGGACGGTCATACACTTCTTAAAGTCCCAGATAGTAATGTTAACTTCCTGTTTTGCTTTCATTACTTCTGTCAAGTCGTCCATATCATTCCATCCAGAGACAGTCAACGTGCTCTCACCAGCCGGTTCCGGTATATATTTGCCTCCGAACGGCAGGCAAATGGGCTTCATCATGGATCCAAATTGTACCTCCCTGTCTAAGCGAATTAGTGCAATGTCGTTGACAGCACGAGTGCGGCTGGCAGTGTATTCGGTGTGTGGTGTAATCTTCTCAATGCCGAACTCCTGGTAATGAGTACACTCTTTAAGACCGTAATCGCACATCGTTCTCTTCACATTAAAGTCTCCCAGACGCACGCCAGTTCTGTGAATAAATCAATTGCATTTTTTAAAGAACATTTCTTGTGGTATTAAGGTTTAACTTACAGTCTTCCATAAGTTGTAATCCATCCTCCAGTCACACAGTGAGCATCCGTTAGAACATACCGAGAGTTGATCACTGAACCGACACATTCCACATCTGGGCCTTGATGCTCATAGTGAAGAACAGCTATCCAGCTATATTCATCTGGTCTGACCTTATTTCCTTGTCTAGGGTGCTTTGGTGTATACCCGCAATCCGTCGGAAACTTTGGCTTCACTTTTGAAGTACTTGTTGGACAATCATTGTTGGACAAAACATCTTTACACACATTTTCCTCTATCCAACTGAGGTAATGACGTACTCGTGTGTAATGAGTGGGCATCCCTGTACCACAAGCACCACCGCCTAAAGACACGATGCCCTCGATTACCATTTTTCGTTTTTGCCATTGTTGCATAAGCGGCCCGCCACCGTCGCCTGGGCATGCGGATTTTCCAGGATTTGTGTAGTTCCCCGAGTATGCTGCTGCACAGATCCTGCTGTCATCTTTTAATATACATAATTTGGTGTCCTCCACAAGAAGTATATCTACAGTTCGTTTTGCTGGCACAGTTCTTATATGTATAAATGTATAGTCTTCACCCCACCCAGCCACTGTCAGTATAGTATTAATGTCCGGCTCTCTCACATTGACATTGGGCAGGCAAACGGGCTTCATTACATGGTCAAAGGGAACACTTCTGTCTAGGCGAAGCAATGCAATATCGTTTACTAATATGGCTCTCTCATATAGGATGTAATCTTCGTGTATTTTTATGTAATCGATTCCGAAATGTAAATAGGAGGTACAATTAGGAGCACCGTAATCGCAATAAGGCTTTTGGGTAAAGTCTCCCAAACGCACTCCAGTTCTGCGGATTATAAACAAGTTAGGTCATTTTTTTGTTTGGTTACATATGTTTAAATTACTTACAATCCACCTAAAGAGTCAACGCTGTCTCCAGTCACACATTGCGAAGCTGTCAGCACATACCACGAGCTTATTACTGAACCACCGCAGATTCCAAAACTTTTATGTCTATATTCCAAGCTGGCTAACCAGCTAAATTCATCTGGTTGGATAAAATTTCCTCCAGAAATTAGTTGATTGGGATACATCGGCGAGTATCCGCACTCTACAGGTAATATCTGTCGCGCAGCCGAAGTATTTGTACTTGGACGATCATGCACATTAGCTATAATTTTTTTTTCCGGGATAGAAGTAATAGTTGGACAATCTTGGTTTATACACACGTTTTCGAAAATCCAGCTTAGATAATATCGTACTCGTGTGTAATGTGGTGCGGAAAAGTAGTAAATGCAAGTTCCTTGGACAAAAGATACAATACCCTCGATCACCATTTTCCGTTTTCCGAATTGTCGCATTAGCGGTCCGCCCGAGTCGCCCTTGCACGGGGTTTTTGCTTTAGTTTTGTTACCAGAAACAACAGCTGCGCACAGCTTTGTCATGTCTCGAAATTCGCAAACTAAGGGGTCAATCACAAGAGGTACCTCTGCAGCTCGTTTTGCCGTTACATTTTCGAGATAAGATTTACCCCATCCAGCCACCACCAGCAATGGATCATTGGCAAGCTCATTTATATTGGCACGGGGCAGGCAAACGGGCTGCGTCTTAATGTCAAATTGAATAGTTCTATTGAGGCGAATTAAGGCAATGTCATTGTTTGAAACCTTTTTAATCATTTCGTAATCCTCGTGCTTTTTAATGTGTTCGACTCCAAAAAACTGATAAGGACTACAATTAGGAGCGCCGTAATCGCAATAGGGTTCTTGGCTAAATTCTCCCAAACGCACTCCTGTTCTGTGGATTTAAAACTAATTAGTTAACTGTATTAATTGGCCATTTCAGGCTTACTTACAATCCACCTAATCTATCAACCTGTATTCCTTCTACACAGTGCGCAGCTGTCAGCACGTACCTTGAGTTGATCACCGATCCACCACAATCACTATAAGTACTTCCATTTCCATAATGCAAGCTGGCAAGCCAGTTATAATCATCTGGCTTGATGACGTTTCCCCCATGTATTAGTTCTTGACGATACATGGGAGTCAAGCCGCATTCATGCTTGGAAATTTCTATTCCTCATCTACACTGGAGACTGGTTGAAGACACAAGACACAAGTTACGACAAGCACACGAAATTTGATGTCGTTCATGATCACTTTTCCGAAAACATCTGAAAACACCAATTTCGTTGGTGGTTTCAGCTGAGACTTATGTACGCAAGTATACTAAGTATAATATGTACTCAGATTATGTACAGACATACATTAATCAAAAATACATGTGCCATGCTTCTGTTGTCGCCATGCATAAATATAATACAACAAATCCATTGGGAAATACAACACAATAATGTTTTTTAAAGACCCATCAAGTCCTTATCTGTTTAAGGTCAATTTCAAAGAATAATTCTTTGAGTAAACTCTATTCTATTTAAAATCAGAAATGCAAAAAAAACGTCTCAATATATAATAATTAATAGCAACACAAATACTACAGAGCTACTACAATATATGTATATTATAACAACATATGGACGACGATCGGAAGACCGGCTTGAACTCGACAGCCAAAATGATGTTGTTAGGTAAAAAAGATTAAATATTGTACTATAATATACAAATAAATCGGGTTTTTGTGTCAAAATCAATAGTCAAGGGTTAAGAAATAATTCAAATGTCTATTCATGTTGACTTTATAATTATTACTGCTGGAGTGTTTTGGTTAAGAAATCAAATTATGCAATTTGAATTCATCTCAGCTAATGAGTAGGCAAGTATAAACCTTTTGTACATATATACAACACATACACGTTTATGACTGTATACCATACTACGTTGAAATGGAAGTTTTCATTAAGTTATATGTCCTAGAATATTCAAATAATTATAAACAATGTTAAAGAATTGCAAAAATTACCTTTGACCAGCCCAGGGTAAACTTTCTTTCTTGTTTCTCTTTAAAACATTGTTGCAAATATATTTACAAACTAGTTCGTGTTAACTTTTAACTACAGATATAAATATATAATATCTGCAAATTTCTCTATACTATATATACAAATTGTATCAAAGTCGAACCACTAAAACATACATATAGCTGACATAGGAGAAACCGTCCGAAATTCAAGTTTTTGTATGAACTTCTGTATTGTTATTTGAAACAATTCATTGGATTAAAGTTTTTATATGTTTCATTACTGTCATCGTTATTGCATGAAAATAAAACGCAAAATTAAAAGTTGATTTGATGATTTTTATTTATTTTGTTCATTTTATGATAATTACTTATATAAAGTAATTCTTTGGAGATGGATAAGTTGTCTCTTGAATGGCCCACAACTTATCCATTAAGCAACTTGTATCGATTTTGTGCGCAGCTCAATGGGGTTTAAATCTGTTGAATGAGGCGGCCAATCTTGGTACTATCAAAGCTGTAAATTTCCAAATAAATAAATAACAAAATAGGCATCAAATCTGCTGATTAAAGAAACAATTTTATTTGAGATTATATATGTATGCAATGAATGTACAGTTTTGAATGATTCAATTATTACATTTTTTTTAATTGTTACAGTTTAACATTTGATTAATTCAATTAGTCGTATTATTTTTTTAATTTCAAGTTGCAGTTTAACATTTGATTGATTCAATTATTACATTTTTTTAAATTGTAAGTTACAGTTTACATTTGATTGATTCAATTATTACATCTCCATGTTCTGGTCTAACCAGTCACGGTAACTACGCACGCGAGTATAAACAACTAAATAATCTGAGACTGTACAACTGGAGTTAGAACTGTAGGATAAGATACCTTCGAGGAACATACGTGTACGTGAGCTAGTAAATTGGTACATCAACGGGCTTCCAGAATCACCATAGCATAAGTTCTTGTCAGTTCCGCCGGTGCAGATATGTGTGTCTTCAACTTCTTTTTTGAAATTCTTGCACTTCTCAAAGTCCCAGATGGTAATGTTAACTTCCTGTTTTGCTTTCAATTCTGCTCTTAAGTCGTCCATATCATTCCATCCAGAGACAGTCAACGTGCTCTCACCAGCCGGTTCCGGATATATATATATTTGCCGAACGGCAGGCAAATGGGCTTCATCATGGATCCAAATTGTACCTCCCTGTCTAAGCGAATTAGTGCAATGTCGTTGACAGCACGAGTGCGGCTGGCAGTGTATTCGGTGTGTGGTGTAATCTTGTCAATGCCGAACTCCTGGTAATGAGTACACTCTTTAACACCGTAATCGCACATCGTTCCCTTCACATGAAAGTCTCCCAGACGCACGCCAGTTCTGTGAATAAATCAATTGCATTATTTAAAGAACCTTTCTGGTTGTAATAGAGTTTAACTTACAGTCTTCCATATGTTGTAATCCAACCTCCAGTCACACAGTGAGCAGCCGATAGAACATACCGAGAGTTGATCACTGAACCGACACATTCCACATCTGGGCCTTGATGCTCATAGTGAAGAACAGCTATCCAGCTATATTCATCTGGTCTGACCTTATTTCCTTGTCTAGGGTGCTTTGGTGTGTACCCGCAAACCGTAGGAAATTTAGGATTCACTTTCCGAGTATTTATTGGACAATCCTTGTCGGACAAACCATCTGTACACACGTTTTCCTCTATCCAACTGAGGTGGTGACGTACTCGTGTGTGATGAGTGGGGAACTGTATCCTGTTACATTGGTCTATGTCGAAAGACACGATGCCCTCAATCACCATTTTTCGTATTTGCCATTGTTGCATAAGCGGTCCCCCACCGTCGCCTGAGCATGCGGATTTTCCAGATTTGTTGATGTCTAACGCAAGTACAGCTGCGCAAAACTTTGAAACCATTAAATTCACATTCTTGAGTTTCATTCACAAAAGGTATATCTACAGCCCGTTTTGCTGGCGCAGTGTTGTAGTGACCAATTATTTGCTCTTGACCCCACCCAGCCACTGTCAGTATAGTATTATTCTCCGGCTCTCTCACATTGACATTGGGCAGGCAAACGGGCTTCATTACATGGTCAAAGCGAACACTTCTGTCTAAGCGAAGCAATGCAATGCAATATCATTAGTGAATGAATACCCATCCCTTTTCCTGGAGTATTCTGCGTGTATATGTATGTAAGCGATTCCGAAACGTAAATAAGAACTACAATTAGCAGCACCGTAATCGCAATAAGGCTGTTGGGTAAAGTTACCCAAACGCACTCCAGTTCTGCGGATTATAAACTAGTTAGATCATTTTTTTGTTTGATTACATATGTTTAAAATACTTACAATCCACCTAACCTGCGAACGTTATATCCAGTCACACATGACGCAGCTGTCAGTACAAACCACGGGCTTATTACCGAACCACCGCAGACTCCAAAACTTTCTTCTCTATATTCCAAGCTGGCTAACCAGCTAAATTCATCTGGTTGGATAATATTTCCACCAGTAATTAGTTGTCTAGGATACATCGGAGAGTATCCGCACTCTCCATCAAATTTCTGATGCACAACCGAAGTATTTGTTCTTGGACGATCATGCACTGTAGCAATAGACTTTTGTTGCGGGATAGAAGTAATGGTTGGACAATTTTTCTTTATACACACATTTTCGGAAATCCAGCCGAGATAATGTCGTACTCGTGTGTAATGTGTTGCGGAAAAGTAATTAATGCAACTTGCTTGGACAAAAGATACGATACCCTCAATCACCATTTTCCGAGTTTTGAATTGTCGCATTAGCGGTCCACCAGAGTCGCCATTACACAGAGTTCGTGCTTTACATTTGTTACCGGAAAGTATAGCGGCACACAGTTTTGTCATATCTTGATACTCGCAAACTGAGAGGTTAGTCATAAGAGGTGCCTCTACAGCTCGTTTTGCCACATGTGATTCATTCTTGACAAAAAGATTTACCCCATCCAGCCACAATCAGCAAAGCATCATTGGCAAGCTCTGTCATATTGGCATGGGGCAGGCAAACGGGGTGCATCTTACTGTCGAACTGAATAGTTCTATCGAGGCGAATTAAGGCAATGTCGTTGTTTGTAATATGTGTCATCTTTTGGTAATTCTCGTGCTTTTTAATGTGTTCTATTCCAAAAAACTGAAAAGATCTACAATTTGGAGCGCCGTAATCGCAATACGGTTCTTGGCTAAAGTCTCCCAAACGCACTCCTGTTCTGTGGATTAAAAACTAATTATTGTAGATACCTGTATTGATTGGTCATTTCAATCTTACTTACAATCCACCTAATGCATCAACCTGTTCTCCTTCTACACAATGAGCAGCTGTCAGCACATAGCGCGAGTTGATCACCGATCCTCCACAATCACCATAAGTACTTCCATTTCCATAATGCAAGCTGGCAAGCCAGTTATACTCATCTGGCTTGATGGGTATGCCCCCATTTATAAGTTCTTGAGGATACATGGGAGTCGAGCCGCATTCATCTTGAAATTTCTTTTCCTCATCTACACTGAAGACTGGTTGAAGACACAAGACACAAGTGAAGACAAGCACACGAAATTTGATGTCGTTCATGATCACTTCCGAAAATAACTGAAAACACCTATTTCGTTACTGGATTCATCTGAGACTTATGTATACACGTATACTAAGAAGAATATGTACTCAGATTATGTACAGACGTACATTAATCAAAAATATATATGCCATATTGACCCCTTCTGTTATCGGCATGCATAAATATAATACATCAAATCCACTGATAAATACCACACAATAATGTTTTTTAAAGACCCATCAAGTCCTTATCTGTTTAAGGTCAATTTCAAAGAATAATTCTTTGGGTAAATTCTATTCTATTTAAAATCAGGAATGCAAAAAAACGCCTCAATATATAATAATTAATAGCAACACAAATACTACAGAGCTACTACAATATATGTATATTATAACAACATATGGACGACGATCGGAAGACCTGGCTTGAACTCGACAGCCAAAATGATGTTGTCAGGTAAAAAAGATATTGTACTATAATATACAAATAAATCGGGTTTTTGTGTCAAAATCAATAGTCAAGGGTTAAGAAATAATTCAAATGTATTCATGTTGACTTTATAATTATTACTTCTGGAGTGTTCTGGTTAAGAAATCAAATCATGCAATTTGAATTCACCTCAGCTAATGAGTAAGCAAGTATAAACCTTTTGTGCAGATATACAACACATACATGTTTATGACTATATACCATAGAAACACTAAGTTGAAATGGAAGTTTTCATTAAGTTATATGTCCTAAAATATTCAAATAACAATAAACAATGTTAAGGAATTGAAAAAATTACCTTTGATCAGCCCAGGGTAAACTTTCTTTCTTGTTTCTCTTTAAAACATTGTTGCAAATATATTTACAAGCTCGTTCGTGTTAACTTTTAACTACAGATATAAATATATAATAATGTTATATATATGTGTGGCGATTCTAACGTGCAAAATTGCGCAGTGCAGCGACTACTCCGGTGCCATAGATCAGCTTGCTCTCGATGCGCTCCCAGGCGGCCTCTTGCACCTTGGACACACTCCTCAATGCCTCAACCAGCTGAGGCGAGTCTGTCAGACTGAGGCCATGGGAGCGTAGATAGACGCTCAGATAGGATTGAGCCAGTTCGAAGTACAGATTGCTGGCAAACATGTGCTCGATGAGTTGGAGGAACTGCAGCATTGCCAGCAAGGTGCCGCCAGCATCGGGATGCAATGATTTGATTTCAAAGTCAACCATTGACGGACCCAACTGAATGATGTGCTTGGTGGCAGCTTCAAAGTCATCACTTGTGGCAGTCTCCTCCAGCAGTTTGCCAAAGATGGTCAGATTGTTGAGGGACTTGGCCTGCAAGATGCGTGATCCATCATCATTCTTGGGCGCATTGGAGACATCAAAGCGCAACTCGAGTCCCGAGACGGTGGGCAGGAAGAAAGGTGCCTGCTTAGGGGTCTTTGGCGGCGCCTTTGGTTTGTTGCGCTGCTTGATCAACTGCAAATCGAGCAGATTCTGCCAGCGTGAGGCAGCCAGACCCGACATGGTAATCAATTCGGAGTCCAATTGCTTCGGGGTCTCATACTTTCCATTAATCTCTTCTCCCAGTTCAGCACCTTCGTCATCGATCTCCAGCTCCTGCATGACATCCTCCAGCTCCATGGCATCGCACACGTTTGCAGGCAATCCAACATAGGGAGCTGGTTCATAAGGATCAATGGAACGCAAAGAGATCTGGTTGAACAACGTCTTGTTGGCCCACAAATAAATGCCAAGTAAACCCCTATGAGCCGTGGCCAGGAAATCTCCACTTGGCGACATGGTTAGCGAGGTGCAGGGTTGCTCCACGCGGAAATGATCAATCATATAGGATGATGGTATGTCCCAGATCTTAATGGTGCAATCCATCGAAGCCGAGATGAGCCAGCGACTGTCAGGACTGAAGGTCAGATCGCTCAACATCGACTGGTGGCCAATGAACTTGCGCACCACCACACGCGTCTCCATATCCACCACACAGATCTTAAAGGTCTCTAGGCCAATGGCCACCATGGAGCTCTCACGATGATGGCGCATCAGAGAGACACCGTCTGCCAGGCGCAATATGGCCAGAGGCTTTTCAGCTAAAGGATGGAAGAGGAATACAGATTAGCATTGGTATAAATGAAGTTCTCCTCCCACTTACCCTTCCCCTTGAACATCCAGAACTTGATCAATCCCTCGCTGCAGCCCGTGACAACATATTGATTCAGATTATCGCTGGCCAAGCCACGCACAGCGCCCTGATGCGCTGGATCCGGTGCACCATAGCTGGACCGATGCAAACCCGACTGTATATTGAAGCGCTCCACATGTCCACTGCTGTAGCCAATGATGGCAAAGTTGCCGCAGTGTGTCAAGATAACACAAGTAGTTTCACTCTGGAAATTGACGCGTTTTCTGTTCTGAAACTGCTCCGGCACCAGACGATGTTCACCCATGCGGCACTTGTTGAACGACCAAGTGGTGGCCTGTATGACGCCCATGTGGATGCCGATAATGTTATCCCATTCCTTCTCGCGTGCCACATCTGAGGTGAACTCACGTATGGGTGGCATGGCATGCTGATCGAACTTAAAGCGATCTGTGGAAGGAGAAAAAGAGCAGTGTTAATACAGAATTTATAGAGGAATACTCTGTTGAACATACTCTTCCTTTTGGTGGCCTTCTGGCTGTAGGTGGCACGTCCCATGCCCCTGTTGAGCGACTCCGAAATGGTGGAGAATATGCGCATTGTGCAATCCTCACCGGAGGAGAGTATAGAGTTGCCATTGGCACCGTGGTAACGTATGCACAGCGGTGGCTTCGTGTGGCCCTCACGCATGCGCAGCTGTCGTGCTCCCCCATCGGGCATATCGAAGACAAAGGTCTTCATTGAGTTATCCGGTGAGGTGGTGAACACCACCGGTTCACTGGGTAGGCAAATGGCAGTGGTAACTGCCTGTTCGTGTGCCTGCAACTGTCCTGCAAGCTTGCGATCCTCCAGATTCCAGAATGCCAAGTGGCCATTGCTGCAGGCAGATACCAAGATGGGCGGACCATCAGTGCGGAAGGTGAGGCCACTGACCATGCCCCAATCCTGCTTGAATGTGACCAGCACCTTATCGAATTTCAGATTCAATATGATAATGGTGCCATCGCTGTAACCCACAGCGACGACATCCAAAGCCGGAGCTGGTTCGATGCAAGTGACGCGTTTGCGATGATGACTGAAGGTGCACAGGATAACGTTCTTCTTGATGTTCAGTATCTTAACCGAACCCTGTCGGGAGCCAAGCACAATCTTGTTGATATACGTAGGTGGATGTGCAATGGCCGTAATGTGAAACTCCTCCGGCTGGAAGGGCACATCCAAGTAGACATCATCGGTGCCAATGTTCCACACCTTGAGCACATTCGCATGATCAACAGCAATCAGATTGTTTCCAAATGGCAGCAGCAAGTGCACATCACGTTCGTGTCCACGGTAGATGTGACGAATATGTTTTCCCGCTCGCCAGGCGTAGATGCATTTGTTGCTCGCCGTATACGTGTGCACTCTGTCCGTGGCCATGGCCGTAATATCGTCCGGATGGAGGCCACTTACATGCAACAGTCGGAAATGACTTGCCGTATATACCTGGAAGCTGCGTCCAATGCAGGTGATCAACAGATTGTCCCGACGACGCTGCACATAACGTGTCACCGCCGGCACTTGGTTGCTCACATAGCCAAGCGCTCGATTTCGGCGAAAAATTTGACTGCTCTCCTTTATTATTCCACGTGGCTCTTCATCCTCCCGCACTAAACTCTTCTCCTCGCGTTCTTGTGTCATATTTAATTGTTTTTTAGTTATTTTTAATATATTTTTTCAACAAACTTTCGCGCTTCTCATGTTTACCAGCACAACAGCAGAACACGTGTGTTCGTTGCCAGCGACACTCAAACTGTTAGCATATGTTACTTTAACAGAGCAGTGCTACTAAAACTGTAGTGCTGCTTACATGTTACATGTTTTCCGTTGTTAAATCTTCCTTACTCAATTAATATGCCCACACTTTGTGCTATAAAATATTTAAATATATTATTTGTACGCAAAAATATAGTATTATTTTCAAATTACTCAATTAATGTGTGTAAACAGCTGTTCACCGTAACCCGTCCTTCTTAGGCCACTGTTATCACTAAGCATCGAACATCGATGCTTAGTGCTGTTATGCAAAGCGATACAAGTCGAGTTATCGATAAGAGTGCGCGAACTATTTAAAATACCAAAGATGCCAACTTCAAACTAGATTAGTAAGCAGTTACAGTATATATAGCAGTTTTAAGAAAAACTCATTTAAATAATAAATAAATAAAAGAAATATAATTTTTTTTGTCACTTCATATTATTTATTAACCCACATATTCTATAACATATATACAATAAAAGCTCTTGTGATCATTTTTGTTTTTAAATTGCATTGAAAATTAAATGGCACATTACATAAAAGATTATAATAACGTTATAAACTAGCTATAAGCTAGGTATGTAAATATGTACATATATAGTCTTTTCATTTGGTTTTATTTCACAGAAACTAAGTTAGGAATAATATTTAGTTTGTTTTCTAATTAGAGCAATAAAAACACATATGCTACTGCATGTTCGTTTCGATTTTTTATTCTGAAAACTTTTGACCGTTTCTTTCTTTTTATTTTTTAAACTGAAATTTTTACCAGCCCATAAAAATTTCAGATTGTTTTCCAATTTTATGCAAATAGCGAAAATTTGTTGCTTTGTAGACACCTATGAAACGATTTTTGTTTTTCTCGATTATTAACATTCATAATAAATTGTTTTTACTGTTGTTGTTGTTGTGTAGTGCGATGTTGGAGAGAGGAAAGTGATGCGTTCGGTATTGTTGATGCCATGGGATTCAATTTGGGTGCTTAGTTTAGCGCATTCAACGCGACTTCACGGTTGAAACCTTCGCTGGAACTCGAAAGAGGATAGTCCAGTTCGCTGAGACGGGGAGAGGGTCGATGGGGACGGTTGAACTGCAATGGTAGTTGAAATATTTTTAATAAATATATAAGTTAAAAGATATTTTTGTGTGAAACTCAAGAAGGTTAAGAGATATAAAAGATAAACTAGTTAGAAGTACCACTTTTTGAACACCTACCCATGACTTCATTATTTTGTAGAGCACTTGACGTGAGGGATAATCGTCGAACTCCGCTTCGGGCACTACAGGTGCCTGCTCGTTGGGTGCCAGCATGGGCAGCAGACCGTTAGGACGCACATACTCCTCCTGGGCTGCCCCGGCAACAGATGCAGCTCCATCGGAGCCGGCATTCAACGAACGTTTCCCGTGTCCGCCATAACAGACGTGCCCATAGGCCTGACAACCCTCTGTAAAGTGCAAAATGCAAAATGAATTAGCCACCAAACAGATTTTTGAGGAAGAAATTGCAAAGGCCGCTGGCCATAAAACTGTAATCGATATAACGTATACGCACACACGCACTCTCTACACACACACATCATCCACCCGTACGTTATTAACTGCGACTGAGAAAGTTTTCGAGTCCATTCCCCGAGGGCACAGTGGGTGCCTCAAACTTTGTACCGTTATTTGGGAAAATGATGTGGACAAACATTGGCGTCTGCGACTCCTGAAATCTTTAATCGCTTGCCAATGCTCCAGAGAGACGCGTTTCGATAAGCATTTGACCTGCCCGACAGACTGTAAACTGTGATTTCGTTTTTTCTCGCTGATATTTTGTTTGTCTGTTTAGCTTTTTTTTGGTGCGTAAAGAAATCTGTTGCCTCGTTGCTATTTTCGTTGGTTCCGTTTGTACACAAAATTATATTAGGATCCCATGCCTCCTAACATACACACGCGGGAGTTACCCTAGGCTCTGCTCCCCCATCTGACAATCTTTTCTGTCATTTAAACCGTTACAAATCACTGGGGAGGCATAAACAATGTTAACACACTTTGCTAATCTACATGTGAATGCAAACAAATTTAAATTGGAAAATAGAAAGTTTATAAAAATGTTTGCTATTGAATTACTGCTGGAAATGAAGCTTACAAGCAGCTTTCTCTACATTTTGGGTGATGAGATTAAGGCAGCAATGGTTTTTATTAGTTTAGTATTTAAGTTTTAAATTTGGTTTTAATTTTCTTAGTACTTTTGTTATTAGTATTACTGCTGCATTTATTTCATTCTTCAGCTGCGTATCGATCGTAACTTTTCCATTTATCGATTGTTATTGATTGTCAGCGCTGTTGTGCACATGCTACAGGTGCAGTACGCTGCTCCTTTGCTCCCTATATTAGCCGCGCAGTGTAACGGAAATTGCCTGCCCCCACCTGACGATGCACGCCCCCGTTGGCAATGTTGCAGCTGCATAAACAAAGCCACAAAGGAGCAATGTCAATGGCGCTGTCGATGTCATTGTCGCAGTCGCAGTTTGTTTTTGTTTTCCTGCAACAATTGATGCTGGGGCAGTCATAACAGTGCGAATACATGTATGTGTGTGTGCGTTTGCGCGTGTGTGTGCGCGCGCGTGTGTTGTGACTTCCGCTTGTCAGGCATTTATGGTTTTGTTTTTTGCGCTTAAATTAAATGAATATTTCATGGCATCTTAAGTGACGGCCCAGTGTGCAGTAATATTATTCAATATTCGAGCAATTTAAATGCAGTGCAGTGTAGGGAAGTGTGTGGAGTGTAGTGTAGTGAAGTTCACAGAAATTAAGTGTAGTGAAATGCAGTGCAGTGGGTGGAGTGTAGTGTGGTGAAAGATGAGAAATGTTATGTAGTGAAATACAGTGAAATGTAGTGTAGTGAAATGTTCATGTCACTTTCACATTAGATTACCAGCCCTGGTAACATCCATCAGTGTAGTGAAGCGCGTGGAGTGTAGTGTAGTTATGTGTCTGAAATGTGGTGTAGTATAGTGTAAGGTATATTTTACTTTCGCAATTCCTTGTCAACACTGACAACTTCTTTCTTCTTGGAATGTTTGACTATTTTTAGAGTGTTTTCAACTTACTTTTGGCCTGGCTCTGTTGGGCGGCCAAGACGACGGTGCAGATGACAACCAGCAGCGAAATGGTAGATTTCATGTTAACTGCAAAAGAGGAGAGAGTAAGAAAGAATGAGAGGGGGACAAGAGAAAGGTTAACGCAATTAGAGCACGTTAGCATATGTAAAATCAACTAAGAAGCAGAAGGAAATGAGGTGGGGAGGGGGAGATGTCGGTGTCACGGCACCTGTTGAGGATGCGCACGAAGGCAATGCGCTGCCCCTGCGGGTATGCTAGACTAATTAGTAAACCACACAACGCACAGTCCAAACCTTGCACATTTAAGGAGTTAATCCTGGGCGTACCAAAACTTTTGAACTTTGATTTATGTTCCACCCACATGCAGGCAATTAGTGTGCGTGTGTGTGTGTGTGGCAACTTAAGCTAATGCTCGTTTATTACGTGCTCGGAATTTAACTAATCGTTTTGGCCTCAGGAGTCAAAGATGAATATCTTAGAGATACAGATAAAAGACTACATTACATTGATAGCTATAAGGGAATCTCAAGCAAGCTGTTGCAGGAAACACACACACCTGGTCGCGTGTCGAATGCTTACTGCGTTTAACTCACCTCTGATCGAGCTGATTAGTTAATATTTGTTGTCCGCACGGTTTTATATAAAGGAAATCAAACCAAACATGACAAACACAAATCAAATAATGTATGTATATATATTGTATATAACACTTTATCAGCAACGCAGCGTAATTATTATTATTGAAATTTAATATAGCTATAGCATATAGTAGCATGAACTGGGAAACTTGTTTCGCAATATGTATTTTATTGTAATCACAGATACGTTCGCGAACTTCAAGAAAACTATTCCATTAACTACGCCAGAACCAGAACTTCGCCACCAACACCGAAATTGCCGCACACGATTTCACATTTTCAAGCGCTGCCCGTTGACTGAATTGAAGCCACAGCGCGGCATGAAGTTACCCCCCCAAAATATATTGCGAGTGTGGGATCGGCATGCGGTGATAAGCGTCGGATTAATCGTGTCACGCGTCGTGCTCAAGCTCAGTCGCAGGCTCGAGTATCTCTCTGTGAGGCTCACAGCGTACACTACACAACAAAATGTTGCTACTACAGCTGAATCTACAATACATAATATTTACTCTATAAAGCTGTTTTAGTTCAAATTCATATACATATATACAGAATTCAACAAATTCTTAAAATATGTTTTAAATGTATCAAAATCTAATGAGAATATTATAATAACAGTTAAATTGATTAAAGAGACAACATAGGTTTTACTGTAATTAGGATTGGAAATACTATTTTTTTTTTCAAAAATTAAATCTCAAAAATCTCAAATCAAATAATTACCTTAAATAAATCTTACAAAAATTTAAAAACGGATTATAAAGTTATAACAAGTCAAAGTGGTATAAAATTAAGACTTAAATTAAGCGTATAATTGAATATAATATAATTGAAACAGTTAAATAGTTTAAATATATGTACTAGTGTTCACTATAATACGAAATAGAAAACTATAATATAAATAAATTCTTAAAGAATACTCTAGTAAAATTTATAAATAAATTTTTACTGCAAAGTACTAAATTTTGTTGTGCAGTGCAATTGGAGTGCCAACAAAACGAGCTCTTAGGCTATTTTTAATAGCAGACTGAACTAAATATATAAATGCCCTGGAACATCAATGTATATGCTATATAGGCGCCAGATAAGTGCGCAGCAATGGACGCGAATCAGTGAAAATTAACAGGGCCCACCTACACTACACCCACACATACACATGCACACAGGGTGCGAAAACAATAATATTATTGTTATAAAAATAATAAGGCTGTTTATCAACGTTGTCGATACCCTACAAGAGTGGGGAGGCGCAGCTTATCTGCCAGCTCATTTTGGATAATGTGCAAAGGTACTTCCCCCTTGTCCTGACAGTAGTTATAGATTTATTGACAGTTAACAATGTTTTAATGAGTCCGCTGTCAGTTAATACTCGTGTATTCCTATCGTAATATCCGTTCTGTGCCTTTTGGCTCCATAGCAATAAATCAATTGCGAAAAAACTTTCCACAGGTGCAGCCCCTCGCATTGATCAGCTGCACTGTGATCAACATCTGCCTTTACAAAGTTCACGAACAGCTCACAGTCTTTGTGTTTCCGTGTGAACTTTTTCTAATCTACAGCCCACAGATAATCAGCTACATATATATGTATAGTATATTACTATACTATATAACTTATAGAAAACAAATCAATTTGATTAATAATCCCCATAGGCAGTGCGAAAAAGCGTGCCTTTCACATGGTGATCTACTCTACTGAGCTGCTCTAAATTATGTGCAATTAATAATATTAACTGGAATCTACACTATACTGTAGTTTTATATAGCTGCAATTGGGAGCAAACAAATCACAACTGATTAACTTGTGATGACCCATTCAAGGGGTCAAAAGAAAACTGAAAAGAAACTTAAGTAGGGCAGGAAAGGCATAGAAAAGTTCCCCCTTGCAATGCGGTGTAGACTTTTGTGGTTTTTTCCAAGTTTTCTAAAGTGTATAAATAATATGTAAAGCCACATTATTCAATCATAGAACTTATAACAGTATGGTAAGTTTAATTTTAGACTTGACTTCAACTTGAATGAATTTGTTTGATGAATTTGTTCATAATTAGATTGGGATTTTTTGTGTGAAAGTGAGAAAGTTTTATGGATTGTAAATAGTGAATAACTTCGACTATTAAAGTTCATATTGAATATTTATATAATTTGTAGCACTTGTTTTACCCTTTTACTTAAGAAAATCAAGTTTAATAACAACTATTAAAAGTAGATATCAATTTTAAATATTAATGCAAATTTGTCTTGAAATATTTGCAAGAAGTCAAGCAAATTTATCATGAATAATTAAAAAATGCTAAGGTTTTAAAATGCACAAAACATTTTGCTTAGAAATTAACAGTCCACAAATGAATATCAAATTAAAGAATTTATTTCATAATAAACTGAACTTTTACGTATAAAATTTCTAAGAAAATTAATTTTGATTTTTACTACCTAAATTGTTGGTAGACTAAGACATTTTATACATAATTTACCAGATATTTATAGAATACATAAACAGATCATATGTTTCTATCAAAAGATAATAAAGTTATACAGCAAATTGCACAAGCTCATTAGATGCCTTACACTTTGAGCAACAAGTAGCCCAAAGAAGACAAACAAAGAGGAAGTTCTCACTGTAATAACATACATAATATAGTGCCATGCAAGGAACTTATGCATATAATCAAGAATGAGAAGGATGCATGATTTATGCAGATGTTTTCAGGCAAGTGTTGACTTTAGGTTTAAGTAGCAGAAAGACGGTAAAGAGTGGGAGGTAGAGGAAGATAGTAGATAACTTGAAAAGGTAGAGTGAGCTGTGCTCTGTTTACAAGTTTTGAAGTGCAGCCCGTGGCGGGTTATTAAAAATTAATCAAAGCGAAATGCAAAGATAGAAAAGTTAAGCGCATCTTAATGATAGCCAAACGTACAAAGAGAGCAGGGAGAGAGGGCGGGGTAGAGGGCGCACGTTAAATGACCAGTAATCTAATTTGATTCAATTAGATTGAACAAATAAACAGGAAGAAGGCACAGCAAAATGGCCGCAAGCAATGTCAAAATATTTGAAGTGGGCCAATTAATTAGGGGAATATGATGAAATACTGAGCAAGCAAAGATATATGCAAATATATACTACAGAGTTGGATCTATATTGGAGTCAAATCTATACCAGATAGTCATATATTCTCTGTATGTAAAGATTTCCTCTAATTATGTCAAATAAAATGGGGGAACTTACCAAATTTGTTTGATTGAGACGGTTGTATGTTGAGTATAAAGTTAATGTATGCACACCACACGATACTGGCTGAATTTATTTATAATAAATTGTTTTACTTTTAACTTATATTCAACAATTTATTTATCTTTGCTTGGACGCGCCTCTTGTTGCTGGTGTCGCTCGACTGCAAGCCAAAAATCGTTTGATGCCCTGAGAGCCGCACGGCCTGGCTTTATACTGCAGGACGAGCTGTCTCCGTGTATATGTATGTGTGTGTGTGTGTATGCTCTGTGCCTGTGTGGGTGTCGCTGTTGTCTGTCCACCAATCAGAAACGCGCTGCCAGCCGAGTGTGGCACGAAGGCGCCTAGCGCTATGCAATGGCAAACGGTGGCGTAGGTTGCGTAGGTGCCTGCAACAATTCTCTGTGTGTGTGTGTGTGTGCGTGTGTGTGGACAGATTCAAACGCATGTTGAGCCCATCAAGAAGTGGTCTATCCCCCCCATTTCCGTTTGCCCTTTTTGGCAAGGCAAAGGTTCTCTTTGAACCTGCAAACAGGGCGTGGGGAAAATCCCTGGGCGAGATTTGCACACAGTTTTCGGGCGTCAAGTGCGTCATCTGCATCTGAGATATGAGTTAATGAATCAATGAGGGCAATATAGCATGGACATTTATGTAAGCAATATACATACAACTAATGTACATATGTACATACATAAGCACAGTATATATATCTTTTATCTAGTTATATCGTCCTTTGGTACGTCTAATTGATTAATTCCCTGCGCTGATTGAATCTCGTTTAACTTGCGCTTTGATTCCAAATTCACCAGACAGTTTAGCGCTGTCTCCGAGCAGTAAAAAATAGAACAACAATAATGACAATAACAACAACATTAATAATTATACTGTGGTTAATCAGCTGCAGCGACTGCAAATCTGCTCTGTGCCGTTGACTTGTTTACAACAATTACCTCAAATTGTTGCTTATCAGAGCAAGAAAAATTACGTCGATAAGCAGCTGTTGCCAGCCCCGCCCACCTCTCGTCCGCCCTGCTTCGTCTCCCCCACATACGCCGATCAAGAGATCACAAATATTTGACAGTAGCAAACAGTAGCACCCACCCAATAGCCCCATATATGGGACAGCTCTCTATCTCTCTGTCAATCTATCCATCTATCTTTCTATCTAGCTGGCTAATCAGCTTGTTGTGCTCGCATTGCAGGGCTGCAAATCCGATTTCTGGATGAGAAACCAAAGAAATCTGGAACTCTATACTAGAGAGACATATATCCTCTACCTGTATGATGTTTAAAAGAAAAAAAAAACGTGTTCCTCACTATTTTTAAAGTTCCTTACCAAATTCTTTAGTAACTTTAGTCCACAATCCAATAAACCTATATCTAGATATTAGTTATATTTCTACAAACATTTCAGATTTCTCAAACATATGATATTGACAATATCTTTCATTTTCCAAGCTCTTAACCTAAGCGATTAATAATCCTATGCTATAATTGTATGCGTATTAGAAGTGTATAAACATATGGAACAGATTTTTGTAACTATTAAATTTATACATACAAAATGTTTAAATTTGTTGATTTTTAATTTAAAACGATAAGGAAACCTTACTTTCCTCTTAGTTACTTTCGATTTCTACTGAAAACTAGCCAAAACTATCATCTAATTAAAAGAATATTCAATATATTTAATTAAAAACATCTCATAAATCGTAAAAAAGAATAAAGACGTTGGAGAATCCTTATATACCTTGAAGTTAAGCCAATTTCAACTTTGATGTACTAAAAAATATCAACAAACTGGAAATACATTCAATATAATTGATCGGTTAAGTATAACAAGTACTAAAATTTTATAGAGACTTATAAGACTTTTTGTTGCCTTTAAATTCTGACAGTTTTTTGCGTTTGCAACATAATACTTGTAGAAGTGAAAACTATCTTAAAACTTAAAGTGTTTGCAATATGAATAATCGAAATTGTATTATAAATTCAGGAAACTTGATACCTTAATATTTCTCACAGCTCTTTCGGTTCCAATACAAAACAAAGCAAACATTTCATTAAATTTGTAGGAATACAATTAAAAACATTGAAAAAGTTATGAAAATTTATTTGGCATACATAAAACTGCCCTATGGGACTATACATATTACATATGCATATTTCCAAATATTAGTCAAAGATAAACAATATCTTTAACATCTTCAATAATCTTTAAACTCAGTACATATAGTAACCTCTAAAAATACACACAACTTTATAATTTCAAACTCTAATTTATTTCAACCCTTGCGGCTTAGATTAGTAGACACAGTTGGATTACAAATGGATGGATGAAAGTAATGTACAAATTAAAAGAGATTCATACGGTCTGACCAAGGTGAAGCCTCTTGAAAGCGTTTATGCATGTTTAGAAGAGATAGCGCAGGAGCAGCAGAGCCAGCAGGGAGCTGACAAGGGCGCCGGCACCGAGCATAGCTGGGGCAGCATTGTGCTGGGCACAGATGCGAGGCTGTGGAGCCGAGACAAAACGGCAGAGGGTGCCCACAAAGTTGGTCTGGGCACGTTCGTTGATCTTCTGGTCGAATTGCTGTGGACGGCAGAGATGGAGCAAAGTGTGAGTGGATGATAAGCAAAGAGATGCGCCTCTCCTTCACTTACCTCATTGAAGAGAATTGTGGGCACACTGCTTAGTAGCTCCTTGAGGCGCTGTGTGGTTTCACCAGCCTTGCGCAGTAGAACACTGCCATCGGTGGAGTTGGCACAGTTCTTGATATTCTCCCAGTTGTTGATGTGGTTCTCGGTGGCGCAGCGCTGGCCAGGATAGACATTATCGGGGGAAGTTTTTGCCCGCCTTCATTAGGCAGTTGATAAAGTCCAGTGTCAGCGACTCGCGGGTATATTCAATCTGGTACGAGTTGGCCTGAATGTGCTCAATGGCGCAGGCATGCACCTTGTTGCCATAGCACTCATTGGGTCCATGGTGGCAGGTGAAGGTCACCTCGGAGCCTTGTGTGAAGAACTGTGCGAAATGAACACATTGTAATATGACCACAAATGTGTGTGTTTGTATTCTCCCTCTCTCTCTCTCTCTCTCTCTCTCTCTCTCTAACTCACTCACCTGGGATTTGCCAAAGGGCACAAATGTGATTTCGACCAGGTCACGCAGTTCACTCTTCAGTGCCGGATAGAGCTGTTCCGTAATAAACTTGGCGCTGTCCGGGCACAATGATTCATAGTAAACGGCCACAGGTACCTGGCGAAGAGAAGAGAGCAGATTGGTCAGTCTTTGTCCAGTTACTGCTGGCATGGTGTCGTCCAATAAACTGAAATGCATTCACCCTCTACCTTCCTCACATTCTGTTGTTGTTGTTCTTTGTGTCCTGCCTACCTTCTGTTTGGATCAATTTGCATTTTGCATATTGCTGCTCATGCAAATCAGTTTCGCATGAGTTAACACACATCCAAATTGTGCGATTCAAAAACGAAACAATCGACTTCCCTAGACTTTATTTTCTGATTGATATGTTATGGTCGCAAGTCAGGAGACCGCTAGCTAAATTGCAAAATAAAATCCCCGATAATTTAAAGTCACGGAGTGCACACTGTGAATAATTCGGGTAATTTGTTAATTGGGTTTAAACAGAATCTATGAAATTAATCGCTAGAATTATTATTATCTGTAAATTAAACGAAAAACAGTAAGACTAAATAAAGCGAAACTGAATTTAAATGTGATCGGATTATCAAACTTATTTGCATTATTTATAGCCTAATAATGCTAAAAAAAAGTACCTAAGTAAACGGAAAAATCTATTTAATTATCGGTTCTCTTAATTAGGAAGTGCCCGATAATTTTAGGCGCCGACGGCAATGTCAATTGGAGTTCAGAATATTTAAGCATAAGTACAAATATCAGAAAAAACCTTTTGCATACACCCATAATTAAATTGGTATAAATTTGTAGGGAGATCCAATTTAGTTCAAATAGGTTCTGTTACAGATATCTACACATAAATTTGTAAAAATACAATCATATTAGATGCATATATGCACTATATATACATATAGTATATATGTATACAAATACAATCATATACCCGTCCCAATGATATCGTATATCTCAAGTGCCAAGAGTAGCATTCAAGTCTTTTTAGTACTATGATTTTACGTTGATTTATGATGCTTTTGAACACTAACACAACGAACAATAAAATCATGTTGTTTATTGTTCCCAATCCCAATCTTCTTTATGAACTTTCTAACCAAGCGCAAAACGATTTGAATAATTGTTACTGTAGGCTCACTAAATGTAAATTTGAGCGGTGTTTGTTACAGTGATAAAGGTTAGTTTTTTATAGTTCTATCATCATATTGTCTATTCTTTATTAATACTTTCTAACTATAATATCTGAATATGTATTTAAAATTAGGAAATAAATAAAATAGAAAGCAACATAATAAATTTGATGTCTCCTGCATTTATAGCAATGACAATGACTTCAATTGATGCTGATAAAGTACCAATGACCACACAATTATTTTGACAAATTTCCCAATGGCAAGTATTACAGATATTAAATACTTATCTGCATCTAAGTGCAATTATTTTGTGCTCAATTTCAGCATGTGATTTTTTATCTGGGCAAACAAAGCATTTTCAATCAATTACAAAAATGTACGGAAGTATTTATCTTGTTATATCTTAATTTGTGTGTACTTAAATAATAAATAAAATAAATACAAATTATGTTTATTGATATTATTCTGTTTGCCGAATTTATCCCATATAACCACATTTATAGTATAATACTTTTAATATTTAACACTCTTATGTTGAACACATTTCACTACCCCCCTGACTGTACTCAATATAACCCGCATATACGCAAGCACATTGGTCTTTTGTAATCTTTCGTGCTGAGAATATAATGTAAAGAATGAAATTGAAATTTTTAGCTTAATAATAACAATAAACCCATTCGTGACTAACTCCGCAATTTATAAAACTTTAGCTTGAAAAATGCCAACTCAGTTTGTCAACTGTTTTTGCTAACTGCCTAGAATAAATATGTACATATGCACATATATATATGTACATACATATATTCAAATTACTTATACGATCATACATACATATGCGCAGTTTGCTTTTTATTCAATTTTGTTTTCATTCGAAGTTCTCATGAAGCTTTGTTTGTTGTTGCTTTAATGGCGGAACAAAGCAGAGGAAAAAACACAGAAGCCCAAATTGTTCCATTCCACAAGAACAACAACAGGTTTCTGTTGGAAAGAAGCTTCCAGCACCGGTTAAAGCATGCATAACAACTCCACACACACGCACACACTGACACACACACATAAAGAGACGCTTGAAATGCTGCAGTGAAATGGAAACTGGTCGGCATAATACTGGAACCGGTTTTGGGTCTCAAAACAAAAATAGAGAAAACTGAATTTATACAACTACATAATTATGCATTGTATTGTAAATGTGTTAAGTACACACACACACGCGTAGACATTAAAGTATTTTCCAGCAGCGGCATTTTCCAACCATTTAGTTCGTTCAACCCGTTAATTTTTGGGTGCGCCACTTGTTGCTCGAGGAGGGGGAGGGGGAAGAGTTTCACTTCTTCACCTACTTTGGCGGCCCTGACCCGCGTGCTGTACAGTTATGTATGAGTTGAAGTAATCGCTAATTTTGGGTCACCTACACCGAACCCCAACTAGCATTTTAAATTGATTTTACCTCAGACACTGTTGTGATTATGTTAATCTCGCACACACACACACTCATACAAACAGTAATACATACCTTGGCAGCGCTGCAGACTGTCGCAGCAGCCAGGCAGATCAATAAGACAAATTTGTGACTCATGTTTTGTTGTTGCTTACTGTCTTCGATAATTCACCACTGCACTTTACCGCGCGTTGCTCTGAACCTGCTGACGTCTAAACGTGAACTGTTTGTTCACATGTCTCTGAGCTTGGTCAACAGCTTTAGCCGTTTTCCAGTCTGAGCGCGCGATTGAAGAGCGAGCGCACCCATGCATACGTAATTCTGTTCTAACCAGTCAACCACACACACATGTGCACATTCCAGTGGAGAGATCGGCTGCATCTGCATACAAACAAAATAGAGTAAGACAGCTTGCAAAGAGAGCAACAATGAGTGTGCGCTCTCTTTAGAATGCTAAGGTGTCTCTTTAACACAGCATTGATCAGACAGCTTTTAAAGAGCAACTCAAGTCATTCCAAGCAGCCCAAAGAGAAACTCAAATAACAAGCAAACCACAAAGAGAACGGGTTGGTTGTTTGTGCTCTTCGGGAATTATATCGTGTTGCTGCTTGATTAACAAAACATATTTTACACAACTTTCTCGCCAGGGGAATTTGTGGGCCAATAAACACGTTGTATCTAATTGCAACAAAGTTTAACACATTTTCTTTATATGTACATTTAATGGAATTACAATTTTCAACGCTTGTTTTCAGTCCCGGAACTTGAATCCCTTGGCTATCAAATCTTTGCGTGCCTCCAGAATCTCAGCCTGCAATTCCTTGGCAGCCTCTGGGCAATCGTTGAAGGTGAATGTGCGATAGAGCACGGTGAACACAGAATAAATCTATGGAATATTAAGAGTTTATATTAACTTAAGTTACTAATTAAATTAATCCAGTCTACTTACACCAAAGAGAACTAGAAGCAGCAGTGGCAGCAGTTGAATGTGCAGAGAGTATTTTGTTGTTAACGGTGTTTGCACTGCACCCAGGACTATAGCCAGGTAGGGTACGGCAAACAGTGTCGCATAGAAGAGCCAACGCTGTAGATTTGTCATTATTTCTAAGTTATCAATGTTTAAAAACTACTTTATATAAATAGAATTAAATTAAAATGCAACACGTAAACAATCAGCCGGTGGCTAGATGGCCGCTAATCGATTCTGCTATCGAATTAGTCACAAGAACAGTTATCGAACGAACGGAGCCAACAAGCTGGTTCAGAATGATGCTGTTATTAACAGCTTGCTGTTAAACTTAAACTTAACAGTGCTAGGCTGTTAAATTTTGAAAGGATATGCCAGTACAGCCTTTTTTGGTTTTTTCGACGTCAAATCTGGCTTTTTTGAAAGAATTATTTATGAATTGCGGCAATTCTACATTTTTAAGAAATTAATTAGCTCTTTTAGCTATTGTGAATATTTCTCTATGAAATATTAATTATTTCGTCGATAATTGCCAAGGCCGTCTAATTATTAAGCTGTTCTTTGTATAGCTTCTCGGTAAAAACAGCTATTTTTGGTTCTCAAATTGATTCCCAGCTAAAATATAATGTGGAATAAAAAATAATGCAATAAACTTTAGTTTTTGAATATATTTACATGTTTAATCACGTTGAAACATTTTAAAAAACAAATTTCTAGACAAATGTTTCTTTTTAGCAATTAATTGAAATTTTGGAAATTAATATTCTCACAAGGCTTTCCGTAGGAAGTGCATTTTCTACAGAGTCAAGGCTTTACAAGTCAAATTTGCTTAGTTTTTTACAAACATATTCAGTATAAGTTGTTCGTTTTTTCAATATTTTTCTTTTATCTCCGGTATTTCTATACTCTAGTGTTTTTTATAATATTAATGAATACATAACAAAACAATTTATATTTATCAAGTTGAATTTTCAAACATTTTTTGCGTTCTTTTTTTGACAGTTGCTTTCAGACTGACTTCGATCGTTGATGTAGTGTGGAATTATGTAGCCAGGGGCGGCGGCGGCGGCAGGGGGTAGAGGTAAGCAGTGTCGGCAAATACTTTTCAAGCTGTGCATATTAACTGTGGGCGGGGCAGGATGGAAGAGTAGGATCAAAAGTGACTAATATTATATATATTCTGTTTATATATATATATATAACTATGTTAAATTTACATACTTTCATATACACACGCTCACACACACATATATATGTGTGTATATAAATATAAATATATATATAGAGGCTATACATACATATACATATATATATATATATATAGTACTGATTGCTTACAAGGTAATTCTATTCCTGATTCAGGTTCTTGATCACGTAATTAACGATGAGTGCAAATATTGCAAAACAGATTATAATCACCAGGTTCGAGTAGATCGACTGCCAATTTAAATAGGAATTTCGTGCACAATTCTTCAGAGCAGCAGCACCACTACCACCCATTCCACCCAGATCCCCACTGGCCACAGCACCTGCTACTCCGAGCACACCAACTCCACCATCGGCTCCGCATGCCGCCGCTACCTCAGCCTGCCCACTGTTTGCATTCTTGTTGCTGTCTTTGTGACTGTCTGAGGCAAGGGCGTTGGCACTGCCATTGGCTTTGCCATTGGCACGCGCCGAAGAAGAACCTGCTGAAGAGGAGCCCGACTTGGAAGCACCGCCTGGCCCCGCTACTGCTGCTGCTGCCGCCTGTGTGCCCAAGCGCTGCTTGATCTCGCTGACAATGTCGGGAAAGAGTTCAACAAAATTGGAGTTGCGCAGGTTAAATGCAAGCGATTTTTGTGCAAACATTTGCTTCTCATGGTTCGTCGACTCTATGGAGCCCAGTGTGGGAGTGCTCTCCAGCTGAAAAAAGAGAGAGGGAAAGAGTTTAATTAAAGAAAATCAGAAAGAAATATACCCTTTACAAGCGTATAATGAAAGGGATGTCACAAACATTACCATAAAACTCAACAGCCCCGTGAGTATCGTGCCCACGCACCAGGTTGGATTCCATGTGTCCGGATGAAAATCTAAAGTAAAGTGCAATTAATAGAGACATAAAACGGAAATACACCCACTGTGCACACTCACCTGAATTGCTCAAACACAGACGTGTGTTTGTCTTGAAGCGTCCATTTGGCGTCAACATGTAAATCGATGGCGGCTTAAAGGGGAATTCGCGGGGAAAGAGCAGTGTGCCGTGATAGTAGCCACCATAGTAGGGTGAATCTTCGGGTCCCTTAACACAATAATGCCATTCCAGTATATTATTTGGCAACGGTTCGGCACTTATATACGGCAAGGGATCACGTTTTAGACGCATATAATCCTGTTTCATGCGCGACACTGCTGTTGGCTGTTTGCGGGCGCCGGAACCGGACGCCGTTGATGACATTGTTAAATAATTTTGTTAGTGTGTCCCTGTGCGCAACTGTTGCAAATGGAATTGCTGCAAAAGGGAATATTAAAAACAAAATTTGTGCTATTTTATCACAAACGCACACTAGGTAAAAAAAATATTGATAAGCATATCGGTGTCTGTCAGTGTGTCTATTTGTCTGTCTATTGGTGTGTCTGCCTGTCTGTGTATGTGTCTCTATCCGTCTATGTGTTTGAGTGGGTGTGGACTGCAAAAAACAAAAACATACACGTGGCCAAATTGCATTCTACCAAGGATTGGGCCACGACATGTTTTCATTTAAAAAATTCAACAAATTCCCGCTGTTTATTATTATTGTTGATCTCCGGCGTCGAGTACATTGTTTGTGTGGGTGTGTGTACCAACCTCGAGAATTGTGTTTGCTTCCTTGCTGCCTTTTGTTGTTGTTATTGCGCGAATGTGTGTGGGTGCAATTTACAGCTAGGTCACAGCTGCCCAGCGAAAATGTATGAAAACAGCAACAACACAAACACAGCGAATTAATAATGCTGCTAAGTGCATTCGACTTTGCTCTTTGCGCTCTCTCCGTTTATTTTTTGTGTCTGCAATTATGCGCTGTTCTGTACGCTTCGAAAGCTCTTATTCTATTAATTAATTATCAAATATTTCCTCGGTAAATTGGTTTCAAGTACTTTGTGACTGCAAATTGTATTAGAGTAAAAAAATTTTCTCGACGTAGTTCTCAGCCAATAGGGTTGTGTAGCGTATGAAAAGAGTGTTGAGCAGCGTGCGAACAGGTAAAATATCGATTGCAACGATAATTTCTATTGCGCGCTGCCAACTTATGTCGACTTTAACCGCAATATGAATTACGATTTAAATTTTGTTTTGTTTTGCTCATTAAACAGCTGCTGATAACAATGGAAAGTGCAAACAAACATCTAATAAAAGGAAATTTAAAACCATCTTAGCTATTTGTTGTTGTTTGCATAGTCTAGCCGGGGCGCTGTCCGTTTCAACTGATAAAACACACATGTATATACACACAGATATGTATTTATAAACTGATAAGACATTATTGCGCTTAAACAATGTCGAATGTTGTTGTTGAAAAGGGGTGCCCGGGGGGGTATTACGACAAGCCAAAGACCAGATTGCTTATCAGGCCCGATGGGTTTATTTACCGAAACAGTCGTTTCACAGCCAGCGTAAAGTGCACTTCAAATGGCATCAATCGGAAAAATTGGATTCTTGGGCGGCGGCAACATGGCCAAAGCCCTAGCCAAGGGATTCATCTCGGCAGGTCTGGTCAAACCCACTGGAATAATGGCAAGTGTGCATCCGGCAGACAAGCAATCACAGCAATCCTTTCAAGCGCTGGGCATAGAAACGTTAGTAGAGAATGCTCCCATTGTGGAGCAATCGGAGGTGGTTTTCATTTCAGTGAAGCCACAAGTGGTGCCCACAGTGCTCAAGGATATAAAGCCACTAAGCGACAATAAGCTGTTCCTCTCAGTGGCCATGGGCATCACGCTGCAGAGTCTGGAGACGGGACTCTCTCCACAATCGCGTGTCATACGCGTCATGCCCAATACCCCGGCATTTGTGCGGTCAGGTTGCTCGGTTTATGTGCGCGGCAGTAAGGTCAATGATGCAGATGCGCAGCTCACACAGCGCCTGCTCGAGGCAGTGGGCACCTGTGAGGCTGTGGACGAATCCCAGCTGGACATTGTCACAGCACTAAGTGGCAGTGGACCTGCCTATGTCTTCGTCATGATTGAGGCACTGGCAGATGGTGCCGTCCACATGGGCATGCCCCGTGACATGGCCTACCGCCTGGCAGCACAGACCGTGCTTGGTGCTGGGCAAATGGTGCGCGATTGCAGCACACATCCCGGACAGCTGAAAGACAATGTCACCAGTCCCGCCGGCTCAACAGCGGCGGCCTTAAGGCACCTCGAGCTGTCAGGTGAGTCGCGAGATGTGACGCAGTCACTGATAAGCAGCAACGTTCGCTAATCTCCGCTTTTGGACTTTTCAGGCTTTCGTGGCGCTGTCTCGGGCGCAGTGGAGGCGGCTACGCTGCGCTGTCGTCAAATCTCCGGCAAGCAGACTTAGACAAGCAATAAACAAATCTATATAATATATATATATACATATATTTGCTAGTAATAAGATTAGATCTAGAACTTCTTCTTCTTCTTGGCGCGCGCCAGCTCGTTGAGCTCGCCCTGCTGCATGGATGCCTCCTGGTAGATGCGCTTGACCTTCTCATGGCGCTCCTTGTCGCTGTGGGGAAAGAAGAGAATATATAGATTAGTAGGGATCACCTTGGCATCCTAAAGAATATCTGTCTTACCTCTGCAGCTGCTGCTTCAGCTTGAGGTCCTGCACGAACGCTGTGTCCCTGCGTATTTCACGAATGGCGCCCTTCTTCTCACGCTTGATCTTGTGCAGCAGCTTGACACGCTCCTCCTTCTGCTTGGACATCTTGGGGCGTCGCTTATCATCGTAAACAACCTCGAAACGTGGCTCAAGCAGTCGCAGCGCCTTGGGTTTCTTGTCCGCGGCAGGCGCCAGTGGCTTCATCTTCTGTGCTGCTACCAACTCCAGTGCCGCCTTGGCTTCCTTATAGTGTTCCTGCACATGCTGGGGATATGCCTGCAGTGGCAGACGCTCGAGCAGTGGCAGCAACGGACTTGCCAAGTAACAGGCACCAATTTGCTCTGCCAGCAGTTGCTCCATGATCTGCTTGATGAGACGCAGCGTGACATCCACGGCGCGCACCTTAAAGTCCAGTGTGAGGATGTGTGTCACCAGATCTGCTGTCTGCAGCTGTTGGGGCTGCAGCGCTTTGCTCTCAGCTGTCTCTGCAATGGCCAGCAGCTTGCTAAAGGGTCCATCGCGCTCGAAAGGCGGCGCAATCTCCTCCAGTTCATCCTTGTGCTTGGGCAGCGTCATATGCACAATACCCTGTAGAAAATTGAAGACAGCAGGCAGAAGACGCTTGGAACGTGCACCAAATTCCAGTGCAGTCATGCTGAGGAACAATCCCATGGCGATATCCTGACGATTGCGTACACGGGCACGCGACAAAATGTGCTGCATGAAGATGTAGGTGGGCGTGGCCACGGGATGACGGAAGTCAGACGTGGAATACAAATTCGAGACAAGCTTAAAGTAGATGAGCGTCTCCAGCGTCGGATACACTTTGTGATTCTTGCGATATTCCGCATATTTCTCCTTGATGACATCCAACAGTGTTTTGGACATGCGTTCAGGATTCAGATGAGCCAGGTCGTACAGATGTGGCATCAGTTGCGAGGTGAGCTGGAAATGTGGCAAGATATCTTGCTCGCTGGCATCCTCGAACATATCCTTGATGTACTGCAGAAGGAAGGCGAACAGCTTGACGACATTCTCACGATTCACGCCCTCCAGCTTGGGATGATTGCACTTGATGATGCGCTCCACCACGGTGACTTGCTGTGCCGGAGTGTATTTACCCAGCAGCTTGGTGAAGTCATCATAGGTTTTGGGCATATTGATGGTGAAGGGGATGCTGCTGTCTTCTGTGGATGAAGGCTTCAAGTTTTGAGGTTTTGTCTTGGCCTTTACTTTAGTGGGCTGTGGTTCCTCCTGCTCTGCTTCGGACTCCGACTCTGATTCTTTTAGGTCACTTAAATTGTCCACCTCTGAATCACTTTCCTCCTCTTCTTCTTCCTCCTCATCGCCTGAGTCGTCTTCTTCGTCCCCCTCCTCCTCTTCAGCTTCTTCGGAGTTCTTTAAACTTCTCTTCTCATTGAGATGCGTGCCCAGATTACCATCTAAATCGTAGGCCAGCATATTATCTCCATCCTCTTCGTCGCCTGCCACAAAGTAACCATCGTCTAGATCATCTGCCGAACGATGCTTGGGCACTTTCGACGCCTCCTGCTCATCCTCTTCGCCATCGGCTCTCATGCGTCGCAGCCTTTCGCTTTCCAGCTTCTCCAGTCGCGCTGCCTCCTGTTTGGCCAACTCATCGGAGTCTATGAGCTTGTCTGTCACTGTGCCTCGTGGCTCGAAGATCATCTCCTTGAGCAGCTTGTCGTAGGCATCTGGTGGAGGCCGCTCTCGCTGCTCATCTTTGGTTGCCTTTGCAACCAACGGCAATAGCTCTTTGTAGTTGGCATCTAACTTCTCTGTCAGATCAAACACCTCATCCTTATCCTTGGCAATCTCGTTCTTGCGTCGCTTCTGTTCGCTTATCATTTCCTCAATTGCCGTTTGACGATCCTGGGGTTGTTCTCCGTCTCCGCCGAAATGTGCCGCCGATGTGAAGTCAGCTACAGGTGGAGATTGTTTAATATAAAGTTAACCTGCGAATTCACCCTCTACTCACCATCCAAGCCCTCGTCGTCCAGCTCCTCATCATCGGAACGCTCATCTCGGTATTGCTCGATCTCCTCAAGCGTTTGTCCACGATGTGTGAGCAGTTCGTCATCATTTAGATTAAACTTTTCAGTTTTGTTCTTCAGTTTGGTTTGCGCTAACTTCTCGGCCAGGAAACGTGCATTCATTATGGATTCAGTTAGTTGATCTCCGCTCAGGTGTTTGCCAATGCGGTTATCCACGAATTTGTTTGTCTTGTTCTTGACAGCATATTGCTTGCCCAAGGTCTGCGTTCGCTTCTGCAGTGCCTTGGCACGTGAAACACCCGGCATACCACGATCATGTTTGCAGATCCTTCCCAGAATCTTAAACTTCTCTTTGTTCACATGCACGTCGAATGGATTCAGGCGCTTGGCCGTTTGACCCACAGCCGTCTCGAAGGGATTGCTAGATTTCACATTTTTCTTGGCGTACACCGTATCTGCACTCGATTTTTTATTCTTGGCACCCATTTTGTCTTAAAATTAAGTAATTAAATAAGTGAATGCATGAGGCAAAACGAAAACAAATGTAGCACACGTGCGCTCCGGCTATCGATAGCCCAACACTATCGCAAACACATATAAAAATATCGATTTGCTATACGATTAAGAAAATTACCTCGGTTAATAATTTAATTTCGTAACTTGTTTCACTTGCATTGCTTATATTGATGTATATATGATAAGTAAATATAAATAAATTATTTAAGTATTGAACTTCAACAAATAGTTATTTTCTCACAAAAAAAGAAGTTGTTTTAATTGTTTACCGTATTTGTTTCGCCAGTAATAATCGGTTTCTGAAAAATATCGTATAAATGATATATCGATATTTATTACATCGTTATTACGGATGTACGTTTTACAGCACTACCGAATAACGTCCCTGTCTGTATGTGTAAGATTTTCGGCGAAAATCGACGTCTGCATCTTTGGTTATAATAATTGTTAAAGTGAATATTAAATACAAAAAGGCGTGAATACTTGACCAAAACAAGTAGCAACGCAATTAGCAGCAAGAGAACAATAGTTGGCGCATTAAAGTTGCACAAAATTATTGCCGCTTGCCACGCATTTGTGCAATTGCAATTTGCATTAGGGTTGGTGTATGCGTGTGTAGTTCATTGCGCGACAGTGGTAAAAATAAATGAAAAACCCATTTAATTTATGTAAACTGTACATAAAATTGTGAAAAACAACTGGCAAGGTTTTCTAATAGTTCTATTAATACGTTGCAATGAGTGCAACACCACCGGACACGTTGCTGTCTGGCAAGGAGAAGGAGTCCAACGGCGGCGGTCACAACGATGATTATCGCAAAGAACGCTCTCGTTCTAGAGATCGTGGCAGGGACAAAGATAAGGACAAAGAAAGGGAAAAGAAACGCAGGTAAGGAGGTGACATTGATCAATATAAGACTTGATTTAAACTGTATTTATTTCCCTTCTCTTAGAGATCGTGATCGTGACCGCGGCAGCAAGGATCGTGATCGCGATAGTCGGCGCCGTGATAGTCGTGAACGTGATCGGGAACGTGAAAGGGATCGCGAGTCGCGTTCGCATCGCAGTCGTTCGCGCAATCACGATGACTACGACAGACGCAAGAAACGCTCACGCAGTCGGGATCGTGACCGTGACCGCAGGCGTGACCGCGATCGTGACTCACGCTCCAGGCGCAGCGGTTCACGTAATGGTGCCGGCGGTGGCGGCGACCGTGGTGGCAGCAGCCGCGACGATTACGATCGCAGCAGTCGCAGACGTCGTTCGAACAGTCGTAGCTACGATCGACGTCGCAGTGATCGCAATAATGAGTCGTCACAATCGCATCGCAGCAGTCGGGAACGCAGCAGTCGCGAGCGCAGTAGTCGTGAACGTGCCTATGTGAATCCCTTTGACACCTCGAACAATCGCAGCAATGCAACGCAGCACGAACAGCAGGAGCAGCCACGCATACCGTCACTCTTCGAACGGCATTTGCCACCACTGGAGTCCATACGTGAAGAGACCAGTTCACGCTTTGATCTCTCACAGACCATACAGGATCTGATGAACAATGTGGGAGGCAACAAGAGTTTTGCAGCAATGTTCAGTAGCCAGAATAGCAATGATTCTGCCAGCAATGGACCCTCGGAGAACTCAAGTATGTGGTGTAGATTATTCTAGTTATTTTGGGGTAACCTTTTTTCTTTCCCTCCCACAGTGGACAGCGCCGCGGAGCGTAAACGTAAGCGCAAATCACGCTGGGGTGGCACCGAGAAGGACAAGACTTTCATACCGGGCATGCCCACAATATTGCCCTCAACGCTGGATCCCGCACAGCAGGAGGCCTATTTAGGTAACGTTGTGAAATCCTTAGTTTCAAGTAGTTTTAGTACGCAACTAAGTTAGTTTTATAAACTTTAGTCTGTAAGCCTAATGACAACTAATGAGCAAAAAAAAAAAAAAACACAGCCACAAATAGTCACGCGGGGATCACAGATCACAACAGTTCACACTGTTCCGAAGTCCATGGAGCCAATGCGAGCCAAGTAAAGACCATCACAACAACAACAACAACTACAAAACTGAGCAAACTATAATAATCTCTCGTTCTCTTTTTGAAGGGATTCTCCGGCGACACGAGTTCCAAGTGCGGCTAGAAAATATATAAGATACCCCCTCGTTAATTCCCCCTTACCCACTCTTAATGAATCGATCAATAATCAAATATATAATATTGCTCACAGATTTTCAGTTAGTTTAGGCACGCGTCGGCGCAACGGAATCACAAACACACACAGAAATGTCCTAAAAGGCTGCGCTCAAATAGAAATTACGAAAAGCAAAAAAAAAAAATACCTAAAAAACCAAATTCCTTCCCGCCCCCTTTCAAATAAATATATATGTGTTTCGGTCTCTCCTTCCCACATTTGATATACTACAACAAGAAATTAAAAAACATATATAATCATATAATCTCTTTCTTTCTCTCTCCTCGCCTTAATTAGCATTTAACATTTACTAATGTCGAGGTTGCGCTCGATTTTCTTTTTTCTTCTCTAACGCCTTCTCATTACAGTTCAATTTCAAATCGAGGAAATCAGCCGCAAGTTACGCACTGGCGATTTGGGCATCACACAAACGCCGGAAGAAAGGTTTGCACAAACTGTTTATTTCTCCTATCTCTCTTTCGCCTATCTCTCTCTCTCTCTCTGCCTGTCTGCCCGTCCCCCCTACGCACCACACACAATACCAGAAAAAAAGACCAAAACTACAATCTTCCTAGCTAAAAAGGAATCTACAGCGCATCAATAATCATCATGGAGACATGGAGACTTGAATGATCTATGGATTTGAAGTTGTGTGGGTTGTGGTGGCAGATTGATCATCAGAACGATATATGATCGTTAAGGTTTATCAAGTGCAGCATGTGTACAAGAAAAAAAAAAAACACTGTGAAACTATTTTTATTATTTATAATTGTATATTATCAAGCATTCACATAGTTCAATCGTCAATCTCAGAAGTCTCTCTTAAGTAACATAACTTTGTATAATATTGTTCTTGGCAGTGCTGCCCACTCTGTAGAACAAATGAACTAGTTTATGAACAAACAAAATTTATCGAAAAAATCGTAAATAAGGTAAAAATAATAATAATTTTTAATGAAGATTTCTTTAACACAACTTTGAATTCAAAATACCTTGAAATAACTAAATTTAAATTGTACATTTCATATAAAAAAAACTATGAATAATAGAAGAAATGCTTGAATAATTTGTACACAATGTAGAACTCCTCTGATGCCTCTATTTTTTCCCGCAATTCTGCTAAAAAAAAGCTAAAAGAGGAAAAACAGAGTCGGCAGCACTGGTTCTTGTTAACATCTTATGTTAACTAAGTTCTATCGATAACTAGCAAAATTTAAAGATAACTAATCATGTTATCGATAGTACGGACAGATTGAACGATTGTGAATGCCCTTTATAATGCTCTATATATTTATATACCTTACATATATGTATGTCATTTTGAATTGAATTTAGCGGGTTAAGGTGCAAAAAAGAGGTCAAAGGTTCATAATTATCGACATATTGGTCGATAATATTGGGGGCACTTTTGGGAGAGAGGACACAACTAACCATGTTTGCTGATTTCTATCCTAGGTCACATTCTAATTCACGCTTTCTTCCCTAATTAATGCTAGCCTTATTTGTCTAATATGCAACTTTTTGAAGGGTATTTAGATTCGACTCCCGAGAGCAAAGAAACAGAACAAAAAAACAAAGAAAGAAACAAACACACACAGAGCAAAGCGTAAGCGTGTCTGGCATAAAACAGAATTTTGTTTTCTTTCCTTACATTATAATAATGTCACAATTTCTCTTACTTCTCTTCCCGATAAAAAAAAATTAAGCAAAACCAAAATGCCGTAATGCAGTAACTTTTGCAGAATTCTTACAGGGTGTGCTTCCTCCCCAATTACAGACACTGACCCAGCCAGAGAAACAGAACAGAAACAAATAAAATAATACAAAATTAGAAAAGTGTGCAACAAATCAAAATGAATTAATCAAAATTCTTCTTTTCTCAATTCACCAGCGAATCGATCTAATCAATGATAATGATAATGATATTGCTAATGATAATGTTGATTAATCAATGATGATTTGCCAATTACAGGTTATATATTCATACGATACGATAATTATTAATAAGTTCCACATAAGTTTAGCCAATGTTGCGTTGAGTCCCAACTTCAATTGAACCTGTCGCATTTCTCTTTTCTTTTTTTTACTTTCATTCACAGATCACCCTCACCGGAGCCCATTTATAGTTCTGATGGCAAACGCTTGAACACACGTGAGTTTCGCTATCGCAAGCGACTGGAGGAGCAGCGTCATCAGTTGATTGTCAAGATGCAGGCCGTGAATCCAGAGTTCAAGCCACCGGCTGATTACAAGTATGTCACAAGTTCAAGAGTTCCTTTACACTGGATTAATACATTCTTCTCTCCTTTACCATTTCAGGCCGCCTGTAACTCGGGTCAGCGATAAGGTGCTGATACCACAGGAGCAGCATCCGGATATCAATTTTGTGGGTCTCTTGATTGGTCCACGTGGTAATACGCTCAAGGCCATGGAGAAGGACACCGGAGCCAAGATAATTATACGCGGCAAGGGTTCTGTCAAGGAGGGCAAAGTGGGTCGCAAGGATGGTCAACCGTTGCCTGGAGAGGATGAACCGTTGCATGCCTTCATCACAGCGCCCAATCCGGAGGCGGTGCGCAAGGCTGTGGACAAGATTAAGGATGTCATTAGGCAGGGCATTGAAGTGCCCGAGGGACACAATGATTTGCGTCGCATGCAGCTGCGTGAGTTGGCGCAGCTCAATGGCACACTCCGTGAGAACGATATACAACGTTGCACTTGCGGCTCCACGGATCACAAGTCGTGGCAGTGCCCCGATAAACCAATTATCACCAATACCATTGTGTGCACCTCTTGCGGCGGCACTGGCCATTTGACCAAAGATTGTCGCAATAAGCGTCCTGGCTCCGGTGCACCGGGCATGGCTTGCGAGGATTCGCAGGCCAAAATCGATGAGGAGTATATGAGTTTGATGGCCGAACTGGGCGAGGGACCGCCACCGTCGGCGCCCAAGCCAGAGGTGCCAGCGCCACCACAATTGCATCGTGCCAGCTACAGCATCTTCGACAAGAAGCCCTCGCAGATGCAGGCCATACAGTCACCACCTGGTTCCAATTCACGGGATCATCAGCGTGACATGGCTGGCGGCGGTTGGGGTGCACCGCCAAACGATCATCAATCGATGGGCATGGGGGATTCGGGCATGGGCATGGATCATGGCATGGGTATGTCGGCATATATGTCTGCCCCACCAGTGGCACAGGCACCGCCACCGATGCCACCGCCGCTTATGCCCTGGATGAGTGCTCCTCAGCCACCGCCACCGGCTGCTGAGCCCATAAATCCTCCCATACCGGGCACCTTGCCGCCGCTTATACCGCCGCCGCCAGGCACCAGTGCACCGCCGATGCCCTGGGCCAATGCCTACCCTGGCTGGGGTACTGGCTATGCGCCACCACCGCCGCCGCCATGTGGTCCGCCACCGCCGTCGCTTAGTCTCGCACAGCCGCCACCACCGCCGCCGCCGAGCAACTGAATCCAATTAATTAGTAGACCTTTGACCTCCCTTAATCCATTTATAGCCTAACCGTGTACTACGCTTCACATCATTAAAGGATTGACGATAATATTGGTTCCAGGTTTTTATTCATTCTTTATTTGGGGATCATCATGGTTCTTAGCCATGCTTGCTGAAGTATTGCTTGGACTCATCCACATCGGGCTTAATGGTGGCTGGATTTGTCTTTGGGTTCCAGTTGGCGGGGCACACCTCGCCGTGCTCCTCGACGAACTGGAAGGCCTTGATCAAACGCAGCACTTCGTCGACAGAACGTCCAACGGGCAGATCATTGATCGAGTATTGACGCAATATGCCCTTGGGATCAATGATGAATGTGCCGCGCAGCGAGATGCCTTCCTTGTCCAGCAGCACATCGTAGTCGGCTGATATCTTCTTGGTCAGATCGGAGAGCAGGGGATATTTCAGTTTGCCAACGCCGCCGCTCTTGCGGTCAACATTGCACCAGGTCAGGTGACTGAAATGTGAATCCACAGAGACACCGACGACCTCAGCGTTGATGTCGTGGAACTCCTTAATGCGTTCGCTAAATGCAACAATTTCCGTGGGACAGACAAACGTGCTGGGGTGAGAGAGAGATGAGGGGCATTACAATTAGTAGTGGCGGATAATTGAAGACTTTCCACTTTGCTTACAAGTCCAACGGGTAGAAGAAGAGCACCAGATATTTTCCTCTGTAGTCTTCCAGCTTAATCTCCTGGAAGTCGTTGCCGACAACGGCCAAGCCTTTGAAATCTGGTGCCGGCTGTTGCACGCGCACTGCGCACAGTGGGGCAGCTAAGGTGACACAAGGCATACCATTTAAGTTATCAATGACAATTCAATTGGCTTTCTCTTCTCTACTCACTCTGATGCAACAGACGAGCCACTGGTTGCCGGCTTTGACAAGCCAATCCTTTTCTCAGCAGCGATACCTGCAAATAATTACAACAATTACAAATTTTCCCATATTACGTAATCACAGCGCAATGTGCGTCCCTCGTTTTGTGCTGCATGTAAATTTTTAATGGGTGCAGTCAATAATTTGCACTTACACTGCGCAGTGTGCGTCCAATAAAAGACATGATTCGCTTTCAACTTTTGTCAACAGCACAAAATTAATATATATATATTCAAGATTATTTGCTGTCGTTCGCCTCGCACAGTAGCAACTGACAACGAACCGGCATAAAACAAAATACAAAATGATAATACAAAAACAAAACAAACTACAGAGTGCTTTGCTGTAATCAGTTGGCAGCGCCAAAATGATAGGTCGATAAAAGCATGTATCGGAGCTTCAAGTGCGAAAGGGTTTATCGAAAAGGTTGCGGTAATGATAGAATAACCGCCAAGTCAAATTTAAAATATGACAATTTATTTTATAATCTAAAAATAATAAACTAATACTTACAGTTAAGGTCAGCCAAAAGCTTGTTATCGAGAATGTTGTAGATTCAATTCGCCGCAAAGCAAAGTCAGCGAAAATTGAAAAGTGATTTTAATTTTGAAAATGAAGGGAAAGGATTTTTTTCCCCAACATTTTTTAACCAATGTAGTGAGTTTTCTACCATTGGTGAATATTCTTTCCAACTTGGGTAATTCGAGTAAAGACACGATGATCAAGCCAAGGATGTTTCTCTTTCCACGCGCATGTTGTTTGATGGATTTGCCCAATGTCTCCGAGAATGACCTTAATAATGATCTAATAGATAAGGAATGCAATGTACATACATATGTGAATATTATCCATACAGTTTTCAGCATCCAATAACAACAAACCATGCAAGCTAATCACAGTTTTGTGATTTGTTTTTTATATTTATTAATAAATTAAGAGAATTTAAATCAAATAACAAAAATGACCCGCATAAATAAATTTTACGCGAATTTGCACCATTTTTTGATTTGCAAGTCAGACCATTCTTAATGCGATCTTTTCGTCTTTAATACTTAGAAATGTGTACATTTCTTATCTCGTATATTATATACACATACACATTATATATTATTCTTATTAAATTGTGAAATTATGTTCTCAATGAATTTAATTCAGTTGATTTCGTGTTTTTAAACGACATGGTCATGAACGGGATCACGCTGGTTGTCCTTTTCCTCAAGGCAATCCAAGTACTTTGCTCACTGGAGGAACTAAGAAGTCTTGAAAATTGTGGATCGACGCCCGACCACACAAGAAATCAAATAGTTGGTGGAAATATTATCCCACCAGATCTATACAGCTGGATTGCCAGTCTCGAATATGGCAATCGAGAATTCTACTGCGGAGGATCGGTGATCAGTTCGGAGTATGTACTGACAGCTGCTCACTGTGTGGAACAAGTTGTCCTTTATGGCGGATTGTAAGTACACTTACCATGAGTAATCTGAAAATGTATCTAATTAGCTTGTAATCTACAGAAAAGCAGTGCGTTTGGGAAACTTTAACCGGGAACCTTTTTTGCGATTATGGCAATTCCAACTGTACTTCTTATCTGCGATTTGAAATCGCAGATGTTAAAGTGCATGAGAATTACGGTCCGGACAGAAACAATATTCCACGCAATGACATTGCCCTCATTCGGGTGAATAGACCGATAATATTTGGAAGCCATATGAAGCGCGTTTGCCTGCCCTACAATACGCCGGAGCCCACTATTAACACCCAATTGGTAGTGGCTGGATGGGGTAGTACGCTTTCAAGGACCGATTCTCAAAAGGCAAAACGAGCTGTAAGCGTGCCTCTTTTGGACAAGTCTAATTGCACACATCAAGATGACAGCTTGATGTGTGCTGCTACACTATCTAGTAGAACTGATGAATCAAAAACAACGTGCGATGGAGATTCTGGCGGCCCGTTAATGTATGAGATGCAGTCAAAACAAATGGTGATCGAGGGAATCGTATCTTTTGGTCATCTTACATGTGTAAACGCATTCTTCCCCACACATTACACACGGGTACGCAAGTACCTCAGTTGGATAGAGAAGAAGGTGTGTACGGGGAGAGAGTGTGGTGCTATTGCGGATCCGAAATTTCCAACTGATTGCGGATACACACCAATGTATCCGAGAGAGCAAACTGATGGCGTTCATTTGATCAGACCCGATGAGTATAGCTGGGTGGGCAGACTGGTGCATGGAAGTGAATTAGGCTGTGTCTGTTCTGTGATCAACACTCGGTATGTGCTGACGACAGCTGACTGTGTGACTGGATTTAGAATTGAAAAATACGGGGAATTGTAAGTTTAATCTAATGCAAATCAGTAAGATTCGTTACAGAATGCAATTCATTTCTTCACAGAACTGGCGTGCAATTGGGAGACTTTGAGAATGGGCACTTATGCGATTACGGCAATCGAAAGTGTACTCATTACCAGAGGTTCGGCATTGAGAAGACAATACCTCATAATGTATACAGCATTGATTTTGTTCCCAATAACATTGCGCTGATTCGCCTGGACAGACCAGTACAGTTTGGCCCCAAAATGAAGCCCATTTGTCTGCCCTTCGGAAACAACATAATACCGAAACCACCTGGCGGCAGCAATTTGACTGTGACCGGATGGATCAGTTGGAATGACCCAATGTTAGTAGCAAAACGTGATGCAATTACTACTATCTGGGACACAGGCATATGTAAAGTCTGGCCTGGGGATGAAAAACATATCTGCGCCAAATCTGTAGGTGTTCATGAGGATGGTAGCACACTAATGTACTACCAGATCGCCAGCCACCGAATGGTGCTCGAAGGGATCTTCCTTGATGGTTTTTTTCACTCCAAAAACCAAATACTTCCGGCTCTTTACACTCGAGTGCGTAGTTACGGTGACTGGTTAAACGAAAACATGGAATTGTAGTAATTGAGTACATCAAATGTCAAACTATAACTTGCAATTAAAAAATATACAAAAAAAATAACTTTTCATAATAATAAAATAAAATTTGAATTTGAAAAAGAACTTCCCAATATCAAATTCTGTGAAAGTTCTTCGGGCATCTATTGCTTTCTCGCTCTAGAAAATGTTCAGTATTTAGCATGAGATCAGATTTATGTGTATCGGATTAGAAGAGGATATACATGGTATTTATTTATATTAAAGTCAAATCAATTATGACTTGCCGATTTGCGTATACAGTGGGCGTGACAACAAATATTTGAAATACAATTTTAAATAAACTTGATAAGCGTATGGTATAGAGGAACAGAGAGTTTAAGACATTTAGTGTCATACACTAATAACATTAATAACAAAGCTGAGAGCTCAACATTCAAACAGGCAGACGAACAGAGAGAGACGGGCATGACTCAATTGACTCGGCTGATTAAGTATATGTACACACATATATACTTGTAGTCTTGATAAGGTCTGTTATGCCTATTACACAGTGCGTATGCCCTCTTTTTTAACATGCGGAATATCAACATACTATAACTATACATACACGTAGATATGTACATATGTAAAATTGATATTTTTACATGTTTTTTATGCCAAAAAGAGCAATTCCAATAGTTCAAAGTGTTTGCCGCGCGTCTTAAGAACAAGATCCGCTAGATGATAACTGTGCAGGGCTACTTACATACATATGTATATGTATATACAACTGAAGGAGTAGCGAGAGTACAATGGAAATTGTAGCAAAATATTTATCACGCACTCCGCACGCCACACAATGGTAATGAGCTATAAAACGCGTGCATGTGTTCATACATATGTGCCGGCGAGTGTGCACACACACATACCTATTGATGTGATTGTTTTGTTTCTTAATCTAGTAAATGCCCAAAAGCGGCTCAGCTACGCACAGACACACTAACACACAGACATGCACAGTCATACGAGAGTGAATTGACAATGCGTAAAATAAAGCAGAGTTTTGGTTTTCTTTGGTTTGTGGCGATGACGCTTGCGAACAATGTAGACCAGCCTGCTGCAGTGCCGATCTTGATACCTTTCGGATATACATACATATGTATATGTATATAGACAATGGACCTTTGCAGTACCTTTGCATATTCTGGCTGAAATGTTGGCAAAACAAAACTGAGGCGCATTTGTGTGTTCTCTCTTTCAGGCGCATTGATCAGCTGTATCTCACTCTCTCTCCTTCTCTTTATGTCTCTCTATATCTAACTGCCTCTCACTCTTCCTCTCTCGCTCCACCCCACAGTGGGGCCAACTGGCGCAATTAGAACATTCCCATTTAATGGGGCATTCCCAGTGCGCTCGTTTTCAGGCTTTTTACACTTTTCAGCGCTTTTTGCCGCTTTTCATTTGTAATTTAAGGCAAATTACGCGCACCACGTGCACATTCCTCCCCCTTCCTTCTACCACCCTCTCCTACACACGCCCACTTAGGTTGTTAACTGGGTTATGGTCAGCACAAATTGCTTCGGGGAGCAGTGAGTGCTGCCTGTTTCAAGAGTGTTTTATGAGGGGGAATATAGAGAGAGACAGAGGGCAATATAGAGAGGAAAGTCTAGAAGTCAAGGGTGCAATGATTCCCCTTTAAATTCAGTATATATTTGTATTATTTATTTAGTATTTATCTAATCTAATCATTATAATCGTGACTTAATTGTCAGAAATTAAATTTATATGTTCTGTCAAGCAAATTTGTAATTTTTAGAAAGGAAAATCACGGAAACCAGGTCCGCAGCAAGGTGTGTCCAGGGTGTGAGGTGCACAAGGCCCCCACCTGTCAGGGGGGAAAAAACAAGTAAGCCTACGTAACATATTGAATTATAATTATACTTTATATTTATATATTATATATGTTCTAATAATATTATTATACTTTCTAATATATGATATATTAAACTATACCAAATCAGCATCTTAAATCATACGTCTGTTATTCACATATGTATTTCTCTGGATCAATTTCTCTTTTAACTACCATACACTATACTCTGCCAAGTTTTCCGCGCAGTTTTCCTTGCAGTCTGTCGCATTTTCTGGGAAATCATTGCACACGCCGCATTGCGCCCGCATCCTAAACCTCTTGCAGAGCTGCACTAATTCTGTCAGCTAAGCCGTAGGCAAAGAAGAGATTGAGGAGAGTCCTAGCTGTAGCCAGAGACTGTGCGGCTGCGTTTGTCAATTAAATCGCAACCGTCGTTTTGTCTACGGCGCATGCCGAACATATATTGCGAATACTCTCGACCCGCCCGTTGGATTTGCGCAGATTTACATAATTTAAGCAAACAGCACTTGAAGGTGCCTGCTTCTTCTTCTTCTAATACTCCCACTCCTCCTCCTCCACCTTCTTCTTCGGCGGGCTGTTGCTGTTCACACGCACACGTTCTCGAAATCTGCCTGAGATCAGTTGAGAATGCCGTCATATTAGGGCAAATCTGCTTACCTTTTCGAGTGGCCCAGATCTGTTTCGAGATCTCTGAAGATTCGTGTCACAATTGTCACAATGAGTACACGGTGTGGCTTAAGTGTGATCTGCTGCTGCTTCTTCTACTTCTTTTGTTTCTAGTCCCGATGTATATCTTTTGCTAATGTGATGCATATCGCAATCGGCGGACTATATCTCCTCTTTCTTTCACGCTGTTCTTTTTAACACTTTGCCGCGCAACTTGAGCAGTTTCTTTGCACCTCGTTTCGATTTCATCTTTCTGTTAATTTTCCACTCTTTGCCGTTATTTGCTTTGCGTCTGTCTCACTCTGACTGTCGCACTCTTTCTGTCTCTGCCTTTTCATAAATTGTCATTTTATCTGCAATTTATTTGATTGCAAAATGCCATTAAGCCGCCTACGTAACGCAATTATTGTTTGCCGGGATGTATATTTAACCAGCACTGTGTATATGTTTGTATATATGTTTGTGTGTGTGTGTGTGTGTGTGTGTGTTTGTATGTATGTATTTGTAAATCGTGTGTAGGTTGAGCATAACTGGAGGCCAATAAAGTTCAGAATTTTGTACAACATTATCAGGTTTCTTCTGGCAACAATGAATTATTTCTATTTTAGATAACTAAATATTAAAAACTAATAATAAGTTAAAGATTGAATAATAATAATAATAATAAATTATATATATAATATAAAACACAATGCAATTATTGTTAAAACATTAATCATAAATGAATCAGTGTAAGAATTTAAATTTGTTTTTTTAAGTAAATAACAATTTCAAAAGCAAAGCAAATTACTAAATAAAATTAATGAACTTGTTTAAATAAACATTACCATTTATTCAGCAATTATAACCCTTCATTTCCATTAGGTTAAAACACAGAAAACTCGCTGACAAGTCAAAAAAGGGAGAGTGAGAGAGGAGTGAGAAATATTCCATCTAATTAGGCTGTAAAAGTCATAGCCGCACTCGTAAGTCCCCTATAACATGTAAGTCGTTAAATTAATGTCACACGTGCATGAAGAACAACAAAGAATAGGCTGCACGTGCTACACTTCTAATGGGGAGCTCCGTCTCTTCTTTTCAGGTTGAGTACTTGTGTAAACATTGCCAAAGATTTGATTTTTGTCATTATTAAGTTACTGGGAAAATTGTAATGAGTAAAACAATAAAGTTTTGCTTGGAATGTAAAAGAACTTTCGTGAAAATGTCTAAACATACTTGATCAGTTGCTAAACTTACAGAATATTGAATATTTTTTTAGTAAAACCCTAAACCAAAGAATTGATAGCATAAACTATAGGATAAGATATGATCATAAAGAACATATTCATGTATATTAGAACATTGTAATACTTATATATCGACCTATGTATTTGTATTTTAATGCGACCTATTTGTATTTTAATTCGACCTATATTTCGATTCGAATAAAAGTTTATTATCATTAACCATGACGAAGGGGATATACAATAAACATACTATATCTGTAAACATATGATACAATAACTGTATAGACCTTTGTAAATGTATTCAGGCATGCACACACATGCAGTAACATGCACAAACAAGCGCGCTGTCTCGCCAATCCATTCACTAGGCGCCATTTTGCGGCTGTTTCTTGTTATTGTCGAACATGGAAATGGCGTGAAAATTATTGCCATTGATTTTTGCCAGCCTTGTTGTTGTTTCAATTGTTGTTATGGCAATTTGAATAGCTTTCAGTTGTTGTTGTTGTTGTTGCTGTGGCACTGCACAATTTGCGCAACAATTTGCGTACATTTAAAAGAAAGCGCTTTCGACCATTAATAATAATTGCTCTGATTTAAATTTTAATGGATATCGTTGGCAACCAAATGCCCAGCTACGTTTTCTGCCTTCCCCCCTCTATCTCCTGCCGCCCTTTATATCGCTCGATTGGAGCTCACACACACATACACACACACATTTTGTTTATACATGTGCGTATGTATTGGTATTTGTTTCATGTTTCTTTGCTTTGATAATTCATATTTATTGCCAGGTTGAAAATCGTGTTGGGATAAGGAAGAACACACGTCGAGAGTTTTTGTGTTATTTCTGCAATTGTCTAGGGTATTTTTTTATTGTTCTGAAGACATTTGAATAATATACATTTCCGTTTACTAAGTATATATACATATATTTTAAATATAACATATTTGAACATATTCATAAATCATAATGATTTCTATTTTCATGCAATTTAGTTCTCAATTATAACATTTGCATATTTTGCAGATATGTCTGCCATCTACAGGCCAGACTGCTTTACAGTTGTCTCTCTCCCAGAGAGTAGAAATTGCTTCATGTTTTGCTACTAACTTTGGGTCTTATTTTCATATTTTCCTTATCAGCAACTAGAAATACATTCATTCGCTATGGAGACTTACTTATACACTCCCCATGTTTGTGCATCAAGCAACTATATAATCTAATATATTTACCATCTATAAAAACGCCATAAAGTTAATATTGCTTTATCTACAATAGTATACTCCAATAATATCGCATTGTTTCAGAAAAACATTTTGAATACTCAGAAAATATTTTGTATCATAGTATTGATACTATTATATTGTCTATTCAACATCTATAAAAATTAAACAATAAATGCAAATGCTTATAATATATATAACTCTACTTATAATATATGAAGAGAGTGAGTGTGAAAATTCGTACAAATTTGTAAAATGTGCCAAAATGAGCTTATGCGGGTCGTTGTTGACTTAAATTTAATTGTGTTTACTATCGCTATTCATGACGCATATAATAATATACAGAATAATAAATATAAAATAAAAGCATTTGTATATACTACATTTAGTATTCTCAAACTGTTAGCTGATAAAGACTATAGCACATGAGCAAGGTCATTGAAAGATTGTCTTAGGTCTGTGGGACTTGGGGCCAAATCATTCTATAGATAGTCCACAAAGCCGTAAAATATGATGACCTTGAACAACATGCGTTCGCGTGGCACGAGATTCATCAATCGGGATCGAGATCGAGATCGCTGGCCAAAGGTCTGATCTGATCAACTTATGTATAATTTGTGCAGTCAAAATATGTAAATGGTGATTTTTTAAGAGCTAAAGAAAATAAAAAATACATAAAATGCTGAAATGAATGAAATCTTTATTTGAATCGATAGTTCGGTAGGTAGAAGAAGACGTGGGAGATTTTCTAAAGTATATATATTCTTGGTCAGCATCATTAGCCGAGTCGATTAAATCATTGCAAGTGAATAGTCGCACTTAGGCATATTCTCAAAGTATGTGTCTCTCACTCTACTGTCTCTCTCTCTCTCTCTCTCTCTTCTCTCTCTCTCTCTCTTACTGTCTCTCTCTCTCTCTTACTGTCTCTCTCTCTCTGTCTCTTTCTCTCTTGCTCTCCCTCTCTCTCTCTGTCTCTTTGTTTGTGTGCGTTTAGTTCGCGGCAACTGGCGGCAATTTTAATTTAATTCCAATTCAAATTGCTTTCAGACGGCAACATTGCGCCGTTTTTTTAAAGCAATCGCAACAATTCAATCACTTTGATGTTTGTTGCCCACAAAACACGACGACGACGCTGCCACGCCTCTCGTTACCGCCCCCCCCTCCCCTGCGACAGTTAAGCGCAATAGTCGTCGCTTTTTTGTGCCAACATCAATGCGATTGCATTGGCAGCACCAGCAGCAGCAGCACGAGAAGGGGGTGAGAGGTAGAGCAGCATGTAATTTCTTTAATGGTTTTCCACACCACGCCCACTCAACGCCCTCCCGTCATGAAATGTGGGTCCCGAAAATTGCGACTGAAAACCAACACGGAAGCCAAATAAGGTGCAAAATTTTGTATGTGCTCAAAAGGCCAGGCAGCAGCTGTGCTGGGTGAAGGGGAGGGGAGAGGAGTAGACCTGGGAATAGTGTTTGACTGGGTGGGGAGGTGTTAAAGTTGTGACAGTGTTGTATAAGTTGTTGTAGTTTGTGCTGTTGGTTCCATAACGGAAATTGTTTGGCTGCTCAGCACAATTTGAGAAAGGTTTCGAGTTTGATTTGATTAGAGAGAGAGGTGTCAAGGGACTTGTGAGACGAAGTAGATAGAAAGCAGATAGTTTAAGGCTGGAAAAAGATAATACACTTTTATTATATGCTACTCCTAAGTATGCAATCAGGCGATTTTACAATAAGATCGATCATACATATGTATCTTCTTTCTGTTTTATCTATCTTTCTTTCGAATTTGAATTGCAGCGTATTTTTCTAAATAATTCTTTTTTTGTTTTCTATTATTTTCTATGATTTCTATGATCTCCATCATTCTTTTATTATTCTCTCTTTGATTCTATATCTCCTTTTTTCGCTTTCTTTTATCTAATCTATAAACTTTCTTTATTTTACTCGTATCTTTGTTTATCATTCACTTTTCTATCTTTCCATCTCCATCATCTTGTAGTATATCAATGCCGCACTCTTTTGATTCTATCTTTCTTCTCTTTTTATCTCTGCCTGATTCTTCAGTTATCTTGGCCTCCTTTGAAATCCGCTTTAAACAATTTTTAGTCAACTTTGGTTTTTAATTACATTATGCTTAACGGCTTTTTCATTGTGCAACTTTTAGCAACTGCTTTGGCTGAGTGAGAGAGAACAAGAAAGAGAGAGAGAGAGGTTGTATATAGAGAAGGAGAGAAAGAGAGCGAGTGTTTATGCGGCCTAAACGTATTAAAACACTTCATTATGCCTAATCCGATGTGATAACAAAAGCCACACACGCTCTATCACAGACACACTCTATCACACACTCATACACACTCATACACTCTCACACACACTCACAGCATATGTGCGTGAAACAAACTTGAACAAGTTTCTAACCGAGTCGAGTCTAGCGAGCTGAAGAAGGGGTGCAACCGTAGCGGGAATCATTTTAATGGAACGTTGTGCATTTGCATTAGTTCCAAGGGGGTAGGAAAAGGCAAAGCGAGAGGCAAGGGGGGCACACGGCAGACGCTTCGTTTAACAAGTTTCATAGAAATCAACGGCATGTCAGAAACCATAAAGTGTATAAATACTCAACGCACACAAACTACTCGTATAATTCCAGAGGGGGGAAGAAGAGTGAGTACAGAGAAGGGAGGCATGCAGGACGGGGTTGCCATAGCGAGGAGTGCTCGCACGTGACATGAGGCCAACAACCACTTCAATTCGCGTTGTTTGCCATGAATTTAATGCCTGATTACAGACGAACTGAGCAGGCACCGCCTCTGATTGATAAGAATCTCACGCGGTATACGCCTTCGACTGATGCCAAGTGCGCAACTGGTTTGTTTGGCCAACAGAGCTGGCTCAGAGGGGAACGGCAACTGCAATTGCAACTACATAGCTTACCTGATTATCAGCGGCTCAGACTGGCGCCAGGCTCAGCTCATGCTAATAATTTTTGGCTTCGGAAAAGGGCAAAGGGCGTAGGGCAAGGGTGCGGCAGCTACAGTAGCTTCTTGAGCATATCTTAAGCCGATCTAATGCGCACTCGGCTTGTTGTGGGCTACAAATTGGATTACAATTAAATTTCATTTACATACAGTACACTCTCTCCCTCTCTCTCTCTCTCTCTCTCTCTTTATCTCTTTATAAGGCTGTGCCTCAATTAAATATTGCCGTGTTTTTGATAAGCTACCCGGCTTGGCTATGCCTACCTTCATTTTCGCTCTCCAGCTGTGCCGGGGTTCAGTTTGCATTCTGCATTTGAGATTAAACAGATAATTGGAACGCTCAGAGTTGAGTTGAGTTCAGTTGAGTTGGTTGGCTGACTTCGAAAATGGCCGACACAAGGAAGATTCGAGGCGTGTTTATTTTCAACTTGGTGGCTTGGGGGAAGTTATGGGAAATGGTTTCATTAAAAGAATTGCCGAATTTGCAGGCCAAGCATGTAAAGTAGTTAAAAAGAAACTGAATAAATTATTAGAAATTAATGAGATATATTTAAGTTTCATATAATGAATACAAGAGAAGAATTCAGTGATTTTGGGAAGGTATTATAACTTTCTGCTAAATAAAAATGTCGGTAACAAGCAGAGGGAGACGTGGCAGAACACACAAGAGCCATGTCTGTCCGTCTGTCTGTCTGCCGGTCTCTCCGTCTGTCCGTCCGTATAACAATTCAGCTCTCAGAGACTATTAGAGCTAGGACTATCTAAAAAATACAAAAAACATGTCTTAATATTGGCGCAGACTATAATTTGTATTAAAATTTCGCAACGCCCCCTTCCTGCCCCGTAAATTGATAAAAAACCTAATTCTAAGCATAACCTTTTACTGCTAGTCTTTTCATTTTTGGTAAAGACAATAACTATCAACCTCTAAAAGATTTCTAAAAATTTGGTTACGATCAGAGAACTAAAATAGAAGTTATTAAAGAGTTTATTTTAAGGGGGCACTGATTACAAAATATGCTAAGCAAAAAAGTGTGTTGCGGCTATACCACAGTCGAGAGCACTCTGTAACCATATCTATCGTGCTTGGTTTTATAATTTCTGTCAATCTGATTCAGACAATGCTATATTATATATAGAGAGAAAGATATAGTCTATGTAGAAGTGAATATTGTTGTTCCCCTTCTATACCGCATTACAATACAAGCCAGACAAGGCCAATGAACGCAGTACTGTATCTGGCAATGCTCCTACACATACGCCAAGACCCTTACAGGAACCACTCTCCACCTACCCTTGCTGGTCGTATATCTTGCCATAATGCATCATCATTAGCTCGCAGCACTTCAGGCACTCCAATCCTCCCCCTCTCTCTCTCTTCTTTCCCCTCCCCAAGTACGGACTTGTCTGTGATTGTGCAGGCTTCTCTTTGCGCTTTTAGCATTCATCCAAAAATAATTGAATTGTTTCTCATTATTTATTTTATTATTTTGCTTGTCTCTTATTATCGCTCAGCTTATGCTACGCCGCCTTGGGCTCCACTATCATCATCATCATCATCATTCTCGTTGTGGGGGGTACATCATCATCTTCAGCGGCCTGCTCCATTGTTTCAATAATGTTCCAACTGCTCGAACCGCTCCGCCAACTGGGTGGATATGAAGCACTTTTGCGCCATTGCCATCGCCATCGCCATTGCCATCAACGTGGCGCGTCATAAAATACGCGAATTGCATTTGCCATTTACGATGTGTCTTGCTTTGTTTGCCTTTTTTATACCCTGTAACCATTGTACAAATGTACATGAGAGGGTATATATTATTTGGTACAGAAAGGAGAAGTATATTTAACAAGTTTTAATATGAAAGTCTGTTTAAAATAGTAAAGTGCCGACGGTCTCTGTAATTAGAAGAACACGGCATAACAAATTTGGCATATAGATTTTTGTTTATTACTATATGTTAGAGTCGGGTTTGTTGTCTTGATGTGTGTTTATTATTTATAAATCTCTGCTCTTGGTTAAAGTTAGAGTTCTCAAATTTGTTATTTGGAAAGCTGCATATCTTACGTTTGGTTTTCTTTTATAATAAAATATACAATATATATTTTCTTGGTTTTTCTTTGCATTTTCATTTAAACTTCTTAATCTCTCCTTTTAAAAGAGCTACTGCTCTGAAATTTGTTGTATTATTAGCTATATGTCATATGTAGATAATGCATATGACATAAATTTAATAACTATTCAATCTATTTAGAAAACAGCAAAAGAAACAGTCAGTTTTTGTAAAAATTCTTTACTTATTCTGCAAATTTCAACACAAGAAGCTGTATTTATAATAAACAAGAATATAAGATACAATATTAAATGATAAATCATACAGTATATGGTATCCCATAGTCTAACCCACTGCCTTATCACTTTCATTACATGCTGTGCTCTGTATTCTTTTGGTTTTTTTTTTTTTTGCGCCAGCTTCGCTTTGTTATTGTGCTTCTTGGCCAGGATTTTGCTGGGTGTGGAGCTGATTCCTTTGGGGATTTTGCGCACAAAGCAGTGCCAAATTGAATGTGGGATTTGACAAGGATATAGACGGTGCAAGGGGGCGGTTGAAGGAGGTGGGGAAAAGGAGGAGGAGCACCGACTGTAGAGGGAGGGAGGTAATTTTATTGCGCTGCCTTTTATGATGTGGCGACAAATTGATATTTCCTTTGCTTGGCAAAAGGCAATTTAGATACACTCGCACACACATTGGCACACACAGTGGCACACTCACACACACACACACACACACACACACTTACTTACACTGAGAGCAAAAAGTAACCGCAAATCGGCTAAACGCGCTCACTGGGCGGTCCTGGGCTCACCCGCTGCGCTCTTTAGCTACTTGTTGTCGTTGTTGTGCCTACTCTTCTGCGCGTTGTTGTTTATTCTTATAAAATAATTAAGTCTTTGCTGCTGTTTCTGTTGCTGTTGTTGTTGTTGTTATTGTTGTTGTCTGTCGGCTATTTTCGTTGTTGTTTGTTGTCTTTCAATGCGCGCATCGCAGCGGCATTAAGGACTTTAGCACGCAGGCTGCTGCCTCGATTCCTCCTCCCTCTCTCTCTTTTACTCTGCATGCTTTCCCTCTCTTTCACTCTCCCTCTCTTCCTCATTGCATTTCGGTAACTTTAACTACTTTGATTCCGTTCGACTGTAAGTTAATCGCATTAATCCGCGATCGTTTTTCAAGTGCATGCCCGATCGGGTTCTCTCTCTTTGATCCTTTCTCACAAAGGTACTGCACAGCATGTAGCTAAGAAGATCATCTAAGGGTGCTATCAAGGGGAGGGTTTGCAATTTGTCTCCTCATTGTGTGTGCCGAATCAACAGTAAAATTCACACAATCTCCGCACGACTCGACGTATGCGTGATGTGTAGAAAATAAAAGAAAAAGAAAGGGAAAGGTTTAAGAAATAGTTGTTTTACCTATGAAAATAGACATAGTTTAGTTTTATTGGTCAACTTTTGAAGTTAAAACTAATCAATCCTATTTTATAGAATATTTATTGTTAACAACTTGAAAGAAAATTATTAGATTTTGGCTTTACTTTATATAAATATATCTATGATTTTATTTGTATTTTCTTATTTACATTTCCTGTTTTCTATTCTAAAATAGAAATATCTTTTAATCTAGCACACGCTTTGTCCATCAGGCGTATTATCTAAACGGTTTCTATTTCCATGATGAAACCTCTTTTAATGGTTTTACTGCACACGCAAAATTTACCGACACAATAAAAAAAATACAAACGCTACAGTCAGGAGCTGACTGTATAAGGCCATGGATTATCATAGTATACCGTAGGCAATAGGTATAGGTATGCATTTCTAGCGCGTACCAAATTTCATTACATGTGCTTCTTCTTTATTTTAATTTGTTTGACTGTAACTTTTCTTTTAGTTTATTAGAATAAAAAAAAAAAATAAATAAAATAAGAAATAATTAAATAAATGAAAATTCGCACCCGCCTCAACCGGGAGTTGAACGCACGCACTCTCGCGCAACCGTCCGCCACTCTAACCACTCGGCCATTGCCTCACTCCTTCATCCATCGGCAAAACTGCTTTGTGAACCAATTCTGTTCCCCTACAATGCAAATAAAAAGTTTAATAAAATGCTGTGTGTCTGACGCTAGATTTGAACTTCGGTATGCTTGCGTAAATTAGCACGTAAGGTTATTATATACATATATGTTCAAAGTGAGTTTAATTCGTATCATATCTCACTTATTTATAGTCCGATTTTAATGAAATTTTCACATAACGCCCGTGGCAAGGTATTTGTCATGTAAGATATACAACTTTGGTTCTTGAGTTAATATTGTACTTTTTAAATAGTTATTACTGATTTACAGAGGCGGGAAGGGGCGTGTCAAAATTTTAAAAAAACTTTGAGACACTGCAATATATACGTATGTTGTCACAAAATTTGATGACTCTAGCTCTTATAGTTTCTGAGATCCAGGTGTTCATACAGACAGACAGACAGACAGACAGACGGACAGACGGACAGACAGACATGGCTCAATCGACTCGGCTACTGATACTGATTCAGAATATATATAGTTTATGGGGTCGGAGATGCCTCCTTCTGCCTGTTACGCACATTTCCGTTCCGACAAACACAATAGACCATGAATTTTTTTAAAATCCATGGCCTAAATAGATGAATTATTATTATTTTAACGCTGCGCTGACCACACAGACATATCGAATGTCTGGATAACAGAGCGATGTTTAAATACTCTATACTATATACAGCAGACAAATGGGGTTACACAGAATTAGTTTGAAGATGACAGTAGCTGAAGGGATATACATACATTATGTATGTATACATACATTATGTATGTATATATGCATAAAACAATGTACTCGTAAATTGTATTTAATAATAATTTTACATTAATAATTAGATATCTTTATAGTTAACAGAGAGTTCCTTCTTGGAGAGCAGATATAAGGTTGATTATCTTACTTCGCGTTTGTATCATATTATATTTCAACTCTATAATGTACGCAAAAACTATTGGAATATTATACTAAGATATACTAGTTTTTGTGTTTTTTAGTTTGTTTAATACTAAAATAGTATATTATTTTGAAAATATTCTTATTATGGAATATTTTCTAAACATCTTTCTTTCTTATCTGTGCATCATATTGACATTGATTAATTTCTTTTTAATAGTTTATATTTTCTCTTAAATCCATAAATATAAATCAAATTTTGAAGTAAATGATATAGCTATAAACTGTCCTATCTTTTGTTTTAAACTACAATTATATAATATGTATGTTTTCTAAGACTATTCAGTCATTTTTTAATTTTTATTATTCCTCATTTATTCCTCCAATTTATACTATTTATAAGTACTATGTATGTCAAAAAGTTCTTTAAGAAACATATAAAACTATTAAGCTAATTATTCAAAACTCTGCACTGTTATAGTTTTCTATTCTTCTTACTTTAATACAGGGTATCTTTCTGCTCGACTACCTGCTCGACTCTTTCTGGCATTTTGACTTAATTTTTTTTTCAGTCTGCCTTCGCACACTCTTTATCTGGATTCGCAGCAAATGCGCTTCAATTCGCTCAGCAATCGTTCGCCGCTTTCTCATCCCTTTTGGTTCCCTCTTTCACTCCCTCTCTCTCTCTCTCTTTCTCTTTCTCAGCCCCTCCTCAGCCTGATTATTGCAAATTGGTAATTTTATACTGTTGACGGCGTATTTGTTGGTGGCCGCTTTCGTCGTCGTCGTTCTCATTGAGTTTTCCATGTATTTTGCTGTGTCTTTTGTTGCTAATATTTATTAATTGTTGAAAATTATGAGCGTAAGGTATTTTATTTGCCCCATTGTGTTTTGACTTATTGTGTTTATCAGTCTTCAGTTGGATTTCAAATGTTTGCCGACAATTTTACTGCACGGGGAGATGGAAAAGAAAACGGAGATATTTTTGAAATATTTGAAAAAATAATAATCATGAATTTTTGGATCTATAGAACTGTTTTAATGTCTTAACTTTGGATTAAATTAAACAATAATAAACAAATTGTACACATTTCGACAAGGAATTTGCATATAAATTCCTCATCAACATCAACAGAGTCTATTGATTAAGATTCAAATTAATCTCTTACATATTTTAAAGCAGCCATAGAACCAAATGATATTTCTCAAAATAGCTTAATCAAGCTAACCACACCTTCCTCAATAATAACAACAAGCTTACATTTCATCATGATCAGACCACTGTACCATATTTGTATGTACATACATAGCTATTGGAACGATAGAGAGTGTATTCAGCAACATCAGACTACTGGAACTACAAGTAAGTCAGCTAAAAAACACAAAAGTCTCCCAGCTTAAAACTGATAAGGCCACAGACAACAAGAAGAAGTGTTTTTTAAACTGTAAATAAAAATGAAATTATAAATAAAAAAGCAAATAAATAAGAGGAATATCAAAATTGTATTTTATTTATTTAATGTTCTTTTTTAAATTTCTCATGCAGTTTACAGTTTAACATTTGATTTATGCAATTATTTCATTAAACATTTCATGTATTCAATTATTACATTTCCATGTTTTGGTCTAACCAGTCATGGTAACTGCGCACTCGAGTATAAACAAGAGGATGGCGTAGATTAGTGCAATTTGGTGAATGGAAGGACTGCACCCCTTCGAGGACCATACGTCGACGGGCAAACTGGTAGTACATAAGCGGTGTACCAGCCTCACCAACGCATTCATTTTCGGTGCAGATATGTGTTGCATCCACATTCCAGACTGTCTTGCACTTCTCCAACTCGCAGAGAGTAATAGGGGCATCATGTTTTAGCGTTAGTTTTTTTTCTTTCCTATTCACCCAACCGGAGACAGTAAAACTGCTATCCACAGGTGGTTCTGGTATAGTTTTGCCACCAAAGGGCAGGCAGATGGGCTTCATCTTGGGTCCAAACTGTATCTCCCTGTCCAGTCGAATCAGGGCAATATTATTGAGCTTGCGGGTTTCTGTCCACATATACTGGCTGTGGGGTATTATCTTCTCAATACCAAACTCTTGGTAATGAGTACAGTTGGCAATGCCGTAATCGCATATCTGACCGTTCACATCATAGGCTCCCAGTCGCACGCCAGTTCTGTGAATACAAAAATTAAAATATTATAAACAAACTTGACTGATTTGCATTAAATTGAACTTACAATCCTTCTCTAGTCGCACATTTAGCAGTCGTCAGCACATAGCGAGAGTTGATCACCGAACCGGCACAGGATGCTGGATTTTTATACAGCAGCTTCGCAATCCAGCTATACTCATCTGGATTGACAAAGTCTTCATCACTTTCTGTCTTCAGAAACATTGGCGTGTATCCGCAATCAATTGGAAACTTCCGCTCCGTAGAGGAAGTACAATCACTCCCCGCACACACGTTTGCCTCTATCCAACTGAGGTAATGACGTATTCGTGTGTAATGTGTGGGAAAGAAGTTGTTAACGCATCTACCTTGGACGTAGGATACGATGCCCTCGATCACCATTTGTCGTGGATTGAAGTCGTGCATCAGGGGTCCACCAGAATCGCCATCGCACGCTGTTCTTGCTGCACTAACAGTTTGGGCAAGTTTGCCTGCACATAGAATACTTGCATCTTGATGCTCGCATTGAATCTGGTCCAAGAGAGGCACATCTACAGCTCGTTTATCTTTCAACTCGTTGATTGATAGCGTACTACCCCAGCCGGCCACAGTCAGTTGAGTGTCGACAATCGGCTCCGGCGTATTGAAGGGCAGACAAACGCGTTGCATATGACGTCCAAATATTATAGGTCTATTCACCCGAATGAGGGCAATGTCATTGCGTGGTATGTAGTTGCTGTCCATAACATAATTCTCATGCACTTTTCTATCTGCGATTCCGAAGCGCAAATAAGAAGTACAACTTGAAGTGCCATAATCGCAATAAGGTTGTTGGGTAAAGTTGCCCAAACGCACTCCTGTTCTGTAGATTAGAGTTTAGTAAGATAACTCTTCAGATTAATTCTGTTTAGTGTACTTACAATCCACCATAATGGTCAACTTGTTTCCCAGTCACACAGTGAGCAGCTGTCAGCACATACAGCGAACTGATCACCGATCCTCCGCAGTATCCATATCCCCGATTGTCATATTCCAGACTGGCCATCCAAGGGTATTCATCTGGTTGAATGATATTTCCACCAACTATTTGGGCTTTCGCGTAGAATGGAGTGTGTCCACAATCATAAAGACTCCTTAGATCCTCAGCTGAGCAGAGTATTTGGAGTGCCTGTAGGAGAATGACAACCAATTTGATCCCGTTCATGATCATTTCGTTTGAAAGCCCGAAATTAACTGAATTTCGATTTTATTTTAAATTTCTGCTTACACTTCTGCATTTCATTTTAGAACTGCACAGAGTTTGATAATAATTAAAACTGAAAAAGGCCAACAGCGCACCGAAGGTTTTATACTCTTTCCATAGGTTTTTGGTTAAAGCTATTATGATAGTTTATATATAAGTTTACTCAGTTTACTTATTTGCAGCGTACAGCAGTAGTACGGATAGACAAACATGGCTAGTTTGACTCCCTTGTTGATGCTGATATAGAATATATAATCTTTATAATGTCGGAGATGTTTCCAAAGGTGCGTTGCAAACTTCTAACCAAAGTTGACATACCCTCTGCAAGGCTATACAAATTTATTTGGCAGATGACGTATTTAATATTTAGGAAAAAAAATGTTTATTTAATAACATATATAAATTCATATATTATATAAAATGTAGACACATATATAATAATAATCAAACAATGTATTATGTACAATATTATCGCTGGAAGCTGTTGCCGACTCATAAAATCGTATTCTCTTTTGGGAATTTCCTTATCAGCAACTAGAAATACATTCATTCTGTATGAAGACTTACTTATACACTCTCCACGTTTGCTCCTCAAGCAACTATATAATCTAATATATTTAGCATCTACAATACATATACAAATGGAATCAAGTTAATGTTGCTTTATCTATAGTAGTAATCTATTCCAACAATATCGCATTATTTCAGTACGTAATATTGTATTTTAATTCGAAAGTATGTTTGATCAAAGTATTAATACTATTATATTGTCTATTCAACATCCATAAAAATTAAACCATAAATATAAATACTTATAATATATATGTTACTCTACATATAATATATGAAGAGTTGGAATGTGAAAATTGGTGCAAATAAAATGTTCCAAAATAAGTTTATGCGGGTCGTTGTTGGTTCAAATTTCATTGTGTTTACTATCGCTATTTATTGCGAATAATATAATATACAAAATATTAAATATGAAATAAAAGCATTGGTTATACACTACATTTAGTATTCTCAAACTGTTAGCTGATAAAGACTATAGCACATGAGCAAGGTCATTGAAAGATTGTCTTAGGTCTGTCACATTGTATTCTCGACTGTGGACGTGGGGCCAAATCATTCTATAGATAGTCCACAAAGCCGTAAAATATTTTGCTCTTGACCAACATTTGTTAGTGTGCCACGAGATGCATCAATCTGCTGTGATCGCTGGCTGAAGCTGTAATCTGACCTACTTATGTATACTTTGTGCAGTCAAAATATGTAAAGGGTGATTTTTTAAGAGCTCTAGGAAAGTTTAAAAAGAAAAACATATAAAATGCATGAAATCTTTATTTGAATCGATAGTACGGTCCATAAAATTTAATGTTTGAAGAATTTATGATGCAAATGTTGACCGGCTCTGCTCAGATCGCACCGGTAAGATTGGACCTTTTCTACTTGGTTAAAAGTGTCATTGCACTGTTCTGTATTCCAGAGTGTAACTGTTCCTTCTTGTTTTATGTTTAGATGCGTATAGGGAATAATAATCGATGTTATCGTAAGGTTTGCTAAGATTCTGTTTAAGATATCTTAAATAATTCACAATTTATTCGCTATAAATTTAAATTATTATTAAATTATATATATTATCTTAAACTATATGCAACAATTTTAAGATATTCTTCAATAAGATATTATTTTGAAGATATTCAAATTCCAAATACAAGAAATAATACTTATAGTACGAAGATCAACCCTAATTCATCTGCTTATTATATGGTAAAGTATACTTCTTAAATTTCGAAATTGCAGTATTTTCTCAAAAAGAAAAAGAGCTTAAGCTGCGAATCTCTGGTGAAATTTCAATTGAGCCGATTTCGAGCATAAAAAGTGCAGACAGACAGTTAACGAGCCAATAACGAGGTCAAAGGCAGAAAGATAAAGGAAAAGGAGGTATGAAGTGGGGAGGGGCAACACTTACGAGACTCGTTCGAGTGAGTTCTGTCGCCAAAAGAGAGAGAGAGAGAGGAGATTTTTACGATGCGCTCTTTGCCAGAAATTTATGAGTATAAAATGGCACTCAATCAGGCGGTTTAGCATGTCTGCCAAATAAAAAAAGAAGCAGAAAAGTCATTTGAAAAACGCACAGAAAGAAGAAGAGGTCATAGGAAGAGAAAGGGAAGCAAGCGGAAGAGGAAGAGGGGGTTAAAACTGTTGAAATGATAAAATATGAGCGTTCGTAATACAATTTATTTAAATCAAAGTCTAAAGCGTTATTTATGAGACGAGTGGATTGCGTGTGCAAATGTCTAGTGTGTGTGTGTGTGTGTGTGCAGCGAACCCACCTTAGCTGCGACCACCCCTTTTGGGAGGTCCCCTTAACATATTTCATTCATCCATTGTTCCGATTTGAATGAAGACAAAAGCCAAGCCCAAATAGCGCGTCACTAATAACCGAAATAGACACAAGACGAAGCCTGCAGGGGTATGCGGGAAGAGGGGCAGGGGAGTGGGGTAGTGGGCAGGGGGAAGAGAAAGAGGTGTTCTACTACAACTCCATTTGCTTTCAAGCCGTGCCGTGCAGTTTATTGTTTTGGCATGTTTTGTGACTATTATAGAAATGTTAATAACAAACAAAAGCCGCGGCCATTTGCTTAATGTGTGCGGCGATAACATAATGGAGAACTGAACAGCAGAGACGGCAACAGAGCAGAGACAGCAGCGGAGCAGAGGCAGCAGCAGAGTAGAGACATCAGCAGAGCAGAGGCGGGAACAGAGCAGAGGCGGTAGAAGCAGCAGAGGGAATAGTAGGAGTAACAGCGGGATTAGTATTGAGAGTAGTAGCGATAACAGTAGTGGGAACAGTAGCGAGTAGCGGAAACAGAGGCAGCACGATCAGAGGAAGCGGCAGCCGAAGCAGAACAGAGCAGAGGCAGCAACAGAGCAGAGGATGTAGGAGCAGACGCAGCAGAAGTAGTAAGAGCAGCAAAGGGAATATTTGGAGCAACAGCGGAAACAGCACCGATAACAGAAATGGCTAAAGATGTGGGAATAACACGGGATCGATAATAGAAATGAGAACAAGAGCGGGAACAGCAGCAATAACAGTAGTCTGAATAGAGAGGCAAAAGGAACAGCAACTGATGGAGTAGCGGGAACACTAATGTGAACAGAGGCTGCACGATCAGGGACAATGGCAGAGGGAACAGTAGCGATAACAGCTGTAAAAACATATGTGGATGCAGAGGATGAGGGAGCAGCAGCTGGGCGAGGAATGTGAACAGCAATGGTAACAGAAATGGAATCAGAAAGAAACGTTAACAGTAGTAGCAGCACCTGAGTAGCAGCAAGCGGGATCCGCTGATGGAAACAAGGGCAACAGGGCTGAGGGGAACAGAAAAAGCAGCAGGTACAGCAGCGATAACAGAAGCGGAAACAGTATTGGCAGCGGCTAGGCACCGCCAGCAGAGGCAAAGTCAGCGCTAGCAGAGGCAAAGTCAGCGCTAGCAGAGGCAAAGTCAGCAGCAGCAGCAATTCGCTTGAAATGCTATCGAATTTATGTTTGCTACCTTCTGCAACGTCAATTGCCAAATTAATTGCAGTTAAGTCGAGCAAACAAGACGAGCCTAGGGCGCACACACAAATATCTACGCACACAAGCACACACACACACATATGCACATGCACACAGTGCTGTCTCCCGATCAAACTAGTCTGCAAAGTCATGCAAATGCCATCACCTCTCCCACTCACACACACTCACCTCTTTAAACTAACTAAACTCGAAACTCACCACCCCACAGTCCCCCCACACCATTAGGGCAGGCAAGCAAAGTGCCTGCGCTGCTGCGCTCAAGCTCTGCTGCGCTGCCGCCTCTGCTGCGGTCGACTTTTAGGCGCCCGTCTGCCAGTGCTAAAGTGGAGTCAATGAAAATTGCAACTCCCACTTTGCTCGTACGTCAATTAAGAGTTGTTTTTCTTGTTTGCCTTTGCCAACACACACACACACACACAAACACATACATATAAGGAGAGCCCCCACACAAGCACAGGCACATGCACACTAGAGTACTGCATGAATACATTCAAAAGGGCAAATGAATCATGCACTGTATAGTATGTACATATATTGTACTTTTACTTTTGTACTTGCCAGTGTGTACTTATTCACCTCAATATTGTATAATACAAAATAAGAACTATATAATTGATGGCATGAATGTATTCATGCAGCACTTTAATGCACACACACACACATACAAGAGCTAAAAGCTCTGAAGCTTGTCTGCATTGCTTTTGGCTTTGGTTTCACTGCTGCCATCTCACTCGCACTTACATAGACACAAGCTCTTTTATTGCAGTGCAATTTGTTGTAGAATCGTTTTGTCCGACAGTTGAACAGTTTGTTATTTCTTTTAAATGTTCCAAGTAAAAGAGCTTTGGAATTTTTGTGGCTTGCCCAGTGGTCATGCATGGCAGTAGGAGAGAGAGGGAGAGAGAGTAGGAGAGAAGGATTGGGAATGCGAGAGAGTGTGGGGAGTGTGTGGGCAGAAACAGAGGCAGAGACTTGACAGAGACTTGGGCAGAGGCAGAGGCAAACACTTGGGCAGTGACTGAGGCAGGGACAGGTTGGGCAGAGGCAGTCGTACAAATAGTGGCAGAGGCACGGGCAGGGCAATGGTAGCGGCAATGGCAGCGACAGCGACGGCGACGGTGGGTTGAATTGCTTTGTTGTTTGGAAACTTTTCCATTATCAGTTTTTAATTTATTTGCGTTGATTTTGATTTGTTTGTCAATTTGCCTAATTAGGAGAGAAGGAGATAGAGGGGAGAGAAAAAAAAAGAGGAGTTAGATAGAAGAAGAAGGGAAGAAAGGAAGAGGAGAGAGAGAAAGAGGGGGAGAGAGGAACAAAGAGGGAGAGATTGAGAGGCAGATGAAGAGTGAGGAGGAGGAGAGAGAGGAAAAAGGTGATAGTGGAAGAGAGAATGGAGAAAGAGAGGCAGAGGGGTAATGCGATTGCAAATTAAAGTGTGCCAGCGCCCAAGTGTGAACTAGCGCCACCCAACGGACGCGGGACGCAACGCAGGAGAAGAAGAAGTAAAAGAAGAAGCTGACATGAAAACGAATCAAAAACAAGCAAAGCGCAAAGGGAAATTACACGCTGCACTGACGACGCACAGGTGCGCACACACACACACGCATCTCTGTGTATATATGTATGTGTGTGTGTGTGGGAAGAGTGCAAGGTTAGAAGAGAGAGGGGGGGGGCACTTTGAGACGCACTTTGGCAAAGCAATCTTCTAAACAGGATAAATGTAATTGCGCATGAATTTCTACGCATTTCTTTTTTTTTTGTGAAATGTTTTTGGTTATTTGCCGGCGGTGTCAGCTGAGCGACGACGGCGACAGCGACGGCCGCGAACTGCTGCGATTGGTTTGCAAAGGCAGCAGAGACACGCCCACATTACCAGCGAGGCTCTCTCTCACTGAGCTCTCTCTCTTTCTGTTGACCTCTCCGCTCTCTCTCTCTCACTGTTATCTGAAGTGCGCTCTCTTTACCACTCTTCCCCCCTCTCTTTCACTCTCTCTCTCTCTCTCTCTCTTTCTCTCTCTCTCTTTGAGTCTTGTTTTGTTTTGTGCAAATTGCTTGCAACACTTTTTGAATGCCTCGTGGTCTCAGCATTTAAAACATTTCAATTTGCTGTTGCTCTCTCGCTCTACGCTCTTACTCTCACACGCACTCTCTCTCTCTCTCTCTCTCGCACGCTGTCGTTCTCTCTCTCTCATTCTCTCTGTTTGTCTGCAAAGTTTGCTCAGCTTTTGTAAAAATAGCTGCCTCTGCTGTGGGAGCTCTCTCTCTGAGTGAGGGTTGTTGTTGTTGCTGTCAATAGAAACACTGTGGAATTGGAACAACAAGTTGCCGCGATTTGAATCTGGCGTGATAAAAAGATTTCGCAATTAGTTTTATGCCCAATATGATAAGCGATTATGATAATTGTGGAGATTCAAGATTTTTATATGGAATTAGGTAAGTTTATGTATGTTTTTAGTTACTTATGTATTTAATATTGAATTTTTTTGAATATATGACTATATTTATTAAGATGGAATTTATATTAACGTTTGTAAGAATTCCTTGTAATTAAATCTTATAATTTGTAATTAATTTAAATTCAAACTTAATAATAATTAATAATATAAATGAATTCAAAAATTATATACAATGCAGTGCAAGACGGAATTTAAAGGATTATCAACATAAATTAAATATTTATTTATTTATTCGTCAGGACAGTCGACTTTTTAAAAGTAAAAAAACAATTAAATTATAATTTAAGTTTTAAATTGAAATATTAAATTAAGAATAATTTTAAGTTGAAAGTAAGATCTTAACTGTGAAAAAAAGAAACAAATTAATTGAAAATTTTATACTAATTAAAAATATATTTATTTACAAAGTCACAGCATTGATTTTTTGATTCGTCGTCATTCTAAATAAAAGTTATGTATAGTAAATATTAAGGGTGGCCTAAGTCCCATAAAAATATATATTTTAAACCGTGTTTTTTCTAAAATTGCTAAATCGGTTAACATGAATTCACAGTAAATAAGAAGAGATGCAATACTTAAGACAACTATTTTCATTTAAAATTTGTTTAAAAAATTTGTTTTACGATATATCGTATATCTATGTTATAGTTTATTTTGGCACTTCATCTCTCTCCAATCTTTTGGGGCTCTTTAAAACTTCGACAATAGGAATTTACATTTAAGTATTCGAACTTTGTTATTGCTATAAACTTATATATATATATAAAATATAAAAGTATATAAAAATATTTTAAGTTATAACAAGTTGGAAGACAATTTGATTGATCATTAAACTACACGAACTTTGTAATCGTTGCTTAGATTTATTCCAATTACTGCTCGATTTAATCCCTATTCTAATTTACAGTTCGTTTCAGCCGAAAGGAACCTTTCGGTTGCCATCAATTAAAATGTTTCGCACACACTTTGGGGGCAGGACTGGGGGCAGGGACAGGGACAGGATGGAGCTGCTGGTGCACACAAGGCGCCATTTGACCCCTGCTGGGTGCCAATTGATTGATTTTATATTGGCATTTCAATAGGGAGCCCACAAACACAAACACACAGAGAGGAAGTGAGAGAGAGAGAGAGAGGGAGATGAAGGGAGGCTTGTTCCAATTGCCAAGTGTTTCAGCCTCTCCTTTTGATGCAATTTTCTTCTTTTTTTATTGGCACAATTTACTCTGAACTGCGACAAAAAAGAACATACGCAAAGTGTCTGTCGATGCGGTTGCAGCGCAATTGTCGAAATAAACGTATGAAAGTTGAAATGGAAATAGAAACAGTAACAGAGGCAGAGGCACTGTGCAGTGGCAAAAGCAGAGGCAGCGGCAGCGACAGCAGAGAGTGAGAGTGAGAGAGAGTGTGTTGGGCGCAGCCAACCCTAGCTTAAGAGAGCGCGCACCCTGCACAGGTATCTCTCTGTGTGTGTGTGCGTGTGTGTGTTTGCAAAACCATTTACCGCACAGACCAAAAGAATTTCAACCAACCACCTCAGCTCTGTCGCTGCACTCCCTCTGCTTCTGCCCTCTGCCCATAGCCGTGCTGTGTTGAGTTTGGCAGTGTGTTGAGTTTGCCAGTGTGTGTTCAGTTTAGCGCGGCTTGGTTTCAGTTACAGCTGAGCGCCGGCAGCAGAGGCAGAGCGACGCTCTCAGAGGCGATTAGGGGTTAAAAATTCAGAGACTGAAACAATAAAATTACTAAACGATCGCTTACACACGCCACACAGAGAGAGAGAGTGAACGAAACAGCAAGCACAGAGACAGAGAGAGGGACAGAGGAAGAGCGAGAGTGGGAGAAGGATAACGTAGGCAGAGGTAGAGGCAGCAGCAGCAGCAGCAGCGGCGCGTCGTCGTCTAGAGGCAGCGAGGACTTTGAGCCTGTTAACAGAAAACATTTGAATTTAAATGCGAATCGTTGATCAAACGGTGCAGACGTCTCTCGGTTTTGCCACCTGAGCAAGAACAGCGTGACGGTTAAGAAAGAAAGCAACAAAGAAGTCGAGTGAAAGCAAAGTGAAGTGCAAATATTACTGCAAGTGACATTTACAGTTATAAAGATAAACAAACAAACAAAGAAACAAACATGTCTTCCTCTGAAGCCGAAGTCGATATTAGCGTTGTCTCCAGTCCGGAGCCGAGTCCGCTGGGCATCTCCGCCGCCGCCGCCGCCGGCCGTGAAAGTCCCTTGGCGCGCAGCATTGACGGCAGTTCGCCACCAGCGACGCCAACACATCGTTCCACACCAAACACCGCCGTCGGCACACCAACCTCATCGGCGGTATCGTCCGCGGCTGCTGCTGCTGCCGCCGTCGCTGCTGCAGCGCATTATCATCACAGTCCAAATGGCGGTGGTGGCAGTGGCGGTGGTCCAGTGCCGCCGGCTGTGCTGCATCATCATTTGCAGCATCATCTGAGCTCGCTGAGTGCTCATCCTGTTGCACTGCATCATGCGTTGCATAGTTTTGGGCACTTGCATCCAGCGCCGCATCCTGCACTGCTGCAACATGCTGTGGCGCCACAGCTAGCCTCACCGCCTGCTAGATCACCAGAGCAGGCAGAGGAGCTCAACAACAACAACAAGACACTGAATCACAACAACAACAACTGCGCCTCAGCAGCAGCAGCAGCAGCGGCAGCGGCAGCATCTGTTGCCAACAGCAACAGCAATGACAGCAATGCAAGCAGCAATGGCAATGGAGGCAACAAGGCCACAACTGGCTCCAATGGCTTCACCAGCTTCTCCATCTCCAGCATACTCAGTCGCAGTGAGCCGGCGAAAAAGAACGGCGCCACAGCGTTAATAACGCCCATACCACAACTGCCACAGCCCGGCACGGGCGGACCTCAGGATGCAGCAATGCTCTCCAGGTGAGTCGTGGCACAAGCAAATCCCTTTAGGTTTCTTTCGCTCGTGGGTAGCTGAAACCAAGAAGTCAAGTTCCTTGTTCTGTTCGAATACTTTGCAATATTCAGCCAATAATCCTTGAGTGAGTCCTGGTCCCAAAACAATCCCACAACAAAGCAGGCTCAGGTTGAGGCTGAGGCCGAAGGTGACGCAAATCTTTTCGCCCGAAAAATACACAAGCATCTTTGAGCTGATCTAATAGATAGCATACACTAATAGAAAGGTAGCTGTAGAGAGAGAGAGGACAGTAGAGTTAGCAGAAAGAGAGGGAGAGTTGTCATAGAACACCTTAAGTGGCTGCCTAGCTGCAGATCTTGTGATAAAGCGCAAGCAACTCGTCTTTCTTAGGGCTGCCAATTTACCTAATTGCCAGAGCTATTTATGATTCTTCAGACTATAGAGTATTTCTTTTCAAGAGTGAATAAGAGAGAGAGAGACTCTTAGCTTAGGTTTCAAATTTACAAATTTCTTAAAAAAGTTAAAGGTAGACAGTAAGAAGAGTTCTAAAGACTAAGATTACTCAAGTAACCTTAGTTATCTAAATGTTGGACTCGTTTCTCTGTCTATCATAAACTCATATAAATATCAGTAAAATAAATACAATCAAGTTTAAAAACCTTTGTAATCATATGATGGACTTCAATTTCTATATACAATACATAATTAAAACTTGAGTTATAAAGGTTCCATATACACGATATACTGAAAGGTTTTTTGATTGCTTCACCTTTTAAACTTATGCAGTTGTTGTTGTTATAAAATTTAAAGGACTTTCCTTCTCTACCAGAATAAACCGCTCAACGTGATTTAGAATCTACATAACTAAAGCATTGATTGTAACTACAGTTAAAAGCTGAAGTTCAAAGAGTTATTATACAAATTGGAAGTAGAAGATATTCACCTAAGGTTTTGTATATGAATTATATACGATTGTTACCTAAAGTAAATAGCATTTCCTTTTTCTAATGACTTAGGTTTTTTAGTGACTAACTCCCTGAAAATGCCCATTCTTTACCTCAAACATTTAAAAACCTAAAAATTACAGTCTACAAAGTTCTTTAATCCTCCTTGAAAAGATATCACACAATAAATTCTATGTAAATTCATTATGTTTAGTTTGTGTTTTCATATTAACTCTTAAAACAACTGTAGCTGTATCCCCCCCCCCCTTCAATTAGAATCCTCATCAGATTTCACAACACTCTTTTCAAGGTTAGCATATTTAAATTATATTTGGCTCCACTACATATATTGTAGAATACTTTCCATTTTCATATCGAGTAAACTTTTGCTACTCGTAGAAATTTCCCTCTTTTTTGCATAAACGTGTTTGAAATCATCTCTGCCTTCGCTCTACCCTGCCCTTACCTCCCCCTCCTCCTTCTCTGCTGACTGCCCTTTGGTCATCTGTTCCAGGCAGACAACGCATATCGATTGCCTTTTGAATTCGCTTATGCAATTCACGTGGTATATCAAATTTCACAGCATTTGCTGGCTGGAAATTCGACGAAGCTGAATACGAATAACGAATATGAATACGAATATTCATAACTGACAGACGGAAATATGAATGAACCCTCTGACCCAGTAACAGGACATGGAGATGGACATGCACATGCCTGCCACCTACAACAGCAGCTCATCAATAAAACAATGTTAACAGAGGGGGAAGAGGTTGCCTTTAACCCCACTTAGCCGACATTTAAATGAAGGAAAGAGAGAGAGAAGGAGAGGGAGAGAGAGAGAGGTGGAGGTAGACAGAGATCAAGTTTCGCCTGAACTCGATTAGGGCATGTTGTTGAATTAAAAAAATGTTGCACTTTTATATTCCCTTCCCTTTTCATTACTAAATGATGATCATTTTCATTGCCAGCGATCGATCGTGCGATAAACAGAGGGTCGCGTGTACGACAGAAAGAGAGGAGAAGGCGAGGAGTGTGTAGAGAGGTAGAAGCACCCTCGTGCAACTGTTGACTCCTGCTGCGCTTGGCGCTTACTACAGCTGACGTGTGGCTACCCAGCTGAGCTCTTTATCTCTGCATCGATCAGTTCAAGTTCGCTCGCTTGCTGACTGATCGTTTAGCCGCGACTTTCACCTGCATAAAGACGCGAAGATATATTTTGACATTGTCGCAGTATTTTTTTAATTACTGCTCAGCTACTGTCCAACTGCCACGCCCCCCCTTCGCCTTTCTCCTGCTCCCTTCTGCGGTTTAATTATAAGAGCGCACTGCAACTGTAACTCGATATGCTTGTGAGTGCGCCCTTAAAAAAAAAAGGGGGGTACGCGCAAAGGGTGCAGGAAATGTCCGCCGTCTATTGTGCAGTCTTCTCGCTCTCTTTTCCCTCTTTCTTCCCTCTCTCTTTCTCTTGCTGACAAAAGAACACGCTGACAATACAATTATATGCTGCAGTAATTACAAACCGATTGCAGAGTCGCCGTGCTGGCAATCTTATCGCGACCACAAAAGGGATTAACTCTCGTCCCTTTCTCTATCTAGATTACATCATGTCCTTTTCATAGTTTCAATTAATGAAAACATATTCACTGCTGCACTGATTCAGATCTGCAAATGAGGCTTGACTTTTGTGTGTGGGCTTTTCCTTTGGGCTTTTCCCTGCGGCGGGTGTCATTTCTGTGACTTCCCGTGGTGAGAGCAAAAAAAAAACTCATTTTCAGTGCTTAGCAAATGTCACGATTTTTGAAGTACTCAGCTTAGTCACAGGCTTAGATAAATATATATATATACTGTATAGCTATATAAGTATTATATTGGTAATATTTAGCTTGCTCATTAATCCCTTGCTGTGCCCAGTCAACTGTGCTCAATATTTTGGCTACTTTGCGGTTCTGTTTCGAGTGTGTGCCCGCACCCCAATCCCCTACTCGAAATGCCAAACAAAAAATGTCACATATTAACAATATATAATACCGTTATGTTCGATACAGCCCAATTAGCGTGAGCAAATCTCTGCATACATGAACGATTCCTAAGCGGTTTATGCAGCAATTCCATTCTTTTCTCACTTTTACCAATTTCCAATTTCAATTTCCTTAAACCCATTTGGTTAATTCGCATAGAAATTGTGCAACAATTGTCGCCTGTTTTATGCCCCTACGATATGCTAATCGAGCTTAGGGGAAGTTGAGTGAGGATTCGACCCGAGAGAGTCGAGTTTGAGTTCTGCGGGTACTTGAGAAAGTTAAGCTTATTGAGATGTTGCTTTAAGAGCGTGCGATGGCGTGAAAAGCTGAACTGAAAAGAAACTGTATAACTCTGCTTCTATACAAGTCATTGTCATGAAATGTGATATACATTAACGCAGATATATAAAGTATAATTGATGTACTGCAAAAACAAGAAATTGTGTAAAAACTTACATTAAAAAGTTAAAGAAAGTAAAAATTTGAAGAAAGTTTTGTCTTAATTTCAAAAATTTGAAGGGTGTTAGTTAGGCTCATAGAATAATTGAGATCTTGAGAGCGCGCTGTCGTTAAGAGTTGAACTGAAAAGAAACTCTGGAAAGTAACTCTACAAAACTCTGGTTCTATATGAATTATGGCCATGAAATTTAATTTATACGACTTCAATACTTATGCGTCTATTTTAAACAAAGAAACAATGTGATTTTCTTTTCATATTTCTCAAAAAACGCGGAAACTTCCCGTTTAAACTCTAAAAATTATGCTAAGGTGGTTTAGTTTATAAAGTGATAGGAGTCATGACCTAAAGCTGATGACTTACAAAACTGAACAGATTAAAAACTGTATGACTAAGAAAATACACAAGATATTGTAATTAAATTTCATAGATCTGATGGGAAGACTCAGCGAATTAGTTTACTTAAGGGATTCCTGGATTTCTCTTTCTACTTCCAAAAAACAAAAAACGCTTTAATGAATTTCCCTTTCAAGCCTTGAAATACTGCAATATCCACCCAAAATACTTGCAGTCAGACCTTTTCCCACCAATACCAATGGTGGTATAGGAAACTTTCTTTTTATGAACCTAGTTCAAACGGGGAAAACATCAAAGCAGCTCGCGGAAATAGCGAAAACGCGTTTTCCAATCAAAATGCAAGGGAAATTGGAAAAGAACAAACGAGGCGACCCATGTAGAATGGCATGTTGAACAACAACTCGATTGCTAGAGCCATCACAAAAAGGGGGAGACCCAAACAAGAATTATGATAGCTGTGGGAGTGGCAAAGAGACAGAAAGAGACACAGAGGCAATGGAGTGGAGTAGGTACAACAAACATAGAGGAGAAGGAAGCAATTCATTAGACTCAGAACTAACAGAGCAATACGTCAAGTCGAGCTGGGATTGGCCACGCCGTCGTTGACTTCTGACAGCTGCAGGCGGGGGAGTGAAGTGGGGGAGTTGGAGCAAGCAACCCCCTGCAAGCTGCTCCCCATCCCTCGCTTCCCACTGTGTGAATTTTAAACATGGTCATCCACTTCCGCCGCAAAGTGACACCAATGCGACCGACGGCCGCGGGCAATGGAATGCTGTATTTATTTCATTGCTCAAGCCGGAAAAACAAATGCCCAGAGCACCCTAGCTCCCCTCCCACCAACCCTCCATCCGGTATGCCTTCGTCTACGTCCTTCTTTGATTTGTATAATTAGTAAAGCAAATGGCTACAAGCTGTTTCCCCTTCATCTTCCCCTTGTTGACAGTTGCCAACGAAAAATTAGCGCAGTAATTGAGGTAATTTCTTTGCCTACTCCTGCTTCCCCTTCTGCTCTTCTTTTTCTTCTCTTTTTTTTCGCTTTCCGCTTTGCTGTGTAATTCGAGGAGCTGCTGCTGCTGGGCGTCATCTTTGGGCCGAAAGCGAAAAGCGGCTTTCTCTCAATTGACGTTGTAAACATGAAGCCCATTAGAAGTGATTTGAGCTGCCAGTTTGTGCCGTCTACCTCCTCTCCTCTCCTCTACTCTCTCTCTCCCTCAGAGTTGTAGTCAAGTAGCCCTGCAGTTGTACATGGGGCTGGGGGAAGCCTTTGAAGCGTTTCGCCCTCGCGTGGAGTGCTTCATAATTTAAGAGACCAGCGCGGTCGCAGGGTAAAAGGCTAAATTTAATTGAAAAGGCAGTGCTTACTAAGTGAAGGAGGTATGCAGTGTGAGAGAGAAATGTAGAGAACGAGAGAGAAAGGTAAAGATATGTCTAGAAGGAGGAGAACCTAAAAGAAAGAGATCTTATCTATATAGTTATATTACGAGTTAGAGTGAGGTATAGGAAGATAATTAGAGAGAGAGTTACAGAGAGGGTTAGAGCACCTTAGCACTCTGACTTTGTGGTTCTTCGCAAGCCGTACTTGGATTCTACGCAAGTAAAACTGACTTAGCAGTGAGTAGCCCTACCTTAGGATTATCTAAAGCATCAGTTGATATATTCCCTTTATAAATCGAGTATATTTCATGTCTGCCTTAACCACTTTTCCCTCTTAAGCAATGCCTTATGAGTTATACTTAGTTCCCCTGGCAGCAGAACGATCAGTTTTGCTCAAGTTTCACTTGACTGTGAAGTACTACACTGCACTCTCTCCCTTCCACACTCTCTTTTTGTCTCTCTTCTCTCTCTCTTCTGTCTCTCTCGTGTGAGATTATTGATTTGCACACACCTGCACCTTGGCCGCAGCGAAAGAGGTCAGCCAAATGTTAATGTCACACACAACTTGCTGGGGCTCATTGTCTGTTGCTGGGTCTCGTGTGTAGGTGCAGGGTGCTGGTGTAGGTGGAGGGTGCTGCAAAGAAATCACAGTCTACTACGGGTCACTTGCGAAACGGTCAAAGGGTTTAAGCAAAGCAAAAACAAAACAAAGCAAAGCGCACAAAAATATAAGCAAAGTCAGCAACAAAAGCAGAAAGCGGAGTCAGCTAAAACAAGGGGGGTTGGTATGGTAGTGGTAGAGAGAAAGAGTACACTGCTTGGGGTCGCCAATGGCATTCTAGACTGGTGGGAATGCACTCAGGGGCGGTAGTTAGCTCTTCTGTCCCAACTTCCTTGGCTAACCCATCGAAAGTTCAACGAGTGCGTGGAAAGTTTAAGTAAGTGGAGGGAAATTTTTGTTAGTTTCTTACCTTATAAATGTTTTACTATACCATAAATGTTCTATTCTATAATCAAGCCTTTTGTTAAACCATGTTTAACCTACTTGAGCTGCCTTTTTATATAAATACAATACATATGTTTGTCAAAAAAGAATGAATCTGTAGTGTGAACCTTTAAACACATCAATAAATCAATCAAATTGCACAGAGTTTGCTACAGCAAAAGCTCTTAAGTGCCACAAACGAGTCTCCACCCCTAGTAACCCCTTCTCTCCCCTTATGCTACCTTCCCCTCCTGCTTCCTGGCCTGCAACCGTCGAAAACAAAAGCAGCTTTCTTCCAATTACCACTCGCATTAGCTGCTGCCCCACTGATTTGACTTGAAAACTTTGATTTAACACAATAAACCCCCAGCCCCAAGGCAAGCAGCAACCCCCAGGCATAGCCACACACACACACACATACAGCCACACTCACACACACATTGAGACAGCCGAAAAAGTGTTTCGTCTTCTTGGGCAAAGTTTGCCGCGCCAACATAAATAAATAAAACGTATTTATAAAGATGCTTTTAAGGCCGCACAACCTAACAAGGTTATACCGAGACGCCGGCATGCTTGTATAGCAAACACACACACAAACACACACACAACCACACACACACATACATATACCATAAGTGTATATAGAAAATTGGCAGCAGCTGTTGTCGTTTATGCTCGGGATGCTTAGCATTTTGAGGGTCGCTTTTTTTCCCGCCCAACTACAATACAACAACCTATGCTCTTCGGCATTTACACACACACACATATATTGTATATAGGGTATATATCCCACCATACCATATACATATTCCATATACTCTTAGCAATTATCTCTCTGCATAATTTATGACAATTTATTAACCAAACTCCTTCTACTTCTGTTTCCTCTTCATCTTCAGATTGGGTTTCATCTCGCAGTGGGGCGCTCTGGCGGGACGCTATGCTGCTCTCTGCCCACCTGGCTGGCCCTGGGCACCTCAGCGTATGCCCTTCCATAGTCCAACGCACGGTAAGTTGATTTCCCTCTCACTCACTCTCTCTTTCTCTACCTCCCTTCAAGCTGAGATAAAAACTTGAGTTGTGTAATCAGAGCAAGAACTTAAGTAGCTGAAGGAGTTCTTAAGTCGTATTTAAATATATAATTTAATAGTTGCCCAGTGAAAGTAGCAGTTACTGGTCAAGTGGAACCTGAGGGGGTGCTGTAGAAATATTATTGTAGCATTTAGGGGTAAAAGAGAAGTTACTAAAAACAGAAATGATAATTCACAAGTAAAAAATATCAATTTCATAATGAATATAACAAGAAGACATTCCAGAATATATTCTTTTACTGCTATTCTATCTTGACTTAGGCTCTTGAATTGCAATTGCAGACTAAGTTATGTTTAATAATGTAGGTAAATTAATAAAGAGACTTAGGTCTTACTTAAATGTCTTACTGGTTATATATCTTATTGGCAACAAGTCTCGCTGGTTATAGAGCAACTGTAAGACATGATGTTGTTTGCTAATACTGTGATAAACCTATGTCACATTGGTCTAAGGGTTCCATTCCTGTGATAAACCTATGTTATATTGTTCTAAGGGTTTCATTGGTAGACTCAAGTCATCCATGACATACTTTATTCTTCTATATTCCTCCATATAAATCCTTTGATCAACTCGAACCCAATTATAAGCGGAAATTTATCAGATATTTCTTATAGAACCCCTGAACACCTTATCCCACAAGTATTCCTTAGTTTTTTTAGCTGAAATACAATTCTAAATACAAACAACAGACTTCTCGAATTTGAATTCCCCACCTTGTAATCTCTTCCAGTCTATATCTACTTACCTGCACCCTAAATTAACCCAATGTTAGTGTCAGAAGTACAAAGAAAGTTTAGTTTCTTTTCTCTGCTTTGAACTTTCGCGCTGTTTAGTTTCTCAATTGTTTCTCTGCCAGTTGGCATACCTTAGCTAAGCTGGCGATAGATAGCGTTCTTCTTTGCTGCACTTAAGGGTTAGGAATGGCATGGCTAAGGCGAGTTAGCCAAGAATGTGCCCTGCTGGGCATTCTTGAAAGTATTTCACTTAATTTGCATAAGCCACGAGCTGCGCGTTGCCAGCGCGCGCCTAATGCCGTCAAGAATTCGTGCAATGCGTGGCAAGTGCGGCAAAGTGCACAAGTACCAGAGGTAGGGGCAGGCTGTGGGGGGGTTGGGATGGGGGGTTGTGCATTGTGTGGGTATTAGCGTATGTGCTACACATGTTACCGTTAGCCACGTCACAAAACACCGTTGCTTTAATCGCCATTTTCAATTAATTGCAATTTGTAATCGAGTATTGTGTTACGACTGCGGGGGGAATATGCTAAGTACACACGCAACAAAGCGTTTGACATGCCAGCGCAACTACCTTCTCCCTACGCGCCTTGTGCATTGCGCATTAGGTGCGACAACATGGCTATATAATGTTTATATAAGGCCCACGTTGGGCGCCTTTGGCAGTGCAAGTTGCACTGCAATTGCCAGTGGCGACGCGTTGCGGCAGCTAGGAAAAGGGCACACAGCAGAGAGGGGGTCTACAACATGGATAGACAGAGGGGCGTTGGTCGACACTGTGGGCGAGGCAACAAAACTTTCTTATGGTCTCCAAATGGCGGCAATTTAAACTTTTGCCCGAAATGAGTTTGCCAAACTAAAAGCTCAATAAAAGTAAAATCGTTCAGCTGACTGACAGCCATTTTAAATGGTAATTTAACACACACACACAGGCACACACACACAGCATACTCACGCTGTGCCCTCTCACTCACGCTCTCTTGCTCTCCGCGTCTGCGCTCTGGGGGGAGATGAAAAAAAAAAGTACAGCAAAAGAGACAAGACGAAGGCAAGTGTGAGGTTAAGTGCGGCAGCTTAAATCTGTGCACATATACAGCGACATAGACACACACACACACGCACAGTCCTAGACACACACGCAGCCATAGACACTGTTCACACTCTGCCTACACACACACACACACACACACACACACTCAAGATCTCGTGCAACCCTCCACTAAATCAACTAATAAAATTCTGTCGCCTGCTCTCGCTCTCCCACTCATGGCTCTCTCTCTCTCTCTTACTCTCTCTCTTTGCAGACAGTTCCTCCACAAACACCACAGAGAATCCACCATCGCCCACATCGCTCAGTCCGAACAACAACAACAACAACAGCAGCACTGCCAATGCCAACAACAATAACAGCAGCAGCAACGGCAACAGCAGCAGCAACAGCACAACAACAACAACAACAACGGCTGCAAGTCACCACCACCACACATTGGTGTGGTGGGTGTAGCTGGCTCTCACCACATCAGTTCACATCACGCGCTCTACCAGCAACAACAACAGCAACAACAACAGCAGCAACAACAACAGCAGCAACAACAGCAGCAACATCAGCAGCAGCAGCAGCAACTGTCGCAGCCGGCAGCAGCACAGCAACATGCACAGCATCCACACAATCCACAGCATCCACATCAGCCCAGCACACCAACAAGCAGCTCCTCACATCATGCCGCACATCATGGAGCTTACCTGCTGCCCACCAGCTCCAACGAGTCGGACGACGATGGCGAGGAGATAATCGAGGAGGATGACGGCACCGATGGTCCCTCGGACAGTTCATCGCCACATGGCGATGGCAGTGGATCGAAGCGTAAGAAGAAAACCCGCACAGTCTTCTCACGTGCTCAGGTCTTTCAACTGGAGTCCACGTTCGATCTGAAGCGTTACCTCAGCTCCTCGGAGCGTGCCGGCTTGGCGGCCTCATTACGCCTCACTGAGACGCAGGTGAAGATTTGGTTTCAGAATCGTCGCAACAAATGGAAGCGTCAATTGGCCGCTGAGCTGGAGGCAGCCAACATGGCCAACATGGCGCATGCAGCACAGCGTTTGGTGCGTGTGCCTGTGCTCTATCATGATGGCACCACGGCTGGATTTGTGCCACCACCGCCGCCACATCATCATCCCATGCAGTATTATGCTGCTGCCGCTGCACGCAACACCAGCCCGCCACGCCCACCGCTGTCGTCGCTGGTATAGAACGTGGGCTGCCTGGCGGCGCCTATGACGCCCATGACGCTGCTAAAGCCACCGCCGCCCCCTGCCTCAATGCATCCAATGGCGGCAGTGCCAGCGACATTGCTGCATCGCTGCTCCATGGATGTGGACTCGGATGGGGAGCCGGACCTGGATGAGGATGATGCGGCCATCGATGTGGAGGCAGATGAGGAGGACGCCGCCGATGATGCTGTTGATGCCGCCAAACTGCGACCGCCCACAGCGCCACCTGCCAACCAGAACCACAACAACAACAACAACAGTAGCAGCAACTGCCTGTCTGAGCTGGCACTGGGGGCGGGGGTCGATAACAAATCGATAAGTCAGCGGGAGGCGCACAGCTACTGAGCTCAGTCCCGCCCACTCGCAATCCCAGTTGCATTGTAAATTTCTATTGAAAAGTTTCAGCAAAGGATCAGCGGCTAAGTGCACATCAATTGGTTTCAATGCCATCGACAAAAAGCCAAAAAAAAGAGAGAACAGATAAAAGAGAAGAACACGAAGAAGTAGCAGAAGAATAGGGGAGGAGGCAGCACATTGCGAGCATGCCTCATAAATATAATCGATAAAAAAGCTGTAAAGTTTTGAATAGTTTGTTCCTAAAGCTTTTGTATATACTATTTACCCATTCATAAGTGTGTGTGTGCGTGTGCTGTGTGTGTCTGCTGTATGTGTGTGTGTCTGAGTGTGAGTGTTGGCGCATCCAGCGGGACCAGTTGGCAAAATTTGTGAGGTTATGTTGAGTTGCAAGTTTGATAAATTGGTTAAAATTGATTGAGTTTCTTTTGTTTTCTGAAATAGTTCATTTCAAATTTACAAAATTAATTCTCTAAAGAAATTATGCTATAAAAAACTGGTCAAAATGAACAACTAAATGTATCTGGTGCTGAAGTATGCGATAGTATACGATAGTCAGCACACTCTTTTGACCTAAGTTAACCTCCAAAGTTACCTCTCTCACTATCAACGCCTTGTCTCGCCTGGTTGCCGTCTTGCTCTACAACTTGGTATTAGCTATAAGAAATCCTACACTAATCTATCCGCTCCCTTGTTGTAAATGCCTCTTGCTCAATAGTTTTAAGCTCTTTCTAACTTCTCTTTCTACCACTCCTCCTACAACTCTTTCGCTTATTCCCCTCCTTGCACTTTGTAAATATTTGCACTCGCTGCGTACTTAGCTTAGTTTGCTTTAACTTTCGATTGCTGGTCAAGTGTAGGTTAATCCCATATAAATATATCGTCTAATTATATATATATCGTATAGTTATAATAATCGTAGTTATAGTTCTATGTTGGTTTCCGCAATTAAAAGTAAATGAAGAGAAGCTGATGCGAATGTCTTTATGTACTTTGTATTTGTACATACATAGTATAAAGACAGATATATGTTCATATGTCAGGGTGTCAGATAAATGTATATGTCAAGCAATTACCAAATAACTAGTTAAATTATTACTTCAATGTATTAAAAGATAATGCAAACTAAATGCAAATTAAGTTGAGTTAAAAGGGAAACCGAAGAAGAAAGCCCCAAGAACCGTAAACAAACACCAAAAATTGCTTATATAAAAACTGAATTATTATGAAAAAAAATAATGAAAAAATAAAAAACATATGTAATTATATGTGATGAAGTTTTAATGGGAAAAATACTGATTGGGGATGAAGATTTGCCTTTGAATATGAGCTACTTGTATAGAACAACATATATGTAGTAGTGATATAAAGAGTATTTTGTTGAATGATTATAGTGGAATCAGCTTCAGAGCGCTCTGAGCTAAAGTTCTTGAAAGCATATAAAATATTGAAGCTCAAGAATATTAAGTATTGAACCTGAACCTCAGAACATAATAGGAAAATTAAACTGTCTAAAGTTTGATATGTAAATCTTTAACTTGAGATCTCTTATATAAAACAGTAGAAATCCTAGAATCCACAATCTTCTGTAGTGCTTGAGAATATTTCAAACTATGAATTAGTACTTCTGTCTAACGTTACAGCTGCCAGATCTGCAATTTACAAGAATTTTAGAGTATGTTCAAAATATGTGAACTCTCTTTAAAGTGTAAGTATTTTCGAAGTTCTAGATGGGATTACTTTATTCAAACAGTTCTAAATTTCAAACGATCCATACATTTTTAAGTATTCCCCTTCGATTTTAGTGAATTCTCTTTGATTCAGCGCTGCAAAGTATGCTATGGAAAAGTGTGTTTATGCAAAAGGGAAACCCCACAAAGTTCCCTTGTTTTGGTATCTGTGTCGAATGCATTGGCATTCATTGCGGCAATTTGCGAGCATTTGAAATAATCCAACTAAACGACGCTTGGAATTTTCCCTGCAATTTTCCAGCAGACTGCAAAGCATTTCCCTCCCCTAACCATTCTTCTCTAACCCCCTCGACTGAAACACTTATTAACGTTTAATTGCCAGCACGTACATATATACGAATATACATAAAGCGGCATATTAAATATGTATTTGTATATATCGCCACCAACAACAGCGAGAACAATGCTGTGGTATACGCATAATGGGGGAGTGGGGAAAGCGGGGCAGGGTTTTAAGTTTCCATTTATTGTGCACTTTGTTGTTGAACGCGTTGCATGCGCTTTTTTGCTCCCTTTCAGAGCACTTTTCTCTATCACTCCTCTCCTGCCTCCTCTGCACTCCGCCACTGCGCGTGTTAAATTGCAAAAATAAATTGCGAATTGCGCGCTGGCAATAAAAATACATAAAATGCTTTCGGTTATGCACACAACAACAAGCAGCAACAACAACGAACGTTTGTTGTTAGTTTAAACAAGCAGAAAAACATTGCAATACACAAACACAATCACACATATATACACACATTCGTATTTATTAACAAATGCCGTAAATAATGGGTAATTGTTCGAAGCGTTGCATTTCACACGCTGCGCAATCCTTTTAAATTGATTCGATTTTATTCGTAATCAATACGATACTTTTCAAACGATTATGCGATTAGCATGCGGATCAAATGGACTAGCTAGGACAGCCAGACAAACTGACAGACTGACAGATTGACAGACAAGAACAGCAACAACAACAATAGCAACAACATCCTTGCAAGACATTCGGATTTTCCTGGTACTTAAAAGGCCGTAAGGACGCCGCTGCAAACTAATTTCTCAGCCTCAGCATCAACTTGAAGCTGCAACAAAAGCTTCAGCTTGCATTGGCCTGGCTGGAGAGTGGGGAATTATATTCAGGATATTCAGGGGGACTTATGTAACACTGGCTGCAGTAGGTATTATGTATTATATATGTTATAGATATTCATTTTCTTTTAAGTATTTTGCCTTATGTTAAACTGAGATGATAAAGTTATTTTCGTTTTTAAAAATTTTTTTGGGCCGGGGGGGGCCGGGCCCAAAAACAAAAAAAAAGATAATAATATATTAGTATATGGTATATATTAATATATTATACATATTCTGGTTCGGTATGATGAGTTAGATTTATCATAAACAGTCTAATATCATTATTATGTAATTAAATGGACCTTTGACTTTTTAATAGCAAAGAATATTCTACGAATAAAAGTTTCCTAACATTTTAAATTGAAATTCTGCTGCATACATATATACAATAATAAACAGGTGTTGAGTTAGACTTACTGTCGTTAGCATTAGAATACATATACACGTATACTATAGTAAGTCGAAACATTTCAACAGTTGCCACACGAACACACCTCTGCAGGGTATCTCTCATTTGCTTTGCCCACCCATTATTGTTGTCAGCACTATATAAACGTATATAGAAGCCATCTGAACAAATTAGGCTGGCGGGTACTCTTCTTCTCCACCCCTTTGCCTTTAAGGGTCCTTGAGCTGTATTTTGCATATTTCATTTCATTTCGTTTTTCAGCATTTTTCCATTTTGCTGCTGCTGCTGCTGCGCTTTTCTATGGATGCAGTCAAGTGCTTGAGCATTTTATTTAAGCGCATGAATGGATTTGATGCCTTTTCTTATTTTTTTGCGCACCCAAAAAAGGAGGAAGAAGCAGCAGCAACAGCAAAGGAAGAAGGGGAGGAGAGGGAAAAGTAAAGAGAAAAAATTTCAATTCATTTCATAAAATGGTTGAAAATTGTAGAGAAATTATGAAAATTGTCTGTGTGGGGATGGGCAGGAGATGGCGACGGCACTTTGAATGCTTTTCTTTTTTTAAGCATTTTTAGCTTCTTTTTTTTGCTTTTTTTCGTTGCTCTTCATAATTTCAGTTTTGTTTTTTTTTAGCTTTTTGTGTGTTTATTTTTTGGTTTCTTTGCCGCACATTTGTTCATATGTAAAGTGAGTTTGGTAGTGGAAGAAGGGCAGAAGAGGTAGAAAAGAGAGAACAGTTAGAGAGAGTGGGGTGTCTGCCTGCTGGATTAAGCGTGCAGGGGCTCCACAAAGGGGGGTCAGCATATTGGTTTCAAATTGGATTTGGTTAGGAAAATATAAAAAAGAGAATATTTAATTAACTTAGATTAACTTATCGATAAGTTATGTTAAGCTCTTGGCTTAAATGTGGTGGGAACAAGGTTTAGGATATAACGGGAAATTCAATCTAAAATGTTATATACATACATATCTATCTTTTTTTAAGCAAATTTCTAATATATTAAGGCTACTTTAGTTTAACTTAGTACCATATGAGATATGTATGTTTATGAATATATACTATATTATATTATAATAATATTTCTTATTCAGGAAACTTTCTCTCTTATGTGTGCAGCGCATTGAGAATTCGTCTTAAGCTGAAGCTGCTCTTCTTCTTCTTCTCCTTGTTAATATCATTTTTCGTTCCTCATACTCGGGGAATATTGAATGGGTTTTTTCGGTAATGGCGCAGTCGGCGCATCGCGCTGATTCGTTTCTTTTCGGGTGGGGCTGTTAACAGTGGCAGTGGTAGAGGCAGCGGGGTAGGGGGTGCTCGAGGGGGTGAGTTCGTGTAGAGCGTGTGTGGGTCGTTGTGGGCGTTGTTTTGCCTGCAGTAATTTCTTAATTAGCTTGCGAACACAATGTGCTTATATACCCGCCATATATGTATGTATGTACACACACACACACATGTAAGTGTGTTGGAATGGTTGGATAACTTTGAGTTTAGTTCCCTTCTTTTTTTGCGTTTTTTGGGTGTTCTGTGTATTTAAATCTCCGCAGCCAAAAACGACGAGGTACTTATTTTAATTGCAGCCCTTTCGGCCATGAAGTGCAGCAGCTTAGCGCAAAGTTGGCTATTGTTATTGTTTTTTATTTCTCTTTTTCTGTTACTGCATTTTATGTCTAGGTCTGCTAATGCACCTTGGGTATTTGAAGAGAGAAAATGAGATTAACAGAAAATGTTATCATTAACTAATTATAATTCAGCAATTGGAGATAAAAGAGAAATTGGATTAAATTCTGCTCTTCCCTGAAGTGTACAACAATACAGCATCATGCATTCTCTTAAAATAATCCAGTTATATACATTTTGGTCTCTCTTCTTCTGTATGAGAGCGCAGCACTTTGCTTTGATCTTCGCTAGCTAAATTCAATTGTGGTTGGCAACACAATGTCATGTTATGATATCTAAAATGCATAATAACAGAGCGGGCAGCTGTCCATTAACATTGTCATAAATTGTTTAATAACATCATGTAAAAGGGGGCGTATTTCTTTGGTGTGCTTCGGTCATCGATAGGCAAAAGCACTATAAACGCATTCTGTTAAGGCACTGCAACTGTCTCCCCCGCTGCTTACAGTTGACATAACCAAATGAGTAGATTTTCAATGGCGAAGCTAAGCTTAAAGTGAACATAATAAAAGTAAAAAAAGTGCGTGTGATTTGTGAATGAAATATGATCAGTGTTAAAAAACATATTATGAACGATGCAGTGACATGGAAAGGCAATGTGAGTTGAAATTGCATTAATAAACATAATTAGAATCACTGTTTGTGCAAACAATGCAGCTCATTTGCATAGGTGTAGTTGCAAATGCACAGCTCTACATTTCAGCAACAGAGATGGCAGATGTGAAAGTGTCACTTGCCATAAAAAAGGCAACAAAAAACCAACACAGACACAGACACAGCATGTCCGGCGTAATGTTGTGTACTATTATGTTTATCTATGTATTTTGGCTGACAGTTCAATTAAGTACAATGGCCACACCAGTTAAATTACGCTTAAAAAAGAGAGAGCAGCTACAAAAAGAACAACAACAACACCAACAAAAACAATGCTTGTAAATTTGTGTGCAATTTTATTTGGTTAGTTGTCGAGTGTCTGAGTGTCCATTATGACTGTCGCTCTTTGCACTTTATTATCCATTTAGCACATTTATTTTTATTTCGCCACATTATCTCTGCGTGTGTGTGTTGGTCAGCCCGAAAACGTTGCCAATTTCTAGCAGTGTTTGTTTTTTTTTTATGAGCTGCTGCCTCGCATTTAATGCTTTTTATCTACTTTATTTTTTAGCCATTCGTTTATGGACCTTTGTTTTAGTGCGTAACAGCTCGTGTCTCTCCATCCCTTCTTTCTTTCTCACTCTCACTCGCACAGTGCCTTGTTATGCAGGGTTGCTTTGTGGGGTGAGGTGAGTTATGTGTGTGTGTGTGTGTATGCGTAGGGGCAATTGCAATTGCGTCAGTTGTGCTGTCCGTTTTGTTGTTGTTGTTTTTTGCCTGTAATAGACTCATCAGCGACGCGTTGTGGCTTGTTCATTTCGTTTTTTATTGCTGGCGCTGCTTACTCTCCACCTCCTCCCCCTCTACCTCCTGCCCCTCCTCATTGACTGCTGCTGTTTGTGCTTGAAGTGCATTAATCAAGTTGCATTTGTTGTTGTCCGTTCGTTGTGGTTTTTTATGGCTTGTGCGAGCAGTTTAACTGAACCTTATGTGCTTGTTATTGCTCTTCTTCTTCTTGTTCTTCTTGGCAGGATTTTATTTATATTAACTTGTTTTATTTAGTTTTCTTAGCCAATGTTTAGTTATAAGGGAATTGAAACATATATGAAACTTGAGTTTTAAGTTTTTCGAAACTTTAACTTACATATACCATGTAAAAATGTACTTTAGAATGTAAAAATACATCAAATTTAATATTAGGAAATTATTATTTAATATTAGGAATTATTATATTTTACTCTATTTGCAGTTGTACCTTTCAGACAAAATTAAAAATGGCAAGAAAACTAAAATAATATAACCCAAAACAATAGGTTATATTATTTTCTATCGCAATTTCAAGTTTTTACTACCTAGATCTAATGCTTATAAGCCATTAAAAAAACCTTCTAATGGAAAAATAGTTCTTATAAGTACCCTAAAATTATATAATATTTAGTTCTATTGTAGTTTCATGGTTTATGTTATGTTATTTTCTTAGCTATGCCCTGTAAAAATGCTTATAAATGTATAAGTATTTCAAGTTACATAAATTTATATTATATTATTCTCTACTTGTATTTTCAAATTTGTATTTTTCCTATATACCCTGTAAATATAGATAAATATTTAAAAGTTCTTATAGTTACGTTCGCTTTGGCGTTGTTTTTCAATATAAACTACAAAAATTTCTAAATAACACAGTTATACCCTGTAAAAATACAATATCAAGGGCGTAGCATATGTTTAAATGTGAATAATAGCATTATCTCTTTTGTATTCGATGTTCACTTCTGAGTAATCCATTCTGAATTCGAATTACATCAAATACAGGTTTTCCCAGAACGTGATACTCTTCGTGAGATCGGCGCTAAACCCTTTTATATGTTGCAACGGAAGGGAGAGCGAGAGTGAGATAGGGAGAGAGACTGCTGGGACTTGTTTGATTTGGGTGCTGAATGGGTAACCCGAGACTAAGCTGTTTAACCTACGCCCATAATTACAACTCGTACTCGAACTGGAGACCCGAAACACAAAGAGGCACTCACAGGACTCACAGGATCTCTAGGAGCCAGTGGTACAAGCAATACTACGACAATGGCATAATCAAATTCAGGCTCCTTACGCAGCATATTGTCGTAAATTAATGCAATAACACACAAACAATGCAGCAAACACTGAACTCGAATTACACAATGCGCATTTGTCACACACACACACACACACTGGCACACAATACACACATTTATACACACACACTGGCACAACAAGTAGCGACACTTGCCTAATGCACAAACGCAATTTGTGCGAATTGCTGCAGAGAAATGTGAGACAAGGATCAAGTCGCCCGTTCCTCCCTCTCTCTCTCTTTCTTTCTCTTTCCTTCTCCCCTCTCTCTCTCTCGCACCCCATAGCCGGGCTAATTAACTGCGAACAGCACTCAAATTTCTCGCACGGCGATCGTAGCGCGACGCCAACCGGAAATATCCTGTTTGTAAGGCGTCAATTGTCGCGCTGTGTAAATTCGAATCCAATTGAATGACAATCAAAATTCACTCGTCAAGGATCAGCGAATTTTCCTCTCCCTCTCCCCTTACTCTCCACTCCACCACACCATGTTATTTGATGCATGCAGCATTGTTGGGCGCCTCGTTGCGCGTAGGCTACCTACAAATTACGGCAGGCAGGATGTAGCCAATGTTGGCAGGACGTGCCACAGGATGCGCGTTGCAAGCTGTTTGCAAAACGCTTTCAAATCGCAATACGCTGCACTCACAACTCGATGCGTTGATTGTTGCCTACCTACCTACTGTGTGTAGTGCCACGCCTCCTTTTCTCCCCTCCCTGCCCCCTGTCACACTGTGTTGACTCCTCCTGCTTCTGCTGCTGCTGTTGTTGTTTGTAATTTAATGTCATTTAGCCTGCGGCCAAATAGACGTTGCCTCTGCGAACCCCTTTTTTGTTGTAACCACGTAGCGTCGCAACGCGTCGTGCAACATCGTGCTGCACAGCGTGCACCCTGTTGTTGTTATTGTTGTTGTTTTGCTAGCTTTTGTCGTTGTCGTTGATTTGTCACAGAGCTTCAATTAAAGTCACTTTGTGGGAATCGTACCCCTGTCTGGGCCCAGTTAGTTTGAAAGGGCCCAAAGTCGAAGCTGCTCGAACTGGATTGGTTACATGCCAAAAGGTAGAATGATTTGTTTAGTTTCATATTGAACAATTTTTGGTTATGTTTAAATGAGGTTATGTTGCATAAGTTTTCTAAACTTAGGGCAATAGTTTTAAAGGTTATACAGATAAACTTAACAGGTTTTACAGTTACGATATTTATGTCAACTACAGTTGTTTCATAGATTGCATATGACAGTATGTTTTAAAGGTTAAAAGGATAAACGACCTAAGCAGGAATTGTGCATGCTTTATAACAGAGTCAGTTGTTGTAATACAATTGATATAATTTACAAGGTGTCCGTCATAAGACGATTCAGGCATTAGAAACCTAACTAAAGATGATAAATATTGGTGAACATACTTTGCTCAGGATTAAACATTCTAGCCAAGAAGTTAAATCACCCATCTGTCTTTCTGTCTATTCGTCTGTTTGAATGTCAAGATATCAGCTGTTATAAGAGCTCAGGACCGAATGTCTCAAAATGTTTATAGAGCAAAATACAACTTTGTAGCAGAGATAAAACATAAAGATATCCTCCAAAATCTTAAACAGATCGGACAAATAAAACAGATAATAAAGAAAGTATGAGTATAACACTATGTTAAGTGCTTGTATCAGTAAACAAGGGAAGCATGGCCACAAAGTTCTCATTTGGTCTTTTACAGTCATACAGTTAAGTAATCTTTATGGCATTTCAACAAAGTTCCTACGGTCGAGTGCGCTATAATATAGCTTTTGGAACTGATTTTTACGTATAATATAGTCTTTATAATGGAATATCTTATTGTCTTCCATATAATTTGTGTCATTCAAATTTGATTTAGTTCTAATAAGATTGTAATTATATTATGATATTCTTAATACTTTAAATACTTACCTTAATAGTCTTTAATAATGAATCTCTAATAATTCATTTTGTTGTTTAGTTTTCATTTATTGAACTCTTCTCACACTTCGCTGGTGAATCTACAATAACATCATTATCCGTAGGAGGTCTCTTTTCCCAATCTTCGTGTGCGCGAGCTGTTGCTGCCTTGGCAACTGCTCAAAAGGGTTCCCACTACACAGCACACAGTGTACTGTGTACAGTGTGGACTACCGTCCAGCAGGGCAGCTGAGACCCCGTTGGGTGTCATGTGAACAAAATCATTTTAATTGCAAAAAAATTGAACAAAGTTTTGTGGCGCAGCAGTTGCTCGTTTGCCTGATTGAAGCGTCATTTGTTGCAAGTTTGTGTTCCCTTGCCCTCTTGCTCAGTCGCTTTGTTGTGCTTCGCGTGCAGCCTGCAGCGAGCAGCCTCCTTCGTCCTGGTTAACAGCAAGTGGGTATCATAGCAGCGCGTTAATGGTGACCCCTTGTGGCGTAGGTACACACCGTATTTACGTATAAAAGTGCCGCAAGCGGACATTTCATTAAACGCCCAGTGCCAAACATTGAATGCTGACGTAAATGAATAAATGACACACATACAAGAGACTTACACATATTCATACACACATTCGCATACACTCATTCACCCGTCGAAGTAAAAGTTCAGCCCGTAAAGTGTGAAAATTACAGGTTATGCGACATGCCAAACAATTTTCGAAAATTGACTTTTGTAAGGGTTGAGCCAAGGGGCTAAGGGTAGTGCTAAAGCGTTGACTTAAACGTGCCGCATGTGGTGTATAATTTATACCTACTGAAAACAAGTTACTCAGCGCAGTGCCAACAATAGTTTCGTAAATAACTCGCTTATACTTTACTGATTTCTAGCGAAAGTTGTTGTATAGAAAGATTGGCAAATTGAGTTTGTATGTGCCTAATTTCAGAACTATTGAATAGTTTCTGCACTCTTCAAGACATTATTATTGATTTTAACAGAAGAGGCAGATGTTGGAACTATAGTTTATAATATGCACTAGCTTCATATATATTACGGAAGTATTTATAGCAAATTTCATGTGTGTGGCATTTGTAACTCTCGAGATCTACGTGTTTTTATGAATGACATGAAGATAAACTCTTGTACTCCACTTGTGTTATTTTTCCTACGAAACATTTACAAAATGTAACCACAACCTATGCTCAAATTGTAGTATCCTACGCTTCTGCATATATGTACATATTCATCAGTTATTCTTGGTGCTTTCATTCTGATGTTCTCGACAAAAATTTAAACGCGTCCATGTGCGAAATTGAAGTGTGAATTTATCTGCAATCTTTGCGCCGCTTTCATTTCAACTGACATATATTTTTTTCTGTCTGGCAGTCAAATTTCATATAAGTTAGATCCCCTTCTTCCTCTCTCTCTTCGGAGGGTGTGCTAATATAATTTATTACAAAATGCAAAACACTTCAGCTTTGTCGAGAAATGCCAACACAAATCTGAAGTTGAAAATCTTTTGCGGTTTAAAATTACCAATTTCGAAACATATAAATTGGCATTTAAGCAAGTCCCCAAGCGCATTCCCGAACCCAAAAACCCGAACTTGAGGACAAGCATAAAAGGAAAAGCAACCTGAGTCGGACAACGACCCACTTATCATATTAAACTAGACCATTTAGCAGATCTTTACAAGCAAGAACCACCCCTTTTAGGTGTGGGGGGGGGGTGGGGTGTACTATCTGCCGGCACATACAACCCAATTACGACTACCGAAATAGCAGGAGCATCAACCGAGAGTCAGTCAAAACAAAATCAAGATAAAAGCGAAATTCAATCTGTCAAAAATAGATTACAGACCAATTATGCGCTCTTTAAGAGCGCCGAGGGTTGTTGCTCTACCTCCCAACAGCGACCAACACAGTCAACACATTCATCCATCACATATGTATGGCCATCAGGCACGATTTTCCTCTCTCTCTCCTTCTCTCTCTCTCCTTTCTCTTTCTGGATGCTGATTCCACTTTTACTTAGGTTGTTGTTTGTGCAATGTTTTTAGGGTCTGCGGCGTGTAATTGTGCCCGCTGTGCGAAGTTGGTTGGGGTGATTATCTGATTGGGTTGGTACTCCTCTATCAGGGTGGGGTTGCCCGTTGCAAGTTCATTTAATCGACACCCGAGCAGGCAGAGAGAATATTTCGCCGCAGAAGTTTGTCATAAATACGAAATGACAGGCTGTTAAGGAGCTGCATAATACAGAGAGAGATGAACTCATCTTCCTTCACACACACCCTTGCCTCCCTCTGTCTCCACTTGGTTGTTCTATTAGCCAGGAAATTTTATTAAGCTTAATTTACTTCAGTCGAGATTTATGTGCTTGTTGAATACCCCCTTTATTGTTGCACTCTTTACTTGACTTGCTTCGTTTGCTTTTTCAATTCGTTTGAAATCTTTTTTTCTTTGCTGTTCTCTGGCCTCCCTTTTTTCCTTTCATTGCTAAATGCAAAAAATCAGTACCAAAAGTTAAATAAATATGTACAAAGCAAACTAATCTGCAAGATGTTCCATTGTCCTCGTGTGCATGTGCCTGACCACGTTATAAATGATATCGGCATGACTAAAAAAAACAACCAGCGCCTGAGAGTTTGCACTGAGAGAAATTAAAGGCAATTCAACTATGAAGTTAAGTAATAAGTATCTGCCAAATATACATGTATACCTAAAGGTGTTAAAGAGGAGAAACTTGTTTTGTTTAAGTTGTTTTCGATAGTTTTAGATCTTTAGTTTAGATTTTAGTATCAAAAAATGTATTCAAAAATTTATTTCAAAATTTGCTGATTTTAATATCTGATATTAAATTGATTTAGATATGATGTATGTAGATTTTGTATTTAAATAATGTAGATATATTTTTATATTTAATGATCATATTATATAGTGCAGAGGCATGACCTGGATGTAAAGTACAATATACTTAACTCATGCTTATATTTTGGAAATAGACATCTTGCAAATATAAATATATGCATATATTTAGTACACTCTTTAGTATTATTCAATATACTATAATGTTATGATCAATAATAATATAAGTCATATTAACCAAAATTATTATATGATATAATAACAACAAGTTGCAATCATTTAATTTAAGTTTCAATTCAGTTGCTACTCTACTTTATCGCCCAGTGCAACTTTAGCTTGTGTACAGGTTATGTTCGGTTACTCTCGGTTACTCGTATTCTTATTCGTAACCGTCAGTCGTACCCGCTGCCGGTACCGGTTCAATTCCATTCAATGCACGGCATTCTTTGTGTGTGTAAAGTACCATTTAAGGGTGATAATCGTTCGCCATTTGAGGGTGCAAAATGGAAAAATCATTGAAAGCGAACGTCAAGCAAAGCGACAGAGTGAGATAGGAAGAGAATGATGGGAAGAGAGGAGGGTGAAGGGGAGGGCAAAGCGAGTTGGCAGAGCAAGATTAAAAGTGAATTTAATAATAGAGTTCAGCTCTGAGAGAGGGTACAGCGCAGGGGGAGAGGGCACTGTAGATGGTGCCTGTTTCCCCCGTTGCTTTAGTGCTTCGGGGAATACGCGACTCTTTCTACTATATATGCAGTGGCCTGTGACGGCCTCTAGCAAGCTTAGAGTGGATTATAATGAACATCAAGTTAAACTAACTGTCTCAATAGGAGCAGCAGGAGCTGCAGGAAAGACGAGGAAGCAGAGAAAAAAACGTAATGATTCAGAATCATTTGATTGCGTGGGCGGTTTGTTGGCTCGTTGAATCGACGGGTTGGTGGGGTTCGGGTTCGGGTTGGAATCGTGTCTGTTTGGTGGATGGTACGCGGTAGTTAGCGACATATGTCGCCACATCCTGCGGCTGCGTCCTGGCGTATTGGGTTGACTTATGTCGCTGTTACGTGTAAAATTGTTATAATTCCTGCGGTTGCCACACGGACGAACACATCTGCAATGCACTGTAATAAATTGAATTGAAATTTTAAACAGGGAGACATTGTTTCGATTCGTTTCTGTGTGTGTGTGTGTTTTCTGTCAGGTTTCTTATGGCTTATCTATCCAGAAGAGAGGAGGGTGTGGGGGTAGCGCTGTCACCTCTTCAGTACCTTGGCACAATTAATTTGCACAGATTGTACATTTTGTGTGCCTGACAATCGGACGAGCCTTGGCTTGTTGCTTGTTCTCATGTTTGATTAGAGCTTAATTAATGCGAAGTTGACCAAGAGCCTTGGCTATGCCAGTTGCTGCTAATTAATTAGAGCCGAGACGACTGTAGAGATGGGGGGATGGGGATGGGGGATAGAAGCTCTTGAGCTGCACAGTAATATCTTGCATTGTCATTGATTACTGAGTGCAATTATAATACGCAACTCGATATTGCATTGATAATAATCAATTTAGACAAAGGCCTTCAGGCAGATATGATTGAGGTACATTTCCATTCAATATGCCATATCTAAGAAGTCTTCTAATCCTATAAAGTTGTCATAAATAGTGAATTGCAATAGTTTGTCATTTACTTGGGCCTCTTAATGTGCCTCTTAATTGAATTGGCTTGGAAATATTGGGAAATTGAAAATGAATAATCCCTCTTTTGTCTAAATATATTATATCCTTCGAATCCTATGAATTTACATTTGCATTCGGAAATGTCATTATATACTTGCAGAGAGTATATTAATTATGGCCTGGAGTTTGGAACAATCAGTTATATATAGTTATAAAGAAGAATGATAGATAAGAGTATAGCTATTAACAAATTCATATCTGTACCAATATATATAACCAGTATAGGAACAATCGTAGGGTATAAACACATTGGTTTGCCAAATATATTAATAATCTAGCCTATTTTCTCCAAGTGTACCCAGCTTAGCACCTGCCTAGAGAGCTTCATTGAAATTTATCTTTGCCTATTTGAACTGCCCAGCTGTAGCTTTGCTGAGGGTGTGCGTCGGGCTATATCAAAGATAGACTGAAAGCAATTCTTCCCCAGAGATCACAGCACAAAGGAGCGCAGACAGAGAGACAGACAAAGAGAAAGAGAGAGGGAGAGGGAGAGAGAGAGACACACACATACAAATGACATTTTGATTTTTGCTCACTTTTTGATTGATGACAGGCAGCAACAGCCGCCAATGGCAACGTATCCTAATCATAAATAAAAGCTATCAAAAGCGCCTTTTTGTTCGATTGGAAGGCGTGTCAGCAGAGAAGGGGGTGGGGTAAAGCGGACAGGGGGGCAGCAAAGGCAAAGGAATCAAAAGATATTTTTGCGAGTGAGCGCGCGCGCCTTTTGGGGAACAAAGGAGGCAAAAAAAAGGGCACAGCTGGGCAGGACTCAAAGCAGGGGCGGGCTTCAATTGTGTGAGCGCTTGAATGGAGCAGCCAAATGCAAATTTGCTGCCTTAAACAAAAGAACACACACGTGTGTGGGTGTGTGGTGAGTGTATGTGTGTGAGTGTGCGTGTGTGCGGGTGTGCGCGCATTTTAGTCTAATGAAAGTGCCGGCAGGACACTTCGACAAGGACAACTTGAGCACTTGTCAATTGGCGCTGAGCCGTGCAAGGGGCAGAAGGAGGGGCTGAGGGAGAGGGGGCAGAGGGAACAGTCTTGTAGACTGAGGCCACTTTTCGCTGTCATTAAGTAAACAGAATGCGCTGCAAGCTGCTCTTAGTTAGGGGCCAATGTAGGAGCCACGTTCCGACGCCTGCCTAAGTGATTAAAATGCCGCACAAGTGCAATTTACCAGCCACGCCCCCCGCTTCGTGCCCCGTTCCTTCAGCTAGCAGCATTCATTTTTCGCGCTCAAGCAACTGAAAAACCACTTTGGCCAAATTGACAAACAGCCGCCTGCAGGATGTCCGGGTAACAACATTTGCACCACCTCCACCAACACCTTCTCCAGGCTTGCTCTGGCTCATCATCTATGGGCGCGTTTAAAAACGCACACAAAAAACGCGCGAGTGTGAATTCTTCACTTCAATGCGTCGCCCTTTCTGCTGCTGCTGCTTCTGCTGCTCCTTCTGCTTCTTCATCATCTTGTTGTTCTTTCTGTGCCTGCTTTTTTTGCTGCATCCATTAAAAAATGGTACCAGCTCGCTTGCTAGGGCAGGTGGTAGCCCCGAGGCCCTGTTAACAATGCACTCGCCGCACAAAAGCATATGCCAAACAGAGGGAATAGAGCAGACCAGGCCAGAACAGCGCTGAACAGAACAGGAAAAACCGCGACAAGATAGAAGAGTCTCAAATACTTCGTAGACGAGGATTTCAATGGATCACAGCATGTTGAACTGGCAATGCGAACAGTTCTTTCTGATATATATAGCTAAATGACAGTATATATTGACCAATGGGGAATAAAAGATATATAAATAAACTTATTTTATTATATTAATTGAGTTTTTAATCTGTCATGAGTGTATACAACTTTGTAAGCAGAATTTCAAATTGTTTCAAGGAGTTTAAAACGTCGTGCCTTTCTAAAAGAAGATGTTCTTAATACTGTTAGATTCTTTTTTATTGGAGAGAAAAGTTAAACTTATTTCAGAGCTAAGGTTACACTGAATCATTTCAAAGTTTGTCAACATAAGAGTTTAAATTTGTAATAAGTTGCTTACTATTTAGTGTTAATTATATTTTATTTAATAATCTGCAGATAACTTCTTTATATAAAGTTTAATATATTGCAGAAAATATGCTCAACTTTATTCAAATTCTCGATAGGACCTACAAGTTAAATATGTATTGTATTTTTACCTTACTTATATTACTTATTGTTTTTGCACTACTTTTCAAACAATTTAAGTCAATCTCAGGCTACATTTTGATCTAAAGATTTATTATTATCATTCTTTACAAGTGATATAGTATAGACTCTTCTTTAAAAAATGTGTAATATCAATTTGGATACGTGAATTGTTCTTCATTTGATTCTTAGACTTTCTGTATAAAAGTGAAAACTCTTTTCAAAGATTTCACAGAGGTAAGTAATACTATTATATAATTGATTACAGTTTATTACAATTTATATATATACTACATCTTTTCAATCCTAATACCTTATAGAGGGTATCTCCCGCACTTTGCTCGATCCCTTTCTACTTTACTCTCGCCTTGGGCGAAACTCTTCTTGTTATTTGCCAGAACAGAGCAGAACAGTGTCACTGTTGCTATTGCCTCGTTTTCTCTCACTCATTTCTTTTACTCATTTCAACACAGTTATGTATTTTTCTACTTCTTCTTCATCTTCTGTTCTTTAGCGCTTTGAGGTGGATTCGCATTGTTTTATTGCCAGAAAGACAGCGGAAATGTTTGACTAGTTTTTGATATTACGCATACGCCGGTGTGTATTAGCATTTATTACAGCTTCAGCTTTAGCTACCTTTAGCCCGTTCGCTGTTTGTGTTAGACCCCCTTACCTTACCCCCTTCCCTGCCGTGCTCACCTCAGGCACATGGCTCAATTAATCAGCGAAAAGAGGATGGAAACGCAGGAAAAAATGCTGCAGCAGAGATGAGGGAAAGGGGGAAGCAAAAAAATCACATACACGACTTTTCGCTTTGGGATATTGTAAGCCGACACGCTCGGCCTGTACCTGCTACCTCTCTTCCTTCCCCTGCGTCCCCCTTGCGCTTGGGTAAGAGCTCTTTGCCTGGCCTTGCTTAGATTTTTGGAGCCGCACAAGCCACTGCAATGCGGCATTGCCACATATTTTTGAGATTTTTTTTACGGTACGTGTGTGTGTATTTGTGCATGTGTGTGTGTGGGTGTGTGTGTGGCACAGCCCCAGCTTACTTTCATCAATGGCATTTGGCCATTTTTCAAAATTTTCGCTGACAGTTGGGCGCAAAAAATGGCAGCAAGAAGACCGTTAGACATAATACGAAACACACACGAACACCCACATGTGTGTTGTGTGTGTGTGCAGTTGGGTTTTTGATTTATGTTACCCACTCTGCCTGCGCCCTGCCCCCCGCCCCTACCCCTTCCGCCTGCAACGGCCTAACCGGTGAATGCCTTTTTGATAGACGTCAAATTGAAACATGTAACAAGATGATAAAGCAGCTTCTGGCTACGTCGCGCTGCTCTCTCTCTCTCTCTCTCTAGCTCTCTGCCCAACTGCGGCCACAAATTATTTAGTAAATTTCAGTGTTGCCTTTCTTTCGTTTTTTTCTTTCTCTCAGTGTACACTGTGCACTGTGTGCATATCAGCGGCATATTCCATATTCATTTGCCTGCCGTTGTGGTTCGTTGACATGCATGAAAACCATATTTCGCATAGTTATATCCCCCTGCCTCCCTCTGCTCTCTCTCTCTCTCTCTCTCTCTCTCTCTCTCTCTCTTTTTTCGCTCACTCTTTTCTTTGCTTGTTTTTGGTCGCCATCTGTCTGTCAGTCCAGCCCGTCCATCTGCCGGTCCTGCGGTTGACGAACCAATAATAATTCATATTCATGCCTGATGGCCATTTCTATGCACTCTCTGTTCGAGCGACATGCGAACCTAATGGCATTTTTTGGGAAACCAGATTTTCTCCATTTCAATTTCTATTCACATTCGCATAGCAAGTTTTTTCTATATTCTTTTTTAGTTACTGTGCCTTTTTCCCTAGGGTATTTTTGATGAATTTTAATTAGTACGCGTATGCGGTTACAGATTTGGATTTGGGATTAAAGTACTGCTTATGCAGTAAATTGGAAATGGCTAAATAATTTAGCAGATATTTTTTGGCTGGAAATGTAGTGATAAGTGATGTATGTAACTGATATTCTGCCTGGCTTACTCAATTTTATATGAATTAGATTCGATTATGTATAAAATGAATTTATTAATAAATTTACAGATATGTTCGGCATTGGCCGGTTTGATTGTACAACACTAGGAAGGAACGATCTTAAAGTGATAAAGAAATCAGTCCAGAATGCCAGTGTAGAATTTAGAAGAACACTAGATTCAGAAGAACCCTGATAGATAGATCTAAGCACAGCAGTGCTTCAGTATATCCTATATGTCGCAATATAGTTTTCCTCTTTAAATAATATACTAATATTCCATATAACCATATTTTTATATTTTAACAACTGTTTCATACTTAATTGTGGGAATAACTTAAATATTTTAGGGCGGGTTGATCAATGCTTGAATGATTATGTTACAACTTGTATTTTATCTTGAAAAGAGTTTACTTTATTCATTCCCTAATATTCTAGTAATTCCTCTTATTTGCGTTTGTTTTTATGCCTGTAAAATATCACAGACTGTCGATTCTTTTCATAATACAAGTGCTTTTGTATCTATTTTACTACTAAAAGTATTTAAAAGTATCTTTTTCATTTCTCCAAAACTTCTTCGAAAGATAATCAATTTTGTTATAATATAATATTTTTGTTTAGACATTGATTCCCTACTATTATTGGGTCCACTAAAATTTGCATTAGAAGATTTGTAACGTTCTAACAATGTTGATTCTTCTTAATATTATATGTAATCTTGTTGCAAGTTTCATTATTGATACCTTACTATCTTATGATATATTTGTTTTACATTGCCACAAAATTACTTAAAAAAATTCATCATTCCTTTAGCTTTCCTTGCACACGTTCTTTATCAGCTCTTTATATATTTATCTATACAGTATACCCCGCCTTCACTCTCCGAGAATTGTAGAGAATTTGTAGTATTTTTTGTCTTTTTTTTGCCAGCTCAAGAGGTGAAATCTTTTAGTGCGCTTCGTCGAGTGTGAATTAATCCGCCACTCAATGCCCAATACTCAATACGCTCCATTCCCAGGCTGGCAGTGCAGCTGTAGTCTCCTCATCTCGCGCCGTGCGGTCACCTAAGCATCAAGTGCCCATTAAGAGCTTAAAACCAAACAACTGAAGCATCACAGCACAGACGTAACCTCTATAATCAGCGGCTTTTTGACGCGTCTTGTGCCGCGTGCCACGTTCGCATAACCATTTGCTTGTCGCCTTGTTTACTTGTCAGCGCGGGTCTACTTGGCCACGCCCATTTCAATTTGTTAGCGAGGGAGGGTGGGGTGGATGATGTGAGGTCTGAATGTGCACGCGCCTCGCCCACGGGTCGTGGAAAGACGCGTGTGATAATGAAGCGACTGTTGCAGTTTCGCATGCATGTGGCACGTGGCAAGCAGCCTCGTTTCGCTGCCAACACAAGTATCCATATCCGCATCGGGTTGCGCGTTTGCCATAATTGCTGCAAATATTTACCCAGATATTGGTAGCAATATGTTTACGCATAGAGGGTAAATATGTTTTGCGAACGCTCAAGTGGCACTCGACTGAAGGATTTGCTCTCGAGTACTCGAGCACCCTCCTGCTCCTCGTCTACCTTCCCTTGAGGCTTTCAGGTGAATGCTGCGCGAGCCTTTCTTCCTGTTAATTGCATTAATGTGCGTAATTTATAATCAAGTGCACACGCGCCCCCTCTCCGCCTCCTCCTCCGCCTCTGCATCTGGTAGAGCGACTGTGGGAGCAGAGCACTGTGCGAACTTGCCTGGCCTACTTTGGACCTAAACTCAACGGCGGCAATAATGCTAAAAGTGCCAAACGGAGACTCGTAAATTGCGACCACTCTCTCTCCCACTCTCTCTTCCCTCTCTCTCTCTCTCTAATTCTCACTTGTGCTTGCTGGCTCTCTCATTCGCACTTGCAGCAGAAAATCATGGCGCCATTTTCAACTGTTTAGCTAGAGAGGAGAGCGTGAGAAATATAACTGAAGCTTGTTTATTGAGTAAGCTACTATATATGAATATATATTCCTATTCAGAGTAAATAAGGCACAAGAGCATACGAATTATTTTGTGATATATGAAGAGAAATAAATAAATAATGTATATAATGTTTTATATTAAAATTCGGATATATATTCTTCTGCGTAATAGCAAGATGAGTTGGTGATATAAGACAAATAACAAATTTATAATGAATATATAAATGTACAACCAATTATATGATATATATTGTTGATCATAACAAACAATAATGCACAAGATTAGCACTTGAAGTTAATATATGCAATAATATGTTATATCCAGTTATATTTATCTATTCATCAATAGATCAATAATTGGGCTGACATGACTGTTCAATTAACAAAGGTCAAGTTGAGATGACAAGTTGGTAGAAGAAATTTTATAGAAAATACTAATAAATGGTTTATATGGATATATATTCTTATCCATATTAATAAACTGAGCCGATAAGACACTCCATGCTCTTATTAAGTGTGCTATTTAGGGTTATTACAGAATAAAAGATAGTTCTTTGTATATAAAGATATATATATACTTGTTCGTATGAATCCAAGGAAGAGATAAGACAAGCTTAAAGTGGTCCTATATAGAGTGATTACTGAAGTAACGATGATAGTATGTAAAGATATATATTCTTGTTGAATTGTTGTATTGAACTGATAGATTCTTCCTAGGATTCCCTTTCAGTCTTCTTACCTTATTTCCCAGCTCGTGTCACGCGCTCATCCCCCGATGAAGACAAAGCGTTAGCCAAGCCAAAAACGAGCAGGACGAACGAATGAATCCAATAGCAAATCCAATTCCCCGCTGCAAGTTGGCTAAAGACCCCGCCTAATAGCAGTTACTGACAACACCGCATTGGCCCCCGGGGAACAGACAATTTCAATAAATATTTCACTGCATTAGGTCGACGCATGAGCAGCGGCCAATGGAGCTGGGAATAGGCCTGCATTAAGGAGAGAGAGGGGTAGGTAATGGGGGGAATCTGGCAGAACTGTACTCTGACCGAAATCCAGGCAGCAAATTGCTTTTTGCTTCTCCTCTTCGTTCAGCAATAACGTGCATTAAATGTTGTTTGCCCATTATCATTTCTGGCATTTTTCGGCCAGCTTCTTTTCCATTAGGCCAGTTATGGCCGGAAAACTCAGTGGGAAAATGTCGAGTGTTAAGGTTAAAGTTGTTGCTTCAATCTTTGCTCTATTGAGCCACAAATTGACAGCAATTTCGATGACAATGCAACTGCAGCAGCAGCAGCAGCAGCAGACGCAGTAGCAATTGTGGCAGCAACTCTTTGAGGCAGACATAAGAAAAGCCATAATAGAGAAGGGAAAGTAAGTGAAAGCAAGGATGAATGAACTGGAGCGAGGGAGAGTGAGAGAAGCCAAAGGGAGCAGCAGCAACAAAGCGGCAGCCCGATTGCCTTGTTGCTGTTGCAGCTGCAATTGTTGCGCTGTTGCTGCTGCTGCTGCCTCTGCTAACTAACACTCGAGTCTTTCCTTCATTTTCTGACAATAAATTTTCATTTTCTTGGCTGCTGCTGCTGTTGCACTTGTCGATTGCCTCCTCCTGCTCTGCCGCTTTGCCACACATGCCGCATTCTTGCGCCGCACAACAATTTGGCAGGCTCCGCTCATTGTCTCAGTGCGGCAGTGCCACAACCGCAGCAACCCAGCTCCCACTCTCTGCCACATTGCAATTGCAATTGCTCACAAGTTTTCCCAAGTGGAAATTTTTTGCTGTTGTTCTTGCTGCGCGCTTTGTTGCTCTGCGTTTATCGACTCTCTCTCTTTCTCTCTCTCTATTTCTCTTTGCCAGCAAACCGCAATAAAACAAAAGTGATTGTCAAGTGAATACGCTTATACTCACTCGCACTCATTGGCAACCGCACTCAATTGCACTCACACTCAGATACTCATCCATAATATGCAATTCATCTTGTGCGCTCTTCTGCGTAATTCCGAGTGATTAAAATTGTTATTCATATTCACAAGATGATTGATGGTTGCTGTTGGTCCGTACTGCACTGCATGCGAATACACTCATTCGTTCGTTGTTGATATTCAAATGGATTTCGATTAAGCAAAACCAAGAAAAACACTTGATGGGGGAGTTTGCTTTGCTAAGGCTTTTGTGAAACCAAATTCTCGCTTGATTGCTTCGGCTTCTAGTTGAATATTGTATGCACATATTAATATCTATTCATGACTATTTATTTGTGTAAAGTTGAAAGTGTGATTAGATTTGAACTTAAAGTGTTTTTTAATATATAAAAAGTTTCTTATAGATACGAATTGTAGACTATAAATATAAATTGTGAAGTGCAAAATAATCTAGAGATTGCAGATGATTCTTGTATATACAAAAGTATCTTTTAGTTTGCAAAAGTTTCTTTAAGATATAGAAGCTTCTCTTGTAGATATCAAGTTTATTTTATAAATAGAAATTATGTTGTTGTATGTTAGTTGTATAAGAATATTGTGGCCTTAAAATTTATATATAATTTCTATGACTTTTTGAAGCTATAAAAAATTTATTTTAGATTGCAAAGAAATTTTGTATAGTATTGTCAATATAATAGTGTATTTTAGTTACGCTGTGACTGAATTATGATCTTGTTTGTTGGAATTATCTATACACAAAAGCACAAGAAGTATCTAACGAAATCAAAATGTTGTCTAGGCGTCTGAAGTTGCACATAAGGCACTGCAAGGCCAAACAATTGTCATGTAGTTCCAGAAGGTATCTTCCTTATTTATTAAGTCTATGCTTAATAAAGGATACAAATCATAACTAAATGTGCCTTCATATTATGTGAATGTTTCTACCTCATAATTTCAATCAAATCGCATTTGTCAGTCTCCAAAACAAAACCAGCTCAGCCTTTTAGCTCTGCGATTAGAGCCGGAAAACCCTTTGTCACGCCTATTAAATGCCTGATAAACATAATTTCGTTTAGGAAAATTCCCCGTCATAAGTCAAAAAAAAAGAAAAACCACAAGAAAACAGGGAAAAAAAAGGGAAAACACGCAAAGCTGAGCAATTTTCAAATGCAAACAAAGTTGGCCAACAAGCGACGGGGCTCGAACCGGATATGTTGTTGCTTAATGTGGCAACACGCACGCATGCACACACTCACACACACAGGGCAGTTAATTAAGGGTGTGAACTGGTTGAATGATGCGTAGAGCAGTCGCTGGACAAGGCCAGAAATGGGCAGTAAATAATTCATTAGCGGCTTTTAACAATAAATTTTAGAAGGACCAAACTGACTAAGCGGCTAACCGACTGAAGTAGCTAGCAGAAAGAGAAGGAGAAGAAGAGCAGGGGAAAAGAGAGAGAAGAGAGAGAGAGCGAGGGAAAGAGAGACAGTCATAGCAGTGCCTGCAGCTAATTAGACTGCTGCGCGGTTTGAACTTTGAACTGCACTTCATTAGCCAAGGAATTTTTTGGGCTGCGATAAGGATAAGCAAGATGCAGCAAACAGCTGCAAGTGCTCTGCCCTCCCTCCCTCTCTCTCTCTCTCTCCAAGTGCCTCCCTCTCTTTCGTTTTTGGCACAATTCAGTTTGCTGGCAAATTAAAATGCAATAAGTCTTCATTTGTGTGCGAAACGAGCTAAGCTAAGGCAGGAAATGCGCCATAATTGAAAAATGTGGTAACAAGACGCTACGTGGCGGGCCTAATGAATACCTCACTTTTTTTATTTTGCATGCCACTGGGGCACGACACGTTCCACAACACGCAAGCGTTAAAGAAGTTGTTCTTTTTGCTTTGCACTCCTTCTTCTTCTTGAGAGAGAGAGAGAGAGAGAGGGTGATAAATGCTCATCAGGCTGTAAGGCTGCGCTGGCAATTAACTTTTACAATGTTGTTGAAACGTAATCAAGTTGTCAGCGCAGTCAGCGTCGTACGTCAACGGCAACGTCAGTTGGGCAGCCTCAGCAGATCTGCGCAAATGATACTCCCTAATTAAGCAAAAGTTTCAGGCGCGCTAAATTCCCCAGCCAGCGCCTAAATGTCAACAAATAACTGCTTAAGACGCGACCCAACCAAGCCAGCCCACTTACCCTAATACCCTGTAAATGAGGAAAGTTTGGCAGAGGGTTCATCTAAGTAGAAACTGTGTTCCAGGCAAGTTAAACGATGTAATAAAAAGTAAATAATGGAACTAAATAGTACAATATATAATTTATAGTATATATATAGAAAAGTGGCAAAAATCCGACTTATTTCTAGTCTTACTGTTGGTAATATTTAGTCAATAGCTAGGAAATTTTGTATACAGTTTCTACTATATATTATTGAAACATTTCTAAAGTTTTATAAGCATTATGCAAACACAAAGAAGTAAATTAAGTTGTGCTGATCCAACTGGAGATTGCTCTATCAAATATAATGAAATTTGTTAGAAAGACTCAACAATATATTTTTAACAAATCTCTAAAATCTTTCTAGCATTATGCTAAGAATATATAATTTATTTAAGTATAACTGCAACAAAGTTAATATAATTTTACTGGTATAACTGTAGTAATGCTCAAACACATCTCATGAAATTTGTTAGAATAATACTACAATATATTATTTATCTACTTCCAAAGTCTTTCTTTAATTGTGCTGACAACATAAAAGTTAACTATTTAAGCATTTCCGCAAAAAACTTAATTTAGTATTGCCAATCTTCCTAGAATAATGTATTCCCATGAAATTGGTTACAAAGTCTCTCTTATATATTATTAAACTGTTTCCAAAGTCTTTCTTGAACTATGCTAAGAACATACAAACTTCTTTTAAAATGGCAGAAACTGTGCAAAATCTTTACCAAAAAATACAATAGATATGCCCTACACACGTCAGGCAATGTTAATATAAAGAGTAACTGTTAGTCCATCAATCGCCAGGCCAGAACACTTATCCACTTTCTGAAAGGGGGGAGCTAATCCTGCGGGATCCATTTGCCTAATGCTCTGTAACAATTTCGCAGTCGTCTGCACGCATTTTCACACTTTTCAAATGTCTTTCAGTTGTCATAACAAACTTTGGGGCTGCCAAGAAAGGGAGTGGGGCTATGCTATAGAGCGGGCGGACATTAGCCGACTGAGATCTTAAGTTACCGTTGGCGCAGCAGAAATGAAAAAAATTGACAATAAGCGGCATAAATTTTAAAATTTCATTTTTATCGCATTACAATCTTCTCAAGAGTCTATCGTCTGCCTGCTTTGCCTTCTTCTGCGTCTTTCTCGTCTTCTCTTTCGACTGGCATTATTGACTTTCGAGTTGATAAAGTGCCATAAATGTCACCCCATTAAAAGAGAGAGAGACAGTGAAGGAGAGAGAGAGGGGGAAGCGACTTTGTCGCCAAGGTAAGCGAAAGGTAAAAAGCGCGTTGCGTTGCCTTGCCTTGCCTGGCGTTAAGTAACTGTAACTCTGTCACTCGCCTGAGGTCCTGGGGGAGGGTTGCTCAGCTCGGCTCGGATAATGCGCCTCAACTCAATTGGGAATTTCGGGAGTAAAGTTGAATTTCATGTTTGGCTGCGGCAATTGTCACAGATGGTTTAATTGAAGTAATTACATGCGAAATCCGTCAGGATTTGCCCCCCCTCTTTCTCTCTCTCTCTCTCTCTCTGTCTCTCTCTGTATCTCTCTCGAATGATGACACTTTCTGTTCATTATTTTATTATTACTTACTAAGCCAAACAGCAAACAAGAGATGGAGGGGGAGGCTGACAGTAGCCTGCCGTGGGGGCTGTTTCCCCGGCAAAGGGTTAATGGCGTTGTTTGACTTTTCCAGCGTCCTTCCTTCCTTCCTTCCGCTCCGCCTTGTGGCACTTCTAATGCTAATGAGCTAATGAGACTACGGCGTGTAATTAAGAATCCGCTGAAAAAGGTGTCATAATTATTTATTTTTATTCGCTTTTCTATGTTGCATTCATTATAACTTAACCAGATTTGAACCGGTTTAACGACTTTGACAGAGTGTTGTCAGTGTTGATTCTGATCCTAATGTAATGCTCATTTGGGGAATGATTTACGGATAATAGAGATGTTTTTACTATGACTGAAGAGAGTAGAAATATATAGATATTAAGTGAATTTATATATACAAGTAATTTCATTCAAGTTCCTTACAAAGGACTGCCTTGACTAACACCCAAATCAACCTTTTGACAGAACAAGTTAATTAACTGCAGTAAACACAGAAAAGGGTCAAGGTTTTTACAAAAGAAAGATCTCAAGAAATGTGTTCCAATTGTAGATAAATTATTTTCTTAAACGTTACAAATATTACAAATTAAAGTAACAAAGTAATATCAGAAACCCCTTTTAATAAAATAAGTTATGACCTGGATGGATGTGAAAATCATTTCAGTATGAATATTGTAGATAAACTTCCTATAGTTGTACATTTATTAGAACCATTCCCTTTTATCTTTTCACGTTTGCATTGATTGTATTAACTACCAGCAGTTAGTTAGCTTTTCTACTTAAGAATAATACTTTAAATATAAATTATTAACTCACACTGTTTACACAAATTGAGGCAACTGTGCAAATATTAAAATTGTACTTCATATATGTAGTATATATATTTAGCAAAAAACAATGAGGGTAAATTTTGAATGAATCATGTAAATAACATATCCAAACATGCTTCTTTCCTTTCTTTTTCAGCTTACACGGTCTACTAGTTCTGCCACATACATATAAGTAAATGTAGAACTGAACTAATATAAAATGTGGAATATAAATATGTGAATCGTAACATATTTTAATTTGGGATAATCCCACAAAGTTCAATGAAAATACAATGAAGATCTAGAAGAATCGTTGAGACAATGCAAGGTCAAATTATTCACTTTGTAGAGTGCACAATAATATTTATATTATTCTGATCTGCCATGTACATCTGTATCTGCTCTTAATTGACCCCATAGAGCACCGCATTTATGAAAAACAACATTCAAGTACTTAAATATACTATGCAACAACTGGACAAACAACTGCAGCAGTCGACCCCACTGTGCTGGCTATAAAAAGCCGTCGCAATTGGTAACAAGTTAAGCAGTTCCCGCAGTTTAGCTCGATCAGCATGTTCAACCTCAAGTTCTGGATTCTCATTGCAGTCGTCCTCGGCACGGCACAAGAGTGCCTTACAACGCCGTGTGGGGCATGCGGGGAGAGTGAACCTGTCGAAGGTGTCGAGAATCATTGTCCCTGTTGTTCTTGCTGCAGGTGTTGTCGTTCCTGCAACTGTGGCGCATGCGGCTCGTAGCAGGTGAGTCACAGACAACAGAATTTGATATTTATTTGTATTTTTTAAATGATATATCGATTTACTCATTGTATCCACTCATCGTATGCCTTCATCGTATATCCTTACAGAACTGAGAACTTGCTTCGTTTGGAATTCGATTTGTTTGTTACTTCTACACTTGTTATCATTAAAATGAATGTTGTTGTCTTTAAGCCAAGTGTGTTTTATTCCGTGCACTCTTTACTTGAGTTGATGCCACATCTTCTCTCTCTCTCCCCGTCTTTGCACAGTGTTGCATTACTTTGTGCGTTCAATTGTAAAGCTGATGACGCTGCAATGCACAGACAATCATTTTCATTGCATTGATCATTCGTTTTTTATTCATATTCATTCATTCGTTGGCAAAGTAATTTCTTTGCTTTGCCCTTTTTGTGCTACGCTTTCTTGACTTCACAGCCCACAATCAGCGAGTGAAAGAGGAACAGTCAAAGAGAGACAGAAAAGGAGGGAGACCGATGACGAAGACAAAGGCAAAAGTAATCATATCCTGCACCTTGCCTCAGACATTCGATTTCGCTTTGTTATATCCCGTGCTGCAGCAGCGAGAGGGTATATTGATTTGCTGTAATGAAGGAGAGGAAATTACTGAAGGTTTTTAAGTGTGTTAGAATACACTGATAAGTTTATATATTATATAAACCAAATTACTTTCAAAAGCAATATATTATAATAGGAGGTAAAGAACATACTAAGCTTGAAGAAATCTGTCTTCTTTATAAAATGTTGTACATTAATAGAACATATATCTCACTTTTGACTACACTTACTTGAATTCTACAAGAATAATATATATTAAAGGGTATTAAAAGTCTGGAGGAACCAAGGCTTCAACGGGAACAAGTCTTACGCAAAATAAATTTGAAGACATTCTAGGGTATTTTAGATTATATTTTAGTTTCTTTCCACAAACAGCTTGTACAATTTTTGATTTAAAATTCACCTTAAGCTAAACTTCAAATTCTTTCTGCTCCCCCTTTTCTCACTCTACATTCTTGTGGTTTCTTTTTGATACCTTCTTTTTATACACTCTAAAGGACATGCGACATCTCCAGCTAATAACCTTAAAAGCCTTATCGAGTCATTTAGTATGAAAACAAGCAATTAAAATGATGAATATGCAATAAATGTGGAATATATACAACATTCAAAAAAAAAATGAACAATTCACTGTCTCTACCTCCCTTTTCCCCTCACTTCTTCCCCTTACCTTGCAATCATCCATTTTATATGCTAATGAGTAGCACATTTCTATCTAGAAAAGCCAGAAAAAATAAAGAAGCGGACACACATTTGCCTAATGAAAATAGCGCCATTAAAATGGAAAAAAACAACTTTAGATAGCACACTCGACATTCGTTATTCGTATTTGTATATTCGGGTATTCGTATACAGTATTTGACGCTGTTCGAGTTTCGACTTTCGGCAATTAAAATGCGACGAGCATAAGGTGCTGTCTCTGTATACCCTGTCTGTCCCTCCCGCTGACTTGAAATTGATATAAATATACAGATAGATAGATGATACTCGAGGCAGAGAGGGAGAGGGAGAGTCGTGAATCGGGGGAGGGTTAAACTCAACGATCGTCTAGCAAATTAGAGATTAACACGCATGTGTCCCATTCATTTTCGGTGTGGGTGGTTGGTAGTTCATCGACCGTTGCTCGTGCCAAACTCGTGGCCAGTTTTATAACAATACGAATTGGAGCAATTTGATGGAAACTATAAAACTGTCGGACACACTCAAAAACCACACAAATGTTTATAGAGAGAGAGAGAGAGAGAGAGAGAGAGAGAGAGAGAGAGAGAGAGAATTCAGATAGATAATGCAACTGCCGACTGTGACGACTGCAGTTGACTCGTTAGATGTGCAGGGTGTGTTGGTACTTTCAACTCCCCCCCTCTCTTTGGTATCTCTTCCCCCTTCTTCCTGTACTACTTTTGACTGCTGCCTCACCTTGTGTTGCATCTCGCTGTGGCAACGTATTAATTAAACTGCCCACGAGCCTATGCGCCTGTCACTACTTGCCCGCCTGAGGTCAACTTGGTCAACTTCGGTCAACAATTTAATTATATTGCAGACAACACACACGCACACACCTACACACATATAATGAGTTTGTATGTTTTGCATTTTCAACTTTTAATTTTCTCCATATTTGTTTCTCCAATTGCCGCTGCTTAATTTGATAATTGCAATTACGCCTCATGCAAGTCGACGAGGACGGCGACAGCGAGGCGTGGCACGTTCCTTGTTTGTCCAGTTGACGGGTTAATTGGCATTTAATTTGCCGCAAATTGGCATATTATGAGTGCCTAGGCAGCTGCTACTAGTTAATACTAGTTAATGCCCTTTAAAGCCTAATGTTATTTATTTAGTGTGCGGAGGAGGTCAATGAATATTTCTGCTAAGAGACTGAAATTGATTCCACTTTAATGTGGATTAGAGTATACAGAAAATATTAATAGATTTGTTGTTCATTTTGTATATATTTATGCTTTATTTGTAAGTTCAACTCATGAAATATGTACATAACCTAACAATTGTTAGTGCAGCTATGCAATGAATCATTGAAGATGACAAGGGATAAATCAGTTTTGTATATATAGTATTGTCAATGTGGAAAAATTGCAAAATTTTTATTGTTGAGGTGCTTAAATAGTTTTTAGAGTATATTCTGAATTCGGAATTATTATAATTGTATTTTTCGATCTATACCAAATAAAATGGAATGCAAAGTCAAATTTTCTTTAGAGAAGAAACTGCTGAACAGTCAAGAACTGTATGGCATTGCAATCAATTCATAAAAATGTACGTATAACGTTCAGAGAACATACATTCGCAGAGTACCAATCAAGCGATACTTTATAGTATTTTAAAAATCTATGCTAGGGAAAAATAATACCGGAAACAAAGGAATATATCGGTACAGAGAAATTCTGTAGCCAAAGATAAAGCTAAGTCAGAAGTCAGGGGTTTAAGAATTTAAAATATAAAATACAATCTTCAGTTTTTTATATTTTTAAAACATCTTCAATGTTTCAACTCTTTCAATATAAACTGCAGTTCTTCTACTAGTTCTACACAAGAAGTAATTACTAAGAAAGTCATTATTTATTAAATATTTATCAATAATATAATTGCAATATTTTGTGTGAACGACTCATAAACATAATAAATAATTTGAAGATTTAAATTGCACATTTCCCGTTTTGCATCTGTACAAATATTTGGACATCATTTGAAACTGTTGGCAACGTCAGGAGTTCGTCCTTAGGCCAATGACCAGGGCAGATAAATATGTTGAGTGGAATGGAATAAATGGAAATGAAATTGATTGATGAGCCATCGCAGATAAAGTCAACTCGCTCGCGTTTTGTAGCTAACACTTTGACAGATTGCCGGCAGTCGGGCGTGCTGGGCTGACGGGTTGATAGGTTGATAAGTTGGCTTGGGTTGATGGCTTGGGTGGGTTGCACACTCTGTGTGTGTCTGGTGGTTTTGATGATGATGCTAAATCCAACAGCAGGCAAAGTGTCAAATTGTAATAAAGCCAGCATTAACGTCGAACAATGCCAACAACATTATCAGCTCCAGCCTCATCCTGGGGTACCGGAAAGACAACAGAGAATTGAAATGTTTATGCTGCCACGAGTCAAATAGACGGACAAAGGGGTGCATGTTGTCATGAGGGGAGGGGAATGAGAGCTAAAAGAGCCTACGGCTCGAATTGAGATACAAATGTAAATGCTTGAAAATTGCTGTGTCTTGCGGCTTATTGACATTAATGTAACAATTGTCACCGGATTTATTAGGGTTTATATAGCACAAAAGGGGTGTACCCTACTCTCTCTGTGTGTATGTGTGTGTGTGTGTGTGTGTGTGTGTGTTATCAATCATTTGATTGATATTAATGAGCTGAAATTTGCATTATTTTGTAATGAACATGAAACCGCAGAGCAGGCAACTCCATAACTATACACATCTGTATATATATCCGCATCTGTATCTGTATGTGGGCTGTCATAGTACTTGGAGATTTGCAAAATGTTTGCATATATTTCAGGGATAATTAACCGCGTGCAACACGACTTCGCATTAGCTTGAGCCTGAAACTCAAATTCAAACTCGAATTCCAAATTTGGCAATTGGCAAAGCAATAAATAACCCAATGGCATTTTCAACGAGGGGCTTCGTTGTGCAGAACTGTGATTGGAGCAGTTGGTGATCCCATTGAACAGAGCTGAAATTGTGCTCTTAAATTTGTTGGAAAATTAGAAAAAGTATTGGAACGAAATGTATGGTTTGTGATTACTTTGTGTAACAATATGTTGAACAGGGATTTCAAAAGGTAGAAAATATTTGTGGAGCGAGGGTGGCTTAGTTAGTTAAGTAGAGGGCAGCATTCTACATGCTTGTAGTCTGTATTTCAGTTGATTAAACATTTAACAGTCAGTTAAATATTTTGGAGGATTTTTATGAGTTTCCTAAGTGATTTTGAATTGAACCACCAGTTAAATCTTTTCTAATTATTTAGACATATAAAATGTACAGTTTCTTTATTATTAAATATTTTAACGATACATAAAGTTGAACATTGAATTGTTAGCTACTTCATTAACCAATACTTAAATCAATATACTTTAACATTTATTATTTACTTTTAATATGTTTTTTTTTTTTTACTTGTTATGCTCTACATTCTACCACCAGTCAAATAATTTGTATATATAATTATATTTTTTTGTTTTTTAATTACATTATTAGTTAAATATTTGTTAGCTTCTTCATAGCTCTCTTTTTAGTTTCCTACTTAAAGTAAAACTAAAAACTAAACTGTCTGCTCATTATTCTCTATGCTTTTTTTCTTGCCATTGAATGTTCAAATTATGTATGTAGTTATACAGTTAATTGCCAGTTAAGTATTCCGAACTTTCTTAGAGATCAGAGAAATATATTTGTATTAATTACTCAAGAGTTCCTAAGTAATCATTTATATTTCCTTCTTCTACACAAATAATTAAGAGTTGATTATTTTTGAGTTTCCTAGTTAACCAACAGTTAAATCTTTTCTATTTTACTTTGAAGTTCCCTAAGAGTTGTTAGTTTCAGCTTCTTATTACCACATAGTAGTTCATAGTCAGTATGCGGTTCCCCTGGGTATTTTAGCCTTTACTAAACTGACCCTCGAATGTTCTTTTGCCTTCTTTTGCCTTCTTTTTGCATTTCTATATTTAAATTATAACGAATTTGTCGACGTTTTATGCATACAAAAACCTCAAGATATCAAAGAGGGGAAATCAGCTCGACAAGGAGATCAACAATAAACCCACAAGAATACAAATTACCAACGTGCTGTAGAAACTCCCCCTACACAGCAAGTAAACACACACAAACACACACACACAACACAGGGGCAGGCCATATAAACGTACAGTTTGTGGCGCATATAAAAACGGAAAGCAAATTTGAATTTTTAAATTAGTTTTTGTTAACTTTTGCTGCTGTCGCTGGGCTTTTTGCCCACCTTGTTGTTGCTGTTGTTGTTGCTGCTGTTGTTGTTGTTGTCATAGCCTGGAAATGTTTAACGACTCGTAAGGAAATTGCAAAGTAAAATGTCTTCAGGAATTTCCACATTTTTATGCAGGAAGCAGCGCAGGCAGCGGAGGCAGAGGCAGAGGCAAATGTAATAAAAAGCGAGCAAAAGAAACCACAAGATGGCGGTTAGAGCGGGCGTGGGGAAGGGAGGGGGTGGAGACATAAGAGAGGCGCAAGGGTCGTTCAGGGGGGTTGCGCTGGGTTTGGTCTGGTGGATTTGCTCACTTGGGTGGTTCGCTGCCTCCACAAAATGGCGAATTAAATTTGAAATTGTTAGAGCAGGAAAGATAGCGAGAGTGCGGCACAATGAGAGGAAGAGAGATAGAGGTAGAGAGAGAGCGCAACAGAGACAGGAAAGTAGCAAAGAAATGTCACGACAAGTTGTGGCAAAAGTTGTGCCTGCTTTTGCTTCTTCCACTCTTCTTCTTCTCCTTCTCCCAGCCTGCTGTAAAATATGGAAAAATGTCTGTTTGTCTGTCCCAGTGTGCGTCCGTCTGTCTGCCAAGGTGTGCGAGAGACAGGTTGCTGCTTATGCATACCAAATACTTGTGTGGCATCTCCCCTACTCCGTGCCAGCAAAAGTTGATTTGTTTTGTCAGCTCTCTTTCTATCTTCCTCCCTCTCCCTCTCTCTCTCTCTCCCTTTCCTTTCTTATCGAGTGCATGTCATTAGCCCATAGACTCAAGTAGAAGCGAATATCATATTCTAATTATATTCTGACAGGTCAGCGAGCGTGACTTGTTGGGCAAATGTTGATTGTAATTTCGGTTCTGCTATTGAATATTTTTCGATTTCACATATTCTTTGAAAGAGGGTATTTATTTATTATTTTGCATATTTATTCAAGTGGAAGTATATGAACGAAATCTAGAGATTTGTAAGTTTTATAAGAGATTTGTTTTGCATTTGTAAATTTTTCGATTTTCCAGAGATTTAAGCAACTAATTTTAAATTACAATAGACAAAGATAGAAAAGACTTGACTAAACAAGATTTACCATTTTTTTTCTTAATTTTACATAACTTTTGGACTTGATTTATTGGTTAAAAATAACCACTTGTACATCGATTTCTTGACAATTTGTGTGTAATTAGTGCAAAATTCCGTACATTTTGTCCGTATGAACACCTAGATCTCTGAGATTATAAGCGATAGGTAAACCAAATTTGTTAACAATATGTCCAATTATTGCGCACAGATAAAGATTGTTTTAAACTGTGGCCACGCCTCCTGCCTCTTTTATAAGTTGAAAAAAAATCAAATTGCAAGTGTAATTTTATAGCTAAATATTTATTCATTGTATATTGTATATATATTGTACATTGTTAATATCTATAGCTATGCAAATGATTACTAAGTATTCTTACTTATATTTGTTTACTCTTGAACTTCAAGACAAATGTAGCAGATACAATCTAAGTTCTCTGTATCTGCAACCAAAGTTATACCACATTTTTATATGATTTATCATTAAGCTAAATCCTTAAGCTTAATTTTTTTACTTAATATATTAATATATTTTGTTCAACTCGAAGTGAAAGCCGTCGTCGCAGTTGGTCGCAGGTCAGAAGCACGTTGAGTACTTGGCTAAATCAGAGCAAATAAAACACAAATTGTGGCCAATAAGCTCAAAGGAAATGTAGAAAGAGAGACGAGTAGGCAGATAAACCGACACATGTGGATATAATCAGCGCAGCAAGCGCACAAAGGAAACGCAGACAGAGGAAAAAGGACAAGTAACGAAGGACGAAGGTCGAAGGACGTGGGACGGAAAGACTGCAAAGGAAAATGGGAAAAGCGGCAAAAACTTTGTGCAATTTATGTGGCCAAGGAAAATTACTTGTCGCTGCGGGCGAAAAATAACAACTGACGCATGAGTGTGTGCAAAAGAGAGAGAGAGAGAAAGAGAGAGACAGAGAAGGAAACAGTGTCTGAGGGTACGTGTGTGTGTGTGGGGAAATTAGACAACACAAAGCGCGCTCAAAGTGAGCCACGTCACGGGGAAATATTCAAATTGGCATTAACATTTTTCGTTTGTGCTGCAGTTGTTGCATGTGCCATGTGGCATGTGGCGCGTTGCGCGTTGCCTCTGGTGCGAACTGTTGCAATCGAAAATTGGCTACACCACACGCCCCACACACGACCGGCCCCAAAAGATAAAAGACAGCGCTGCCGGCTACGGACGCCGCAACAGCAACAACATTGTGTTGCAACAACAACAGCAACAGTTGCTGCTGATCACTTTCAACTTTTTTTGCCTTTCCATATTTATTTTTTGTTTTCATTCAGGGCATTCAACATTCCTTTTAGCTGTTTCGTGTTTGCTTTTGTTGTTGCTGTTGCTTCTTCTGCTCTCAAGTTGCTGAGTTTATTCCACTTTGATTTCAGTTTCAGTTGTCCGCTCAGCTCTGTCCCTCTGCATCCTGTGTAACTGTGGTGAGGATATCATTTGCATACTGCTGTACTTTTAGCTGTTTTCACGCCAAAACTCACTCAGAGTTATAATATTTTCGTTACTATCGATATTGCAGCTCATAAACTGTATTTTAAATTCCTTTTAATATCAATATAAACTTGTTCAATAGTTTTAAGCCAAAATTGTACTTTAAGCTAATGTCGGGTGTGTTTGTAAGATAATTCATGGTTAAATTATAGACAAAACTAAAGATGTTTGACAGTGATACAAAAGACGAAACGTTCGTCAGCTGTTTAAACCAGTGTTGCCAAAAAAATAATAGCTAAGAAATCAACCTTTACCTGCTCCATATGGACGTGCACCCAAATGAATTCTTACTGCCAACAGTTTTTTAAAGTCTACCCTTATAGTCTCCAAGATTTGGGTTATCCTAAGCGGTTAGCTGATAAAGACATTATTAATGTTAAAGGTCATTGAATAATTTATTTAGATCCAAGTGTAAATCCCTTCGAGGCCCCTTTTATAATTTCCGTTCTTTAAAATACGTATGAGGGAGGCCTTTATGCACAGCACACGTCTTGAAACGGGCTGCATTCTTGACTGTGCAGTTCTTAACTTTTTTCAAAAAATATTTGATGGAGTTTTAACAAAATTAAAAGTATTTTAATTCCCTTTATATACTTTACAGTTGTCTTCACCAATATTGACAGTGCACTAACATAAGCCGATAGTTCGAACAGTTTTCTAAATACTGACAAAATTTCAAATTTATAGCTAAATTTCCCTTGTGCCAACACTGAAAGCACACAGCGTCAGAGCTACCTCTATCTGCATCAGCTCTGCTCTGCCAGTCGATTTCGTCATGTTCCACTTGATAAGAATTCTGATTGGTTCTTGTGCGCAACTACATTTGCATATTTATGATTTTATTTGACTGCGAGTATCATTTTTCTTTTGAAAGTTTTTAATCAGAGCGAGAAAAGAGCAAAAAAAGAGAAATAAAGCGAAATGAAATGAGACGAGACAAGGCGAGATAAAGCGAGACGAGGCGAAGTTTAAAACTAATTAATTCTCCTCTGACTAACTTGACGAAGTCGACCGAGATTCCGATGGCAGACAGCTTGACAAATGGATGAGTGTGTTGGTGTTGGTGTGTGTGTGCGTGTGTGTGAGGCAATTTTGAGGTGTGCCCTAGCAAAGCGGCAAAAGGAGAAGGTTACACGGGACCAAGGGCAAGGGCAAGGGGAGTCTACTCCCCATTTCGAACAGAAAAGTACAAACTAATTTCCATGCTCGGCACGCGCACAAATACATGGAAAATCATTAGGGTGTCGGATGTTTTCGTATTAGAATAATTAAATGGCAAACGCAAAGCTAATTGGAGCGAGTCTTCCCCTGTTTGTGTGTGTGTGTGTTGGCAATAAAATAAAAAAATGTCCTAATAAAACTTAAGTTGAATTGGCGGCCATTTTGCGGCGAGGAACAGGCAGCAGGGGGGGGCAGAGCAGAGCAACTCTGGTGCGTGCCTATTTATTTAACAAATTAGCATAATTGTTCACAAAATAAAATTCAACTTAAGTACAAATGATGGCAAAGTCACAAGCAGCAAGCTGGACAGTTGAGCGAATTACACTGACAGAAATTGCGTGGCTCGATTAACTGAAATGAATGTAAAACATGCAGGAAGCTTTATGAGTTGTCAATTTGTGAGATATTTGCATAGTTACTTATGATATGTTAGCAAATACATACTATATAGAGTTATTAAATAAAGTTGGCATGAATTTTGTTCGTATGAACACTTATATCTTTGAAGCTATAACAGCGAAGTCTATAAAATTTAATTACAACATGCCTTCATATTAAACGCAGATAAAGTACGACTTACAATTTAACCACGCCCCCCTTGTGCCTACATAAATTGATAAAAATATAATAACAAGCACAATTCTGAACTAGAGAACTCAACAGCTAATTAAAGTTGAGTCCCAATGCTATAAATAGTTAGTAAATCCTCCTTGGCATGACTTTTGTCCGTATGAACACCTTTATTGTAGAGATTATAAGAACAAGGACTACCGAATTTGGTAACAACATCTGTTAATATCAGACGTAAATAAAATTATATTTTAAATTTAAATAAATGAATAAAAAATGAAATAAAAACGTAATAAATAATATGATAATATATATAAAAATATAATACGACGTTAAATTTTTGTTGTGTAGAATCCGCTTTAGCTTTCTTATTTGTTTATCTTTTTCGTTATAGTTTTTACCCCATTGATTTCTCTCAGTGCAGCTGACAGACTGTTAATTAACATGTGGGTGCAGGACGCATCCCGCAGCGCAAATTAGTTTGTACGCCATGCTAATTGCAAAATGGCGTGTCAGGCCACAATGAAAAGCTACGCGTAGCTTTGCCTCACTGTGCTTGTTGTTGTTGTTCTTGTTGCGGCTTCTGCCCGGAAAATATATGAAAATTGTTTTGACTTTAGATAAGCGACACAAACGACACAAAGTCAAACGTGCACTGGGCGCGTCCTTCTGTCTTCCTTTTCCTTCCTACCTTCCTTGTTTCCTTCCTTCCTTCGCCTCTGCTGCGTCTGCCGTGATAGACGCGACAATAAATTTAACGAGCTGCAGCCGAAGACAGTTGAGAAACTCGCAGCCACTTGGCGGCCACTTGACAACCCTAATTACTTTTTCCCGTTCACAATTCGCACAGCTGCTCGAGTGGGAGATCACTCACAGCAGATCTCAGTCAGATCTGGCGAGGCACAAAGGATGCAGTAGCTTTTTTTGTCTGTGTCCATCGACGATAAGCTTTGTCGCAGCAGTTTGTCGCCAACACGCAGCGACAAGTTGTCATTGAACTGCGAAATCAGGGGGGAATCGGACTATATAATCGAAGGAGAATATTGCAGCAACAAAGAAGTTTTTCAGTTGCCAACAATGACAACTGAGTGTCATCGTCATCAGCCACGTCGATGAGGACGATGGGGTGTCCCGGCTCTGTGTCTGGCCAGCTGACAGGGTGTGCCGTACACACTCCCTCTGTCTTTCTCCCTTTCTCCTTCTCTTTCTCCCCCTCTCTTTCTTGCTTTTTCATTGCTTAAAGTGTTGCCCGGCACACAATTCGTATTGTGTTGTTACGACACAAAAAACGCTTATGTTGTGTTGGCCTCGGCTTATCATGGCAGGCAATTTAACAAATGGCCAATATTATTATTGCGACTGATAAGTAACCAACACATAAACACACAACAGACAGACACGACAGACAAAAATACAGTAGATGTTCTGTTACTAGAATTAAAGCTTTATTGTAATCGAACTCGTGCTTTGAAAGTGTTTTAAAATCAATCGTCTTACAAATTTCGGGTTAATTAATCCTTTTAAATATAAACAAGACATTGGGTAATACTCATTGGGTTTTATGGAAAACATTTATGTATAATGTGACACCCCTTTATCTTAAATAGTAGGCTCTGATATCAAATCCCAAAGGGGATTCTTTGATTTTGTACTGAGTCAAGCTTGGTTATTCAAATTCCCCAGAAGTAAATCTATTTACAACGTTTGAAAATATTGTAATTTCTTTCCCCAACACTTAACATACTTGTATGTATATAATAATAATATAATTATAATATAATATATAACATATGTATTATAATTATAATATATATCGTTTTGTGTCAGAAAATATTAATGCTAAAACAATTTAGTTGAAATTATGAACATATTGACAATCCATGCGAAAATTTAGTTGCTCAGAATTTCATAAACGAGCAACATAATCTTAGAATATATATTTTATTGATGATCTGATTAACTTCATAACATCCCAATTAATTAATTTAGATGTAATAAATATATTTATTGACTACTCTATGTATATTCATTTATTTATTACCTTTCTATTCTTAAAACCTTACGCCAATACGGCATGCCTCCACAAAGCCAACCGTTTAGCCGAGACACAAACCTCGCGTGGCTTTCAGGCGCACGAGCCACCAAAGCTTTTCACGTATGCCTCAAAGGAGGCGTGCTGAAAGCCACCCCCTCACCCGCACAACAAACAACACACACACTGAGCACATGTGTGCGTGCATGCCTGCGTGTATGTCAGTCTTGTCTGCCTGTCTGCTTGTGTGTGTGTGTGTGTGTGTCTCACTGTGATGCGTGTTAGCTGATTATGCTGCGTGCGAACACTTGCAGCATCGACTGTGCGCCTAGTCAAAAATCTACCACGAAAGAATGTGTGACAGTGTGTGACAGAGCGAGAGCTGTGGCAGTGTGCGTGGGCACAAACAGCACACATGTTCACACACTCACACACAGAGAGAGAGAGAGAGAGAGGCGCATGTGGTGACCTTGCGGCAAGTGGTGTAGCAACCCCTAAGCGAGCACACAATGTAACACAACGTAGTAATGCAACATTCTGTTGGCATTGCTGTACGCCTGCTACGCTAAGGTTGCTCCTAGTTACGACGTAACTGTTAACCGGTTTTGTCTGTCGCCGTGTACCGCGTTATGTAATTTCCCTCCTTTCCTTCCTCCTCCTTCTCTCCGTTCTCCCTTCTACTTCCACCTCCTGCCTAGTGCCCTGCTTGTGTCTGTGTGTTATGTCAGCGCGTGTTAACGTCAAACCCAGCCCAGTAGAGCACAGACCTTTACTCCGCCCCTCCCCGGACACGCCCAGCACATGCGCAGAGCGAGGCAGCGCAAGGCAGGCCCTTCTGCCCGTTGCTGTTCGCCTGGTAATCCTTGGGCGGGCGTTACCTTAAGAAGGGTTAAACGGTTGATGGACACGTGTCGTAACTGAGGTTCTTTTACGGCCTTCGGGAGTCTTGTGAAAAATCGCCAAGAACCAGTCGAGCCACACCCCCAAAATGCCCGCCCCGCACTTGCATCAAGTGCTCATTATTGGATCGCGCACACACACAGGCCCCGGCAGCAGAAGCAGCGGCAGCAGCTGAAAAAAGGTTGCACGCGTTGCCACCCACTCTGGGCGGGCAGAGGCGTCGTATGCGAGCGTTCAACGAGCCAAGCGAACCCACCCCTAATATGCGCGGCAATTCTAAACTGAACACACCCCCTCACACAGACAGAGACAGATGACGAGCACACTCACACACACTGAGGCACACTTTCGATTTCGTGTGTGACGCGCATTGGAATGCGATTTGTTTGGCGTGCTGTGTGTGCTGTGCGCCTGGTTGAAAACTGCGAGCGGAATTTCCTTTCGTTTGACTGTGAACCCTTGGCCAAGTGGCCATGAACGCACTCGCTGTGGCTTTGCAGTCGCGTGCGGAGAGGGTGACAACCCCTAAGGCAGTTGTCGTTGTAGTTTTACTCAGGGATCGTCTCTTCAAGTTACTTTTTTACTGTAGCATACTTTTAGTTGCTGTTAAGGACATGCATAAAATATATGTACAAACGATAAAATAATTGAGTACATCGAATTGCAGTGAGCGCACAAAACTATGCAGCAACAAAAAATGTTGTACACATATGTCACGTAAATACTTCGGAGCTCACAAAAGCAATCAACATATAAGTTGCTACTTTAGAGCCCTAATATTTGCTGAGGCGCACTTTTATACAGCGCAGCAGGCAGCAGCACTGTGGCTGGTTTTTGTCACGGCTAAGTTAACAGAAATGAGCAACAGATGTCGTTAGCCTGCCAAATGTGGAGCAAGTTATTTTCATGTGGAGTTAATTTGTCTTAGGTTTGTAACCTGACTGCAGTAAAAGAACTGGTTTGAAACCTAACAACAATTTGAAATTATGTAATTAAATTAAAAAGCCAAATAAAAATATATAAATAATATTTAAAATATAGCTAATACACAGTATACGCCCACAAATATATAAACTGCTAATTAGCAGCTACACATGCGACACATGTTGTCATTATATAGCACTAAATGCATCCTACAATGCACGATCGGAAGAAATTTCTACAAGAGAACACTCAACGAATAATCTAATTAACCGCCAGCGTGATGAGTTTCAACTGTGAAAAGATGAATGCTACTAATTTCAACGACTGTCGAGTGACAAGAGAGAGACAGAGAGAAAGGCAGAGGAAGAGAGGGAAGAGAGGGAAAGCGACATGGGCGACATGATGTCAAAATGTCAAAGTGAAAGGCAATAAATTGCTCAGCCAATGAGACGCGTCGCGTGCCCCAACCCCCCCATTCCTCAACCAAACTCAGCAGCTGCCACAGCAGCAGCGAAGAAGAAGAATTTTCAATTTCCGCGGCGGCATTTTTCAATACGGAAATTCCTTGGAGAACGTGAAACTTGTGGAGCGCTCTCTCGACAGCCCGACGACATTACGGACTTGTCTCAGAATCTAATTAGCTGGATACTTCATTAACCACAGCCGACAATCAACAAATGAGTAATTAGCCAGCGCCTGTTCTTCTCCCTCTCTCCCCTCTACCCCTCTTCCCCACCACTGTCTTGTCGTCGTGTGCAGTTAATTTTTCATAATTGAGCAATTTATATTCGCATCTTTGACAGGATCAAAGTTAAAGCCGACAGCGACTGTGAATGGCGGCATGCAAATTTCATGCGCAGTTTGTCAACTCACAGCGCCGTGATAATTCCCGGTGGGCCTGCACCCAATGTGTGGCGCTACATATGAAGTCGGCAGAGAGATCGGCAACTTGGGGCGAGATTTGTCTGCACTTTAAAAGATTTGCTAGCGATGGAATGAAAGAAAAAAGGATGAACAAAGTGTGATGCAATGTTGTATACAAAAAATATAACACTCTTCAAATCAGTCATAATCAGTTTTAAATAATATAAATTTGCAGATTCCTGTGACTTTTTAGACCATTTAGTATATATAATTACATATAGTATAATTTGAGTCTTTAGATCTTGTATGTACAATAACATTCACTTTTGTTGCTGTACATGATACATATATTCTTTATAGAATATATACACACAGATAAGAAGCTTATCTGCTACTTAGAAATTTTCATTTGCTGGCCAATATAACATGTCTATAATATATTGGGGAAGAATATATTTGCTGAATAAGTAATTTACATTTACTATAGATTCTGATGCTAAAGGTTTATTTGTTAATGTTTATGCCAATTACAATTTAACATTTGATTAATGTAACTATTACATTTCCATTTGGCTTGCGAAACTACGCACTCGAGTATAAACAACAGGTTTTCTTATGTAAATGCAGTGGATTGAACGGAAGATGTGGATCCCTTCGAGGACCATACGTCCTCGAGTTAACTCGTAGTTCATCAGTGGACTTCCATGCTCACCAACACATTGATCTTTGGCTCAGATATGTATGTCCTTTATCCACTGACCAGAATGTTTTACACTCTTTAAATTCCATATGGGTACAACCATCATGATTTGCTACTATGTTGCTGTCGTCCCAATCATACCACCCGGTGGCAGTCAAACTGCTGTAGTTGTCTGGTATAACAGGGATAACACTTTACTTCTGTATACAGAGGCGTAGCTACTTGTACTTACTAAGTAATTTCCTTGCTGGTATAAACTCTTCTCTACAAGTTTTCGAAAAATTTAAATTATTGTAATGATCTTGGAGTATTTCTGGTATTGTGAATGCCAATGTCAGCAAATAGCAGATAGGAATTCTAATTTCCCCTTCGATTTCCAGCATTGACAATGACAATTGAGATGGGGAATTGCTTTTAACACTCGTGTTCCATTGTATTTCCCAAATAAGCTGTTTATTTTGTTCACCCATTTTAATTACCCCTTCGACATCAACACTTGCATAAAAACCAACAACTTCCGCTGAAGAGAATTGGTAGGGAGAAGGGGCAAGGGGCAGGGGTAGTACCTGTGGGGGCGACATGTGAACAGAGGCCGCACATAAAGTGGGCAACCTCATTGGGTACCTGCAACGTCTTCCGAATGACGGCAATAAAATCCAAATTACACAATCAAAGTGACATTAGAAATGTCATTTCGAGCAGGAGGAGCACAGTGGGCACAGTGGGCATAGCTGGATACGCTCGGGAGTGCGTTGACAATGTCAAAACAGCGTTGAGAACAGCAAACTCGTGTCATAAATTTCGATTTGATTGTCTGGCAATGTCAAGCATTTTCACTGGAAATTTATGAAGGGAGACTGGGGAGTGGAGGGAGGTAGAGGGAGACAGGGAACTAGAGATCACTCCGGTCTATCAATAGTCGGCAGCCAACGTATGAGGCGTATGAGTGATTTGTTGTTGTTGCGCCATCTTTATGTTTGTGATAAATTAATTAAAATTAGACAAAAAACTGCAACGGGAAGCGCACTAATTAGCCAAGGAGACGATCGACAGCAGCACTCCCAGCTGCAGTCAGTGTCTCCCCTTGTACCCCACCATCACCCCGACCCCTCTGCGGCTCCCCCTCTGCCTGCTCGCATTGCTTGTTGTCGATGTCAGCGCAACAAATTTCAATTAGTTCACGCTTCACTTGGTCGGCAGCCGCGACGCGCTCATAAAAAGCAAAAGTGCCGCCCTCAATGTGAGTTTCAATATGAATCTCATTCTGATTCCCATGTTGCAAGCAAGCACTCTCTCTCTCTCTTTCCCTTTCTCTCTCTTTCCGCCTCTCTTGGTTACTCTGCCTTCGGCTGTCAATGAGCCGCAGACAGCACGCAGGCAGCGCACAGTGGACAAAATACGTCAAATTTCATTTTTGTGAAGTGACTATTTAAATTTATTGAAATTAAAAATTAAAACATATAATTTTAATTAAATAGGATTATAGAGAAATTCAAGTAATATATTTAAAAGGAAACAATTCAAAAATTCAATAGTTTTTTCGATTTTGTTCGCTTTTTAAACTTTTGTTCTACAATTTTTAAACTATTTTTTTTTATTATTTCCTTTTTATTACAATTTTAATTTTTTTAATATTATATTCACATTTTGCAGCACAGTACAGTGCCTGAAAACATTTTTATAATAATAATGACATTTATAAATAATAAAAAGTTGATTTTTTTTTTTTTCCTTATAATTTCGACATCTTTTATTAAAAACTTCGTTGTTCAATACTGTTTTAGGATGATGAATGTAAATACATCAAAATTTTTTGTTTATTCCGTCTTTATGTATTTTATTCTAATATTTCTTCTATTCTAAGCATTCAAATTTCAAATTTGTTTTATTGTTTTCAAATTTTGTAACCACTGTGCAGTAACTGGCTCAATGTTCTTTAGCAAGAGAATTGTTTTTCTATTATTTATATTTTAATTTTACGAAAATAATTTGCTTTTATATATTTGCAAATTGTTGTTCACTTTTGCCCACTGTGCCCTGCAACATTGTAATTAATTTGTGCAGCATTTTGTTGTAGAATGTTGATTGTGATTTTAATTAGGCACGGGGTCGCGCATTAAGCGGCCACCCAAAGCACTTGAGGTGCGTCGCCCCCCTCTTCTCACTCTCCCTTCTTCCTCCTCTCTCCCTCTTAAGCCCTTGGGAGAGTTGCTACTTGATGCGACTCTCTCTGCAACTGCAGCTTGCAACTGCTTGCAACGAGCTGCGAATGGTGGCAAAGGTTTAATGCGTTGCCCTTACGAGTTAGTTAAAGGGGAAGGGGCACTTGGTGTAGAGGAGCGGCCAAGGAGGGGTGCTGCTATTTTCGGGTCTCGACTGTCGCAGCTCCGATTACATGTTTTCTGTCATAGATTAGCCGCGGCACGGCCCACACACTCGAGCTGCCTCTGCTCACTCTGCAGGGCGTGTCACTTGCGGTAGCGCACATAATTTCACACTCCCTCTAGAGTGTGTATGGGTGTGTGTGAGGCAGTGTGTGTGTGTGTGTCTGTCTGCCACTGTTGAGCATCTGTTGATTTTTGTGGCGGCATTTCGCCTTCTTCTTCTGAGAGGGAGTCGAAGCACGCCTCGTCTTGCCTCGCCTCGTTGCTGCATCTGTAGCATGTAGTTCGTATCTGTATCTGTAACTTACAGCTAAACTGCATATTACTTATGCCACGATGATTTAGTGCGACGCGTGACAGATTTACAAGTTGCATTTACTGCATTAATTTATCATAAATGCGATTTAAATGCTTCGCTCGCTCGCACGCGAGCCTTGAAGAGCGCTGAGATTATTGAAGCAATATTTATGGGATACAATTAATCAATGGGAGAGGGAAGTATGGAAGAGAAGGTAGGGAGAGTTAAAGTAAAGATGAAGCACTAGCTATTATAAGACTAATGTAAAGATTAGTTTAGATTGAAATCAATAAGAAACGCAAATTTGTGTAGAATGTTCTAGAGATCTTAATGGATTAAAAGTTAATATTTATTGTATAATAATATCAATTTTATATATCTATAATATAATACAATATATATTGTGAGATGTTTTCAAGGTTATTTTAAGTTTTTTATGATACATTTCTCTAAAGATTTAAGGTTTAAATCAGGTTTCTTCAGTTACTTAGAATAAGTTCAAGTTGTGCCTTTACTCTCTAAACTTCCATTAAGTTTTCCCCGACTTTCACTGTCTAATTTAACCCAATTAACCTTAAGCAACATTTCATTGCTTTGTCAAAGTTATCTATAGTTATACCGGATATATCTCAGCAAATATTTGGCCAACTATTGTCAGTTGTTTGTCAACACCCCGTGCTGTGCAGCAAGAAGACAATTACCGCGTTGCAGATGTTGCCATTTCCTGCCTCACTAATTGTGATCGTCTGCCTGCACACTAAATGTGCTATAAAGATATATAATATATATATATATGTATCTGTATAGTGTGAGTATAAATACAAACTGATCGAGACACATTTTCGCCTGTTTTCCTCTTTGGCAAACTTAATTACGGCGCGAGGCGTTGACACAAATATCACTTGCAGGCTGCCAACAGAGCAAGTGAGAGAGGTTGTTAGAGGAAGCAAGACAGCAAGAACATTCGCTATGGCTAATTAGAATACAGTTGAATATAATGTTTTTATGACTTTTTAATGTAGTTTTCGAAATTTTACACAAATTTTGTCACATTAATTTCGGGAATGAAAATGTAACAAAATTAAAATGAAAATGGAAATCAAAATCGAAAACGGAAATCAAAATTGCAACTCAAATTTGTCTATAAATTCGAATTTGATTTGCAAATCGGGCACCAACTGTGCCTCGCTCTGATTGGCAATAAAATGTGCACGAGATACAAATGTATCTTACGCATGCAATCGAGAGCTGTTTGTGTTGTTTGGTTCTTTTTTTATGTGCCATGAAATTAATTTACGATTACGACAATTTAAATTTTTAAAACGACACTAAAAATATGTTAACAAGTCGACGACGGCGACGAGGACGACGAAGCTGTTGGCGACGCATTGTCGCAGCGAAAGTGTTAAAAAAGAACTTTGCATCTTGCCACAAATGTGACCGAGCGATTTATGATGAGGCACTGTGGTTAGTATACCCTGTAATCACTAGGTAAAAGGGTATTATAGGTTTTTGACAGTTGAAAATGTTTGTAATAGTCAGATGTAGGCATTTTCAACTCCATTTCAGTATATATACAGAGTAAATACTTGATCAGCATTAACAGCCAAGTTCTTTTAGTCTTTTCTCAGTTTTTCTGTCCGTATGAACACATAGATCTCAGCGACTTTAAGAGCTAGGCTTATCAAACTTGATTATCATATATATTGTTATATGAGGCAGATAAAGGTTTTTTATTTTTTAGAATTTGACCACGCCCACTTACGCCTCTGTAAATCGAAATAAAAACTATTTGCAAGCATAATTTAATTTAATTGTAATTTTTGTTATGTGGAATAATTATCACCATCTCAATTGGATAATTCACATACAAGTTATTGCAAAAAAAGTAATAGTGTAGGGAATGTTGTTTGGTATCAGGTATATCTTAGGAGCACACTCACTATAGTAGCTTTCTTACTTGTTGTTCGAGTTGTTGTTGGGGTTGTGGCATGACACATTGTTCCCGTTCAGCCTTATTGAAGTGTTGACTTTATGTTTTCATATTTTGTCTGAAGTCATTTAATTTCTATAAAAAGGCAACCCCGGAGAAGGCTGGGAATCGAGTTGCTTGAGCTCCCTGGAAGTGGAAGGAGGGAGCTGGTTAGCTTGTCATGTGACACTGACATTTATGCCGCATTGGCAGAGGGCACAACTCATGCTCATTCACATTCATATTCCCACTCAGACTCACTCATTCACGGCCTATTGACAGCATGTTGTGTCAAGAAAGGGGAATGAGCAAGGGGGGAAATGACAACAACAAAAAGTCTTAAGGGGTACTTATTAAAGGAAGTTGTTAGATTTTATTGCCATAAAATACGATGAACCATAAAGCACGATAAAGAAAAATAAACACGTATAAGGCAGAGTCGCAGGTGATCGACAGAAAAGTGGACTTAAGTCAGGTGGAAGAAGGGAAATATAAAATATAGAAACGAAAAAATAATGATATATATATTGTAAGATATATAGTCTTTTTTCACTATTTCCGATTGGTATTGCACATCAATGTTTCACTTTGTTTCAACAATTGTATGAGGGGCCGACAGCTTACAGCGATAAGTAGAACTATTACTATTATGGGCTATTGTACATTAAATATATTATAAAGCACTGACCTATTCAATAGTTTTTGCCACCCTTAGGTCGTTTATGTTTGATCTCGAAATAAGGGTGAATCTGGTTGCAAAAGTAAGTCAAATAGAAACAACAGCCTATTACGGATATTAACAAATAAAACCATTATTTTGAAATATATATATACATAACTATTTGCAATTATTATTAATATTATATCATTTTATACATAGACCTATTTTGATTTAATAAGAGTTTACTACATCATTGATTGTTATCCCAACAGCGTGTGTAGTTTTGCCTTTGGCAAAGGAAGTACGCACCTTTGGTACATTGCCAATTGTTCATTTTAAACGAGCCCTCTTTATACCACAAGTGCACACAACGTTCAACGTTGGGGTTGTCCGGTTGTCCTACGGACCATGCGAGGTACGGCAAAGGCAGTCCGCTTGTGATCGAAGTGAATTTATGCGTTTCCACTAGATCATTTCCTGAAATCCAGTATCAATTATTTCCGTTAGTGCCCTCGTTAAGAAGATAGTCTGAAATTAGTTTCAATTCCTCGGCTGTTTCAAAAAGAGCCAAATCTCCGCCAAATCGACGACATATTTGAGCAGCATCAAACCAGTTGACTTTCCTTAGACCTTTGAAGTAGTACTTCTGCCCGATCCTAATATATGTTTCAGAGTCCCTTGTGGCACAGGAAACTAGTATTATATTTGGAATATTATGAGTAATAGCTTTTCATATATAATAACTTTTCAACCAGCATAAAATATTACCTTTAACAGAAGTTGTAGACGGATAATTTAAGTCAATTGCCAAAGCAAAGTATAAACAGAGCGCGATAGTTAAAAACCTTGTGAAGAACATTACGGAAACGTTGTTCATTAAATACTGAGTTCTCATCTTTAGGAGTCCAGCTATTTATACACGTATTCTTCTTCTACAATTATCTTATCAAACACAATGTAATTATATTTATTTACTGTACCTTGTTAGTTTAATATCTTATCAAAAAGAAAATAGAGAGCTATAGAAGAGTGCGATCTTGTAAAAATCAGCTAACAGCCTTTTTATTTGCTTCAGTCTTTGGTTGAGCTTTCGCAAATGATAAGAAATATGATGATGATAGTAATATGTATAGCTGTGCGAAATGATCTCCCGCTATCAGTAGATAAGCAGAAGACTGCGACCTTACTACGTTTCAGAAAATATAGGTCAAATTCAGTGCATTATTATCTTCATTATCAACGGATTTATGAAAATGCGATTGAATAATTAACATAGACGTTTTTTGAGAAATAATTTTAAGAGTTACTGATTTCCAAACCCATCTCTATAGTATGCAACACAAAATACGATAAAAATCGAAGGAATCGATTTGGTTAATTGGGTAGCGGATATACAATATCACAGACGAGTACACTTGTACACTTGTTGTGTAGTGTCTTCTGTCTTTTATCCATTTTTAATTTCTTCTTCAAGACTGTCTAGTTGATAGATATGAATTGATAAGGTATTTTTATTCAAAGTCTGAATTAAATTGAAAAATTGAATAAGAATGAAAAGGAAAAACAGGGGAACACTTAAGTTAAAAGCTGCAAGGGTATTAGACTTGTCGATATGCCAAAAGTATTGTTTCATACGTGCACTTTAATCTTATCATCAAGTTTTACGACAACAGAGACAAAGACAAAGACAAAGTGCATCTTCTGTAGTTCATTCCTGGAAAATATGAAGTTTATCTGTCACTAAACTCAGTTGACTCTTGAGTTAATTAATTGATTGCAGCTTATTTGTTATTTATTATCAATTGTGTTAGTGCAAGTCCATTTCACACGATGTTCAAGACTCATTTAACGAAAGACAAGAAGCAGGATGAGAGATAGGAAAAGGGAGCAGAGAGGAGGAGCAAGAGATAAGAGAGGAGGGACGATAGACGGGCTGATATCATTAAGGCCAAATAGTTTGCGAAACCACAGTGAGTTGTCTGATTCGAAAATTATTTATTTATGAATAGAGTGGGAGAGCAAGAGTAGAGTGAGAGAGGGAGAGGAAGAGAAAGGCAATTGAGCTTTATCTGCACTAATATTGCCTGTCAAAATGAACAAATAAACAAAATATGTGGCAAGAAGAAGAGGAGGGCAAACAAATGATGGATTGACATCAATTGCAGGAGTCAGCAAGTGGGGGAGGCATACAGAAAAAGAGAGAGAGAGCAACACGCAAACAGCGCAGCAAATCCTAAATCCCTCGAGAGGCGACTGTGGTTTTTGCTGTGCTTGTTGTTGTTGTTGCTTTTGTTGCGTTTTGCTTACATTGTTTGTTACACAAGTACACAACAATATTTTTTACTGCTATTCTTGTTGTTCAACCCCATTGTTGTTGTTGTTGTTGCAGTGGAGGCATGTCCCGCCCTTTTGTTGCCGCATTGGCTTTAAAATTGCTCGTGTTTTTTTTTTTTTCCTCTTTTTTTTGTACTTTATTTTTATTTGCAACATTTTTTGTGGCGCTTGTCGAAGCGAAAAAAGTGTAAAGGGAAGAAGGAGAGGAGGGAAGAAAGAGTGAAGGGAAGAGAGCGGGAGCAGCAGCAGCGAAAGGGAGCTGAGAACTGTGGAAAACATTCATAAAATATGTATTATGCAATCTAAGCTCGTGTGAGCATTGCTAAATATTTTATGCGCATGTATTGTGCAGCTCTCACACACACACGCACACACACATGCAAAAGAAAATACAATATTATTTATATCGGTAGTTTATGGCTTTGTTTTGCAGCAGACTGTGCGTATGGGTGTGTGTGTGTCTGTGTTGTGCGTGTGTTTGTATGTTAATCATTAATTTCACAGCCAAAAACAAATTAACAAATTTCTTTATGCCAGAAATACTCCACGCTTGAGCGAAGACAAATGAACTGAGCTGCCCCCAGCTACGCTATACCCCTCTCCCTCTCCCTCCCTCTCTCTGCCACAGGCAAGCTTTAGCATCACATGTGCCGTTTAACACATTGCGCAGCGCATTTTTGTTGTTGTTGTTATTGCTGCTTTTGCTTTATTGCTTCTTTCTTTTGCCTCCACACTCACATAAATTTCATCTTAAATTGCGCGCGCAGTAAAAAATGTCGCACAAAAACAAATAAAGTGCCTGCTCTCAGCTCTCTCTCTCTCTCTTTCTCTGTCACTCTCGCATGCTCAGTGCTGTGAAACTGCCGCTGCTCTCTGTGCATGTGTATCTCTGTCTCGCTCTGACTGCATGCGCCGCCTACTTAGCGCCGTTCGGGCAAGCACTGTGGGTGGCTGCTCTCTTTCCCGTCTGTGCTCTCTCGCATGCCCACGCTCTCTCGTTGGGTTTGCCAATTAGCGTATGTGTGTGTGTGAGTGATTTGCCTAAGTAGGCGGCTTTGAAATGAATTAATTTGTGATTTCGAAATAAATGAGGTTATGTTTTGTTATGTGTGCGTGCGCTCTTTGATCTGCTGCCAAATGACTGAACATTCCTCTCTCTCTCTTCCCCTTCCCTTCCTCTCTTCTGCCTTTGCATTTACGGCTTTTTAATGAGCATTATGTGAGTTTAATTTATGTCTCAATTTTGCGCATATTAAAAAAGAGAGCGCGACACACAGAGATGACGAATATTGCTATGATTGTGTGATAGAGTACTGCATGAATGCATTCAAGTGGGCAAATTAAACTGCAATTTGTTATAATTAGTAGCATTTTTGTGTGCAGTTTCAAATGAATGTGAGTGAATGTTGTTCTACTTCTGTGTACTCACTCACTTCCGTGTTGTACAGTGTGTAAATGAGTACAATATCTACTGTATCGTCTATGTATTCATGCAGTATCTTAGTGTGTCAGAGTCTAGGGTGTATAGTAAATAATTAGATTATTTTCTTATCTTCAACCTAAACCAATTTAATTCCCAGCACATATTGAACATAATCCCAGCAGTTGTTAATAAGTTGCTAAGCCACAATTTAAATTGCCTCAGGATGTGCTTGGGCTCAAAGTTTGTTAAGCACAACACACACACATACACATAGTACATATAAACACAGCACACACACACACTAGCACAGTACACACTCATACATATGAAACTAGCCAGGCCACATAAACTTGTCATGCTCGTAATGTGCTGACAACAAGAGCTTTATTAGGAAAACGCACTTGCAGCAGCTATCTCCCTCTTCCTCTCTCTCTCTCTCTTACTCCAGACTTAATATCTAAAGCAATTTACAGTTATGAAAATAAGAGACATATCCGCAAAACGACAAGCACAGAGCAGAGCAAGGCAGCAACAGCAGCAGAGCAGCGCAGCAGCAGCAACGACAGGGCAGCAACGACAGCGCCAACAGGCACCGCAACAACAAAAGGAACGAGGCGAGAAACTTCTGCTAACGAAGTAAGTACCCTGGAGGACACTTAAGCGTGCGACCCCCAAGACTCCCGACTCCCGTCCGGGCATAATGTCGCCAACATTTTGGCGAAATTACACACAAATGGCCAAATAAAAGGTGCAAAACTCTGAAATAGTTCTTGGGGCCACACTGGCACAGGCAGAGGCACCCACAGACTCAGTCAGACTCGCACTCTCCCACTCTAGCACAGGCACTGACACTGGCACAATCACTCACAGAGCCACTCGCACTCTAAGGCACAGGGACTCGCACTCTCCCACTCTAACACTTGCACAACACTGGCACTCACACTCTCTCGCACAGGCTCTCTCGCACAGGCACTCTCCCACTCTTGCACTCTCGGACTGGCACAGGCAGCTTTACTCAACCAGCCACTCTCTCACTGCCTCTCTTTGCTTTTTGAGTGAGTGCTGCTGGCGGCCATATTGGATGCAGACACTTGAGCACTTGCAGAAGCTCACAGCTATGAGTGCGTTCATTGGCTGCGCGCAGTATGCGTGATTTAAGGCGTGGCCTGAGTGAGTGATTTGCGTTCAAATGAGCACAAGCAACACAGCGCGTGTGCGCTGAGAGAGCGTAAAAGAGAGAGTGAGAGAGGAAGAGACCGCGGTTGTATGTGTTGTGTGTGTGTGGCCAACGAAATGAGGGTTAAATCGCGTGCATAATTTAGCAGTTCATTTCATTCATTTTGAGTGCAAATGCGCTCAGAGAGAGTGTGGGAGAGCAATGCCAGTGTGTGTGTGTGTGTGTGGGCACTGGCGCAGTGGCAACGTGGCAAATATCTACTGTCGTTTACCGCTACAATGACAAGGCATTTATGGCAATTAACACTTTAGCTGTTTATACTGCTCACTGCTGCTGCTGCTCGCTGCTCGGTTGCTGCTCTGCCTCTGCTCTGCTGCTGCTGCGACAAGCTGAGCGTTGTTGTTGCTTAAGTGTGTCGGCCATTAGCGCAGCCACCCACAAGCAACAACAACAACAGCAACAACTTGCCTAAAATCTAATTGCATTTCATGCAAATCACGTCGCTCTCTCTCTCTCCTTCTCTCTCTCTCTTTCACTCTTTGTTTTTTTCGGCACTTAGTGCAAATTCAATATGCTGCATAATTAATTTGCAATTAGCACGTTCCCTGTTTTACCTTATTACAAGTCCAAGCTGCAAACTAGTTTTGCCTCCCCTCGCACTTCTCCTCTCCCTCTCTTCTCCCCCTCCCTCTTCTGTTTCTGCCATTGCTGATGTTTCACGTTGATGGGCCTTGGGCATTTTTCAGCTCGACCGTCGGCACAATTCGCCAAGCGTTTTGCATTTTTCGCACGTACACGCGGCCAGTTACGGCCTCCCCCCCTGCCCCTGCCCCTTCCCCGTTGCCTGCTGCTGCTGCTGCCAAATGCGTTGGCATATCAAATGAGCTGCAAATTGATGGAGGAATTAGCGCAGCATATTTAATTTGCCTGGTAAAAGCTACGATGCCGTAGGCAACAGGTGGGCAAGCGGGTAGCTGCGCGGCTACCAGCAGTGATCCTCAGGCACAATAGCTTCGAGTGTGTGTGTGTGTGTGTGTGTGTGGAAAGGGGTTGAGTAAGTGTAGCTGCTATGGGCATTTGCCATATATCAGATTATTCTGGAATATTATTAAACTGTACAATCGATATAAATATCGATAATCGATATAAGTATATACGTAAATAGGTATTAGCATTGACAATCGATAGATACATATATTAAACGACAATCGATATGTATAGTAAACGACAATCAATAGTTTAAGTTATCGATAATCAATACGTATTGACATCAACAATTGATAGGTATATTAAACGACAATCCATAGGTTAATTTATGGACAATCGATAAATCAACCTTTTGGCAATTGATAGGTATAGTAAATGACAATCGATAAGTTTAGTTATCGGTAATCGATTGATATAGTCATCGACAATCGATATGTATAGTAGACGAGAATCGATAGGTTTAATTATTGACAATCAATAGTCATAGACAATCGATAGATATGTGTCTTCACAATCGATAGGTAAAGGTAGCGACTATCGCTATAGATATCGACATCTTATCAAATAAGGTTCTTAGAATATTTTCGTATTTCTATAGTCATTAAAGAACCAAAATGGGGTCTACATCAGAACTCAGTGCCTTGCTGGTTTGAGTATCCAACAATGAATCAATTGGGGGTATGTGATTTCATAGGATGAACTTCATTATGTGGTGTCCACTCTCCTACACTACTTAATTCGACAGCTAAATTGTATTCCCCTGCTTCAAAGTGCTAAATACACTTTAAAAGAACGGATATGTCTTCTTCTGTGTGTTGCAAGATGCTGACTGAAATGAATGCCTGCAAATGTATAAAACGGAATAATTATAAGTACAATAGAATATCAGATCTCATTTTGAATAAAGAAAACTACAGAACATTTAAAAAAGTTTGCCATTTCAAGTGCGATTAAGTATCTGTAATATATTATTATACATATGTATATGCATAATATTTTATAAAATAAAATAAAAGATAAGGAAATAGAAAAGCTATATAGAGAGTTAAAAGAGAGAGAGAGTTAAAGAGTGAGAGAGAGAAAGTCACAAAGTTTAGCTAAATGTATATTAGCCATATTTCCCTCTAAAACTAAACCACGCAATACAAATTTCTAAAAATAAAATACGCGTTGGCTTTAAATGGCAACGGAATTATTTAGCACGCTTAGTTTAGCTGGCATTATAGATTTAGTCAGGCAATTAATGTGTTAAACATATTTGCATATTTGCATAAGTTCATTTATAATTCGTTTTTGCGGCCGCAGGGGCAACAAAATTGGAAAACTCCCAATGAAAATGGGGCGAATGTTCAATGGCTTCCCTTGATTTAGGCAACGTTGAGCCTCTCTTCACTTCCTCTCTCCCTCTCTCTCTCTCTCTCTCTCTCTCTCTCTCTCCCTACTTCAACTTACTGACTAATTTATGTATTAACTTTGAACGCTCATTAGTTTAATTAGTCAAACAAATTAACGTGGGGTGCGTGTGCACAAGGCACAAGTGGAGTGCAAACAACAAAATGGCCGAAAGAGAGAGAGGGAGAGAGAGAGAGACAGCGATTGCACGCTTGACAGACTGCTGCCAGCTCGCTTGCACTGCCCATTAAATCTACAAATATTCAAATATTCAAACATATTCAACGTGTGTGTGAGTGTGTGAATAATTGTAAAATAATTTAATTAGCGCATAATTACGCAGCCTGACCGCAGTTGTAAATTTTAATTGGGCACGTCAGCGAGGTCAGCGGCTTTTACGCTTTTCCGCTTTTCGGCATTTCCACAGTGCCTGCGCTGCCGATTATCGATTTTCCTTATGCACAGTGTACGCCTTTTAATTAGCTGTAAATCTTTTGTGGCCGGGCAGGAGGGAGGAGGCGGTAAGGGGTGCCGTCATTGCATGCACTATTTATTTTAACAAGAGCTGCTCATTTAATACTTATTTTCACTAATTAAATGCGAGAGAGAGACAGATAGAGAAAGTAGCAGAAAGAAAGAGACAGATATAGTAAAGAAGAGGGAGTGGGAGGGGGAATAGGGGAAGGCAGGCAGGCGTGTGAGTGGGAGAGAGAGGGAGAGATGATGATGTCGTTTGGCAAAAGTTTCATGTCTGTGTAAACAGCGGCTTGTGTGTGTCTGGCGGGTTGCCCAACACACAGACATACACAGACACATACAGCACACACACATACAGTACACACACACACAGCACATACACATACAGTACACACACAGTACACATACAACACACATACCTCTCTCTCTCGTGCTAGGCGCACTTAAATAATGAATAATGACGAGACAGGCAATTAAAATAATTTGCGGTTTTACCGTGCGTATGCGCATCATTTAATTTTACATGCACAAAGGGTAAAGCGCTTAATGCACTGTGAGAAAAGCGCGTGCTAAAAGTGACGGCACATTGTGCATATATGTATGTATACAATGGCATATTTTATTAGTTTTACTTAGCTAACTTATGAAATGAAGGCAAGGAGTGCATAGAGTATTTTAACAGTGTATGGCAGAAGCGTGCATGGGCGTAGATAGGAAAGGGGCAAAGTATATTATTTGACATCTGATTGGTATTTAATAAGAATAAATGGAAGAAGCTGCTTGTAGAAGCTGCTTAGCATACAAAGTTGGTCCTTTCGTGGTGCCTTTTCTTCTTGAAATATTTCAATTGTTTCAACAATTTTTATATCAGAATTAATAGATATTATATGCCAACCAAATTTTGTTTTTCTTTATATATTCCATTTGGGTACTTAGGACCTCTACTTGAACCTACCATCTGACTCTGTTTTGACTTGTCTGTTTGGCAATGTTTGCGGTTGTATTCAATTGGCATACTTCTTGTAGGATAGATCTGCAGGTAGCCTTTGGTCTGCCTTTCTCTTTATTTCTTTGGGGACTACAGTTAAGTGCCACAGCATATGTTATACTTCCCTTAAGCGATGATTTATCTATGATTTGATTGCCTAGAAACTGTTAAATATAAACTATAAAAGATAGCAATATTCCTTGAAATATTTTTTAATTCATAAAGATATTTTGTTTAGAATTTAACATCTTTTTGTCAAGAACGCAAGCTAAAGATTGTATAGCCGCAAAATTGAGTTACTTTGAAGTAAGTTAGCATCTGGATATATTTAATATATGTAAACCCTTTAGATCAGTTATTATCTAATATTTACATAACATATCAAGATGTAAAATCAAAGTGGAAACATAAATAAACTAAGCTGAAGTGAAACTCTTTTTGAGTTTATTTTATATGCAGAACAATTTCAGCATTTGCAAAGCTGATTCTACAGTTCTGAATTCATGGATTTATTTCATCTGCAGATGTAGTAAATAATACGATAAAGTTTGGAATTCATGGATCTCTTTCATGTGTAGATATAGTAATAATCTCAATATTAAGACTGTTCTATATAATAAATGCAGAAACGATCCCCCATCTACGACACTGTATAGTCACACACACACATACACCCATTAATATATACTTATACCCATACACACACACACATCCTTAAGGGTCTCATCAATGGACCAATTACAGCGCAGCGAATCCCACTTTGCCATTGCTCTTGTTGCTGTTGTTGTTGTTGTTGGTAACAAGCATCTTAAGAGTACTCGTAATTAAAAGCGAAAATGGCATAACAAGCTGCACATTAAGAATCGAGCCCCACCCTCACCCGCACTCCACCCCCCAATGCCCCACTTGGTTGCCTCATTTTGCGGTTAATTATAGCGGAGCGAAGCCGAGCAGCGCTAACGAGCGCCGAGTTGAGAGTCAGAAAAAAGAGGAAAAAACACCAAGAAAAATGCGCTTAAAAGTGAGACAGATAGAGAGGGAGATGGGTAGAGTTGGGAAGAGGGAGCGAGACAGAGAGAGGGAGACAGAGCAGCGTCGAAACTTCCGTTGAAGTTCATTAAGCAGCGTCCTTGCGTCCGTCCTGCGTCCACTTAACGATGTCACTTATACGCCCCATTGTGCGCTCAAACCCGACCACAGTCACGGCACGAGCCAGTCAGACCAGACAAGGGGGCTACTGCGGGGTTGGTGTGGCATGGTCGGCCATCCACTTAGCCCCAGCTCTCTCTCTTTCTCTCTCTCTCTCTCTCTCTCTCTTTCCCTCTCTTGTCGAGCTGCTTCTCGATGCGTATAAACCGCAAATTGGATGCGATATTAAATTGTCTGTGCAAAGCGCATATAAATTTTTGTTCAATTTCAAAACATTCTGCAAACTGGGCGACAAAACAGACTGCAGTGTGAGAGAGAGAGAGAGGAAGAGAGAGCAATAAAGAGTAGAGAGGGAGAGAGGAAGAGTGAGTGAGAGCACTTTACAGTGGGCGGTTTTGAGTTGATTTTGAGTCTTACATAGCGTAACAGCAAAAAGTGTCAAGTGGAACGAGGGGAGAGGAGAAGGAGGCAGAGGGGCAAGTGGAAAGAACTGGAGTGTTAGCAGAGCAAGTGAAGAGAAGAAGGGAGTAAGGGGGAAAGCTGCCTGGAGGCTGGCAGGCCAAGGCTAAAAGCTGTGGAGTTTGCTGGCATTTACAGCGTTTAAAATGGAACTGAGAAACTCTTGGGAAGTAAAAGAGGCGATGTCTCTTGCTACAGGTTTGATATGGTGCATAGAGATGTTTTATAGGTAAGCTCTAGGAATGTAGTTAAACTACAGTTACAAGTCGGTGGTAAAAGAAACTTATGAGACTTTATATAAATATATTACAAACAATTTACAAAATATAAAGAAGGAATTGATAACCAAATAATAATAATAAATTTACTATTTATTTACATTCGTCTAAGATTAAAAAAAAACTAAAAGCAAAACAATACATAATTGAACATATATTATTCAATTATTATATATACATATTATTTAAATTTTGATCTATTCGCCCAATCAATTTCAATTTCTTATAAAATATCTATAAATATCTATAGAAAAATGCAGTTTATAATATACATTCCACACACAAAAAATATACGTTTTAGCTTTAAAATTATGCTTCATTTATATTATTATTATATTGTTTTTTAACGATTTTAGCAGGGAGAAGTGTGCGTGGCTTGATTCTGTAATAAACTCTAGCTATGTGCAATAGTGAATAGCATTGTTAACAAATTTGGTAGCTCTAGATCATATAGTCTTTGAGATATAGCTGTTCATACAGACAAAAATGCTTAAATGGTTTTACTTTGACAATTATGTTAATATGAATTACAATACTTATACAATATGCAACTTATACCTTACACTAGACTTATAGGTCACAAACCGTAAGTTGGCAAACAAATTTCATAATGTTGATTTTAAATTAAACATTACATATTATATATAAGAGAATTAAGTAAAGTAAATACTTTAAACTGTATTCTTAGTTTATAAAACGATTTTAACAATAATTTAACTTAGATCTTGTTGATAACACGTGAAATAAAAACAGTTTTACTTGTTTTCATAGTTTCCTAAAATGATCTTGTTAAAATACAATTCAAATAGTTCTAAATTCGTTAAATTTGGCAAACTACCCTATATATAATACTCTTGTAAATATATACATATTATATTTTAACGATCACACTTAAAAACATTTTTAGTACAACAGAAAAAGAAACTCATTCGCGCTTATTAAAAATGAACAGCTAATGAGGGAATAATGTTAATGACGATTGAAAATTTGTCTGAAATTCAATTAAGCTGAACGGAAACATTTGGTAGCAGTTTTTGCACACGCTATTGCAGATACCCCCTCGCTCTTCTACACCCCTATACCCGCTCTCTTCATCTTCTCTAGCCTTCTTCTACGTAGTTCCTCGCCACAAGAGCAGAAGGCATTCATGCATAAATGACTAAGAACAAACCAGGCATAAGCAGAGCACAACAATAAAAGGCAGAGGGAGATGGCAAGGAAGAGAGAGAGAGGAGGAGAGAGAGTGAAAAGAGAGGGAGCATAGCATATAAAAAGCTGAGATCCATTTCGTGGCCAACGAAGCGAAAAAGCAAACAAATTTTGCGCTAAATAATTTGACAATTACTCACATTCTTTGTGCGAGCAACAGAGAACGAGTGTAAGAGTGAAAGAGAGAGAGAGAGGGAGGGAGTGAGCGAGAGGCAGATAGCTGTTGTGTGCGTGGCTAAGAGCTTCGAACAGACCATTACGCTTGCTAACGAGTGCCGGGCAAATTAAATCATTAGTTGCTGCTCGAGATTAAAACTTGAGAAAGGCAGGAGAGGAAAATACTCAAGGAAAAAAAACTCGAGGAAAAAAGAGACTCGGGGAAATAGACTCGAGAAAGAGAGTGAGGGTAGAGAAGCACTAGAGGAAAGAGAAGCAGGGAAAAAGAAACGGAGACTCCGGGAATAGACTCGGAGAAACGTGCCAGGAAAAGAGTCGCACAGAAAGACACTCAAACAAGGCTGCAGGGGCGTGTGCAAGGCGAGAGTGAGAGAGAGCAAGGAAGGGGAAGAGACTAAATGAATGAGTGAGTACCAGAGATGAAGAGTGAGTGGAAGAGAGTGAGAGTAGAAGGAAGTAAGAGTAGCAGGGAGTAGGTGAACTAGTGAGTGAGAGTAGAAGGCAATGAAGCAGCTACTGAGTGAGAAGTGTAGGAGTGGCAAGGAGCAAATTGAGTACGCGAGGATGTCACTCAAAGCCACCACTAGATAGCAGAGTAGGAAAGAGAGAGAGTAGGTAGAAGCGAGCAAGCAGGGCAGCACTCACGCACAGTCACAAACAGACAGGGGATGCAGACAGGCGGAGCAGCAGAGCAGTAGAGTGAGAGAGGAGGAATGAGTGCATGCTGAGTGGCACTCAAAGAGGCCAACAGGCAGAGCAGACAGGGGAGAAAAGAAAGCAGAGAGAGAGAGAGAGAGAGAGAGACAGGGCAGGGAATGAGGCAAGTCAGGCAGCGAGTCTGGCAGCAAGGCGTACCGGCACAGCAGAGGAGGCCGGGCACAACTGCGTCCATTTTCACCCTCAAACTGCTGGCACGGATTACGCTCAACGCTGGCGATAAGCAGAAGCATCAGCAACGGCAGCATCAGCAACGGCAGCATCCGGTGGCATCCAAATGCGACAGTCGATTGGCTGCGCTCAAGCGGACAACAACACGTCGCGGAAAGTAAATGAAAACGTTGGAAAACACAAAGGCGAAAGCAAAGTCAAAGACGAATGCAAAGACGAATGAAAAGCTAAGCAATTCAAAGTGGAAAGCTAAACAGATTGAAGTGACAGAGTTCGATTAAGAAGGAAAGCGAACTAAAGACCTCGCAGTGTAAAACTAAAGACCTAACAGTGTAGAGCAGTGTTGACTGTGTGTAGTGCAGTGCAGTGTACTCAGTTTGCAGTAAACTTAACTTGCAGAGTACTAATTTTGCAGGTTAATAACTTTGCAGTTTGCAGTATACTCAGTTTGCAGTATACTCAGTTTGCAGTATACTCAGTTTGCAGTGTACTAAGTTTGAAGTATACTCAGTTTGCAGTGTATTCTCTATACAGTATACTCAGTTTGCAGTGTGCACCGTGTGCAGTGAACTAACTTTGCAGTGTACTTACTTTAGAGTATACATAGTTTGCAGTGTGCCCCGTATGCAGTATACTTCGTGTGCAGTGTACTAACTTTGCAGTATACTAACTTTGCAGTGTACACCGTCTGCAGCATACCTCGTTGTGTGTGTGCGAGTGTGTGAGTGTGCTTGTCGACATGGTGATGCTGCAATCGCCCGTGCAGAAGCCCAGCGATACTAACGCAGCCACCGTCGGCGGCCTGATGAGTCCCAACTCGCAACCGGATTCGCCCAAGTCAAACATGTCACCAGAATTGGCCAGCAACAACAACAGCAGCAGCAGTAACAACAACAACGGAGATGTGGCAAGTGGCAGTGGCAACTCTGCAACTGCTGCCAAAATACCCAAGTTCATCATTAGCGCGAACAGCAATGGCAGCAGCGCGGCAGCAGCAGCGGCAACAGCAGCAGCAGCCAAGCAGGAGCAGGAGCTGCGCTTCTCCATTGAGCGACTGAAGCAAATGACCAGCGAGCCGGGCCTGCTGAGTCGCCTTAGTCCACAGGGGGGCACACAGGAGGAGGTGGACAAGGAGAAGCACTGTCACAACAACAACAACAACAACAGTTTAATGAGCAACAACAACAATAACAATGGGAGCAACAACAACAATCACAACAGCAACAGCCACAGCGGCGTCGGCGTCGGCGTCGGCATCAGTAACGGCTTCACGCTGCCGTCGGCGCAGCAGCGCAAACTGCTGGAACTGAATGCAGTGCGTCACTTGGCCAGACCGGAGCCACTGCAGCATCCACATGCAGCATTGTTGCAACAACATCCGCATCTGTTGCAGAATCCACAGTTTCTAGCAGCGGCAGCAGCACAACAACAGCAACAGCAGCAACACTTGCAACATCCGCATCCGCATGCACATCCTCATTCACATCCTCATCCACATCCGCATCCACATGCTGCAGTCTTCCAACTGCGCAACAACAGCAACAACAACAACACGGCAACACCGCCTTCACCTGCCACATCTCCACTTTCGCCGCCCACCTCGCCCCATCAACATTCCGAGACAGCGACGGCGACGTCAGCAGCGACAGCGACGTCTGCAACTAATCCGCTGCCACCGCCACCAGCGCCGCCAGCAGCGCAGCCACAAGCCACAGCAGACATGGAACTGGAACGCATTAAACTGGTCGCTGCGGTTGCCTCCGCATCCGCCTCCGCCTCGCCTCAACCAGCTCCAGTTCTGCCTCCGCCTCTGCCTCTGCCTCGCCCACTGGTCGTGATCTAAGCGATTATGGCTTTAGAATACAGCTGGGCGGTCTTGCGGCGGCAGCAGCAGCAGCGGCAGCCACATCCCGCCAGATTGCAGCAGCGGCAAGCTACGCACGCAGCGACACCAGCGAGGAGCTCAATGTGGATGGCAACGATGAGGACAGCAACGATGGCTCGGGATCACACAGCACGCCGTCGGTAAGCTACTCCCCCTCTTTGCAGTACCTTCCCCTCTCTGCAGTACCTTCCCCTGTTAAGCAGCTTCCCTCTTAAGACCCCCTAAGTACTCCTCTTATGCCTGTCCCCTTCTCCAGGTCTGCCCCGTGGATCTAACACGCTCTGTGCCCAGTGGAGTCGGCAATGCGAACAATTCAGCATCCACCAGCGCAGCCAGCGACAGGGAGGCCACCAAGAGATTGGCCTTCTCTGTGGAGAACATCCTAGATCCCAACAAGTTCACTGGCAATAAGCTGCAAGCAGCGACAGCGCCTCCTTTTGGACACCCGCGTGCCTGGAGCTATGAGCGGGATGATGATATGCAGGAGCATCTAGATGATGAGCACAGCGAGGACATGTCCGGTGAGTAAAGGCAGAGGGAGAATACTCCAGCTATATCTTGCTGAAACCTTCTTTGACTATATATTCCATTATCTATTAACTCTTGAGACTCTGTGGTATACATATTCCCTACGTATTTCTATATATGTCTATATAATCCCTTCGAAAATATATGCGATGTCATCTTCATTTAAAGAGAAAAGTTCTCCTCTAATAAAAATTTGTGTGGGAATATTAAATATTTATTTAGCTTTTTTTTATTTCTTTTTTGCCTATATAGTTCTTTTCAATCAACTTGTGATGTTATTTGGTATATTACCTATGTATTTCCATATATCTCCATATAAACCATGCAGTTATATCCGAGTTATTCTGCATTTATAGTAAAAAGTTCTTATCTACATACCCAAACTAATTTTCATCAGCCTTTGGGTACATATTAGTTAACATTATATATAAAAATTCTATATAAAACTGATCACTAACATTGATAATACAATTCTAACAGATACAGTCAAGTGTGTTTCAAGTTGTTTCAAGTTGAATTCACACTACCAAAAGCTTCACCAAAAGCTATTACTTAAATAACTTTATAAAGGGCGTGGCAAAAATCTGCAACAAACTTTATTTGCGTTCAATATGAAGTTAAACATGTTGTCAATTAATTTGCTTGCCCTAGCACTTATGGTATCTGAGATCTAGGTGTTCATACGTACAGACGGACAGACAGACCAACATGGCTATATCGACTCTACTGTTGACTCTGCTGAAGAATCAATACTTTGTGGAGTCGGAGATATCTACTTCTTCTACCTGTTACAGGCTGTATTTGTTTGTATAAAGTTTTCATATCTTTGCAATCTATTTTAGTTGTAATACAAAATAATATTACAATTAAATTAAGGAATAACTATATATCTCATAAAAAGAAGCGTATTGGAAAGGTATATTTAGTGTAGAGCTCATTCAGACGAATAAAAATCATTGGTAAAAGCATAATTAACATTACAATTAAAATTCATTTTAATTTGTTAATGATTTGATTTCGTCTGTTAATCTAAAAATAGGGATTGAAGTCCAAAAAAAAAAAAAGTGTTTTTTTGAAATACAGAATATAATTAATTTTTTTTTTGTTATACTAAATACTATCGAGGAATTAATAATTAATAATTTTATAATAAAACGCATACAGACAGAAAAACAACAATATAATTTATACATACAATATTATATTTTGATGAGGCAAAAGGTCTTTGCATCAGAAAAAGAGGAACTTAAAGTAAAATTCTTTTTAAGATTCTTAGTGAAACAAAACAATTTTGAACAGATAACTCAAGTTTGTTTAAAGGTGAAGTTGTAGCAGTTCAAGGTACACACCTCCCCATTCATATAAAATACTCTGTTAATATGACCTATCATTGTATTTATTGATTAAATATTAAGACCTTCTTTATAGATAGTCTATAAATTGATGCACTCTCTATACAAATAATACATGATATATTTGGTATATCTACTACATTTATTGCTGTTTATACTATCAGTATTAAATAATATTATAACAGCATATGATGGATAGCCATAGATATAGTAGATATACCAAATATATCAAATTATAGAGAGTGTATCAATTTGTAGATTTATTTGTGCTGAAATAGAGACACCTGCTAGGCAGACAGAGATATGGTTTTGTGCTCTCTACCATATGATATTTCCTACTTCCTTTTTTCTGGTCTAACTGGCAGTGTTTCGGAAAAGGGTTGGGTGAAGGGAAAGGCGGGTATGTTATGGATGCATCGGTTGTGTTGAATTTAAACTGCTGCCTGTAGCTTTTCACATGTTTTGATTTTGATATTGCTACCCCCTTTGTCAGCTTGCTGCCTCCTCTACAGAGAGAGAGAGAGCTTTAACTCTGTTCATATTGAACGAGCAGAGATTTGATGTTGCCTGCTTTCAGGCGCAAGTCACGTCACACACACACGTACAGGAAGTGAGGCACACGCCTGTGCCGAGGGTTGGCTATGAAAGCATTTATATTTTTGCGTTTATTCACCAAGCAAACAAATGCGAAAACAATTCGAGTGGCGTCAGGCAAAGAGGGAAAAGGGGGAAGTGGAGGAAAAGTTGTTTAGAAACGGAAACGGAAACTGCACTCTTCATATTCAACAGGGGATTTTCCATGGAATTTGTTTTAATTGATTGATTGATGTTTTAATTGGGAAAAGCAATTGCTGTGCGGAATTTTGCCGAGATATTTTTGCACCTCCTTTTTTGGCTCCACTTTCCTTCTTTTCTTTTCATTTTTTTTTTTGGGATTCCCAAGTTGTCCCCCCACTGTAGCGTTTTTTTTTTTCCTGTTTTTGGTTTTTTGTTTTTTGTGATGCTTCTTCTGACTAACATTTTGCTGAAAATTAATTGATTTTCATGCTTGGCTCGTTGCAAAGAAATTGATCAAATAAAAATTTGCAAATTTGATTGAAGTTGTTGTGCTGCAACAGGGGAGGGAGGGGCGTAGAGTGTGTAGGGGGGTGTGGCAACTGACTGTGCTGCTGCTGCTAAGCTGCTGCAAAGCGCCAAAATAAACGATGGCTGTAAAGTTTTAGGGTGGAGTGAAGTAAGGGGGAGAGAGAGAGAGGCAGACAGAGTTGGGGGCATGGCTCGCATGGCAGACAAAAAGTCAAGTTTTCTGTGGTCTGTGCAGAGGATGGGGAAGGGGGAGTGCTCGCCATTTGTTTATGAGAGAAAGTCAAATGCGGAATGAGGAATACGAATTTTATATTCAAATTTGGGATTGCACTCTACTCGTCTTAAATGGAAAACGATTAGATGGTAATGGTTGAGGGTGTTGCATGTGGCAGACGGTGAGATTGTGAGAGACAGAGAAGGAGGTAGAACAATATAAAAGAAATATGAGAACGAATTTGAGATAGAGAGAGAGCAGGAGAGAGAGAGAAAGTCATAGATACACATGAGATATGAGAAGTAAAGTAAGAAATGATACGTTAGCAAAAGATATAGAAGGTAGCAAGTCAGACCGAACAAATAGAAATAGAGTTCAATAAGATACATAGAGAAAACGGGGGGAATTGAAAGAAAGAGAGAAAGGCACAGAGAAAGAGAGAGAGGGAGAGAGAGAGAGAGAGAGAGAGAGTGAGTGATAACAGACAGATATTAAAAGAAAGAGCTACATTTTTGTACATACATATATCAAGATAATAAAATGCTGCTTTCGTTTCCGTATGAAAATATAGTCATAATATTTTAATAAAATACATAATATACAATTAAATTATTAGGCTATGCTGAGTTGGTTTATTTGAAACCTATTTTGTAGATAGTAAGCACATATAAGACTAACTTAAATTCTAGTATAAATCTATGATTCTCATTCAACTTCCAATATGTTTATAAAGTTCTTTCTGAGTAAATCCCTTTTCTTTAGATTGCCAGACACTCCTCACTGCCTGCTGCATTGTAGGTCTGCAATTGTTTGTCTTTAATCAATATACAGTCCACAATTGTCAACTATACGCCGACACGCACACACTCACACCTACACAGACACAGGCACACACACAACTTGTAGGCAATTTACACGGCCAAATGTGCGAGTGAATGCACCCTTTTACACTCACACACAAACAAGACATGCATACACACGCACTTACACAACCACACACACACTCACTCTCTCTGTCCTACACCTCCTCTCCTGCTCTCTCCTTCACACACACTCACTTACTCTCGTCTCTCACTCCCACTTTATCGGCCACTTGGCTAAGCGCTTATGTACGAAATTATAAACACTGCAAATGGCGCACAACAACCAGCGACAACAGCAGCAACATGAACAACAACAACAGCAGCAGCAACAGCAACTGTAACGAGACACAACAACAGCAACTGTAACAACAACATCAACAACAGCAACATCATTATCAGCAACAAATTATCGGCCTTGCTGCTGCTGCTGCTGCCCGTTGTCCCTTTAGCCTGCGCTCTGCTTGTCCATTGCCCACTTCCCTCTTCTCATTTTCCCACTTCCCTTTTCCCACTTCCCTTTTTCCCACTTCCCATTGCCCTCTTCCATTTGCTGCTGTCCCGTTTCGACTGTTTGTGCATTTGTGTTTGTGTTAATAAAACACAATTAACTTCATCAATAGCTGTGGCGCTGTTGGCTCTGCTGGCTTTGGCTGCGTTTGTTAGGGGTGTCCAGCATAACTGCTAATAAAACAGACGCCTTCAAATGGCGGCGGCGAAGTCAACGCTGCCATAGACACAGTTAGCTGTGTTTGTACTTGTTGTTGTGCCTTGTTGTTGTTTCCTTCATGTTGTTATTGCCTGCTCCTTGTTGTTGTTGCTGCTGATTCGCGCCTTGTTGCTGCTTGTTGCTTGTTGCCTTGCCTTACCTTGCTGCTATTGCCTTCTGCTTGTTGCTGTTGCCGTCGCAGTTCCACTCAACTCGCAGTTCAAGTTTACCCATCTCGCATTGCGTATACGCACTGTGCTGCTGTTCAATTGTTTGACAACTGCCTTCCCGTCGAGTTGCCTACTGCTTTGCTCTTCCCTAGTCTCTTCTCCTATCTCTCGCTCTCTCTCTCTCTCTCATTCCTTTGTCTTTCTCTTCCTGTTCCTCTTCCTTTCTCTGTCTCCATCCTCTTCCCCGGTCGCCCCTCGTTGCCAGCGTTACTCCACCATCAATGAGTGTGGTCATTAATTAGCAAGCTACTTAATTACCGCACATTCATTAGCCGCCCCAATAAGCCTGGCCTTAATTTTATGGCCACGCCAGGTGCTAATGTTATACCAGGCGCGCTTCCCTTTTGAATTGGCCTCATTATGCGGTGGCGTACGGGCGCGGCAGCCGCAGCACTGGTGGCGCTTTGTCTTTGCGACTAATTAGATTTTATGACGGTTTTGACAGGCGTTGCACGTTGACAGTTTTGCAGCGGTTTGTCTCTTTCTCTTTATGTCTCTCTCTCTCTCTCTCCTTTACTGTCTGTTGTTCTCTCTCTACTTGCTCTCTAGTCTGCCTCTGTATTTCCAATATGTTTCTCTATATGTTTCGCATTCTTTTTTTCTACAATTCCTTCTTGATCTCCCTCTGCATCTGCCTCTATATTTCCCTTCTCAATATATCCCTCTATATATCTCTGCCTCCTTCTCTTACCTCTCTCTCTTATCCCTCTTCCCCTTCTTTACCTCTCCTCTCTTTCCTTTCTACCCCCTCTCTCTCTCTCTCTCCCCTCTCAATTGCATTTTGTGCATGCACTTAAATATTTCATAAATATTACGCATACGCCGCATAGTCTCCAAGGCGCCATTCAAGCTGTGGGGGACAGGGGCCACACTGCCCCAGCTAGGCGCAGCGCAATTTGCATTTCATTTAAATTGCAAAACAACAACAACAGTGGTAACTACAACTAGCAAACTGCACTAAAAGCAGCGTTGAAAGCCGCAAAACAAAACACATTTACTTATACACACAAAAAAGCAGGCAGAGGCAGGCAGCAGAGGGACAGCTAGGGGGGTAGAAAAACAACATGGCTAGCAGCGGCAAAAAATGCGCCCCAAAAGTCATATGAAAAAACAAGCGATAACTAAGTGAGGCAAGAGAAGGAGGGAGAGGCAGAGGCCGAAGGCAGAAGGCAGCAAAGGAGAAGGAGCAAGGCAAAGCTCAGTCATGTCCAGGGAACATAGAGGGGGGGGGCACTCAAATGGGGGTTGAGCTGCATAAAATGGTTATGTGGCAACATTTAAATGTGGGTGGAACAGCCTCAGCTTGGGGTAACTCTCGGGGTAGCTCTGGGTAACGGTTGAAGCAACCCCCGGAAATGCAAAAGTAAAATGGCTGGCGGAGCAAAAGTTTTATTCTTTTTGCCAGAGTTCGCTCTCTCTCTCACACACACATACATATATGTTGTCTGCTTTTGCTGGTACTACCCCTGGGGGCAGAGCAGCAAAGGGAGTGGAGGGAGGGAGGTACAGAGGGCACTGCGTGTCTGGCTGCTGTTTTCCCCAAAGTTAGACGACAATAACAGTCTCTCTCTCTCCCTCTCTCTCTCTCTCTTCTCTCTCTCCCCCCTCTTTCTTACATTGCCAGTCCTGCCTCTCTCTCTTTTCCTTCCCCTCCCTACCCCCTCTCGACTCTGGCTTTTATTTCCGTCATCAGCAACTCATTTATTATTTTATGAAAATGGCAAAATGAGACGACAAATGCTCCCCGGGGTCGCATTGGCCAGGCGTATGCGATTATAATGATTGCGACAATGGAGCCCAGATCCAACCCCCTCTCCCCCCTACCCTGCACCTTGCCTTGTATACGTGTGGGTAAATTATGCGATGGTTGTGGTAATTAACACTCGGATTTCATAATTAAGTTTATGGCTTAAAACAGTAGATAGAGAGAAGGAGAGAGAGAAAGAACGATGCTCATGTGTGTGTATGAACGCACATGGCATACCTCGTAGTAAGCACTACAGTTGACTTTTATTATAGAAATATTTGTCTAGAAAGAACTTAGCTCACTTATGCATATTTACAGGGTATTTAAGCTTTGTGGCAAATATTTCTTGACTACCTCCTTGGGGGTTTTAATTTAAATTGTTGCTGTACGCATGGAGGGTTGTGTGTGGCAGTATTGGCTTTTAAATTGCAGCAGCGAGACGAACTTCCTCTCTCCCCCTGCTCTTCCTCTCTCTCTCTCCGTCTCCGTCTCAGTCTCAGTATCTGTCCCCCTTCTCTTATTCACTTGGCAAATGAGCCTTGTCTTTGTACTCCCCCATAAGCGTCGCTTTATCTTCGACATGGCATATCATCAAAATTGCTTACGAAGTGCTTTTGCCGTAATTATAATTAACTGCAGTCATTTTACAACACTGTAACATGCGGACAGCGCTGATAAGAGTGTGAGAGTCTGGATGCTTGGAAAATTACGATAATGATAAGCGGGACATGTTTACTGCATGAAATTGCCATATTGAAAATGTGGTAGGTAGTTAAAAGGGTAAGAGAAAGAAGGAGAAGAAGAAAGAGAAGAAGGAAAAGCAGTAAAGGGAGACTACTCTGCTTTAATTGCCAAGTTAATGAAAGAAGGGGAACCTATATCAACATTAATATTATAAGAACTCATAGACAAAAGTAAAAAAGAACTGTTAAACTGCCTTATAAAATATTGAAAACTAAAGTAACTGATGTAACTAGTAAAACCTCTCTTGAGCGGACACTCAGCACAGTGCACTGAGAAGGAAAACCTCGAAAGAAGAAACTTGAGGAAGAACCTCAAGGTTGGTCACATTCGTATAAAGAAAGTATTGAGAGAGAAGTTCGTTAAGGTAAAGCACAAACTCCCTTAGCCGGACAATCAGCACCATGTACCATCAACTAAGAAGAGTATCCGCTCAATAAAAGCCTAATAATTTGCAACTTTAAAAATTGACCGCTTAATAGAGGTGTTCGTAGAGGTACTGCGGACACTGTCTTACGCGTACAATCACCACCAGGTAGCATCAGCCAAGGCGAGTGTCCGCTCAATATATGCAAATCCGTCTGCAAAAATAAAAAGTGAGGGAAACTCTCTAATGTGGACACCCTCTACCGTCAGCTAAGGGGCATTGTCCGTTCAAGAGAGGTAATCTTGCTTATAACATATAAACCAAAGGAAATATAAAAAGTGTCCGTTTAAAAGATATGTTTGTTAAGGTACTGCACTACCTTCTACCGTTGATCAAGGGAGATGTGTCCGTTAAGGGAGTTTTTACACTGCATTTTTATAAAGGTTCAGCAGTTGCAAAGGTTTTTAGAAATATAGTTATAGGATATACAACAAAATACAGTATCACAACTGAAAATATTATAACAAATTGCATATTTATTCATTCCTTGTTTCCATTGTGAATTGACTGCAAATTCCCTGCACAGATTCCCCGCACATTTCCAACCTGCCTGCTCGCTAAACTGCAATGCAATGCAACTCTGGCTCAGCACAAATATTGCATATTTACAAAGTTTACTCTCCCCTTCGCTTCTCTCTCTCTCCCTTTGCTGTCTGCACAGACAATACGCATACGCCACATTGGCTCGGTTAGTTACCCTAATTGGGCAGCCCTCTGCCATTTTGCCAGTTACTGCTGGGGCGCGGTTGCAGCGCTTATTAACCAGCTGCGGTTGCGGATGCCAAAAAGCAACCCCCTTTTTCACAGTTCTGTGTGCCACGCCCTCCCTTCCTCGCACACGTCTCCCACCAGCGCTGTCTGGCAGGCAGACTGTGCGCACTGTGGACTTTTTCGCGTTTGTTTGCGAACGCATTAGGCGCGTCTGTTTGGTGGGCTTTGTGGGGCCCCAATTCATGAGGCGGTTAATTCAATTGACCCAAACCCAAAATTGTGGTTAGGAACCTGTCGACGCAAACCCCTTTCTCTGCCCCACCTCCCACTCGCCTGCTGGGCTGGTCAATTGGCTATTGATGAGGAGGTGCTGCTGCCTGCGCATCTAATGTGCCATCAATGCATATCAAAGTGCCTACAAACACTCCACAGCCCATTAACGGTGATGGTAGCTGGCAGAGAGAGAGAGAGAGAGAGGGGAAGAGAGAGGGGAAGAGAGGGCAAAGGGGGGCAGGCAGAGGCTGAAAGGGAGGCTCACACAGGACACTCGACTCGCCGGGCCAAATTCGTTAAATATTAAATGAAGCGTTCATGTTAATTTTCTGTTTAATTGCCGCGCAGACTTTTATGGAGCAGACGAGGCAGGAGTGGCAGAGAGGGGAAGAGGAGGGGCAGCACTAATTACATGCAAACATGGCCAATCACAATCACATGTTGGGCCAATTACCGCGCACATGCATTTTCCATGACAGAGACGAGACGAGACGCGACGAGGAGTGTAAGTAAAGAAGGAGTTCATTCTTCCTTGATGGGGGTTGACAACTTGCCAAGCCGAGTCTTAACTTGAGAAAAGGGTTGCCTTTGGCTCCGTCGGTCTTCGCAGATAATTTGTAAACAAGCTAAAGTTTCAAGAGTATCTTAAGCTGTTTGCCTCTTGGGGTTGAGTGAGTCTCGCTTAAAGTTGCTGGCAAGATGCCGCAATACTTGTTATCGCTATCGATTACAGCGTGAGGAGACCTTATTAACTTGATACGTTGAAAGTTTAAGCAAAGATAATAAACTCTTTTAGTGTTGAAATTAACTCCAGCTTGTGTTAAAAGAGTTAAAGAAGAGTAAAGAAAGTGTATAGAATAGAGAAAGAAAGGGATTTTAGTGGAAAATATGAAATAGCATCTCTATATTTATCATAAGGAACTCAATTGACATTTTAATAAATAAAAAGGTTTTTGTTTAACTGGTGTTCCTATATTTAATGTTATTATTAGTTACTATATTCATTTCAGCAGATCTAAATCTTAACTTAAGTTCATTATGCAAATGATAGCAATACTTATAATAAACAAAGGTTCATACTTATGTTTAATTAATGAAGACTTGCTACCTTTGTCCGCACAAGAGAAGTGTTCGCTTAAAAGAAGTTAAATTGTTCGAAAAAACAGAAACTCGTAAGTAAAGTCCGCTTGAAGGAGGTGAAGCTTAAGAAATGCGACCTTTGTGAAGGTTTTATGATACACAACATGATTATCGTAATAGAGCTAAACATATTGACACTATCCAAAAATGAAGGGAATTATTAAAATACCTTTATTTCTTATAATATATATATACAATTTCTTTCCTTCTTGAACAATCCATAAATTAAGAGAGTTCTCATAATTTTATACCATATTTTCTTATAACTTATTCCTGCTTGAACAACTATCCTTCAATAGAAGTTTATACTGTTTTTGGGATATATTACGACACCTTAAGTTCCTTCAAAAGAGGAACATAAGGTTCCCTCACCCACTCAAGGCTGCTCACTCCGTGACCGTCATTGTGTAATTGATATGCCACCGCGCACAGTGGGCACAGTTGTCCAGCACAACTGGACAGTGGTTGCCGTAATTGAATTCTGATTGCCTTCGCACTGCAATCAATTTCAGATCTTCCACCCACTCCCATTACGCACACATGTGCCCCGAAAAATTCCAATTAATTCACAATGATGCGTACAAAGTGATTGTGATTGATTTCCGTTTACAAATCTGTCGCTGAGCACGCTGACAGTTGTATTGTCTCTATCCCTCTCTCTCTTTCTCTCTCTGTGATTGATGACCTTATGCAAAAGTCGAAAAAAAGAACTAACTGAAGTTTCCTTTTGTTCTTTTGGGAATTGCAGCTCAGGATCTGAATGACATGGATCAGGACGATATGTGCGACGATGGCAGCGACATCGATGATCCCAGCAGCGAAACGGACTCCAAGAAGGGCGGCAGTCGCAACGGGGATGGCAAGTCGGGCAGCGGCGGTGGTGGCAGTGGGGGCGGAGGTGGTGGCTCCAAGCCACGACGTGCACGCACCGCCTTCACCTATGAACAGCTCGTCTCGCTGGAGAACAAATTCAAGACGACGCGCTACCTCAGCGTCTGCGAGCGCCTCAACCTGGCGCTGAGTCTGAGCCTAACTGAGACACAGGTGAGAGCAGCAGACACCTGACTTAACTAGTTATCTTATAAAACGTTGCTTCCTTTCTCTCTCTCTCTCTGCAGGTCAAGATCTGGTTCCAGAACCGTCGCACCAAGTGGAAAAAGCAAAATCCTGGCATGGATGTCAATAGTCCCACACTGCCGCCGCCCTCGGGTGGTTCCTTTGGACCGGGTGCCTATGCCAGCAGTCTGCTCTACCCGCATGCTGTGCCCTATCCACCCTATGGACCCTATTTCCATCCTCTGGTTGCGCATCATTTGAGTCATTCGCATTCATAAAATTGCAAGATGCAACAGCGTCTGTTGCAACTCTTCGAGAAGCGAGCGAAGGCCGGAGGTGGCGGGCAGGAGTTGTCACAGGGAAGGGGTTGATGCTGCAGCCCCTGATGATAGGGAAACGAAAATGTACTATACTAAGACATGGAGAATTTTTGGAAATTTTCTAATGAAATTCTGCTAAAGTTTTATCAAGTTGGATATTCTGCAAATTCGAACAAAATGAAGAAGGTTTTTCATTTGGAAAGAATCGAGAGAACTTCCTCTAAGTGGTTTCCTTTGCCAAAAGAAATAGGTCTCTTAGCTTCTATATGGAAAGATTAGAGAGAACTTCTTCTCTGGTTCCTCTAGAGGTTCCCTTTGCGAAAGGAAGAAGAGTTTCCCCATGTCGAAATGCTTTAAATGTTGTCAAATCTCGCACTGTAAATAGACTTTTGTATAATACGATATATGATAAAGTAGCGCTTAAAAATCAAACTGAACACAAGCCCAAAGAGTATGCCATAAAATGAACTATAAAACTAACTATAAATAACTATAAACAATGAGATTACAAACTATTATTAACTATTGTATCGAGTATTGTAATTATTTTTAGTGCAAACGAAATCAAAAATTAAAATAAATCAAATAAAAGAAAATAACATAAAAAAGAAGAAGAGAATTACTTGAGGGAAGGCAAAGAGAAAGAGAGAGAGTGAGGGAGAGTGTCAAAAAACAATTTATCGCCGTGACGCACACACGGCAGAAGCTGCATAGAGGAGGAGTGGAGAGAGAGAGTGAAGGGGAGTGGGTTGCTAAGGGGATTGAGGAGTTGAGCAGGCATGGCAGCGGACAGGGTGCTCTGTGGGGCGTGTGAAATGACAGGACAACAAAGCTAAGTCAAGTGTAAAATTTTAAATTTGCTTCTCATTTGCCGCACACTCACACTCACAGTCACATTGACACTCACAGGGGCACTCACAGGCTCGTCAGCTATTCAATTATGTGGCAAACGAATGGCGAATACGAATACGAAATTTCTTAATCCGATTTGTGTGTGCGTGCTACAGTGCGGGGCATACACGTAGAGCCAGCGCAAAAGTCGCCAGGCAGCTTGTCAAAACAAGCCACGAGGGAGGGGAAGAGAAAGAGAGAGAGTGTGAGTGCAAGCGAGACAGGTAGCGATTGCAAATGAATAAATTCACAGTCAGTCACACCTTGGTGCCCATTGATATTATAATAACTATTGGGGGTAGGTATCCCTGGCATTGTGGCCGAGTCGATGCCGAGTCGAGCCTAATTGAAACAGAAATCTACGCATGGCCAGCGCCAGGAAGGACTCATCGGTTGACAGAACTCTCATCGGCATAAACAAATAAACAGACAAGGATTCGTTCGGGGAAATCCTTTTATATCTATTACGCTGCCACAGCACACACTCTGCTGAGCTCTGTGTGAAAAGCCACGCGACACGCGCCGCGTCGCTTCGCACCGGAAAAGCAGCAGCAAAAAGTAGCGCAAATTTGATTGCACATCCCTTACACCCTATTCCTCTCCCTCCCACTCCCGTTCCTTCCCTTCTGGCAGCCTTCTGCAGCGAACATTCGCATTAAGAATTTATGAAAAATTTGCTTTTTGCATTTGTTTTAAGCTTTTGCTTAAGCACTTTGCAATTAGTCGCCCAAATCCAGTTTGAAGGCACGCCCACACATGCATATTATGCACATCCATTTGGCTATACATTTGTGTGTGTGTATCTGTTTGTGTGCGTTAATTTCTGCAAATGTAAATCGCTAAATTATTCAGCTCGCACATGCGAGCGTTGCCAAACTTGCGAGCTTCATTTGCATCAAATTAAATGCTAATTTCACTCATCTGCTTGACGTCGGTACTAACTAGTTTCGGTCTCTAGAGGGTGCTGTGAGAGGAGAACTAAGCTGAAATTGTATGACATATCGAGTGAAAGTTGTCTCTAAGTTAGGTAATCATTGTACAACTCTAATGAAGATAGTATTCATTCTTCTCACTGTTCTTAGTTTGAAATATATCATGATATCCTTAACCATCACTATGTATACCCTTCTACTTTTGAATATGTTTAACAAATTGTAAACTTATATTGTGCATATGTATAAAACAGGCACAAGAAGACCTGGTAGACCCCACAAAATATATACATTCATGTTCAGCATCACTAGCCTAGCCGATAGAGCCATCATCGTCTGTCTGTGTGTCTGAGTAAGCAAGTTACAACTGCTTTAAGCTAAATACTTAAATACACTAACTTATTCCCAAAATATAAATGTAATTGGATAATAAACACAGAACTTAACATGTTTTTTATAATTCAAGTAGTGCTGTCTGCCTGCATGTGTAAGAGCGAGAAAGCAATAGCTGGCAGTATAATTATTCGAGAATTTAATGTTGGGAAGGTCTTCCAAAATTGGCAGAACAGTTCGTTCCCTAGGATGCATTGGCGGGTATCCGCAATCCGTAGGAAATTTCTGCCATGAAGGAGGGAGTACTCGTACTAGTTGGATATTCACTTCCTGTATCCACGTTCTTCTCTATCCAGCTGAGGTAATGACGTACCCGTGTGTAATATGTGGGCGAGAATTGATTAGCGCATGGACCTTGAATAAATGATACGATACCCTCGATCACCAATAGTCGTGGATTGAGTGCATGCATTAGCGGCCCACCAGAGTCACCATCACATGTTGATCTGGATTCATAAACGTTTTGAGCAAGCTTAGCTGCGCAAATCAAGCTCTCATCTTGATATTCGCATTTACTCTCGTCCAGAAGGGGTACAGCTACAGCTCGCTTTGCCGGCGCATCAGTGCTGACTGTTGTTTTACCCCATCCAGTCACAATTAGCTGAGTGTTGACAATTGGCTCCGACGAATTGAAGGGAAGGCAAACGCGCCTCATATGAAGACTAAATATTATAGGTCTATCTAGCCGAAGTAGTGCAATGTCATTGCGTATAGTTAGGTTGCTGTCGCGACCATAATTCTCATGCACTATTTTATCAGCTATTCCGAAACGTAGAAAAGAACCACAGTTGGAAGTGCCGTAATCGCAAAAGGGTCTTTGGGTAAAGTTTCCCAATCGCACTCCTGTTCTGCAGATTAGAAGCAAGTTAGATAACTTTATAGAGTTGAGTGAGTTTAACTTACAATCCACCGTGTACTCTTACTGCTTCTCCATTTACACAGTGAGCAGCTGTCAGCACATATAGCGAGCTGATCACCGATCCTCCGCAGTATCCAAATGTGTTACCAATTCCATATTCCAGACTGGCCAACCAGCTATATCCTCCCGGTTGAATTATGTTTCCGTAAATAATTTGTTCAGCTGGAATTCTAGGCGTCCATCCACAACTGTCCAGACACCTTAGTTCCTCAACTGAAGAAAGTACTTCCAGCACCTGCAGAAAAAGCACCACCAATCTGATCCCGTTCATGATCGATTCGTTTCAAAGTCCGAATTTAACTGAATATATTTTTTGTTGCAACTTTTGGACTTTCGCATTTCACATTAAAAATGTACTTCAATACAATCTGATTATTATTTTATAAATGTTATTTAGCAGAGTAACCTATTTCATATACATAATACTATGTATTATCGCTGGTAGCTTCATACAATATTATTCCCTGTTGGGAATTTCCTTATCGGAAACATGAAATACATGTATGAGGATTTTCTAATACCCTTGTCGTTTGTCTCCATGACACCAATTTTTGGATTAAAGTTCCTGTATACCATACACTAATCAAATTTATTTAGAATGCCAGCACTCTTAACTCTACTCAATAAACCTTTCATATAGCCTCCTTTTAAACGCAGCCGACCTGTCACCTTCACCTCCCAAGTTCCCCATTGTCATTTGACATATTTATTTACCCATTGTTGTACATGAAAAAGAAGTACTCCATATTTATACCGAACTGAATCTTAAAGTAACTTCCTACTTTATAACTTATCGTTATACACTCCCTTCCCATTGCAATCCCGCTTCACATTGATCTGATGAGCCCACTAAACATTACGCCGTAATGTGCCACCGACGAACAAATCAGTGAAACGATAAATTAACGAGACGCCTGCCCACTTAAAGTAATACCCTAACCCAAACCCCACAACCCTCCTTCTGTCCTGTTTGTCAGGCTCAACCCTGGCAAAGACCCAAACGCAAATCCAAGACAATTGCTTTCCAATGCAAAGCAAAAGCCATTTTAAGCATTTCGCACCACCATCAACAACAACAGTAACAACAACAACAGTAGCAACAACAACAACAATAGCAACAACAACAACAACAGTTGACAGTTTTTCCAACTTCACTTGGTGTACGACCCAAAATAAAAATCCTCATTGTAGAATCAAAACGCGACACTTACGCAATTAAGTTGTTTCCGAGCCTGTCTCACTCCCTCTCTCTCTCTCTTTATCATTCTCTCTCACTCTGTCCTTCTCTCCTTTACTCACTTTGAGCTCTTCCATCCAAACTTCTTTGAATTTTATTTTATGCGTCGCATTTAGGGTTCTTATGTGTTTCCTTTTTTAGGAATACTCTTCATAGAAAGCAGGAAATAGGTTACTTTTTGAAGTGGGAACTATTTGATCCTATATAGAATATAGTCATATAAATATAGAGCTTACACAAAAATGAATTTATTTATATTAAATTTGGCTAGATGATAAGCTTCAATGCGAATTCTAGCCAAATTGTTGACCTCGATATCACACAAATAGGTCACACAAATAGGTCGTTCCGTCATTTACATATTAATATTATATATTAAAAGATATTTTTACCGATTCGACCAAAAGATTCAACAGATTCGAGTAGAAAGAGTATGTTGGTTGGTTTTTAATATAAGAACTTTATTTTTTATACATTAACCTAATTTATTCATACAAAAATAGAAGAATATATATTCTAACAATATGGACTAGCTCAGAATATTGTGCTTTGCAGACCCTTTTAATGTCATATACGATAACCAACATAATGCAGTAGCAACACACTTCAACAATAGCAACAACAACAACAACAGTTGACTAACTTTTTCAAAATGCAACTGTTATGTAACACCCAAAATAAAAATCCTCATGGAGAATCAAAACGAGACATCTTACGCAAACACAAGCCGAGTCGTTTCGAGCCTGTCTGTCTGTCTCTCTGTCTCTTTGTCCGTCTTCCCTGTCCCTCTGACCTTCTCTCCTTCTGTCCGTCTTATGAGCTCTTACATCTAAACTACTTTAAAATTTATTTTATGCCGCATTTAGGGTTCTAGGAGTTTCCTTTTTGGAATACTCTTCAAGAAGTCAGGAAATGGGTTACTTTTTGAAGTGGAAACCATTTGCCCCTACAAATAATATACCCATATAAATATTGAGAATACACAGAAATGCATTTATTTATACAAAGATTCAACTAGATGACTAAGCTTCAATTCAATGCTAACCAAATTGTTGACCTCGATATCACACAAATAGGTCGACACAAATAGGTCGTTCAGTCATTTACATATTAATATTATATTTTAAGAGATATTTTTACCGATTCGACCAAAAGATTCCACGGATTCGAATAGAAAGAGTATGTTTGTTGGTTTTTAATATAAGAACTTTATTTTTTATACATTAACCTAATTTATTCATACAAAAATAGAAGAATATATATTCTAACAATATGGACTAGCTCAGAATATTGTGCTTTGCAGACCCTTTTAATGTCATATACGATAAAATAATGCAATATTTTTATAATAAAATATAATAATATCAATACAATAATAATAATCCAATAGTAACATTCTAATAATAACAATATAAAATTGTTAATAACATAATAAGAGTATATGGTAGATATATATAAATTAGTACATTCAGTTAGGGTATCTAAACTTCGTCAAAATCTACTTCGCTGTCTCATCTTGTTGTTTACGTATTTTACGAGAACCTTTTTTTGCGCCTGAATTGTTGCAGATTACGCATACTTCACTTTGGCGTGTGTGTGAGTGAGATGGACAGGCAAGAGAGAGAGAGTGTGTGAATATGTGTGTGTCTCTGCTAGTGTGTGAACTGGTGTGTGCCATTGTCAGTGCGAGTGTTTCTGTGTGTGGCACGCTCGGCAACATTTAATCTGCACCATTGACTTTTCTACAGTGCGACCCTCAAACAAGTTCTCTCTCACTGTCTCACTCTCTCCCTCTCACTCTCTCTATCATTCTCACCTCTCTCTCTCGCTGTTGTTACTTGAGTGAAGTAAATTTTATGCGAATATTTAGTTTGGCGTGCTTATCAGGTCGGCTTTATCGGAACTTATTGTGTTTGTTTAATTGAATTCGGATTGCCGACGCTGGCGACAATTTCGCGACTGAGTGCGCCGCTGCCAGCGCCCAGATAACTCCCAGTAGAGCAGAGAGAAAGAGAGAGAGAGAGAGAGAGAGAGAGAAAGAGGAGAGAGCAAAGCAGAGTGGACTGGGTGAGAATGTTTCTAATTGCGAGTGTGGTAGATCAACTTGACGACTTAGTTTAGTTCATTTAGTTTAGCAGCGTATTGCATAAAATAAAGAATTCTCTCTTTTATAGCAGACAATAGAAGCAGCTTTTAGTTTCTATAAATATGACAATAAATATACGGGAAAAAGGAACAGTTTTAGATTGAATAATAGAACGAAAGAACGATGAACTTAATAAGGCAGATTTAAATTGATCCTCTTTGCCTATAGATTGTAAATATATTATACAGTATTGCAGTACCCAGTACCCTTCAACCCTATGGGTAGCGGGTATAAAAAGCTCCCAATACTTTGATAGTTCACATTACTTCTACCAAGGATACTCTTTTCAAACATTTCCAATTCAAATATTTTAAATCAATACTAATAATAATAATAAGTATTCAACAACAAAATAATACAACTTGTAATCGTTAAGGTTGTCAAAACAAATATTCATTTATCATACTTATATACTTTTTTCTTTTTTATAAAACATACAACAGTTTGTTATTTTCAATAGATATTCCAAAAATTAACACATCTCATTATGAAATATTAAAAATGAACACAAAATGCTGCAACAAATTAAAATCTCATCTGATCTAAGATCATATCAATTAAATCCCGTACATACTGTTTACCTACCACACACAAATGTTCGTTTTGTGGCGTGGCAATTAAACTTTTTACCCGCTTGCCACGCCCCCTTGGGTTGCCCAGTATTAAAAAATGCTTGCATCTGTGCTGGCATATAAATTATGACCAACGCTTGACATAAACAAGCTCCCAAGAGGCCCTTAGAGCCCGAGTTATATGACAGATATGATGAAGAGGGAGAGACAGAGAATGAAAGAGAGAGAGAGAGAGAGAGAGCTAAGGCAGGACACGCTAAAGTGTCGCCAGGGAGCTGATACTGAGGTCCGTGTGGCACATGTGTCTCGATGCTGCCACACTAGGGGGTAGCTTCCCTTGCTTTTTGCCTTGAGCAGGCGAATCACATTTTGATGATTGTCAATGTGACTTTAATACCATTTTTCAACTTGACGCGCTACTGTGCGTGGGCTCTGTCCCAACTGAGGGGTTGCCCCTGTGTGTGTGTGTGTGTGTGGCACGTGCATTTCGAGAGCAACTTCCGGCAGAGAGATAAGCGACACAAAGAAAGGGCTGCGATCGCAATGCTGACATCTGTGGATTAAATTGCGATTTGCGCTCATGTTTTATTGAAAGAGACCCTGAACATGTCTTGGGTAACTGTAACACTTTCCTTCTGCTTGTTGCAGTTGTTGCTGAATGTCGTTGTTCTTGTTGTTGTTGTTATCACACACAATTGCCATTAGTACTCGGGCAATAAAATTTTAAACTGCCTTTTGTGTGTTTTGCTAAATTACATTTGATATTTTAATGGGCGATTAAGTGTAGAAAACGTGGAGACGAAAAGTTGGAAAAGACTTGCATTAGTGTAAGTAGAGAATGGTTTTGAAAGAACATATGGAATTATCTGTTTTAAATTAATGAACATATAGGGGGAAGGTATGTAGGAAATGCCTATAAAGAATCACCTAAATATATACGGGAAATTTATGTAAATATATACAGAAACTTAATAAAGAAATAACTGAGGATATATAAGAAAGGGAAGGAAACGTATATAAAAAGTTTATAAACATATTCCATGATGAATTAAGAACTTACTTTGATTTAATAGGATACAGAAAAAGGTTTATCCGATGAGATAATTACATATACGTATACGTACAGCATACATGTATATAGTATGCTATCTTAGTTAACACCTTGAAAGTATTGTTTTCACAACGATTTGTATGCTAATTTTGAGTTATTCTTTACATAATAGTTAATCGTATTTTCTTAATGAAGTCATTGATAGTTACAACTCAATATATAGTTCTCAGCTCTTTAGCAAAGGTGACAGCACTGTAAAAGTTGTTGTTAGTTAGTTAGTTAGTTATTGTTAGCCTATACAGTTCTTAAGCTTAGGCAATCTAGAGATAGAATTGTGAATAATAAGAAAGGACTACGATATATGATTATTAAGAATTGCAGTTAAGAGGGGTGAAAGTCTAGAAAATGAGATAATAAGTCCATGTATGGTATACTTATATAATGTATACTATATTTAACATTTATACATTTACTGATACTCAGTAACATGAATTTCATTACAATATTTAACAGAAATAGCAAAAATGTTCCTGAAATTTACCGACTAAAACTGCCTTAAGTTAACCGACACAAATGTTATAAGCGAATCGAAATAATACAAAATTTCCCAGCTAATCGAGAACGTGTTGCCACACTCACGTGCATCAGGAGGCAAATTCGATGGACATTTAGCCCCCATTAGCTTCTGGTTGACAGCGGCACGAGGCTGAGGCCGAGGCTACCAGCAAAAAGCAGCGTCATCATCCATCATTACGGATGCCACGCCCTCCCTCCCTTCGCCACTCACTCAGTTCGCTGTCAAGTGGAAGGCCCAACAAGCTGGCCTGAAAAGCATTGCGAATTCAACGAAATTAAACGCGTGTCCGTTTCATCTGCCCAAATAATTCGCAGTTAATTCGCCGGCAAGCGCAACGAAATGGGGCACAAAAGCCAAGCCAAGGACTGGGCAGACAAGGGAAGGGTAGTAGGTTAGTACAGGGCAGGGGGTAGAGAAGAGCGCAGCTAGGCAGCCGTTTTTATTTGGTGAGAAAACATTTACGCACTAATTTCACCGCTGGCTGCAGCATTCCTCGGCGCATTACTCGACCAGTTGCACATGCCAATTGGTTTGCAATTTGACGTGCTTAGTCAGGGGTTGTGCCACGACACAAGGGCGGAGTGTATAGCGGGGGAGGGGAGGTTAGCCACGGGTTCCATCAGCCACAAATAGCGCACGCGTAGCGCCCAAGCACGTGGCACAATTACGCGGTTAAATGCATTCAAATTGAGTTGTTTATACTGTGGGCGTATGCCAGAGCCCAAGTTCCGCCATGGCCCAACATTGAGGTGGGATGCCCATGACGAGGCCCTGTCAGTGGGCACAGTGGGTTAAAAAAGGAATGTTGTTGATTACAAATTTAGGAAAGATGAGATTGAAAGCGCAAGCAAGAGTACAAATTGATCCGAATGAACGTTAATCAAAATAAGATAACATAAAAAAAGAAGAATTTTTATTTGGTTAATAAAGTCTAGAAAATTATATGCATATATACATATGTATATGGTAATATATATTCATATCTTGCCTATATTATACATAATATAATTACATTAAATTCTCCCATTCATTAAATTTTTCTCTATTAAAAATAAAAGAATTTAAAGATCGAATGCAAAAGCGACGCTAGCGAAAACAGAAATTTCTTTCTTTTATATTGTAATTTCTGATGCAAATACTTCAACCCACTTCAATTCTTTTCCCTCCCACTGTGCCTTGGTCAACTTTACGCAAATCAGTAACACTTGCAGAACTACAGTGCTTCCCATTGTACTTGTACTTGCTGATACTGCTGATGTTGGACCCACAAAGCGCCACACGACCAAGCATTGTTCGCAAATTTGGGAAAGTGTTGCCCGCTGCGTAACCCCTGCCCCTTTGGACCACCCCCCTTCCACAGGGGGGCAACATAAAACTATCAGCATTGAAGAGGATTGTCGATGCCTTTGCACCCCTTTGAGGACAATCCGCTTAGGCTTGTCTCATTTTTAAGCTGACATTACAAGCAAATCAAAACAAAAGGCAGCCATAATTAAAAGTCAGACAGAGACAGATATACTCAACGAGAGGGCAAGAGAGAGAGAGCCTTGTCTTTGTCGTTTGTTTAATTTGCTGCAGAAAGTTTCGGTAGCAAAAACAACAAACAAAGCAGCAAAGTAAGGCAAGAGAAAGACAGACAGAGAGAGAGGGAGGGAGACAGACACAGACAGCAAACAAACTAGTGTAATTATAAGAAAATCCATTTTAAAGCAATTAATACGCGCAGCAAGAGTTATAACTGCGCCCCAAGCAGAGCAAAGGGGACAACATGAGAGGAGAAAGGAAAGAGACAGGGAGAGAGACAGCGCATTGCTTGTACTGTACCACAATTTGGCTTTGAAGACATTTACAAATGGATCAGCATTTGGCCAACAGGCATACGAATTGCCAGTAAGATATTCTAAGTGGTTTAAGCAGATGATGTCCTGCTGCAAATGGAGAGAAGTAGAAGGGGAGAGAGAGGGGAAGGAAAAATGGGGAAGGGAAAGGGGCGAGAGAAGAATGAGCTCCGTAGTTAGAGTCAATCAGAAAATTTATGCTACATTTGGCAAAGACATCATCAAGGAGTTGTCTGTCACTTATGTAGGTACACTGAGCGAAAAGGCTATGTTTTAATAATAATGATACTAATAAGGATTGTTTTAATAATAAAATAATGATAAACTATATTTATAATTATATTCAACTCTTCTCAGCTTAATCTTGGAGTTTATAAGAGTTGATGTTATCTAGTTTTATAAATCTATATTATATTCTTGGAGAACAGAACTAGTTAGGCGGCGCCACTTTTAAGCATTTGGTAAGCTAACAGAAACTTGAAACTTGTTCAATTGGAGACGCATAAAGTAGACCTTTGATATACATTTAATCTATTTCATTATGCAACTGTCCTGCAAAATTTATAAAATATCGACTAATGCATATTGTAAATATACACGAAACAAGAGAATAATAGTTCTAATATTACGTTTAACTATTTACCCATATTAAACTACTACAAATCCTTCTCTCAGTGAACACTTTATACCTTGTTTTATTCATTATGGCTAGAGAAACCAACTCATTACAGCCTGACCAGGCAACACAATTACCGTCTAACAACAGTGTCATCTGTCTGCCTGCCCAAGCACCCAATCTCCAACTCCAGCTCCCTTCCAGTCCCAACTGTTTCTCTGAGATTTTGTGCACCTTTCATGTTTCGCTCTCATTTGTTGCGCTAGATTTTTCTCAATCACACACGAATTCTCTGGGGGAATCCGCCAGAAACAGAACTAGTTCAATTCGTATACAAATGCGACAAACAGACAAAGTCCTTTCCCCCCCTACCTAGTCAGACACTTCAAACAAACTCAGCTAGACAGAGAAAGGAGGGAAGAAAGAGAGAGAAGGAGAGGGAAGGAGAGAATAAATAGGCTGCTGGTGGCAAGGTGGACATTTTGCAAATGTCTTCGGTTTCGTGTGCGCAGCGCATAATGAGCAGATTTGTTTTCATATAAACGGGACAACGACTAAGCTTCGGCCGAGCACATCTTGGCAGTTTTAAAATGAGCAACCCGCACAGGGCAAACTACATACTTAATTATCGGCCAACAAAGCCAGCAGGAGTAGCGGAAGTTATAAACGACGGGGAGACACAGCAGAAGCACACAACGGGAGGCTGTGTAAGGCTTGGTGAGGCTGAGTTGAGAGCGCTTTGTGCTACCTTATTCAGGGGCGTAGACAGACAATTTGCAGCGGGGGGTGGTTGCATGGGTTGCGCTTGTAATGAGTTGTCATTGAGGTTCTAATAGGATGAATGTAGGAAGACATGAGAGGTTATGCGGAAGAACTTAGCTGAAGTTAAGGAAAGAGGGAGAGATATAGAGAGAAGACAATGGTAAAATGGACAAGAAGAAAGAATAATGCAGAGGTAGAGAGGAGTGAGACGAGAAAAAAGAGAAGAGAATGAAAAAGTAAAGAAAGACAAAAGAGAAGAGAACGAACCGAAAGAGAGAAATATAACAGAAAGAAAAATGAAAGAAAAGAGAAACTATAGAGAAATTAAACAATATAATAATAGTATGCAGTAAAGAAAAGATCAAGAATTAAACAGAATAAAATGTACCGAGAAATCAAACGAAAGATCATAAGAGGGTGAAATAGATACAGATGGAATAGCGAAAAAGGAGCGTGTGAGTCAAAAATAGACAAAGACAGAAGGAGGAAATTATAGAAAGACAAAGATAGAACATGTCCACAAGGAAGATAGAGGACAAACTGATAAAGCTTATTAGTTGGAGACAGAGAAAAACAAACATAGAAAAGACTGAGAGCGAACAAAAAGCAAATAGATAATGCACTGGAAGATTTCAAATAAAGTGATTCAATTGAGGACTGTAAAACAGTTTCTCCCAAGTTGAAACACACATTTCTTGGCATATCTTATCTCAGCTCATCATTGACCCCTTTTGTAAACCCCCTTCTGCATACACGCCCCTGTCGCAACTACACACTCGTTTACTCGCACTCAATACTCGCATGTTTGTCTGTTTTGCAGTCAAGAGATTGCGATTTATTGTTGTCGCGCAGCTAATGTGCTCGTTAAAGTTTACGCTGACAGGAAAAGAGCAAAGGACGCGAGAACAGATACAGGAAGGAGGGTCGGGGGCTAACGAACACCTGCCAAAATGGAATACACGCATGTGGTCGTTATGACAATACATCCTCATCCGCAACCGGCAGACGCAATCGCATTGGCGAAATTGCCCAATAATTGCCGTTGGCAACCCCCAGAGCGACCCCGACAGAGGGGGACTGACTGCATTGCGTAGTTGTGCAGTTGCCAGGACTATTATACAGTCGCAGTCGCAGTCGCAGTTGGTATCGGTGTCGCTAATGTGCAAACCGTTGCTAATTAGAGGATTTTTGGCAATCATTTTCTATTGGTTTTTGTTGCAACCCCAGCAGGGAACAGAAAGGGAATAGTTAGGGGGTTAACAGGGGGTAGTTAACGGTTAACGGTTAACAGGCATCGCTGGCACAATTCAATTTGCAACTAACAACTTAATCCTTTATTCAATTTGAAACCCATTAAAAGGACATTGCTTATCCTTTTAAGTGAATGCAAACAGCTTTTAATGTAAATAAGAAAACGAGATCGAGCATTGCAGACGTTTGCTGGGCGATGTCTGCCAAGCCAAAGGAAAATTAAAATGCACACCGATTTTCCGATTTTCCCAGAGTTTCCCTGCCAGAGAGAGAGGGAGAGACAGAGAGAGAGCGGAGAGCTTGGCCCGCTCGGCCAATTGACATTTGCAACCGCACTTAAGAGCGCCCGTTGCAGATGCGGCTTCTCCTCTCCTCTCTCTCTTCCAGCCTCTCTTTCACGTTGCTATCGAAGCCACTCCAAGTAAATCGAACTGGCTGTGCAAGTGTGTGTATTGGTGTGTATGTATGTGTGTGTGTGTGTGAACTGAATGCCATTTGAATATTTCATGCTGTTGTGGTGCAAAATTTTAAATCGACTCAAGTCAAGTGTGCGAAGGATGCCGAAATCAATCTCGTTTGTGTAGCAACCAAATTAACATAGTCACAGCAGCAGCAGCAGCAGCAGTAGCTAAAGCACTGGCATAGCCAGGGGGGGAGAGGGAGGGGCTCTAGAGAGGGGTAACATAGCCAACAAGGACATCAACTGTAAGCCACTTGCCACAGAGTCAGTTGCATTTGTCGATTTCGTCTACTTAGTGTGCCCTCTTTCCCAGTCCCCTTTTCCCTCCCTCTCTCTCTCTCTACAGCTACTCTTACTGCCTTTTCCCTCTAGCCCTCCTCCCTACCCTGTCCCGCTCGTACTTAGTTACACTTGGCTTTGTCTTTGCGCTTTCTTTTCATTTTAATACCTACGAGTTTACTTTTTTAAATGTGTTTTATATCTGATTCTGGTGGCACTTCCCCCTCCCCCCATTCCCCACCGTTCTCTGCTGATGAGGGCTAAGTAGAGTTTGGGAAATTCAGCATGTGCACTCACGTAGTATAATTTACCCTCGACACGGCGACACACAGCAGCAGCAAGTACAATAAAAAAGCGAGCAAGAAACTTAGCTGCAACTTTTTTCTATGGGTTTACTTTTTTCTCTCCACCTTTTTTTTTCTTGGTTTTAGGGTATCTCTATATACCCTGTAGTTGGTGGAATTAAAGGAATAGAGTCTGCCAATTTTAACAGGCACCTAGTGTGCGAAAAGAGCTCAATAAAAGATCTTATACACTGAGGAGTTGACCTTATCTCGGTCTGGTCAGAAGCAATGTACGGCTAAGAGAATTATTCGTTTAAAAGGAGTTAACAGTAGGGGGGACTGTCCGCTTAAGGGGAGTGTTCGGTAAAGGTAAGGCTTAAGAAGGATGTCCGGTTAAGAGCACTGTCCGGTTGAGTATACGGTTATGAAGAGTATTCGAAGAGTATTCGGAGGACTGTCCGCTTAAGGGAAGTATCCAGTTAGGGAAAGTATGCAGTTAAAAGGAGTGTCCGGTTAAGGGAAGTGTCTAGCCAAAAGGAGAATCCGGTTATAGGGAGTGCATGGCCAATGAAAGTGTCCGACTAAGGAGTGTCCGTTTAAGGATGTCGCCAGCGAAGGAGTTTCTAGTCAGGGTCGGTGTCGGCCAAGGGGAGTGTTTGGTTAAGCACAGTATGTGCGAAATATCCAAAAAATACTTGAACCTCGCAAAAACTGTCCGCTTAAAAGAGGTGCTTGGTTTAGGGATAGTGTCCGCTAAGGGAATTCTACAGTATGTAATTGTAACATACACGTACAACATGCAGGGCATTTGCTAGTCCGGCAAACCGCTTGCTTTTGATTGCTTCTTGCGTCGCCCGTCTTGGCTGTCCTCCTATCCAAGCAGTCTTTGTTGCTCCCTGTTGTTGTTGTTGTTGTTCCCAGTAATGGGCTCAAAAGCCCCAAGGCATCTTGTGAATCGAGCACATTGTAGCGAATTTCGCAGATTAGAACTCTCAAATGAGAAGGTAGAAGGCAGAAGACAGGAGAGAGAGAGAGAGAAGTGAGGAGATCAAGACGATCTCAAGTGATCTCTTTTTACAGCTCATTCAATCCACAAGCGACAGCTGCAGAAGCACGCGTCACAAAACAAACAAACAAACAAACAAACAGAAGAGAAGAGTCAAACAAATGTAAGTACACTGCGCGAAAGCGAGAGGCCACTTGAGCTGAGCCACTTGAGCTGTGGGTTGACAGATTTTGGCACTGAGTAAACAATGAATACACATCAAAGAGGGCTCTTAGAGTCAATGCTGAGCAAACAAATAAATGTAATTACACTGAAATTACGAAAGAAATGTCAAGAGAAAATTAGTTGCCAGGGCAAAGAGAAAGTGAAGAAAGAAGAGAGAAGAGAGAAAGAGAGGAAATACCCTAGTCTAGGTATCCTTTTGTGGCTTAGCTCACTTATCCCGCTGTCGCAGCTGGCTGGAACAGGACACGCCACACTGCGTACAGTACTAATAAGTGGTCTAGCGAGCGAGGCAGCATCTTATCTATAAATAGCCATAAACCTTCCCTCTTACTTCCACACCTTCTCCCCCCCCCCCCCTCTCTCTTTGTCCTGCCTGAATTTCAACACATTTGCGCGCTTAATCCCTTAAGGCTCTTTAAACTTTACACACTTTCCGGACACGAGACACATACAAAACATGCCCGAAATGTGCCGGAAAAAAGCGACTGAAATAATCCTTTTATACAAAAAAAAAAAAAGGTTAAAACATCAGCACTAAAAGGCGCATGCATTATGAAGGGTCTTGAGTTTTAATTGAGTGTGGGCGACGAAGAAGTAAATGAAGTAAAGGGTATAAAAAAAGAGCAGAACAACAACAACAAACTGCAAACTGTAATAAAACAATTTGCCATTTGACGCTTGGCTGCCACAAAGTATTCCTGTCCTGTCTCTCTGTCGTCTGTCTGTCTTTCTGTCCGTTTCTCTGTCTCTTTGTCTGTCCCTCCTTGCCATGTGTGTTTGAGCACAATTAGAGCTGCAGCGGTCACTTCAAGGACATTCACATACAGGCTGGCACAACTTTTTCCAGACTGGACACAACCAAAACTTTCCATTTCACTCCTCAAGTATGAGTAATTGATTCATTTATGCTGCTAATTGCAAATGCCTTCCCCCCCCTCTACTTACGTCTTTCCCCTCCTCGCTCAGCAATATGCTAATTAGCAGCTTAAGCTAATTTTTCAATTAAGCTCGCAAAACTTTTAGCACAGAAGCCAACTAAATTAATTAATGACAAAACAATTAAAACTGCGCCGACTGAAAGAAGAAGAGAACAGAGAAAAAGAAAGCAATTAATGTGCTTTTACAACTGTAAACAAGAAGGAACTCAGAAAGCATATGAGACTATATAATATAATAATGGCTAAACATGCATAGAGCCAAAGGGGAACATAGAAACTGCTAAGGACGTACGTTCTTTGAATAAGTATATCAATATATCAATTTTTCTGAAGTAACTCTCAAACAACACAAAGAATATTATCTTTACTTCTCTATTCCATCAACTTTTCTTTCCATTTCATCAATGAGAAATAATCGTAAAATGTTCCACTGATTTCTTAAAAAACCACATCTTTAAATGATAAAGTGTTCAACATTTTTTACCGCCTTTCTGCGATACAGTATTTATTTGAAAATCTTCTACATTATTAAAATATCATCATTTTGTTGAACAATGTTTTGAGTAATTTTCTAAATTGTTTTAATTTTTAAATTTCATTACAAAACAATAGACCATAAATTAAAAATTTTTTATCGTTTATTTAAACAAATTATCAAATAATGTTATTCAGAAATATTAGAAAATGTCTTATTGACGTTAAAAATAAAGATTTCTTGATTTAGTAAAGTCCCCAGCGTTTTCCAACTCTTCTAAATTAAACCAAAATACAACAGAAACTGAGTTCGTTGAATCTATTTAACCTCCCTCATCTACGCAGTCATAAAATTTATCCATAGCTTCCCCAAATAGCCCGTGGCGAATCTCAGCACTGAATCCAAGTAATCGATATAGTATATTACTTAATTAACAGCAATAATTCTAATTATATTTACACACACACACCCTGCCCTGCACTGCCGTACACTGCCGGTAAAGGTGTCTGGCTATTTCCTGCTATAATGTTACAGCTTCAGGGGCAATCGGCCACGCGAAGAGGAAACCAAAATGTAATACAAAACACGCGCAAAGATGCCGCGCCATGGAACTGGCGTGACATAATTGCGTTGTCATTTGCCACGCCGTATCCCAAATGAAAATCGGAGCCCGATACGGTACAGAAGAGAGAGAGAGAGAGGCAGAGAGAAAGAGAGAGAGAGAGAGAGAGAGAGAGAGAGAGAGAGAAAAAGAGAGGAACATATAGTAGCAGAACAGGCGCCGCTGTAATAGGAACCGCAATTTACACACGACACGGCAAATTATGAAATTTGTTATGCATGGAGAAGGAATGAGCAGTGCGACGGTGCAGGGCCAGGGATACCAAGTTGATGCGCTGCTCACAAGTCAATTAAACCAACAACTGGCAAGGCATGTCGCCAGAGGCAGCCACCTTCCCCTCACTCTCTCTCTTCGCTCCCCCGATGTCTTGATTGATTTATCTGGCGACAATTTGGCGAACAAACAAGCCAAGCCAAGTCTATAAAATTATCCCAGCCAGCCCGCAGCGTAGTCCCCGTATCCCCCCCCCAGCCCTACTCCCCCTACAGTTTGGCGCTTATATTGTTGACAGCTCGTCAGCTAATTACACGCCACAATAAGTTTAATAACTTCTCCTGGCTCCTCTTCTCTTGTTATTGTTGTTTTTGTTGTTGTTGTTGTTGTTGCCTGAGCATCAACACTTCGTCACGATAAACATTTTAATTAACTTGCGAGACGTGATAACGAGCAAAGGCTGCTGAATGGAAGGCGGAAGGGGGCGGCGTGATCTGCTTAAGGCGCTGAGCTTATGACAACTTAACGCCTTCACTCACTTTACACTTCCTGCCACGCCTACGCCCTAATCGATTGCAGCCTGCGGCCTGCAAAGTGCCAAACAATGTTTCATAATTTCCTGTCTGTCTCTCTCATCTCCCCCCCTTTTCTCTTCAGTGCTCTCAACTTCACACTCTCCATGCTGTTGACATTTTTTGCAGGCAATTTATGACGCATAAATAAAGCGAATTTGAAACTATGCAGCGCACAGCAGGCAGTAGGGAAGGGAGGCGAGGTAGGAGGGAGTGTCGCTAAAAAACAACGCTTAAACTCATTAATTTAAACGAGATTTGACGTGCGCTTTGATAAAGCCGCAATTTATATTCGCTGCTCCAGGCAGGAGGGGAGAGGCGAAGGGTGGTTAGAGACAACCTGCAATTGCCTCGTTTAGTTGGAAAACAATGGCGGGCTTAGTCAGCTATGGCGTAAAAAAATATGGCAAGCAAAATTACTGCACTGAAAGAAATCGAAGAGTGAGTTAAAAATATACAAAAATATTATAATTTTCCCCTTAAATTGCCGGGCTTAAATTGCCTCTTTGCTAATTTTCCCTTACAATTAGACCAAAGATACTCCACGGCAAGTTTTGGCTTCATTTTGTTAGCAACAGAACAGGCAAGAAAAATATTGAAGCAATTGTAGACTGAATAGTCTTGCATTTATATTATGCTTGCAATTATTTTTTAAATATACATACCCAATCAGCACGCAATATTAAGATATATGGTCCTAATTTGGTAGCACTAGCCTTTTATAGTCTCTTAGATCTAGAGTTTCATGTCGACAAAAGGACAGAAGGACATCGGTATATCACTTTGACTGTTGATGCAGATCACGAATATATACCTTGTGAAGTGTACCACGCCACCTTGTGTCTGTTACATACATACATTTCCTAAGTAATTATACCCTTCTACCTTTCTCAAATTAATGCCAAGCACATTCTTAATTCTTATAAACTACCTTTCTGTGCATTTACATGCCCTGTAATAATACATATTTCAACATATTTCTAAAGTATAAGAAATACATGACTAAAATTAAATAAAAGTGTTCAGTTTTTGATAAAAAAATACCATTTACCCAAGTGAATTTATATTATATAATATGCATGCTTCCGATTTCTTCAATACTCACCTATCATATGTACTGCAAACGAAAAAACCCCCAAATGTAGGGTTAAATCATTCTCTAATTATGCATTGCTTTCGATTAGTAGGTCAAGTGGATAATTAAGTATTTTATGCGATCAATGCGACGTTCCATACGAGTCAGTTTGCTATAAAAAACACAGAGTGTTGACACTATACTCAGTGAGTTTTCGTTGTTCAACAATTTAACAATGAAATATCTCCTGATTTGTGTGTTTGCCGCTGCCTTATCCTGTGCTCTGGCATATGATTGCAGTAATCCAAATAAGCCAACAATTCAGGGTAATCAATGCTAAATAGAAGAGTGATATATGTATATATTTCTATAACCATTTCGAACTTTTTTCAAAGTAGTAACATGTCCCATCACATTCAATACAACCTTCACTCGGATCGGTCAGAAATACTACTATATACCAGAGCACAAGACAACCTGGTTTGATGCCGCCCACAACTGTCGTCGAATCGGTGGCGATTTGGCACTCATTGAAACGGCCGAGGAAATGAATGCGATTTCATCGTATCTTATTGGAAAAGGATACGATGGGAACAAATGGTTGTGGATATCGGGAAATGATCTTGCTGTGACAAGTAATTTCATGTCCATTACCAATGGAATGCCACTTCCATTCTTCGCCTGGTCCGGTGGACAGCCAGACTTTCCTGGCAGTGAGCAGTGCGTGCACATCTGGCTACGCGATGGATCCTTCAAGATGAACAACTGGCAGTGCAAAGAGCAGGCGTTTTATATATGCCAGAAATACGATTTCGATCGCTGTACGGTCTCCTGCTAAACACTGAAATCATCTTTAATACTGGTGTTGAAGACATATATCAAATAAAGAACTCTTCTTACTAAAACAATGCCAACTATGGTGTAAAAAATATGTCAAGCAAAATTACTGCTCTAAAAAAAAATTGAAGAGTGAGTTAAAAATATACAAAAATATTAAAATGCAGGAAAATATAAAATGTTTTTATGTATTTATATTGCAGTAATAATCACTAATGCATTATTCTTTAATAATAATTATTTGAATTATAATTATTATTAAAGATATACAAAAAATACTAAGCAACCTCAAAAATGCACAATATTTAGTTTTTTTGTGATATAGAATTGGGTATATTCTAGCTTTTTACTGCTCATCGTAGTTAATTTACCAATAAAATGATAAAAGCAAACCAAACCATGTTAAAACCTCTAGTGTCATATTAATTTTATAAAGTGTTTTCGTTTATTTCCCAGAACATAGGCTGATCGACCTATTTTATGATTTGAACATTCTAACCAACTGGGTTAACTTTAAAAGTTCAATTCCCAGCACTGTTTCTTATTCTAAACTGTAAAGCATTCGTAGAATTTGTTCACCTCTTACATATTAATGAGTTTATTTCCAGCAAATTGTTCAGGGGAAAACACACATTTCAGTTCAGTTCCAAGAAAGTATATTGTAATTGCTAATACAATTTCGATACATCATCGAATGAATACAAACAACTTAAGATTCCCTTAAATACGATAATAGTAGAAATACCTTTAAAAAGCTTTTTTAACTCCGAAAACCCTCTCCAGAATTTTAAAATAATTATGAAATTTTATGAATACTATTTATAAATTAGCTAATTCTCTCATAAAACATAAAAACCCTTTTTAAAATTCGAAAAAAACCTTTTCTTAATTATGAAATTATAATGCTATTATATAATTAAAGCTTGAAACTTTCGATAAAATTAAATAAATATGCCAAATATTTATTTAAAATGTTCATAAACAAATGGAACAACTTTAATAAATCATAGATTAACTGAACCAGAGTCAAAGAATTTTGCGGCAAGTAATAAAAAATCATTTATAAACTATCACAAACTGTTTACCCCATTTCGCTCTGTGCATTTATTTGTGGATGAACTAACAAAAGATGGCACAAAAAACGATTACATGGCCAACATGGCAACAAAAGGCCAACCTGGCCGCACTGTAGGAAGGCATGAAGGGAAGGGAGACAGGTTGGAGCAGGTTTTGGCAACTGCAGCGCGCCAACGTCATTTGCAAAAAGCAATTAAATTTCTTGTTTTTTTGTTTTTAGTTTTTTGGTTAAGTCAAGCTTGCCCAATGGCACATAAATTTCAACAAGAACTCGCTCAGTTAGCGCCAGAAATTGGCCAAGTGCGAAACGAAGCAACAATTCGCGTGCATTTAAATGCGAAGGGGGAAATGGAGGAGAAGAAGGCAAAGCAAAAGTGAAACTCGATTTCACATGTCCAGAGAACTAAATAAATATTTACGCGCATGTGGCCAAAATGCAAAATAGACACAGAAAGAGAGGGAGAGGAAGAAGGGGAAAGAAAACTGTCAATTCCCAAGGCAAACACGGCGCATCGAAAGCAATCAGAGCGAATTCGCTTAAAGTGAAAATCAATTTGTCAAATCGAACAATCGCAACGGACACGAGAAAGGATTGAAAGGATAAACATGCCCGAACAACATCAATATACATTCCCCGAACTATACAAATCAAAATATTTCCCAACTGTGAAACGTAAACAAATCTCTTTCGAGTGCAGTACTCCAAAAAAAGGGTTAAGTGACAGTTCTATACGTATGTTATGTATCGTCCCTCACTTTACAATTTACAATTCGTTGCGCCAATTAGAAATTAGAATAGTCAAGTTTTTGGAAAGAGATTGAAAAATTTGAATCCTGCCACATCATTTAATGCGAAATAATTGAACAATTGACGCAGCACCCCTTTGGAATGGATGTGGAAATTTATAAGTTATTGCCCTACACGTCATTTAAAAGGTACACAACCCGTACACGATACGAGCTGAAACCGATCCCATTCCTCTCTCGAACTCGAACCCCAGGGCTATATGCCTCGATCTGCCCGCGAATTTAAATAATCTTTTGTTGTTGCCCTGCAGCAAAATGATAAATTATTAAATTAGCTGTGGCGGCAGTTTTGCATGTACCGATGCAGATCGGGGATGGCGGAGGTAGAGACAGGGGAGGAGAGGACTGTGATTTGTCTGCCTGCATTTGCGTGTAAATCGAGTAGTGCTTGCCCACCCCCTTGTCACACTCACAGAGACCCTCTCTGGTCTGTGGTAGTAAAATTCAATTGTCTGGGGACAAGTTTGTAAAGCGAGAGAGAAAAGGCAGCTCAGGCTCATTTTGCCTTAAATTGCCGGGCTGCCTCTTTGCTAATTTGCCCTTACATTAGACAAAGCATACTCCACGACAAGTTTCAGCTTCATTTTGTTAGCAACAGAACAGACAAGAAAAGTATTGAAGCAATTGTACACTGAGGGAAAAAAGAATGGAAGGAAAACTAACACGAAAGCTACAGATCAAGTTTGCTCAACCATGATATATCCTCTATCTCTATATTGGCTCAGCTGGCTCATGTGCTATGTGTTGACATGCCCTGTAATAATCAACATATTCCCAAAGCATAAGAAGTACTTGACTTTCATTAAATAAAAGTCTTCAGTTTTTGATAAAAGATAATACCATTTACCGAGGTGCATGTATAATACCCCCCAATACCCCCAGGGTATTGTGCATTGCATTATGCATTGTGTATTGCATTAGGCATTGCTTTCGATTAGTAGGTCAAGTAGCTAATGCAGTACTTTATGCGATCAATGCAACGTTCCATACGAGTCAGTTTGCTATAAAAAACACAGAGTGTTGACACTATACTGAGTTCTTGAACAACATTTAACAATGAAATATCTGCTGATGTGTGTTTTTGCCGCTGCCTTATCCTGTGCTCTGGCATATGATTGTAATAACCCGCATAAGCCAACAATTCAGGGTAATCAATGTTAAATAGAAGGGTAATATATATATTTCTATAACCATTTCGAATTTTTCTCAAAGTAGTAACATGTCCCATCACATTCAATACAACCTTCACTCGGATCGGTCAGAAATACTACTATATACCAGAGCACAAGACAACCTGGTTTGGTGCCGCACACAACTGTCGTCAAATCGGTGGCGATTTGGCACTCATTGAAACGGCTGAGGAAATGAATGCGATTTCTTCTTACCTTATTGGAAAAGGATACGATGGAAACAAATGGTTGTGGATATCGGGGAATGATCTTGCTGTGACAAGTAATTTCATGTCCATTACCAATGGAATGCCACTTCCATTCTTCGCCTGGTCCGCTGGACAGCCAGACGTTATTGGCGTCGAGCAGTGCGTTCACATTTGGCTACGCGATGGATCCTTCAAGATGAACAATTGGCTGTGCAAAGAGCAGGCGTTTTATATATGCCAGAAATACGATTTCAATCGCTGTTCGGTTTCCTGCTAAACACTGGAACCATCTTTAATACTGGTGTTGAAGGCATATATCAAAGAAAGAACTTTTCTTACTTTCAAAATGCAATAATTGTTTAAAATAAGTTATTAAGCTACACATCTACCACTGTTTCGCTCAGTGCAGTCTATGCAGAGAAGTTTGTCGCACACTTGTGCCCATTTGCAATGCAAGCAGGACAATTTACAATGTGTTTTTGTTCATTATACTATAGAACTATTTCAGTTGACCTCCCAAACAACCCGAGGTGTCCTGCAGGCTTGGCAATCCAACGCATTCGAAAGCCGCCGCATGTTGCCGCCTGTCGCCTCAGGTTCAGGGAAACAACAAGGGTAAAATAGCCTGAGATGCCGCGGGGTTGGGATGCTGCGGCTGCTGTTGCCGCAGTTTTGAACCTTTTTACAATCCTCACAGGCGATACGCGATGGACAGAACATACCCCCGGGTGGTGAGGAGGGGTAGGGTGTGAGTGGTACCTAATGAATAGTTCCTGTTGTCGAATGCTCAAACACATTTGTTGTGAATTACGTTGTTTGTTTGAGTGTCGACTTGAAGCACTTTAATTGATGTCAGAGATTTTATTTGAAAAACAAATCCCCCTATAACATACCCTGTACGTACACTGTATGCTGTAGCTGTGCACTAAAATGGTATATTGAGTGTATGAAATCTTTTGAAGCAGGCAATGGGGCTTGTATGTTCGATATGTTTGTATGAACAGCTAGATCTCTGGAACTACTTATGCTTTGGCGACTAAATTTGGGTATAGTGAACGTCTAACTATACCCTACAAAATATGCAAGCTTTGGGACTACTTCTGATATAAAATACTGTGATATCTGACCAAGTATGCTCAAATAGAAGCTGTATGTTTGTATGAACAGCTAGATCTCTGGAACTACAAGTGCTCAAGTTAACAAATTTGGGGATAGTGAACGTCTAACTATACCGTACAAAAAATACAAGCATTGGGAACATTTTTCTAATCAAATACTGCGATATGTGGCCAAGTTCACTTAAGTATGACCTGTATGTTTGTATGAACAGCAAGATCTCTGGAACTACAAGTGTTAAAATCATTAAACTTGGTGATAATGAAGCACCTAACATGTCGAACAAGAAATGCATAGATTCGTATAAATGCTCCTTTCAAATACACTTATATTTTCATTAAACTCTATTATACAGAGTATTTCGTGGCCTAGCACACTCAACTCATTCTATTCACTCTCTCTCCCTCTCCCTGCTTGTTTCTTTTGCATTTCGGTTGTTTACAAATATTTGTTTTTTTTTAACGAGCACATGGTGCAATTGCGATAAAATGGTCGACGTACCCAAAGAGATTTCCGTACTCGCCGCACTCGCAGCACTTGTGTCACCTCGGCCAAGATATGCAAAGTATTTGCGCATATTAAAAACTAATTTCAAAAGTCAACATGCCAATAAAAACAGCAACAGCAACAACAACAACAGGAACAATTTGATTTGGAGGGTTCGTTCGAGCTGAACGAGCAGGTACTCAAGACACACACACACACCCCTTCTATAGATGCCTTCAGGGTGGCCGCAAATTAAGCAAGAGGCACTCAAAACAGGAGACTCTTTCACTCAGTCTCTTTCCGTCTTCTTCTCCCTCCCCCGCATGAAGTGAACATAATTTAGAAAATATGTTTCGACAGTTAATATTTAAGCGTATTTAAGGGTTGCTTCAACCCCGTCGACAGCCAACCAAAATGCGGGCAGCCTCCCCCTTGTTTATAAATGGGGGGGAATAGGAAGTTCTTCGCCTGCACAAACAAAAGCCAAAAGTTATGCCGAAAATGATATTTTTCATTATTAAACACAATAATGTGGTTATTATTTTTATGATTGCGGTTACCAGCCACACCCCCGCCGCCCTAACACCCGCACCCGACTGGCAATGCCAGTCGTATTCGTATTCCCTGCGGATGCCCTGCGCAGCATTCAGAGTTGCATTCATTCGGTTAGTTTGTTTACGTTGGGCTTGCGGTCTTTGGGGATTTGAACACGCTTAATTTTAAGTGCCCGTCGAAATGGCAAAGCGCAGGCAAAAAGAAAGAAGAGCGAAGAAAAGTGGAAAATAAAGAAAAACCAAGAGTCGAGTGCGGTATGTAATGAAATATTATGGCTTGACCAGCGAGGGCAACAATATTACACTTAGCGAAACGATTCAATTTAGATATTGAGATACTTTACCTGTTAGTTTCTTGAATAACTTAGGGAAATATAAGGGAATACTTACATGCTTTATAGACAGATGTGATATACTTATAAGCTAGGAATAACGGATTAAGCTGAACAAGAATGTATATATATGGGAAAACCTTTCAAATAACAGAAGTGAAATACATTTTATGTGTAGCTGATTTTAAATACTTGGACTGTATTCCGAGGAGAGAACTTAAGGATATAAGATGAAAACATCATAAATACTATATTCAAATACCTTACTTTGTTTTCAAGATATGTATAAAACACGATAATTTGTAGTTCTACGAACAATTTCGCCAATCAAAGTTTCATCTTTAACAGCGTGAACATTTTTGCACAATCATTATCTTCCTGTTTGAGTATATTTAAAGATCAAGCGAAAATAGTTCTCTATTTATCTATAAAATGGATTTATTTATAATCTTTCCAGTTTGCTGCAGTTTGTTAAACATTATTATATTTTCATCATATATAAAATATTGTTTAGGTGTGCTCTACAAATTCCTCCTGCATTAAAATCAAACTAAAACATTCAGCTTACTGTTCAAAATTGATACATTCGTAGAATTCTAAGAAATCGCAAATCCTTAAGTTTCTCTCAGTACATCTACAGTTTTTTGTTTGCCTCGCGGACAAGCGAACAAAGGAAAACATTTGCGGCAAATGGCTTTCTGGTAATTAAAGAAAGTTCGGCAAAAGAAAGAGCAGCATGAAGGGAGGGAGGGAGCGGGAAGCCAAGTAACCTGGCTATTTTAAGAAAAATGCCGTGCGACAAATCGCAGCACGCTCCCGCGGTATAGAATATGATCTACATTGACAGCGCTGCTCACACCCCTCCCCGGCTTTGATGACTTGCGACGCCTCTGCCTAATAAGGCAATTAATCAAGATAATTACCAGCGATTAATCATAAGCAACATGATGTATAGCCGAACGTTGCCAGCCTGTGTGAGTCTGCGCTGTTGACAGTTCGGGCGTGAGTTTTTTAAGCAACTTTAAGAAACTCTAAACTACAAATGCGAACAAATAAATCAATGCAGAGCAGGCAGAGCAGGACTGCTCTACGCGTTGCTCGCTGAACTGTGCTGTGAGTCGGGAGAATATCGATCAATTCCCCCCGTACGCTGCTGAAATGTCTCAGCCACAAAGTGAGTGCTCTGATTCCCGTAAATCCTTTCTCGACTTCAGACAGAGGCACATTCGGCTTCCTTTCAATGCCTGTCATTGACCCGTGACAAAGGGAAAGAGGGAGTGGCTAATCAGTTTAAAGTATTCCCTTGTCTCGCCTCATCTCGCCAGTTGCGGCACATTTTAATTTGAAATACGAGTCGACACTCGGCTTCTGCTGCATCAGACACGCAGTCCTCGGTTAACGGTGTGGATTACAAGAAACTACTAACTGACAGTCAGGCCAGAGTCGAAGTCAGAGTGCAGCATCTAGAAAGAGAACATAAACCGCAGACACATGAGTAAAGTGTGACCAAAGTTGATAATTGAATGGAAATTTACCGAACACCTTATGCCAGGTCTGGCTGAGATCAAAAAAAGTCTTATCAGTAAATATGAAATGTTGAGAATTTATTGTACACATACTTTTATTATACTTTAAATTAAATATAGAAAACACAATACTAAATGGACGCATCGCTGATAAGGGAAGTGCATATGTAAGTGTATTTTATGTATATAAAAACCGTAGACTGTGCAGTCTATTCTCAGTTACTCTTCGGTCTTCAACAACGTTCTACAATGAAATATCTACTGATCTGTGTTTATGCCATCGCATTGTCCTGTGCCTGGGCATATAATTGCAATTATCCGAACAAGCCAACAATTCAAGGTAATTAATTGAGAACTACATTAAGAATAATATGAATATGCAACTATTTCAATTATTCTCCAAAGTATCCACAAGTTGGTTAACATTCAATACAACCTTCACGCGGATCGGTCAGCAATACTACTATATACCGGAACATAAGAGTACCTGGTTTGGCGCACTACACACCTGTCGTCAGATCGGTGGCGACTTGGCTCTCATTGAATCCGCCGAGCAGATGCGTGATATATCATCGTATCTTATTGGTAAAGGATATAAGTCTGATTGGTTCTGGATATCGGGCAATGATCTTGCTGTGACAAGTACCTTCATGTCGGTTACCAACGGAATGCCACTAACCTTTTTGAACTGGTCCAGTGGGCAGCCAGATTTTGCTGGTGTTGAGCAGTGCATACATCTTTGGCTTAAGGATGGAACCTTCAAGATGAACAATAGGGGTTGCAAAGAGGAGGCGTTTTATATATGCCAGAAATCAAACATGGATCACTTGTACGTGACCTGCTAATCTAAAAGGCATCAAATAAATTGAACATTTCAAATGAATGTCTACAATTTTGTAGAAAATGCAAGGTTTTTTCGTTTTCTTCTGAGTGTAGACTGTGAGACAACACAATATAATCACAGAATTTGAACAGCTGAACTTCATATGCGATCACTTTCGACTCTACAGCTTTATTCAATATCAACAATATGTTTATTTGCCCATACATACACGAACTGTATTCACAGTTTTGCCAATTTAATTTTAATTATATTTTTGGTTATGCAAACAGATATAAGGAACAAGCTGTTGTTCTTCTACTGACAAAGAGTACTCGATCAGCAGATACGCCTTGTTGGCATTCAGCTATGAATCACTAATGATTTCTCACTTCTACCAAGATAGAGTAGACTCGCACTATAATAATATAATTATAATATTTCACTTACCTGTTCTAGTCGGGCATGCCTATAAAACTACTCTTTCCATTATAGGATATTCAATATGAGCCGTACTTATTGTAAGTATGCAAATTACCTGTCATGATAATAAATATTGATTTTCTTATGAATGAAGTGGGGGATGTGCCCGTATATATAGCTGGGCGAGTACAGAAGTAGTTAGTCTTCAAAAGCTTGCGAAATGTTCTTCTCGAGGTTTTTCATATTCGCCATCGGTCTTTACTCAGCTGCAGCATTTGACTTCAATTATCCATCCAAACCCAATGTTAAAGGTACTATGTAAGATACTAAATCTGAAAAATGATTCTCAAATTTATGATATTTCATACGATAGTCACATGCGACAGTGGAGACAGTGAGACATACGAAAGGATCGGGCAGAAATATTACTTCACAGGTCTAGCAAAGGTCACCTGGTTCGATGCAGCTCAATTGTGTCGTCGCTATGGTGGAGATTTGGCTCTCATCGAATCAGGCCAAGAAATGGAAGATATATCAAACTATTTAACCAGTCAGGGCCATGACGCCAAGGCTTGGTTCTGGATTTCAGGAAACGATCTTGTCACAACGCATCAATTTATGTCTATAACTAACGGATTGGCCTTGACGTACACCGCCTGGTCCAGCGGACAACCAGACTTTCCTGGAGTCGAGCAGTGTATGCATTTGTGGCTTCGGGAGGGCTCCTTCAAGATGAACAATTGGAAATGTAACGAGAAGGCGCACTATCTTTGTCAGAGACAGAACTACACACGATGCTGGGATGGCTGCTAAGAGACAGTTATATACAGTCTATTTCCTTCCAAGGAATACGTTCTTTCATTCCAAACGTTCTAGAATATTCAAAATGTTTCAAGATCATATAGTATATTATTGTTTGGTTACTTGCTTGTTTTTAAAAAAGTGTATTAAAGCATTCGAGGTATTTTCTTAGAGCAAGAAAAGAATGAGTGAATAATACACACTTAATGTATGTGCATTATTTACTTATACTTTATAATCGTAAATTAGAATGCACAATACAATGTCATTGACAAGCCCCCAGTCCCTAACCCCTGAGTTGTTTTCAGTCTTTTTACGTCGGTCTTCAGGTGCACTTGCCGTTTTAGCGGATCATTCTATGGGTACTGGCCTTGACCTTCTCAACTGAAGGAAGACAAACAAGTTTTTTTTGCCACGCCCACCGCCTTCGTAAATCAAAAATTTAATTTGTGAACTCAATTTGTAAGCGCTGTGTAAAAGCTACAACTTTCTGAATTTAGCATATATTAAGCTGAATGAAATATCTACGTATTCTCCAAATTACAATCTGATCGGACAATAATCACAAAAGTTATTTAAGAAAGTATGAACATAAAACCAAATACTTCTGTCAGCTAACAAGACGGGCGGGCGAGCGCCATCTGTTGGGAATAATTGTAAAGCATGTGCATATGCATATGTGTATGAATTTAACAAACTAAACTACATGGGAACATAGGTCGAAGGGTATCCCACTGTCGCGTGCTGCACGACTTTTGCTTTTCTTAATGGTTATTTTATAATTTTTTAACAGCTAAGACATTTCAATAACGGGTTGGCATGCCGTGCGCCAAGGCAACAATTTTAATCAAAAAGCTTAACGACATCGTTTCATTAGAAAGTGCCTGCGAAACACACATTTGTCTGTTGCACAACTATTTCGGTGGAGTTCGTTTTCCATTCCCCATCGTACATATGTATGCAGCAAATAATTATTAAGAAGCCGAAAAGTATGCAACATGTTTTGCTAGGCTGCTTGAGATTTTGCAAAGATTTTCGTTGCGAAGTCAATTTACACCAGGCGAACAGCAACAGCAGCAGGCAAAAAATAATTGAGAGTAAGTAAATCAAAGAGAGCGCAAGGAGAGTGGATTAGAAGATGCGCAATTCTGTTCTCTTGGTTTTTAACCAATCAGTACAGCTCACACTGTCTTTGTTTTGATCAACTCTGATACGTGACACCTGCGCTCTCTCTGCGCTCTTCCTCTCTCACTCCCTCTCTCATTCGTCCGTTCACGTAGTGCTGCCTGTCTGCTGTTTTCTCTGTTCGCCTGGTGTAATTTGTTGTGCTGCACCCAACAAATCAAGCGAGGCTGCCTTCGTTTGCCCTCTCTCACTATGCGCACTTCGTTTGTCTTTCTCTGTGCTCCTCTCTTCCTTACTTCTCTCTCTCCTCTTGCTAAACTACATTCCTCCTGAAATTTATGCGCACCTGGTATTGTTCCGCGTTGAGACATAGTAGGTTTCGATGCCTCAACACGGAACAATATCACAACGAATTACATCAGGCGAACAGAGAAAACGGCAGACAGACAGCACAAAGTGAACAGACGAAAGAGAGAGGGAGTGAGAGAGGACGAGCGCAGAGAGGGCGCAGGTGTGACGTGCCAAACTCGATCAAAGCAAAGACAGTGTGAACTGTACTGATTGGTTGAAAACAAAGAGAGCATAATTGCGCATCTTCTAATCCACTCTCCTTGCGCTCTCTTTAATTTACTTACTCTTCTGATCAATGTTTTGAGCTAAATGCCGCCTTGGAAATTTGCTATCTTCTTTTTCTTGGTTGGAACTTTGTCATATTCTTGAATTACTAATCTCACATAAGCACAGCTTTTGCATAGCTTAATTTCTACTGGGGCTATGCCATCAACAAATGCGAAGAGAGAGGAAAGAGAAAAAATGAGCGCCGATGAATAGTGTATGTTCGCAACGGTGTTCAATAACAGACGTCATAAACGACAATTCTAAGCCCAACCACTTAGTGGCCGTAAACTCTCACAGAAAATGGCACAACACAGGCACAATCGATAAATTAGCATAAGATATGCGCAATAACAGCGAACTTACAATTAAAGTGTTTATTTAAAGATATTTCACAATACTATTACCAATCAGGGTTACTATGAGTTATAGACTTGCATGGAATACAAATCAAACTGCGATTATCATAGTTTTTGCTGGTAATCCCTCGATTATGCTTTAATGACAAACCCAATTTGCCGGCCTCGGGCAATAAATCACTGGCAAAATGACGCTGTCAAATGCGAAGTGACAGAAGAGAAGAACAAAACGGACAGCAAAGGCCGCGCCAAAGGATGAATACAAAAACAAAAAAAAAAAAAAAACAATGACATAAAACAATTTCGCAAGCAACCCCAAACCGAGGGAAGCATCGAAGCTGACCAGCATGTCACAGCGACCACGTAATACAAGTGAGGACCCCGGGAGATGCAGTGAGACCACATCCGCACACCCACTGACACACACACCCACACAGACGCCCCCACACATGTTGATAAAGGTGTGGAAACGTGCGATTTTGTAATTGATACTAAAAAGCCCTTAATTGGCACCTTAACGCTGCTGATGCTCTGACAAATTTCCCCCAAGGACCTAAAAGGCGAAGGGCTGCTGCCGCAGCGCGCGTTGACATGCGTCCGTCCGGCCCTACTGGGCGTGGGCGTGTATGAGGCACACTGAGAGAAATGCCTGGCACCAATAAATTGAATTCTAAATAAAATCTAAACTCCTGTCTGTTTATTTTAATAGAAAATAATACATTTATTTACCTTTTGTAGTTCATATTTAAACACGGCAACTGTGCAGAGTAGCATTTAATATTACATTGTATTTAATAAAACTGCATTTATAAATTAATCGATAGCACAAACAAAATCGAAAATATTTTACTTTTTAGCTTTTTTAATCGACTATTACCAAGTGTTATCAACTCAGCTTTTTTTCCGTCAAACATTTTTTCTTTATAGCCGTTTTTAATACCAAAATCTCAACAGATTCAGCTTTTTTATTGAAACTCTACACAGAACAACTAATTCTGGCAACACTGTTTTATTTGTACAGTGTAGACGAAAGCTTTGCGGTTTATATTCGGTAATTCGATACGCTTAGGTAATAAGAAGAGGGAGGAGGGTTAAAGAAATCAGTGTCATATAATGCCACAAACACATACACATGCACAGTCATCATTAGCATCATGCCGATCAGCATGTGAAGTACTCGCAGTGGGAAAAACAAATGGCACTAATCCATAATTGTCTGGCCGGGGCGGTCACTTGGATGCTTCCCCTTGTCCTCCTCCCATTGCTGGTCAAGTGGGACTTGAGCCAATAAATCTCATCAAACTAATTCGATACGTGTGGACCATGTGAGTGTGCCAGTGTGTGTGTGTGCCAGTGTATGTGAGTGTGTATGTGTGAGCCACCCTTGCGGTTTTTGCTGCTTGTTTGCCAGCCTGTTGTCATTTGTTAACATTTCATTACATTTATTTCACTCGAGACTGGAGACCGAACCGGAGACTGGACACAATTGCAAAGTGGATGAATGGATTTGCCGTTTGATGTTGCCATCTCCCTCCCCCCCTCTCTCACTTTCTCTCTCTCTCTCTCTCTGTCTCACTCACTCTGCACATATTTATTTGCGCTCAAACCAATTTGTTTTATAATTGAATTTGAAATTGAAGATGACATTCGGTTTGCGATTGTTTGGCGTGTGGTGCAATAGCCGCAGGCTCAGCCCGTGACCTCAGCTGCTGTCTCCCTATAGATTTGGTAATTGTATGCACGAATCTCCCTCTCTATGTATCTGTGATTGTGTATGTGTGTGAGTTGACCATAAATTCAATTATGTATAAAATTTCACAACAAATTTTTGACTCACTTTTCGTTGCAAAAACGCAATTTTCTATTTAATTTGCTTTCAAGTGTCAATCTGGTTGCCTGTGGTCACACACACACGCACATAAACACTTACACATTGTGCACTTTGACCTTAAGGTTATACGGCTACACAAATATTGTTTGCCCTAGCCGAGTTTGGCTTTGATTTCCATTTATGCATCATTTGATTTTAAGGTTTTTTCAATTGATTTATTCACATTGTGCGCAAATTTTGCAAACTCTACACACAAATTGTATTCAATTATTTTAATGGCAAGAAATATACAGAGATTGGAAGTAATTAACAGCATTAGGTATGGGTAATTAGGTCGACTCGAAACGAGTTAAGTATTCACTTCAAGTGTAAGGTTTCACATAATTGGGGTAATTCAATGGATTATTGTCTGTCTCTTGTCCTGAAAGTGAACACAGAGAATGCAATTCAAAGTGCAAATGTTGAAATTATTTCTGTTTAATGGGAAAGGTCTTTTCTTCTTTAAAGTATGTCAAGTGTTGTGTAAGTTTTGGTAATGTATGTATATACAGTGTGCGCCATTTCTGATGTCGGTATTGTAACATTAAACAACACTAGAACATTGGACAACCTATTGTTTTGCTTTCATATATTTTTCATATGTTTTCGAAACGTCGATTCAGAATTTAACTTTGTATAGCTTTACATCAAAAGTTACTTTGTACATTGAAAAGACTCCTTCAGTTATCTTAATATGATTGAAAACAGGCATCGTGTGATAACACAATTTGTCGCTTGGTGTCGAGTTTTTTTAGAGCACGGGAAAGCGAATGATTACGAACAACCCGTTTATCATTCCATCATTCCAGATGTTTAAAAATGTGGTGGAAAGTGCATATAGAGGTAGCCACTTAATACATACAATTATATATTGTATTCAAAACCTAGTTTCAATAAATTATAAGGGGCCAACTTAAATAAAAATACTTCATATACAGAAATGGAACAAGGTATGAAACAAGGAACCAAAGAGCTTTTTCACTTTAAAGATCGGGAAGATAAAATCCCGATGTTGTACCTCATTTCACTTGTAATATTTGAACTTTTTTGAAACATTTAAAAATCCTGACAATTCTCGCGCTTAATAAATACCATGTAAAATACTGCTCTCTTAATTGCTCAATCTATATTACTCACTCTCTCGCTTATCTCCCAAATGGCATCGTTGCGTTATCCTGCATCGGGCTCAACTGTAAATTAAAAGTCAATCAGGGCAAATGTAGTCAAAGGCTGCATTGTGAAGAGGATGGGGGGGCGTTCCCGGGGGCTCTCGCATATTTAGTAGACATAAAATTAGCATACATGCCATAAAAGCAAATTCGATTTCTATCGAAGAATCCCCCCCGACATTCACATAATAGGCGCACTCAGCTGTGCGTCAAGCACTTAACCCGCTTTTAGCAATAAAATTAAGTTTGCCATAGACCCAGATTCGGATGCCGGATCGCAAACCGTATAGGAAATTAATGGTTTAAGGCAAAAGTGTTTAAGGAAACTGGAGGTAAGAGAAGGGAGGAGTGATGTGGTAAAGGGGCGAGACTGAATGCTCTACATACGATAGATGGCAGGCAGTAAATTCCTCGACTATCTGTGTATTTCACTTTATTGGCGCATAAAGAAAAAAAAAGAGATGGAGAAAAGGGAAGAGAGAGACGAAAAATCCGAAGGCAAGGACTCTATCGAGTGTGCCGTAGTCAGTCTGGGTGTCGGAGTCGCATGTCTGTTGGTTCAATTTGAAAGGAAGCTGTGCTTAAGAAGGCGTGTAATTGAAACATTCAAAAGACAATTTCCAAGTCTTAGCACAGACACACTTAATGGACGCCAAAGACATGGCAAGAAGACCAAGACGACAAGAGGAAGAACAAGAACAAGAAGGAAGAAGTTAAGAAGTGAAATGCGAAAGAGAAATGGCAAATTGAATGGGGCAAGGGCAGGGAACGGGAAACGACACACACTGCAGGGGCAATCAAGTGTGACCGGGGGTCAAATGGATTGGCTGGGTCATATCTTTATATCAATATAGATATGGTTAGGTAGACAATCGAACCAATGTGTGCTTCATCGTTCGTACTGTGCGTTAATTAAACAAACATTCGCAAAAGATTGATGGCACCTTGATTGAAAAACAATTGATGCAACTCTGCGGGGCAACACACATTAGCATCATATTGGACTCGAATCGACAGAAAAAGGAATAACAATGGCATAAAGCGTGTCTCTCGCTTATCGCCTGCCGGTCGAAAAGTTCAATATGCTGGGCCAAAGTTCGCATAAATAAAACTCCAATATCAGACTCACACGCACACCAACACACACACTTCTTTCTGTATGCATAAGCTGATTGGCAGCATTATGGGTCTGTATAGTAGTGGGTCCGTTTTTCGTGGTGTTTTAATGGATTTTTGATTTGCCTGGCCGGCTGGACAGCTTGAGGGTGGCTTTTTAACAATTTCCCTATTCACAGGGAACTGCATACCCTGCAGTTTAAAGGAAGCAGGGTATGTATATAAGAAATTTCAAAATTGATACCGTTGGATCACTGGTATTATAAGGCTTTGACTTGTAAAATTTCGCATATTTACTTCTTAGTTTAAGAAGTACCTGAAGAACTTGAAAATTTGAAATACCTTATTTTGTTTACCAGGAAAATAAATAATAAGAATTTTAAAACTTTCAAATTGATTATACCGGATTAAATAAATTTGATATCGCTACGAAATTTCGTATATTTCCGTCTTAGTTCAAGTAGTACCTGAAGTATTTTTCAAATTTGTAATACCTCAATTCGTTTATCAGGAAAATCAATAATAGAAAATCACACCAAGATCTAAGTCGTTCAAAAATACTGTCGTTCAAATGCTGTCTTGTTATATTAAATTAACAATTCTACACAATGGCAATGCTTGAGAAGCTTAACGATGTTTGCTGGCTAAAAATCCTAAAGTATGTAGTCAGCATATCGGATCAGCTCGCACTTGCGCGAACATCCTCACGTCTGCGGTGGATTGTAGATTATCATTGGCGTCACCTTAAGAAGGCGCGCTTGAATGATACGATTTTATCAGATTTCGAGGAACATCCTGATGAAATGAACAATTTTCTGGGCTTAGCCAGTGGATCCCTTGAGGAACTGGAAGTCAAGCAAGGAAATTTGGAGCTGTTGGGGTCATGGAAGTCATATCAGTTCACCCACGTGCATAGCCTACTCTATCTCGGGATTAGTCATTTAGAGGATGCCGATGAGGACTTTCTGTTGCTGACTGAAGTATTTCCACACTTAACCAAACTCACGTTGCAAAACGGCGGCAGTGTACAGCATTTGGGTCGCTGAAATCAGCTCCAAGAGTTGCATCTTGTCTCCTGTGAGTTCATGAATACATCAACATTTAAAAAGATTTTTGGTACACTACCTTTGAAAAAGGTAACGTTGCTATACGACATGGTATACAACACCAATCTCGGCAGTGATGTTATGTCCATCTCCAAGTGCACTACACTGGAAGAGCTGGTCATCGCCGATTTTCAATTGCTGGGAGAATTTATGCCCAACTTGTTGAATTTACCACACTTTCGGCGTGTCGCATTCTTTACCCGGGATTATTCTGAACCTCTTATGAAAACAGTTTCCTGCTTAAAGCCTCTCAAGCTGCAAGCGCTGCTCTTCAACAATGCTTTCTGTAGGAACAGTCTTCTAACCGACTACACGTGTAGCTTCACGAACCTACGTCGTCTAGTACTGCATGATGATGATATCGAAACGAAGATGCTGTACAACATTTGTTCGACCCTGCCAAATTTGGAGGAACTGCATCTAATAAGGATGCGAGGACTACCCACTCCCACGCAGCTCTGGAAAATAGTAGACGTCTGTAGAAGTCTTAAGTGCCTGAATTTATCTCACAATGAATTGGATGAGCTGTTTATTCAGCTCAGTTCTTCCTGCCTGAATAGAGTATTAGATAAGCGTTTCCCCCTAACTCTCCGCCTGCACCATACAAATCTGTCCTGCAAACCCCAAATGACCCTTGATGCACTGGAACACCCAAATCTGGTCATATCATTCAGACCCCATGACTTAGAAATTTGGAGCTCGGGATTTATTGAGATGAACTTTAACCAGGACTTTTAGACCTATTGTTCAAAATTGTCTTTATGACATAAAGTGATAATTCCTTATTACATGTGTACAAAATTCCGCGATGATATCTAAACTCTCCTTAACTTTATTTGAATCTCCCATTTTAATCTGATGAATCTCCTTCTTTATTTTTGTATTTATCAACCCCTCTCAGGTGTTCATTTATCCAGTTGAGGTATTGACTTTTGACTTTTCAATTCTGTTTCATATTTTGTCTCCTTTTCAGCTTTTTGAGCATAACTTCGCTTTGAGATCTGTTATCTTTTTGTATTGTTTTCCGCTAAGGCTGTTATATATAATTAAAGCCTAAAATATAAATAATAAAGAAAAAGCTCGGAAGAGTGGCATGTCTTACATAAAAAAAAATGAAAGCTATGAGCAGTAATAAAATTACAACTTTCTGCAATTAGAGTCAGTTCTATTTATGTTTATCTAGGTTATCTTCCAATTTCACATATTTACCTCTTTGTTTAAAGAGTAGGTGGAGAATTTTTCAAATTTGAAATATCCCTATTCGTTGCTGGAAAATAAAAAACAAGAAAGTTTGAAACTGAAACTCAGTCAAGTAATGTACAAATTTAAGAAGGGTATTTTTCAGTTGCTCAGTGCTGTCAGTTATTCTTTATCACTTATGTAAACTAGAGCTATCGAACAATGGGACAGCACTTGGCACTGACATGTCCCGTTTTGACACCAGAAGGCAACCCAGCGCAACTTTCCCATCAAATTAACCACACACTTTCCTGTAAAGCTGTTTAACGCACACACACACATATATATGAATTTATTTCTAAGTAATCGGTGGCACTTATGTACATAGATATATCTACAAATTAGTATCATTTAAGACATCATAATTGTTGGTTAATAATTGTGTAAATCCTCCAAACTGGGTACGAGTGTGTATAATCGTAATACATATACATATTAATCGTTGGCTTTCCTCAATATTCAACTTGCTTGTGTGTTTTCATAAAATTATTGCTCTTAATCTTAATCTAAATCGGAAACTACTTTATGTGGCTAATTCGATTCCGTTTCGTTTCGTCCTTTTGCTTAAAATTGTTGTGTTTCGTGTAGAAAAATGTTCAGCTTAGGCCAAAGTCTTTTGTTTGTTCATGTTGTCTTGTTTCGTGTATCTACTAATCTGACAATAAGTACGTATATCTGTTTGCATTGTGCCTCTAATTGATTAATTATTGTTTAAGTTCAAGCAAAAGCATTTTCAAACTACATAAAATACATGAAAACTGTGTTGGAATCATACTTGCAGTAGCTACAATACGAGTATATAAACTGGAGGAATATCCATATATAAATGTATAATGTGGTGATAAGGGGTCATATATTATGTTATTAAAACTTAAAACAGAATAATTATGGTAATTACCAAAAAAATGAAACATAAAATATCGGAATTTCTTAATGTTTCCTTTTTTAAATGTGGAAATTGCAGTCACTACGACATATGAAGACGCAACTTTGTTCTCTTTAAACTCACATACATTACATTACATTAAACGCACTACAGTAAAACCCTAATAACAATCACAAACATTGCAAATATTGTGTACAGTTCAAAACGTGTATATTGTATAAATGTATGTAAACATAAATTGTTTCCCTAATGTGTTGGAAGTGCCACGTAAAACGACTAATTGTTAGTGTATAATAAATAATTTTTGCCATATATCACTGTACTAATTTATTGAATGTAACAAAGCGCAGAACTCCTTAGAGAGCGATTAGCTTCGATTTGCATTTGCCAGCTGTCCACATTTCAAGCAGCACATCCCGATTGCCAGGTCCACGTTCACCCGGAGAGTTGTCGGCCGATGGATTTGTGGGGGACAGCACACCGGTCTGCAAAACCAGAAAGATATATTAGATATTTATATATATACTATATTATCTATTACTGTGCCAACTTACCTTGGTGGCTATTTTGCGTGGATCTAGATTCAATCCGATGTTCTGCATTCCCTTGGCCAGCTTGGAGAGTGGACTCGTTAGATGCTTCAGTTTGTTGGCCTCATTGCTAGTGGTTTGTCCCAACGGCAGATCCAGATCCCGTGCAGCAAAACTAAAGTAAAGAATCGAGCGTGTACATAGAGAACCAAACCAAACCAGACATTTTTCAACACAGTTTCGTAGATTTATTTTTGAGCGTCGGTTGATTGTTGTATGATAAACAGGCACAAGGGTTTCGAGGATTTGTACAATAACACATGCTTAACTATCTCCATTATATGGTATATTTAACATACAATGCAAATGTACAATACTTATTACGTTATATACATATATCGAGTTTAAAATAACAAAAATTGAAACAAAAAATACAAAAGTACAAATAATTATAAATACTATTTTGAATACACATTCGACTAATACCAAAGAAACTTAAGAATCGGAACACAATATTTGTATGATAAACGAACAAAGCCAAGCTACAATGTCTAGGAATCAATCATAGAATACCGACCTTGAGAAGGGCTTTACCAACTCATCCTCCCTTGCCTCCTGGGCCTGAGCTATGCATATTTGTGGATTTGGCGTTATGGGGCGCACAGGTGGCGCATTCTCGAGCAAACCATTGGGTAAGCCTACATTATCGGTGACAGTGCTAATGGAAATGGTGCACACATCCTCGGATGTCTTGCACATGCTATCCTTCTGTTCCAATTGCTGCATACTCGCCGATGAAGTGGGCGTCTCCTTCTGACTGCTGCCCATCACAATCCCAACCGATGGCAGAAAAGCATTCTCATTGAAATGGGACTTATCCATGGCAATCTCTACATCTGAATCCGCATCAGGTTCGTATAGACTATTATCGTGCTCCTCTGTATCGGTGCTGCTGGCGCTGTTCGATGAACGCTTCTTGTTGCCACCCACTGTGAAGACAGCTTTCTCGGCTTCCTGGCAGACATCGAGTCCAGAGTTGTCGTCCAATTGGCGCATTACTTGTGGATTCACTGTGGCACACGAGTTATTCGACTGTGCAGCTGCCGCTGGCTTCTTAAAGGTCTGTCCCAATTTCGAGAACTGTCCAGCAACATTGGAGAGCGCCTTTGAGCTAAGCTGCACCAGTTGAGATTCGGATAGATTGCGTGGCATTCCCTTGGGCACATCTAGCAGTGGCAGCTTACTCTTGCGACGCTGCAGCACGCCTCCGGTTATAAAGCGCACCTCCGAATTGCCAGCATTATCCAGTGCAATGCGAAACATTTCCACAATTGAGGTCAATGATTCAGTGAGCTCCTCTTGCGTCTTTATTGCGTACGCAGCATTGTTGAAGAAGCGCAAATTAGCCGAGCGGAACATATGGAAATATCCATCCTGATCATCGACACAGTAGTTAAGACGCAGACAGAGATGCGCCGGTGCGGAGCCCTGAAACATCTTCATCTGCTGATGCATGCCCAGTTCGATGAGTCGCATCTGCGACAGCTGCACCTTTTCAAAGCGCACAATCTTGTCCAAATGGGAGTCATACTCGGCAACAATGTAGCAATCATCGGTGAGTAACAAAACTGAGTCGACTTCGGTCTCACTGGCATCGCCAGAGCTAAAGAGGAAGAGAAAACCTGATTAGTATGGATATGTCATGAGAAGAAAGGCAATATTTACCTGGGATCCGCATCGATGAGTCCCCACGCGCCAACTGGATACTGCTCTGAGCTCAGCAATAAACGACGACAATCCTCGACCAACATCTTGGCATGTTCAGCACTTTCTCCATCGTTCTCATCGGGCACAGCTTGACCACCGAGTGCACTCAGCGATTCCGAGGAGACCTGATTGCCCAGCATCAGATCGATTGTGGCCTGACGATAGGAGTCCTTGAATCGCGCCAAATAATAACTGCAAGAAGGTATAACTCAGGGTTTAGTACGGATTCTAAAGCAAAAATTTAAGCAAATCAATCGAAAACATTGTCAAAATATAAAAAAAATAATTTAAATTTTATAATACAAATAACATCTCAATATTTAACATAGTTTTATATCAATCTTCTATTTATTTATTTGTCTTTTAAACACAATATTCAGTAAGAAGCAAAGTGCAGAGATGAATGAAGATAAATGATAAGTTTACATGGAAAATCGTTTGATAATATACCTTTTTAATTAAACAAACTAATTAACAATAGTTGAGGCAACAAAAAAAAAATCGTAAGTTTCTTGTTCTGCCTTGTCTGGACGGGAGAGGATTCTTTATCGTCTATCTGCGCACCTGCTTGTCAATATCGATTCGAGTAACTTTAGTTCGGGACCCAGAACGCCTGCATTGTAATAGCCACGCAGAGGTGGCTTTGTTTCTGCTATCAGGATATTCAGTATGGTCTCTAGGACAGGATCCTCTTGCAGCTCTGTTGCCTTCTTCAATTTGCCCTGCATCAGATCGATAATGCATTGACGGAACGAGTCGGCAAAGTTTTGAATGAAAAAGCTATCGAAAGAGTTTGGAGGCAGCGATATATTAGCTAAAGAGTCAATAATTTATCGATAACTATTTTATCTGGTAGCCAATAGAGAAGTTAGTAAGTTGTCGGGTGTGTCAGTATACCCTTCACCCAAGTACAGAGCATGGGTTTCATGGTGAAATTTATCAACAAAAGCAGCAGCAATACTATCGAAAATACTATCGAATTCACTAAAAGCAGGGCTTGGAGCATGCCGGCATAACTTTTGTTTAGTATAATTTATTGCTATGCAACTAATTTTTACATTAAGATATACACAGATAATATATACATATATAGACAACACTATCTTTACTATCGATAATACTATCGTGTTCAGCAAAAGCAGGGTTAACTTTGTAAATTCAAAACTATCGATGACTTTAAATATTGATATAATATATTATTAGTGCAATTTACTGTCCATAAACTTATCGATATTTACTATCCATGACTTTACATACTGTTATGGCAATTTCAATAATGAAGCTAGGGATATATTTTTAAGTTAATGAGTTTCAAGATCTTTGATAGTTTCACAAAATGTCAAGCAATCAATTGATAAACTTTACTTAAATCAGCATTAATTACCCTTCGCGATACTGCAATCGATAGTTTTGCAACTCTACTACCTTACACAGGGCCCACATGATCATGTTGTACATGGGTGTAGCGTACAACAATTGTTAGAAGTACGAAAGGGTTTTTGATTGTACGAGTATATGAGTATATCATTAAGTAGCTAGGAGATTAGAGAAAAGGCATGCAGCATTAGTAGAATGTGTAAACAATTCAGAAATGGCTTTGCCTGTGTTTGTTATCATATCGAAAGCAAACAAACAATTCAAAAACTTGATGGATTGTAATGGGGGCTGATTCTCAAGGTATGTTATTATCAACTTTCGATTTCATTATGAAGTGATTTAATTGATGTAAAGCGATTGAGGTGTAGGCAAAACAAACAAGAACAGTCAAAAAATGAGTTTAGTTTTATATAGACTACGAACCGATTAGCTGAGTTCATGCCGTCCTTCATCATGCCGCTGATCTTGCGCTCTCCTGTGCGAGTATAGTCTCCCTGTAAAGAAGTAAAGATCAGAATAATTTACAATTTAATTTTGGGTTATGTATATTCCAAACCTTCAGGGCATTTGTGCCTGCATATTGCCTGCTTATAATATCTCCATTATTTGCCCAGAGCACCATAAAGGGCGACTTTAATTGGTCCGGTATGGGCGAGTATGGGGGCGAGAGTCCCAACTTGACCAACTGCGACTCCAGTACAGCTTTTCCAATTGCTGTTTGCACCACATTCGTGCGATCCAGACAATCCATGCAGTTCACCCTGAATACTGACTTCTGATTACAGATAATGCCGCGCTGATCGCGCCAATGAAAACCCATTGCGCCTGCCTCAGGACCCACAGCCTCAATCAGTGCCGAAACATTCTCAAAGCGCATGCCGCGGCTGGTAGAAAGAAATATATATAAAATGTAAGTTCTTAATATATAAATAACTCCTCAACTCACCAATAATCGTGAAAATCGAATGTGACATAGATAATATGTTCGTTGTTGTATTTAATCACATGCTCTGCATAGTTGTCTCCAATCAGCTTCTCCTTGCCGCTCTGCTCCACAAGATTGACAATACAGACGCGCTCATAGATATTCAACTCTTTGGTAAAGTGCATCTCGAAGGCCTGTTGGGTTTCCGCAACTCCACGATCAAGACGTGGTGGCGGACGATATTTATAGCCAGGCTGACTCCAGTAAATGGGCACGGAACCCCGCACCTGCGTGAACGACAGCTGATGATGCCGGAATGAGAGAATCTGTTCCGTTTCCACATAATTGGCACAGTTGCCTTTCTCATCCACACCGCGACGTTTGTAACTGAAGAGAGGAAATGATTTTGGGTTAGTTCTATTTATAAATCAATGAGTAAAGTTGGTAAACTTACCGCGTACCCGCACGATGACGTGAACGTCGTGAGACCAACGACAAGGTGAAGTAATCATTGCCAATGACGCATGCCTCCACTTGCACAAATCCCTGTATGATGGGCAAGATCCATGTCTTGTCCTGTATAGAATATATGTATGTACATACGTTAATTATGACTCTTTCTTAAAATAGTGTAGACCCACATTCATCTTTAGTATATCGCGTATCATGTGCTTGTTCCAGAAGAATCTCTCATCGGGCTCTGGTTGTGCATCATTCTCCTTCACCTCATGTCGCTGCAGATTGTTGGTGATGTCACAATCGAAACTGAAGTAGAAACTATCCGTATCATCGAAGACCTTGTGTAGCTCCTCAGTGATGCGTCGCTCAATGTGTCGCGGCTCCCGTATGCCCACTGTACTCTTCACCTGCTTGGTAGCCAAGTTGGCAGCCTGCTGTGTGGTTGCCTTAATGGTGCTCCCGGCGCTCTTCACCGCACCCCATGTCTTGTTCATGCCCTCAAAGAGCTTAGTGCTCTTTGAACCCTGTGCGGGTGCAGCTCTGCCGGTACTGGCACTGGCATTGTTGTTATTGTTGCTGCTGCTGCTCTGCGAGGCGGCGCTGTGCGTGGGCGTGGAACTGTTGCTTCTGCAAAAAGTTAAAATGTTATAAATAATCTTGATTTATTTATAGATCTCTCCTCTCTCACACTTACTTTGTGTGCTTGGTGCAGTTGGATAGCTCCGAGTCGGGCTCATCAGCGCTGAGTATGCAAATTGATTTAATTTTGTAGACCAAATGAGGTGGATACAACACGCCCACTGCCGTTGCCTCTCTGACAACAACCAGATGTGGTTCATATACACTCGGTAGCGAGATGACGCCCACAATGCCATGCGTAACGCCAATGCACTCGATATCATCCACAGAGCTGAGGTCCCATCCTGAGGGAGAGAAAGAGGGGAGACATTAATGTTGCGTGTTTGTGTCTGTGTTTATATTTGTGCTATAAATCGCGTGTCCTGCCCGATCGTTAAAGGCGCCCAGCTTAATTACCAGTAGCCCACTTACCAGTTCTGATTATTTCCCTAATGGCAATGGCGCGTTTATTGTACACATTTTCATTAGTTATGCTGCCTCAATAATATTACGTATACGCCCCCTAATCGGGGTATACAATGGAGGAATATAATGATAGCTATCTTTAGCTATGGTTTGCATTGTTTGCTTTAGTATTTTACGATTCAGCGGGAGGATTATAGAGCCTAACGGAAGTGTTGCTATTGCTCAACAAACTGTGAGCCTTGTAAGGCAGAACTGACCTTCGTTAACATAGGTTGTTATAATAGATGGAAAATATTTAAAATTAATGCGGTTATATATACTGATTTTTATATGACTAAGCTTATCTATACATGACTGATAAAGGTTTATATTATAATATTTATAAAGAATTTGATTAATTTATTGACACATAAATCCGTAAAACTTTATACTTATATTTAATTGTTATAGTATTTCTATATAGATATATAAATATACAATATCATATTATATACATGTACAAACATATTAGTACATATACATCAAAAATAATGCAGTACTGCGCAAGTGTTTCTATTATCTTCTGTATTTTTCCGATCCCTTGAAGCATAGCTTGAGTCAAGAGCTCTAGACTGTATAGTCTTATTGACATATTCTATCGCAATTTATTCCTCTATTGGTTAAGCCAAATCAGAAGTCTATACTATTCTATACATATATAAAATACTATACCTCTACTATATACGTTTCAACAAGATAACGATCCCAAACATACAAGCAAACTGGTCAAAAGCTGGATGGCATCAAAGCGGATCGATCTTATGTCATGGCCTGCGCAGTCTCCGGATTTAAATCGAATTGAAATCCTATGGGGAGATGTTAAACGATATGTTGCAAATGCAAATCCAACATCTTGATCCCAGATTTGGGAGGTTGTTCAAAAATCATGGGAGCGGATCCCTGTCAAGCGCTGCCAGGACTTGGTAGATTCTATGCCTCGCATATGCCAGGCCGTAATAAATAATAATGGTTACACGACTAAGTACTAACCCAAGCAAACAAATTAAAATAGTTTTTTGGAGTTCAGCAATGTTTTTTCCAACAAATTCCACTGTTTTCATGACTCACTGCTATTTTTATGAACAGCTGTAAACATCACTTTTTTGTTTAAATTAATATCAATCACAAAGTTTACTTTTTGATATATAAAATTATGTTTAAAGTTGCACCTCATGAGCACTGCTGTTTTTATGAACACAGCTGTATATACCATAAATAAAATCAATCGAGAGTCGCCTTTAATCGTGCGTTAAATTGTCAATTGCTGTTGAGAAAAGCGTGTGGAAAACTGTGTGGAAAATTGCATGCTACACACGTTAGCCGTGTTACATCCTTCGTGTGAGTGAGGCCACTCGAGAGAAGGAGAGAGAGAGAGAGAGAGAAAGAGAAAGCATGGGAGAAGCGAAACCACATGCACTTAAAGCAAAAGGTTGTGACCTTAGTAAGCAATAACGATATACACGAATAGAGAACATATATGGCATATATATAGTATATAGAGCAGAGCAACATGCTGTGTATAGAGCAGAGCAACAAGCTCTTTATGTAGCTAAGCTCTACAACAGTAATACTTATTCAGAACAATTCAATTTCCTGACAATCTTATCTAAGTCAGCGTTTATCTTTTACCAGATGACGCAGCTGAAAAACTTATCAAAAACTAATAAATGACTCTATATATTATATATAAATTGCCATAAATTATATGCGAGCAAATAGAAATGAGGGAAAGTCGAAAAGTTTGTTGTGAAAAGCTGACGCTGCCTCTGCCACGGCGGCTGTGACCTTCAATGAGATTTATGAGATTCGAGAGTGAAACAAAGGCACTGAAGAGTCACGGCCAAAGTGAATGAGTCACCTCTAAATGTCGTGACAGGGACTGGGGACAAACGCTAGAAACATTGAATTTCAATCAGACTTGCAACTCTTCGTGGAAGTTGCGTGTTTCCTACCTCCTCAATGTGGCTTCAATTGTGATGCCTGCGCAATTAACAAGCAATTAACATCGCCAAGGACAACAACAAAGGACACGCGTCCTAATTGATCAGCTTGGCTATTTTTATACCGTCTATAAATAACGCTACATGTGTATGTGGGCAGTACGTGGAAAAAAGACTGACAACGAAAGAAGCATGAATAATGAATAATTGTGGGTACGAAAGGCAGGAGGAGCTTCTGTTAAGCACTTTTCCCTATGGATTTACTGCAGTTTAAACACAGTGTACATTAATTAAACCTATATTTATATTATATCTCGCTGATTCATCTGCAAAATGTTGATAATGTATGTAAATACCTCAACGAAATTCATCGTTAATTTGCCAAACTCTTTTAATCAAAACAATGCAATATAAATGCAGTTATTACTAATAAAACGATTCGGAAGTCATTGAACTCAATTTTAAATGCCAATAAACAGTGCATACAGTAAGGCAAATTAAAAAAAACTTGATAATTATCAAAGAATAATAATTGATAAGAAAATATCAAAAAGAAAGCTTAATGCACACTTAAAATGATGTTGGCTTTATAAATTACAATAATAAATTGGACTAAAAGTTTTCCACTACATGACAAACGTGCTTGCACCACTGTAGACTCATCAAATATTTGCAGTACTTTCCACAGCTAAGCTCTCCAATAAGCAATAAGCAGCAACAATATTAAATAATTTACTGATTCAACAAACTATTTGCCACTGTGCAAATTGTATTGCATGACAATCATGCCTGCACCACTGTGCGCTGATAATATCTACAGCAGCAACAACAACAAAGGCTTAGCCTAAGCGCTGCAATTAAACGCGCAATAAACAGAGACGCAGACGCCCACAGAGATAACGACAGTGGAGCAGAACTGGACTGCTCCAGGTTCCCAGAGGCCTTGACATTCAGTGTAAAACTAGAGCACACACACACACTGTGGCACACACACATACACACAGTATTTATAAACAGTTAAGTGTGTCTGCCTCAGACCGCAGGGCGCCCGTGCTTGTTCTTGTTCTCATTCTCGTTTTCAAGAGCAGAAACGTGAGCACAATGCTGATAAGTCTAAAGAGCAGCAACAACAACAACAGGACTAACAAGAAAAACACAAACACTTTGTAATTACAATTGAAAACGAGCAGCTGCACACGATAAATGATTCATCTCCCATTCTCACCTGGCTTTATTGTGAATTCCGATGTCTTGCGATTCCACCAGAGGCTCTTGTCCCGTTTGACGAAGATATAATGCGAATCGGTTTGAAATACCTCCATTCTGCTGTTGTTTGTTGTCCTGTTTTAATTATGCACTAATTTATTTGCGACATTTTACACCTTTTTCGTCATAAATTGTTTTACACAATCAATTTTGCCCCATGGTGCCACTTCTTCAACTGTTTTGATACTGACAATCGAATGAGGGCCAAACATGCGAGCATTATCGATAACAGCGCAACATAGACGTGTAGCCCACACACGACTACTCCTGTTTTACGACTTGCTAATTTAGAAAATTATTTTGCAGTGTCAACTACACAATGTATACATGAATAAGTAACTTATTTGAAATGCTAAATTTAGCACAACAGTTTACTTTTAGTTACTGTTTTGTTTACACTGATTTATTCATTTTAATTAATCTCTTTGAGGACTTTCTCACATCGCGGCAGTTCTGCATATGCCTATCGATAGTTTGTGACCAATCGCCGCGGCGTGACATAGCAAGCAGCAAAAAGTGTGCGTCAAACAGCTGTGCGCGTAAGTGTCAGGGTGCTCAGCACAAATTGAATAACAATAACATTTGATTTTTCATATATTTTTCACACACAAACCGATGGCGCTGCGCAGCATTAACAAATTGGAACTGTTGTTAAGGCGATATAGCACACCCACGTTATATTATTATAGCAAACGGAACGCAAACACCATCCCCAAAGTCAACAGCAGCGACAGCAGCAACAACAGCAGCAGCAGCAACAGTGGTGGCACCAACAAAGGTGGCAGCAGATTCGGTTGGCGCAGCGCCATACGCCTATTTGTGCCATTCTCGCTGGGCGCCTTCGCCGGTATATCCATTGCGTTTCGCGATGAGCTGACGCAGAATCTGGCGCCGCAGATGACGGCGCGCGCCATGACGGGACGAAGGCGCGACTTCAATTTTATAGCGGACGTGGTGGCAGGTTGTGCTGACTCTGTGGTCTACATTGAGATAAAGGATACGCGGCATTTCGATTACTTTAGCGGGCAACCGATAACAGCATCGAATGGTTCCGGATTTGTTATCGAACAGAATGGCCTGATCTTGACCAATGCGCATGTGGTAATCAATAAGCCGAACACAATGGTGCAGGTGCGTCTCTCCGATGGACGCACCTTTCCTGCCACCATTGAGGATGTGGATCAGACCTCAGACTTGGCCACACTCCGCATACAAGTGCAAAGTCTGCCCGTCATGAGGCTAGGCAAGAGCAGCACCCTGCGATCGGGTGAGTTTGTCATCGCCCTGGGCAGTCCGCTGGCGCTGAGCAACACGGTGACGGCGGGTGTCATCAGTTCCACGCAGCGTGCCTCGCAGGAGCTGGGACTGCGCAATCGCGATATTAATTACCTGCAAACGGATGCGGCCATCACCTTTGGCAATTCCGGCGGACCGTTGGTGAATCTCGACGGCGAGGCAATTGGCGTGAACTCCATGAAGGTCACTGCTGGCATTAGCTTTGCCATTCCCATTGATTATGTGAAGCTCTTTCTGGAACGAGCCGCTGAGAGGCGGCGCAAGGGTAGCGCGTATAAGACTGGATACCCTGTAAAGCGTTACATGGGCATTACCATGCTCACCCTGACCCCCGATATACTGTTCGAGCTGAAGTCACGCAGTCAAAATATGCCCACCAATCTGTCGCACGGCGTGCTCGTCTGGAAGGTCATTGTGGGTTCACCGGCGCACAGGTAAGCGCAGTAGTTCCTCCCTTTCTCTCGCTGTCTCTCTTAGCAATTCTTTCTTCTCTCTATTTTCCTAGTGGTGGCCTGCAGCCTGGCGACATTGTGACGCACATCAATAAGAAGGAGATCAAGAACTCATCGGATGTCTATGATGCCTTGGCCGATGGCAAAAAGGAATTGGAAATCGTTATTCTGCGTGGCGTGAAGCAGATGCACGTGACCATTGTGCCAGAGGACACATGATCCTGACGAGTGCATCTCTCAACTCAATACAATTTTGGTATAATGCGAGTATAATGCATAAATCTGTAAAATGTTTTTGATTTGCTATATATAATACAGAATGGAACCAAAGACAACCTACGCTCAGCTCTCTGACACATAGCTAACAGCAATTTGTCATGCTGTGCACGCTGTCTGACCACGCCTACCAGCTCCCACTTCCACATCAAATTGTACTCGAAGTTATCAAGGATCTGACGCCGCCTATCGCATTTCACACCTTGACGCACAATTATAAAAAATTCATTTATTTTCGATTATTTTTGTATTATCGATAACCCAAACTAAAAAATTGACAGTCTTGGGTACATTTTGGAGTAGTAATAACGCTGCAGCTTGCTAGAAGTTCATGTAGTAAAACAAATAAAACGAGTATTATTCAAGAGCAAATGGAAATATATGCGAAAAATGTTAAATCAATTTTTTATAGTATTTATAATGTGTTTGGCTTACAAAGGGGAATGATAAATTGAATCACGTAAATTTTCTAGGTCAGGGTATCCAACAGTGGGGGGGGCTCGACTGTTGCTCTCGTTTTTGTATGCAGTTCAACATTTGCTTTTTAGAATTATTACATTTCAATGTTTTGGTCCAACCAGTCATGGTAACTGCGCACTCGAGTATAAACAAGAGGAGATCGTATGTCAGTGCAATCATGTGAATCATGGGACCATATCCCTTCGAGGACCATACGTCGTCGAGTAAATTGGTAGTACATCAGCAGGCTACCAGAGCCACCAATGCATAGATCTGCGGTGCATATATGTGTTCCATCCACTGGCCAGTATGCTTTACATTTTTGTGGCTCCCATTGAGTGATAATTGTATCACGTTTTGCAAATAAGTTTTTTTCGTCCCAATCAAACCAATCCGTAACAGTCAAACTGCTGTTCACAGTTGGTTCCGGTATAGCATTGATTTCGAAGGGCAGGCAACTGGGCTTCATCCTGTATCCAAACTCTATCGACCTGTCCAGGCGAATCAGGGCAATGCTATTGACAAAAGTGGAATGTTTGCTATTATATCCAGTGTGTGGTATTATTTTGTCAATACCGAACTCCTGGTAAGTTATACAGTCTTCAGTGCCGTAATCGCATACGTGCCTGTTCTCATCAAGGTCTCACCAATCGCACTCCAATTCTATGAATACAACAATTGCATGATGCAACGAGCTTTACTGATTTGCATTAGAATAAACTTACAATCCTCCGATAAGTGTTATCCAATATCGACTCACACAGTCAGCATTCGTGAGCACATATCGAGAGTTGATCACCGAACTGCTACAAAGTAATGCACTTCCATACTACAGTCGGGCAACCCAGCTGTATTCATCGGGTCTGACAATATGTACAGCATCAGTTTGTCCCCTAGGATACATTGGCGTGTATCCGCAGTCGGTAGGAAATTTTCTCTCCGTAACAGAAGTACAATCACTTCCCGTACACACGTTCTTCTCTATCCAGCTGAGGTACTCACGTACCCGTGTGTAATGTGTGGGAAGGGATGGGTTAACGCATGAACTTGGGATGAAAGTTACGATGCCCTCGATCACAATTTGTCGTGGATTGACAGCTTTCATAAGTGATTCACCAGAATCGCCATCGCAAGTTGTTCTTGATTCGTTCATGGTATCAGCAAGTGGGGCTACACAAATCAGACTCTCATCTTGATATTCGCATTCGCCCTTGTCCAAAAGAGGTACACCTACAGCTCGCTTTGCAGTCGAATCAATAAAGTCTGTCGTTTGACCCCATCCAGCCACTATCAACTGTGTGTTAACAATCAGCTCCTCTGTATTGAAGGGGAGGCAAACGGCCTTCATATGGGGCCCAAACAGTATCGGTTTATTCAGCCGAAGGAAAGCAATGTCGTTGCGTAAGCTGAGGTTGCTGTCCTTATGGTAATTCTCGTGCACTATTATGTTTGAAATTCCGAAACGTAGATAAGAACTACAGTTAGAAGTACCATAATCGCAATAAGGTTCTTGGGTAAAGTTTCCCAATCGCACTCCTTTTCTATAGGATAGAAACAAATTAGATAACTTTGTTGGTTGGTTATGATTAGGTTACTTACAATCCACCGTATTTATCAACTTGTTCCCCAGTCACACAATGAGCAGCTGTCAGCACATATAGCGAGCTGATCACCGATCCTCCGCAGTTACCATATCCTCTATATCCATACTCTAGAGTGGCCAGCCAACTGAATTCATCTGGTTCGATGCTATATCTGCCCACTATTTGTGGCATTGGGTAGAAGGGGGTCCATCCACAATCTGTGAGACTCCTTAGATTCTCAATTGAACAGAAAACTTGGAGTGACTGTAGGAGAAGCACAATCAATTGGATGCTGTTCATGATCGCTTTGGTTAATGTTCCAAAATCAACTGTCTACTCTTATATCAAAGTCTGATTCATTCGTATTTAGTAAGAATAATAAACGAGTATTGTCTATAGCGTTTGTTTATATATGCATATAAAAACATATAAGAATTAAGTATCTTTGCTGAAAGCTGCCTCATATATAATTTATTTTTTGGAGAATTCACCGGATTCGAAACTGGATTTGGTATGGAGACTTTCTTATAATCTTGTCGAATATCTGTTCGCCCACGCAAATAGGTATCTAGCGATTATTATGCAAGCTATTTAAGTAATTCAGCTTTCTGCTTCAATATATGTGTATGTATTTGGATGAATATAATATATATACTTACATATTTTGTAATTTTACAATGAACTTATAGACCAAAAATGCGAAACTAGGTTGAGCTTATCAGTTTGCTGTCGATGCACTCAGTTCAATTCGGAACGGTAGTGAAATCTATACAATTACTGAACAATATTTGATATATGTTTATAAATAACACATATATATATATGCATATATACACATACATATATCTATGTTATATATAGTGCAAAGATCCTTTTCAGCATCTTTTAATCTTATATCCCCACAAAGTCAGCATAATTTGCTTAGTTGAACTTCTCTCACGCATCATTTATGGCATTATCGTGTCTCTTAGTCTCTCGTAGCCTCCCTCTCTGTCACTGTCACTCTCTGTTTTTGTCTCGTCTGTCTCGCTTGCGCTTTCTCTTTGCTCACTCTTCGCGCCAGTTTGTTCGTTCGATCGAACGACAAAAATGTATTTACGCTAATTGAAATATCTTGCGCTGCGATCAATCGATTCCAGAGTCAGCAATATCTTCTTTTTTTTTGGTTTTGTTTTGTACAACAAAACAACGAAATCGAAATGCAAATTTCGATAAATTTATGCAACTGCGATCGCAGACGCTTCTCGTTTTTGTGGGTGACATGGCAGGCGTTGTTGTTGTTGTTGTTGTTGCTGTCGTTGCGTGAAAAGTGAAATTCTTGTGATTATTAATTTTATTTTCGCTTTTGCCTGCTACGCTTTTTTGGCCTCAGCACACAAATTCACATATTGAACGCACTCTTGGCCTCCTTCCCCGCACGCCCTTCTCCACGTTGTTTATGCCCCTTATGACACTGTTGGCACTAAGTTACCTTTATTGCGAATAAGCCGCACGCATAAACGCAGCTTGGCGTTCACATAAATTTCACTGGGGTTAAGCAAACAAGAGGCCTCTCTCGATCATCCTCTGTGCGTCCGTTGCTGGCGCCTTATTGCTTTTTGCTGTTTGCTTTCTTTTAATCTACCGTTATTTTGCTCTCTTTTTTGAAGTCACCCCCTCGTAATCATTGCTAGTTAGTAAACTGCCAGACTAATTGAAATATTTAATCGCACCACAAAACTATCGTCGCAATTAACTTGCGGTTGAGCGACAATTGGCGTTATTCATTACAAACCAGTGAGAAACATTTTTAGGCGAATCTGAGTGGGTATATTCGCTATAAAAATTAATATGAGCTGTTTTTTATAGAAAATGTTGAAGAGTTTAAAGAGATTTCATGCTTTGCAAATAAGCAATGTCATTTTTAAGATAAAAGTGCACTCGACCGTGAATTACCCGCATTACACCTAAGCAAAACGATTTATTCCATATATAACTTCTATGTTTTTGTATTTTTTATTGCACACTTTCAGGGAAGTGCTTCAAAATCATAACATATTTAGAATTTCTTAAATAACTTATATCTTAATTATCCGATTGTAACCAAATTTTTGGAAATCATTTGTCTCTTCATATTTATTGTGTTTACCAAAAATGAACTATTATACATAACTTACCAAATGCATAATGTATTATAGGAAGATCGTAAGCAACTCTACACCTCTTAGAGCATTCGCAGAACGGTTTATGGCGCACCAAACTGAATTTTGATATATTATTTAGTTGCATTTTATAAATTACGATTCATAATTAAGACGACTATGCGGTTGGCGCATATTGTGGCCGATCAAGTTCACATGGTCGTCGACAACCGATATATATGAGCATATGAATATATATAGTAGATATCGTATGCGTGTGTTAACATTGATTTGGCTGACTTTACACTTTCATAGATGTCGATAATTACAAAATTGTGAACTAGGTTGATCGATCGCATTGATGAGAGTCAGTTTTTGCTTGACGACAATGGACGTTTTCGCGTCTTGTCTTGTCTTTTTCTTGAATTTCTTGGTGTTTTTAGCAATTGAGTTATTAAACGTACCGTTAATTGCGATGCTCTGTCGCGTTAACCCAAAAGTGTCAGACAGATGAAGAGAAGGAGGAGGGAGAGTAGGTGAAGGAAGAGGTGAATTCGCACGTGGAATTATGCGCAGACGCGACTGCCATTTGACGTTTGACGCGACCTCGGCACGTCCGAGAGCGAAGAGCAGCTCAGCCAGCAATGTGCCTGCTCTACCAAGTCTACCTGGTGTACCTGGTGTGTTGTGTACCTGGCCGGCATTAACAACACCATCAACAGCAACATCAACACCATCAGCAGCAACAGCAACGACAACAATAAAGAAAACTGCTCAAGAAATGAAGTGAGAAGCGAACACGCTGTGCCATACCCTGCAGGCTATAGAAACTATTTTCCAACAACTTGTCAATTTAAATCATTTAATTACCTATAAGTGTGCAGGGCATTATGCATAAAAAGTACCAAATGTAACCTACACATTAAGAAAACTATTATTCAAAATTGTTTGCCTTTATCTTATAAAATAGCAGAGATCAACCAATCAAAGTTAATAGAGAAAGAACAGAACTTGTTAAAATACAGTGCATAAAGAGACAGTGCGCAAGTGCAGGACATTCTGTTTCAATATAATACGTTAAGAAGGGCGACATCTTTGTCAGTGAAGGACACATGTTTTTCATGTTGTCTTAAACGTAACCACCCTTCCACTCATTTTCCTTATGTGCAGGGTATGCGAAAAACAACAACAACAACAATGACGACTTTCTCGACTGTTGTTCCCATGAACTGCTCACATTTAAAGGTATCGGCAGGCGCAATGAAAACTCCAGGAAAATTGCAATATCAGCAGCAGCAACAACAACACACAACAACAACAACACGAAAACATGCTAAACATTAAAGTTCATGACACACAACTGTAAAATACATGTCAGAGTCAGCAACTTTTACCGCCAAATAACAAATGGCCTGGCCAACTTAGCGCCCCCAAAAGTTCAAGTTGCAAGTCGCCAATCGGCAATCGCATATGGAAGAGTTCTTCGTGGCATCTCGTCGGCGCTGTCTCTCGTCTCTCGGTCATGGACAGGAAGTCAGCGCTGCCAAGGCGGACAGATGGTCTCGAGGCAGACAAACAGACCAGCGGACGTAGCTCACAGCGCACACAGACAAGGCACACGGTGCCGTTGGCCAATGCCGCAAGCCATAAATCATTTAAATATGCCAAAAAAAACTTACATAATAATTCTGGCCAAAGCGAAGATCATGCGAAAGCGCCCCGACATCATGTTAATTGACAACTGGGTAGCTGCGGGGGAGCAGCAGAGACAGCAGCAGTAGATGCCACGCGCAGACCCAGTGGGAAACGCAGGCACGTGAGTGGAGCCGAGGGGAAATATGCGATAGTTTTGTAATAGAAATTAAAAGTCTTCAAAATGGGATTGGCTCTTGCTTGAACTCGAGCTGTGGCTGTATGGTTAACTCCACTGCGAAGGCAAAGCTAACCATAGTTAACTGACCTAAAGTACTTAAGCTACAACTTAGTAATATACTAAAGTATTGGACAAGTTCTTCCACAGTTGCAGTTGTTCTCTTGCTTTGATAGTAATTATCGATGATATATCGACATTCTAACTATTTTGAATATTAAAAGAAACCTCAGTAGAATCATCTCAACTCTCTCTATATTTTAAAAGTTTCCTAATTTAAAAGAATAAAAAAAAAAAGGAAAGGGCAATAAAATTCAAATGGATCTACTTCGTCTCTTCGATAGTAGCAAGAATACTATCGAAAGCAGATTTCTTAGTTTTTTTGGGTATTAGAAGAACCTTAAATAGTTTTGCATCCACATTCTAATAGTAAGTATCTAAAAGACTATCGATAACAGATTTACTGTCTCTGTTTGATAACAGAAGAACCTATCACTGTCTTACGATACTTATCAATAGTAATGACATGACTATCGGTAGAAAACTTGCTAGCTATATTCAGTGTTAGAAGCCACTCTCAATTGATTCTTCACCTACACAGTCCAGCTGGGTAAACAGTGTGTTTTAAGGCTAAAGCGTGATCTGTTCAAATGATCTGCGCACATATATAGCCCCACTCGATTTGCCCGTCATTGGCTGACATTAATCAAATAATCGAGAAAGCTTTTGCTCTCGCACCCAAAACGAGTTGTTTAATGAAGTCATCCACATCGTCATCGTCATCGTCATCGTCGTCATTCCCATCTGCATATCCACATCTCAGTCTCAGTCTCTGTGTCCATCTTTGTCTGTGGAACTGTCTAAATTGAAATGTATTTAAATGCGGCATTTTATGCGGCATGCCAAATTGTGTTCACCTCGTAATGGATATGAAGTGGAGTCCACTAAATCAACAAACATTCACACACACACACACATAAATAGTAGTAGGAAAATCAAGAAAAATTATGATGATTACGCGGAAATGTGCGGCAACTGTTTTGGCCACTGGGGCAACCCAACCGAACCAAGCGAATTTATGAAATTGCACAAGGTTTTCATATTTCTAAATTATTGCAATCGTTGTGCTGCTGTTGTTGTTGTTCGGTGTTGCTGCAGGGCATTGTAGAGTTTTCATTTACATTTGCCACTTGAAGTTGGCTTGGCTTGGTTGGCTTTTTTTTTTGTGGGTCAGTTTACACATTGCGGCCAGCGTAATGGGGTCTGTGCGAGGTCTCTGGCCCGCCCGTATGGTTTCCGTTTCTTCGCTTTTCGCTCAATGTTGGCCAAATATTTGCGCCAGTGTGCGCAAAAGTCATCATCATTAATAATAATAGTGGAAATTTCACCTGCTGGAAAAGCGTTTGCTGCTTGCTTGCTGCTTTTTCTCAACTTCTCCGCCGGGCGAGAATTCATCAATTACGCTCAAGTTTGTTGCCTGAGTCATTTGTTTTGTGCATGGTGGGGGAGCGAGGCGCAGTGTTTGTATCGGTTTCAGTTGGGAATGAGACCAAGTTTGAACTTGTTTAGCATTTTGAGAGTTCCCATTTAATTTTCTTCAGGCATAAAGATGATAAATATCTCGAGGAATATAGGAATATTCTACTTATGATATATCATTAGTTTTGTGAGATCTCCACAGAGCCTTCAAAGTATAAAAATATTTGCTGACATTAACTCACTGTCAAGAGATTCAGGACTATATTCTAAGGTAGTTTAGCCTTAATTATAATTCTTGGGCATGTTAAATATTATATATCATTATTATTCTCATCGAGAGAGTCTTCACTGAATTCTAGAGTAGTTTGAATTAAAATATCAATCATAGATTACAGAAATCTCTTGAATGATATCGAGCATTTCTTAAGTATTCAACTTTCACCTTAGAAAGTGAACAGTATCTGCAAAACAATTGCCAACACATGTAACACCAACTAGCAGACCAGTTACTATAGATCTCAGTTTATATTGTTCACATCTATATATATATTGTTCCCCTTTAAATAGTATATATAGATTGTCACAGCTCACAGTTATGCACTTAAATAATCACGTAACGAAACAATGTTGCGATAAATCTTTCCATTCCATTCTGTGCCGAAGCCAGCATTATCTGTCTGAATGTCAGGGGGATTGATTGATTCGTCAGTGTTGTGCTTGTGACAAACAAATCTAACGTATCGATCGATCGATGTTCGATTTCGTATATCTGTTGACCATTTTGGACAAATTATGCAAAAGCAGATGACGATCGAATTGAACAACGAAATGATGTCATCGCTCTGTGTGTGACCCAATGGGAGCGGACAGTGTTGGCTAACGAGATAAGCCAAGCCAAGTCGGGTCTAGTTGGTGAGGTGCAGCAATAGAAATCGGGCCAAACGAATCACTTAATTGTTGCGATTTTTCACAACAGCAGCAGCAGCAGCAGCAAAAAATTGAAACATCTTCCGGCATTTCTAGCGGGGGAGATGGGGAAGGAGGGAAGGGGACACTGTACTAGAGAGCCGAGCAAGACATACGATGTGTGCGCCGAAATTAGTTTTTCGCATGTTGCCTGCCCCGAGGCGTGAAAAGATTTTCGCATGCAAGGTGCGGCAGGCAACAGCAACAACAACAGCAACGTGAACAACAGCAACAGCAGCCGCCAGCAGCAACAGCAACGGCAGCAACACTTGCTGTGTTGCTCTAATTTATAAAAGACTTTCTGCTACCAACTTGGCCAAAGTGTGGAAGACAAAAAACACAGAGCGTGTGTGAAATGCAAAAGTGTGATGAATAAGCAGATACGCTGTAGAAGTCAGGGGCAACTAGCGAAGAGTTCTTGAGACTAGTTTTAAAATTGGTTAATGTAAGATATCATTTAAAGAGATAAATGTATTATGAGTGTGTGCGTTATAAAGTATGATGAACTAGAAGGAGAATAAAGGCAAAGCTAGAAAAGGTTTAGGTAAAAACTAAATTTAAGTTGTCAATATTTATCTGAATTTAGTATATAAGAGAGAAATCAGATGAATATTTAAATGATCATATTATAAATTAATGATAACTTTAATTTCTAGTAGAATAAAAGGAAGTTGTTAAAAGACACTCTTTAGCTTGAATGAACGATGAAATATAATTATATTTGTATTTTATTTTAATTTATAAATAAATTGATGACTTCTCCAGAAATCAATGTCAGTCCTATCAACCTAAGTAAACTGCTTTATCAACTAGTTTTTTTCCAGAGGATGTTCTAATATTATAATAGTATGTTATAACATTAGAATAATGTGTTATTATTTAAAAATAAATACATATATAAATAAAATGAATAAAAATAAATAACTAAACAAAAGAATGTAACAACTTTTAATATAGAAAACATTGTCTTTATAAGAACTACAAAAACTAAAGGTTTTTTATAGCTCACAATGTTCCAGTTTTATGCTGCAAGTATCCAGTCAGTTAACCCTTTGATGACTACAGGGTATATTATACAAATTAATTGCTTTGCGGTTCTCACACACAAGAGTGTACGGCGCAAAAATTTCACTTCTTTTTCAAAATTCCTCCAGCACGACGGGCGATGCTTGTGTCTCGTGTTGCTCGACTTGCTTCCTCTCTACCCTCCTCCCTCTATCTCTCGCTCTGCCTGCTCTTCTCACGCCTGCAGCGTTTCTTTCACACTTTTTCTCACTCCATTTCTATTGCGGCAGTTGATGCTCTTGTTGTTGTTTTTGTTGTTGTTGTATCCGCTGCTTGTGCCTTTGTTTATTACGCAGAGGGAACTCAGGGGAAACCCGGGATCGTAGCTGGCCACCCATCATAAATGCCGTCACATGTTTTAATTAAACACAAAAGAAGAAAAATAGGCACAAAGCTCTAAAAGAAGTCGATGTTGTTGTTGGTGTTGTTGTTGTTGTTGCTATTGTTGCTTTTGTGTTTCCTTATTGTTTTTTTGGTCGTGTCTTTTCATCGAATTTTTTTTATGGGTCACATTAATTGAAATTACTTCACGCGCACACCCCTTATGCTTCTTGCCAGCTTGCAATAATTTATTTTTATTATCCACCCGCCCTTCCCCCTCTGTAGTGCCTATGACACTTTCACTTCATTTTTACAACTGTTTCGAATTGATGTTCTATTGCGATCGTAAATGTCAAGTTCGTTGCCTAAGTCTTTTGTTTCATATGCATGATTTGATGCGCTGAGAATGTGAATGCGCTGGGAGAGAGGAGTTAGATGGCACGGGGAAAGATGGGGGAGAAGAAGAGATGGAGATAGAGAGAGGGAGCTGAGAGGGGCCTCCGCTGGATGCATCAATCAGCTGCAAATGCGAACTGATCGCTGTTTTCATAAACAACATCGCAATGCGCAGAAAATGTCATTAATTTCCACAACGGCGGAAAAGAGGCTAAACAACAACAGCAGCAACAGCAACAGCAACACTAACAAAAACAGCAACAGCAACTGCAACTGCAGTGAGCATTTGTCTCTCATCTCCCGCTTAAAACATTTCAATTTCTCTCTCGGAGTTTTTCCTTTATTTATGGCCGGGTAAATTACGCGTCCCCAACGCGGTGATTAATGATCTCAGACCGGGCCAGGCTAGTCCAAGCAAGCCACATACGAATGTACCGTACGCAGTGCAGTAGCAACATGCGGCATGTGGCAGCAACATGTTGCATGCTAATCAGGTTAATTGTCTTTCAATTTAATTTTGACTAACTCGCCTTGGCTTTAATAGTCCCACGAGGGAGGAGGCAGCAGCGAGTAGACGGGGAGTGGCACCTTAGTTGTTAGCTAATTCAATTTGGAGCTAAAAAAAAACACTAGCTGGTTTTTGGCCAATTTAAGGTAGCCGCCTGGCTAACAGTGAAATTGCAATAAAAATGAAAGTTGCGACCGCCGGCTGCGAATTACGACAATTTGTGGGCAACAACAACAGCAGCAACAATTGCAACTTGCAAGTACTTGCAGATAAAAGAGCCACGAAATCCTTAAAGAAAAATTCACATATTTAACTAATGATGCCCACTTAACGCAAACTTAACGACAAATCAACGCGGACAACAGCAACAGCAACAACTTTCCCACAGAGCGCGCTGCCTAGCGTGGGTGTTTGAAAAATTTACAAAATATATAAACATAAAAATTATTAAATGCGCTTTCTGCTGATTATGCGCTGTCGCGTCGGTGTTGCTGCTTGTTTTTGTTGTGCTTGTTGATGATGCTGCTGTTGGTGCTGCAACTGTTGTTGTTGTTGCTGGTGCTGTGGCTGTTGTTGACAACAACAATAATATTGTTAATGATAATGCTTATGAGTTTTCCTTGTAACAGCTTCAGTAATAACAACAACAGCAACTGCAACGGCACAGCTGCAGCACTGACAACAACAACAACAACTGGCCGCCTGTTGCCCCTGCGTCTGTGGATGTTGTTGTTGACAGTTGATGTTGTCCGAGTGATAAACGTTGTTCATGTGCAATTAGTAAAAATGTTTCAAAGCAGCAAAAGAAATGTGAGGCTGCCAAATTGATAGACTATGATATACCCTTGTGGATGAATATAAATGCCAAGAAAACTAAACGAAAAATAAAATTTAAAATTAAAATACAAGAGATTTGCATATATTTTTTAAGCAAGAATTAGAATGAAATACTTTTTAAGGTTCCCACAAATTATTTTAGATTAATATTTGAATTGTTTATTTATTATTTTGAAGATTTCTAAGCTTTAGCTATATATAAATTGATATATTTGTTGATCTAATTTTTTTTTATATTTTAATTTATTTTATTTATTTATTGCCATTTAGTTATTTTTCGTCTTTTATTTATTTTTTGATTTATTTATTTATTATTTATTTTTATAAATTTTTGTATATATTTTTTTTATATTTTATTTATTTTTTTATTGACTTATTTATTTGTTTTCTTTCAATCTTTTGTCAATTGATTATTTATTTAATATTAATTTGATAATAAATTACATAATATTATATTCTATTTGACAATAAATGAATACGTATTTATTTTTATTATTATTATTAAATTTTCATTCTGTAGTCTTGATTTGATTCGGGGATTGATTGATTTCCTCTTCTTGCTTCTTTTTATAATTCAAAGAGTATTTTGGGGACTCATCAGACTTGAACGAACTCAGCGAGGACTGTCTAAATCTCTGTTGCAGTTGTTGTTGTTGTTATGTTGTTTGGTTTGTGTCTTAGGTCAGTTAGGCAGGCAGTTGGCAGTTGTAACAGCGACTGTTGCTGGTTGGCTGTTTGTTACTGTTGGCGTTGTGACTCGGCAATTGCAGAAATCGCAGCAACTTTCCATCACAATGCGCTGCAAAAACGTATTGACAGTTAACAATCAAATTGAGCATATGCCAACATTATCTACATATAACTGTGTGTGTGTCTGTGTATGCCGCAGAGCCTGGGCAGTGAATCATTCCAGTGATTCGCGGGAACCCTGGCCAATAAACACACCAAAAACCACAGCAATGAGATAACAGCAACAACAAATAAACACCAGCGCAGCAGAAATGACAAAAAACAGCACCGCCAAGTACATCCAGATATCTTCTTTTTTCTTTCCATCACTGGACAATACACGCCAAACATCTGGATCCATTCCTTTCGTCTTCTCCACCTCAGTTTGTTAGTCGGCGATGCATGGGATTATTTTCTGGAACAGAGCTAGATCATCATCACATTTGACTTACAGCAAACACACACACACACACACACACATACAGTACTCTATTGTAGTAATTCGTTTGGCTTAGTTTCGGTAGAGCTTGGCATATTCATGCAACACGTGCCTCAGAGAATACGTAGACTAAGATACTTCTGGTAGAAGTTGAAATATTGGTACAATTTTGATGAAATTTTGTAAAACTGGGTTCTGACTGTCGAAATGTGTTTACTATATGAAGCATGGGAAACTAGAGATGAAAGGAAGTAAAGAGTTTTATGTTATGTTTCAGCAGTTCTGTTAAGGAATTAACATTGTATACAACATTTACTAATGCCAAATTATAGTGAGAAATATCTGTGCTCTCGTACATACCAGAGACCTGCATGCGGTGGTACATATATCGCACCGCAAACATCGCATGACTGATTCACCGCATCATGCATGCGGTGTTTTCTGTGCTACATGCAGTTTGTCTCCAAGAAATTGTTCACTTCCTTGTGTTCCCAATTTCTTGACAATTTCATCATGCGGCTTCAAGAGAAAAGAGATAGAGACAGTGTGAGAGAGAGAGAGAGAGAGAGAGAGAAGATAGACGTCAAAGCTATCGGCATCAAATTGAAATGCTAAGCGAGATTAGAGCAAACCCGACTCGAGCGGGTTGGCTTGCTGCAACTTGTGTGGCATGCAGCAAGTTGTGTCGGTTGCTGTGCCCCACGCTGGCTGATTGCAATCTGTGGCACAGTTTGTCTAAGTCAGCTGCAAAAATAAGTTAATTGCCGGCCTGGACAAGGGACACAGCGGACATCGAATGTGAAGGTCGTCAACCTCGCAGCGCGGCGCGAAACGGGAACCTTTTCTTGTGGCTGTGAATGCCTTTCTTCTTTCTCTCACTCTTTCAATATGTCCGTCTGCCCGTCCGTCTGTCTGTCTCTTCATTGAATTGCGCTTTGAAATGTCGAACAAATGTTTTAAACTGCATGAATCGGCGATTTCAGTTCACTTTGAATCGGTTTTGTTTTCTGCTTTCAGGTCGTCGTCGTCGTCGTCGTCGTCGTCATCACCCTCTGAGAGAATTCGCACGAGCAACTTTCGAGTGCGATGCGAACATGAGCAACAAATTGAAATTAACTTACATAAAATTGTTGTTGTTGTTGTTGTTGTTGTTATGGCTGCTGTTGTTGTTGCTTGCAAATGTTGGCAAATTATGTTGTTCGTGGCAATTAAGTTGCAAGAGGCGGAAACAATTTGGACGGCAAGGCCCAGAGCTCTGCGGCCAATAAAAGACAAAAGCCAATGACTATTTTGGCTAACAACAACAACAACAACAACAAAAACAACAACAGTAACAACAACACGAATAATAGCAACAACTCGAAGTACGCGCAATTTCAACGCATTGCGCAACGAGCATAATTGAAATTGAAATTGAACAACAACAACAACTACAACAATAGCAACAACAGGAACAACCACGACAACAACATCTACTTCTACAACAGCAACAGCTACAAGCAAGCTCAACAACAATAACGACAACAACAGGCAACAATTTGCAAAATCGACATTTAAATGTACATTAAAGTTGTTGTTGTTGTTGTAGTTGCAATTGTTGTTGCCGTTGTTGTTGGTAATGTTGCCTGGAAAGTGGTTTGTGATTCTGTCTAGCTCTACGTTCCGGTCTCCTCCATCTCAATGTCCGTCTTCGTCTCCATCACCATCACCATCTCCGTCTGCAATGTTCCAGTCCTGTGGCCTAAAAGTGAGAGTCATGTAGACACACTTGAGACCTAGTAGAGCCAAGTACTTTCGTAAACAGCGCATACACTGAGCAAAAACTGACAGCATAATGTTGGCATAATTATTGTAATGGGATTTGAAGACTTCATTTGAAAATCAGAGACAAGAAGGTGTCTGCATTGATATTACTATTCTAAGTCAACATTAAAAGATGTCAACTATTTCATAAAGTGAATAGATTTGTATGAACTCTATATTCATATTCTATTTACTTCTTTTTGTTAGTCCTTTGGCACATTAAGCTATCAATATAACCTTTCTTTTCGTGCAGTGTATGCAGCTCTGCCTGTCTGTGTGTGCTAACAACTTGGCAGGGCGCAGCCTTTCATGACTTAATCTTATCGGACAAGCACTGGCATTAAAAATGCACTTCAAGGTTCTACAATGATTATGTTCGGCGTGGTTCGGTTTGGGTTTGGGTTGGGCTTCGGTTTGGGTTTGGGTTGGGCTGCATTTTGGGTTCATTGTGCAGTTGGTAAAATGGTTAAGGGGCGCATAATTCATGGTTGCAGGATTACCAGCGCCCTTTTGTAGAAAATCAGCAACGCTTGTTTGCAGCCAACCAGGCAGAGGGACAGACAGAGAGACAGACAGGACAGAAGAGACAGACAAAGAGAGACAGGCCAGAGAGTCGACTGAGAAAGACTGGCCTCAGCTGATTCTCATTATGGCAAATTAAGTTGTTGTGCGTGGCAAGAGCGAGAAGCATCAAGGTCGTGTCGCGTTGCACAGTGCCTGCACTTAGTCAGTGCACGCTGCCAATGTTGCCTTGACCCAAGTAAACTTGTGCCTTTTAAGCTGTTTAGCTGTTTATATACCCTTCTTGATTAGCAGCAACAAAATAAGATTTAGACGCCTTGTTGCGTTGAACGCATAGTTCTCCGCAACAAAGGGTGCTAAATAGTGAAGATCATATGCAGAATACAATACATTTCATAGTGAGTTCAATTATTAAGTAAAGAACTACAAATACAACTGCATTTGTATAGCTCAGTACTTTGTTATGCTGATATTTATTATTCATTTAATACAGGTGACTCTTTTTAAACTGTTTTAATCCAAATTACTAAGCATGTTAGTATAATTAACCGTAGCATTTAATATGTTTCTTATTAAAGTCAGTCACAAGTGGAGAACACAGCACTTACGGTTCCTACGTCAACTCAGAGAAGTTTCTTCAATAATTGTGAAATGAAACTTACAATTCTTCTTTCCGTCTTATGCTTATCGATAAGTAATGCATTCTGTTTACTCTCCTATAACTGAAGAATTTGTTTCGTTCGAAGTGTGTCATGGATGGACTTTTCCTTCCAAAATGACTTGGAGAGTCAAAGCGAATAAAATCTGCACGCGTCTAATATATGGCCCTAACAAAGGAAGAGATATTTTCGGATACTTTCTTGATCTAGACAACCTTTTAAATTTAGCGTACACAAAATCATGCCAAAGACTAATTTGTCACAAAATCTGCAAAAGACCAGAATATCATTGTTGAATAAAATATGATAAAACAAAGCCACGAAGTGTGTGAAACTGTCGATGTGCCTGCGGTAACGTATCGTGCTTGTTTACAGCCGTTTTCCTTAGCTACCCACGTTGTAATGCTCAAGTTTACGACTACAGCGAGTGCGTTTTGCTTTTCAAAATAGAAAACTTAACCAACACAACAGGGCTACTGTGTGTGCGAGTATGAGGTGCCCGTTCTTAAGCTGATTTGTGCTATAAAGTTCTACATTAGTTGCAGTTCCCCAGGCTTAAGTCGTGTGAAATATCGCATTACCCAGTGGCACTGGGATGCGACTCTATCTTGAGTGTATGTAAAGGGGTGGGGTATATTTAAAAGACCTAAAGTGTAGCATCAACTTTGTACTGTTCTGTATTTAACCTAAGTCGTGTCCCACTGGGATATTGCAACATGTCAATTGGCAATATTTTGCCAAAATCTCTCACAAATCACATACACATAAATTGCCGCTCAAATCCATTGCCATATTTGGCCAAAATGCCAAACTTGCGGCTAATACTCAAAAGTTTATTTTGTAAAACAACAATAGCAACAACAGCAACAATTGCAATGGCAACAATCAAAGCTGATGTTGTCAATTGACAAGCATGAGAATTTTCCACGTTCGACAGATCCGTTGCCGCCTTTTGTTTTTCAACATCTGTTGATCTTAGCTTGTTTTCTAGCTAAAATTAAATGTATAAATAAGCTAAGATGTTGCCGAAGCTCAAGCTAAAACGGCCCGCTAAGCAAGCGATTAAGTATTTCGCAAGATTTCGCATTAATTGTTGGGGTTTTTTTTTAGCGATAGACTGTTAAATATTTATGTCAATCGCAGCTCGAAAGGTCTCTGGGGGGAAAAGCGATGAATCGATTCGCAAATCGTCAGATTCAACAATTTGCGAATTGCAGTCGGACGATGTCATCGGATCAAATGACTTTTAATTGACGATTCTAAATGATGATAATCATGTTGATGACGGTGAGGGAAAAGAATGTCTATACTATATGGGGGAGTATGGTGTGACACGGAAGTGAGAGAAAGATTACTAAGCAAGTGCTAATTTCTTTGAAGTATTTTGTAAAGGGCATAGAAGAAATAACTATTTTAATAGAGAAATACTAAAGGGAAGTAAAGGAGAAGAGCAAAGAAAGTGGGGATACTTAATGTAATGAGTGTTTACTAAGATTAGTTGAAAGGAGAAGAACTGAACTGAATAAAGGAGAAATGTGTAAGAAATATCAGAAGATATTTGTTATGATAGTAAATATGCAGGGAAGAACCACAGGAAAGGAAAATGAATAGATAGTAAACCAAAAAATATATGCATGGGAGAGCAAAAGAGCACGAAGACAGATTGAAAACCTCAAAAGACACGGCCAGACTAAGATATAGAAAGACTTGAAGAGAGAGAGAGAGAGAGAGAGGAAGAATAGTTTTGATTTTGTAAAGAAAGGTAAAGGTAAGGCGAAAGGTAAATGCAAATGATATGCAGTTAAAGCTTACACGAGAGAGATTAAGAGAGCAAGACTACTTAGCATTTCATTAGACTCTTTGCTGTAGAGGCCATTCTTAGAGATCTCTCGATTAACTGTTGTACCTTATTATACGTTTGACTTTAAATCAAATGTATGTAATTTTATCGAAACATTTCCAGGCCTGCCTTTGTAGTCTATATATACCTTGTTTCTGCGCTCAGTTCTCATCAAATATATGTATCATTTACAGCTATAAAACTTGCGAAAGTTTCAGTTGCAGTTCATAATCAAAGCGAAACCAGTTGCAAATTGCGTAGGACTTCCCTTTGAGTGTCATCTGCAGAGAGAGAGAGAGAGAGGGAGAGGGAGAGGGAGAGAGAGAGAGGGAGAGAGAGATGTCTGTGCCCACGTACTGTTAAGTTTGAAATAAATTAAATTTGAACGAAGCGCATTCAGAATCGCTCACAACTTAATGAAAGTGAAGTGAGAAGCGGAAAGCAACAGAAATCTGCAACAGAAATTTATTAACATATTACGTACTATTGTTGCAATTTGATTTGCTTTATGGCCGCAACGTGCTCGCGATGCGCCTGCAGCGATAAGAGCCGCAGATGATCTGCAGCATCTGCAGCAACTCCTTGAGGACGCGTTGCGACGGCACGTTGAGACGAGGGGACGAGAGCCCTGTCTGATGATGCTGATGATGCTGATGCTGAGCTGCCGTTGCTGTTGCTGCCCACGATCGAAAACAAGAAATTCGTGTTAAGTTCGCAAGCTGCACGCCGCATGCCGCACGCTGCACGGTGCACGGACAACATGGAGTGCCCGAAAGGGTTACACAATTCATTTTATTTGTGGCAAGACATAAATCAGGGCGAGCAACGAGCAGCGTCGCGTCGCGTCGCGTCGAGTCGTCTTGCTGGGAGGTCGTCGCCAAGCAGCGCCAAGTACTATGCGAGTGATATATGATTTCGTTAATTTTCTTTCCGTTTTTTATTTCCTTTCATTTGGAGCTGCATGCAAAACGAGTTTGTTGCCAAAGTCTTTTGTTTTTTCCCTCTGCAGAACTTTTGCGTAATCGAACTTGAGGCGAACAACGGCAACGGCAACAGCAACTATGCAACAAATGCGGGTAATTGCAAGCATGATGGACAACACAAACTCACACACTCTCACAGACACACACACATAGCCACAGTGGGCGATTGACAGACAGTTGGACGTCGCTCTCAAGGTTGCAGTGAAAGTGTTTATACTTGTGGTTTTTTTTGCCCATTTCAGTTGCATTTTGCAGGCTTCATCGACTTCATGGCCAACTGCGTTGCCCCGTTGCCCCGTTGCCATAATATTACGGTATGCTGACGAATTACATGCTATAAGAAGTGACCAAGCGCCAGCCAGAGGCGGCGACGTCATCGTCTGCCAGATTGCACCCGTTGCCCCCGTTGGACCAACAGCAACAGCAGCACGCAAAGCCAATTAATGGGCGTGAAAGTTTATTATCATTTGCTTAGCGAGCTGCAACTGCTGCTGTTCCTCCTGCTGCTGGTGCTGCTGCTCTTGCCTCGAAATGGGGCAGTTGTCACTGACGCAGGCTACCCGACTTCGTTTCGATATTCGGCATTATCGACAACAATGCACACATTCATATCCGCGCACATATATCATTTTATTTGCTCAGTCTGTCAGCTGCGATAAATATTGAATTGTGCTGAAAAATTGGCGACATTATAATTAAAATGCGTGGCCAACTGACTGCACTGCGAGAAATGGGGAAATACGAAGCCTTGACGAATTTGCAAGCCAAGCTAAAATAAAAAAAAACGAATACACATTTAAGAATGTTCAAAAAGTTCTGCAAGCTTAACATTTAGATACCTTTTATCCATTTAAAAGACTTTAGTTGAAATTTTTGTGTCCCTATGCGGCGTGAATTGTTATGTACGAGTACTTCAAAAGTATGATAGTGTTAGAGTAGACTAGATAAGGCAGTTTTAACTTTATATAGTATAAGGTAATTATATTACATTATACACTTACCATGGACACAAATAGCAAGAGTATAAGCAAGTCTACATTCCAAATATATTAATTATATTAATGACGTTAATAAGTCAATATAAGAAATAAACAAATAAATGTATTTCCAGTTGCTGATAATAAAGTTCCCAAAGGAGAATAAAATTGCACGAGGCTGCAACGGCGCCCAGCGATAATGCATAATACTATAATGTTTTATTATTATATAGTACATGCATACACACATACAATGTGTTATGATATTGGTGTGTCTGTGTGTTTTTATATTTAATATTCAATACATACATATATTATATATTAATTTTGCTGATATAAAATAGGTTAATCTATTGAATGCATTTTGAAGTGCATTCTGAATGTTGACTACACAGTAAAAGCAAAAACATGAAACGAGATCAGTTGACTTTGGGCTTTCAAACGGAATGATCATGAACGGGATCAAATTGGTTCTCCTTTTGCTACAAGTGCTTCATGTACATTGTTCAGTTGAGGAACTAAGGAGTCTTTCAGATTGTGGCTGGACTCCTTTCTATCCAAAGGCACACATAGCTGGTGGAGATATCATCGCACCAGATGAATTCAGCTGGATGGCCAGTCTGGAGTATGGCAGTCGAGGATATGGATACGGCGGAGGATCGGTGATCAGTTCACGGTATGTGCTGACAGCAGCTCACTGTGTGACTGGGGAACAAGTTGAGAACTATGGTGGATTGTAAGCTTATCATAACTAACCTACGAAGTTATCTAACGTTTTTCTAATCTGCAGAACCGGAGTACGTTTGGGAAACTTTACCCAAGAACCTAATTGCGATTATGGCACTTCAAACTGTACTTCTTATTTGCGTTTCGGAGTTGCAAAAATTACAGTACACGAGAATTACCATAAGGACAGCAACCACATTATACGTAATGACATTGCTCTGCTTCTGCTGGATAGACCGATACAGTTTGAACCCCATATTGGGCGCGTTTGCCTGCCCTTCAATACGCCAGAGCCGATTGTGAACAAATCGTTGACAGTCGCTGGATGGGGTCTAACGGCAAACAGTGATTCGACTGCAAAACGAGCTGTAGATGTACCTCTTCTGGACAAAAGTAATTGCGAACATCAAGACCAGAGCTTGATGTGCGCGGCCAAACTTGCTGATAGCGATAGTGAATCAAAAAAAACGTGTGAAGGAGATTCTGGCGGACCTTTGATGCATGCAGTCAACCAGCGACAAATGGTGATCGAGGGCATCGTATCTTACGGCCAAAGTACATGCGGTAACCGATTCTTCCCCACACATTTTACACGAGTTCGTCATTACCTTAGTTGGATAGAGAAGAACGTGTGTATGGGAAGTGATTGCGCTTCTGTTGCGGAGCGGAAATTTCCTTCTGATTGCGGATACACTCCAATGTATCCTAAGGAACAAAGTGATGGACACCATTTGATCAGACCTGATGAATATCGCTGGCTTGCCAGACTGGTGTATGGAAATAAATTAGGCTGTGCCGGTTCGGTGATCAACTCCCGGTATGTGCTGACGACTGCTTACTGTGTGACTGGACAACATATTAATCGACATGGAGCATTGTAAGTTTAATCAAATGCCAATCAGTTGGGCTCGTTACATATGTAATTCGATTGTTGTATTTACAGAAGTGGCGTGCGACTGGGAGACTATGATGAGCAAGGGCACATGTGCGATTACGGCATTGCAAACTGTACGCATTATCAGCAGTTTGGTATTGAGAAGATAATACCGCACAGCGGATTCAGAAAGAACATCTTTAATAATATATTCCATAACATTGCCCTGATTCGCCTGGACAAGTCGATACAGTTTGGAGCCAAGATGAAGCCCATTTGTCTGCCTTTCGGAATCAATGGTATACCGGAACCACCTGTTAACAGCAGATTGACACTAACCGGGTGGGAAAATTTGGAAGACAACTCACATGCAAAACGTGATGCAAGTTTTACTCTCTGGGAGACAGAAAAATGTAAAACAGTCTTCACAGTGGATGTAACACATATCTGCACCGCAAATACATGCATTGATGAGTCTGGCAGCCCCCTGATGTACTACCAGTCAGCTAGCCAACGTATGGTCCTCGAAGGGATGTTATCCTATCGTGCACATAATTATTGCACTAACATACGAATACCTGTTGTTTATACTCGAGTGCGTAGTTACCGTAAATGGTTGGACGACAACATGGAAATGTAATAATTGAATAAATCAAATGTTAAACTGTAAACTGCATTAAAAACTGTAAACTGTAAACTGCAAAAAAAAAAAACTTTTCAATATAATCAAATAAAGTCTTAATATTCTGCATAATCATTTATTTTTTTATTCATTGCCTAATTTACAGTTTATTTCAGATAACAAAGCTAGAATCGACAGCAACGACAGCATTCTCCGGATTTGAAAGCTTTTATATATTCTGAATCAGCAACACCAGAACACTCAATCTAGCCGTGTCAGTCTGTCTGCCTGTCTGTCTATGTGAACAGACATATCTTAGCTATTATACAGACCAAAAACTTGGCATGAAGGTTCCTGTCTATTAGTACACATTTGTATAGACCGATTTGCCGATCCAGATGCCCAGCAAAAGGCAAAGAAAAACTTGCCTAACATCTTAAAACAGTGGAAATGAGACCAAATGCAGACACGTACCCTTCACAGAACAGACAAACCTGCCCACCGTGTACCCTGACCAATACATTCATTCCCGACATATGGCATCTAAAAAGACTCATATGAAGCTTAAAGCAGCTAATCTCCACTGGCTTATTAATTGCAACTCTCCCCTTAGTCAGGAATACAAAGTACTTCTCTACAATACCGTGCTAAAACCCAGCTGGAAATACGGCTGTGAACTATGGGGAAACGCTTCAAAAACAAACATTGAAATTATACAGCGAGCTCAGTCAGATGAGAAAGAGTAAACATCAAGCAAAACTCGCCGCATACAAAATGAAATTTTCACATAACGCCCGTGGCGTTGTAAGATTTACAACTTTGGTTGTTGAGTTATTATTAAATAGTTATTACTAATTTACAGAGGCGGGAAGGGAAGAAGAGAAGCCCGGCTATACACGTATATTGCCACAAAATTTGATTGCTATAGCTCTTATAGTTTCTGAGATCTGGGTGTTCATACAGACGGACAGACAGACATGGCTCAATCGACTCGGTACTAATTCAGAATATATATAGTTTATGGGGTCGGAGATACCTCCTTCGGCCTGTTACGCACATTTCCGTTCCGACAAACACAATAGTCCATGAATTTTTTTTAAATCCATTGCCTAAAAAAAATCTTGCGTGAAGTCGCTTACGCGAGTCTGCAGTCACATACAATTATTTCATATTGTAAATAATCTAAGGAATATTATAAGATTTGTAAGAGAAGATCCAATAAATAACTCAATATGTTTAAAAAAAAAAAAAATTTGTATACACTGCAGTGGAACATAGGCCACAGTCGCATGTCGCTCAACTCTTGCTCTCGTTTTTATTTCACATTCATTTATTTCCTTATTTCAAAAAATAAATAAAATAAATTCAAACAGTTTGAAGAATTTGCCCAAATGTTTAGTTCTTATCAGTGAGTTACCAATAATATATTGAATTATAACACTCTGAAGCTATTTGATAATATAAAAGGATATTAGATAAGGCAAGTTTAGCTTGATTCCATTTGTATAGTAAATAGTAATTATATTATATATTGTATTATATAATATTATATTATTATTATATTATATTATATTATATTATATTATATTATATTATATTATATTATATTATATTATATTATATTATATTATATTATATTATATTATATTATATTATATTATATTATATTATATTATATTATATTATATTATATTATATTATATTATATTATATTATATTATATTATATTATATTATATTATATTATATTATATTATATTATATTATATTATATTATATTATATTATATTATATTATATTATATTATATTATATTATATTAAATTATATTATATTATATTATATTATATTATATTATATTAATGACGTTAATAAGTCAATATAACAAATTAACAAAAAAAGTGTATTTCTCGTTGCTGATAATAAAATTCCCAAAGGAGAATAAAATTCCACGAGGCGGCAACGGCGCCCAGCGATAATGCATAATACTATAATGTTTTATTATTATATATGCATACACACATACAATTTTCTATGATATTTGTGTCTGTGTGTTTTTATATTTAATATTCAATACATACATATATTATATATTAATTTTGCTGATATGAAATACGCTAATCTATTGAATGCATTTTGAAGTGCATTCTGAATGTTGACTACACAGTAAAAGCAAAAACATGAAACGAGATCAGTTGACTTCGGGGTTTCAAACGGAATGATCATGAACGGGATCAAATTGGTGCTCCTTTTCCTACAAGTGCTGCACATACTTTGTTCAGTTGGGGAAATAAAGAGTCTTTCAGATTGTGGATGGACCCCTTTCTATCCAACGCCACACATAGCTGGGGGAGATATCATCGAACCAGATGAGTTCAGCTGGATGGCCAGTCTGGAGTATGGATGGCAAAGATTGGGATACTGTGGATGATCGGTAATAAGCTCCCAGTATGTGCTGACAGCTGCTCACGGTGTAGATGGAGAGGCAGTTACAGTACACGGTAGATTGTAAGTAAACTCACCATAGGCAAGCTACGAAGTTATCTAACGTTTTTCTAATCTGCAGAACCGGAGTGCGTTTGGGAAACTTTACCCAAAGACCTTATTGCGATTATGGTTCTTCTCAGTGTACTTCTTATCTGCGTTTCGGAATTGCAAACATAACAGTACACGAGAATTACCATCGGGACAGCAACCAGACTATACGCAATGACATTGCTCTCCTTCTGCTGGATAGACCGATACAGTTTGGACCCCATATGAGACGCGTTTGCCTCCCCTTCAATACTGCAGAGCCGACTGTCAACACTCAATTGACCGTCGCTGGATGGGGTTTAACGACAGACTACACTAATTCGACAGAAAAACGAGCAGTAGGTGTACCTCTTCTGGACAAAAGTAATTGCGAAAATCAAGACCAGAGCTTGATCTGCGCGGCCAAACTTGCCGATACCGATAGTGAGTCAAAAAAAACGTGTGAAGGAGATTCTGGCGGACCTTTGATGCACGCAGTCAACCAGCGACAAATGGTGATCGAGGGCATCGTATCTTACGGCCAAAGTACATGCGGTAACCGATTCTTCCCCACACATTTTACACGGGTTCGTCATTATCTCAGCTGGATAGAGAAGAACGTGTGTAAGGGAAGTGATTGCACTTCTGTTGCGGATCCAAAATTTCCTTCTGATTGCGGATACACTCCAATGTATTCAAAGGAACAAAGTGATGGACACCATTTGATCAGACCTGATGAATATAGCTGGCTTGCCAGACTGGTGTACGGAAATAAATTAGGCTGTGCCGGTTCGGTGATCAACTCCCGGTATGTGCTGACGGCTGCTTACTGTGTGACTGGACAACATATTAATCGATTTGGAGCATTGTAAGTTTAATCAAATGCACTTCAGTTGGGCTCGTTACATATGTAATTCGATTGTTGTATCCACAGAACTGGCGTGGGACTGGGAGACTATGATGACAACGGGCACATGTGCGATTATGGCACTTGGAACTGTACGCATTATCAGCAGTTTAGTATTGAGAAGATAATATTGCACAGCGAATACAGTGGAAACTTTAGATTCAAAAACATTGCCCTGATTCGACTGGACAGGTCGATACAGTTTGGAGCCAAGATGAAGCCCATTTGTCTGCCTTTCGGAATCAATGGTATACCGGAACCACCTGTTAACAGCAGTTTGACACTAACCGGGTGGGAAAATTTTGAAGACAACTCACATGCAAAACGTGATGCAAGTGTTACTCTCTGGAAGACAGAAAAATGTAAAAAAGTTCTACCAGTGGATGAAGCACATATCTGCACCGCAAATGCGTGCATTAGTGAGTCGGGCTACCCCCTGATGTTCCATCAGCCAGCTAGCCAACGTATGGTCCTTGAAGGGATGTTATCCTCTCGTTAAGGTATTTGCACTAACATACGAAAACCCGTTGCTTATAATCGAGTGCGTAGTTACTTTGAATGGCTAAACCAAAACATGGAAATGTAACAATTAAATAATTCAAATGTTAAACTGTAAACTGCAATAAGAATTAAAAAATAGAACTCTTTTCAATTTAAACAAATAACGTTTTGATATTCTGCATATTATTTTATATTGTTATTTTTGCCATAATTCACAGCATAAAGCAGTCGCCAAAGCAACTGTCGAGTGCACCAGATGGATAATCATGGAAGACCTTTTAACTCTCAATATCAAATTCTGCGCAAATTTAACTGTCGAGTGGACCTATATTTAGTCAGAGAGTTACGACTTGCATAGTTTATTTAATTATCACAAATACGACTTAGGAAGGCAAAGAGAGGCGTGGTCACCAGGAAGTCGAACACAGCCATTTTCTGTGGGCTGCTGACGATGATCATGAATGTATAGACGTGGTGGGGTTAGAGACGCCTACATCTATCGGTTATATATCCAGAAAATAACAAACTCTTAAAGTTATAACACACTTCTACCCTTTAAAGATTCCATTTAAAGAAGGACTAAAAGAGAGTTTCAATGAAAATGAATCTTCAATTGCAAGCAAATTCTCTGTTGACTCTTTTCTTTCTCTTTCCTATTTATTTGTTTTCCTTTTTCCTTCTTAAAAGCACTCGCCGTGCTACCCGCACTGCCGCCAATGAGGTCTCATCATTTGTGGACTAAACAAAAGACAAATCGACGCTTGGCGAACGGCGAACACATTTGTTGCATGACTCGCTGACAGTGGCACTCAATACGTGTGTACTCTATGGCCAATTATAAGTTCATTTACCTGCCAACAACATGGCAATAGCAACAACAACAACAGCAGCAGCAACAGCGACTGCTGCAACAATTGAGAGTTGGCATGCAAAACCAGAGGGAAGAAAAATGTGCAGGCATGTGAAAAACAGCGCCACCGCATGATAATCAGATTTTCAACACTTTCCATTCCGTTTGTTCAATGTTGTTGCTGTAGCTGTTGTTGCTATGTGTCTATTACATTACACGACAGCATGATCGACTGTGTGTTATATACGTATACAGGGTATTGCACAATCGTATGGGCTTAAGGCAGTACAACACTAACTATCGATAAACTTACTCATCGATTTATTCTCTTTTATTTATATCTTTTAAACTTACTGTACATGTTCTTAAGCTAACCCAAATTTAAGTACAACTTTCAAGCAATTTAAACATATTTTTAAACAATTTTGTTGCTTCTTTTGAATGCTGTTTATAATGAAGAAAAACCTTTTAAGTGCACTAACAACTTCTAAAAAATCAGTGAAGATTTTATAATAATGAAAATATTAAAATTTCACTTGATGTTTTTACTATTTCACTAAAACGTTTTTAGAATAACAAATTTACACAGAAAATATTGGCATATGCCAAGCAACTTCAATTCTGTGCAGTCTCTACACTCGTACAGGGTATTTCATTAGTCGAGCATGTTCGACTATACTTACTTTACTTTGTTGTTGCATTTGATTTGATTAAAAACCGCAGTTATCTGCTTCATTTTGTCGCTGGCTCAATGTTAACATCGACACTTAGTTGACGTTGTTGTTGTCCAGTTGCAGTTGCTGCACACACACACACACACACACACAGAGTCCCAGTGCAAGCCACAATGCCGCCAGGCTTGTAATCAGGCTGCATTATCCGACTCGTTTGCCAGCAAGGCCAACGCCAAAGGTCAATCGGGGTGGCTTATGACAACGTTTAGGCAACAGCATCGACATCGGCACCTTAATTAGCTCTTCGATAATGCAAATCAATAACAACAACCACAACAACAGCAACATCAAATTGAATTATTTTATTGTCATCGGAGTGCGCTTTGTGCGAGCAATTTAGACATCGTATCGCGCTAAAATAATCTGCCAGCCTTGCAGCCTCATTTAAATCCCCCCAATCCAACTTGGCAGCCAAGTCGTGAGTCAGTCGGCAATTTATTTTCGCCGAATTAAATGCAAATTGACAGTTCCAATTGCATTCTAAAAATCAAGTAAGAGTGTTTCACAATTGGTTACCAAGCGCAAAGATACCCTGTAGGTAGTTGGAAACAGCTCAGTTGGGGGAGAGGATTAGAAAAGGATAGTCAAGTCTAATTGAAACGGAAATGAGAGTTTTGGTTTAAGATCCTATGGAATGTTCAGATCAACTATTCATCTTAAACCTTAAGACTGCCCTTTCTCATATAATAACTACTATATGTTAATATGTTTAACTAAGCGTATGCCAAATTAAAGTATCCTATCTATGCTTACCTGAAGACTTTGCTTACACATGAAGCAATTTTCGTATTAAGCAATTTATCATAATACAGTTTTTAGAATAAGCTCATAACATACTAATCTTGATGTACTTAACCTACTACTACCTAACTATTTGAGTGGTTAAAATATATATATATCTAAAGCGAAGAAGACTTTTCTATACTTAAGAATTTAACTGTGATCAGGTCAATGTTTCTTGCTATATTTGAATCATATTCTCACTTAACACTCAGTCTACTCCCCTGCAATGTTGTTTACAGGGTAATGCAAAACATCGAATCCACATTCGCATTCGAAAACGAAATTAAAAATCCAAATGCAAATCGTGTTTCGTTGTTGTTTTGCAATTAATCAATTAGGCGCAGGCCTCCAGCTTCGTCACTGTCAGTCTGGCAGTCGCACACAGTTCGTCTGTCTGTCAGCCTGAGGACTCTAAGAACTGCATCGCTGTGGCACTCCCTTTTGCGAGCCCATGCCCGAGAGAGAGAGAGCGCGCGAGAGAAAGAGAGAGAACTGTGTGGTACCATTACCCCTTGTATGCAAATTCTGCTTGCTATTTTGACCAATTCTCGAGTTTTTCTCGAGATATGACGCCGCATGCATAATGAGCGGTTATTCAAATCTGTTTTGCGCTTTGTTTTATTGCCTTTAAATTGCATTTAGTGTCAAATGTCTCACCAGTCCCCTCTCCACCCCCCTTTGCATTTGACTCGCCACGAATAAATCTTTGAGCGACAAATCATTCAACATGCACAACTGACTCATTCGCTGTCTGCCACCGCTGGCACTATAAATATCCGATTCGATATAGTATGTTATATTTTTACGATCATGCCAGATTTTCATTTGACAATTTTGGGGCATTTCGGAAAGGCACTAAACATGTGCTGTCTATTTCCGAGCTGACCTTCGCAGTCTCTTGCCAAAAATACTTTTTGCCCGCCTTTCCCAAAATAGATCACACTTTAAGTATTATTTTTAATTTGTAAACTTACTTACTCTTTATTTTAACGACTACATAAAAATTATTTATGACTAAAGTTGTTAAATGAAATTGGTTGGGAAATTTGGTTCAACACTTTTAGCTGGGCTCTCGATTATGTAAAAAAAGTTACCTATATTTTATTTACTTTTTAGGAGATGCTATATAACATTGCTAGATTACTGTAGGGTGAGCAATAAGTATAGCTTTAGTTAAGGTGCGTTGCGAGTTTTACTGCCATAATTTGTACTGAAGATTCTTAGCGCAGAATCGAAGTAAACTATGGGAAGATGAGGAAGAAAGGCTGGACGGACAGACTTTCGACATGACGGACAGACAGATCGATTTCCCTGTTTATTCTGATTTAGAATATATGTAGCTACTTTATGGGGTCCTAAAATGCTTAAAATCTGGCCAAAATTAATATACCCTCTGCAAGGGTACACAAATATAGGCTAAGACTTTGAAGCCACTAAGTAGCATCAATTCAATTTAATGAAATTCATGTATCTATACAAAAAGTGGGAATACAAATTGATTGTCAACAAGTGCATAAAACCTCAAAGAAGACTGTCATAATTTCCTGAAAGAAATTGATTCGTTCTAGGATTCTATTAAAATTTAAGTGATACATCAAAGAAGATTGATATGGAAATACATAGTATCAATTCCAAAAGCATAAAAAAAGTTAAGAGCTCATAAAAGAGTCTCAGGCAAATATTGTAGATGCTTTATCTACGATCTGTTTACGTCTCTTCACTTTCATAATTCTATTGCAAGTATTGAAAATTTCGCATTTGTCTTTTTAGGCTTTCTTCTTCCGATGGTCTGCTGTGGTTGGTTAAACATATAATAAACTTGTGCACTTGTGTGCAAACAGATAGTAATAAAATAGAAAATTATGGTTAATTTGCGCAGCGGGCGCGTTAATTGGATTACAAAATTGACGCCCCCAAAAAAAGAGAGAGAAGCTGCACGTGATAAGTGTCGATGCATAGATGCAGATGCCGAGATGGAGATGCAGTCACAGATACAGCGGTAGTAAGAGTTGTAGATGCTGCTACAGGTACAATAACAACAGCAACAGTTCGATGGGCTGAAGACGGAGAAGACGTGTAGGCAGATACGCAGCTCAGCGTGTTGAATCATGCAATTCAATCGGCACGAACGAAAAACGAGAAATCATCATTAATATATCAACACAATGTGTATCTAGCAGATACACTCACTCACTCATGCACACATGCACATACACAGAGATACAGATACAGAGAGGCAGGCGCGCGTGCAGTTGAAAAGCGTTTGAATGGCTTTTGATGATTGGGAAAGTGTTTTCACGGTTGCAACTGGCTGCCACATGCTAATTGCCGCATTTTCGCACATTGCCAGCTGTTGGCTGCAACAATATGTTATATCGCTTGTTGGCGAGTGTGTGTGTGTGTGTGTGGGGGACGGAGAAGGGGTGTATAATGACTCATGCGTGCTGAAAAATCGACAAGGTTTTGGCATAACTTAATGGCCCGTTTAATACATAATTTATTAATGTAATGATTTAATTAATAATTTCTGAACCAACCGACCTTGTGCAGCTGGCCGCGACTGTTAATGTTGTTCACGGTTTTTGTACCCACTATTTTTTGGGGCAATAGGGGTGTAACGAACCATAGAAGTAACAAATTCTATGGGATAAAGGTTGCCTTTAAAACATATCTAAACATTTAGATCTTGGGAAGTGCAACAAAAATAGAATTTTAATATTTCATTCATCTAACATATTTTTTCTTTATGTATTGGATTGACCAAGTTTTCCAATAATCCATCTAATATTTGCTGAGCTATAGTCAAAAGTGTATAAAATGCTTCCCAGCATACTGAGTATCTCACAATCGAGTGCATTCATCTCTCCAACTCCCCAAACTTGCTTTTTATCTTTCAATCTCGCAGTTACTTGGGTTCATTAATTTGTACTTCGCACAGGGGTCACTCTGATAATGGTCTTTAAAAGGCTTTAAAAGGTATGTGGTATAGGCTCTGATCATTTGGTAACTTGATATGCAGTTGCAATCGCACGTTTTTTACTATACATCCAAAAGAAAAACTGACCCAGTAAATTGCATAAGCCGAAAAAAGGTAAAACAACAACGCAATAACAAATTGAGGCGGTGAACATTTTTTGATATTATCAGACGATAATTGACAAGTATTGAATTTCGTGTGCCTTGGATGAGTTTGTATTTCGAATCGCTCTAAAAAAAGAGTTAAGCAGAAGCTGCCGAAAGTGCTCGACTGCAAAATATCCTGTGAGTTTAAAATTTAAAAAAAATTATGACCAATTCACAAAAGAAAATTGCAGAGTTTTGAACAATTGATGACAAAGAATAGATTCACAAACAGAGCTAACTATTCACGTTTTTACAGACTTTATAGACTGTCATAAAAATGTAAAGATATTAAAAATATATTATAATTACCTTATTTTATTACATGTTGGATTATATTATAACTATAGCAAATTAATCTTTCCACTGCATTTAGAAAACATTGCATGTCAAATCGTCTTAGTGTTCTAAAATGCATTCAAACTGCAGGTTGCCATTAAGAAACATTAATACAACTTGACGGCAATAATTTTAAGTTGAAATAAAGAAAAGATCATTTCTTTGAAATGAAAGTATTGTTTTTATTGATACTCGCGTTGTTTCCATGTAAGTCTCGTTATATTCCTGTTAAGATTAAATTGTTGAATAACTTATAACCTGCAGTAAGTGCTGTCTTTTTCGAGCACTGCGATGGGGAAATTAATTCGACGGAAAGTGATCCTAGATAAAGAACAAGGCGTTCAGATGAGCCTGTTAAACCTGCGACTTTCGAAGCATCATTTCATCTTTTTACTAAGGAAAATCCGTTGGTCGGACATCAGATTCATTGTGGAAAGGAAGGTACTATAGAAAGATCTCACTTTAATAAGACACTTGCAACGCGCATCTTAATTCACGATTGGTTTGACTCATATAAGGATGAAATGACCACCCAAATAACTAAGGCTTGGTTGTCAAAAGGTCCTCATAATATTATCGCCGTAGATTGGCCCCAGGCTCGTAATCCAAAGTATGCCCAGGCCAAGGCAAGTGTACGCGGGGTTGGCGAAAGTGTTGCGAATATGATCAAGTGTTTGCGTAAGAAGTATGACATGTCAATGAGCACCCTGTATGTCATCGGGCATGGTATGGGTGCCCATGTAGCTGGAAGGGCTGGCAAGATAATGGGAAATACAAAAATTAATACGATAATTGGTTTGGATCCTGCCAGTCAGTTGTTCCACTGCGACGACCCATACACTCGACTGTCGTCCGAAGACGCCTTCTACGTGGAGGTGGTGATGCACACAAACGGAGCCTTCTTTGGTTTCCCCAGACCCATCGGCACGGCAGACTTCTACGTCAATGGTGGCATGGCGCAAAAGGCCTGTACTGGTCCCACAAGAAATTCATGCTCACACAAGCTAGCCTATACCTACTACGCCGAGGCGATTACTCTAAGAAACTTCGGTACTGTCAAGTGCTCTGAATATCGCAAAGCCGTATCCAAGAACTGTGGAAATGAAGCCAGCAATGCTCCACTCGGCAGCTCTAAGAATAAGCGTAATGCCCGTGGCACATACTACGTACCAGTGTTGAGCAAATCGCCATTCGCCATGTTAGACCCATTATCCCCAAATGCTTTGTAATGCAGTTTCATTGTATGTTATGTAAACTTCAATTGAATATATCTTCGGTTGATTCGCATGTGTTGAGTTAGTTAAGGTGCTTTCCTAGGTTCGTTTCATACAATATCAACTTAGTAATGTCGACTTCTCTGTTCATCGTAATTCAGAATATAAATAAATGTGACTTTATAGGGTCGGAGATGTCTCCTAAGTTCCAATATGAATATACTTCTGACAATTGTAAATCAACTTTATTAATTTATTAAATAACCACTACACAATTAAGTTTAATCAGAGGGCTAAGTCCTTTTTAAAGCCGAACGACCAAAGTAATCAACATTGCGGGTTATATAGAAGTCTTCAATATTCAGTTCGAAGGCATCTTTGCGTATTATCAAAAAAATATCCGAAAAAGTAGTTGCATTCGGTGGTATATAAAATGTCATATTATAGTCGTCCTGATGACTGCATTTGGAGCCGTAAGTATATAAATATTAAAATATATATGGGAAAATCAGAAGACTTACAATAACACAGCATCTGGAAACTTGATTGCAACAAATATGATTAATTTGATGTGTGGAGAAACGGGAAATTTATTGATTCGATCCCAAGTGATTCGTGAGGAGCCGACATCTGCATTGACTTTACGCTTGAATCGCACCTCTAACAAATAACCGCGACGATAACGTTTATCCTTTGTTCCCATTGTCCACAAGCGACCCTGGTAGAGGAAAGGAGTACGCTGACACATGCGTTCGCCATCCCATTCATTCATGTTGGTAAAGAACATACTGCAGCCCCGTTGTTGCATAAATGCAGTAAGGCTATAGAGGATGCGTTTGCCATTGGGATCGATGCCACCAGGTGGACCATCGATGCAAACAAGTAATGGATCCCCAAGTATGGCCAATGCGAAGGCAACACGCCGCAACTGGCCGGTGGTACAGTGTTGAACATGCTGCTTATATGAACTGTTGAAGCCCAAAATTGTCGCCAAGGCCTCACAGTACAACTCAGAACATTTTTTAGACAGACCGCGCATTTGGGCTTGTGTCAGTAAAAGTTCATGGGGCGTAAAATTAGAGGGAAAACAAAGACGTTGGTTACAGTATCCCATTAGCGGATAGCAACGGCCACGTTCCGTTTCCATACTATATCCACCGATCCAAATGTTGCCATGCGATGGAATTAGGTCACCTATTAAAAGTTTAACTAAAGTTGTCTTACCTGTGTTGTTGTTGCCCAAAAGAGCAACGCATTCGGATCTGGAAAGAAAAATGATATGTTATTATAGGTATTACTGTAGCCAGGTGCTTGCAAGCCTTACTTTTCAATGCACATATCGATTTGTACCAAGACCCGATTCTTGCCAAAACTTTTGCTCAGTTGTTGACAGACAACAGCCATATCTGCGCATCGTTTCTCTTTGACGATCTCATCTACCAGTTGTCGCTGGCTAATAACCGACTCATCGGCTACTGTGATTGAACTTCTATGTGCGCGCCGCGTCTTCGGTCTGTATATAAGCTTATTCAATTTTTGTTTAAATTTAGTCAAGTAGGAACATCCCATAACCGTGCTAATCTCAATAAAAAATAAAAGAGAAATGGGTATCACATTCAATGTAATCAGTATGAAAATATCAAAAAAATTTCCGTAAGTTCCTTCCACCCAGTAGTCGTGTTTAACTGTGAATGAGAAAGATCAAAGCTACGAAATTATAATGGGCAACGGGTTTGGGTATTGTTAAAACCTCCAACTTAACTGCAACAATTTGGAGTGCAATTGCATTTCATTACATTTTTCGCCATAAACAATACGTCATTATTAATGCATAACCATTTATATTCGAACAGTAAAAACAATTTGAACATCACTTCTCCAAAAGTAAAAAAGAATATCTGAAATCTATCGTCCATGTTTTGCAGTGCATCGCCCACGGTCACGGCAAACAAGATGACTCCAACAATGTTAAAAAGTGTTACCACAATAAACACACACTTTGCATTCTTGGTGATTGCGTACAGTAAATGGGATACTAAGACAGTTGATGATCCCACTAGGATCATCAGAACAAAGACTCGTACTGCAAAATGTTAATTAGAGAGAGCACTTTTTTTTTTAAATATAATAAATGGGTACACACGGTATAGGGACATGTCGTGGCGAGGAGTCATAAACATGGATATTAGCAACATGCAGCAGGTGGTCATGAATGTGACGCATACCATTTCAAAAAAAATTGTGGCGATTAAATTGGTTAATACTCCAACACCGCATAGGAAATGATGTTTCTTGAATTCCGGATCCGTTATGTCAGACATCATAATGCCCGCCCAAGTGGTGCCTAATATTAAACCTAAATTGATTGCAAGCATGCTTCCCAATGTCATCGGTGTTTCGGGAAATGCGTTGACAGCATTCTTGAATGGTAGCGGATATAGGGCCACATCAATTACAGCTGTCTCGTCGAAGAAGCGTCTGATAATAGTTAAGATTTGTATAATTACATTAATGATTCGAAGATGTGAAGTACAATCAATACATTCTTAAATATATATAGATATGGCTTATCGACTCACCTCGCAATTACGTTGTGCGCTAAATTTAAAGCAAAAGGTAACGAATGAAGAGGTATAGTATTGAACCAGACCGTTATTTCCTCTGTTTTCAACGATGCACCGAACATATAACGATAATGGACATCTCTACTGAAATTTTTATTCTTGAGCAGATAGTAGCCGGAGAAATCTGAATTCTGTAGAACGTTAACATGTCCGTCGTACCAGAAGATAAGCTCCGTAAAAAATTCCCGCATTTCATTTACATCGTCAGTGTTGGCCAAAGTCTCCACAAAGGTGTGAATATAAGGCAATTGGGTTAGATTAAACGATAAGGGAACTAACTGAAAATCTTTGCCATAGATCAGAGTGGAACCAAAGGCAAACCCTATAGCCAATAACACGGCAATCCAATTGATGATCGTAATGGGCAGTTGACGTTTATTAGCTGTCCAGTGCAAATAAATTAGGGCATCAAACTGTCTAAAGATCAGTTTACGTCCTTTCATACGAGTACAGTTTTCTAAATCATCAAGCGCGAGTTTAAGGTCTTCAACTAGTATGTTTGGATCAGGTGTAAGTTCGCCCTCCTCGGATCCGAAACGCAAAAAGATCTCTTCCAATGAAGTATCACGCAGTCGAAAACTAATTACATCCAGACGTTCCATCATATTCTCCAGATCATCAAAAAGATCCGGAAACTTCTCCTCGTATTTATTCTCAAGCACAAAAGTTACCTTATAGCCAATATTGCTCTCTACAGTCAGATTGGACACAAATCTAGACAGCAATTGGGTCAACCCGATAAAGTCAAACGCTTTTCCCTTGACGCAGGTCTGCGAGCATGAGAATTATATATAGAGTAGAAGGCAATACAATTAGACTTTAGCAACTGAAGTTTTGATATACCTTAAACTTAACCAATATCACAACGAAACGGTGCCTAAGGTTTTATAACCTTTCAGTTTTTTATAATACGATATATACTCTACGTCGATTACTGTCTATCTTTGCTTGGCACTGATTAGTTATTTCGATAACCAATACTTCTCTTTATATAAAAACTCTCATTTCGACCCATTGTTCCTACACTATATGTTATAGTGGTACAATTTTAATGAAATTTGATAAGCAGATTTAAAATAAAGAAAAAGTCCAATTTAGTAAATTTGGTTGCCATATCTTGACAAATAACAAAAGTCGGCCGATAGTTTGTATGACAGCTCTACGATATATCGGTCTGATACGGCTCGTTCCGAATTATTTCCAGCGCGCAACAATAGAAAGTACATGTTTCAAGATTCAACAAGATAGCTTTAAAACTGAGTGACTAGTTTACGTTGCAACGGATTGACGGACGGACAGATGGAGAGAGAGATGGAGAGGCAGACAGACAGACGGATGGTCGGACAGACGTATGGATGGGCAGACAGACATGGCTAGATCGTCTTCCCTGCTCATCCTGATACAGAATTTTTATATAATACTTTATGAGCTCGGAGATGTCTCCTATGTCCCCTATGTCTCCTATTGCTTTAATCAACCAATTCTTCAGAAAGTTCAGAAAGGACAAACGATGAAGTACGAAGCAGGACATCAAGGATCCCAAATACCTACCAGACGATAGCCATGACCATACATGTTGCGGAGAAAAGGCTTCGTGCCCGTGCACTTCAGCTCGCCATTGGACATGATCGCCAAACGATCGGCCAAATGGTTGGCCAAATCGGTTGAATTTGAGACCAAAATGATGGTGCGCCTTGACTTCTCCTCATTGATAAGGCCACAGATAAGCGACTGAGCTTTCAGATCGAGTTCCGAATGAATATCATCGATCAGTACGATCGGACTGCCGCCGGCAAAAGCACAGCAAATGTTGAGTAAATTACGCTCCTGTGTGCTCAGATTATTGACTTTATGATTTTTCAGATGCGAGATATTAAGGTGTTCTGTATATGTTTCAATGTCTTCGGCAGCCACAGACCATGAGGAGCCCTTGACCAGGCTTATGAATCGTATCTGATCGGCGACTGTTAAGTCTGGGAGCAGCAAATCATCATTCAGTGCCAGTCCCAATTGCAATGTGGCCTCGTGTCGTTCGGTTTGAATATTAAAATCGGACACCATGACTAGGCCACGAGTGGGCTCCTCCAGGCCAGCAAGTATCTTTAACAATGTCGTCTTACCGCAGCCATTGTGACCCATGAGTACAGTCACCTCGTTCTCATAGATGTTAAATGTAAAGGAGTTAAGAACCGGCTTACTGCTGTTCGAATAGCGCTTATACAGTTTCTTGATCCGAACTTTGAATCGACGATGTGACGGCTCCACTTCGTATATTTTGGTCGCTTTAACCGTTCTACCGGTTGTCGGTTGTGTACCTTGCGGTATAAAGCTATCGTCATGATCCTGATATGTAAAATCACCGCTTTGCGGCGGCGCTGGCATATTTAGTCGTCGCCGGCCACCCGTCTCTCTATTCCAAACATCCATATATATGCCAATGGAACTGTAAATCAACGTCAGAACCATGAATATGAATAAGCCCGTATATGCTGTTATCCGTGACTTATCATAGCTCAGGGCGTAGCCCGTATCCTTCCATTCCTTGCTGAAAATCACTTCTTGTTCTATAAGACTCTCGCACATCAGAGCGAGCACTGCGTTGGGCAGAGCACACGATAAATATCGCATAAACATCATTACCTTCTCCCGATTATTCCAGAGCATAAAGAATGGCATATACGAAAGCAACCAGATTACTGTAAGAGCCCGAATGGCAAAAAAGCTATTCTTGAAAAACGAGGAGAACATCAGAATGAAGCCAATTGTCGCCATATTATACGATGTCAGAACCAACAGCACGATGTGCCAGGGTGTTTGAGGTAACACGCTGTGCCCGTTATTCCAGCGTATCTGGAATGAGCAAGAACACCACAAGTTAGACAAAACCCATGCTCTACCACGAAAGCTACAGTCGAGTGTGCTCGACTGTGATATATGGTACCCACTACCAATCTGGCCAACACGTTAGTGCTTAGCGTATTTAGTGTTGCATACTTTTCAGGGAGCGGTCCAGTACCTCTTACAAATTTTTTTTTGAAATATCTTCTATGTTAAATATCCGACCGCAAGCAAATTTTCTCCAAGTCATTTGGGCGTTGATTGTTATTGTGTTTACCAAAAATGAACTGTACTGCTTTAAAATTACGTTTGGAATTTTGTTTTTATCAATTAATGTTGGTGTGGCCATAATCAGAAACAAACTTGATCTGCGTTCAGGACATTTCGACAATTTTTAATATTTTTTTCGTAGTAGTAACTCTCCACTACAGCCTAAGATCTACTAGATCTAGATTTTCATAATAATGAACAGACAGATGGACTTGGATGTTGATGCTGATTAAGAATAAATATATGTAGTTAGTGGACTCTGCCACGCCTTCTTATAATACCCTTCTATACTATAGGATGCGGGTAGAAATAGATGAAATTTTCGAAATATTGCTAGCAATTTTAAAAAGTTTTCTTCCGTTGTTACTCTTTATCTCTGGGTTATGTTATATCTTCATATTTTTCTGCCATAAACATACCTTGAGGATAAACATTATAACTACCGTACTGAAGAGCGAAATGCACAGGCCCTTGCAGAACCATACCGTGAAATGTATAATATTTCCGATATTCATGTTAATGAGGAACGAGCGCAGCGTACCCTTTTTTTCCTTCACAATTTGCTAAATGGGGTCGGATATAAGTTAACCGACAATCAATTGTAATGTAGTATAGCTTACCCAGACCAGTATTTGGGAGGGAAACATAAAGCCAACGACCAACAACAAGGGCAACGCACGACTTAGATACATCATCAATGGGTCCTCCGATCGAAAATCGACCGGAAAGCGACGTAGTAAAATCTTTGGTAAATTTTTACGGGTCACCGTTTTCAAATAGTTCTCCGTTATCGCCTTCTGGATATTGATGATGCCCTCGCGTATATAGGAGTTTTGACCATCATTAGTTTGTACATGCAATCGTCGTACTATGCTCATTCTGGGATCATCGTTATAGATTGTCTGCCAGTTGTCGCCTATCCACTGTTCCTTGATTATGCGCAACTCACTCGGAACAACTATGGTGTAGTTGAAATAAGGTATTATCCCTTCGTCTTCAACCAAATGATTCATCTTGATATTATAATTCCGCTCGACATTTGTCGGATCGAAGCAGATTCCGGCAAAGTAATAATGAGCCAGTAAGGATTTCTCCACGGAAGGACAATCGGGATACCTCTTGAATTTCATCGGTTTGAGATCATAAGAAGACAAATTTATAATGTTTTTAAAGATGTTATAATTATGGGGCGCCCAGGCAATCACCATCTGCGGCACAAAAACACTGTACGATCCATCTTGAGTATGTGCCACCTCGGTTCGAGATCGCAACGAGTCGGTCATATCGTCCCAGCTTCTACCCAAATTGATTGGATCCCAAACAATATGAAAACGCGGTGTTGGATCAATATTCAGGCGCAATATGACAAGGATGGAACACAAAAGAATCGGTGATGCGAGCATCCAGAGTAACTCGAATTTTTGATTCCATTGCGTCTTGTACAGCTTCCATGAGAGCAACAAAAATCGTTCCAAATAATGACGAATGCTCATTTTGCCAGTTTCTGATTTATTGCCTGCTGTGCTGTGAACAGTTTAGGAAACTTACTGCATGAATATCAAAAAACTATATACAAATCAACAATGTTTAAAACATATTGAGTTGAGTTTACTGCGAAGCCAACCTTTCTATAAATCAAGAGGTGTTATTATACACACTGTTTAAGTAATATGCATTAACTACATATATACACATCTAAATTATATCTGAACAATCGGTATTCACATTCTTAGAAACTCACATTTGATTTTATAAAATTTATTTTGTTTTTAAATGTTTACTTTGACTACTCTATGTTTTCTTTTTTAAATACATATTTGTTAATACTTATCTATTCGTAATCTAATAGACGGATGAATTGAACTAAAAACTTGACATATCATAATACACAGAACTTATTCAAGACACAGTCAACTGCCAAGACGTCACTTAATGCGCTTTCCTACGAACCCTTAAGTCT